>CM042981.1:20726596-23374444 GCA_023678885.1 Pogostemon cablin
TTTTCAACATCATGATGCACAATTCCTACATCAAAACGCTTACCTCATTCATTATGATGCACATTTCCTTCATCATAATGCTCATTTCCTACATCATGATGCATATTACCATTATCATGATGCTCATTTCCATCACCTTGATGATAATTTCCTTCATCATGATGCACATTTCTTACATCATATTTAGTTCATTACGTCAGAAAAAAAGTGATGCATACTTTCTTCATCATGATACACATTTTTCTACATCATGATGCTCATATTCATCATCATGATGTATGTTTCCAATATCATAATGCTAATTTCCTACATCATGATACTCATTTCGTCATCATGATGCATATTTCCTTCATCATGATGCTCTTTTCCCTACATCATGATGCATATTTTCTTCATCATGATGCTCATTTCCTACATCGTGCTGCACATTTCCTTTATCTTTATGTTCATTTCCAATGTCATGATGATCGTTTCCTTCATCATAACACAATTTTTTCATAATGATACTCATTTCCATCATCATAATGCTCATTTCCTTCATCATGATGCGTATTTCCATCAACATGATTCTTATTTCCATCATCATGATGCATATTTTCATTCAACATAATGCTCATTTCCTATATCACGATGCATATTTCCATCATCATGATGCTCATTCCTGTCATCATAATGCATGTTTCCTTCATCATGCTGCTCACTTCTTTTATCATGATGCATATTTCCCTTCATCATAATGCTTATTTCCTGCATCACTTTATATATTTCCATCATCATGATGCTCTTTTTCTTCATAATGATGATCTTTTCCTTTGTCATGATGCATACTTCCTTCATCATGATGCTCATTTCCATCATCATGATACTAATATACTTCATCATGATGCGTATTTCCTTCATCACGATGCTCATTTCCTACATCATGATGCTCATTTCCTTCATCATGGTGATCTTTTCCTATGTCATTATGGTCATTTTCTTAATCATGATGCTCATTTCATTCATCATGATGCATATTTCCTTCATTATGTTACTCATTTCCTACATCATGATAAATATTTCCTTCATCTTGATGCATGCAACGGAATTCTCCAAACCCTAAATCGGATTTCACCCCTCCTGATTGTGCTGATCGTGATTACGTTTCTGCCACGGCCCCATCGTTGATTGATCATCTGATCTCGCCCTCTGATCGTAATGTCTTGATGACTCCTACAATGCCTGCTGTTCATCCGATCACTTCCCATTCTTATGATCATCTCCATGCAGCAGTCTCCGCAAAATCCACAGCGCCTGCAGCGACTCGACCGGATTATGCTGAGCCTCGATTGGAATTTACAGCAACTCGATCGGGACCATAGACTCGATCAGAATTTGCTGTGACCCGATCGGATCATCCACAGAACTGATCGGAAACTGCTGATGCTCACTCGAAATTACATTCTGCAGTGATATTCTCTGATCAAGTTCAGCAGCGGCGATTGATCCCTCCTATGCAGCCTGGAACTTCTTCCATCAATCCCCTCCATTTCACTATGCCCAATACTACCACACGAGATTCTGATCTCCCTTCAATGCCTTCGCCGACTGATAAAGGCGACGCCTCTCCCTTACATTTGTTCCATGCGGCATTAAGCAAAGGGCTCCCAAGCCCGTTGCAAAGCCACCGGAGCGCTCAGGTGACTCCATTTCAATTACGGTTGATGATTCTCTCCTTCATTGACTCCATTTCAATTACGGTTGATGATTCTCTCCTTCATGATCGTTTATCTTTATGCTCCAATTTCTTGATTGGTAGGGTTATTCATTCTCGTGGGCAGCGTCCCCTTTCACAGCAGGATTTGCTTGGCCAATTGACGAAGCTTGGACGACAAAGGACATCTTCATGGCACCCCTTGGTAGAGGGTATTTCAATATACATGTTCATGATGCTGCTATACGTCAGAGGGTTCTGAAAGAGCAGTCTTTTGACCTTGATTCGGGTCTGATTAGATTGCAGAAGTGGGTACCTTTCTTCAACCCTTACAAAATCAAGTCTTCAATTGCTAATGTGTGGATTCGTATTTATGAATTGCCATATGAGTTTTGGAGCGGCCCTATTCTCCGTTCCATTGCTTCTGGGATTGGTAAGCCTGTGAAGGTTGATGTTAGAGCATTGGACAGATCTCTTGGTCACTTTGCACGTGTCCTTGTTGAAATCGATGTTTTGGAAGAGCTACCAACTAGTATTACTATAAACACTTCAGATCACTCTTTTTCGACATATATATCTTATGAGAATGTGCCAAGTTATTGTATAAGGTGTTATATTATTGGACACTCTAATGAGGAGTGTCGTAAGGGAAAGAAAGCAGCAGCGAATTCGAAGAGGAATGATGTTGCAGCAAATTTGAAGAGGAATGATGCACCAGCTAACTTGAAGAAGAAGAAGAAGGATGTGCCACCTATTCCGACCGAGAGGTGGACCAGAATCAGACGGGTAATCATGATCAGGTTGTTCAGAACATTCAGCATGATGGTCAGGCTGGGACTTCATATCTTCAGTGCACGAATCAGGTGATACTTGAAACAGGTTGCCTTGAATTTGAAGATGAAGAACATGAACCAGCAGCCCCATCGGTTAATGACAGACTGCAACTTGCAAAACATTTCGATGCTCTCCAAGATCAGCCGGATGAATGTATGGATGTCTCGACATTCCTTGATGATGCTATTCGTCATGTTGGACAGATTGGGGATGCAATCGATGAGCATGGCAGCAACCTTCAGCACCCTCCTACTCCGTTTGATGCTCGTGATTCCTTTGATGATAATCATGAATTTATTGATCCTAACACTAGTAGGCATTCTCGGAATATGCATGATACAGCCCGTCAAGAGTGGGGACAAGTAGAGGATCCATCTAAACCGTCGAAGCACGGTTCTACAGGGGTACTTAATGAATTGCCTCTTTTGGAATATTCATGGTTTGGGGAGCTCCTTATCAGCTCTCAAAACATTTTGTTACAGGCATAAGGTTCGACCTTTTGCTTCCTTGTCTAATAATTGGTACAACTTGGGTTTTCATTTTGTGGCTCATAATGATAGAGGTGTTAGGCGTCCGAATAATTGGGTTTTCTATCATAATCATCTGGTGTCGAATGTTGTGGTTATTTTCATGTCTGAGCAGATTATTATTGTTGATTTTATATTTAATCGTGCTCTTTACCGTCTAGGATATGTTCATGGTGCTAGTGGATATTTGGATCGTAGAAAATTGTGGTTTGACATTATATCCTATATTAGTCCGAATATGATTATTTTTGGGTAATTTTAATTGTACTCTGAGGAATCATGAAAGAAACACACCGTCTAGTTTTTTTAATTTGGTTTCTGCTGATTTTAAGGAATTCCTGGGGGAAAGCGGTTTGCATGATTTAGAATTAGGGGGCTCTAAATATACTTGGTTTAGACGATCTGTGAATCATTCTCTTCGTGCTTCTAGAATTGATCGTGCTCTTGTTTCTGATGGTGTGATTGATATTTGGGATAAAATTGATATATTGGCGCTTCCTAGACACAGTTCGGATCACAATCCTATCCTGTTGTCATTTGATAGTACTGTTGGTCATGTCCATCATCCTTTCAGATTTCAAAAAATGTGGCTCTCTAATATGGGTTTTCTTGTCCTGGTTGTTACTTCGTGGGGAAAAGGGATGGTTGCCCATAATCCCATCTCTTACTTTTGTTGGAAGCTTAGGAGACTTAAACTTGAGATAAAGGTGTGGAATGAAGAGTCTTTTGGTGACATTCTGAGTGGGGTCGAGGCAGCCATGAATAACTTGCAGGATATTCAGAAACGTATTGATCAGTATGGGGATTCTGATGATTTGTTTTGTGAGGAGGTAGATGCTCATGTCCTTTTGGAGGAGAAACTCAAATAGAAGCAAATCTTTTATTCTAAAAAGAATAGAAATAGCTGGTTGAAGGATGGTGACGTAATACGGATTTTTTCCAAAGAGCTCATAGAATCAGGAAGACTAGAACACACATTAGTACTATGATGGTTGGGGATGATGTCTGTCATGATATTTCTGCTATTTCTCAGCACGTTGTGGACTATTACAGGGACCTTTTTAGTACACCGACTGATATTCCGAATTGGGGTTTGATGGGCTTCGTTCGTCAATTTGTGTCTGTGGCTGATAACGCTGCTCTGACTCTTGATCCTGATGATGTGGAAATTAGAGCTGCAGTTTTTTATCTTTCTCCAGATAGTTCTCCAGGCCCTGATGGTTTTGGCGGTTCATTCTTTCAGGCTGTTTGGCATATTATACATGAAGATATATGCATTGCTGTCAGGTACTTTTTTAACACTGGTTTTATACATGATGGGGTTAATGCTAATTTTTGTTACCATGATAGCTAAGCATGAGGGTGCTAATCGTGTGGAGGATTATCGGCCTATTAATATGTGCAACTTTTTCTTTAAAGTGCTCACTAAAATTCTTGCTACGCGTTTGGGCTCGATCCTTAAAAATCATCTTGGTGTGCATTAATATGGGTTTGTACCTAGTCGTAGTATACGTCATTGTATTACCACTGCATCTGAGTCTTTTAATAGTCTGGATGTTTCTACTATGGGTAGTGTTGCTCTTAAGATTGACATCAGGAAAGCTTTTGATACTTTAAGGTGGGATTTTCTTGTTGAATGCCTTGGTCGTATGGGTTTCTCTGATCAATTTCTGACCTTGCTTAAGGGTATTTTTGCCTCTGCTAAAATCTCTGTGCTAATTAATAGTTCTCCTCATGGTTATTTTGGCTGTGGGAGAGGAGTTCGACAGGGGGACCCCCTTATCTCCCCTCCTCTTTTATCTAGCTGAGGAAGTCCTTGGTCTTTGGTTATGGCATTTTGTGGATAATAGGCGTCTTCATCGTGTTGCTATTGGGAGATCTTTTTTTCTCCCTCCTTATCTCTTCTATGCAGATGACATTCTTATTTTCTGTAGAGGTAATATTGGGTCTATAACAGCTGTTAGGGATGCTTTGAACAATTATGGAGAGTTATCTGGGCAAGTGTTTAATCCTAACAAGTCGAAGGCTTATTATGGTAAGCACACCAAACACTATATTAAGCATCAGGTTAGGACAGAACTTGGAATGCAGGATGGTTAATATCCTTTTCATTACTTAGGTGTCCCTATTTTTATAGGGTCTCCTTGGATTGCTCACTTTCAGGCTGCTACGGATGCTATTATTAATAAGTTTGGTAGATGGAAAGGGGAGAGTCTTTCCATGGATAGAAGAGTTTGTCTTGTGAATTCTGTCATTATTTCAGCTGCAGTGCATATCATGATGGTTTATAGATGGCCTAGGACTGAGTTGAATCGCTTTGAAAGAGCTGTTAGGAATTTCATGTGGACTGGGAACCCATCCCAGCGTAGTTATTTTTGTTTGAATTGGAAGCAGGTTTGTTCCCTCTTGGAGGAAGGTGGGTTAGTTATTCGCTCTCTCAGAATTGCTAATGAGGCGTATCTGATAAAGCTTTCTTGGGATATTTTGTGTGAAGACACACCTTTGTATATCTTTCGACATAGATGGTTTCGACAAGGCATTGCTTTCCAGCATCGTCTTTTATCCTCTTTGAGAAGAGGATGTCTTCCTCACATTCGTAGTTTGCAGCAGAATGAAACTTGGATTATTGGTCATGATTCCTCTGTCAGATTTTGGTTGGATAATTGGTTGGGCATTCCTATTGCTGATTAGGTTAGTATTCCAGTTGATATTAGACACTTTTGATCAGAAGATATCTGACTACTACTATAATGGAAAATGGCACTTTACTGAAGATTTTGCTCATGCTTTTCCCCATATATTCCTTGCTATCATCAGGATCAGGATTTCCCCAAATCAATCGAATCAGAGGTGTTGGAATCATTCTTCTCATGGTAAAGTCACTTCTAAGTTGGCTTACGCTCATCTGAGAACTTCGTATCCTGCTGTGAGTTGGGGCTCATGGATATGGGGTTCTTTTATACCTCCTAGGCGTTCCTTGATTATTTGGAAGCTATAACGGGTATTCTTACTCATTTGGGATGTGTTTTTGGAGAGGGGTTTTCGTGGCCCTTCCAGGTATTATTTGTGTAGATGTGATTCTGAATTTATGGATCATCTTTTCATTACCTGTCCGGTTTCTTCAGTTGTCCTTCAGTATATTTTGGATGGGTTTCATTTTGGGGATAGGTGCCACGTACTAATGGTTTTCTAGTTTTTTTTTTGCACTCTATCACTATTCAGGGGAGCTCACAGATCATATCCTTATGGAGATATATGATTGTTACCTATGTTTGGTTGATTTGGACTATTTGTAATAATTTTATGGCTGATGGTTACTCTACTATGGAGGATGGGGAGTTGGTTGATAAGATTTCTCGTGCTTCTAAGATTGCTGCCTCGATTATGGCCATGGCTCGTGAGATTAATAGTTTTGCTATTGGGCCAATTTACAGTTCAGTTGATGACCTTAACACTCTACACTATTTCGGAGTTCGAGAAAATCCAAGGAAAGCTCCTAATATCATTCTTGTTAGATGGGTGCCCCCTATCCATTGATTGGTTAAGGTGAAAACTGATGGTCATGCTAATGGTGCGCCTGTACCATTGCAGGGGCTGGAGTTTATAGAAATGGAAATGGTGACCATTTGGGAAGTTTCACTTGTGGGTTTGATCATGGGTTTGCTTTTGAGGCTGAGCTTCACACCGCCCTTTTGGCCATTGAGTTGGCTTATGATAGAGGATGGCGTTCTGTATGGTTGGAGACATACTCTACATATGTGGTCCATGCTCTTTCTTCTGACAATCCAGATATTCCTTGGAAATCTTTTCAGCAGTGGAGGTCTGTTAAGGATGTGATTCCTTTGATGCAGCTCAGAGTCACTCACATTTATAGAGAAGGGAATGCTGCAGCTGATGCTATCTCGGATGTTGGTGGGCCCTTTGTCTGGCATCTTACGACTCCTTCTATTCTTCAGAGGCATCTGTTGGAGGATATGAACTCAACTTACTACCGTTTTTGATGACCTGTTACCAGACGATGAGATGTGAAGGGGTTTATTCTCTGGAGGCGACATCGTCTGGATTGCCAGGTGGCTCCTCTCCTTGTACTTTTATCACTTATTCGGATTTTTTGGAATTCAAACGTACTATTGCTATGGTGATTTTAAGGATTCTCTTATCCCTTGTTACGATATATGAATGCATTTGTCTAGCCATGGACTAGATGGCAAGTTTTTGGATCCCTTTTTCAAAAGTGGCTGGAATATTGGGAGTGTTTGTATGCTGTTGTGGCTTGATTTGGGCTACAAGACCTACTTTAGGTCTAGGGTAGATGGTGAGTATTATGACATCCTTTGGAAGGTGCTCTTTTCCTCTATATGGGTTTTTCCCACAGGGTTTTTCCATATAGAGGTTTTTACCGAGCCCGTCCGGGGGGTAGTCAGCTCATCCATAGGATTTTTTCAGCCATGTATTCGGCTGTACAGGTTTAGACCTCTTGTTAGGGTGGGTCTGTTTTGTTGGGTAATAGGAACCCTTGCCTGTTCCCAGGTCAGTTGGGTAGCAGGATCCCTCGCCTGTTTCCATTTGTAATGCATCTTTTCGGTCTTCATTGTACACTTTTGGTCCTCGTTTTTTAATATTATCTAGTTACCTTCATTATGTTGCTCATTTCCTACAACATGATAAATATTTCGTTCATCATAATGCTAATTTCCATCACCGTGATGATATTTCCTTCATCGTGATGCTCAATTCATACATCAATATGCTCATTTCCCTAATCATGATGCATGTTTTCTTCATCAGGATGCAAATTTCCATCATCATGATGCCAATTTCTTTCATCATGATGCATATTTCCTTCATCATGATGCTCATTTCCTACTTCATGATGCTCATTTCATTCATCATGATGCTTATTTCCTTCATCATGATGCTCATTTCCTACATCATGCTGCATATTTCCTTCATCATTATGCTTATTTCCAACAACATGTTGATCATTTCCTTCATCATGATGCAATTTTTCTTCATAATGATGCTCATTTCCATCATCATGATAAATAAATACTTCATCATAATGCTCATTTCGTTAATCATTATGCGTATTTCCTTTATTATGATACTCATTTCCTACATCTTGATGCTCATTTCTTTATCATGATGATTGATTCCAACATCATTATGGTCATTTCCTTCATCTTGATGCTCATTTTATTCATCATGATGCATATTTCCTTCATCATGATGCTCATTTCCTACATCATGATAAATGTTTCCTTCATCATGATGCTTACTTCCTATATCATGAAACTCATTTCATTCATCATGATGCATATTTCCTTCAACATGATACTTATTTCCTATGTCATGATGCAAACATCATCATGATGCTCATTTCCTTCATCATGATGCATATTTCCTTCATCATGATATTTTTTTTTAAATCATAATGCATAAATCCCTTATCATGATGCTTATTTCCTTCACCATGATGCAAAAATCCTCCATCAAGATGCGCATTTCCAGCATCATGATGCATGTTTTCTTCAACATGATGCTCATTTCCTAAATCACGATGCATATTTCCATCATCATGATGCTCATTTCCTTCATCATGATGGTCATTTCCTTCGTCATGATGCGTATTTCCTTCATCATGATACTCATTTCCTTCATCTTGATGATCATTTCCTACATCATTATGGTCATTTCCATCATTAAGATGCTAATTTCCTTCATCATTAATTGTATTTCCTTTATCATTATGCTTATTTCCTATTTTATGATGCTCATTTCCTTCATCATGATGCATGTTTCATTTATCATAATGCATATTTCCTTCATCTTGATGCTCATTTCCTACATCATGATGCATGTTTTCAATATCATGATGCACAATTCCTGCATCAGAATGCTTACCTCATTCATCATGATGCACATTTTCTTCATCATAATGCTCATTTCCTACATCATGATGCATATTACCATCATCATGATGCTCATTTCCATCACCATGATGATCATTTCCTTCACCATGATGCTCATTTCCTACATCATATTTACTTCATTACGTCAGAAAAAAAGTGATGCATACTTTCTTCATCATGATACAAATTTCCTACATCATGATGCTCATATTCATCATCATGATGTATGTTTCCATTATCATAATACTAATTTCCTACATCATGATGCTCATTTCGTTCATCATGATGCATATTTCCTTCATCATGATACTTTTTTCCCTACATCATGATGCATATATCCTTTATCATGATACTTTTTTCCCTACATCATGATGCATGTTTTCTTCATCATGTTGATCATTTCTTCATCATGATGCATATTTCCTTTATCATAATAATGCTCATTTCCATCATCGTGATGCATTCAATCATCCTGATGCTCACTTCCATTATCATGATGCATATTTCCTTCATCATGATTCTCTTTCCTACATCATGATGCTTATTCCTTCATCATGTTGCTCATTTCCTTCATCATGTTGCTCATTTCCTTCATCATGATGCTTATTTCTTTCATCATGATGGGTATTTCCTACATCATGATGGTCATTTCATTCATCATGATGGTTATTTTCTTAATCATGATGCTTATTTCCTACATCATGCTACATATTTCCTTCATTATTATGTTCATTTCAAACATCTTGATGCACATTTCCTTAATCATTATGCAAATTTTATTTATAATGATACTCATTTCCATCATTATGATGCATAAATCCTTCATCATGATGCTTATTTCATTCATCGTTATGCGTATTTCCTTTATCATGATGATCATTTTCTATATCATGATCATTTTCTACATCATGATGCTTATTTCACTCATGATGATGCATAAGTTCTTCATCGAGATGCTTATTTCCTTCATCATGATGCTCCTTTCCATCATCATGATACTTGTTTACTTCAGCATGATTCTCATTTCTCACATCATGATGCTCATTTCTTTCATCATGATGTACATTTCCCTTTTATCATGATGCTCATTTCATATATCACGATGCATTTTTCTCATTTACATCATCTTGATGATCGTTTCCCTTATCATGATGCTCATTTCCTTCATCGTGGTAATTATTTCCTACATCATAATGCTCATTTCCTTCATCATGATGCATATTTCCTTCATCATGATGATGATTTCCTACATCATTATGTCCATTTCCTTCATCATGATTCTCATTTCCTTCATAATGATGTGTATTTTCATCATAATGATGCTAATTTCCTACACTATTATGCTCATTTCCTCCATCATGATGCATAATTCTTTCATCATGATACTCATTTCCTAAGTCACGGTGCATATTTCGTTCATGATGATGCTTATTTTCTTTATCATGATGCTTATTTCCTTCATTATGATGCATGTTTTCTTCATCATAATGCTCATTTCTTCATCATTATTCATATTTCCTTTATAATGATGCTCTTTATCTACATTGTGATGCTCATTTCCTTCTTCATTATGCGTATTTTCTTCATCATGATACTTATTTTCTATATCATAATGCTAATTTTTTCATCATAATTCTCATTTCTTTCATCATGATTCTCATTTCCATCATTATGATGTGTAAATCCTTCATCATGATGCTCATTTCCTTTATCATGATGCTCATTTCCTTCTTCAAGACGCATATGTCCTTCGTCATGATGCTCATTTCCTACATCGTGATGCTCATTTTCTTCATCAGGATGTATATTTCATTCATCACGATACTCATTTCTTTAATCATGATGCTCATTCCCATCATCATGATGCATATATCCTTCAACATGATGCTTATTTCGTTCACGTTATGCGTATTTTCTTTATCATGATGCTCAATCCCTACATCATGATGCTCATTTCCTTTATCATGATGCTCATTTTCTCAATTGTGATGCTCATTTCCTTCTACATGATGCGTATTCCCTTCGTCACGATGCTTATTTTCTATATCATAATGCTTATTTTCTTCATCATGATGCTCATTTCTTTCATCATGATTCTAATTTCCAACATTTTGATGCATAAATCCTTCATCGTGATGCTCATTTCATTCATCATGATATTCATTTCCTTCATCATGATGCTCATTTCCATCATCCCGATGCTCATTTCCATCATCATGATGCATTTTTCCTTCATTATGATTCTCTTTCCTGCATCATGATGCTTATTTCCTTCATCATGTTCCTCATTTCCTTCACCATGATGCTTATTTTCTTCATCTTGATGCTGATTTCCATCATCATGGTGAAAAAATCCTTCATCATGATGCTTATTTCCTTAATCATGATATAGAAATCCTTCATCATGATGTTCATTTCCTTTATCATAATGCTCATTTCGTACATCTAGATGCTCATTTCCTTCATCATGATGCTAATTTCCTTCATCATGATGTTTATTTTCTTAATCAATATGATCAATTCCTACATCATTATGGTAATTTCCTAATCATTATGCGCATTTTATTCATCTTGATTCATATTTCTTTCATCATGATGCTCATATCCAAAATCATTATACATATTTCATTCATCATGATGCTCATTTCCATCATCATGATGATTATTTCCTTCATCGTGATGCTCATTTCCTTTATCATGATGTTCATTTTGTTCATCATTATGCGTATTTCCTTTATCATGATACTTATTTCCTACATCTTGATGCTCATTTCTTCATCATGATGATAGATTCCGACTTCATTATGGTCATTTCCTTCATTTTAATGCTCATTTCATTCATCATGATGCTTATTTCCAACATCATGATGCATGTTCCCTTCATCATGATGCTCACTTCCTACATCATGAAACTCATTTCATTCGTCATGATGCTCATTTCATTCATCATGATGCATATTTCCTTCACCACGATGCTTACTTTCATCATCATGATGCATAAATCCATTATTATGATACTTATTTCCTTCATCATGATTCAGAAATCCTTCTTCAAGATGCGCATTACCATCATCAAGACGCATGTTTCCTTCAACATGATGCTCATTTCCTAAATCACGATGCATATTTCCATCTACGTGATGCTCATTTCCTTCATTGTGATGCATATTTTCCTTTATCATGATGCTCATTTCATTTGTAATGATGCATGCTCATTTCCTTCATCTTGATGATCATTTCCTACATCATTATTGTCACGCCCCGACCCCAGACAGAACGCGACAACCGCCACGTTAACCATAAATTTTGCGGAATGGGTGCACTCCACTCCACAAAGTTTATAGAAAACGTAAGGCTTGCTATCAAGTATCTGTAAAACTGAACAACTGATAACAACGGGTACAACCCGAGAAAATCATCTCATAAAGTATCAACAAGGATTTACAAAGGTACAAAATACAACGATGTAACTTAGTTTAAAGAAAATATACATGAACGATATAACATCGAGAGGGTACAAAAAGAACATCAAGGGGGTCACCAAATATAAACTATACAATCTCGCCAATAAATTCATCAATTTACATAAAAGAGAAAGTACCCAAAACACTGATTGGATGACGAGCAAACGATAGGCAAACCTCCAACCAAAACGATATCAACAGCCTGAAAAGGAAAGAATGATGCAAAACCACTAGCTCAGTGAGGTGATAAGCCGGACACCCCAACCCTTATACGAAGCATGTACTCCCGCTCGCGGTTCATAACAAAAAATCTAATATTTCGTTCCACATCCATTTTTTATGTTTACTTAATATACAACTTAATGAAAATACAACCTGTGAACGCATTTACAAATACACAATTAGTTCAAACAAGATGTTATCACATCAAAGACGCGTGGGTAGTCAATATCCTCCTCGAACTGATCTCTCCGTCGAGAGTCAGTCCGAGCCCGTCACCGTTACTCTAGATAAAATGCACATTAATATTCTTTCTCAACATGCCAAATGCTAAAGTTCACAATTCAATATCGATGTAAATACTTGAAATGATCAAACATATAAACATATATGACATGCATGTCCCACACCGGTGACGTTGACTGAGCCTATAATAGACTGATCCATCTAACGATCACCCTCTAGAGTATCAGTATTTGGAAAATGGACAGGTGCCCCGTTATATCTAACTCACCCGGGTTTGCCAAGCCACGGGCGACTTGGTTGTCACTCTAACTCACCCGAACCATGACAATTCGGGCTACTTAATCAATGTCGCTCCAACTCACCCAAACCGTGACCAATTTGGGCTACTTAACCTTGGTACCAGGTATACATATGCATATGCATCATAAGATGAATAACGACTCAAGTTAGAGTCTTAATTGGCACATAAGTCACAAGAATAACCAGAAATCAATATGCAAATAATTCGCAATAAAGGCTATCAGATATCGAGCCGGCAAGGCTCTTCAACATAAGTTAAACTCAACAATACCCATAACATATGGCCAACTAGAACTCTGTATGCAAAAATATAGGATAATCGATGGACCATATTAGACCAATCAGGCTCTAACCAGAACAATCGAGCCAATCATGCTCTTAACACATAACACATTTCCAAATAATTTTCTTATCAATTAACTACAGCTAAAATAAATGCACATGTATCGAGGTTCCACACTTCCCACAAGAGAAGGCGTTCCCGAATTATCAACTCACAAGAAAGTGATTAACTCTCTCCCAAATCTGAAGTCAGTCCTTTTCCCTTCGTCGATGGTACTTTACCTAGAAAAGAGATGAGCAATTAAAGACAAATCAAATATAACTAACTATTAGCGGTAACATCATCTTTCATTGTCAAAATAAATCTTAATCGAGCTCGAGCGAGTCGATATTAAATAAGAACAGCCCGTATCTCCTCAACCTCATCTCCCAATCTCACATAACCAGTTTTAAATCATTTCTTAAACAAAACGATAGGAAATAAATTTGAATTCGACATAAATATTCTGAAATTTTCCAGCTAGTGGCAGTTTACAAGAAAAATCATAACTAATTGTAGAAAAATCAAATTGAGGAGTTTCAAGTGGCTACAGAAAGCTAACAAGTTCAGCTGAAATTGAGTTTGTAAACTTTTGAGGTCAGTAGCTATGTCAAAATCAGTTCGAACTGCAGCTGCGAATTACCTAGCAGCAGTTTACGAGGAAAATCATAACTAATTGTAGAAAAATTGGATGGAGGCGTTTCAGGTGGCTACAGAAAGCTAACGAGTTCAGCTACATACAGAAATTGAGTTTACAAATTTCTGAGGACAATAGCTAGGTCAAAAGTAATTCGGACAGTAGCTGCGAATTATATCAATACTAGAAAAAAATCCAACAAAATTACAAAATATGGAGGAAGGAAGCTTAATTTACACATTACTTACCTCAAAACAACTTAGAAACCACCTAGGATGAGGGTTGTAAGGGAGAATTTGATCAACAAGGGTTTCTCCTCTTCACTCTCTTCTTTTCCCTCTTTTGTTTTTCTTCTCCCGTTCTTCTTTCTTTTCTTTTCTTTTATTTTATTTTTAATGGGCTGGCCATACTTACTAGTATCTATGACATTTAAGTGGGCTGAAACTTGGGCTGAATAATAAATAAATAGGTTTTGGGCTCTAAAAACAAATCTAGGGCAACTTGGGCCAAAAATAAATAAATAGGTTTTGGGCTCTATAAACAAATCTAGTTGGAACTAAGATATTATAAAGTATCCCCTCCTATAAAAAATTTCATCCTCGAAACGTAAACGTACCTAGAGATGAAAAGAGATGTGGATGTTGTTGACTCATGACTGACTCTGGTTCCCATGTTTCTTCTTCAATTTGATCACTTCTCCATAGAACTCTCACCATAGGAATGGATTTGTTAAGAAGCATTTTCTCTCGGCGATCTACAATTTGAACAGGTTGTACTTCGTACGATAGATTCTCCTTTAATACAACTGGGGGATATTTGAGCACGTGCGAAGGATCTGGTTCATATTTTCTAAGCATAGAGACATGGAAGACATCGTGAATCTTCGACAATTCCGATGGTAGCTCAAGTCGATACGCAACACGACCAATCCTTTGCACGATCGTAAACGGGCCAATATACCTTGACTCAACTTTACTCGACGGCGGAATCGCAACACGCCCTTCCATGGAGAAACTTTCAGAAAAACTTTGTCTCCTTCATTAAACTCCAAATCGCGCCTCCTATTATCCGCGTAGCTTTTCTGTCGATCTTGCGCTGCCTTAAGTCTGTCTCGAATAAGTTGTATTTTTGCCTTCGCATCTTCGATAAGCTCTACTTGTTCGATTTGTCTCTCGCCAACCTCATCCCAAAAGAGTGGTGTTCAACACTTTCGGCCATACAGAGCTTCTTACGGGGGCATTCCAATGCTTGAATGATAACTGTTGTTATAAGCGAACTCCACCAAAGTCACGTACTTATCCCAGCTACCTCCCAAATTCAACACCACTGCACGTAGCATGTCTTCTAGTGTCTGTATAGTTCTCTCTGACTGTCCATCAGTCTGTGGATGAAACGAGGTACTGAATAGTAATTTTGTACCTAACGGTTTCTGCAGACTAGGCCAAAAACGGGAAGTGAATCTTGGATCATGATCAGATATGATTGACACTGGTACTCCGTGCAATCTCACGATCTCATCGACATATAACTTGGCAAGTTTCTCTAAAGATTCGTTCGTATGCACTGGAAGGAAATGTGGCAATTTCGTCAGACGATCAACAATGACCCAAATTGAGTCATGACCCTTTTGGGTTCGAGGTAAACCAGAAACAAAATCCATTGTGACGTTTTCCCATTTCCACTCAGGAATAGGTAGTGGTTGAAGCATGCCGGCTGGTTTTTGGTGTTCCGCTTTAATCTGTTGGCATGATAAGCACTTTGATACAAATTCAGCAATGTCTCGTTTCATACCTGGCCACCAATAATGCTCCCGAAGTGTTCTGTACATTTTGGTACTACAAGGATGCATAGAATAGGCTGAAGAATGGGCTTCCTGAAGAATAGCTCTATGAACATCAAGTTCTGATGGAACACAAACACGATTTTGAAAAGTAAGAAGTCCATCATCCCGAATTTGAAATTCTGTTTCTTTTCCTTGATTTAGCTTTGCCATCTTCTGTTGTAAATGAACATCGTGTGATTGTCTTTCTCGAATTTGCTCGAACAAGGTAGGTCTAACCTCGAATTTGGCGATTAAGGCAGAATCATTAGACTTTTCACAATCGAGCGAAATGTGTAAAGATTTAAATTGCTCCAACATAGGAAGATAAAAAGATTGAATCAAAGCAAGTGAGGTAGAAGACTTTCTACTCAGAGCATCTGCAACAACGTTTGCCTTGCCAGGATGATAATCGATGACTAAGTCATAGTCACTAATCAACTCCATCCATCGTCTTTGCCTGAGGTTGAGCTCCTTTTGCGTGGTGATATACTTTAAGCTCTTGTGATCAGTGAAAACCCGACAAGTTGCACCATACAGATAGTGCCTCCAGATCTTCAATGCAAAGACGATTGCAGCCAACTCTAAATCATGTGTAGGATAATTTTCTTCGTTCTTCTTCAATTGCCTTGAAGCGTAGGCTATTACCTTTCCTTCTTGCATGAGAACGCATCCTAATCCTTGTCTCGAGGCGTCGCTATAAATGGTAAATTCTCCAATCGCTGGGTCTGGAAAAGCAAGAATAGGAGCTGAAACGAGTCGTCTTTTCAATTCTTGAAATGCTTTCTCGCATTCTTCACTCCATTCAAATTTTACCCCTTTCCGAGTCAATTTAGTCAAAGATGAAGCCAATAACGAAAAGTCTTTAACAAACCATCGATAATATCCAGCTAATCCCAGAAAACTACGAATCTCAGTCACTTTCTTTGGACGCTCCTAATCTAGTATAGCTTGAATCTTCACTGGATCGACGTAGATTCCTTCTTTAGAAATGCGATGACCAAAAAAGCTTACCTCACGAAGCCAAAATTCACACTTTGAGAATTTAGCATAAAGCTGATTTTCTCTGAGAATGTTCAGAGCAATTCTTAGATGATGAGAATGCTCGTCATCCGATTTAGAATAAATAAGAATGTCATCAATGAAAATGATGACAAACTTATCTAAGTACGGCCGAAAGACCCGATTCATAAGATCCATAAAAGCTGCAGGAGCATTTGTGAGTCCAAAAGGCATAACACAGAATTCAAAATGACTGTATCTGGTTCGAAAAGCAGACTTAGGGATATCAGATTCCCTAATCTTGAGTTGGTGATAACCAGATCGCAAATCAATTTTTGAGAACACAATTACTCCTTGCAATTGATCAAATAGATCATCGATTCTTGGAAGAGGATACTTGTTCTTGATTGTCACCTTGTTCAATTGATGGTAGTCGATACATAGGCGAAGTGATCCATCTTTCTTCTTGACAAAAAGAACTGGAGCACCCCACGGAGATGTGCTAGGTCGTATGAACCCCTTCTCCAATAATTTCCCAAGTTGTGTCTGGAGTTCCTTGAGCTCAGCAGGCGACATTCGATATGGAGTAATCGATATAGGTGTGATTCCAGAAAGTACGTCAATGGAAAAATCAATCTCTCAATTCGATGGTTGTCCTGGTAAGTCTTCGGAAAAGACATCAGGAAATTCATTCAAGATCGGGATGTCATCTAGTTTAGTTTCAGAAAGAGAAGTATCGATGACAAATGCCAAGAATGCCTCACAACCCTTACGCATTAATTTATGCGCAGTCAACATTGAAATAAAAGAGAGGGATCTCGTTTGAAGTTTACCTTCAAAAATAAGTTCTGAGAATCCTGGTCTACGAAAAATAACAAGCTTCTCGTGGCAATCGAGAATTGCATGATGAGAAGAAAGCCAATACATGCCAAGAATAACATCAAGATCAATCAAAGGCAATGGTATCAATTCAGCCTCTAAAATGACATCTTTGATCTTCAATGGACAACCAAGGAATACCGAATCACGAATTAGACGCTCTCCAAGAGGGGTATGAATGATGATTCCAGGTGACAAATGAGAGATAGGATAATCTAAGATCCCAGTAAGATCATCCCGAATATAAGACCTATCAGAACCTGGGTCAAATAAAGTGTAGACCTGATGGTCTCCCACAAACACATGGCCTATCACAACCTTCGGATCTGAGCGAGCCTATTCCTGGGAAATATGAAATACTCTAGTTTGCTTCCTTCCTTGCATAGGTGATTGAGTACCAGGGCCGCTTGAGGCATCGGGCACTCTGGTAACTGCAGATCGAGTATCTCTGGGTGTAGAATATGTTAGTTTACCACGAAGCTGACCAGAACCCTGACTGCTCGCTCCCATAAGCTGAGGACAAGAACTTTGCATATGCCCCAGCTGTCGACACTGAAAACATACTTGAGGAGCCTTACAGGGGCCGTCGTGATATTTTAAGCAATTCAGGCACTTGCGATTTTCACCAACCGATCCCGAGACATTGCTCCCGCTTCTACTAAACTGCTCCCGAGATTGAGAAAAACTAATAGATAGCGAACTTGGTGCGCCACGCGAAGATCCCACACCCCTATACACCTTCGATGCATTTCCTGGAAATGCGCTCCGTTGCCTTTTCTTTTGAGATCATTCTGCAAGCTTATGTCTCGCCTAAAATAAACTTTCTACCCTCAGGGCTTCTTCTACAAGATCGTCAAGACTCTCATACTTGTCTCCGGACTTGATGCGATCTCGAATATTTAAATTAAGACCATCTTCAAATATCTTGCATAAGTCTCTCGTCGTATATGACTCAAGAGCGAATTCTCGCAATTCTAGAAATTTGATTTCGTACTCCACGACCGACATAATGCCTTGAAAGAGGTTGAAGAACTCCTTTCTCTTCTGATCCTTGATGTACTGAGAGAAGTATCGATCTTTGAATCGTTCCACAAAGATAGCCCACATAATAGTAACCGAAGATGTCTCTTTTAAATTCTGCCACCATCGTCGTGCATCTGGACCTAACAGCTTGGTCGCAATGACCACAAGATAACATTCTTCAATCATCAAGGTGTCAAAGGTCTCTGTAATCTTCTTTAACCATGCCCCCGCTTTAGAAGCATCTCTTGCACCGTCAAATTTCGAAGTCCCCATGTTTTCAACTATTTTCACCAAATTAGGTATAAAAAGTGCACCTCGAGAAGTAGAACCTCCTAAAGCCGTTTCTGGAGTAAAAACAGGTACATTAGTTGTAGGTCGAATCGGTTCATTAGCACGAAGTACCTCTTCAGTGACAGTCGTAGTCGTATGAGCCGTTGTAGGTGGTGGAACACCATGTATTCGAATGTGATCATAATACAATTGGTACTGCTCCGGTGTATCATGTGCTCAACCCGCAACTGGGCCCGTGGTTGCTCTACCTGGTAAATCGGCACCCTATGATCAGAATTGAGAGGGTCCGTAACCGTCGGAGGAATGGTATGATCAGAAGAAACATGTCCTCGAGGTCCATGAGGAACAGAAAAGATTAGAGGACTCGGAGGATCACGAGGAGCGTGTCCTCGATCTCGACCTCGACGACGAACTGGAGGTGCCATAATGACTGAAAGGAAGAAAAGAAAGAAAATGCAAGGTCAACATCAAGGCAATACGATACCTTAGGATGACATAGAAACAAAGTTGGACCCATTGGCTCGACTCAAAAAGAATGAGAATCATAAAACCAGGCTCTAATACCAAGAAAGTCGTCACGCCCCGGCCCTAGACAGAATGCGACAACCGCCACGTTAACCATAAATTTTGCGGAATGGGTGCACTCCACTCCACAAAGTTTATAGAAAACGTAAGGCTTGCTATCAAGTACCTGTAGAACTGAACAACTGATAACAACAGGTACAACCCGAGGACATTATCTCATAAAGTATCAACAAGGATTTACAAAGGTACAAAATACAACGATGTAACTTAGTTTAAAGAAAATATACATGAACGATATAACATCGAGAGGGTACAAAAAGAACATCAAGGGGGTCACCAAATATAAACTATACAATCTCGCCAATGAATCCGTCAATTTACATAAAAGAGAAAGTGCACAAAACGATAGGCAAACCTCCAACCAAAACGATATCAACAGCCTGAAAAGGAAAGAATGATGGGGGTGAGCAAAACCACTAACTCAGTGAGGTGATAAGCCGGTCACTCCAACCCTTATACGAAGCATGTACTCCCGCTCACGGTTCATAAAAAAAATCCAATATTTCGTTCCACATCCATTTTTTATGTTTACTTAATATACAACTTAATGAAAATACAACCTGTGAACGCATTTACAAATACACAATTAGTGTTGGCAATTGGATCGTGCGGTTCAACGTGATCCGTAAGGATTTCAGGCAAACAAACAGCGGAAGCAATTTAAACGTGTTTACCTGACTTCTGGGTCGATGTAGAGGATGAACAGCAGTGAAGAACACCTCTGATCTTCTACTGTATGTCCCAAAGTCAACTCTGGTGTTGGGTGGTCAACAATCCCCAGAGTTCTCTCATTCTGCTCTCTGTTTTCTCCCGTGTGTCAAAAGAGGCACTGACTTAGGTTTAACAGGAACTGAGATGACTTATATACTTGGGCTACAGCAGGGACCAGGAGGAGAAATTGGGCTGGGCCTCAATTGAATTTAATTAACCAAGCTTAGCCCAAAGCTTTTAATTAAATCCAATAATAATAATATAGTCCACTAAAATATTATTACTGCACTACCCGTCCAATCCCAAAATTATGTTCTGGGCTCCTTCTTATTATAAGCCCGATAGTCTCCCCATGTTTAAGATATACAATGTCCATTAATTAATTAAGTTACTGACAACTCAAATTAATTAATATCTCATCCGAGAGTAGTACCACTCAACCTTATTATCATGCCGGAAATTAATCCACTTGCAAGATTTACATGATAAACCTTATGAGCTCCTCAAGGGGACATCATCAACCTATAATGGACATGGATTCCTTCTACAATCAACAGCACACCATAGATACAGCACTACTTCCCAACTCACCGAGTTTGTTGATTTAATACTTATAAATCTCACCCATTGATGAATCAAAGAAATACATACTGCCCTACGTGTCGAGGTTATTGTATAGGGATTAAGAGCACGAACTTCCATAATAACAGAGATCAAGTTCTTCTATAAGTCAGTATAAGTCGAACGATCTCAGACGGTCCTGCTCAATACACACAAGTGCACTAATGTGATTCTATAGCCAAGACAAGCTAACACCAAATCACACTACAACCGTACCGATAGAGAGTCCCAGTCTATCTCAGTTGTGAGCATCTGTTTATACTTTATAAGGAAACCGATAATATGATCTTCTGCGTATTGTCGCACAACATATTATCTACAGTATAAAGTAAATGGACTATTGCATCATGCATATAAAATAAATTATAAGATGCAATCATTTGATCAATGATTCTCATTTCAAATATTGTTATGACATTGTTCATACTAAAGCTAGACTTTTAGTATACAATCCAACAATTAGTTCAAACAAGTTGTTATCACATCAAAGATGCGTGGGTAGTCAATATCCTCCTCGAACTGATCTCTCCGTCGAGAGTCAGTCCGAGCCCGTCACCGTTACTCTAGATAAAATGCACATTAATATTCTTTCTCAACACGCCAAGTGCTAAAGTTCAAAATTCAATATCGATGTGAATACTTGAAATGATCAAACATATAAACATATATGATATGAATGTCCCACACCGGTGACGTTGACTGAGCCTATAATAGACTGATCCATCTAACGATAACCCTCCAGAGTATCAATATTTGGCAAATGGACAGGTGCCCCTTTAGATCTAAGTCACCCGGGTTTGCCAAGCCACGGGCGACTTGGTTGTCACTCTAACTTACCTGAACCGCGACAATTCGGGCTACTTAATCAATGTTGCTCCAACTCACCCGAACCGTGACCAATTCGGGCTACTTAACCTTGGTACCAGGTATACATATGCATATGCATCATAAGATGAATAACGACTCAAGTTAGAGTCTTAATTGGCACATAAGTCACAAGAATAACCAGAAATCAATATGCAAATAATTCGCAATAAAGGCTATCAGATATCGAGCCGGCAAGGCTCTTCAACATAAATTAAACTCAACAATACCCATAACATATGGCCAACCAGAACTCTGTATGCAATAATATAGGATAATCGATGGACCATATTAGACCAATCAGGCTCTAACCAGAACAATCGAGCCAATCAGGCTCTTAACACATAACACATTTCCAAATAATTTTCTTATCAATTAACTACAGCTAAAATAAATGCACATGTATCGAGGTTCCACACTTCCCAAAAGAGAAGGCGTTCCCGAATTATCAACTCACAAGAAAGTGATTAACTCTCTTCGAAATCTGAAGTCGGTCCTTTGCCCTTCGTCGATGGTTCTTTACCTAGAAAAGAGATGAGCAATTAAAGACAAATCAAATATAACTAACTATTAGCGGTAATATCGTCTTTCATTGTCAAAATAAATCTTAATCGAACTCGAACGAGTCGATATTAAATAAGAACAGCCCGTATCTCCTCAACCTCATCTCCCAATCTCACATAACCAGTTTTAGATCATTTCTTAAACAAAACGATAGGAAATAAATTTGAATTCGACATAAATATTCTGAAATTTTCCAGCTAGTGGCAGTTTACAAGAAAAATCATAACTAATTGTAGAAAAATTGAATTGAGGAGTCTCAAGTGGATACAGAAAGCTAACAAGTTCAGCTACATACAGAAATTGATTTTGTAAACTTCTGAGGTCAGTAGCTATGTCAAAATCAGTTCAAACTGCAGCTGCGAATTACCTAGCAGCAGTTTACGAGAAAAATCATAACTAATTGTAAAAAAATCGGATGGAGGCGTTTCAGGTGGCTACAGAAAGCTAACGAGTTCAGCTAATTACTGAAATTGAATTTACAAATTTATAAGGACAATAGCTAGGACAAAAGTAAGCTGCGAATTATATCAATACTAGAAAAAATCCAACAAAATTACAAAATTATGGAGGAATGAAGCTTAATTTACACATTACTTACCTCAAAACAACTTAGAAACTACCTAGGATGATGGTTGTAAGGGAGAATTTGATCAACAAGGGTTTCTCCTCTTCACTCTCTTCTTTTCCCTCTTTTGTTTTCCTTCTCCCGTTCTTCTTTCTTTTCTTTTCTTTTATTTTATTTTTAATGGGCTGACCATACTTACTAGTATCTATGATATTTAAGTGGGCTGAAACTTGGGCCAAATAAATAAATAAATAGGTTTTGGGCTCTAAAAACAAATCTAGGGCAAATTGGGCCAAAAATAAATAAATAGGTTTTGGGCTCTAAAAACAAATCTAGGGCAACTTGGGCCAAAAATAAATAAATAGGTTTTGGGCTCTATAAACAAATCTAGTTGGAACTAAGATATTATAATTATGGTAATTTTCTGTCATTAAGATGCCAATTTCATTCATCCCTAATCGTATTTCTTTCATCATGATGCTTATTTCCTACATTATGATGCTCATTTCCTTCATTATGATGAATGTTTCTTTCATCATAATGCTTATTTTATTCATCATGATGCTTATTTCCTACATCATTATGCATGTTATCAACATCATGATGCATAGTTCCTACATCAGAATGCTTACTTCATTCATCATTATGCACATTTCCTTCATCACAATGCTCATTTCCTACATCACGATGCATATTGCTATCATCATGATGCTCATTTCCATCACCATGATGATCGTTTCCCTCATCATGTTACTCATTTCATTCATCATGATGCATATTTTCTTCATTATGATACTCGTTTCCTACATCATGATGCTCATTTACATCATCATGATGATTGTTTCCACAATCATAATTCTAATTCCCTACATCATGATGCTCATTTCGTTCATCATTATGCATATTTCCTTCATCATGATGCTCTTTTCCCAACATCATGATACATATCTCCTTTATCATGATACTCATTTTTTTATGATGATGTTCATTTCCTTCATTATGATGCATGATTTCTTTATCATGTTAATCATTTCTTCATCATGAGACATATTTCCTATATAATGATGCTCTTTATCTACACCATGATGCTCATTCCTTACATCTTGATGCTCATTTCCATCATCATGATGCTCATTTCCCATATCATGATGCTCATTTACTCAATCGTGATGCTCATTTCCTTCGTCATGATGCTTATTTTCTATATCATAATGCTTAATTTCTTCATCATGATGTCCACTTCTTTCATCATGATTCTAATTTCCAACATTATGATGCATAAATCCTTCATCATGATACTCGTTTCCTTCATCATGATGCTCATTTTCATCATAGAGATGCATATGTCCTTCGTAACGATGCTCATTTCCTACATCATGGTGCTAATTTTCTTCATCATGATACTCATTTCCTTCATCGTAATGCTCATTTTCATCATCATGATGAATTTTTCCTTCATTATTATTCTCTTTTCTAAATCATGACGCTTATTTCCTTCATCATGTTCCTCATTTCTTTCATCATATTACTTATTTCCTTCATCTTGATGCTCATTTCCATCATCATGACAAAAAAAATCCTTCATCATGATGCTTATTTCCTTAATCATGATATAGAAATCCTTCATCATGATGCTCATTTCTTTCATCATAATGCTCATTTCCTACATCTAGATGCTCATTTCCTTCATCGTGATGCTCATTTCCTTCATCATGATGCTAATTTCCTTCATCATGATGTTTATTTTCTTAATCAAGATGATCAATTATGGTCATTTCCTACGTCATTATGGTCATTTCCTAATCATTATGCTCATTTCATCCATCTTGATTCATATTTTCTTCATCATGATGCTCATTTCCAAAATCATTATACATATTTCCTTCATCATGATGCTCATTTCCATCATCATGATGATGATCATTTCCTTCATCGTGATGCTCATTTCCTTCATCATGATGCTCATTTCGTTCATCATTATGCGTATTTCCTTTATCATGATACTTATTTCCTACATCTTGATGCTCCTTTCTTCATCATGATGATTGATTCCAACGTCATTATGGTCATTTCCTTCATCTTAATACTCATTTCTTTCATCATGATATTTCCTTCATCATGATGCTCATTTCCTACATCATGATGCATGTTTCCTTCATCATGAAACTCACTTCCTACATCATGAAACTCATTTCATTCATCACGATGCTCATTTCCTTCATCATGATGTATATTTCCTTCACCATGATGCTTATTTTCATCATCATGATGCATAAATCCATTATCATTATGCTTATTTCCTTCATCATGATGCAGAAATCCATCTTCAAGATACACATTTCCATAATCAAGACGCATGTTTCCTTCAACATGATGCTCATTTCCTAAATCACGATACATATTTCCATCTTCATATTGCTCATTTCATTTATTATGATGCTCATTTCCTTCATCCTGACACATATTTCCTTTATCATGATGCTCATTTCCTTCGTCATGATTATATTTCCTTCATCATGGTGCTTATTTCCTTCATCTTTATACCTGCTGTTCAATTCATTTCAGTGAACAACTGCACTCAACTTAATAAATGAACTACAATAATTTTCAATCAAACCATACACATTTTGGAGACAAGTACAATTAACTGCATTGAACATACAAACAACCCATCCCCATCTAATTTTCCAAATGATTCATCTTCTAAATGATAGCTTAATATAATTTGAAACATTAAACTCTTAAATAAAATGGCAGAAATTTATAGAACTGGTTGTTTATAGTAGAATGTGACTATTGAAAATTTGATACCTTTTTTTTCGAGTAATTTACACTCTAGTCTGTAGCCACTAATTAGCATAAATTGTGGATATCTACGTCAACAGCTCTTCTTTCAAAAGTTTTTATTTTTATTTTTTCCTACAAGTATGTTGATGTTTATGTTAGCTTAATATCCAACTAGAGTAAAAATTAGATAAATCCTCCGTCAACTTGGAGATTATGTTTCTTAATTTACGAATTAATATTCTATTTGAGATGAGTGTTGCTGTATAAACTCTGTATGACCTTGTCCAAATAAGTTCCATGTGCTGGCAATGATAGCGACACCTAATTTAAAAGACATCTATTATAATCTGGCCAAATTCATGTATTATATCACCATATTTGTTATCTCCTAAGATAAATAAGCATATCATTTCTTCATTACATATTGTTCTATGCACTTGCTCCTTATCAACTACACTAGCTATTACAGGCGAGAGATAAATGATTGATCTTATCAAATCTTTTGCTTCATTCTCAGAATTGAAACTTAGCTTTAAGTCCTGTTTATTATAATTTTTATGTATTTTACTTTTACCATTAAAAAAAGAGTAATAGAAATGCAAATTAGGTCCTACTCTTAACTTGGTACCTCCAATGTTGTTTTTCTCTAGGTGCATTAAATTGTCATTAGAAGCTAATCAGCATTGTAATGAAAATAAATAGGAAAATAGAAGTAAACCTGATATTAACATCAATTGAATCTTCCATTTCCTTTACAGAATCTAGAAGCCTCTCCATTTGACCATGATAGGATTCTCATCCGCCAAATCACGTAATAATTCAAATAACCTATACCATGAGAAATAATTGCGTCAATATTCAAGAAAAAGTCACTGTACAATGAAACAAAGTCAGTCACCTTTCAAATAATATTAATAATTGACTCAACAAGAAAAGTTAAAATGCTAAGTCTGATCAAGAACAGATGGGAGAAAGTAGCACTAAAAGTTAGGACAAAAGAACACAATTATAGGCAATTAGCAAGACTATAATTAGAGAAAGTAAAATATTTTATAAGTTACAGAGGAACTGTTTATCCTTGATGACCCAGCCAGACTAACACTTCCATCATATTTGTATTTAGCTTATGTTTAGTTTCTTTCTCAAAATGTGCAATTTTTTTTAGCGGACACCATAGAACTACACTTGAGCCATCTGTTTCATGAAAATCATTTAGTGAAACAGTCGCACACAAGTGTTCGGCTAAACTTTGAACTTTTAAATACTTTAACATTAAAATTTAAGAATTTAAATTTGTAGAAAAATGATGCAACATTTTTTCAAAAATATACACATGGATGTGAAGTCATTATAAATATTTATCACTATGTAAATTTTGAAGTAAAAATAAAGAATTGTTTGAGGATAAACGGAAAAATTCGTATTCTAAAAGTTATATCAAATTGGAATTGCTCTCATATGTTGGTTAGACATGTAATGAAGTATAATACAATTTGTTAATTAAAATATACTCCATCGTTACATTTAAATAACTACATCGTTTGAAGATTAAGGAATATAATATTTTAATCTGTTGTGAGTTGGTAAAAATAAAATATTTTAATGTACAATACATAATTCTACCAATATTGTATATAGACACCATAAAAATATAATAATTATTTTGTGTGGATCTTATTCTCAAAAAGGAAAATGTAACACTTTTAGTTAGACGCTTTAATTAGTAAAAGGTAATAATTTCCTTTTATTTATAATCATATTTGTGACAATAAAAATAAAAATTGGTAAATAATCATATTTGTAAAAATAAAAATAAAAATTGAGTTTGTGTCCATGGACAAGTACATAAGAGTATTATGAATTTATGTGATCTGATCTAATCACTTTAGGTCCGTCAACAATTAAATAAAAAAATATCATCAGAAAAAGAAAATTGATAATAAAAAAAATTCTTATTATCAAATTCACAAAGATATGCTACTCATCACCTCAAAATTAAATGTTAGAAAGTAAAATATCTCACATTCGCGTACAATATGCCAAGTGCTTAATTAAGTTTGAGAGATAAAATAATATTATAACAAACTAGTATAAACAAATTAAGAAATAAAAAATAATTAGATAACAAGCAGTAAACATATTTCGAAGCGGCTATAACTCATCACATCCTCCATGGTCCTTCATCAGCGTGGTTAAGAAAAATAAAGGCGCGGGTGATAGTTCTGAAAAAAATTTTGAACGGGTTATTTTTTTTAGATTTGAGGTTTGAATTCCCTTTCATTTCATGTGAAGAAGCCCTAGATTAGTGGAAATTCAAATTATAGCTCATGTGGCTGAACACCACCTATACCTAGTTGATTGTAGGGAGGATGCTTCACGAATTGATGAGTTCGATCAATTAAGGTATTAGGGTATCAATTACCGTGTTTTCTTCAATGCAAGATTATTGTGCTTACCGTTAATCTAATCCTCTGTTTACTGCACAATTGCTTTGAGAAAATGACGGCAAAGAGACCGTCAGGCCTAGGGTATACTGCGTTTGAAGGCTCTGGTTAGAGTTTGCCCAGAACAATCAATAAAACATCGAACCCACCCAATTACTGTTCAATTACCTTTTTATTTTATTTTATTCTGTTATTAGTTCATCAAAGTCATCTGTTTCTTATTCTCCTTTTTGGTCAAACTTTACATAGTATGAGCATTTGACAACCTTTTGGAAATAGCTCATTTTCAACTAGGGTGCTTGTGGGATCTAAATTCCATGTGCTTCTTTTGTTTCATGGGAATTACCTTTAAGCTTACTGACTATTTCAATTTATAGTGGATTTGTTAAGACCATCAATCTCGGGAATATCTGACAATTAGATATTTCATTATTTCCTTTAACTTGGCTCTCACTTGATTCTTTAATTTACATGACCGAAGAACATAAGAAAGCATATTCCCTAAGGACTTAGTGCATATTTCAATCGTATTGAGTGTAGAAGAAAATCATATGCTACATTGCTCTATTTTCTAATAATGAATTGTATACAGCATAATTTGTGAGACTGTCAGAGCCAAAATACCATATAATCACCAGAACATTACATAAATGAGAAAGTGAAGATCAGATTATTGTTCAAATATTTTATTAGTATTTGCTTCTTCACCATGTAATCAAACTTAAATGTTGTGCTTCAAAGTTAAGTTTGGGTATCTCTTCTCTCTCACAATTAGTTTCTTATTTTTTCCTTCACTTTGCAATAGGATTCTTTTCACGTTTAGTCGGGATTTTTCCTCAAATCTGATAGGGAAGCACTTTTGAATATTATTTGAATAAGGGTTCCTAAATATATTTATCCAAGAATGCCCGTCT
This sequence comes from Pogostemon cablin, assembly GCA_023678885.1. Taxonomy (NCBI): domain Eukaryota; kingdom Viridiplantae; phylum Streptophyta; class Magnoliopsida; order Lamiales; family Lamiaceae; genus Pogostemon; species Pogostemon cablin. The sequence continues at coordinate 20,755,820 of CM042981.1, forward strand.
TGCTATATTATATTATATCAGGTTCTTGTTACAGGGTAGGAGCTTGACCTCCTTAATTACAGCTTCTAACATTATCTTATCTTACAAGTGAATTGTTTTCAGAAGAGGTAACCACACTTTGTTCCATTGGACTTACTAATCATATTCATGTGTAGTTTGTGTTATATAGTTGAGGTGTGACTCATATTTGTAAGATGAATAGAAATATGTTAGATTTATCTTCTAAATATTATTGCTGCTATAATTTGAATGAATAAGTAATAACTTTATTTGAGTATCTTCGCTGTTTTTCATGTATCACACTACTGTGGTATGTCACAGAAAATAATAGAAATTTACAACAGAATCAGTAATAAATCTGACATTATAAGGCTTTTATATCTATGTTTGAGTGTCTTCGCTACATTTGTGTGAAAATAACTGAAATTTACAATAGATATCAGTAATAAATATGTCATTATAAGGCTTTTATAGCTCTGATTGACTGCATGTACTATTTTTCAGGGATGTATAAAATATCACACATTGTGAAAAAAATCCAATGTATAATGTTGAAAATATGTCTATCTAAAATTGCATGCAATAATAATAATAATATATAGATGTAACAAGTCATGCTTATAATTTCTATTATAATTCCTATTTTATACTCTTAAATTGTGAGGTTGGATCTTCGAGCATACGGTGGTCTCTAGTAATTTGAATCTTATTCTTATCGCTTGAATTCTATTCTTTGAAGCTAAACTTAGTTGAGTTGGTGTAAAAACTCGTGGATTTACTTACAAGTTTGTATAGTTTTTTATTTTCGTGTGCCTTCTAATCTACGTACATGAATTATATGATAAGTGAAGTATTTTGAATTCCCGCTAAATTGTCAATACCTTATTGGAAAATTCAGAAAATTGTTTATGCTGTAAGGCACTATTCTTGCGCTCTATCTAGTGGATAAATGTTATTTTCAGTTTAGACCATCTATCAAATAATTCATGAACCTCAGAGTACAACTCAAGAACAAATTCCCACTTAATCAAATAATTCACAAAACCTATTTCTAAGTTGTAATGCCACTAGAGTTTTAGTGATTGAAAGTTATTCCTTAGCTATAAATTATGAGTAAAATATTTATTTTTTAAAAAAGAGTGCTTTTTGTCTACCCCTACTGTTGGTATAATTTGTTTCGTGTCAATGATGAGTATGCCATATTTTAGGAAAAAAGGATAAGTGAACTACAAGTCTTCTAATATAAGTAAATATAGTTCTATTATTATTGAAATTATTTAATTATTTATATTTATGTTTTGGCTTTTTAAGCTATTTTATGGTTATTTTGCGGCAGGAACAAGTTAGAGAGATTTTAGGGACTGAAGTAACAATGTACTTAGAAATTCATAGAAAAAAAGAAGGAAAAGAATACATAAAATCTTATCAACTTGTAGGATGACACTATAAACACAAGTGTTTAATATTTTTGTATACATTGATGTAGAATTTATCTGATGTGTTATCAAAATTTGATGAAGGAGGTTCTAATCCAAAGACATGGCACACTTACAGGCATGTATACTAAGAGGGTAAGAGGAGCACGTATTAAGGATGGTATGATTATTTCTAATAAGTTTCTGTAACAAATTAACATTGAAATAATAAAAGACGCTATCAACATGGTTTTGAACCTCTTTCAACATGTTCTTCCAATTGATATGCTTGCGCGCATCATCCCTTCCCTCGAGGATCCATAAACTATCAACACAATGGAGAATCTTCTGAAAATATTGATGATGTGGAGCCATGCTAGGTAATCGATTATGGATATATCAAATTGTAAATTTTAAAATTACTATTTTTACAGTTTACGACCTCCAATTTTTTTTTATATATGTTGTTGCAATTTACTTGTAATTTTTTTGTTTGGGGAGCTTACTTGTGGCTGTAATTTTTGTTCATTACTTAATTTATGTATGTTGAGTTGAAATTATAAGTGTTAAAGTTTCATGCTTGCTCATTTGTAAATTATGTACCTGCAGATATCATCATAATGATATTGAATGACTTGTTGCCGCATTTATTATCGTTTAATAACTGTTACTGCATTAATCCTAAGTTTTTGAGTTACAGAATTTAGGTGTTGCTTTGTTTAACCTCAATTGTTGCTGCATAGGCCATTTGGTATTTATGTGTTCAAGTTATAGAATTTTTGCTTTGTTAAGAACTAGAGCTCATGCTAACAGATGGTATTATGTCATTGTTCATATCTAATTATTTAATGTGAAAAAATTGTAGCTATTACTTGTGCTTGTCTAGGAAATTAAACACATAATTAGAAACTGAATTGTGTTATTCTTATACAAATTTTGAGCTTCAGTTGTCTTTTGTGAATTATATTTTGTAACATGTCATGTAATACTTATGAATTTGAATAGTTTATATTTTAACTGGAGATAATTTAAGTGGAAATATTTGAGATGATTCTTTCATACCTTATGTGAGTGTTGTTCTTATTTTCAGAGAAATTAAGATAAAGATAATGAAGACAAATCAGGAAGATGACTTTGACAACGGTGATGCTGATTATGAAATGAAAGTTCAAGATGAAGATTACTTATTAGGCTTTCTTTTATTTTTTTCTTTACGTTTTTGTCAACTTTAATATTAGTGATACTTTTTAATAAATGTAGTGAATTAAGTTATTTCAAATAATAATAATAATATAATTAAATTATTGTTATTAAATTATTAGATAATCAATATAATTATTAATAATAATTTAATAAAAAAATAATAAATATTTTTATTATTATTAAATATTGCAGAAATATCTCAAGTGTTAACATATGTGTTACATAATTGTCTTGCAAAAGTGTTACATGTTATGGTAAAAGCGATAAAATTATTATGTAATTAATGTTACATTATATTAAAAAGTGTTAGCAAAACAATATAGTCAATGTTACATTATATTTAAAAGTGTTACCAAAATAATATAGTTAGTGTTACATTATATTTAAAAGTGCTAGGAAAACAATGTAATTAATGTTACGTTATATTTAAAAGTCTTAGCAAAATAATGTTTGTAATGCTACATATACATTAAAAAATGTTAACATAATAATGTTACCTTAAGATAAAAAAAATATTATATTAACTGTAAATATAACATTTATTAAAGTGTTATAATAAAATGTTAAATTTGATATGAGGTGTTATCATAAGAAAAAAAAGTGTAACATTAGACTTTAGATAATAGGGGCAACAGTGACACCAAAAAAATTATTTATGATCTATAATAATATTTTTTAATTGTTAAAGTAATATTTTTGCGGTGTTATGTAATGTCAGTTATCTTGTAGTGACAGTGGGGTTAGTCGGTTTGTCAGTTAGATGGTCGATTAATAGTTCCAACATTATCGACCACATATCAACGGTCGATCGCCCTGTAAACTTGATAATGAGATTAATTTTTAACGCGTTTATTTTCCAAAGGTCCCCCTTTGCTATTTCTAGATAAGTCGGGTAGTAGTTCTACAGTAAGGTCGGTCGGTTGATAGGTCAGGTGGTCGGTTAATAGTTCTAACGTCTACCGACCTACATATCATCGACTGATTGCACAGTAAACATGATAATGAGATTACTTTTTATCACGTCTATTTTCCAAAGGTCCCCCTTTGCTATTTCTAGATCAGTCGGGTAGGAGTTTTATAGTAGAGTTGGTTGGTTGGTCGGTCTGGTGGTCGGTTAACAGTTCCAATGTCTACCGACCCACATATCATCGACTGATCGCCCTGTAAATTGATAATGAGATTACTTTTTATCGCGTCTATTTTCCAAAGGTCCACCTTTGGTATTTCTAGATCAGTCGAACAGGAGTTCTACAATGGGGTTGGTTGGTTAACGAGATAATTTTTATCGCGTCTATTTTCCAAAGGTCCCCCTTTACTGTTTCTAGATCAGTTGGGTAGGAGTTCCATAGTAAGGTCAATCAGTTGGTAGGTCGGGTGGTCGTTTAATAGTTCGAATGACTACCGACCCACATATCATCAACCGATTGCCTTATATACTTGATAATGAGATTAATTTTTAACGATCAGAGTTCCACAGTACAGTAGGTCAGTTGGTCAGTCAGGTGGTCGGTAATTAGTTCCAACCTCTACTGACCTGCATATCATCGACCGATCGCCCTGTAAACGTGATAATGGGATTTATTTTTAACGCGTCTATTTTTCAAAGGTCTCCCTCTACTATATCTAGATCAGTCAGGTAGTAATTTTATAGTAAGTTTTTTTGATTTATCGGTTGTGTGGTTGATTAATAGTTCTAATATCTACCAGCCCATATATCATCGACCGATCATCCTGTAAACTTGATAATGAGATTATATTTTATTGCATCTATTTTTCAAAGGTCTTCCTTTGCTATTTCTAAGTCAGTCAGATAGGAGTTCTACAGTTTCTCCAAAGGCCATTGCTATTTCTAGATCAGTTGGGTAGGAGTTCCACAGTAGGGTTGGTCAGTTGGTCGGTCTGTTAGTCAGTTAATAGTTCTAATGTCTTTCGACCCACATATCATCAAACGATCGCCTTGTAAACTTGATAATGAGATAAATTTATATCACGTCTTTTTTTCAAAGGTCCCCCTTTGCTATTTCTCGATGAATCAGGTAGGAGTTCTACAGTAGGGTTGTTCGGTTGGTCGATCTAATGGTCGGTTAATAGTTTCAATGTCTACCATCCCACATATCATAGACTGATTGCCCTGCAAACTTGATAATAAGAAAACTTTTTATTACGTCTATTTTCCAAAGGTACCCCTTTGCTATTTCTAGATCAGTCGGGTAGGAATTCTACAGTAGGGTTGGTCAGTTGGTCGGTTTGGTGGTTGGTTAATAATTTCAATGTCTACCAACCCACATATTATTGACCGATCACCTTAAAAAGTTGATAATGAGATTACTTTTTTATCGTGTCAACTTTTCAAAGTCCTCCTTTGCTATTTCTAGATCAGTTGGGTAGGTTATCTACAGTAGGGTTGGTTGGTTGGTCGATCTGGTAGTTGGTTAATAGTTATAATGTCTACCGACCCATATTTCATCTACCGATCGCCCTGTAAACTTGATAATGAGATTACTTTTTATCGCGTCTATTTTCCAAAGGTCCTCCTTTACTATTTCTGGATCAGTCGAATAGGAGTTCTACAGTATGGTTGGTCGGTTAACGAGATTACTTTTTATCGCATCTATTTTCTAAAGGTCCCCCTTTGCTGTTTGTAGATTAGTCGGGTAGGAGTTCCACAGTAAGGTAAGTTAGTTGGTCATTCAGGTGGTCGGTTAATAGTTTTGACGTCTATCGTCCCGCATATCATAGACCGATCGCCCAATATACTTGATCATGAGATTAATTTTTAACGCGTCTATTTTCCAAAGGTCTCCATTTACTATTTGTAGATTAGTCGAGTAGGAGTTCCAAAGTACGGTCGGTCAGTTGGTCGGTGAGGTGGTCGGTTAAAAGTTCCAACCTTTACCGACCTGCATATCATCGACCAATTGTCCTGTAACGTAATAATGAGATTAACTTTTAACACGTCTATTTTCCAAAGGTCTCCTTCTACTATTTCTAGATCAGTTGGGTGGCAATTCAATAGTAGAATTGGTCGGTTGGTTGGTCTAATGGTCGGTTAGTAGTTCCGATGTCTACCATCCCACATATCATCGACCCCCGATTGCCCTATATACTTGATAATGAGATTATATTTTACCGCGTCTATTTTTCAAAGGTCGCCCTTTGCTATTTCTAGATCAGTCGGGTAGGAGTTCTACAGTTTTTCCAAACATCCCCTTTGCTATTTCTAGATAGGTCAGGTAGGAGTTCTACAGTTTTTCCAAACATCCTCCTTTGCTATTTCTAGATCAGTCGGGTAGAGTTCCACAATAGGGTTGGTCGGTTGGTCGGTCTGGTGGTCGTTTAATAGTTTCAATGTCTACCGACCCACATATCTTTGATTGATCACCCTGTAAACCTTATAGTGAGATTAATTTTTATCACGTCTATTTTTCAAAGGTCCTCCTTTGCTATTTCTCGATCAGTCGGGTAGGACTTCTATAGTAGTATTGTTCGGTTGGTCGATCTGGTGGTCGGTTAATAGTTCCAATGTCTAACGACCAACATATCATTGACCGATCTCCCTGTAAACTTGATAATGAGATTACTTTTTATCGTGTCTATTTTTCAAAGGTCCTCCTTTGCTATTTCTAGATCAGTCGGGTAGGAGTTCTAGAGTAGGGTTGGTCGGTTAATAGTTCCAACGTCTATCGACCCACATATCATCAACTGATCACTCTATATACTTGATAATAAGATTATTTTTTAACGTGTCTATTTTCAAATAGTCTCCCTTTACAATTTCTAGATCAACCAAGTAGGATTCCATAGTTCGGTTGGTCGCTTGGTCAGTTAGGAGATCGGTTAACAGTACCAATCTCTACCGACCCACATATCATCGACCGATCACCCTGTAAACGTGATAATGAGATTAATTTTTAACACATCTATTTTCCAAAGGTCTACCTCAACTAGTTCTAGAGCAGTTGGGTAGTAATTCTACAGCAGGGTTGCTCGTTTGGTCGGTCTAGTGGTCAGTTAATAGTTCTAATTTCTACTGACCCACATATCATCGACCGATCGTCCTGTAAACTTGATAATAAGATTACATTTTATCGCGTCTATTTTTTAAAGGTCTCCCTTTGCTATTTCGAGATCAGTCGGGTAGGAGTCCTACAGTTTTTCCAAAGGTCCCCCTTTGCTATTTACAGATTAGTCGGGTGGGAGTTCTATTGTAGGATTGGTCGGTTGGTTGGTAGGTTATCGGTTAATAGTTCTAATATCTACCGATCCACATATCATCGATCGATCACCTTATAAACTTGATAATGAGATTACTTTTTATCACGTATATTTTTTAAAGGTCCCCCTTAGCTATTTCTAGATCAGTCGGGTAGGAGTTCTATAGTAGGATTGGTTGGTTGGTCAGTCTAGTGGTCGGTTAATAGTTCAATGCCTACCGACCCACATATTATCGACAGATCGCCCTGTAAACATGATAATGAGATTTCTTTTTATCGCGTCTATTTTTCAAATGTCCTCCTTTACTTTTTCTAGATCAGTCGAATAAGAGTTGTACAGTAGTGTTGGTCAGTTAACGATATTACTTTTTATTGTGTCTATTTTCCAAAGGTCTGACTTTGCTATTTCTAGATCTGTCGGGTTGGTATTTCATGGTAAGGTCAGTCGGTTGGTGTCATGCCCCGACCGTAGACAGAACGTGACAACCGCCACGTTAACCATAAATTTCACGGAATGGGTGCACTCCACTCCGAAAATTTATAGAAAACGTAAGGCTTGCTATTAAATACCTGTAGGACAGAACAACTAATGATAACGAGTACTATCCGAGGACATCATTTTCATAACATACCACCAAAGATTTACAAAGAAACAAAATACAATGATGTAACTCGGTCTGAAGAAAATATACACAAGCGATATAACATCGCGAAAGTAAAAAAAAACATCAAGGGGTACCAAATATGAACTATACTATCTCGCCAATGGATCCGCCAATTTATACACAAAAAGAAGAGTACCCAAGCACTGATCGAATGACGAGCAAAAGATAGGCAAACCTCCAACCAAAAGATATCAACCGCCTAAAAAGGAAAGGAATGGTGGGGGGTGAGCAAAACCACTAGCTCAGTGAGGTGATAAGCTGATCACGCCAACCCTTATACGAAGTATGTACTCACGTTCATGACTTATAACTTAAAATCCAACATTTGCGTTACACATCAAGTATTTCTTACACAATATACAAATTAATGAAAATAAAACCTTTATACGCATTTATAAAATAACACATTTAGTTCAAACAACATGTTAACACATAAAAGACGCGTGGGTAGCCAATATCCTCCTCGAACTGAGCTCTCCGTCGAGAGTCAGTCCGAGCCCGTCACCGTTACTCTAGACAAAATGAAGGTTAGTGCTCTTTCTCAACATATACCAAGTACCACGATTTAATATCAATGAGATTCTTGAAATGATAAAATATGTAAACATATATAACATGCGTGTCCCACACCGGTGACGTTGACTGAGCCTATAATAGGCTGATCCATCTAACGATCACCTTCCAGAGTATCAATATTTGGCAAATGGACAGGTGCCTCGTTAGATCTAACTAACCCAGGTTTGCCAAGCCACGGGCGATTAGTTTGTCACTCTAACTCACCCGAACCGCGACTATTCGTGCTACTTAATCAATGTCGCTCCAACTCACCCGAACCGTGATCAATTCGGGCTACTTAACCTTGGTACCAGGTATGAATATAAATCATCAAATGCATGACAACTCAAGTCACAAGATTATCAATAGATTAATCCTCAAATACTTCACAACAAATGATATCATATATCGAGCCAGCAAGGCTCTATAAATTAAAACAAACAATACCCGTAATACATGGCTGACAGGACTCTATATGAAATAATATAAGATAATCATGGGACCATATCATGCCAATCAGGTTCAACCTAGAGCAATTGAGCCAATCAGCCTCTTTACCACATAACACATCACCAAGTAATTTTCTTATCAAGTAAGCAAAGAAAATGAATGCAAACTTGTCAAGGGTCCACACTTCCCACAAGAGAAGGCATTCCCGAATTATCAACTCACAAGGAAATGATTAACTCTCTCCGAAATCTGAAGTTATTCCCTTGCCCTTCGACGATTGATCTTTACCTAAAAAGTAGATAAGCAAATGAATACAAATCAATATACATAGGAGTTGATATTAAATAAAGGGCAGCTCATAACTCCTCAACACCAACTCCGAGTCTCACATAACCCGGTTCATATCATTTCTCAAACGAAACGATAGGAAATAAATTTGAATTTGACATAACAAATTCTGAAATTTTTCAGCCTGCGGCAGTTCACGAAAAAAATCATAACTAATTGTATATAACTCGGATTGAGGCGTTTCAAGTGGTTACGGAAAGCTAACAAACTCAGCTACATACAGAAATTGAGTTTGCAAATTTCTGAAGGCAATAGATATGCCAAAATCAGTTCGGACTGTGACTGCGAATCACCTAGAGGCAGTTTACGAAAAAATTCATAACTAATTGTAGAAAAATCAGATTGAGGTGTTTCAAGTGGCTACGGAAAGCTAACGATTCCAGCTACGTATAGAAATTAAGTTTGTAACTTTCTAAGATCAAAAGATATGTCGAAAGTAGGTCGAACAGAAGCATACGAATTTCCCTTTACTAGGAAGAAACCCACCAAAATCACAAAATCATGGAGAAAGGAAGCTTAATTGACATATTACTTACCTTAACACACTTATGCACCAACTAAAATGAGAGTTGTATGGGAGAATTTGATCACAAGGGTTTCTCCTCTTCCTTTCTCTTCTTTCCCCCTCTTGGATGTTCTAGAAGCCCTTTCTTATTTCTTATCTTCCTTTCTCCTTTTTTTCTTCTATTTTTGACATATATTGTTGGGGCTATTGATGGGCTGGGCTTATTAATAGATTAAGCCATTTAAGTGAGTTAGACTTTAGGCCAAAAATAAATATATAGATTTTGGGCTCTAAAAGCAAATTCTAGTTGGGCTAATAAAAATTAAATAGATTTTGGGCTCTAAAAACAAATTCTAGTTTGGGACTGATATATTATAAGGTTTGGGCCAAAGATAAATAAATTATTTTGGGCTTTTAAAAGTTGAGGCAGGACATTATAGTTGGTCTGTCAGGTGGTGGGTTTATAGTTCTAATATTTACCGATCCACATATCATCGATCGATCATCCTATATACTTGATGATAAGATTATTTTTAACGCGTCTATTTTCCAAAGATCTCCCTTTATTATTTCTAGATCAGTCGGGTAGGAGTTCCATAATACGGTCGGTCTGTTTGTCAGTTAGGTGGTTGGTTAATAGTTCCAACCTCTAACGACCCAAATGTCATTAACCGATTGCCCTGTAAACATGATAATGAGATTTATTTTTAATGCGTTTATTTTCCAAAGGTCTCCCTCAATTATTTTTAGTATTTTCCAAAGGTCTCCCTTTGTTATTTCAAGATCAGTCAGATATGAGTACTACAGTAGTATTGGTTGGTTGGTTGGTCTAGTGGTCGGTTAACAGTTCCAATGCCTACCGACCCACATATCATCGACAGATCGCCCTGTAAACTTGATAATGAGATTTCTTTTTATCGTTTCTATTTATCAAACATCCTCATTTTCTATTTCTAGATCAGTCAAATAAGAGTTCTACAGTAGTATTGGCCAGGTAATGAGATTACTTTTTATCGCGTTTATTTTCCAAAGGTTTCCCTTTGCTGCTTCAGATCAATCGGGTAGGGGTTCCGCAGTAAGGTCAGTCGGTTAATAGTTCCAACATTACCGACTCACATATTATCGACCGATCGCCCTATATACTTGATGATGAGATTATTTTTAGCGAGTCTATTTTCTAAAGGTCCCCCTTTACTATTTCTAGATCAGTCGGGTATGAGTTCCACAGTACGGTCAGTCGGTTAATAGTTTCAATCTCTAACGACCCATATATCATCAACCGATTTCCTAGTAAGCGTGATAATGAGATTAATTTTTAACATGTTTATTTTCCAAAGGCCTCCCTCGGCTATTTCTAGATCAGTCGGATAGTAATTCGATAGTAGAGTTGGTCATTTGGTCGGTCTGTTAATCGGTTAATAGTTTCAATTTCTACCGATCCACATATCATCGACAGATCACCCTGTAAACTTTGTAATGAGATTACATTTTATCACGATTATTTTTCAAAAGTATCCCTTTGTTATTTCTAAATCAGTCGGGTATGAGTTATACAGTTTTTCCAAAGGTCACTCTTTACTATTTACAGATCAGTCGGGTAGGAGTTCCACAGTAAGGTTGATCGGTTGGTTGGTCTGGTGGTCGGTTAATAGTTCCAATGTCTATCAACCCACATATCATCGACCGATCGCCTTGTAAACTTGATAGTGATATTACTTTTTATCACATCTATTTTCCAAAGGTCCCCCTTTGCTAATTCTCGATTAGTCGGGTAGGAGTTCTATAGTAGAGTTGATCGGTTGGTCGGTCTAATGGTCGGTTAATAGTTCCAATATCTACCAACCCATATATTATCGATCGATCACCCTATAAACTTGATAATGAGGTTACATTTCATCTCGTCTATTTTTCAAAGGTCTCCCTTTGCTATTTCTAGATCAGTCGGGTAAAAGTTCTATAGTTTTTCCAAAGGTCTCCCTTTGCTATTTCTAGGTCAGTCGGGTAGGAGTTCCACAGTCCGCTTGTTCGGTTGGTTGGTTCAGTTGTCGGCTAATAGTTTCAATATCTATCGATCCACATATTATTGATCGATCGCCTTGTAAACTTGAGAGTAAGATTACATTTTATCACGTCTATTTTCTAAAGGTTCGCCTTAGCTATTTCTCGATTAGTCGGGTAGGAGTTCTACAGTATGATTAATCCTTTGGTCGACCTGGTGGTCAGTTAATAGTTCCAATTTCTACTGACGAACATATCATCGACAGATCGCCCTGTAAACTTGATAATGAGATTTCTTTTTTCGCTTCTATTTACCAAATGTCCTCCTTTGCTATTTCTAGATCAGTCGAATAAGAGTTCTATAGTAGTATTGGTTAGTTAACGAGATTACTTTTTATCGCTTCTATTTTTCAAAGGTTCCCCTTTGCTGTTTCCAGATCAATCGGGTAGGGGTTCGGCAGTAAGGTCAGTCTGTTAGCCGGTTAATAGTTTCAACATTTATCGACCCACATATCATCGACCTATCGCCCTATATACTTGATTATGAGATTATTTTTTAGCGAGTCTATTTTCTAAAGGTCTCCCTTTACTATTTCTAGATCAGTCGGGTAGGAGTTTCACAGCACGGTCGGTCGGTTAATAGTTCCAATCTCTAACGACCCATATGTCATCAATTGATCGCCTAGTAAGCGTGATAATGAGATTAATTTTTAACGTGTTTATTTTTTAAAGGCCTCCCTCAGCTATTTCTAGATCAGTCGGATAGCAATTCGATAGTAGGGTTGGTCGTTTGATTGGTCTGTGGTCGGTTAATAGTTTCAATTTCTACTGACTCACATATCATCGACAGATCGCCCTGTAAACTTGATCATGAGATTACATTTTATCACGATAATTTTTCAAAAGTCTCCCTTTGTTATTTCTAAATCAGTCGGGTAGGAGTTATATCCTTTTTTCGAAGGTCACTCTTTGCTATTTACAGATAAGTCGGGTAGGAGTTCCATAGTAGGGTTGGTCTGTTGATCGGTTGATCGGTTTGGTGGTCGGTTAATAGTTCCAATGTCTACCGACCCACCTATCATCGACCGATCGCCTTTAAACTTGATAGTGATATTACTTTTTATCACGTCTATTTTTCAAAGGTCCCCCTTTGCTAAATCTCGATAGTCAGGTAGGAGTTCTATAGTAGAGTAGATCGGTTGGTCAGTCTGGTGGTCGATTAATAGTTCCAATATCTACCAACCCACATATTACCGATTGATCACCCTATAAACTTGATAATGACGTTACATTTTATCTTGTCTATTTTTCAAAGGTCTCCCTTTGCTATTTCGAGATCAGTCGGGTAAGAGTTCTACAGTTTTTCCAAAGGTCTTTCTTTGCTATTTCTAGGTCAGTCGGGTAGGAGTTCCACTGTCCGCTTGTTCGGTTGGTTGGTCCGGTTGTCGGCTAATAGTTTCAATGTCTACCGATCCATATATTATCGATCGATCGCCTTGTAAACTTAATAGTGAGATTACATTTTATCACATCTATTTTCTAAAGGTCCCTCTTAGCTATTTCTCGATTAGTCGGGTAGGAGTTCTACAGTATGATTGATCATTTGGTCGACCTGTTGGTCAGTTAATAGTTTCAATTTCTACTGACGAATATATCATCGATCAATCACCCTATAAACTTGATAATGAGATTATTTTTTATCGCGTCTATTTTCCAAATGTCCTTCTATGCTATTTCTAGATAAATCGGATAAGAGTTCTACAGTAGTGTTGGTCGGTTAACGAGATTAATTTTTATCGAGCCTATTTTTCCGAATTCCACTATAAGGTCAATCGATTGGTCGTTCAGGTGATCGGTTAATAGTTCTAATATTTACCAACCCACATATCAATGATCGATCGCCCTATATACTTGGTAATGAGATTATTTTTTAACGCGTCTATTTTTAAAAGTTCTCCCTTTACTATTTCTAGACCAGTCGAGTAGGAGTTCCACAGTACAGTTGGTCGGTTAGTTAGTTAGGTGGTCGGTTAAAAGTTCCAACTTCTAACGACCCACATATTATCGACCGATTGCCCTGTAACATTATAATGAAATTAATTTTTAACGCGTCTATTTTCCTAAGGTCTCCCTCAGCTATTTCTAGATCAGTCGGGTAGCAATTCTACAGTAGGGTTGGTCGTTTGGTCGGTCTGGTGGTTGGTTAATAGTTCTAATTTTGACCGACCACATATCATCGATCGATCGCCCTGTAAACTTGATAATGAGTTTATATTTTATCGCATCTATTTTTCTAAGGTCTCCCTTTGCTATTTTTAAATCAATCAGGTAGGAGTTATATAGTTTTTCCAAAGGTCCCTCTTTACTATTTACAGATCAGTAGTCGGGTATGAGTTCCACTGTAGGGTTGGTCAGTTGGTCGGTCTGGTGATCGGTTAATAGTTCTAATGTCTACTGACCCATATATCATCGATCGATCACCCTATAAACTTGACAATGAGATTATATTTTATCGCATTTATATTTCAAAGGTCTCCCTTTGTAATTTATAAATCTGTCGTGTAAGAGTTGTACAATTTTTTCAAAGGTCTCCCTTTACAATTTCTAGATCTGTCGGGTAGGAGTTCCACAGTATGGTTGGTCAGTTGGTCGTCTGGTGGTCGGTTAATAGTTCCAATATCTACCAACCCACATATCATTGACTGATCGCCTTGTAAACTTGATAGTGATATTACTTTTTATCACATCTATTTTCCAAAGATCCCCTTTGCTATTTCTCTATCAGTCGGGTAGGAGTTTTACAGTTGGGTTGGTCAGTTGGTTGGTCTGGTGGTCGATTAATAGTACCTATGTCTAACAACCCACATATCATCGATCGATCGCCTTATAAACATGATAATGAGATTACATTTTATTGCGTCTATTTTTCAAAGGTCTTCCTTTGCTATTTCTAGATTAGTCGGGTAGGAGTTCTACGGTTTTTCCAAAGGTCATCCTTTCCTATTTCTAGATCAGTTGGGTAGGATTTCCACAGTAGGGTTGGTCGGTTGGTTGGTCTAGTGGTCGGTTAATAGATCCGATGTCTACTGATCACATATCATCGATCGATCGCCTAGAAACTTGATAGTGAGATTACTTTTATCACGTCTATTTTTCAAAGGTCCCCCTTTACTATTTCTCGATCAGTCGGGTAGGAGTTCTACTGTAGAGTTGATCGACTGGTCGATCTGGTGGTCGAATAATAGTTTTTATGTCTACCGATAAACACATTATCGACCGATTGCCCTATAAACTTGATAATGAGATTACTTTTTATCGCGTCTATTTTTCAAAGGTCACCCATTGCTATTTCTAGATCTATCAGGTAGGAGTTCTATAGTATGGTTGGTTGGTCTGGTGGTCAGTTTAAAGTTCTAATGTCTACCGACCCACATATCATCGACCAATCGCCCTGTAAACTTGATAATGAGCTTATTTTTTATCGCATCTATTTTTCAAATGTCCTCCTTTACTATTTCTAGATCAGTCAAATAAGATTTCTACAGTACTGTTGGTCGATTAATGAGATTAATTTTTATCACGTCTATTTTTCAAAGGTCCCCCTTTGCTGTTTCTAGATCAGTCATGTAGGAGTTCCACAGTAAGGTCAATTGGTTGATCGGTCAGCTGGTTGGTTAATAGTTCCAATATTTACCAACCCACATATCATCGACCGATACCCCTATATACTTGGTAATCAGATTACTTTTTAACGAGTCTATTTACCAAAGGTCTCCTATTACTATTTCTAGATCAGTCGGGTAGGAGTTCTACAGTACGGTCGGTCGGTTAATAGTTCTAACCTCTAACAACCCACATATCATCGATCAATTGCCTTGTAAACATGATAATGAGATTAATTTTTAACGTGTCTACGTTCTAAAGATCTCCTCCAGCTATTTCTAGATCAGTCGGGTGGCAATTCTACAGTAGGGTTGGTCATTTGGTTGGTCTGGTTGTCGGTTAATAGTTTCAATTTCTACCGACCCACATATCATCGACTGATGGCCTTATAAACTTGATAATGAGATTATATTTTATCGCGTCTATTATTCAAAGGTCTCTCTTTGCTATTTCTAAATCAGTCGGGTATGAGTTATACAGTTTTTCCAAAGGTCCCTCTTTGCTATTTATGGATAAGTCAGGTTGGAGTTCTACAGTAAGGTTGGTCGGTTGGTCTGTCTAGTGGTCGGTTAATAATTCCAATATCTACCGATCCTCATATATCGACCGATCACCTTGTAAACTTGTTAGTGATATTAATTTTTGTCACTTCTATTTTCCAAAGGTCTCTCATTGCTATTTCTCGATCAGTGGGGTAGGAGTTCTACAGTAGGGTTGGTCGGTTGGTCGGTCTGGTGGTCAGTTATTAGTTCCAATGTCTACCGACAAATATATCATCAACCGATCGCCATATAAACTTGATAATGAGATTACATTTTATCCCATCTATTTTTCAAAGGTCTCCCTATGCTATTTCTAGATCAGTCGAGTAGGAGTTCTATAGTTTTTTCAAAGGTTTCCTTTTGATATTTCTAGATCAGTCAGGCAGGAGTTCCACAGTAGGGTTGGTCTGTTGGTCAGTCTGGTGGTCGGTTAATAGTTCTAATATTTACCGACCCACATATCATCGAACGATCGCCTTGTAAACTTGATAGTAAGATTAATTTTTATCATGTCTATTTTCCAAGGGTCCTCCTTTGCTATTTTCTAGATCAGTCGGGTAGGATTTTTACAGTATGGTTGGTCGGTTGGTCAATCTGGTAGTTGGTTAATAGTTCCAATGTCTACGGACCAAGATATCATCGACCGATCGCCCTGTAAACTTGATAATGAGATTATTTTATATCGCGTCTATTTTTCAAAGGTCACCCATTGCTATTTCTAGATCTGTCGTATAGGAGTTCTATAATAGGGTTGGTCAGTCTTGTCATTGATTAATAGTTTCAATATCTACCGACCCACATATCATCGACCTATCACCATGTAAACATGATAATGAGATTACATTTTATCACGTCTATTTTCCAAAAGTCCCCCTCTACTTTTTCTAGATCAGTCGGGTAAGAGTTCTACAGTAGGTTCGTCAGTTGGTCGGTCTAGTGGTCGTTTAACAGTTCTAATTTCTACCGACCCACATATCATCGAACGATCGCCATATAAACTTGATAATGAGATTCATTTTTATCGCATCTATTTTCCAAATATCCTCATTTGCTATTTTTAGATCAGTTGAATAAGGGTTCTACAGTACTGTTGGTCGATTAACAAGATTAGTTTTTATAGCGTCTATTTTCCAAAGGCCCCCGTTTGCTATTTCCAAATCAGTCGGGCAGGAGTTTCACTTTAAGGTCAGTCTATTGGTCGGTCAGGTGGTCGATTAATAGTTCTATTGTCTATCGAACCATATATCATCGATTGATCGCCCTATATACTTTATAATGAGATTATTTTTAACGCGTATATTTTCCAAAGGTCTCTCTTTACTATTTTTAAATCAGTCAGGTAAGAGTTCCACAGTACGGACGTTGGGTTGCTCAGTTAGGTGGTCGGTAATAGTCCCAACCTCTATCGATCCACATATCATAGGCAGATCGCCCCGTAAACGTGATAATGAGATTAATTTTTAACGCGACTATTTCTTGATCAGTTTGGCAGCAATTCTATAGTAGAGTTGGTCGTTTGGTCGGTCTGTTATCGGTTAATATTTCCATTTTCTACCGACCCGCATATCATCGACCGATTGCCCTGTAAACTTGATATTGAGATTATATTTTATCGCATATATTTTTTGAAGGTCTCCCACAGCTATTTCTTGATCAGTTGGGCAGCAATTCTATAGTAGAGTTGGTCGTTTGGTAGGTTTGGTGTCGGTTAACAGTTCAAATTTCTACCGACCCACATATCATCGACCGATCATCCTGTAAACGTGATAATGAGATTAATTTATAACGCATCTATTTTCCAAAGGTCTACCTCAACTAGTTCTAGAGCAGTTGGGTAGTAATTCTACAGCAGGGTTGCTCGTTTGGTCGGTCTAGTGGTCGGTTAATAGTTCTAATTTCTACTGACCCACATATCATCGACCGATCGTCCTGTAAACTTGATAATAAGATTACATTTTATCGCGTCTATTTTTTAAAGGTCTCCCTTAGCTATTTCGAGATCAGTCGGGTAGGAGTCCTACAGTTTTTTCAAAGGTCCCCCTTTGCTATTTACAGATTAGTCGGGTGGGAGTTCCATTGTAGAATTGGTCGGTTGGTTGGTAGGTTATCGGTTAATAGTTCTAATATCTACCGATCCACATATCATCGATCGATCACCTTGTAAACTTGATAATGAGATTACTTTTTATCACATATATTTTTTAAAGGTCACCCTTAGCTATTTCTAGATCAGTCGGGTAGGAGTTCTATAGTAGGGTTGGATGGTTGGTCAGTCAGTCTAGTGGTCGGTTAACAGTTCAATGCCTACCGACCCACATATTATCGACAGATAGCCTTGTAAACTTGATAATGAGATTTCATTTTATAGCGTCTATTTTTCAAATGTCCTCTTTTACTTTTTCTAGATCAGTCGAATAAGAGTTGTACAGTAGTGTTGGTCAGTTAACGATATTTTTTATTGTGTCTATTTTTCAAAGGTCCGACTCTGCTATTTCTAGATCTGTCGGGTTGAAATTTCATGGTAAGGTCAGTCGGTTGGTGTCACGCCCCGACCGTAGACAGAACGCGACAACCGCCACGTTAACCATAAATTTCACAGAATGGGTGCACTCCACTCCAAAAATTTATAAAAAACGTAACGCTTGCTATCAAATACCTGTAAGACAGAACAACTGATGATAACGAGTACTATCCTAGGACATCATTTTCATAACATACCACCAAAGATTTACAAAGGAACAAAATACAATGATGTAACTCGGTCTGAAGAAAATATACACAAGCTATATAACATCGCGAAAGTAAAAAAAAACATCAAGGGGTACCAGATATGAACTATACTATCTCGCCAATGGATCCGCCAATTTATACACAAAAAGAAGAGTACCCAAGCACTGATCGAATGACGAGCAAAAGATAGGCAAACCTCCAACCAAAAGATATCAACCGCCTAAAAAGGAAAGGAATGGTGGGGGGTGAGCAAAACCACTAGCTCAGTGAGGTGATAAGCCGATCATGCCAACCCTTATACGAAGTATGTACTCACGTTCATGACTTATAACTTAAAATCCAACATTTGCATTACACATCAAGTATTTCTTACACAATATACAAATTAATGAAAATAAAACCTTTATACGCATTTATAAAATAACATATTTAGTTCAAACAACATGTTAACACATAAAAGATGCGTGGGTAGCCAATATCCTCCTCGAACTGAGCTCTCCGTCGAGAGTCAGTCCGAGCCCGTCACCGTTACTCTAGACAAAATGAAGGTTAATGCTCTTTCTCAACATATACCAAGTACCACAATTTAATATCAATGAGATTCTTGAAATGATAAAACATGTAAACATATATAACATGCGTGTCCCACACCGGTGACGTTGACTGAGCATATAATAGGCTGATCCATCTAACGATTACCTTCCAGAGTATCAATATTTGGCAAATGGACAGGTGCCTCGTTAGATCTAACTCACCCAGATTTGCCAAGCCACGGGCAATTAGTTTGTCACTCTAACTCACCCGAACCGTGACTATTCGGGTTACTTAATCAATGTCGCTCCAACTCACCCGAACCGTGATCAATTCGGGCTACTTAACCTTGGTACCAGGTATGCATATAAATCATCAAATGCATAACAACTCAAGTCACAAGATTATCAATAGATTAATCCTCAAATACTTCACAACAAATGATATCATATATCGAGCCAGCAAGGCTCTATAAATTAAAACAAACAATACCCGCAATACATGGCTGACAGTCTCTATATGAAATAATATAAGATAATCAATGGACCATATCATGCCAATCAGGTTCAACCTAGAGCAATTGAGCCAATCAGCCTCTTTACCACATAACACATCACCAAGTAATTTTCTTATCAAGTAAGTAAAAAAAATGAATGCAAACTTGTCAAGGGTCCACACTTCCCACAAGAGAAGGCATTCCCGAATTATCAACTCACAAGGAAATGATTAACTCTCTCCGAAATCTGAAGTTATTCCATTGCCCTTTGACGATTGATCTTTACCTAAAAAGTAGATAAGTAAATGAATACAAATCAATATACATAGGAGTTGATATTAAATAAAGGGCAGCTCGTAACTCCTCAACACCAACTCCGAGTCTCACATAACCCGGTTCATATCATTTCTCAAACGAAACGATAGGAAATAAATTTGAATTTGACATAACAAATTCTGAAATTTTTCAGCCTGCGGCAGTTCACGAAAAAAATCATAACTAATTGTATATAACTCGGATTGAGGCGTTTCAAGTGGCTACGGAAAGCTAACAAACTCAGCTACATAAAGAAATTAATTTTGAAAATTTCTGAGGGCAATAGATATGCTAAAATCAGTTCGGACAGTGGCTGCGAATCACCTAGAGGCAGTTTACGAAAAAATTCATAACTAATTGTAGAAAAATCAGATTGAGGTGTTTCAAGTGGCTACGGAAAGCTAACGATTCCAGCTATGTATAGAAATTAAGTTTGCAACTTTCTAAGATCAATAGCTATGTCGAAAGTAGGTCGAACAGAAGCATACGAATTTCCCTTTACTAGGAAGAAACCCAACAAAATCACAAAATCATGGAGAAAGGAAGCTTAATTGACATATTACTTACCTTAACACACTTATACACCAACTAAAATGAGAGTTGTATGGGAGAATTTGATCACAAGGGTTTCTCCTCTTCCTTTCTCTTCTTTCCCCCCTCTTGGATGTTCTAGAAGCCCTTTCTTATTTCTTATCTTCCTTTCTCCTTTTTTTCTTCTATTTTTGACATATATTGTTGGGGCTATTGATGGGCTGGGCTTATTAATAGATTAAGCCATTTAAGTGAGTTAGACTTTGGACCAAAAATAAATATATAGATTTTGGGCTCTAAAAGCAAATTCTAGTTGGGCTAATAATAATTAAATAGATTTTGGGCTCTAAAAACAAATTTTAGTTTGGGGCTGATATATTATAAGGTTTGGGCCAAAGATAAATAAATTATTTTGGGCTTTTAAAAGTTGAGGCAGGACATTATAGTTGGTCTGTCAGGTGGTGGGTTTATAGTTCTAATATTTACCGATCCACATATCATCGATCGATTATCCTATATACTTGATGATAAGATTATTTTTAACGCGTCTATTTTCCAAAGATCTCCCTTTATTATTTCTAGATCAGTCGGGTAGGAGTTCCACAATACGGTCGGTCGGTTTGTCAGTTAGGTGGTTGGTTAATAGTTCCAACCTCTAACGACCCACATGTCATTAACCGATTGCCCTGTAAACATGATAATGAGATTTATTTTTAATGCGTTTATTTTTCAAAGTTCTCCCTCAATTATTTCGAGTATTTTCCAAAGGTCTCCCTTTGCTATTTCAAGATCGGTCAGATATGAGTACTACAGTAGTATTGGTTGGTTGGTTGGTCTAGTGGTCGGTTAACAGTTCAAATGCCTATCGACCCACATATCATCGACAGATCGCCCTGTAAACTTGATAATGAGATTTCTTTTTATCGTTTCTATTTATCAAACGCCCTCATTTGCTATTTCTAGATCAGTCAAATAAGAGTTCTACAGTAGTATTGGCCAGGTAATGAGATTACTTTTTATCGCGTCTATTTTCCAAAGGTTTCCCTTTGCTGCTTCCAGATCAATCGGGTAGGGGTTCCGCAGTAAGGTCAGTCGGTTAATAGTTCCAACATTACCGACTCACATATTATCGACCGATCACCCTATATACTTGATGATGAGATTATTTTTAGTGAGTCTATTTTCTAAAGGTCCCCCTTTACTATTTCTAGATCAGTCAGGTAGGAGTTCCACAGTACGGTCGGTCGGTTAATAGTTTCAATCTCTAACGACCATATATCATCAACCGATCGCCTAGTAAGCGTGATAATGAGATTAATTTTTAACATGTTTATTTTCCAAAGGCCTCCCTCGGCTATTTCTAGATCAGTCGGATAGTAATTCGATAGTAGGGTTGGTCGTTTGGTCGGTCTATTAGTCGGTTAATAGTTCCAATTTCTACCGATCCACATATCATCGACAGATCACCCTGTAAACTTGGTAATGAGATTATATTTTATCACGATTATTTTTCAAAAGTATCCCTTTGTTATTTCTAAATCAGTCGGGTAGGAGTTATACAGTTTTTCCAAAGGTCACTCTTTACTATTTACAGATCAGTCGGGTAGGAGTTCCACAGTAAGGTTGATCAGTTGGTTGGTTTGGTGGTCGGTTAATAGTTCCAAAGTCTATCAACCCACATATCATCGACCGATCGTCTTGTAAACTTGATAGTGATATTACTTTTTATCACATCTATTTTCCAAAGGTCCCCCTTTGCTAATTCTCGATTAGTCGGGTAGGAGTTCTATAGTAGAGTTGATCGGTTGGTCGGTCTGATGGTCGGTTAATAGTTCCAATATCTACCAACCCATATATTATCGATCGATCACTCTATAAACTTGATAATGAGGTTACATTTCATCTCGTCTATTTTTCAAAGGTCTCCCTTTGCTATTTCTAGATCAATCGGGTAAAAGTTCTATAGTTTTTGCAAAGGTCTCCCTTTGCTATTTCTAGGTCAGTCGGGTAGGAGTTCCACAGTCCGCTTGTTCGGTTGGTTGGTTCAGTTGTCGGCTAATAGTTTCAATATCTATCGATCCACATATTATCGATCGATCGCCTTGTAAACTTGAGAGTGAGATTATATTTTATCACGTCTATTTTCTAAAGGTTCCCCTTAGCTATTTTTCGATTAGTCGGGTAGGAGTTCTACAGTATGATTAATCCTTTGGTCGACCTGGTGGTCAGTTAATAGTTCCAATTTCTACTGACGAACATATCATCGACAGATCGCCCAGTAAACTTGATAATGAGATTTCTTTTTATCGCTTCTATTTACCAAATGTCCTCCTTTGCTATTTCTAGATCAGTCGAATAAGAGTTCTACAGTAGTATTGGTCAGTTAACTAGATTACTTTTTATCGCTTCTATTTTCCAAAGGTTCCCCTTTGCTGTTTCCAGATCAATCGGGTAGGGGTTCGGCAGTAAGGTCAGTTTGTTAGTCGGTTAATAGTTTCAACATTTACCGACCCACATATCATCGACCTATCGCCCTATATACTTGATTATGAGATTATTTTTTAGCGAGTCTATTTTCTAAAGGTCTCCCTTTACTATTTCTAGATCAGTCGGGTAGGAGTTCCACAGTACGGTCGGTCAGTTAATAGTTCCAATCTCTAACGACCCATATGTCATCAATCGATCGCCTAGTAAGCATGATAATAAGATTAATTTTTAACGTGTTTATTTTTTAAAGGCCTCCCTCGGCTATTTCTAGATCAGTCGGATAGCAATTCGATAGTAGGGTTGGTCATTTGATTGGTCTGGTGGTCGGTTAATAGTTTCAATTTCTACTGACCCACATATCATCGACAGATCGCCCTGTAAACTTGATCATGAGATTACATTTTATCACGATTATTTTTCAAAAGTTTCCCTTTGTTATTACTAAATCAGTCGGGTAGGAGTTATATCCTTTTTCTGAAGGTCACTCTTTGCTATTTACAGATAAGTCGGTTAGGAGTTCCATAGTATGGTTGGTCTGTTGATCAGTTGATCGGTTTGGTGGTCGGTTAATAATTCCAATGTCTACCGACCCACCTATCATCGACCGATCGCCTTTAAACTTGATAGTGATATTACTTTTTATCACGTCTATTTTTCAAAGGTCCCCCTTTGCTAATTCTCGATTAGTCGGGTAGGAGTTCTATAGTAGAGTTGATCGGTTGGTCAGTCTGGTGGTCGGTTAATAGTTTTAATATCTACCAACCCACGTATTACCGATTGATCACCCTATAAACTTGATAATGACGTTACATTTTATCTCGTCTATTTTTCAAAGGTCTCCCTTTGCTATTTCGAGATCAGTCGGGTAAGAGTTCTACAGTTTTTCCAAAGGTCTTTCTTTGCTATTTCTAGGTCAGTCGGGTAGGAGTTCCACTGTCCGCTTTTTCGGTTGGTTGGTCCGGTTGTCGGATAATAGTTTCAATGTCTACCGATCCATATATTATCGATCGATCGCCTTGTAAACTTGATAGTGAGATTACATTTTATCACGTCTATTTTCTAAAGGTCCCCCTTAGCTATTTCGCGATTAGTCGGGTAGGAGTTCTACAGTATGATTGATCCTTTGGTCGACCTGGTGGTCAGTTAATAGTTTCAATTTCTACTGACGAATATATCATCGATCGGTCACCCTATATCATTAATTTTTATCGAGCCTATTTTCCGAAGGTCCCCCTTTGCTGTTTCTAGATCAGTCAGGTAGGAATTCCACTATAAGGTCAGTCGATTGGTCGTTCAGGTGATCGGTTAATAGTTCTAATATTTACCAACCCACATATCAATGATCGATCGCCCTATATACTTGGTAATGAGATTATTTTTTAACGCGTCTATTTTTAAAAGTTCTCCCTTTACTATTTCTAGATCAGTCGAGTAGGAGTTCCACAGTACAGTTGGTCGGTTAGTTAGTTAGGTGGTCGGTTAAAAGTTTCAACTTCTAAAGACCCACATATTATCGACCGATTGCCCTGTAACATTATAATAAAATTAATTTTTAACGTGTCTATTTTCCTAAGGTCTCCCTCAGCTATTTCTAGATCAGTCGGGTAGCAATTCTACAGTAGGGTTGGTCGTTTGGTCGGTCTGGTGGTTGGTTAATAGTTCTAATTTTGACCGACCACATATCATCGATCGATCGCCCTGTATACTTGATAATGAGTTTATATTTTATCGCATCTATTTTTCTAAGGTCTCCCTTTGCTATTTTTAAATCAATCAGGTAGGAGTTATACAGTTTTTCCAAAGGTCCCTCTATACTATTTACAGATCAGTAGTCGGGTATGAGTTCCACTGTAGGGTTGGTCAATTGGTCGGTCTGGTGATCGGTTAATAGTTCTAATGTCTACTGACCCATATATCATCGATCGATCGCCCTATAAACTTGACAATGAGATTATATTTTATCGCATTTATATTTCAAAGGTCTCCCTTTGTAATTTCTAAATCTGTCGGGTAAGAGTTGTACAATTTTTCCAAAGCTCTCCCTTTACTATTTCTAGATCTGTCGGGTAGGAGTTCCACAGTAGGGTTGTTAGTTGGTCGCTGGTGGTCGGTTAATAGTTCCAATATCTACCAACCCACATATCATTGACTGATCGCCTTGTAAACTTGATAGTGATATTACTTTTTATCACGTCTATTTTCCAAAGGTCCCCTTTGCTATTTCTCTATCAGTCGGGTAGGAGTTTTACAGTTGGGTTGGTCAGTTGGTTGGTCTGGTGGTCGATTAATAGTACCATGTCTAACAACCCACATATCATCGACCGATCGCCTTATAAACATGATAATGAGATTACATTTTATTGCGTCTATTTTTCAAAGGTCTCCCTTTGCTATTTCTAGATTAGTCGGGTAGGAGTTCTACGGTTTTTCCAAAGGTCTTCCTTTCCTATTTCTAGATCAGTTGGGTAGGATTTCCACAGTAGGGTTGGTCGGTTGGTTGGTCTAGTGGTCGGTTAATAGATTCGATGTCTACTGATCACATATCATCGATCGATCGCCTAGAAACTTGATAGTGAGATTACTTTTATCACGTCTATTTTTCAAAGGTCCCCCTTTACTATTTCTCGATCAGTCGGGTAGGAGTTCTACTGTAGAGTTGATCGACTGGTCGATCTGGTAGTCGATTAATAGTTTTTATGTCTACTGATAAACACATTATCGATCGATTGCCCTATAAACTTGATAATGAGATTACTTTTTATCGTGTCTATTTTTCAAAGATCACCCATTGCTATTTCTAGATCTATCAGGTAGGAGTTCTATAGTATGGTTGGTTGGTCTGGTGGTCAGTTTAAAGTTCTAATGTCTACCGACCCACATATCATCGATCAATCGCCCTGTAAACTTGATAATGAGTTTATTTTTTATCGCATCTATTTTTCAAATGTCCTCCTTTACTATTTCTAGATCAGTCAAATAAGAGTTCTACAGTACTGTTGGTCGATTAATGAGATTAATTTTTATCACGTCTATTTTCCAAAGGTCCCCCTTTGCTGTTTCTAGATCAGTTAGGTAGGAGTTCCACAGTAAGGTCAATCGGTTGGTCGGTCAGCTAGTTGGTTAATAGTTCCAATATTTACCAACCCACATATCATCGACCGATACCCCTATATACTTGGTAATCAGATTACTTTTTAACGAGTCTATTTACCAAAGGTCTCCTATTATTATTTCTAGATCAGTCGGGTAGGAGTTCTACAGTACGGTCGGTCGGTTAATAGTTCCAACCTCTAACAACCCACATATCATCGATCAATCGCCTTGTAAACATGATAATGGGATTAATTTTTAACGCGTCTACGTTCTAAAGATCTCCTCCAGATATTTCTAGATCAGTCGGGTGGCAATTCTACAGTAGGGTTGGTCATTTGGTTGGTCTGATTGTCGGTTAATAGTTCCAATTTCTACCGACCCACATATCATCGACTGATGGCCTTATAAACTTGATAATGAGATTATATTTTATTGCGTCTATTATTCAAAGGTCTCTCTTTGCTATTTCTAAATCAGTCGGGTATGAGTTATACAGTTTTTCCAAAGGTCCCTCTTTGCTATTTATGGATAAGTCAGGTTGGAGTTTTACAGTAGGGTTGGTCGGTTGGTCTGTCTAGTGGTCGGTTAATAATTCCAATATCTACCGATATCATCGACCTATCACCATGTAAACATGATAATGAGATTATATTTTATCACGTCTATTTTTTAAAAGTTCCCCTCTACTTTTTCTAGATCAGTCGGGTAAGAGTTCTACAGTAGGTTCGTCGGTCGGTCGGTCTAGTGGTCGTTTAACAGTTCCAATTTCTACCGACCCACATATCATCGAACGATCGCCATGTAAACTTGATAATGAGATTAATTTTTATCGCATCTATTTTCCAAATATCCTCATTTGCTATTTTTAGATCAGTTGAATAAGAGTTCTACAGTAGTGTTGGTCGATTAACAAGATTAGTTTTTATAGCGTCTATTTTCCAAAGGCCCCCGTTTGCTATTTCCAAATCAGTCGGGTAGGAGTTTCACTTTAAGGTCAGTCTATTGGTCGGTCAGGTGGTCGATTAATAGTTCTATTGTCTATCGAACCATATATCATCGATTGATCGCCCTATATACTTTATAATGAGATTATTTTTAACGCGTATATTTTCCAAAGGTCTCCCTTTACTATTTTTAAATCAGTCAGGTAAGAGTTCCACAGTACGGATGTTGGGTTTCTCAGTTAGGTGGTCGGTAATAGTCCCAACCTCTATCGACCCACATATCATCGGCAGATCGCCCCGTAAACGTGATAATGAGATTAATTTTTAACGCGACTATTTCTTGATCAGTTTGGCAGCAATTCTATAGTAGAGTTGGTCATTTGGTCGGTCTGTTATCGGTTAATATTTCCATTTTCTACCGACCCACATATCATCGACCGATTGCCCTGTAAACTTAATATTGAGATTATATTTTATCGCATATATTTTTTGAAGGTCTCCCACAGCTATTTCTTGATCAGTTGGGTAGCAATTCTATAGTAGAGTTGGTCGTTTGGTAGGTTTGGTGTCGGTTAATAGTTCAAATTTCTACCGACCCACATATCATCGACCGATCGCCCTGTAAACTTGATATGAGATTATATTTTATCGCGTCTATTTTCCAAATGTCGTCCTTTACTATTTCTAGATTAGTCGAATAAGAGTCCTACAGTAGTGTTGGTCGGTTAATGAGATTAATTTTTATTGCGTCTATTTTCTAAAGGTCTCCTTTGCTATTTTATGATCAGTCGGGTAGGAGTTCCACAGTAAGGTCAGTCGGTTGGTCGGTCAGCGGTTGGTAAATAGTTCCAACGTTTCCCAACCCATATAGCATCGACCTATAGCCCTATATACTTGGTAATGAGATTATTTTTATGGCGTCTATTTATCAAAGGTCTTCATTACTATTTCTAGATCAGTCGGGTAGGAGTTCCACAGTACGGTCGGTCGGTTGATTAATTAGGTTGTCGGTTAATAGTTCCAACCTATAACGACTCACATATCATCGACTGATCACCCTGTAAACATGATAATAGGATTAATTTTTAACGCGTCTACTTTCCAAAGGTCTTCCCAAGCTAATTCTAGATCAGTCGGGTAGCAATTCTACAGTAGCGTTGGTCGTTTGGTTGGTTTGGTTGTCAATTAATAGTTCCAATTTCTACCGATCCACATATCATCAACTGATGGTCCCGTAAACTTGATAATGATATTATATTTTATCGCGTCTATTTTTCAAAGGTCTCTCTTTGCTATTTCTAAATCAATCGGGTAGGAGTTATACAGTTTTTCCAAAGGTCCATCTTTCCTATTTACAGATTAGTCAGGTTGGAGTTCCAAAGTAGAGTTGGTCAGTTGGTCTGTCTGGTGGTCGGTTAATAGTTTTAATATCTACCGATCCTCATATCATCGATTGATCACCTTGTAAACCTGTTAGTGATATTACTTTTTGTCATGTCTGTTTTCCAAAGGTCCCCCATTGCTATTTCTCGATTAGTCAGGTTGGAGTTCTACAGTAGGGTTGGTTGGTTGGTCGTTCTGGTAGTCAGTTAATAGTTTCAATGTCTACCGATAAACAAATCATCGACTGATCGTCCTATAAACTTGAAAATGAAATTACATTTTATCGTGTCCATTTGTCAAAGGTCTCCCTATGCTATTTCTAATTCAGTCGAGTAGGAGTTCTACAGTTTTTCAAAGGTCTCTCTTTGATGTTTCTAGATCAGTCGGGCGGAGTTCCATAGTAGGGTTGGTCGGTTGGTCGGTTGGTCAGTCTGGTGGTCGGTTAATAGTTCCAATATTTACTGACCCAAATATCATTGATCGATCACCTTGTAAACTTGATAGTAAGATTATTTTTTATCATGTCTATTTTCTAAAGGTCCTCCTTTGCTATTTTCTCTATCAGTCGGGTAGGAGTTTTACTGTAGGGTTGGTCGGTTGGTCAATCTGGTGGTTGGTTAATAGTTTCAATGTCTACGGACCAACATATCATCGACCGATCGCCCTGTAAACTTGATAATGAGATTACTTTCTATCGCGTCTGTTTTCCAAAGGTCACCCATTGCTATTTTTAGATCTGTCGGATAGGAGTTCTACAATAGGGTTGGTCGGTCTTGTGGTCGATTAATAGTTTCAATGTATACCGACCCACATATCATCGGCCAATCATCACGTAAACATGATAATGAGATTATATTTTATCACGTCTATTTTCCAAAAGTCTCCTTTTACTATTTCTGGATCAGTCCGGTAAGAGTTCTACAATAGGGTTCGTCGGTTGATCGGTCTAGTGGTCGATTAACAGTTCCAATTTCTATCGACCCACATATTATCGACCGATCGCCATGTAAACTTGATAATGAGATTAATTTTTATCGCGTCTATTTTCCAAATATCCTCCTTTGCTATTTCTTGATCAGTTGAATAAGAGTTATACAGTAGTGTTGGTCGGTTAACAAGACTAGTTTTATCGAGTCTATTTTCCAAATGCCCCCTTTTGTTGTTTCCAAATCAATCAAGTAGGAGTTTCACAGTAAGGTCAGTCGATTGGTCGGTTAGGTGGTCGATTAATAGTTCCATAGTCTATCGAAGCACATATCATCGACTGATCGCCCTATATACTTGATAATGAGATTATTTTTAACGCATATATTTTTCAAAGGTCTCCCTTTATTCTTTTTAAATTAGTCAGGTAAGAGTTCCACAATACAGTCGGTGGGTTGCTCAGTTAGGTGGTCGGTAAATAGTCCTAACCTCTATAGGCCCACATATCATTGGTAGATTGCCCCGTAAACGTGATAATGAGATTAATTTTTAATGCGACTATTTCTTGATCAGTTGGGAACAAATTCTATAGTTGAGTTGGTCATTTGGTCGGTCTGATGTCTGTTAATAGTTTCAATTTCTACTGACCCACATATCATCGACCGATCGCCCTATAAACTTAATAATGAGATTACATTTTATCGCGTTTATTTTCCAAATATCCTACTTTACTATTTCTAGATCAGTCGAATAAGAGTTTTACAGTAGTGTTGGTCGGTTAACGAGATTAATTTTTATTGCGTCTATTTTCCAAAGGTCCCCCTTTGCTATTTCTAGATCAGTCGGGTAGGAGTTCCATAGTAAGGTCAGTCGGTTGGTCGGTCAGCTGGTTGGTTAATAGTTCCAACATTTACTAACCCGCATATCATCGATCAATAGCCCTATATACTTGATAATGAGATTATTTTTAACGCGTCTATTTAACAAAGGTCTCTATTACTATTTCTAGATCAGTCGGGTAGGAGTTCCACAATACGATCGGTCGATTGGTTAGTTAGGTGATCGATTAATAGTTCCAACCTCTAACGACCCACATATCATCAACCGATCGCACTGTAAACATGATAATGAGATTAATTTTTAATGCGTCTACTTTCTAAAGGTCTCCCCCAACTATTTCTAGACCAGTCGGGTAGTAATTCTACAGTAGGGTTGGTCGTTTGGTCGATCCGATTGTCAGTTAATAGTTCTAATTTCTACCGACCCACATATCATCTACTGATAGCCCCATAAACTAGATAATTTGATTATATTTTATCGGTCTATTTTTCAAAGGTCTCTCTTTGCTATTTCATAATCAACCGGGTAGGAGTTATACAGTTTTTCCAATGGTCCCTCTTTCCTATTTACATATCAGTCATGTTGGAGTTCCAAAGTAGGGTTGGTCGATTAGTCTGTCCGGTGGTCGGTTAATAGTTCCAATATCTATAGATCCTCATATCATCGATCGATCACCTTTTAAAATTATTAGTGATATTACTTTTTGTCGCGTCTATTTTCCAAAGGTCCCCCATTGTTATTTCTCGATCAGTCAGGTAGGAGTTGTACAGTAGGGTCCGTTGGTTGGTCGGTCTGGTAGTCGATTAATAGTTTCAATGTCTACCGACAAATATATCATCGACTGATCACCCTATAAACTTGATAATGAGATTATATTTTATCGCGTCTATTTTTCAAAGGTCTCCCTATGCTATTTCTAGAGCAGTCGGATAGGAGTTCTAAAGTTTTTTCAAAGGTCTCCTTTTGATATTCTAGATCAGTCGGGTAGGAGTTCCACAGTAGGGTTGGTCGGTTGGTCAGTCGGGTGATCGGTTAATAATTTCAATATTTACCGACCCACATATCATCGACCGATCGCCTTATAGACTTGATAGTAAGATTACTTTTTATCATGTCTATTTTCCAAAGGTCCTCCATTGCTATTTTTTCGATCAGTCGGGTAGGAATTTTACAATAGGTTTGGTTGGTTGGTCAATCTAGTGGTTGGTTAATAGTTCCAATGTCTACGTACCAATATATCATCGATCAATCACCCTGTAAACTTGATAATGAGATTACTTTCTATCGCCTGTTTTCCAAAGGTCACCCATTGCTATTTCTAGATCTGTCGGATAGGAGTTCTACAATAGGGTTGGTTAGTCTTATGGTCGATTAATAATTCCAATGTCTACCAACCCACATATCATCGACTGATCGCCATGTTAACATGATAATGAGATTACATTTTATAACGTCTATTTTCCAAAAGTCCCCTTAGCTATTTCTAGATCAGTCGGGAAGGAGTTCTACAGTAGGATTTATCGGTTGGTCGGTCTAGTGGTCGGGTAACAGTTCCAATTTCTATCGACCCATATATCATCGATCGATCGCCATATAAACTTGATAATGAGATTAATTTTTATCATGTCTATTTTTCAAATATCCTCCTTTGCTATTTCTAGATCAGTCGAATAAGAGTTCTACAGTAGTGTTGGTCAGTTAACAAGATTAGTTTTTACCGTGTCTATTTTCCAAAGGCCCTCATTTGCTATTTCCAAATCATTCAGGTAGGAGTTTCACAGTAAGGTCAGTCAGTTCTTCGGTCAGGTGGTCGATTAATAGTTCCATAGTCTACCGACCCATATTTTATCGATTGATAGACCGATATACTTGATAATGAGATTATTTTTTAATGCATATATTTTCCAAAGGTCTCTTTTTACTATTTTTAAATCAGTAAGGTAAGAGTTCCATAGTACGGTCGGTGGGTTGCTCAGTTAGGTGGTCGGTAAATAGTCTCAACCTCTACCGACCCACATATCATCGGCCGATCACCCCCATAAGCGTGATAATGAGATAAATTTTTAACGCGACTATTTCTTGATCAGTTGGGCAGTAATTCTATAGTAGAGTTGGTCGTTTTGTCGGTTTGGTATCGGTTAATAGTTCCAATTTCTACCGACCCACATATCATCGACCGATCACCCTGTAAACTTGATAATGAGACTACATTTTATCGTATCTATTTTTTGAAGGTCTCCCTCAACTATTTCTTGATCAGTTGGGTAGCAATTCTATAGTAGAGTTGGTTGTTTGGTCATTCTGGTGTCGGTTAATAGTTCCAATTTCTATCGAACCATATATCATCGACCGATCGCAATATAAACTTGATAATGAGATTAATTTATATCACGACTATTTTTCAAACATCCTCCTTTGCTATTTTTAGATAAGTCGAATAAGACTTCTACAGTAGTGTTGGTCAGTTAACAAGATTAGTTTTTATCGTGTCTATTTTCCAAAGGCCCTCATTTTCTGTTTCCAAATCATTCGGGTAGGAGTTTCACAGTAAGGTCAGTCAGTTCTTCGGTCAGGTGGTCGATTAATAGTTCCATAGTCTATCGACCCAAATTTCATCGATTGATAGACCGATATACGTGATAATGAGATTATTTTTAATGCATATATTTTCCAAAGGTCTCTCTTTACTATTTTTAAATCAGTAAGGTAAGAGTTCCACAGTACGGTCGGTGGGTTGCTCAGTTAGGTGGTCGGTAAATAGTCTCAACCTCTACCGACCCACATATCATCGGCCGATCGCCCCATAAGCGTGATAATGAGATAAATTTTTAACGCGACTATTTCTTGATCAGTTGGGCAGTAATTCTATAGTAGAGTTGGTCGTTTTGTCGGTTTGGTATCGGTTAATAGTTCCAATTTCTACCAACCCACATATCATCGATCGAGCACCCTGAAAATTTCTCCTTTTGATTTGTCATTTTCGTTGCTCGGGGACGAGCAACACCTTAAGTTTGGGGGGTTGATTAGAGCTATTTTCACCTACATTTTAGCGTCTTTTTATATGTGTTTTCGTATTATGTTATCCATATTTTATAAGTTATTTGGTTGTGTTTTGTGTTTTTATTGAAATGTGTGTAAATGAGGGAGAACGTGCCAAAACAGTGAAGAAATGCAGGAGCCAGCACCAACACAAGCCGTGTAGCCAACACGGCCCTGTAAGAGAAGGCCGTACGGCGTCACCTAGTTATTCAACACGGGCAACTTCAGGCCGTGTCCAGTTGCACGAGTCGTGTTGGCAGCACGAGCCGTGTAGCCAACACGGCCCTGTAAGAAGAGGCCGTGTGCCGACATCAGAAGAGCCAACACGACCACACCTGTGCCCGTGTTACAACACACGACTCGTGTTGCAGCACACGAGCCATGTTGCGTAACACGGCCCTGTAAGGCGAGGCCGTGCGGCAGCATCAGAAGACACAATACGGCCACCTCGTGGCCGTGTTGGAGAACACGACTCGTGTCGTGTATGTTCCTGTAGAAATTTCCAGATCCTTCTAGAAGCCTCCATAGGGGTATAAATACCCCTTTATTCAACAATTGGCAGGAGATCCGAAATTCCCATCATCTACACACACATCACACACCATTTCTTCCATTTTCCACCATCATCTTCATCCACCTTCATCCATTTTGATCCATCTCCATCATCTCCATTAATTCTCCATCAAAACTTCATCCCTTCCATTGGGTGTGAGAGATCTCAAGAAATCAAGAGCTAGAGGTGGAGATCAAGAAGAATAGAAGATTCTCTTCAAGAAATTGATAGGGAAGAATCCATTCATTTTGTATTTCTTTAGATCTAAGACTATGGGTATTTGTAATGAATCATTTATTTGTTTTATTACTTTTATCATGTTAGGCTAATCCCTCTAGTGGGATTAGGAATATGAAGAGCATATTAGATTTATATTATCATGTGGATTAAATTGGTTTTTAGTTTAATTGATGTTGATTTCTATTCATGGAGTTTAATTGTCTTGATGTTGTGATGGCATGGTTTGTTATTCATGAATGTTTATTGGTTTAATGGATTGTTGATCAATGGATTATTTGTGGTAATTAAATGCTATCATGATGTTCATGTATGTATTGCTTGGAGTGAGACGGAAACGACCCTCTAAAGTATTAGGAAGGCATGAATAGACATTGAGTTTGGGTTTGACCGAAAGGATATTTGAATTCAATGAGGGGAACCAATCCATTCGTTGGCCTTAGTACACAAAAAGGGAGAGTTTAATCTAACTAGTACCTAGATGGAAGGGGTTAAATGTTGGGCTTTGATCTTAAGTGCTTTTGGGAGTCTAAAATGGATCAACAACCTTTGTAACCCGAAAGGGAGCTTAGGATACAATCGTGATCACCCTTAGTCTACATCAATTGAGTTGAATTCCGTTTGCATGATAATATGAATCGAGTGTGCTTGGATGTTTCTAATCCCATGTTTTTCCATACTTGAACTTTAGCACCAATTTTCTTTACTTGTCATTTATATTATTTGCTATTCCTATTTACTTGCTACTTGTTTTAGTTGTTAATCAATCTCAAAACCCCCGATCATCTTTATAAAAACGACATGAACATGAGCTCACGTATTTTGCTAGTCCGAACATAACTCCTTATTGGATTGATAATTTTTCTTGGGATATACTACTACAACGATCGAGTATTCTTGCTCGTGAGTGCACAAAATTAGGCAAACAAGAAAATGGCGCCGTTGCCAAAGGGGAGAGTTTGACGGACTAGTCGAGTACTGTGTTATTATTTTAGTTGTTCTTGATAAGGATTCTTTTTATTTTCTTTTATTTATTATTTGTGTTTGTGATCTCACTCTTTGACTTTTCGTAGGTGTTTTATGATCACAAGATCAAAGGGAAATCAATCGATCATTCTTTTGAATTTGGAGATTGAAAGGACCGCACGACAAAGGAAGCGAGAGAGGCGTAAAGCTAGAAAAGGAACAAAAATGGAGAATCAACGTGGAAAGAATGCTAATTTTAACCCACCCCAAGATCCTTTACAAGATCAAAGGGGGGTACAAGAAGGAGTGCAAGAGAATCAAGCGGAGATAATGAGGAATTTCTTTGCTCAAAATCAAGAGTATATGCAATTGCTTGCCAATCAAGAAGCTCAAAGGATATTTCAACAACAAGAGTTGCCAAGGCTTAGACCAATTCGGGATTACTTCCAACCGAGGGCCGTGCACAATATGGTTCCTCCGGTTCAAGCCAATGATTATGAAATCAAGACCGGATTGATCAACATGGTTAAAGCAAATCAGTTTGGGGGAGGTCCTCTTGAAGACCCGAACACTCATCTATCTACTTTCTTGGAGGTTGCAAATACCGTCAAGATGAAGGGAGTGTCGGAGAATGCTATTCGAATGAGGTTGTTCTCTTTTTCTTTAAGAGACAAGGCTAAAGCATGGTACAATACAATTCCTTTGGGAAGTTGTAATACATGGGAAGATCTTGAGCAAAGGTTCCTAAACAAGTACTTTCCTCCTTCAAAGACGCTCCAATTGAAAAGCCTTGTCACTCAATTTAGGCAACTTCCGGATGAAAATTTTTATGAAGCATGGGAACGCTACAAAGAGATGCTCCGAAAGTGGCTTTCTTATACCAAGGGTTGAATCAACAAAATCGGATGCATGTAGATGCCTCATCCGGAGGGTCTATATTTGGAGTGGATGCTATGAAAGCCATGGATATTTTTGAAGACATTGCGATGAATGCTTATCAATGGCCTTCCGAGCGAGTAATGGGAGGTTATGCCTTTGGAAAAGTAGCTCAAGTGGAGAGTGTGAACAAAGTGAAGAGTGATATGTTCCAAAGTGAGGGAATGAAAGAATTCAATGAGAGCATTCAAGCTTTAACAAAGCAATTGAATTTGATCACTCAAGGAGTAACTCAAGGGGGAAGCACAAGTCCTATTGTGAATGATGAGAGCCATGTTATGTAAAGTATAGAGGATGTTGCCTACTTAGATAGGAGAAATTACCTAGGAAATTTTCAGCGTCAAGGGAATTTCCAAGGTAATTATCCTTCTAATCAAGGTAATTTTCAAGGAGGACATCAAGGACAAGCTCGGGGAAGCAATTTCAATCAATCAAGTGGAAATTATCAAGCTCTGAGGAAGCATGAAAATCTTTCTTACTCTAATCCTCAAGCCGCCGTGTCATATCCTCAGGGATTCGATCCGAGTGCTAAACCACCAAATGGAGAGGGGAAAGCATCGGTGGAAGAGACATTGCTAGCATTCATGAAAAAGATGGAGGCTAGAATGGAGGAAAATGAGAAGAAATCCGACAATAGGATGAGAGCTTTTGAGTATCAAATGGGTCAAATTGCTTCTTCCGTGGGATCTCAACACCAACAAGGAAAGTTTCCATCTACCACGGTAACTAATCCTAAAGAAGATTGCAAAGCTATCACTCTTAGAAGTGGAAAAGAGTATGAGGAACCTCCTATGCCTAAAGAAGATAGTATTGCCATTAAAAAGGAAGTGGAAAGAAAGGTTGAAGAAGGGTTGGTGCAAGAAGAGATTAAAATGGAGGAAGTAAGCAAGAAACAAGAAATTGTTGAGCAAAAGAAAGATGAAGAGAAAATAGAGAGAATTCCAAAGTGGAAGAAGGCAAAGGAGTTAAGAGAAAAGGAAGTTGAAGTTGAAAGAGATAGTTGGGGAATACCCAAGGCTCAAGTACCGGTTCCTTTTCCTCAAAGGTTCTTGAAGAAGGGTTTGGATGAGGTTCAAAAAGTTTCTTGAAATCTTCAAGAAGATTCAAATCAATATCCCTTTCGCCGATGCTTTGGATCAAATGCCTCATTATGCTCGTTTCTTGAAAGACCTCATGGGAAAGAAAAGAAGTCTTGTGGACAATGAAACGGTTAATCTAACCGAAGAGTGTAGTGCCATTCTACAACGGAAACTTCCACAAAAATTGAAGGATCCGGGTAGTTTTATTATACCATGTGAAATTGGAAAGAACAAGAAGAACAAGGCTCTTTGTGACCTTGGTGCAAGCATTAATCTAATGCCTCTATCCATATTCAAGAAGCTTGGGTTAGGTGAAGTAAAGCCAACTTCCATCACACTTCAATTGGCGGATCGATCTATGACACATCCAAAAGGAGTAGCTGAAGATGTGTTGGTAAAGGTTGATAAGTTCGTCTTTCCGGTGGATTTTGTTGTTCTAGATATGGAGGAGGATGAAAATGTGCCATTGATTTTTGGGAGACCGTTTCTTGCTA
Source organism: Pogostemon cablin (assembly GCA_023678885.1). Classification (NCBI taxonomy): domain Eukaryota; kingdom Viridiplantae; phylum Streptophyta; class Magnoliopsida; order Lamiales; family Lamiaceae; genus Pogostemon; species Pogostemon cablin. The sequence continues at coordinate 20,792,956 of CM042981.1, forward strand.
CCGGGAGAGCTCTTATTGATGTCTACAAAGGAGAATTGAAGTTGAGAGTTAATGATGAGGAAGTGGTATTCTCTCTACACAAGGCCATGCAATATCCAATGAATGGTGAAGAATGTAAAAGTGTGGATGTTGTAAAGGGAAGTGTCGAGGAGAGTTGGCCTTCCATTGTAACCAAGGATCCACTTGAACTTTGCTTGAGCAATTCTCTATCTCTTTCTAATATTTCTACTACTTCTCTTGATTTAAATGAAGAATTGATTAATTGTTTGCTTGATCTAGGTGATTGTAGTGAAGCTCAAGAGGTTGCAGCCGCCATCTCAAGGGGAAATGAAAAGTTCTTTCCACTTAGAGATCCACTCGAGCAAGAAGAGAAAAAGGAAAAGAAGGTGGAGTTGAAGCCTCTACCCGATCATCTTACTTATGCCTACCTTGGTGAAAATGAGACATATCCAGTAATTGTATCATCATCTCTAACCTCTAGTCAACTTGATAAATTGCTTAATGTCCTTAAAGAGCATAAGTCGGCTATTGGTTGGTGTATTGATGATTTGAAGGGGATTAGTCCAACAATTTGCATGCATAAGATAATACTTGAGGATGAAGGGAAAGCTTGTGTTCAAAACCAAAGAAGACTTAATCCTATCATGCAAGAAGTGGTAAAAAAAGAGGTTCTTAAGTGGTTAGACTCCGATATGATTTTTCCTATTAGTGATAGCCCTTATGTGAGCCCGTTGCATGTAGTATCTAAAAAAGGGGGTATGACTATAGTGAAGACCGAGAAAGATGAGACCATAGCCACTAGGACGGTGACGGGGTGGCGTGTGTGTGTTGATTATAGGAAGCTTAATGAAAACACACGTAAAGATCACTTCCCCTTACCTTTCTTGGATCAAATGTTGGATAGGTTGGCCAGATATGAGTTTTATTGCTTTCTTGATGGGTATTCCGGGTATAACCAAATTCTCATAGCACCCGAGGACCAAGAAAAGACCGCTTTCACTTGTCCTTATGGAATATTTGCTTTTCGAAGATTGCCATTCAGACTTTGCAATGCACCGGCCACCTTTCAAAGGTGTATGATGGCAATCTTTGAAGGATTAATTGAGAATATAATGGAAGTGTTCATGGATGACTTTTTGGTGTTTGGTTCTTCTTTTGATATTTGTTTGTCTAACCTTGCTATTGTTTTGAAGCGATGTCAAGACACTAATTTAGTGTTGAATTGGGAGAAGTGCCACTTCATGGTAAATGATGGCATTGTACTTGGACATCACATCTCTTCAAAGGGATTGCAAGTTGACCGAGCCAAAGTTGTTGCTATAGAGAAGCTTCCACCGCCAACAAATGAGAAGGGAGTATGATCGTTCCTTGGTCATGCCGGGTTCTATCGTAGATTCATCAAGGATTTTTCTTCATTTTCTAAACCTCTATCTCATCTCCTTGAAAAAGATGTGCCATTTAAGTTTGATGATAATTGTTTAAATGCTTTTCAGGTGCTAAAGGAAGCTTTGATTTCATCACCCATCTTGATCACCCCCGATTGGAAAGAGCCATTTATATTGATGTGTGATGCAAGTGATGTAGCTCTTGGAGTGGTTTTGGGGCAACTAAGAAAGAAAAAATTCCGAGCCATTTACTATGCAAGCAAGACATTTGATGCGGCTCAAAGGAACTACACTACTACCGAAAAATGAGATCTTGGCGGTAGTATACGCATTTGATAAGTTTCGTCCTTATTTGGTAGGAACAAAAACTATTGTATACACCGACCATGCCGCTATCAAGCATCTCATGGCAAAAAAGGATGCAAAGCCAAGGGTGATAAGATGGGTATTACTACTTCAAGAATTTGATATTGAAGTGCGAGATAAAAAGGGCACGGAGAATGTGATAGCCGACCATCTTTCAAGGTTAGAGTCGAGGGAGCATTGTGAAAGTACTTATGAGTTAATCAAGGAGGTTTTTCCCAATGAAGAAATCTTGGAGTGTGATTGCTATCAAATTGAGGCTTTAGTGGAGGAAGAAGGAAGCCCATGGTATGCGGACTATGTGAATTACTTGGCTAGTGGAAGGAGGCCTTATGAGCTTAATAAGTATCAATCCAAGAAGTTCTTTCATGATGTTAAAAGTTACTTGTGGGATGATCCGTTCTTATATAAAATGTGTAATGATTCTCTTGTGCGAAGATGTGTGCCCGAGGAAGAATGGAATAGTGTGTTGGAGTTTTGCCACTCTTCACCTAGTGGAGGCCATTTTGGAGCTCAAAAGACCGCTGCAAAAGTCTTACAATCGGGGTTGTATTGGTCATTTTTGTTCAAGAGTTGTAAGACATTTGTAGAGGGTTGTGATCGGTGTCAAAGGATGGGAGGAATCTCCAAATGGGATGAGATGCCCCTTAAGTGCTTTCAAGAAGTGGAGATATTTGATGTGTGGGGCATCGATTTCATGGGACCATTTCCTCAATCTAATGGATTCCTATACATCCTATTGGCGGTCGACTATGTCTCGAAATGGGTTGAGGCCATACTTTCAAGAACAAGTGATGCTAGAGTTGTCATGGGGTTTTTAAAGAAGCACATCTTCACAAGATTTGGAGTACCTAGAGTGTTGGTAAGTGATGGGGGTAGTCACTTCATAAATAAGCTCATGGAGAACATTCTCAAGACTTATGGAGTGAAGCATCGAGTGTCTACTCCGTATCACCCTCAAACGAATGGTCAAGCTGAAATTTCTAATCGACAAATCAAACAAGTCTTGGAGAAAACAGTGAGTGTGAGTAGAAAGGATTGGTCAAATAAACTTGATGATGCATTGTGGGCCTTTCGAACCGCATTCAAGACCACTCTTGGTATGTCTCCTTTTCAAATTGTCTATGGCAAGTCTTGCCATCTTCCCGTGGAGTTAGAGCATAAAGCTTATTGGGCCATTAAGAAGTTGAATTTTGACATGAAAGCTTCGAAGAAGGTAAGATTCTTACAATTGAATGAGCTTGAGGAATTTAGAGAAAGTGCTTATGAAAACTCAAGGATTTTTAAGGAGAAAACCAAGAGGTGGCATGATGCTCGTTTGAGGAAAAAGAGCTTTGAAAAGGGTGAAAAGGTGTTGGTATTCAATTCTCGACTAAGACTTTTCCCGGGCAAGTTGAAGTCCAAATGGAGAGGACCTTATGTGGTAAAGGAAGTACTTGATGGGGGAGCTCTAAAGGTTATGGATGAGAACGGGGGAGAGTTCTTGGTCAATGGTCATCGTGTGAAGCACTATGTGGATCCATCACAAAGGGAGACCCTCTTTGTGGATACTTTATTTGAAAGATGATCTCAAAATTCGTCTAGCTTGAAGACGTTAAACTTAGCGCTCGATGGGAGGCACCCCATCACTATCTTTATTGCTTTATTTTTGTTGCTTGTTTGTTTTGGACTTGTAGGTTGATTGTGCTCATGGAGAAAAATGCTCATTGAAGAAAAGAGAAATGCTTCATGGATTCAAGTTGACATGTTCCACAACTTGTTGCAAACTTAATTCGTGACTCTTGTCTCGAGTTAAGTTTGGGGGGGTGTTAGTGCGTGGTGGACATAGCTTGAGTCGTGTGGATGCGGTTACTTCTCTACAAGAAGATCATCAATGGAAACTACAAGGGTAAGTCTCACCACTTTTTGCAAACTTAAGTCTCAACTCTTGTTTCGATTTAAGTTTGGGGGGAGAGTGTGTGGTGTGACTCACCACTTGAGTATGATTCTTGTAAAATTGGACAAATTTTAAAATTTTTCTCATGAGTTTGGGTTGATTTTGGCATGATTGGTGGTGTTGAAGTGCATGATAGTCCATATTTATAATGAAATTGTTGAAATAATGGTGTTTGTTGAGTGTTTGAGCATGAATGAGAGGTATTGAAAGCATGATGGAGCTTGGAGCTAACGCTTTCCTTACCAAATGCCTATCGAGGGAGTACTCTACACCTTATCATTTTATTACTTGAAATGAATTGATTTTGATTTGGATTGTTGTGACTAGCATGATACTTCATTTGTTATGTTTATGGGAGGTTTACTTTCGTAATTTAGGATTTCCTTTTAAATAAAGGTTGGGATGATTGTGTGCTTAATTTTCTTATGGATGATTGTATTTTGTGTTTTTGCATGTTTTGTGTTTTTGTTGTGTCTTGTTTGTTGAGTCCTTATTTGTATGTTGTGTGTATTTTCATTCTTGTCTTGGAATGTTTGGTGGTTTGTTTAGGGATGTCGTGAGTCATTTTTGAACATGAGTGATGATATGTTGTGGTGATAAGTGATGACAAATTATGATTAAGAATCTCTACACTTTCAAATTGTGACATGTTTTACTTAACTTGTTCAATTTTGAGATGAATGTGGTGTAATAAGTTCCTTAAGGTCCGAGCACAAGCTTGTGAGCATTTGAGCCTCAACCATACATACATGGTATTTCTTCATGAGTGGATCGGTTGTGTTTGATAAGTTAGAACTTGCTCAAGGACTATAGGAACGAGCCCGATTAGTGGAGATTGGTGAAATGATCTAAGGCCATCCTTGTTATTATAGTCATAGCCATATATGTTCCCTACCATGAACATCATCTTTAGTTAACCACTTTGAGCCTATAAGCCTATTTCTTGTGAATTTAGCACATTACAAGCCTTAATTACCCATTCAAACTTATATATACCTTTGTGTGGGTGATTGAGGAGATGGTAGCTAGAAAGGATTGATTGATTAGCAAAAGAAAAAAAAAGGGAATGGTAAACAAGCAAGAAAAAGGATGAAAAGAGCAAAAGTAAGAAATGGACATGCAACCTCAAAGCAAGAGAAAAAGCAAAGCAACATCAAAATGCTCAAGTAAACAAAATTCAAAGATAGGAAGCATGCATCAAAAGAAGCTCAATCCAAGAAAAGTTAATGAATAGTGCTTTAGATTGTAAAGATAAGAAAGGAAGAAAGAAAAGTGGAGAAGTTGAGGAAATTGGCCATCTCTTTGATTACTTACACTTGTTGAGTTACTCTTATCCATATACTTCTTACCCTACCAAAGAGCCTATCATTACATCCTAATTAAAGACCTTTTTGATCATTGATTGAAACTTTGGTGGTTTGTAAATATAGTCCGCGAGCAAGCTTATAGTGAGTCGAGCCAATCGATTAATGAGTGTGATTTACCCTATTTCAAAAGAGTGTTGAGAGACATTAATATCCATTGAGAGGCTTGGACTTAAAAGGAACTATATTACACTTTATTCTCTTTTGATTGAACTTGTTAATTTCTCATGTCATGATTTTAATGTTGTAGGATGACTTAGCATAGTTTGTTGTTATTATTGCTAACGATGTGTTATTGCTTATATTCGTTTAGTCTTTTCTAGGTGAAAATTTCTCCTTTTGATTTGTCATTTTCGTTGCTCGGGGACGAGCAACACCTTAAGTTTGGGGGGTTGATTAGAGCCATTTTCACCTATATTTTAGAGTCTTTTTATATGTGTTTTCGTATTATGTTATCCGTATTTTATATGTTATTTGGTTATGTTTTGTGTTTTTATTGAAATGTGTGTGAATGAGCTTAAACTTAATATTTTCACTTTTTATTGGATGCTAAATATGATAAGGAAGATGTAAGAAAAAGCGGATCTCAATTCGGAGTTGAAACGAGGGAGAACGAGCCAAAACAGTGAAGAAATGCAGGAGCCAGCACCAACACGGGCCGTGTAGCCAACACGGCCCTGTAAGAGAAGGCCGCGCGGCGTCACCTAGTTATTCAACACGGGCAACTTCAGGCCGTGTCCAGTTGCACGAGTCGTGTTGGCAGCACGAGCCGTGTAGCCAACACGGCCCTGTAAGAAGAGGCCGTGTGCCGACATCAGAAGAGCCAACACGACCACACCTGTGCCCGTGTTACAATACACGACTCGTGTTGCAGCACACGAGCCGTGTTGCGTAACACGACCCTGTAAGGCGAGGCCGTGCGGCAGCATCAGAAGACACAACACGGCCACCTCGTGGCCGCGTTGCAGAACACGACTCGTGTCGTGTATGTTCCTGCAGAAATTTCCAGATCCTTCTAGAAGCCTCCATAGGGGTATAAATACCCCTTTATTAAACAATTGGCAGGAGATCCGAAATTCCCATCATCTATACACACATCACACACCATTTCTTCCATTTTCCACCATCATCTTCATCCACCTTCATCCATTTTGATCCATCTCCATCATCTCCATTAATTCTCCATCAAAACTTCATCCCTTCCATTGGGTGTGAGAGATCTCAAGAAATCAAGAGCTAGAGGTGGAGATCAAGAAGAATAGAAGATTCTCTTCAAGAAATTGATAGGGAAGAATCCATTCATTTTGTATTTCTTTAGATCTAAGACTATGGGTATTTGTAATGAATCATTTATTTGCTTTATTACTTTTATCATGTTAGGCTAATCCCTCTAGTGGGATTAGGAATATGAAGAGCATATTAGATTTATATTATCATGTGGATTAAATTGGTTTTTGGTTTAATTGATGTTGATTTCTATTCATGGAGTTTAATTGTCTTGATGTTGTGATGGCATGGTTTGTTATTCATGAATGTTTATTGGTTTAATGGATTGTTGATCAATGGATTATTTGTGGTAATTAAATGCTATCATGATGTTCATGTATGTATTGCTTGGAGTGAGACGGAAACGACCCTCTAAAGTATTAGGAAGGCATGAATAGACATTGAGTTTGGGTTTGACCGAAAGGATATTTGAATTCAATGAGGGGAACCAATCCATTCGTTGGCCTTAGTACACAAAAAGGGAGAGTTTAATCTAACTAGTACCTAGATGGAAGGGGTTAAATGTTGGGCTTTGATCTTAAGTGCTTTTGGGAGTCTAAAATGGATCAACAACCTTTGTAACCCGAAAGGGAGCTTAGGATACAATCGTGATCACCCTTAGTCTATATCAATAGAGTTGAATTCCGTTTGCATGATAATATGAATCGAGTGTGCTTGGATGTTTCTAATCCCATGTTTTTCCATACTTGAACTTTAGCACCCATTTTCTTTACTTGTCATTTATATTATTTGCTATTCCTATTTACTTGCTACTTGTTTTAGTTGTTAATCAATCTCAAAACCCCCGATCATCTTTATAAAAACGACATGAACATGAGCTCACGTATTTTGCTAGTCCGAACATAACTTCTTATTGGATTGATAATTTTTCTTGGGATATACTACTACAACGATCGAGTATTCTTGCTCGTGAGTGCACAAAATTAGGCAAATAGTAAACTTGATAATGAGACTATATTTTATCGCATCTATTTTTTGAATGTCTCCCTCAGCTATTTCTTGATCAGTTGGGCAGCAATTCTATAGTAGAGTTGGTCGTTTGGTCGTTCTGGTATCGGTTAATAGTTCCAATTTCTATCGACCCACATATCATCGACCGATTACCCTTTAAACTTGATAATGAGATTACATTTTATCGCATCTATTTTTTGAAGATCTCCCTTTGCTACTTCTAGATCAGTCGGATAGGAGTTCTATAATTTTTTCAAAAGGTCTCCCTATGCTATTTCCAGATCAGACGGGTAGGAGTTCCATAGTAGGGTTGGTCGATTGATCGGTCTGGTGGTAAGTTAATAGTTCCAAAGTCTATTGACCCACATATCATCGATTTATCGCCCTGTAAACTTATAATGAAATTACTTTTTTGTCACAACTATTTTCCAAAGGTCTCCCTTTGTTATTTCTATATCAGTCAGTCGGGTAGGAGTTCTATATTAGGGTTGGTCAGTTTACGAGATTACTTTTCATCGTGTCTACTTTCCAATAATCCTCCTTTGCTATTTCTAGATCAGTCGGGTAGGACTTCCAATGTAGGGTCGATCGGTTGGTAGGTAAAGTGTTCATTAATAGTTCCAACGTCTACCGATCCACATATCATCTATTTCCCAAAGGCACCCTTTGCTATTTCTGGGTCAGTTGGTCGGTCAAGTGGTCGGTTAATAGTTCCAACATCTACAAAAAACCCACATATCATCGACAGATTTCTCTATAAAATTGAGAATGAGATTAATTTTTAAATCGTCTATTTTTCAATGGTCTTCTTCTGCTATTTCTAGATCAGTTGAGTAGCAATTCTACAGTAGGATTGGTGTGTTATTCTGTCTGGTGGTCGGTTAATAGTCGGGTAACATTTTATCGCGTCTATTTCTTAAATGTCTCTCTTTCCTATTTCTAGATCAGTCGGGTAGTGGTTTTATAGTTTTCCAAAGGTCCCCCTTTGCTATTTCTAAATTAGTCAGGAAGGAGTTCCATAGTTGGGTTTGTCGGTCTGGTGGTCGGTTAACAGTTCCAATGTCTATCGACCCACATATTATCGACCGATCATCTTGTACACTTGATAATTAGATTACTTTTTATCACGTCTATTTTCCACATGCCCCCTTTTGCTATTTCTATAATAGTTAGGTAGGAGTTCTACAGTAGGGTTGGTCAGGTTGTCAGTCTAGTGGTCAGTTAATAGTTCCAACGTCTACTGATCCACATATAATCGACCTATCGCCTTGTAAACTTGATAATGAGATTAATTTTTAATGTGTCTATTTTTGGGAGGTCTCCATCTGCTATTTTTAGATTAATCCAGTAGCAGCTCTACTTTAGGGTTCATTGGTTGGTCGGTCATGTGGTCGGTTAATAGTTCCAATATCTATCGACCCACATATCATCGACCAACCACCATGTAAACTTGATAATGAGATTACATTTTACCGCGCCTATATTTCAAATGTCCCCTTTGCTATTTATAGATAAGTCGGGTAGGAGTTCTGCAATTTTTTCAAAGGTCCCCCTTTGCTATTTTTAGATTGGTCGGGTAGGAGTTCCAAAGTAGGGTTGGCCGGTTGGTCGGTCTGGTTGTCAGTTAATAGTCCCAATGTCAATCTACACACATATCAATGATCAATCGCCCTATAAACTTGCTATTAAGATTACTTTTTATCACTTCTATTTTCCAAAGGTCGATCCTCCTTTGCAATTGCTAGACCAGTCAGGTAGGAGTTCTAAGGTAGAGTTGGATTGTTGGTCGGTCTGGTGGTCGGTTAGCAGTTCCAATATCGACCGACCCATATATCATCGATCGATCGCCTTGTAAACTTAATAATGAGATTACTTTTTATCACGTCTATTTTCCCAAGATTTCCCTTTGCTATTTTTGGATCTGTCAGGTAGGAATTCTATAGTCGGGTTGGTCGGTCTGGTTTTCGGTTAATAGATCCAACATATACTGACCCACATATCATCGTTCGATAGCATTGTAAACCTGATAATGAGATTAATTTTTAATGCATCTATTTTCGGAAGGTCGCCCTATGTTATTTCTAGATCAGTCGGGTAGCAGTTATAAGAAAGGGTTAGTCGGTTGTTCGATCTGGTGGTAGGTTAATATTCCAATGTCTATCGACCCACATATCATCGACTGATCACCCTGTAAACTTGATAATGAGATTATATTTTATCGCGTCTATTTTTCAAAGGTTCCCCTTTGATATAGCTAGATCAGTCTGGTAGGAGTTCTACAGTTTTTCCAAATGTCCCCCTTTGTTATTTCTAGATTAGTCGGATAGGTGTTCCACAGTAGGGTTGGTTAGTTGGTAGGTCTGGTGGTCGGTTAATAGTTCCAATGTCTACCGGCCCACATATCATCAATCGATCACCCTATAAACTTGATAATGAGATTACTTTTATAGCGTCTATTTTCTAAATTTCCACCATTGCTATTTCTCGATCGGTAGGATAGGAGTTCTATAGTAGGGTTTTTCTGTTGGTCAATCTTTTGGTAGGTATTTAGTTCCAATGTCTGCGGACCCACATATCATCGACCGATCGTACTGTAAACTTGATAATGAGATTACTTTTTATCGCATCTATTTTCAAAGGTCCCTCTTTTCTATTTCTAGATCAGTCAGGTAAGAGTTCTACAGTAGGGTTGGTTAGTTGGTTGTTATGGTGGCCGGTTAATAGTTCCAATGTCTACCGACCCACATATCATCGATCGATTGTCTTATAAACTTGATAAAGTGATTACTTTTTATCACGTCTATTTTCCAAAGGTCCCCTTTCACTATTTCTATATCAGTCGGGTAAGAGTTCTACAGTAGGGTTGGCCGGTTAGTCGGTCTGGTGGTCGGTTAATAGTTTCAAAGTCTACCGACCCACATATCATCGACTGATCACCCTGTAAAATTGATAATGAGTTTACATTTTTTCTCATCTATTTTTAAAAGGTCCCCCTTTGCTTTTTCTAGATAAGTCGATTAGGATTTCTACAGTTTTCCAAAGGTCCCCCTTTTCTATTTCTAAATTAGTTGGATAGGAGTTCCACAGTAGGGTTGGTCAGTTGGTCAATCTGGTGGACGGTTAAAAGTTCCAATATCTATCGACCTACATATCATCGATCGATTATCCCATAAACTTAATAATGAGATTACATTTTATTACGTCTATTTTTCTAAGGTCCCCCTTTTGCTATTTCACGATTTGTCGGGTAGGAGTTCTACAATAGGGTTGGTCGGTTAATAGTTCCAATGTCTACCGACCCACATATCATCAACCGATCATCTTGTAAACTTGATAATGAGATTACTTTTTATCACATCTATTTTCCAAAGATCTTCCTTTGTTGTTTCTAGATTAGTCGGGTTGGAGTTCTATAATAGGGTTGGTCGATTGGTCGGTCTGGTGGTCAGTTAATAGTTCTAAAGTCTACTGACCCACACATTATCGACTGATCACCCTGTAATCTTTATAATGAGATTACTTTATATCACGTCTATTTTCCAAAGGTCCCCCTTTGCTATTTCTAGATCTGTGAGGTAGGAGTTCTATAGTATGGTTGGTCGGTTAATGATATTATATTTTTTTACATCAATTTTCCGATGGTCCCCCTGTGTTGTTTCTAGATCAGTCGGGTTGGAGTTCCATAGTAAGGTCGGTCTGTTGGTCGGTCAGGTGATTGGTTAATAGTTCCAACATCTACCAACCCATATAGCATTGTCCAATCGCCATGTATACTTGATAATGAGATTAATTTTAACGCGTCTATTTTTTATAAGCCCCCTTTTGCTATTTCAAGATCAGTCGGGTAGAAGATCCATAATAGGATCGGTCGGTTGGTCGATCAGGTGGTAGGTGAATAATTCCAAATCTACAGACCTATATATCATCAACCAATCGCCCCTTAAAGTTGATAATGAGATTATATTTTATCATGTCTATTTTTCAAAGGACCCCATTTGCTATTTCTAGTCAGTCGGGTAGGAGTTCTACAGTTTTTCCAAAAGTCCCCATTTGCTATTTCTAGATTAATCGAGTAGGAGCTCCACAATAGGGTTGGTCAGTTGGTCGGTCTGGTGGTCAGTTAATAGTTTCAATGTCTACCGACCCACATAACATCGACCGATCACCTTATAAAATTGATAGTGAGATTACATTTTATCTCGTCTATTTTTCAAAGGTCCCCCTTTTCTATTTCTATATCAGTCGGGTAGGAGTTCTATAATTTTTCCAAAGGTCCCCTTTTGCTATTCATAGATTAGTCTGGTAGGAGTTCCATAGTAGGGTTATTCAGTTGGTGGGTCTGGTGGTTGGTTAATAGTTCTAATTTCTACCGACCCACTTATCATCGATCGACGCAATGTAAACTTAACAATGAGATTACTTTTTATCGAGTCTATTTTCCAAATGTCTCCCTTTTGCTATTTCTCGATCAGTCGGGTAAGAGTTCTACAATAGGATTGGTCGATCGGTGGTTGGTTAATAGTTTTAATATCTACCGATGCACATATTATCGATCAATCGCCCTGTAAACTTGATAATGTGATTACTATTCATCACGTCTATTTTCCAAAGGTCCCCCTTTGATATTTCTAGATCAGTCGGGTAGGAGTTCTATAGTAGGATTGGTCAATTGGTTGGTCTGGTGGTCGGTTAATAGTTCTAATATCTACCGATCCAAATATCATCGACCGATCGCATTGTAAACTTGATAATGAGATTACTTTTATCACGTCAATTTTCCAAAGGTCTTCCTTTGTTATTTGTAGATCAGTCGGGTAAGAGTTCTACAATACGATAGGTTAATGGTCAGTCTAGTGGTCAGTTAATAGTTCCAGTGTCTACCGACCCACGCCCATTGCCAAGAATTGCCCACGAGTTGCCCACGCCCATTGTCTAGGATTTTTTCCACGAGTTACCCATGCCCGTTGCCTAGGATTTTCCATGCTCATTTTCTAGAATTGCACGCGCCCATTGCCTAGGATTGCCCACAGGTTGCCCACGCCCATTGCCTAGGATTGCCCACGGGTTGCTCACGCCCATTGCCTAGGAATTCCTTTTGGTTGGCAACGCACATTGCCTAGAATTGCTTGGGGATTGCCCACGCCCATTGCCTAGGATTGCCATTGGAAAGCCACACCCTTTGCCTAGGATTACCCACGCCCATTGCATAGGATTGCCCGAGGGTCGCCCACGCCCGTTACCCAGGATTGCCCATGGATTGCCCACGCATGTTGCTTAAGATTGCCCACGGGTTGCCCACGCCCGTTGCCTAGGATTGCCCAGGAGTTGCCCACGCCCATTGCATAGGATTGCCCATGCCCGTTGCTTAGGATTGTCAATGTCTGCTGTCTAGGACTGCCCACGCCCATTGCCTATGATTACCCACGGGTTACCCACGCCTGTTGCCTAGGATAGTCCACGGGTTACCTACGCCCGTAGCCTAGGATTGCCCACGGGTTACGTACGCCCGTAGCCTAGGATCGTCTGTGGATTACCCACGCCTATTGCTTAGAATTGCCCACTGGTAGCTCTCGCCTGTTGCTTAGGATTGCCATTGTTTACCCACGCCCGTTGTCTAGGATTGCCCACGGGTTGCCCACCCTTGTTGCCTAGGATTGTCCATGCTAGTTGCCTAGGATTTCCCACGGGTTGCCCATGCCCGTTGCTTAAGATTGCCGACAAGTTGCCCACGTCCGTTGCTTAAGATTGTTCGCGGGTTGCCCACGCTTGTTGCCCATAATTGCCCACGGGTTGCCCACGCCCGTATCCTAGGATTGCCCGCGCCCGTTGCCTAGGATTGTCCACGAGCTGCCCACGCCTATTGCTTAGGATTGCCCAAAGTTGCCCACGCTCGTTACTTAGGATTGCCCACGCCCGTTGCCGAAGATTACCCACATGTTACCCACGCTCGTTGCCTAGAATTGACCACGGGTTGCCCACGCACGTTGCCTTGGATTGCCCACGCCCATTGCCAATGATTGCCCATGGGTTGCCCATGCCCGTTGCCTAGAATTGCCCATGGGTTGCCTATGCCCATTGCCTAGGATTGTCCACGGGTTGCCCACGCCCATTGCATAGGATTGCCCATGCCCATTGTCTAGGATTGACCACGTCCGTTATCTAGGAATGCTCACGCCCGTTGCTAAGAATTGCCCACGCCCGTTGCCTAGGATTACCCACGGGTTGCCCACACCCGTTGCCTAGGATTGCTCACTCCTATTGCCTAAGATTTCTAATAGGTTGCCTACGCCCGTTGCTTGGGATTGCCCACGCCCGTTGCTTGGAGTTGTCCATGAGTTGCCCACATCTATTGCCTAGGATTACCCACGGGTTGTCCATGCCCGTTGCCTAGGATTGCTCAAGGGTTGCCCACGCCCGTTGCCTAGGATTGCTTACATGTTGCCCACGCCTATTTCCTAGGATTGACTGGGGGTTGCCCACGCCCGTTTCCTAAGATTGCCCATAGGTTGCCCATGCCCGTTGCCTATGATTGCCCATGCCCATTGCTTTTTATCGCGTCTATATTCTTAAGGTCCCCATTTGCTATTTCTAGACATGTTAGGTAAAAGTTCCACAAAAGGGTTGGTTAGGTGGTCGTGTCATGGCTCCAAAGTCTACCAACCCATATATCATCGACCGATCGCCCTATAAACTTGATAATGAGATTAATTTTTAACTATATTCGTCAGTCTAGTGATCGAGAATCAATAAATGAGGACATATGGAAAATAAAAGCAATAACAAGTAATCTCATTATCAAGTTAAAAGGGCGATCGGTCGATGATATTTGGGTCGGTAGACTTTGGAGCCACGACCCGACCACCAAACTAACCAAACTATGGAACTCCTACTCGACTGATCTAGAAATAGCAAATGTGAATCTTTGGAAAAAAGACGCGATAAAAAGTAATCTCATTATCAAGTTTATAAGGCGATCGATCGATATTATTTGGGTCGGTAGACCTTGTAACTATTAACCGACCACCAAACCGACCAACCGACTGACCTTACTTTGGAACTCCTACCCGAATGATGGAGAAATATCAAATGGGGACCTTCGGAATATAGACGTGATAAAAGTAATCTTGTTATTAAGTTACAGGGTGATCGGTCAAAAGGGGACATCATGCATATCTAAAAGGGTGGTCGGTCGATGATATGTGAGTCGTTAGATATTGAAGCCATGACCTGACCACCTAATCGACCCTTCTGTTGAACTTTTACCTAATAGACCGAGAATCAATAATCTAGAACATACGAAAAACTAACACGATAACAAGTAATCTCATTATCAAGTTTACAGGACGATCGGTTGATGATATGTGGATCGGTAAACTTTGAAACTAATATCTGACCACCAGACCAACCAACCGACCGACCGTACTGTGGAACTCCTACCCGACTGATCTAGAAATAGCAAAGGGAGACCTTTGGAAATCAGATGCGATAAAAAGTAATCTCATTATTAAATTTACAAGGCGATCGGTCGATGATATGTGGGTCGTTAGACATTGGAACTATTAACCGACCACCAGATCGACCAACCAACCGACCCTACTATGGAACTCCTATCCCTTTATCGACCCACATATTTCGACCCTTCAGTTCAACCTTTACTCGACAGATTAAGAATCAGCAAAAGGAGACCTTCATAAAATAGACGCGATAAAAAGTAATCTCATTATACAGTTTACAGGGCTATCAGTCGATGATATGTGGGTCGGTAGACAATGGAACTATTAACCGATCACCAGGCCGACCAACTGACCAACCAACAGTGGAACTCCTACCCAACTGATCCAGAAATAGCAAAAGGGGGCCTTTTAAAAATAGACGAAATAAAAAGTAATATCATTATTAAGTTTACAGGGTAATCGGTTGATGATATGTAGGTCGGTAGACATTGGAACTATTAACCGACCACTGGACCAACCAACTTAACAAACCTACTGTGGAACTCCTACCCGAATAATATAGAAATAGCAAAGGAGGGCCGTTGGAAAATAGATGCGATAAAAAGTAAACTCATTATCAGGTTTACAAGGCGATCGATCGATGATATGTGGGCCGATAGACAATGGAAATAAAATCCGACCACCTGACCGACAAACTGACTGACTATACTGTGGAACTGTTATCCGACTGATTTAGAAATAACAAAGGGGGACCTTTGGAAAATAGACGCGATGAAACGTGGGTCAGTAGACAATGGAAATAATACTCGACCACCTAACCGACCAACCGATTGACTCTAATGTGGAACTCCTACCTGACTGATTGAGATATAGCAAATGGGGACCTTGAAAAATTGATGCGATAACAAGTAATCTCATTATCATGTTTACAGGGCAATCGGTCGAAGATATGCGGGCCTGTAGACATTGATACTATTAACCGACCACTAAATCGACCAACTGACCGACACTATTATAGAACTCCTACACAACTGATCAAGAATCAATAAATGGTGGCATACAGAAAAAAGACGCGATAACAAGTAATCTCATTATCAAGTTTAAGGGGTGATCGGTCGATGATATGTGGGTTGATAGACATTGCGCCCACGACTCGAACACCTAACCGACCCTTCTGTTAAACTTTTACCCGACAGATCGATAATCAGCAAACGAGGTTATACGGAAAATAGACGCGATAACAAGTAATCTCATTATCAAGTTTACAAGGCGATCGATCGATAATACGTGGGTCGGTAGATAATGGAAATAATACCCGACCACCTGACCGACCAACCGACCGACCCTCGACTGATCTAAAAATAGCAAAGGGGGATCTTTGGAAAAACTGTCGAACTCCTACCCAACCACCTGACTGACCAGTCGACCGACCCTACTGTGGAACTCCTACCCGACTGACTAGAAATAGCAAAAGGGTCCTTTGGAATATAGACAATTTGATTATCAATTTTACAGGGCGATCGATCGATGATATGTGGGTCAGAAGACAATAGAAATAAGGCAAAGACTTGTGTGAGATCATCTCACGTAAGGGCTTACGTGAGACGGCCAGAAAGTGATAACTTTAATATAGGAAAGTGATAATAAATTAACAAAAAGTGATAATGTTATTTCATAAACAATTTTTAGTATAAATAAAAAGTGATAACATTTTATAGCGTAAGTGATATTGATCTATAGCGAAAGTGATAACTATTTTAAAAAGTGAAAAATGATCTCACGTGAGACGGTCTCACGCAAGACATAACCTAGAAATAATACCCGACCAACTGATCGACCAAGCGACCGACCCTACTGTGAAACTCTTACTCGACTGATCTAGAAATAGAAAATAGTGACCTTTGGAAAATAGACGCGATAAAAAGTAATTGCATTATCAAGTTTACAGAGTGATCGGTAGATGATATGTGGATCGGTAGATAATGAAAATAATATCCGACCACCTGACCGACCAACAGACCGACCCTACTATAGAATTTCTACCCGACTAATCTAGAAATAGCAAAGGGGGACCTTTGAAAATAGACGCAATGAAAAGTAATCTCATTATCAAGTTAATACCAGACCACCTGACCGCGAACCGATCATTTTTAATCTGAAAATATTTTATATGTATTTATTATTCTTAAATATTAAAAAAATTAATAAAAATTACTTAAAAAATAATAAACTTTACAAGGTTAGAACTAATTGAGCCTAATGTAGAGAAATTTTATATGTGATTATAATTCTTAATTATGAAAAAAAATTCAAAAAAATTACTATAAGGAAAAACAATGAACTTTACAAGGTTAGAACCAATAAGGTTTAATGTGGAAAAATTATATATATATTTATTATTCTTTAATATGAAAAAAAATTAATAAAATTATTTTTAAAAAATAATGAATTTTATAAGGTTAGAACCGATCTAGTTTAATGTGGAAATTATATATATATATATATATATATATATATATATATACTATTCCTAAATATGAAAAGAAATTAATAAAAATAACTTTAAAAAAACTATGAATTTTACAAGGTTAGAAGCGATTGGGTTTAATGTAAAAAATATTCTGAATGGTTTGCAAAGGTTATAACCTATCAGTTTTAATTTAAAAATATTTTTTTATTTTTTTTAATATCTTCATTCAATAAGAAGCATATATCCTTCATTTCGATGCTTATTTTCTTATTTCGATCAACATTTTCTTCATTTCGATACTCATTTTCTCATTTCTAATGCACATTTTCTTCATTATGATGCTCATTTGGATGCACGTTTCCTTCATTTTCGATACTCATTTCTCATTTTGATGACGTTTACTTCGTTTGATGCTCATTTTATAATTTTGATCCATATTTTCCAATTTTGATGCACATTTTAACATTTCAATGCACATTCCCTTCATTTCAATGTACGCTTTCTTCATTTCGTTGCTCGTTTCCTTCATTTCGATTCTCATTTCCTACATTTTGATACTAATTTCCTTTATTTTGATACACAATTCCTTCATTTCGATGCTTATTTTCTAATTTCGATTCACTTTTACTTCATTTCGTTGCTCATTTTCTCATTTGATGCACATTTCCATATTTATTATTCTTAAATATGAAAAAAAATAATAAAAATTACTTTTAAAATAATAATGAACTTTACAAGTTTAGAAATGATCGGGTTTAAAGTGAAAAATTTTACATGTATATATTATTTTAAAATATGAAAACAAAATTTAATAAAAATTACTATAAATTAACTTTGCAAGGTTAGAACCGATCGGGTTTAATATGGAAAAATTATATATATATTTATTATTTTTATATATGAAAAGATATTAATAGAGATTACTTTAAAAGAAATAATGAATTTTACAAGGTTAGAACCGATCAAGTTTAATGTTTAACTTTTTTTTGAATGGTTTACAAAGGTTAGAACCTATCGGTTTTAATTTGAAAATATTTTTTTTATTTTTTGTAATATCTTATTGATTAAGAAGCATATTTTCTTCATTTCAATGCTTATATCTTGTTTCGATCAACATTTCCTCCATTTCGATGCTTATTTTCTCATTTTAGATTCACATTTCCTTCATTTTGATGCTAATTTCGATGCACGTCTCCTTCATTTCCGATGCTCATTTCTCATTTTGGATTACGTTTACTTCATTTGATGCTCATTTACTAATTTTAATGCACATTTCCTTGATTTTAATGCTCATTTTATCATTTCAATGCACGTTTCCATAAATTCGTTTCACGTTTCCTTCATTTCGATGCTCATTTCCTTCATTTCGATACTCATTTCCTACATTTCATGCTCATTTTATTTATTATGATGCATAATTTCTTAATTTCGATTTTCTTTTTCTAATTTCTATGCACCTTTTCTTCATTTCGTTGCTCATTTTACATTTTAGTGCACATTTCCATATTTATTATTCTTAAATATAAAAAAATTAATAAAATTACTTTTAAAAAATAATGAACTTCACAAGGTTAGAACAGCTCGAGTTTAATGTGGAAAAATGTTATATGTATTTATTGTTATTAAATATGAAAAAAATGAATAAAAATTACTTTAAAAGAAACAATGTTCTTTTTTAAGATTAGAACCGATCGGGTTTAATATAGAAAATTTTTTGTATGGTTTAAAAAGGTTAGAACCTAACGGTTTTAATTTGAAAAATATTTTTGTTATTTTTTTAATATCTTTATTTATTAAGAAGTATATTTCCTTCATTTTGATGCTAATTTTCTTGTTTCAGTCAACAATTTCTTCGTTTCGATGCTCATTTTCTCATTTTAAATGCACATTTCTTTCATTTTAATGCTTATTTCGATGCACGTCTCCATAATTTTCAATGCTCGTTTCTCATTTTGATGAGGTTTACTTCATTTCGACACTCATTTTCAAATTTCGATGCATATTTTCTTTATTTCTAGCTCATTTTATCATTTCAATGTACGTTTCTTTCATTTCCATGCTCATTTCCTTCATTTCGATACTCATTTCGTACATTCGATGCTTATTTTTTCATTTTGATTAACATTTCATTTGCTTAGATGTTCATTTTCTCATTTCACTGCTCATTTCCTTCATTTTTATGCTGCTTTCCTTCATTTCGATGCACAATTCCTTCATTTCGATGCTCATTTTCTAATTTCAGTGCACTTTTCCTTTATTTCATTGCTCATTTTCTCATTTTGATACACATTCTTTATTTATTATTTTTAAAAATGAAAAAACAATGAACTTTACAAAGTTAGAACTGATCGGGTTTAATGTGAAAAATTTTTATATGTATTTATTATTCTTAAATACTCCCTCCGTCTCGTTTCAAACTTTACATTTGCTTTTTGCACATAGATTAAGAAATATAGTATTTTAATGTGTAGTGAGGTCACATAAATAATATTTTAATATAAAGTGGGTAGGTGTATTCGGCTCAGATTCTCTGTGCCATTTGGTACACCATCTCTTGTGCTACATCGTTAGATTGACGACACGTATGAGAGAGAAAATATGCCATAATCCTTAAATCCTAGAGGCAATGGTTGGATTTGTTCTCATCTTACGTGTAAATCACATAAAGTGTGGCACATAAGATGATGCACCAAAATGGCGCAGAAGATCCGATGTGGTGTATTAGTGTGATGGGTGGGTCCATGGAGAGAGAAATAATTAATTTGTGTGGATCCCATTTACTAAAAAGAAAAATATAAAAATTGAAATGGGACGCCTGATGAGTGTGTAAATTCACAAGTTTGGCAGCATGTTTTGTGCTAGTTTTGGAGAGTTTTGAGGTGGAAATAGGTGGAAAACCTATATATTGTGAATTAGCATGCATCAGGTGTTAGTGGAGCTATTTGAGTGGTTTTCATAGCAAAATCATAGTGGAAGTGCCAAGAATTGAAGTGATGAAGTCAAGACCACGCGAACTGCCAAGGAGAGAGGTGGTTCGACCTGATGGAGGAGGGTTCGACCTCTCCTATAGGTCGAACCAGCATTGCAAAGTTTGCAGAAGGAAGGTTCGACCACGACTCAAGGGGTTCGACCTATTCATCAGGTCGAACCATGGTCAAACCAGTTTGCGAGAAGATGGGTTCGACCACGACATTGGGGTTCGACCTGATGGTTGGCCTAACCAGGAGCGAAAATTGTCCAGTGTAGGGGTTCGACATGTGGTTCGACCAAGACCTGAGGGGTTCGACCTGTACAAGAGGTCGAACCAAGTGCAAAATACTTCCAGTAGGTAGGTTCGACCTGTGGTTTGACCTGCGGCCAGTGGTTCGACTTATTTGACGAGGTCGAATCGACATGTGGGAACTTATCTTATCCTAATTTTCGAGGCCAAAACACGTGGGATCACTTGAAAAGCCCATTCCAAGCCCTAGAGTCGTGATTACAAGTTTAAAAGGAGGCTCATGCAGTCAAGGACGGAGACGAAGAGAACGAAAAAGAAATAAGAAAGGGATCGTCGTCAACAACACATTACAAGAGGAGAGTTGGAGAGCTGAGACAGAGGTTCAGCTGGAGATTCAAGAAAGATTGGTCCATCTAACCATGATTGTTCTTAGATCAATCATGGGCTAGAGCCACTTCGGTAGTTCTAGGGTTAAGTAAGTTTCATGAGTTAATTTGTATTTCGTGTGTATACTCCGTACAACACTACTTGTGGATTATTTTATATAAGATTGCACGTTTTTAATCCATACTCATAGTCGTTTTGTGCATCAATAATCGTTGTGTAGAGTCTGAATGCATGACATGGTTATTGGTTGAGTGCATTCACTAATGAGCAGGGTTTATTATTATAATTCTAAGTGAAGGGATTCCGAGGTTTTATTAGAACCATCTTATATGAATGTTTGTTAATTGAATTGAATTCGGGTTAACAAGTAGGATTAAGAGTATAACTTTATAGTACCTAAAAAGGGAGATCAAATCGAGTTAGAGTACTAAGTGCATGGGAAATAATTGATTATGATAGTACCTAGAAAGGGAGGTAAAATATACGGCTTGCTCTGAGGATACTCACACGTGTCAAAAGCTTATCTATTTTTGTCTATATAATAGATTTGTATGGTCTAGCGATGCGTCCATAAACCACAAGGCAGAGTCGGACATTGACACACGAAAGTATGAATTAACGAATGAAACTGGATGGCTTGACGAACTACCTATTATCTTATTTGATCACAACTACTATTTTCTTGTTCTTGTTATTTATTTGTTATTTATTATTACTTAGCTTACAAACCTACAAATATAATTCTCAACATAGTCATAATTGCTAGAAAATAACAAAAGTAATATTTATCCGTCCCGTGGATTCGATATTTTACTTGGTCACCTTCGAAACTACAATTGATATCCTTCATACTTGGGGATTAAAGTTGTGTGTTGAGAAAATGCCCATCAAGTTTTTGGCGCCGTTGCCGGGGACGGCTTAAATATCTTTTTGTTATTTCTAGTTTATTAAGGCTATTTTTCTTGTTTTGTTGTTTTAATTCTAGTTCTTTTTAAGTGCATGCTCATGAGATCAAAGAAAGGTGAACTTGAACCCTATAATCCTGAAATCGGAGCATCGTCAAGAAAGAAGAAGAAAAAGAAGAGCAAGGCAAAGAATATTGATCCAACTGAAGATCTGAATTTTGGAGTTGAAGTTGACGAGTAGAATTTGCAGACGATTGAAGCTACAACTGAAGTTAATTCGGGAGTAAGGACAGTCAACATGGCAGCGAATCCGGATAATCTAGACATTCGAGAGGTTTTCAGAAACAATGGGGCTGGAAATATTGGGCTTCTAGGAGTGAGGGGAACTAATTCAACTTTCGATCTTCATCCCGCTCTTATTAGCATAATAGAAAGGAACTCCTTTTCAGGAGGGTCTTTCGAGGATCCGCAGCAGCATCTGAACAAGTTCTTGGGCTATGCAAGTACTCAAAAAGACGCAGGAGAACATGAAGATGCTAAGAAGATCCTTTTGTTCAAATTCTCGCTTACTGAAAAGGCGAGAGATTGGTACAACACTATCAACGCAGCTGAGTGCACCACTTGAGAGAAACTGTAGTTAAGGTTCTTGGAGAGGTACATGCCACCTTCAAAGGTGTTTAAGATGAAGCAAGACATTAACCAATTTGCTATGGGTGGAGGTGAAAAATTTCATGAAGCATGGGATAGATTCAAGGACATGCTTAGGAAGTGTCCTCAACATGGGCTATCTAAAGCTCAATATATCAGTATATTCTACAATGGATTGGACTGTGATTCACGAGTGTTATTGGATGCTTCTTCTAATGGAGCATTGCTTACAAAGTCATCCGTAGAGGCCGAAAAGTTGTTTGAAGATATTTCGATGAATTTGAGGGATTGGCCAACTGATAGAGTTAGAGGTACTTATGTCCTTGGTAAGATAGCTAAGGTTGAACAAGCAATGGTGAAAACAAGTAGAGAGGATGAGATCGTCTCTAGCTTGTCCAATATCAACAAGCTACTTGAATCCCAACAGAAGCAAATCAGCGAATTATCTCAGCGCGTACCAATCATGCAGTAGGAGTTAAAGAATGAGGGACCAATCCAAGAGGAGTTGGAAGAGGCACACTATGCCATGGGTCAAAGTATTCAAGGGAC
The DNA here is from genome assembly GCA_023678885.1 of Pogostemon cablin. Lineage (NCBI taxonomy): Eukaryota > Viridiplantae > Streptophyta > Magnoliopsida > Lamiales > Lamiaceae > Pogostemon > Pogostemon cablin. The sequence goes on from CM042981.1 coordinate 20,815,875, forward strand.
TAGGTATCCAGATCAAGGAAACCGGGATTACCAAGGGAACTATCGAGGAAACTTTAATAATCGTGGTCCCCCTAGTGGTTATCAACAGCCTAGGAGGTCGGAGTTCTCATGGAGCAATCCGAATAATGCGATTCAACCTCCTATGGGTGTTGACCCGGGTGCTAAGGTGAAAGAAGGGAAGTCGGGTCTTGAGGATACTGTGAACAGGTATATGGCCAAGAATGATGAAAGGGTTAACCGCCTTGAGGCAAAACTTGAAAAGAAAATTGATGCAAACCATGAGATTATATCTAAGCAGGTGAAGGACCTTACGTTTCTGATGGGGAAGATGGCAGGAAGTGTTAACAAGCTTACTCAAACTCTTGAGAAGGAGAAGTTCCCGTCTCAAAGTATTAAGAATCCAAGGTCCTGCAATGCATCACATTGAGGTTGGGAACGCAGTACGAGGGACCTATGAGGCCGGAATCAAATTTGGACATGTCTAGGGTGAGACCATGGTTCGACCAACATTGAAGGTCGAACCATACAGGGAAGGTCGAACCAACACACTGGACACGATCAGGAGGCATTGCAGCATCGGTTCGACCAAATTGCAGATGGTTCGACCTGCTCCACAGGTCAAACCATGGTCGAACCCGACAACTCGGAGCACTCTATTTTTCTAGAACACCGGTTTGACCAAATTAATCATGGTTCGACCTATCCAATAGGTCAAACCCTGGTCGAACTGCACCACTTGGAGCACTCTGTTTTGTCGCAGTAATGGTTCGACCACGACGGTCATGGTTCGACCTATCAAATAGGTCGAACCTTGGTCGAACCGGATGGCGGAAGGAGTACAGTAGGTCAATTTGACCTAGGTGCCCGTGGTTCGACCTACTCAACAGGTCGAACCTCAAATTCAAAAAGAGAGTCGTTGTCCAGAAGCAAGGTTCGACCAGTACGTACCTGGTTTGACCTGTTCCACAGGTCAAACCCTGGTCGAACCCCACCAGAAATTGCCTGTTGCTACTCCGAACACTCTCGATGATGTTGATGCTACTCCAGTGGTTCGGAATGAGCAAAGTACAGACATAATATCTGAGAAAAAGTGGAAGAGAGCCAAGCGATTGAGAGCCGAAAAGGAGAAAGCGGAGAAGGTTGATTGTGATGAATGGGGGATTCCCAAAACAAAGATACCTCCGCCATTTCCTTACAAGCTTGTGAAGAAGGGACTGAAAGAGAAGTTCAAGAATTTTCAGAGATAATGAACAAAATAAGCTTGAGCATTCCTTTCTCAGAGGCAATCAAGGAGATGCCGTACTATGCCCGATTTCTTAAAGACATATTGTTGAAGAAGCGGAGCTTAACCGGAATTGAAACGGTGAATTTATCTGAGATTGCAGCTCAATCATCCAAAGGAAGCTTCCGCAAAAGATGAAGGATCCGGGGAGCTTCACTATTCTATGTGAGATCAGAAAGGGGCCGGCACGGCGAGCTTTGTGCGATCTAGGGGCAAGCATCAATTTGATGCCTTTGTCCATCTTTCAGAGGCTTGGTTTGGGGGAGTTGACCCCTACAACAGTGGTTCTCCAATTGGCGGACAGGTCAATGACGTTTCCAAAAGGTATAATTGAAGACGTTCTTGTCAAAGTGGAGAAGCTAGTCTTTCCTGTGGACTTTCTTGTTCTAGAGATGGAAGAAGACAATGATAATATCCTTTTAATCTTGGGGAGACCTTTCCTTGCTACTGCTGGAGCTATGATTGATGTTCAGAAAGGAGAGCTTAGATTGCGGATGGACAAAGAAGAAGTCCTTTTCAACTTGGACAAAGCAATGAAGATGTCCATGGAGTCGCAGTGTTATAGTATTGACGTGGTGGAGGAGATTGTGAAGGAAGATATGTCTCTGATCCTGTCAAAGGATCCTCTTGGGACATGTTTGATGGAGTCCCTAGAGCACTTGTTAGTGATGGAGGTACGCATTTCGTAAATAAATTTCTTGAGAAGGTGCTTAAAGGGTATGGTGTTAAGCATAGGGTTACTAAACCCTATCATCCTCAATCGAATGGGCAAGCGGAGGTCTCTAACCGTCAAGTCAAATAGATTTTGGAGAAGGTGGTCGGAACCAAAAGATAGGATTAGGCTTTGAAGCTCGATGATGTCGTGTGGGGTTCTGGACCTCGTACAAGACGGTGTTAGATATGTCATCGTATCAGATTGTCTATGGGAAGCCGTGCCACTTACCTGTAGAGATTCAACACAAAGCATTTTGGGCTTTGCGATGCTTGAACTTGACTCTCAAGGATGTGAAGGAGTTGAGGATTACTCACATCAATCTTTTGGATGAGTTTCGGAGTCGTGCGTACAAGAATTCAAAGATCTATAAAGAAAGGATTAAGAGGTGGCATGATTCGAATATCTCGTACAAGGAGTTCAAGCAAGGAGATGAGGTATTACTTTTTAACTCTCGTTTAAAGCTTTTTGCAGGCAAGTTGAAGTCAAAGTGGACGGGACCGTTCATGATTCATCGAGCCTTAGGAGGGGGGAGTTTTGAGCTCATTGACAAGGATGGAGACATTTTTGCGGCAAATGGACATCGCTTGAAGCATTACAAGTCGCCGGATGATGTTTGTGTCTTCTTTGTGGATACCTTGATCTGATTTGGTACCGTCGTGACTCTCCGACGTTAAACATGAGCGCCTGTTGGGGGCTTTTCCTCCCGTTTTATTATTTTATTTCTTTCGTGTGAGTAAGAAATTTTTAGATTTGAAGTGCTTACTTATCGGCAATTACATCTCTTTGCAAACTTAGTTTCACCTATGGTTTCTACTAAGTTTGGGGGGGTGTGATGTACTTACCTCAATAAGCACCGATAATATAATTTTTTCTTTGTGATGTTTGTTAGGAGAGTTGGTTTTTGCGCTATATTTAAAATTTTAATCGATTTTGATGTGACGATTTTTTACAACTTGCCTAATGTTTAGTGGGTTTTGGTTGTGTTTTTTTTATGGAGTTACTCATGAATGATATTTTGTGGAACAATTTTTGATGAAGTTGTGCTCTAGTTGGTACCTAATGATTCGTATTGAAGTTTGAAGTGTGTAGGGATTGAAGAACACTCAGTTTGGAAGCTTAGAAGGGTGGTTCGACCAAAGCCAGGGTAGGTTCGACCAGTGCCAGGAGGTCGAACCGAGCAGAGGAAGTCGAACCGATGCAGAAAATCATCCAGTTAGGTGGTTCGACCTAATCATTGTTGGTTCGACCTGTCTAATAAGTCAAACCAAGGTAGAACCCGGTGACTTAAAATTTACAGTAGGGTGGTTTGACCTGAGCCGTTATGGTTCGACCTGTTCAGAAGGTCGAACCTGAGATCGAACCAGTCCGTTCAGAGCACTCTATTTTTTAGGTGATAGGTTCGACCAAAACAAGAGTGGTTTGACCTGTTCAAAAGGTCGAACCTAGGCTGAACCAAAAGGTAAGTTTGTCCAGAAGGTAGGTTCGACCTCGTCGCTCGAGGTTTGACCTGTTCCGCAGGTCGAACCCGAGGTCGAACCCACCCAGTTAGGTACGCATTTTAAGTTTTTTTTAGAAGGGTTCGATCATTCTTTTTGTTCACCAAACCTCGAACCCTCCCCGAACCTTAACACCTTGCACAAATTCGCCAATTACACTTAATTTTGCACCGATTACACAACACTACACTCTTGATTCTTGAATTGGGCGCAGATTTGGGGCAATTTCATCGCAAATTAGGGTTCAATTGTGCGATTTTGAGTGTTGTGTTCCAATTTTTGATAGTTAACCATGGGCAAGACTAAAGGTACGTTTTTTTCAACTCAATTACCTTAGGATTGAAGTTTATTGCAAGAAATGTGTTGTGGGTAAGTTGATTAATGTTGATTTTGGTTGAAATTCATGGTGATAATGGATATTGTTGAGTTGATTCATATGAATTCATGTTTATTGGTTTGAGATTGCTTGATTATGGATAGAACTTGAGTTTTATGTGGATTGATCAAGGATATGATGCATCTAGATGAATGAGCATGTTAGTTAGGTTTGAATTGTTGATAATTGGAGTTGTTCATGAAGTTCAATTGTTGAAATTCTAGTTGAATAGCTTGAATTGGTTGATGCATGCTTGTTGGTTATGATTTGAAGATTAAAGGTAGTGTGATTGAAGATGTTTTGAGTATGTTAAATAAGCAAGTGATGTTGAGATGATAGTTGGGTTGATTAAGCATGGATGCTTGAAGTCTTGAGTAGAGTATAGGATATGCTAGTCGTATACTTGTGTTCTTGTCTTGTTGGTTGTATTGAAGTAGTTGTTTTCAGGAAAGGGACAAGGATCAAGTAAAGGGAAAGGTAAGGCGGATGAAGCAAGATCGAAGAAGAGGAATGACAGGCCTTCGAATATGGACACAGTGACCAGGAATCTGAGGCTACAAGATCATTTGCCCGAGAACTTCAAAATTCAAATGCAAAACTGGGATGAGATTAAAGAAAAGTGGGAAGAAGTCTTGGACAAGATAGCTCGTACTCGATACCAAGATGATAAGGCGATGAGGATAATGAGAATCGGGAATGACATTTTCTGGATGTTCGATCAAGTGGGTATCCGGAGGTTTATGGAGTTAAAGAGGCCGACGTATTTTCATGTTACAGCAGAAGTAGTCTGCTCCTTCGAGATGGTGAAGGACCCGCTTGGGTACTCGTATCAGTGTACATTTTAGCTTGGTGGGGTGAGTAGGAGATGGATGTCTGAGGATTTTAATGAGCTGTTCGAGACGCTTTTGGGGATCTCTCATTTGGAGAATGGTGCGTTCAACGCTAATAGGTTTTGGAGAGAGATTATAGGGGAGATTGGAGATTATAAGATTAGGCAGGCTCGTGCTTCCTCAATAAAGAGTCCAGTTTTGAGGTACATAGATCGTGTCTTGAGCAACACGTTGTTCGCCTGCTCAGAGGGAAGTGTTGTGTCTAGAGGAGAGCTTTATGCTTTGTGGTGTTTACTTAATGGGGTGCAGTTTAATGTTGAAGCGTATTTCATTGCACAGCTACATCGATTCAGGACCATTGGGTTTCAAAAGGTGAATATTAGAGGGTTACTGACGATCGTTGATGAGCATAATAATTTGGATTTCACCGGCATCACACCAGTTAGAGGAGAGCCCGATTTATATATGTTTACGTGCGTGAAGGGAGGATTTGCACATTTCAGAAATGGAGATTGGTTCTTCACGAGGGGACTCAAGCCCTTCGATTTCATGTTTCCTTTCGACGTGAGTAACTTGACAACTATTCGAGTGGCGAGGAACAAGTTGATGGATTCTCTCAAACACAATGCCTTATCCGTGGCAGCGAGGTCAGGTGGTGACTAGAGGACTGTATCGCAGATGTGTGCGGATGGTAGGATGGCGGAGTTACAGCATATTGTTGATCAAGGAGAGTTCCGTCCACCACAGCAGCCCGAAGAAGAGGAGTATCTAGAGGAGCAGCAGGATGAGGAGATGCCGATGCAGCACGACGCACATCAGCATGAGCCAGCACCGTAGCAGCAGCGGGCTGTCCCGAATGATACACGAGAGAAGCTCCGCCTTATTCATGAGAAGAAGGTCGTGATCGTTGCTAGCCAGCAGGAGACAAACCGACAGCTCGCACTCGCCAATGCCAACTATGCTACGTTGAATGAGAGGTACACGGCCTTGAATGAGAAAGTTGGTAGGTTGGGTGATCGAGTTGATTACTTGGATAGACACATCGGTGATCTGCACCGGATTGTGGAGCGGAGGCTTGATGATGCTCCGGATGAGTAGTTTTTCAGGTTTTCTTTGGTTTTCTCTGATTCATCTTGATTCCATTATTTTTCTTTTTATCTTTATAGGTTGGGGTGTGATTCATGCGTGAGTGAAATGTATAAGTGATATCTTGTATGATTGATTTGGTATAAGCTTATTGATTTTTGTGCATTCATATGTTCATGTGTTAATTTCTATTGATGAAAAGCATGTATAATTTGATAAGTATATTGAGTTCTTGTGAAATTGATCTTAATTATGTCTATGAGGAGTACTTAGGATTCTAATTATCTATGTGAGGATTTGAGCCTTGATAATCATGCTTGATTATGATTATTTTATTCTTGAGAGGATCATTCATATGAACGTATTCTAGAACTTGGCTTGGAGTCTTGTGTGAGACTTATGATTGATAAATTGCTAGGACATGATCATAGGCCATTATTTTGTGCTTAATTTACTTAGCCAAATTTTATCATTCCTAATGATTTTATTAACCTTTGGATGCCCCGTTGAGCCGTTAAAGCTTTTTCTTTGGTAGCCGAAGTAAAAAACCTTATAAACCTTTACTTGAGCTTTGATTAACCTATTCATTGGTAGAGAGAGTGGAGGTGAGTAAGTGTTGCAAGAAGAAAAGGAAGATAGAATATGGTTGGATGAAAAGAATATGGTTAAATCTTGTTTAGGGGTAGTGCCCGAAACTGGTACCCCGATTATTTTATACATGGTGTCTGAAGCTTAGCAGCTGACGGCCTATACATGAGAAGAAGGGTAGTGCCTGAAACCGGTATCCGAATTGTTTAAAAAGATGATGTTGATGCCATGAAAAGAAGGAAAATTCAGGAATTTTACAAGTTCAAGAGACGACATTGGAGGAGAACTTGCTGTAAGAAGTAGAAATCGAGAACCTCCAAGGTAACTCTCTACTAGTGTCTTAAGTCATTAAGTCTAAATTTTCTTACCTTTTCCAAAGAGCCAACATTACAACCCGAAAACAAGTCATTTGTGATCCTAGTGAAGAGTTGATTATAAGTTGATTTTAGAGACCTTTGCCAAGCTTATGGTTACGCGTGAATATGGATTGATATGAGTGTTTATATTAACCTATATAGTGCCTCACGCACTTGAGTGAAAGAGAATAAATACTTATCTTGTGAGCGAAATTACTTAGTACTCCGAATGGTGTGTGATTGGATTGGTTTTGCATGAGTGATATATATGAAGCAATTAATACTTGTTTGATTGAATGAAGTTGCATGTGTCATATGTGTTGTACTTGATCTTGGTGAATTATACACGACTCCTGTGGTTTGATTTGGTTGTCTCGGGACGAGCAATATGTAAGTTTGGGAGTTTGATGAGTGTGTAAATTCACAAGTTTGGCAGCATGTTTTGTGTTAGTTTTGGAGAGTTTTGAGGTGGAAATAGGTGGAAAACCTATATATATTGTGAATTAGCATGCATCAGGTGTTAGTGGAGCTATTTGAGTAGTTTTCATAGCAAAATTGGAGTGGAAGTGCCAAGAATTGAAGAGATGAAGTCGAGACCACGCGAACCGCCAAGGAGAGAGGTGGTTCGACCTGATGGAGGAGGGTTCGACCTCTCCTACAGGTCGAACCAGCATTGCAAAGTTTGCAGAAGGAAGGTTCGACCACGACTCAAGGGTTCGACCTGTTCATCAGGTCGAACCATGGTCGAACCAGTTTGCAAGAAGATGGGTTCGACTACGACGTTGGGGTTTGACCTGATGGTTGGTCGAACCAGGAGCGAAAATTGTCCAGTGTGGGGGTTTGACCTGTGGTTCGACCAAGACCCGAGGGGTTCGACCTGTACAAGAGGTTGAACCAAGTGCAGAATAATTCCAGTAGGTAGGTTCGACCTGTGGTTCGACCTGCGGCCAGTGGTTCGACTTGTTTGACGAGGTCGAACCGACGTGCGGGAACTTACCTTATCTGGATTTTCGAGGCCAAAACGCATGGGATCACTTGAAAAGCCCATTCCAAGCCCTAGATTCGTGATTACAAGTTTAAAAGGAGGCTCATGCAGTCAAGGACTGAGACAAAGAGAACGAAAAAGAAAGAAGAAAGGGATCGTCATCAACAACACATTACAAGAGGAGAGTAGGAGAGCTGAGACAGAGGTTCAGCTGGAGATTCAAGTAAGATTGGTCCATCTAACCATGATTGTTCTTAGATCAATCATGGGCTAGAGCCACTTCGGTAGTTCTAGGGTTATGAAGGTTTCATAAGTTAATTTGTATTTCGTGTGTATACTCCGTACAACACTACTTGTGGATTATTTTATATAAAATTGCATGTTTTTAATCCATACTCATAGTCGTTTTGTGCATCAATAATCGTTGTGTAGAGTCTGAATGCATGACATGATTATTGGTTGAGTGCGTTCACTAATGAGTAGGGTTTATTATTATAATTCTAAGTGAAGGGATTCCGAGGTTTTATTAGAACCGTCTTATATGAATGTTTGTTAATTGAATTGAATTCGGGTTAACAAGTAGGATTAAGAGTATAACTTTATAGTACCTAAAAAGGGAGATCAAATCGGGTTAGAGTACTAAGTGCACGGGAAATAATTGATTATGATAGTACCTAGAAAGGGAGGTAAAGTATACGTCTTGCTCTGAGGATACTCACACGTGGCAAAAGCTTATCTATTTGTGTCTATAGAATAGATTTGTATGGTCTAGCGATGCGTCCATAAACCACAAGGCAGAGTCGGACATTGACACATGAAGTATGAATTAACGAATAAAACTGGATGGCTTGACGAACTACCTATTATCTTATTTGATCACAACTACTATTTTCTTGTTCTTGTTATTTATTTGTTATTTATTATTACTTAGCTTACAAACCTACAAATATAATTCTCAACATAGTCATAATTGCTAGAAAATAACAAAAGTAATATTTATCCGTCCCGTGGATTCGATATTTAACTTGGTCACCTTCGAAACTACAATTGATATCCTTCATACTTGGGGATTAAAGTTGTGTGTTGAGAAAACGCCCATCAAAGCCCAAAATGAAAATATGTAAAGATTGAAATGGGACGGAGAGAGTATAAAAAAATTAACAAAAATTATTTTTAAAAAACAATAAACTTTACAAGGTTAGAACTGATCGGGTTTAACGTTGAAAAAAAATAGGTTTATATTATTCTTAAATATGAAAAAAGGTTAATAAAAATTACTTCAAAAAAAACAATGAACTTTACATGGTTAGAACCGATCGGGTTTAATATGGAAAAAGTTTAAATGCATTTATTATTCTCAAATATGAAAAAAAATTAATAAAAATTATTAAAAAAATAATGAACTTTACAAGGTTAGAACCAATCGGTTTTAATGTGGAAAAATTTTATATGTATTTATTATTCTTAAATACGAAAAAAATTAATAAAAATTACTTTAATAAAAAAAATGAACTTTACTAGTTTAGAACCGATCGGGTTTAATGTGAAAATTTTTTATATGTATTTATTATTCTTAAATATGAAAAAAAATTACTTAAAAAAATGAACCTTTCAATGTTAGAACCGATTTAGTTTAATGTGGAAAATTTTATACGTGATAATTACTCTTAATTATGAAAAAAATTCATAAAAATTACTATAAGAAAGAACAATGAACTATACAAGTTTAGTACAGATTGGGTTTAATGTGGAATAATTATATATATTTATTATATCTTTAATATGAAAAAAATTAATAAAATTATTTTTTTTAAAAAAAAGAACATTACAAAGTTAGAACCAATCGGCTTTAACGTGAAAATTTTTATATATATTTATTATTCCTAAATATGAAAAGAAATTAAAAAAATTACTTTAAAAAACAATGAATTTTACAAGGTTAGAACATATCGGGTTTAATGTAGAAAATTTTTTGAACGATTTACAAATGTTAGAACCTTTCGGTTTAATTTGAAAAAGGTTTTTTGTTATTTTATATTAATATCATCATTCATTAAGAAACATATTCCTTCATTTCAATGCTTATTTTTAATTTTGATCAACATTTCCTTCGTTTCGATGCTCATATTCTCATTTCTAATTAAAATTTCCCTCATTTCGATGCTCATTTGGAAGCACGTCTCCTTCATTTTCGATGCACATTTCTCATTTTGATGAGGTTTACTTCATTTCGATGCTCATTTTCTAATTTCGATGCATATTTCCTTTATTTCTAGTTCATTTTATCATTTCAATGCACGTTTCTTTCATTTCCATGCTCATTTCCTTCATTTCGATACTCATTTCGTACATTCGATGCTCATTTTCTCATTTTGATTAACATTTCATTTGCTTAGATGTTCATTTTCTTATTTCAGTGCTCATTTCCTTCATTTTTATGCTGCTTTCCTTCATTTCGATGCACAATTCCTTTATTTCGATTCTCATTTTCTAATTTCGGTAAACTTTTCCTTTATTTCATTGCTCATTTTCTCATTTCGATACACATTCTTTATTTATTAATTTTAAAAATAAAAAAAACAATGAACTTTACAAAGTCAGAACTGATCGAGTTTAATGTGGAAATTTTTTATATATATTTATTATTCTTAAATACTCTCTCTGTCCCGTTTCAAACTTGACGTTTGCTTTTTGCACGTAGATTAAGAAATATAGTATTTTAATGTGTAGTGAGGTCACAGAAATGATATTTTAATGTAAAGTGGGTAGGTGTATTCGGCTCAGATTCTCTGTGCCATTTGGTACACCATCTTTTGTGTCACATCGTTAGATTGACGACACGTATGAGAGAGAAAATATGCCATAATCCTTAAATCCTAGAGGAAATTGTTGGATTTGTTTCCTCATCTTACGTATCAATCACATAAAGAGTGACACAGAAGATGATGTACCAAAATGGCGCAGAAGATCCAGTGTGGTGTATAAGTGTGATGTGTGGGTCCATGGAGAGAGAAATAATTAATTTGTGTGGGTCCCATTTACCAAAAAGGGAAACATAAAAATTGAAATGGGACGCCCAACATGGAAATATGTAAAGATTGAAATGGGATGGAGAGAGTATAAAATAATTAACAAAAATTATTTAAAAAACAATGAACTTTACAAGGTTAGAACTGATCGGGTTTAACGTTGAAAAAAATAGGTTTATATTATTCTTAAATATGAAAAAAGGTTAATGAAAAGTACTTCAAAAAAAACAATGAACTTTATATGGTTAGAACCGATCGGGTTTAATATGAAAAAAGTTTATATGTATTTATTATTCTCAAATAAGAAAAAAAATTAATAAAAATTATTAAAAAAAATGAACTTTACAAGGATAGAACCAATCGGTTTAATGTGGAAAAATTTTATATGTATTTATTATTCTTAAATATGAAAAATATTAATAAAAATTACTTTAATAAAACAATGAACTTTACTAGTTTAGAACTGATCGGGTTTAACGTGAAAATTTTTAATTTGTATTTATTATTCTTAAATATGAAAAAAATATTAATAAAATTACTTTAAAAAACAATGAACCTTACAATGTTAGAATCGATTTAGTTTAATGTGGAAAATTTTATACATGATAATTATTCTTTATTATGAAAAAAATTCATAAAAATTACTATAAGAAAGAACAATGAACTTTACAAGTTTAGTACAGATCGGGTTTAATGTGAAAAAATTTTATATATATTTATTATTCTTTAATATGAAAAAAAATTAATAAAATTATTTTAAAAAAAAGAACGTTAAAAGTTAGAATCAATCGGGTTTAATGTGAAAAATTTTTATATATATTTATTATTCCTAAATATGAAAAGAAATTAATAAAATTACTTTAAAAAAACAATGAATTTTACAAGGTTAGAACAGATCGAGTTTAATTTAGAAAATTTTTTGAACGGTTTACAAATGTTAGAACCTATCGGTTTAATTTGATAAAGGTTTTTTGTTATTTTATATTAATATCATCATTCATTAAGAAACATATTCCTTCATTTCAATGCTTATTTTCTAGTTTTGATCAACATTTTCTTCGTTTCGATGCTCATATTCTCATTTTTATTTAAAATTTCCCTCATTTCGATGCTCATTTGGATGCACGTCTCCTTCATTTTCGATGCTCATTTCATTTTGATGAGGTTTACTTCATTTCGATGCTCATTTTCTAATTTCGATGCATATTTCCATCATTTTCATGCTCATTTTATCATTTTAATGCGCATTTCCTTCATTTCATTGCACGTTTACTTCATTTCGATTCTCATTTCCTTCATTTCGATACCATTTATTAGATTTCGATGGTCATTTTCTCATTCGATCAAAATTTTATTTACCTCGATGTTTATTTTCTCATTTCAATGCATATTTCCTTCATTTTCGATGCTCATTTCCTTCATTTCGATGCTCATTTTCTAATCTCAGTGCACTTTTCCTTCATTTCATTGCTCATTTTCTTATTTCGATACACATTCTTTATTTATTATTTTTAAGAAAAAAATTAATAAAGATTACTTTTAAAAAATAATGAACTTTACAAAGTAAGAATGGATCGGGTTTAATGTGAAAAATTTTTATATGTATTTATTATTCTTAAATATGAAAAAAATTAACAGAAATTATTTTGAAAAAATTAACTTTACAAGATTAGAACCGATAGGGTTTAACGTGGAAAATTTTTATATGAATTTATTATTCTTAAATATAAAAAAAATTAATAAAAATTACTTAAAAAAATGAACTTTACAAGGTTACAACTGATCGGGTTTAATATGGAAAATTTTTATATGTATTTATTATTCTCAAATATGAAAAAAAATTAAAAAAAATTATACTCCCTCCGTCCCCTTGAAACGTATTTGTTTACTATTTGCACGTGGATTAAGAAGTATAATAATTTAATGTATAGTTAGGTGAGAGAAATAATATTTTAATATGTAGTAAGTTGTTGTATTAGTGTTGAGTGTGAGGTCATGTGTAGGGTTGTGGGTCTCATTAATCTAAAAGGGAAATGGATACTTTGTAATGGGACAGAGCAAAATGAAAAAATGGATACATATCATGGGGTCGGAGGGAGTATTTAAAAAAATAATAAACTTTACAAGGTTAGAACCGATCAGTTTTATTGTCGAATTTTTTTTATGTATTTATTATTCTTAAATATGAAAAAAAAATTAATAAAAATTACTTTAAAAAATAATAAACTTTACAAGTTCAGAACCGATCGAATTTAATGTGAAAAAATTTTATACGTATTTTATTATTCTTAAATATGAAAAAAATTAACAAAAATTACTTTAAAAAATCATGAACTTTACGAGGATAAAACCGATTAAATTTAATTTAGAAAAATTTTATATGTTATTATTATTCTTAATTATGAAAGAAATTCATAAAAATTACTATTAGAAAAAATAATGAACCTTACAAGGTTAGAACCGATCGGGTTTAATGTAGAAAATTTTTATATGTATTTATTATTCTTAAAATATTAAAAATTATTAAAAAAAATAATGAACTTTACAAGGTTATAATTTATTGGGTTTAATGTGGAAAATTTTTAGATATAGGAGTATTTATTATTCGTAAATATGAAAAAAAATAATAAAAATTACTTTAAAAAATAAATTTTACAAGGTTAAAATCCATCGGGTTTAATGTAGAAAAATTTTTGAACGGTTTACAATGGTTATAACCTATAGGTTTTTAATTTGAAATTTTTTTTTGTTATTTTTTATTAATATTTCCATTCATTAAGAAATATATTTCCTTCATTTCGATGCTTATTTTCTAGTTTCGATCAACATTTCCTTAGTTTTGATGCTCATATTCTCATTTTATAATGCACATTTCTTTCATTTGAAAGCGCGTCTCCTTCATTTTCGATGCTCATTTCTCATTTTGATGAGGTTTACTTCATTTCGATGCTCATTTTCTAATTTTTATGCACCTTTTCTTCATTTCAATGCTCATTTTACATTTTGGTGCACAATTCCATATTTATTATTCTTAAATATAAAATAAATTAATAAAATTACTTTTAAAAAAATAATGAACTTCACATGGTTAGAACTGATCGAATTTAATGTGGAAAAATTTTATATGTATTTATTATTTTTAAATATTTAAAAAATGAATAAAAATTACTTAAGAAACAATGTTCTTTTTAAAGATTAGAACCGATCGGGTTTAATGTAGAAAATTTTTTGTATGGTTTAAAAAGGTTAGAACCTAACGGTTTTAATTTGAAAAATATTTTTGTTATTTTTTTAATATCTTTATTTATTAATAAGCATATTTCCTTCATTTCGATGCTAATTTTCTTGTTTCGGTCAATAATTTCTTTGTTTCGATGCTCATTTTCTCATTTTGAATGCACGTTTATTTCATTTTAATGCTTATTTCGATGCACGTCTCTATAATTTTCAATGCTCATTTCTCATTTTGATGAGGTTTACTTCATTTCGACACTCATTTTCAAATTTCGATGCACATTTCCCTCATTTCTAGCTCATTTTATCATTTCAATGCACGTTTCTTTCATTTCCATGCTCATTTCCTTCATTTCGATACTCATTTCGTGCATTCGATGCTTATTTTCTCATTTTGATTAACATTTCATTTGCTTAGATGTTCATTTTCTCATTTCAGTGCTCATTTCCTTCATTTTTGTGCTGTTTTCCTTCATTTCGATGCACAAGGCATTTCTATGCTCATTTTCTAATTTCGGTGCACTTTTTCTTTATTGCATTGCTCATTTTCTCATTTTGATACATATCCTTTATTTATTATTTTTAAAAATAAAAAACAATGAACTTTACAATGTTAGAACTGATCGGGTTTAATGTGGAAATTTTTTATATGTATTTAATATTCTTAAATACTCCCTCCGTCCCGTTTCAACATTTACGTTTGTTTTTTGCATGTAGATTAAGAAATGTAGAATTTTAATGTGTAGTGAGGTCACCGAAATGATATTTTAGTGTAAAGTGGGTAGGTGTATTCGGCTCAGATTCTCTGTGCCAATTGGTACACCATCTCTTGTGCCACATCGTTAGATTGACGACACGTATGAGAGAGAAAATATGTCATAATCCTTAAAACCTAGAGGCAATGGTTGGATTTATTTTCTCATCTTACGTGACAATCACATAACGTGTGGCACAAAAGATGATGCACCAAAATGATGCAGAAGATCCGATGTGGTGTATTAGTGTGATGTGTGGGTCCATGGAGAGAGAAATAATTAGTTTGTGTGGGTTCCATTTACCAAAAAGGGAAACGTAAAAATTGAAATGGGACGCCCAAAATGGAAATATATAAAGATTGAAATGGGACGGAGAGAGTATAAAAAATTTATCAAAAATTATTTAAAAAACAATGAACTTTACAAGGTTAGAACTGATCGGGTTTAATGTTGAAAAAAATAGGTATATATTATTCTTAAATATAAAAAAAGGTTAATAAAAATTACTTTAAAAAAAATATTGAACTTTACATGGTTAGAACCGATCGGGTTCAATATGAAAAAAGTTTATATGTATTTATTATTCTCAAATATGAAAAAAATTAATAAAAATTATTAAAAATTAATGAACTTTACAAGGTTAGAACCAATCGGTTTTAATGGAAAAATTTTATAAATATTTATTATTCTTAAATATGAAAAAAATTAATAAAAATTACTTTAATAAAACAATGAACTTTACTAGTTTATAACCGATCGGGATTAATGTGAAAAAATTTTATATATATTTATTGTTCTTAAATATGAAAAAAAATTAATAAAAATTACTTAAAAAAACAATGAACCTTATAATGTTAGAACTGATTTAGTTTAATGTGGAAAATTTTATACGTGATAATTATTCTTAATTATGAAAAAATCATAAAAATTATTATACGAAAGAACAATGAACTTTACAAGTTTAGTACAGATCGGGTTTAATGTGGAAAAATTTTATATATATTATTATTCTTTAATATGAAAAAAAATAATAAAATTATTTTTTAAAAAAAAAAGAACATTACAAAGTTAGAACCAATCGGGTTTAATGTGAAAATTTTTTATATATATTTATTATTCCTAAATATGAAAAGAAATTAATAAAAATTACTTTAAAAAACAATGAATTTTACAAGGTTAGAACAGATCGGGTTTAATGTAGAAATTTTTTTGAACGGTTTATAAATTTTAGAACCTATCGGTTTAATTTGAAAAAGGTTTTTTGTTATTTTATATTAATATCATCATTCATTAAGAAACATATTCCTTCATTGCAATGCTTATTTTCTAGTTTTGATCAACATTTTCTTCGTTTCGATGCTCATATTCTCATTTCTAATTAAAATTTCCCTCATTTCGATGGTCATTTGGAAGCACGGCTCCTTCATTTTCGATGCTCATTTCTCATTTTGATGAGGTTTACTTCATTTTGATGCCCATTTTCTAATTTCAATGCATATTTTCTTCATTTCCATGCTTATTTTATCATTTTAACGCACATTTCCTTCATTTCATTGCACGTTTACTTCATTTCGATTCTCATTTCCTTCATTTCGATACTCATTTATTAGATTTCGATGGTCATTTTCTCATTCGATCAAAATTTTATTTGCCTCGATGTTCATTTTCTCATTTCAATGCACATTTCCTTCATTTTCGATGCTCATTTCCTTCATTTCGATGCACAATTACTTCATTTCGATGCTTATTTTCTAATCTCAGTGCACTTTTTCTTCATTTCATTGCTCATTTTCTTATTTCGATACACATTCTTTATTTATTATTTTTAAAGAAAAAAATAATAAAAATTACTTTTAAAAAAATAATGAACTTTACAAAGTAAGAATGGATCGGGTTTAATGTGAAAAATTTTTATATGTATTTATTATTCTTAAATATGAAAAAAATTAACAAAAATTATTTTAAAAAAAATGAACTTTACAAGATTAGAACCGATCAGATTTAACGTGAAAAAAATTTATATGAAATTATTATAATTAAATATAAAAAAATTAATAAAAATTACTTAAAAAAAACAATGAACTTTACAAGGTTACAACTGATCGGGTTTAAAATGGAAAAATTTTATATGTATTTATTATTCTCAAATATGAAAAAAAAAATTAAAAAAATTATACTCCCTCCGTCCCCTTGAAAGGTAATCGTTTACTATTTACACGTGGATTAAGAAGTATAATAATTTAATGTATAGTTAGGTGAGAGAAATAATATTTTAATATGTAGTAAGTTATTGTATTAGTGTTGAGTGTGGGGTCATGTGTAGTGGTTGTGGGTCTCATCAATCTAAAAGGGAAATAAATACTTTGTAATGGGACAAAGCAAAATGAAAAAATGGATACGTATCATGGGGACGAAAGGAGTATTTAAAAAACAATAAACTTTACAAGATTAGAACCGATCGGTTTTAATGTCGAAATTTTTTATGTATTTATTATTCTTAAATATGAAAAAAAATTAATAAAAATTACTTGAAAAAACAATAAACTTTACAAGTTCAGAACCGATCGGATTTAATGTGGAAAAATTTTATATGTATTTTATTATTCTTAAATATGAAAAAAATTAACAAAAATTACTTTAAAAAACCATGAACTTTACAAGGATAAAATCGATTAAATTTAATTTGGAAAAATTTTATATGTTATTATTATTCTTAATTATGAAAGAAATTCATAAAAATTACTATTAAAAAAACAATGAACCTTACAAGGTTAGAACCGATCGGGTTTAATGTAGAAAATTTTTATATGTATTTATTATTCTTAAATATTAAAAATTATTAAAAAAAATGAACTTTGCAAGGTTAGAATCTATCGGGTTTAATGTAGAAAATTTTTAGATATAGGAGTATTTATTATTCGTAAATATAAAAAAATAATAAAAATTACTTTAAAAAATAAATTACAAGGTTAAAACCGATCGGGTTTAATGTAGAAAATTTTTTGAACGGTTTACAATGGTTATAACCTATAGGTTTTTAATTTGAAAAATGTTTTTGTTATTTTTTATTAATATTTTCATTCATTAAGAAACATATTACCTTCATTTCGATGCTTATTTTCTAGTTTCGATCAATATTTTCTTAGTTTTGATGCTCATATTCTCATTTTATAATGCACATTTCTTTCATTTGGATGCGCGTCTCCTTCATTTTCTATGCTCATTTCTCATTTTGATGAGGTTTACTTCATTTCGATGCTTATTTTCTAATTTTTATGCACCTTTTCTTCATTTCGTTGCTCATTTTATATTTTGGTGCACATTTCCATATTTATTATTCTTAAATATAAAAAAAATTAATAAAATTACTTTTAAAAAAATAATGAACTTCACAAGGTTAGAACTGATCGAATTTAATGTGGAAAAATTTTATATGTATTTATTGTTTTGGAATATGAAAAAAATGAATAAAAATTACTTTAAAAGAAACAATGTTCTTTTTAAGATTAGAACCGATCGAGTTTAATGTAGAAAATTTTTTGTATGGTTTAAAAAGGTTAGAACCTAACGGTTTTAATTTGAAAAATATTTTTGTTATTTTTTTAATATCTTTACTTATTAAGAAGCATATTTCCTTCATTTCGATGCTAATTTTTTTGTTTCGGTCAACAATTTCTTCGTTTCGATGCTCATTTTCTCATTTTGAATGCACGTTTCTTTCATTTTAATGCTTATTTCGATGCACGTTTCCATAATTTTCAATGCTCATTTCTCATTTTGATGATGTTTACTTCATTTCGACACTCATTTTCAAATTTCGATGCACATTTACTTCATTTCTATCTCATTTTATCATTTCAATCACGTTTCTCTCATTTCCATGCTCATTTCCTTCATTTCGATACTCATTACGTACATTCGATGCTCATTTTCTCATTTTGATTAACATTTCATTTGCTTAGATGTTCATTTTCTCATTTCAGTGCTTATTTCCTTCATTTTTATTCTGCTTTCTTTCATTTCGATGCACAATTCCTTCATTTCGATGCTCATTTTCTAATTTCGGTGCACTTTTCCTTTATTTCATTGCTCATTTTCTCATTTCAATACACATTCTTTATTTATTATTTTTAAAAATAAAAAAATAATGAACTTTACAAAGTTAGAACTGATCGGGTTTAATGTGAAAATTTTTTATATGTATTTATTATTCTTAAATAATCCCTCTGTCCCGTTTCAAACTTTACATTTGTTTTTTGCACGTAGATTAAGAAATATAGTATTTTAATGTGTAGTGAGGTCACATAAATGATATTTTAATGTAAAGTGGGTAGGTATATTCGCCTCTGATTCTCTGTGCCATTTGGTACACCATCTCTTGTGCCACATCGTTAGATTAACGACACGTATGAGAGAGAAAATATGCCATAATCCTTAAACCCTAGAGGCAATGGTTGAATTTGTTTCCTCATCTTACGTGTCAATCACATAATGTGTGGCACAGAAGATGATGCACCAAAATGGCGCAGAAGATCCGGTGTGGTGTATTAGTGTGATATGTGGGTTCATGGAAAGAGACATAATTAATTTGTGTGGGTCTCATCTACCTAAAAGGGAAACGTAAAAATTGAAATGGGACGCCCAAAATGGAAATATGTAAAGATTGAAATGGGACGGAGAGAGTATAAAAAAATTAACAAAAAATATTAAAAAAAACAATGAACTTTACAAGGTTAGAACTGATTGGGTTTAACGTTAAAAAAAAATAGGTATATATTATTCTTAAATATAAAAAAAAGGTTAATAAAAATTACTTAAAAAAATAATGAACTTTACATGGTTAGAACTGATCGGGTTTAATATGGAAAAAGTTCATATGTATTTATTATTCTCAAATATGAAAATAAATTAATAAAAATTATTAAAAAAATAATGAACTTTACAAGGTTAGAACCAATCGGTTTTAATGTGGAAAAATTTTATATGTATTTATTATTCTTAAATATGAAAAAATTTAAAAAAATTACTTTAATAAAATAATGAACTTTACTAGTTTATAACCGATCGGGTTTAATGTGAAAAAATTTTATATGTATTTATTATTCTTAAATATGAAAAAAATAATAATAAAAATTACTTAAAAAACAATTAATCTTACAATGTTAGAACTGATTTAGTTTAATGTGGAAAATATAATACGTGATAATTATTCTTAATTATGAAAAAAAATTCATAAAAATTACTATAAGAAAGAACAATGAACTTTACAAGTTTAGTACAGATCGGATTTAATATGGAAAAATTATATATATATTTATTATTCTTTAATATGAAAAAAATTAATAAAATTATTTTTTTTTTAAAAAAAGAACATTATAAAGTTAGAACCAATCGGGTTTAATGTGAAAATTTTTTATATATATTTATTATTCCTAAATATGAAAAGAAATTAATCAAAATTACTTAAAAAAAATAAATTTTACAAGGTTAGAACAGATCGGGTTTAATATAGAAAATTTTTTGAACGGTTTACAAATGTTAGAACCTATCGGTTTAATTTGAAAAAGGTTTTTTGTTATTTTATATTAATATCATCATTCATTAAGAAACATATTCCTTCATTTCAATGTTTAATTTCTAGTTTTGATCAACATTTCCTTCGTTTCGATGCTCATATTCTCATTTCTAATTAAAATTTCCCTTATTTCGATGCTCATTTGGATGCACGTCTCCTTCATTTTCGATGCTCATTTCTCATTTTGATGAGGTTTACTTCATTTCGATGCTCATTTTCTAATTTCGATGCATATTTTCTTAATTTTATTTTATCATTTTAATGCACATTTCCTGCATTTCATTGCACGTTTACTTCATTTCGATTCTTATTTCCTTCATTTCGATACTCATTTATTAGATTTCGATGGTCATTTTCTTATTCGATCAAAATTTTATTTGCCTCGATATTCATTTTCTCATTTCAATGCACATTTCCTTCATTTTCGATGCTCATTTCCTTCATTTCGATGCACAATTACTTCATTTAGATGCTAATTTTCTAGTCTCAGTACACTTTTCCTTCATTTCATTGCTCATTTTCTTATTTCGATACACATTCTTTATTTATTATTTTTAAAGAAAAAATTAATAAAAATTACTTTAAAAAAATAATGAACTTTACAAAGTAAGAATGGATCGGGTTTAATATGAAAAATTTTTATATGTATTTATTATTCTTAAATATGAAAAAAATTAACAAAAATTATTTTAAAAAAATAAACTTTACAAGATTAGAACCGATCGGGTTTAACGTGGAAAAATTTTATATGAATTTATTATTCTTAAATATAAAAAAAATTAATAAAATTACATAAAAAAAACAATGAACTTTACAAGGTTACAACTGATCGGGTTTAATATGGAAAATTTTTATATGTATTTATTATTCTCAAATATGAAAAAAAAAAAAAAAAAATTATACTCCCTCCGTCCCCTTGAAAGGTAATCGTTTACTATTTGCACGTGGATTAAGAAGTATAATAATTTAATGTATAGTTAGGTGAGAAAAATAATATTTTAATATGTAATAAGTTGTTGTATTAGTGTTGAGTGTGGGGTCATGCGTAATGATTGTGGGTCTCATCAATCTAAAAGGGAAATGGGTACTTTGTAATGGGATAGAGCAAAATGAAAAAATGGATACGTATCATGAGGACGGAGGGAGTATTTAAAAAACAATAAACTTTACAAGTTCAGAACCGATCGGATTTAATGTGGAAAAATTTTATATGTATTTTATTATTCTTAAATATGAAAAAAATTAACAAAAATTGCTTTAAAAAATCATGAACTTTACAAGAATAAAACCGATTAAATTTAATATGAAAAAATTTTATATGTTATTATTATTCTTAATTATGAAAGAAATTCATAAAAATTTCTATTAGAAAAAACAATGAACCTTACAAGGTTAGAACCAATCAGGTTTAATGTAGAAAATTTTTATATTTATTTATTATTCTTTAAATATTAAAAATTATTAGAAAAAACAATGAACTTTACAAGGTTAGAATCTATCGGGTTTAATGTGGAAAATTTTTATAATTATTTATTATTCGTAAATATGAAAAAAATTAATAAAAATTACTTTAAAAAATAAATTTTACAAGGTTAAAATCGATCTGGTTTAATGTAGAAATTTTTTTGAACGGTTTACAATGGTTATAACCTATAGGTTTTTAATTTGAAAAATGTTTTTGTTATTTTTTATTAATATTTTCATTCATTAAGAAACATATTTCCTTCATTTCGATGCTTATTTTCTAGTTTCGATCAACATTTCCTTAGTTTTGATGCTCATATTCTCATTTTATAATGCACATTTCTTTCATTTGAATGCGCTTCTCCTTCATTTTCGATGCTCATTTCTCATTTTGATGAGGTTTACTTCATTTCGATGCTCATTTTTTAATTTTTATGCACCTTTTCTTCATTTCGTTGCTCATTTTACATTTTGGTGCACATTTCCATATTTATTATTCTTAAATATAAAAAAATTAATAAAATTACTTTTAAAAAAATAATGAACTTCACAAGGTTATAAATGATCGGATTTAATGTGGAAAAATTTTATATGTATTTATTGTTTTTAAATATGAAAAAATGAATAAAAATTACTTTAAAAGAAACAATGTTCTTTTTTAAGATTAGAACCGATCGGGTTTAATGTAGAAAATTTTTTGTATAGTTTAAAAAGGTTAGAACATAACGGTTTTAATTTGAAAAATATTTTTGTTATTTTTTAATATCTTTATTTATTAAGAAGCATATTTCCTTCATTTCGATGCTAATTTTCTTGTTTCGGTCTACAATTTCTTCGTTTCGATGCTCATTTTCTCATTTTGAATGCACGTTTCTTTCATTTTAATGTTTATTTCGATGCACGTCTCCATAATTTTCAATGCTCATTTCTCATTTTGATGAGGTTTACTTCATTTCGACACTCATTTTCAAATTTTGATGCACATTTCCTTCATTTCTAGCTCATTTTATCATTTCAATGCACGTTTCTTTCATTTCCATGCTCATTTCCTTCATTTCGATACTCATTTCGTACATTCGATGCTCATTTTCTCATTTTGATTAACATTTCATTTGCTTAGATGTTCATTTTCTCATTTCAGTGCTCATTTCCTTCATTTTATGCTGCTTTCCTTCATTTCGATGCACAAGGCATTTCGATGCTCATTTTCTAATTTCGGTGCACTTTTCCTTTATTTCATTGCTCATTTTCTCATTTCGATACACATTCTTTATTTATTATTTTTAAAAATAAAAAACAATAAACTTTACAAAGTTAGAATTGATCGGGTTTAATGTGAAAATTTTTTATATGTATTTATTATTCTTAAATACTTCCTCCCTCCCGTTTCAAACTTTACGTTTACTTTTTGCACGTAGATTAAGAAATATAGTATTTTAATGTGTAGTGAGGTCACCGAAATGATATTTTAATGTAAAGTGGGTAGGTGTATTCGACTCAGATTCTCTGTGCCAATTGGTACACCATCTCTTGTGTCACATCGTTAGATTGACGACACGAATGAGAGAGAAAATATGCCATAATCCTTAAACCTAGAGGTAATGGTTGGATTTGTTTCCTCATCTTATGTGTCAATCACATAACGTGTGGCACAGAAGATGATGCACCAAAAATGGCACAGAAGATCCGGTGTAGTGTATTAGTGTGATGTGTGGGTCCATGGAGAGAGAAATAATTAATTTGTGTGGGTCCCATTTATCAAAAAGGAAAATGTAAAAATTGAAGTGGGACGCCCAAAATGGAAATATGTAAAGATTGAAATGGGACGGAGAGAGTACAAAAAAATTATCAAAAATTATTTAAAAAATAATGAACTTTACAAGGTTAGAATTGATCGGGTTTAACGTTGAAAAAAATAGGTATATATTATTCTTAAATATAAAAAAAAGGTTAATAAAAATTACTTTAAAAAAATAATGAACTTTACATGGTTAGAACCGATCGGGTTTAATATGGAAAAAGTTTATATGTATTTATTATTCTCAAATATAAAAAAAAATAATAAAAATTATTAAAAAACAATGATCTTTACAAGGTTAGAACCAATCGGTTTTAATGGAAAATTTTTATATGCATTTATTATTCTTAAATATGAAAAAAATTAATAAAAATTACTTTAATAAAACAATGAACTTTACTTGTTTATATCCGATCGGGATTAATGCGAAAAAATTTTATATATATTTATTATTCTTAAATATGAAAAAAATTAATAAAAATTACTTAAAAAAATGAACCTTACAATGTTAGAACCGATTTAGTTTAATGTGGAAAATTTTATACGTGATAATTATTCTTAATTATGAAAAAAAATTCATAAAAATTACTATAAGAAAGAACAATGAACTTTACAAGTTTAGTACAGATCGGGTTTAATGTGAAAAATTTTATATATATTTATTATTCTTTAATATGGAAAAAAAATTAATAAAATTGTTTTTTTTAAAAAAAAAGAACATTACAAAGTTAGAACCAATCGGGTTTAATGTGAAAAATTTATATATATATATATATATATATATATATATATATATATATATATATATATATATTTATTATTCCTAAATATGAAAAGAAATCAATAAAAATTTCTTTAAAAAAACAATGAATTTTACAAGGTTAGAACAGATCGGATTTAATGTAGAAATTTTTTTGAACGGTTTACAAATGTTAGAACCTATCGGTTTAATTTGAAAAAGGTTTTTTGTTATTTTATATTAATATCATCATTCATTAAGAAACATATTCCTTCATTTCAATGCTTATTTCCTAGTTTTGATCAACATTTCCTTCGTTTTGACGCTAATATTCTCATTTCTAATTAAAATTTCCCTCATTTCGATGCTCATTTAGATGCACGTCTCCTTCATTTTCGATGCTCATTTCTCATTTTGAAGAGGTTTACTTCATTTCGATGCTCATTTTCTAATTTCGATGCATATTTTCTTCATTTTATTTTATCATTTTAATGCACATTTCCTTCATTCCATTGCACGTTTACTTCATTTCGATTCTCATTTCTTTCATTTCGATACTCATTTATTAGATTTCGATGGTCATTTTCTTATTCGATCAAAATTTTATTTGCCTCGATGTTCATTTTCTCATTTCAATGCACATTTTTTTGATGCTCATTTCCTTCATTTTGATGCACAATTATTTCATTTCGATGCTCATTTTCTAATCTCAGTGCACTTTTCCGTCATTTCATTAGTCATTTTCTTATTTCGATACACATTCTTTATTTATTATTTTTAAAGAAAAAAATTAATAAAAATTACTTTTAAAAAAATAATGAACTTTACAAAGTAAGAATGGATCGGGTTTAATATGAAAAATTTTTATATGTATTTATTATTCTTAAATATGAAAAAAAATTAACAAAAATTATTTTAAAAAAATGAGCTTTACAAGATTAGAACCGATCGGGTTTAACGTGGAAAATTTTATATGAATTTATTATTCTTAAATATAAAAAAAAATTATTAAAAATTATTTAAAAAAAAAAAATAAACTTTACAAGGTTACAACTGATCGGGTTTAACATGAAAAATTTTTATATGTATTTATTATTCTCAAATATGAAAAAAAAATTAAAAAAAATTATACTCTCTCCATCCCCTTGAAAGGTATTCGTTTACTATTTGCACGTGGATTAAGAAGTATAATAATTTAATGTATAGTTAGGTGAGAGATATAATATTTTAATATGTAGTAAGTTGTTGTATTAATGTTGAGTGTGGGGTTATGTGTAGTGGTTGTGGGTCTCATCAATCTTAAAGGGAAATGGATACTTTGTAATGGGACAGAGCAAAATAAAAAATGGATACGTATCATGGGGACGGAGGAAGTATTTAAAAATAATAAACTTTACAAGGTTAGAACGATCGTTTTAATGTCAAATTTTTTTTTATGTATTTATTATTCTTAAATATGAAAAAAATTAATAAAAATTACTTTAAAAAATCATGAATTTTACAAGTTCAGAACCGATCGGATTTAATGTGGAAAAATTTTATATGTATTTTATTATTCTTAAATATAAAAAAATTAACAAAAATTACTTTAAAAAACCATGAACTTTACAAGGATAAAACCGATTAAATTTAATTTGGAAAAATTTTATAAGTTATTATTATTCTTAATTATGAAAAAAATTCATAAAAATTACTATTAGAAAAACAATGAACCTTACAAGGTTAGAACCGATCGAGTTTAATGTAGAAATTTTTTTATGTATTTATTATTCTTTAAATATTAAAAATTATTAAAAAATAATAAACTTTACAAGGTTAGAATCTATCGGGTTTAATGTGGAAAATTTTTAGATATATGAGTATTTATTATTCGTAAATATGAAAAAAAATTAATAAAAATTACTTTAAAAATAAATTTTACAATGTTAAAACCGATCGGGTTTAGTGTAGAAATTTTTTTGAACGGTTTACAATGGTTATAACCTATAGATTTTTAATTTGAAAAATTTTTTGTTATTTTTTATTAATATTTTCATTCATTAAGAAACATATTTTCTTCATTTCGATGCTTATTTTCTAGCTTCGATCAACATTTCCTTAGTTTTGATGCTCATATTCTCATTTTATAATGCAAATTTCTTTCATTTGAATGCGCGTCTCCTTCATTTTCGATGCTCATTTCTTATTTTGATGAGGTTTACTTCATTTCGATGCTCATTTTCTAATTTTTATGCACCTTTTCTTCATTTCGATGCTCATTTTCTAATTTTTATGCACCTT
Organism: Pogostemon cablin; assembly: GCA_023678885.1. Lineage (NCBI taxonomy): Eukaryota > Viridiplantae > Streptophyta > Magnoliopsida > Lamiales > Lamiaceae > Pogostemon > Pogostemon cablin. The sequence goes on from CM042981.1 coordinate 20,842,463, forward strand.
TTAATTCATTTCGATGATCATTTTCTAATTTCGATGTATATTTTCTTCATTTCGATGCTCATTTTATCATTTCAATGCACATTTTCTTCATTTCAATATACGTTTCCTTTCTTTCGATCCTCTTCCCCTTCATTTCGACACTCATTTATTACATTTTGATGGTCACTTTCTTATTTTGATCAACATTTTATTTGCTTCGACGCTCATTTTTTCTTTTCGATGCACATTATCTTTATTTTCGATGCTCATTTCCTTCATTTCGATGCACAATTTCTTTTTTTCGATGCACATCTTAATTTTGATGAACTTTTCCATCATTTCGTTGCTCATTTTCTAATTTCGATGAACTTTTCCATCATTTTGATGCACATTTTCCATCATTTTTAACATGGCTATTTTCCAAAGGTCTCCCTCTGCTATTTCTAGATCAGTCAGGTAGCAATTCTACAATAAGATTGATCGGTTGGTCGGTCTGGTAGTCGGTTAATAGTTCCAATATCTACCGGCCCACATATTATCAACTGATCACCATGTAAACTTGATAATGAGATCACATTTTATTGCATCTATTTTTCAAAGGTCTCCCTTTGCTATTTCAAGATCAGTCAGGTAGGAGTTCTACAGTTTTTCCAACGGTCATCGTTTGCTATTTCTAGATCAGTTGGGTAGGATTTCCACAGTAGGAATGGTCGGTTGGTCGGTCTGGTGGTTCGTGAATTATTTCAGTGTCTACAGGCCCATATATCATTGACCGATCGCTCTATAAACTTGATAATGAGATTACTTTTTATCGCGTCTATTTTAAAAAGGTCCCCCATTGTTACTTCTAGATCAGTCGGGTAGGAATTATATAGTAGGGTTTGTCGATTGACGAGATTATTTTTTATTGCGTCTATTTTCCAAAGGTCCCCCTTTGCCATTTTTGGATCAGTCGAGTAAGAGTTCCACAGTAAAGTCGATGGTTGGTCGGTTAGGTGGTCGGTTAACAGTTCCAACATCTACCGTCCCACATATCATCGATCGATCGCCCTATAAACTTGATAATGAGATTAATTTTTAACGCGTCTATTTTTCAAAGGTTCCATTTTTCTATTTTTAAATCAGTCCGGTAAGAATTCCAAAGTAGGGTGGGACGGTTGGTCGGTCAGGTGGTAGGTTAATAGTTCAAACGTCTACTTACCCATATATCATCGATCGATTGCCCTGTAAACTTGATAATGAGATTAATTTTAACGCATTTATTTTACAAAGGTCTACCTTTGCTATTTCTGTATCATTCGAGTAGCAATTCTATAGTAGAGTTGGTCAGTTGGTCGGTCTGGTGGTCGGTTAATAGTTTCAATGTCTACCGATCCACATATCATCTACCGATCGCCTTGAAAACAAGTTAATGAGATCATATTTTATCGCGTCTATTTTTCAACAGTCTCCCTTTGCTATTTCTAGATCAGTCGAGTAGGAGTTCTACAGTTTTTCCAAAAGTCCTCGCTTGCTATTTAATGATCAGTCGGGTAAGAGTTCCACAATAGGGTTGGCCGATTAGTTGGTCTGGTGGTCGGTGAATAGTTCCAATATCTACCTACCCGCATATCATAAACTGATCACCTTGTAAATTTGATATTGAGATTACTTTTTATCGCGTCTATTTTCCAAAGTCTCCCTTTGTTATTTCTAGATAAGTCGTGTAGGAGTTCTACAGTAGGGTTTGTCGGTTAACGAGATTACTTTTTACTGCGTCTATTTTCAAAAGGTCATACTTTGCTATTTCTAAATCAGTCGGGTAGGAGTTACATAGTAGGGTCAGTCTGTTGGTCGGTAAGGTAGTCGGTTGATAGTTCCATTATCTATCGATGCACATATCATCGACCGATCGCCCTGTAAATTTGATAACGAGATTAATTTTAAACGCATCTATTTCCAAATCTCTCCCTTTTTTATTTTTAAATCAGTCCGGCAGGATTTCCACAGTAGGGTCGGTTAGGTGGTAGGTTAATGGTTCCAACGTCTACCGACCAATATATCATTGACCGATCACCCTGTAAACTTGATAATGAGATTAATTTTTAACGCATCTATTTTCCAAAGGTCTTCCACTTCTATTTCTATATCAGTCGGGTAGCTATTCTACAGAAGGGTTGGTCGATCTGGTGGTCGGTTAATAGTTTCAATGTCTTCCGACCCACATATCATCGACAAATCGCCCTGTAAACTTAATAATGAGATCATATTTTATCATCTCTATTTTTCAAAGGTCTCCCTTTGCTATTTTTAGATCAGTCGGGTAGGAGTTCTACAGTTTTTCCAAAGGTCCCCATTTGCTATTTCTATTTCAGTTGAATATGAGTTCCATAGTAGGGTTGGAAGATTGTTCGGTCTTGTGGTTAGTTTATAGTTCCAATGTCTACCGACCATATATCATTGACCGATTGTCCTGTAAACTTGATAATGAGATTACTTTTTATCACGTCTATTTTTAAAAGGTCCCCATTTGCTATTTCTAGATTAGTCAGGTAGGAGTTATACAGTAGGGTCTGTCGATTAATGAAACTACTTTTTATCGCGTTTATTTTCTATTGATCCCCTTTGCTATTTCTAGATCATTTGTGTAGGAGTTCCACAGTAGGGTTGGTCAGTTGGTTGGTCAGATGGTCGGTTAATAGCTCCAACATCTATCGAATCATATATCATCGACCGATCACCCTGTAAACTGGATAATGAGATTAATTTTTAAGGTGTCTATTTTTCAAAGGTCCCCCTTTGCTATTTTTAGATCAGTCCGGTATGAGTTCCATAGTATGGTTGGTCGGTCGGTCAAGCAGTCAGTTAATAGATCCAACGTCTATCGACCCACATATCATCGATCGATCGCCCCAGAAACTTGATAATGAGATTACTTTTTATCGCGTCATTTTTCCAAGGTCCCCCTTTGCTATTTCTAGATCAGCCAGGTAGGAGTTCTATAGTTGTGTTTGCAAGTTAACGAGATTAATTTTTATCGCGTCTATTTTCCAAAGGACCACCTTTTATATTTCTAAATCTGCTAGGTAGGAGTTCCATAATAGGGTCAGTCAGTTGGTCGGTCAGGTGATTGGTTAATAGTTCCAACATCTACCGACCAACATATCATCGACCGATCGCCCTGTAACTTGATAATGAGATTAATTTTTAACTCGTCTATTTTCCTTAGGTCTCTCTTTGCTATTTTTATAAATAATCGGGTAGTAGTTCCACAGTAGGATCCGTCAGTTGTTCGGTCAGGTGGTACGTTAAAAGTTCCAACATCTACCGACCCACATATCATCGAACGATCGCCCTGTAAACTTGATAATTAGATTAATTTTTAACGCGTCAAATTTCCAAAGGTCTTCCTCTGCTATTTCTATATCAGTCGGGTAACAATTCGGAAGTAGGATTGGTCGGTCTGGTGGTCGGTTAATAGTTCTAATGTCTATCGACCCACAAATCATCGACCAATCGCACTGTAAACTTTATAATGAGATTACATTTTATCGCGTCTAGTTTCCAAAAGTCCCCCTTTGCTATTTTCTAATCAGTCGGGTAAGAGTTTTACAGTAAGGTTTGTTAGTTAACAAGATTACTTTTTATTGCGCCAATTTTTCGAAGGTCCCCCATTTTAATTTCTAGATTAATCGGGTAGGTATTTCACAGTAAGGTTGGTCGGTCGATTGGTCAGGTGGTCGGTTAATAGTTCCATCGTCTACCAACCCATATATTATCGACCGATCGCCATGTAAACTTGATAATGAGATTAATTTTTAATGCGTCTATTTTTCAAAGGTCCCCTTTTTAAATTTTTAGATCAGTCAGGTGAGAGTTCTACAGTTGGGTCGGTCAGGTGGTCGGTATTAATAATTCCGACGTCTACCGACCTACATATTATAGACCGATCACCCTGTAAACTTGATATTAGATTAACTTTTAATGCGTCTATTTTCTAAATGTCATCCTCTTCTATTTCTATATAAGTCGGGTAGCAATTCTGCAGTAGGGCTGGTCGGTTGGTCAGTCTGGTGGTTGGTTAATAGTTCCAATGTCTACCGACACATATATTATCGATCGATCGCCCTGTAAACTTGATAATGAGATTACTTTTTATCGCGTCTATTTTCTAAAGGTCCCCCTTTGCGTATTATCGATCAGTTGGGTAGGATTTCTTAAGTAGGATTGGTCGGTTGGTTGATTTTGTTATCGGTTAATAATTCCAACGTATACCGACACACATAACGTTGACCTATGACCCTATGAAATCTTGATAATGAGGTTAACTTTTAACGTGTCTATTTTCCAAAGGTCCCCCTTTTCCATTTTAGATCAGTCGGGTAGGAGTTCAACGGTAGGGTTTATGGGTTGGTCGGTTTGGTGGTCGTTTAATAGTTTCAATATCTATAGACCCATATATCATCGACCGATCGCCTTGTAAACTTGATAATGATATTAATTTTAATGCGTCTATTATCCAGAGGTCCCTCATTGCTATTTTTAGATCAGTTGGGTAGTAGTTCTGTAGTGGGGATAGTCGGTTGGTCGGCCTGGTGGTCGGTTAATAGTTCCAATGTCTATCAACCCACATATCATACTTCCAATTGCACTGTAAACTTGATAATGAAATTACATTTCATCGCATCTATTTTCCAAAGGTCTTTATTTGCTATTTCAAGATCAGTCGGGTAGAAGTTCTACTATTTTTCCAGAGGTCTCCCTTTGCTATTTGTAGATCCCTTGGGGAGGAGTTCTATAGAAGAGTTGGTCAGTTAACGAGATTATATTTTATCGCGTCTATTTTCCAAATGTCCCCCTTTGCTATTTCTAGATCAGTTGGATAGGAGTTCCACACTAGGGTCGGTCGGTTGGTCGGTCAGGTGGTTGGTTCAAAGTTTCAATGTCTACCGACCCACATATCATCGAACGATTGCCTTGTAAACTTGTTAATTAGATAATTTTTTAATGCGTCTATTTTCCAAAGACCTCCCTCTGCTATTATTATATCAGTCGGGCAATAATTCTGCAGTAGGGTTTGTTGGTCTGGTTGTTGGTTAAAAGTTCCAGTGTCTATCGACCCAAAAATCATCGAAAATAGTGTAACCTTAAGATAAAAAATATTACATTAACAGTAATGTAACATTTATTAAAGTGTTATAATAAGATTTTAAATTTGATATGAGGTGTTATCATAAGGAAAAAAAGTGTAACATTAGACTTTATATAACAGGGGCAACAGCGACATCGAAAAAATTATTTATGATCTATAATAATATTTTTTAACTGTTAAGTAACATTTTTGGGTTGTTATGTAATATCAGTTATCTTGTAGTGACAGTAGGGTCGGTCGGTTGGTCGGTTGGTCGGTTTGGTGGTCGGTTAATAGTTCCAACGTCTACAGACCCACATATCATCAATCGATCACCCTGTAAACTTGATAATAAGATTAATTTTTATTGCGTTTATTTTCTAAAGGTCCCCCTTTGCTATTTCTAGATAAGTCGAGTAGGAGTTCCACAGTAGGATCGGTCGGTTGATAAGTCAGGTGATCAGTTAATAGTTTAAACGTCTACCGACCCACATATCATCGACCGATTGCATAGTAAACATGATAATGAGATTACTTTTTATCACGTCTATTTCTCAAAGGTCCTGCTTTGCTATTTCTAGAACATTCAGGTCTGGTGGTCGATTAACAGTTCCAATGTCTACCGACCCACATATCATAGATCGATCGCCCTCTAGACTTGATAATGAGATAACTTTTTATCGCGTCTATTTTTCAAAGGTCCACCTTTGCTATTTCTAGATCAGTCGAATAGTTATTCTACAATGGGGTTGGTTGATTAACGAGATTGTTTTTTATCACGTCTATTTTCCAAAGGTTCCCCTTTACTGTTTCCAAATCAGTCGGGTAGAAGTTCCACAATAAGGTCAGTAGGTTGGTAGGTCAGGTGGTCGTTTAATAGTTCCAATGACTACCAACCCACATATCATCGACCGATTGCCCTACATACTTGATAATGAGATTAAATTTTAACGTGTCTATTTTTCAACGATATCTATTTGCTATTTTTAGATCAGTCGAGTAGGAGTTCCACAGTACGGTCTGTTGGTTGGTCAGTCAGGTGATCGGTTATTAGTTCCAACCTATACTGACCCGTATATTATCGACGGATCACCCTGTAAACGTGATAATGGGATTTATTTTTAACGCGTCTATTTTTCAAAGGTCTCCCTCTACTATATCTAGATCAGTCAGGTAGCAATTTTACAGTAGGATTTTTTAGTTTTTCGGTCAGGTGGTCGGTTAATAGTTCTAATATCTATCGACCCACATATCATCGATCAATATTCCTGTAATATTGATAATAAGATTACATTTTATTGCGTCTATTTTTCAAAGATCTCTCTTTGCTATTTCTAGATTATTCAGGTAGGAGTTCTACTGTTTATCCAAAGGTCCCCATTGTTATTTCTAGATCAGTCGGATAGGAGTTCCACAGTAGGGTTGGTCGGTTGGTCAGTCTGGTAGTCAGTTAATAGTTCTAATATCTTCCGACCCACATATCATCGACCGATTTCCTTGTAAATTTGATAATGAGGTCACTTTTTATCACGTCTATTTTCCAAAGGTCCCATTTGCTATTTTTCGATCAATCGAGTAGGAGTTCTACAGTAGCGTTGTTCGATTGGTCTACCGAATCATATATCATCGACCGATTGTCTTGTAAATTTGATAATGAGATTACTTTTTATTGCGTCTATTTTTCAAATGTCCTCCTTTGCTATTTCTAGATCATTCGGGTAGGAGTTCTACCGTAGGGTTGGTCGGTTAGTCGGTTTGGTGGTTGGTTAATAGTTCCAATATCTATCGACTCACATATCATTGATCGATCGCCCTAAAAATATTGATAATGAGATTACTTTGTTATCGCATCGATTTTCCAAAGGTCTCCCTTTGCTATTTCTAGATTAGTCCTGTAGGATATCTATAGTAGGGTGGTCGGTTGGTCGATCTGGTAGATGGTTAATAGTTCTAATATCTACCGACCCAGATTTCATCGATCAATCATCCTGTAAACTTAATAACGAGATTACTTTTTATCGCGTCTATTTTTCAAAGGTTCTCCTTTACTATTTCTAGATCAGTCGAATAGGAGTTCTACAATATGGTTGGTCGATTAATGATATTACTTTTTACTGCATCTATTTTTCAAAGGTCCTCTTTTGTTGTTTGTAGATTACTTGGGTAGGAGTTCCATAGTAAGGTAAGTTGGTTGGTCGGTCAGGTGGTCGGTTAACAGTTCTAACGTCTGTCGTCCCTCATATCATATACCGATAGCCCAATATACTTGATAATGAGATTAATTTTTAACGCGTGTATTTTTCAAATATCTCCGTTTGTTATTTCTAGATCAGTCGAGTAGGAGTTCCAAAGTACCGCTGGTCGGTTGGTCGGTGAGGTGGTGGTTAAGAGTTCCATCCTTTATCGACCTGCATATCATCGACCGATCGCCCTTTAACGTAATAATGAGATTAATTTTTAACGTGTCTATTTTACAAAGGTCTCCCTCTACTATTTCTAGATCAGCATAGCTCAAGCGGTAGAGGGGAGGGTGGAAAGGCCTTCCAGCTGAGCTTGGTTGCTGCAGGGTGGGGGTTCGAATCCTGCCTTTGGCATGGATTTGGCCCCTTGCAAGCACAAGTTTAACAGTGAGCCCTCCCTATAAGCCACTTGAGGCACATCTTGCGATTTACCTCCTCCACCAATCCCCAGGGCAGGGGCGGTGGGGGCCCCTAATGGTGGGGTACACCATTTAGGTGGCAATTATACAGTAGAATTGGTCGGTTGGTCGGTCTAGTGGTCAGTTAGTAGTTTCAATGTCTACCGTCCGACATATCATCGACCGATCGCCCTATATACTTGATAATGAGATTATATTTTATCGTGTCTATTTTTCAAAGGTCTCCCTTTGCTATTTCTAGATCAGTCAAGCAGGAGTTTTACAATTTTTCCAAAGGTCCCCCTTTGCTATTTCTAGATCAGTCAGGTAGGAGTTCCACAATAGGGTTGGCCAGTTGGTCAGTCTGGTATCGTTTAATAGTTCCAATATCTACTGACCCACATATCTTCAATCGATCGGCTTGTAAATTTGATAGTGAGATTACTTTTTATCACCTTTATTTTCCCAAGATCCTCCTTTGCTATTTCTCGATCAGTCGAGTAGGAGTTCTACAGTAGTGTTGTTCGGTTGATCGATCTGGTGGTCGGTTAATAGTTCCAATGTCTACCGACCAATATATCATCGATCGATCTCTATGTAAACTTAATCGCGTCTATTTTTCAAAGGTCTCTCTTTGCAATTTTTGGATCAGTCGGGAAGGAGTAGTATAGTTTTTCTAATGGTCTCCCTTTATTATTTCTAGATCAGTCGGGCAGGAGTTCCACAGCAGGGTTGATCGGTTGGTCAGTCTGGTGATTGGTTAATTGTTCCAATGTTTAACGACCCACATATCATCGACCGATCACCTAGTAAACTTGATAGTGATATAACTTTTAATCACGTCTATTTTCCAAAGGTCCCCTTTTTTATTTCTCGATCAGTCAGTAGGAATTCTACAGTAGGGTTAGTCGGTTAGTCGGTCTGGTGGTCGGTTAATAGTTACAATGTCTACCGACTGACATATCATCGACTTATCACCCTATAAACATGATAATGAGATTACATTTTATCGCATCTATTTTTCAAAGGTCTTCCTTTGCTATTTCTAGATTAGTTGGGTATGATTTCTACAGTTTATCCAAAGGTCACCCTTTGCTATTTCTAGAGCAGTCGGGTCGAAATTCTATAGTAGGGTTTGTTGGTTGGATGGTCTGGTGGTCGGTTAATAGATTCAATGTCTACCGACCCATATATCATTGATCGATCGCCTTGAAATTTCATAGTAAGATTACTTTTTATCACGTTTATTTTTTAAAGGTCCCCTTTGCTATTTCTCGATCAGTCGGGAAGGAGTTCTACAGTAGGGTTGATTGATTGGTCGATCTGATGGTCAGTTAATAGTTCAAATTTCTACCGACGAACATATCATCGTCCGATCGCCCTGTAAACTTGATAATGAGATTATTTTTTATCCCGACTATTTTCCAATGATCACTCACCCATTGCTATTTCTAGATCTATCGGGTAGGAGTTCTACAGTAGGGTTGGTTGGTCTGTTGGTCGGTTAATAGTTCCAATGTCTACCGACCCACATATCATCGACCGATCGCCTTGTAAACTTGATAATGAGATTACTTTTTATCACGTATATTTTCCAAAGGTCCCTCTTTGCTATTTCTAGATTAGTCGGGTAGGAGTTCTATAGTAGGGTTGGTTGGTTGGTCGGTCTAGTGGTCGGTTAACAGTTACAATGCCTACCGACCCACATATCATCGACATATCATCGTGTAAACTCGACAATGAGATTTTTTTTTATCGCATCTATTTTTCAAATATCCTCCTTTGCTATTTCTAGATCAGATGAATAAGACTTCTAAAGTAGTGTTGGTCAATTAACGAGATTACTTTTTATCGCGTCTATTTTCCATAGTAAGGTCAGTCGGTTAGTCAGTCAGGTGGTCGGTTTATAGTTCCAATATTTACCGACCCGCATATAATTGATCAATCACTCTATATACTTGATGATGAGATTATTTTTTAACGTGTCAATTTTCCAAATGTCTCCCTTTACTATTTCTAGATCAGTCGGGTAGGAGTGTTATAGTACGGGTTTGTCAGTTAGGTGGTCGGTTAATAGTTCCAACCCCTAACCACCGACATGTCATCAACCGAATGCCCTATAAACGTGATAATGAGATTAATTTTTAACACGTTTATTTTTCATAGGTCTCCCTCAGCTATTTCTAGATCAATCGGGTAGCAATTCTATAGTAGGATTGGTCGTTTGGTCGGACTGGTGGTTGGTTAATGGTTCTAATTTCTACCGACCCATATATCATCGTCTGATCTCCCTGTAAACTTGATAATGAGATTATATTTTATCGCGACTATTTTTCAAAGAGCTCCTTTAGCTATTTCTAAATCAGTCGGGTAGGAGTTATACAATTTTTCCAAAGGTCCCTCTTTACTATTTACAAATCAGTCGGGTAGGAGTTTCACAGTAGGGTTGGATGGTTGGTCGGTCTGGTGGTCGGTTAATAGTTCCAATGTCAACCGACCCACATATCATCGACCAATCGCCTTGTAAACTTGATAGTGATATTACTTTTTATCACGTCTATTTTCCAAAGGTTCCCCTTTATTAATTCTCGATTAGTCGCGTTGGAGTTCTACAATAGAGTTGGCCGGTTGGTCAGTCTGGTGGTCGGTTAATAGTACCAATATCTACCGACACACTTATCATCAACTGATCGCCCTATAAACTTGATAATTAGATTACATTTTATTTCGTCTATTTTTCAAAGGTCTCCATTTGCTATTTCTAGATCAGTCCGGTAGGAGTTCTTCAGTTTTTCCAAAGGTCTCCATTTGTTATTTCTGGATCAGTCAGGTAGGAGTTCCACAGTAGGCTTGGTTGGTTGGTCGGTCCGGTTGTCGGTTAATAGTTTCAATATCTACCGATCCACATATTATCGACCGATCGCCTTGTAAACTTGACATTGAGATTATTTTTTATCAATTCTATTTTTCAAAGATCCCCCTTAGCTATTTCTCAATTAGTCGGGTAGGAGTTTTACAGTATGGTTGATCATTTGGTCAACTTGGTGGTCAGTTAATAGTTCCAATTTGGTTAACAGTAGGGTAGGAGTTCTACAGTTTATCCAAAGGTCACCCTTTGATATTTCTAGATCAGTCGAGTTGGAGTTCCACAGTAGGGTTGGTCGGTTAGTTGGTCTGGTGATTGGTTAATAGATCCTATATCTATCGACGAACATATCATTGATCGATCACTTTGAAACTTTCTAGTGAGATCCCATTTGTTATTTCTCGATCAGTAGGGAAGGAGTTCTAAAGTAGGGTTGATTGATTGCTCGATCTGATTGTAGGGTTGATAATGAGATTACTTTTTATCGCGTCTATTTTCCAAAGGTGACTCACCCATTGCTATTTCTAGATCTATCGGGTAGGAGTTCTTCAGTAGGGTTGGTCGGTTAATAGTTCCACTGTCTTCTGACCCACATATCATCGACCGATCACCTTGTAAACTTGATAATGAGATTATTTTTTATCACGTATATTTTTCAAAGGTCTCCCTTTGCTATTTCTAGATCAGTTAGGTAGGAGTTCTATAGTAGGGTTGGTTGGTTATCGGTCTAGTGGTCGATTAACAGTTCTAATGCCTACCTACCCACATTTCATCGACATATCACCCTATAAACTTGATAATGAGATTTCTTTATATCGCGTCTATTTTCCAAATGTCCTCCTTTGCTATTTCTAGATCAGTCGAATAAGAATTCTACAGTAGTGTTGGTCAGTTAACGTGATTACTTTTTATCGCGTCTATTTTCCAAAGGTTCCCCTTTGCTATTTCTAGACCAGTCGCGTAAGAGTTCCATAGTAAGGTCAGTCGGTTGGTCAATCATGTGGTCGATTTATAGTTCTAACATTTACTGATTCACATATCATCAACCGATCGCCCTATATACATGATGATGAGATTTTTTTAATGCGTCTATTTTCCAAAGGTCTCCCTTTACTATTTCTAGATCAGTCACGTAGGAGTTCCACAGTACTGTCGGTTGGTTTGTCAGTTAGGTGGTAGGTTAATAGTTCCAACCTCTAATGACCCACAAGTCATCAACCGATCACCTTGTAAATGTGATAATGAGATTAATTTTTAACGCGTTTATTTTCAAAAGGTCTCCCTCAGCTATTTCTAGATCAGTCGGGTAGTAATTCTACAGTAGAGTTGGTCATTTGGTCGGTCTGGTGGTCGGTAAATAATTCTAATTTCTACCGACCCACATATCATCGACCCATCGTCCCGTAAACCTGATAATGAGATTACATTTTATCGTGACTGTGTTTTTAAAGGTCTCCCTTTGCTATTGTATAAATAAGTCGGGTAGGAGATACAATTTTTCCAAAGGTCCCTCTTTGCTATTTACAGATCAGTCGGGTAGGAGTTCCACAGTAGGGTTGGTCAGTTGGTCGATCTGGTGGTCGGTTAATAGTTCCAATATCTAACAACCCACATATCATCTAGCGATCGGCTTGTAAATTTGATAATGAGATTACATTTTATGGCGACCATTTTTCAAAGGTCTCCCTTTGCTATTTCTAAATCAGCTGGGTAAGAGTTATACAGTTTTTCCAAAGGTTTCTCTTTGTTATTTATAGATCTGTCGGGTAGGAGTTCCATAGTACGGTTGGTTGGTTGGTCGGTCTGGTGGTCAGTTAATAGTTCCAGTGTCTACGGACCCACATATCCTCGATCGATCGCCTTGCAAATTTGATAGTGATATTATTTTTTATCACGTCTATTTTCTAAAGGTCCTCCTTTACTAATTCTCGATTAGTCGGGTAGGAATTCTATAGCATAGTTGATCGATTGGCCGGTCTGGTAGTCGGTTAATAGTTCCAATGTCTACCGACCCACGAATCATCGACCGATCGCCCTATAAAATTAAAAGTGAGATTACATTTTATCTCGTCTATTTTTTAAAGGTCTCCCTTTGCTATTTCTAGACCAATCAGGTAGGAGTTCTACAGTTTTTCCAAAGATCTCCCTTTGCTATTTCTAGATCAGTCGAGTAGGAGTTCCATAGTCCACTTGGTCGGATGGTCGGTCCAGTTGTTAGTTAATAGTTCCAATATCTACCGATCTACATATTATCAACCGATTGCCTTATGAACTTGATAGTGAGATTACTTTTCATCCAAAGGTCATTCTTAGCTATTTCATGATTAATCGGGTAGGAGTTCTACTATATGGTTGATCATTTGGTCGATCTGGTGGTCAGTCTATAGTTCTAATTTCTATCGATGAACATATCATCGACTGATCGCCCTATATACATGATAATGAGATTACTTTTTATAGCGTCTGTTTTTCAAATATCCTCCTTTGCTATTTCTAGATTAGTCGAATAAGACTTTTAAAGTAGTGTTGGTCAATTAACGAGATTACTTTTTATCGCGTCTATTTTCTATAGTAAGGTCAGTCGATTAGTCAGTCAGGTGGTCAGTAAGTTCCACAGTAGTGTTGGTCAGTTAACGAGATTACTTTTTATAGCGTCTATTTCCAAAAGTCCCCCTTTGCAGTTTCTAGATAAGTCGGGTAGGAGTTCCACAGTAAGGTCAGTCGGTTGGTCATTCAGGTGGTTGGATAATAGTTCCAATATATACCGACCCACTTATCATTGACCGATCGTATAATATCTTAGTCCCAACTAGATTTGTTTTTAAAGCCCAAAACCTATTTATTTATTTTTGGCCCAAGTTGACCTAGATTTGTTTTTAGAGCCCAAAACCTATTTATTTATTTATTTGGCCCAAGTCCAGCCCACTTAAATGGCATAACATGGAAATAAGCCCAGCCCATTCTAATAGCCTCAACACATATAAAAAAAAAAGAAAAGAAAGAAAGAAGAGTACGGGAGAAGAAAAGTGAGAAGAACAAAAGAGGGGAAAGAAGAGAGTGAAGAGGAGAAACCCTTGTTGATCAAATTATCCCTTACAACCCTCATCCTAGGTGGTTTCTAAGTTGTTTTGAGGTAAGTAATAGGTTAATTAAGCTTCATTTCTCCAAGATTTTGTGATTTTGTTGGGTTTTCTTCCTTATATGAGGAAATTCGTAGCTACTGTTCGAACTACTTTTGACATAGCTATTGATCTCTGAAATTTACAAACTCAATTTCTGTATGTAGCTGAACGTGTTAGCTTTCTATAGCCACTTGAAACTCCTCAATTCGATTTTTCTACAATTAGTTATGATTTTTCTTGTAAACTGCCGCTAGCTGGAAAATTTCAGAATATTTATGCCGAATTCAAATTTATTTCCTATCGTTTTGTTTAAGAAATGATCTGAAACGGGTTATGTGAGATTGGGAGATGATGTTGAGGAGATACGGGCTGTTCTTATTTAATATCGACTCGCTCGAGCTCGATTAAGATTTATTTTGACAATGAAAGACGATGTTACCGCTAATAGTTAGTTATATTTGATTTGTCTTTAATTGCTCATCTCCTTTCTAGGTAAAGAACCATCGACGAAGGGCAAAGGACCTACTTCAGACTCCGGAGAGAGTTAATCACTTCCTTGTGAGTTGATAATTCGGGAACGCCTTCTCTTGTGGGAAGTGTGGACCCTCGTTAAATTTGCATTCATTTTATTTTTAGTTAATTGATAACAAAATTATTTTGGTAGTGTGTTATGTGGTAAAGAGTCTGATTGGCTCGATTGTTCTAGTTAGAGCCTGATTGGCCTAAGATAGTCCATTGATTATCTTACATTATTTCATATGGGTATTGTTGATTTTTAACTTATGTTGAAGAGCCTTGCCGGCTCGATATTTGATAGTCTTTATTGCGAATTATTTGCAGATTGATTTCTGGTTATTCATGTGTGCCATTTAGACTCTAACTTGAGTCGTTATTCATCTTATGATGCATATGCATATGTATACCTGGTACCAAGGTTAAGTAGCCCGAATTGGTCACGGTTCGGGTGAGTTGGAGCGACATTGATTAAGTAGCCCGAATTGTCGCGGTTCGGGTGAGTTAGAGTGACAAACAAGTTGCCCATGGCTTGGCAAACCCGGGTGAGTTAGATCTAACGGGGCACCTGTCCATTTGCCAAATACTCATACTTTGGAAGGTGATCGTTAGATGAATCAGTCTATTGTAGGCTCAGCCAACGTCACCGGTGTGGACATGCATGTCATATATGTTTATATATTTTCATTTCAAGTATTCACATCGATATTGAATTGTGAACTTTAGCATTTGGCATGTTGAGAAAGAACATTAATGTGCATTTTATCTAGAGTAACGGTGACGGGCTCGGACTGACTCTCGACGGAGAGATCAGTTTGAGGAGGATATTGGCTGAAGAATGGGCTTCCTCAAGAATAGCTCTACGAACATCAAGTTCTGATGGAACACAAACACGATTTTTAAAAGTAAGGAGTCCGTCATCCCGAATTTGAAATTCTGTTTCTTTTCCTTGATTTAGCTTCGCCATCTTCTGTTGTAAATGAACATCGTGTGATTGTCTTTCTCGAATTTGCTCGAACAAGGTAGGTCTAACCTCGAATTTGGCGATTAAAGCGGAATCATTAGACTTTTCACAATCGAGCGAAATGTGTAAAGATTTAAATTGCTCCAACATAGGAAGATAAAAAGATTGAATCGAAGCAAGTGAGGTAGAAGACTTTCTACTTAGAGCATCTGCAACAACGTTCGCCTTGCCAGGATGATAATCGAACCAATAATGCTCCCGAAGTGTTCTGTACATTTTGGTACTACCAGGTATGAAACGGGACATTGCTGAATTTGTATCAAAGTGCTTATCATGCCAACAGATTAAAGCGGAACACCAAAAACCAGCCGGCATGCTTCAACCACTACCTATTCCTGAGTGGAAATGGGAGAACATCACGATGGATTTTGTTTCCAGTTTACCTCGAACCCAAAAGGGTCATGACTCAATCTGGGTCATTGTCGATCGTCTGACGAAATCGGCACATTTCCTTCCAGTGCATACCAATGAATCTTTAGAGAAACTTGCCAAGTTATATGTCGATGAGATCGTGAGATTGCACGGAGTACTAGTGTCAATCATATCTGATCGTGATCCAAGATTCACTTCCCGTTTTTGGCCTAGTCTGCAGAAAGCGCTAGGTACAAAATTACTATTCAGTACCTCGTTTCATCCACAGACTGATGGACAGTCAGAGAGAACTATACAGACACTAGAAGACATGTTACGTGCAGTGGTGTTGAATTTAGGAGGTAGCTGGGATAAGTACGTGACTTTGGTGGAGTTCGCTTATAACAACAGTTATCATTCAAGCATTGGAATGCCCCCGTACGAAGCTCTATATGGCCGAAAGTGTCGAACACCGCTCTTTTGGGATGAGGTTGGCGAGAGACAAATCGAACAAGTAGAACTTATCGAAGATGCGAAGGAAAAAATACAACTTATTCGAGACAGACTTAAGGCAGCGCAAGATCGACAGAAAAGCTACGCAAATAATAGGAGGCGCGATTTGGAGTTTAATGAAGGAGACAAAGTTTTTCTGAAAGTTTCTCTGTGGAAGGGCGTGTTACGATTCCGCCGTCGAGGAAAGTTAAGTCCAAGGTATATTGGTCCGTTTACGATCGTGCAAAGGATTGGTCGTGTCGCGTATCGACTTGAGCTACCATCCGAATTGTCAAAGATTCATAATGTCTTCCATGTCTCTATGCTTAGAAAATATGAATCCGATCCTTCGCATGTGCTCGAATATCCCCCAGTTGTATTAAAGGAGAATCTATCGTACGAAGTACAACCTGTTCAAATTGTAGATCGCCGAGAGAAAATGCTTCGAAATAAATCCATTCCTATGGTGAGAGTTCTATGGAGAAGTGATCGAATTGAAGAAGAAACGTGGGAACCAGAGTCAGTCATGCGTCAACAACATCCACATCTCTTTTCATCTCTAGGTACGTTTAAGTTTCGAGGACGAAACTTTTTAGAAGAGGGGATACATTATAATATCTTAGTCCCAACTAGATTTGTTTTTAAAGCCCAAAACCTATTTATTTATTTTTGGCCCAAGTTGACCTAGATTTGTTTTTAGAGCCCAAAACCTATTTATTTATTTATTTGGCCCAAGTCCAGCCCACTTAAATGGCATAACATGGAAATAAGCCCAGCCCATTCTAATAGCCTCAACACATATAAAAAAAAAAGAAAAGAAAGAAAGAAGAGTACGGGAGAAGAAAAGTGAGAAGAACAAAAGAGGGGAAAGAAGAGAGTGAAGAGGAGAAACCCTTGTTGATCAAATTATCCCTTACAACCCTCATCCTAGGTGGTTTCTAAGTTGTTTTGAGGTAAGTAATAGGTTAATTAAGCTTCATTTCTCCAAGATTTTGTGATTTTGTTGGGTTTTCTTCCTTATATGAGGAAATTCGTAGCTACTATTCGAACTACTTTCGACATAGCTATTGATCTCTGAAATTTACAAACTCAATTTCTGTATGTAGCTGAACGTGTTAGCTTTCTATAGCCACTTGAAACTCCTCAATTCGATTTTTCTACAATTAGTTATGATTTTTCTTGTAAACTGCCGCTAGCTGGAAAATTTCAGAATATTTATGCCGAATTCAAATTTATTTCCTATCGTTTTGTTTAAGAAATGATCTGAAACGGGTTATGTGAGATTGGGAGATGATGTTGAGGAGATACGGGCTGTTCTTATTTAATATCGACTCGCTCGAGCTCGATTAAGATTTATTTTGACAGTGAAAGACGATGTTACCGCTAATAGTTAGTTATATTTGATTTGTCTTTAATTGCTCATCTCCTTTCTAGGTAAAGAACCATCGACGAAGGGCAAAGGACCTACTTCAGACTCCGGAGAGAGTTAATCACTTCCTTGTGAGTTGATAATTCGGGAACGCCTTCTCTTGTGGGAAGTGTGGACCCTCGTTAAATTTGCATTCATTTTATTTTTAGTTAATTGATAACAAAATTATTTTGGTAGTGTGTTATGTGGTAAAGAGTCTGATTGGCTCGATTGTTCTAGTTAGAGCCTGATTGGCCTAAGATAGTCCATTGATTATCTTATATTATTTCATATGGGTATTGTTGATTTTTAACTTATGTTGAAGAGCCTTGCCGGCTCGATATTTGATAGTCTTTATTACGAATTATTTGCAGATTGATTTCTGGTTATTCATGTGTGCCATTTAGACTCTAACTTGAGTCGTTATTCATCTTATGATGCATATGCATATGTATACCTGGTACCAAGGTTAAGTAGCCCGAATTGGTCACGGTTCGGGTGAGTTGGAGCGACATTGATTAAGTAGCCCGAATTGTCGCGGTTCGGGTGAGTTAGAGTGACAAACAAGTTGCCCATGGCTTGGCAAACCCGGGTGAGTTAGATCTAACGGGGCACCTGTCCATTTGCCAAATACTCATACTTTGGAAGGTGATCGTTAGATGAATCAGTCTATTGTAGGCTCAGCCAACGTCACCGGTGTGGACATGCATGTCATATATGTTTATATATTTTCATTTCAAGTATTCACATCGATATTGAATTGTGAACTTTAGCATTTGGCATGTTGAGAAAGAACATTAATGTGCATTTTATCTAGAGTAACGGTGACGGGCTCGGACTGACTCTCGACGGAGAGATCAGTTTGAGGAGGATATTGGCTACCCACGCGTCTTTTATGTGATAACATCTTGTTTGAACTAATTGTGTATTTGTAAATGCATTCATAGGTTGTATTTTTGTTAAGTTGTATATTAAGTAAACATAATAATTGATGTGGAACGAAATATTGGATTTTATGTTATGAACCGCGAGTGGGAGTACATGCTTCGTATAAGGGTTGGGGTGACCGGCTTATCACCTCACTGAGCTAGTGGTTTTGCTCACCCCCATCATTTCCTTCCTTTTCAGGCTGTTGATATCATTTTGGTTGGAGGTTTGCCTGTCGTTTGCTCATCATTCGATCGGGGTTTTGGGTACTTTCTCTTTTATGTAAATTGACGGATCCATTGGCGAGTTTGTATATTTTATATTTTGTGACCCCCCTTGATGTTCTTTTTGTACTTTCGCGATGTTATATCGCTCATGTATATTTTCTTCAAACTAAGTTACATCGTGGTATTTTGTACCTTTGTAAATCCTTGTTGATACTTTATGTAATGATGTCCTCGGGTTGTACCCGTAGTTATCAGTTGTTCAATTCTACAGGTACTTGATAGCAAGCCTTACGTTTTCTATAAACTTTGTGGAGTGGAGTGCACCCATTTCACGAAATTTATGGTTAACGTGGCGGTTGTCGCGTTCCGCCTGCGGGTTGGGGCGTGACAGATCGCCCTATATACTTGGTAATGAGATTATTTTTTAACGCGTCTATTTTCAATGTTCTTCCTTTACTATTTCTAGATTAGTTGGGTAGGAGTTCCACAGTACGGTCGGTCGGTTAGTCAGTTAGGTGGTCAGTTAAAAGTTTCAACCTCTAAAGACCCACATATTATTGACCGATTGCCCTGTAAATGTGATAATGAGATTAATTTTTAACGCGTCTATTTTTCAAAGGTCTCCCTCAGCTATTTCTAGAGCAGTCGGGTAGCAATTCTACAGTAGGGTTGGTCATTTGGTCGGTCTGGTGGTCGGTACTCCAAAATTCATAGCACTGACGGGTAATTTCAGCGGAGGAATCAACTCTGCTTTGAGATCTGCTATAGAACTATGCAAAGTTTTACCATAAATGAGTGGCATATAAATACTTTTAATGTGTCTATTTTTCAAAGGTCTCTCTTTACTATTTCTAGATCAGTCGGGTAGGAGTTCCATAGTAGGGTTGGTCAGTTGGTCAGTCTGGTGGTCGATTAATAGTTCCAATGTCTACCGACCCATATATCATCGACTGATCGCCTTGTAAACTTGATAGTGATATTAATTTTTATCACGTCAATTTTTCAAAGGTCCCCCTTTGCTATTTCTCAATCAGTCGGGTAGGAGTTCTACAGTAGGGTTAGTCAGTTGGCCGGTCTGGTGGTCGGCTAATAGTTCCAATGTCTACCAACAAACATATCATCATTCGATCGCCCTATAAACTTGATAATAAGATTACATTTTATACCGTCTATTTTTCAAAGGTCTCCCTTTGCTATTTCTAGATCAGTTGGGTAGGAGTTCTACAGTTTTTCCAAAGGTCTCCCTTTGTTATTTCTATATCAGTCGGGTTGGAGTTCCATAGTAGGGTTGGTCGGTTGGTCAGTTTGGTGGTTTGTTAATAGTTCCAATGTTTACCGACCCACATATCATCGACGGATCGCCTTGTAAACTTGATAGTAAGATTACTTTTTATGATGTCTATTTTCCAAAGGTCCTTCTTTCTTTTTTTTCGATCAGTCGGGTAGGATTTTTATAATAGGGTTGATTGGTTGGTCAATCTGGTGGTTGGTTAATAGTTCCAATGTCTACGGACCAACATATCATCAATCGATCGCCTTGTAAACTTGATAATGAGATTACTTTTTATCGAGTCTATTTTCCAAAGGTCACTCATTGCTATATCTAGATCTGTCGAATAAAAGTTCTACTATAGGGTTAGTCGGTCTTATGGTCGATTAATAGTTCCAATATCTACCGACCCACATATAATCGATCGATCGCCATGTAAACATGATATGAGATTACATTTTATCACGTCTATTTTTCTAAAGTCTCCCTTTACTATTTCTAGATCAGTCGGGTAGGAGTTCTATAGTAGGGTTGGTCGGTTGATCGGTCTGGTGGTCGGTTAACAGTTCCAATTTCTACCGACCCACGTATCATCGATCGATCACTATGTAAACTTGATAATGAAATTAATTTTTATAGCGTCTATTTTCCAAATGTCCTCCTTTGCTATTCTAGATCAGTCGAATAAGAGTTCTATAGTAGTGTTGGTCGGTTAACTAGATTAGTTTTTATCGCATTTATTTTCCAAAATCCCCCCTTTGTTGTTTCTAAATCAGTCGGGTAGGAGTTTCATAGTAAGGTCATTCGGTTGGTCGGTCAGGAGGTCGATTAATAGTTCCAACATCTACCGACCCATATATCATCGATTGATCACCTTATATACTTGATAATGAGATTATTTTTTAACGCGTCTATTTTTCAAAGGTCTCCCTTTACTATTTCTAATTCAGTCAGGTAAGAGTTCAACAGTACGGTCGGTGGGTTGCTCAGTTAGGCGGTCGGTCGATCGCCCCATAATGTGATGATGAGATTAATTTTTAACGCGACTATTTTTCAAAGGTCTCCCTCAGCTATTTCTTGATTAGTTGGGTAGCAATTCTATAGTAGAGTTGGTCATTTGGTCGGTCTGGTGGTCGATTAATAGTTTCAATTTCTACCGACCCAAATATCATCGACCAATCACCCTGTAAACTTGGTAATGAGATTTTATTTTATGGCGTCTATTTTTCGAAGGTCTTCCTTTACTATTTCTAGATCAGTCGGGTAGGACTTCCAATGTAGGGTCGATCGGTTAGTAGGTCAAGTGGTCATTAATAATTCCAACATCTACCGATCCACATATCATCGACCAATCGCCTTATAAACTTGATTATGAGATTTATTTTTAACGTGTCTATTTTCCAAAGGCCCCCTTTGATATTTCTAGATCAGTCGAGTAAGTTCCACAGTAGGGTCAGTCAGTCAGGTAGTTGGTTAATAGTTCCAATGGGTACCTACCCACATATTATTTGACTGATCGCCATGTAAACTTGATAATGAGATAATATTTTATCGTGTCTATTTCTCAAATGTCTCCATTTTCTATTTCTAGATCAGTCGGGTAGTGGTTCTACAATTTTTCAAAGGTCCCCCTTTGCTATTTCTAAATTTGTCGGGAGGGAGTTCCATAGTAGGGTTGGTCAGTTGGTCGGTCTGGTGGTCAATTAATAGTTCCAATTGTTGGCATTCGATCGTTTGGTTAACGTGACCTGTTAGGATACCATGCGTTTCTATCACAGCGGAAGCAATAAATCATAGAAACGATTACCGTTCACCAAGGTATGTTGATGAAGATTGATTCTCGCAGGAAGCCTGCGCAGTCCCACGAGAATGGACATAACTTCTTCGTCTGATGTCGGAATTGAATGATCTTTGCGTTCAGACGATCCTCTCTTCGATGGCTTTCCGCAATATATTGATCATCAAATTCTGAGCATTGTACGAATTTATACAAATTTCGCAAGGTCGCAGACAGCAGCAGCAAACTACCTTCTGATCTTCTGCTGTATGTCCCAAGTCCGATCTCGACGTCGTGTGGGCGACGATCTATGAGACCTCCTCAATCTTCTCTCAACCCTCATCACACGTGAATAATCAATTAGATTAGGGTTCCAGATAAGCTGAGGTGACTTATATACATGGGCTACAGCAGGGACCATGAGGAGAAATTGGGTTGGGCCTCCATTGGGCTTAAGTATCCAAGCTTAGCCCAAAGCTTATACTTAAGTCCAATAATAATAATATATTCCACTAAAATATTATTATTGCACTACCGTACCAATCCCAAAATTACATTTTGGGCTCCTTCTTATTATGAGTCCATTAGTCTCCCCATGTTTAAGATATACAATGTCCATTAATTAATTAAATTACTGACAACCCAATTAATTAATATCTCATCCAAGAGTAGTACCACTCAACCTCATTATCATGCCGGAATAAATTCCACCTGTAGGGTTTACATGATAGTCCTTATGAGCTCCTCAAGGGGACATCATCAACCTATGACGGACACGGATTCCTTCTACAATCAACAGCACACCATAGAGACAGCACTACTTCCCAACTCATCGAGTTTGTTGATTTAATTACATGTAAATCTCACCCATTGATGAATCAAAAAAATACATACTGCCCTACGTGTCGAGGTTATTGTATAGGGATTAAGAGCGCGAACTTCCATAATAACTGAGATCAAGTTCTCCTATAAGTCAGTATAAGTCGAACAATCTCAAACGGTCCTGCTCAATACACATAAGTGCACTAATGTGATTCTATAGCCAAGACAAGCTAATACCAAACCACACTACAACCATCCCGATAGAGAGTCCCCGTCTATCTCGGTTGTGAGCATCAGTTTATACTTTATAAGGAAACCGATAATATGATCTTCCGCGTGTTGTCGCACAACATATTATCTACAGTATAAAGTAAGTGGACTATTGCATCGAACATATAAATAAATTATAAGATGCAATCATTTGATCATATGATTTTCATTTCAAATTAATTGTTACAATATTGTTCATACAAAAAGCTAGACTTTTAGTATACAATCCAACAATCTCCCACTTATACTAAAAGACTATGCTGTCATGTCTTCTGCCATACATCTGATTTCCACTCCCACTACACGACCATCAAAAGCTCTCACCTTAAGGTCCTTGTAAATGGATTTACTAGGTCATCATCCGATGCAATCTAGGCGACAACAACCTTCCCCTCATCATACGATTTCTCGTAATAGGTGGTACTTGCACTCCATGTGTTTAATTGCCTTATGGGCTCGTGATTCTTTCAAGTTTGCAACTGTACCAATATCATCAATATAAATTGTGATATCCTTGGGCAAACTTAGAAACAATTCGAAGTCCATCTTGAAGTTTCTAGAGTCATACAGATACTTTGGCTGCCTCATAGGGTTCAATTTATCATCTTTCCATGATGGAGTCCGGAGTCTGAAATATATTTCTATATAACACTCCTCCATATTATGACTCAACTTCCTAAAATTAAACGCATAACCTTTGAGGTAGATTTACTGTCGTCCCTATCTGATTTGAAAAATCTGAATCTATGTAACCCATAAGAATCAGTGAATCTGTTCGGTAAGCCCACATATAGTTTCTAGTCCTTTTCAGGTACATAAGTATATGTCTTACCACAGTTCATCATTCTTGTTCTGGGTTACGTTGATACCCACTGTTTATGCCATCGGCAAAACAGATATCCAATCTCGTGCATAGCATTCCTTAGATTAAGCTTCCTCATTTGCCGAAGCATAAGGAACCACTTTCATCTTCTTTATCTACTTTTGTGTCACAAGACACATTCACTTAGATAAATTCACATGCTAAACGAGTAAGGATCGTATCATTATATGAAACTTGAGATAAGCATAACATCCTTTCTTGTGATCCGTATTACCGTGATCAAAAGGATATTTTTGCTCTTCTTAAGTCCTTCATCTCATACCGCTTTATCAACCATACCCATACGCCCGACAATACTCTTTCATTGTCTCCAATGAGCAAGATACTATCTACGTATAGTACAAGAAATACCACCACGTTTCCATCACTCTTTTCAATACACAAGACCCATTCGATCATTGATTAGATCCATGTCACTGGATTACCTCATCAAAACGGATGTTTCATGATCTTGAAGCTTGTTTTAGTCCATTAATGAACACTTTTAAGCTCACTATCACAATTCTCTTAGCTCTTTGCAATGAATCACTCTGGTTGCTTCACATAGATGTTTCCCTTAAGACTTCCAATCAGGAAAGCTGTCTCGACATCTATTTGCTATCCCTCATATTTCATATGAGTAGCAACAAATAAAAGAGTCCGGATCAACTTAGGCATAGCTACCGGCGAACAGGTTTTCTCATAATCGAACCCTTTCTTTCTGAGTATACCTTTTCGCAACAAGCTTGCTTCCAAGGTTTTCACCTTATTCTATGATCCTCTTTTATTCTTGCATGCCCGCTTCCAATGGCTTTTACGCCATTTAGTGGTTCAACAAGCATCCAGACCTAATTTAAAATCCATCGATTCTATTTTAATATTCATTGCACTTACTAAGATTCCGCATTTTAATTTTGTAGTGCAACGTCGTATCCCTGGGATAATACCATGTTTACTAGGGAACAAGTCTTACGACTTTCCCAAAACATGTATCTCACGGGTTGTCGAATAATCCTCCTACTGCGATAAGGCACTACATGTAATTGTGTATCAGACGTGACACGCGTTGCAGTTTACCTTGTGGTATATCCTCTTGTACACTTGGTACTTATAATTTGTGTTTTTCCCTCTCACTTCCTTTAGAACAATTTATACATGGGTTTATGATTTAATACATAGTCTCTTTCCAAAAATCTAGTGTTTGTGTTAACAATCACCCTTCGATCTTTTAGACTAAATAAATCACCTTCATTTTTATAGCATATCCCACAAACAGACAAACATTCAAATGAATTATTGTTTCTAGGGCTTATCCATAAAATGAATTAAGTAATTCCAAATAATTCATCATCTATCTAATCATTACCATAAAAGTCTTATTCCTTCTATCCACCACACCATTCAGCTGGGGCATGCCCGGTGTAGACCACTTGAGATTTAATCTCAACCTCTGATTAATAGCTCCTAACTATCCTAAGAGGTACTCGTAATGACGATTAAATCATCATTACTTGATATATTTTCCATGACGCTTCACTGTACCAGCCTTGCAATTCTTGAATTAATCAAAAAACTTAGACATGCAGTGCATCAAATAAATATATCGGTATCTAGAATAATCATCGATTGACGAATATTCATATCCACCTCTCATCCGGACAATCTTAGGACCACATAAATCATAATGAACTAATTCCAACATATATATCTTTGGTTCTGCACCCCTTTGCCTTGAAAAAGCAATTAGTCATTTTTACTCCCAAGCAAGACTCGAAAGTCAGATAGTTTTCACTTCAGATAAACCTAAGGGTCTATCGGCTATCAACTTTTGAATCCTACTCAAGTAAAATGATCTAGTCTTAGATGCCAAATATATGTTTAGTTCATATCCGAAGGTATCTTTCTCTTACTAAGATTAGAAGATTCATTATTAATTACTATTTGTTGCATCTATGGAATATACATGATTTAAGAGTATACAAATTGTTCACCAACGTACAATAACAGATTACAACTCTATCCTTCATTATAATGACCATGTCATTTAAATGAAATGGAGTATCCATCTATTAATGCATAGAAACCGAAATCAAATTCTTTCTATGAAAACGTACGTAAAACAATTTCTCATAATCAAACGTCTACTCATATCATTAGATAAATAGACAACTCCCACTGCAATAGCCAGTACTCTTGTAGTTTTACCCATGTCATAACAATCTTATCCTCAATTAGTAATAAACATTTAGTGATTCCAGTATCTACACACTTCGCGTCAGTAAATGCCATCACTAATTATGTTTTAAACAACTAGGGAATAAGATATAAAACGTGTTCATATTATGATGAAAATGGCTTTCATTTGCCATATGTTTTGCCAGAAGTTTTCCACCATATACATCCTATTGTAATTCAGGTGGAACTTACTCAAAAACATATAGGCAATTCACGAAGAATTAAATTGATCTAGGTTTCCCTTCAATTTATACTCAATGCTTTCCCAATTCATTCATCAAATTAAATCATGATCTTCTGCCTTTTAACTTACTCAAGTATCCGAAGAGTTACATGAGACCATCATATTTCTATGAACCTCTCATCTCTTCACTAGAGACTTTAATAGGCATCATGAGACGTCTCTTGTGAGAACACACATGTATTTTCTTAAGCAGTAAAATTCAAAACCAAGATTCTTTTCTAATCATCTAATTTGGACTAGTAAATATAATTTCTTTTAGTTAATAATATGTGAGATAAAACCATTTGAAAATCAGAGAATCATAAATTAATTTATCGATCAAAACTTCGAATTTTATCCTTTTATATTGATTCCCTCAAAACAATATAAAAATAAAATTCACCGACATCTCAAGCACCGTGAGTCTGCAAGCCACGTTAGTGTGGACGTTTACAACTCGAACATTTACAAGAGAAGGTTTTACCCATTAATTTCATTTGTCAACCTAACTTTATGACAAAATAATTAATAGTCGGTTCCTCTTTAGCCATGCAAATAATAGCAGTGACTCCGTTGGGGAGGATACTAATTATTTACATCTAAGTGTGCACCATTATTTGATTCCAAGTCCGCTGCCCAAGCTTATGTGCCTTACTGTTGGAGAAGTACACACGCGCTCAGATAACTTTCTACAACCATAAATTATATAAGTTTGTACTAGTGAACCGCATATAAGCTCATCCGTTAGGGAGGAAGGCACTATAGCCAACGCGCAAGTCCATATGCATCACATTACAAACAATAATTATTTAAAGAAGTTTGTACCAGTGATCCGTGAATAAACTCATCCGTTAGGGAGGAAGGCTCTATTGCCAACGTGCAAGTTTACTCACATCACTTACAAACCAATAATGGAGGCCATGGGAATTAATTACCAATCCCCTCTCCCACTTAGTTATTCAACACCGAGGGTTTTTACATGCATATAATATTTAAAAATAAAATACGCAACCTAGCATACTCATACTTCCAAATATATAACAATAATTGACCAATAAAACAATTATAGCAGTTATATATAAGGAAACAAATTGTCAAAAATAAGTTGACTTGATCAACACTCCAACATACATGCATATAATATACCAAATATAATACGCAATCTAGCATGCTTCTATTTAAGGCAATAAATCATAGAGAATCATGCATACATATATAACAATAATCAATTAATAAATCAATTATAACGGTTATATAACAGCGAATTCGATTGTTCGCCACCAATCACGAATGCGGACAACTGCGATGGGGATCGACCTCCCCGCAGCTTGCTCCACCACTCTGGCATCCTGCCCGATCATATTGTGAAGACTCACGCGGAACCTGATGCAGACCAGTCGAACTTGATACAAACCTGCTCGAACCTAGTGCAGAGTCGATCAAACCTGATGCAGACTAGTCGAACTTGATACAAACCCGCTCGAACCTAGTGCAGAGTCGATCAAACCTGATGCAGACCAATCGAACCTGATGTGAATCCGCTCGAACCTGGTGCAGCATTGATCGAACCTGATGCAGACCAATCGAACCTGATGCAAATCCACTCGAACCTGGTGCAGCATCGATCGAACCTGATGCAGACCAATCGAACCTGATGCAAATCCGTTCGAACCTGGTGCAGCATCGATCGAACTTGATGCAGACCAATCGAACCTGATGCAAATCCGTTCGAACCTGGTGCAGCATCGATCGAACCTGATGCAGACCAATCGAACCTGATGCAAATCTGCTCGAACCTGGTGCAGCATCGATCGAACCTGATGCAGACCAATCGAACCTGATGCAAATCCGCTCGAACCTGGTGTAGCATCGATCGAACCTGATGCAGACCAATCGAACCTGATGAAAATCTGCTCGAACCTGGTGCAGCATCGATCGAACCTGATGCAGACCAATCGAACCTGATGCAAATCCGCTCGAACCTGGTGTAGCATCGATCGAACCTGATGCAGACCAATCGAACCTGATAAAAATCTGCTCGAACCTGGTGCAGCATCGATCGAACCTGATGCAAATCCGCTCGTCCAAGGGCCTACTTGCACGGAACCAAGTTCAGCCCAACGCGCAACATCAAACTACACCAACTGTCGTTCAGGGTTCGCAACTTTAGGAAATTGGGAAACCAATCTCCACCGTCCAGAATCTACGACTGTAAGGTTTGAACATGCTGTCCAAATTACAGGTCGATCCAACGGTTAGAATATGAGAAACAGCTCTTTTCCCTCGACTGCGAAGAACAGAATCGCCCAAAAAACTGCTTCTGTTTTCGGCGTATTCCCGACAACACAAAGCTCCAAATATGATCTTCACCGTTCAGAATGTACATCCACAAAATCCGAACGTGCTGACCAAAATTCAGCCTGATCCGATGGTTGAAACTCTGGTTATTGCCTCTGCAATATCACTGCGCTGGATTTTCTCTCAATTTCTTCCTTCCATTTGAAATTGACGAACAGTTTTCGTCGAATCCTCTCACACACAACCATCAACGAACAGATATGATATAGGGTATATTTCACATAGGGATATTCATGGTTTGCGCAGTAAAACCAAAACCCTAAACATGCGATCCTAATTTCGAAAAATTAACCACATAAACCCTAGTCTAACGTGTCACGCTTCACCACGAAACCGAAGCTCTGATACCAATTGTTGGCATTCGATCGTTTGGTTAACGTGACCTGTTAGGATACCATGCGTTTCTATCATAGCGGAAGCAATAAATCATAGAAACGATTACCGTTCACCAAGGTATGTTGGTGAAGATTGATTATCGCAGGAAGCCTGCGCAGTCTCACGAGAATGGACATAACTTCTTCGTCTGATGTCGGAATTGAATGATCTTTGCGTTCAGACGATCCTCTCTTCGACGGCTTTCCGCAATATATTGATCATCAAATTCTGAGCATTGTACGAATTTATACAAATTTCGCAAGGTCGCGGACAGCAGCAGCAAACTACCTTCTGATCTTCTGCTGTATGTCCCAAGTCCGATCTCGGCGTCGTGTGGGCGACGATCTACGAGACCTCCTCAATCTTCTCTCTACCCTCATCACACGTGAATAATTAATTAGATTAGGGTTCCAGATAAGCTGAGGTGACTTATATACATGGGCTACAGCAGGGACCATGAAGAGAAATTGGGTTGGACCTCCATTGGGCTTAAGTATCCAAGCTTAGCCCAAAGCTTATACTTAAGTCCAATAATAATAATATATTCCACTAAAATATTATTATTGCACTACCGTACCAATCCCAAAATTACGTTTTGGGCTCCTTATTATGAGTCCATTAGTCTCCCCATGTTTAAGATATACAATGTCCATTAATTAATTAAGTTACTGACAACCCAATTAATTAATATCTCATCAAAGAGTAGTACCACTCAACCTCATTATCATGCCGGAATAAATTCCACCTGCAGGGTTTACATGATAATCCTTATGAGCTCCTCAAGGGGACATCATCAACCTATGACGGACACGGATTCCTTCTACAATCAACAGCACACCATAGAGACAGCACTACTTCCCAACTCATCGAGTTTGTTGATTTAATTACATGTAAATCTCACCCATTGATGAATCAAATAAATACATACTGCCCTACGTGTCGAGGTTATTGTATAGGGATTAAGAGCACGAACTTCCATAATAACTGAGATCAAGTTCTCCTATAAGTCAGTATAAGTCGAACGATCTCAAGCGGTCCTGCTCAATACACATAAGTGCACTAATGTGATTCTATAGCCAAGACAAGCTAATACCAAACCACACTACAACCATCCCGATAGAGAGTCCCCGTCTATCTCGGTTGTGAGCATCAGTTTATACTTTATAAGGAAACCGATAATATGATCTTCCGCGTGTTGTCGCACAATATATTATCTACAGTATAAAGTAAGTGGACTATTGCATCGAACATATAAATAAATTATAAGATGCAATCATTTGATCATATGATTTTCATTTCAAATTAATTGTTACAATATTGTTCATACAAAAAGCTAGACTTTTAGTATACAATCCAACACCAATGTGTACCAACCCACATATCATCGACCGATCGTCATGTAAACTTGATAATGAGATTATTTTTTATCACGTCTACTTTCCGCAGGTCCCCTTTTGCTATTTCTGTAATAGTTAGGTAGGAGTTCTACTGTAGGGTTGGTCAGTTAGTTGGTCTAGTTGGTCAGTTAATAGTTCCAACGTCTACTGATCCACATATAATCGACCTATCACCCTGTAAACTTGATAATAAGATTAATTTTTAATGCATCTCTTTTTGGGAGGTATTTCTCTGCTATTTTTATATTAGTCCGGTAGCAGATCCACTGTAAGGTTCGTCGTTTGGTCGGTCTGGTGGTCGATTAATAGTTCTAATATCTACCGACCCACATATCATCGACCAATCTCCCTGTAAACATGATAATGAGATTACATTTTATTGCGTCTATATTTCAAAGGTCCCCCTTTGCTATTTCTAGATAACTCGGGTAGAAGTTCTACAGTTTTTCCAAAGGTCCCCCTTTGCTATTTCTAGATTGGTCGGGTAAGAGTTCCAAAGTAGGATTGGTCGGTTGGTCAGTCTGGTTGTCAGTTAATAGTCCCAATGTCTACCTACACACATATCAACGATCGATCACCCTATAAACTTGATAATGAGTTTACTTTTTATCGCTTTTATTTTCCAAAGGTCGATCCTCCTTTGCAATTGCTAGATCAGTCTGGTAGGAGTTCTAAGGTAGGGTTGGACTGTTGGTCGGTTTGGTGGTCAGTTAGCAGTCCCAATGTCTACCGATCTACATATCATCGATCGATCGACTTGTAAACTTGATATGAGATTACTTTTTATCTCGTCTATTTTCCAGAGATCCACCTTTGTTATTTCTAGATCAGTCAGGTAGGAGTTCTATAGTAGGGTTGGTCAGTTGGTAGGTCTGATGGTCGGTTAATAGTTCCAACATCTGCTGATCCACATATCATCGTCCGATCGCATTGTAAACTTAATAATGAGATAAATTTTTAATGCGTCTATTTTCGGAAGGTCGCCTTCTGCTATTTCTAGATAAGTCAGGTAGCAGTTCCACAAAAGGGTTAGTCGATTGGGCTATCTGGTGGTCGGTTAATAGTTTCAATGTCTACCGACCCACATATCATCGTCTAATCGCCCTGTAAACTTGATAATGGGATTATATTTTATCGCGTCTATTTTTCAAAGGTTCCCCTTTGCTATAGCCAGATCAGTCTGGAAGGAGTTCTACAATTTTTCCAAATACCCCCCTTTGATATTTCTAAATTAGTCGGGTAGTTGTTCCACAGTAGGGTTGATCAGTTGGTAGGTCTTGTGGTCGGTTAATAGTTCCAATATCTACCGACCCACATATCATCGACCGATCGCCCTATAAACTTGATAATGAGATTATTTTTTATCGCGTCTATTTTCCAAAGGTCCCCCATTGCTATTTCTCGATCGGTAGGGTAGGAGTTCTATAGTAAGGTTTATTTGTTGGATGATCTTTTGGTCGGTTAATAGTTCCAATGTCTGCCGACCCACATATCATCGTCCGATCACATTGTAAACTTGATAATGAGATAAATTTTTAATGCGTCTATTTTCGGAAAGTCTCCCTCTGCTATTTTTAGATAAGTAAGGTAGCAGTTCTACGAAAGGGTTAGTCGGTTTGTCTATCTGGTGGCCAGTTAATAATTTCAATGTCTATCGACCCACATATCATCAACTGATCACCCTATAAACTTGATAATGGGATTACATTTTATCGCGTCTATTTTTTAAAGGTTCCCCTTTGCTATAGCTAGATCAGTCTGGAAGGGGTTCTACAGTTTTTCCAAATGTTCCCCTTTGCTATTTCTAGATTAGTCGGGTAGTTGTTCCACAGTAGGGTTGGTCGGTTGGTAGGTCTTGTGGTCGGTTAATAGTTCTAATGTCTATCAATCCACATATCATCGACCGATTGCCCTATAAACTTGATAATAAGATTACTATTTATCGCATCTATTTTCCAAAGGTCCCTCTTGTTAATTTCTAGATCAGTTAGGTAGGAG
Source organism: Pogostemon cablin (assembly GCA_023678885.1). Taxonomy (NCBI): domain Eukaryota; kingdom Viridiplantae; phylum Streptophyta; class Magnoliopsida; order Lamiales; family Lamiaceae; genus Pogostemon; species Pogostemon cablin. The sequence goes on from CM042981.1 coordinate 20,874,707, forward strand.
TTCTACAGTAGGGTTGGTTAGTTGGTCGGTATGGTGGCCGGTTAATAGTTCAATGTCTACCAACCTACATATCATTGACCGATCGCCTTATAATCTTGATAATGAGATTACTTTTTATCACGTCTATTTTTCAAAGGTCCCCTTTTGCAATTTCTAGATCAGTCGGGTAAGAGTTCTACAGTAGGGTTGGTCGGCTAGTAGGTCTGGTGGTCGGTTAATAATTTTAAAGTCTATCGACCCACATATAATCCACCGATCACCCTGTAAAATTGATAATGAGATTACATTTTATATCGTCTATTTTCAAAAGGTTCTCCTCTGATTTTTCTAGATAAGTCGAGTAGGATTTCTACAGTTTTCCAAAGGTCTCCCTTTGTTATTTCTAATTTAGTTGGGTAGGAGTTCCACAGTAAGGTTGGTCGGTTGGTCGATCTAGTGGTCGATTAATGGTTCCAATGTCTACCGACCTACATATCATCGACCGATCGCCTTGTAAACTTGATAATGAGATTACTTTTTATCACATCTATTTTCCAAAGGTCTTCTTTTGCTTTTTCTGGATCAGTTGGGTTTGATTTCTACAGTAGGGTTGGTTGGTTGGTCGGTCTGGAGGTCAGTTAATAGTTCCAAAGTCTACCGACCTACACATCATCGACCGATCTCCCTGTAAACTTTATAATGAGATTATTTTTTATCGCGTCTATTTTTCAAAGGTCCCCCTTTGCTATTTCTATCTGTGAGATAGGAGTTCTACAGTAGGGTTGGTCGGTTAATGAGATTACATTTTTCGCCTCTATTTTCCTAAGGTCCCCCTATGTTGTTTCTAGATCAGTCGGGTAGGAGATTCACAGTAAGGTCGGTCTATTGGTTGGTTAATAGTTCCAATGTCTATCGACCCATATAGCATTGTCCAATCACCCTGTATACTTGATAATAAGATTAATTTTTAACGAGTCTATTTTTTAAAGGTCCCCTTTTGCTATTTATAGATAAATCGGGTAGAAATTCCACAATAGGGTCGGTCGATCGGTCGGTCGATCATGTTGTCAGTAAATAATTTCAATATCTACCGACCCATATATCATCAATCAATCACCCTTTAAAGTTGATAATGAGATTACATTTTATTACGTCTATTTTTCAAATGTCCCCCTTTGCTATTTCTAGATCAGTCGGGTAAGAGTTCTACAATTTTTCCAAAGGTCCCCCTTTGCTATTCATAGATTAGTCGGGTAGGAGTTCCATAGTAGGGTTAGTCGGTTGGTGGGTCTGGTGGTCGGTTAATAGTTCAAAAGTCTACCAACCCACATATCATCAACCGATCTCCCTGTAAACTTGATAATAAGATTACTTTTTATCGAGTCTATTTTTCAAATGTCCCCCTTTTGCTATTTCTCGATCAGTCGGGTAGGAGTTCTACAATAGGGTTGGTCGATCTGGTGATCGATTAATAGTTCCAATGTCTACTGATGCACATATTATCAATCAATCACCCTGTAAACTTGATAATGAGATTACTATTCATCGCGTCTATTTTCCAAAGGTCTCCCTTTATTATTTCTAGATCTGTCGGGTAGGAGTTTTATAGTAGGGTTGGTCAGTTGGTTGGTCTAGTTGTCGGTTAATAGTTTTAATGTCTACCGACCTACATATCATCGACCGATTACGTTGTAAACTTGATAATGTGATTACTTTTTATCACATATATTTTCCAAAAGTCTCCCTTTGTTATTATGTAGATTAGTAGGGTAGGAGTTCTTCAGTACGGTAGGTTGGATGGTCGGTCTGGTAGTCATTTAATAGTTCCAATATCTACCAACCCACGCCCGTTGCCTAGAATTGCCCACGAGTTGCCCACGCCCATTGCCTAGGATTATTACCACAGGTTGCCCAAGCCCATTTTCTAGAATTGCCCACGGTCGTTGCCTAGAATAGCCCACGGGTTGCCCACGCCCATTGCCTAGGATTGCACTCGGGTTTTCCACGCCCGTTGCCTAGGATTGCCCGGGGGTTGCCCACAACCGTTGCCTAGGATTGCCAACGGGTTGTCCACACCCGTTGCCTAGGATTGCACACGCCCATTGCCTAGGATTGCCTACTGGTTGTCCACGCCCGTTGCCTAGGATTGCCCATGGGTTGCCCACGCCAGTTGCCTAGGATTGCCCACGGGTTGCCCATGCTCGTAGCCTAGGATTTCCCATGGGTTGCCCACGCCCGTTGCCTAGGATTGCCCATGCCCGTTGTCTAGGACTGCCCGTACCAGTTGCTTAGGATTGCCCACGGGTTACCCAGGCCTGTTGCCTAGGATAGCCCACGGGTTGCCCACACCCATAGCCTAGGATTGCCCATGGGTTGCGTACGTCCGTAGCTTAGGATTGCCCGCGGGTTACCCAAGCCTGTTGCTTAGAATTGCCCACGGGTAGCCACGCCGACTGATATAGAAATAACAGAGGAAGACCTTTGGAGAATACGTTAAAAATATATCTAATTATCAAGTTTACAGGGCGATCGTTCGATGATATGTTGGTCGGTAGATGTTGAAACTTTTAACCAACCACCTTACATACCAACTGACCGACCCTAGTTTGGAACTCCTACCTAACTGATCTGGATATAGCAAAGGGGGACCTTTTGAAAATAGACGTGGTAAAATATAATCTCGTTAACCGACCAACCCTTCTGTAGAACTCCTACTCGAGTGATCTACAAATAACAAAGGAGGACATCTGGAAATACTGTAGAACTTCTACCCGACTAATCTTTAAATAGCAAATAAAGACCTTTGAAAAATAGACGCGATAAAATATAATTTCATTATCAAGTTTATAGTGCGATTGGTTGATGATATGTGGGTTGATAGACATTGGTACTATTAACTGACCACTAGGCCGACCAACTGACTAACCCTACTATAGAACTGCTACCCGACTGATCTAAGAATAGCAAAGAGGGACATTTGGAAAATAGACGTGTTAAAAATTAATCTCATTATCAAGTTTACAAGGCGATCGATTGATTATATGTAGGTCGGTAGATATTGAAACTATTAACAAACCACCTGACTGACCAATCGAACGACCGTATTGTGGAACTCCTACCCAACTGATTTAGAAATAGCAAAGGGGGACCTTTGGAAAATTGGCACGATAAAATATAATCTCATTATCAAGTTTACAGTGTGATTGGTCGATAGATATTGGAACTATTAATTGACCACCAGACCGACCAACCGACTAACCATCCTATAGAACTACAACCCGACTGATCTAGAAATAGCAAAAAGGGATCTTTGTAAAATAGACGCGTTAAAAATTAATATCATTATCGAGTTTACAGGGTGATCGGTCAATGATATGTAGGACGCTAGACGTTAAAACTATTAACCAACCACTTGACCAATCGACCGATCGACCCTATTGTAGAACTTCAACCCAACTGATCTGGAAATAGTAAAGGAGGACCTATGAAAAATAGACACGATAAAATAAAATCTCGTTAACCGATCAACCATACTGTAGAACTCCTACCCAAGTGATATAGAAATAGCAAAGCGGAACCTTTGGAAAAACTGTGGAACTTCTACCCGACTGATTTAGAAATAGCAAATAAAGTCCTTTGGAAAATATACATGATAAAATGAAATTTCATTATCAAGTTTATAGTGCGATTGGTTATTGATATGTGGGTTGATAGACATTGGAACTAATAACCGAGCACCAGACCAACCATCCGACTAACCCTACCCGACTGATCTAAAATAGCAAAGACGGACCTCTGCAAAATAGACGTGTTAAAAATTAATCTCATTATCAAGTTTACAAGGCGATCAATCTATGATATGTGGGTCGGTAGATATTGGAACTATTAAACGACCACCAGATCGACCAACCGACTAACCTTACCATAGAATTCCTACCCGACTGATCTAGAAATAGCAAAGGGGGACCTTCAAAAAATAGACACATTAAAAGTTAATCTCATTATCAAGATTTCACAGGGCCATCGGTCAATGTTATGTGTGTAGGTAGACGTTGGAATTATTAACTGACAACCAAATCGACAAACTGACCAAACCTACTTAAGAAATCCTACCCGACTAATCAATAAAGTGCAAAGGGGACATTTGGAAAATAGACACGATAAAAAGTAAGATAATAGAACTATTAACCGACCACCAGACCGACCAAACGATCAATCTTACTATGGAACTCCTACCCAACCTATCTAGAAATAGCAAAGGGAGACCTTTGGAAAAATTATAGAACTCCTACCCTACTAATCTAGATATAGCAAAGGGACCTTTGAAAAATAGACGCGATAAAATGTAATCTTATTATTGTTGGATTGTATATTAAAAGTCTAGCTTTAGTATGAACAATGTCATAATAATATTTGAAATGAGAATCATTGATCAAATGATTGCATCTTATAATTTATTTATATGCATGATGCAATAGTCCATTTACTTTATACTGTAGATAATATGTTGTGCGACAACACGCAGAAGATCATATTATCGGTTTCCTTATAAAGTATAAATAGATGCTCACAACTGAGATAGACGGGGACTCTCTATCGGTATGGTTGTAGTGTGGTTTCGTATTAGCTTGTCTTGGCTATAGAATCACATTAGTGTACTTGTGTGTATTGAGCAGGACCGCCTGAGATCGTACTTCTTATACTGACTATATAGTAGAACTTGATCTCTGTTATTATGGAAGTTCGTGCTCTTAATCCCTATACAATAACCTCGACACGTAGGGCAGTATGTATTTCTTTGATTCATCAATGGGTGAGATTTATAAGTATTAAATCAATATACTCGGTGAGTTGGGAAGTAGTGCTGTCTCTATGGTGTGCTGTTGATTGTAGAAGGAATCCATGTCCGACATAGGTTGATGATGTCACCTTGAGGAGCTCATAAGGTTTTTCATGTAAATCTTGCAAGTGGATTAATTTCCGGCATGATAATAAGGTTGAGTGGTACTACTCTCGGATGAGATATTAATTAATTTGAGTTGTCAGTAACTTAATTAATTAATAGACATTGTATATCTTAAACATGGGGAGACCATCGGGCTTATAATAAGAAGGAGCCCAGAACATAATTTGGGATTAGACGGGTAGTGCAGTAATAATATTTTAGTGGACTATATTATTATTATTGGATTTAATTAAAAGCTTTGGGCTAAGCTTGGTTAATTAAATTCAATTGAGGCCCAGTCCAATTTCTCCTCCTGGTCCCTGCTGTAGCCCAAGTATATAAGTCATCTCAGTTCCTGTTAAACCTAAGTCTGTGCCTCATTTGAGATACGGGAGACAACAGAGAGCAGATTGAGAGAACTCTGGGGATTGTTGACCACCCAACACCAGAGTTGACTTTGGGATATACGGTAGAAGATCAGAGGTGTTCTTCACTGCTGTTCATCCTCTACATCGACCTAGAAGTAAGGTAAACATTTTAATTGCTTCCACTGATTGTTTGCTTGTTATTCTAACGATCACGTTGATCCACATGATCCAATTGCCAACAATGGTATCAGAGCGTTGGTTTCGTGGTGAAACATGAGACGTTAGGTGGGGTTTGTTTCATACGTGTTTATTGTCAAATTGAAAGCATGTATGATACGGCTTATATGATTATGTGAAATAATCTGATTATAATTACCTGCGAGTAAGGGGTTTGTTATTATTATTATTTTATGCAAAAAATCCCATCTGCTGTTCATGTAATTGTGCAATCCCTATACTCGGTTGTTCATCGGTGGCTGCATCAGTCAGTAAGTATCCTTGGAGTTTTTTTTCTCATCAAGAAAAGAATCAGAAAGTATGAAATCGTTGCTGTCATTATCAAACGAATCATACACACACTTGGCTGAACACTGCTTGAAACTGAGTGGCGTGAAAAAAAAAAAAGGCGAACAGTGACGCTGAAGGACAGAACGGTGATGGCGGCTGTGCCTGTCGCCACCCGGTGAAAGCCGATGGGTGTCACGGCTGAACGAAGAAGGCAGGAGGCAGTGGGTAGAGTTCATGTACATACAGGCCTGACGATGGAGACGACATGAACTGCATCACTTGCAGTCGCTGTTTGGCGATGGAGGCGTATCGACGGGACCCGATTGTACGCGCTGCAGACTGGTGCTCCTGAGGTTCTGGACAGTGACGGAATCCAGTCGTTGGTTATCTCTGCAAGCATGTCTTTCGGCAAATCCTTCGTGGGCTCTGGCAAGTCTGTGTCGGATCCAGACGCGGGACTCGATCGTCGCGGATACCAGGCGAGCTGGTCCTATCACCAGAAGTCCCTGCGTATTTCTGAGACTGCAGGTCGGCGGCGGCGCTGCAGGTTAGTGTGCAGCATTTTTGTGCACGCGGATGATTGGTGGCGGCGGGCGCATCACGACAGCGGTATACTCTGCGGACTGGCGGTCTGGTCACCATCAGACGATGCTTCTGCCAGATTCCGGGTGAGACACCGCTGGGTTCCAGGCTTGTCGTCGATGGCTAAGACTTGCTGTTGGTGGCAGCGCTGACGATTGTGGTCGGCGGGAACACTGTTGTGAGCGGCGGCCTTCCAGTCGGTACCGGCGCTGGTGGTTGCTATCGTCGGAGTAGGAAGGCAGCACGGTACACGGCTGACGATGCGGCTCTGGAGGATTGTGGGCGCGGCTTCCGGTAGCTGCGACACCAGGTTGCACCGGCGACAACTAGTGGCAGTCGTGGGTAGCAGGCGGGTGTGTGAGGACAGAGGATTGCGGCTGTAATTTTTAGGGCAGCGATGATGATCTTGCTGGACCTTACCTTTTTTTTTAATTTGGTTATGGGCTGTATCCATTGGGCCCATATTTTATTATATGCAATTGGGCTACTGGGCCCAATTTTATATTAGGTGTTGCTGGGCCCAATTTATTAATTGGAATGCTTGTGTTGGGCTGCTGGGCCAATGGGCTACTCAATTTTAATTTGGTTTTGGGTTGTTGGCCCAAATTTAATTAAAATGGAAATGGGCTGCTGGGCAATATTTACTCCTGGTTTTAATTAATTGTGGTTAATGGGCCAAGCATGATAAATTAGTTATTTATTAATGGGCTAATTTTGTGCTAGTGGGCTTGGTGGTTTTAATTTAATTTTGGGCTGAGTTAATGAGTCATGGATAATGGGCTTGATTAATTATTTAGTCTGCTGCTCATTTTGTACTTATTTGTTGCTCTAGGGCCTAATTAATTGATCCAACATTATTATGCAATTAATTATTATATATAATTGATTTAATTATTTTACTTGACAATTAATTGTTATATATGAAAGGCATGTTCTATGTGATTTATTTATTTAAATTGCTGTAAATAGAAGCATGTCTAGGTTGTATATTTTATTCTCGAATATTATATGCATGTTAAAAACCCTCGGTGTTTAAATAACTAAGTGGGAGAGGGAATTGGTAAAAATTCACGCGGCCTCCATTATTGGTTTGTAAGTGATGCAAGTATACTTGCGTGTTGGCATAGACCTTCCTCCCAATCGGATGAGTATATTTGTGGATCACTGGTACAGACTTCATTAAATAATTATTATTTGTAATGTGATGTACATGAACTTGCGTGTTGGCATAGACCTTCCTCCCCATCGGATGAGTTCATTTGCGGATCACTGTACAAACTTGTAATTGATGACTGTAGGAAGTTATCCGAGCGCGTGTGTACTTCTCCATCTGTAAGGCGCACAAGCTTGGGCCGCGGACTTGGGGTCAAATAATGGTGATACTTAGATGTAAATAATAAGTATCCTCCCCATCGGAGTCACTGCTTTTATTTTCATGGCTAAAGAGGAACCGACTATTAATTATTTTGTCATAAAGTTAGGTTGACAAATGAAATTAATGGGTAAAACCTTCTATTGTAAATGTTCGGGTTTGTAAACGTCCACACTATCGTGGCTTGCAGACTCACGGTGCTTGAGATGTCGGTGAATTTTAATTATATTATTTTGAGGGAATCAATATAAAAGGATAAAATTCAAAGATTTGATCGGAAAATTTATTTGTGATTCTCTGAATTTCGAATGGTTTTATTTCACTAATTGATAACTAAAAGACATTATATTTACTTGTCCAAATTTGATGATTAGAAAATAATCTTGGTTTTGAAAATTACTGCTTAAGAAAATACATGTGTATTCTCACAAAGGACGTCTCATGATGCCTATTAAAGTCTCTAGTGAAGAGATGAGAGGTTCATAGAAATATGATGGTCTCATGTAACTTTTCGGATACTTGAGTAAATTAAAAGGCAGAAGATCATGGTTGAATTGATGAATGAATTGAAAAAGCTTGGAATAGAAATTGAAAGGGAAACCTAAATCAATTTATTCTTCACAATTTGCCTGGATGTTTTGAGCAAGTTCTACCTGAAATACGAGAGGTTGTATATGGTGAGAAACTTCTAACAAAACATGTGGTAAAAGAAAGCCATTTTTCATCATGATGTGAACAAGTTTAATATCTTATTTACTAATGGTTTAAACATGATTAGTGATGGCATCTACTGACACGAAGTATGTAGATACTGGAATCACTAAATGTTTATCACTGAGTAAGGATAAGATTGTTAATAACATGGGTAAAACTACAAATATAGTGGCTATTGCAGTGGGAGTTATTTATTTATCTCATGATAAGAATAAACGATTGATTATGAGAAATTATCTTTACGTACGTTTCATAGAAAGAATTTAATTTCGGTTTCTATGCATTAACGGATGAATACTTCATTTCATTTAAATGACATGGTCATAGTAATGAGGAATGAGGCTATAATCCGTTAAAGTACGTTGGTGGATAAAAAGTATACTCTTGAATCATGTACATCCCACAGATGCAATAATAGTAATTAAATAATGCATTGTCTAATATAAGTAAGAGAAAGGAACCTTCGGAAATGAACTAAACATACATTTAGCGTATATGACTAATTCATTTTACTTGAGTAGGATTCAAAAGTTGATAGCTGATAGACCGTAAGATTTATCTGAAGTGGAAACTATCGGACTTGCGAGTCTTGCTTGGAAGTAAAAATGATTAACTGCCTTTTCAAGGCTGTGGGGTGTAGAGCCAAAGATATATATGTTGGAATTAGTTCATTCTGATTCAAGCGAACCTAATATTATCCAGGCGAGAGGTGGTTATGAATATTCGAAGATTATTCTGGAAACCAATATATTTATATGATGCACTGCATGTCTAAGTTCTTTGATTAATTCAAGAATTGTAAGGCTGGTACAGTGAAGCGTCATGGAAAATATATTAAGTCATTACGATTCAATCATGATGGCGAATACCTCTTGGGATAGTTAGGAGCTATTGATCAGAAGTTGAGATTAAATCTCAAGTTGACTACACCGGGTATGCCCCAAACTGAATGGTGTGGTGGATAGAAGGAATAAGGCTCTTATGGTTATGATTAGATAGATGATGAATTATTTGGAATAATTAAATTCATTTTATGGATATGCCCTAGATACAGTAATTCGTGAAACATTTGTCTGTATATGGGATATCCTAGAAAAATGGAGGGTGATTTATTTAGTCCAAAAGATCGAAGGGTGATTGTCAACACAAACACTGGATTTTTTTTTGGAAAAGGACTATGTAATAAATCACAAACCCATGTATGAGTTGTTCTAAAGGAAGTGAGAGGAAAACACAAAGTTAAAGTACCAAGTGTACAAGAGGATATACCACAAGGTAAACTGCAACGCGTGTCACGTCTGATACACAATTACATGTAGTGCCTTATCGTAGTGGGAGGGTTGTTTGACAACCCATAAATATATGTTTTGGGACAGTCATGAAATTTGGTCCCTAGTAAACATGGTATTATCCCACGGATACGACGTAACACTACAAGATTAAAATACGGAATCTTAGTAAGTTGCAATGTATGTTGAAATAGAATATACGGATTCTAAATTAAGTCTGGAGCTTGAAGGATCACTAAAATGGTATAAAAGCCATTGCAAGTGGTCATAGCTTGTTGAAAACCTTGGAAGCAAAGCTTGTTGCGAAAAGGTGTACTCAGAAAGAAATGGTTCGATTATGAGGAAACATGTTCGCTGGTAGCTATGCTTATATTGATCCGGATTCTATTATTTATTGCTGCTATGAGGAACAGCAAATAGATGTCAAGACAGTTTTCCTGATTGGAAGTCTTGAGGAAAACATCTATGTGAAGCAACCAGAGTAATTCATTGCAAAGTACTAATAGCATTTTGATAGTAAGCTTAAAATTGTCCAGCGATGGACTAAAGCAAACTTTAAGATCGTGAAGCATCTGTTTTGATTAGGTAATCCAGTGGCATGGATTTAAATCAATGAGCGGATGAGTCTTGTGTGTTGTAAAGAGTGACGGAAACATGGTGGTATTTCTTGGACTATATGTAGATAGTATCTTGCTCATTGGAGACAATGAAAAAGTATTATCGGGCGTATGGGTATGGTAAATAAAGCGGTAGAGATGAAGGACTTAAGAAAAGCAAAATATATCCTTTTGATCACGGTAATACGGATCACAAGAAAGGATGTTATGCTTATCTCAAGTTTCATAAAATGATACAATCCATACTCGTTTAGCATATGAATTTATCTAAGTGATTGTGTCTTTAAGATACAAAAAGAAGATAAACAAGATAAAAGCGGTTCCTTATGCTTCGGTAAATAGGAAGCTTAATCTAAGGTATGCTATGGATGAAGTTGGATGTCTGTTTAGCTGAACGCATGAACAGTGGGTATCAACGTAATCCAGAACAAGAATGATGAACTGTGGTAAGACATATATAAAGTGCCTGAGAAGGACTGGAAATTATATGTGGACTTACTGGACAGATTCACTGCTTCTTGTGGATTATGAAGATTCAGATTTTTTAGTCAGATTGGACGGCAGTAAATTCACCTCAAAGGTTATGTGTTTAATCTTAGGAAGTAGAGTCATAATGTGGAGGAGTGTTATATAGAAATATATTTCAGACTCCGGAATCCATCATGGAAAGATGATAAATTGGAGCCTATAAGGTAGCCAAAGTATATATATAACTCTAGAGACTTCATGATGGACTTTGAAGTGTTTCTAAGTTTGCCCAAGGTAATCACAATTTACATTGATGATACTGGTGCAGTTGCAAACTTGAAGAAATCACAAGTCCATAAGGCAATTAAACACATGGAGCGCGAGTACCACCTGTTACGAGAAATCGTATGATGAGGAGAAGGTTGTTGTCGCCTAGATTGCATCGGATGATGACCTAGTAAACCATTTACAAGGACCTTAAGGCGAGAGCTTTTAATGGTCGTGTAGTGGGAGTAGAAATCAGATGTATGGCAGAAGACATGACAGCATAGTCTTTTAGTATAAGTGGGAGATTGTTGGATTGTATACTAAAAGTCTAGATTTAGTATGAACAATGTCATAACAATATTTGAAATGAGAATCATTGATCAAATGATTGCATCTTATAATTTATTTATATGCATGATGCAATAGTCCATTTATTTTATACTGTAGATAATATGTTGTGCGACAACACGCAGAAGATCATATTATCGGTTTCCTTATAAAGTATAAATAGATGCTCACAACTGAGATAGACGGGGACTCTCTATCGGTATGGTTGTAGTGTGGTTTGGTATTAGCTTGTCTTGGCTATAGAATCACATTAGTGCACTTGTGTGTATTGAGCAGGACCGCCTGAGATCGTTCTTCTTATACTGACTATATAGTAGAACTTGATCTCTGTTATTATGGAAGTTCGTGCTCTTAATCTCTATACAATAACCTCGACACGTAGGGCAGTATGTATTTCTTTGATTCATCAATGGGTGAGATTTATAAGTATTAAATCAATATACTCGGTGAGTTGGGAAGTAGTGCTGTATCTATGGTGTGCTGTTGATTGTAGAAGGAATCCATGTCCGACATAGGTTGATGATGTCCCCTTGAGGAGCTCATAAGGTTTATCATATAAATCTTGCAAGTGGATTAATTTTCGACATGATAATAAGGTTGAGTGGTACTACTCTCGGATGAGATATTAATTAATTTGAGTTATCAGTAACTTAATTAATTAATAGACATTGTATATCTTAAACATGGGGAGACCATCGGGCTTATAATAAGAAGGAGCCCAGAACATAATTTGGGATTAGACGGGTAGTACAGTAATAATATTTTAGTGGGCTATATTATTATTATTGGATTTAATTAAAAGCTTTGGGCTAAGCTTGGTTAATTATATTCAATTGAGGCACAGTCCAATTTCTCCTCCTGGTCCCTGCTGTAGCCCAAGTATATAAGTCATCTCAGTTCCTATTAATCCTAAGTCTGTGCCTCATTTGAGATACGGGAGACAACAGAGAGCAGATTTAGAGAACTCTGGGGATTGTTGACCACCCAACACCAGAGTTGACTTTGGGACATACGGTAGAAGATCAGAGGTGTTCTTCACTACTGTTCATCCTCTACATCGACCCAGAAGTACGGTAAACATTTTAATTGCTTCCGCTGATTGTTTGCCTGTTATCCTAATGATCACGTTGATCCACATGATCCAATTGCCAATAATTATCAAGTTACAGGGCGATTGGTCGATAATATATGGGTCAGTAGACATTAGAACTATTAACCAACCAATCAACCAGTCCTATTATAGAATTGCTACCCGACTTATATAGAACTAGCAGAAGGAGACATTTAGAAAATAGATGCGTTAAAAGTTAATCTCATAATCAAGTTTACAGGGCATCGATCGATGATATATGGGTTGGTAGATGTTTGAACTATTAACGGACCACCTGACCGACCCTACTGTGGAACTCTTACCTGACTGATCTAAAAATTAAGAAGGGGTATATTTGGAAAATAGACGCATTAAAAATTAATCTCATTATCAAGTTTACATAGCGATCGGTCGATGTTATGTGGGTCGGTAGATAATGGAACTATTAACCGACAACCTGACCAACTGACCGATCGACCTACTTTGAAACACCTACCCCACTGATCTAGAAATAGAGATGGGGGACCATTGGAGAATAGGCGTGATAAAAAGTAATCTCGTTAACCGACAAACCCTACTATAGAACTCCTACCTAACTGATCTGAAAATAGGAAAGGGGAACCTTTAGAAAATAGACGCGATAAAATATAATCTTATTATAAAGCTTACAGTGAGATTGATCGATGATTTGTGGATCGATAAACATTGAAACTTTTAACCGACAACCAGACCGACAAATCCTACTGCAGAATTGCTACCTGACTGATATTGAAATTGCAGAGGGAGATCTTTAGAAAATTAACGCGTTAAAAATTTATCAAATTATTATGTTTACAGGGTGTTCGTTCGATGATATATGGGTCGGTAGACGTTGAAATTTTTAACCAACCACCTGACCGACCAACCGACTGACCCTAGTGTGGAACTCCTACCCAACTGATTTGGAAATAGCAAAGAGAGACCTTCGAAAAATAGACGAGATAAAATTTAATCTCGTTAACAGGCCAATCCTTCTGTAGAACTCCTACCCGAGTGATCTACAAAGAGCAAAGGGGGACCTTTGGAAAAAATGTAGAACTTCTACTCGACTGATCTTGAAATAGCAAATAAAGACCTTTGGAAAATAGATGCGATAAAATGTAATTTCATTATCAAGTTTATAGTGTAATTGGTTGATGATATGTGGTTTGATAGATATTGGTACTATTAACCGACCACCAGACCGACTAACCCACTAACCCTACTATAGAATAGCTATTCGACTGATCTAAAAATAGCAAAGAAGGACTTTTGGGAAATAGACGTGTTAAAATTAATCTCATTATCAAGTTTACAATGTGATCGGTCGATGATATGTGTGTCGGTAGATATTAAAACTATTAAACGACCACCAGACCGACCAACTGACCAATCCTACCGTTGAACTCCTACCCGACTGATCTAAAACTGGCAAAGGGGGACTTTTGGAAAATAGACATGTTAAAAGTTAATCTCATTATCAAGATTTCACAGGGCCATCGGTCAACGTTATGTGTATCAGTATACATTGAAATTATTAACCGACCACAAAACTGACCAACCGACCAACTCTACTTAAGAACTCCTACCTGATTGATCGATAAAACAAAAAGGGGGACCTTTGAAAAACAGACGCGATAAAAAGTAATTTCATTATCAAGTTTACAAGGAGATCGATCTATGATATGCGGGTCAGCAGATGTTGGAATTATTAACCGACCACTTGATCGACCCTACTATGGAACTCTTACCTGACTGATCTAAAAATTTAGAAGGGTGACCTTCAGAAATTTAACGCGTTAAAAATTAATCTTATTATCAAGTTTAAATGGCGATCGGTCGATGATATGTGGGTCTATAGACAATGAAACTATTAACCGACCACATGACCAACCGACCAACCGACCTTACTATGAAAAACCTACCCGACTGATCTAGAAATGGAAATGGGGAACGTTCAAAAAATTAGCGCGATAAAAAGTAATCTCGTTAATCGACAAATCCTACTTTGGAATTCTTATCCGACTGATTTGAAAATAGCATAGGGGGACCTTTGGAAACTCGATGCGATAAAATGTAATCTCATTATAAAATTTACAGTACGATTGGTCGATGATATGTGGGTCGATAGACATTGAAACTATTAACCGACCAGCAGACCGACCAACCCTACTGCAGAATTATTACCCGAATGATATAGAAATAGCAGAGGAAGACCATTAGAAATTTGACGCGTTAAAAGTAATCTAATAATCAAGTTTACAGGGCGATCGTTCGATGATATGTGGGTCGATAGATGTTGGAACTTTAACCGACCACCTGATTAACCAACCGACAGAGCCTAATGTGGAACTCCTACCCGATTGAATCTAAAAATAGCAAAGAGAGACCTTAGGAAAATAGACGTGTTAAAAATTAATCCATTATCAAGTTACAGGGCAATCGGTCGATGATATGTGGGTCGGTAGACGTTGAAAATATTAACCAACCACCTAACTGACCAACTGACCGACCCCACTATGGAAATCCTACTTGACTATCTAGAAATAGCAAAGGGCGACCTTTAGAAAATAGACGCGATAAAAATTAATCTCGTTAACTGGAAAACCCTACTATAGAACTTCTACCCGCCTGATCTGAAAATAGTAAAAGGGGACCTTGGAAAAATAACGTGATAAAAATTAATCTCATTATCAAGTTTACAAGGCGATCTGTCGATAATATATGGGTCGGTAGAAATTGAAACTATTAAATAACAACATGACCGACCGACTCTACTGTAGAACTCCTACCGGACTGATCTAAAAATAGCAAATGAGGACCTTTGAAAAATATACGCCTTAAAATTAATCTTATTATCAAGTTTACAGGGCGATCGATCGATGATATATGGTTCAGTAGATGTTGGAACTATTAACCGATCACCTAACCAACCAACCGACTGATCTAGAAATAGCAAAAGGGAACCATTAGAAAATAGACGCGATAAAAAGTAATCTCGTTAACCAATCGACCCTACTGTATAACTCCTACCCGACTGATCTAGAAATAGCAAAGGGGGATCTTTGGAAAATAGATGCGATAAAAAGTAATCTCATTATCAAGTTTACAGGGCAATCAGTCGATGATATATGGTCGGTAGACATTAGAACTATAAACTAACAACAAGATCGAACAACCGACCAACCCTACTGTGGAACTCCTATTCGACTGTAATAGAAATAGTAAATGGGGACCTTTGGAAAAACCATAGAACTCTTACCCTACTGATCTAGAAAAAGCAAAGGGAGACATTTGAAAAATAGACACGATAAAATATGATCTCATTATCAAGTTTACAAGGCGATCTGTCGATGATATGTGGGTCGGTTAGACATTGGAACTATTAATCGAACACCAGACCAACCAACCCTACTGTAGAATAGCTACCTGACTGATATATAAATAAAAGTGGGAGACCTTTGGAAAATAGAGGCGTTAAAAATTAATCTCATTATCAAGTTTTATAGAGCAATCGGTCGATGATATGTTGGTCGGTAGACGATGGTGTTGGATTGTATACTAAAAGTCTAGCTTTAGTATGAACAATGTTATATCAATTTATTTGAAATGAGAATCATATGATCAAATGATTGCATCTTATAATTTATTTTATATGCATGATGCAATAGTCCATTTACTTTATACTGTAGATAATATGTTGTGTGACAACACGCGGTAGATCATATTATCGGTTTCCTTATAAAGTATAAACAGATGCTCACAACTGAGATAGACGGGGACTCTCTATCGGTATGGTTGTAGTGTGGTTCGGTATTAGCTTGTCTTGGCTATAGAATCACATTAGTGCACTTGTGTGTATTGAGCAGGACCGCCTGAGATCGTTCGGCTTATACTGACTTATAGAAGAACTTGATCTCTGTTATTATGGAAGTTCGTGCTCTTAATCCCTATACAATAACCTCGACACGTAGGGCAGTATGTATTTCTTTGATTCATCAATGGGTGAGATTTATAAGTATTAAATCAACAAACTCGGTGAGTTGGGAAGTAGTGCTGTATCTATGGTGTGCTATTGATTGTAGAAGGAATCCATGTCCGTCATAGGTTGATGATGTCCCCTTGAGGAGCTCATAAGGTTTATCATGTAAATCTTGCAAGTGGATTAATTTCCGGCATGATAAAAAGGTTGAGTGGTACTACTCTTGGATGAGATATTAATTAATTTGAGTTGTCAGTAACTTAATTAATTAATGGACATTGAATATCTTAAACATGGGGAGACTATCGGGCTTATAATAAGAAGGAGCCCAGAACATAATTTGGGATTGGATGGGTAGTGCAATAATAATATTTTAGTAGACTATATTATTATTATTGGATTTAATTAAAAGCTTTGGGCTAAGCTTGGTTAATTAAATTCAATTGAGGCCCAGCCCAATTTCTCCTCCTGGTCCCTGCAGTAGCCCTTATAAATAAGTTATCTCAGTTCCTGTTAACCCTAAGTCAGTGCCTCATTTGACAGTTAGAAAGAACATGAGCAGATTGAGAGAATCCTGCGGATTGTTGCCCACACAACAGCAGGATTCAACTTGGGACATACTGCAGAAGATTGAGAGGTGGTTCTCTGCAACGGTTCATCCTCTACATCAACCCAGAAGTACGGTAAACATGATTTATCGCTTCCGCTATATTTGTTTGCTTTGAAATCCTAACGATCACGTTTGGACCACACGATCCAATTGCCCAATAATTGGTATCAGAGCGTTGGTTTCGTGGTGAAACGTGAGTCGTTAGGTGGGTTGTGATTATTTGATTATATGGTATAATCTGGATTTAATCTCAATTTTTTTTTTAGAGCTTTTCATGTGTTTATTATCTATTCATTGGAAGGCTTGAAATTAGGGATTGTATATGTATTCCTGTGTGTTTTGTCGATTATATGGGTGTGTGATTATTTTGATTGAATTCTCTATACACACTATTAACCATCGATGTTACTATCGCCTGTTGTACACGACTCATACATACACATATCGCTTATGGCTGCTGGAAAATCGGTGAACGAGTCTGATGAATGTCTGGGCGATGCTTCAACGCGAATGAACGATAGCACCCAGCGCGTAAGCGTGGGTTATGGCTTGGCTGCTCACGACAATGGGCTGGAGAAAGGCAAATCGACCAAATTCAGACGGTCTGATGAAATCCGACGCATCCTTGGCGGGTTCCAGGAAAACCGACGACTGATGGATGTAGCCTGCTGGCTGTGGATCGACGGGAGGCTGGCTAGGTGATGTTGGTGATCGGAGATGGCACGATGCCCACTCGTAATGGGTTGAAGGTTTCGTTCCGGCGAGTCGTCCTGGGTCTTCGCTGCTATACAGACGCAGCGTGGCGGATCTGTCGGGCCTTAACGGTTCCAAGCGAGCGCGGGCGGCAGCTTCCCGGCGAGCGCGGGCGGCAGCTTCCAGGCGAGCGCGGGCGGCAGCTTCCAGGCGAGCATGACGGACGCTGGAGGCCCGATTCCGTGGCGGTCGGTGAGGATGGTCACCGGCTTGACTTCGATGGCGATGTTGTCGCTCGTCTCCGGCTTACCGGTCTGCACAGCAGCTTCACGGCAAGGCGGATGCTGGTGCTGGAAGGGCTGGTCGTGGCTGGGTCTTCGCATGACTATGGTTTGCTAGGCGACGCTGATGAGCACGACTGTCGGCACTGCCGCCGGCGGCAACTGGCTGGTGGTGCTGCTGGATCACCGTGCTGTCGGAAGTGAGGGCAGATGATAGCCATGTGACAATGTATATTGCGGCTGGAGAAGGAGCAAGCTGCTGAGCAATAGGGCAGCAAGATTAATGGGCTACCACTGGGCTTTTAATTTTTTGGTTTTGGGCTGTAATTTTGGGCCCAAATTTAATTAAAAGCTTGTGGACTGCTGGGCCTATTTCTTGCTTGTGGGCTGCTCAATTAATTTTAATTTGGTTTTGGGCTGTTGGGCCCAATTTTAATTAAAATGGTAATGGGCTGCTGGGCCTATATTAATTGCTGGTTTTAATTAATTGTGGATAATGGGCCAAGCATGATAATTAATTAATTATATTAATGGAGTAATTTTGTGCTAGTGGGCTTGGTGGATTTAATTTAATTTTGGGCTGAGTATATGGGTCATGGAAAATGGGCTTGATTAATTATTTAATCCGCTGCTCATTTTGTGATCCTTTGTTGCTCTAGGGCCCAAATTAATTAATCCACTATTTATGCAATTAATTAATGTTATATAACTAATTAATTGATTTAATTGTCAATTATTGTTGTATATGTGAAAGGCATGTTCTATGTGATTTATTTATTTAAATTGCTGTTAATAGAATCATGATAAGATGTATATTTTATTTATGAAATATTATATGCATGTTTAAAACCCTCGGTGTTAAATAACTAAGTGGGAGAGGGGATTGGTAATAAATTCCCACGGCCTCCATTATTGGTTTGTAAGTGATGTGAGTAAACTTGCGTGTTGGCATAGGCCTTCCTCCCTAACGGATGAGTTTATTCACGGATCACTGGTACAGACATCATAAATAATTATTGTTTGTAATGTGGCACATAAACTTGCGTGTTGGCATAGGCCTTCCTCCCTAACGGATGAGTTTGTGTGCGGTACACTGGTACAAACTTATAATTGATGATTGTAGGAAGCTACCCGAGCGCGTGTGTACTTCTCCAACTATAAGGCACATAAGCTCGCGCAGTGGACTTGGGATCAAATAATGGTGTACACTTAGGTGTAAATAATTAGTATCCTCCCCAACGGAGTCACTGCTATTATTTGCATGGCTAAAGAGTAACCGACTATTAATTATTTTGTCATAAAGTTAGGTTGACAAATGAAATTAATGGGTAAAACCTTCTCTTGTAAATGTTCGGGTTTGTAAACGTCCACACTAACGTGGCTTGCAGACTCACGGTGCTTGAGATGTCGGTGAATTTTATTTTATATTGTTTTGAGGGAAACAATATAAAAGGATAAAATTCGAAGTTTTGATCTGAATATTTATTTGTGATTCTCTGAATTTCGAATGGTATTATCTCACTAATTGTTAACTAAAAGACATTATATTTACTCGTCCATATTAACTGATTAGAAAAGAATCTTGGTTTTGATTATTACTGCTTAAGAAAATACATGTGTATCTCACAAAGGACGTATCATGATGCCTATTAAAATCTCTAGTGAAGAGATGAGAGGTTCATAGAAATATGATGGTCTCATGTAACTCTTCGGATACTTGAGTAAATTAAAAGGCAGAAGATCATGGTTCAATTGATGAGTGAATTGGAAAAGCTTGGAATAGAAATTGAAAGGGAAACCTAAATCAATTTATTCTTCACAATTTGCCTGGATGTTTTGAGCAAGTTCTACCTGAAATACGAGAGATTGTATATGGTGGGAAACTTCTAACAAAACATGTGGCAAAAGAAAGCCAATTTTCATCATGATATGAACAAGGTTATTATCTTATTTACTAATGGTTTAAACATGATTAGTGATGGCATCTACTGACACGAAGTGTGTAGATACTGGAATCACTAAATGTTTATCACTGAGTAAGGATAAGATAGTTAATAATATGGGTAAAACTACAAAGGTAGTGACTATTGCAGTGGGAGTTGTTTATTTATCTCATAATAAGAATAAACGATTGATTATGAGAAATTATCTTTACGTACGTTTCATAGAAAGAATTTAATTTCAGTTTCTATGCATTAACGGATGGATACTTCATTTCATTTAAATGACATGGTCATAGTGATGAGGAATGAGGCTATAATCCGATAAAGTACGTTGGTGGATAAAAAGTATACTCTTGAATCGTGTACATTCCACAGATGCAATAAATGGTAATTAAATAATGCATCTTCTAATATGAGTAAGAGAAAGGAACCTTCTGAAATGAACTAAACATACATTTGGCGTCTATGACTAATTCATTTTACTTAAGTAGGATTCAAAAGTTGATAGCCGATAGACCGTAAGGTTTATCTGAAGTGGAAACTATCAGACTTGCGAGTCTTGCTTGGAAGTAAAAATGATTAGCTGCCTTTTCAAGGCTGTGGGGAGTAGAGCCAAAGATATATATGTTGGAATTAGTTCATTCTGATTCAAGCGAACCTAATATTATCCAGGCGAGAGATGGTTATGAATATTTGAAGATTATTCTGGAAACCAATATATTTATATGATGCGCTGCATGTCTGAGTTCTTTGATTAATTCAAGAATTGTAAGGCTGGTACAGTGAAGCGTCATGGAAAATATATTAAGTCATTACGATTCAATCATGATGACGAATACCTCTTGGGATAGTTAGGAGCTATTGATCAGAAGTTGAGATTAAATCTCAAGTTGACTACACCGGGTATGCCCCAGCTGAATGGTGTGGTGGGTAGAAGGTATTAGGCTCTTATGGTTATGATTAGATAGATGATGAATTATTTGGAATAATTAAATTCATTTTATGGATATGCCTAGATACAGTAATTCGTGAAACGTTTGTCTGTATATGGGATATTCTAAAAAAATGGATAGTGATTTATTTAGTCCAAAAAGATCGAAGGGTAATTGTTAACACAATAACCAAAATTTTGGAAAAGGACTATGCAATAAATCACAAGCCCATGTATAAGTTGTTCTAAAGGAAATGAGAGAGAAAACACTAAGTATAAGTACCAAGTGTACAAGAGGATATGCCACAAGGTAAACTGCAACGCGTGTCACATCTGATACACAATTACATGTAGTACCTTGTCGTAGTGGGAGGGTTGTTCGATAACTCGTAAAATATATATTTTGGGAGAGTCGTGAGACTTGGTCCCTAGTAAATATGGTATTATCCCACGGATACGACTTAGCACTACAAGATTAAAATACGGAATCTTAGTAAGTTGTAATGAATGATGAAATAAAAGAGGATCATACGGTAAGGTGAAAACCTTGGAAGCAAAGCTTGTTGCGAAAAGGTGTACTCATAAAGAAATGGTTCGATTATGAGAAAACCTGTTCGCTTGTAGCTATGCTTAGTTGATCCGGATTCTTTTAAATTTTCCTGCTCATATTGAATTATGAGGAACAACAAATAGATGTCAAGACAGCTTTCCTGATTGGAAGTCTTGAGAAAAACATCTATGTGGAGCAATCAAAATAATTCATTGCAAAGGGCTAAGTGCATTTTAATAGTAAGCTTATAGGTGTCCATCAATGGACTAAACCAAGCTTTGAGATTGTGAATCATCTGTTTTGATTAGGTAATCCAGTGGCATGGATTTAAATCAATGAGCGGATGAGTCTTGTGTGTTGTAAAGAGTGACAGAAACGTGGTGGTATTTCTTATACTATACGTAGATAGTATCTTGCTCATTGGAGACAATGAAAGAGTATTATCGGGCGTATGGGTACGGTTAATAAAGCGGTAGAGATGAAGAACTTAAGAAAGGTGAAATATATCCTTTTGATCACGGTAATACGGATCACAAGAAAGGATATTACGCTTATCTCAAGTTTCATAAAATGATACAGTCCATACTCGTTTAGCATATAAATTTATTTTATTGGATGTGTCTTGAGACATAAATGAAGATAAAGGAGATGAAAGCGGTTCCTTATGCTTCGGCAAATAAGGAAGCTTAATCTAAAGAATGCTATGAACGAGATTGGATATTTGTTTTGCTGAATGCATGAACAGTGGGTATCAACGTAACCCGGAAAAAGAATGATGAACTGTGGTAAGATATATATGAAGTGCCTGAGAAGGACTGGTTATCATATATACACTTACTGGACAGATTCACTGCTTCTTGTGGATTACGTAGATTCGGATTTTTAGTCAGATTGGACGGCAGTAAATTCTCCTCAAAGGTTATGTGTTTAATTTTAGGAAGTAGAGTCATAATGTGGAGGAGTGTTATATAGAAATATATTTCAGACTCCGGACTCCATCATGGAAAGATGATAAATTGGAGCCTATGAGGCAACCAAAGTATCTATATGACTCTAGAGACTTCATGATGGACTTTGAAGTGTTTCTAAGTTTGCCCAAGATTATCACAATTTATATTGCTGATATTAGTGCAGTTGCAAACTTGAAGGAATCACGAGTCCATAAGGCAATTAAACACATGGAGCGCCAGTACCACCTGTTACGAGAAATCGTATGATGAGGGGAAGGTTGTTGTCGACTAGATTGCATCGGATGATGACGTAGTAAATCCATTTGCAAGGACCTTAAGGCGAGAGCTTTTAATGGTCGTGTAGTGGAAGAGGGAATCAGATGTATGGCAGAAAACATGACAGCATAGTCTTTTAGTATAAGTGGGAGATTGTTGGATTGTATACTAAAAGTCTAGCTTTAGTATGAACAATGTTATAACAATTTATTTGAAATGAGAATCATATGATCAAATGATTGCATCTTATAATTTATTTTATATGCATGATGCAATAGTCCATTTACTTTATACTGTAGATAATATGTTGTGCGACAACACGCGGAAGATCATATTATCGATTTTCTTATAAAGTATAAACAGATGCTCACAACCGAGATAGACGGGGACTCTCTATCGGTATGGTTGTAGTGTGGTTCGGTATTAGCTTGTCTTGGCTATAGAATCACATTAGTGCACTCGTGTGTATTGAGTAGGATCGCTTGAGATCGTTCTTCTTACACTGACTAGATAGTAGAACTTGATCTCTGTTATTATGGAAGTTTATGCTCTTAATCCCTATACAATAACCTCGACACGTAGGGCAATATATATTTCTTTGATTCATCAATGGGTGAGATTTATAAGTATTAAATCAACAAACTCGGTGAGTTGGGAAGTAGTGCTGTATCTATGGTGTGCTGTTGATTGTAGAAGGAATCCATGTCCGTCATAGGTTGATGATGTCCCCTTGAGGAGCTCATAAGGTTTATCATGTAAATCTTGCAAGTGGATTAATTTCCGGCATGATAAAAAGGTTGAGTGGTACTACTCTTGGATGAGATATTAATTAATTTGAGTTGTCAGTAACTTAATTAATTAATGGACATTGAATATCTTAAACATGGGGAGACTATCGGGCTTATAATAAGAAGGAGCCCAGAACATAATTTGGGATTGGATGGGTAGTGCAATAATAATATTTTAGTGGACTATATTATTATTATTGGATTTAATTAAAAGCTTTGGGCTAAGCTTGGTTAATTAAATTCAATTGAGGCCCAGCCCAATTTCTCCTCCTGGTCCCTGCAGTAGCCCTTATAAATAAGTTATCTCAGTTCCTGTTAACCCTAAGTCAGTGCCTCATTTGACAGTTAGAAAGAACAGGAGCAGATTGAGAGAATCCTGCGGATTGTTGCCCACACAACAGCAGGATTCAACTTGGGACATACTGCAGAAGATTGAGAGGTGGTTCTCTGCAACGGTTCATCCTCTACATCAACCCAGAAGTACGGTAAACATGATTTATCGCTTCCGCTATATTTGTTTGCTTTGAAATCCTAACGATCACGTTTGGACCACACGATCCAATTGTCCAACAGATGGAACTATTAACCTACCACCTAACCAACCCTACTATGGAAATCCTTATGGACTGATCTAAAAATAGCAAAGGGGAACATTTGAAAAATAGACGCATTTAAAATTAATCTCGTTATCAAATTTACAGGGTGATTGGTCGATGATATGTGCGTCGGTAGATGATGGAACTATTAATCGACCACTTAACCGACCAATAAACGGATCCTACTATGGAACTCCTACCCGAATAATCTAGAAATAACAAAGGAAGACCTTTTGAAAATAGACGCATAAAAAGTAATCTCGTTAGTCTACAATCATACTGTAGAACTCCTACACGACTGATCTAGAAATAGCAAAGTGAGACCTTTGAAAAATAGACGTGATAAAAAGTAATCTCAATATCAAGTTTACAAGGTGATCAGTTTATGATATGTGGGTCGGTAGACATTGAAACTATTCACCGACCACAAGACTAATCGACCAACCCTACTGTGGAACTCCTACTCGACTGATCTAGAAAAGCAAATGAGGACTTTTGGAAAAACTATAGAACTCCAACTCGACTGATCTAGAAATAGCAAAGGGAGACTTTTGAAAAATAGACGCGATAAAATATGATCTCATTAACATGTTTTCAAGGCAATCGGTGGATGATATGTGGATCGGTAGAAATTGAAACTATTAACTGACCACTAGTCCGATCAACCGACCAATCCTACTATAGAATTGCTACCCGAATGAAATAAAAATAGCAAAGGGGGACCTTTGGAAATAGACGCGTTAAAAATTAATCTCATTATCAAGAATTACAGGGTGATCGGTCGATGATATGTGGGTCGGTAGACGTTGGAACTGTTAACCGAAGTGTTATAATAAAATGTTAAATTTATATGAAGTGTTATCATAAGGAAAAAAAGTGTAACATTAAACTTTAGATAACAGGGGCAACAACAACAACGAAAAAATTATTTATGATTTATAATAATATTTTTTAATTATTAAGTACTCCCTCCGACTCTTTTCAGATGTCACACTTTCCATTTTAGGCTGTCCCACAAAAGTTTGCACATTCCAAAAAAAATAAAAAGTAAAAAACAACCACCCTTCCCCATACACTTTATTTACAAAAAAATCATCTCTACCTAACATACTTTATCATTTATTTATTAAATAAATATACCATTATACCCCTAAAAGTTATTACTTTCTTAATCTTTGTGTCAGAATTGGGGGTGCAATCTTTTGTGGGATGGAGGGAGTAACATTTTTGGGGTGTTATGTAATGTCAGTTATCTTGTAGTGACAGTAGGATCGTTCGGTTGGTCGATTAATAGTTCCAACGTCTACCGACCCATATATCATCGATGGATCGCCCTGTAAACTTGATAATGAGATTAATTTTTAACGCAATTATTTTCCAAAGGTCCCCTTTTGCTATTTCTAGATAAGTCGGGTAGGAGTTCCACAGTAAGATCCCACTTTGCTATTT
Source organism: Pogostemon cablin (assembly GCA_023678885.1). Lineage (NCBI taxonomy): Eukaryota > Viridiplantae > Streptophyta > Magnoliopsida > Lamiales > Lamiaceae > Pogostemon > Pogostemon cablin. The sequence goes on from CM042981.1 coordinate 20,900,320, forward strand.
CTATACCAGTCGGGTAGGTGTTCTATAGTAAGGTCAGTCGGTTGGTCGGTAAGGTGGTCGGCTAATAATTCCAATGTCTACCGACCCACATATCATCGACCGATCATCCTGTAAACTTGATAATGAGATTATATTTTATTGCATCTATTTTACTAAGGTCTCTCTTTTCTATTTCTAGGTCAGTTAGGTAGGAGTTTTACAGTTTAACCAAAGGTCCCCCATTACTATTTCTAGATCATTCGGGTAGGAGTTCTACAATAGGGTTGGTCGGTTGGTCGGTCTGGTAGTAAGTTAATAGTTCTAATGTCTTTCGCCCACATATCATCGAATGATGGCCTTGTAAACTTGATAATGAGATCACTTTTTATCATGACTATTTTCCAAAAGTTTTCCTTTGCTATTTCTCGATCAATCGGGTAGGAGTTCAACAGTAGGGTTTTTCGATTGGTCGATCTAATGGTCAGTTAATAGTTCCAATGTCTACCGACCCATTTATCGTCGACTGATTGTCCTGTAAACTTGATAATGAGATTATTTTTTATTGCGTCTATTTTTAAAGGTCCCCCTTTGCTATTTATAAATCAGTCTGGTAGGAGTTCTACATTAGGATTGGTCGGTTGGTCGGTTTGGAATTTGGTTAATAGTTCAAATGTCTATCGACCAACATATCATTGACTGATCACCCAAAAAAAGTTGATAATGAGATTACTTTTTTATCGTGTCTATTTTTCAAAGATAGGATATCTACAGTAGGATTGGTCAGTTGGTCGATCTGGTGGTTGGTTAATAGTTTCAATGTCTAACGACCCATATTTCATCGACCGATTGCCCTATAAACTTTAAAAAGAGAATACTTTTTATCGCATCTATTTTCTGAAGGTCCTCTTTTACTATTCTAGATCAGTCGAATAGGAGTTCTACAGTATGGTTAGTCGGTTAACGAGATTACTTTTTATCGCATATATTTTCCAAATGGCCCCCTTTGCTGTTGTATATTAGTCGGTAGGAGTTCCATAGTAAGGAAAGTTGGCTGGTCGGTCAGGTGGTCGGTTAATAGTTGTGACGTCTGTCGTCCCATATATCATAGACCGATCACTCAATATTCTTGATAATGAGATTATTTTTAACGCGTCAATTTTTCAAAGGTCTCCATTTGCTATTTCTAGATTAGTCGAGTAGGAGTTCCAAAGTACGGCCGATCAGTTGGTCGATGAGGTGGTGGGTTAAAAGTTCCAACCTTTACAGACCTACATATCATCGACCGATCGTCCTGTTACGTAATAATGAGATTAATTTTTAACGCGACTATTTTCCAAAGGTCTCCCCCTACTATTTCTAGATAAGTTGGGTGGCAATTCTACAGTAGAATTGGTTGGTTGGTCGGTTTAGTAGTTCCAATATCTACCGTCCCACATATCATCGAACGATCACCCTATAAAATTGATAATGAGATTATATTTTATCATGTCTATTTTGCAAAGGTCTCCCTTTATTATTTCTAGATCAGTCGGGTAGGAGTTCTATAATTTTTTCAAAGGCCCCCCTTTGCTATTTCTAGATCAGGCAGGTAAGAGTTCCATAATAGGTTGGTCGATTGGTCTTCTGGTGGTCGTTTAAGAGTTCCAATATCTACCGACCCATATATCTTCGACTGATCGCCTTGTAAACCTAATAGTGAGATTACTTTTTATCATGTCTATTTTTCAAAGGTCCCCCTTTTGGTATTTCTCGATCAGTCGGGTAGGAGTTCTACAGTAGTGTTGTTCGATTGGTCAATCTGGTGGTTGGTTAATAGTTCCAATGTCTACCGACCCACATATCATCGACCGATCACCCTATATACTTGATAATAAGATTATTTTTTAACGCATCTATTTTTGAAAAGTATCCCTTTACAATTTTTAGATTAGTCGAGTAGGAGTTCCACAGTTCGGTCAGTTGCTTGGTCAGTTAGGTGGTCGGTTAATAGTACCAATCTGTAAACGTGATAATGAGATTAGTTTTTAATGCGTCTATTTACCTAAGGTCTCCCTCAACTATTTCTAGATCAGTTAGGTAGCAATTCTACATCAGGGTTGGTCGTTTGGTCGGTCTGGTGGTCATTTAATAGTTCCAATTTCTACTGTCCCACATATCATCGATTGATTGCCCTGTAAACTTGATAATGAGATTACATTTTATCGCGTCTATTTTTAAAGGTCTCCCTTTGCTATTTCAAGATCAATCGGGTAGGAGTTCTATAGTTTTTCCAAAGGTCCCCTTTGCTCTTTTCAGAACAGTCAGGTAGAAGTTCCATAGTAGGGTTGGTCGGTTGGTCGGTATGGATGTCGGTTAATAGTTCTAATGTCTACCGACCCACATGTCATCAACCAATTACCTTGTAGACTTGATAATGAGATTAATTTTAATCATGTCTATTTCCAAAGGTTTTACTTTGCTATTTCTCGATCTGTTAAGTAGGAGTTCTACTGTAGGGTCGGTTGGTCGATCTGGTGGTCGGTTAATAATTCTAATATCTACCGACCCACATATCATCGACCGATCACCCTGTAAACTTGATAATGAGAATACTTTTTATCGCTTCTGTTTTCCAAAGGTCACCCATTGCTATTTTCAGATCTGTCGGGTAGGAGTTCTATAGTAGGGTTGGTCGGTCTAGTGGTCGGTTAATAGTTCCAATATCTATTTTCCAAAAGACCCCCTTTGCTATTTCTAGATCAGTCGGGTAGGAGTTCTACAGTAGGGTTGGTCGGTTGGTAGGTATGGTGGTCGGTTAACAGTTCCAATGCCTACTGACCCACATATCATCGACCGATCACCCTGTAAACTTGATAATGATATTACTTTTTATCGCGTCTATTTTCTAAAGGTCCTCCTTTGCTATTTCTAGATCAGTAGAATAGGAGTTCTACAGTGGCGTTGGTCGGTTAACCAGATAACTTTTTATTGCATCTATTTTCCAAACATCCCACTTTACTGTTTCTATACCAGTCGGGTAGGTGTTCCATAGTAAGGTCAGTCGGTTGATCGGTAAGGTGGTCGGTTAATAGTTCCAACATCTACCGACCCATATTTCATCGACCGATTGCCCTATATTCTTGATAATGAGATTAATTTTTAACGGGTCTATTTTTCAAAGGTGTCCATTTGCTATTTCTAGATCAATCGGGTAGGAGTTCCATAGTATGGTCGGTCGGTTGGTCAGACAGATGGTCAGTTAATTGTTCCAACCTCTACCAACTCGCATATCATAGATCGATCGCCCTGTAAACTTGATAATGAGATATATTTTTAACGCGTCTAGTTTTCAAAGGTCTCCCTCTGCTATTTGTGGATCAGTCGGGTAGCAATTCTACAGTAGGGTTTATCAGTTTGGTGATCGGTTAATAGTTCTAATGTGTACCGACCAACATATCATCGATCGATCACCTTGTAAACTTGATAATGAGATTACTTTTTATTACGTCTATTTTCCAAAGGTCTTCCTTTGGTATTTCTCATTCAGTCGGGTAGGATATTTACAGTAGGGATGGTCGGTTAGTCGATCTGGTAGTTGGTTAATAGTTCCAATGTCTACCGACCCACATTTCATCGATCGATCACCCTGTAAACTTGATAAAGAGATTACTTTTTATTGCATCTATTTTCTAAAGGTCCTCCTTTACTATTTCTAAATCAGTCGAATAGGAGTTCTACAGTATGGTTGGTCGGTTAACGAGATTACTTTTTATCGCATCTATTTTCCAAAGGTCTCCCTTTGCTATTTCTAGATTAGTCTGGTAGGAGTTCCACAGTAAGGTACGCCAGTTGGTCAGTCAGGTGGTCGGTCAATAGTTCTGACATCTGTCGTCCCGTATATCATCGATCGATCGCCCAATATACTTGATAATGAGATTAATTTTTAACGCGCCTATTTTTTGAAGGTCTCTGTTTCCTACTTCTAGATTAGTCGAGTAGGAGTTCCATAGTACGGTCCGTCAGTTGGTTGGTGAGGTGGTCGGTTAAAAGTTCCAACCTCTACCGACCCGCATATCATCGACCGATCGCCTTGTAACGTAACAATGTGTTTAACTTTTATGCATCTATTTTCCAAAGGTCTCCCACTACTATTTCTAGATAAGTTGCAATTCTACTGTAGAGTTGGTCGGTTGGTCGGTCTAGTGGTCGGTTAATAGTTCCAATGTCTACCGTCCCACATATCATCGACCGATCACCCTATATACTTGATAATGAGATTACATTTTATCGTGTCTATTTTTCAAAGGCATCCCTTTGCTATTTCTAGATCAGTAGGGAAGGAGTTCTACAGTTTTCTTAAGGTCCCCCTTTGCTATTTCTAAATCAGTCGGATAGGAGTTCCACAATAGGGTTGGTCGGTTGGTCGGTCTGGTGGTAGGTTAATAGTTCCAATGTCTACTGACTCACATATCATCGACCGATCGCCTTGTTAACTTGATAATGAGATTAATTTTTATCACGTATATTTTTCAAAAGCCCCCCTTTGCTATTTCTAAATCTGTCGGGTAGGACTTCTACAATAGGATATGTTGATTGGTCAGTCTAGTGGTCAGTTAACAGTTCCAATGCCTACTGACCCATATATCTTCGACCGATCACCCTGTAAACTTGATAATGATATTATTTTTTTGCATCTACAATAGTGTTGATCGGTTAACGAGATTACTTTTTATCGTATCTATTTCCAAAGGTCAACCTTTGTTGTTTCTAGATTAGTTGGGTAGGAGTTCTATAGTAATGTCAGTCGGTTAATCGGTCAGGTGGTCGATTTATAGTTCCAACATTTATCGACCCACATATCATTGACCGATCGCCCTATATACTTGGTAATGAGATTATTTTTTAACGTGTCTATTTTCTAAAGGTCTCCCTTTACTATTTCTAGATCAGTCGAGTAGGAGTTCCATTGTACGGTCAGTCGGTTGGTTAGTTAGGTGGTCGGTTAATAATTCCAACCTCTAACGACCCACATATCATCGACTGATCACCCTGTAAATGTGATAATGAGATTAATTTTAATGCATCTATTTTTCAAATGTCTCCCTCAGCCATTTCTAGATCAGTCGGGTAATAATTCTACAGTAGGGTTAGTCATTCGGTCGGTCTGGTGGTCGGTTAATAGTTTCAATTTCTACCGATCCACATATCATCGACCGATCATCCTATAAACTTGATAATGAGATTATATTTTATTGCGCCTATTTTTTAAAGTTTTCTCTTTGCTAATTCTAAATCAGTCGGGTAGGAGTTATACAGTTTATCCAAAGGTCCCTCTTTAAAATTTACAAATCTGTTGGGTTGGAGTTCCATAGTAGGGATGGTCGGTTGGTCGGTCTGGTGATCGGTTAATAGTTCCAATGTCTATCGACCCACATATCATTAATTGGTCGCCCTATAAACTAACAGTGAGATCATATTCTATCGCGTCTATTTTTTAAAGGTGTTGCAATTTCTAGATCAGTCGGGTAGGAGTTGTACAATTTTCCAAAGGTCTCCCTTTACTATTTCTAGATAAGTCGAGTAGGAGTTCCACAGCAAGGTTGGTCGGTTGGTCGATCTGGTGATCGGTTAATAGTTTCAATATCTAACGACCTACATATCATCGACCAATCACCTATTAAACTTGATAGTAATATTACTTTTTATCACGTCTATTTTCCAAAGGTCCCCCTTTGCTATGTCTCGATCAGCCGGGTAGGAGTCTATAATAGGGTTAGTTGATTGGTCGGTCTGGTGGTCGGTTAATAATTCCAATATCTACCGATCCACATATCATTAACCGATCGCCCTATAAACATGATAATGAGATTACATTTTATCGGGTCTATTTTTCAAAGGTCTCCCTTTGCTATTTCTAGATTAGTCGGGTAGGAGTTCAACAGTTTATTCAAAGGTCACCCTTTGATATTTCTAGATCAGTCGGGTTGGAGTTCCACAGTAGGGTTGGTCGGTTGGTAGGTCTGGTGGTCGGTGAATAGATTCAATGTCTATCGACCTACATATCATTGATCGATCACCTTGAAACTTGATAGTGAGATTACTTTTTATCACATCTATTTTCTAAAGGTCCCCTTTGCTATTTCTCGATCAGTCGAGAAGGAGTTCTATAGTAGGATTGATCAATTGGTCAATCTGATGGTCGGTTAATAGTTCCAATATCTACCGACGAATATATCATCGACCGATTGCCCTGTAAACTTGATAATGAGAATACTTTTTATTGCGTCTGTCTTCCAAAAGGTCACTCACCCATTACTATTTCTAGATCTATCGAGTAGGATTTTTATAGTAGGGTTGGTCGGTCTGTTGGTCGGTTAATAGTTCCAATGTCTACTGACCCAAGGCCCCCATTTGCTTTTTCTAAATCAGTCGGGTAGAAGTTCTATAGTAGGGTTGGTTGGTTGGTTGGTCGATCTAGTGGTCGGTTAACAGTTCCAATGCCTATCGACCCACATCATGATGCTTGTTTCCTACATCAAGATACATGTACCCATTATTGTGATACTCATTTCCTACATCATGAAACTCATTTCATTCATCATGATGCATATTTCCTTCCTAATCATGCTAATTTCATACATCACGATGCAAACATCATAATGATGCTCATTTCCATCATCATAATGCATATTTTCTTCATCAAGATACTCATTTCCTTCATCATGATGTTTATTTTCATCATCATCATGCATTAATCCCTTAACATGATGCTTATTTCCTTCATCATGATACAGAAATCCTTCATCCTGATGCGCATTTCCGTCATCATGATGCTTGTTTTATTAAACATGATGCTCATTTCATACATCATGATGCTCATTTCCTTCATCATGATGCATATTTTCCTTCATCATGATGCACATTTCCTACGTCACGATGAATATTTTCATCATAATGATGCTCATTTCCTTCATCATGATGCTCATTTCTTACATCACGATTCCTATTTCCATCTTCATGATGCTCATTTCCTTCATCATGATGCTCATTTCTTTCATCTTGATGATCATTTCCTTCATCATTATGGTCATTTCCTTCACTATGATGCTAATTTCCTTCATCATTATCCGTATTTCCTTCATCATGATGCTTATTTCCTACACTATGATGCTCATTTTTTCATCATGATGTACGTTTCTTTCATCACAATGCGTATTTCCTTCATCATGATGCCCAATTCCTACATCATGATGCTCATTTCTTCATCATAATTCATATTTCCTTTATCATGATACTCATTTCCTTCATCATAATGCTCATTTCCTTCATCATGATATATATTTCCTTCATCAAGATGATCATTTACTATGTCATTATGGTCATTTCTTAATCATGATGCTAATTCCATTTATCTTAATGCATACTTCAGTTATCATGATGCTCATTTTCTACAAAATTATACATATTTCCTTCATCATGCTGATCATTTCCCTCATCGTGATGCTCATTTCCTACGTCATTATGATCATTTCCTTCATCATGATGCATGTCTTCTTCATCATGATGCTAATATACTTCATCATGATACGTATTTCCTTCATCATGATACTCATTTCCTACATAATAATGCTCATTTCATTCAGAATTATGTTCATTTTCTACATCACGATGCTCATTTTCTACATTGTGATGCATATTTCCTTCATAATTATGCTCATTTCCGTCTTCATGATGCAAATTTCTTCATAATGATGCTCATTTTCAACATCATGATGGATGAAATCTTCATCATGATGCTCATTTTCTTTCTCATGATGCAAATTTTCATCATAATGATGCTCATTTCAATCATCATGATGCATAAATCCTTCATCATGATGCTCATTTCGTTCATCAATATGCATATTTCGTTTATCATGATGCTCATTTTCTATATCATGATGCTCATTTCCTTCATCATGATGATTAATTCCGATGTCATTATGGTAATTTCCTTCACCATGATGCTCATTCCATTCATCATGATGCATATTTCCTTAATCATGATGCTCATTTCCTACATGATGATGCTTATTTCCTTCATCATGATGCATATTTCCTTCATCATGATTCATATTTCCTTTATCAAAATACTCATATCCTTCATCATGATGTATATTTCCTTCATTATGATTATCATTTCCTAAGTCATTATAGTAATTTCCTTAGTCATTATGCTCATTTCATTCATCATTATGCTTATTTCCTTCAACATGATGATCATTTCCTTCATTTTGATGCTTAATTCCTACATCCTCGTGCTCATTTCCTTCATCATTATGTATGTTTTCTTCATAATGATGCTCCCTTCAATCATCCTGATGCTCATTTAGATCATCATGATGCATATTTCCTTATTCATGATTCTCTTTCCAACGTCATGATGCTTATTTCCTTCATCATGATGCAGAAATCCTTCATCATAATGCTCATTTCCTTCATCATGATGCTCATTTACCACATTATGATGCTCATTTCCTTCATCATGATGTATATTTCCTTCATCAAGATGATCATTTCCTACATTATTGTGGTCATTTCATAATCGTGATGCTCATTTCATTCATCATGATGCTCATTTCCATAATCATGTGGATCATTTCCAATATCATGATGCTCATTTAATTCAAAATGATTCATATTTCCTTCATAATGATGCTCATTTCCTACATATGCTGCATATTTCCTTCATCATTATGCTCATTTCCAACATCATGATGATAATTTCCTTCATCATGATGCAAATTTTCATTATAATGATTCTCATTTCAATCATCATGATGCATAAATCCTTCATCATAATGCTCATTTCGTTCATCAATATGCATATTTCGTTTATCATGATGCTCATTTCCTATATCATGATGCTCATTTCCTTCATCATGATGATTAATTCCGACATCATTATGGCAATTTTCTTCATCACGATGCTCATTTAATTCATCATGATGCATATTTCCTTCATCATGTTGCTCATTTCCTTCATGATAATGCTCATTTCATTCGTCATGATGCATATTTTCTTCATCATGGTGCTTATTTCCTTCATCATGATGCTCATTTCCTTCATCACGAGCTGTATCTCTTTCATCATATTGCATATTTCCATCACCATGAAGCTCATTTCCTACGTAATGATGTATGATTTCAACATCATGATGCACATTTCCTACATCATTATGCTTACTTTATTTCTCATGATGTATATATTTCCTTCATCATGATGCTCATTTCCTACATCATGATACTTATTTCCATGATCATGTTGCTCATTTCCATCATTATGATGATCATTTCCCTCATCATGATGCTCATTTCTTTCATTATATTGCATATTTTCTTCATCATGATACGCATTTCTTACCTTATGATGCTCATTTCTTCATCATGATGCATATTTCCTATATCATGATATTAATTTCCGACATCATTATGGTCATTTTCTTCATCGTGATGCTCATTTCTTTCACCATGATGCATAGTTCCATCATAATGATGATCATTTCATACAATACTATGCTCATTTCCTTCATCATGATGCATGTTTCAATCGTCATAATGCTAATTTCCAACATCATGATGCTCATTTCTTTCATCATAATGGATATTTCCCTTATCATGATGCTCATTTCCTACATCATGAAAAATATTTCCTTTATCAAGATTCTCATTTCTTTTATCATGATACTCATTTCCTTTATCATGATGCTCATTACCTAAATCATGATGCATGTTTCCTTCTTTGTGATGCACATTTCCTACATCGTGAAACTCATTTTATTTATCATGATGCCTATTTCCTTCATAATGATGCTCATTTCCTACATCATTATGCTCATTTCCTTGATCAGGATGCATATTTTCCTCCATCATGATGCTCATTTCCTACATCACAATGCATATATCCATCATCATAATGCCCATTTCCTTCATCATGATGCTATTTCCTACATAACGATGCATATTTCCATATTCATGATGCTCATTTCCTTCATCATGATGCATATTTCCTTTATCACGATGCTCATTTCCTTCATTATGATGCACATTTCCTTCATCATGATGCTCATTTCGTTCATCTTGATGATCATTTCCTACATCATTACAGTCATTTCATTTATTATGATGCTAATTTCTTCCATCGTATTACGTATTTCCTTCATCATGATACTTACTTCCTATATTATGATGCTCATTTCCTTCATCATGATGCACGTTTCTTTCATCATAATGCATATTTCCTTCATCATGATGCTCATTTCTATCATCATGATGCTTGTTTACTTCATCATGATACTCATTTCCTGCGTCATGATGCTCATTTCCTTTATCATGATGCATATTTCCCTTCATCATGATGCTCATTTCCTAAATCACGATACATATATCCATCATCATGATGCTGATTTCCTTGATCATGACACTCATTTCTTTCATCATGATGCATATTTTCTTTATCACGATGTTCATTCCTTCGTCATGATGCATATTTCCTTTATCATGATGCTTATTTCCTTCATCTTGATTATCATCTCCTACTTCATTATGGTCATTTCCTTCATTATGATGCTCATTTCCTTTATCATTATGCGTATTTCTTTCATCATAATGCTATTTTCCTATATCATGATGCTCATTTCCGTAATCATGACGAATGTTTCTGTCATCATATTGCATATTTCCTTCATCATGATGCTCATTTCCTATATAATGATGCTTGATTTCTACATCATGATGCACATTTCCCACATCATAATGCTTATTTCATTTCTCATGATGCAAATTTCCTTCATCATTATGCTAATTTCCTACATCATGATGCATATTTCCATGATCATGTTGCTCATTTCCATAATCTTGATGATCTTTCCCTCATCATGATGCTCATTTCTTTCATTATATTGCATATTTTCTTCATTATGATACGCATTTCCTACCTTATGATGCTCATTTCCTTCATCATGATGCATATTTCCTACATTATGATATTAATTTCCTACATCATTATGGTCATTTCCTTCATAATGATGCTCATTTCCTTCACCATGATGTGCAGTTCCATCATAATGATGCTCGTTTCATACATTATTATGCTAATTTCCTTCATCATGAGGCTTGTTTCCTCACCATAATGCTAATATTCTACATCATGATGCTCATTTTGTTCGTCATGATGGATATTTCCCTTATCATGATGCTCATTTCCTTCATCATGATGCTCATTTCCTATATCATGCTGCATATTTCTTATTTATTATGCTTATTTCCATCATCATGATGATCCGTTCCTTCATCATGATACTAATTTTCTTTATAACGATGCTCATTTCCATCATCATGATGCACAAATAGTTCATCATGATGCTCATTTCGTACATTATTATGCGTATTTCCTTTATCATGATACTCATTTCCTATATTATGATGCTCATTTCCTTCATCATGATGATTGATTCCGACGTCATTATGGTCATTTCTATCATGTCAATGCTCATTTAATTCATCATGATGCATATTTTCTTCATCACGATTCTCATTTCCCACATCATGATGCATGTTTCCTTATTTGTGATGCTCATTTCCTACATCGTGAAACTCATTTCATTCATCATGATGCATATTTCCTTCATCATGATGCTCATTTCATACATCATGATGCTCATTTCCTTCAATATGATGCATATATTCCTTCATCATGATGCTCATTTACTACATCACGATGCATATTTCCATCATCATGATGCTCATTTCCTTTATCATGATGCTATTTCCTACATCACGATGCATATTTCCATATTCATGATGCTCATTTCCTTCATCGTGATGCATATTTCCTAACACGATGCTCATTTCCTTCATTGTGATGCACATTTCCTTCATCATGATGCTCATTTTGTTCATCTTGATGATCATTTCCTACATCATTATGGTCATTTCATTCATTATGATGCTAATTTCTTTCATCATATTACGTATTTCCTTCATCATGATACTTAATTCCTGTATTACGATGCTCATTTCCTTCATCATGATGCACGTTTCTTTCATCATAATGCATATTGCCTTCATCATGATGCTCATTTCTATCATCATGATGCTTGTTTACTTCATCATGATATTCATTTCCTACATAATGATGCTCATTTCCTTTATCATGATGCATATTTCCCTTCATCATGATACGCATTTCCTAAATCACGATACATATTTCCATCATCAAGATGCTCATTTCCTTGATCATGACACTCATTTCTTTCATCATGATGCATATTTCCTTTATCACGATGTTCATTCCTTCGTCATGATGCATATTTCCTTTATGATGATGCTTATTTCCTTCATCTTGATTATCATCTCCTACATCATTATGGTCATTTCCTTCATTATGATGCTCATTTCCTTCATCATTATGCGTATTTCTTTCATCATAATGCTATTTTCCTACATTATGATGCTTATTTCCTTCATCATGACGCATGTTTCTTTCATCATATTGCATATTTCCTTCATCATGATGCTCATTTCCTATATAATGATGCATGATTTCTACATCATGATGCACATTTCCCACATCATAATGCTTATTTCATTTCTCATGATGCAAATTTCCTTCATCATTATGCTCATTTCCTACATCATGATGCATATTTCCATGATCACGTTGCTCATTTCCATAATCTTGATGATCATTTCCCTCATCATGATGCTCATTTCTTTCATTATATTGCATATTTTCTTCATCAAGATACGCATTTCCTATCTTATGATGCTCATTTCCTTCTTCATGATGCATATTTCCTACATCATGATATTAATTTCCTACATCATTATGGTCATTTCCTTCATAATGATGCTCATTTCCTTAACCATGATGTGTAGTTCCATCATAATGATGCTCGTTTCATACATTATTTTGCTCATTTCCTTCATCATAATACATGTTTCCATCATCATAATGCTAATATTCTACATCATGATGCTCATTTCGTTCATCATGATGGATGTTTCCCTTATCACGATGCTCATTTCCTACATCATGAAAAATATTTCCTTTATCAAGATTCTCATGTCTTTTATCATGATGCTCATTTCCTTCATCATGATGCTCATTTCCTATATCATGCTGCATATTTTCTTATTCATTATGTTTATTTCCATCATCATGATGATCTGTTCCTTCATCATGATACTAATTTTCTTTATAATGATGCTCATTTCCATCATCATGATGCACAAATATTTCATCATGATGCTCATTTCGTACATTATTATGTGTATTTCCTTTATCATGATACTCATTGTCTAAAATATGATGCTCATTTCCTTCATCATGATGATTGATTTCGACATTATTATGGTCATTTCTCTCATGTCAATGCTCATTTAATTCATCATGATGCATATTTCCTTCATTACGATTCTCATTTCCTACATATGATGCATGTTTCCTTATTTGTGATGCTCATTTCCTACATCGTGAAACTCATTTCATTCATCATGATGCATATTTCCTTCATCATGATGCTCATTTCCTTCATCATGATGCATATATTCCTTCCTCATGATGCTCATTTACTATATCACGATACATATTTCCATCATCATGATGCTCATTTCCTTCATCATGATGCTATTTCCTACATCACGATGCAGATTTCCATATTCATGATGCTCATTTCCTTCATCATGATGCATATTTCCTTTAACACGATGCTCATTTCCTTCGTTGTGATGCACATTTCCTTCATCATGATGCCCATTTTGTTCATCTTGATGATCATTTCCTACATCATTATGGTCTTTTCCTTCATTACGATGCTAATTTCTTTCATCATATTACGTATTTCCTTCATCATGATAATTTCTTCCTACATTATGATGCTCATTTCCTTCATCATGATGCACGTTTCTTTCATCATAATGGATATTTCCTTCATCATAATGCTCATTTCCTACATCATGATACATGTTTTCTACTTCATGATGCACAATTCCTTCATCAGAATGCATACTTCATTCACCATTATGCACATTTCCATCATCATAATGCTCATTTCCTACATCATGATGCATATTTCTATCATCATGATGTTCATATCCATCATCTTGATGATCATTTCCCTCACAATAATGCTCATTTCCTTCATCATAATTTATATTTTCTTCATCATGATACTCATTTCCTATATCTTGATGCTCATTTTCTTTATCATGATGCATATTTCCTTCATCATGATGATAATTTCCCACATCATTATGGTCATTTCCATCATCGATGCTCATTTCCTTCATCATGTTGCATATTTTCATCATAATGATTCTCATTTCCTACACTATTATGCTCATTTCCTTCATCATGATGCATGTTTCCATCATCGTAATGCTAATTTCCTAGATCATGAAGCTCATTTTATACATCATGATGCATTATTCATTCATCATGATACTCATTTCCAACGTCATAATGAGCATTTCCCTCATCATGATACTCATTTCATTCATCATGATGCTCATTTACATCATCATGATGATTGTTTCCATAATCATAATACTAATTTCCTACATCATGATGCTCATTTTGTTTATCATGATGCATATTTCCTTCGTCATGATGCTCTTATCCCAACATCATGATGCATATTCCCTTTATCATGATACTCATTTCCTTTATCATGATGCTCATTTCCTTCATTATGATGCGTGTTTTCTTCATCATGATGCTCATTTATTCATCAGGATTTATATTTCCTTTATAATGATACTCTTTATCTACATCGTGATGCTCATTCCCTACATCATGATGCTCATTTCCATCATTATGATGCTCATTTCCGTCATCATGATGCTCATTTTCACAATCATTATGCTCATTTCCTTCTTCATGATGCGTATTTCCTTCATCAAAATGCTTATTTCTTAAATCATAAAACTCATATTCTTCATCATGTTTCCCATTTCCATCATCATGATGCATAAATACTTCATCATGATGCTCATTTCGTACATCATGATGCTCATTTCCTACATCATGATGCATATTTCATTCATCATGATACTCATTTTCCTCATCATGATGCTAATTTCCATCATCATGATGCTCATTTCCAAAACCATGATGCTTATTTCCTACATCCTGATGCTCATTTCCATTATCATGATGCATATTTCCTTAATCATAATTCTCTTTCCTAAGTAATGATGCTTATTTCCTTTTTCATGTTGATCATTTCCTTTATCATGATGATTATTCCCTTTATCACGATGCTCATTTCCTTCGTCGTGATGCATATTTCCTTCATCATGATGCATGTTTCTTTCATCATATTGCATATTTTCTTCATCATGATGCTCATTTCCTACATAATGATGTATGATTTCTACATAATGATGCACATTTCCTACATCATAATGCTTACTTCATTTCTCATGATGCAAATTTCCTTAATCATGATGCTCATTTCCTACATCATGATGCATATTTCCATGATCACGTTGCTCATTTCCATAATCATGATGATCATTTCCCTCATCATGATGCTCTTTTCTTTCATTATATTGCATATTTTCTTCATCATGGTACACATTTCATGCCTTATAATGCTCATTTCCTTCTTCATGATGCATATTTCCTACTTCATGATATTAATTTCCTACATCATTATGGTCATTTCCTTCATAAGGATGCCATTTCCTTCACCGTGATGCGTAGTTCCATCATAATGATGCTCATTTCATACATTATTATGCTCATTTCCTTCATCATGATGCATATAATCCTTCATCATGATGCTCATTTCCTACACCACGATGCATATTTCCATCATCATGATGTTCATTTCCTTCATCATGATGTTATTTCCTACATCACGATGCATATTTCCATATTATTGATGCTCATTTCCTTCATCATGATGCATATTTCCTTTAACACGATGCTCATTTCCTTCGTTGTGATGCACATTTCCTTCATCATGATGCTCATTTCGTTCATCATGATGATCATTTCCTACATCATTAAGGTCATTTCCTTCATTACGATGCTAATTTCTTTCATCATATTACGCATTTCCTTCATCATAATACTTACTTCCTACATTATGATGATCATTTCCTTCATCATGATGTACGTTTCTTTCATCATAATGGATATTTCCTTCATCATAATGCTCATTTCCTACATCATGATGCATGTTTTCTACATCATGATGCACAATTCCTTCATCAGAATGCATACTTCATTCACCATTTTGGGATTAAGAGTACGAACATCCATAATAACAGAGATCAAGTTCTATTATATAGTCAGTATAAACCAAACTATCTCAACGCTATTCAATACACAAAGTGCACTAGTGTACAAATATTATCAAAGCATTGTTCATATAAAAATCTAGACTTTTAGTATACAATCCAACACTTACATCATGAATCTAATTTCATTCATCATGATGCTTATTTTCCTACATCACGATACAAACATCATCATGATGCTAATTTCTATCATCATGATGCATATTTTCTTCATCATGATGCTCATTTCCTACATCATTATGCTTATTTCCATTATCATGATGCATAAATCCTTCATCATGATGCTTATTTCCTTCATCATGATGGTCACTTCCATTATCATGATGCTTGTTTCCTTCATTATGAGTCTCATTTACTACATCATGAAGCTCATTCCCTTCATCATGATGCATATTTCCCTTCATCATGATGCTCATTTCCTACATCACGATGCATATTTCCATCATTATGATGCTCATTTCCTTCATCATGATGCATATTTCCTTTAACACGATTCTCATTCCTTCGTCATTATGCATATTTCCTTCATCTTGATGATCATTTCCCACATCATTAGGGTCATTTCCTTTATTATGATGCTCATTTCCTATATCATTATGCGTACTTCCTTCATCATAATGCTTTTTTCCTGCATTATGATGCTCATTTCCTTCATCATATTGCATGTTTCTTTCATCATAATGCGTATTTCCTTCATCATGATGCTTACTACATTCCTTATTATGCATATTTCCATTATCATGTTGCTCATTTCCTACATCATGATGCATATTTCCATCATCATGTTACTTATTTCCGTCATCTTGATGATCATTCCCCTCATCATGATGCTCATTTCCTTCATCATGATGCATATTTTCTTCATCATGATACACATTTCTACATCATTATGCTCAATTCCTTCACCATGATGCATATTTCCTACATCATTATGTTCATTTCCTTCATCATGATGCTCATTTCCTTCACCATGATGCGTTGTTCCATCATTATAATGCTCATTTCCTACACTATTATGCTCATCTCCTTCATCATGATGCATGTTTCCATCATCATAATTTTAATTTCCTTCATCATGATGCTTATTTCGTTCATCATGGTACATATTTCCTTCATCATGATGCTCATTTCCTACATCATGATGCATATTTCCTTCATGATGATGCTCATGTCTTTTATCATGATGCTCATTTCCTTAATTATGATGCTCATTTCCTACATCATGATGCTTATTTCCATCATCATTATACATAAATCCTTTATGAAGATGCTTATTTCCTTCATCATGGTGCTCATTTCAAGCATCATGATGCTTGTTTCCTTCATCATGATACTCATTTCCCACGTCATAATGCTCATTTCCTTTATCATGATACAAATACCTTCATCATGATGCTCATTTCCTCCATCACGATACATATTTTCATCATCATGATGATTATTTCCTTCACTATGACATTCATTTCTTCATCATGATGCATATTTCTTTTATCATGATGCTAATTCCTTCGTCACGATGCATATTTCCTTTATCATGATGCTTATTTCCTTCATCTTGATGATCATTTCCTTCATCATTATGCGTATTTCCTTCATCATAATGCTTTTTTCCTATATTATGATGCTAATTTCCTTCATCATGATGCATGTTTCTTTAATCATATTGCATATTTACTTCATCATGATGCTCATTTCCTACATAATGATGCATGTTTTATACATCTTAATGCAGATTTCCTACATCATAATGCTTACTTCATTTCTCATGATGCATATTTTCTTCATCATGATGCTTATTTCCTACATCATGATGCATATTTCCACGATCATGTTGCTCATTTCCATCATCATGATGATCATTTCCTCATCATGATGCTCATTTCTTTCATTATATTGCATATTTTCTTCATCATAATACACATTTCCTACCTTATGATGCTCATTTCATCCATTATTTTGCATATTTCCTTCATCATGATGCATGTTTCCATCATCATAATTCTAATTTCCTACATCGTGAAACTCATTTCATTCATCATGATGTATATTTTCTTTATCATGATGCTCATTTCCCACATCATGATGCTCATTTCCTTCATCATGATGCATATTTTCCATCATGATGCTCATTTATAATATCTTAGCCCAACTAGTTTTTTTTAGAAAGCCCAAAACCTATTTATTTATTTTTATGGCCCAAAAGGCCAGCCCTATCTTAGCCCAACTAGATTTTTTTTAGAAAGCCCAAACTTATATATTTATTTATTTTGAGGCCCAAAGTTTCAGCCCACTTAAATGGCCTGATATATAATTATTAAGGCTAAAGTTAAAAAAAAAAGAAAGAAGAACGGGAGAAGAAAAACAAAAGAGGGGAAAGAAGAGAGTGAAGAGGAGAAACCATAGTTGATCAAATTCTCCGTTACAACCCTCATCCTAGGTGGTTTGTAAGTTGTTTTGAGGTAAAGAACCATCGACGAAGGGCAAAGGACCGACTTTAGATTCCGGAGAGAGTTAATCACTTCCTTGTGAGTTGATAATTCGGGAACGCCTTCTCTTGTGGGAAGTGTGGACCCTCGATAAATGTGCATTATTTTAGTTTTAGTTAATTGATAAGAAAATTATTTGATATTGTGTTATGTGGTAAAGAGCCTGATTGGGTCGATTGCTCTGGTTAGAGTCCTGTTAGCCATTTTATGAGTATTATTGATTTTAACTTATGTGGAAAAGTCTTGCCGGCTCGATATCTGATAGCATTTATTGTGAATTATTTGAGAATTGATTTCTGGTTATTCTTGTGTGCCAATTAAGACTCTAACTTGAGTCGTTATTCATCTTATGATGCATATGCATATGTATGCCTGGTACCAAGGTTAAGTAGTCCGAATTGGTCACGGTTCGGGTGAGTTGGAGCGACATTGATTAAGTAGCCCGAATTGTCGCGGTTCGAGTGAGTTAGAGTGACAACCAAGTTGCCCGTTGCTTGGCAAACCCGGGTGAGTTAGATCTAATGGGGCACCTGTCCATTTGCCAAATACTGATACTCTGGAGGGTGATCGTTAGATGGATCAGTCTATTATAGGCTCAGTCAACGTCACCGGTGTGGGACATGCATGTCATATATGTTTATATGTTTGATCATTTCAAGCATTCACGTCGATATTGAATTGTGAACTTTAGCACTTGGCGTGTTGAGAAAGAATATTAATGTGCATTTTATCTAGAGTAACGGTGATGGGCTTGGACTGTCTCTCGACGGAGAGCTCAGTTCGAGGAGGATATTGACTACCCACGCGTCTTTTATGTGATAACATGTTGTTTGAACAAATTGTGTTATTCGTAAATGTGCACTAAGGTTTTTATTTTCATTAATATGTATCC
Source organism: Pogostemon cablin (assembly GCA_023678885.1). Classification (NCBI taxonomy): domain Eukaryota; kingdom Viridiplantae; phylum Streptophyta; class Magnoliopsida; order Lamiales; family Lamiaceae; genus Pogostemon; species Pogostemon cablin. The sequence goes on from CM042981.1 coordinate 20,920,006, forward strand.
TGAGTGAGAAATAGTTATTGTGGGACGAAATGTTGGATTTTATGTTATGAACCGCGAGTGGGAATACATGCTTCGTATAAGGGTTGGGTTGACCGGCTTATCACCTCACTGAGCTAGTGGTTTTACTCACACCCATCATTCTTTCCTTTTCAGGCTATTGATATCATTTTGGTTGGAGGTTTGCCTATCGTTTGCTTGTCATCCAATCAGTGTTTTGGGTACTTTCTCTTTTATGTAAATTGGCAGATTCATTGGCGAGATTGTATAGTTTATATTTTGGGACCATGATGTTCTTTTTGTACCCTCGCGATGTTATATCGTTCATGTATATTTTCTTTAAACTAAGTTACATCGTTGTATTTTGTACCTTTGTAAATCCTTGTTGATACTTTATGAGATGATGTCCTCGGGTTGTACCCATTGTTATCAGTTGTTCAGTTCTATAGGTACTTGATAGCAAGCCTTACGTTTTCTATAAACTTTGTGGAGTGGAGTGCACCCATTCCGCGAAATTTATGGTTAACGTGGCGGATGTCGCGTTCTGTCTAGGGTCGGGGCGTGACACATTTCCAACATCACGATGCATATTTCCATCATCACGATGCACATTTCCTTCATCACGATGCTATTTCCTACATCACGATGCATATTTTCATCTTCATGATACTAATTTCCTTCATCATGATGCATATTTCCTTTGTCACGATGCTCATTTCCTTTGTCGTGATACACATTTCCTTCATCATGATGCTCATTTCCTTCATCTTGATGATTATTTGCTACATCTTTATGGTCATTTCCTTCATTATGATGCTAATTTCTTTCATCATATAACATATTTCCTTCATCGTGATACCTATTTCCTACATTATGATGCTCATTTCCTTCATTATGATGCACGTTTCTTTAATAATAATTCATATTTCCTTCATCATGATGCTCATTTCCTACATCATGATGCACAATTCCTTCATCAGAATGCATACTTCATTCAGCATTATGCACATTTCCTTCATCATAATGCTCATTTCCTACATCATGACGCATATTTCCATCATCATGATGCTCATTTCCATCATCTTGATGATCATTTCCCTCACCATAATGCTCATTTCCTTCATCATGATCCTCATTTCCTACATCATGATGCTCATTTCATTTATCATGATGCATATTTCCTTCATCATGATGATAATTTCCTACACTATTATATGCTCATTTGCTTCATCATGATGCATGTTTCCATCGTCGTAATGTTAATTTCCTACATCATGATGCTCATTTCATATATCATGATGCATAATTCCTTCATCATGATACTCATTTCTAATGTCCCAATGCATAATTCCTTCATGACGCTCTTTATCTACATCATGATGCTCATTCCCTACATCATGATGCTCATTTCCATTATTATGATGTACATTTCCGTCATCATGATTCTCATTTTCACAATCGTGATGCTCATTTCCTTCTTCATTATGCGTATTTCCTTCATCACGATGCTTATTTCTTATGTCATAAAGCTCATATTTTTCATCATGATTCTCATTTCATTCATCCTGATTCTCATTTCTGTCATTATGATGCTCATTTCCTTCATCATGATGCATATTTCATTCATCATGATACTCATTTCCCTCATCATGATGCTCATTTCCTAAATCATGATGCTCATTTCCTTCATTATGATGATTAATTCCGAAGTCATTATGGTCATTTCCTATATCCTGATGCACATTTTCATCATCATGGTGCATATTTCCTTATTCATAATTCACTTTCCTAAGTAATGATGCTTATTTCCTTGTTCAGGTTGCTCATTTCCTTCGTCATGATGGTTATTTCCTTTATCACGATGCTCATTTCCTTAGTCGTGATGAACATTTCCTTTATCTTGATGATCATTTTCTACATCATTATGGTCATTTCCTTCGTTATGATGCTAATTTCCTTCATCATAATACTTATTTCAATCATCATGATGCTCTTTTCACAATCCTGATGCTCATTTCCTTCATCATGATGCGTATTTCCTTCATCACGATGCTTATTTCTTATATCATAAAGCTCATATTCTTCATCACAAGATTCTCATTTCTTTCATCATGATTCTCATTTCCATCATCATGATGCATAAATCCTTCATCTGATGCTCATATCCTTCATTAAGATGCATATGTCCTTCGTCATGATGCTCATTTCCTTCATGATTCATATTTCATTCATCATGATACTCATTTCTTTCATCATGATGCTCATTTTCATCATCATGATGCTCATTTTGTTCATCGTTAAACGTATTTCCTTTATCATGATGCTCATTTCCTTCAGCATGATGATTAATTCCTACGTCATTATGATCATTTCCTACATCCTGATGCTCATTTCTATCATCATGACACATTTCCTTATTCATGATTCTCTTTCCTAATTTATGATTATCATTTCCTTCATCATGATGCTTATTTCCTTTATCATAATGCTCATTTCCATCACCATGACGCCTATTTCCTTCAACATGATGTTCATTTCCAACATCATGATGCTCATTTCCTTCATCATGATTCATATTTCCTTCATCATTATGCCCATTTCCTTCATCATGATGCTCATTTCCTTCATCATGACGTATATTTCCTTCATCAAGATAATCATTTCTTACGTCGTTATGTTCATTTCTTCATCATGATGCTCATTTCATTCATGTTGATGCATATTTCCTTCATCATGATGCATGAATCCTTCATAATGATGCTCATTTTGTTCATCAATATGTGTATTTCCTTATCATGGTACTCATTTCCTACATCATGATGCTCATTTTATTTATCATGATTATTAATTCCGACGTCATTATGGTCATTTTCTTCATCATGATGCTCATTTCATTCATCATGATGCATATTTCCTTCATCATGATGCTCATTTCCTATATGATGATGCTCATTTCCTTCACTATGATGCATATTTCCTTCATAATGATGCTCATTTTCTATATCATGATGCTCATTTCCTTCATCATGTTATATATTTCCTTCATCATGATGATCATTTCCTATGTCATTATGGTCATCTCTTTTATCATGATGCTCATTTCATTCATCATGATGCTAATTTCCATCATCATGATGATATTTCCTTCATCGGGATGCTCATTTCCTACATCAATATGCTCATTTCCATCATCATGATGTATATTTCCATCATCATGATGCTTATTTCCTACATCACGATACATACATCAGCATGATTCTTATTTCCTTCAGCATGATGCATATTTTCTTCATCATGAAGCCCATTTCCTTCATCATGATGCTTATTTTCATCATCATCATCATGCATTAATCCCTTACCATAATGCTTATTTCCTTCATCATTATACAGAAATCCTTCATCATGATGCGAATTTCCATCAACATGATGATGCGTGTTTCCTTCAACATGATTCTCATTTCCTACATCAAAATGCTCATTTCCTTCATCAAGATGCTAATTTCCTACATCAATATGCTCATTTCCTACATCAATATGCTCATTTCCATCATCAAGATGCTAATTTCGTTCATTATGATGTGTATTTCCTTCATCATGATGCTAATTACAAACATCACTATGCTCATTTCATTCATCATGATGCATATTTCCTTCATCATGATGCTAATTTCCTACATCATGCTACATATTTCCTTCATCATTACCCTTATTTCCAACCTCATGATGATCATTTCCTTCATCATGATGCAAATTTTCTTCATCTTGATGCTCATTTCCATCATCATGATGAATACACACTTCATCATGATGTTAATTTGGTTCATCATTATGCGTATTTCCTTTATCATGATACACATTTTGTCACGCCCCGACCCCAGACAGAACGCGACAACCACCACGTTAACTATAAATTTCGCGGAATGGGTGCTCTCCACTCCACAAAGTTTATAGAAAACGTAAGGCTTGCTATCAAGTACCTGTATAACTGAACAACTGATAACAACGGGTACAACCCGAGGACATCATCTCATAAAGTATCAACAAGGATTTACAAAGGTACAAAATTCAACGATGTAACTTAGTTTAAAGAAAATATACATGAACGATATAACATTGCGAAGGTACAAAAAGAACATCAAGGGGGTCACCAAATATAAACTATACAATCTCGCCAACGAATCCGTCAATTTACATAAAAGAGTAAGTACCCAAAATACTGATTGGATGACGAGCAAACGATAGGCAAACGTCCAACCAAAATGATATCAACAGGCTGAAAAGGAAAGAATGACGGGGGTGAGCAAAACCACAGCTCAGTGAGGTGATAAGCCGGTCACCCTGACCCTTATGCGAAGCATGTATTCCCACTCGCGGTTCATAATATAAAATCCAACATTTCATCCCACAATAACAATTTCTCACTCAGTATACATATTAATGAAAATAAAAACCTTAGTACACATTTACGAATAACACAATTAGTTCAAACAACATGTTATCACATAAAAGACGCGTGGGTAGTCAATATCCTCCTCGAACTGAGCTCTCCGTCGAGAGACAGTCCAAGCCCGTCACCATTGCTCTAGATAAAATGCACATTAATATTCTTTCTCAACATGCCAAGTGCTAAAGTTCACAATTCAATATCGACGTGAATACTTGAAATGATCAAACATATAAACATATATGACATGCATGTCCCACACCGGTGACGTTGACTGAGCCTATAATAGACTGATCCATCTAACGATCACCCTCCAAAGTATCAGTATTTGGCAAATGGACAGGTGCCCCGTTAGATCTAACTCACCCGGGTTTGCCAAGCAACGGACAACTTGGTTGTTACTCTAACTCACCCGAACCGCGACAATTCGGGCTACTTAATCAATGTTGCTCCAACTCACCCGAACCGTGACCAATTCGGGCTACTTAACCTTGGTACCAGGCATACATATGCATATACATCATAAGATGAATAACGACTCAAGTTAGAGTCTTAATTGGCACACAAGAATAACCAGAAATCAATTCTCAAATAATTCACAATAAATGCTATCAGCTATCGAGCCGGCAAGGCTCTTCAACATAAGTTAACAATCAATAATACACATAAAATGGCTAACAAGACTCTAACCAGAGCAATCAAGCCAATCAAGCTCTTTACCACATAACAGAATGCCAAATAATTTTCTTATCAATTAACTAAAATTAAAATAAATACACATTTATCGAGGGTCCACACTTCCCACAAGAGAAGGCGTTCCCAAATTATCAACTCACAAGAAAGTGATTAACTCTCTCCGGAATCTGAAGTCGGTCCCTTGCCCTTTGTCGATGGTTCTTTACCTAGAAAGGAGATGAGCAATTAAAGACAAATCAAATATAACTAACTATTAGCGGTAACATCACCTTTCATTGCTAAAAACAAATCCTAATCGAGTTCGAACGAGTCGATATTAAATAAAAATGGCATGTAACTCCTTAACATCAGTTCCCAATCCCACATAACCCATTTCAATACATTAACTAAACGAAACGATAGAAAATAAATTTGAATTCGACATAAAAATTATCACGCCCCGATCGTAGACAGAACGCGACAACCGCCACGTTAACCATAAATTTCACGGAATGGGTGCACTCCACTCCGAAAATTTATAGAAAACGTAAGGCTTGCTATCAAATACCTGTAGGACAGAACAACTGATGATAACGAGTACTACCCGAGGACATCATTTTCATAACATACCACCAAAGATTTACAAAGGAACAAAATACAATGATGTAACTCGGTCTGAAGAAAATATACACAAGCGATATAACATCGCGAAAGTAAAAAAAAACAACAAGGGGTACCAGATATGAACTATACAATCTCGCCAATGGATCCGCCAATTTATACACAAAAAAAGAGTACCCAAGCACTGATCGGATGACGAGCAAAAGATAGGCAAACCTCCAACCAAAACCACTAGCTCAGTGAGGTGATAAGCCGATCACGCCAACCCTTATACGAAGTATGTACTCACGTTCATGACTTATAACTTAAAATCCAACATTTACATTCCACATCAAGTATTTCTTACACAACATACAAATTAATGAAAATAAAACCTCTATACGCATTTAAAAAATAACACATTTAGTTCAAACAACATGTTAACACATAAAATACGCGTGGATAGCCAATATCCTCCTCGAACTGAGCTCTCCGTCGAGAGTCAGTCCGAGCCCATCACCGTTACTCTAGACAAAATGAAGGTTAATGATCTTTCTCAACATATACCAAGTACCACAATTTAATATCAATGAGATCCTTGAAATGATAAAATATGTAAGCATATATAACATGCGTGTCCCACACCGGTGACGTTGACTGAGCCTATAATAGGCTGATCCATCTAACGATCACCTTCCAGAGTATCAATATTTGGCAAATGGACAGGTGCCTCGTTAGATCTAACTCACCTAGGTTTGCCAAGCCACGGGCGATTAGTTTGTCACTCTAACTCACTCGAACCGCGACTATTCGGGCTACTTAATCAATGTCGCTCCAACTCACCCGAACCGTGACAAATTCGGGCTACATAACCTTGGTACCAGGTATGCATATAAATCATCAAATGCATAACAACTCAAGTCACAAGATTATCAATAGATTAATCCTCAAATACTTCACAACAAATGATATCATATATCGAGCCAGCAAGGCTCTATAAATTAAAACAAACAATACCCGTAATACATGGCTGACATGACTCTATATGAAATAATATAAGATAATCAATGGACCAAATCATGCCAATCAGGCTCAACCTAGAGTAATTGAGCCAATCAGCCTCTTTACCACATAACACATCACCAAGTAATTTTCTTATCAAGTAAGTAAAGAAAATGAATGCAAACTTGTCAAGGGTCCACACTTCCCACAAGAGAAGGCATTCCTGAATTATCAACTCACAAGGAAATGATTAACTCTCTCCGAAATCTGAAGTTATTCCCTTGCCCTTCGGCAATTGATCTTTACCTAAAAAGTAGATAAGCAAATGAATACAAATCAATATACATAGGAGTTGATATTAAATAAAGGGAAGCTCGTAACTCCTCAACACCAACTCCGAGTCTCACATAACCCGGTTCATATCATTTCTCATATGAAACGATAGGAAATAAATTTGAATTTGACATAACAAATTCTGAAATTTTCCAGCCTGCGGCAGTTCACGAAAAAAATCATAACTAATTGTATATAACTCGGATTGAGGCGTTTCAAGTGGCTACGGAAAGCTAACAAACTCAGATACATAAAGAAATTGAGTTTGTAAATTTCTGAGGGCAATAGATATGCCAAAATCAGTTCGGACAGTGGCTGCGAATCACCTAGAGGCAGTTTACGAAAAAATTCATAACTAATTGTAGAAAAATCGGATTGAGGTGTTTCAAGTGGCTACGGAAAGCTAACGAATCCAGCTACGTATAGAAATTAAGTTTACAACTTTCTAAGATCAATAGCTATGTCGAAAGTAGGTCGAACAGAAGCATACGAATTTCCCTTTACTAGGAAGAAACCCAACAAAATCACAAAATCATGGAGAAAGGAAGCTTAATTGACATATTACTTACCTTAACACACTTATACACCAACTAAAATGAGAGTTGTATGGGAGAATTTGATCACAAGGGTTTCTCCTCTTCCTTTCTCTTCTTTCCCCCTCTTGGATGTTCTAGAAGCCCTTTCTTATTTCTTATCTTCCTTTCTCCTTTTTATTCTATTTTTGACATATATTGTTGGGGCTATTGATGGGCTGGGCTTATTAATAGATTAACCCATTTAAGTGAGTTAGACTTTGGGCCAAAAATAAATATATAGATTTGGGGCTCTAAAAGCAAATTCTAGTTGGGCTAATAATAATAAAATAGATTTTGGGCTCTAAAAACAAATTCTAGTTTGGGGCTGATATATTATAAGGTTTGGGCCAAAGATAAATAAATTATTTTGGGCTTTTAAAAGTTGAGGCAAGACATTATAAAAATTCTGAAATTTTCTAGTTAGCGGCATTTTACGAGAAAAATCATAACTAATTGTAGAATAATCGGATTGAGGCGTTTCAAGTGGCTACGAAAAGCTAACGAGTTCAGCTACGTACAAAAATTAAGTTTGCATATGTCAAAATCAGTACAGTCTGCGAATTACCCACATACCAAAAAGAAAAACCCCACAAAATTACAAAACCATGGAAGAAGGAAGCTTAATTCACACATCACTTACGTCAAAACAACTTAGAAACCACCTAGGATGAGGGTTGTAAGGGAGAATTTGATCAACAAGGGTTTCTCCTCTTCACTCTCTTTTTTCCCCTCTTTTGTTTTTCTTCTCCCGTTCTACTTTCTTTTTTTTTTTTTTTTTTTTAACTTTAGCCTTAATAATTATATATCAGGCCATTTAAGTGGGCTGAAACTTTGGACCACAAAATAAATAAATAAACAAGTTTGGGCTTTCTAAAAAAAAATCTAGTTGGGCTAAGATAGGGCTGGCCTTTTGGGCCATAAAAATAAATAAATAGGTTTTGGGCTTTCTAAAAAAAAGATCTAGTTGGGCTAAGATATTATAAAGTATCCCCTCCTCTAAAAAGTTTCGTCCTCGAAACATAAACGTACCTAGAGATGAAAAGAGATTTGGATGTTGTTGACGCATGACTGACTCTGGTTCCCATGTTTCTTCTTCAATTTGATCACTTCTCCATAGAACTCTCACCATAGGAATGGATTTGTTACGAAGCATTTTCTCTCGGCGATCTACAATTTGAACAGGTTGTACTTCGTACGATAGATTTTCCTTTAATACAACTGGGGGATATTTGAGCACGTGCGAAGGATCTGGTTCATATTTTCTAAGTATAGAGACATGAAAGACATCATGAATCTTTGACAATTCCGATGGTAGCTCAAGTCGATACGCGACACGACCAATCCTTTGCACGATCGTAAAAGGGACAATATACCTTGGACTCAACTTTCCTCGACGGCGGAATCGCAACACGCCCTTCCATGGAGAAACTTTCAGAAAAACTTTGTCTCCTTCATTAAACTCCAAATCGCGCCTTCTATTATCTGCGTAGCTTTTCTGTCGATCTTGCACTGTCTTAAGTCTGTCTTGAATAAGTTGTATTTTTGCCTTCGCATCTTCGATAAGCTCTACTTGTTCGATTTGTCTCTCGCCAACCTCATCCCAAAAGAGCGGTGTTCGACACTTTCGGCCATACAGAGCTTCGTACGGGGGCATTCCAATGCTTGAATGATAACTGTTGTTATAAGCGAACTCGACCCAAGTCACGTACTTATCCCAGCTACCTCCCAATTCAACACCACTGCACGTAGCATGTCTTCTAGTGTTTGTATAGTTCTCTCTGACTGTCCATCAGTCTGTGGATGAAACGAGGTACTGAATAGTAATTTTATACCTAGCGCTTTCTGCAGACTAGGCCAAAAATGGGAAGTGAATCTTGGATCACGATCAAATATGATTGACACTGGTACTCCGTGCAATATCACGATCTCATCGACATATAATTTGGTAAGTTTCTCTAAAGATTCGTTGGTATGCACTGGAAGGAAATGTGCCGATTTTGTCAGATGATCGACAATGACCCAAATTGAGTCATGACCCTTTTGGGTTCGAGGTAAACCAGAAACAAAATCCATTGTGACGTATTCCCATTTCCACTCAGAAATAGGTAGTGGTTGAAGCATGCCGGTTGGTTTTTGTGTTCCGCTTTAATCTGTTGGCATGATAAGCACTTTGATACAAATTCAGCAATGTCCCGTTTCATACCTGGCCACCAATAATGCTCCCGAAGTGTTCTGTACATTTTGGTACTACCAGGATGCATAGCATAGGCTGAAGAATAGCTCTACGAACATCAAGTTCTGATGGAACACAAACACAATTTTTAAAAGTAAGAAGTCCATCATCCCGAATTTGAAATTCTGTTTCTTTTCCTTGATTTAGCTTCGCCATCTTCTGTTGTAAATGAACATCGTGTGATTGTCTTTCTCGAATTTGCTCAAATAAGGTAGGTCTAACCTTGAATTTGGCGATTAATGCAGAATCATTAGACTTTTCACAATCGAGCAAAAAGTATAAAGATTTAAATTGCTCCAACATAGGAAGATAAAAAGATTGAATCGAAGCAAGTGAGGTAGAAGACTTTCTACTCAGAGCATCTGCAACAACGTTCGCCTTGCCATGATGATAATCGATGACTAAGTCATAGTCACTAATCAACTCCATCCATCGCCTTTGCCTGAGGTTGAGCTCCTTTTGGGTGGTGATATACTTTAAACTCTTGTGATCAGTGAAAACCCGACAAGTTGCACCGTACAGATAGTGCCTCCAGATCTTCAATGCAAAGACGATTGCAGCCAACTCTAAATCATGTGTAGGATAATTTTCTTCGTTCTTCTTCAATTGCCTTGAAGCGTAGCAATAAACTTTCCTTCTTGCATGAGAACGCATCCTAATCCTTGTCTCGAGGCGTCGCTATAAATCGTAAATTCTCCAATCGCTGGGTCTGGCAAAGCAAGAATAGGAGCTGAAACGAGTCGTCTTTTCAATTCTTGAAATGCTTCCTCGCATTCTTCACTCCATTCAAATTTTACCCCTTTCCGAGTCAATTTAGTCAAAGATAAAGCCAATAACGAAAAGTCTTTGGCAAACCGTTGATAATATCCAGCTAATCCCAGAAAACTACGAATCTCTATCACGTTCTTTGGACTCTCCCAATCTAGTATAGCTTGAATCTTCACTGGATCGACGTAGATTCCTTCTTTAGAAATGTGATGACCCAAAAAGCTTACCTCACGAAGCCAAAATTCACACATTCAGAATTTAGCATAAAGCTGATTTTCTCTGAAAATGTTCAGAGCAATTCTTAGATGATGAGAATGCTCGTCGTCCGATTTAGAATAAATAAGAATGTCATCAATGAAGATTATGACATACTTATCTAAGTACGGCCGAAAGACCCGATTCATAAGATCCATAAAAGTTACAGGAGAATTTGTGAGTCCAAAAGGCATAACACATAATTCAAAATGACCGTATCTGGTTCGAAAAGCAGACTTAGGGATATCATATTCCCTAATCTTGAGTTGGCGATAACCATATCGCAAATCAATTTTTGAGAACACAGTTGCTCCTTGCAATTGATCAAACAGATCATCGATTCTTGGAAGAGGATATTTGTTCTTGATTGTCACCTTGTTCAATTGACGATAGTCGACACAGGCGAAATGATCCATCTTTCTTCTTGACAAAAAGAACTGGAGCACCCCATAGAGATGTGCTAGGTCGTATGAACCCCTTCTCCAATAATTCCCCAAGTTGTGTCTGGAGTTCCTTGAGCTCAGCAGACGACATTCGATATGGAGTAATCGATATAAGTGTGATTCCAGGAGGTACGTCAATGGAAAAATCAATCTCTCGATTCGGAGGTTGTCCTGGTAAGTCTTCGGGAAAGACATCAGGAAATTCATTCACGATATGGATGTCATCTACTTTAGTTTCAGAAAGAGAAATATCAATGACAAATGCCAAGAATGCCTCACAACCATTACGCATTAATTTATGCGCAGTCAACATTGAAATAAAAGAGAGGGATCTTGCTTGAAGTTTACCTTCAAAAACAAGTTCTGAGAATCCTGGTCTAAGAAAAATAACAAGCTTCTCGTGGCAGTCGAGAATTGCATGATGAGAAGAAAGCCAATCCATGCCAAGAATAACATCAAGATCAATCAAAGGCAATGGTATCAATTCAGCCTCTAGAATGACATCTTTGATCTTCAATGGACAACCAAAGAATACCGAATTACACATTAGACGCTCTCCAAGAGGGGTATGAACGATGATTCCAGGTGACAAATGAGAGATAGGATAATCTAAGATCACAGTAAGATCATCCCGGATATAAGACCTATCAGAACCTGGGTCAAATAAAGCGTAGACCTGATGGTCTCCCACAAACACATGACCTAAAGAAGCAATATTAGGTGAGATTGTGATTTAAAAATTCAGAAATATAGAATTTCTTACGAATGTTTTATTTGTAACCAAGTGGCATCATAAGGCGGGGTTAGATCTAGCATGTGAAAATACTCAGATTATAAATTACAGGTCACAACCTTCGGATCTGAGCGAGCCTCTTCCTGGAAAATATGAAATACTCTAGTTTGCTTCCTTCCTTCCATAGGTGATTGAGTACTAGGGCCGCTTGAGGCATCGGGCACTCTGGTAACTGCAGATCGAGTATCTCTGGGTGTAGAATATGTTAGTTTACCACGAAGCTGACCAGAACACTGACTGCTCACTCCCATAAGCTGAGGACAAGAACTTCGCATAGCCCCGGCTGTCGACACTGAAAACATACTTGAGGAGCCTTGCAGGGGCCGTCGTGATATTTTAAGCAATTCTGGTACTTGCGATGTTCACCAACTGATCCCGAGACATTGCTCCCACCTCTACTAAACTGCTCCCGAGGTTGAGAAAAACTAATAGATACCAAACTTGGTGCACCACGCGAAGATCCCACACCCCTATGCACCTTCGATGCATTTCCTGGAAATGCGCTCCCTTGCCTTTTCTTTTGAGATCGTTTTGCAAGCTTATGTCTCGCCTGAACTAAACTTTCTACCCTCAGGGCTTCTTCTACGAGATCGTCAAGACTCTCGTACTTATCTCCGGACTTGATGCGATCTCGAATATTTAAGTTAAGACCATCTTCAAATCTCTTGCATAAGTCTCTCGTCGTATATGACTCAGGAGCGAATTCTCGCAATTCCAGAAATTTGCTTTCGTACTCCACGACCGACATAATGCCTTGAAAGAGGTTGAAGAACTCCTTTCTCTTCTGATCCTTGATGTACTGAGAGAAGTATCGATCTTTGAATCGTTCCACAAAGATAGCCCACATAATAGTAACCGAAGATGTCTCTTTTAGATTCTGCCACCATCGTCGTGCATCTGGGCCTAACAGCTTGGTCGCAATGACCACACGATAACATTCTTCAATCATCAAGGTGTCAAAGGTCTCTGTAATCTCCTTTAACCATGCCCCCGCTTTAAAAGTATCTCTTGCACCGTCAAATTTCGAAGTCCCCATGTTTTCAACTGCTTTCACCAAATCAGGTATAAAAAGTGCATCTTGAGAAGTAGAACCTCCTAAAGCCATTTCTGGAGTAAAAACTGGTACATTAGTTGTAGGTCAAATTGGTTCATTAGCACGAAGAACCTCTTCAGTGAAAGTCGTAGTCGTATGAGCCATTGTAGGTGGTGGAACACCATGTATTCGAATGTGATCATAATACAATTGGTACTGCTCCATTATCATCATGTACTCAACCCACAACTAGGCCCGTGGTTGCTCTACCTGGAAAACAGGCAACCTATGATCAGAATTGATAGGGTCCGTAACGGTCGGAGGAACGGCATAATCAGAAAAAACATGTCCTCGAGGTCCACGAGGAACAGAAGAGAGTAGAGGACTCGGAGGATCATGAGGAGCATGTCCTCGATCTCGACCTCGACGACGAATTGGAGGTGCCATAATGACTGAAAGGAAGAAAGGAAAGAAAATGCAAGGTCAATATCAAGGCAATACGATACCTTAGGATGACATAGAAACAAAGTTGGACCCATTGGCTCGACTCAAAAAGAATAAGAATCATAAAACCAGGCTCTGATTCCAAGAAAGTTGTCACGCCTCGACCCCAGATAGAACGCGACAATCGCCACGTTAACCATAAATTTCGCGGAATGGGTGCACTCCACTCCACAAAGTTTATAGAAAATGTAAGGCTTGCTATCAAGTACCTGTAGAACTGAACAACTGATAACAATGGGTACAACCTGAGGACATCATCTTATAAAGTATCAACAAGGATTTACAAAGGTACATAATACAACGATGTAAGTTAGTTTAAAGAAAATATACATGAACGATATAACATCGTGAAGGTACAAAAAGAACATCAAGGGGGTCACCAAATATAAACTATACAATCTTGCCAACGAATCCGTCAATTTACATAAAAAAGAAAGTACCCAAAACACTGATTGGATGATGAGCAAACGATAGGCAAACCTCCAACCAAAACGATATCAACAGCCTGAAAAGGAAAGAATGATGGGGGTGAGCAAAACCACTAGCTCAGTGAGGTGATAAGCCAGTCACCCCGACCCTTATGCGAAGCATGTATTCCCACTCGCGGTTCATAATATAAAATCCAACATTTCGTCCTACAATAATAATTTCTCACTCAGTATACATATTAATGAAGATAAAACCTTAGTGCACATTTACGAATAACACAATTAGTTCAAACAACATGTTATCACATAAAAGACGCGTGGGTAGTCAATATCCACCTCGAACTGAGCTCTCTATCGAGAGACAGTCCAAGCCCATCACCGTTACTCTAGATAAAATGCACATTAATATTCTTTCTCAACACGCCAAGTGCTAAAGTTCACAATTCAATATCGATGTGAATACTTGAAATGATCAAACATATAAACATATATGACATGCATGTCCCACACCGGTGACGTTGACTGAGCCTATAATAGACTAATCCATCTAACGATCACCCTCCAGAGTATTAGTATTTGGCAAATGGACAGGTGCCCCATTAGATCTAACTCACCCAGGTTTGCCGAGCAACGGGCAACTTGGTTGTCACTCTAACTCACCCGAACCGCAACAATTCGGGCTACTTAATCAATGTCACTCCAACTCACCCGAACCGTGACCAATTCGGGCTACTTAACCTTTGTACCAAGCATACTATGCATATGCATCATAAGATGAATAACGACTCAAGTTAGAGTCTTAATTGGCGCACAAGAATAACCAGCAATCAATTCTCAAATAATTCACAATAATTGCTATCAGCTATCGAGCCGGCAAGGCTCTTCAACATAAGTTAACAATCAATAATACTCATAAAATGGCTAACAAGACTCTAACCAGAGCAATCGAGCCAATCAGGCTCTTTACCACATAACACAATACCAAATAATTTTCTTATCAATTAACTAAAACTAAAATAAATGCACATTTATTGAGGGTCCACACTTTCCACAAGAGAAGGCGTTCCCGAATTATAAACTTACAAGGAAGTGATTAACTCTCTCCGAAATCTGAAGTTGGTCCCTTGCCCTTCATCGATGGTTCTTTACCTAGAGAGGAGATAAGCAATTAAAGACAAATCAAATATAACTAACTATTAGCGGTAACATCACCTTTCATTACTAAAAATAAATCCTAATCGAGTTCAAACGAGTTGATATTAAATAAAAATGACATGTAACTCCTTCACATTAGTTCCCAATACCATATAACCCATTTCAATACACTAACTAAACGAAACGATAGAAAATAAATTTGAATTCGATATAAAAATTCTGAAATTTTCTAGTTAGCGGCAGTTTACGAGAAAAATCATAACTAATTGTAGAATAATCGGATTGAGGCGTTTCAAGTGGCTACGGAAAGCTAACAAGTTCAGCTACGTAAAAAAATTAAGTTTGCAAACTTTCGAGGGCAATAGCTATATCAAAAGCAGTTCGAACAGTCTGCAAATTACCCACATACCAAAAAGAAAAACCCCACAAAATTACAAAATCATGGAAGAAGGAAGCTTAATTCACTCATCACTTACCTCAAAACAACTTAGAAACCACCTAAGATGAGGGTTGTAAGGGGGAATTTGATCAACAAGGGTTTCTCCTCTTCACTCTCTTCTTTCTCCTCTTTTGTTTTTCTTCTCCCGTTCTTCTTTCTTTTCTTTTCTTTTCTTTTTTTTTTTAACTATTGCCTTAATAATTATATATCAGGCCATTTAAGTGGGCTGAAACTTTGGGCCACAAAATAAATAAATAAATAAGTTTGGGCTTTCTAAAAAAATCTAGTTGGGCTAAGATAGGACTTGCCTTTTGGGCCATAAAAATAAATAAATAGGTTTTGAGCTTTCTAAAAAAAATCTAGTTGAGCTAAGATAGGGCTGGCCTTTTGGGCCATAAAATAAATAAATAGGTTTTGGAATTTCTAAAAAAATCTAGTTGGGCTAAGATATTATACATTTCCTACATCATGATACATATTTCCTTCATCATGATGCTTGTTTCCTATATCATGATGCTTATTTCCTTTATCATGATACACATTTCCTACATCATGATGCTTATTTCCTTCATCATGATACATATTTCCTTCATCATGATGCTTATTTCCTTCATCATGATGCTTGTTTCCTATATCATGTTGGTAATTTCCTCATCATGATGCTCATTTCTTCATCATGATGCATATTTCCTTTTCCACGATGCTCATTCCTTCGTCATGATGCATATTTCCATTATTATGATGCTTATTTCCTTAATCTTGATGATCATTCTCTACATCATTATGGTCATTTCCTTTATTATGATGCTCATTTCCTTCAACATTATGCGTATTTCCTTCATCATGATACAGAAATCCTTCATCCTGATGCGCATTTCCGTAATCATGATGCATGCTTCATTCAACATGACGCTCATTTCCTACATCATGATGCTCAGTTCCTTCATCATGGTCCATATTTTCCTTCTGCATTATGCACATTTCCAACGTCACGACGAATATTTCCATCATAATGATGCTCATTTCCTTTATCATGATGCTCATTTCCTACATCACGATTCCTATATCCATCTTCATGATGCTCATTTTGTTCATCTTGATGATCATTTCCATCATCATTATGGTCATTTCCTTCACTACGATGCTAATTTCCTTCATCATTATCCGTATTTCCTTTATCATGATGCTTATTTCCTACACTATGATGCTCATTTCCTTCATCATGATGCCCAATTCCTTCATCACGATGCTCATTTCCTTCATCATGATTCATATTTCCTTTATCATGATGCTAATTTCTTTCATCACAATGATTATTTCCTTCATCATGATATATATTTCCTTCACCAAGATGATCATTTCCTGCGTTATTATGGTCATTTCTTAATCATGATGCTCATTTCTTTCATCTTAATGCATATTTCCTTGATCATGATGTTCATTTCCTACAAAATTATACATATTTCTTTCATCATGATGACCATTTGTTTCATCTTGATGCTCATTTCCTATGTCATTATGATCATTTCCTTCATCATGATGCTAATATACTTCATCATGATGCATATTTCCTTCATCATGATACTTATTTCCTACATAATAAGTTCATTTCATTCATAATGATGCATATTTACTTCATAATGATGCTCATTTTCTACATCATGATGCATATTTCCTTCAACATTATGCTCATTTCCATCATCATGATACAGATTTATTCATAATGATGCTTATTTTAATCGTCATGATGCTCATTTCGTTCATCAATATGCGTATTTCCTACATCGTGATGCTCATTTCATTCATCATGATGCATATTTCCTTCATCATGATGCTCATTTCCTACATGATGATGCTTATTTCCTTCATCATGATGCATATTTCATACATCAAGATACTCATTTCCTTAATCATGATGTACATTTCCTTCTTCATGATGATCATTCCCTACATCATTATGGTCATTTCCTTAGTCATGATTCTCATTTCATTCATCGTTTTGCATATTTCCTTTAACATGAAGGTCATTTCCTTCATTGTGATGCTCAATTCCTACATCATTATGCTCATTTCCTTCATCATGATGCATGTTTTCTTCATCATGATGCTCATTTCATTCATCATGATGTCAATTTCCTTCATCATGATGCTCATTTCAAACATCATGATGGTCATTTCATTCATCATGATGGATATTTCCTTCATCATGATGCTCATTTCCTACAACATGCTTCATATTTTCTTCATCATTATGCTCATTTCCAACATCATGATAATCATTTCCTTCATAATTATTCAAATTTTCTTTATCATGATACTCATTTCCTACATCTTGATGCTCATTTCCTTTATCATGATGATCAAATTCGACATCATTATGGTCATTTCCTTCATAATGATGCTCATTTCCTACATCATGATGCATGTTTCCTTCATCATGATGCTCATTTCCTACATCATGAAACTTATTTCATTCATCATGATGCTTACTTCCTACATCACGATACAAACATCATATTGATGCCAATTTCCATCATCAGGATGCATATTTTCTTCTTCATGATGCTCATTTCCTACATCATGATGCTTATTTCCAATGTCATGATGCATAAATCTTTCATCATGATGCTTATTTCCTTCATCATGATGCTCATTTACATCATCATGATGCTTGTTTTCTTCTTCATGGGTCTTATTTCCTACATCATGATGCTCATTTCCTTCATCATGATGCATAGTTTCCTTCACCATGATGCTCATTTCCTACATCACGATGCATATTTCCATCATCATGTTGGTCATTTCCTCATCATGATGCTCATTTCTTTTATCATGATGCATATTTCCTTTATCATGATGCTCATTCCCTACATCACTATGGTCATTTCCTTCATTATGATGCTCATTTCCTTCAACATTATGCGTATATCCTTCATCATAATGCTTTTCCCTACATTATGATGCTCATCTCCTTCATCATGTTGCTTATTTCTTTCATCATAATGCGTATCCCGTCACCATGATGCTTTCTTAATTCCTTATAATGCATATTTCCTTTATCGTGATTGCTCATTTCCAACATCATGATGCATATTTCCATCATCATGTTGCTCATTTCTGTCATCTTGATGATCATTCCCCTCATCATGATGCTCATTTCCTTCATCATGATACTTATTTTAGTCATCATGATACACATTTCCCACATCATAATGCTCATTTCTTTAATCATGATGCATATTTCTGTCACGCCCCAACCCGCAGGCAGAACACGACAACCGCCACGTTAACCATAAATTTCGCGAAATGGGTGCACTCCACTCCACAAAGTTTATAGAAAACGTAAGGCTTGCTATCAAGTACCTGTAGAATTGAACAACTGATAACTACGGGTACAACCCGAGGACATCATTACATAAAGTATCAACAAGGATTTACAAAGGTACAAAATACCATGATGTAACTTAGTTTGAAGAAAATATACATGAGCGATGTAACATCGCGAAAGTACAAAAAGAACATCAAGGGGGGTCACAAAATATAAAATGAACAAACTCGCCAATGGATCCGTCAATTAACATAAAAGAGAAAGTACCCAAAACCCCGATCGAATGATGAGCAAACGACAGGCAAACCTCCAACCAAAATGATATCAACAGCATGAAAAGGAAGGAAATGATGGGGGTGAGCAAAACCACTAGCTCAGTGAGGTGATAAGCCGGTCACCCCAACCCTTATACGAAGCATGCACTCCCACTCGCGGTTCATAACATAAAATCCAATATTTCGTTCCACATCAATTATTATGTTTACTTAATATACAACTTAACAAAAATACAACCTATGAATGCATTTACAAATACACAATTAGTTCAAACAAGATGTTATCACATAAAAGACGCGTGGGTAGCCAATATCCTCCTCAAACTGATCTCTCCGTCGAGAGTCAGTCCGAGCCCGTCACCGTTACTCTAGATAAAATGCACATTAATGTTCTTTCTCAACATGCCAAATGCTAAAGTTCACAATAAAATATCGATGTAATCCCTGAAATGATCAAACATATAAACATATATGACATGCATGTCCCACACTGGTGACGTTGACTGAGCCTATAATAGACTGATTCATCTAACGATCACCTTCCAAAGTATCAGTATTTGGCAAATGGACAGGTGCCCCGTTAGATCTAACTCACCCGGGTTTGCCAAGCCATGGGCAACTTGATTGTCACTCTAACTCACCCGAACCGCGACAATTCGGGCTACTTAATCAATGTCGCTCCAACTCACCCGAACCGTGACCAATTCGGGCTACTTAACCTTGGTACCAGGTATACATATGCATCATGAGATAAATAACAATTCAAGTCATAGTCTTAATTGGCACACAAGTCACAAGAATAACCAGAAATCAATCTGCAAATAATTCGCAATAAAGACTATCAAATATCGAGCCGGCAAGGCTCTTCAACATAAGTTAAAAATCAACAATACCCATATGAAATAATATAAGATAATCAATGGACTATCTTAGGCCAATCAGGCTCTAACTAGAACAATCGAGCCAATCAGACTCTTTACCACATAACACACTACCAAAATAATTTTGTTATCAATTAACTAAAAATAAAATGAATGCAAATTTAACGAGGGTCCACACTTCCCACAAGAGAAGGCGTTCCCGAATTATCAACTCACAAGGAAGTGATTAACTCTCTCCGGAGTCTGAAGTAGGTCCTTTGCCCTTCGTCGATGGTTCTTTACCTAGAAAGGAGATGAGCAATTAAAGACAAATCAAATATAACTAACTATTAGCGGTAACATCGTCTTTCATTGTCAAAATAAATCTTAATCGAGCTCGAGCGAGTCGATATTAAATAAGAACAGCCCGTATCTCCTCAACATCATCTCCCAATCTCACATAACCCGTTTCAGATCATTTCTTAAACAAAACGATAGGAAATAAATTTGAATTCGGCATAAATATTCTGAAATTTTCCAGCTAGCGGCAGTTTACAAGAAAAATCATAACTAATTGTAGAAAAATCGAATTGAGGAGTTTCAAGGGGCTATAGAAAGCTAACACGTTCAGCTACATACAGAAATTGAGTTTGTAAATTTCAGAGATCAATAGCTATGTCGAAAGTAGTTCGAACAGTAGCTACGAATTTCCTCATATAAGGAAGAAAACCCAACAAAATCACAAAATCTTGGAGAAATGAAGCTTAATTAACCTATTACTTACCTCAAAACAACTTAGAAACCACCTAGGATGAGGGTTGTAAGGGATAATTTGATCAACAAGGGTTTCTCCTCTTCACTCTCTTCTTTCCCCTCTTTTGTTCTTCTCACTTTTCTTCTCCCGTACTCTTCTTTCTTTCTTTTCTTTTTTTTTTATATGTGTTGAGGCTATTAGAATGGGCTGGGCTTATTTCCATGTTATGCCATTTAAGTGGGCTGGACTTGGGCCAAATAAATAAATAAATAGGTTTTGGGCTCTAAAAACAAATCTAGGTCAACTTGGGCCAAAAATAAATAAATAGGTTTTGGGCTTTAAAAACAAATCTAGTTGGGACTAAGATATTATAATGTATCCCCTCTTCTAAAAAGTTTCGTCCTCGAAACTTAAACGTACCTAGAGATGAAAAGAGATGTGGATGTTGTTGACGCATGACTGACTCTGGTTCCCACGTTTCTTCTTCAATTCGATCACTTCTCCATAGAACTCTCACCATAGGAATGGATTTATTTCGAAGCATTTTCTCTCGGCGATCTACAATTTGAACAGGTTGTACTTCGTACGATAGATTCTCCTTTAATACAACTGGGGGATATTCGAGCACATGCGAAGGATCGGATTCATATTTTCTAAGCATAGAGACATGGAAGACATTATGAATCTTTGACAATTCGGATGGTAGCTCAAGTCGATACGCGACACGACCAATCCTTTGCACGATCGTAAACGGACCAATATACCTTGGACTTAACTTTCCTCGACGGCGGAATCGTAACACGCCCTTCCACGGAGAAACTTTCAGAAAAACTTTGTCTCCTTCATTAAACTCCAAATCGCGCCTCCTATTATTTGCGTAGCTTTTCTGTCGATCTTGCGCTGCCTTAAGTCTGTCTCAAATAAGTTGTATTTTTTCCTTCGCATCTTCGATAAGTTCTACTTGTTCGATTTGTCTCTCGCCAACCTCATCCCAAAAGAGCGGTGTTCGACACTTTCGGCCATATAGAGCTTCGTACGGGGGCATTCCAATGCTTGAATGATAACTGTTGTTATAAGCGAACTCCACCAAAGTCACGTACTTATCCCAGCTACCTCCTAAATTCAACACCACTGCACGTAACATGTCTTCTAGTGTCTGTATAGTTCTCTCTGATTGTCCATCAGTCTGTGGATGAAACGAGGTACTGAATAGTAATTTTGTACCTAGCGCTTTCTGCAGACTAGGCCAAAAACGGGAAGTGAATCTTGGATCACGATCAGATATGATTGACAATGGTACTCCGTGCAATCTCAAAATCTCATCGACATATAACTTGGCAAGTTTCTCTAAAGATTCATTGGTATGCACTGGAAGGAAATGTGCCGATTTCGTCAGACGATCGACAATGACCCAGATTGAGTCATGACCCTTTTGGGTTCGAGGTAAACTGGAAACAAAATCCATCGTGATGTTCTCCCATTTCCACTCAGGAATAGGTAGTGGTTGAAGCATGCCGGCTGGTTTTTGGTGTTCCGCTTTAATCTGTTGGCATGATAAGCACTTTGATACAAATTCAGCAATGTCCCGTTTCATACCTGGCCACCAATAATGCTCCCGAAGTGTTCTGTACATTTTGGTACTACCAGGATGCATAGAATAGGCTGAAGAATGGGCTTCCTCAAGAATAGCTCTACGAACATCAAGTTCTGATGGAACACAAACACGATTTTTAAAAGTAAGGAGTCCGTCATCCCGAATTTGAAATTCTGTTTCTTTTCCTTGATTTAGCTTCGCCATCTTCTGTTGTAAATGAACATCGTGTGATTGTCTTTCTCGAATTTGCTCGAACAAGGTAGGTCTAACCTCGAATTTGGCGATTAAAGCGGAATCATTAGACTTTTCACAATCGAGCGAAATGTGTAAAGATTTAAATTGCTCCAACATAGGAAGATAAAAAGATTGAATCGAAGCAAGTGAGGTAGAAGACTTTCTACTTAGAGCATCTGCAACAACGTTCGCCTTGCCAGGATGATAATCGATGACTAAGTCATAGTCACTAATCAACTCCATCCATCGCCTTTGCCTGAGGTTGAGCTCCTTTTGCGTGGTGATATACTTTAAGCTCTTGTGATCAGTGAAAACTCGACAAGTTGTACCATACAGATAGTGTCTCCAGATCTTCAATGTAAAGACAATTGCAGCCAACTCTAAATCGTGTGTAGGATAATTTTCTTCGTTCTTCTTCAATTGCCTTGAAGCGTAGGCAATAACCTTTCCTTCTTGCATGAGAACACATCCTAATCCTTGTCTCGAGGCGTCGCTATAAATGGTAAATTCTCCAATCGCTGGGTCTGGCAAAGCAAGAATAGGAGCTGAAACAAGTCGTCTTTTCAATTCTTGAAAGGCTTCCTCGCATTCTTCACTCCATTCAAATTTTACCCCTTTCCGAGTCAATTTAGTTAAAGATAAAGCCAACAACGAAAAGTCTTTGACAAACCGTCGATAATATCCAGCTAATCCCAGAAAACTACGAATCTCTGTCACGTTCTTTGGACGCTCCCAATCTAGTATAGCCTAGATCTTCACTGGATCGACATAGATTCCTTCTTTAGAAATGTGATGACCCAAAAAGCTTACCTCACGAAGCCAAAATTCACACTTCGAAAATTTAGCATAAAGCTGATTTTCTCTAAGAATGTTCAGAGCAATTCTTAGATGATGAGAATGCTCGTCATCTGATTTAGAATAAATAAGAATGTCATCAATGAAAATGATGACAAACATATCTAAATACGGCCGAAAGACCTGATTCATAAGATCCATAAAAGCTGCAGGAGCATTTGTGAGTCCAAAAGGCATAACACAGAATTCAAAATGACCATATCTGGTACGAAAAGCAGACTTAGGGATATCAGATTCCCTAATCCTGAGTTGGTGATAACCAGATCGCAAATCAATTTTTGAGAACACAGTTGCTCCTTGCAATTGATCAAATAGATCATCGATTCTCGGAAGAGGATATTTGTTCTTGATTGTCACCTTGTTCAATTGACGGTAGTCGACACATAGGCGAAATGATCTATCTTTCTTCTTGACAAAAAGAACTGGAGCACCCCAAGGAGATGTGCTAGGTCGTATGAATCCCTTCTCCAATAATTCTCCAAGTTGTTTCTGGAGTTCCTTAAGCTCAGCTGGCGACATTCGATATGGAGTAATCGATATAGGTGTGATTCCAGGAAGTACATCAATGGAAAAATCAATCTCTCGATTCGGAGGCTGTCCTGGTAAGTCTTCGGGAAAGACATCAGGAAATTCATTCACGATCGGGATGTCATCTAGTTTAGTCTCAGAAAGAGAAGTATCGACAACAAATGCCAAGAATGCCTCACAACCCTTACGTATTAATTTATGCGCAGTCAACATTGAAATAAAAGAAAGGGATCTCGTTTGAAGTTCACCTTCAAAAACAAGTTCTGAGAATCATGGTCTACGAAAAATAACAAGTTTCTTGTGGCAGTCGAGAATTGCATAATGCGAAGAAAGCCAATCCATGCCAAGAATAACATCGAGATCAATCAAAGGCAATGGTATCAATTCAGCCTCTAGAATGACATCTTTGATCTTCAATGGACAACCAAGAAACACCGAATCACGAATTAGACGCTCTCTAAGAGGGGTATGAACTATGATTTCAGGTGACAAATGAGAGATAGGATAATCTAAGATCGCAGCAAGATCATCCCGAATATAAGATCTATCAGAACCTGGGTCAAATAAAGTGTAGACCTGATGGTCTCCCACAAACACATGGCCTAAAGAAGCAATATTAGGTGAGATTGTGATTTAAAAATTCGGAAAGATAAAATTTCTTACGAATGTTTTATTTGTAATCAAGTGGCATAACAAGGCGGGGTTAGATCTAACATGTGAAAATACTCGGATTATAAATTACCTGTCACAACCTTCGGATCTGAGCGAGCCTCTTCCAGGGAAATATGAAATACTCTAGTTTGATTCCTTCCTTGCATAGGTGATCGAGTACTAGGGCCTCTTGAGGCATCAGGCACTCTGGTAGCTGCAGATCGAGTATCTCTGGGTGTAGAATATGTTAGTCTACCACGAGGCTGACCAGAACTCTGACTACTCGCTCCCATAAGTTGAGGACAAGAACTTCGCATATGGCCCGGTTGTCGACACTGAAAACATACTTGAGGAGCCTTACAAGGGCCGTCATGATACTTTAAGCAATTCTGGCACTTGCGATTTTCACCAACCGATCCCGAGACATTGCTCCCGCCTCTACTAAACTGCTCCCGAGGTTGAGGAAAACTAATAGACACTGAACTTGGTGCGCCACGTGAAGATCCCACACCCCTATACACCTTCGATGCATTTTCTGGAAATGCGCTCCCTTGCCTTTTCTTTTGAGATCGTTCTGCAAGCTTATATCTCGCCTGAACTAAACTTTCTACCCTCAGGGCTTCTTCTACAAGCTCGTCAAGACTTTCGTACTTGTCTCCGGACTTGATGCGATCTCGAATATTTAGATTAAGACCATCTTCAAATCTCTTGCATAAGTCTCTCGTCGTATATGACTCAGGAGCGAATTCTCGCAATTCCAGAAATTTGCTTTCATACTCCACAACCGACATAGTGCCTTGAAAGAGGTTGAAGAACTCCTTTCTCTTCTGATCCTTGATGTACTGAGAGAAGTATCGATCTTTGAATCGTTCCACAAAGATAGCCCACGTAATAGTAACCGAAGATGTCTCTTTTAGATTATGCCACCATCGTCGTGCGTCTGGGCCTAACAGCTTGGTCGCAATGACCACACGATAACATTCTTCAATCATCAAAGTGTCAAAGGTCTCTGTAATCTCCTTTATCCATGCCCCCGCTTTAGAAGCATCTCTTGTACCGTCAAATTTTGAAGTCCCCATGTTTTCAACTGCTTTCACCAAATCAGGTATAAAAAGTTAACCTCGAGAAGTAGTACCTACTGAAGCCATTTCTGGAGTAGAAACTGGTACATGAGATGTAGGTTGAATTGGTTCATTAGCGCGAAGAACATCCTCAGTGACAGTTGTAGTGGTAGGAGCCGTCGTAGGTGGTGGAACACCATGTACTCGAATGTGATCATAATACAACTGGTACTGCTCTGGGGTCATCATGTGCTCAACACGCAACTGGGCCCGTGGTTGCTCTACCTGGGTAACCGGCACCCTATGATCAGAATTGATAGGGTCTGTAAATGTCGGATGAACAACATGATCAGAAGAAACATGTCCTCGAGGTCCACGAGGAACAGAAGAGAGTAGAGGACTCGGAGGATCACGAGAAACGTGTCCTCGACCTCGACCTCGACGACGAACTGGAGGTGCCATAATGACTGAAAGAAAGAAGGGAAAAAAATGCAAGGTCAACATTAAGGTAATACGATACCTTAGGATGACATAGAAACAAAATTGGATCCATTAGCTCGACTCAAAAAGAATGAGAATCATATAACCAGGCTCTGATACCAAGAAAGTTGTCACGCCCCAACCCGCAGGCGGAACGCGACAACCGCCACGTTAACCATAAATTTCGTGAAATGGGTGCACTCCACTCCACAAAGTTTATAGAAAACGTAAGGCTTGCTATCAAGTACCTGTAGAATTGAACAACTGATAACTATGGGTACAACCCGAGGACATCATTACATAAAGTATCAACAAGGATTTACAAAGGTACAAAATACCACGATGTAACTTAGTTTGAAGAAAATATACATGAGCGATATAACATCGCGAAAGTACAAAAAGAACATCAAGGGGGGTCACAAAATATAAAATATACAAACTCGCCAATGGATCCGTCAATTTACATAAAAGAGAAAGTACCTAAAACCCCGATCGAATGATGAGCAAACGACAGGCAAACCTCCAACCAAAATGATATCAACAGCCTGAAAAGGAAGGAAATGATGGGGGTGAGCAAAACCACTAGCTCAGTGAGGTGATAAGCCGGTCACCCCAACCCTTATACGAAGCATGTACTCCCACTCGCGGTTCATAACATAAAATCCAATATTTCGTTCCACATCAATTATTATGTTTACTTAATATACAACTTAACAAAAATACAACCTATGAATGCATTTACAAATACACAATTAGTTCAAACAAGATGTTATCACATAAAAGACGCGTGGGTAGCCAATATCCTCCTCAAACTGATCTCTCTGTCGAGAGTCAGTCCGAGCCCGTCACCGTTACTCTAGATAAAATGCACATTAATGTTCTTTCTCAACATGCCAAATGCTAAAGTTCACAATTCAATATCGATGTGAATACTTGAAATGAAAATATATAAACATATATGACATGCATGTCCACACCGGTGACGTTGGCTGAGCCTACAATAGACTGATTCATCTAACGATCACCTTCCAAAGTATGAGTATTTGGCAAATGGACAGGTGCCCCGTTAGATCTAACTCACCCGGGTTTGCCAAGCCATGGGCAACTTGTTTGTCACTCTAACTCACCCGAACCGCGACAATTCGGGCTACTTAATCAATGTCGCTCCAACTCACCCGAACCGTGACCAATTCGGGCTACTTAACCTTGGTACCAGGTATACATATGCATATGCATCATAAGATGAATAACGACTCAAGTTAGAGTCTAAATGGCACACATGAATAACCAGAAATCAATCTGCAAATAATTCGCAATAAAGACTATCAAATATCGAGCCGACAAGGCTCTTCAACATAAGTTAAAAATCAACAATACCCATATGAAATAATATAAGATAATCAATGGACCATCTTAGGCCAATCAGGCTCTAACTAGAACAATCGAGCCAATCAGACTCTTTACCACATAACACACTACCAAAATAATTTTGTTATCAATTAACTAAAAATAAAATGAATTCAAATTTAACGAGGGTCCACACTTCCCACAAGAGAAGGCGTTCCCGAATTATCAACTCACAAGGAAGTGATTAACTCTCTCCGGAGTCTGAAGTAGGTCCTTTGCCCTTCGTCGATGGTTCTTTACCTAGAAGGAGATGAGCAATTAAAGACAAATCAAATATAACTAACTATTAGCGGTAACATCGTCTTTCATTGTCAAAATAAATCTTAATCGAGCTCGAGCGAGTCGATATTAAATAAGAACAGCCCGTATCTCCTCAACATCATCTCCCAATCTCACATAACCCGTTTCAGATCATTTCTTAAACAAAACGATAGGAAATAAATTTGAATTCGGCATAAATATTCTGAAATTTTCCAGCTAGCGGCAGTTTACAAGAAAAATCATAACTAATTGTAGAAAAATCGAATTGAGGAGTTTCAAGTGGCTATAGAAAGCTAACACGTTCAGCTACATACAGAAATTGAGTTTGTAAATTTCAGAGATCAATAGCTATGTCGAAAGTAGTTCGAACAGTAGCTACGAATTTCCTCATATAAGGAAGAAAACCCAACAAAATCACAAAATCTTGGAGAAATGAAGCTTAATTAACCTATTACTTACCTCAAAACAACTTAGAAACCACCTAGGATGAGGGTTGTAAGGGATAATTTGATCAACAAGGGTTTCTCCTCTTCACTCTCTTCTTTCCCCTCTTTTGTTCTTCTCACTTTTCTTCTCCCGTACTCTTCTTTCTTTCTTTTCTTTTTTTTTTTATATGTGTTGAGGCTATTAGAATGGGCTGGGCTTATTTCCATGTTATGCCATTTAAGTGGGCTGGACTTGGGCCAAATAAATAAATAAATAGGTTTTGGGCTCTAAAAACAAATCTAGGTCAACTTGGGCCAAAAATAAATAAATAGGTTTTGGGCTTTAAAAACAAATCTAGTTGGGACTAAGATATTATACCGGCACCCTATGATCAGAATTGATAGGATCCGTAAATGTCGGATGAACAACATGATCAGAAGAAACATGTCCTCGAGGTCCACGAGGAACAGAAGAGAGTAGAGGACTCGGAGGATCACGAGGAACGTGTCCTCGACCTCGACCTCGACGACGAACTGGAGGTGCCATAATGACTGAAAGAAAGAAGGGAAAGAAAATGCAAGGTCAACATTAAGGTAATACGATACCTTAGGATGACATAGAAATAAAATTGGATCCATTAGCTCGACTCAAAAAGAATGAGAATCATATAACCAGGCTCTGATACCAAGAAAGTTGTCACGCCCCAACCCGCAGGCAGAACACGACAACCGCCACGTTAACCATAAATTTCGCGAAATGGGTGCACTCCACTCCACAAAGTTTATAGAAAATGTAAGGCTTGCTATCAAGTACCTGTAGAATTGAACAACTGATAACTACGGGTACAACCCGAGGACATCATTACATAAAGTATCAACAAGGATTTACAAAGGTACAAAATACCACGATGTAACTTAGTTTGAAGAAAATATACATGAGCGATGTAACATCGCGAAAGTACAAAAAGAACATCAAGGGGGGTCACAAAATATAAAATGAACAAACTCGCCAATGGATCCGTCAATTAACATAAAAGAGAAAGTACCCAAAACCCCGATCGAATGATGAGCAAACGACAGGCAAACCTCCAACCAAAATGATATCAACAGCCTGAAAAGGAAGGAAATGATGGGGGTGAGCAAAACCACTAGCTCAGTGAGGTGATAAGCCGGTCACCCCAACCCTTATACGAAGCATGCACTCCCACTCGCGGTTCATAACATAAAATCCAATATTTCGTTCCACATCAATTATTATGTTTACTTAATATACAACTTAACAAAAATACAACCTATGAATGCATTTACAAATACACAATTAGTTCAAACAAGATGTTATCACATAAAAGACGCGTGGGTAGCCAATATCCTCCTCAAACTGATCTCTCCGTCGAGAGTCAGTCCGAGCCCGTCACCGTTACTCTAGATAAAATGCACAATAATGTTCTTTCTCAACATGCCAAATGCTAAAGTTCACAATAAAATATCGATGTAATCCCTGAAATGATCAAACATATAAACATATATGACATGCATGTCCCACACTGGTGACGTTGACTGAGCCCATAATAGACTGATTCATCTAACGATCACCTTCCAAAGTATCAGTATTTGGCAAATGGACAGGTGCCCCGTTAGATCTAACTCACCCGGGTTTGCCAAGCCATGGGCAACTTGATTGTCACTCTAACTCACCCGAACCGCGACAATTCGGGCTACTTAATCAATGTCGCTCCAACTCACCCGAACCGTGACCAATTCGGGCTACTTAACCTTGGTACCAGGTATACATATGCATCATGAGATAAATAACAATTCAAGTCATAGTCTTAATTGGCACACAAGTCACAAGAATAACCAGAAATCAATCTGCAAATAATTCGCAATAAAGGCTATCAGATATCGAGCCGGCAAGGCTCTTCAACATAAGTTAAAAATCAACAATACCCATATGAAATAATATAAGATAATCAATGGACCAACTTAGGCCAATCAGGCTCTAACTAGAACAATCGAGCCAATCATACTCTTTACCACATAACACATTACCAAAATAATTTTGTTATCAATTAACTAAAAATAAAATGAATGCAAATTTAACGAGGGTCCACACTTCCCACAAGAGAAGGCGTTCCCGAATTATCAACTCACAAGGAAGTGATTAACTCTCTCCGGAGTCTGAAGTAGGTCCTTTGCCCTTCATCGACGGTTCTTTACCTAGAAAGGAGATGAGCAATTAAAGACAAATCAAATATAACTAACTATTAGCGGTAACATCGTCTTTCATTGTCAAAATAAATCTTAATCGAGCTTGAGCGAGTCGATATTAAATAAGAACAGCCCGTATCTCCTCAATATCATCTCCCAATCTCACATAACCCGTTTCAGATCATTTCTTAAACAAAACGATAGGAAGTAAATTTGAATTCGACATAACTATTCTGAAAATTTCCAGCTAGCGGCAGTTTACAAGAAAAATCATAACTAATTGTAGAAAAATGGAATCATGGTGTTTCAAGTGGCTACAGAAAGCTAACACGTTCAGCTACATACAGAAATTGAGTTTGTAAACTTCTGAGGTCAGTAGCTATGTCAAAATCAGTTCGAACAGCAGCTGCGAATTACCTAGTAGCAGTTTACGAGAAAAATCATAACTAATTGTAGAAAAATCGGATGGAGGCGTTTCAGGTGGCTACCGAAAGCTAACGAGTTCAGCTACGTATAGAAATTGAGTTTACAAATTTCAGAGATCAATAGCTATGTCGAAAGTAGTTCGAACAGTAGCTACGAATTTCCTCATATAAGGAAGAAAACCCAACAAAATCACAAAATCTTGGAGAAAGGAAGCTTAATTAACCTATTACTTACCTCAAAACAACTTAGAAACCACCTAGGATGAGGGTTGTAAGGGAGAATTTGATCAACAAGGGTTTCTCCTCTTCACTCTCTTCTTTCCCCTCTTTTGTTCTTCTCACTTTTCTTCTCCCGTACTCTTCTTTCTTTCTTTTCTTTTTTTTTATATGTGTTGAGGCTATTAGAATGGGCTGGGCTTATTTCCATGTTATGCCATTTAAGTGGGCTGGACTTGGGCCAAATAAATAAATAAATAGGTTTTGGGCTCTAAAAACAAATCTAGGTCAACTTGGGCCAAAAATAAATAAATAGGTTTTGGGCTTTAAAAACAAATCTAGGTCAACTTGGGCCAAAAATAAATAAATAGGTTTTGGGTTTTCTAAAAAAAATAATCTAGTTAGGCTAAGATATTATAATTTCATTCATCATGATGTTAATTTCCTACATCATTATGGTCATTTCCTTCATCATGATGCTAATTTCCTTCACCATGATGCGTTGTTTCATCATAATAATGCTCATTTCCTACATTATTATGCTCATGTCCTTCATCGTGATACATGTTTCTATCATCATAATGCTAATTTCCTACATCATGATGCTCATTTGGTTCATCATGATACATATTTCCTTCATCATGATGCTCATTTTCTACATCGCGATGCTTATTTTTGTCATAATGATTCTCATTTCTTTTATCATGATGCTCATTTCCTTCATCATGATGCATATTTCCTATATAACGATGCTCTAATCTACATCATGATGCTCATTCCCCACATAATGATGCTCATTTCCATCATCATGAAGATCATTTCCTTCATCATTATGCTCATTTCACTATCGTGATGCTCATTTCCTTCATCATGATTCTTATTTTGTATATATAATGCTCATTTTCTTCATCATGATGCTCATATCATCATGATTCTCATTTTCATCATTATGATGCATAATTCCTTCATCATGATACTAATTTCCATAATAAAGATGCATATGTCCTTCGTCATGATTCCCATTTCCTACATCATTATGCTCATTTCCTTCATCACAATGCATATTTACTTCATCATGATACTCATTTCATTGATCATGATGCTCATTTCCGTCATCCTTATGCTCATTTCCATCATCATGATGTATATTTCATTTATAGCAATTCTCTTTCGTACATCATGATGATTATTTCCTTAATCATGTTGCTCATTTCCATCATCATGATGCATATTTTCTTCATCATGATGCTTATTTCCTTAATCATGATGCTCATTTCCATCATAATGATGCAAATATTATTTATCATGATGTTTATTTTCTTCGTCATGATGCTTATTTCCATGATCCTGACGCATAAATCCTTCATCATGATACTTATTTCCTTCATCATGATGCTCATTTCCTACATCACGATGCATGTTTCCTTCATCATGATGCTAATTTCCTACATCATGATGCTCATTTCCTTCATTATTATGCTCATTTCATTCATCATGATGATCATTTCCTACATCATTATGGTCATTCCCTTAATCATTATGCTCTTTTCATTCATCGTGATGCATATTTCCTTTATCATGATGCTAATTACCTACATCATTACACATATTTCTTACTTCGTGATGCTGATTTCCATCATCATTATGATTATTTCCTTTATTGTGATGCTCATTAACTTCATCATTAAGCTCATTTCCTTCATCATGATGCATATTTTGTTTATCATAATGCTTATTTCCTTCATCTTGATGATCATTTCCGACATCATTATGGTCATTTCCTTCATTATGATGCTCATTTCTTTCATCATTATGCATATTTCCTTCATCATAATGCTTTTTTCCTATATTATGATGCTCATTGCCTTCATCATATTTCATGTTCCTTTCATCATAATATGTATTTCCTTCATGATGATGCTTACTTCATCCCTTATTATGCATATTTCCTTTATCATGATGCTCATTTCCTACATCATGATGCATATATCCATCACCATGTTGTTCATTTTCATCATCTTGATGATCATTCCCCTCATCACGATGCTCATTTCCTTCATCATGATGCATATTTTCTTAATCATGATACACATTTTCTACATCATTATGCTCATTTCGTTCATCATAATGCATATTTCTTTCATCATAATTTTAATTTCCTACATCATTACGTTCATTTCCGTCACCATGATGCTCATTTTCTTCACCATAATGCATAGTTCCATCATAATGATGCTCATTTTCTACATTATTATTCTCATGTCCTTCATCATGATGCATGTTTCCATTATCATAATGCTAATTTCCTACATCATGATGCTCATTTCGTTCATCATGATACATATTTCCTTCATCATGATGCTCATTTCCTACATCATGGTGCATATTTCCTTCAGAGTGATGCTCATTTTTTTTTATCATGATGCTAATTTCCTTTATCATGATTCTTATTTCTTCATCATGATGCATATTTCCTTTATAATGATGCTCTTTATCAATATCATGATGCTCATTCCCTACATGATGATGCTCATTTCCATCATCATGATGCTCATAACTTTCATCATGATGCTCATTTTCACTATTGTGATGCTCATTTCCTTCATCATTATGCTCATTTAAAACATAATGATGCTCATTTCATTCATCATGATGGATATTTCCTTCATCATGATGCTCATTTCCTACATCATGTTGCATATTTCCTCCATTATTATGCTCATTTCCAACATCATGATGATCATTTCTTTCACCATTATCCAAATTTTCTTTATAATGACACTAATTTCCATCACCACGTTGCATAAATCCTACATCATGATGCTTATTTCCAATGTCATGATGCATAAATCTTTCATCATGATGCTTATTTCCTTCATCATGATGCTCATTTCCATCATCATGATGCTTGTTTCCTTCTTCATGGGTCTTATTTCCCACATCATGATGCTCATTTCCTTCATCATGATGCATATTTCCCTTCACCATGATGCTCATTTCCTACATCACGATTCATATTTCCATCATCATGATGGTCATTTCCTCACCATGATGCTCATTTCTTTTATCATGATGCATATTTTCTTTATCATGATGCTCATTTCCTACATCACTATGGTCATTTCCTTCATTATGATGCTCATTTCCTTCAACATTATGCGTATATCCTTCATCATAATGCTTTTCCCTACATTATGATGCTCATCTCCTTCATCATGTTGTTTATTTCTTTCATCATAATGCGTATCCCGTCATCATGATGCTTTCTTAATTCCTTATAATGCATATTTCCTTTATCATGATTACTCATTTCCAACATCATGATGCATATTTCCATCATCATGTTGCTCATTTCTGTCATCTTGATGATCATTCCCCTCATCATGATGCTCATTTCCTTCATCATGATACTTATTTTCGTCATCATGATACACATTTCCTACATCATTATGCTCATTTCTTTAATCATGATGCATATTTCATTCAACATGATGTTAATTTCCTACATCATTATGGTCATTTCCTTCATCATGATGCTAATTTCCTTTATCATGATGCTAATTTCCTTCACCATGATGCGTTGTTTCATCATAATGTGTATTTCCTTCATCATGATGTTTACTACATTCCTTATTATGCATATTTCCTTTATCATGTTGCTCATTTCCTATATCATGATGCATATTTCCATCATCATGTTACTTATTTCCGTCATCTTGATGATCATTCCCCTCATCATGATGCTCATTTCCTTCATCACGATGAATATTTTCTTCATCATGATACACATTTCTACATCATTATGCTCAATTCCTTCATCATGATGCATATTTCCTACATCATTATGTTCATTTCCTTCATCATGATGCTCATTTCCTTCACCATGATGCGTTGTTCCATCATTATAATGCTCATTTCCTACATTATTATGCTTATCTCCTTCATCATGATGCATGTTTCCATCATCATAATGCTAATTTCCTACATCATGATGCTCATTTCCTTCATCATGATGCTCATTTCGTTCATCATGGTACATATTTCCTTCATCATGATGCTCATTTCCTACATCATGATGCCTATTTCCTTCATGATGATGCTCATGTCTTTTATCATGATGCTCATTTCCTTAATCATGATGCTCATTTCCTACATCATGATGCTTATTTCCATCATCATTATGCATAAATCATTCATCAAGATGCTTATTTCCTTCATCTTGGTGCTCATTTCCAGCATCATGATGCTTGTTTCCTTCATCATGATACTCATTTCCTACGTCATGATGCTCATTTCCTTTATCATGATACAAATGCCTTCACCATGATGCTCATTTCCTCCATCACGATACATATTTACATCATCATGATGATTATTGCCTTCACCATGACATTCATTTCTTTTATCATGATGCATATTTCCTTTATCATGATGCTCATTCCTTCGTCACGATGCATATTTCATTCATCATAATGCTTTTTTCCTACATTATGATGCTAATTTCCTTCATCATGATGCATGTTTCTTTCATCATATTGCATATTTCCTTCATCATGATGCTCATTTCCTACATAATGATGCATGTTTTATACATCATAATTCAGATTTCCTACATCATAATGCTTACTTCATTTCTCATGATGCATATTTCCTTCATCATGATGTTTATTTCCAACCATCATCATGATGATCATTTCCCTCATCATGATATATATTTCATACATCATGATGTTAATCTACATCATTATAGTCATTTCCTTTATCATGATGCTCATTTCCTTCCCCATGATGCGTAGTTCCATCATAATGATGCTCATTTCATCCATTATTTTGCATATTCCCTTCATCATGATGCATGTTTCCATCTTCATAACGCTAATTTCCTACATCGTGAAACTCATTTCAGTCATCATGATGTATATTTCCTTCATCATGATTCTCATTTCCCACATCATGATGCTCATTTCCTTCATCATGATGCATATTTTCCTTCATCATGATGCTCATTTCCAACATCATGATGCATATTTCCATCATCATGATGCACATTTCCTTCATCACGATGCTATTTCCTACATCACGATGCATATTTTCATCTTCATGATGCTAATTTCCTTCATCATGATGCATATTTTCTTTTATCACGATGCTCATTTCCTTCGTCGTGATACACATTTCCTTCATCATAATGCTCATTTCCTTCATCTTGATGATTATTTCCTACATCTTTATGGTCATTTCCTTCATTATGATGCTAATTTCATTCATCATAGAACGTATTTCCTTCATCATGATACTTATTTCCTACATTATGATGCTCATTTCCTTCATCATGATGCACGTTTCTTTCACAATAATGCATATTTCCTTCATTATGATGCTCATTTCCTACATCATGATGCATAATTCCTTCATCAGAATGCATACTTCATTCATCATTATACACATTTCCTTCATCATAATGCTCATTTCCTACATCATGACGCATATTTTCATCATCATGATGCTCATTTCCATCATCTTGATGATCATTTCCCTCACCATAATGCTCATTTCCTTCATCATGATGCATACTTTCTCCATCATGATATTCATTTCCTACATCATGATGCTCATTTCCTTCATCATGATGCATACTTTCTTCATCATGATCCTCATTTCCTACATCATGATGCTCATTTCCTTATCATGATGCATATTTCCTTCTTCATGATGATAATTTCCTACACTATTATGCTCATTTGCTTCATCATGATGCATGTTTCCATCGTCGTAATGCTAATTTCCTACATCATGATGCTCATTTCATACATCATGATGCATAATTCCTTCATCATGATACTCATTTCCAATGTCACAATGCATAATTCCTTCATGATGCTCTTTATCTACATCGTGATGCTCATTCCCTACATCATGATGCTCATTTCCATCATTATGATGTACATTTCCGTCATCATGATGCTCATTTTCACAATCGTGATGCTCATTTCATTCTTCATTATGCGTATTTCCTTCAACACGATGCTTATTTCTTATATCATAAAGCTCATATTCTTCATCATGATTCTCATTTCATTCATCCTGATTCTCATTTTTGTCATTATGATGCATAAATCCTTCATCATGATGCACATTTCCTTCATCATGATGCATATTTCATTCATCATGATACTCATTTCCCTCATCATGATGCTCATTTCCTAAATCATGATGCTCATTTCCTGAACAATGATGCTCATTTCATTCATTATGATGATTAATTCCGACGTCATAATGGTCATTTCCTATATCCTGATACACATTTTCATCATCATGGTGCATATTTCCTTATTCATAATTCACTTTCCTAAGTAATGATGCTTATTTCCTTGTTCATGTTGCTCATTTCCTTCATCATGATGCTTATTTCCTTTATCACGATGCTCATTCCCTTAGTCGTGATGCACATTTCCTTCATCTTGATGATCATTTCCTACATCATTATAGTCATTTCCTTCGTTATGATGCTAATTTCCTTCATCATAATACGTATTTCAATCATCATGATGCTCATTTTCACAATCCTGATGCTCATTTCCCTCAACATGATGCGTATTTCCTTCATCACAATGCTTATTTCTAATATCATAAAGCTCATATTCTTCATCACAAGATTCTCATTTCTTTCATCATGATTCTCGTTTCCATCATCATGATGCATAAATCCTTCATCCTGATGCTCATATCCTTCATTAAGATGCATATGTCCTTCGTCATGATGCTCATTTTCTTCATGATTCATATTTCATTCATCATGATACTCATTTCTTTCATCATGATACTCATTTCCATCATCATGATGCTCATTTCGTTCATCGTTATGCGTATTTCCTTTATCATGTTTCTCATTTCCTTCAGCATGATGATTAATTCCTACGTCATTATGATCATTTCCTACATCCTGATGCTCATTTCTATCATCATGACACATATTTCCTTATTCATGATTCTCTTTCCTAATATATGATTATCATTTCCTTCATCATGATGCTTATTTCCTTTATCATAATGCTCATTTCCATCATCATGACGCCTATTTCCTTCATCATGATTCATAAATCCTTCATCATGATGTTCATTTCCAACATCATGATGCTCATTTCCTTCATCATTATTCGTATTTCCTTCATCATTATGCCCATTTCCTTCATCATGATGCTCATTTCCTTCATCATGATGTATATTTCCTTCATCAAGATAATCATTTCTTACGTCATTATGTTAATTTCTTCATCATGATGTTCATTTCATTCATGTTGATGCATATTTCCTTCATCATGATGCTCATTTCCTAAATCATTATATATATTTCCTTCATCATGATGTTCATTTCCATCATCATGATGATCAATTCCTTCATCGTAATGCTCAATTCCTACATCATTATGCTCATTTCCTTCATGTCTTCTTCATCATGATGCTAATTTCTCTCGTCATGATGCTAATATACGTTATCATGATGCGTACTTCCTTCATCATGATGCTCATTTCTTACATCATGATGCTCATTTCATTCATAATGATGCATATTTTCTTTATCATGATGCTAATTTCTCATCATGATGCGTACTTCCTTCATAATGTTGCTCATTTCCTAAATCATGCTGCATATTTCCTTCATCATGATGTTCATTTCCTTCATCATGATGCAAATTTTCATCATAATGATCCTCATTTCCATCATCATGATGCAAAAATCCTTCATATTGATGCTCATTTCGTTCATCAATATGTGTATTTCCTTTATCATGGTACTCATTTCCAACATCATGATGCTCATTTCCTTCATCATGATTATTAATTCCGACGTCATTATGGTCATTTTCTTCATCATGATGCTCATTTCATTCATCATGATGCATATTTCCTTCATCATGATGCTCATTTCCTACATGATGATGCTCATTTCCTTCACCATGATGCATATTTCCTTCATAACGATGCTCATTTCCTATATCATGATGCTCATTTCCTTCTTCATGATGATCATTTCCTATGTCATTATGGTCATCTCTTTTATCATGATGCTCATTTCATTCATCATGATGCTAATTTCCATCATCACGATGATACTTCCTTCATCGAGATGCTCGTTTCCTACATCAATATGCTCATTTTCTTCATCATGATGTATATTTCCATTATCATGATGCTTATTTCCTACATCACGATACATACATCAACATGATGCTTATTTCCTTCAGCATGATGCATATTTTCTTTATAATGAAGCTCATTTCCTTCTTTGTGATGCTTATTTTCATCATCATCATGCATTAATCCCTTACCATGATGCTTATTTCCTTCATCATGATACAGATATCTTTCATCATGAATGCGAATTTCCATCATCATGATGATGCATGTTTCCTTCAACATGATTCTCATTTCCTACATCAATATGCTCATTTCCTTCATCAAGATGCTAATTTCCAACATCAATATGCTCATTTCCTACATCAATATGCTCATTTCCATCATCAAGATGCTAATTTTGTTCATTATGATGTGTACTTCCTTCATCATGATGCTCATTTCCTACATCATGTTGCTAATTTCCTACATCATGCTGCATATTTCCTTCATCATGATGTTTATTTCCTTCATCATGATGCAAATTTTCATCATAACGATCATCATTTCCATCATCATGATGCATGAATCCTTCATAATGGTGATCGTTTCGTTCATCAATATGTGTATTTCCTTTATCATGGTACTCATTTCCAACATCATGATGCACATTTCCTTCATCATGATTATTAATTCCGACGTCATTATGATCATTTTCTTCATCATTATGCTCATTTCATTCATCATGATGCATACTTCCTTCATCATGATGCTCATTTCCTTCACCATGATGCATATTTCCTTCATTATGATGCTCATTTCCTATATCATGATGCTAATTTCCTTCATCATGTTATATATTTCCTTCATCATGATGATCATTTCCTATGTCATTATGGTCATCTCTTTTATCATGATGCTCATTTCATTTATCATGATGCTAATTTCCATCATCATGATGATATTTCCTTCATCGGGATGCTCATTTCCTACATCAATATGCTCATTTCCATCATCATGATGTATATTTCCATTATCATGATGCTTATTTCCTTCAGCATGATGCGTATTTTCTTCATCATGAAGCCCATTTCCTTCATCATGATGCTTATTTTCATCATCATCATGCATTAATCCCTTACCATGATGCTTATTTCCTTCATCATGATACAGAAATCCTTCATCATGATGCGAATTTCCTTCAACATGATGATGCCTGTTTCCTACAACATGATTCTCATTTCCTACATCAAAATGCTCATTTCCTTCATCAAGATGTTAATTTCCTACATCAATATGCTCATTTCCTACATCAATATGCTCATTTCCATCATCAAGATGCTAATTTTGTTCATTATGATGTGTATTTCCTTCATCATGATGCTAATTACAAACATCACTATGCTCATTTCATTCATCATGATGCATATTTCCTTCATCATGATGCTAATTTCCTACATCATGCTACATATTTCCTTCATCATTACCCTTATTTCCAACATCATGATGATCATTTCCCTCATCATGATGCAAATTTTTATCTTGATGCTCATTTCCATCATCATGATGCATAAACACTTCATCATGATGTTAATTTGGTTCATCATTATGCGTATTTCCTTTATCATGATACACATATCCTACATCATGATGCTTATTTCCTTCATCATGATATATATTTCCTTCATCATGATGCTTGTTTTCTATATCATGTTGGTCATTTCCTCATCATGATGCTCATTTCTTCATCATGATGCATATTTCCTTTTTCACGATGCTCATTCCTTCGTCATGACGCATATTTCCATTATTATGATGCTTATTTCCTTAATCTTGATGATCATTTCCTACATCATTATGGTCATTTCCTTCATTATGATGCTCATTTCCTTCAACATTATGCGTGTTTCCGTAATCATGATACAGAAATCCTCTATCCTGATGCGCATTTCTGTAATCATGATACATGTTTCATTCAACATGATTCTCATTTCCCACATCATAATGCTCAGTTCCTTCATCATGATCCATATTTTCCTTCTGCATGATGCACATTTCCTACGTCAAGACGAATATTTCCATCATAATGATGCTCATTCCTTTATCATGATGCTCATTTCCTACATCACGATTACTATATCCATCTTCATGATGCTCATTATGTTCATCTTGATGATCAATTCCATCATCATTATGGTCATTTCCTTTGCTATGATGCTAATTTCCTTCATCATTATCCGTATTTCCTTTATCATGATGCTTATTTCCTACACTATGATGCTCATTTCCTTCATCATGATGCCCACTTCCTTCATCACGATGCTCATTTCCTTCATC
The DNA here is from genome assembly GCA_023678885.1 of Pogostemon cablin. Taxonomy (NCBI): domain Eukaryota; kingdom Viridiplantae; phylum Streptophyta; class Magnoliopsida; order Lamiales; family Lamiaceae; genus Pogostemon; species Pogostemon cablin. The sequence goes on from CM042981.1 coordinate 20,961,697, forward strand.
ATGATTCATATTACCTTTATCATGATGCTAATTTCCTTCATCATAATGATTATTTCCTTCACCAAGATGATCATTTCCTACGTCATTATGGTCATTTCTTAATCATGATGCTCATTTCTTTCATCTTAATGCAAATTTCCTTCATCATGATTGTCACGCCCCGACCCCAGACAGAACGCGACAACCGCCACGTTAACCATAAATTTTGCGGAATGGGTGCACTCCACTCCACAAAGTTTATAGAAAACGTAAGCCTTGCTATCAAGTACCTGTAGAACTGAACAACTGATAACAACGGGTACAACCCGAGGACTTCATCTCATAAAGTATCAACAAGGATTTACAAAGGTACAAAATACAATAATGTAACTTAGTTTAAAGAAAATATACATGAACGATATAACATCGAGAGGGTACAAAAAGAACATCAAGGGGGTCACCAAATATAAACTATACAATCTCGCCAATGAATCCGTCAATTTACATAAAAGAGAAAGTACCCAAAACACTGATTTGATGACGAGCAAACGATAGGCAAACCTCCAACCAAAACGATATCAACAGCCTGAAAAGGAAAGAATGATGGGGGTGAGCAAAACCACTAGCTCAGTGAGGTGATAAGCCGGTCACCTTAACCCTTATACGAAGCATGTACTCCCGCTCGCGGTTCATAATAAAAAAATCCAATATTTCGTTCCACATCCATTTTTTATATTTACTTAATATACAACTTAATGAAAATACAACCTGTGAACGCATTTACAAATACACAATTAGTTCAAACAAGATGTTATCACATCAAAGACGCGTGGGTAGTCAATATCCTCCTCGAACTGATCTCTCCGTCGAGAGTCAGTCCGAGCCCGTCACCGTTACTCTAGATAAAATGCACATTAATATTCTTTCTCAACACGCCAAGTGCTAAAGTTCACAATTCAATATTGTGAATACTTGAAATGATCAAACATATAAACATATATGACATGCATGTCCCACACCGGTGACGTTGACTGAGCCTATAATAGACTGATCCATCTAACGATCACCCTCCAGAGTATCAGTATTTGGCAAATGGACAGGTACCCCGTTAGATATAACTCACCCGGGTTTGCCAAGCCACGGGCGACTTGGTTGTCACTCTAACTCACCCGAACCACGACAATTCGGGCTACTTAATCAATGTCACTCCAACTCACCCGTACCGTGACCAATTCGGGCTACTTAACCTTGGTACCAGGTATACATATGCATATGCATCATAAGATGAATAACTACTCAAGTTAGAGTCTTAAATGGCACATAAGTCACAAGAATAACCAGAAATCAATATGCAAATAATTTGCAATAAAGGCTATCAGATATCGAGCCGGCAAGGCTCTTCAACATAAGTTAAACTCAACAATACCCATAACATATGGCCAACCAGAACTCTGTATGCAATAATATAGGATAATCGATGAACCATATTAGACCAATCAGGCTCTAACCAGAACAATCGAGCCAATCAGGCTCTTAACACATAACACATTTCCAAATAATTTTCTTATCAATTAACTACAGTTAAAATAAATGCACATGTATCGAGGGTCCACACTTCCCACAAGAGAAGGCGTTCCCGAATTATCAACTCACAAGAAAGTGATTAACTCTCTCCGAAATCTGAAGTCGGTTCTTTGCCCTTCGTCGATGGTTCTTTACCTAGAAAAGAGATGAGCAATTAAAGACAAATCGAATATAACTAACTATTAGCGGTAACATCGTCTTTCATTGTCAAAATAAATCTTTATCGAGCTCGAGCGAGTCGATATTAAATAATAACAGCCCGTATCTCCTCAACCTCATCTCCCAATCTCACATAACCAGTTTTAGATCATTTCTTAAACAAAACGATAGGAAATAAATTTGAATTCGACATAAATATTCTGAAATTTTCCAACTAGCGGCAGTTTACAAGAAAAATCATAACTAATTGTAGAAAAATCAAATTGAGGAGTTTCAAGTGGCTACAGAAAGCTAACAAGTTCAGCTACATATAGAAATTGAGTTTGTAAACTTCTGAGGTCAGTAGCTATGTCAAAATCAGTTCGAACTGCAGCTGCGAATTACCTAGCAGCAGTTTACGAGAAAAATCATAACTAATTGTAGAAAAATCGGATAGAGGCGTTTCAGGTGGCTACAGAAAGCTAACGAGTTCAGCTACGTACAAAAATTGAGTTTACAAATTTCTGAGGACAATATCTAGGTCAAAAGTAATTCGGACAGTAGCTGCGAATTATATCAATACTAGAAAAAAATCCAACAAAATTACAAAATTATGGAGGAAGGAAGCTTAATTTACACATTATTTACCTTAAAACAACTTAGAAACCACCTAGGATGAGGGTTGTAAGGGAGAATTTGATCAACAAGGGTTTCTCCTCTTCACTCTCTTCTTTTCCCTCTTTTGTTTTCCTTCTCCCGTTCTTCTTTCTTTTCTTTTCTTTTATTTTATTTTTAATGGGCTGGCCATACTTACTAGTATCTATGACATTTACGTGGGCTGAAACTTGGGCCAAATAAATAAATAAATAGGTTTTGGGCTCTAAAAACAAATCTAGGGCAACTTGGGCCAAAAATAAATAAATAGGTTTTGGGCTCTAAAAACAAATCTAGGGCAACTTGGGCCAAAAATAAATAAATAGGTTTTGGGCTCTATAAACAAATCTAGTTGGAACTAAGATATTATAATGATGCTCATTTCCTACAAAATTATACATATTTCTTTCATCATGATGGCCATTTGTTTCATCTTGATGCTCATTTCCTATGTCATTATGATCATTTCCTTCATCATGATGTATGTCTTCTTCGTCATGATGCTAATATACTTCATCATGATGCGTATTTCCTTCATCATGATACTTATTTCCTACATAATAAGTTCATTTCATTCATAATGATGCATATTTCCTTCATCATTATGATCATTTTCTACATCATGATGCATATTTCCTTCAACATTATGCTAATTTCCATCATCATGATACAGATTTATTCATAATGATGCTTATTTTCATCGTCATCATGCTCATTTCGTTCATCAATATGCGTATTTCCTACATCATGATGCTCATTTCATTTATCATGATGCATATTTCCTTCATCATGATGCTCATTTCCTACATAATGATGCTTATTTCCTTCATCATGATGCATATTTCATTCATCAAGATACTCATTTCCTTAATCATGATGTACATTTCCTTCTTCATGATGATCATTTCCTACGTCATTATGGTCATTTCCTTAGTCATGATGCTCCTTTCATTCATCATTTTGCATATTTCCTTCAACATGAAGGTCATTTCCTTCATTGTGATGCTCAATTCCTACATCATTATGCTCATTTCCTTCATCATGATGCATGTTTTCTTCATCATGATGCTCATTTCATTCATCATGGTGTCAATTTCCTTCATCATGATGCATATTTCCTTCATCATGATGCTCATTTCAAACATCATGATGCTCATTTCATTCATCATGATGAATATTTCCTTCATCATGATGCTCATTTCCTACATCATGCTTCATATTTCCTTCATCATTATGCTCATTTCCAACATAATGATGATCATTTCCTTCATCATTATTCAAATGTTCTTTATCATGATACTCATTTCCTACATCTTGATGCTCATTTCCTTTATCATGATGATCAAATTCGACATCATTATGGTCATTTCCTTCATAATGATGCTCATTTCCTATATCATGATGCATGTTTCCTTCATCATGATGCTCATTTCCTACATCATGAAACTTATTTCATTCATCATGATGCTTACTTCCTATATCACGATACAAACATCATCTTGATGCCAATTTCCATCATCAAGATGCATATTTTCTTCTTCATGATGCTCATTCCCTACATCATGATGCTTATTTTCAATGTCATGATGCATAAATCTTTCATCATGATGCTTATTTCCTTCATCATGATGCTTGTTTCCTTCTTCATGGGTCTTATTTCCTACATCATGATGCTCATTTCCTTCATCATGATGCATATTTCCCTTCACCATGATGCTCATTTCCTACATCACGATGCATATTTCCATCATCATGATGGTCATTTCCTCATCATGATGCTCATTTCTTTTATCATGATGCATATTTCCTTTATCATGATGCTCATTCCCTACATCACTATGGTCATTTCCTTCATTATGATGCTCATTTCCTTCAACATTATGCGTATATCCTTCATCATAATGCTTTTCCCTACATTATGATGCTCATCTCTTTTATCATGTTGCTTATTTCTTTCATCATAATGCGTATCCCGTCACCATGATGCTTTCTTAATTCCTTATAATGCATATTTCCTTTATCATGATTGCTCATTTCCAACATCATGATGCTCATTTCCTTCATCATGATACTTATTTTCGTCATCATGATACACATTTCCTACATCATAATGCTCATTTCTTTAATCATGATGCATATTTCATTTATCATGATGATAATTTTCTACATCATTATGGTCATTTTCTTCATCATGATGCTAATTTCCTTCATCATGATGCTAATTTCCTTCACCATGATGCGTTGTTCCATCATAATAATGCTCATTTCCTACATTATTATGCTCATGTCCTTCATCGTGATACATGTTTCTATCATCATAATGCTAATTTCCTACATCATGATGCTCATTTGGTTCATCATGATACATATTTCCTTAATCATGATGCTCATTTCCTACATCGCAATGCATATTTCTGTCATAATGATTCTCATTTCTTTTATCATGATGCTCATTTCCTTCATCATGATGCATATTTCCTATATAACGCTGCTCTAATCTACATCATGGTGCTCATTCCCCACATAATAATGCTCATTTCCATCATCATGATGATCATTTCCTTCATCATTATGCTCATTTCACTATCGTGATGCTCATTTTCTTCATCATGATGCTTATTTCGTATATCATAATGCTCATTTTCTTCATTATGATGCTCATATCATGATTCTCATTTTCATCATTATGATGCATAATTCCTTCATCATTATGCTCATTTCCATAATAAAGATGCATATGTCCTTCGTCATGATTCCCATTTCCTACATCATTATGCTCATTTCCTTCATCAAAACACTTATTTACTTCATCATGATACTCATTTCATTCATCATGATGCTCATTTCCGTCATCATGATGCTCATTTCCATCATCATGATGTATATTTCATTTAAAGCAATTCTCTTTCCCACATCATGATGATTATTTCCTTAATCATGTTGCTCATTTCCTTCATCATGATGCATATTTTCTTCATCATGATGCTTATTTCCTTAATCATAATGCTCATTTCCATCATCATGATGCAAATATTATTTATCATGATGCTTATTTTCTTCATCATGATGCTTATTTCCATGATCCTGATGCATAAATCCTTCATCATGATACTTATTTCCTTCATCATGATGCTCATTTCCTACATCACGATGCATGTTTCCTTCATCATGATGCTAATTTCCTACATCATGATGCTCATTTCCTTCATTATTATGCTCATTTCCTACATCATGATGATCATTTCCTACATCATTATTGCCATTCCCTTAATCATTATGCTCTTTTCATTCATCGTGATGCATATTTCCTTTATCATGATGCTAATTACCTACATCATTACACATTTTTCTTACTTCGTGAAGCTGATTTCCATCATCATTATGATTATTTCCTTCATTGTGATGCTCTTTAACTTCATCATTATGCTCATTTCCTTCATCATGATGCATATTTTGTTTATCATAATGCTTATTTCCTTCATCTTGATGATCATTTCCGACATCATTATGGTCATTTCCTTTATTATGATGCTCATGTCCTTCATCATTATGCATATTTCCTTCATCATAATGCTTTTTTCCTACATTATGATGCTCATTGCCTTCATCATATTTCATGTTCCTTTCATCATAATGTGTATTTCCTTCATCATGATGCTTACTTCATTCCTTATTATGCATATTTCCTTTATCATGATGCTCATTTCCTACATCATGATGCATATATCCATCACCATGTTGTTCATTTTCGTCATCTTGATGATCATTCCCCTCATCATGATGCTCATTTCCTTCATCAATATGCATATTTTCTTAATCATGATACACATTTCCTACATCATTATGCTCATTTCGTTCATCATGATGCATATTTCCTTTATCATAATGTTAATTTCCTACATCATTACGTTCATTTCCGTCACCATGATGCTCATTTTCTTCACCATAATGCATAGTTCCATCATAATGATGCTCATTTTCTACATTATTATGCTCATGTCCTTCATCATGATGCATGTTTCCATTATCATAATGCTAATTTCCTACATCATGATGCTCATTTTGTTCATCATGATACATATTTCCTTCATCATGATGCTCATTTCCTACATCATGGTGCATATTTCCTTCATAGTGATGCTCATTTCTTTTAGCATGATGCTAATTTCCTTTATCATGATTCTTATTTCTTCATCATGATGCATATTTTCTTTATAATGATGCTCTTTATCAATATCATGATGCTCATTCCCTACATGATGATGCTCATATCTTTCCTAATGATGCTCATTTTCACTATCGTGATGCTCATTTCCTTCATCATGATGCTCATTTAAAACATAATGATGCTCATTTCATTAATCATATTGGATATTTCCTTCATCATGATGCTCATTTCCTACATCATGTTGCATATTTCCTTCATTATTATGCTCATTTCCAACATTATCCAAATTTTCTTTATAATGAATCTAATTTCCATCACCACGATGCATAAATCCTTCATCATGATGCTCATTTAGCTCATCTTTATGCATATTTCCATTATCAAGATACTCATTTCCCACATCTTGATGCTCATTTCCTTTATCATGATTATCAATTTCGACGTCATTATGGTCATTTCCTTCATCATGATGTTTTTTTCCTACATCATGATGCATGTTTCCTTCATCAAGATGCTTATTTCCTACATCATGAAACTCATTTCATTCTTCACGATGCATATTTCCTTCATCTTGATGCTTATTTCCTACATCACGAATTAAACATCATCACGATGCGAATTTCAATATTCATGACGTATATTTTCTTCATCATGATGCTCATTTCCTACATCACGATGCTTATTTCCAATATCATGATGCATAAATCTTTCATTATGATTCTTATTTCCTTCAGCATGATGCTCATTTCCATCATCATGATGCTTGTTTCCTTCATCATGAGTCTCATTTCCTACATCATGATGCTCATTTCCTTCATCATGATGCATATTTCCCTTCATCATGATGCTCATTTCCTACATCACGATGCATATTTCCAACATCATGATGGTCATTTTCTTCATCATGATGATCATTTCCTTCATCGTGATGCATATTTCCTTTATCACGATGCTCGTTCCTTCGTCATGATGCATATTTACTTTATCATGAAGCTTATTTCCTTCATCTTGACGATCATTTCCGACATCATTATGGTCATATCCTTCATTATGATGCGCATTTCCTTCAACATTATGCGTATTTCCTTCATCATAATGCTTTTTTCCGACATTATGATGCTCATTTCCTTCATCATGATGCATATTTTTTTCATCATTATACACATTTCCTACATCATTATGCTCATTTCTTTAATCATGATGCATATTTCCTTCATCATGATGTTAATTTCCTACAAAATTATTGTCACGCCCCGACCCCAGACAGAACGCGACAACCGCCACGTTAACCATAAATTTCGCGGAATGGGTGCACTCCACTCCACAAAGTTAATAGAAAACGTAAGGCTTGCTATCAAGTACCTGTAGAACTGAACAACTGATAACAACGGGTACAACCTGAGGACATCATCTCATAAAGTATCAACAAGGATATACAAATGTATAAAATACAACGATGTAACTTAGTTTAAAGAAAATATACATGAACGATATAACATCACGAGAGTACAAAAAGAACATCAAAGGGGTCAACAAATATAACTATACAATCTCGTCAATGAATCCGTCAATTTACATAAAAGAGGAAGTACCCAAAACACTGATTGGATGATGATCAAACGATAGGCAAACCTCCAACCAAAATGATATCAACAGCCTGAAAAGGAAAGAATGATGGGGGTGAGCAAAACCACTAGCTCAGTGAGGTGATAAGCCGGTCACCCCGACCCTTATACGAAGCATGTATTCCCACTCACGGTTAATGACATAAAATCCAACATTTCGTCCCACATTAACTATTTCTCACTCAGTATACATATTAATGAAAATAAAAACCTTAGTGTACATTTACGAATAGCACAATTAGTTCAAACAACATGTTATCACATAAAAGACACGTGGGTAGTCAATATCCTCCTCGAACTGAGATCTCCGTCGAGAGACAGTCCAAGCCCATCACCGTTACTCTAGATAAAATGCACATTAATATTCTTTCTCAACACGCCAAGTGCTAAAGTTCACAATTCAATATCGACGTGAATACTTGAAATGATCAAACATATAAACATATATGACATGCATGTCCCACACCGGTGACGTTGATTGAGCCTATAATAGACTGATCCATCTAACGATCACCCTCCAGAGTATCAGTATTTGGCAAATGGACAGGTGCCCCGTTAGATCTAAATCACCCGGGTTTGCCAAGCACGGGCAACTTGGTTGTCACTCTAACTCACCCGAACTGCGATAATTCGGGCTACTTAACCAATGTCGCTCCAACTCACCCGAACCGTGACCAATTCGGGCTACTTAACCTTGGTACCAGGCATACATATGCATAAGCATCATAAGATGAATAACGACTCAAGTTAGAGTCTTAATTGGCACACAAGAACAACCAGAAATCAATTCTCAAATAATTCACAATAAATGCTATCAGATATCGAGCCGGCAAGGCTCTTCAACATAAGTTAAAATCAATAATACTCATAAAATGGCTAGTAGGACTCTAACCAGAGCAATCGAGCCAATCAGGCTCTTTACCACATAACACAATACCAAATAATTTTCTTATCAATTAACTAAAACTAAAATAAATGCACATTTATCGAGGGTCCACACTTCCCACAAGAGAAGGCGTTCCCGAATTATCAACTCACAAGGAAGTGATTAACTCTCTCCGGAATCTGAACTCGGTCCCTTGCCCTTCGTCGATGGTTCTTTACCTAGAAAGGAGATGAGCAATTAAAGACAAATCAAATATAACTAACTATTAGCGGCAACATCACCTTTCATTGCTAAAAACAAATCCTAATCGAGTTCGAACGAGTCGATATTAAATAAAAATGGCATGTAACTCCTTAACATCAGTTCCCAATCCCACGTAACCCGTTTCAATACATTAACTAAACGAAACGATAGAAAATAAATTTGAATTCGACATAAAAATTCTGAAATTTTCCAGCTAGCGGCAGTTTATGAGAAAAATCATAACTAATTGTAGAATAATTGGATTTAGGCGTTTCAAGTGGCTACGGAAAGCTAACGAGTTCAGCTACGTAGAGAAATTTAGTTTGCAAACTTTCGAGGCCAATAGCTATGTCAAAATCAGTTCGAACAGTCTGCGAATTACCCATATACCAAAAAGAAAAACCCCACAAAATTACAAAACCATGGAAGAAGGAAGCTTAATTAAATCATCACTTACCTCAAAACAACTTAGAAACCACCTAGGATGAGGGTTGTAAGGGAGAATTTGATCAACAAGGGTTTTCCTCTTCACTCTCTTCTTTCCCTCTTTTGTTTTTCTTCTCCCGTTCTTCTTTCTTTTCTTTCTTTTAACTTTAGCCTTGCTAATTATATATCAGGCCATTTAAGTGGGCTGAAACTTTGGGCCACAAAATAAATAAATAAATAGGTTTTGGGCTTTCTAAAAAAAATCTAGTTGGGCTAAGATAGGGCTGGCCTTTTGGGCCATAAAAATAAATAAATAGGTTTTGGGTTTTCTAAAAAAAATCTAGTTGGGCTAAGATAGGGTTGGCCTTTTGGGAGATAAAAATAAATAAATAGGTTTTGGGCTTTCTACAAAAAATCTAGTTGGGCTAAGATATTATAATTATGGTCATTTCCTTCATCATGATGCTCATATCCTTCACCATGATGCGTTGTTCCATCACAATAATGCTCATTTCCTACACTATCATGCTCATGTCCTTCATCATGATGCATGTTTCCATCATCACATTGCTAATTTCCTACATCATGATGCTCATTTGGTTCATCATGATACATATTTCCTTCATCATGATGCTCATTTCCTACATCCCGATGCATATTTCCGTCATAATGATTCTCATTTCTTTTATCATGATACTCATTTCCTTCATCATGATGCTTATTTCCCTTCATCATGATGCTCATTTCCTACATCACGATGCATATTTCAGTCATCATGATGGTCATTTCCTTCATCATGATACTCATTTCCTTCATCGTGATGCATATTTCCTTTATCACGATGCTCATTCCTTCGTCATGAAGCTTATTTCCTTTATCATGAAGCTTATTTCCTTCATCTTGACGATCATTTCTGACATCATTATGGTTATATCCTTCATTATGATTCGTATTTCCTTCAACATTATGCGTATTTCCTTCATTATAATGCTTTTTTCCGACATTATGATGCTCATTTCCTTCATCATGATGCATATTTTTTTCAACATTATACATATTTCCTACATCATTATGCTCATTTCTTTAAACATGATGCATATTTCCTTCATCATGATGTTAATTTCCTACATAATTATGGTCATTTCCTTCATCATGATGCTCATTTCCTTCACCATGATGCGTTGTTCCATCACAATAAAGCTCATTTCCTACATTATCATGCTCATGTCATTCATCATGATGCATGTTTCCAACATCACAATGCTAATCCCTACATCATGATGCTCATTTCGTTCATCATGATACATATTTCCTTCATCATGATGCTCATTTCCTACGTCGCGATGCATATTTCCGTCATAATGATTCTCATTTCTTTTATCATGATACTCATTTCCTTCATCATGATGCTTATTTCCCTTCATCATGATGCTCATTTCCTACATCACGATGCATATTTCCGTCATCATGACGGTCATTTCCTTCATCACGATGCTCATTTCCTTTATCACGATGCTCATTCCTTCGTCATGACGCAAATTTCCTTTATCATGAAACTTATTTCCTTCATCTTGATGATCATTTCCGACATCATTATGGTCATATCCTTCATTATGATGCGCATTTCCTTCAACATTATGCGTATTTCCTTCATCATAATGCTTATTTCCCTTCATCATGATGCTCATTTCCTACATCACGATGCATATTTCCGTCATCATGACGTCATTTCCTTCATCACGATGCATATTTCCTTTATCACGATGCTCATTCCTTCGTCATGACACAAATTTCCTTTATCATAAAGCTTATTTCCTTCATCTTGACGATCATTTCCGACATCATTATGGTCATATCCTTCATCATGATGCGCATTTCCTTCAACATTATGCATATTTCCTTCAACATAATGCTTTTTTCTGACATTATGATGCTCATTTCCTTCATCATGATGCATATTTTTTTCATCATTATACACATTTCCTACATCATTATGCTCATTTCTTTAATCATGATGCATATTTCCTTCATCATGATGTTAATTTCCTACGTAATTATGGTCATTTCATTCATCATGATGCTTATTTCCTTCACCATGATGCGTTGTTCCATCACAATAATGCTCATTTCCTACATTATCATGCTCATGTCCTTCACCATGATGCATGTTTCCATCATCACAATGCTAATTTCCTACAACATGATGCTCATTTCGTTCATCATGATACATATTTCCTTCATCATGATGCTCATTTCCTACATCGCGATGCATATTTCCGTCATAATGATTCTCATTTCTTTTATCATGATACTTATTTCCTTCATCATGATGCTTATTTCTTCATCATGATGCATATTTCCTTTATAACGATGCTCTTAGCTACATCATGATGCTCATTCCCTACAAGATGATGCTCAATTCAATCATCATGACGATCATTTCCTTCATCATGATGAGTATTTCCTTCATCTTGATGCTTGTTTCCTATATCATAATGCTCGTTTTCTTCATAATGATGCTCATTTCTATCATCATGATTCTCATTTCAATCATTATGATGCATAATTTCATCATCATGATGCTCATTTCCTAAATCAAGATGCATATGTCCTTCATCATGATGCCCATTTCTTACATCATTATGCCCATTTCCTTCATCAAGATGCATATTAACTTCATCATGATACTCATTTCATTCATCATTCCCACCTTAAGCATTATGCTCTTTTCCTTCATCATTATGCATATTTCCTTTATCATGAGGCTCATTTCCTACATCATTATACATATTTCTTTCGTCGTGATGCTTATTTTCATCATAATGATGATTATTTCCTTCATCGTGATGCTCTTTTACTTCATCATTATGCTCATTTCCTTCATAATGATGCATATTTGTTTATCATGATTCTTATTTCCTTCATCTTGATGATCATTTCCTTCATTATGATGCTCATTTCCTTCATCATTATGCGTATTTCCTTCATCATAATGTTTTTTTCCTAAATTATGATGCTCACTACCTTCATCGTGTTTCATGTTCCTTTCATCATAATGTGTATTTCCTTCATCATGTTCCTTTCATCATAATGTGTATTATGCTTACTTCATTCCTTATTATGCATATTTCCTTTATCATGATGCTAATTTCCTACATCATGATGCATATTTCCATCATCATGTTGCTCATTTCCGTCATCTTGATGATCATTCCCCTCATCATGATGCTCATTTCCTTCATCATGATGCGTATTTTATTAATCGTGATAAACATTTCCTACATCATTATGCTCATTTCATTTATCTTGATGCATATTTCCTTCATAATGATGTTAATTTCTTACCTCATTACGTTCATTTTCTTTATCATGATGCTCATTTCCTACACCATGATGCGTAGTTCCATCATAATGATGATCATTTCCTACATTATTATGCTCATGTCCTTCATCACGATACATGTTTCCATTATCATATTGCTAATTTCCTACATCATGATGCTCATTTCGTTCATCATGATACATATTTCCTTCATCATTATGCTTATTTCCTACATCATGGTGCACATTTCCTTCATAATGATACTCATTTCTTTTATCATGAAGCTAATTTCCTTCATCATGATTCTTATTTCTTCATCATGATGCATATTTCCTTTATGATGATGCTCTTTACCAATATCATGATGCTCATTCCCTACAAGATGATTCTCATTTCCATCATCATGATGCTCTTTTCTTTCATCATGATGCTCACTTTTACTATCGTGATGCTCATTTCCTTCATCATGATGCTCATTTCAAACACAATGATGCTCATTTCATTCATCATGATGGATATTTCCTTCATCATGAAGCTCATTTCCTACATCATGTTGTATATTTCCTTCATTATTATGCTCATTTCCAACATCATGATGATCATTTCTTTCATCATTATGCAAATTTTCTTTATAACGATACTAATTTCCATCACCACGATAGATAAATCCTTCGTCATGATGCTCATTTAGTTCGTCTTTATGCATATTTTCATTATCATGATACTCATTTCCTTCATCTTGATGCTCATTTCCTTTATCATGATGATCAATTTCGACGTCATTATGGTCATTTCCTTCATCATGATGCTTTTTTCCTACATCATGATGCATGTTTCCTTCATCAAGATGCTCATTTCATTCATCACGATGCATATTACCTTCATCTTGATGCTTATTACCTACATCACGAATCAGACATCATCACGATGCTAATTTCCATATTCATGATGCATATTTTCTTCATCATGATGCTCATTTCCTACATCATGATGCTTATTTCCATTATCATGATGCATAAATCTTTCATCATGATGCTTATTTCCTTCATCATGATGCTTGTTTACTTCATCATGAGTCTCATTTCCTACATCATGATGCTAATCTCCTTCATCATGATGCATATTTTCCTTCATCATGATGCTCATTTCCTACATCACGATGTATATTTCCGTCATCAAGATTGTCATTTCTTTCATCATGATGCTCATTTCCTTCATCGTGATGCATATTTCCTTTATCACGATGCTCATTCCTTCGACATGATGCATATTTCCTTTATCATGATGCTTAATTCCTTCATCTTGACGAACATTTCCTACATCATTTATAATATATTAGCCCAACTAGATTTTTTTTTAGAAAGCCCAAAACCTATTTATTTATTTTTATGGCCCAAAAGGCCAGCCCTATCTTAGCCCAACTAGATTTTTTTTAGAAAGCCCAAACTTATTTATTTATTTATTATGTGGCCCAAAGTTTCAGCCCACTTAAATGGCCTGATATATAATTATTAATGCTAAAGGTAAAAAAAAAGAAAAGAAAAGAAAGAAGAACGGGAGAAGAAAAACAAAAGAGGGGAAAGAAGAGAGTGAAGAGGAGAAACCCTTGTTGATCAAATTCTCCCTTACAACCCTCATCCTAGGTGGTTTCAAAGTTGTTTTGAGGTAAGTGATGTGTGAATTAAGCTTCCTTCTTCCATGGTTTTGTAATTTTGTGGGGTTTTTCTTTTTGGTATGTGGGTAAGTCGCAGACTGTTCGAACTAATTTTGACATAGCTATTGCCCTCGAAAGTTTGCAAACTTAATTTCGAACGTAGCTGAACTCGTTAGCTTTCCGTAGCCACTTGAAACGCCTCAATCCGATTATTCTACAATTAGTTATGATTTTTCTCGTAAACTGCCGCTAGCTGGAAAATTTCAGAATTTTTATGTCGAATTCAAATTTATTTTCTATCGTTTCGTCTAGTTAATGTATTGAAATGGGTTATGTGGGATTGGGAACTGATGTTAAGGAGTTACATGCCAATTTTATTTAATATCGACTCGATCGAACTCGATTAGGATTGTTTATAGCAATGAAAGGTGATGTTACCGCTAATAGTTAGTTATATTTGATTTGTCTTTAATTGCTCATCTCCTTTCTAGGTAAAGAACCATCGACGAAGGGCAAGGGACTGACTTCAGATTCCGGAGAGAGTTAATCACTTCCTTGTGAGTTGATAATTCGGGAACGCCTTCTCTTGTTGGAAGTGTGGACCCTCGATAAATGTGCATTTATTTTAGTTTTTGTTAATTGATAAGAAAATTATTTGGTATTGTGTTATGTGGTAAAGAGCCTGATTGGCTCGATTGCTCTGGTTAGAGTCCTATTAGCCATTTTATGAGTATTATTGATTTTAACTTATATGTTGAAGAGCCTTGCCAGCTCGATATCTAATAGCATTTATTGTGAATTATTTGAGAATTGATTTCTGGTTATTCTTGTATGCCAATTAAAACTCTAACTTGAGTCGTTATTCATCTTATGATGCATATGCATATGTATGTCTGGTACCAAGGTTAAGTAGACCGAATTGGTCATGGTTCGGGTGAGTTGGAGCGACATTGATTAAGTAGCCCGAATTATCGCGGTTCGGGTGAGTTAGAGTGACAACCAAGTTGTCCGTTGCTTGGCAAACCCGGGTGAGTTAGATCTAACGGGGCACCTGTCCATTTGCCAAATACTGATACTCTGGAGGGTGATCGTTAGATGGATCAGTCTATTATAGGCTCAGTCAACGTCACTAGTGTGGGACATCCATGTCATATATGTTTATATGTTTGATCATTTCAAGTATTCACGTCGATATTGAATTGTGAACTTTAGCACTTGGCGTGTTGAGAGAGAATATTAATGTGCATTTTATCAAGAGTAATGGTGACGGGCTTGGACTGTCTCTCGACGGAGAGCTCAGTTTGAGGAGGATATTGACTACCCACGCGTCTTTTATGTGATAACATGTTGTTTGAACTAATTGTGTTATTCGTAAATGTGCACTAAGGTTTTTATTTTCATTAATATGTATACTGAGTGAGAAATTATTATTGTTGGACGAAATGTTAGATTTTATGTTATAAACCGCGAGTGGGAATACATGCTTCATATAAGGGTCGGGGTGACCGGCTTATCACCTCACTGAGCCAGTGGTTTTGTTCACCCCCATCATTCTTTCCTTTTCAGGCTGTTGATATCGTTTTTGTTGGAGGTTTGCTTATCATTTGCTCGTCATCCAATCAGGATTTTGGGTACTTTCTCTTTTATGTAAATTGACGGATTCGATGGCGAGATTGTATAGTTTATATTTTGTGACCCCCTTGATGTTCTTTTTCCTTCGCGATGTTATATCGTTCATGTATATTTTTTTTAAACTAAGTTACATCGTTGTATTTTGTACCTTTGTAAATCCTTGTTGATACTTTATGAGATGATGTCCTCGGGTTGTACCCGTTGTTATCAGTTGTTCAGTTCTACAGGTACTTGATAGCAAGCCTTACGTTTTCTATAAACTTTGTGGAGTGGAGTGCACCCATTCCGTGAAATTTATGGTCAACGTGGCGGTTGTCACGTTCTATCTGGGGTTGGGGCATGACAACTTTCTTTGTATCATAGCTTGGTTTTATGATTCTCATTCTTTTTGAGTCGAGCCAATGGGTCCAACTTTGTTTCTATCTCATCCTAAGGTATCGTATTGCCTTGATGTTGACCTTGTATTTTCTTTCCTTTCTTCCTTTCAGTCATTACGGCACCTCCAGTTTGTCGTCGAGGTCAAGGTCGAGGACACGCTCCTCGTGATCCTCTGACTCCTCTACTCTCTTCTGTTCCTCGTGGACCTCGAGGACATGTTTCTTCTGATCATGTCGTTCCTCTGACGGTTACGGACCCTATCAATTCTGATCATAGGGTGCCGGTTTTCCAGGTAGAGCAACCACGGGCCCAGTTGTGGGTTGAGCACATGATGACACCGGAGCAGTACCAATTGTATTATGATCACATTCGAATACATGGTGTTCCACCACCTACAATGGCTCATATGACTACGACTGTCACTGAAGAGGTTCTTCGTGCTAATGAACCGATTTGACCTACAACTAATGTACTAGTTTTTACTCCAGAAATGGCTTTAGGAGGTTTTACTTCTCGAGGTGCACTTTTTATACCTGATTTGGTGAAAACAGTTGAAAACATGGGGACTTCGAAATTTGACGGTGCAAGAGATGCTTCTAAAGCGGGGGCATGGTTAAAGCAGATTACAGAGACCTTTGACACCTTGATGATTGAAGAATGTGATCGTGTGGTCATTGCGACCAAGCTGTTAGGCCCAGATGCACGACGATGGTGGCAGAGTCTAAAAGAGACATCTTTGGTTACTATTACGTGGGCTATCTTTGTGGAACGATTCAAAGATCGATACTTCTCTCAGTACATCAAGGATCAGAAGAGAAAGGAGTTCTTCAACCTCTTTCTAGGCATTATGTCGATCGTGGAGTACGAAAGCAAATTTCTGGAATTGCGAGAATTCGCTCCTGAGTCATATACGACGAGAGACTTATGCAAGAGATTTGAAGATGGTCTTAATTTAAATATTCGAGATCAAATCAAATCCGGAGACAAGTACGAGAGTCTTGACGATCTCGTAGAAGAAGCCCTGAGGGTAGAAAGCTTAGTTCAGGCGAAACATAAGCTTGCAGAACGATCTCAAAAGAAAAGACAAGGGAGCGCATTTCCAGGAAATGCATCAAAAGTGTATAGGGGTGTGGGATCTTCGCGTGGCGCACCAAGTTTGGTATCTATTAGTTTTCCTCAATCTCGAGAGCAGTTTAGTAGAGGCTAGAGCAATATCTCGGGATCGGTTGGTGAAAATTGCAAGTACCAGAATTTCTTAAAATATCACGATGGCCCCTGTAAGGCTCCTCAAGTATGTTTTTAGTGTCGACAGCTGGGGCATATGCGAAGTTCTTGTCCTTAGCTTATGGGAGCAGCAGTCAGTGTTCAGGTCAGCTTCGTGGTAAACTAACATATTCTACACCCAGAGATACTCGATCTGCAGTTACCAGAGTGCCCGATGTCTCAAGCAGTCCTAGTACTCAATCACCTATGCAAGGAAGGAAGCAAACTAGAGTATTTCATATTTCCTAGGAAGAGGCTCGCTCAGATCCGAAGGTTGTGACAGGTAATTTATAATCTGAGTATTTTCACATGCTAGATCTAACCCCGCCTTGTTATGCCACTTGAATTTAAATCACAATCTCACTTAATATTGCTTCTTTAGGCCATGTGTTTGTGGGAGACCATCAGGTCTACGCTTTATTTGACCCAGGTTCTGATAGGTCTTATATCCGGGATGATCTTACTGCGATCTTAGATTATTCTATCTCTCATTTGTCACCTGGAATCATCGTTCATACCCCTCTTGGAGAGCGTCTAATTCATGATTCGGTATTCCTTGGTTGTCCATTGAAGATCAAAGATGTCATTCTAGAGGCTGAATTGATACCATTGCCTTTGATTGATCTTGATGTTATTCTTGGCATGGATTGGCTTTCTTCTCATCATGCAATTCTCGACTGTCACGAGAAGCTTGTTATTTTTCGTAGACCAGGATTCTCAGAACTTGTTTTTGAAGGTAAACTTCAAACGAGATCCCTCTCTTTTATTTCAATGTTGACTGCGCATAAATTAATGCGTAAGGGTTGTTAGGCATTCTTGTCATTTGTCATCGATACTTCTCTTTCTGAAACTAAACTAGATGACATCCCGATCGTGAAGGAATTTCCTGATGTCTTTCCCGAAGACTTACCAGGACAACCTCCGAATCGAGAGATTGATTTTTCCATTGACGTACTTCCTGGAATCATACCTATATTGATTACTCCATATCGAATGTTGCCTGCTAAGCTCAAGGAACTCCAAACACAACTTGGGGAATTATTGGAGAAGGGGTTCATACGACCTAGCACATCTCTGTGGGGTGCTCCAGTTCTTTTTGTCAAGAAGAAAGATGGATCACTTCGCCTATGTGTCGACTACCGTCAATTGAACAAGGTGACAATCAAGAACAAATATCCTCTTCCAAGAATTGATGATCTGTTTGATCAATTGCAAGGAGCAACTGTGTTCTCAAAAATTGATTTGCGATCTGGTTATCACCAACTCAAGATTAGGGAATCTGATATCTCTAAGTCTGCTTTTCGAACCAGATACTGTCATTTTGAATTCTGTGTTATGCCTTTTGGACTCACAAATGCTCCTGCAGCTTTTATGGATCTTATGAATCGGGTCTTTCGGTCGTACTTAGATAAGTTTGTCATCATCTTCATTGATGACATTCTTATTTATTCTAAATCGAACGACGAGCATTCTCATCATCTAAGAATTGCTCTGAACATTCTCAGAGAAAATCAGCTTTATGCTAAATTCTCAAAGTGTGAATTTTGGCTTCGTGAGGTAAGCTTTTTAGGTCATCACATTTCTAAAGAAGGAATCTACGTCGATCCAGCGAAGATTCAAGCTATACTAGATTGGGAGCGTCCAAAGAACGTGATAGAGATTCAAAGTTTTCTGGGATTAGCTGGATATTATTGATGGTTTGTCAAAGACTTTTCGTTATTGGCTTCATCTTTGACTAAATTGACTCGGAAAGGGGTAAAATTTGAATGGAGTGAAGAATGCGAGGAAGCATTTCAAGAATTGAAAAGACGATTCATTTCAGCCCCTATTCTTGCTTTGCCAGACCCAGCGATTGGAGAATTTACCATTTATAGCAACGCCTCGAGACAAGGATTAGGATGCGTTCTCATGCAAGAAGGAAAGGTTATTGCCTACTCTTCAAGGCAATTGAAGAAGAACGAAGAAAATTATCCTACACATGATTTAGAGTTGGCTGCAATCGTCTTTGCATTGAAGATCTGGAGGCACTATCTGTACGGTGCAACTTGTCGGGTTTTCACTAATCACAAGAGCTTAAAGTATATCACCATGCAAAAGGAGCTCAACCTCAGGCAAAGGTGATGGATGGAGTTGATTAGTGACTATGACTTAGTCATCGATTATCATCCTGGCAAGGCGAACGTTGTTCCAGATGCTCTGAGTAGAAAGTCTTCTACCTCACTTGCTTCGATTCAATCTTTTTATCTTCCTATGTTGGAGCAATTTAAATCTTTACACATTTCGCTCGATTGTGAAAAGTCTAATGATTCTGCCTTAATCGCCAAATTCGAGGTTAGACCTACCTTGTTCGAGCAAATTCGAGAAAGACAATCACACGATGTTCATTTACAATAGAAGATGGCGAAGCTAAATCAAGGAAAAGAAACAGAATTTCAAATTCGGGATGATGGACTTCTTACTTTTAAAAATCGTGTTTGTGTTCCATCAGAACTTGATGTTCGTAGAGCTATTCTTGAGGAAGCCCATTCTTCAGCCTATGCTATGCATTCTGGTAGTACCAAAATGTACAGAACACTTCGGGAGCATTATTGGTGGCCAGGTATGAAACGGGACATTGCTGAATTTGTATCAAAGTGCTTATCATGCCAACAGATTAAAGCGGAACACCAAAAACCAGCCGGCATGCTTCAACCACTACCTATTCCTGAGTGGAAATGGGAAAACGTCACAATAGATTTTGTTTCTGGTTTACCTCGAACCCAAAAGGGTCATGACTCAATTTGGGTCATTGTCGATCGTCTGATGAAATCGGCACATTTCCTTCCAGTGCATACCAACGAATCTTTAGAGAAACTTGCCAAGTTATATGTCGATGAGATCGTGAGATTGCACGGAGTACCAGTGTCAATCATATCTGATCGTGATCCAAGATTCACTTCCCATTTTTGGCCTAGTCTGCAGAAAGCGCTAGGTACAAAATTACTATTCAGTACCTCATTTCATCCACAGACTGATGGACAGTCAGAGAGAACTATACAGACACTAGAAGACATGCTACGTGCAGTGGTGTTGAATTTGGGAGGTAGCTGGGATAAGTACGTGACTTTGGTGGAGTTCGCTTATAACAACAATTATCATTAAAGCATTGGAATGCCCCCGTACGAAGCTCTGTATGGCCAAAAGTGTCGAACACTGCTCTTTTGGGATGAGGTTGGCGAGAGACAAATCGAACAAGTAGAGCTTATCGAAGATGCGAAGGCAAAAATACAACTTATTCAAGACAAACTTAAGGCAGCCCAAGATCGATAGAAAAGCTACGCAGATAATAGGAGGCGCGATTTGGAGTTTAATGAAGGAGACAAAGTTTTTCTGAAAGTTTCTCCATGGAAGGGCGTGTTGCGATTCTGCCGTCGAGGAAAGTTGAGTCCAAGGTATATTGGCCCGTTTATGATCGTGCAAAGGATTGGTCGTGTCGCGTATCGACTTGAGCTACCATCAGAATTGTCGAAGATTCACGATGTCTTCCATGTCTCTATGCTTAGAAAATATGAACCAGATCCTTCGCAAGTGCTCAAATATCCCCCAGTTGTATTAAAGGAAAATCTATCGTACGAACTACAACCTGTTCAAAATGTAGATCGCCGAGAGAAAATGCTTCGTAACAAATCCATTCCTATGGTGAGAGTTCTATGGAGAAGTGATCAAATTGAAGAAGAAACATATAATGTCTTGCCTCAACTTTTAAAAGCCCAAAATAATTTATTTATCTTTGGCCCAAACCTTATAATATATCAGCCCCAAACTAGAATTTGTTTTTAGAGCCCAAAATCTATTTAATTATTATTACCCCAACTAGAATTTGCTTTTAGAGCCCAAAATCTATATATTTACTTTTGGCCCAATGTCTAACTCATTTAAATGGCTTAATCTATTAATAAGCCCAGCCCATCAATAGCCCCAACAATATATGTCAAAAATAGAATAAAAGGAGAAAGGAAGAGAAGAAATAAGAAAGGGTTTCTAGAACATCCAAGAGGGGGAAAGAAGAGAAAGGAAGAGGAGAAACCCTTGTGATCAAATTCTCCCATACAACTCTCATTTTAGTTGTTGTATAAGTGTGTTAAGGTAAGTAATATGTCAATTAAGCTTCCTTTCTCCATGATTTTGTGATTTTGTTGGGTTTCTTCCTAGTAAAAGGAAATTCATATGCTTCTGTTCGACCTACTTTCGACATAGCTATTGATCTTATAAAGTTGCAAACTTAATTTCTATACGTAGCTGGAATCATTAGCTTTCCGTAGCCACTTGAAACACCTCAATCCGATTTTTCTACAATTAGTTATGAATTTTTTTCGTGAACTGCCGCAGGCTGGAAAATTTCAGAATTTGTTATGTCAAATTCAAATTTATTTCCTATCGTTTCATTTGAGAAATGATATGAACCGGGTTATGTGAGACTCGGAGTTGGTTTTGAGGAGTTACGAGCTGCCCTTTATTTAATATCAACTCCTATGTATATTGATTTGTATTCATTTGCTTATTTACTTTTTAGGTAAAGATCAATCGTCGAAGGGCAAGGGAATAACTTCAGATTTCAGAGAGAGTTAATCATTTCCTTGTGAGTTGATAATTCGGGAATGCCTTCTCTTGTGGGAAGTGTGGACCCTTGACAAGTTTGCATTCATTTTCTTTACTTACTTGATAAGAAAATTACTTGGTGATGTGTTATGTGGTAAAGAGGCTGATTGGCTCAATTGCTCTAGGTTGAACCTGATTGGCATGATATGGTCCATTGATTATCTTATATTATTTCATATAGAGTCCTGTCAGCCATGTATTACGGGTATTGTTTGTTTTAATTTATAGAGCCTTGCTGGCTCGATATATGATATCATTTGTTGTGAAGTATTTGAGGATTAATCTATTGATAATCTTGTGACTTGAGTTGTTATGCATTTGATGATTTATATGCATACCTGGTACCAAGGTTAAGTAGCCCGAATTGGTCACGGTTCGGGTGAGTTGGAGCGACATTGATTAAGTAGCCCAAATAGTCGCTGTTCGGGTGAGTTAGAGTGACAAACTAATCGTCCGTGGCTTGGCAAACCTAGGTGAGTTAGATCTAACAAGGCACCTGTCCATTTGCCAAATATTGATACTCTGGAAGGTGATCGTTAGATGGATCAGCCTATTATAGGCTCAGTCAACGTCACCGGTGTGGGACACGCATGTTATATATGTTTACATGTTTTATCATTTCAAGGATCTCATTGATATTAAATTGTGGTACTTGGTATATGTTGAGAAAGAGCATTAACCTTCATTTTGTCTCGAGTAACGGTGATGGGCTCGGACTGACTCTCGATGGAGAGCTCAGTTCGAGGAGGATATTGGCTACCCACGCGTCTTTTATGTGTTAACATGTTGTTTGAACTAAATGTGTTATTTTATAAATGCGTATAGAGGTTTTATTTTCATTAATTTGTATATTGTGTAAGAAATACTAGATGTGTAACGCAAATGTTGGATTTTAAATTATAAGTCATGAACGGGAGTACATACTTCGTATAAGGGTTGGCGTGATCGGCTTATCACCTCACTGAGCTAGTGGTTTTGCTCACCCCCCACCATTCCTTTCCTTTTCAGGCGGTTGATATCTTTTGGTTGGAGGTTTGCCTATCTTTTGATCGTCATCCGATCAGTGCTTGGGTACTCTTCTTTTTGGCGGATCCATTGGCGAGATTGTATAGTTTATATTTGGTGACCCCCTTGATGTTCTTTTTGTACCCTCTCGATGTTATATCGTTCATGTATATTTTCTTCAGACCGAGTTACATCATTGTATTTTGTTCCTTTGTAAATCTTTGGTGGTATGTTATGAAAATGATGTCCTCGGGTTGTACCCGTTGTTATCAGTTGTTCAGTTCTACAGGTACTTGATAGCAAGCCTTACATTTTCTATAAACTTTGTGGAGTGGAGTGCACCCATTTCGCGAAATTTATGGTTACGTGGCGGTTGTCGCGTTCTGTCTGGGGTCGGGGCGTGACAAAACATGGGAACTAGAGTCAGTCATGCGTCAACAACATCCAAATCTCTTTTCATCTCTAGGTACGTTTATGTTTCGAGGACGAAACTTTTTAGAGGATGGGATACTTTATAATATCTTAGCCCAACTAGATTTTTTTAGAAAGCCCAAAACCAATTTATTTATTTTTATGGCCCAAAAGGCCAGCCCTATCTTAGCCCAACTATATTTTTTTTTTAGAAAGCCCAAACTTATTTATTTATTTATTTTGTGGCCCAAAGTTTCAGCCCACTTAAATGGTCTGATATATAATTATTAAGGCTAAAGTTAAAAAAAAAAAAGAAAAGAAAGAAGAACGGGAGAAGAAAAACAAAAGAAGGGAAAGAAGAGAGTGAAGAGGAGAAACCCTTGTTGATCAAATTCTCCCTTACAACCCTCATCCTAGGTGGTTTCTAAGTTGTTTTGAGGTAAGTGATGTGTTAATTAAGCTTCCTTCTTCCATGGTTTTGTAATTTTGTGGGGTTTTTCTTTTTGGTATGTGGGTAATTTGCAGACTGTTCGAACTGATTTTGACATAGCTATTGCCCTCGAAAGTTTGCAAACTTAATTTCTGAACGTAGCTGAACTCGTTAGCTTTCCGTAGCCACTTGAAACGCCTCAATCCGATTATTCTACAATTAGTTATGATTTTTCTCGTAAACTGCCGCTAGCTGGAAAATTTCAGAATTTTTATGTCGAATTCAAATTTATTTTCTATCGTTTCGTTTAGTTAATGTATTGAAACGGGCTATGTGGGATTGGGAACTGATGTTAAGGAGTTACATGCCATTTTTATTTAATATCGACTCGTTCGAACTCGATTAGGATTTGTTTTTAGTAATGAAAGGTGATGTTACCGCTAATAGTTAGTTATATTTGATTTGTCTTTAATTGCTCATCTTCTTTCTACGTAAAGAAACATCAACGAAGGGCAAGGGACCGACTTCAGATTTCGGAGAGAGTTAATCACTTCCTTGTGAGTTGATAATTCGGGAACGCCTTCTCTTGTGGGAAGTGTGGACCCTCGATAAATGTGCATTTATTTTAGTTTTAGTTAATTGATAAGAAAATTATTTGGTATTGTGTTATGTGGTAAAGAGCCTGATTGGCTCGATTGCTCTGGTTAGAGTCCTGTTAGCCATTATATGAGTATTATTGATTTTAGCTTGTGTTGAAGAGCCTTGCCGGCTCGATATCTGATAGCATTTATTGTGAATTATTTGAGAATTGATTTCTGGTTATTCTTGTGTGCCAATTAAGACTCTAACTTGAGTCGTTATTCATCTTATGATGCATATGCATATGTATGCCTGGTACCAAGGTTAAGTATCCCGAATTGGTCACGGTTCGGGTGAGTTGGAGCGACATTGATTAAGTAGCCCGAATTGTCGCGGTTCAGGTGAGTTAGAGTGACAACCAAGTTGCCCATTGCTTGGCAAACCCGGGTGAGTTAGATCTAACGGGGCACCTGTCCATTTGCCAAATACTGATACTCAGGAGGGTGATCGTTAGATGGATCAGTCTATTATAGGCTCAGTCAGCGTCACCGGTGTGGTACATGCATGTTATATATGTTTATATGTTTGATCATTTGAAGTATTCACGTCGATATTGAATTGTGAACTTTAGCACTTGGCGTGTTGAGAGAGAATATAATGTGCATTTTATCTAGAGTAACGGTGACGGGCTTGGACTGTCTCTTGACGGAGAGCTTAGTTCGAGGAGGATATTGACTACCCACGCATCTTTTATGTGATAACATGTTGTTTGAACTAATTGTGTTATTCGTAAATGTGCACTAAGGTTTTTATTTTCATTAATATGTTTACTGAGTGAGAAATTGTTATTGTGGGACGAAATGTTGGATTTTATGTTATAAACCGCGAGTGGGAATACATGCTTCGTATAAGGGTCGGGGTGACCGGCTTATCACCTCACTGAGCTAGTGGTTTTGCTTACCCCCATCATTCTTTCCTTTTCAGGCTGTTGATATCGTTTTGGTTGGAGGTTTGCCTATCGTTTGCTCGTCATCCAATCAGGGTTTTGGGTACTTTCTCTTTTATGTAAATTGACGAATTCGTTGGCGAGATTGTATAGTTTATATTTGGTGACCCCCTTGATGTTCTTTTTGTACCTTCGCGATGTTATATCGTTCAAGTATATTTCTTTTAAACTAAGTTACATCGTTGTATTTTGTACCTTTGTAAATCCTTGTTGATACTTTATGAGATAATGTCCTCGGGTTGTACCCGTTGTTATCAGTTGTTCAGTTCTACAGGTACTTGAAAGCAAGCCTTACATTTTCTATAAACTTTGTGGAGTGGAGTGCACCCATTCCGCGAAATTTATGGTTAACATGGCAGTTGTCGCGTTCTGTCTGGGGTCGGGGCGTGACATCATTATGGTCATATCCTTCAATATGATGCTCATTTCCTTCAACGTTATGCGTATCTCCTTCATCATAATGCTTTTTTCCTACATTATGATGCTCATTTCCTTCATCATGTTGCGTGTTTCTTTCATAATAATGCGTATTTCCTTCATCATGATGCTTACTTCATCCATATAATGCATATTTCCTTTATCATTATGCTCATTTCCTACATCATGATGCATATTTCCATCATCATGCTGCATGCTCATTTCTGTCATCTTGACTATCATTCTCATCATGATGCTCATTTCCTTCATCATGATGCATATTTTTTTCATCATTATACACATTTCATACATCATTATGCTCATTTCTTTAATCATGATGCATATTTCCTTCATCATGATGTTAATTTCCTGCATAATTATGGTCATTTCCTTCGTCATGATGCTCATTTTCTTCACCATGATGCGTTGTTCCATCATAATAATGCACATTTCCTACATTATCATGCTCATGTCCTTCAACATAAAGCTAATTTCCATCATTATAATGCGCATTTTCTTTATCATGATGATCAATTTCGACATCATTATGGTCATTTCCTTCATCATGATGCTTTTTTCCTACATCATGATGCATGTTTCCTTCATCAAGATGCTTATTCCGTACATCATGAAACTCATTTCATTCATCACGATGCATATTACCTTCATCTTGATGCTTATTTCCTACATCACGAATCAAACATCATCACGATGCTAATTTCCATATTCATGATGCATATTTTATTCATCATGATGCTCATTTCTTACATCATGATGCTTATTTCCATTATCATGATGCATAAATCTTTCATCATGATGCTTATTTCCTTCATCATTATGCTCATTTACATCATTATGATGCTTGTTTCCTTCATCATGAGTCTCATTTCCTACATCATGATGCTAATTTTCTTCATCATGATGCATATTTCCCTTCATCATGATGCTCATTTCCTATATCACGATGCATATTTCCATCATCATGATTGTCATTTCCTTCATCATGATGCTCATTTCCTTCATCGTGATGCATATTTCCTTTATCACGATGCTCATTCCTTCGACATGATGCATATTTCCTTTATCATGATGCTTAATTCTTTCATCTTGACTATCATTTCCTGCATCATTATGGTCATATCCTTCATTATGATGCTCATTTCCTTAAAAATTGTTGTGCGTATTTCCTTCATCATAATGCTTTTTTCCTACATTATGATACTCATTTCCTTCATCATGTTGCATGTTTCTTTCATAATAATGTGTATTTCCTTCATCATGATGCTTACTTCATTCCATATAATGCATATTTCCTTTATCATGATGCTCATTTCCTACATCATGATGCATATTTCCATCATCATGTTGCTCATTTCTGTCATCTTGACTATCATTCCCCTCATCGTGATGCTCATTTCCTTCATCATGATGCATATTTTTTTCATCATGATGCTCATTTCCTTCATCATTATGCTCATTTCTTTAATCATGATGCATATTTTATTAATCATGATACACATTTCCCACGTAATTATGCTCATTTCGTTCATTATGATGCATATTTTCTTCATCATGTTGTTAATTTCCTACATCATTACTTTCATTTCATTCATCAGAATGCTCATTTCCTTCACCATGATGCGTAGTTCCATCATAATGATGCTCATTTCCTACATTATTATGCTCAGGTCCTTCATCATGATGCATATTTCCATTATCATAATGCTAATTTCCTACATCATGATACTCATTTCGTCCATCATAATACATATTTCCTTCAACATGATGCTCATTTCCTACATCATGGTGCATATTTCCTTCATAATGATGCTTATTTCTTTTATCATGATGCTAATTTCCTTCATCATGATTCTTATTTCATCATCATGACGCATATATTCCTTTATGATGATGTTCTTTACCAATATTATGATGCTCATTCCCTACATGATGATGCTCATTTCAATCATCATGATGCCCATTTCTTTCATCATGATGCTCATTTTCATTATCGTGATGCTCATTTCCTTCATCATGATGCTCATTTCAAACATAATGATGCTCATTTCATTCATCATGATTGATATTTTCTTCATCATGATGCTCATTTCCTACATCATGTTGCATATTTCGTTCATTATTATGCTCATTTACAACATCATGATGATCATTTCTTTCATCATTATGCAAATTTTCTTTATAATGATACTAATTTCCATCACCACAATGCATATATCCTTCATCATGATACTCATTCAGATCATGTTTATGCATATTTCCGTTATCATGATACTCATTTCCTACATCTTGATGCTCATCTCCTTTATAATGATGATCAATTTCGATGTCATTATGGTCATTTCCTTCATCATGATGCTTTTTCCTACATCATAATGCATGTTTCCTTCATCAAGATGCTTATTTCCTACATCATGAAACTCATTTCATTCATCACGATGCATATTTCCTTCATCTTGATGTTTATTTCCTACATCACGAATCAGACATCATCACGATGCTAATTTCTATATTCATAATGCATATTTTCTTCATCATGATGCTCATTTCCTACATCATGATGCTTATTTCCATTATAATGATGCATAAATCTTTCATCATGATGCTTATTTCCTTCGTCATTATGCTCATTTCCATCATCATGATACTAATATACTTCATCATGATGCATATTTCCTTCATCATGATGCTCATTTCCTACATCATGGTGCATATTTCCTTCATAATGATGCTTATTTCTTTTATCATGATGCTAATTTCCTTCATCATGATTCTTATTTCATCATCATGACGCATATATTCCTTTATGATGATGTTCTTTACCAATATTATGATGCTCATTCCCTACATGATGATGCTCATTTCAATCATCATGATGCCCATTTCTTTCATCATGATGCTCATTTTCATTATCGTGATGCTCATTTCCTTCATCATGATGCTCATTTCAAACATAATGATGCTCATTTCATTCATCATGATTGATATTTCCTTCATCATGATGCTCATTTCCTACATCATGTTGCATATTTCCTTCATTATTATGCTCATTTCCAACATCATGATGATCATTTCTTTCATCATTATGCAAATTTTCTTTATAATGATACTAATTTCCATCACCACAATGCATATATCCTGCATCATGATACTCATTCAGTTCATGTTTATGCATATTTCCGTTATCATGATACTCATTTCCTACATCTTGATGCTCATCTCCTTTATCATGATGATCAATTTCGATGTCATTATGGTCATTTCCTTCATCATGATGCTTTTTTCCTACATCATAATGCATGTTTCCTTCATCAAGATGCTTATTTCCTACATCATGAAACTCATTTCATTCATCACGATGCATATTTCCTTCATCTTGATGCTTATTTCCTACATCACGAATCAGACATCATCACGATGCTAATTTCCATATTCATGATGCATATTTTCTTCATCATGATGCTCATTTCCTACATCATGATGCTTATTTCCATTATAATGATGCATAAATCTTTCATCATGATGCTTATTTCCTTCGTCATGATGCTCATTTCCATCATCATGATACTAATATACTTCATCATGATGCATATTTCCTTCATCATGATGCTCATTTCCTACATCATGGTGCATATTTCCTTCATAATGATGCTTATTTCTTTTATCATGATGCTAATTTCCTTCATCATGATTCTTATTTCATCATCATGACGCATATATTCCTTTATGATGATGTTCTTTACCAATATTATGATGCTCATTCCCTACATGATGATGCTCATTTCAATCATCATGATGCCCATTTCTTTCATCATGATGCTCATTTTCATTATCGTGATGCTCATTTCCTTCATCATGATGCTCATTTCAAACATAATGATGCTCATTTCATTCATCATGATTGATATTTCCTTCATCATGATGCTCATTTCCTACATCATGTTGCATATTTCCTTCATTATTATGCTCATTTCCAACATCATGATGATCATTTCTTTCATCATTATGCAAATTTTCTTTATAATGATACTAATTTCCATCACCACAATGCATATATCCTTCATCATGATACTCATTCAGTTCATGTTTATGCATATTTCCGTTATCATGATACTCATTTCCTACATCTTGATGCTCATCTCCTTTATCATGATGATCAATTTCGATGTCATTACGGTCATTTCCTTCATCATGATGCTTTTTTCCTACATCACAATGCATGTTTCCTTCATCAAGATGCTTATTTCCTACATCATGAAACTCATTTCATTCATCACGATGCATATTTCCTTCATCTTGATGCTTATTTCCTACATCACGAATCAGACATCATCACGATGCTAATTTCCATATTCATGATGCATATTTTCTTCATCATGATGCTCATTTCCTACATCATGATGCTTATTTCCATTATAATGATGCATAAATCTTTCATCATGATGCTTATTTCCTTCGTCATGATGCTCATTTCCATCATCATGATACTAATATACTTCATCATGATGCATATTTCCTTCATCATGATGCTCATTTCCTACATCATGGTGCATATTTCCTTCATAATGATGCTTATTTCTTTTATCATGATGCTAATTTCCTTCATCATGATTCTTATTTCATCATCATGAAGCATATATTCCTTTATGATGATGTTCTTTACCAATATTATGATGCTCATTCCCTACATGATGATGCTCATTTCAATCATCATGATGCCCATTTCTTTCATCATGATGCTCATTTTCATTATCGTGATGCTCATTTCCTTCATCATGATGCTCATTTCAAACATAATGATGCTCATTTCATTCATCATGATTGATATTTCCTACATCATGATGCTCATTTCCTACATCATGTTGCATATTTCCTTCATTATTATGCTCATTTCCAACATCATGATGATCATTTCTTTCATCATTATGCAAATTTTCTTTATAATGATACTAATTTCCATCACCACAATGCATATATCCTTCATCATGATACTCATTCAGTTCATGTTTATGCATATTTCCGTTATCATGATACTCATTTCCTACATCTTGATGCTCATCTCCTTTATCATGATGATCAATTTCGATGTCATTATGGTCATTTCCTTCATCATGATGCTTTTTTCCTACATCATAATGCATGTTTCCTTCATCAAGATGCTTATTTCCTACATCATGAAACTCATTTCATTCATCACGATGCATATTTCCTTCATCTTGATGCTTATTTCCTACATCACGAATCAGACATCATCACGATGCTAATTTCCATATTCATGATGCATATTTTCTTCATCATGATGCTCATTTCCTACATCATGATGCTTATTTCCATTATAATGATGCATAAATCTTTCATCATGATGCTTATTTCCTTCGTCATGATGCTCATTTCCATCATCATGATACTAATATACTTCATCATGATGCATATTTCCTTCATCATGATGCTCATTTCCTACATCATGGTGCATATTTCCTTCATAATGATGCTTATTTCTTTTATCATGATGCTAATTTCCTTCATCATGATTCTAATTTCATCATCATGACGCATATATTCCTTTATGATGATGTTCTTTACCAATATTATGATCCTCATTCCCTACATGATGATGCTCATCATGATGCCCATTTCTTTCATCATGATGCTCATTTTCATTATCGTGATGCTCATTTCCTTCATCATGATGCTCATTTCAAACATAATGATGCTCATTTCATTCATCATGATTGATATTTCCTACATCATGATGCTCATTTCCTACATCATGTTGCATATTTCCTTCATTATTATGCTCATTTCCAACATCATGATGATCATTTCTTTCATCATTATGCAAATTTTCTTTATAATGATACTAATTTCCATCACCACAATGCATATATCCTTCATCATGATACTCATTCAGTTCATGTTTATGCATATTTCCGTTATCATGATACTCATTTCCTACATCTTGATGCTCATCTCCTTTATCATGATGATCAATTTCGATGTCATTATGGTCATTTCCTTCATCATGATGCTTTTTTCCTACATCATAATGCATGTTTCCTTCATCAAGATGCTTATTTCCTACATCATGAAACTCATTTCATTCATCACGATGCATATTTCCTTCATCTTGATGCTTATTTCCTACATCACGAATCAGACATCATCACGATGCTAATTTCCATATTCATGATGCATATTTTCTTCATCATGATGCTCATTTCCTACATCATGATGCTTATTTCCATTATAATGATGCATAAATCTTTCATCATGATGCTTATTTCCTTCGTCATGATGCTCATTTCCATCATCATGATACTAATATACTTCATCATGATGCATATTTCCTTCATCATGATGCTCATTTCCTACATCATGGTGCATATTTCCTTCATAATGATGCTTATTTCTTTTATCATGATGCTAATTTCCTTCATCATGATTCTTATTTCATCATCATGACGCATATATTCCTTTATGATGATGTTCTTTACCAATATTATGATGCTCATTCCCTACATGATGATGCTCATTTCAATCATCATGATGCCCATTTCTTTCATCATGATGCTCATTTTCATTATCGTGATGCTCATTTCCTTCATCATGATGCTCATTTCAAACATAATGATGCTCATTTCATTCATCATGATTGATATTTCCTTCATCATGATGCTCATTTCCTACATCATGTTGCATATTTCCTTCATTATTATGCTCATTTCCAACATCATGATGATCATTTCTTTCATCATTATGCAAATTTTCTTTATAATGATACTAATTTCCATCACCACAATGCATATATCCTGAAATCATGATACTCATTCAGTTCATGTTTATGCATATTTCCGTTATCATGATACTCATTTCCTACATCTTGATGCTCATCTCCTTTATCATGATGATCAATTTCGATGTCATTATGGTCATTTCCTTCATCATGATGCTTTTTTCCTACATCATAATGCATGTTTCCTTCATCAAGATGCTTATTTCCTACATCATGAAACTCATTTCATTCATCACGATGCATATTTCCTTCATCTTGATGCTTATTTCCTACATCACGAATCAGACATCATCACGATGCTAATTTCCATATTCGTGATGCATATTTTCTTCATCATGATGCTCATTTCCTACATCATGATGCTTATTTCCATTATAATAATGCATAAATCTTTCATCATGATGCTTATTTCCTTCGTCATGATGCTCATTTCCATCATCATGATACTAATATACTTCATCATGATGCATATTTCCTTCATCATGATGCTCATTTCCTACATCATGGTGCATATTTCCTTCATAATGATGCTTATTTCTTTTATCATGATGCTAATTTCCTTCATCATGATTCTTATTTCATCATCATGAAGCATATATTCCTTTATGATGATGTTCTTTACCAATATTATGATGCTCATTCCCTACATGATGATGCTCATTTCAATCATCATGATGCCCATTTCTTTCATCATGATGCTCATTTTCATTATCGTGATGCTCATTTCCTTCATCATGATGCTCATTTCAAACATAATGATGCTCATTTCATTCATCATGATTGATATTTTCTTCATCATGATGCTCATTTCCTACATCATGTTGCATATTTCCTTCATTATTATGCTCATTTCCAACATCATGATGATCATTTCTTTCATCATTATGCAAATTTTCTTTATAATGATACTAATTTCCATCACCACAATGCATATATCCTTCATCATGATACTCATTCAGTTCATGTTTATGCATATTTCCGTTATCATGATACTCATTTCCTACATCTTGATGCTCATCTCCTTTATCATGATGATCAATTTCGATGTCATTATGGTCATTTCCTTCATCATGATGCTTTTTTCCTACATCATAATGCATGTTTCCTTCATCAAGATGCTTATTTCCTACATCATGAAACTCATTTCATTCATCACGATGCATATTTCCTTCATCTTGATGCTTATTTCATACATCACGAATCAGACATCATCACGATGCTAATTTCCATATTCATGATGCATATTTTCTTCATCATGATGCTCATTTCCTACATCATGATGCTTATTTCCATTATAATGATGCATAAATCTTTCATCATGATGCTTATTTCCTTCGTCATGATGCTCATTTCCATCATCATGATACTAATATACTTCATCATGATGCATATTTCCTTCATCATGATGCTCATTTCCTACATCATGGTGCATATTTCCTTCATAATTATGCTTATTTCTTTTATCATGATGCTAATTTCCTTCATCATGATTCTTATTTCATCATCATGACGCATATATTCCTTTATGATGATGTTCTTTACCAATATTATGATGCTCATTCCCTACATGATGATGCTCATTTCAATCATCATGATGCCCATTTCTTTCATCATGATGCTCATTTTCATTATCGTGATGCTCATTTCCTTCATCATGATGCTCATTTCAAACATAATGATGCTCATTTCATTCATCATGATTGATATTTCCTACATCATGATGCTCATTTCCTACATCATGTTGCATATTTCCTTCATTATTATGCTCATTTCCAACATCATGATGATCATTTCTTTCATCATTATGCAAATTTTCTTTATAATGATACTAATTTCCATCACCACAATGCATATATCCTTCATCATGATACTCATTCAGTTCATGTTTATGCATATTTCCGTTATCATGATACTCATTTCCTACATCTTGATGCTCATCTCCTTTATCATGATGATCAATTTCGATGTCATTATGGTCATTTCCTTCATCATGATGCTTTTTTCCTACATCATAATGCATGTTTCCTTCATCAAGATGCTTATTTCCTACATCATGAAACTCATTTCATTCATCACGATGCATATTTCCTTCATCTTGATGCTTATTTCCTACATCCCGAATCAGACATCATCACGATGCTAATTTCCATATTCATGATGCATATTTTCTTCATCATGATGCTCATTTCCTACATCATGATGCTTATTTCCATTATAATGATGCATAAATCTTTCATCATGATGCTTATTTCCTTCGTCATGATGCTCATTTCCATCATCATGATACTAATATACTTCATCATGATGCATATTTCCTTCATCATGATGCTCATTTCCTACATCATGGTGTATATTTCCTTCATAATGATGCTTATTTCTTTTATCATGATGCTAATTTCCTTCATCATGATTCTTATTTCATCATCATGACGCATATATTCCTTTATGATGATGTTCTTTACCAATATTATGATGCTCATTCCCTACATGATGATGCTCATTTCAATCATCATGATGCCCATTTCTTTCATCATGATGCTCATTTTCATTATCGTGATGCTCATTTCCTTCATCATGATGCTCATTTCAAACATAATGATGCTCATTTCATTCATCATGATTGATATTTCCTTCATCCTGATGCTCATTTCCTACATCATGTTGCATATTTCCTTCATTATTATGCTCATTTCCAACATCATGATGATCATTTCTTTCATCATTATGCAAATTTTCTTTATAATGATACTAATTTCCATCACCACAATGCATATATCCTTCATCATGATACTCATTCAGTTCATGTTTATGTATATTTCCGTTATCATGATACTCATTTCCTACATCTTGATGCTCATCTCCTTTATCATGATGATCAATTTCGATGTCATTATGGTCATTTCCTTCATCATGATGCTTTTTTCCTACATCATAATGCATGTTTCCTTCATCAAGATGCTTATTTCCTACATCATGAAACTCATTTCATTCATCACGATGAATATTTCCTTCATCTTGATGCTTATTTCCTACATCACGAATCAGACATCATCATGATGCTAATTTCCATATTCATGATGCATATTTTCTTCATCATGATGCTCATTTCCTACATCATGATGCTTATTTCCATTATAATGATGCATAAATCTTTCATCATGATGCTTATTTCCTTCATCATGATGATCATTTCCATCATCATGATACTAATATACTTCATCATGATGCGTATTTCCTTCATCATGATGCTCATTTCCTACATCATGATGCTCATTTTCTTCAACATGATGTTCATTTCCTATGTCATTATGGTCATTTTCTTAATCATGATGCTCATTTCAATCATCATGATGCATATTTCCTTCATTATGTTGCTCATTTCCTACATCATGATAAATATTTCCTTAATCATGATGCTAATTTCCATCATCATGATGATATTTCCTTCGTCATGATGCTCAATTCCTACATCAGTATACTCATTTTCCTAATCATGACGCATGTTTTCTTCATCAGGATGCAAATTTCCATCATTATGACACTAATTTCCTTTATCATGATGCATATTTCCTTCGTCATAATGCTCTCCTACTTCATGATGCTCATTTCATTCATCATGATGATAATATTTACTTCATCATGACGCTCAATTACTACATCATGATGCTCATTTTCTTCATCATGATGTATATTTCCCTTCATCATGATGCTCATTTCGTACATCACGATGCATATTTCTATCATCATGATGCTCATTTCCTTCATCATGATGCACATTTCCTTCATAATGATGCTCATTATGGTCATTTCATTTTAATGCTTTTTTGCTACATTATGATTCACATTTCCTTCATCGTGATGCTCATTTCCTACATCATGATGCTCATTTCCTAAATCATGAGGCTCATTTCCTACATCATGATGCTCATTTCCTTCATCATGATGCTCATTTCCTTCATCATAATGCATATTTCCTTCATCATGATGCTCATTTCCTACATCAAGATGCATGTTTTCTTCATCATGATGCTCATTTCCTACATCATAATACTTCATTCTTCATGATGCATATTTCCTTTATCATGAAGCTAATTTGTTACATCGTGATGCATATTTCCATCATCATGTTGCTTATTTCCATCATCATGGTGATCATTTCCTTCATCATGATGCTCATTTACTTTGTCATGATGCATATTTTCTTCATCTTTGATGCTTATTTCCCACATCATGATGCTCATTTCCATCGTCGTGACGCATGTTTCCTTCATCATAATGTTCATTTCTTTATTATTATGCTCATTTCCTACATCATTATGGTCATTTCCTTCATTATGATGCTCATTTCCTACATCATGATTCTCATTTCGTTCATCATGATGCATATTTCCTTCATCATGATGCTCATTTACTACATCATGATGCATATTTCCTTTACCACTCAATCTTATTATCATGTCGGAATAAATCCACCTGCAGGGTTTACATGATAAACATTATGAGCTCCTCAAAGGGACATCATCAACCAATTCCGTTAGGACACGGATTCCTTCTACAATCAACAGCACACCATAGAGACAACACTTTTTCCCAATTCACCGAGCATATTGATTTAACTATTAAATCTCACTCATTGATGAATTAAAGAAATAAATACTGGCTTACGTGTCGAGGTTATTGTATAGGGATTAAGAGTACAAATTTCCATAATAACAGAGATCAAGTTCTATTATATAGGCAGTAGAAACTGAACGATCTCAACTGCGGTCCTGCTCAATACACTCAAAGTGCACTTGTGTAATTTTATAGTCAAGACATACTAATGCTAAATCACACTACAACCATACTGATAGATAGTCCCCGTCTATCTTGGTTGTGAACATCTGTTTATACTTTATAAGGAGCCAATAATAAGATCTTTCATGTGACGCCGCACACCACATTATCTATAGTATAAAGTAAATGGACTTTTGCAACAACATTATTATTCCAAACGTTTGATCACATGATTCTCATTTCAAATATTATCAAAAACATTGTTCATACCAAAAGCAAGGCTTTTAGTATACAATCCAACACATGATGCATGTTTTCTTCAACATGATGCTCATTTCCTAAATCACGATGCATATTTCCATCTTCATGATGCTCATTTCCTTCATCATGATGCTCATTTCCTTCATCCTAATGTATATTTCCTTTATCATGATGTTCATTTCCTTCGTCATGATGCATATTTCCTTCATCATGATACTCATTTCCCTTCATCATAATGCTCATTTCTTGCATCACTTTGCATATTTCCGTCATCATGATGCTCTTTTCCTTCATCATGATGCTCTTTTCCATCGTCATGATGCATATTTCCTTCATCATGATGCTCATTTCCATCATCATGATATTAATATACTTCATCATGATATGTTCATCATGATGCATATTTTCTTCCTCTTGATGCGTATTTCCTACATCATGATGCTCATTTCCTTCATCGTGACATATGTTTCCTTCATCATAATGTTCATTTCCTTCATTATTAGGCTCATTTCCTACATCATTATGGTCATTTCCTTCATTATGATGCTCATTTCCTACATCGTGATTCTCATTTCGTTCATCATGATGCATATTTCCTTCATCATAATGCTCAGTTACTACATCATGATGCATATTTCCTTTATCATGATGCTCATTTCTTTTATCATGATGCTCATTTCTTCATCGTGATGCTCATTTCATCATAATGATGCTCATTTTCTTCATCATGATGCTCATTTCTTTTATCATGATTCTCAAT
Organism: Pogostemon cablin; assembly: GCA_023678885.1. Lineage (NCBI taxonomy): Eukaryota > Viridiplantae > Streptophyta > Magnoliopsida > Lamiales > Lamiaceae > Pogostemon > Pogostemon cablin. The sequence goes on from CM042981.1 coordinate 21,000,743, forward strand.
TCCATCATTATGATGCATAAATTTTTCATCATGATGCTCATTTTCTTAGTCACGATGCTCATTTCCTTTATCAAGATGCATATGTCCTTTATCATGATGCTCAGTACCTTCATCATGATGCATATATACTTCAACATGATACTCATTTCCTTCATCATGATGATCTGTTCCATCATCCTGATGCTCATTTCTATCATCATGATGCATATTTCCTTCATAATGATTCTCTTTCCTACATCATGATGCTTATTTTCTTTATGTTGCTTATTTCCTTCATCGTGATGCTCATTTCCATCATCATGATGCTTATTCCCTTCATCATGATGTTCATTTCCTATATCGTGATTCATGTTTCCTTCATATCAATGCCCATTTCCTATAATATGATGCTCATTTCCTTCATCGTGATGCATGTTTCCTTCATCTCAATGCCCATTTCCTATATCATGATGCTCATTTCCTTCATCATGATGCTCATTTCCATCAACATGATGCTCATTTCCATCATCATGATACTAATATTCTTCATCATGATCCGTATTTCCTTCATCATGATGCTCATTTCCTACATCATTATGCTCATTTCCTTCAACATGATGATCATTTCCTATGTCATTATGGTCATTTTCTTAATCATGTTGCTCATTTCAATCATCATGATGCATATTTCCTTCATTATGTTGCTCATTTCCTACATCATGATAAATATTTCCTTAACCATGATGCTAATTTCCATCATCATGATGATATTTCCTTCGTCATGATGCTCAATTCCTACATCAATATACTCATTTTCCTAATCATGATACATTTTTTCTTCATCAGGATGCAAATTTCCATCATTATGACACTAATTTCCTTTATCATGATGCATATTTCCTTCGTCATAATGCTCTCCTACTTCATGATGCTCATTTCATTCATCATGATGATAATATTTACTTCATCATGACGCTCATTTACTACATCATGATGCTCATTTCCTTCATCATGATGTATATTTCCCTTCATCATGATGCTCATTTCGTACATCACGATGCATATTTCTATCATCATGATGCTCATTTCCTTCATCATGATGCACATTTCCTTCATAATGATGCTCATTATGGTCATTTCATTTTAATGCTTTTTTGCTACATTATGATTCACATTTCCTTCATCGTGATGCTCATTTCCTACATCATGATGCTCATTTCCTAAATCATGAGGCTCATTTCCTACATCATGATGCTCATTTCCTTCATCATAATGCATATTTCCTTCATCATGATGCTCATTTCCTACATCAAGATGCATGTTTTCTTCATCATGATGCTCATTTCCTACATCATAATACTTACTTCATTCTTCATGATGCATATTTCCTTCATCATGAAGCTAATTTTTTACATCGTGATGCATATTTCCATCATCATGTTGCTTATTTCCATCATCATGGTGATCATTTCCTTCATCATGATGCTCATTTACTTTGTCATGATGCATATTTTCTTCATCTTGATGCTTATTTCCCATATCATGATGCTCATTTCCTTCGTCGTGACGCATGTTTCCTTCATCATAATGTTCATTTCCTTTATTATTATGCTCATTTCCTACATCATTATGGTCATTTCCTTCATTATGATGCTCATTTCCTACATCATGATTCTCATTTCGTTCATCATGATGCATATTTCCTTCATCATGATGCTCATTTACTACATCATGATGCATATTTCCTTTACCACTCAATCTTATTATCATGTCGGAATAAATCCACCTGCAGGGTTTACATGATAAACATTATGAGCTCCTCAAAGGGACATCATCAATCAATTCCGTTAGGACACGGATTCCTTCTACAATCAACAGCACACCATAGAGATAACACTTTTTCCCAATTCACCGAGCATATTGATTTAACTATTAAATCTCACTCATTGATGAATTAAAGAAATAAATACTGGCTTGCGTGTCGAGGTTATTGTATAGGGATTAAGAGTACAAATTTCCATAATAACAGAGATAAAGTTCTATTATATAGGCAGTAGAAACTGAACGATCTCAATTGCGGTCCTGCTCAATACACTCAAAGTGCACTTGTGTAATTTTATAGTCAAGACATACTAATGCTAAATCACACTACAACCATACTGATAGATAGTCCCCGTCTATCTTGGTTGTGAACGTCTGTTTATACTTTATAAGGAGCCAATAATATGATCTTTCATGTGACGCCGCACACCACATTATATTTAGTATAAAGTAAATGGACTTTTGCAACAACATTATTATTCCAAACGTTTGATCGCATGATTCTAATTTCAAATATTATCAAAAACATTGTTCATACCAAAAGCAAGACTTTTAGTATACAATCCAACACATGATGCATGTTTTCTTCAACATGATGCTCATTTCCTAAATCAAGATGCATATTTCCATCTTCATGATGCTCATTTCCTTCATCATGATGCTCATTTCCTTCATCCTAATGTATATTTCCTTTATCATGATGGTCATTTCCTTCGTCATGATGCATATTTCCTTCATCATGATACTCATTTCCCTCATCTTGATGATCATTTCCTACGTCATTATGGTCATTTCCTTCATTAAGATGCTAATTTCCTTCATCATTATTCGTGTTTCTTTCATCATGATGATTATTTCCTATATTATGATGCTCATTTCCTTCATCATGATGCATATTTCTTTTATCATAATGCATATTTCCTTCATATTGATGCTCATTTCCTACATCATGATGCATGTTTTCAACATCATGATGCACAATTCCTACATCAAAACGCTTACCTCATTCATCATGATGCACATTTTCTCCATCATAATGCTCATTTCCTACATCATTATGCATATTACCATCATCATGATGCTCATTTCCATCACCTTTATGATAATTTCTTTCATCATGATGCACATTTCCTACATCATATTTAGTTCATTACGTCAGAAAAAAAGTGATGCATACTTTCTTCATCATGATACACATTTTCCTACATCATGATGCTCATATTCATCATCATGATGTATGTTTCCATTATCATAATGCTAATTTCCTACGTCATGATGCTCATTTCGTTCATCATGATGCATATTTCCTTCATCATGATGCTCTTTTCCCTACATCATGATGCATATTTCCTTCATCATGATGCTCATTTCCTACATCATGTAGCACATTTCCTTTATCTTTATGTTCATTTTCAATATCATGATGATCGTTTCCTTCATCATAATGCAAAGTTTTTCATAATGATGCTCATTTTCATCATCATAATGCTAATTTCCTTCATCATGATGCGTATTTCCATCAACATGATGCTTATTTCCATCATCATGATGCATATTTTCATTCAACATAATGCTCATTTCCTATATCACGATGCATATTTCCATCTTCATGATGCTCATTCCCGTCATCATAATGCATGTTTCCTTCATTATGCTGCTCACTTCTTTTATCATGATGCATATTTCCCTTCATCGTAATGCTCATTTCTTGCATCACTTTGCATATTTCCGTCATCATGATGCTCTTTTCCTTCATCATGATGCTCTTTTCCATCGTCATGATGCATATTTCCTTCATCATGATGCTCATTTCCATCATCATGATATTAATATACTTCATCATGATATGTTCATCATGATGCATATTTTCCTCCTCTTGATGCGTATTTCCTACATCATGATGCTCATTTCCTTCATCGTGACGTATGTTTCCTTCATCATAATGTTCATTTCCTTCATTATTAGGCTCATTTCCTACATCATTATGGTCATTTCCTTCATTATGATGCTCATTTCCTACATCGTGATTCTCATTTCGTTCATCATGATGCATATTTCCTTCATCATAATGCTCAGTTACTACATCATGATAAATATTTCCTTTATCATGATGCTCATTTCTTTTATCATGATTCTCAATTCCATCATTATGATGCATAAATTTTTCATCATGATGCTCATTTTCTTAGTCACGATGCTCATTTCCTTTATCAAGATGCATATGTCCTTTATCATGATGCTCAGTACCTTCATCATGATGCATATATACTTCAACATGATACTCATTTCCTTCATCATGATGATCCGTTCCATCATCCTGATGCTCATTTCCATCATCATGATGCATATTTCCTTCATAATGATTCTCTTTCCTACATCATGATGCTTATTTTCTTTATGTTGCTTATTTCCTTCATCGTGATGCTCATTTCCATCATCATGATGCAAAAATACTTCATCATGATGCTTATTCCCTTCATCATGATGTTCATTTCCTATATCGTGATTCATGTTTCCTTCATATCAATGCCCATTTCCTATAATATGATGCTCATTTCCTTCATCGTGATGCATGTTTCCTTCATCTCAATGCCCATTTCCTATATCATGATGCTCATTTCCTTCATCATGATGCTCATTTCCATCAACATGATGCTCATTTCCATCATCATGATGCGTATTTCCTTCATCATGATGCTCATTTCCTACATCATTATGCTCATTTCCTTCAACATGATGATCATTTCCTATGTCATTATGGTCATTTTCTTAATCATGTTGCTCATTTCAATCATCATGATGCATATTTCCTTCATTATGTTGCTCATTTCCTACATCATGATAAATATTTCCTTAACCATGATGCTAATTTCCATCATCATGATGATATTTCCTTCGTCATGATGCTCAATTCCTACATCAATATACTCATTTTCCTAATCATGATGCATGTTTTCTTCATCAGGATGCAAATTTCCATCATTATGACACTAATTTCCTTTATCATGATGCATATTTCCTTCGTCATAATGCTCTCCTACTTCATGATGCTCATTTCATTCATCATGATGATAATATTTACTTCATCATGACGCTCATTTACTACATCATGATGCTCATTTCCTTCATCATGATGTATATTTCCCTTCATCATGATGCTCATTTCGTACATCACGATGCATATTTCTATCATCATGATGCTCATTTCCTTCATCATGATGCACATTTTCTTCATAATGATGCTCATTATGGTCATTTCATTTTAATGCTTTTTTGCTACATTATGATTCACATTTCCTTCATCGTGATGCTCATTTCCTACATCATGATGCTCATTTCCTAAATCATGAGGCTCATTTCCTACATCATGATGCTCATTTCCTTCATCATGATGCTCATTTCCTTCATCATAATGCATATTTCCTTCATCATGATGCTCATTTCCTACATCAAGATGCATGTTTTCTTCATCATGATGCTCATTTCCTACATCATAATACTTACTTCATTCTTCATGATGCATATTTCCTTCATCATGAAGCTAATTTTTTACATCGTGATGCATATTTCCATCATCATGTTGCTTATTTCCATCATCATGGTGATCATTTCCTTCATCATGATGCTCATTTACTTTGTCATGATGCATATTTTCTTCATCTTGATGCTTATTTCCCACATCATGATGCTCATTTCCTTCGTTGTGATGCATGTTTCCTTCATCATAATGTTCATTTCCTTTATTATTATGCTCATTTCCTACATCATTATGGTCATTTCCTTCATTATGATGCTCATTTCCTACATCATGATTCTCATTTCGTTCATCATGATGCATATTTCCTTCATCATGATGCTCATATACTACATCATGATGCATATTTCCTTTACCACTCAATCTTATTATCATGTCGGAATAAATCCACCTGCAGGGTTACATGATAAACACTATGAGCTCCTCAAAGGGACATCATCAACCAATTCCGTTAGGACACGGATTCCTTCTACAATCAACAGCACACCATAGAGATAATACTTTTTCCCAATTCACCGAACATATTGATTTAACTATTAAATCTCACTCATTGATGAATTAAAGAAATAAATACTGGCTTGCGTGTCGAGGTTATTGTATAGGGATTAAGAGTACAAATTTCCATAATAACAGAGATCAAGTTCTATTATATAGGCAGTAGAAACTGAACGATCTTAACTGCGGTCCTGCTCAATACACTCAAAGTGCACTTGTGTAATTTTATAGTCAAGACATACTAATGCTAAATCACACTACAACCATACTGATAGATAGTCCCCGTCTATCTTGGTTGTGAACATCTGTTTATACTTTATAAGGAGCCAATAATATGATCTTTCATGTGACGCCGCACACCACATTATCTTTAGTATAAAGTAAATGGACTTTTGCAACAACATTATTATTCCAAACGTTTGATCGCATGATTCTCATTTCAAATATTATCAAAAACATTGTTCATACCAAAAGCAAGACTTTTAGTATACAATCCAACACATGATGCATGTTTTCTTCAACATGATGCTCATTTCCTAAATCACGATGCATATTTCCATCTTCATGATGCTCATTTCCTTCATCATGATGCTCATTTCCTTCATCCTAATGTATATTTCCTTTATCATGATGGTCATTTCCTTCGTCATGATGCATATTTCCTTCATCATGATACTCATTTCCCTCATCTTGATGATCATTTCCTACGTCATTATGGTCATTTCCTTCATTAAGATGCTAATTTCCTTCATCATTAATCGTGTTTCTTTCATCATGATGATTATTTCCCATATTATGATGCTCATTTCCTTCATCATGATGCATATTTCTTTTATCATAATGCATATTTCCTTCATATTGATGCTCATTTCCTACATCATGATGCATGTTTTCAACATCATGATGCACAATTCCTACATCAAAACGCTTACCTCATTCATCATGATGCACATTTTCTCCATCATAATGCTCATTTCCTACATCATTATGCATATTACCATCATCATGATGCTCATTTCCATCACCTTTATGATAATTTCTTTCATCATGATGCACATTTCCTACATCATATTTAGTTCATTATGTCAGAAAAAAAGTGATGCATACTTTCTTCATCATGATACACATTTTCCTACATCATGATGCTCATATTCATCATCATGATGCATGTTTCCATTATCATAATGCTAATTTCCTACGTCATGATGCTCATTTCGTTCATCATGATGCATATTTCCTTCATCATGATGCTCTTTTCCCTACATCATGATGCATATTTCCTTCATACTGATGCTCATTTCCTACATCATATAGCACATTTCCTTTATCTTTACGTTCATTTCCAATATCATGATGATCGTTTCCTTCATCATAACGCAAAGTTTTTCATAATGATGCTCATTTTCATCATCATAATGCTAATTTCCTTCATCATGATGCGTATTTCCATCAACATGATGCTTATTTCCATCATCATGATGCATATTTTCATTCAACATAATGCTCATTTCCTATATCACGATGCATGTTTCCATCTTCATGATGCTCATTCCCGTCATCATAATGCATGTTTCCTTCATTATGCTGCTCACTTCTTTTATCATGATGCATATTTCCCTTCATCATAATGCTCATATCTTGCATCACTTTGCATATTTCCGTCATCATGATGCTCTTTTCCTTCATCATGATGCTCTTTTCCATCGTCATGATGCATATTTCCGTCATCATGATGCTCATTTCCATCATCATGATATTAATATACTTCATCATGATATGTTCATCATGATGCATATTTTCTTCCTCTTGATGCGTATTTCCTACATCATGATGCTCATTTCCTTCATCGTGACGTATGTTTCCTTCATCATAATGTTCATTTCCTTCATTATTAGGCTCATTTCCTACATCATTATGGTCATTTCCTTCATTATGATGCTCATTTCCTACATCGTGATTCTCATTTCGTTCATCATGGTGCATATTTCCATCATCATAATGCTCAGTTACTACATCATGATGCATATTTCCTTTATTATGATGCTCATTTCTTTTATCATGATGCTCATTTCTTCATCGTGACGCTCATTTCATCATAATGATGCTCATTTTCTTCATCATGATGCTCATTTCTTTTATCATGATTCTCAATTCCATCATTATGATGCATAAATTTTTCATCATGATGCTCATTTTCATAGTCACGATGCTCATTTCCTTTATCAAGATGCATATGTCCTTTATCATGATGCTCAGTACCTTCATCATGATGCATATATACTTCAACATGATACTCATTTCCTTCATCATGATGATCTGTTCCATCATCCTGATGCTCATTTCCATCATCATGATGCATATTTCCTTCATAATGATTCTCTTTCCTACATCATGATGCTTATTTTCTTTATGTTGCTCATTTCCTTCATCGTGATGCTCATTTCCATCATCATGATGCAAAAATACTTCATCATGATGCTTATTCCCTTCATCATGATGTTCATTCCCTATATCGTGATTCATGTTTCCTTCATATCAATGCCCATTTCCTATAATATGATGCTCATTTCCTTCATCGTGATGCATGTTTCCTTCATCTCAATGCCCATTTCCTATATCATGATGCTTATTTCCTTCATCATGATGCTCATTTCCATCAACATGATGCTCATTTCCATCATCTTGATACTAATATACTTCATCATGATGCGTATTTCCTTCATCATGATGCTCATTTCCTACATCATGATGCTCATTTCCTTCAACATGATGATCATTTCCTATGTCATTATGGTCATTTTCTTAATCATGTTGCTCATTTCAATCATCATGATGCATATTTCCTTCATTATGTTGCTCATTTCCTACATCATGATAAATATTTCCTTAATCATGATGCTAATTTCCATCATCATGATGTTATTTCCTTCGTCATGATACTCAATTCCTACATCAATATACATAGGAGTTGATATTAAATAAAGGGTAGCTCGTAACTCCTCAACACCAACTCCGAGTCTCACATAACCCGGTTCATATCATTTCTCAAATGAAACGATAGGAAATAAATTTGAATTTGACATAACAAATTCTGAAATTTTCCAGCCTGCGGCAGTTCACGAAAAAAATCATAACTAATTGTGTATAACTCGGATTGAGGCGTTTCAAGTGGCTACGGAAAGCTAACAAACTCAGGTACATACAAAAATTAAGTTTGCAAATTTATAAGGGCAATAGATATGCCAAAATCAGTTCGGACAGTGGCTGCGAATCACCTAGAGCCAGTTTACGAAAAAATTCATAACTAATTGTAGAAAAATCGGATTGAGGTGTTTCAAGTGGCTAATGAAAGCTAACGAATCCAGCTACGTATATAAATTAAGTTTGCAACTTTCTAAGATCAATAATTATGTAGAAAGTAGGTCGAACAGAAGCATACGAATTTCCCTTTACTAGGAAGAAACCCAACAAAATCACAAAATCATGGAGAAAGAAAGCTTAATTGACATATTACTTACCTTAACACACTTATAAACCAACTAAAATGAGAGTTTTATGGGAGAATTTGATCACAAGGGTTTCTCCTCTTCCTTTCTCTTCTTTCCCCCTCTTGGATGTTCTAGAAGCCCTTTCTTATTTCTTATCTTCCTTTCTCCTTTTTATTCTATTTTTGACATATATTGTTGGGGCTATTGTTGGGCTGGGCTTATTAATAGATTAAGCCATTTAAGTGAGTTAGACTTTGGGGCAAAAATAAATATATAGATTTTGGGCTCTAAAAGCAAATTCTAGTTGGGCTAATAATAATAAAATAGATTTTGGGCTCTAAAAACAAATTCTAGTTTGGGGCTGATATATTATAAGGTTTGGGCCAAAGATAAATAAATTATTTTGGGCATTTAAAAGTTGAGGCAAGACATTATAAGGTATCCCCTCCTCTAAAAAGTTTCGTCCTCGAAACGTAAACGTACCTAGAGATGAAAAGAGATGTGGATGTTGTTGACGCATAACATACTCAGGCTCCCATGTTTCTTCTTCAATTCGATCACTTTTCCATAGAACCCTCACCATAGGAATGGATTTATTACGAAGCATTTTCTCTCGGCGATCCACAATTTGAACAGGTTGGACTTCGTACGATATATTTTCCTTTAATGCAACTGGGGGACATTTGAGCACATGTGAAGGATCTGGTTCATATTTTCTAAGCATAGAGACATGGAAGACATCGTGAATCTTTGACAATTCTGATGGTAGCTCAAGTCGATACGCGACACGACCAATCCTTTGCAAGATCGTAAACGGGCCAATATACCTCGGACTTAACTTTCCTCGATGGTGGAATCGCAGCACGCCCTTCCGCGGAGAAACTTTTAGAAACAATTTTTCTCCTACATTAAACTCCAACTCGCGCCTCCTATTATCTGCATAGCTTTTCTGTCGATCTTATGCTGCTTTAAGTCTGTCTCGAATAAGTTGTACTTTTTCCTTTGCATCTTCGATAAGCTCTACTTGTTCGATTTGTCTCTCACCAACCTCATCCCAAAAGAGTGGTTTCTGACACTTTCGGCTATAAAGAGCTTCGTACGGGGGCATTCCAATGCTTGAATGATAACTGTTTTTATAAGCGAACTCCACCAAAGTCACATACCTATCCCAGATACCTCCCAAATTCAACACCACTGCACGTAGCATGTCTTCTAGCGTCTGTATAGTTCTCTCTGACTGTCCATCAGTCTGTGGATGAAACGAAGTACTGAATAGAAGTTTCGTACCCAACGCCCTTTGCAGACTAGGCCAAAAATGTGAAGTGAATCGTGGATCTTGATCAGATATGATTGACACTGGTACTCCATGCAATCTCACGATTTCATCCACATATAACTTGGCAAGTTTCTCTAAAGAGTCATTGGTGTGTACCGGAAGGAAATGTGCCAATTTCGTTAAATGATCAACAATGACCCAGATTGAGTCATGACCCTTTTGCGTTCGAGGCAAATCGGAAATAAAGTCCATCGTGATGTTCTCCCATTTCCACTCTGGAATAGGTAGTGGTTGAAGCATACCGGCTGGTCTTTGGTGTTCCGCTTTTATCTGTTGGCATGATAAACATTTTGATACGAATTCAGCAACGTCCCGTTTCATACCTGGCCACCAATAATGCTCCTGAAGCATTCTGTATATTTTGGTACTACCAGGATGCATCGCATAAGCTGAAGAATGGGCTTCCTCAAGAATAGCTCTTCGAATTTCAAGTTCTGATGGAACACAAACATGATTTTTAAAAGTAAGGAGTTCGTCATCCCAAATCTGAAATTCTATTTCTTTTCCTTGCTTTAGCTTCGCCATCTTCTGTTGTAAATGAACATCATGTGATTGTCTTTCTCAAATTTGCTCGAACAAAGTAGGTCGAACCTCAAATTTGGCAATTAGAGCGGAATCATTAGACTTTTCACAATCGAGAGAAATGCACAAAGATTTAAACTGCTCCAACATAGAAAGATAAGAAGATCGAATCGAAACAAGTGAGGTAGAAGACTTTCTACTCAGAGCATCTGCAACAGCGTTTGCCTTGCCAGGATGATAATCAATGACTAAGTCATAGTCACTAATCAACTCCATCCATCGCCTTTGTCGGAGGTTGAGTTCCTTTTGCATGGTGATATACTTTAAATTTTTGTGATCAGTGAAAATTCTACAAGTTGCACCATAAAGATAGTGCCTCCATATTTTCAACGCAAAGATGATTGCAGCCAACTCCAAATCGTGTGTGGGATAATTTTCTTCATTCTTCTTCAATTGCCTTGAAGCGTAGGTAATAACCTTTCCTTCTTGCATTAGAACACATCCTAACCCTTATCGCGAGGCGTCGATATAAATGGTAAATTCTTCAATTACCGGGTCTGGCAAAGCAAGAATAGGGACTGAAACGAGTCATCTTTTCAATTCTTGAAATGCCTCCTCACACTCTTCACTCCATTCAAATTTTACCCCTTTCCGAGTCAATTTAGTCAAAGATGAAGCCAGCAACGAAAAGTCTTTGACAAATCGTCGATAATATCCAGCTAATCCCAGAAAGCTATGAATCTCTGTCACGTTCTTTGGACGCTCCCAGTTCAGTATAGCTTGAATCTTCACTGGATCGACGTAGATTCCTTCTTTAGAAATGCGATGACCCAAAAAGCTTACCTCACGAAGCCAAAATTCACACTTCGAAAATTTATCATAAAGTTGATTTTCTCTAAGAACATTCAAAATAATTCTTAGATAATGAGAGTGCTCGTCGTCTGATTTAGAATAAATAAGGATGTCATCAATGAATACGATGACAAACTTATCTAAGTACGGCCGAAAGACCCAATTCATAAGATCCATAAAAGCTGCAGGAGCATTTGTTAGTCCAAAAGGCATAACACAGAATTAAAATGACCGTATCTGGTTTGGAAAGCAGACTTAGGGATATCAGATTCCCTAATACTGAGTTGGTGATAACCAGATCGCAAATCAATTTTTGAGAACGCAGTTGCTCCTTGCAATTGATCAAATAGATCATAGATTCTCGGAAGAGGATATTTGTTCTTGATTGTCACTTTATTCAACTGACGGTAGTCGATGCATAGGCGAAGTGATCCGTCTTTCTTCTTGACAAAAAGAACTGGAGCATCATGATGATAGAAATAAGCATCATGTTGATTGAAATACGCATCATGATGAAGGAAATGATCATTTTGATGATGGAAATGAGCATCATTATGAAAAAAAATTGCGTCGTGATGAAGGAAATGATCATCATGATATTGGAAATGAACATAAAAATAAAGAAAATGTGTAGCACGATCTAGGAAATGAGCATCGTGATGAAAGAAATATGCATCCTGATGAATGAAATGAGCATCATAATGATGGAAATGAGCATCACGATGAAGAAAATATGCACCATGATGAAGGAAATAAGCACATTGATGAAGGAAATGAGCATCATGATGAAGAAAATGATCACCATGATGAAGGAAATATGTATAATGATGAGCATAATGATAAAGGAAATATGCATCAGGATTAATGAGATGAGCATAATGATTAAGGAAATGACCAGAAAGACGTAGTAAATGATCATCATGATGAAGGAAATATACATCATGATAAAGGAAATGAGCATCATGATAAAGGAAATGAGCATCTTGATGAAGGAAATGAGCATCATGATATAGTAAATGAGCATTGAGATGAAGGAAACATGCATCGTTATGACGGAAATGAGCTTCATGATGAAGGGAATAAGCATCATGGTAAAGGATTTTTGCATCATGATGATGGAAATGAGCATCACGATGAATGAAATGAGCAACATGATGTTGAAAATAAGTAACATGATGTAGGAAAAAGAATCATTATGACGAAAATATGCATCACGATGATGGAAACGAGCATCAGGATGATGGAACTGATCATCATGATGAAGGAAATGGGTATCATGATGAAGTAAATATGCATCATGATGAAGGTAATGAACATTATGACGAAGGACATATGCATTTTGAGGTAGGAAATGAGCATCATGATGAAGAAAATTAGCATCATGATAAATGATTTATGCATCTTAATAATGGAAATAAGAATCTTGATGAAAAAATGACCATCATGATGAAGGAAATATACATCATGATGAAGGAAACGAGCATCACAGTGGTGAAAATGAGCATCTTGATGAAGGAAATGAGCATCATGATATAGGAAATGAGCATTGAGATGAAGGAAACATGCATCATTATGATGGAAATGAGCTTCATGATGAAGGGAATAAGCATCATGATGAAGGATTTTTGCAACATGATAATATAAATAAGCATCACGATGAAGGAAATGAGCAACATGATATTGAAAATAAGCAACATGATGTAGGAATGAAAATCATTTTGATGGAAATATGAATCATGATGATAGAAATGAGCATTAGGATGATGGAACTGATCATCATGATGAAAAATGGGTATCATTATGAAGTAAATATGCGTCATGATGAACGTAATGAGCATTATAACGAAGGACATATGCATTTTGAGGTAGGAAATGAGCATCATGACGAAGAAAATTAGCACCATGATGAATGATTTATGCATCCTAATAATGGAAATGAGAATCATGATAAAAAAATGACCATCATTATGAAGAAAATGCGAATTATGATATAGGAAATAAGCATCATGATAAAGGAAACGAGCATCACAATGGTGAAAATAAGCATCATGATGAAGGAAATAAGCATCATGTTGATGTAAATGAGCATCATGATGTAGGGAATGACAACATGATGTGGATAAATAGCGTCATCATTATATGAAGAAATGAGCATCACGATGAAGAAATGAACATCATGATAAAAAAATGAGCATCATGATAAAGGAAATATGCATCATGATGTAGTAAATGAGCATCATGATGTTGGAAATATGCATCATGATGAATGAAATGGGCATCATGATGAAGGAAATGAACATCATAATGAAGGAAATGAACATTATGACGAAGGAAACATGCATCACGATGAAGAAAATGAGAATCACGATGTAGAAAATGCGTATCATGATGCAGACAATATGCATCCTGGCGAAGGAAATGAACGTCAGGATGAAGGAAATGATCATCATAAAGATGGAAATGAGCAACATGATTATGGAAATATGCATCATGATTAAAAAAATGAGCATCATGATTAAGGAAATATGCATCATGAGGAATGAAGTAAGCATTATGATGTAGGAAATGTGCATCATGATAAAGAAAACGTGAATCATGATGTAGGAAATGAGCATCATGATGAAGGAAATATACATTATGATGTAAGAAACATGCATCACGATGATGGAAATGTGCATCATAATGTAGGAAAAAAGGAATATGATGAAGTAAAAATGCATAATGATGAAGGAAATGAGCATCATAATGAAGGAAATGACCATAATAATGTAGTAAATGATCATCAAGATGAAGGAAATGAGCATCATGATAAAGGAAATATGCATCATGACGAAGGATTCAGCATCGTGATAAAGGAAATGTGCATCATGATGAAGGAAATGAGTAATATTATAATGGAAATATGCATCGTGATGTACGAAATGAGCATCATGATGAAGGGAAATATACATCATGATAAAGAATACGAGCATCATGATGTAGGAAATGAGCATCACAATGAAGGAAACAAGTATCATGGTGAAGGAAATTAGCATCATGATGTAGGAAATGAGCATCATGATGAAGAAAATACGCATCATGATGAAGTATATTAGAATCATGATGATGTAATTGACATCATGATGAAGGAAGTATGCATCATGACGAAGGAAAAAAGCATCATGATAAAGGAAAAAGGCAATATTATGAAGGTAATATGCATCGCAATGTAGGAAATGAGCATTATGATGAAGAAAACTATGCATCATGATGAAGGAAGTGAGCAGCATGTGTTGGCAATTGGATCGTGCGGTTCAACGTGATCCGTTTAGGTTATCAGGTAAACAGTAACAGCGGAAGCAATTAAATCTTGTTTACCGTACTTCTGGATTGATGTAGAGGATGAACCGTTGCAGAGAACCACCTCTCAATCTTCTGCAGTATGTCCCAAGTTGAATCCTGCTGTTGTGTGGGCAACAATCCGCAGGATTCTCTCAATCTGCTCCTGTTCTTTCTAACTGTCAAATGAGGCACTGACTTAGGGTTAACAGGAACTGAGATAACTTATTTATAAGGGCTACTGCAGGGACCAGGAGGAGAAATTGGGCTGGGCCTCAATTGAATTTAATTAACCAAGCTTAGCCCAAAGCTTTTAATTAAATCCAATAATAATAATATAGTCAACTAAAATATTATTATTGCACTACCCGTCCAATCCCAAATTATGTTCTGGGCTCCTTCTTATTATGAGCCCGATAGTCTCCCCATGTTTAAGATATACAATGCCCATTAATTAATTAAGTTACTGACAACTCAAATTAATTAATATCTCATCCGAGAGTAGTACCACTCAACCTTATTATCATGCCGGATATTAATCCACTTGCAAGATTTACATGATAAACCTTATGAGCTCCTCAAGGGGACATCATCAACCTATGACGGACATGGATTCCTTCTACAATCAACAGCACACCATAGATACAGCACTACTTCCCAACTCACCGAGTTTGTTGATTTAATACTTATAAATCTCACCCATTGATGAATCAAAGAAATACATACTGCCCTACGTGTCGAGGTTATTGTATAGGGATTAAGAGCACGAACTTCCATAATAACAGAGATCAAGTTCTACTATATAGTCAGTATAAGTCGAACGATCTCAGGCGGTCCTGCTCAATACACACAAGTGCACTAATGTGATTCTATAGCCAAGACAAGCTAATACCGAACCACACTACAACCATACCGATAGAGAGTCCCCGTCTATCTCGGTTGTGAGCATCTGTTTATACTTTATAAGGAAACCGATAATATGATCTTCCGCGTGTTGTCGCACAACATATTATCTACAGTATAAAGTAAATGGACTATTGCATCATGCATATAAAATAAATTATAAGATGCAATCATTTGATCAATGATTCTCATTTCAAATATTGTTATGACATTGTTCATACTAAAGCTAGACTTTTAGTATACAATCCAACAGCATGATGAAGGAATACTGCATTATGATTACAGAAATTAGCATCATGATGATGGAAATATGCATCATGATATAGGAAATGAGATTATGATGAATGACAATATGCATCATGATGATGAAAATAAGCATCATGTTGATTGAAATACACATCATGATGAAGGAAATGATCATTATGATGATGGAAAAATGAGCATCATTGTGAAAAAATTGCATCGTGATGATGGAAATGATCATCATGATATTGAAAATGAACATAAAAATAAAGGAAATGTGTAGACCTATCTAGGGAATGAGCATCGTGATGAAAGAAATATGCATCATGATGAATGAAATGAGCATTATAATGATGGAAATGTGCATCATGATGAAGAAAATATGCACCATGATGAAGGAAATAAGCACATTGATGAAGGAAATGAGCATCACGATGAAGAAAATAATCACCATGATGAAGGAAATATGTATAATGATGTTGGATATGAGCATAATGATAAAGGAAATATGCATCAGGATGTCTGAGATGAGCATAATGATTAAGGAAATGACCAGAAAGACATAGGAAATGATCATCATGATGAAGGAAATATACATCATGATAAAGGAAATGAGCATCATGATAAAGGAAATGAGCATCTTGATGAAGGAAATGAGCATCATGATATAGGAAATGAGCATCATTATGATGGAAATGAGCTTCATGATGAAGGGAATAAGCATCATGATAAAGGATTTTTGCATCATGATGATGGAAATGAGCATCACGATGAATGAAATGAGCAACATGATGTAGGAAAAACAATCATTATGACGGAAATATGCAGCACGATGATGGAACTGATCATCATGATGAAGGAAATGGGTATCATGATGAAGTAAATATGCATCATAATGAAGGTAATGAACATTATGACGAAGGACATATGCATTTTGAGGTAGGAAATGAGCATCATGACGAAGAAAATTAGCATCATGATAAATTATTTATACATCTTAATAATGGAAATGAGAATCATGATAAAAAAATGGCCATCATGATAAAGAAAATCCGAATTATGATATTGGAAATAAGCATCATGATGAAGGAAATACACATCATGATGAAGGAAACAAGCATCACAGTGTTGAAAATGAGCATCTTGATGAAGGAAATGAGCATCATGATATAGGAAATGAGCATTGAGATGAAGGAAACATGCATCATTATGATGGAAATGAGCTTCATGATGAAGGGAATAAGCATCATGATGAAGGATTTTTGCATCAAGATGATGGAAATGAGCATCACGATGAAGGAAATGAGCAACATGATGTTGAAAATAAGCAACATGATGTAGGAAAGAAAATCATTTTGACGGAAATATGCATCATGATGATGGAAATGAGCATCAGGATGATGGAACTGATCATCATGATGAAAAATGGGTATCATTATGAAGTAAATATGCATCATGATGAACGTAATGAGCATTATGACGAAGGACATATGCATTTTGAGGTAGGAAATGAGCATCATGACGAAAAAAATTAGCATCATGATGAATGATTTATGCATCATAATAATGGAAATGAGAATCATGATAAAAAAATGACCATCATTATGAAGAATATGTGAATTATGATATTGGAAATAAGCATCATGATGAAGGAAACGAGTATCACAATGGTGAAAATAAGCATCATGATGAAGGAAATGAGCATCATGATGATGGAAATGAGCATCATGATGTAGATAAATAGCATCATCATTATATGATGAAATGAGCATCACGATGAAGAAATGAACATCATGATAAAAAAATGAGCATCATAATAAAGGAAATATGCATCATGAAGTAGTAAATGAGCATCATGATGTAGGAAATATGCATCATGATAAATGAAATGGGCATCATGATGAAGGAAATATGCATCATGATGAAGGAAATGAACATTATGATGAAGGAAACATGCATCACGATAAAGAAAATGAGCATCATGATATAGGAAATGCGTATCATGATGCAGAAAATATGCATCATGATGAAGGAAATGAACGTCACGATGAAGGAAATGATCATCATGATGATGGAAATGAGCAACATGATGATGGAAATATGCATCATGATTAAAAAATGAGCATCATGATTAAGGAAATATGCATCATGAGGAATGAAGTGAGCATTATGATGTAGGAAATGTGCATCATGATGAAGAAAACATGAATCATGATGTAGGAAATGAGCATCATGATGAAGGAAATATACATTATGATGTAAGAAACATGCATCACGATGAAGGAAATGTGCAGCATAATGTAGGAAAAAAGGATTATGATGAAGTAAAAATGCATAATGATGAAGGAAATGAGCATCATAATGAAGGAAATGACCATAATGATGAAGGAAATGACCATCAAGATGAAAGAAATAAGCATCATGATAAAGGAAACATGCATCATGACGAAGGACTGAGCATCGTGATAAAGGAAATGTGCATCATGATGAAGGAAATGAGTAATATTATGATGGAAATATGCATTGTGGTGTGCAAAATGAGCATCATGATGAAGGAAAATATACATCATGATAAAGGAAATGAGCATCATGATGTACGAAATGAGCATCACGATGAAGGAAACAAGTATCATGGTGAAGGAAATTAGTAACATGATGTAGGAAATGAGCATCATGATGAAGGAAATACGCATAATGATGAAGTATATTAGAATCATGATGATGTAAATGAGCATCATGATGAAGGAAATATGCATCATGACGAAGAAAAAGAGCATCATGATGAAGGAAAAAAGCAACATGATGACGGTAATATGCATCGCAATGTAGGAAATGAGCATTATGGTGAAGAAAAATATGCATCATGATGAAGGAAGTGAGCAGCATGATGAAGGAAACATGCATTATGATTACGGAAATTAGCATCATGATGATGGAAATATGCATCGTGATGTAAGAAGTGAGCATTATGATGAATGAAAATATGCATCATGATGATGGAAATAAGCATCATGTTGATGAAAATACTCATCGTGATGAAGGAAATGATCATTATGATGATGGAAATGAGCATCATTATGAAAAATATTTGCGTCGTGATGAAGGAAATGATAATCATGATATTGGAAATGAACATAAAAATAAAGGAAATGTGTAGCACGATCTAGGAAATGAGCATCGTGATGAAGGAAATATGTATCATGATGAATGAAATGAGCATCATAATGATGGAAATGAGCATCATGATGAAGAAAATATGCACCATGATGAAGGAAATAAGCACATTGATGAAGGAAATGAGCATCACGATGAAGGAAATGATCACCATGATGAAGGAAATATGTATAATGATGTTGGATATGAGCATAATGATAAAGGAAATATGCATCAGGATGAATGAGATGAGCATAATGATTAAGAAAATGACCAGAAAGACGTAGGAAATGATCATCATGATGAAGGAAATATACATCATGATCAAGGAAATGAGCATCATGATAAAGGAAATGAGCATCTTGATGAAGGAAATGAGAATCATGATATAGGAAATGAGCATTGAGATAAAGGAAACATGCATCATTATGATGGAAATGAGCTTCATGATGAAGGGAATAAGCATCATGATGAAGGATTTTTGCATCATGATGATGGAAATGATCATCACGATGAATGAAATGAGCAACATGATGTTGGAGATAAGCAACATGATGTAGGAAAAAGAATCATTATGACGGAAATATGCATCATGATGATGGAAATGAGCATCAGGATGATGGAACCGATCATCATGATAAGGAAATGGGTATCATGATGAAGTAAATATGCTTCATGATGAAGGTAATGAGCATTATGACGTAGGACATATGCATTTTGAGGTAGGAATGTGCATCATGACGAAGAAAATTAGCATCATGATTAATGATTTATGCATCATAATAATGGAAATGAGAATCATGATAAAAAAATGACCATCATGATGAAGAAATTTCGAATTATGATATTGGAAATAAGCATCATGATGAAGGAAATACACATCATAATGAAGAAAACGAGCATCACAATGGTGAAAATGAGCATCATGATGAAGGAAATGAGCATCATGATGATGGAAATGAGCATCATGATGTAGGGAATGACAACATGATGTAGATAAATAACATCATCATTATGATGAAATGAGCATCACGATGAAGAAATGAACATCAAGATAAAAAAAAATATGCATCATGATAAAGGAAATATGCATCATGATGTAGTAAATGAGCATCATGATGTAGAAAATGTGCATCATGATGAATGAAATGAGCATCATTATGAAGGAAATGAGCATCATAATGAAGGAAATGACCATTGTGATGAAGGAAACATGCATCACGATGAAGGAAATGAGCATCATGATGTAGGAAATGCGTATGATGATACAGAAAATATGCATATGCATCATGATGATGGAAGTGAGCAGTATGATGAAGGAAACATGCATTATGATTACTGAAATTAGCATCATGATGATGGAAATATGCATCGTGATGTAGGAAATAAGCATTATGATAAATGAAAATATGCATCATGATGATGGAAATAAGCATCATGTTGATGGAAATACTCATCATGATGAAGGAAATGAACATTATGATGATGGAAATGAGCATCATTATGAAAAAAAATTGCGTCGTGATAAAGGAAATGATCATCATGATATTGGAAATGAACATAAAAATAAAGAAAATGTGTAGCACGAAATAGGAAATGAGCATCGTGATGAAGGAAATATGCATCATGATGAATGAAATGAGCATTATAATAATGGAAATAAGAATCATGATGAAGAAAATATGCACCATGATGAAGGAAATGAGCACATTGATGAAGGAAATGAGCATCACGATGAAGGAAATGATCATCATGATGAAGGAAAAATGTATAATGATATTGGATATGAGCATAATGATAAAGGAAATGTGCATCAGGATGAATGAGATGAGCATAAAGATTAAGGAAATGACCAGAAAGACGTAGGAAATGATCATCATAATGAAGGAAATATACATCATAATCAAGGAAATGAGCATCATGATAAAGGAAATGAGCCTCTTGATGAAGGAAATGAGCATCATGATATAGGAAATGAGCATTGAGATGAAGGAAACATGCATCATTATGATTGAAATGAGCTTCATGATGAAGGAAATAAGCATCATGATGAAGGATTTTCGCATTATGATGATGGAAATGAGCATCACAATGAATGAAATGAGCAACATGATTTTGAAAATAAGCAACATGATGTAGGAAAAAGAATCATTATGACGGAAATATGCATCATGATGATGGAAATGAGCATCAGGATGATGGAACTGATCATCATGATGAAGGAAATGGGTTCATGATGAAGTAAATATACATCATGATGAAGGTAATGAGCATTATGACAAAGGACATATGCATTTTGAGGTAGGAATGTGCATCATGACAAAGAAAATTAGCATCATGATGAATGATTTATGCATCATAATAATGAAAATGAGAATCATGATAAAAAAAGACCATCATGATGAAGAAAATGCAAATTATGATATTGGAAATAAGCATCATGATGAAGAAAATACACATCATGATGAAGGAAACGAGCATCACAATGGTGAAAATGAGAATCATGATGAAGGAAATGAGCATCATGATGATGGAAATGAGCATCATGATGTAGGGAATGACAACATGATGTAGATAAATAGTATCATCATTATGATGAAATGAGCATCACGATGAAGAAATAAACATCATGATAAAAAATGAGCATCATGATAAAGGAAATATGCATCATGATGTAGTAAATGAGCATCATGATGTAGGAAATATGCATCATGATGAATGAAATGAGCATCATTATGTAGGAGATGAGCATCATAATGAAGGAAATGACCATTATGATGAAGGAAACATGCATAACAATGAAGGAAATGAGCATCATGATGTAGGAAATGCGAATCATGATGCAGAAAATATGCATCATGATGAAAGAACTGAGCGTCACGATGAAGGAAATGATCATCATGATGATGGAAATGAGCAACATGATGATGGAAATATGCATCGTGTTTAAAAAATGAGCATCATGATTAAGGAGATATGCATCATGAGGAATGAAGTAAGCCTTATGATGTAGGAAATGTGCATCATGATAAAGAAAACATGCAAATTGATGTAGAAAATGAGCATCATGATGAAGGAAATATACATTATGATGTAAAAACATGCATCACGATGAAGGGAATGTGCATCATAATGTAGGAAAAAAGGATTATGATGAAGTAAAAATGCATAATGATGAAGGAAATGAGCATCATAATGAAGGAAATGACCATAATGATGTAGCAAATGATCATCAAGATGAAGTAAATGAGCATCATGATAAAGGAAATAAGCATCATGACAAAGGACTTAGCATCGTGATAATGGAAATACGCATCATGATGAAGGAAATGAGTAATATCATGATGGAAATATGCATCGTGATGTACAAAATTAGCACCATGATGAAGGGAAATATACATCATGATAAAGGAAATGAGCATCATGATGTTGGAAATGAGCATCACGATGAAGGAAACAAGTATCATGGTGAAGGAAATTAGCATCATGATGTAGGAAATGAGCATCATGATGAAGGAAATACGTATCATGATGAAGTATATTAGAATCATGATGATGTAAATGAGCATCATGATGAAGGAAAAAAGCAACATGATGAAGGTAATATGCATCGCCATGTAGGAAATGAGCATTATGATGAAGTAAAATATGCATCATGATGAAGTGAGCAGCATGATGAAGGAAACATGCATTATGATTATGGAAATTAGCATCATGATGATGGAAATATGCATCGTTATGTAGGAAATGGGCATTATGATAAATGAAAATATGCATCATGATGATGGAAATAAGCATCATGTTGATGGAAATACGCATCATGATGAAGGAAATGAGCATTATGATGATGGAAATGAGCATCATTATGAAAAAAATTTGAGTCGTGATGAAGGAAATGATCATCATGATATTGGAAATGAACATAAAAATAAAGAAAATGTGTAGCACGAAATAGGAAATGAGCATCGTGATGAAGGAAAAATGCATCATGATGAATGAAATGATCATCATAATAATGGATATAAGTATCATGATAAAGAAAATATGCACCATGATGAAGGAAATGAGCGCATTGATGAAGGAAATGAGTATCACGATGAAGGAAATGATCACCATGATGAAGGAAAAATGTATAATGATGTTGGATATGAGCATAATGATAAAGGAAATATGCATCAGGATGAATGAGATAAGCATAAGGATTAAGGAAATGACCAGAAAGACGTAGGATATTATCATCATGATGAAAGAAATATACGTCATGATCAAGGAAATGAGCATCATGATAAAGGAAATGAGCATCTTGATGAAAAAAATGAGCATCATGAAATAGGAAATGAGCATTGAGATGAAGGAAACATGCATCATTATGATGGAAATGAGCTTCATGATGAAGGGAATAAGCATCATGATGAAGAATTTTTGCATCATGATGATGGAAATGAGCATCACGATGAATGAAATGAGCAACATGATTTTTAAAATAAGCAACATGATGTAGGAAAAAGAATCATTATGACAGAAATATGCATCATGATGATGGAAATGAGCATCAGGATGATGGAACTGATCATCATGATGAAGGAAATGGGTATTATGATGAAGTAAATATTCATCATGATGAAGGTAATGAGCATTATGACAAAGGACATATGCATTTTGAGGTAGGAATGTGCATCATGACGAAGAAAATTAGCATCATGATGAATGATTTATGCATCATAATAATGGAAATGAGAATCATGATAAAAAAAATGTCCATCATGATGGAAAAAATACGGATTATGAAATTGGAAATAAGCATCATGATGAAGGAAACGAGCATCACAATAGTGAAAATGAGCATCATGATGAAGGAAATGAGCATCATGATGATGGAAATGAGCATCATGATGTAGGGAATGACAACATGATGTAGATAAATAGCATCATCATTATGATGAAATGAGCATCACGATGAAGAAATGAACATCATGATAAAAAAATGAGCATCATGATAAAGGAAATATGCATCATGATGTAGTAAATGAGCATCATGATGTAGGAAATATGAATCATGATGAATGAAATGAGCATCATGATGAAGGAAATGAGCATCACAATGAAGGAAATGACCGTTATGATGAAGGAAACATGCATCATGATTGGGGAAATGAGCATCATGATGTAGGAAATGTGTATCATGATGCAGAAAATATGCATCATGATGAAGGAAATGAGCATCACGATGAAGGAAATGATCATCATGATGATGGAAATGAGCAACATGATGATGGAAATATGCATCATTATTAAAAAATGAGCGTCATGATTAAGGAAATATGCATCATGAGGAATGAAGTAAGCATTATGATGTAGGAAATGTGAATCATGATGAAGAAAATATGCATTATGATGTAGGAAATGAGCATCATGATGAAGAAAATATACATTATGATGTAAGAAACATGCATCACGATAAAGGAAATGTGCATCATAATATAGGAAAAAAGGATTATGATGAAGTAAAAATGCATAATGATGAAGGAAATGAGCATCATGATAAAGGAAATATGCATCATGACGAAGGACTGACCATCGTGATAAAGGAAATGTGCATCATGATGAAGGAAATGAGTAATATGATGATGGAAATGTGCATCGTGATGTACGAAATGAGCATCCCGATGAAGGAAAATATACATCATGATAAAGGAAATGAGCATCATGATATTGGAAATGAGCATCAGGATGAAGGAAACAAGTATCATGGTGAAGGAAATTAGCATCATGATGTAGGAAATGAGCATCATGATGAAGGAAATATGCATCATGATGAAGAATATTAGAATCATGATTATGTAAATGAGCATCATGATGAAAGAAATATGCATCATGACGAAGGAAAAGAGCATCATGATGAAGGAAAAAGCATCATAATGAAGGTAATATGCGTCGCGATGTAGGAAATGAGCATTATGATGAAGAAAAATATGCATCATGATGAAGGAAGTGAGCAGCATGATGAAGGAAACATTCATTATGATTACGGAAATTAGCATCATGATGACGAAAATATGCATCGTGATGTAGGAAATGAGCATTATGATGAATGAAAATATGCATCATGATGATGGAAATAAGCATCATGTTGTTGGAAATATGCATCATGTTGAAGGAAATGAGCATTATGATGATGGAATGAGCATCATTATGAAAAAAATTTGCATCGTGATGAAGGAATTGATCATCATGATACTGGAAATGAAAATAAAATTAAGTAAAATGTGTAGCACTATCTAGGAAATGAGCATCGTGATGAAGGAAATATGCATCATGATGAATGAAATGAGCATCATAATGATGGAAATGAGCATCATAATGAAGAAAATATGAACCATGATGAAGGAAATGAGCACATTGATAAAGGAAATGAGCATCACGATGAAGGAAATGACATCATGATGAAGGAAATATGTATAATGATGTTGGATATGAGCATAATGATAAGAGAAAAATGCATCAGGATGAATGTAGATGAGCATAATGATTAAGGAAATGACCAGAAAGACGTAGGAAATGATCATCATGATGAAGGAAATATACATCATGATCAAGGAAATGAACATCATGATAAAAGAAATGAGCATCCTGATGAAGAAAATGAGCATCATGATATAGGAAATGAGTATTGAGATGAAGGAAACATGCATCATTGTGATGGAAATGAGCTTCATGACGAAGGGAATAAGCATCATGATGATGGAAATGAGCATCACGATGAAGGAAATAAGCAACATGATGTAGGAAAGAGACTCATTATTATGGAAATATGCATCATGATGATGGAAATAAGCATCAAGGTGATGGAACTGATCATCATTATGAAGGAAATGGGTATCATGATGAAGTAAATATGCATCATGATGAAGGTGATGAGCATTATGACGAAGGACATATGCATTTTGAGGTAGGAAATGAGCATCATGACGAAGAAAATTAGCATCATGATGAATGATTTATGCATCATAAGAATGGAAATGAGAATCATGATAAAAAATGACCATCATGATGAAGAAAACGAGCATCACATTGGTGAAAATGAGCATCATGATGAAGGAAATAACCATCATGATGATGGAAATAAGCATCATGATGTAGGGAATGACAACATGATGTAGATAAATAGCATCATCATTATGATGAAATGAACATCACGATGAAGAAATGAACATCATAATAAAAAAATGAGCATCATAATAAAGGAAATATGCATCATGATGTAGTAAATGAGCATCATGATGTAGGAAATATACATCATGATGAATGAAATGAGCATCATGATGTAGGAAATGAGCATCATAATGAAGGAAATGACCATTATGATGAAGGAAACATGTATCACGATGAAGGAAATGAGCATCATGATGTAGGAAATGCGTATCATGATGCAGAAAATATGCATCATGACGAAGGAAATGAGCGTCACGATGAAGGAAATGATCATCATGGTGATGGAAATGAGCAACATGATGATGGAAATATACATCATAATTAAAAAATGAGCATCATGATTAAGGAAATATGCATTATGAGGAATGAAGTAAGCATTATGATGTAGGAAATGTTCATCATGATGAAGAAGACATGCATTGAGATGTAGGAAATGAGCATCATGATGAAGGAAATATACATTATGATGTAAGAAACATGCATCACGATGATGGAAATGTGCATCATAATGTAGGAAAAAAGGATTATGATGAAGTAAAAACGCATAAAGATGAAGGAAATGAGCATCATAATGAAGGAAATGACCATAATGATATAGTAAATGATCATCAAAATGAAGGAAATGAGCATCATGGTAAAGGAAATATGCATCATGATGAAGGACTGAGCATCGTGATAATTGAAATGTGCATCATGATGAAGGAAATGAGTAATATGATGATGGAAATATGCATCGTGATGTACAAAATGAGCGTCATGATGAAGGAAAATATACATCATGATAAAGGAAATGAGCATCATGATGAAGGAAATGAGCATCACGATGAAGGAAATGAGCATCATGATGGAAATCAGCATCATGATGAAGGAAACAAGAATCACGATGAAGGCTTTATGCATCATGATGATTGAAATAAGCATCATGAAGGGTTTATGCATCATAATGATGGAAATGAGTATCATTATAAATAAAATTTTCATAAAGATAAAGGAAATGAGCATCATGATGTTGGAAATGAGCATAATGACGAAGGAAATATGTAGCATGATGTAGGAAAAAAGCATAATGATGAAGAATATAACCATCAAGATGAATGAAATGACCATCATGATGTAGGTAATACGTATCATGATGAAGGTAATTAGCATCATGATGATGTCAATGAGCATCATGACTAATAATGCATGCATCATGAAAAAGGAAATGCGCATCACGATGAAGAAAATGATCAACATGATGATGGAAATGAGCATCATGATGAAAGAAATATATATCATGATGAATGAAGTACGCATCATGTTGACGTATATTTGCATCATGATGATGAAAACATGATGGAAATGAGCATAATGATGTAGGAATTGAGCATCACGATGAAGGAAATGATCATCTTGATGATGGAAATGAGCATCGTGATGAAGGAAATATGAGTAATGATTTAGAAAATGAGCATCATGATGAAGGAAATATGCATCAAGAGGAATGAAATGAGCATCGTGATTAAGAAATGACCATAATGACATAGGTAATGATTTTGTTGATGAAGGAAATATACATCATGATGATGGAAATGAGCATCATGATGAAGGAAATGGGCATAATGATGAAGGAAATATGTATCATGATGTAGGAAATGAGCATCATTATGTAGGAAATCAGCATCATAATGAAGGAAATGAGCATCATGATGAAGGATTTCTGCATCATGATGAAGGAAATAAGCATCATGATGATGGAAATGAGCATCATGATGAAGGAAATTTACAACATTACGAAGGAAATGAACAATATGAAGAAGGAAATAAGCATCATGGTGTAGGAAAGATAAACATGAGTAAGGAATATCCATCATGATGATGGAAATTACCATCAGGATGCAGAAAAATGACCATAATGACGACGGAATTAATCACAAGGATGAAGGAAATGAGCATCATGATGTATGAAATGAGCATCATGATAAAGAAAATACGCATAATGATGAACGAAATGAGCATAATGATGATGGAAATGAACATCAAGATGAAGGAAAAGAGCATCATGATAAAGGAAATATACATCATGACGAAGGAATGAGCATCATAATAAAGGAAATGTGCATCATGATGAAGAAAATGAGCATCATGATGAAGGAAATGAATATTATGATGATGGAAATATGCATCGTGATATACGAAATAAGCATCATGATGAAAGAAATGAGCATCATGATATAGGAAATGAGCATCATGATGTTGGAAATGAGCTTCATGATGAAGAAAATAAGAATCATGATGATGAAAATCAGCATCATGATGAAGAAAATAAGAATAGCGATGAAGGATATATGCATCAAGATGATTGAAATAATCATCTTGATGTAGGAAATGACCATAATGACATTGGAATTAGTCATCTTGATGACGGAAATGAGCATCAGGATGTAGGAAATGAGAATCAGGATGATGGAAATGAGTATCATTATAAATAAAAAGCACATGATGATGGAATTAAGCATCATTATGTTGGAAATGCACATAATGATGAAGGACAGCATGATGTAGGAAAAAAGCACAATGATGAAGGAAATATCCATCATGATGAAAACGTAAGGCTTGCTATCAAATACCTGTAGGACAGAACAACTGATGATAACGAGTACTACCTGAGGACATCATTTTCATAACATACCACCAAAGATTTACAAAGGAACAAAATACAATGATGTAACTCGGTCTGAAGAAAATATACACAAGCGATATAACATCGCAAAAGTAAAAAAAAACATCAAGGGGTACCAGATATGAACTATACAATCTCGCCAATGGATCCGCTAATTTATACACAAAAAGAAGAGTACCCATGCACTGATCGGATGACGAACAAAAGATAGGCAAACCTCCAACCAAAAGATATCAACCGCCTGAAAAGGAAAGGAATGGTGGGGGGTGAGCAAAACCACTAGCTCAGTGAGGTGATAAGCCAATCACGCCAACCCTTATACGAAGTATGTACTCACGTTCATGACTTATAACTTAAAATCCAACATTTGCGTTCCACATCAAGTATTTCTTGCACAATATACAAATTAATGAAAATAAAACCTCTGTACGCATTTAAAAAATAACACATTTAGTTCAAACAACATGTTAACACATAAAAAACGTGTGGGTAGCCAATATCCTCCTCGAATTGAGCTCTCCGTCGAGAGTCAGTCTGAGCCCATCACCGTTACTCTAGACAAAATGAAGGTTAATGCTCTTTCTCAACATATACCAAGTACCACAATTTAATATCAATGAGATCCTTGAAATGATAAAACATGTAAACATATATAACATGCATGTCCCACACCGGTGACGTTGACTAAGCCTGTAATAGGCTGATCCATCTAACGATCACCTTCCAGAGTATCAATATTTGGCAAAGGGACAGGTGTCTCGTTAGATCTAACTCACCCAGGTTTGCCAAGCCACGGACGATGAGTTTGTCACTCTAACTCACCCGAACCGCGACTATTCGGGCTACTTAGTCAATGTCGCTCCAACTCACCCGAACCGTGACCAATTCGGGCTACTTAACCTTGGTACCAGGTATGCATATAAATCATCAAATGCATAACAACTCAAGTCACAAGATTATCAATAGAGTAATCCTCAAATACTTCACAATAAATGATATCATATATCGAGCCAGCAAGGCTCTATAAATTAAAACAAACAATGCCCGTAATACATGGCTGACAGGACTCTATATGAAATAATATAAGATAGTCAATGGACCATATCATGCCAATCAGGCTCAACCTAGAGCAATTGAGCCAATCAGCCTCTTTTCCACATAACACATCACCAAGTAATTTTCTTATCAAGTAAGTAAAGAAAATGAATGCAAACTTGTCAAGGGTCCACACTTCCCACAAGAGAAGGCATTCCCGAATTATCAACTCACAAGAAAATGATTAATTTCTCCGAAATCTGAAGTTATTCCCTTGCCCTTCGATGATTGATCTTTACCTAAAAAGTAGATAAGCAAATGAATACAAATCAATATACATAGGAGTTGATATTAAATAAAGGGCAGCTCGTAACTCCTCAACACCAACTCCGAGTCTCACATAACCCGGTTCATATCATTTCTCAAACAAAATGATAGGAAATAAATTTGAATTTGACATAACAAATTCTGAAATTTTCCAGCCTGCGGCAGTTCACGAAAAAATCATAACTAATTGTATATAACTCGGATTGAGGCATTTCTAGTGGATACGGAAAGCTAACAAACTCAGCTACATACAGAAATTGAGTTTTCAAATTTCTGAGGGAAATAGATATGCCAAAATCCGTTCGGACAGTGGCTGCGAATCACCTAGAGGCAGTTTACGAAAAAATTCATAACTAATTGTAGAAAAATCGGATTGAGGTGTTTCAAGTGGCTATGGAAAGCTAACGATTCCAGCTACGTATAGAAATTAAGTTCGCAACTTTCTAAGAACAATAGCTATGTCGAAAGTAGGTCGAACAGAAGCATACGAATTTCCCTTTACTAGGAAGAAACCCAACAAAATCACAAAATCATGGAGAAAGGAAGCTTAATTGACATATTACTTACCTTAACACACTTATACACCAACTAAAATGAGAGTTGTATGGGAGAATTTGATCACAAGGGTTTCTCCTCTTCCTTTCTCTTCTTTCCCCCTCTTGGATGTTCTAGAAGCCCTTTCTTATTTCTTATCTTCCTTTCTCCTTTTTTCTTCTATTTTTGACATATATTGTTGGGGCTATTGATGGGCTGGGCTTATTAATAGATTAAGCCATTTAAGTGAGTTAGACTTTGGGCCAAAAATAAATAAATAGATTTTGGGTTCTAAAAGCAAATTCTAGTTGGGCTAATAATAATTAAATAGATTTTTGGCTCTAAAAACAAATTCTAGTTTGGGGCTAATATATTATAAGGTGTGGGCCAAAGATAAATAAATTATTTTGGGCTTTTAAAAGTTGAGGCAAGACATTATAAGGTATCCCCTCCTCTAAAAAGTTTCGTCCTCGAAACGTAAACGTACCTAGAGATGAAAAGAGATGTGGATGTTGTTGACGCATAACAGACTCTGGCTCTCATGTTTCTTCTTCAATTCGATCACTTCTCCATAGAACCCTCATCATAGGAATGGATTTATTACGAAGCATTTTCTCTCGGCGATCCACAATTTGAACAGGTTGGACTTCGTATGATAAATTTTCCTTTAATGCAACTGGGGGACATTTGAGCACATGTGAAGGACCTGGTTCATATTTTCTAAGCATAGAGACATGGAAGACATCGTGAATCTTTGACAATTCTGATGGTAGCTCAAGTCGATACGCGACACGACCAATCCTTTGCAAGATCGTAAACGGGCCAATATACCTTGGACTTAACTTTCCTTGATGGTGGAATCGCAGCACGCCCTTCTACGGAGAAACTTTCAGAAACACTTTGTCTCCTACATTAAACTCCAACTCGCGCCTCCTATTATCTGCATAGCTTTTCTGTCGATCTTGTGCTGCTTTAAGTCTGTCTCGAATAAGTTGTACTTTTTCTTTTGCATCTTCGATAAGCTCTACTTGTTCAATTTGTCTCTCACCAACCTCATCCCAAAAAGTGGTGTCCGACACCTTCGACCATAAAGAGCTTCGTACGGGGGCATTCCAATGCTTGAATGATAACTGTTGTTATAAGCGAACTCCACCAAAGTCACGTACCTATCCCAGCTACCTCCCAAATTCAACACCACTGCACGTAGCATGTCTTCTAGCGTCTGTATAGTTCTCTCTGACTGTCCATCAGTCTGTGGATGAAACGAAGTACTGAATAGAAGTTTCGTACCCAACGCCCTTTGTAGACTAGGCCAAAAACGTGAAGTGAATCGTGATCTCGATCAGATATGATTGACACTAATACTCCATGCAATCTCACGATTTCACCCACATATAACTTGGAAAGTTTCTCTAAAGAGTCATTGGTGTGTACCGGAAGGAAATGTGCCGATTTTGTCAAATGATCAACAATGACCCAGATTGAGTTATGACCCTTTTGCGTTCGAGGCAAACCAGAAACAAAGTCCACCGTGATGTTCTCCCATTTCCACTCATGAATAGGTAGTGTGATGAGTGTGTAAATTCACAAGTTTGGCACTATGTTTTGTGCTAGTTTTGGAGAGTTTTGATGTGGAAATAGGTGGAAAACCTATATATATTGTGAATTAGCATGAATCAGGTGTTAATAGAGCTATTTAAGTATTTTCTTAGCAAAAACGGAGTGAAAGAGCCAAGAATCGAAGAGACGGAGTCGAAGCCACGCGAACCGCCCAAGAATTAGGTGGGTTCGACCTGGTTGGAGGAGGGTTCGACCTCTCCAGCAGGTCGAACCAACATTGCTGAACTTGCAGAGATGGATTCGACCACGACTCAGTTGGTTCGACCTGGCCATCAGGTCGAACCATGGTCGAACCAGTTTGTAAGAAAGAGGATTCGACCACGACGTTTGAGTTCGACTTGCCAGTTGGTCGAATCGGGAGCGGGAGTTGTCCAGTGCTGAGGTTCGACCTGGGGTTCGACCAAGGCCTAAGTGGTTCGACCTGTCCAGAAGGTCGAACCTGTGCAGAATTCTTCCAGTAGCGGGTTCGACCTGGGGTTCGACCTGTGGCCAGGGGTTCGACCTGTTTGACGTGGTCGAACCTATGCGCGAGAACTTACCTTATCCAGATTTTCGAGGCCGAAACGCGTGAGATCACTTAGAAAGCCCATTCCAAGCCCTAGAGATGTGATTACAAGTATAAAAAGAGGCTCATACAGAGAATGAAAGGAGCTTTTGATCGTCAATCATAAGAGAGACAAGAGAAGAGGTGGTGACCCATCCGGAGGGCTGTGACAGAGGTTCGCTGAAGGTTCAAGTAAGAATGATCAATCTAACCATGATTGTTCCTAGATCAATCATGGGCTAGAACCACCTTGGTAGTTCTAGGGTTATGAAAGTTTCATGATGTAATTTGTATTTCGTGTGTAAAACTCCGTACAACACTACCTGTGGTTTGTTTTATATAAGATTGCATATTTAATCCATACTCATAGTCGTTTTGTGCATCAATGATCGTTGTGTAGAGTCTGAATACATAACATGGTTATTGATTGAGTGCGTTCACTACTGAGCAGGGTTTAATGTTATAATTCTAAGTGAAGGGATTCCGAAGTATTATTAGAACTGTCTTATATGAATATTCATGAATTGAATTAAATTCGGGTTGATGAATAGGATGAAGAGTATAACTTTATAGTACCTAAAAAGGGAGATCAAATCGGGTTAGATTCTAGACGTAGAAGATAATTGATTATGATAGTACCTAGAAAGGGGGGTGAAGCATATCTCTTGCTCCGATGTTATTCACACGTGTCAAGCGCATATTTACTTGTGTCTATAGAGTAAACTTGCATGGTCTAGTGATGCGTCCACAAACCACAGGGCAGAGTCGGACACCATCACATGAAAATACGAATTGCTAGTGAAACTGGATGACCCGACGAACTACATATTATTCTTATTGATCACAACTCACTTTTCTCTACTCTTGCTATTTCTTTTTTCTATTTTGATTAGAAGTTATTATCCATTAAACCTTTACAATTACCAAACATAGTCTAAAATATACTAGAGATAACGAAATTGATATTTAACCATCCCTTGGGTTTGATATTGTAACTTGGTCATCTTCGCGACTACAATTGATATCCTTAATACTTGAGGATTAATTTGTGTGTTGAGAAAACCCCTATCAAGTTCTTGGCGCTGTTGCCGGGGACGGCGTAAAATATCTTTTTTGTGTTATTTCTAGTTTATTAGGACTATTTACCTTGTTTTGTTGTTTTCTTTCTTATTCATTTTAGGTGTATGCTCACAAGATCAAAGAAAGGTAATCTTGAACCGTATAATCCTGAGATTGGAGCATCATCAAGAAAGAAGAAGAAGAAGAAGAAGAAGAGCAAGGCAAAGACAATAGACCCAACTGAAGCTCTGAATTTTGGAGTCGAGGTTGACGAACAGATTTCGCAAATGATTGAGGCTACAACTGAAGTTAATTTGGAAGTAGAAACAGTCAACATGGCAGCGAATCCGGATAATCTAGCCATCCGAGAGGTTTTCAGAAATAATGGGGCTGGAAATTATGAGCTTTTAGGAGCAAGGGGAACTAACACAGCGTTCGACCTTCATCCAGCTCTTATTAGCATGATAGAAAGAAACTCCTTTTCAGGAGGGTCTTTCGAGGATCCACAGCAGCATCTGAACAAGTTCTTGGGCTATGCAAGTACTCAAAAAGACGTGGGAGAACATGAAGATGCTAGGAAGATCCTTTTGTTCAAATTCTCGCTTACTGAAAAGGCGAGGGATTGATGTGATACTATTAACGCAGCTGAGTGCACCATGTGGGAGCAATTGAAGTTAAGGTTCTTGGAGAGGTATATGCCACCTTCGAAGGTGTTTCAGATGAAACAGGATATTAACCAATTTGCTATCAGTGGAGGTGAGAAATTTCATGAAGCGTGGGATAGATTCAAGGACATGCTCAGGAAGTGTCCTCAACATGGGTTATCTAAAGCCCAATATATCAGTATATTCTATAATGGATTGCACTGTGAATCAAGAGTGCTACTTGATGCTTCTTCTAATGGAGCATTGCTTACAAAGTCATCCATTGAGGCCGAGAGATTGTTTGAAGACATATCGATGAATTCGAGGGATTGGCCTACTGATAGAGTTAGAGGTACGTATGTTCTTGGAAAGGTAGCTCAGGTTGAACAAGCAATGGTGAAAACTAAGAGAGAGGATGAGATCATTTCGAGCTTGTCCAATATCAACAAGCTACTTGAGTCTCAACAGAAGCAGATCAGCGAGATATCTCAATGAGTGCCAATCATGCAGCAAGAGATGATGAATAATGGAACCATCCAAGAAGAATTAGAGGAAGTAAATTATGCCATGGGTCAAAGTATTCAAGGAACGAGGTACCCAAATCAAGGAAACCGGAACTACCAAGGGAACTATCGAGGGAACTTTAATAATCGTGGTCCATCTGGTAGTTATCAAAAGTAACCAAGGAGGCCTGAATATTCATGGAGCAATACGAACAATGCAGTGCAACTTCCGATGGGTGTTGATCCGAGAGAAAATGTGGAAGAAGGGAAGCCTGGTTTCGAGGATACTGTGAACCGGTACATGGTAAAGAATGATGAAAGAGTGAACCGCCTTGAGGCAAAACTTGAGAAAAAGATTGATGATCACCACAGAGATTTGTCCACTCAAGTGAAAGATCTCACGTTGTTGATGGGTACAATTGCAGAGAATGTGAACTCATTGACTCAAACTGTAGGAAAAGGGAAGTTTCCGTCTCAGAGTATAGAGAATCCGAAGTCGTGTAATGCCATCACATTGAGGTCGGGAACGCAGTACGAGGGACCGATGAGGCCGGAATCAAAGTTGGAATTTTCTAAGCCTCGGTTCGACCAAAATTCAGAGGGTTCAACCTGGCATACAGGTCGAACCATGGTCGAACCTCATTAACAAAAGCACTCTGTTTTGACACAGGAGCAGTTCGACCAACACGCAGAGGGTTCAACCAACTTTTCAGGTCGAACCCAGGTCGAACCTCATCAGCCAGAGCACTCTGTTTTGACGCAGGAACAGTTCGACCACGACCAAAATGGTTCAACCAACTCAGCAGGTCGAACCCAGGTCGAACCGAAGGATAGAGATTATACAGTGAAGCGGTTCGACCAAAGGGGCAGTTGTTCGACCTCCAATGCTGGTCGAACCTAAGTAGAACCTCCGGAGCAGAATGAGATCAGTCTTCCAGGAGAAAGGTTCGACCAATACACTCCTGGTTTGACCTCTCATACTGGTCGAACCCCAGTCGAACCTCGCCGAGATGTTTTGATTGATGCACCTGTTGTTCCTTTTGATGTTGATGCAACTCCAGTGGTACGGAATGAGCAAAGTACAGACACAATAGCTGAGAAAAAATGGGAAAGAGCTAAGCGATTAAGAGCCAAAAATGAGAAAGCGGAGAAGGTTGATCGTGATGAATGGGGGATTCCCAAAACAAAGATACCTCCACCGTTTCCCTACAAGCTAGTGAAGAAGGGATTGGAAGAGAAGTTCAAGAAGTTTTCAGAAATAATGAATAAGATAAGCTTGAACATCCCTTTTTCAGAGGCAATCATGGAGATGCCATATTATTCTCGATTCCTTAAAGACATATTGATGAAGAAGCGAAGCTTAACCAGAGTTGAAACGGTAAACTTATCTGAGAATTGTAGCTCAATTATTCAAAAGAAGTTGCCACCAAAGATGAAAGATCCGGGGAGCTTTACTATTCTATGTGAGATCGGGAAGGGGCCAGCACGGCGAGCTTTGTGCGATCTAGGGGCAAGCATCAATTTGATGCCGTTGTCCATCTTTTAGAAGCTTGGTTTGGGGGAGCTGACCCCGACAACTGTTGCTCTCCAATTGGCAGATAGATCAATGACGTTTCTGAAAGGTATTGTTGAAGATGTTCTTGTAAAGGTGGAGAAGCTAGTCTTTCCTGTGGATTTCCTTGTACTAGAAATGGATGATGACAAGGATAATGTTCCTTTAATCTTGGGGAGGTCATTCCTTGCTACAGCTGGAACTATGATAGATGTTCGGAAGGGAGAACTGAAGTTGAGAATGGACAAAGAAGAAGTACTTTTCAACTTGGACAAAGCAATGAAGATGCCAATGGAGTCCCAGTGTTATAGTATTGACGTGGTGGAGGAGATTGTGAAGGAGGATATGTCTCTAATCTTGTCAAAGGATCCTCTTGAGACATGTTTGATGGAGTCTCTTACTTATCCCACTATGGAGCTTGACGGACTTTCTAACGAGGTATGTATTGAATTTCTTGAAAACTTACTTGCTTTGGGTGATGACAGGTTTGCATTGGAAAGAAATAAGGTGGAAGAAGTGAAATGGACCAGGAAGTACTTGCCTTTGGATAACGAAAACACTCTAGTGGAGGAAAGAAAAGAGGAGTTGAAACCATTGCCGGACCACTTGAAGTATGCTTTTCTTGGTGATAATGCACAATATCCGGTAATTGTATCTTCTTCCCTTAATGATGATCAACTTGAGGAGTTATTAGATGTCTTAAGGAAGTACAAGTCTGCAATAGGGTGGTCACTTGATGATTTGAAAGGTATTAGTCCTTCGTATTGTATGCATCGGATTAGGTTGTTGGATGAAGCCAAGGCTAGTATTCAGAATCAGCGTAGGGTGAATCCCGCAATTCAAGAGTTGATAAGGAAGCAAATTCTTACGTGGTTGGATGCTAGAATTATATATCCTATTAGTGATAGTCCCCATGTGAGTCCATTGCATGTAGTTGCTAAAAAGGGGGGCATGACTGTAGTGAAAGCTGAGGATGGAGAAGCTATAGCCACGAGAATTCCTACGGGATGGCGTACATGTGTGGATTACAGGAAATTAAATGAGAACACGTGTAAGGACCATTTCCCTCTTCCGTTTATGGATCAAATGTTGGATCGTCTTGCCGGGTATGAGTTTTATTATTTCTTGGATGGATACTCGGGGTATAATCAAATCATGATTGCTCCCGAGGATCAAGAAAAGACCACTTTTACTTGCCCCTATGGGACCTTTGCTTTTAGGAAGATGCCGTTTGGATTGTGTAATGCGCCTGCTACTTTTCAGAGATGCATGATGGCGATTTTTGATGGTTTGATAGAGAAGATCATGGAAGTATTCATGGACGATTTTTCAGTCTTTGGTTCTTCTTTTGATATGTGTTTGTCTAACCTTGCTGTTGTTTTGAAGAGGTGTCAAGAAACTAATCTTGTCTTGAATTGGGAGAAGTGCCACTTCATGGTGAAGGATGGGATTGTTCTTGGGCATCATGTTTCCGCCAAGGGATTACAAGTAGATCATGTTAAAGTGGTGGCAATTGAGAAGCTTCCACCACCGACCAATGAAAGAGGAGTGCGGTCCTTCCTTGGACACGCCAGTTTTTACAGGAGATTCATAAAAGACTTCTCAAAATACTCTAAGCCCTTATCTCATTTACTTGAAAAGGATATTCCTTTTGTGTTTAATGATGAGTGTCTAACAGCTTTTCAAGTTTTGAAGGAGGCGCTTATTACTGCCCCTATCTTGATCACACCGGACTGGACTCAACCGTTTGTACTTATGTGTGATGCAAGTGATGTAGCATTGGGTGTGGTGCTTGGGCAGCTAAGGGAGAAGAAGTTCTGTGCCATTTACTACGCGAGTAAGACTTTCGATTCGGCACAGAGGAATTACACGGTAACTGAAAAGGAGTTTTTGGCTGTTGTGTATGCTTTCGATAAGTTTCATCAGTATTTGGTTGGCATGAAGACGATTGTGTATACGGATCACTCAGCGATTAGGTATTTTATGGAGAAGAAGGAGACGAAGCCTAGGATTATAAGATGGATTCTACTACTGCAGGAGTTTGACTTGGAGATTCGGGATAAGAAAGGAACATAAAATGTGTTGGCAGATCACTTGTCAAGGTTGGAGACTAGGGAGCATTGTGATAATTCTTTCGAGTATATTGAAGAGATGTTCCCTGATGAGAAGATCATGGTTGTGGCTGTTGAAGGTACCGAGCGAGCGTGTGTGGTTGCAGCACAAGGTATGGATCCATGGTACGCGGATTATGTTAATTACATTGTCATTGGAGAAATTCCAAAGGATCTCAACCGATATCAACTTGCGAAATTTCGGAGGGAAGTTGAGACATTTATATGGTATGATCCGTTTGTTTACAAGATTTGTACAGATTCTATTGTCCGAAGATGTGTACCCGAGATGGAAATGGAAAGTGTGCTTGAGTTCTGCCATGCACAACCGAACGGGGGGCATTTCGGAGCACAAAAGACTGCAGCTAAGGTACTTCAATCCGCTCTTTATTGGCCTACATTGTTTAGAGATAGTGAGAGCTATGTGGCGTCTTGCGATAGATGTCAGCGCATGGGTAATATAGGTAGGAGAGATGAGATGCCATTGCAGCCTAGCATAGTCGTGGAGATATTTGATGTATGGGGGATCGATTTTATGGGGCCTTTTCCCCCGTCGAATGGGTTTCTCTACATTCTTCTTGTGGTGGATTATGTTTCGAAGTGGGTGGAAGCGATTCCTACTCGTGTTAATGACTCAAAAGTTGTTTTATCTTTCCTGAAGAAACATATTTTTGCCCGTTATGGAGTTCCTAGAGCGCTAGTTAGTGATGGAGGTTCCCACTTCGTCAATAAATTTCTGGAGAAGGTGCTTAAGGATTATGGTGTTAAGCATAGGGTTACTACACCCTATCATCCGCAAGCGAATGGGCAAGCAGAGGTCTCCAACCGTCAAGTAAAGCAGATTCTGGAGAAAGTGGTAGGAACTAATAGAAAGGATTGGGCTATGAAGCTTGATGATGTGTTATGGGGGTTCCGGACCACTTACAAGATGGTGTTAGATATGTCACCGTATCAAATTGTCTATGGGAAGCCGTGCCACTTACCTGTAGAGATTCAACACAAAGCTTTTTGGGCTTTGCGTCGCTTGAACTTGACCCTTAAGGATGTGAAGGAGTTGAGGATAACTCACATGAATCAATTGGATGAGTTTAGGAGTCGTGCTTACAAGAATTCAGAGATTTATAAGGAAAGAATGAAGAGGTGGCATGATTCTAAGATCTCATACAAGGAGTTCAAGCAAGGAGATGAGGTACTACTTTTTAACTCTCGTTTGAAGCTTTTTGCAGACAAGTTGAAGTCTAAGTGAACGGGACCGTTCATGATTCATCGAGCCTTAGGAGGGGGGAGTTTTGAGCTTATTGACAAAGATGGAGACGTTATCACGGCGAATGGGCATCGGTTGAAGCATTATAAGTCGCCGGATGATGCGTGTGTCATTTTTGATGATACCTTGTTCTTATTTGGTACCGTCGTGACTCTACGACGTTAAACATGAGCGCTTGTTGAGAGCTTACTCTTCCGTTTTATTGCTTTATTTCTTTTGTGTGAGTAAGAAATTTTTATATTTAAGATGCTTACTAATCGGCAATTACATCTCTTTTCAAACTTAGTTTCGACTTACGTTTTTACTAAGTTTAGGGGGGGTGTGATGTTATTACCTCATTGAAGCATTAAGAGTATAATCTTTTCTTTGTATTGTTTGTTAGGGGAGTTGGTTTTTGCGGCCATATTGAAATTTTAATCGATTTTGATGTGACGATTTTTTACAACTTGCCTAATGTTCAGTGGTTTTTGGTTGTGTTTTCTTTTATGGAGATACTCATGAATGATGTTATGTGGAATAATTTTTGAAGTTATGCTCTAGATTGTACCTAATGAAGTTGTGTTGAAGCTTGAAGTATGTAGTGAATGAAGAACACTCAGTTTTGGAAATCAGGAGGAAGGTTCGACCAACTCTAGGAGTGGTTAGACCAGAGCCAGAGGTCGAACAAAAGCAGAGGAAGTCGAACCGGCGTCGAAAGTTGTCCAGAGAGGAGGTTCGACCTAAGCCATAGTTGTTCGACCTGATCAGGTGGTCGAACCTAAGGTCGAACCTGTCAGTTGGAAGCACTCTGTTTTCCAAAAGAGGGGTTCGACCAATTCAAGGAAGGTTCAACCTGTTTAGCAAGTCGAACCCCTAGTCGAACCGAGAAGATCGTTTGTCCAAAAGAGAGGTTCGACCTCGTCATCCATGGTTCGACCTGTTCAGGTGGTCGAACCTGAGGTCGAACCAAGCCAGGTACGCGATTTAAGTTCGATTTTTCAGAGGGGTTCGATCACTTTTTCAAAACACCAAACCTCGAACCCTCTTCGAAATCGCGATTTTGGTTGTTGTGTGTTCTCGATCGGTTGTTCACCATGGGCAAGCCAAAAGGTATGTTTTTCCAACTCAATTACTCTAGGATTGAAGGTTTAGGTAAGAAATTCGATGTGAATAAGAGGATTGATGTTGAGTATGGTTGAATTTCATGGTGAGTGTTGATATTATGATTTGTTTCATATGAATTCTTGTTTCTTGGTTTTTGGTTGTTTGATTATTGATAGAACTTGGATTTTTATGTGGATTGATCAAGGATATAGAACATATCATAGAATGAGCATGTTGATTTGGTTTGAAATTGATGAAATTGAAGTAGTTCATTGAGGGAAACATGTTGAATTCTTGATTAAATTGCTTGAATTGCTTAATGCATGCTTGTTGGTTATGTTTTGATGATTAAGGATGGTGTGATTGAAGATGTTTTGAGAATGTTGAATAGGCAAGTGGTGTTGAGATGATAGTTTGTGTGAATATGCATTGATGCTTGAAGTCTTGAGTAGAGTATGTGATGTGCTAGTAAAATACTTGCTTTCTTGTCTTGTTGGTTGGATTGAAGTATTTGTTTTCAGGAAAGGGACAAGGATCAAGTAAAGGAAAAGGAAAGGCAGAGGAGGAAAGATTGAAGAAGAGGCATGACAGGCCTTCAAATTTGGACAAAGTGACAAGAAAACTGAGGCTACAAGATCGTTTACCCGATAACTTCAAGATTCGGATGCAAGATTGGGATGAGATTAAAGAGAAGTGGGAAGAAGTTTCAGACAAGATAGCTCACACTCGATACCAAGATGATGAAGCGATGAGGATAATGAGAATAGGGGATGATATATTTTGGATGTTTGATCAAGTAGGGATCAGAAGATTCAAGGAGTTGAAGAGGCCGACGTACTTCCATGTTACAGCGGAAGTAGTTTGCTCATTTGAGATGGAGAAGGACCCGCTTGGATACCCATATCGGTGTACGTTTCAACTTGGTGGAGTGAGTAGGAGATGGACGTATGAGGATTTTAATGAGCTGTTTGAGAGGCTTTGGAGATCCCTCGTTTAGAAAATGCTGCATTCAGTGTAAAGCGGTTTTGGAGGGAGATCACTGGGGAGATTCGTGATTATAAGACCAGACAGGCTCGTGCTTCCGCAATAAAGAACCCAGTCTTGAGGTACATGGACCGCATCCTGAGCAACACGTTGTTCGCCCGCTCGGAGGGGAGTGTTGTGTCTAGAGGAGAGCTATATGCCCAGTGGTGTATGCTGAATGGGGTGAAGTTCAATGTTGGAGCTTACCTTCAAAAACAAGTACTGAGAATCATGGTCTACGAAAAATAACAAGCTTCTCGTGGCAATCGAGAATTGCATGATGAGAAGAAAGCCAATCCTTGCCAAGAATAATATCA
This sequence comes from Pogostemon cablin, assembly GCA_023678885.1. Taxonomy (NCBI): domain Eukaryota; kingdom Viridiplantae; phylum Streptophyta; class Magnoliopsida; order Lamiales; family Lamiaceae; genus Pogostemon; species Pogostemon cablin. The sequence continues at coordinate 21,043,878 of CM042981.1, forward strand.
AGATCAATCAAAGGTAATGGTATCAATTCAGCCTCTAAAATGACATCTTTGATCTTCAATGGACAACCAAGGAATACCGAATCACGATTTAGACACTCTCCAAGAGGGGTATGAATGATGATTCCAGGTGACAAATGAGAGATAGGATAATCTAAGATCGCAGTAAGATCATCCCGGATATAAGACCTAGCAAAACCTGGGTCAAATAAAGCATAGACCTGATGGTCTCCCACAAACACATGGCCTAAAGAAGTAATATTAGGTGAGATTGTGATTTAAAAATTCAGAAAGATAGAATTTCTTACTAATATTTTATTCGTAATCAAGTGGCATAACAAGGCGGGGTTAGATCTAGCATGTGAAAATACCTAGATTATAAATTACCTTTCACAACCTTCGGATCTGAGCGAGCCTCTTCCTGGGAAATATGAAATACTCTAGTTTGCTTCCTTCCTTGCATAGGTGTTGAGTACTAGGGCCGCTTGAGGCATCGGGCACTCTGGTAGCTGTAGATCGAATATCTCTGGGTGTAGAATATGTTAGTTTACCACGAAGCTGACTAGAACACTGACTGATCGCTCCCATAAGCTGAGGACAAGAACTTCGCATATGCCCCGAATGTCGACACTGAAAACATACTTGAGGAGCCTTACAGGGGCCGTCGTGATATTTTAAGCAATTCTGGCACTTGCGATTTTCACCAACCGATCCCGAGACATTGCTCCCGCATCTACTAAATTGCTCCCGAGGTTGAGGAAAACTAATAGATACCGAACTTGGTGCGCCACTTGAAGATCCCATACCCCTATACACCTTCGATGCATTTCCTGGAAATGCGCTCCCTTGCCTTTTCTTTTGAGATTGTTCTGCAAGCTTATGTCTCGCCTGAACTAAACTTTCTACCCTCAGGGCTTCTTCTACGAGATCGTCAAGACTCTCATACTTGTCTCCGGACTTGATGCGATCTCGAATATTTAAATTAAGACCATCTTCAAATCTCTTGCATAAGTCTTTCGTCGTATATGACTCAGGAGCGAATTCTCGCAATTCCAGAAATTTGCTTTCGTACTCCATGACCGACATAATGCCTTGAAAGAGGTTGAAGAACTCCTTTCTCTTCTGATCCTTGATGTACTGAGAGAAGTATCGATCTTTGAATTGTTCCACAAAGATAGCCCATGTAATAGTAACCGAAGATATCTCTTTTAGATTCTGCCACCATCGTCATGCATCTGGGCCTAACAGCTTGGTCGCAATGATCACACGATAACATTCTTCAATCATCAAGGTGTCAAAGGTCTCTGTAATCTCCTTTAACCATGCCCCCCGCTTTAGAAGCATCTCTTGCACCGTCAAATTTCGAAGTCCCCATGTTTTCAACTGCTTTCACCAAATCAGGTATAAAAAGTGCACCTCGAGAAGTAGAACCTCCTAAAGCCATTTCTGGAGTAAAAACTGGTACATTAGTTGTAGGTCGAATCAGTTCATTAGCACGAAGAACCTCTTCAGTGACAGTCGTAGTCTTATGAGCCGTTGTAGGTGGTGGAACACCATGTATTCAAATGTGATCATAATACAATTGGTACTGCTCCGGTGTCATCATGTGCTCACCCGCAACTAGGCCCTTAGTTGCTCTACCTGGGAAATCAGCACCCTATGATCAGAATTGATAGGGTCCATAACCGTCAGAAGAACGACATGATCAGAAGAAACATGTCCTTGAGGTTCACGAGGAACAGAAGAGAGTACAGGAATCAGAGGATCACGAGGACCGTGTCCTCGACCTCGACCTCGACGACGAACTGGAGGTGCCATAATGACTGAAAGGAAGAAAGGAAAGAAAATACAAGGTCAACATCAAGGCAATACGATACCTTAGGATGACATAGAAACAAAGTTGGACCCATTGGCTCGACTCAAAAAGAATGAGAATCATAAAACCAGGCTCTGATACCAAGAAAGTTGTCACGCCCCGACCCCAGACAGAACAGGACAACCGCCACGTTAACCATAAATTTTGCGGAATGGGTGCACTCCACTCCACAAAGTTTATAGAAAACGTAAGGCTTGCTATCAAGTACATATAGACTGAACAACTGATAATAACAGGTACAACCCGAGGACATCATCTCATAAAGTATCAACAAGGATTTACAAAGGTACAAAATACAACGATGTAACTTAGTTCAAAGAAAATATACATGAACGATATAACATCGCGAGGGTATAAAAAGAACATCAAGGAGGTCACCAAATATAAACTATACAATCTCGCCAATGAATCCATCAATTTACATAAAAGAGAAAATACCCAAAACACTAATTGGATAAAGAGCAAACGATAGGCAAACCTCCAACCAAAACGATATCAACAGCCTGAAAAGGAAAGAATGATGGGGGTGAGCAAAACCACTAGCTCAGTGAGGTGATAAGCCGGTCACCCCGACCCTTATACGAAGCATGTATTCCCACTCGCGGTTCATAACATAAAATCCAACATTTCGTCCCACAATAACTATTTCTCACTCAGTATACATATTAATGAAAATAAAAACCTTAGTACACATTTACGAATAATACAATTAGTTCAAACAACATGTTATTGCATAAAAGACGCGTGGGTAGTCAATATCCTCCTCGAACTGAGCTCTCCATCGACAGACAGTCCAATCCCGTCACCGTTACTCTAGATAAAATACACATTAATATTCTTTCTCAACACGCCAAGTGCTAAAGTTCACAATTCAATATCGACGTGAATACTTAAAATGATCAAACATACAAACATATATGACATGCATGTCCCACAACGGTGACGTTGACTGAGCCTATAATAGACTGATCCATCTAACGATCACCCTCCAGAGTATCAGTATTTGGCAAATGGACAGGTGCCCCGTTAGATCCAACTCACTTGGGTTTGCCAAGCAACAGGCAACTTGGTTGTCTCTCTAACTCACCCGAACCGCGACAATTGGGGCTAATTAATCAATGTCGCTCCAACTCACCCGAACCGTGACCAATTCGGGCTACTTAACTTTTGTACCAGGCACACATATGCATATGCATCGTAAGATGAATAACGACTCAAGTTAGAGTCTTAATTGGCACACAAGAATAACCCGAAATCAATTCTCAAATAATTCACAATAAATGCTATCAGATATCGAGCCGGCAAGGCTCTTCAATATAAGTTAAAATCAATAATACTCATAAAATGGCTAACAGGACTCTAACTAGAGCAATCGAGCCAATTAGGCCTTTACCACATAACACAATACCAAATAATTTTCTTATCAATTAACTAAAACTAAAATAAATGCACATTTATCGAGGGTCCACAGTTCCCACAAGAGAAGGCGTTCCCGAATTATCAACTCACAAGGAAGTGATTAACTCTCTCCGTAATCTGAAGTCGGTCCCTTGCCCTTCGTCGATGGTTCTTTACCTAGAAATGAGATGAGCAATTAAAGACAAATCAAATATAACTAACTATTAGCGGTAACATCCCTTTCATTGCTAAAAACAAATCCTAATTGAGTTCAAACGAGTCGAATAAAATGACATGTAACTCCTTAACATCAGTTCCCAATCCCACATAACCCGTTTCAATACATTAACTAAACGAAACGATAGAAAATAAGTTTGAATTCGACATAAAAATTCTGAAATTTTTCAGCTAGCGGCAGTTTACGAGAAAAATCATAACTAATTGTAGAATAATCGGATTGAGGCGTTTCAAGTGGCTACGGAAAGCTAACGAGTTCAGCTACGTACAGAAATTGAGTTTGCAAAGTTTAGAGAGCAATAGCTATGTCAAAATCAGTTCGAACAGTCTGCGAATTACCCACATACCAAAAATAAAAACCCCACAAAATTACAAAACCATGGAAGAAGGAAGCTTAATTCACACACCACTTACCTCAAAACAACTTAGAAACCACCTAGGATGAGGGTTGTAAGGGAGAATTTGATCAACGAGGGTTTTTCCTCTTCACTCTCTTCTTTCCCCTCTTTTGTTTTTCTTCTCCCGTTCTTCTCTCTTTTTTTTAACTTTAGCTTTAATATTTATATATCAGGCCATTTAAGTGGGCTGAAACTTTGGGCCATAAAATAAATAAATAAATAAGTTTGGGCTTTCTAAAAAAAAATCTAGTTGGGCTAAGATAGGGCTGGCCTTTTGGGCCATAAAAATAAATAAATAGGTTTTGGGTTTTCTAAAAAAAATCTAGTTGGGCTAAGATAGGGCTGGCCTTTTGGGCTATAAAAATAAATAAATATGTTTTGGGCTTTCTAAAAAAAATCTAGTTGGGCTAAGATATTATAATAATGATGTAGAAATTGAGCATCACGATGAAGGAAATGACCATCTTGATGATGTAAATGAGCATCGTGATAAAGGAAATATGAGTAATGATTTAGGAAATGAGCATCATGATGAAGGAAATATGCATAAAAAGGAATGAAATGAACATCATGATGAAGGAAATGGGCATAATGAAGAAGGAAATATGAATCACGATGTAGGAAATGAGCATCATGATGTAGGAAATTTGCAACATGATGAAGGAAATAAGGATCATGATGATGGAAATGAGCATCATGATGAAGGAAATAGCAACATTACGAATGAAATAAGCAACATGAAGAAGGAAATAAGCATCATGGTGTATGATAGGGGTTTTCTCAATACACAAATTAATCCTCAAGTATAAGGATATCAATTATAGTCGCAAAGATGACCAAGTTACAATATCGAACCCACGGGACGGATAAATATCAATTTTGTTATCTTCTAGTATATTTTAGACTATGTTGGTAATTGTAAAGGTTTAATGGATAATAACTTCTAATCGAAATAACAAAAGAAATAGCAAAAGAAATAGCAAGAGTAGAGAAAAGTGAGTTGTGATCAATAAGAATGATAGGTAGTTCGTCGGGTCATCCAGTTTCACTAGCAATTCGTATTTTCATGTGATGGTGTCCGACTCTGCCCTGTGGTTTGTGGACGCATCACTAGACCATGCAAGTTTACTCTATAGACACAAGTAAATATGCGCTTGACACGTGTGAATAACATCGAAGCAAGAGATATGCTTCACCCCCCTTTCTAGGTACTATCATAATCAATTATCTTCTACGTCTAGAATCTAACCCGATTTGATCTCCCTTTTTAGGTACTATAAAGTTATACTCTTCATCCTATTCATCAACCCGAATTCAATTCAATTCATGAATATTTATATAAGACAGTTCTAATAATACTTCGGAATCCCTTCACTTAGAATTATAACAATAAACCCTGCTCAGTAGTGAACGCACTCAATCAATAACCATGTTATGTATTCAGACTCTACACAACGATTATTGATGCACAAAATGACTATGAGTATGGTTTAAATATGCAATCTTATATAAAACAAACCACAGGTAGTGTTGTACGGAGTTTTACACACAAAACACGAATTACATCATGAAACTTTCATAACCCTAGAACTACCAAGGTGGTTCTAGCCCATGATTGATCTAGGAACAATCATGGTTAGATTGATCATTCTTACTTGAACCTTCAGCGAACCTCTGTCACAGCCCTCCGGATGGATCACCACCTCTACTCTTGTCTCTCCTACGATTGACGATCAAAAGCTCTCTTTATTCTCTGTATGAGACTCCTTTTATACTTGTAATCACGTCTCTAGGGTTTGGAATGGGCTTTCTAAGTGATCTCACGCGTTTCGGCCTCGAAAATCCGGATAAGGTAAGTTCTCGCACACAGGTTCGACCACATCAAGCAGGTCAAACCCCTAGCCACAGGTCGAACCCCAGGTCGAACCCCGCTACTGGAAGAATTATGCACAGGTTCGACCTTCTAGACAGGTCGAACCACTTAGGCCTTGGTCGAACCCCAGGTCGAACCTCATCACTGGACAACTCTCGCTCCCGATTCGACCAACTGGCAAGTCGAACCCAAACGTCATGGTCGAATCCTCCTTCTTACAAATTGGTTCGACCATGGTTCGACCTGATGGCCAGGTCGAACCGGCCGAGTCGTGGTCGAACCAATCTCTGTACGTCCAGCAACGTTGGTTCGACCTGCTGGAGTGGTCGAACCTTCCTCCAGCCAGGTTGAACCCACCTACTTCTTGGGTGGTTCGCGTGGCTTCGACTCCGTCTCTTCGATTCTTGGCTCTTTCACTCCATTTTTGCTAAGAAAACAAACATAGCGCCAAACTTGTGAATTTACACACTCATCAAACCCCCAAACTTACATGTTGCTCGTCCCGAGGCAACCAATTTAAACCACAGGAGTCGTGTATAATTCAACAAGATCAAGTACAACACATATTACTCATGCCACTTCATTGAATCAAACAAGAATTACTTGCATCAAATATGTCACTCATGTAAAATCAATCCAATCACACACCATTCGGAGTACTAAGTAATCTCACTGACAAGATAAGTCTTTACTCTCTTTCGCTCGTGTGTGAGGCACTATAGGCTAGTATAAACACTCATATCAATTCATATTCACGCGTAACCATAAGCTTGGCAAAGGTCTCAAAAATCAACTCACATTAGATTAATACTAGGATCACAAAGGACTTGTTTCTAGGTTGTAATGTTGGCTCTTTGGAAAGGGTAGGAAAATTTGGTCATAGTAACTTAATACACTAGTAGAGAGTTACCTTGGAGGTTCTTGATTTCTTATTCGGCTTCATATTCTTCTCCAATTCTTCTCTTGCACTTGCAATTATCAATTTTCCTTCTCTTCCTTGCATCAACATCATTCTTCTTTTAACTGCTCGGGTACCAGTTATAGGCACTACCCTTCTCGAACATCGTTCGGCTGTTTCTTAAAAACTTCAAGCTCCATGTATTAACAATTCGGGGTACCAATTTCAGGCACTATCCCTAACAAGATTTAACCATGCACTTTTCTTACTGAACCTCATTCCATCTTCCCTTTGTTTCTTCCACACTTATTCACCTTATTCTCTCTACCAATGAATAGGGTATTTTCAAAGCTCAAATAAGGTAATTAAGGCTCTTATATTTGGCTTGCCAAAGAAAAAGCTTTTAAAAGGCTCAAACAGGGCTACCAAAGATTTATAAAATCATTAGGAAAGGTAAAATTTGGCTAAGTGACTCAATTAATCAAAAATGGCCTAAGATCATATCCTAATATTTCATCAATTGTAAGTTTCACACAAGACTCCAAGCCAAGTTCTAGAATACGTTCATACGAATGATTCTCTCAAGAATAAACTATCATGATTAATCATGATAAAGGCTCAAATCCTCACATAGGTAATCAATTCCTAATACTCCTCATAGCACATAATCAAAATCAATTCCTCATGAATTCCATATACTTAACAAATTATTCATGCTCTTTCCAAATGAAAATAAACACGTAAACATATGAATGCACAGAATCAATAACCCATATACAGAGCAACGATACAAGATCAACTATATCAAGTACATGCCACTCACACATGAATCACACCCCAATCTGTAAAAATAAAAAGAAGAATGGGAGATAAGATGAATCGGAGAGGCCAAAAGAAAACCTGAAACTACTCCCTAGGAGCATCATCATCCTCATCATCATCGTCATCCTCATCCATTCTATTTTCCACAGCTCGGCACAGACTGGTAATATGCTTATCCATCATATCCACTCGACTACTCATTCTACCAACACGCTCATCCAAGGCAGAATACCTTTCGTTCAGCGTGGCGTAGTTGGCGTTAGCGAGCGCGAGTTGCCTGTTCGTCTCTTGCAGTGCAGCAACCACCGCGATCAGCTGCTCATGAATCAAGCGAAGCTGCTCCCGAGTACCTGGAACTGCTCGCTGCTGCTGCGGTCCCGGAGCATGCTGAGGCGCATCATGCTGCTCTCCTTCCGGAATCTCCATCTCCGGCTGCTCATCTACCTGATCCTCCTCTTCAGACTGCTGTGGCTGAGGTGGACGGAACTCTCCTCGATCAATGATCTGCTGTAACTTAGCCATCCTCCCCTCAGCACACATCTGTGCTACCATTCTCCAATCACCACCCGACTTCGCTGCCACGGATAAAGCGATGTGTCCAAGAGAATTCATTAGCTTATTCCTTGCTTACCGAATAGTTGTCAAGTTGCTCACGTCGAAGGGGAACATAAATTCGAAAGGCTTGAGACCTCTCGTGAAAAACCAATCTCCATTTCTAAAATGGGCAAACCCCTCCCTTCGCGCACGTGCTCATAATCAAATCGGGTTCTCCTTCTACTGGTGTAATGCCGGTGAGGTCCAAGTTTTAATGCTCAGCCAAAATCGCCAATAACCCTCCAATATTCACCTTTTGAAAACCAATGGTTTTGAATCGATTCAGCTGCGCAATAAAATAAGCTCCAACGTTGAACTTCACTCCATTCAGCATACACCACAGGGCATATAGCTCTCCTCTAGACACAACACTCCCCTCCGAGCGGGCGAACAACGTGTTGCTCAGGATGTGGTCCATGTACCTCAAGACAGGGTTCTTTATTGCGGAAGCACGAGCCTGTCTGGTCTTATAATCACGAATCTCCCCAGTGATCTCCCTCCAAAACCGCTTTACACTGAATGCAGCATTTTCTAAACGAGGGATCTCCAAAGGCGTCTCAAATAGCTCGTTGAAATCCTCAGACGTCCATCTCCTACTCACTCCACCAAGCAGAAATGTACACCGATAGGGGTATCCAAGCGGGTCCTTCTCCATCTCAAATGAGCAAACTACTTCCGCTGTAACATGGAAGTACGTCGGCCTCTTCAACTCTATGAATCTTCGGATCCCTACTTGATCAAACATCCAAAATATATCATCCCCTATTCTCATTATCCTCATCGCTTCATCATCTTGGTATCGAGTGCGAGCTATCTTGTCTGAAACTTCTTCCCACTTCTCTTTAATCTCATCCCAACCTTGCATCTTAATCTTGAAGTTATCAGGTAAACGATCTTGTAGCCTCAGTTTTCTTGTCACTTTGTCCAAGTTTGAAGGCCTGTCATGCCTCTTCTTTGATCTCTCCTCCTCTGCATTTCCTTTTCCTTTACTTGATACTTGTCCCTTTCCTGAAAACAAATACTTCAATCCAACCAACAAGACAAGAAAGCAAGTATTGTACTAGCACATCACATACTCTACTCAAGACTTCAAGCATCAATGCATATTCATACAAACTATCGTCTCAACACCACTTGCTTATTCAACAATCTCAAAACATCTTCAATTACACCTTCTTTAATTGTCACGCCCCAACCCGCAGGCGGAACGCGACAACCGCCACGTTAACCATAAATTTCGTGAAATGGGTGCACTCCACTCCACAAAGTTTATAGAAAACGTAAGGCTTGCTATCAAGTACCTGTAGAATTGAACAACTGATAACTACGGGTACAACCCGAGGACATCATTACATAAAGTATCAACAAGGATTTACAAAGGTACAAAATACCACGATGTAACTTAGTTTGAAGAAAATATACATGAGCGATATAACATCGCGAAAGTACAAAAAGAACATCAAGGGGGGTCACAAAGTATAAAATATACAAACTCGCCAATGGATCCGTCAATTTACATAAAAGAGAAAGTACCCAAAACCCCGATCGAATGATGAGCAAATGACAGGCAAACCTCCAACCAAAATGATATCAACAGCCTGAAAAGGAAGGAAATGATGGGGGTGAGCAAAACCACTAGCTCAGTGAGGTGATAAGCCGGTCACCCCAACCCTTATACGAAGCATGTACTCCCACTCGCGGTTCATAACATAAAATCCAATATTTCGTTCCACATCAATTATTATGTTTACTTAATATACAACTTAACAAAAATACAACCTATGAATGCATTTACAAATACACAATTAGTTCAAACAAGATGTTATCACATAAAAGACGCGTGGGTAGCCAATATCCTCCTCAAACTGATCTCTCCGTCGAGAGTCAGTCCGAGCCCATCACCGTTACTCTAGATAAAATGCACATTAATGTTCTTTCTCAACATGCCAAATGCTAAAGTTCACAATTCAATATCGATGTGAATACTTGAAATGAAAATATATAAACATATATGACATGCATGTCCACACCGGTGACGTTGGCTGAGCCTACAATAGACTGATTCATCTAACGATCACCTTCCAAAGTATGAGTATTTGGCAAATGGACAGGTGCCCCGTTAGATCTAACTCACCCGGGTTTGCCAAGCCATGGGCAACTTGTTTGTCACTCTAACTCACCCGAACCGCGACAATTCGGGCTACTTAATCAATGTCGCTCCAACTCACCCGAACCGTGACCAATTCGGGCTACTTAACCTTGGTACCAGGTATACATATGCATATGCATCATAAGATGAATAACGACTCAAGTTAGAGTCTAAATGGCACACATGAATAACCAGAAATCAATCTGCAAATAATTCGCAATAAAGACTATCAAATATCGAGCCGGCAAGGCTCTTCAACATAAGTTAAAAATCAACAATACCCATATGAAATAATATAAGATAATCAATGGACTATCTTAGGCCAATCAGGCTCTAACTAGAACAATCGAGCCAATCAGACTCTTTACCACATAACACACTACCAAAATAATTTTGTTATCAATTAACTAAAAATAAAATGAATGCAAATTTAACGAGGGTCCACACTTCCCACAAGAGAAGGCGTTCCCTAATTATCAACTCACAAGGAAGTGATTAACTCTCTCCGGAGTCTGAAGTAGGTCCTTTGCCCTTCGTCGATGGTTCTTTACCTAGAAAGGAGATGAGCAATTAAAGACAAATCAAATATAACTAACTATTAGCGGTAACATCGTCTTTCATTGTCAAAATAAATCTTAATCGAGCTCGAGCGAGTCGATATTAAATAAGAACAGCCCGTATCTCCTCAACATCATCTCCCAATCTCACATAACCCGTTTCAGATCATTTCTTAAACAAAACGATAGGAAATAAATTTGAATTCGGCATAAATATTCTGAAATTTTCCAGCTAGCGGCAGTTTACAAGAAAAATCATAACTAATTGTAGAAAAATCGAATTGAGGAGTTTCAAGTGGCTATAGAAAGCTAACACGTTCAGCTACATACGGAAATTGAGTTTGTAAATTTCAGAGATCAATAGCTATGTCGAAAGTAGTTCGAACAGTAGCTACGAATTTCCTCATATAAGGAAGAAAACCCAACAAAATCACAAAATCTTGGAGAAATGAAGCTTAATTAACCTATTACTTACCTCAAAAAAACTTAGAAACCACCTAGGATAAGGGTTGTGAGGGATAATTTGATCAACAAGGGTTTCTCCTCTTCACTCTCTTCTTTCCCCTCTTTTGTTCTTCTTACTTTTCTTCTCCCGTACTCTTCTTTCTTTCTTTTCTTTTTTTTTATATGTGTTGAGGCTATTAGAATGGGCTGGGCTTATTTCCATGTTATGCCATTTAAGTGGGCTGGACTTGGGCCAAATAAATAAATAAATAGGTTTTGGGCTCTAAAAACAAATCTAGGTCAACTTGGGCCAAAAATAAATAAATAGGTTTTGGGCTTTAAAAACAAATCTAGTTGGGACTAAGATATTATAATGTATCCCCTCTTCTAAAAAGTTTCGTCCTCGAAACTTAAACGTACCTAGAGATGAAAAGAGATGTGGATGTTGTTGACGCATGACTGACTCTGGTTCCCACGTTTCTTCTTCAATTCGATCACTTCTCCATAGAACTCTCACCATAGGAATGGATTTATTTCGAAGCATTTTCTCTCGGCGATCTACAATTTGAACAGGTTGTACTTCGTACGATAGATTCTCCTTTAATACAACTGGGGGATATTCGAGCACATGCGAAGGATCGGATTCATATTTTCTAAGCATAGAGACATGGAAGACATTATGAATCTTTGACAATTCGGATGGTAGCTCAAGTCGATACGCGACACGACCAATCCTTTGCACGATCGTAAACGGACCAATATACCTTGGACTTAACTTTCCTCGACGGCGGAATCGTAACACGCCCTTCCACGGAGAAACTTTCAGAAAAACTTTGTCTCCTTCATTAAACTCCAAATCGCGCCTCCTATTATTTGCGTAGCTTTTCTGTCGATCTTGCGCTGCCTTAAGTCTGTCTCGAATAAGTTGTATTTTTCCTTCGCATCTTCGATAAGTTCTACTTGTTCGATTTGTCTCTCGCCAACCTCATCCCAAAAGAGCGGTGTTCGACACTTTCGGCCATATAGAGCTTCGTACGGGGGCATTCCAATGCTTGAATGATAACTGTTGTTATAAGCGAACTCCACCAAAGTCACGTACTTATCCCAGCTACCTCCTAAATTCAACACCACTGCACGTAACATGTCTTCTAGTGTCTGTATAGTTCTCTCTGACTGTCCATCAGTCTGTGGATGAAACGAGGTACTGAATAGTAATTTTGTACCTAGCGCTTTCTGCAGACTAGGCCAAAAACGGGAAGTGAATCTTGGATCACGATCAGATATGATTGACACTGGTACTCCGTGCAATCTCACGATCTCATCGACATATAACTTGGCAAGTTTCTCTAAAGATTCATTGGTATGCACTGGAAGGAAATGTGCCGATTTCGTCAGACGATCGACAATGACCCAGATTGAGTCATGACCCTTTTGGGTTCGAGGTAAACTGGAAACAAAATCCATCGTGATGTTCTCCCATTTCCACTCAGGAATAGGTAGTGGTTGAAGCATGCCGGCTGGTTTTTGGTGTTCCGCTTTAATCTGTTGGCATGATAAGCACTTTGATACAAATTCAGCAATGTCCCATTTCATACCTGGCCACCAATAATGCTCCCGAAGTGTTCTGTACATTTTGGTACTACCAGGATGCATAGAATAGGCTGAAGAATGGGCTTCCTCAAGAATAGCTCTACGAACATCAAGTTCTGATGGAACACAAACACGATTTTTAAAAGTAAGGAGTCCGTCATCCCGAATTTGAAATTCTGTTTCTTTTCCTTGATTTAGCTTCGCCATCTTCTGTTGTAAATGAACATTGTGTGATTGTCTTTCTCGAATTTGCTCGAACAAGGTAGGTCTAACCTCGAATTTGGCGATTAAAGCGGAATCATTAGACTTTTCACAATCGAGCGAAATGTCTAAAGATTTAAATTGCTCCAACATAGGAAGATAAAAAGATTGAATCGAAGCAAGTGAGGTAGAAGACTTTCTACTTAGAGCATCTGCAACAACGTTCGCCTTGCCAGGATGATAATCGATGACTAAGTCATAGTCACTAATCAACTCCATCCATCGCCTTTGCCTGAGGTTGAGCTCCTTTTGCGTGGTGATATACTTTAAGCTCTTGTGATCAGTGAAAACTCGACAAGTTGCACCATACAGATAGTGTCTCCAGATCTTCAATGTAAAGACAATTGCAGCCAACTCTAAATCGTGTGTAGGATATTTTTCTTCGTTCTTCTTCAATTGCCTTGAAGCGTAGGCAATAACCTTTCCTTCTTGCATGAGAACACATCCTAATCCTTGTCTCGAGGCGTCGCTATAAATGGTAAATTCTCCAATCGCTGGGTCTGGCAAAGCAAGAATAGGAGCTGAAACAAGTCGTCTTTTCAATTCTTGAAAGGCTTCCTCGCATTCTTCACTCCATTCAAATTTTACCCCTTTCTGAGTCAATTTAGTTAAAGATAAAGCCAACAACGAAAAGTCTTTGACAAACCGTCGATAATATCCAGCTAATCCCAGAAAACTACGAATCTCTGTCACGTTCTTTGGACTCTCCCAATCTAGTATAGCCTAGATCTTCACTGGATCGACATAGATTCCTTCTTTAGAAATGTGATGATCCAAAAAGCTTACCTCACGAAGCTAAAATTCACACTTCGAAAATTTAGCATAAAGCTGATTTTCTCTAAGAATGTTCAGAGCAATTCTTAGATGATGAGAATGCTCGTCATCTGATTTAGAATAAATAAGAATGTCATCAATGAAAATGATGACAAACATATCTAAATACGGCCGAAAGACCTGATTCATAAGATCCATAAAAGCTGCAGGAGCATTTGTGAGTCCAAAAGGCATAACACAGAATTCAAAATGACCATATCTGGTATGAAAAGCAGACTTAGGGATATCAGATTCCCTAATCCTGAGTTGGTGATAACCAGATCGCAAATCAATTTTTGAGAACACAGTTGCTCCTTGCAATTGATCAAATAGATCATCGATTCTCGGAAGAGGATATTTGTTCTTGATTGTCACCTTGTTCAATTGACGGTAGTCGACACATAGGCGAAATGATCCATCTTTCTTCTTGACAAAAAGAACTGGAGCACCCCAAGGAGATGTGCTAGGTCGTATGAATCCCTTCTCCAATAATTCTCCAAGTTGTTTCTGGAGTTCCTTAAGCTCAGCTGGCGACATTCGATATGGAGTAATCGATATAGGTGTGATTCCAGGAAGTACATCAATGGAAAAATCAATCTCTCGATTCGGAGGCTGTCCTGGTAAGTCTTCGGGAAAGACATCAGGAAATTCATTCACGATCGGGATGTCATCTAGTTTAGTCTCAGAAAGAGAAGTATCGACAACAAATGCCAAGAATGCCTCACAACCCTTACGTATTAATTTATGCGCAGTCAACATTGAAATAAAAGAAAGGGATCTCGTTTGAAGTTCACCTTCAAAAACAAGTTCTGAGAATCCTGGTCTACGAAAAATAACAAGTTTCTTGTGGCAGTCGAGAATTGTATAATGCGAAGAAAGCCAATCCATGCCAAGAATAACATCGAGATCAATCAAAGGCAATGGTATCAATTCAGCCTCTAGAATGACATCTTTGATCTTCAATGGACAACCAAGAAACACCGAATCACGAATTAGACGCTCTCCAAGAGGGGTATGAACTATGATTTCAGGTGACAAATGAGAGATAGGATAATCTAAGATCACAGCAAGATCATCCCGAATATAAGATCTATCAGAACCTGGGTCAAATAAAGTGTAGACCTGATGGTCTCCCACAAACACATGGCCTAAAGAAGCAATATTAGGTGAGATTGTGATTTAAAAATTCGGAAAGATAAAATTTCTTACGAATGTTTTATTTGTAATCAAGTGGCATAACAAGGCGGGGTTAGATCTAACATGTGAAAATACTCGGATTATAAATTACCTGTCACAACCTTCGGATCTGAGCGAGCCTCTTCCTGGGAAATATGAAATACTTTAGTTTGATTCCTTCCTTGCATAGGTGATCGAGTACTAGGGCCTCTTGAGGCATCAGGCACTCTGGTAGCTGCAGATCGAGTATCTCTGGGTGTAGAATATGTTAGTCTACCACGAGGCTGACCAGAACTCTGACTACTCGCTCCCATAAGTTGAGGACAAGAACTTCGCATATGGCCCGGTTGTCGACACTGAAAACATACTTGAGGAGCCTTACAAGGGCCGTCATGATACTTTAAGCAATTCTGGCACTTGCGATTTTCACCAACCGATCCCGAGACATTGCTCCCGCCTCTACTAAACTGCTCCCGAGGTTGAGGAAAACTAATAGACACTGAACTTGGTGCGCCACGCGAAGATCCCACACCCCTATACACCTTCGATGCATTTCCTGGAAATGCGCTCCCTTGCCTTTTCTTTTGAGATCGTTCTGCAAGCTTATATCTCGCCTGAACTAAACTTTCTACCCTCAGGGCTTCTTCTACAAGCTCGTCAAGACTTTCGTACTTGTCTCCGGACTTGATGCGATCTCGAATATTTAGATTAAGACCATCTTCAAATCTCTTGCATAAGTCTCTCGTCGTATATGACTCAGGAGCGAATTCTCGCAATTCCAGAAATTTGCTTTCATACTCCACAACCGACATAGTGCCTTGAAAGAGGTTGAAGAACTCCTTTCTCTTCTGATCCTTGATGTACTGAGAGAAGTATCGATCTTTGAATCGTTCCACAAAGATAGCCCACGTAATAGTAACCGAAGATGTCTCTTTTAGATTATGCCACCATCGTCGTGCGTCTGGGCCTAACAGCTTGGTCGCAATGACCACACGATAACATTCTTCAATCATCAAAGTGTCAAATGTCTCTGTAATCTCCTTTATCCATGCCCCCGCTTTAGAAGCATCTCTTGTACCGTCAAATTTTGAAGTCCCCATGTTTTCAACTGCTTTCACCAAATCAGGTATAAAAAGTTAACCTCGAGAAGTAGTACCTACTAAAGCCATTTCTGGAGTAGAAACTGGTACATGAGATGTAGGTTGAATTGGTTCATTAGCGCGAAGAACATCCTCAGTGACAGTTGTAGTGGTAGGAGCCGTCGTAGGTGGTGGAACACCATGTACTCGAATGTGATCATAATACAACTGGTACTGCTCTGGGGTCATCATGTGCTCAACACGCAACTGGGCCCGTGGTTGCTCTACCTGGGTAACCGGCACCCTATGATCAGAATTGATAGGGTCTGTAAATGTCGGATGAACAACATGATCAGAAGAAACATGTCCTCGAGGTCCACGAGGAACAGAAGAGAGTAGAGGACTCGGAGGATCACGAGAAACGTGTCCTCGACCTCGACCTCGACGACGAACTGGAGGTGCCATAATGACTGAAAGAAAGAAGGGAAAAAAATGCAAGGTCAACATTAAGGTAATACGATACCTTAGGATGACATAGAAACAAAATTGGATCCATTAGCTCGACTCAAAAAGAATGAGAATCATATAACCAGGCTCTGATACCAAGAAAGTTGTCACGCCCCAACCCGCAGGCGGAACGCGACAACCGCCACGTTAACCATAAATTTCGTGAAATGGGTGCACTCCACTCCACAAAGTTTATAGAAAACGTAAGGCTTGCTATCAAGTACCTGTAGAATTGAACAACTGATAACTACGGGTACAACCCGAGGACATCATTACATAAAGTATCAACAAGGATTTACAAAGGTACAAAATACCACGATGTAACTTAGTTTGAAGAAAATATACATGAGCGATATAACATCGCGAAAGTACAAAAAGAACATCAAGGGGGGTCACAAAATATAAAATATACAAACTCGCCAATGGATCCGTCAATTTACATAAAAGAGAAAGTACCCAAAACCCCGATCGAATGATGAGCAAACGACAGGCAAACCTCCAACCAAAATGATATCAACAGCCTGAAAAGGAAGGAAATGATGGGGGTGAGCAAAACCACTAGCTCAGTGAGGTGATAAGCCGGTCACCCCAACCCTTATACGAAGCATGTACTCCCACTCGCGGTTCATAACATAAAATCCAATATTTCGTTCCACATCAATTATTATGTTTACTTAATATACAACTTAACAAAAATACAACCTATGAATGCATTTACAAATACACAATTAGTTCAAACAAGATGTTATCACATAAAAGACGCGTGGGTAGCCAATATCCTCCTCAAACTGATCTCTCCGTCGAGAGTCAGTCCGAGCCCGTCACCGTTACTCTAGATAAAATGCACATTAATGTTCTTTCTCAACATGCCAAATGCTAAAGTTCACAATTCAATATCGATGTGAATACTTGAAATGAAAATATATAAACATATATGACATGCATGTCCACACCGGTGACGTTGGCTGAGCCTACAATAGACTGATTCATCTAACGATCACCTTCCAAAGTATGAGTATTTGGCAAATGGACAGGTGCCCCATTAGATCTAACTCACCCGGGTTTGCCAAGCCATGGGCAACTTGTTTGTCACTCTAACTCACCCGAACCGCGACAATTCGGGCTACTTAATCAATGTCGCTCCAACTCACCCGAACCGTGACCAATTCGGGCTACTTAACCTTGGTACCAGGTATACATATGCATATGCATCATAAGATGAATAACGACTCAAGTTAGAGTCTAAATGGCACACATGAATAACCAGAAATCAATCTGCAAATAATTCGCAATAAAGACTATCAAATATCGAGCCGGCAAGGCTCTTCAACATAAGTTAAAAATCAACAATACCCATATGAAATAATATAAGATAATCAATGGACTATCTTAGGCCAATCAGGCTCTAACTAGAACAATCGAGCCAATCAGACACTTTACCACATAACACACTACCAAAATAATTTTGTTATCAATTAACTAAAAATAAAATGAATGCAAATTTAACGAGGGTCCACACTTCCCACAAGAGAAGGCGTTCCCGAATTATCAACTCACAAGGAAGTGATTAACTCTCTCCGGAGTCTGAAGTAGGTCCTTTGCCCTTCGTCGATGGTTCTTTACCTAGAAAGGAGATGAGCAATTAAAGACAAATAAAATATAACTAACTATTAGCGGTAACATCGTCTTTCATTGTCAAAATAAATCTTAATCGAGCTCGAGCGAGTCGATATTAAATAAGAACAGCCCGTATCTCCTCAACATCATCTCCCAATCTCACATAACCCGTTTCAGATCATTTCTTAAACAAAACGATAGGAAATAAATTTGAATTCGGCATAAATATTCTGAAATTTTCCAGCTAGCGGCAGTTTACAAGAAAAATCATAACTAATTGTAGAAAAATCGAATTGAGGAGTTTCAAGTGGCTATAGAAAGCTAACACGTTCAGCTACATACAGAAATTGAGTTTGTAAATTTCAGAGATCAATAGCTATGTCGAAAGTAGTTCGAACAGTAGCTACGAATTTCCTCATATAAGGAAGAAAACCCAACAAAATCACAAAATCTTGGAGAAATGAAGCTTAATTAACCTATTACTTACCTCAAAACAACTTAGAAACCACCTAGGATGAGGGTTGTAAGGGATAATTTGATCAACAAGGGTTTCTCCTCTTCACTCTCTTCTTTCCCCTCTTTTGTTCTTCTCACTTTTCTTCTCCCGTACTCTTCTTTCTTTCTTTTCTTTTTTTTTTATATGTGTTGAGGCTATTAGAATGGGCTGGGCTTATTTCCATGTTATGCCATTTAAGTGGGCTGGACTTGGGCCAAATAAATAAATAAATAGGTTTTGGGCTCTAAAAACAAATCTAGGTCAACTTGGGCCAAAAATAAATAAATAGGTTTTGGGCTTTAAAACAAATCTAGTTGGGACTAAGATATTATATTAATCATCAAAACATAACCAACAAGCATGCATTAAACAATTCAAGCAATTCAATCAAAAATTCAACATGTTTCCCTCAATGAACTACTTCAATTTAATCAATTTCAAACCAAATCAACATGCTCATTCTATGGTATGTTCTATACCCTTGATTAATCCACATAAAAATCCAAGTTCTATCAATAATCAATCAACCACAAACTAAGAAATAAGAATTCATATGAAACCAATCAAAATATCAACATTCACCATGAAATTCAACCATACTCAACATCAATCCTCTCATTCACATCAAATTTCTTATCTAAACCTTCAATCCTAGAGTAATTGAGTTGGAAAAAACATACCTTGTGACTTGCCCATGGTGAACAACCGATCGAAAACACAAAACAACAAAAAAAACGCGATTTCAGTCCTAACTCGCGACGAAATCTGCCCAAATCCGCGACCGAATCGATAATTCAAGGTGTAATGTTGTGTAATCGGTCTGAAATCAAGTGTAATTGAAGAATTTGTGCAAGGGTGTAGAGGTTCGAAGAGGGTTCGAGGTTTGGTGTTTCGAAAAAGTGATCGAACCCCTCTGAAAAATCGAACTTAAATCGCGTACCTGGCTTGGTTCGACCTTGGGTTCGACCACTTGAACTGGTCAAACCATGGATGGCGAGGTCAAACCTCTCTTCTGGACAAACGATCTTCTTGGTTCGACCAGGGGTTTGACTTGCTAAACAGGTCGAACCTTCCTTGAATTGGTCGAACCCCTCTTCTGGAAAACAGAGTGCTTCCGACTGACAGGTTCGACCATAGGTTCGACCTCCTGATCAGGTCGAACCACTATGGCTTTGGTCGAACCTCCTCTCTGGACAACTTTCAATGCCGGTTCGACTTCCTCTGCTTTTGTTCGACCTCTGGCTCTGGTCGAACCACTCCTAGACTTGGTCGAACCTACCTCCTGATTTCCAAAACTGAGTGTTCTTCATTCACTACATACTTCAAGCTTCAACACAACTTCATTAGGTAAAATCTAGAGCACAACTTCAAAAATTGTTCCACATAATATCATTCATGAGTATCTCCGTAAAAGAAAACACAACCAAAAACCACTGAACATTAGGCAAGTTGTAAAAAATCGTCACATCAAAATCGATTAAAATTTCAATATGGCCGCAAAAACTAACTCCCCTAACAAACAATACAAAGAAAAGATTATACTCTCAACGCTTCAATGAGGTAATAACAATAAGGTAATAACATCACACCCCCCCAAACTTAGTAAAAACGTAAGTCGAAACTAAGTTTGAAAAGAGATGTAATTGCCGATTAGTAAGCATCTTAAATATAAAAATTTCTTACTCACACAAAAGAAATAAAGCAATAAAACGGAAGAGTAAGCTCTCAACAAGCGCTCATGTTTAACGTCGTAGAGTCACGAGGGTACCAAATCAGAGCAAGGTATCATTAAAAATAACACACGCATCATCTGGTGACCTATAATGCTTCAATCGATGCCCATTCGCCATGATAACGTCTCCATATTTGTCAATAAGCTCACAACTCCCCCCTCCTAAGGCTTGATGAATCATGAACAGTCCCGTCCACTTAGACTTCAACTTGCCTGCAAAAAGCTTCAAACGAGAGTTAAAAAGTAGTACCTCATCTCCTTGCTTGAACTCCTTGTATGAAATTTTAGAATCATGCCACCTCTTCATTCTTTCCTTATAAATCTCTGAATTCTTGAAAGCACGACTCCTAAACTCATCCAATTGATTCATGTGAGTTATCCTCAACTCCTTTACATCCTTAAGGGTCAAGTTCAAGCGATGCAAAGCCCAAAACGCTTTGTGTTGGATTTCTACGGGTAAGTGGCACGGCTTCCCATAGACAATTTGATACGGTGACATATCTAACACCGTCTTGTAAGCGGTCCGGAACCCCCATAACACATCATCAAGCTTCATAGCCCAATCCTTTCTATTAGTTCCTACCACTTTCTCCAGAATCTGCTTCACTTGACGGTTGGAGACCTCTGCCTGCCCATTCGCTTGTGGATGATAGGGTGTAGTAACCCTATGCTTAACATAGTAACCCTATGCTTAACA
The DNA here is from genome assembly GCA_023678885.1 of Pogostemon cablin. NCBI lineage: Eukaryota > Viridiplantae > Streptophyta > Magnoliopsida > Lamiales > Lamiaceae > Pogostemon > Pogostemon cablin. The sequence goes on from CM042981.1 coordinate 21,065,089, forward strand.
CCATAATCCTTAAGCACCTTTTCTAGAAATTTATTGACGAAGTGGGAACCTCCATCACTAACTAATGCTCTCGGAACTCCATAACGGGCAAAAATATGTTTCTTTAGGAAAGATAAAACAACTTTCGAATCATTAACATGAGTAGGAATTGCTTCCACCCACTTCGAAACATAATCCACCGCAAGAAGAATGTAGAGAAACCCATTCGACGGGGGAAAAGGCCCCATAAAATCGATCCCCCATACATCAAATATCTCCACGACTATGCTAGGCTGCAATGACAACTCATCTCTCCTACCTATATTACCCATGCGCTGACATCTATCGCAAGACGCCACATAGCTCTCACTATCTTTAAACAAAGTAGGCCAATAAAGAGCGGATTGAAGTACCTTAGCTGCAGTCTTTTGCGCTCCGAAATGCCCCCCATTTGGTTGTGCATGACCGAACTTAAGCACACTTTCCATTTCCATCTCGGGTACACATCTTCGGACAATAGAATCTGTACAAATCTTATAAACAAAAGGATCATACCATATAAATGTCTCAACTTCCCTACGAAATTTCGCAAGTTGATATTGGTTGAGATCCCTTGGAATTTCTCCAATGACAATGTAATTTACATAATCTGCGTACCATGGATCCATACCTTGCGCTGCAACCACACATGCTCGCTCGGTACCTTCAACAGCCACAGCCATGATCTTCTCATCAGGGAACATCTCTTCAATATACTCGAAAGAATTATCACAATGCTCCCTAGTCTCCAACCTTGACAAGTGATCTGCCAACACATTTTCGGTTCCTTTCTTATCCCGAATCTCCAAGTCAAACTCCTGCAGTAGTAGAATCCATCTTATGATCCTAGGCTTCGTCTCCTTCTTCTCCATCAAATAACGAATCGCTGAGTGATCCGTATACACAATCGTCTTCATTCCAACCAAATACTGACGAAACTTATCGAATGCATTCACAACAGCCAAAAACTCCTTTTCAGTCACCGTGTAATTCTTCTGTGCCGCATCGAAAGTCTTACTCGCGTAGTAAATGGCACAGAACTTCTTCTCCCTTAGCTGCCCAAGCACCACACCCAATGCTACATCACTTGCATCACACATAAGTACAAACGGTTGAGTCCAGTCTGGTGTGATCAAGATAGGGGCAGTAATAAGCGCCTCCTTCAAAACTTGAAAAGCTGTTAGACACTCATCATTAAACATAAAAGGAATATCCTTTTCAAGTAAATGAGATAAGGGCTTAGAGTATTTTGAGAAGTCTTCAATGAATCTCCTGTAAAAACTGGCATGTCCAAGGAAGGACCGCACTCCTCTTTCATTGGTCGGTGGTGGAAGCTTCTCAATTGCCACCACTTTAGCACGGTCTACCTGTAATCCCTTGGCGGAAACATGATGCCCAAGAACAATCCCATCCTTCACCATGAAATGGCACTTCTCCCAATTCAAAACAAGATTAGTTTCTTGACACCTCTTCAAAACAACAGCAAGGTTAGACAAACACATATCAAAAGAAGAACCAAAGACTGAAAAATCGTCCATGAATACTTTCATGATCTTCTCTATCAAACCATCAAAAATCGCCATCATGCATCTCTGAAAAGTAGCAGGCGCATTACACAATCCAAACGGCATCTTCCTAAAAGCAAAAGTCCCGTAGGGGCAAGTAAAAGTGGTCTTTTCTTGATCCTCGGGAGCAATCATGATTTGATTATACCCCGAGTATCCATCCAAGAAACAATAAAACTCATACCTTGCAAGACGATCCAACATTTGATCCATAAATGGAAGAGGAAAATGGTCCTTACACGTGTTTTCATTTAATTTCCTGTAATCCACACATGTACGCCATCCCGCAGGAATTCTCGTGGCTATAGCTTCTCCATCCTCAGCTTTTACTACAGTCATGCCCCCCTTCTTAGCAACTACATGCAATGGACTCACATGGGGACTATCACTAATAGGATATATAATTCCAGCATCCAACCACATAAGAATTTGCTTCCTTATCACCTCTTGAATTGCGGGATTCACCCTACGCTGATTCTGAACACTAGCCTTGGCTTCATCCAACAACCTAATCCGATGCATATAATACGAAGGACTAATACCTTTCAAATCATCAAGTGACCACCCTATTGCAGACTTGTACTTCCTCAAGATATCTAATAACTCCTCAAGTTGATCATCATTAAGGGAAGAAGATACAATTACCGGATATTGTGCATTATCACCAAGAAAAGCATACTTTAAGTGGTCCGGTAATGGTTTCAACTCCTCTTTTCTTTTCTCCACTGGAGTGTTTTCGTTATCCAAAGGCAAGTACTTCCTGGTCCATTTGACTTCTTCCACTTTATTTCTTTCCAATGCAAACCTGTCATCACCCAAAGCAAGTAAGTTTTCAAGAAATTCAATACATACCTCGTTAGAAAGTCCGTCAAGCTTCGTCGTGGGATAAGTAAGAGACTCCATCAAACATGTCTCAAGAGGATCCTTTGACAAGATCAGAGACATATCCTCCTTCAAAATCTCCTCCACCACGTCAATACTATAACATTGGGACTCCATTGGCATCTTCATTGCTATGTCCAAGTTGAAAAGTACTTCTTCTTTGTCCATTCTCAACTTCAGTTCTCCCTTCCGAACATCTATCATAGCTCCAGCTGTAGCAAGGAATGGCCTCCCCAAGATTAAAGGAACATTATCCTTGTCATCATCCATTTCTAATACAAGGAAATCCACAGGAAAGACTAGCTTCTCCACATTTACTAGAACATCTTCAACTATACCTTTCGGAAACGTCATGGATCTATCTGTCAATTGGAGAGCAACAGTTGTCGGGGTCATCTCCCCCAAACCAAGCTTCTGAAAGATGGACAACGGCATCAAATTGATGCTTGCCCCTAGATCGCACAAAGCTCGCTGTGCTGGCCCCTTCCCGATCTCACATAGAATAGTAAAGCTCCCCGGATCTTTCATATTTGGTGGCAACTTCTTTTGAATAATTGAGCTACAATTCTCAGATAAGTTTACCGTTTCAACTTCGGTTAAGCTTCGCTTCTTCATCAATATGTCTTTAAGGAATCGAGAATAATATGGCATCTCCATGATTGCCTCTGAAAAAGGGATGTTCAAGCTTATCTTATTCATTATCTCTAAAAACTTCTTGAACTTTTCTTCCAACCCCTTCTTCACTAGCTTGTAGGGAAACGGTGGAGGTATCTTTGTTTTGGGAATCCCCCATTCATCACGATCAACCTTCTCCGCTTTCTCCTTTTCGGCTCTTAATCGCTTAGCTCTTTCCCATTTTTTCTCAGCTATTATGTCTGTACTTTGCTCATTCCGTACCACTGGAGTTGCATCAACATCAAAAGGAACAACAGGTGCATCAAACAAAACATCTTGGCGAGGTTCGACTGGGGTTCGACCAGGCTGAGAGGTCGAACCAAGACTGTATTGGTTGAACCTCTCTCCTGGAAGACTGATCTCATTCTGCTCCGGAGGTTCGACTTGGGTTCGACCAGCATTGGAGGTCGAACCACTGCCCCTTTGGTCGAACCGCTTCACTGTATAATCTCCATCCTTCGGTTCGACCTGGGTTCGACCTGAAGAGTTGGTCGAACCCTTTTGATCATGGTCGAACTGTTCCTGCGTCAAAACAGAGTGCTCTGGCCGATGAGGTTCGACCTGGGTTCGACCAGAAAAGTTGGTCGAACCCTGTACGTGTTGGTCGAACCGCTCCTGTGTCGAAACAGAGTGCTCTGGCCGATGAGGTTCGACCTGGGTTCGACCTAAAAAGTTGGTCGAACCCTCTGCGTGTTGGTTGAACCGAGGCTTAGAAAATTCCAACTTTGATTCTGGCCTCATCGGTCCCTCGTACTGCGTTCCCGACCTCAGTGTGATGGCATTACACGACTTTGGATTCTCAGTACTCTGAGATGGAAACTTCCCTTTTCCTACAGTTTGAGTCAGTGTTTACATTCTCTGCAATTGTACCCATCAACAATGTGAGATCTTTCACTTGAGTAGACAAATCTCTGTGGTGATCATCAATCTTTTTCTCAAGCTTTGCCTCAAGGCGGTTCACTCTTTCATCATTCTTTACCATGTACCGGTTCACAGTATCCTCGAACCCAGGCTTCCCTTCTTCCACCTTTTCTCCCGGATCAACACCCATCGGAAGTTGCACTGCATTGTTCGTATTGCTCCATGAAAATTCAGGCCTCCTTGGTTGCTGTTGATAACTACCAGATGGACCACGATTATTAAAGTTCCCTCGATAGTTCCCTTGGTAGTTCCGGTTTCCTTGATTTGGGTACCTCGTTCCTTGAATACTTTGACCCATGGCATAATTTGCTTCCTCCAATTCGTCTTGGATGGTTCCATTATTCATCATCTCTTGCTGCATGATTGGCACTCGTTGGGATATCTCGCTGATCTGCTTCTGTTGAGACTCAAGTAGCTTGTTGATATTGGACAAGCTCGAAACGATCTCATCCTCTCTCTTAGTTTTCACCATTGCTTGTTCAACCTGAGCTACCTTTCCAAGAACATACGTACCTCTAACTCTATCAGTAGGCCAATCCCTCGAATTCATCGATATGCCTTCAAACAATCTCTCGGCCTCAACGGATGACTTTGTAAGCAATGCTCCATTAGAAGAAGCATCAAGTAGCACTCTTGATTCACAGTGCAATCCATTATAGAATATACTGATATATTGGGCTTTAGATAACCCATGTTGAGGACACTTCCTGAGCATGTCCTTGAATCTATCCCACGCTTCATGAAATTTCTCACCTCCACTGATAGCAAATTGGTTAATATCTTGCTTCATCTTAAACACCTTCGAAGGTGGCATATACCTCTCCAAGAACCTTAACTTCAATTGCTCCCACGTGGTGCACTCAGCTGCATTAATAGTATCGTACCAATCCCTCGCCTTTTCAGTAAGCGAGAATTTGAACAAAAGGATCTTCCTAGCATCTTCATGTTCTCCTACGTCTTTTTGAGTACTTGCATAGTCCAAGAACTTGTTCAGATGCTACTGCGGATCCTCGAAAGACCCTCCTGAAAAGGAGTTTCTTTCTATCATGCTAATAAGAGCGGGATGAAGATCGAACGCTGTGTTAGTTCCCCTTGCTCCTAAAAGCTCATAATTTCTAGCCCCATTATTTCTGAAAACTTCTCGGATGGCTAGATTATCCGGATTCGCTGCCATATTGACTGTTTCTACTTCCAAATTAACTTCAGTTATAGCCTCAATCACTTGCGAAATCTGCTCGTCAACCTCAACTCCAAAATTCAGAGCTTCAGTTGGGTCTATTGTCTTTGCCTTGCTCTTCTTCTTCTTCTTCTTTCTTGATGATGCTCCAATCTCAGGATTATACGGTTCAAGATTACCTTTCTTTGATCTTGTGAGCATACACCTAAAACGAATAAGAAAGAAAACAACAAAACAAGGTAAATAGTCCTAATAAACTAGAAATAATACAAAAAAGATAATTTACGCCGTCCCCGGCAACGGCGCCAAGAACTTGATAGGGGTTTCTCAACACACAAATTAATCCTCAAGTATAAGGATATCAATTGTAGTCGCGAAGATGACCAAGTTACAATATCGAACCCACGGGACGGATAAATATCAATTTTGTTATCTTCTAGTATATTTTAGACTATGTTGGTAATTGTAAAGGTTTAATGGATAATAACTTCTAATCGAAATAACAAAAGAAATAGCAAAAGAAATAGCAAGAGTAGAGAAAAGTGAGTTGTGATCAATAAGAATGATAGGTAGTTCGTCGGGTCATCCAGTTTCACTAGCAATTCGCATTTTCATGTGATGGTGTCCGACTCTGCCCTGTGGTTTGTGGACGCATCACTAGACCATGCAAGTTTACTCTATAGACACAAGTAAATATGCGCTTGACACGTGTGAATAACATCGGAGCAAGAGATATGCTTCACCCCCCTTTCTAGGTACTATCATAATCAATTATCTTCTACGTCTAGAATCTAACCCGATTTAATCTCCCTTTTTAGGTACTATAAAGTTATACTCTTCATCCTATTCATCAACCCGAATTCAATTCAATTCATGAATATTTATATAAGACAGTTCTAATAATACTTCGGAATCCCTTCACTTAGAATTATAACAATAAACCCTGCTCAGTAGTGAACGCACTCAATCAATAACTATGTTATGTATTCAGACTCTACACAACGATTATTGATGCACAAAACGACTATGAGTATGGTTTAAATATGCAATCTTATATAAAACAAACCACAGGTAGTGTTGTATGGAGTTTTACAAACGAAACACGAATTACATCATGAAACTTTCATAACCCTAGAACAACCAAGGTGGTTCTAGCCCATGATTGATCTAGGAACGATCATGGTTAGATTGATCATTCTTACTTGAACCTTCAGCGAACCTCTGTCACAGCCCTCCGGATGGATCACCACCTCTACTCTTGTCTCTCCTACGATTGACGATCAAAAGCTCTCTTTATTCTCTGTATGAGCCTCCTTTTATACTTGTAATCACGTCTCTAGGGCTTGGAATGGGCTTTCTAAGTGATCTCACGCGTTTCGGCCTCGAAAATCCGGATAAGGTAAGTTCTCGCACACAGGTTCGACCATGTCAAGCAGGTCGAACCCCTAGCCACAGGTCGAACCCCAGGTCGAACCCCGCTACTGGAAGAATTCTGCACAGGTTCGACCTTCTAGACAGGTCGAACCACTAGGCCTTGGTCGAACCCCAGGTCGAACCTCAGCACTGGACAACTCTCGCTCCCGATTCGACCAACTGGCAAGTCAAACCCAAACGTCGTGGTCGAATCCTCCTTCTTACAAATTGGTTCGACCATGGTTTGACCTGATGGCCAGGTCGAACTAGCCGAGTCGTGGTCGAACCAATCTCTGTACGTCCAGCAACGTTGGTTCGACCTGCTGGAGAGGTCGAACCTTCCTCCAGCCAGGTCGAACCCACCTACTTCTTGGGCGGTTCGCGTGGCTTCGACTCCGTCTCTTCGATTCTTGGCTCTTTTACTCCGTTTTTGCTAAGAAAACACTCAAATAGCTCCACTAACACCTGATTCATGCTAATTCACAATATATATAGGTTTTCCACTATTTCCACATCAAAACTCTCCAAAACTAGCACAAAACATAGCGCCAAACTTGTGAATTTACACACTCATCAGTGTAGTAAAGAGTATCATTAATAAGGAATATGCATCATAATGATGGAAATTAGAATCAGGATGTAGGAAATGACCATATTGATTATGGAATTAGTCATAACGATGAAGGAAATGAGCATCATGATGTACGAAATGAGCAATATGATAAAGAAAATACCCATAATGATGAACCAAATGAGCATAATGATGTAGGATTTATGTATCATGATGGTGGAAATGAGCATCATGATTAAGGAAATGAGTTTCACAATGAATGAAATATGCATTATAATGATGGAAATGAGGATCATGATGTAGGAAATAAGCATCATAACGAAGGACATATGCATCTTGATGAAGGAAATTAGCATCCTGATGATGGATTTATGCATCATAATGATGGGAATGAGAATCTTGATGTAAGAAATGAGAACCATGATGAAGAAAATGAGAATTATGATATAGGAAATAAGCATCATGATGAAGGAAATACGCATCATGAAGAAGGAAATGAGCATCACGATTGTGACAATGAGAATCAAGATGAAGGAAATCAGCACCATGATGTAGGGAATGAGCATCACGATGAAGATAAAAAGCATAATTATAAAGGAAATATGAATCATGATGAAGAAATGAGCATCATGAAGAATAAAACATGCATCATAATGAAGGAAATGAGCATCATGATAAAGAAAATGAGCATCATGATGAAGGAAATGAGCATCATGATAAAGAAAATGAGCATCATGATGAAGGAAATGAGCATCATGATGTAGGAAATTAGCATTATAATGATGGAAACAAGCATCATGATAAAGGAAATTAGCATAATAGTGTAGGAAATAAGCATCATTATGATGGAAATATGCATCATGATGAAGGAAATGAGAATCATGATGAAGGAAACGGCCATAATGATGTAGAAAATTATCATCATGATGAAGGAAATATGCATCATGATGAAGGAAATGAGCGTCATGATGTAGGAATAAGTATCATGATGTAGAAAGTATTTATCATGATGAAGGAAATGAGCATTATGGTTAGGGAAATGATCATCAAGATGATGGAAATGAGCATCATGATGATGAAAATATGCATCGTGATGTAAGTAATGAACATCATGATGAAGGGAAATATACATCATGATTATGGAAATGAGCACCATGATGTAGGAAATGAGAATCATGATGAAGGAAACAAGTATCATGATGATCGAAAGGAGCATCATGTTGAAGAAAATAAGCATCATGATGAAGGACTTATACATTAAGATGATTGAAATAAGCATCATGATGTAGGAAATGACCATAATGATGTCGGAATTAATCATCATGATGAAGGAAATTAGCATCATGATGTAGGAAATAATCATCATGATAAAAGAAATACGCATATCGATGAATGAAATGAGAATCATGATGAATGAAATGAGCATCATTATGAAGAAAATATGCATCACGATGAAGGAAATGGGCATCATCATGTAGGAAATGAGCATTACGATGAAGGAAATATGCATCATGATGTATGAAATGAGCATCATGATGAAGGAAAAGACCATAATCACATTTGAATTAATCATCATGATGATGGAAATGAGCATCATGATGAAGGAAATGAGCATCATGATGTTTGGAATGAGCATCATGATGAAGAAAATAACAATCATGATGAAGGAAATAAAAATCATGTTGAAGGAAATGAGCAATATGAAGATGGAAATAAGCATCATGGTGTAGGAAAGAGAATCATGAGTAAGGAAATATGCATCATGATGATAGAAATGAGCATCAGGACGTAGGAAATGACCATAATGACGTCAGAATTAATCATCACAATGAAGGAAATGAACATCATGATGTAGGAAATGAGCATCATGATTAGGAAATGACCATAATGATGTAGAAAATGATCATCATGATGAAGAAAATAAGCATCATGATGAATGAAATGAGCATCATTATGAAGAAAATATGCATCACGATGAAGGAAATGGGCATCATCATGTAGGAAATGAGCATTACGATGAAGGAAATATGCATCATGATGTATGAAATGAGCATCATGATGAAGGAAATGACCATAATCACATTTGAATTAATCATCATGATGATGGAAATGAGCATCATGATGAAGGAAATGAGCATCATGATATTTGGAATGAGCATCATGATGAAGGAAATAACAATCATGATGAAGGAAATAAAAATCATGTTGAAGGAAATGAGCAATATGAAGATGGAAATAAGCATCATGGTGTAGGAAAGAGAATCATGAGTAAGGAAATATGCATCATGATGATGGAAATGAACATCAGGATGTAGGAAATGACCATAATGACGTCAGAATTAATCATCACAACGAAGGAAATGAGCATCATGATGTAGGAAATGAGCATCATTATAAAGAAAAAAAAATAACAATGAACGAAATGAGCATCATGATGAAGGATTTATTGATCATGATGATGGAAATGAACATCATGATTAAGGAAATGAGTATATTGATGAATGAAATGTGCATCCTGATGAAGGAAATGCATCATGATGTAGGAAATGAGGATCATGACGAAGGACATATGCATCTTGATGAAGGAAATGAGCATCATGATGAATGATTTACACATCATAATGATGGAAATGAGAATCATGATGAAAGAAATGAGAATCATGATGAAGATAATGAGCATTACGATGATGGAAATACGTATCATGAAGAAGGAAATGAGCATCACGATTGTGAAAATGAGCATCATTTTGATGAAAATGAGCATCATGATGTTGGGATTGAGCATCAAGATGTAGATAAAGAGTATCATTATAAAGGAAATATGAATCATGATGAAGAAATGAGCATCATGAAGAAAAAAACATTCATCATAATTAAGGAAATGAGCATCATTATAAAGAAAATGAGCATCATCGTGAAGCAAATATGCATCATGACGTAGGAAATGAGTATCATGATGAAGGAATTATACATCATGATGAACGAAATGAGCATCATGATGTAGGAAATTGCATTACGATGATGGAATCATGCATCTTGATGAAGGACATGAGCATAATAGTTTATTAAATTAGCATCATTATGATGGAAATACGCATCATAATAAAGGAAATGAGAATCATGATGAAAGAAATGGCCGTAATAATGTAGGAAATTATCATCAGGTTGAAGGAAATATGCATCTTGATGAAGGAAATGAGCATCACGATGAAAGAAATGAGCATCATCATGTAGGAAATGAGCATTACGATGAAGGAAATATGCATCATGATGAATGAAATGAGCATCAAAGAGCATTATGATGAAAAAAGTATGCATTATGATGACGTATATTGGCATCATGATGATAGAAATTAGCATCACGATGTTGAAAACATGAAGGAAATGAGCATAATGATGTAGGAATTGAGCATCACGATGAAGGAAATTATCATCATGATGATAGAAATGAGCATCATGATTAAGAAAATATGTGTAATGATTTAGGGAATGAGCATCATTATGAAGGAAATATGCATCAAGATGAATGAAATGAGCATCATGAAGAAGAAAACATGCATCATAATGAAGGAAATGAGCATCATAATAAAGAAAATGAGCATCATGATGAAGGAAATGAGCATCATGATGTAGGAAATTAGCATTATGATGATGGAAACATGCATCATGATAAAGGAAATTAGCATAATAGTGTAGGAAATAAGCATCATTATGATGGAAATACACATCATGATGAAGGAAATGAGAATCATGATGAAGGAAATGGCCATAATAATGTAGGAAATTATCATCATGATGAAGGAAATATGCGTCGTGATGAAGGAAATGAGCGTCATGATGTAGGAATAAGTATCATGATGTAGAAAGTATTTATCATGATGAAGGAAATGAGCATTATGGTTAGGGAAATGATCATCAAGATGATGGAAATGAGCATCATGATGATGGAAATATGCATCGTTATGTAAGTAATGAACATCATGATGAAGGGAAATATAAATCATGATTATGGAAATGAGCACCATGATGTAGGAAATGAGAATCATGATGAAGGAAACAAGTATCATGATGATCGAAAGGAGCATCATGTTGAAGGAAAGAAGCATCACGATGAAGGACTTATACATAAAGATGATTGAAATAAGCATCATGATGTAGGAAATGACCATAATGACGTCGGAATTAATCATCATGATGAAGAAAATTAGCATCATGATGTAGGAAATAATCATCATAATAAAAGAAATATGCATATTGATGAACGAAATGAGCATCATGATTAAGGATTTTGGCATCATAATGATGGAAATGAGTATCATTATAAAAAAATTACATAATAATGAAGGAAATGAGCATCATGATGTTGTAAATGAGCGTAATGATGAAGGAAATATGCAGCATGATGTAGGAAATAAGCATCATGATGAGGAAATATCCATCATGATGATTGAAATGTCCATCATGAAGTAGGAAATATCCATCTTGATGAAGGAAATGCATTATGATGATGTTTATGAGCATCATGATGAAAAAAAAATGCATCTTGATTAAAGAAATGAGCATAATGATGTAGGAAATGAGCATAACGATGAAAAAAATGATCATCATGATGGTGGAAATGACCATCATGATGAAGGAAACATGTACAATGATGTGGGAAATGAGAATCATGATGAAAGAAATAAGCATAATGATTAATGAAATGAGCATCATGATTAGGAAATGACCATAATGACGTAGAAAATGAGCATCATGATGAAGGAAATGATCATCATGATGTTTGGAATGAGCATCATGATGAAGGAAATAACAATCATGATGAAGGAAATAAAAATCATGTTGAAGGAAATGAGCAATATGAAGATGGAAATAAGCATCATGGTGTAGGAAAGAGAATCATGAGTAAGGAAATATGCATCATGATGATAGAAATGAGCATCAGGATGTAGGAAATGACCATAATGACGTCAGAATTAATCATCACAATGAAGGAAATGAGCATCATGATGTAGGAAATGAGCATCACGATAAAGAAAAAAATAACAATGAACGAAATGAGCATCATGATGAAGAATTTATTGATCATGATGATGGAAATGAACATCATGATTAAGGAAATGAGTATATTGATGAATGAAATATGCATCCTGATGAAGGAAATGCATCATGATGTAGGAAATGAGGATCATGACGAAGGACATATGCATCTTGATGAAGGAAATCAGCATCATGATGAATGATTTACACATCATAATGATGGAAATGAGAATCTTCATGAAAGAAATGAGAATCATGATGAAGATAATGAGCATTACGATGATGGAAATACGTATCATGAAGAAGGAAATGAGCATCACGATTGTGAAAATGAGCATCATTTTGATGAAAATGAGCATCATGATGTTGGGATTGAGCATCACGATGTAAATAAAGAGTATCATTATAAAGGAAATATGAATCATGATGAAGAAATGAGCATCATGAAGAAAAAAACATTCATCATAATTAAGGAAATGAGCATCATGATAAAGAAAATGAGCATCATCGTGAAGCAAATATGCATCATGACGTAGGAAATGGGTATCATGATGAAGGAATTATGCATCATGATGAACGTAATGAGCATCATGATGTAGGAAATTGCATTACGATGATGGAATCATGCATCTTGATGAAGGACATGAGCATAATAGTTTATTAAATTAGCATCATTATGATGGAAATACGCATCATAATGAAGGAAATGAGAATCATGATGAAGGAAATGGCCGTAATAATGTAGGAAATTATCATCAGGATGAAGGAAATATGCATAATGATGAAGGAAATGAGCATCACGATGAAAGAAATGAGCATCATCATGTAGGAAATGAGCATTACGATGAAGGAAATATGCATCATGATGAATGAAATGGGCATCAAAGAGCATTATAATGAAAAAAGTACGCATCATGATGACGTATATTGGCATCATGATGATAGAAATTAGCATCACGATGTTGAAAATATGAAGGAAATGAGCATAATGATGTAGGAATTGAGCATCACGATGAAGGAAATGATCATCATGATGATAGAAATGAGCATCATGATTAAGAAAATATGTGTAATGATTTAGGGAATGATCATCATTATGAAGGAAATATGCATCAAGATGAATGAAATGAGCATCATGAAGAAGAAAACATGCATCATAATGAAGGAAATGAGCATCATAATAAAGAAAATGAGCATCATGATGAAGGAAATGAGCATCATGATGTAGGAAATTAGCATTATGATGATGGAAACATGCATCATGATAAAGGAAATTAGCATAATAGTGTAGGAAATAAGCATCATTATGATGGAAATACACATCATAATGAAGGTAATGAGAATCATGATGAAGGAAATGGCCATAATGATGTAGGAAATTATCATCATGATGAAGGAAATATGCGTCGTGATGAAGGAAATGAGCGTCATGATGTAGGAATAAGTATCATGATGTAGAAAGTATTTATCATGATGAAGGAAATGAGCATTATGGTTAGGGAAATGATCATCAAGATGATGGAAATGAGCATCATGATGATGGAAATATGCATCGTTATGTAAGTAATGAACATCATGATGAAGGGAAATATACATCATGATTATGGAAATGAGCACCATGATGTAGGAAATGAGAATCATGATGAAGGAAACAAGTATCATGATGATCGAAAGGAGCATCATGTTGAAGGAAATAAGCATCACGATGAAGGACTTATACATCAAGATGATTGAAATAAGCATCATGATGTAGGAAATGACCATAATGACGTCGAAATTAATCATCATGATGAAGGAAATTAGCATCATGATGTAGGAAATAATCATCATGATAAAAGAAATACGCATATCGATGAACAAAATGAGCATCATGATTAAGGATTTTGGCATAATAATGATGGAAATGAGTATCATTATAAAAAAATTACATAATAATGAAGGAAATGAGCATCATGATGTTGTAAATGAGCGTAATGATGAAGGAAATATGCAGCATGATGTAGGAAATAAGAATCATGATGAGGAAATATCCATCATGATGAATGAAATGTCCATCATGAAGTAGGAAATATCCATCTTGATGAAGGAAATGCATTATGATGATGTTTATGAGCATCATGATGAAAAAAAAATGCATCTTGATTAAAGAAATGAGCATAATGATGTTGGAAATGAGCATAACGATGAAAAAAATGATCATCATGATGGTGAAAATGAGCATCATGATGAAGGAAACATGTACAATGATGTGGGAAATGAGAATCATGATGAAAGAAATAAGCATAATGATGAATGAAATGAGCATCACGATTAGGAAATGACCATAATGACGTAGAAAATGATCATCATGATGAAGGAAATGAGCATCATGATGAATGAAATGAGCATCATTATGAAGAAAATATGCATCACGATGAAGGAAATGAGCATCATCATGTAGGAAATGAGCATTACGATGAAGGAAATATGCATCATGATGAATGAAATGAGCATCATGATGAAGGAAATTACCATAATCACATTTGAATTAATCATCATGATGATGGAAATGAGCATCATGATGATGGAAATGAGCATCATGATGAAGGAAATGATCATCATGATGTTTAGAATGAGCATCATGATGAAGGAAATAACAATCATGATGAAGGAAATAAAAATCATGTAGAAGGAAATGAGCAATATGAAGATGGAAATAAGCATCACGGTGTAGGAAAGAGAATCATGAGTAAGGAAATATGCATCATGATGATGGAAATGAGCATCAGGATGTAGGAAATGACCATAATGACGTCAGAATTAATCATCACAATGAAGGAAATGAGCATCATGATGTAGGAAATGAGCATCATGATAAAGAAAAAAAATAACAATGAACGAAATGAGCATCATGATGAAGGATTTATTGATCATGATGATGGAAATGAACATCATGATTAAGGAAATGAGTATATTGATGAATGAAATATGCTATAATATCTTAGCCTAACTAGATTATTTTTTTTAGAAAGCCCAAAACCTATTTATTTATTTTTGGCCCAAGTTGACCTAGATTTGTTTTTAGAGCCCAAAACCTATTTATTTATTTATTTGGCCCAAGTCCAGCCCACTTAAATGGCATAACATGGAAATAAGCCCAGCCCATTCTAATAGCCTCAACACATATAAAAAAAAAAAGAAAAGAAAGAAAGAAGAGTACGGGAGAAGAAAAGTGAGAAGAACAAAAGAGGGGAAAGAAGAGAGTGAAGAGGAGAAACCCTTGTTGATCAAATTCTCCCTTACAACCCTCATCCTAGGTGGTTTCTAAGTTGTTTTGAGGTAAGTAATAGGTTAATTAAGCTTCCTTCCTCCAAGATTTTGTGATTTTGTTGGGTTTTCTTCCTTATATGAAGAAATTCGTAGCTACTGTTCGAACTACTTTCGACATAGCTATTGATCTCTGAAATTTGTAAACTCAATTTCTATACGTAGCTGAACTCGTTAGCTTTCCGTAGCCACCTGAAACGCCTCCATCCGATTTTTCTACAATTAGTTATGATTTTTCTCGTAAACTGCTGCTAGGTAATTCGCAGCTGCTGTTCGAACTGATTTTGACATAGCTACTGACCTCAGAAGTTTACAAACTCAATTTCTGTATGTAGCTGAACGTGTTAGCTTTCTGTAGCCACTTGAAACACCATGATTCGATTTTTCTACAATTAGTTA
This sequence comes from Pogostemon cablin, assembly GCA_023678885.1. Classification (NCBI taxonomy): domain Eukaryota; kingdom Viridiplantae; phylum Streptophyta; class Magnoliopsida; order Lamiales; family Lamiaceae; genus Pogostemon; species Pogostemon cablin. The sequence goes on from CM042981.1 coordinate 21,081,053, forward strand.
TGATTTTTCTTGTAAACTGCCGCTAGCTGGAAATTTCAGAATAGTTATGTCGAATTCAAATTTACTTCCTATCGTTTTGTTTAAGAAATGATCTGAAACGGGTTATGTGAGATTGGGAGATGATGTTGAGGAGATACGGGCTGTTATTATTTAATATCGACTCGCTCAAGCTCGATTAAGATTTATTTTGACAATGAAAGACGATGTTACCGCTAATAGTTAGTTATATTTGATTTGTCTTTAATTGCTCATCTCCTTTCTAGGTAAAGAACCGTCGATGAAGGGCAAAGGACCTACTTCAGACTCCGGAGAGAGTTAATCACTTCCTTGTGAGTTGATAATTCGGGAACGCCTTCTCTTGTGGGAAGTGTGGACCCTCGTTAAATTTGCATTCATTTTATTTTTAGTTAATTGATAACAAAATTATTTTGGTAGTGTGTTATGTGGTAAAGAGTCTGATTGGCTCGATTGTTCTAGTTAGAGCCTGATTGGCCTAAGATGGTCCATTGATTATCTTATATTATTTCATATGGGTATTGTTGATTTTTAACTTATGTTGAAGAGCCTTGCCGGCTCGATATTTGATAGTCTTTATTGCGAATTATTTGCAGATTGATTTCTGGTTATTCATGTGTGCCATTTAGACTCTAACTTGAGTCGTTATTCATCTTATGATGCATATGCATATGTATACCTGGTACCAAGGTTAAGTAGCCCGAATTAGTCACGGTTCGGGTGAGTTGGAGCGACATTGATTAAGTAGCCCGAATTGTCGCGGTTCGGGTGAGTTAGAGTGACAAACAAGTCGCCCGTGGCTTGGCAAACCCGGGTGAGTTAGATCTAATGGGGCACCTGTCCATTTGCTAAATATTGATACTTTGGAAGGTGATCATTAGATAAATCAGTCTATTATAGGCTCAGTCAACGTCACCAGTGTGGGACATGCATGTCATATATGTTTATATGTTTGATCATTTCAGGGATTACATCGATATTTTATTGTGAATTTTAGCACTTGGTGTGCATTGAGGAAGAACATTAACATGCATTTTGTCTAGAGTAACGGTGACGGGCTCGGACTGACTCTCGACGGAGAGATCAGTTCGAGGAGGATATTGGCTACCCACGCGTCTTTTATGTGATAACATCTTGTTTGAACTAATTGTGTATTAGTAAATGCATTCATAGGTTGTATTTTTCGTTAAGTTGTATATTATGTAAACATAATAATTGATGTGGAACAAAATATTGGATTTTTTGTTGTGAACTACGAACGGGAGTACATGCTTCGTATAAGGGTTGAGGTGACCGGCTTATCACCTCACTGAGCTAGTGGTTTTGCTCACCCCCATCATTTCCTTCCTTTTCAGGCTGTTGATATCGTTTTAGTTGGAGGTTTGCCTATCGTTTGCTCATCATTCGATCGGGGTTTTGGGTACTTTCTCTTTTATGTAATTGACGGATCCATTGGCGAGATTGTATGTTTTATATTTTGTGATCCCCCTTGATGTTCTTTTTGTACTTTCGCGATGTTATATCGCTCATGTATATTTTCTTCAAACTAAGTTACATCGTGGTATATTGTACCTTTGTAAATCCTTGTTGATACTTTATGTAATGATGTCCTTGGGTTGTACCCGTAGTTATCAGTTGTTCAATTCTACAGGTACTTGATAGCAAGCCTTACGTTTTCTATAAACTTTGTGGAGTGGAGTACACCCATTTCACGAAATTTATGGTTAACGTGGCGGTTGTCGCGTTCCGCCTGCGGGTTGGGGCGTGACAACTTTCTTGGTATCAGAGCCTGGTTATATGATTCTCATTCTTTTTGAGTCGAGCTAATGGATCCAATTTTGTTTCTATGTCATCCTAAGGTATCGTATTACCTTAATGTTGACCTTGCATTTTTTTTTCCCTTCTTTCTTTCAGTCATTATGGCACCTCCAGTTCGTCGTCGAGGTCGAGGACACGTTCCTCGTGATCCTCCGAGTCCTCTACTCTCTTCTGTTCCTCGTGGACCTCGAGGACATGTTTCTTCTGATCATGTTGTTCATCCGACATTTACGGATCCTATCAATTCTGATCATAGGGTGCCGGTTACCCAGGTAGAGCAACCACGGGCCCAGTTGCGTGTTGAACACATGATGACCCCAGAGCAGTACCAGTTGTATTATGATCACATTCGAGTACATGGTGTTCCACCACCTACGACGACTCCTACCACTACAACTGTCACTGAGGATGTTCTTCGTGCTAATGAACCAATTCGACCCACATCTCATGTACCAGTTTCTACTCCAGAAATGGCTTTAGTAGGTCCTACTTCTCGAGGTGCACTTTTCATACCTGATTTAGTGAAAGCAGTTGAAAACATGGGGACTTCAAAATTTGACGGTACAAGAGATGCTTCTAAAGCGGGGGCGTGGTTAAAGGAGATTACAGAGACCTTTGACACCTTGATGATTGAAGAATGTTATCGTGTGGTCATTGCGACCAAGCTGTTAGGCCCAGACGCACGACGATGGTGGCAGAATCTAAAAGAGACATATTCGGTTACTATTACGTGGGCTATCTTTGTGGAACGATTCAAAGATCGATACTTCTCTCAGTACATCAAGGATCAGAAGAGAAAGGAGTTCTTCAACCTCTTTCAAGGCACTATGTCGGTTGTGGAGTATGAAAGCAAATTTCTGGAATTGCGAGAATTCGCTCCTGAGTCATATATGACGAGAGACTTATGCAAGAGATTTGAAGATGGTCTTAATCTAAATATTCGAGATCGCATCAAGTCCAGAGACAAGTACGAAAGTCTTGACGAGCTTGTAGAAGAAGCCCTGAGGGTAGAAAGTTTAGTTCAGGCGAGATATAAGCTTGCAGAACGATCTCAAAAGAAAAGGCAAGGGAGCGCATTTCCAGGAAATGCATCGAAGGTGTATAGGGGTGTGGGATCTTCGCGTGGCGCACCAAGTTCAGTGTCTATTAGTTTTCCTCAACCTCAGGAGCAGTTTAGTAGAGGCGGGAGCAATGTCTCGGGATCAGTTGGTGAAAATCGCAAGTGCCAGAATTGCTTAAAGTATCATGACGACCCTTGTAAGGCTCCTCAAGTATGTTTTCAGTGTCGACAGCCGGGTCATATGCGAAGTTCTTGTCCTCAACTTATGGGAGCGAGTAGTCAGAGTTCTGGTCAGCCTCGTGGTAGACTAACATATTCTACACCCAGAGATACTCGATCTGCAGCTACCAGAGTGCCTGAAGCCTCAAGCGGCCCTAGTACTAGATCACCTATGCAAGGAAGGAATCAAACTAGAGTATTTCATATTTCCCAGGAAGAGGCTCGCTCAGATCCGAAGGTTGTGACAGGTAATTTATAATCCGAATATTTTCACATGCTAGATCTAACTCCGCCTTATTATGCCACTTGATTACAAATAAAACATTCGTAAGAAATTTTATCTTTCCGAATTTTTAAATCACAATCTCACCTAATATTGCTTCTTTAGGCCATGTGTTTGTGGGAGACCATCAGGTCTACACTTTATTTGACCCAGGTTCTGATAGATCTTATATTCGGGATGATCTTGCTGCGATCTTAGATTATCCTATCTCTCATTTGTCACCTGAAATCATAGTTCATACCCCTCTTGGAGAGCGTCTAATTCGTGATTCGGTGTTTCTTGGTTGTCCATTGAAGATCAAAGATGTCATTCTAGAGGCTGAATTGATACCATTGCCTTTGATTGATCTCGATGTTATTCTTGGCATGGATTGGCTTTCTTCTCATCATGCAATTCTCGACTGCCACGAGAAGCTTGTTATTTTTCATAGACCAGGATTCTCAGAACTTGTTTTTGAAGGTGAACTTCAAACGAGATCCCTTTCTTTTATTTCAATGTTGACTGCGCATAAATTAATACGTAAGGGTTATGAGGCATTCTTGGCATTTGTCGTCGATAATTCTCTTTCTGAGACTAAACTAGATGACATCCCGATCGCTAATGAATTTCCTGATGTCTTTCCCGAAGACTTACCAGGACAGCCTCTGAATCGAGAGATCGATTTTTCCATTGATGTACTTCCTGGAATCACACCTATATCGATTACTCCATATCGAATGTCGCCAGCTGAGCTCAAGGAACTCCAGAAACAACTTGGAGAATTATTGGAGAAGGGATTCATACGACCTAGCACATCTCCTTGGGGTGCTCCAGTTCTTTTTGTCAAGAAGAAAGATGGATCATTTCGCCTATGTGTCGACTACTGTCAATTGAACAAGGTGACAATCAAGAACAAATATCCTCTTCCGAGAATTGATGATCTATTTGATCAATTGCAAGGAGCAACTGTGTTCTCAAAAATTGATTTGCGATCTGGTTATCACCAACTCAGGATTAGGGAATCTGATATCCCTAAGTCTGCTTTTCGTACCAGATATGGTCATTTTGAATTCTGTGTTATGCCTTTTGGACTCACAAATGCTCCTGCAGCTTTTATGGATCTTATGAATCAGGTCTTTCGGCCGTACTTAGATAAGTTTGTCATCATCTTCATTGATGACATTCTTATTTATTCTAAATCAGACGACGAGCATTTTCATCATCTATGAATTGCTCTGAACATTCTTAGAGAAAATCAGCTTTATGCTAAATTTTCGAAGTGTGAATTTTGGCTTCGTGAGGTAAGCTTTTTGGGTCATCACATTTCTAAAGAAGGAATCTACGTCGATCCAGTGAAGATTCAAGCTATACTAGATTGGGAGCATCCAAAGAACGTGACAGAGATTCGTAGTTTTCTGGGATTAGCTGGATATTATCGACGGTTTGTCAAAGACTTTTCGTTGTTGGCTTCATCTTTGACTAAATTGACTCGGAAAGGGGTAAAATTTGAATGGAGTGAAGAATGCGAGGAAGCCTTTCAAGAATTGAAAAGACGACTTGTTTCAGCTCCTATTCTTGCTTTGCCAGACCCAGCGATTGGAGAATTTACCATTTATAGCGACGCCTCGAGACAAGGATTAGGATGCGTTCTCATGCAAGAAGGAAAGGTTATTGCCTACGCTTCAAGGCAATTGAAGAAGAACGAAGAAAATTATCCTACACACGATTTAGAGTTGGCTGCAATTGTCTTTGCATTGAAGATCTGGAGACACTATCTGTATGGTGCAACTTGTCGAGTTTTCACTGATCACAAGAGCTTAAAGTATATCACCACGCAAAAGGAGCTCAACCTCAGGCAAAGGCGATGGATGGAGTTGATTAGTGACTATGACTTAGTCATCGATTATCATCCTGGCAAGGCGAACGTTGTTGCAGATGCTCTGAGTAGAAAGTCTTCTACCTCACTTGCTTCGATTCAATCTTTTTATCTTCCTATGTTGGAGCAATTTAAATCTTTACACATTTCGCTCGATTGTGAAAAGTCTAATGATTCCGCTTTAATCGCCAAATTCGAGGTTAGACCTACCTTGTTCGAGCAAATTCGAGAAAGACAATCACACGATGTTCATTTACAACAGAAGATGGCGAAGCTAAATCAAGGAAAAGATACAGAATTTCAAATTCGGGATGACGGACTCCTTACTTTTAAAAATCGTGTTTGTGTTCCATCAGAACTTGATGTTCGTAGAGCTATTCTTGAGGAAGCCCATTCTTCAGCCTATGCTATGCATCCTGGTAGTACCAAAATGTACAGAACACTTCGAGAGCATTATTGGTGGCCAGGTATGAAACGGGACATTGCTGAATTTGTATCAAAGTGCTTATCATGCCAACAGATTAAAGCTGAGCACCAAAAACCAGCCGGCATGCTTCAACCACTACCTATTCCTGAGTGGAAATGGGAGAACATCACGATGGATTTTGTTTCCGGTTTACCTCGAACCCAAAAGGGTCATGACTCAATCTGGGTCATTGTCGATCGTCTGACGAAATCGGCACATTTCCTTCCAGTGCATACCAACGAATCTTTAGAGAAACTTGCCAAGTTATATGTCGATGAGATCGTGAGATTGCACGGAGTACCAGTGTCAATCATATCTGATCGTGATCCAAGATTCACTTCCCGTTTTTGGCCTAGTCTGCAGAAAGCGCTAGGTACAAAATTACTATTCAGTACCTCGTTTCATCCACAGACTGATGGACAGTCAGAGAGAACTATACAGACACTAGAAGACATGTTACGTGCAGTGGTGTTGAATTTAGGAGGTAGCTGGGATAAGTACGTGACTTTGGTGGAGTTCGCTTATAACAACAGTTATCATTCAAGCATTGGAATGCCCCCGTACGAAGCTCTATATGGCCGAAAGTGTCGAACACCGCTCTTTTGGGATGAGGTTGGCGAGAGACAAATCGAACAAGTAGAGCTTATCGAAGATGCGAAGGAAAAAATACAACTTATTCGAGACAGACTTAAGGCAGCGCAAGATCGACAGAAAAGCTATGCAGATAATAGGAGGCGCGATTTGGAGTTTAATGAAGGCGACAAAGTTTTTCTAAAAGTTTCTCCGTGGAAGGGCGTGTTGCGATTCCGCCGTCGAGGAAAGTTGAGTCCAAGGTATATTGGACCGTTTACGATCGTGCAAAGGATTGGTCGTGTCGCGTATCGACTTGAGCTACCATCTGAATTGTCAAAGATTCACGATGTCTTCCATGTCTCTATGCTTAGAAAATATGAACCAGATCCTTCGCATGTGCTCGAATATTCCCCAGTTGTATTAAAGGAGAATCTATCGTACGAAGTACAACCTGTTCAAATTGTAGATCGCCGAGAGAAAATACTTCGTAATAAATCCATTCCTATGGTGAGAGTTCTATGGAAAAGTGATCGAATTGAAGAAGAAACGTGGGAACCAGAGTCATCCATGCGTCAACAACATCCACATCTCTTTTCATCTCTAGGTACGTTTACGTTTCGAGGACGAAACTTTTTAGAGGAGGGGATACTTTATAATATCTTAGCCTAACTAGATTATTTTTTTTAGAAAGCCCAAAACCTATTTATTTATTTTTGGCCCAAGTTGACCTAGATTTGTTTTTAAAGCCCAAAACCTATTTATTTATTTTTGGCCCAAGTTGACCTAGATTTGTTTTTAGAGCCCAAAACCTATTTATTTATTTATTTGGCCCAAGTCCAGCCCACTTAAATGGCATAACATGGAAATAAGCCCAGCCCATTCTAATAGCCTCAACACATATAAAAAAAAAAAGAAAAGAAAGAAAGAAGAGTACGGGAGAAGAAAAGTGAGAAGAACAAAAGAGGGGAAAGAAGAGAGTGAAGAGGAGAAACCCTTGTTGATCAAATTCTCCCTTACAACCCTCATCCTAGGTGGTTTCTAAGTTGTTTTGAGGTAAGTAATAGGTTAATTAAGCTTCCTTCCTCCAAGATTTTGTGATTTTGTTGGGTTTTCTTCCTTATATGAGGAAATTCGTAGCTACTGTTCGAACTACTTTCGACATAGCTATTGATCTCTGAAATTTGTAAACTCAATTTCTATACGTAGCTGAACTCGTTAGCTTTCCGTAGCCACCTGAAACGCCTCCATCCGATTTTTCTACAATTAGTTATGATTTTTCTCGTAAACTGCTGCTAGGTAATTCGCAGCTGCTGTTCGAACTGATTTTGACATAGCTACTGACCTCAGAAGTTTACAAACTCAATTTCTGTATGTAGCTGAACGTGTTAGCTTTCTGTAGCCACTTGAAACACCATGATTCGATTTTTCTACAATTAGTTATGATTTTTCTTGTAAACTGCCGCTAGCTGGAAATTTCAGAATAGTTATGTCGAATTCAAATTTACTTCCTATCGTTTTGTTTAAGAAATGATCTGAAACGGGTTATGTGAGATTGGGAGATGATGTTGAGGAGATACGGGCTGTTATTATTTAATATCGACTCGCTCAAGCTCGATTAAGATTTATTTTGACAATGAAAGACGATGTTACCGCTAATAGTTAGTTATATTTGATTTGTCTTTAATTGCTCATCTCCTTTCTAGGTAAAGAACCGTCGATGAAGGGCAAAGGACCTACTTCAGACTCCGGAGAGAGTTAATCACTTCCTTGTGAGTTGATAATTCGGGAACGCCTTCTCTTGTGGGAAGTGTGGACCCTCGTTAAATTTGCATTCATTTTATTTTTAGTTAATTGATAACAAAATTATTTTGGTAGTGTGTTATGTGGTAAAGAGTCTGATTGGCTCGATTGTTCTAGTTAGAGCCTGATTGGCCTAAGATGGTCCATTGATTATCTTATATTATTTCATATGGGTATTGTTGATTTTTAACTTATGTTGAAGAGCCTTGCCGGCTCGATATTTGATAGTCTTTATTGCGAATTATTTGCAGATTGATTTCTGGTTATTCATGTGTGCCATTTAGACTCTAACTTGAGTCGTTATTCATCTTATGATGCATATGCATATGTATACCTGGTACCAAGGTTAAGTAGCCCGAATTGGTCACGGTTCGGGTGAGTTGGAGCGACATTGATTAAGTAGCCCGAATTGTCGCGGTTCGGGTGAGTTAGAGTGACAAACAAGTCGCCCGTGGCTTGGCAAACCCGGGTGAGTTAGATCTAATGGGGCACCTGTCCATTTGCTAAATATTGATACTTTGGAAGGTGATCATTAGATAAATCAGTCTATTATAGGCTCAGTCAACGTCACCAGTGTGGGACATGCATGTCATATATGTTTATATGTTTGATCATTTCAGGGATTACATCGATATTTTATTGTGAATTTTAGCACTTGGTGTGTATTGAGGAAGAACATTAACATGCATTTTGTCTAGAGTAACGGTGACGGGCTCGGACTGACTCTCGACGGAGAGATCAGTTCGAGGAGGATATTGGCTACCCACGCGTCTTTTATGTGATAACATCTTGTTTGAACTAATTGTGTATTAGTAAATGCATTCATAGGTTGTATTTTTCGTTAAGTTGTATATTATGTAAACATAATAATTGATGTGGAACAAAATATTGGATTTTTTGTTGTGAACTACGAACGGGAGTACATGCTTCGTATAAGGGTTGAGGTGACCGGCTTATCACCTCACTGAGCTAGTGGTTTTGCTCACCCCCATCATTTCCTTCCTTTTCAGGCTGTTGATATCGTTTTAGTTGGAGGTTTGCCTATCGTTTGCTCATCATTCGATCGGGGTTTTGGGTACTTTCTCTTTTATGTAATTGACGGATCCATTGGCGAGATTGTATGTTTTATATTTTGTGATCCCCCTTGATGTTCTTTTTGTACTTTCGCGATGTTATATCGCTCATGTATATTTTCTTCAAACTAAGTTACATCGTGGTATATTGTACCTTTGTAAATCCTTGTTGATACTTTATGTAATGATGTCCTTGGGTTGTACCCGTAGTTATCAGTTGTTCAATTCTACAGGTACTTGATAGCAAGCCTTACGTTTTCTATAAACTTTGTGGAGTGGAGTGCACCCATTTCACGAAATTTATGGTTAACGTGGCGGTTGTCGCGTTCCGCCTGCGGGTTGGGGCGTGACATATGCATCTTGATGAAGGAAAATAGCATCATGATGTAGGAAATGAGGATCATGACGGACATATGCATCTTGATGAAGGAAATGAGAATCATGATGAATGATTTACACATCATAATGATGGAAATGAGAATCTTCATGAAAGAAATGAGAATCATGATAAAGATAATGAGCATTACGATGATGGAAATACGTATCATGAAGAAGGAAATAAGCATCACGATTGTGAAAATGAGCATCATTTTGATGGAAATGAGCATCATGATATTGGGATTGAGCATCACGATGTAGATAAAGAGTATCATTATAAAGTAAATATGAATCATGATGAAGAAATGAGCATCATGAAGAAAAAAACATTCATCATAATTAAGGAAATGAGCATCATGATAAAGAAAATGAGCATCATCATTAAGCAAATATGCATCATGATGTAGGAAATGAGTATCATGATGAAGGAATTATGCATCATGATGAACGAAATGAGCATCATGATGTAGAAAATTGCATTACGATGATGGAATCATGCATCTTGATGAAGGACATGAGCATAATAGTTTCTTAAATTAGCATCATTATGATATGATACGCATCATAATGAAGGAAATGAGAATCATGATGAAGGAAATGGCCGTAATAATGCAGGAAATTATCATCAGGATGAAGGAAATATGCATCGTGATGAAGGAAATGAGCATCATGATGAAAGAAATGAGCATCATCATGTAGGAAATGAGCATTACGATGAAGGAAATATGCATCATGATGAATGAAATGAGAATCAAAGAGCATTATGATGAAAAAAGTACGCATCATGATGACGTATATTGGCATCTTGATGATAGAAATTAGCATCAAGATGTTGAAAACATGAAGGAAATGAGCATAATGATGTAGGAATTGAGCATCACGATGAAGGAAATGATCATCATGATGATAAAAATGAGCATCATGATTAAGGAAATATGTGTAATGATTTAGGGAATGAGCATCATTATGAAGGAAATATACATCAAGATGAATGAAATGAGCATCATGAAGAAGAAAACATGCATCATAATGAAGGGAATGAGCATCATGATAAAGAAAATAAGCATCATGATGAAGGAAATGAGCATCATGATGTAGAAAATTAGCATTATGATGATGGAAACATGCATCATGATAAAGGAAATTAGCATAATAGTGTAGGAAATAAGCATCATTATGATGGAAATACGCATCATGATGAAGGAAATGAGAATCATGATGAAGGAAATGGCCATAATGATGTAGGAAATTATCATCATGATGAAGGAAATATGCGTCGTGATGAAGGAAATGAGCGTCATGATGTAGGAATTAGTATCATGATGTAGAAAGTATTTATCATGATGAAGGAAATGAGCATTATGGTTAGGGAAATGATCATCAAGATGATGGAAATGAGCATCATGATGATGGAAATATGCATCGTGTTGTAAGTAATGAACATCATGATGAAGGAAAATATACATCATGATTATGGAAATGAGCACCATGATGTAGGAAATGAGAATCATGATGAAGGAAACAAGTATCATGATGATCGAAATGAGCATCATGTTGAAGGAAATAAGCATCACGATGAAGGACTTATACATCAAGATGATTGAAATAAGCATCATGATGTAGGAAATGACCATAATGACATCGGAATTAATCATCATGATGAAGGAAATTAGCATCATGATGTAGGAAATAATCATCATGATAAAAGAAATACGCATATCGATGAACGAAATGAGCATCATGATTAAGGATTTTGGCATCATAATGATGGAAATGAGTATCATTATATAAAAATTTACATAATAATGAAGGAAATGAGTATCATGATGTTGTAAATGAGCGTAATAATGAAGGAAATATGCAGCATGATGTAGGAAATAAGCATCATGATGAGGAAATATCCATCATGATGAATGAAATGTCCATCATGAAGTAGGAAATATCCATCATGATGAAGGAAATGCATTATGATGATGTTTATGAGCATCATGATGAAGAAAAAATGCATCTTGATTAAAGAAATGAGCATAATGATGTAGGAAATGAGCATAACGATGAAAAAAATGATCATCATGATGGTGGAAATGAGCATCATGATGAAGGAAACATGTACAGTGATGTGGGAAATGAGAATCATGATGAAAGAAATAAGCATAATGATGAATGAAATGAGCATCATGATTAGGAAATGACCATAATGACGTAGAAAATGATCATCATGATGAAGGAAATGAGCATCATGATGAATGAAATGAGCATCATTATGAAGAAAATATGCATCACGATGAAGGAAATCAGCATCATCATGTAGGAAATGAGCATTACGATGAAGGAAATATGCATCATGATGAATGAAATGAGCATCATGATGAAGGAAATGACCATAATCACATTTGAATTAATCATCATGATGATGGAAATGAGCATCATGATGAAGGAAATGATCATCATGATGTTTGGAATGAGCATCATGATGAAGGAAATAACAATCATGATGAAGGAAATAAAAATCATGTTGAAGGAAATGAGCAATATGAAGATGGAAATAAGCATCATGGTGTAGGAAAGAGAATCATGAGTAAGGAAATATGCATCATGATGATGGAAATGAGCATCAGAATGTAGGAAATGACCATAATGACGTCAGAATTAATCATCACAATGAAGAAAATGAGCATAATGATGTAGGAAATGAGCATCATGATAAAGAAAAAAATAACAATGAACGAAATGAGAATCATGATGAAGGATTTATTGATCATGATGATGGAAATGAACATCATGATTAAGGAAATGAGTATATTGATGAATGAAATATGCATCCTGATGTAGGAAATGAGCATCATGATGTAGGAGATGAGGATCATGACGAAGGACATATGCATCTTGATGAAGGAAATGAGCATCATGATGAATGATTTACACATCATAATGATGGAAATGAGAATCTTCATGAAGGAAATGAGAACCATGATGAAGATAATGGGCATTACGATGATGGAAATACGTATCATGAAAAAGGAAATGAGCATCACGATTGTGAAAATGAGCATCATTTTGATGGAAATGAGCATCATGATATTGGGATTGAGCATCACGATGTAGATAAAGAGTATCATTATAAAGGAAATATGAATCATGATGAAGAAATGAGCATCATGAAGAAAAAAACATTCATCATAATTAAGGAAATTAGCATCATGATAAAGAAAATGAGCATCATCGTGAAACAAATATGCATCATGACGTAGGAAATGAGTATCATGATGAAGGAATTATGCATCATGATGAACGAAATGAGCATCATGATGTAGGAAATTGCATTACGATGATGGAATCATGCATCTTGATGAAGGACATGAGCATAATAGTTTATTAAATTAGCATCATTATGATGAAAATACGCATCATAATGAAGAAAATGAGAATCATGATGAAGGAAATGGCCGTAATAATGTAGGAAATTATCATCATGATGAAGGAAATATGCATCATGATGAAGGAAATGAGCATCACGATGAAAGAAATGAGCATCATCATGTAGGAAATGAGCATTACGATGAAGGAAATATGCATCATGATGAATGAAATGAGCATCAAAGAGCATTATGATGAAAAAAGTACGCATCATGGCATCATGATGATAGAAATTAGCGTCACGATGTTGAAAACATGAAGGAAATGAGCATAATGATGTAGGAATTGAGCATCACGATGAAAGAAATGATCATCATGATGATAGAAATGAGCATCATGATTAAGGAAATATGTGTAATGATTTAGGGAATGAGCATCATTATGAAGGAAATATGCATCAAGATGAATGAAATGAGCAACATGATTAAGAAATGGCCATAATGACATAGGAAATGATTATCTTGATGATGGAAATATACATCATGAGGAATAAAATGAGCATCATGATGAAGGAAATGGGCATAATGATGAAGAAAATAAGAATCATGATGATGGAAATGAGCAACATGATGAAGGAAATAGGCATCATGATGAAGGAAATGAGCAACTTGAATAAGGAAATAAACATCATGGTGTAGGAAAGAGTATCATGAATAAGGGAATATGCATCATGATGATGGAAATGAGCATCAGGATGTAGGAAATGACCATAATGACGTCGGAATTAAGCATCACGATGAAAGAAATGGGCATCATGATGTAGGAAATGAACATCATAATAAAGAAAATACGCATAACGATGAACGAAATGGGCATCATGATGAAGGATTTATGCATCATGATGATGGAAATGAGTATCATGATGAATTAAATATGCATCCTAATGAAGGAAATGAGCATCATGATGTAGGAAATAAGCATCATGACGAAGGAGATATGCATCTTGATGAAGGAAATGAGCATCATGATGAAGGATTTACGCATCATAATGATGGAAATGAGAATCATGATGTAAGAAATGAGAATCAAGTTTAAGAAAATGAGCATTATGATATAGGAAATCAGAAGCATCATGATGAAGGAAATACACATCATGAAGAAGGAAATGAGCATCACGATTGTGAAAATGAGCAACATGAAGAAGGAAATGAGCATCATAATGTTGGGAATGAGCATCACGATGTACATAAAGAGCATCGTTATAAAGGAAATATGAATCATGATGAAAAAATGAGCATCATGAAGAAGAAAACATGCATCATAATAAAGGAAATGAGCATCATGATAAAGAAAATAAGCATCATCATGAAGGAAATATGCATCATGACTCTGGAAATGAGTATCATGATGAAGGAATTATGCATCATGATGAACGGAATGAGCATCATCATGAAGGAAATATGCATCATGACGCAGGAAATAAGTATCATGATGAAGGAATTATGCATCATGATGAACGAAATGAGCATCATGATGTAGGAAATTAGCATTGTGATGATGGAAACATGCATCATGATGAAGGAAATAAACATAATAGTATAGGAAATTACCATCATTATGATGGAAATACACATCATGATGAAGGAAATGAGAATCACGATGAAGGAAATGGCCATAATGAAGTAGGAAATTATCATCATGATGAAGGAAATATGCATCGTGATGAAGGAAATGAGTATCATGATGAAGGAAATAAGTATCATGATGAAGGAAATGAGCATCATGGTGAGGGAAATGATCATCAAGATGATGGAAATGAGAATCATGGTGATGGAAATATGCGTCATGAAGTATGAAATGAGCATCATGATGAAAGGAAATATACATCATGATGAAGGAAATGAGCATCATGATGTAGGAAAAGAGAATCATGATTAAGGAAACAAGTATCATGATAATGGAAAGGAGCATCATGATGAGGAAATAAGCGTCACGATGAAGAGCTTATGCATTATGATTATTGAAATAAGCATCATGATGTAGGAAATGAACATAATGACATAGGAATTAATCATCATGATGAAGGAAATGAGCATCATGATATAGAAAATGATCATCATGATAAAAGAAATACGCATAACAATGAACAAAATGTGCATCATGATGAAGGATTTATGCATCATAATGATGGAAATGAGTATCATTATATATAAAATTTGCATGATGATTAAGGAAATGAGCATCATTATGTTTTAAATGAGCATAATGATGATGGAAATATGTAGCATGATGTAGGAAATAAGCATCATGATTAAGAAAATATCCATCATGATGAATGAAATGACCATCATAATGTTGGAGATACCCATAATGAAGAAGGAAATTAGCATCATGATGTTGTTTATGAGCATCAAGATGATGAAAACATGCATCATGATGAAGGATATGAGCATAATGATGTAGGAAAGGGGCATCATGATGAAGAAAATGATCATGATGATGATGGAAATGAGCATCATGATGAAGGAAATAAGTATCATGATGAATGAAACATGCATCATGATGAAGAAATTTAGCTTCATGACGTAGGAAATGAGCATCATTAGGAGGGACATATGCATCTCTATGATGAAAATGAGCATCATGATGAAGAAAATAAGCATTATGATCTAGAAAATAAGCATCATAACGAAGGAAATACGTATTACGCAAAAGGAAATAAGCATCACGATTGTGAAAGCGAGCATCATGATAAAGGAAATGAGCATCATGATGATGGAAATGATCATCATGATGTAGGGAAAGAAACATGGTATAGATAAAGAGCATCATTATAAAAAAATATGCGTCATGATGAAGAAATGATCAATATGATGAAGAAAACATGCATCATAATGAAGGAAATGAGCATTATGATAAAGGAAATGAACATCATGATGAAGGAAATATGCATCATGAAGATAGAAATGAGCATCATGATGAAGGAAATATGCATCATGACGAAGGAAATGAGCATCATTATAAATAAAATATGCATCAGGATGAAGGAAATGAGCATCATGATGAAGGAAATGAGCATCGTGAAGATGTATATGAGCATCATGATGAAGGAAATGAGCATCATAAAGATGGAAATATGCATCGTGATTTAGGAAATAAGCATCATGTTGAAGGAAGCATGCATCATGATGATGGAAATGCACATCTTGATGAAGGATTTCTGCATCATGATGAAGGAAATAAGTATCATGATAAGGGATTTATGCAACTGATGATAAAAATAAGCATCATAATGAAGGAAATATGCATCATGATGAAGGAAATGAGCATCATGATGGTGTTTTCATCGTGATGTAGGAAATAAGTATCATGATGAAGGAAATATGCATCGTGATGAATGAAATGAGTTTCATAATGTAGGAAGTGAGCATCATGATGAAGGAAACATTCATCATAATGTAGTAAATGAGCATTATAATGATGGAAATATGCATCATGATGAATGAAATGAACATCAAGATGAAGGAAATGACCATAATGATGTCGCAATCAATCGTCATGATGAAGAAGCGAGCATCAAGATGTAGGAGATGAGTATCATGATAAAGGAAATACGCATAATGATGAACAAAATTAGCATCATGATAAAGTATTTATGCATCATGATGATGGAAATGAGCGTCATTATGTAGAAAAATTGCATCATGACGAAGGAAATGATCAACATGATGTTGGAAATAAGTATAATAATGAAGGAAATATGCAGCATGATGTTGGAAATGAGCATCATGATGAAGGAAATAAGCATCATGATGAATGTAATAAGCATCATGATGGAGGAAATATGCATCATGATGAAGAAAATTAGCATCATGATGATGGAAATTTGCATCATGATTAAGAAATCATTCATCATGATAAGGGAAATGAGCATATTGATGTTGGAAATGAGCATCACGATGAAGAAAATATCATCATGATGATGGAAATTAGCATAATGATAAAGGAAATATTTATCATGATGTAGGAAATGAGCAACATAATGAAGGAAATATGCATCATGATGAATGAAATGAGCATCATGATTAAGAAAATGACCATAATGACAAAGGAAATGATCATCATGATGAAGGAAATATACATCAAGATGAAGGAAATGAGCATCATGATGTTGGAAATAAAAATTATGATGAAGAAAATATGCATCATGATGAAGTATATTAGCATCATTAAGATGGAAATGATCATCATGATGAAGGAAATATGTATCATGACGAAGGAAAAAAGCATCATGATGAAGGAAATGAGCATCATGATGATGGAAATATGCATCGTGATGTAGGAAATGAGCATTATGATGAAGGAAAATATGCATCATGAAGAACGAAGAGAGTAGCATGATGAAGAAAACTTGCATTATGATGACGGAAATGTGCATCATGATGATGGAATTATGCATCGTGATGTAGGAAATGAGCATTATGATGAATGAAAATATGCATCATGATGATGGAAATAAGCATCATGTCGACGGAAGTACGCATCATGATGAAGGAAATGAGCATTATGATGATGGAAATGAGCATCATTATGAAAAAAATTTGCGTCATGATGATGGAAATGATCATCATGATATTGAAAATGAACATAAAGATAAAGGAAACGTGCCGCACGATCTAGGAAATAAGCATCATGATGAAAGAAATATGCATCATGATGAATGAAATGAGCGTCATAATGATGTAAATGAGCATCTTGATGAAGAAAATATACACCATGATGGAGGAATTGAGCATAACAATGAAGGAAATGATCACCATGATGATGGAAATGAGCATCATGATGAAGGAAATATGTATAATGATGTAGGATATTAGCATAATGATAAAGGAAATATGCATCAGGATGAATGAGATAAGCATAATGATTAAGAAAATTACCATAAAGACGTAGGAAATGATCATCATGATGAAAGAAATATATATCTTGTTTAAGGAAATGTGCATCACAATAAAGGAAATGAACATCATGATGAAGGAAATGAGCATTAAGATGAAGGAAACATGCATCGTGAAGATGGAAATGATCATCATGATGAAGGGAATAATCATCATGAAGAAGTATTTTTGCATCACGATGATAGAAATGAGCATCATGATGAAGAAAATAAGCATTATGATGTAGGAAAGAGAATCATTATGAAGGAAATATGCATCATGATGATGAAAATGAGTATCAGGATGATGGGACTGATCATCATGTTGAAGGAAATGAGTATCATGATAAGGTAAATATGCATCCTGATGAAGGTAATGAGCATCATGACGAAGGGCATATGCATTTTGATGAAGGAAATAAGCATAATGATGAAGAAAATTAGCACCATGGTGAATGATTTATGCATCATAACGATGGAAATGAGAATCATGATAAAAAAATGAGCATCATGATGAGGAAAATTAGAATTTTGATATAGGAAATAAGCATCATGATGAAGGAAATGAGCATCACGATGGTGAAAATGAGCATCACGATGAAGGAAATGAGCATCATTTTGATAGAACTGACCATCATGATGTAGGGAATAACAACATGATGTAGATAATTATCATCATCATTATGATGAAATGAGCATCATGATGAAAGAAATGAGCATCATGATAAGGGAAATATGCATCATGATGTAGGAAAAGAGCATCATGATGAAGGAAATATGCAGCATGATTAGTGAAATGAGCATCATGATGTAGGAAATGAGCATCATAATGAAGAAAATGACCATAATGATGTATAAAATGAGCATAATAATGAAGGAACTGACCATTATGATGAAGGAACCATGCATCATGATGATGGAAATGAGCATCATGATGTAGGAAATGCGTATCATGATGCAGAAAATATGCATCATGATGAAGAAAATGAGCATCATGATAAGGGAAATGATCATCATGATGATGGAAATGAGCAACATGATGATGGAAATGTGCATCATGATACGCATTATAATGTAAGAAATGAGCATAATGATGAACGAAATATGCTTTATGATGAAAGAAACACGCATCATGATGAAGGAAATGTGCATTATCATGTAGGTAAAAGCATTATGATGAAGGAAAAATGCATAATGATGAAGGACATGAGCATCGTGATGAAGGAAATGTGCATCATTATGAAGGAAATAAGCATCATGATGAAGGATTTCTGTATCATGATGATGGAAATGAGCATCATGATGAAGAAAATAAGAATCATGATGAAGGAAATGAGCAACATGAAGAAGGAAATAAGCATCATGGTGTAGGAAAGAGATTCATGAATAAGGAAATATACATCATGATGATGGAAATGAACATTAGGATGTAGGAAATGACCATAATTACGTCAGATTAATCATCTAGATGAAGGAAATGAGCATCATGTTGTAGGAAAAAAGCATCAAGATAAATGAGGTAAGACAACTTCTCCTACTCCAACTCGAACAATGCAGTTGCTTATCCTTCGGGATATCAACCGGGGGCTATGGCACCAAACAATGAGGGAAGAGCATCGATCGATGACCTACTTGAACAATTGATAGCTTCAAACAAAGCTCGAGATGGAGCATTGAACAAGGCAGAAGAAGCAAATGAAAAGAGGCTTAAAGCTTTGGAGTACAATGTTGGACAAATTGCAAATACTTTGAGTACTCAACAAAAGAGGAAAGAGGAATGAAAGGATGAAGAAGGGTTAGTGAAAAGTAAGGTTGTCGGAAAAATGGAAAAAGTAAATGTAACAACAAATTTTGTATTTATAATAAAATAAATATAAGTTGAATTACAATGATAATCCAGAAGGATTAAACTTGAAAATTTAGGAAACAATCTCTATCTATCCTCTGATTATTCTCTTGAACCAATTTGGACTTTGACTTTGACTTGAGTGTGTTGCACTAACTATGTTGACTGCGCTAGCTTTGTGTGTTGAGTCGGATCTTTAGTTGAAGCTTGTCCGAGCTCAAATTTGGGACTTTTTAATATTTATCCAGAGGCATCGAGCCTTTATTTGGATTAAAAGTGCTTGCTGTAAGAAACACTCGATCTGGAGGGCTTAGCACCTTTATCCCGGGTCGTATGTTGTTCTTGACTTGAAGAACACTGAAGAACTTAGTGTATGAAAAACACTCGATCTGGGGGGCTTAGAACCTTAATCCCGGGTCGTATGTTGTTCTTGCCTTGAAGATCTTAGGGAGTGTTGCTAGTGTTTTAATCTCTTCAGAGCGTTGTCGTCTTCGGATGCTTCAGTGTGTCAAATGAAGAGAGGAGACCCCTTTATATAGGTGAGAGGTGAAGACTCCCTCATTAATAGACTTGCATTTTGATTGGTCCACTCTATTTGGGCCACATCTTGCGGGCTTGGGCCTTCACTTGTTTGGGCTGTAATCAGGCCTATTTTATTTGGGTCTGATTTAATTTATATGGGCTTGTTTGACTTAAGTCATGCCTCAGTTGACTTGGGCTTACTTGACTTGGGCCAGACCTCATTTAATTTGGACTTGTTTAACTTGGGTCAAGTCTCATTTAATTTAAGCCCCATTTAATTTGTTGGGCTTAAATTAATTATCAATTATTTATTAATCTATTTTTAGGAATTAATTTATTTAAATTTCAAAATAAATTAATAATTGATATTTAATTCAGAAAATCTATGTGTCGCCATTTAATTTGACCATAAATTTTAATTGCTTATAATGCCCCCTTGCGATTTATTCACGGACGACATGTCTTGATGTGAAAGAATCGCAAAAGTTCATTTTTTTTCAACATTTGTAATGTGGGCTCTTATAATTAAAAAAATTACTTTATCCAAGTAATACTTTTTTTTGGGTGGTCCAAATTATTTATTTCTCCAGTTGCTCAATTTATCTTCTTAGGCTCAAACCAACTTCCTTCCCTACTTAATCTCAAGATTTACGGGAGACAGGAAATAGGGACAGATTTGACTCTTGCTTCTCAAGATGATTTCCAAATCTTTGCTCAAAATTAAAAGAAATCTCTTGAAATCTTGAGAGATTTCAATCATGCAAATTATTTTCATAATTTGCTGCACCCTCTTCACTATATAAGAAGGCCCAGGGTCTTTAATTTTTTTCACCAATCGTCGACCACCAACGGCTCATTCTTTTTCTATCATGAGTTCTGGCGGCGATCTCTGGCTCTGTGGGTGGTGAAGAGAGACAACAATGGAAAACGATGATGGTAGCATGTGTGTGACCTTATGTTCACGTCCCTACTGGCTGTGCGTCGCTGTGACTTCTGGATGAGTGCGAAGCAGGTGGGGACTTGCGCTTTTTTTAGCAGCGAGGTCGTACTTTTTCGGCAGTAACAACGCACGATGGTGTGCCATCGTAGGACCAATGGCTGATGGTGATATCTCGTGATTGATTTTCTAAAGACGTGCAGCCGTGAAGTGGGAACGCGCGTACGAAGGAGGGACTCCGTCGGTAGTGAGGTGTGATAATGGTGGTGCGGATCCAGGTGCGAGCTACGATGGATGAATTCTGATATCGGTGTGAGACATGATAATGCCGATGATGGGAATCGGATCCGGCATAGCTTGGCGAGGCTGAGGGCGTTCATCCCATCTGGGTGAAGCTAAATTGGTTGCTCACGTCGATCGCTGGCTGAAAATTGGTCGAAGGGTGACTTTGTAACTTGGAGCCATTGCGACTGGGACGCCGTGAGCAGAAAAGTGAGGAGATAATGCTGCTGAAGAGAAGCAACGCGCGACAGAGATCTTTGAAATCCGTGACTCGGGAGGAGCAGTTCGCGATGGAAAGATTAAACGGCAACCGATGCGCCTTGACGGTGCTAGCATCACGACGGATCTGGTGGAGGCTGCAGTGCACGATGACGCGATGATCTCCCGGTAGCAGCAGCGCCTGCGATGGCACGGCGGTCGAGAGGGGTGGCTAAGTGGGTGACCGTCGGCGGTGCAAAGTGAGTCCCTGGTGATATTAACGGGTTCCGATAGTGAAGATGGGTCTTCGATGGTGATTGACGACACAGTTGGAGTTCGACTTTGGCAGTAGCAGCTGATGCAGCAGTTGAGCAGTGGTTCATTGTGTGACAGTGGAGTCGAGGTGGGCAGTACGGCATTTTAAGAAGAAAGAAGAAATTGATGTGCGTTTTCTAGTTGGGGAAAAAATCGCTGATTTGGAATAAGAGTCAACTACTTTTCCCAATTTTGACTATCAATTTCACGCCAACTTGAATCCCTCAAGCCCAATCAATTTAATAATTTGGGCTTCCTTATTTCCATACTAATTTGGGCTCTTAGTGAGATTTTGAACTTGGGTCCACTAATTCAATTTTCTTGGGTCCTCAAAGTTTGATTTAGTTAACTTATTGAACTTGGGCTTGCAACAACACTTATGAATTTGGGCCATCATAACTTTGCATAAAGTGTTATGATTTGGGCTCAACACTTAATGGCTTCACTTAAATTTAATTCATGTATTTATACTAAGTTTTTTTGAACATGAATTAATTTAATTGTCCCCTTCATTTTTTTGTCCTTTCCCATCATATGTTTAATTTATAATTTCGAATTTAATAATTAATTGACACATGAATTTATTTTGGGCCCTTCAATTAATTAAATCCAAAAAATATAAATTAATTTTACACTCCTTTTGCTGGCACTTTTCTTGCAGTTCAACTTCAAGATGGTTTACTTCGATAGTACGGTAATAGACTCCAATAAGTGTCAATTGGTGATTCTTGATAGTAAGAACTCACCATCAGATGGAGCAACTTATCTTCCGATTGAGAGACCCATGATGGGTACACTTATCGAGAAACTTCCTCTTGAGAGTAGCAAATTTGGTCCAGAGACTTGGACTAGAGACCTAGACTTGGGTGAAACCAAAGTTGCAGCTTTGAGTGCGGCCAACCATGTTAAAGAACGAAAATTGACCCTTTTCCCACATTAGGGCGCCAAATAATCAACGGCGATGCGGCGTGGGGCAAGTCAGTGAACTTTCTCGGAGAATTCCATTACACTCCCGGATATTAGGAGTGGGCTGAAGTTGTCCTCAGCAGATATCACTCTGATCTTGAAAAAAATAGGATTTATGACCCTATTTTCGCATCTTTATTCACGTATGACTGTAGTTTTGAGCTCATCAAAGCCTTTTATGAAGCGTGGTGCCCCATCACCAATACCTTACTCATTTCCTTTGAAGAAATGTCAATTTCTCTATGGGATTTGTAAAACTGGACGGGATTACCGCTTGTTGGTCACTTATATGAAGAAGTTGTTCCTGACAAGCCCGAACTCTCAATGAGCGTGACGCCGCCGGCTTACGCATTCCATCTAGTTACCGACATTGCAGCTTACCATAAACTTCATAGTCTTGATGGTGGTGGTTTTCTTTCACTTACCCGATGGGTAAACTTTTGGTTTTGTCAGCCTATAACATACAAGAAACCCCCTGTACGTGTAGAGAAGAGTAGGAAATCCCACCGCAAGAGGACACACAATCCCAAGGGGATCATTGGCGACCACAAGAAATGGACCTCTGTAGAGATAGAACCATTTAAAATGCTTGGTATTGATGCTACGTAACAAGACGAGACGTATCTGGCTCCCCATGTGGCTTGCTGGCTCTATTCTTTCGTACTCCCTACCGATGAAGTAGATTTAATACGTCCTGATACCTTTAAGGTGGTGAGTTTGATGGTTGCAGGGAGATCAGTTAGACTTGTCATTCCAGTTTTGACAAGCATCTATAACGGTTTGAATAAGAGTTCAAATGAGATTAGACCCTCTGAAGTGAAGTCAACATTTCCCGTATATTTTGTTTATACATGGTTGGCTTACTATTTCAATACTCATCATTCGAATCCTCATGAATTGAAAGTTCCTTTAATGGTGACGTATTCGGGCGAGAAGGGAGCCAAGTATTTTACTTCAGCTGATGCTCGCAAGAAGCTTCAAAATGGAAATGATGCTTCTTTATTTTGTAATGTTCGCCGAAGAAAGTACCCAGTGAAGTATGTTGACACTGACCAAGCATTTTGGCATGACTGGAGTTTTTTCATTGCTATTCATACACATTATCTTACCTTGCGGCAGAATGGAGGCTTTCTCATTGAACCTTACAGCCAACATTGATTTAGCTGCCAATTTGGCTTTTATCAGGCAGATACACCAGGAAGATTGAAAACAGACCTTCGAGAAACTACTTTAGAGCAAGGGTTCCAGTATTGGAAACAATGTATCTTACGTAATTCTTATTCTACAATGACTTTTCCATGCGCACCTTTAGAGTTAAAAGACTTTTGTTCACCAGAATACAATCAATGGTCCTCTCAGACTCATGGCACCTATTTTATAGACCATGTGGCAGATCTAATCAAAATTGTTCAAAGCCATGTCGTAGAAGAAGAAGTTGACATTAGTGGTACTTCTAATAATGTCGAAGATAATGAGGCAGTTGTATCGTTAGAGGCCCCGCTTCCTCAAAAGATGATTGTAGGGACGTCTGGTAGAGTAGAAAAGAGAAAGAGTGATCTCTCTCATTCAAATAACAGCAACATAGACCGAAACTAGAAAAGAACTAAGAGAGCCAAATCTCCGGTGCCTATCCTGACAACTCAAGCCGAGGTTTTAATCACTCTTTAATTATGAGTTACATACTTCCGTGCCTGCTATTATTTTCTAACATCTTTTCTTTTTATAGCATTTGCATGCTGTATTGGGCTCTGATTATGATGAATTCGAGGAAGGATCAGCTTCTGTAGCAGGCCCTGAAGATTTAACCGATAATGGCTTTCTGGATCATGCTTCTCCCATCGTACCTGAATCTCATCCTCTAGTTACTACGACAAAAGCTCCAAAAATTATAGACTTTAACTTTGATGCCGAGATCATGGATGCTAGGAAACTGGTTAACATGGAAGTGTGGAAACGCTTTCAAGACAAACTGAAGATGACTCATGTTAGCTCCTTATCTTCTTTGAAGAACGACGGGCTAAGATGGTGAACAACTTTAAGAGCGCTCTGGGATTGACGGATCTACTTTAGAGGAATCATTTGATTTCTTACTTTCCAAAGCCGATGCATATGATTCTGTGAATATAAAACTTGCTGATGGGATGTCCAGGAGAGAAGTCAAGAAGCGTCTGACCGATGCAATGAAGCATGCTCAAGACTACAAAGGCAAAGAAGCTACAGAGATCAAATAGTTGCAAGAATCTAAAACTAGGTTGAAGAAGATTACAGAGGAAATTGAACTACTGTTTAAAGAAAAAGAGACAATGTCTCAAACAGTTGAACATCTTCGCGAGTCTGTTCAAAGTGCAAAGCTCGTGGTCCAAACTGTTGCCAGGGATATTGATGTACTGCAGAAAATATCCTTCTTAGATGATTCCATTACTGATGAATTAAAAAGTGTTACACAAGCTTTGGAAGACGCTCGAGAGGAGTTGTCCATTATGAATATTTTTCATTAGCTTGTATTAAACCATTTAATTTCAATGTCCCTTTTTTTTTGAACTGTAATGATATTATCAATAAAGTTCATCTTTTTTCCTTTATCTCTTTTTCTTCTTGTTGTTCATCATTGGATCTTTAATTTGCTTTACTACCTTTTGATATTTACTTGTTGCCTTCATAGATTAATTTGCTTCACAAACTTGATGCGAATAAACCAAAACACGACTGAACTTAACAAAATGCTAAGCTGTCTACGTACCTCTTTATAGAGGATCAAGTCATCACGTAGTTCAAAGGGACATAATTTGGTTTGAATGGGGGGTGCCGTGCACAGTTTATACTCATGCGGGCCAAGAGTTCGTCATACACAGTTTATACTCATGCGGACCAGGAGTTTGTTGTACACAGTTTATACTCATGCAGACCAGGAGTTTGTCGTACACTGTTTATACTCATGCGGACCAGGAGTTCATCGTACACAGTTTATACTCATGCAGACTAAGAGTTCATCGTACACAGTTTATACTCATGCGGACCAGGAGTAACATGCAGTTTTGGCTCGTGCATCATGGAGCGTGCATCTTTGTATTTGTTTACGCGTAGTACCGTTTCAAGAATTTCCCATTTATGGGGCCAATGTTCATGCCATCTTCCGATATCAGTTTGTAGGTGCCATTTGTGTAGGCTTCTTTCACAACATGAGGGCTGTCCCATTTGGGTAAAAATTTATTCCCAACTCGATGTGTGACCACAATAGGTCTCCTCACGGCAAGTACCAAGTCGCCAACTTGAAAAGAACGTACTTTCACCCTTTTGTTGAACGTTCTGGATAGGCGAGATTGATAGCACTTGAGTCTTTGTTGTGCCTCTAGTCTCTTCTCATCTAATGCCTCTAACTCTTGAAGGTGCAACTTTGCATTTTCCTCTTCGGTTAAGCCTTCTTGTATGGCCATCCTCAAAGATGGGATCTGCTTTTCGAGAGGTACCACAGTTTCAACACCATAAACCAAAGAATATGGAGTAGCCTGAGTGGGCGTTCTATAAGTGGTGCGGTACGCCCATAAAGCTTCATTTATTCTTTCGTGCCAATCCCATTTCGACTTGGAGACAACTTTCTTTAATAAACTGCACAAGATTTTGTTGAATGCTTTGGCCAGACCATTGGCAACTGTGTTACACATTGACGACTTTCTTTGTTTGAAGTCAAACTTCTCGCACAATTTATCGATCCAACTATTGCTGAATGGCTTCCCATTATCTGTGATGATATTGCGAGGAACACCATATCTTTAAATGATGTTGATTCGAATGAAATCAACAATATTTTCTTTCTTCACTTCCCTTAAAGGCACAGCTTCGGCCCATTTGGAAAAGTAATCGATGGCAGCAAGGATGTAGAGATGACCACCAGAAGATTTTGTGAGAGGCCCCACCACATCTAATCCCCACGCATCAAAAGGCTATGAAGCGACCGTTGGGTGCAGAGGCTCCGGAGGTTGATGGATCAAATTCCCATGGAACTGGTATGCTTGATATTTTTGTGCATACTCCATGCAATCTGTCACCATTGTGGTCCAATAGTAACCCATTCTCTTGATTTTGAAATGCAACTTCGGCCCAGACTGATGGGCACCATAAATTCCAAAATGATCTTTCTCCATTGCTTGAGTAGCTTCCTCTTTACTCAGACATCTCATAAAAATTCCATCAAAAGATCTTCTATAAAGTGTCCCTTTAAAATAGATTAAACGAGGTGCACGACGCGGAATATCAATCCTTTGGCGTGGATCACTGGGCAACTTGTCATACTTCAAATAATCCACTAGTGGTTGGCGCCAATCCTCTTCTTCAATTTTGAAGACTTCCACCACATGATTTTCAACTTCTTCATAATCATCATCTTCGAAGATTGGTGGTACAACCAAACTTTTACACACCAGAATTCAAATTTGCGCCTCTGCATAGCTATAGTAGATGCTAGCTTAGTAAAGGCATCAGCTTGCTTATTCTCTCTTCTAGACAGATGATCGATATCAATATCACTGAGCCAACCCATCAGCTTTTGAGCATACTTGTGGTATGGGAGCACCTCAGGCTTCCTTACTTCATACACTCCAAGTAGTTGGTTTATCACAAGCAGCAAATCACCATACACCCACCCTTAGGTGTAATTGCTTTATATCGATGGTCATCTCTAAACCAAGTATGAGTGCTTGATACTCGGCCACATTGTTAGAGCAATTTTCTATTTAGGAAAATTAATATGATAGAACTTTACCACTGGATGTTACAAACACGACTCCAGCACCGGCTCTTTCTCTATGAGATGCTCCGTCAAAGTACATTTTCCAAGGAGAAGCTACCTCCACAGAGAAAGAATCTTTATCAGGGAGTTCATCAGATAATTCCCATTCAGCAGGCATTGGATGATTAGCTAGAAAATCTGCCAACACTTATCCTTTTACGGCCTCCTGAGAGACGTATACAATCTCGAACTGTTGGAGTTGGAGATACCACCCTGCAAGCCGATCAGAGAGTACTGGCTTTAACATGACAAACTTTAGTGGGTTGGCTTTCGAGACTAGCCGAACTGTATGAGCTTGGAAGTAATGTTTCAACTTCTGAATCACGAAGATAAGGGCTAAGCGGATCTTCTCAATTGGTGAATATTTCAACTCATTTGGAGTCTTGGTTCTACTCAGATAGTAAAGAGCAGTTTCTTTGCCATCATCATTCTCTTGTACAAGTAAAGCTCCGACCAAACGCTTTTGAGCAGCTAGGTAGAGAATTAATGGATGTCCGGGTATCGGTGCACACAACACTGGTGCCTTCATCAAGTATTCCTTAATGCTATTGAAAGCATTATTGCAAGCTTCATCCCATTCAAATACGCTACCTTTCTTCATGAGATGACTAAACAGTTGGCATCGACCAGCCAAGTTTGATATGAATCTTCTCAAGTATGCCAACTTTCCTTGCAAACTCTTGAGCTCATGTATATTTCGAGGCACATGCATCTTCATGATTACATCAATCTTTGCTTTCTCAATCTCGATCCCTTGACGACGAACAATAAATCCTAGGAATTTTTCAGATATAACTCCAAATGCACACTTGAGTGGATTCATCTTGAGTTGATGTTCTCTTAACCGCTTAAACACCTGTCTTAGATCATGGAGATGATCTTTCTTTTCCTTTGATTTCACTACAATATCATCGACATAACATTCGACAATTTTGTGGAGCATATCATCAAATATCTTTTGCATGGCTTGTTGATAAATGGCACCAGCATTCTTCAAGTCAAATGGCATGACATTGTAGCAATATATTCCTTTCGGAGTACGAAAGACTGTCTTCTCTTGATCCTCAGGAGCCATACCAATTTGATTGTATCCAGATGACCCATCCATAAATGAAATGACCTCATGCCCCGTTGTTGCATCAATCATGAGTTCAGCAATTGGCAATGGAAAGTCATCCTTTGGACATGCCATGTTTAAATCTCGGAAATCAACACATACTTTGAGTTGCCCATTTTTCTTTCTTACCGGCACACTGTTAGAAATCGATGTAGGATACTTGACTTCTCTGATCTTGCCTGCTTCAAGAAGCTTATTAACTTCATCCTCAATCAACAGAATCAACTCTTATCGAAATCGTCGTTGCATTTATTTAACTGGTCGAGTTCCCTTCTTGATTGACAGGTGATGCACTGCGATCTTCGGATCCAGACCGGGAATTTCTTTATTCGACCATGTGAAGACATCTCTGAATTCCCGTAAAAGGCTGATATATTATTCTTCTTCCTCAACACTTAGCATGGCACTTATGTAGGTAGGACGTGGGTTGCTTTCGTCACCTAAGTTGATTTCTTTCAACTCATCAACAGTGGCTTTCACACCCTCCTCAAATTGTGGAGGGGCATCCTCGACATCTACTTCCTCCGCTTGAGAATCCTCAAGAGCAGTGATATGGTTGGTGGAAGCTACACTTTCTTTATCATCATCATTGTCTTCTTTAGTAAAGACAATTGTCTGCATCTTGGCCTTTAACATTCTTCCACATGGGAGTGTCAAGATATTTCTCCTCTTCATGCGAGAAGGGATTCGACTTCGGAGTTTTGGGAAGCTAGGAAACTTGAAATTACTTTTCTTCCCACACTATTCCTTTCACACAGTCCGAACCTTTCGAAATATATCCAAGCCTTTCGAAGACAGAGCTTTTCTTGATTTTCCTTCCTCCTTCATCAAACATGTCTTCTGTGGACGAAGTTACTCCCTCTATGTTATAATTTGCATTTGCTCGTCTAATTACTATGCGGACTGGCTTTTGAGGGACATATCCCAAACTTGGCTTAGCATTCTTGACAGTGTGGCCACTATTTTTTAACATTTTCTGAGTAGCATTGAGCACATGTTCAGATGGGTTGATAGTCTCTTGAGGTAACTTGCTTGTCATCAATTTCTCCTTTGGTTCATAACCAGCCTTCTTGAGGAGTTTGAAAGCTTGTGGGCCATATGACTTGGCTATTTCTATTTCAAATACTTCACCGTGCTCGGTCTTTGCTCCTTCAACAGAACGAAGGAATCATTTGAGTGGAGGAGAAGAAGTCTTACCTTCATCAATTTTTATGAAAGGCAACGTCAACTCTTCCAAGGCCTCAAACTTCTCCTTATTCTTCTTGAGAGCAGTGGATGATGTGATACCTTCATCCTTTACTTGTTTATGTTGGCATTCGATCGTTTGGTTAACGTGACCCGTTAGGGTTCCATGAATGTCTAACAAGCAGCGGAAGCAAGTAAACATGAAACGCATTACCTTTCACCAAGGGTTGATGTAGAGGTTGAATTCTCGCTGGCAGACTGCGCAGTCCCACGAGAATAGCCATAAGTTCCTCTTCTGATGTCGGAATTGAGTGGTCTTTGCGCTCAGACGATCCACTCTTCGACGGCTTTCCATCAGTATATAATAAATCAAAATCGAAGAACTGTACGATTTTATATGAATTTTGGAACATGACGAACTGCAGCAGCAAACGACCTTCCGGTCTTCTGCTGTATGTCCCAAGTCCGATCTCGACGTCGTGTGGGCGACGATCTACGAGACCTACTCAATCTGCTGTTCACTCTCTCTCTCGTATGTTAGGCGCAGAGTTAGGTTTAGAACAAACTGAGGTGACTTATATACATGGTCTACAGCAGGGACCAGGAGGAGAAATTGGGTTGGGCCTCCATTGGGCTTAGGTATCCAAACTTAGCCCAAAGCTTATACTTAAGTCCAATAATAATAATATATTCCACTAAAATATTATTACTGCACTACCGTACCAATCCCAAAATTACGTTTTGGGCTCCTTCTTATTATGAGCCCGTTAGTCTCCCCATGTTTAAGATATACAATGTCCATTAATTAATTTAAGTTACTGACAACTCAATTAATTAATACCTCATCCAAGAGTAGTACCACTCAACCTCATTATCATGCCGGAATAAATTCCACCTGCAGGGTTTACATGATAATCCTTATGAGCTCCTCAAGGGGACATCATCAACCTATGACGGACACGGATTCCTTCTACAATCAACAGCACACCATAGAGACAGCACTACTTCCCAACTCATCGAGTTTGTTGATTTAATTACATGTAAATCTCACCCATTGATGAATCAAAGAAATACATACTGCCCTACGTGTCGAGGTTATTGTATAGGGATTAAGAGCACGAGCTTCCATAATAACTGAGATCAAGTTCTCCTATAAGTCAGTATAAGTTGAACGATCTCAAGCGGTCCTGCTCAATACACACAAGTGCACTAATGTGATTCTATAGCCAAGACAAGCTAATACCAAACCACACTACAACCATCCCGATAGAGAGTCCCCGTCTATCTCAGTTGTGAGCATCTGTTTATACTTTATAAGGAAACCGATAATATGATCTTCCGCGTGTTGTCGCACAACATATTATCTACAATATAAAGTAAGTGGACTATTGCATCGAACATATAAATAAATTATAAGATGCAATCATTTGATCATATGATTCTCATTTCAAATTAATTGTTATAATATTGTTCATACAAAAAGCTAGACTTTTAGTATACAATCCAACAATCTCCCACTTATACTAAAAGACTATGCTGTCATGTCTTCTGCCATACATCTGATTCCCACTCCCACTACACGACCATTAAAAGCTCTCGCCTGAATGTCCTTGTAAATGGATTTACTAGGTCATCATCCGATGCAATCTAGGCAACAACAACCTTCCCCTCATCATACGATTTCTCGTAACAGGTGGTACTTGCGCTCCATGTGTTTAATTGCCTTATGGACTTGTGATTCCTTCAAGTTTGCAACTGCACCAATATCATCAATATAAATTGTGATAACCTTGAGAAAACTTAGAATCACATCAAAGTCCATCATGAAGTTTCTAGAGTCATACAGATACATTGGTTGCCTCATAGGCTCCAATTTATCATCTTTCCATATGGAGTCCGAAGTCTGAAATACATTTCTATATAACACTCCTCCACATTATGACTCAACTTCCTAAAATTAAACACATAACCTTGAGGTGGATTTACTGCCGTCCAATCTGACTAAAAAATCTGAATCTACGTAATCCACAAGAAGCAGTGAATCTGTCCAGTAAGCTTACATATAATTTCCAGTCCTTCTCAGGCACTTCATATATGTCTTACCACAGCTCATTATTCTTGTTCCAGGTTATGTTGATACCCACTGTTCATGCATTTAGCAAAACAGATATCCATACTCATGTATAGCATTCCTTAGATTAGGCTTCCTCATTTATCGAAGCATAAGGAACTGCTTTCATCTCCTTTATCTTCCTTTTGTGTCTCAAGACACATTTCCTTAGATAAAGTCACATGCTAAAACGAGTAAGGATTGTATCATTTCATGAAGCTTGAGATAAGCATAACATCCTTTCTTGTGATCCGTATTACCGTGATCAAAAGGATATTTTTGCTCCTCTTAAGTCCTTCATCTTATACCGCTTTATTAACCATACCCCATACGCCCGATAATACTCTTTCATTGTCTCCAATGAGCAAGATAATATCTATGTATAGTACAAGTAATACCACCACGTTTCCATCACTCTTTTCAATACACAAGACCCATCCGATAATTGATTAGATCCATGTCACTGGATTACCTCATCAAAACGGATGTTTCATGATCTTGAAGCTTGTTTTAGTCCATTAATGGACACTTTTAAGCTCACTATCACAATGCTCTTAGCTCTTTGCAATGAATCACTCTGGTTGCTTCACATAGATGTTTTCCTTAAGACTTCCAATCAGGAAAGCTGTCTCGACATCTATTTGCTATCCCTCATATTTCATATGAGTAGCAACAGATAAAAGAGTCCGGATCAACATAAGCATAGCTACTGGCGAACAGGTTTTCTCATAATCGAACCCTTTCTTTCTGAGTATACCTTTTCCCAACAAGCTTTACTTATAAGGTTTTCACCTTACCGTATGATCCTCTTTTATTTTGTATGACCACTTCCAATGGTTTTCACACCATCCGTGGTTCTACAATCATCCAGATCTTATTTAGAATCTATTGATTCTATTTCAACATTTATTGCAATTTGTTAAGATTTAGGCATTTCTAACTTGTAGTGCTTCGTCGTATCCGTGGGTTAACTCCATGTTTACTAGGGACCAAGCCTCACGACTCTCCCAAAACATATATCTATCAGGTGTTAGAACAACCTTCCCACTACGAGAAGACACTACACGCAATTGTATATCAGATGTGACACGCATCGCAGTTTACCTTGTGGTATATCCTCTTGTACACTTGGTACTAATACTTCGTGTTTTCCTCTCACTTCCTTTAGAACAACTTATACATGGGTATTTGATTTATTACATAGTCCTTTTCCAAAAATCTAGTGTTTATGTTAACAATCACTCTTCGATCTTGTGGACTAAATAAATCATCCTTCATTTTTCTAGGATATCCCACAAACAGATAAACATTCTTATGAATTACTGTTCCTAGGGCATATCCATAAAATGAATTTAGTAATTCCAAATAATTCATCATCTATCTAATCACTACCATAAGAGTGCTATTCCTTCTATTCGTCACACCATTAAGGTGGGAAATTCATTTCCGAAGGTACCTTTCTCTTACTAGATTAGAAGACTCATTATTAATTACTATTTGTCGCATCCAGGGAATAAACATGATTTAAGAGTGTACAAATTGTTCACCAACGTACCATAACATATTACAACTCTATCATTCATTTTAATGACCATGTCATTTAAATGAAATGGAGTATCCATCTATTAATGCATAGAAACCGAAATGAAATTATTTCTATGAAAATGTACGTAAAGACAATTTCATAAAATCAAACGTTTATTCATATCGTAAGATAAATAAACAACTCCCACTGCAATAGCCACTACTCTTGTAGTTTTACCCATGTCATAACAATCTTATCCTCACTTAGTAATAAACATTTAGTGATTCCAGTATCTACACACTTCGTGTCAGTAAATGCCATCACTAATCATGTTTTAAACAACTAGTGAATAAGATATAAAACTTGTTCACATTATAATGAAAATGGCTTTCCTTTGCCACATGTTTTGCCAGAAGTTTTCCACCATATACATCCTATTGTAATTCAGGTGGAACTTACTCAAAAACATCTAGGCAATTCACAAAGAATTAAATTGATCTAGGTTTCCCTTCAATTTATACTCCATGCTTTCCCAATTCATTCATCAAATTAAATCATGATCTTCTGCCTTTTAACTTACTCAAGTATCCGAAGAGTTACATGAGACCATCATATTTCTATGAACCTCTCATCTCTTCACTAGAGACTTTAATAGGCATCATGAGACGTCCATTGTGAGAACACACATGTATTTTCTTAAGCAGTAAAATTCAAAACCAAGATTCTTTTCTAATCATCTAATTTTGGACCAGTAAATATAATTTCTTTTAGTCAACAATAAGCGAGATAAAACCATTTGAAATTACAGAGAATCATAAATAAATACACCGATCAAATCTTCGAATTTTATCCTTTTATATTGATTCCCTCAAAACAATATAAAATTAAAATTCACCGACATCTCAAGCACCGTGAGTCTGCAAGCCACGATAGTGTGGACGTTTACAAACCTGAACATTTACAAGAGAAGGTTTTACCCATTAATTTCATTTGTCAACCTAACCTCATGACAAAATAATTAATAGTCGGTTCCTCTTTAGCCATGCAAATAAAAGCAGTGACTCCGATGGGGAGGATACTTATTATTTACATCTAAGTGTACACCATTATTTGACCCCAAGTCCGCGGCCCAAGCTTATGTGCCTTACAGATGGAGAAGTACACACGCGCTCGGATAACTTCCTACAGTCATCAATTATAAGTCTGTACAGTGATGGGGAGGAAGACTCTAATGTCGACGCGCAAGTTTATTCACATTGCTAACAAACCAATAATGGAGGCCGCGGGAATTAATTACCAATCCCCTCTCCCACTTAGTTATTTAAAACTGAGGGTTTTTACATGCATATAATATTCATAAAATAAAATACGCAATTCTAGCATGCTCCTATCACGGCACATGAGGCAGTAAATCCCAGAGAGTCATGCATACATATATAACAATAATTAATAATTAAATCAATCATTAACAGTTATATATCAGCAAATTCGATTGTTCGCCATCAGGCACGAATATCAGCAAAGACTTCCACACTATCAAAATTTTGAAATTTCCAGATTGTCCAATTTTCGAAACCATCGATATCGACCGTCAATGTCGTCCAGATTATCAAAATCATCGATATCGACTAGATTATCAAATATTCGAAAAACATCAAGATTATCAACATTCCAAAACTATCGATATCGATCGTCGATATCGTCTAGATTATCGAAATCATCGATATCGACGAGCAACCATATACAACAATAATAGATAATTAAATCAATTATGTCAGTTATATATTAGGAATTAATTCAACATCCATATATAACAATAATAGACAATTAATTATAGCAGTTATATATTAGGAATTAATTCGACATCCATATATGACAATAATAGATTATTAAATCAATTATAGCAGTCATATATTAGTAATTAATTCGACATCCATATATAACAATAATATACAATCTATTATGGCAGTTATATATTAGGAATTAGTTTTCCTAAAATTGGATGTCTTATCCAACACTCTAGCAATACATGCATATAATATACCAAATATAATACGCAATCTAGCATGCTTCTATATAAGACAATAAATCATAGAGATCAGGCATCCATATATATATAACAATAATAGACAATTAAATCAATTATGACAGTTATATATATTAGGAATAAAAACGCCTCTAAATTTTAATGTCTTGTCCGACACTCCTACTGTGGAATCGATGCCTTAC
Source organism: Pogostemon cablin (assembly GCA_023678885.1). Taxonomy (NCBI): domain Eukaryota; kingdom Viridiplantae; phylum Streptophyta; class Magnoliopsida; order Lamiales; family Lamiaceae; genus Pogostemon; species Pogostemon cablin. The sequence goes on from CM042981.1 coordinate 21,116,904, forward strand.
GCAACAAGCAGGATTGCTTGTGCCCCAAGACGTCCATCGCCATATCCCACCGCCAATCGTGTCAGGGAGCGCTCCAAGTGCCTTGACGAGCGCCCCTCGCCCGGACTGTCGCTCGTCCAAGGGCCTACTTGCATGAAACCAAGTTCAGCCCAACGCGCAACACCAAACTACACCAACTGTCGTTCGTAGTTCGAAACTGTAAAACTCTCAGAATCCAATCTTCACCGTCCAGAATCTATTACAGTAAGTCCTGAACATGCTGTCCAAATTACAGATCGATCCAACGGTTATTTTGTGAGAAACGGCTCTTTTCCCTCGACTGCGCAAAACAGAATCGCCCAAAGATCTGCTTCTGTTTTCAGCGTAATCCCAGAAAGAACAAGCTCCAAATTCGATCTCCACCGTTCAGAATTTACATACACAAGGTATGAACGTTATGACCAAATTATAGCCCGATCCAAAGGATAGTTTGATAGAAACGGCTCTTTTCCCCTGACTGCGCAAAACAGAATTGCCCAAATATCTGCTTCTGTTTTCAGCGTAATCCCAGCAAGAAAAAGCTCGAAATTCGATCTCCACCGTTCAGAATGTACATCCATAAGGTCTGAATGTGCTGACCAAATTACAGCTCGATCTCACGGTTAGTTTGTGAGAACGGCTCTTTTCCCTCGACTGCACAAAATAGAATCGCCCAAAAATCTGCTTCTGTTTTCAGCGTAATCCTAGCACGAAAAAGCTTCAAATTCGATCTCCACCGTTCAGAATGTACATCCACAAGATCTGAACGTGCTGACCAAATTACAGCTCAATCCGATCGTTGAAACTCCGGTTATTGCCTCTACAATATCACTGCGCTGAATTTTCTCTCAAAAACGTGATTCAATTTTTGCCCTCTTTTTCTTCCTTGCATGTGAAATTGACGAACAGTTTTCGTCGAATCCTCTCACACACAACCATGGACGAGTAGATATGATACAGGGTATATATCACATAGGGATATTCATGGTTTGCGCAATAAAACCAAAACCCTAAACATGTGATCCTAATTCCGAAAAATTAATCACATAAACCCTATCCTAACGTGTCACGCTTCACCACGAAACCGAAACTCTGATACCAATTGTTGGCGCTCGATCGTTTGGTTAACGTGACCCGTTAGGGTTCCATGAATGTCTAACAAGCAGCGGAAGCAAGTAAACATGAAACGCATTACCTTTCACCAAGGGTTGATGTAGAGGTTGAATTCTCGCTGGCAGACTGCGCAGTCCCACGAGAATAGCCATAAGTTCCTCTTCTGATGTCGGAATTGAGTGGTCTTTGCGCTCAGACGATCCTCTCTTCGACGGCTTTCCATCAGTATATAATACATCAAAATCGAAGAACTGTACGATTTTATATGAATTTTGGAACATGACGAACTGCAGCAGCAAACGACCTTCCGGTCTTCTGCTGTATGTCCCAAGTCCGATCTCGACGTCGTGTGGGCGACGATCTACGAGACCTACTCAATCTGCTGTTCACTCTCTCTCTCGTATGTTAGGCGCAGAGTTAGGTTTAGAACAAACTGAGGTGACTTATATACATGGGCTACAGCAGGGACCAGGAGGAGAAATTGGGTTGGGCCTCCATTGGGCTTAAGTATCCAAACTTAGCCCAAAGCTTATACTTAAGTCCAATAATAATAATATATTCCACTAAAATATTATTACTGCACTACCGTACCAATCCCAAAATTACGTTTTGGGCTCCTTCTTATTATGAGCCCGTTAGTCTCCCCATGTTTAAGATATACAATGTCCATTAATTAATTTAAGTTACTGACAACTCAATTAATTAATACCTCATCCAAGAGTAATACCACTCAACCTCATTATCATGCCGGAATAAATTCCACCTGCAGGGTTTACATGATAATCCTTATGAGCTCCTCAAGGGGACATCATCAACCTATGACGGACACGGATTCCTTCTACAATCAACAGCACACCATAGAGACAGCACTACTTCCCAACTCATCGAGTTTGTTGATTTAATTACATGTAAATCTCACCCATTGATGAATCAAAGAAATACATACTGCCCTACGTGTCGAGGTTATTGTATAGGGATTAAGAGCACGAACTTCCATAATAACTGAGATCAAGTTCTCCTATAAGTCAGTATAAGTTGAACGATCTCAAGCGGTCCTGCTCAATACACACAAGTGCACTAATGTGATTCTATAGCCAAGACAAGCTAATACCAAACCACACTACAACCATTCCGATAGAGAGTCCCCGTCTATCTCAGTTGTGAGCATCTGTTTATACTTTATAAGGAAACCGATAATATGATCTTCCGCGTGTTGTCGCACAACATATTATCTACAATATAAAGTAAGTGGACTATTGCATCGAACATATAAATAAATTATAAGATGCAATCATTTGATCATATGATTCTCATTTCAAATTAATTGTTATAATATTGTTCATACAAAAAGCTAGACTTTTAGTATACAATCCAACAGTTTACTGCCCCCATCATTTTGGTTGGGGCTTCTTCACGCTTCACTTCATTTGTATTCTTGAAGAAATATTTGGCATCTACAAAGTAAGCTTCAGCTTCAGTAAACGGCTTATCATCATCGAACACCCTTTTCAATTGTTGCCTTTGCTATATTTGAAGCACTGGTGTAATGTAGAAGGGATCACGCCATTCTCATGCAGCCATGGGCGCCCCAAGAGCATGTTGTATGAAGTTTTTGCATCGATAACATGGAATAACACTATTGATTTCATCTCCTCGATCATCAAATCAAGAACAATCATGCCGAGAGTTCTTTGCCCTTCATGGTTAAACCCTTGGATAATCAACCGGCTATAATTGAGTTCATCCGTTGGTATTTCTAACTTCTTCAACATCCTTAAAGATAGGATGTTCACTGCTGAGCCTCCATCAACAAGTATACGCTTTACTTGCTGCCCTGGCGTATAACTAGTTACAAATAGAGGTCGGTTATGAGGCTGTGAACCCAACAACATGTCTTTATCTGTGAAGGTCACCTTCATAGAGTAAACCTTTTCCTTATCCTCAACTCATTCATCTTCACTACCCTCCTCACTCACCACGTGACACGAGCTTTCATCATGAATTTCCTTTACAGAAGTGAAGTTTGCGGTTGCTTTATCCTCCAACACAATTTTCCCCATCCTGGCCAGCTGCATGATCTTTTCCTTGAAGATGAAGTAATCATGAATGGGATGGCCCACAAATCTATGGTACTTCCAATATTTTAGGTCATTGGTTCGATTGGCTTCCTCTGGGTGCTTCATTTCAGGGAGTTCGATGAGTTTGTCTTTCATCAGATCATCGAATATGCCAAAAACATCAGAGTTCAGGAATGGATACTCTTTTTCTTGTATCTCCTTCAGGGTTAACCTTCTTTGCCCCCACTCTTGAGCAACTTGTTTCCCTTTCTCTTTCTTGTCATTCCCATTCATTTGACAGTAGCGGCGTTTGTGGCCATTGATTCTTTATTGAAGTTTCTGGCATAAGGCTTGCCCCCTTTCTTGGCTACTTGTCTATCTTTAGACTAGTAAGAATCTGATATTGGCGAGTGTTTGATTCCACTGGCAGCCATGCTCAATTCCATGTCATGAGCTCTCGTAGCCAACTCCTCAAAAGTCTTTGGCTGAATCCCTTTGAGTATGTAGAGTAAATTCTACTCCATCCCTTGGATGCACATTTCGATAGCAGAGCCTCCGAATAATCGGTCCTTGCAGTTTAAACTCAAATTTCTCCATCTATTGATATAGTCAATCACAGGCTCTTTCTTCAATTGGCGAGTATTAGTTAGCTCAGTCATGCTAACGATTCTCCTCGTGATGTAGAAACGATTGAGAAATTCATGCTCCATTTGTGCTCAACTATCAATGGATTCAGGCTGCAAGTTGATATACCAGTCGAAGACATTTCCTTTGAAAGAGCGAATAAATTGCCTCACCATATGGTCTTCATAAGTACCAGCATTATTGCACGTCTCAATGAAGTGTGCTACGTGCTGTCTCGAGTTTCCCTTGCCATGAAATTGTTGGAACTTGGGAGGCTGGTAGCTAGCTGGCATCTTTAAGTTGTTCACTCTTTTTGTGTATGGCTTGACATAAGTGATGGTAGGCTTGGAAGTCTCCTCAAACCTCTCCTTTATCGTTCCAAGTATAATGTCCTTCAGCCGAAAGTCGCACTCCCCTTTTAGTTTGCTCTTTTTCAGTAGTTTGGCATTTTGTGAACTCTTCTACCTCACTCTCATCTGCAACTCCTTTTCCGTTTGCACGGCTAGTCTCCTCGATGTCTCTTTTTACCATCAGTTGGGAGATCTTTGTGTTTTGGGCCTCTATGTGTTTTGTGAGCCCTTTGATAGCTTTCATCATATTTGCTAGTTGCTCCTCAATAGTTGTAGTATATGCCATGATTACTGGAGCTGCACTTGAATCAGATGAAGAGCTTGAAGATGAATGAGGGTGTGAGCATGCAGAGTCCTCATCACTATTCTCCTTCACGGGTGGCTGTTTTCTCGAAGCCACTTCGACTGAAGAGTTAGATCCAGAGGAGGCCTCCGACAGAGCTTTCTTTGACATACTCCTTGTGACAACAACCACATATTCATTCAATGAATCGAAGAGCTTGGAATCAGCAGTCCTTCCCACTGTGATCTTGACAGGCGTCATTTTGTGTTTTCAAAGTTGTAGAGAGAAGAGATGAGAGGTAGAGATACTAAAATTTTTAACAACAAATTTTGTATTTATAATAAAATAAATACAAGTTGAATTACAATGATAATCTATAAGGATTAAACTTGAAAATTTAGGAAACAATCTCTATATATCCTCAGTTTCTTCTCTTGAACCAATTTGGACTTGACTTTAACTTGAGTGTGGTGCGCTAACTATGTTGACTGCGCTAGCTTTGTGTGTTGAGTCGGATCTTCAGTTAAAGCTTGTCCGAGCTCAAATTTGGCCTTTGTAATGTTTATCCAGAGGCGTCGAGCCTTTGTTTGGATTAAACGTGCTTGCTGTGAGAAACACTCGATATGGAGGACTTAGCACCTTTATCCCGGGTCATATGTTGTTCTTGACTTGAAGAACAATGAAGAACTTAGTGTATGAAAAACACTCGATCTGGGGGCTTAGAACCTTAATCCCGGGTTGTATGCCGTTCTTATCTTGAAGAACACTGAAGAACTTATTGTATGGAAAACACTCGATCTGGGGGGCTTAGCACCTTAATCTCGGGTCATATGCTGTTCTTGCCTTGAAGATCATGAGGAGCGTTGCTCGTGTTTCAATCTCTTCAGAGCATTGTCATCTTCGGATGCTTCAGTGTGTCAAATGAAGAGAGGAGACCCCTTTATATAGGTGAGAGGTGAAGACTCCCTCATTAATATCTTGCATTTTGATTGGTCCACTCTATTTGGGCCATATCTTGCGGGCTTGGGCCTTCACTTGTTTGGGCTGTAATCAAGCCTATTTTATTTGGGCCTGATTTAATTTATATGGACTTGTTTGGCTTAAGTCATGCCTCATTTGATTTTGGCTTACATGACTTGGGCCAGACCTCATTTAATTTTGACTTGTTTAACTTGGGCAAAGTCTCATTTAATTTAAGCCCCATTTAATTTGTTGGGCTTAAATTAATTATCAATTATTTATTAATCTATTTTTAGGAAATTTTATTTAAATTCCACAATAAATTAATAATTAATATTTAATCCAGAAAATCCACATGTCGCTATTTAATTGGACCATAAATTAAAAGTGCTTACAATGAAAAATAAGAGAAGAGGCTTAAATGGATACCTAAGTGGAAAAGGGGGGTGCAAGGGGAAAAGAAAGTGGGGGAGAAGGTCAAAGAAGAGGAGTACAAACGTGACTATTGGGGTATTCCAATCACTCCATTCCCTATTCCATATCCACAAATGTTTGTAAAAGAGGAGAAGAAAAAGGAGTTTGAGGAACATGTGAAGAATCTTAAGAAATAGTTTGAGGAGAAAAAGAGAAAAGAACTACCTGAAGCAAGTGAGTCGATGCAAAAAGGGGGGACTACAAAGGTTGGTGATCCGGGACAGTTCATAATCCCTTGTGATAAAAATAAATACCATTATCACGTTTACAAGGCGATCAGTCGATGATATATGGGTCGGTAGATATTAAAACTATTAATCGACCACTAGACTGACAAACTGACCGACTGTACTAGGAATTTGCTACCTGAATGATCTAGAAATTTCAAAGGGAGACCTTCGGAAAATAGACATGTTAAAAAGTAATCTCATTATCAAGTTTACAAGGTGATTGGTCGATGATATGTGGGTCGGTAAACATTGGAACTATTAAATGCCCATAAGGCCAACCAACCGACCAACTCTACTGTAGAACTCTTACCCGACTGATCTAGAAATAGCAAAGGGGGACCATCGAAAAATAAACGCGTTAAAAATTAATCTCATTATCAAGTTTAAATGACGATCGGTAGATGATATGTGGGTAGGCAGACATTGGAACTATTAACTGACCACCATACTGACCAACCCTCCTATAGAACTCCTACCCCATTGATTTAAAAATAGCAAAGGGGGACCTTCACAAAATAGTCGCGATAAAAAGTAATCACATTATCAAGTTTACAGGATGATCAGTCGATGATATGTGGCTCAGTAGGCATTGGAACTATTAATCGACCACCCGACCGACCAACCGACCGACCCTACTGTGGAACTTCTACCAAACTAATTGAGAAATAGCAAATGGGGAACTTCGCAAAATAGACGCGATAAAAAGTAATCTAGCTATCAAGTTTAAAAGGCGATCGGTGGATGATATGTGGGTCAGTAGATTTTGTTATCATGTTAAAAGGGTAATCGATCGATGATATGTGGGTTGGTAGATATTGGAACTATTAACTGATCACCAAACCGACAAACCAACCGACCTTACTGGAGTATTCCTGCCCGATTGATCAAGAATAAGTAAATTATGACATATGAAAAATAGACGCGATAAAGAGTAATCTCATTATTAAGTTAAAAGAGCGCACTAGATCGGTTGGTCCGCATGTCCTCCTTTTTACTTGTTAATGAGATTACTTTATATCGTGTCTATTTTTAGAAGGTCCCCCTTTGCTATTGCTAGATCAGTCGGGTTGGAGTTCCACAGTAGGGTCGGTCAGTTTGTCGGTCAGGTTGTCGGGTATTAACTTGATAAAGAGATTACTTCTTATCGCGTTTATTTTTCAAAGATACCCCTTTACTATTTCTATTATCAGTAGGGTAGGAGTTCCACAGTAGGGTTGGTCAATTGGCCGATTTAGTGGTTAGTTAACAGTTAAAGGGGCACCTTTAGAAAGTAAAAAAGACAAAAAGTAATCTTGTTGTCAAGTTAAAAGGGCGACCGATCAATTTTATATTGGTCGGTAGACATTGGAACTATTAACCGACCACCAGACAGACCAACCTACTAAACCTACTGTGGAACTCCTACTTGACTGTTATAGAAATAGCAAAGGGAGACCTTTAGAAAATAGACGCGATGAAAAGTAATCCCATTATCAAGTTTAAAAAGCAATCGATCGATGATATGTGGGTCGGTAGATATTGGAACTATTAACCGAGCACTAGACCGATCAACCGACCGACCCTACTATGGAACTCCTACCTGACTGATCTATAAATAGCAAAGGGAGACCTTTGGAAAATAGATGCGTTAAAAGTTAATATTATTATCAAGTTTACGAGGCGATCATCGATGATATGTGGGTCGGTAGACATTGGAACTATTAACCAACTACCAGACCAACTAACCGACTGACCCTACTGTGGAACTATTACTGATTGATCTAGAAATAGCAAGTAATCCTACCCGACTGGACAATGAGATTACTTTTTACCGCGTATATTTTCCGTATGTCCCCATTTCCTAATTCTTGACATGTTAGGTAAAAGTTCAACAAAGGGTCTTTGGAGAATATATGTGATAAAAAGTAATCTCATTATCAAGTTTAAAGGGTGATGGGTCGATGATACGTGGTTCGGCAGATATTGGAACAGTGAACTGACCACTAAACCGACCAACGACTGAGCAAAAGTCTTATCTAGAAATAGCAAAGGGGGACCGACCCTACTAGAGAACTCCTACCCAACTAATCAAGAAATAGCAAATGGTGAACTTTAAAAAAATAGACTCGATAAAAATTAATCTCATTATGAAGTTCAAAGGGCGATTGTTCAATGATATATGGATCGGTAGACATTAAAACTATTAACTGACCACTTGACCGACCAACCGACCGACCCTATTGGAAAACTCCTACCCGACTGATTTAGAAATAGCAAAGGGGGACCTTTAGAAAATAGACCTGATAAAAAGTAATCTCATTATCATGTTTACAAGGTGATCGGTCGATGATATGTGGGTCGGTAGACATTGGAACTATTAACCAACCACCAAACCGACCAACTGACCAACCGATCGACCAACCTACTGACCCTACTGTGGAACTCCTAACCGATCGATCTCAAAATAGCAAAGGGAAACCTTAGGAAAATAGACGCGATAAAAAGTAATCTTATTATCATGTTAATACCCGACCACCTGACCTACCAACACCCTAGTGTGGAACTCCTACCTAACTAATCTAGAAATAGCCTAGAGGGACCTTTGGAAAATAAATACGATAAAAAATAATCTCATGTTGGAACTGTTAATCGACTACCAACCCGACCAACCGACCGACCCTACTAGAGAGCTCATATTGACTAGTCGAGAATCAAAAAATGGGAACATATGGAAAATAGATGCGATAAAAAGATCGACCAACTGACCAACCCTACCGGGGGACTCTACTATGGAACTCATATGTGGGTCGGTAGACGTTAAAACTATTAATCGACTACCAAATCGCCCAACCGACCGACCTTACTGTGGAAATCCTACTCCACTATTCGAGAAATAGCAAATGGGGACCTTCGCAAAATAGACACGATAAAAAGTAATCTTGTTATAAAGTTTATAAAATGATCAGTAGATGATATGTGGGTCTGTTGACGTTGGAACTATTAACTAACCACCAAAACGACCAACCGACTGATCCTATAGTGGAACTCCAATGTCTACCGACCCACATGTCATTAATGGATCCCCCTGTAAACTTGATGATGAGATTAATTTTTATCGCGTCTATTTTCCAAAGGCTCCCATTTGCTATTTTTAGATTAGTCGGGTAGGAGTTCTACAATAGGGTTGGTCGGTTAACGAGATTACTTTTTATCGCGTCTATTTTCCAATGGTCCCCCTTTGCAATTTCTAGATCAGTCGGGTAGGAGTTCCATAGTAGGGTCAGTCGGTTGGTCGGTCAAGTGGTTGGTTAATAGTTCAAATGTCTACCATCCCACATATCATCGTCAACTCGCCCTGTAAACAAAATAATGAGATTAATTTTTAATGCGTCTATTTTTCAAAGGTCCTTCTTTCCAATTTCTAGATCAGTCTGGTAGAAGTTCTATAGTAGGGCTAGTCTGTTGGTTGGTCTTGTGGTCGGTTAATTGTTCCAATGTCTACCGACCCATATATCATGACCAATAGCACTGTAAACTTTATAATGAGATTACATATTATCGCGTCTATTTTCTAAAGGTCCTCCTTTGCTATTTTTAGATTAGTCGGGTAGGAGTTCTAAGTTTTTTCAAAGTTCCCCTTTTACTATGTTTAGATCAGTCGGGTAGAAGTTCCACAATAGGGTTGGTCAGTTGACCCACATATAATCGACCGATCGTAAATTTGATAATGGGATTACTTTTTTTCAAGTCAATTTTTCAAAGGGCCCCCTTTGCTATTTCTCAATCAATCAGGTGGTCATGTATTATTTTTGTTGGCTTCCAACCCACATATCATCTACCGATTGCCCTATAAACTTGATAATAAGATAACTTTTTATCATATCTATTTTTTTAATGTCCCCCTTTGCTATTTCTAGATCAATCGGGTAGGAATTCCACAGTAGGGTCGGTCGATTGGTCGGTAAGGTGGTCGGCTAATAGTTCTAATATCTACCGACTCATATATCATCAACCGATCGCCCTATAAACTTGATAATGAGATTAATTTTTAACGTGCCTATTTTTCCAAGGTCTACCTCTGCTATTTCTTGATCAGTCGTGTGGCAGTTTTATAGTAGGGTTGGTCAGTTGGTTGGTCCAGTGGTTGGTTAATAATTCCAATGTCAAACGACCCACATATAATCGATTGATCACCCTGTAAACTTGATAATGAGATTACATTTATCATGTCTATTTTTCAAAGGTCCCCTTTTGATATTTTTAGATCAGTTGGGTAGGAGTTCTACAGTGTTTCCAAAGGTCCCCCATTGCTATTTCTAGATTAGTCAGGTAAGAGTACCATGGTAGGATTGGTCGGTTGGTCGGTCGGGTGGTCGGTTATTAGTTCCAATATCTACCGACCCATATATCATCGATCGATCGTCTTGTAAACTTGATAATGAGATTACTTTTTATCGCATCTATTTTCTGAAGTTCTCCCTTTACTATTTCTAGATAAGTTGGGTAGGAGTTCTACAGTAGGGAGTAGGGTTTGTTGGTTGGTCGATCTACTGGTCAGTTAATATTTCCCAAGTATACCGACCCACATATCATTGATCGATCTCCCTTTTAATTTGATAATGAGATTACTTTTTATTTTGTCTTTTTTCCAATGGTCTTCCTTTGTTATTTCAAGATCAGTCGGTAAGAGTTCTAAAGTAGGATTGGTTGGTTAGTTGGTCTAGTGGTCAGTTAATAGTTCCAATGTCTACCCACCCACATATCATAGACCAATCACCCTGTAAACTTCATAATGAGATTATTTTTTATCACGTCTTTTTTTCAAAGGTCCTCATTTGCTATTTCTAGATCAGTCAGGTAGGAGTTCTATTGTAGGGTTGGTTGATTGGTCGGTCTGGTGGTCAGTTAATAGATCCAATGTCTACCGACCCACTTATCATTGACTGATCGCTCAATAAACTTGAAAATGAGATTACTTTTTATCGCATCTATTTTCCAAAGGTCCCCCTTTTCCATCTTTAGATCAGTCGGGTAGGAGTTCTATTGTATGGTTGGTCGGTTAATGAGATTACTTTTTATTGCGTCCATTTTCTAAAGGTCCCCTTTTTCCATTTCTAGATCAGTCGAGTTGGAATTCCATAGTAGGGTCTGTCAGTTGGTCAGTTCGATAGTCGGTTAATAGTTCCAACGACTACTGACCCACATATCACCGACCGATCGCCCTGTAAACTTGATAATGAGATTAATTTTAACATGTCTATTTTCCAAAGTCCCCCTTTGCTATTTCTAGATCAGTCTGGTATGAGTTCCACAGTAGGATCGGTCGGTTGTCGTCAATTGGTCGGTTAATTGTTCCAACGTCTACCAACCCGTATATCATCGATCGATCACCCTGTAAACTTGATAGTGAGAAAAATTTTAAACGTATTTATTTTTCATAGGTCTCCCTCTGCTATTTCCATTGGTCAGTCTAGTGGTCGGTTAATAATTCCAATGTCTATCGACCACATATCATAGACCGATCACCCTGTAAACTTAAAAATTAGATCATATTTTATCTGTCTATTTTTCAAAGGACACCCTTTGCTATTTCTAGGTCAGTCTGGTATGAGTGATATAGTTTTTTCAAAGGTCCACCTTTGCTATTTTTAGATCAGTCGTGTAGGAGTTCCACACTATGATTGGTTTGTTGGTCGGTCTGGTGGTCGGTTCATAATTCCAATGTCTATCGAACCACATATCATCGACCGATCACCCTATTAACTTGATAATGAGATTACTTTCTGTAGCGCTATTTTAAAAAGGTCCCCATTTCCTATTATCGATCAATCGGTTAGGAGTTTTACAGTAAGGTAGGTCGGTAGGTCAATCTGGTGGTCTGTTATTAGTTTTAATATCTACCGACCCACATATCATCGGTCGATCGCCCTGTAAACTTGATAATGAGATTACTTTTTATCGCATCTATTTTCCAAAGGTCTTCCTTTGCTATTTCTAGATCTGTCGGGTAGGAGTTCTATTGTTGGGTTGTCGGTTGGTAGGTCTCGTGGTCGATTAATAGTTCCAATGTCTACGGACTGATCGCCTTGTAAACTTGATAATGAGATTACTTTTTATAACTTCTATTTTCCAAAGATCCTTCTTTGCTATTTCTAGATCAGTCAGGTAGGAGTTCTACAATTGAGTTGGTCGGTTGGTAGGTATGGTAGTTGGTTAATAGTTCCAATGTCTACTGACCCACATATCTGTTGGATTGTATACTAAAAGTCTAGCTTTAGTATGAACAATGTCATAACAATATTTGAAATGAGAATTATTGATCAAATGATTGCATCTTATAAACTTATTTTATATGCATGATGCAATAGTCCATTTACTTTATACTGTAGATAATATGTTGTGCGATAACACGCAGAAGATTATATTATCGGTTTCCTTATAAAGTATAAACAGATGCTCACAACTGAGATAGACGGGGACTCTCTATCGGTATGGTTGTAGTGTGGTTTGGTATTAGCTTGTCTTGGCTATAGAATCACATTAGTGCACTTGTGTGTATTGAGCAGGACCGCCTGAGGTCGTTCTTCTTATACTGACTATATAGTAGAACTTGATCTCTGTTATTATGGAAGTTCGTGCTCTTAATCCCTATACAATAACCTCGACACGTAGGGCAGTATGTATTTCTTTGATTCATCAATGGGTGAGATTTATATATATTAAATCAACAAACTCGGTGAGTTGGGAAGTAGTGCTTTATCTATGGTGTGCTGTTGATTGTAGAAGGAATCCATGTCCGTCATAGGTTGATGATGTCCCCTTGAGGAGCTCATAAGGTTTATCATGTAAATCTTGCAAGTGGATTAATTTCTGGCATGATAAAAAGGTTGAGTGGTACTACTCTCGGACGAGATATTAATTAATTAGAGTTGTCAGTAACTTAATTAATTAATGGACATTGAATATCTTAAACATGGGGAGACTATCGGGCTTATAATAAGAAGGAGCCCAGAACATAATTTGGGATTGGATGGGTAGTGCAATAATAATATTTTAGTGGACTATATTATTATTATTGGATTTAATTAAAAGCTTTGGGCTAAGCTTGGTTAATTAAATTCAATTGAGGCCCAGCCCAATTTCTCCTCCTGGTCCCTGCAGTAGCCCTTATAAATAAGTTATCTCAGTTCCTGTTAACCCTAAGTCAGTGCCTCATTTGACAGTTAGAAAGAACAGGAGCAGATTGAGAGAATTCTGCGGATTGTTGCCCACACAACAGCAGGATTCAACTTGGGACATACTGCAGAAGATTGAGAGGTGGTTCTCTGCAACGGTTCATCCTCTACATCAATCCAGAAGTACGGTAAACAAGATTTAATTGCTTCCGCTATTTATTGTTTGCCTGTTTACTAACGATCACGTTTGAGCCACAAGATCCAATTGCCCAACAATTGGTATCAGAGCGTTGGTTTCGTGGTGAAACGTGAGACGTTAGGTTGGGTTTAGCCATATATGTGTTTATGGTCTGTTAGATAACATGTATGAATTGGATTATTTGATTATGTGTAATAATCTAGTTATAATCTCATGGGTTTTGTACTGTTATTGCTTTTACACCATAAAATACTATTTGTTTTGTGTGATTGTTGTTGATTGTGACTGCTGGACACAACACACACTTTACTGAAACCCTCTATGTTTTTTTTTTTTAAACCACACATACGTGACTGTACACGATGAAAGAAGAAGACGAAGAGGCGACCGCTGGTGCATTTAGGCGAGGCAGACGGCGGTTTCCGGGCGAGTCCCCTGGTCACGGTAGAGCGGTCAGCATGGTGGTTCCGGGAAGGCTGGGTTTTCCTTCCCATAGTGTCGACACGGTTCTTCGCTGCGCACTGACTTCCGGCTCGTGGCAAGCGTGGCAGGAATCGACCGGCGACCACCTGTTGGAAGCCGGCGTTTCTTTGCTGGTGGATTCCTGGAGCGCAGTCGGCGAATACTGGTTGGGCTCTGGGCAGATCAACGATCAGTTGGCGCTGCGGATTGAGTCTGGGTAGAGGCGAGGCGCGCTAGATGGCACGATTGCGTCCTTAGTTGCTGGGCTGATGAGCGCGAGTTTCTGTCTTGGGCTGACGATAGGCAGCTAATGGCACGATTACGGTGGGCTGACGGCGCGTCTGCTGGTAGCAGCGGCCACCAAGTCGCGCCAGTTTAAGCTGCGGCGCCGGTGGAAGCCTCGCATAACTACTGCCGCAAGTAATCAGGTTGTGGCGCGGCGGTGCGACTGTTATGTGCGTGCTGGACGTTGCGGGATCAACTGAGGTGGCCCTGGACATCGGCGTTCCTGGTCGTTGGCTGGGAGAGACGCCGGTGTTGACTTCACGCTGGACAGTTTAGCGATGTAGCGGCTGGGTTTCTTTTAGGGCAGCAGCTTGCTTTTGGGCTGCCCTATTGGGCCCATTTTTTTTAACTTAGGTGCTTTGGGCTGTCTCCAGTTGGGCTCTATTTTAATTAAATGGTAATGGGCTGCTGGGCTGCTGGATTTTAATTAATTGTGGATAATGGGCCAAGCATAATAAATTAATTTTAATAAGCTAATTTTGTGCTTGTGGGCTTGGTGGATTTATTTGGATTTGGGCTAAGATTATGGGCCATGGATAATGGGCTTGATTAATTAATTTAATCTGCTACTCATTTTGTGCTTATTTGTTGCTCTTGGGCCCATTTAATTGATCCACTAATTATGCAATTAATTAATGTTATATAACTGATTAATTGATTTAATTATCAATTATTGTTGTATATGTGAAAGGCATGTTCTATGTGATTTATTTATTTAAATTGCTGTTAATAGAAGCATGCTTGAATGTATATTTTATTTCTGAAATATTATATGCATGTTAAAAACCCTCGGTTTTAAATAACTAAGTGGGAGAGGGAATTGGTAATTAATTCCCGCGGCCTCCATTATTGGTTTGTAAGTGATGTGAGTAAACTTACGTGTTGGCAACAGGCCTTCCTCCCTAACGGATGAGTTTATTCACGGATCACTGGTACAGACTTCATAAATAATTATTGTTTGTAATGTGACACATAAACTTGCGTGTTGGCATAGGCCTTCCTCCCTAACGGATGAGTTTGTGTGTGGTACACTGGTACAAACTTATAATTGATGATTGTAGGAAGCTACCCGAGCGCGTGTGTACTTCTCCAACTGTAAGGCACATAAGCTCGCGCAGTGGACTTGGGATCAAATAATGGTGTACACTTAGGTGTAAATAATTAGTATCCTCCCCAACGGAGTCACTGCTATTATTTGCATGGCTAAAGAGTAACCGACTATTAATTATTTTGTCATAAAGTTAGGTTGACAAATGAAATTAATGGGTAAAACCTTCTCTTGTAAATGTTCGGGTTTGTAAACGTCCACACTAACGTGGCTTACAGACTCACGGTGCTTGAGATGTCGGTGAATTTTAATTTTATATTATTTTGAGGGAATCAATATAAAAGGATAAAATTCGAAGATTTGATCGGTAAATTTATTTGTGATTCTCTGAATTTCGAATGGTTTTAGTCTCACTAATTGTTAACTAAAAGAAATTATATTTACTTGTCCAAATTAACTGATTAGAAAAGAATCTTAATTTTGAAATTTACTGCTTAAGAAAATACATGTGTCCTCTCAAAGGACGGCTCATGATGCCTATTAAAGTCTTTAGTGAAGAGATGAGAGGAACATAGAAATATGATGAACTCATGTAACTCTTCAGATACTTGAGTAATTTAAAAGGCGCAAGATCATGATAGAATTTGATGAATGAATTGGAAAAGCTTGGAGTATAAATTGAAAGGGAAACCTAGATCAATTTTATTCTCCATGTTTAGCCTTGATGTTTTGAGAAAGTTCTACCTGAAATACTAGAGGATGTATATGGTGGGAGACTTCTGACAAAACATGTGGCAAAGGAAAGCCATTTTCATCATAAAGTGAACAAGTTTAATATCTTATTCACTAGTTGTTTAAACATGATTAGTGATGGCATCTATTAACACGAAGTATGTAGATACTGGAATCACTAAATGTTTATTACTAAGTGAGGATAAGATAGTAATAACATGGGTAAAACTACAAAGGTAGTGCCTATTGCAGTGGGAGTTGTTTATTTATCTCATGATAAGAATAAACGATTGATTATGAGAAATTGTCTTTACGTACGTATCATAGAAAGAATTTAATTTCGGTTTCTATGCATTAACGGATGGATACTTCATTTCATTTAAATGACATGGTCATAGAAATGAGGAATGAGGCTATAACCCATTAAAGTACAATGGTGGATAATTTGGATACTCTTGAATCATGCACATCCCACAGATGCAATAAATAGTAATTAAATAATGCATCTTCTAATATTAGTAAGAGAAAGGAACCTTCGGAAATGAACTAAACATACATTTGGCGTCTATGACTAATTCATTTTACTGGAGTAGGATTCAAAGGTTGATAGCCGATAGACCGTAAGGTTTATCTGAAGTGGAAACTATCGGACTTGCGAGTCGTGCTTGGAAGTAAAATTGATTAACTGCCTTTTCTAGGCTGTGGGGTGTAGAGCCAAAGATATATATGTTGGAATTAGTTCATTCTGATTCAAGCGAACCTAACAATATCCAGACGAGAGGTGGTTATGAATATTCAAAGATTATTCTGGGAACCGATATATTTATTTGATGCACTGCATGTCTAAGTTCTTGGATTAATTCAAGAATTGCAAGATTGGTACAGTGAAGCATCATGGAAAATATATTAAGTCATTACGATTTAATCGTGATGGCGAGTACCTCTTAGGATAGTTAGGAGCTGTTAATCAGAAGTTGAGATTAAATCTCAAGTAGTCTACACCGGGCGATCCCCAGCTGAATGGTGTGGTGGATAGAAGGAATAAGACTCTTATGGTAATGATTAGATAGATGAAGAATTATTTAGAATAATTAAATTCATTTTATGGATATGCCCTAGATACAGTAATTCGTGAAACGTTTGTCTGTATATGGGATATTCTAGAAAAATGGATAGTGATTTATTTAGTCCAAAAAGATCGAAGGGTAATTGTTAACACAATAACCATATTTTTGGAAAAGGACTATGTAATAAATCACAAGCCCATGTATAAGTTGTTCTAAAGGAAGTGAGAGGAAAACACTAAGTATAAGTACCAAGTGTACAAGAGGATATACCACAAGGTAAACTGCAACGCGTGTCACGTCTGATACACAATTACATGTAGTGCCTTGTCGTAGTGGGAGGGTTGTTTAACAACCCATAAATATATGTTTTGGGAGAGTCGTGAGACTTGATCCCTAGTGAACATGGTATTATCCCACGGATACGACGTAGCACTACAAGATGAAAATGCGGAATCTTAGTAAGTTGCAATGTATGTTGAAATAGAATCTACGGATTCTGAATAAAGTCTGGGAGCTTATAGGACCACTAAATGGTATAAAAATCATTGCAAGTGGTCAAGGGAAATAAAAGAGGATCAAATGGAAAGGTGAAGACCTTGAAAGCAAAGCTTGTTGCGAAAAAGTGTACTCAGAAAGAAATGGTTCGATTATGAGGAAACATATTCGCTGGTAGCTATGCTTAAGTTGATCCGGATTCTTTTATGTATTGGTGCTCATATTGAAATATGAGGAACAGCAAATAGATGTCAAGACAGCTTTCCTGATTGGAAGTTTTGAGGAAAACATCTATGTGAAGCAACCAGAGTGATTCATTGCAAAGTACTAATAGCATTTTGATAGTAAGCTTAAAAGTGTCCAGCGATGGACTAAAAGCAACCTTTGAGATCGTGAAGCATCTGTTTTGATTAGGTAATCCAGTGGCATGGATTTAAATCAATGAGCGGATGTGTCTTATGTGTTGTAAAGAGTGACGGAAACGTGGTGGTGTTTTTTGTACTATACGTAGATAGTATCTTGCTCATTGGAGACAATGAAAGAGTATTATCGGGCGTATGGGTACGGTTAATAAAGCGGTAGTAATGAAGGACTTAAGAAAGGCAAAATACATCCTTTTGATCACGGTAATACGGATCACAAGAAAGGATGTTATGCTTATCTCAAGTTTCATAAAATGATACAGTCCATACTCGTTTAGCATGTAAATTTATCTAAGTGAATGTGTCTTTGAGACACAAAAAGAAGATAAAGGAGATGAAAGCGATTCCTTATGCTTCGGCGAATAAGGAAGCTTAATCTTAGGAATGCTATGAACGAAGTTGGATATCTGTGTTGCTGAACGCATGAACAGAAGGTATCAACGTAACCCGGAACAAGAATGATGAACTGTAGTAAGACATATATAAAGTGCCTGAGTAGGACTGGAAATTATATGTGGATTTACTAAACAGATTCACTGCTTCTTGTGGATTACGTAGATTCAGATTTTTAGTCAGATTGGACGGCAGTAAATTCTCCTCAAAGGTTATGTGTTTAATTTTAGGAAGTAGAGTCATAATGTGGAGGAGTGTTATATAGAAATATATTTCAGACTCCGGACTCCATCATGGAAAGATGATGAATTGGAGCCTATGAGGCAGCCAAAGTATCTATATGACTCTAGAGACTTCATGATGGACTTTGAAGTGTTTCTAAGTTTGCCCAAGGTAATCACAATTTACATTGATGATATTGGTGCAGTTGCAAACTTGAAGAAATCACAAGTCCATAAGGCAATTAAACACATGGAGCGCGAGTACCACCTGCTACGAGAAATCGTATGATGAGGCGAAGGTTGTTGTCGCCTAGATTGCATCGGATGATGACCTAGTAAACCATTTACAAGGATCTTAAGGCGAGAGCTTTTAATGGTCGTGTAGTGGGAGTAGGAATCAGATGTATGGCAGAAGACATGACAGCATAGTCTTTTAGTATAAGTGGGAGATTGTTGGATTGTATACTAAAAGTCTAGCTTTAGTATGAACAATGTCATAACAATATTTGAAATGAGAATTATTGATCAAATGATTGCATCTTATAAACTTATTTTATATGCATGATGCAATAGTCCATTTACTTTATACTGTAGATAATATGTTGTGCGACAACACACAGAAGATCATATTATCGGTTTCCTTATAAAGTATAAACAGATGCTCACAACTGAGATAGACGGGGACTCTCTATCGGTATGGTTGTAGTGTGGTTTGGTATTAGCTTGTCTTGGCTATAGAATCACATTAGTGCACTTGTGTGTATTGAGCAGGACCGCCTGAGGTCGTTCTTCTTATACTGACTATATAGTAGAACTTGATCTCTGTTATTATGGAAGTTCGTGCTCTTAATCCCTATACAATAACCTCGACACGTAGGGCAGTATGTATTTCTTTGATTCATCAATGGGTGAGATTTATATGTATTAAATCAACAAACTCGGTGAGTTGGGAAGTAGTGCTTTATCTATGGTGTGCTGTTGATTGTAGAAGGAATCCATGTCCGTCATAGATTGATGATGTCCCCTTGAGGAGCTCATAAGGTTTATCATGTAAATCTTGCAAGTGGATTAATTTCTGGCATGATAAAAAGGTCGAGTGGTACAACTCTCGGACGAGATATTAATTAATTAGAGTTGTCAGTAACTTAATTAATTAATGGACATTGAATATCTTAAACATGGGGAGACTATCGGGCTTATAATAAGAAGGAGCCCAGAACATAATTTGGGATTGGATGGGTAGTGCAATAATAATATTTTAGTGGACTATATTATTATTATTGGATTTAATTAAAAGCTTTGGGCTAAGCTTGGTTAATTAAATTCAATTGAGGCCCAGCCCAATTTCTCCTCCTGGTCCCTGCAGTAGCCCTTATAAATAAGTTATCTCAGTTCCTGTTAACCCTAAGTCAGTGCCTCATTTGACAGTTAGAAAGAACAGGAGCAGATTGAGAGAATTCTGCGGATTGTTGCCCACACAACAGCAGGATTCAACTTGGGACATACTGCAGAAGATTGAGAGGTGGTTCTCTGCAACGGTTCATCCTCTACATCAATCCAGAAGTACGGTAAACAAGATTTAATTGCTTCCGCTGTTTATTGTTTGCCTGTTTACTAACGATCACGTTTGAGCCACAAGATCCAATTGCCCAACAATATCTTCGGCCTATTGCCCTGTAAATATTATGATGAGATTACTTTTTAACGCACTATTTTCCGAAGGTCCCCTATGATATTTCTAGATCAATCGGGTAGGAGTTCTACAGTTTTTCCAGTGGTCCCTCTTTGCTATTTCTAGATGAGTCAGGTAAGAGTTCGACAATAGGGTTGGTCGGTTAATCGGTCTGGTGGTCGGTTAATACTTCCAATGTCTAGCGACCCTCATATTATCGACCGATCACTCTATGAACTTTATAATAAAATTATTTTTTATCGCGTCTAATTTTCAAAGGTCTCCCTTTACTATTTCTCGACCAGTCAGGTGGGAGTTCTATAGTAGGGTTGGTTAGTTGGTCGATCTGGTGATCGGTTAACAGTTCAAATGCCTACCAGCCCAAATATAATCGACCGATCGCCCTATAAACTTGATAATGAGATTACTTTTTATATTGTCTATTTTCCAAATGTCCCCCTTTGCTATTTATAGATCAGTCGGGTAAGAGTTCTACAGTAGAGTTGATCGGTTAGTCGGTCTGGTGGTTAGTTAATAGTTCCAATGTCTACTGATTCACATATTATCGACCGATTACCTTGTAAACTTGTTAATGAGATTACTTTTTATCACGTCTATTTTCTAAAGGTCCCCTTTTGCTATTTATAGATTAGTCAGGTAGGAGTTCTACATTAGGGTTAGTCGCTAGGTCGTTCTGGTGGTCGATTAATAGTTCAAATGTCTACTGAACCACATATCATCGATCTATCACCCTGTAAACTTGGTAATGAGATTAATTTTTTATCTCGTCTATTTTCGAATGGTCCCCCTTGGCTATTTATAGATCAGTCGGATAGGAGTTCTACAGTAGGGTTGGTCGGTTAACGAGATTACTTTTTATCGTGTTTATTTTCCAAAGGTCCCCCTTCGATAATTCTAGATCAATCGGGTAGGAGTTTTATTGTAAGGTTGGTCGGTTAACGAGATTACTTTTTATCGCGTCCAAAAGTACCTCTTAGCTATTTCTAGATCAGTCGGATAGGAGTTGCATAGTAGGGTCGGTCGGTTGGTCAGTCAGGTGGTTGGTTAATAGTTCTAACGTCTACTGATCCATATATCACCGAGCATTCGTCTTGAAACCTTGATAATGAGATTACTTTTTATCGCATCTATTTTTCAAAGACCCCCCTTTGCTATTTCTAGATCAGTCGGGTACAAGTTTTAAAGAGAGTTGGTCGCTTAATGAGATTACTTTTAATTGCGTCTACTTTCCAAAGGCCCCCTTTGCTATTTCTAGATATGTTGGATAGAAATTCCTTAGTTGGGTCGGTCGGTTAGGTTGTCAATTAAAAGTTCCAACGTCTACCGACCCACATATCATCCACCGATCGCCATGTAAACTTTATAAAGAGATTAATTTTTAATGCGTCTATTTTCCAAAGGTCCCTCTTTGCTATTTTTATATTAGTCAGGTAGGAGTTCTATAGTAGGGTTGGTCAGTTGGTCGGTTAGGTGGTTGGTTAATAGTTCTATCATCAACTGACCCACATATCATTGACCGATCGTCCTATAAACTTGATAATGAGATTAATTTTAACACGTCTATTTTCCAAGGCTTCCCTCTGTACTTTCTTGATCAGCCGGGTAGCAGTTGTACAGTAGGGTTGGTCAGTTAGTAGGTCTAGTGGTCAGTTAATAGTTCCAATGACTACCAACCTACATATCATCCACCAATCGCCCTATGAACTTGATAATGAGATAATATTTTGTCGCGTCTATTTTTCAAAGATCCCCCTTGATATTTCTAGATTTGTGGGGTAGGAGTTCTACAATTTTTCAAAAGGTCCCCCTTTGCTATTTCTAGATTAGTCAAGTAGGAGTTCCACTGTAGGTTTGGTTAGTTGGTCGGTCTAGCGGTCGGTTAAAGTTCGAATGTCTACCGACCGACCGCCTTGTAAACTTGATAATGAGATTACTTTTTATAACGTCTATTTTTCAAAGATCCTCCTTTGCTATTTCTAGATCAGTCGGGTAGGAGTTCTACAGTTGAGTTGGTCGGTTGGTAGGTCTGGTGGTTGGTTAATAGTTCCAATGTCTACCGACCCACATATCATCGATCTATCGCCCTTTAAATTTTATAATGAGATTACTTTTTACCGCGTCTATTTTCCAAAGGTCCCTTATGATATTTCTAGATCAATTGGGCAGGAGTTCTACAGTTTTTCCAGTGGTTCTCCTTTGCTATTTTTAGATGAGTCAGGTAGGAGTTCCACAGTAGGGTTGGTCGGTTGATCGGTGTGGTGGTCGGTTAACACTTCCAAAGTCTAGCGACCCACATATCAATGACCGATTGACCTGTGAACATTATAATGAGATTACTTTTTATTGCGTTTATTTTCCAAATGTCGGGGACTTTGCTATTTCTCGATCAGTTAGGTGGGAAGGTTGGTTGGTCGATCTGGTGGTCGGTTAATAGTTCAAACCAAATATAATCACCTGATCGCCATGTAAACTTGATAATAAGATTACTTTTTATATTGTCTGTTGATGAGAGTGAAAATAAGCATGTTTTAATATCCAATTTAACACATTTTTGATTGATATTGTAGTCTTATATGAGCACAAATGTCTTATATTCATTATATGTGAGAAAAAAGTGCACTTGAGGTGTTTTGTTGTGTTTTAGGTGGAAAAAGGATCAAAAGAGCCAAGTTTGAGAAAAGGTGCAATTTGTGCAAGAATGCTGATAAACGCACATCCAACTTGTGTAATTATTCTGTATTGATGTGGATTTCTGAACGGGAAGTGTGATACATGGTTGGGAAGCCACTGAAGAGAGGGTCGTTTTGGCGTAAAGAACATCCCATTCGGAGTCCGAACGAGGAAGTTAAGAGCAAAGTGGTGACGCCGCGCGAGCTGTGCCGAACAGAATTGCAGTGCTACTTTCCATGGCCTGTTACATATTCAACTCTTGGAGTTCTTGTAATTTCTTTATATGAATAGAAAGCCAAGGAAGAGAGGATCGCGTGAGCGCAAAAATCACTCAATTCGGAGGTCGAATGTGAAAGTTATACGCGAAACGGAGAGACTGCGCAAATCCAGTAGCAGGGTTCGACCTGTGGTTCGACCTGTGGCAAGTGGTTCGACCTGTTTGACAAGGTCGAACCTACGCTTCGGGAACTTACCAAATCCGTATTTTCGAGGCCAAAACGCGTGGGATCACTTAAAAAGCCCATTCCAAGCCCTAGAGACCTGATTACAAGTATAAAAGAAGGCTCATGCAGTCAAGAAAAACATCACCAATCACCGAGGAGAGGCCACAATCATACAACACCCCACAAGGGGGGATCACCCCCCATCCATCATCCACTTCCTTTCCTTCATCCATCCATCACTTTGAAGATTCGTTTGTGGAATCAAGAGGAGAACCAAGAGGAGGATTCAAGATGGAGAAGGGCATGAAGACGCCTACATCAAGGGTTTATTCGTTTCCTAATTTATCTTGTATTTTCCGGACATCCGGGTAAGATCTATCCAACACCCATGATTGTTCTTCGAAACATCATGGGCTAGAGCCTTTTTGGTAGATTTAGGAGTTTGAAGGTTTTATCTAGTTAATTGAACTTCCATGTATACACTCCGTACAATACTACTTGTGGTTTATTTTATATATGATTGTACTTTCTTAATCCATATTCACGGTCGTTTTGTGCATCTTCAATTGGTATATAGAGTCTGAATATATATCTTGGTTATAGATTGAGTGCGTTCACCGCTGAACAGGATTCCATGTTATGATTCTAAGTGAGGGGACTCCGAAGCTTCATTAGAACTATCATATATGAATACTTATTAATTGAATTGAATTCGGATTATTAAGTAGGATAAAGAGGATAACTTTATATTACCTATAAAGGGAGATCATATCGGGTTAGAGTACCAATCCTAGGGGGAAATAATTGATACTGATAGTACCTAGAAAGGGGGGTGAAATTATATCTCTTGCTCCGAGGTTATTCACACGTGTTACACGCATGTTTACTTGTGTCTATAGAGTAGATATGCATGGTTTAGTGATGCGTCCATATTCCACAAGGCAGAGTCGGACATTGACACATGGAAGGGAAGTTAATGAGTAAAACTGGATTATCCTAGAGTTACCTATTCTCCTACTTGATCCACCTACGTATTCTTCGAGTGATAGTTTATTTTATTTGTTATTTAATTTAGTATTTTAGTTATAATCAAACATCAAACTCTTATTGCTTTATCTTAATTAAATTAGATAATAATTTAATTGATAATACGCCGTCCCTTGGGTTCGATATTCACTTGGTCACCTTTCGAAACTATAATTGATATCCTTCATACTTGGGGATTAATTGTGTGTTGAGAAAACGCCTATCAAGTTCTTGGCGCCGTTGCCGGGGACGGCTGTCATTATTGATTTTATTATTTCTAGTTGATTAAGATATTTTTTTTCTTTTATTTGTGATTATTTATTTCTATCTAACCTTGAATTTTTTCGAGTTACTTGTGCGCTTGAAAAAAGGAGAGGAAGGAAAGGAGCGAATAACACTGTGAGCTAAACATGGCCGGAGCAAGGCAGAATCCGGATAATGTTGTCATACGTGAAATTTTCACGACCTATGGAATTGGTAACATGGGGTTGATAGGAGCAAGGGGGAAGATGATGATTTTGAGATACATCCCGCTCTTATTAACATGGTAGAGAAGAATCCCTTTTCTGGAGATTGTTTTGAAGATCCATATCAGCATCTCCGAAGATTTCTTGGTTATGCAAACACTCAAAAGGGAGCTGGAGCTAACGATAATGCTAGGCGGATTGCCCTATTCAAGTTCTCATTGATTGATAAGGCGGAAGCTTGGTATGAGACTCTTGATGCCACAGAATGCACTACATGGGACCAACGGCAGCAGAAGTTCTTGGAGAGATACATGCCACCCTCAAGGATCTTAAGAATGAAGCAAGAGATCACCCGATTTGTTATGAATCAAGGTGAGAAATTTTATGAGGCGTGGGACAGATTTAAAGACATGCTCAGGAGGTGTCCACAGCATGGAATGTCTAAGGCTGAATACATAAGCATCTTCTACTATGGATTGGATTGTGAGTCGCGTGTTTTTATTGATGCATCATCAGGAGGAGCGTTGTTATCTAAGACAGCACTTGAAGCGGAAAAGTTGTTTGAAGACATCTCTATGAATACACGTGACTGGCCTGTAGTGAGAGATAGAGGATCATATGTACTTGGCAAGGTAGCGCAGGTTGAACATCAAGTGAAGCCTAGTAGGGATGATGAGATCGTGTCTAGTCTAGCTAACATCAACAAGCTACTAGAATCCCAGCAAAGGCAGATCACAGAGTTGACACAAAGGGGGCTTAGTATGCGGCAGCAAGAAGTGAAGAGTGTTGAAGATACCTTCCATCGATACATGGCTGGGAATGATGCAAGGATTGATCATCTTGAGGATACCATGAATGTTGATCGTGTAGATTTATCTAAGAAATTGAAGGACCTTACTTTGGTTATGGGGCAGATGACCACGAACGTGAATCAATTAACACAAAAATTGGAGAATAAAGCCATCACGTTAAGGTCTGGAACGCAGTACGAGGGAACGACGAGGCCGAGATCAAATTTGGACATAGCTAATCCTCGGTTTGACCAACATCCAGAAGGTTTGACATGGCATTCAGGTCGAACCATGGTCGAACCTCACCATGCGGAGCACTCTGTTTTTCCAGAACACAGGTTCGACCAAAACCCAGAGGGTTCGACCTGTTCTGCAGGTCGAACCATGGTCGAACCTCTTTATCCAGAGTGCTATGTTTTGTCGCAGCAACGGTTCGACCACGACCGTAATGGTTCGACCAACCCAGCAGGTCGAACCCAGGTCGAACCGGAGGATATAAACTATACAGTGAGGCAGTTCGACCTAGGGGGCAGTGGTTCGACCTCTCAAACATGTCGAACCCACGTCGAACCCCAACTTCAGAAAGAGAGCAGTCTTCCAGGAGATAGGTTCGACCATTACGTACCTGGTTCGACCTCTCAAACAGGCCGAACCCAGGTCGAACCTCAAATTCAAAAAAAGAGCCGTTGTCCAGAAGGTAGGTTCGACCAGTACGTGCTTGGTTCGACCTGTTCCACAGGTCGAACCCTGGTCGAACCCATCCAGTTGTTGCCCGTTTCTGCGCTGAATGTTCCGCATGATGTTGATGTTACTCCAGTACCATTACATGAGCAGAATACTGAGCTTACAATGGAGAAGAAGTGGGAAGAAGCAAAGAGATTGAGAGCAAAGATGGATAAAGCGAAGGAGGTTGAATGTATGAATGGGGAAGACCAAAGACCAAGATACCTCCTCCGTTTCCTTCGAGATTGGCCGAGAAGGGATTGGAAGAAAAGTTCAAGACATTTCACGATGTCATGAGCAAAGTAAGCTTGGACATTCCTTTCTCTGAAGCAATCATGGAGATGCCATAATATGCCCGATTCCTCAAGAATATTATATCAAAGAAGAGAAGCTTGAACGGAGTGGAGACTGTGAACCTATCAGAGAATTGCAGCTCGATCCTTCAAAGGAAGATGCCTGCAAAGTTAAAGGATCCGGGAAGCTTCACCATTCTTTGTGACATTGGAAAAGGGTCGGCATATAAAGCCTTGTGTGATTTGGGGGCAAGCGTTAATTTGATGCCTTTGTCCATATTTAAAAGGCTTGGTTTGGGGGAGTTAACTCCCACGAATATTGCTCTTCAATTGGCGGATAGATCCATGACTTGTCCGAAGGGTTTGATTGAAGATGTTTTAGTGAGAGTGGATAAGTTAGTTTTTCTCGTGGATTTTCTTGTACTTGAGATGGAAGATGATAAGGGTGACATTCCCCTTATTTTGGGACGACCGTTCCTTGCCACAGCTGGAGCTATGATAGATGTTAAGGAAGGAAAGCTTAGACTGCGACTGGATAATGAAGATGTGATTTTCTCTCTTGATCATGCAATGAAGATCCCCATGGAGACTCAATCATGCAAGAGCATTGATATGGTTTCTAACTTTTTTAATCTTGATTTTTCTAAGACAGGTGATTCTGAATTTAAGTGGAAGATTGACAAGGGGGTGTCTAGACAGCCATGGGAGGAAGGAAATTTCAATGATCATATTTTTGTGACCAAGAAAGGTGAGGTGTTGAGTGTAGACAAGAAGAGGGAAAGAAAGTACTTGAAGGTGAGGATGCGACAAGACCGTCCTATGATCCAGTAGTTCAAAGTGGTAATCCGTCGTGACTCTCCGACGTTAAACATGAGCGCCTGTTTGGGGCTTGCCCTTTCGTTTTATTGCTTTATTTCTTTCGTGTGAGTAAGAAATTTTTATATTTAAGGTGCTTATTATTCGGCAATTACATCTCTTTTCAAACTTAGTTTCAACTTACGTTTTTACTAAGTTTGGGGGGGTGTGATGTTCTTACCTCATTAAAGCACTAAGAATATAATCTTTTCTTTGTAATGTTTACTAGGGGAGTTGATTTTTTGCGGTATATTGAAATTTTAATCGGTTTTGATGTGTCGATTTTTTTGCAATTTGCCTAGTGTTCAGTGGTGTTTCTAGTGTGTGGAGTCGATTACATAGTCAATTAATTCTTTCTTATAGTTCTACTATTTTATTATTGATGAATCCTGTGATGATGAGTTTGTTTGAGCTTTGATGATAGAAAAGGGTAACTAGGTGGCAAGACGAGTTCTACATTGAGGTTTCGACTCGAGGAGCTTGTGCATTCATTGAAGGAGAAATCAGGTGCCCTCGTTTCCTTTTTCTAATTTTTATGTGTGCTTATAATTCATGGAGTGAAGGATTGAGTTTTTGGTGGTGATCCATATGAGCTTATCTTTGAAATTCATATGCCTTTGAAATTAATGAAGGAAGTGTACTTGAGTTATATTGTGATATGAAGTTCTATGTGTACTTGTGGGATATTGCTTATCATGAAAAGTGCTCTGTTACTTGTTAAAAAACCCATGTGAGATTTTGAACCTCGTTGATCATGTACATAATCACATGATATTTCTTTCTGGTGAGTATCGTTCTTGTGTGTGTATTCTAGAACTTGCCTCTTGTCTTACTTGAAACTACATGTGTGATAGATAATGGGAGATGATTTTAGGCCATCTTTGAATTTATAAGTCACTTAGCCAAATAATTCCCTATACCATATGATTGTTTATCCGTAGTTAGCCCCGTTGAGCCTAAAAACCTCATTCTTTGGCAGCCTACGTGAAATAACCACTTTGAGCGTCTTAAATTTTTTGAGCCTTGATTGTCTTATTAGTGGAGAATTAATGGCTTTTCAAAGTGTGTTGATAGAGCTTGATAACGAACAGCTTGGGAAGGAATGAAATTGGTATTGAATTAGTGATGGATTTTGATAATGCATTTAAGGAGAAGCATGGAGTAGTGCTTAAATCTAGTACTCCGTTGAATCAAATACCCTAGGGTAGTGCTTAAATCTAGTACCCTATGGAGGATGCGTGAGGTAGTGCCCGAAACTGGTACCTCAAGAGAAAAAGCAGAAAAAGAGAAGGAAAAAACGGATGAGCTTGAGAAAAGAAAAATAATTGTGCTTGAAGGTGAAGAAGGAATGAAAATCGTCTGCATTGAAAAGGAAGAGAGGATGAAAGTTGAAGTGATCAATCAACTTTAGTTCTCCACTATTTGAGTCACATTGTCCATATATTTCCTACCTTAACCAAAGAGCCAACATTACATCAAAAAAAAAAGTCCTTTTTGATCCCATTGTCGAATCATACTTTTAGTGGTGGAGAGTTTGAGACTTTTGGCAAGCTTATGGTTACGCATGCACTTGAATTGAATCTGAGCATAAACACCTTAACCCATAAGTGTACATCTTTTACACTTGAGTGTGAGTGATATATACTTCCCGTGAGAACATTTTGATGGAGCATTTGAATTGGTGGTGATTGTCTTAACTTGTATGCATGAATTGATTATTACACGTGATAAGAGTTGCATGACCTAAGTTGATGACAATTGTATTTTAAATGGGGTATTGGTCATAGTCCTTGTTTCCCCGCTAATTTTCTTACTCTCTCTCTCTCTCTTTATTTTTATTTTGTTGCCTCGGGACGAGCAACGGGTAAGTTTGGGGGTTTGATGAGAGTGAAAATAAGCGTGTTTTAATATCCAATTTAACACCTTTTTGATTGATATTGTAGTTTTATATGAGCACAAATGTCTTATATTCATTATATGTGAGAAAAAGGTGCAGTTGAGGTGTTTTGTTGTGTTTTAGGTGGAAAAAGGATCAAAAGAGCCAAGTTTGAGAAAAGGTGCAATTTGTGCAAGAATGCTGATAAACGCACATCCAACTTGTGTAATTATTCTGTATTGATGTGGAGCTCTGAACGAGAATTATGATACATGGTTGGAAAGTCACTGAAGAGAGGGTCGTTTTGGCGTAAAGAACATCCCATTCGGAGTCCGAACGAGGAAGTTATGAGCAAAGTGGTGATGCCGCGTGAGCTGTGCCGAACAGAATTACAGTGCTAATTTCCATGGCCTGTTACATATTCAACTCTTGGAGTTCTTGTGATTTCTTTATATGGATAGAAAGCCAAGGAAGAGAGGATCGCGTGAGCGCAAAAATCACTCAATTCGGAGGTCGAATGTGAAAGTTATACGCGAAACGGAGAGACTGCGCAAATCCAGTAGCAGGGTTCGACCTGTGGTTCGACCTGTGGCAAGTGGTTCGACCTGTTTGATGAGGTCGAACCTGCGCTTCGGGAACTTACCAAATCCATATTTTCGAGGCCAAAACGCGTGGGATCACTTGAAAATCCCATTCCAAGCTTGGAGACGTGATTACAACTATAAAAGAAGGCTCATGCAGTCAAGAAAAACGTCACCAATCACCGAGGAGAGGCCACAACCATACAACACCCCACAAGGGGGGATCATCCCCCATCCATCATCCACTTCCTATCCTTCATCCATCCATCACTTTGAAGATTCGTTTGTGGAATCAAGAGGAGAACCAAGAGGAGATTCAAGATGGAGAAGGGCATGAAGACGCCTACATCAAGGGTTTATTCGTTTCCTAATTTATCTTGTATTTTCTGGACATCCGGGTAAGATCTATCCAACACCCATGATTGTTCTTCGAAACATCATGGGCTAGAGCCTTTTTGGTAGATTTAGGAGTTTGAAGGTTTTATCTAGTTAATTGAACTTCCATGTATACACTCCGTACAACACTACTTGTGGTTTATTTTATATATGATTGTACTTTCTTAATCCATATTCACGGTCGTTTTGTGCATCTTCAATTGGTATATAGAGTCTGAATATATATCTTGGTTGTAGATTGAGTGCGTTCACCGCTGAACAGGATTCCATGTTATGATTCTAAGTGAGGGGACTCCGAAACTTCATTAGAACTATCATATATGAATACTTATTAATTGAATTGAATTCGGATTATTAAGTAGGATAAAGAGGATAACTTTATAGTACCTATAAAGGGAGATCATATTGGGTTAGAGTACCAATCCTAGGGGGAAATAATTGATACTGATAGTATCTAGAAAGGGGGTGAAATTATATCTCTTGCTCCGAGGTTATTCACACGTGTTACACGCATGTTTACTTGTGTCTATAGAGTAGATATGCATGGTTTAGTGATGCGTCCATATTCCACAAGGCAGAGTCGGACATTGACACATGGAAGGGAAGTTAATGAGTAAAACTGGATTATCCTAGAGCTACCTATTCTCCTACTTGATCCATCTACGTATTCTTCGAGTGATAGTTTATTTTATTTGTTATTTAATTTAGTATTTTAGTTATAATCAAACATCAAACTCTTATTGCTTTGTCTTAATTAAATTAGATAATAATTTAATTGATAATACGCCGTCCCTTGGGTTCGATATTCACTTGGTCACCTTTCGAAACTACAATTGATATCCTTCATACTTGGGGATTAATTGTGTGTTGAGAAAACGCCTATCATCTGTTTTCCAACCCTTTTGCTATTTTGTAGATCAGTCGGGTAAGAGTTCTGTAGTAAAATTGGTCGATTAGTATGTCTGGTGGTCAGTTAATAATTCCAATGTCTACTAACCCACATATTATCGACCGATCACCTTGTAAACTTGTTAATGAGATTACTATTTATAAAGTCTATTTTTCAAAGGTCCCCTTTTGCTATAGATCAGCCAAGTAGGAGTTCTACATTAGGGTTAGTCGCTTGGTCGGTCTGGTGGTCAATTAATAGTTCGAATATCTACCGACCCACATATCATCGATCTATCGCCCTATAAACTTGATAATGAGATTAATTTTTATCTCGTCTATTTTTGAATGGTCCCCCTTTACTATTTATAGATCAGTCGGGTAGGAGTTCTACAGTAGGGTTGGTCGGTTAACGATATTACTTTTTATCGCGTCTATTTTCCAAAGGTCCCCCTTCGATAATTCTAGTTCTGTCAGGTAGGAGTTCTATTGTAAGGTTGGTCGGTTAACGAGATTAGTTTTTATCGCATCTATTTTCCAAAGGTCCCTCTTTGCTATTTCTAGATCAGTCGGATAGGAGTTGCATTGTAGGGTCGGTCGATTGGTCAGTCAGGTGGTCGTTGAATAGTTCCAACGTCTAACGACCCGCATCATCAACCAACCGTCCTGAAACCTTGATAATGAGATTACTTTTTATCGCGTCTATTTTCAAAGGTCCCCTTCACTATTTCTAGATCAGTCTGGTAGAAGTTCTAAAGAGAGTTGGTCGCTTAACGAGATTACTTTTTATCGTGTCTACTTTCCAAAGGTCCCCCTTTACTATTTCTAGATATGTCGGGTAGGAGTTCCTTAGTTGGGTCGGTTAGTTGGTCAGTTAGGTGGTCAATTAAAAGTTCCAACGTCTGCCGACCCACATATCATCCATCGATCGCCATGTAAACTTTATAAATAGATTAATTTTTAACACACCTATTTTCCGAAGGTCCCTCTTTGCTATTTCTATATTAGTCGGGTAGGAATTCTATAGTAGGGTCGGTCAGTTGGACGGTTAGGTGGTTGATTAATAGTTCTAACATCAACCGATCCACATATCATCTACCAATCGCCCTGTATACTTGATAATTAGATTAATTTTAACACGTCTATTTTCCAAGGTTTCCCTTTGCATTTTCTGGATCAGCCAGGTAGCAGTTGCACAGTAGGGTTGGTCGGTTGGTCGGTTGGGCGATCTAGTGGTCAGTTTATAATTCCAATGACTACCAACCCACATATCATCCACCGATCGCCCTATGAACTTGATAATGAGATTACATTTTGCCGCGTCTATTTTTCAAAGATCCCCCTTTGATATTTCTAGATTAGTCAGGTAGGAGTTCTACAGTTTTTCAAAAGGTCCCCCTTTGCTATTTCTAAATTAGTCAAGTAGGAGTTGCACTGTAGGTTTGGTTGGTTGGTCGGTCTAGCAGTCGGTTAAAGTTCCAATGTCTACCGACCGATCGCCTTGTAAAATTGATAATGAGATTACTTTTTATAACAACTATTTTTCAAAGATCCTCCTTTGCTATTTCTAGATCAGTCGGGTAGGAGTTCTACAGTTGAGTTGGTCGGTTGGTAGGTCTAGTGGTTGGTTAATAGTTCAATTGTCTACCGACTCACATATCATCGACCTATCGCCATGTAAATTTGATAATGAGATTACTTTTTATCGCGTCTTCTTTTCAAAGGTCCCTTATGATATTTCTAGATCAATCAGGTAGGAGTTCTACAGTTTTTCCAATGGTCCCCCTTTGATATTTCTAGATGAGTTAGGTAGGAGTTCTACAGTAGGATTGGTCGGTTGGTCGGTCTGGTGATCGGTTAATACTTCCAATGTCTAGCGACCCATATATCATCGACCGATTGCCCTGTGAACATTATAATGAGATTACTTTTTATTGTGTCTATTTTACAAAGGCCCCCCTTTGCTATTTCTTGATCAGTAAGGTAGGAATTCTATAGTAGGGTCAGTTGGTTGGTCGATCTGGTGGTCGGTTAATAGTTCAAATGCCTACCGACCCAAATATAATCGATCGATCGCCTTGTAAACTTGATAATGAGATTACTTTTTATATTATCTATTTTCCAATGGTCCCCTTTTACTATTTTTAGATCTTTCGGGTAAGAGTTCTACAGTAGAGTTGGTCGGTTAGTAGGTCTGGTGGTTAGTTAATAGTTCCGATATCTACTGACCCACATATTATCGATCGATCGCCTTGTAAACTTGTTAATGAGATTACTTTTTATCACGTCTATTTTCCAAATGTCCCCTTTTGCTATTTATAGATCAGTCAGGTAGGAGTTTTACATTAGGGTTAGTCGCTTTGTCGGTCTGGTGGTCGATTAATAGTTCCAATGTCTACCGACCCACATATCATCGACCTATCACCCTGTAACTTGATAATGAGATTAATTTTTATCTCAATGGTCCCCCTTGGCTATTTATAGATCAGTCGGTTAGGATTTCTACAGTGGTTGGTTGGTTAACGAGATTACTTTTTATCGCGTCTATTTTCCAAAGGTCCCTCTTTGTTATTTCCAGATCAGTCGGATAGGAGTTGCATAGTAAGGTTGATCAGTTGGTCAGTCAAGTGGTCGTTAAATAGTTCCAATGTCTACCGACCCACATATCATCAACCATTAGTCCTGAAACCTTGATAATGAGATTACTTTTTATCGCATCTATTTTTCAAATGCCCCCCTTCGCTATTTCTAGATCAGTCGGGTACTATTTCTAAAGAGAGTTGGTCGCTTAATGAGATTACTTTTTATCGCGTCTACTTTTTAAAGGTCCCCCTTTGCTATTTCTAGATATGTCGGATAGGAGTTCCTTAGTTGGATCGGTCGTTTAGTGGGTAGGTGGTCAATTAAAAGTTTCAACGTCTATCGACCCACATATCATCCACCGATCGCCATGTAAACTTGATAAAGAGATTAATTTTTAACGCGTCTATTTTCCAAAGGCCCCTCTTTGCTAATTCTAGATTAGTCGGGTAGGAGTTCCACAATAGGGTCGGTCAGTTGGTCGGTTAGGTGGTTGGTTAATAGTTCTAACGTCAATTGACCCACATATTGTCGATCGATCGCCCTGTAAACTTGATAATGATATTAATTTTAACACGTCTATTTTCCAAGGTTTACCTCTACTCTTTCTGTATCAGCCGTGTAGCAGTTGTATAGTAGGGTTGGTCGGTTGGTCGTCCTAGTGGTCAGTTAATAGTTCCAATGACTACCAACTCACATATCATCCACTGATCGCCCTATGAATTTGATAATGAGATTATATTTTGTCACATCTATTTTTCAAAGATCTCCCTTTGATATTTCTAGATTAGTCGGCTAGGAGTTCTACAGTTTTTCTGAAGGTCCCCCTTTTCTATTTCTGAATTAGTCAAGTAGGAGTTCCACTGTAGGGTTGGTTGGTTGGTCGATCTAGAGGTCGGTTAATAGTTCCAATGTGTACTGACCCACATATTATTAACTGATCACCCTGTAAACTTGAAATTGAGATTAATTTTTATCGCGTCTATTGTCCAAAGGTCCCCCTTTACTATTTCTTGATCAGTCTAGTAGGATATCTATATTAGGGTTGGTAAGTTGGTCGATCTCGTGGTGGGGTAATAGTTCCAATGTCTACTGAACCACATATCATCGAACGATCGCCCTATAAACCAGACAATGAGATTATTTTTTATCGCGTCTGTTTTTCAAAGGTCCCCCTTTACTATTTCTAGATCAGTCTGGTATGAGTTCTATAGTAGGATTGATTGGTTGGTCAGTCTGGTGGTCAGTTAATAGTTCCAATATCTATCGACCCACATATCATCGACCAATCGCCCTGTAAACTTGATAATAAGATTACTATTTATCACATCTATTTTCTAAAGACCCCTCTCTGCTATTTTTAGATCAGTCATGCAGGAGTTCTACAATAAAGTTAGTCGGTCAGGTAATGATTAATAGTTCCAATGTTTACTGACCCACGTATTATCGACCGATTTTCCTATAAACTTGATAATGAGATTACTTCTTATTGCTTCTATTTTCCAAATGCCCCCCTTTGCTATTTCTCGATCAGTCGGGTAGGAGTTCTATAGTAGGATTGGTCGGTTAATGATATTACTTTTTTATCGCGTCTATTTTCAAATATCCCCCTTTGTTACTTCTAGATTAGTCGAGTAGGAGTTCCACAGTAGGGTCGGTCGGTTGGTTTGTCAGGTGGTCGGTTAATAGTTACAACGTCTAGCGACCCATATATCATCAACCGATCGCTTTGTAAATTCTATAATGAGATTATTTTTAACGCGCCTTTTTTTCAAAAGTCCCCCTTTGTTATTTCTTGATCAGTCGGGTAGGAGTTTCATAGCAGGGTTGGTCAGGTGGTCGGTACATATCATTGACCGAACACCCTGTAAACTTGATAATGAGATTAATTTTTAATGCTTCTATTATTAAAATGTCACCTTCTGCAATTTCTAGATCAGTCAGGTTGCAGTTCTACTGTAGGGTTGATCGATTGGTCTGTATGGTGGTCGATTTAATAGTTCCAATGTATATCGACCCACATATCATCGACCGATCACCCTATAAACTTGATAATGAGATTACATTTTATCCCGTCTATTTTTAAAGGTTCACCTTTGGTATTTCTAGATCAGTTGGGTAGGAGTTCTATTTTTTTTAAAAGGTCTCCCTTTACTATTTTTAGATCAGACGGATAGAAGTTTTGTAGTAGCTTGGGTCGGTTGGTCGGTCTGGTGGTCGGTTAATAGTTCTAATGTCACCGACCTACACATCATCGACCGATCGCCCTGTAAACTTGATAATGAGATTAATTTTTATTCCATTGATTTTCTATTTATCGATCAGTTGGTAGGGTTTCTACAGTAAGGTTTGTCGGTTGGTCGTTCTAGTGGTCAGTTTATAGTACAATGTCTACCAACCCACATATCATCGACCGATCGCCTTGTAAATTTGATAATGAGATTACTTCTTATCATGTCTATTTTTTAAAGGTCTCCCTATGCTATTTTTAGATCAGTCGGGTAGAAGTTCTATAGTAGGGTTGATCGGTTGGTCGGTCTAGTGGTTGGTTAATAGTTCAATAACTATCGATACACATATCATCTACATATCATCCTGTAAACTTTATAATGAGATTACTTTTTATCGCACCTATTTTCCAAAGGTTCTCCTTTTCTATTTTTAGATCAGTCAGGAAGGAGTTCTATAATAGGGTTGGTCACTGTGTCGGTCTAGTGGTCGATTAATAAATCCAATGTCTACCGACCCATATATCATCGACTGATTATCCTATAAACTTGATAATGAGACTAGTTTTTATTGCGACTATTTTCCAAAGGTCCCTCTTTGCTATTTCTGGATCACTCAGGTAGGAGTTCTATAGTAGGGTTGGTCGGTTGGTCGGTCTCGTGATCGGTTAATAGTTCCAATGTGTACCAACCCACATATCATTGACCTATCACCCTGTAAACTTGATAATGAGATTACTTTGTATTGCGTCTATTTTCCAAAGGTCCCCCTTTACTATTTCTAAATTAGTCAAGTAGGAGTTCTACAGCAGGGTTGGTCGGTTAACGAGATTACTTTTTATCGCGTCTATTTTCCAAAGTTCCCCCTTTGCTATTTCTAGATCAGTTGGGTATGAGTTCTAGAGTAGGGTCTATCGGTTAGTTTGTCAGCTGGTCGGTGAATAGTTCCAACATCTACCATCCCACATATCTATTGGTGTTCGATCATTTTGTTAGCGTGAATCATTAGGGTTCCATGCATTTTCTTATATAGCAGAAACAATAATTCAGAAACGTATTACCTTTTACCAGGGTGTGTTGAAGATGAACAGCTGCAGAAAATAATCTCTTGATCTTCTGCTGTATTCCCAAGTCCTATCCTGACATCGTGTGGGCAACGATTTTCAAGATCTTCTCAATCTGCTTACTCTCTTCTCTTTCACGTCAAAAGTGGTGCATAGAATTTGGGTTCCAGGAAGCTGAGATGACTTATATATGGCTATAATAGGGACGAGGAGGAGAAATTGGAGTTGGGCCTCCATTGGGCTTAAATATCCAAGTTTAGCCAAAAACTTATACTTAAGTCCAATAATAATAATATAGTCCACTAAATTATTAATGTTGCACTGCCGCTCCAATCCCATAATTATGTTATGAGCTCCTTCTTATTGTGAGCCTGACAGTCTCCCCATGTTTAAGATATACAATGCCTATTAATTAATTAAGTTACTGACAACACTATTAATTAATATCTCATCCGATAGTAGTACCACTCAACCTCATTATTATGCCGGAATTAATCCACTTGCAAGATTTACATGATAATTCTTATGAGCTCCTCAAGGGGACATCATCAACCTATAGCGGACACAGATTCCTTCTAACCATAGAGACAATACTATTTCCCAACTCACCGAGTTTGTTGATTTAATATAAATCTCACCCATTGATGAATCCAAGAGATAAATGCTGCCTTACGTGTCAAGGTTATTGTACAGGGATTAAGAGTACGAACATCCATAATAACAGAGATCAAGTTATTCTATATTGTCAGTATAAGACGAACGATCTCATGCGGTCCTACGCAATACACACAAAGCATACTAATGTGATTTTATAGTCAAGACAAACTAATACCAAATCACACTACAACTATACCGATAGATTATCCCCGTCTATCTCGATTGTGATCATATGATTCTCATTACAAATAAATTGGTAAAATATTGTTCATACAAAAGCAAGACTTTTAGTATACAATCTCCCACTTATACTAAAAGACTATGCTGCCATATCTGCTAACCCGCATCTAATCTCCATTCCTTCTACATGCCCATCAAATGCTTTCATTGGAAGGCTAAGGTAAATGGATCAGCTAGGTTATCCATAGATGCTATATTAGCGACAATGACCTCCCCTCTTCTAACGTGGTCTCGTATCAGGTGGTACTTTCGCTCAATGTGTTTACTCGCCTTATGGGCTCGTGGTTCATTCGAGTTTGCTACTACACCACTATTATCACAATAAATTGTGATTATTTTGGGTAAACCAGGAATCACATCCAAGTCCATTAAGAAGCTCATGAGCTATACTTCCTCTTTAGCTGCTTCAGAGGCTGCTACATATTTAGCTTCTATGGTGGAGTCCGCAACACATTTCTGCTTTACACTCCTCCATATTATGGCTCATCCTCCAAGAGTGAACACATAACCTGAGGTGGATTTACTGGCATCCCTATCTAATTGAAATCCGAATATGTGTAACCTAAAGGTAACAAAGTATCTGCCCGGTAAACCAGCACATAATCCCTAGTCCTTTGCAGGTAATTCAAAATATGCTTTACCTCTGTCAAATGCCCTTGTCTTGGATTATTTTGATACCTACTGATAATGCCCATGGCATAACAGATATTTGGCCTCGTACATAGCATTGCATACATGAGGCTTTCTACTTCCGAAGCATAAGGAACCGCCTTCATTTCCTCTATTTCTTGTTGTGTCTTTGGACACATCTCCTTAGATAGAGGTATTCCATATCTGAAAGGTAGAAAACCTTTCTTGGAATCTTGCATGCTAAAATGAGCCAAGATTGTATCAATGTATGAAGCTTGGGACAAGAACATCATTCTTTTCTTGAGATCCCTTATTATTTTGATCCTTAAAATGTGTCTGGCTTCTCCTAAGTCCTTCATCTCAAACTGCTTAGATAGCCATACCCTAACACCCAATAATATCTTTACATTGTTTCCAATGAGAAGAATATCATCCACGTAGAGTACAAGAAATACCACTACGCTTTCGTCACACTTCTTGTACACACATGATTCATCCGGACATTGAATAAATCCATATGACTGAATTACTTTATCAAAATGGATGTTCCATGATCTTGAAGCTTGTTTCAATCCATAAATGGACCTATTAAGCTTACACACAAGATGTTCTTCGCCCTTTTCATTGCTGGTTGCTTCATATAGATGTTTTCCTCAAGACTTCCATTCAGGAAAGTTGTCTTGACATCAATTTACCATACCTCGTAATCCATATGAGCAGCAATAGATAAAAGAATCTGGATTGACTTAAGCATGTGATAGGCGAGAAGGTTTTCTCATAATCGATTCCTTCTTTCTGAGTATATTCTTTAGCGACAAGCCTTATCCTCTTTTTCTTTTATAGACCAACTTGCAACCAATGGCTTTTACACAATCAAGTGGTTCTACAAGCTCCCAGACTTGATTAGAATACATGGATTCTATTTCAGATTTAATTGCCTTTTGCTATGATTGAGCATCTTCATCTTGCAGTGCTTCGTCATAATTCCATGGGTCGATTTCTTGTTCACCAGGGACTAAGTCTGACGACTCTCTCAATCCCATGAATCTTTCCAGTTGTCTCACAACCCTCCCACTAAGAGGAGGCACCACTGGCAATTGGGTATCAGGTGTGACACGCGGTACAGTGTCTCGTGGTATATCCTCTTGTACAACTGGTATTATATTTGGTATTTTCCCTCTTACTTCTTCTAGAATAATTTTACTCATGAGTTTGTGATCCATTATATAATCCTCTTCCAAAAATCTGGCATTCGTGCTAACGATCACCTTTTGGTCCCTCGGATTATAAAACAAACCACCCTTCGTTCCTCTAGGATATCTTACAAACAGGCAAACTTCAATACGTGCTTCTCACTTATCAGCATCTCCTCTTAACACATGTGCTGGAGAATCCCAAATCCGAACATGTTTCAGACTAGGCTTACGCTCAGTCCACAGTTCTGTGTGAGTGGAGGCTACCGATTTAGAAGGTACTAAGTTTAGGATGTAAGTTGTTATTTCTAAGGCATATCCCCAAAACGAATTTGGTAATTGCGAATAACTCATCATTGATCTTACCATTTGCATAAGAGTCCTATTCATTCTTTCTGCTACACCATTCTGCTGGGGTGTGCCAAGTGTAGACAATTAGGATTCTATCCCTTCTTTTGATAAATAATTCTTAAACTCTCCCAAGAGGTATTCACCACCACGATCAGATCGTAGTACCTTGATATATTTTTCAAGTTGCTTTTCCACATCAGTCTTGTACTCTTTGAATTTATCAAAGCACTCAGACTTGCAGCGCATCAAATAAATATATCCGTATCTAGAATAATCGTCAATGAAAGTGAAGAAATATTCAAAGACACCTCTTGCCTGGACAGACATAGGACTACACAAATCAGAATGAGCCAATTCCAACAGATCCTGGCTCTATACCCCTTTGCCATAAATGGCCCTTTGGTAATTTTTCCTTCCACTACTAGTGAACTCAGAGGTCCATCAGCTATCAACCTTTGAATCCTACTTAAGTTAATATGACCCAATCTTAGATGCCAAAGACATGTTTGGTTCATTTTTGAAGGTTCTTTTCTCTTATTAGTAGATGTATCATTTAATTCAATTTGTTGCACTTTGGGAGAAAATTGGTTTGAGAGTATACAAATTATCTATCAATGCACCATCACAGATAATAATTCTATTTTTCCTTACAATAACCTTGTCATTAAAAGAAACAGAATATCCATCCATAAACAATATTGAAACCAAAATTAAATTCTTTATAAAATGAGGTACATAAAGACAATTCCTCATAACATGAGTCTTATTCTTATTAAAAAATAAATTAACGTCTCCCACTACAACGACTGCTAGTCTTGAAGTATTCCCCATGAGTATGATAATCTCCCTATCACTATGTTATCGGGTTTGGTGGAACCCCTGCGAAAAATTGAAGACATGGTTAGTGGCTCCCATATCTACACACCAAGTGTCAGTAGATACAGCCACTAAACACGATTCAACAACTAGTATATAAGACTTACCATTCTTGTTCCCCTTCAGAAGAGGGCAGTCTGCACTGTAATGTCCCGGCTGCTTGCGTTTGAAGCACTTGCCTTCAGACTTATTGACTGTACCACTCTTTGCCTTCACTTGGTTCACCGGTACTGAATTTCCTTGCTTTTTCTTATTCCTACTGCCTCTCGGCCTAGGACAAGCAACATTTTTAGCAACATGAACCTGAGGAGCTCGACGAAGCAACCCTTTTACCACCACAAGTTCTGTCAGAAGGTCCACCAATGTGTACAAACATTTGTTCATAACGTAGTTCAGACGAAACTGCTCAAAACTCCTAGGCAAGCTTTGGAGTATGATATCAACTTGGGATTCCCCATCGATTTCAGCTCCAAGGACCTCCAACTCAATTAGTTGGCCCATCATTCTAAGAACATGCTCTCTTACAGAAGTGCCCTCAGCCATTTTGATATTCATCAGCACAGCCATGCTCTCCGACCTAGCAGGACGACTCTGGTGACCGAAGAGTTCCCTAAAATTCTGCATCATATCAGCTTTGCGCCACCTATTATAAGCAGCTCTTTCCTCTTCTATAGAGTCATCAGTAGGTTCCGCAGGACATTCCTCAGTGAGTACAAAGATATAATCTTCAGCAGTTAAAATAATATCCATGTTTCTTTTCCAGTCAACATAATTTGTGCTAGTAAGTTTGTGATCTTTAAGTATAACAGAAACTGAGTTGAGTGCCATTTGAAAATTCTAAGAATCATAAATAGTAAACAGATCAAACACTTCGAATTATCAATTTATATTGATTCCCTCAAAATAATATAAAATAAAATTCAGCAACATCTCAAGCACCGTGAGTCTGCATGCCACAATAGTGTAGACGTATATAGACCCAAACATTTACAAGAGAAGGTTTTACCCATTAATTTCATTTGTTAACCTAACTTTATGACAAAATAATTAATTATCATGCCTTACGTGTCGAGGTTATTGTATATGGATTAAGAGCACGAACATCCATAATAACAGAGATCAAGTTCTTCTATATAGTCAGTATAAGACGAATGATCTCATACAGTCCTACTCAATACACACAAAGCATACTAATGTGATTTTATAGTCAAGACAAACTAGTACCAAGTCACACTACAACCATACCGTTAGATTGTCCCCGTTATCTCGATTGTGAGCATCTATTTATACTTTATAAGGAAACCAATAATATAAAATTTCACGTGTTGTCGCACAACATAGTATCTACAGTATAAAGTAAATGGACTTTTGCGATGACATATAAATAAACAATTTATAATATGAAAAATGTTTGATCATATGATTCTCATTTCAAATAAATTGTAAAAACGTTGTACATACAAAAGCTAGACTTTTAGTATACAATCTAACAATATCACAGACCGATACAACTGTAAAGTTAATAATGAGATTAATTTTTAATGCATCTATTTTTCAAAGGTCTCCCTTTGCAATTTCTAAATCATTCGGGTAGGAGTTCCACAGTAGGGTCGGTCGGTTGGTCAGTAAATAGTTCGAATGTCTACTGACCCACATATTATCAATCGATCGCCTTTTAAACTTAATAATGAGATTACATTTTATAGCGTCAATTTTTAAAAGGTCCCCATATGCTATTTCAATATCAGTCGGGTAGGAGTTCCACAGTAGGGTTAATCAGTTGGTTGGTTTGGTGGTCGGTTAATATTTCCAATGTCTATCGACCCATATATCACCGACCGATCGCCCTTTAAACTTTATAATGTGATTACTTTTTATTTTTCAAATGACCTATGCTATTTTTCAATCAATCGGGTAGCAGTTCTACAATAGGGTCGGTCGATTGGTCGGTCTAGTGGTCGATAAATAGTTCAAATGTATATTGACCCACATATCATCGACCTATCGTTCTGTAAACTTTATATTGAGATTATATTTTATCACGTCTATTTTCCAAACGTCCCTCTTTGTTATTTCTAGATCAGTCGGATAAGATTTCTACAGTTTTTCCATAGTTCCCTTTGCTATTCCTAGATTAGTTGGGTAGGAGTTCTGCAGTAGGGTCGGTCGGTCTGGTGGTCGGTTAATAGTTCCAATGTCTACCGACCCACATATCATCGACCGATCACTATGTAAACTTTATAATGTGATTACTTTTTATTGCTTCTATTTTTTA
Organism: Pogostemon cablin; assembly: GCA_023678885.1. Taxonomy (NCBI): domain Eukaryota; kingdom Viridiplantae; phylum Streptophyta; class Magnoliopsida; order Lamiales; family Lamiaceae; genus Pogostemon; species Pogostemon cablin. The sequence goes on from CM042981.1 coordinate 21,160,287, forward strand.
AAGGTCCCCTTTGCTATTTCTCTATCAGTCGGGTAGCAATTCTGCAGTAGGATTCGTCGGTTGGTTGGTTGGTCGGTCTGGTCGTCAGTTAATAGTTCCAATATCTACCAACCCACATATCATCGATCGATCGCTAAGTAAACTTTATAATGAGATTATTTTTTACCGCTCCTATTTTCTAGAGGTCCCCCTTTGTTATTTCTCGATCAATCGGGTAGCAAATCTACAATAGGGTTTGTTGGTTGGTCGATCTTGTGGTTGGTTAATAGTTCAATGTCTACTGACTGAAATATCATCAACCGATCGCCATCTAACCTTGATAATGAGATTACATTTTATCGTGTCCATTTTCCAAAGGTCCCCCTTTGCTATTTCAAGATCAGTCGGGTTGGAGTTCCATAGTAGTTTCGATCGGTTGGTCGGTCAGGTTATCAGTTAATAATTCCAACCTCTACTGACCCGCATATCATTGATTGATCACCATGTGAACTTGATAATGAGTTAATTTTTTAACGTATCTATATTCCATAGGTCCCCCCATTGCTTTTTCTAGATCAGTCGAGTAGGAGTTCCACAGTAGGGTAGGTTGGTTGATCGGTTTGGCGGTCGGTTAATAGTTCTAATGTCTACTGACCAAATATCATCGACCGATCAACTGGTATACTTGATAATGAGATAACTTTTTTCTCGTCTATTTTCCAAAAGACCCACTCTACTATTTCTTGATCAGTCGGGTAGGAGTTATATAGTAGGGTTGGTCGATTGGTCGATCTGGTGGTCGGTTAATAGTTTCATCATCTACTGACCCTGTAAACTTAGTAATGAGATTAATTTTTAACGCGTCTATTTTCCAAAGGTATCCCTCTGTTATTTCTAGATCAATCGGGTAGCAGTTCTAGAATAGGGTTGGTCGGTCGATTAATAGTTCAAATGTCTACCGACCCACATATCATCGATCGATCTCCCTGTAAACTTGATAATGAGATTACATTTTATTGCATCTATTTTACAAAGTTTCCCATTTACTATTTCTAGATCTGTCGGGTAGGAGTTTTATATTTTTTCCAAAGGTCCCCCTTTGCTATTTCAAGATTAGTCGGGTAGGATTTTCGTAGTAGGTTTGGTCGGTTGGTCAATATGATAGTCGGTTAATAGTTTCAATATCTACTGACCTACATATCATCGACCGATCACCCTGTAAACTTTAATGAGATTACTTTTTATCTCTTCTATTTTCCAAAGGCTCCCCTTTGCTATTTCTCGATCAGTCGGGTAGGAGTTCTATAGTAGGGTTGGTCGGTCTGGTCGTCGGTTAATAAATCCAATGTCTACCTACCCACATATCTTCGATCGATTGCCCTCTAAATTTGGTGATGAGATTACTTTTTATTAGATCTATTTTCTAAAGGTCCCCCTTTGCTATTTCTAGATAAGTCGTGTAGGAATTCTATAGCAAGAATTGTCAGTTGTCGGTTAGGTGGTCGGTTAATAGTTGCAATGTCTACCGGCCCACATATCATCGACCGATGGCATTGTAAACTTGATAATGAGATTATATTTTATCACGTTAATTTCCAAAGGTCCCCATTTGCTATTTCTAGATCAGTCAGGTAAGAGTTCTACATTTTTTTTCTAAAGGTCCCCCTTCGCTATTTCTAGGTCATTCGGGTAATAGATCCAGAGTAAGGTTGGTAAGTTGGTCAAATGGTCTGTCTGGTGGTCGACAAATAGTTCTACCATCTACCGACCCATAAATCATCGACCGATTGTCTTGTAAACTTTATAATGAGATTACCTTTTATCGAGTCTATTTTTTAAAGGTCCCCATTCTCTATTTCTAGATCAGTCAGTGATGAGTGTGTAAATTCACAAGTTTGGCACTATGTTTTGTGCTAGTTTTGGAGAGTTTTGATGTGGAAATAGGTGAAAAACCTATATATTGTGAATTAGCATGAATCAGGTGTTAGTGGAGCTATTTGAGTGTTTTCTTAGCAAAAATTGAGTGAAAGAGCCAAGAATCGAAGAGACGGAGTCGAAGCCACGTGAACCACCCAAGAATTAGGTGGGTTCGACCTGGTTGGAGGAGGGTTCGACCTCTCCAGCAGGTCGAACCAACGTTGCTGAACTTGCAGAGATGGATTCGACCACGACTCGGCTGGCTCGACCTAGCCATCAGGTCGAACCATGGTCGAACCAGTTTGCAAGAAAGAGGATTCGACCACGATGTTTGGGTTCGACTTGCCAGTTGGTCGAATCGGGAGCGGGAGTTGTCCAGTGCTGAGGTTCGACCTGGAGTTCGACCAAGGCCTAAGTGGTTCGACCTGTCCAGAAGGTCGAACCTGTGCAGAATTCTTCCAGTAGCGGGGTTCGACCTGGGGTTCGACCTGTGGTCAGGGGTTCGACCTGTTTGACGTGGTCGAACCTATGTGCGAGAACTTACCTTATCCGGATTTTCGAGGCCGAAACGCGTGAGATCACTTAGAAAGCCCATTCCAAGCCCTAGAGACGTGATTACAAGTATAAAAGGAGGCTCATACAGAGAATAAAGAGAGCTTTTGATCGTCAATCATAAGAGAGACAAGAGTAGAGGTGGTGATCCATCCGGAGGGCTGTGATAGAGGTTCGCTGAAGGTTCAAGTAAGAATGATCAATCTAACCATGATTGTTCCTAGACCAATCATGGGCTAGAACAACCTTGGTAGTTCTAGGGTTATGAAAGTTTCATGATGTAATTCGTGTTTCGTGTGTAAAACTCCGTACAACACTACCTGTGGTTTATTTTATATAAGATTGCATATTTAATCCATACTCATAGTCGTTTTGTGCATCAATGATCGTTGTGTAGAGTCTGAATACATAACATGGTTATTGATTGAGTGCGTTCACTACTGAGCAGGGTTTATTGTTATAATTCTAAGTGAAGGGATTCCGAAGTATTATTAGAACTGTCTTATATGAATATTCATGAATTGAATTAAATTCGGGTTGATGAATAGGATGAAGAGTATAACTTTATAGTACCTAAAAAGGGAGATCAAATCGGGTTAGATTCTAGACGTAGAAGATAATTGATTATGATAGTACCTAGAAAGGGGGGTGAAGCATATCTCTTGCTCCGATGTTATTCACACGTGTCAAGCGCATATTTACTTGTGTCTATAGAGTAAACTTGCATGGTCTAGTGATGCGTCCACAAACCACAGGGCAGAGTCGGACACCATCACATGAAAATACGAATTGCTAGTGAAACTGGATGACCCGACGAACTACCTATTATTCTTATTGATCACAACTCACTTTTCTCTACTCTTGCTATTTCTTTTTGCTAATTCGATTAGAAGTTATTATCCATTAAACCTTTTCAACTATCAAACATAGTCTAAAATATACTAGAAGATAACAAAATTGATATTTATCCGTCCCTTGGGTTCGATATTGTAACTTGGTCATCTTCGCGACTACAATTGATATCCTTATACTTGAGGATTAATTTGTGTGTTGATAAAACCCTATCAAGTTCTTGGCGCCGTTGCCGGGGACGGCGTAAATTATCTTTTTTGTGTTATTTCTAGTTTATTAGGACTATTTACCTTGTTTTGTTGTTTTCTTTCTTATTCGTTTTAGGTTTATGCTCACAAGATCAAAGAAAGGTAATCTTGAACCGTATAATCCTGAGATTGGAGCATCATCAAGAAAGAAGAAGAAGAAGAAGAGCAAGGCAAAGACAATAGACCCAACTGAAGCTCTGAATTTTGGAGTCGAGGTTGACGAGCAGATTTCGCAAGTGATTGAGGCTACAACTGAAGTTAATTTGGAAGTAGAAACAGTCAACATGGCAGCGAATCCGGATAATCTAGCCATCCGAGAGGTTTTCAGAAATAATGGGGCTGGAAATTATGAGCTTTTAGGAGTAAGGGGAACTAACACAGCGTTCGATCTTCATCCCGCTCTTATTAGCATGATAGAAAGAAACTCCTTTTCAGGAGGGTCTTTCGAGTATCCGCAGCAGCATCTGAACAAGTTCTTGGGCTATGCAAGTACTCAAAAAGACGTAGGAGAACATGAAGATGCTAGGAAGATCCTTTTGTTCAAATTCTCGCTTACTGAAAAGGCGAGGGATTGGTACGATACTATTAACGCAGCTAAGTGCACCACGTGGGAGCAATTGAAGTTAAGGTTCTTGGAGAGGTATATGCCACCTTCGAAGGTGTTTAAGATGAAGCAGGATATTAACCAATTTGCTATCAGTGGAGGTGAGAAATTTCATGAAGCGTGGGATAGATTCAAGGACATGCTCAGGAAGTGTCCTCAACATGGGTTATCTAAGGCCCAATATATCAGTATATTCTATAATGGATTGGACTGTGAATCAAGAGTGCTACTTGATGCTTCTTCTAATGGAGCATTGCTTAAAAAGTCATCCGTTGAGGCCGAGAGATTGTTTGAAGACATATCGATGAATTCGAGGGATTGGCCTACTGATAGAGTTAGAGGTACGTATGTTCTTGGAAAGGTAGCTCAGGTTGAACAAGAAATGGTGAAAACTAAGAGAGAGGATGAGATCGTTTCGAGCTTGTCCAATATCAACAAGCTACTTGAGTCTCAACAGAAGCAGATCAGCGAGTTATCTCAACGAGTGCCAATCATGCATCAAGAGATGATGAATAATGGAACCATCCAAGAAGAATTGGAAGAAGCAAATTATGCCATGGGTCAAAGTATTCAAGGAACGAGGTACCCAAATCAAGGAAACCAGAACTACCAAGGAAACTATCGAGGGAACTTTAACAATCATGGTCCCTCTGGTAGTTATCAACAGCAACCAAGGGGCCTGAATTTTCATGGAGCAATACGAACAATGCAGTGCAACTTCCGATGGGTGTTGATCCGGGAGAAAAGGTGGAAGAAGGGAAGCCTGGTTTCGAGGATACTGTGAACCGGTACATGGTAAAGAATGATGAAAGAGTGAACCGCCTTGAGGCAAAGCTTGAGAAAAATATTGATGATCACCACAGAGATTTGTCCACTCAAGTGAAAGATCTCACATTGTTGATGGGTACAATTGCAGAGAATGTGAACACATTGACTCAAACCGTAGGAAAAGGGAAGTTTCCGTCTCAGAGTATAGAGAATCCGAAGTCGTGTAATGCCATCATACTGAGGTCGGGAACGCTGTACGAGGGACCGATGAGGCCGGAATCAAAGTTGGAATTTTCTAAGCCTCGGTTAGACCAAAATTCAGAGGGTTCGACCTGGCATCCAGGTCGAACCATGGTCGAACCTCATCAACAAAAGCACTCTGTTTTGACACAGGAGCGGTTCGACCAACACGCAAAGGTTCGACCAACTTTATAGGTCGAACCCAGGTCGAACCTCATCGGCCAGAGCACTCTATTTTGATGCAGGAACAGTTCGACCACGATCAAAATGGTTCGACCAACTCTTCAGGTCGAACCCAGGTCGAATTGAAGGATAGAGATTATACAGTGAAGCGGTTCGACCAAAGGGGCAGTGGTTCGACCTCCAATGCTGGTCGAACCCAAGTCGAACCTCCGAAGCAGAATGAGATCAGTTTTCCAGGAGAGAGATTCGACCAATACACTCCTGGTTCGACCTCTTAAACTGGTCGAACCCCAGTCGAACCTCGCCGAGATGTTTTGATTGATACACCTGTTGTTCCTTTTCATGTTGATGCAACTCCAGTGGTACGGAATGAGCAAAGTACAGACATAATAGCTGAGAAAAAATGAGAAAGAGCTAAGCGATTAAGAGCCGAAAAGGAGAAAGCAGAGAATGTTGATCGTGATAAATGGGGGATTCCCAAAACAAAGATACCTCCACCGTTTCCCTACAAGCTAGTGAAGAAGGGGTTGGAGGAAAAGTTCAAGAAGTTTTCAGAAATAATGAACAAGATAAGCTTGAACATCCCTTTTTCAGAGGCAATCATGGAGATGCCATATTATTCTCGATTCCTTAAAGACATATTGATGAAGAAGCGAAGCTTAACCGGAGTTGAAACGGTAAACTTATCTGAGAATTGTAGCTCAATTATTCAAAAGAAGTTGCCACCAAAGATGAAAGATCCGGGGAGCTTTACTATTCTATGTGAGATCGAGAAGGGGCCAGCACGGCGAGCTTTGTGCGATCTAGGGGCAAGCATCAATTTGATGCCGTTGTCCATCTTTCAGAAGCTTGGTTTGGGGGAGCTGACCCCGACAACTGTTGCTCTCCAATTGGCTGATAGATCAATGACGTTTCGGAAAGGTATTGTTGAAGATGTTCTTGTAAAGGTGGAGAAGCTAGTCTTTCCTGTGGATTTCCTTGTACTAGAAATGGATGATGACAAGGATAATGTTCCTTTAATCTTGGGGAGGCCATTCCTTGCTACAGCTGGAGCTATGATAGATGTTCAGAAGGGAGAACTGAAGTTGAGAATGGACAAAGAAGAAGTACTTTTTAATTTGGACAAAGCAATGAAGATGCCAATGGAGTCCCAATATTATAGTATTGACGTGGTGGAGGAGATTGTGAAGGAGGATATGTCTCTGATCTTGTCAAAGGATCCTCTAGAGACATGTTTGATGGAGTCTCTTACTTATCCCACTACGGAGCTTGACGGACTCTCTAACGAGGTATGTATTGAATTTCTTGAAAACTTACTTGCTTTGGGTGATGACAGGTTTGCATTGGAAAGAAATAAGGTGGAAGAAGTCAAGTGGACCAGGAAGTACTTGCCTTTGGATAACGAAAACACTCCAGTGGAGGAAAGAAAAGAGGAGTTGAAACCATTGCCGGAACACTTGAAGTATGCTTTTCTTGGTGACAATGCACAATATCCAGTAATTGTATATTCTTCCCTTAATGATGATCAACTTGAGGAGTTATTAGATGTCTTAAGGAAGTACAAGTCTGCAATAGGGTGGTCACTTGATGATTTGAAAGGTATTAGTCCTTCGTATTGTATACATCGGATTAGGTTGTTGGATGAAGCCAAAGCTAGTGTTCAGAATCAGCGTAGGGTGAATCCCGCAATTCAAGAGGTGATAAGGAAGCAAATTCTTACGTGGTTGGATGCTGGAATTATATATCCTATTAGTGATAGTCCCCATGTGAGTCCATTGCATGTAGTTGCTAAAAAGGGGGGCATGACTGTAGTGAAAGCTGAGGATGGAGAAGCTATAGCCACGAGAATTCCTACGGGATGGCGTACATGTGTGGATTACAGGAAATTAAATGAGAACACGTGTAAGGACCATTTCCCTCTTCCGTTTATGGATCAAATGTTGGATTGTCTTGCAGGGTATGAGTTTTATTATTTCTTGGATGGATACTCGGGGTATAATCAAATCATGATTGCTCCCGAGGATCAAGAAAAGACCACTTTTACTTGCCCCTACGGGACCTTTGCTTTTAGGAAGATGCCGTTTGGATTGTGTAATGCGCCTGCTACTTTTCAGAGATGCATGATGGCGATTTTTGATGGTTTGATAGAGAAGATCATGGAAGTATTCATGGACGATTTTTCAGTCTTTGGTTCTTCTTTTGATATGTGTTTGTCTAACCTTGCTGTTGTTTTGAAGAGGTGTCAAGAAACTAATCTTGTCTTGAATTGGGAGAAGTGCCACTTCATGGTGAAGGATGGGATTGTTCTTGGGCATCATGTTTCCGCCAAGGGATTACAAGTAGATCGTGCTAAAGTGGTGGCAATTGAGAAGCTTCCACCACCGACCAATGAAAGAGGAGTGCGGTCCTTCCTTGGACACGCCGGTTTTTACAGGAGATTCATTAAAGACTTCTCAAAATACTCTAAGCCCTTATCTCATTTACTTGAAAAGGATATTCCTTTTGTGTTTAATGATGAGTGTCTAACAGCTTTTCAAGTTTTGAAGGAGGCGCTTATTACTGCCCCTATCTTGATCACACCGGATTGGACTCAACCGTTTGTACTTATGTGTGATGCAAGTGATGTAGCATTGGGTGTGGTGCTTGGGCAGCTAAGGGAGAAGAAGTTCTGCGCCATTTACTATGCGAGTAAGACTTTCGATGCGGCATAGAAGAATTACACGGTAACTAAAAAGGAGTTTTTGGCTGTTGTGTATGCATTCGATAAGTTTTGTCAGTATTTGGTTGGCATGAAGACGATTGTGTATACGGATCACTCAGCGATTCGTTATTTGATGGAGAAGAAGGAGACGAAGCCTAGAATTATAAGATGGATTCTACTATTGCAGGAGTTTAACTTGGAGATTCGGGATAAGAAAGGAACAGAAAATGTGTTGGCAGATCACTTGTCAAGGTTGGAGACTAGGGAGCATTGTGATAATTCTTTCGAGTATATTGAAGAGATATTCCCTGATGAGAAGATCATGGCTGTGGCTGTTGAAGGTACCGAGCGAGCATGTGTGGTTGCAGTGCAAGGTATGGATCCATGGTATGCGGATTATGTTAATTACATTGTCATTGGTGAAATTCCAAGAGATCTCAACCGATATCAACTTGCGAAGTTTCGTAGGGAAGTTGAGACATTCATATGGTATGATCCATTTGTTTATAAGATTTGTACAGATTTTATTGTCCGAAGATGTGTACCCGAGATGGAAATAGAAAGTGTGCTTGAGTTCTGCCATGCACAACCGAATGGGGGGCATTTCGGAGCGCAAAAGACTGCAGCTAAGGTACTTCAATCTGCTCTTTATTGGCCTACATTGTTTAGAGATAGTGAGAGCTATGTGGCATCTTGCGATAGATGTCAGCGCATGGGTAATATAGGTAGGAGAGATGAGATGCCATTGCAGCCTAGCATAGTCATGGAGATATTTGATGTATGGGGGATCGATTTTATGGGGCCTTTTCCCCCGTCAAATGGGTTTCTCTACATTCTTCTTGCGGTGGATTATGTTTCAAAGTGGGTGGAAGCGATTCCTACTCGTGTTAATGACTTGAAAGTTATTTTATCTTTCCTGAAGAAACATATTTTTGCCCGTTATGGAGTTCCTAGAGCGCTAGTTAGTGATGGAGGTTCCTACTTCGTCAATAAATTTCTGGAGAAGGTGCTTAAGGATTATGGTGTTAAGCATAGGGTTACTACACCCTATCATCCGCAAGCGAATGGGCAGGCAGAGGTCTCCAACCGTCAAGTAAAGCAGATTCTGGAGAAAGTGGTAGGAACTAATAGAAAGGATTGGGATATGAAGCTTGATGATGTGTTATGGGAGTTCCGGACCACTTACAAGACGGTGTTAGATATGTCACCATATCAAATTGTCTATGGGAAGCCGTGCCACTTACCTGTAGAAATTCAACACAAAGCATTTTGGGCTTTGCGTCGCTTGAACTTAACCCTTAAAGATGTGAAGGAGTTGAGGATAACTCACATGAATCAATTGGATGAGTTTAGGAGTCGTGCTTACAAGAATTCAGAGATTTATAAGGAAAGAATGAAGAGGTGGCATGATTCTAAGATCTCATACAAGGAGTTCAAGCAAGGAGATGAGGTACTACTTTTTAACTCTCGTTTGAAACTTTTTGTAGGCAAGTTGAAGTCTAAGTGGACGGGACCATTCATGATTCATCGAACCTTAGGAGGGGGGAGTTTTGAGCTTATTGAAAAAGATGGAGACGTTATCATGGCGAATGGGCATCGATTGAATGCATTATAGGTCGTCGGATGATGCGTGTGTCATTTTTGATAATACCTTGTTCTGATTTGGTACCGTCGTGACTCTACGACGTTAAACATGAGCGCTTGTTGAGAGCTTACTCTTCTGTTTTATTGCTTTATTTCTTTTGTGTGAGTAAGAAATTTTTATATTTAAGATGCTTACTAATCGGCAATTACATCTCTTTTCAAACTTAGTTTCGACTTACGTTTTTACTAAGTTTGGGGGGTGTGATGTTATTACCTCATTGAAGCATTAAGAGTATAATCTTTTCTTTGTATTATTTGTTAGGGGAGTTGATTTTTGCGGCCATATTGAAATTTTAATCGATTTTAATGTGACGATTTTTTACAACTTGCCTAATGTTCAGTGGTTTTTGGTTGTGTTTTCTTTTACAGCGTTACTCATGAATGATGTTATGTGGAACAATTTTTGAAGTTATGCTCTAGATTGTACCTAATGAAGTTGTGTTGAAGCTTGAAGTATGTAGTGAATGAAGAACACTCAGTTTTGGAAATCAGGAGGAAGGTTCGACCAAATCTAGGAGTGGTTCGACCAGAGCAGAGGTCGAACAAAAGCAGAGGAAGTCGAACCGGCATCGAAAGTTGTCCAGAAAGGAGGTTCGACCAAAGCCATAGTTGTTCGACTTGATCAGGAGGTCGAACCTATGGTCGAACCTGTCAGTTGGAAGCACTCTGTTTTCTAGAAGAAGGGTTCGACCAATCCAAGAAAGGTTTGACCTGTTTAGCAAGTCGAACCCCTGGTGGAACCGAGAAGATCGTTTGTCCAGAAGAGAGGTTCGACCTCGCCATCCATGGTTCGACCTGTTCAGGTGGTCGAACCCGAGGTCGAACCAAGCCAGGTACGCAATTTAAGTTCAACTTTTCAGAGGGGTTCGATCACTTTTTCGAAACACCAAACCTCGAACCCTCTTCGAACCTCTACACCCTTGCACAAATTCTTCAATTACACTTGATTTCACACCGATTACACAACACTACACCTTGAATTTTCGATTCGGTCGCGGATTTGGGCGAATTTCATCGCGAGTTAGGGCTGAAATCGCGATTTTTAGTTGTTGTGTGTTCTCGATCGGTTGTTCACCATGGGCAAGTCACAAGGTATGTTTTTCCAACTCAATTACTCTAGGATTGAAGGTTTAGGTAAGAAATTCGATGTGAAGAAGAGGATTGATGTTGAGTATGGTTGAATTTCATGGTGAATGTTGATATTATGATTTGTTTCATATGAATTCTTGTTTCTTGGTTTTTGGTTGATTGATTATTGATAGAACTTGAATTTTTATGTGGATTAATCAAGGATATAGAACATATCATAGAATGAGCATGTTGATTTGGTTTGAAATTGATGAAATTGAAGTAGTTCATTGAGGGAAACATGTTGAATTTTTGATTGAATTGCTTGAATTGCTAAATGCATGCTTGTTGGTTATGTTTTGATGATTAAAGAAGGTGTGATTGAAGATGTTTTGAGAATGTTGAATAAGCAAGTGGTGTTGAGATGATAGTTTGTTTGAATATGCATTGATGCTTGAAATCTTGAGTAGAGTATGTGATGTGCTAGTACAGTACTTGCTTTCTTGTCTTGTTGGTTGGATTGAAGTATTTGTTTTCAGGAAAGGGACAAGGATCAAGTAAAGGAAAAGGAAAGGCAGAGGAGGAAAGATCAAAGAAGAGGCATGACAGGCCTTCAAATTTGGACAAAGTGACAAGAAAACTGAGGCTACAAGATCGTTTACCTGATAACTTCAAGATTAGGATGCAAGATTGGGATGAGATTAAAGAGAAGTGGGAAGAAGTTTCAGACAAGATAGCTCGCACTCGATACCAAGATGATGAAGCGATGAGGATAATGAGAATAGGGGATGATATATTTTGGATGTTTGATCAAGTAGGGATCCGAAGATTCATGGAGTTGAAGAGGCCGACGTACTTCCATGTTACAGCGGAAGTAGTATGCTCATTTGAGATGGAGAAGGACCCGCTTGGATACCCCTATCGGTGTACGTTTCAGCTTGGTGGAGTGAGTAGGAGATGGACGTCTGAGGATTTCAATGAGCTGTTTGAGACGCCTTTGGAGATCCCTCGTTTAGAAAATACTGCATTCAGTGTAAAGCGGTTTTGGAGGGAGATCACTGGGGAGATTCGTGATTATAAGACCAGACAGGCTCGTGCTTCCGCAATAAAGAACCCAGTCTTGAGGTACATGGACCGCATCCTGAGCAACATGTTGTTCGCCCGCTCGGAGGGGAGTGTTGTGTCTAGAGGAGAGCTATATGCCCTGTGGTGTATGCTGAATGGAGTGAAGTTCAATGTTGGAGCTTATTTTATTGCGCAGCTGAATCGATTCAAGACCATTGGTTTTCAAAAGGTGAATATTGGAGGGTTATTGACGATCGTGGCTGAGCATTACAACTTGGATCTCACCGGCATTACACCAGTAGAAGGAGAACCCGATTTGATGATGAGCACGTGCGCGAAGGGAGGATTTGCCCATTTTAGAAATGGAGATTGGTTTTTCACGAGAGGTCTCAAGCCTTTCGAATTTATGTTCCCCTTCAACGTGAGCAACTTGACAACTATTCGGGAAGCAAGGAATAAGTTAATGAATTCTCTTGGACACACCGCTTTATCCGTGGCAGTGAAGTCGGGTGGTGATTGGAGAACGGTCGCACAGATGTGTGCTGAGGGGAGGATGGCTGAGTTACAGCAGATCGTTGAGCAAGGAGAGTTCCGTCCCCCTCAGCCACAGCAGCTTGAAGAGGAGGATCAGGTAGATGAGCAGCCGGAGATGGAGATTCTGGAAGGAGAGCAGCATGATGCGCCTCAGCATGCTCAGGTACCACAGCAGCGGCGAGCAGTTCCAGGTACTAGGGAGCAGCTTCGCTTGATTCATGAGCAGCTGATCGCGGTGGTAGCTGCGCAGCAAGAGACGAACAGGCAACTCGCGCTCGCTAATGCCAACTACGCCACGCTGAACGAAAGGTACTCTGCCTTGGATGAGCGTGTTGTAGAGTGAGTAGTCGAGTGGATATGATGGATAAGCACATTACCAGTCTGTGCCGAGCTGTGGAAAATAGAATGGATGAGGATGACGATGATGATGAGGATGATGATGCTCCTAGGGAGTAGTTTCAGGTTTCTTTTGGCTTCTCCGATTCATCTTATCTCCCATTTTTCTTTTTATTTTTACAGATTGGGGTGTGATTCATGTGTGAGGGGCATGTACCTGATATAGTTGATCTTGTATCGTTGTTTTGTATATGGGTTATTGATTCTGTGCATTCATATGTTTACGTGTTTATTTTCATTTGGAAAGAGCATGAATAATTTGTTAAGTATATGAAATTCATGAGGAATTGATTTTGATTATGTGCTATGAGGAGTATTAGGAATTGATTACCTATGTGAGGATTTGAGCCTTTATCATGATTAATCATGATAGTTTATTCTTGAGAGAATCATTCGTATGAACGTATTCTAGAACTTGGCTTGGAGTCTTCTGTGAAACTTACAATTGATGAAATATCAGGATATGATCTTAGGTCATTTTTGATTAATTGAGTCACTTAGCCAAATTTTACCTTTCCTAATGATTTTATAAATCTTTGGTAGCCCTGTTTGAGCCTTTTAAAAGCTTTTTCTTTGGCAAGCCAAATATAAGAGCCTTAATTACCTTATTTGAGCTTTGAAAATACCCTATTCATTGGTAGAGAGAATAAGGTGAATAAGTGTGGAAGAAACGAAGGGAAGATGGAATGAGGTTCAGTAAGAAAAGTGCATGGTTAAATCTTGTTAGGGATAGTGCCTGAAATTGGTATCCCGAATTGCTTATACATGGGGCTTGAAGTTTTTAAGAAGCAGTCGAACGATGTTCGAGAAGGGTAGTGCCTATAACTGGTACCCGAGTAATTAAAAGAAGAATGATGTTGATGCAAGGAAGAGAAGGAAAATTTAAAATTGCAAGTGCAAGAGAAGAATTGGAGGAGAATATGAAGCCGAATGAGAAATCAAGAACCTCCAAGGTAACTCTCTACTAATGTATTAAGTTACTATGACCAAATTTTCCTACCCTTTCCAAAGAGCCAACATTACAACCTAGAAACAAGTCCTTTGTGATCCTAGTATTAATCTAATGTAAGTTGATTTTTGAGACCTTTGCCAAGCTTATGGTTACGCGTGAATATGAATTGATATTAGTGTTTATACTAGTCTATAGTGCCTCACGCATGAGCGAAAGAGAGTAAAGACTTATCTTGTCAGTGAGATTACTTAGTACTCCGAATGGTGTGTGATTGGATTGATTTTACATGAGTGACATATTTGTTGCAAGTAATTCTTGTTTGATTTAATGAAGTGGCATGTGTAATATGTGTTGTACTAGATCTTGTTGAATTATACACGACTCGTGTGGTTTAAATTGGTTGCCTCCGGACGAGCAACATGTAAGTTTGGGGTTTTGATGAGTGTGTAAATTCACAAGTTTGGCGCTATGTTTTGTGCTAGTTTTGGAGAGTTTTGATGTGGAAATAGGTGGAAAACCTATATATATTGTGAATTAGCATGAATCAGGTGTTAGTGGAGCTATTTGAGTGTTTTCTTAGCAAAAACGGAGTGAAAGAGCCAAGAATCGAAGAGACGGAGTCGAAGCCACGCGAACCGCCCAAGAATTAGGTGGGTTCGACCTGGTTGGAGGAGGGTTCGACCTCTCCAGCAGGTCGAACCAACGTTGCTGAACTTGCAGAGATGGATTCGACCACGACTCGGCTGGTTCGACCTGGCCATCAGGTCGAACCATGGTCGAACCAGTTTGCAAGAAAGAGGATTCGACCACGACGTTTGGGTTCGACTTGCCAGTTGGTCGAATCGGGAGCGGGAGTTGTCCAGTGCTGAGGTTCGACCTGGGGTTCGACCAAGGCCTAAGTGGTTCTACCTGTCCAGAAGGTCGAACCTGTACAGAATTCTTCCAGTAGCGGGGTTCGACCTGGGGTTCGACCTCTGGCCAGGGGTTCGACCTGTTTGACGTGGTCGAACCTATGTGCGAGAACTTACCTTATCCGGATTTTCGAGGCCGAAACGCGTGAGATCACTTAGAAAGCCCATTCCAAGCCCTAGAGACGTGATTACAAGTATAAAAGGAGGCTCATACAGAGAATAAAGAGAGCTTTTGATCGTCAATCATAAGAGAGACAAGAGTAGAGGAGGTGATCCATCCGGAGGGCTGTGACAGAGGTTCGCTGAAGGTTCAAGTAAGAATGATCAATCTAACCATGATTGTTCCTAGATCAATCATGGGCTAGAACCACCTTGGTAGTTCTAGGGTTATGAAAGTTTCATGATGTAATTCGTGTTTCGTGTGTAAAACTCCGTACAACACTACCTGTGGTTTGTTTTATATAAGATTGTATATTTAATCCATACTCATAGTCGTTTTGTGCATCAATGATCGTTGTGTAGAGTCTGAATACATAACATGGTTATTGATTGAGTGCGTTCACTACTGAGCAGGGTTTATTGTTATAATTCTAAGTGAAGGGATTCTGAAGTATTATTAGAACTGTCTTATATGAATATTCATGAATTGAATTAAATTCGGGTTGATGAATAGGATGAAGAGTATAACTTTATAGTACCTAAAAAGGGAGATCAAATCGGGTTAGATTCTAGACGTAGAAGATAATTGATTATGATAGTACCTAGAAAGGGGGGTGAAGCATATCTCTTGCTCCGATGTTATTCACACGTGTCAAGCGCATATTTACTTGTGTCTATAGAGTAAACTTGCATGGTCTAGTAATGCGTCCACAAACCACAGGGCAGAGTCGGACACCATCACATGAAAATACGAATTGCTAGTGAAACTGGATGACTCGACGAACTACCTGTTATTCTTATTGATCACAACTCACTTTTCTCTACTCTTGCTATTTCTTTTTGCTAATTCGATTAGAATTTATTATCCATTAAACCTTTTCAACTATCAAACATAGTCTAAAATATACTAGAAGATAACAAAATTGATAATTATCCGTCCCTTGGGTTCGATATTGTAACTTGGTCATCTTCGCGACTACAATTGATATCCTTATACTTGAGGATTAATTTGTGTGTTGAGAAAACCCCTATCAGTCAGGTAGGAGTTTTAAAGTAAGGCTGGTTGATCTGGTGGTCGGTTAATAGTTCCAATGTCTACCGACACACATATCATCGACCGACCGCCTTGTAAACTTGATAATGAGATTACTTTTTATCACGTCTATTTTCCAAAGACACCCCTTTGCTATTTCTCAATCAGTCGGGTAGCAGTTCTACAGTAGGGTTGGTCGGTTGGTCGGTCTGGTGGTCGGTTAATAGTTCCAATGTCTATCGACCCATATATCATTAATAGATCGCCCTGTAAACTTGATAATGAGATTTTTTATTACGTTTTTTTTCTAGAGGTCACCCTTTGCTATTCCATATCAGTCGAGTAGGAATTCTACAGTAGGGTTGTTTGGTTAACGAAATTAATTTCTATTGCGTCTATTTTCCAAAGGTCCCCTTTTAATATTTTTAGATCAATTAGGTAGGAGTTAGACAGTAGGGTTGGTCGGTTGGTCAGTCAGGTGGTCGATTATTTTTTCCAACATCTACCGACCCAAATATCATCGACCGATTGCCCTGTAAACTTGATAATTAAATTCATTCATAACGTGTCTATTTTCCAAAGGTCTTCCTTTTTTAATTCTAGATCAGTCGGGTAGTTATTCTACAGTAGGGTTAGTCGGTTGGTCGGTCTGGTGGTTGGTTGATAGTTTCAATGTCTACCGACCCACATATCATCACCCAATCGCCTTGTAAACTGGAAAATGTGATTACATTTTATGGTGTCTATTTTTAGAAGGTCCCTCTTTGCGAATTCTCGATCATTCGGGTAGGAGTTCCATAGTAGTGTTGGTTGGTTGGTCGGTCTGGTGGTCAGTTAATCGTTCCAATGTCTACCGACCCACATATCATTGACGGATCGCCTTGTAAACTTGATAATGGGATTGCATTTTATCGCGTCTATTTTCCGAAAGTCCCCTTTGCTATTTCAAGAATAGTCGGGAAGGAATTTTACAGTAGGGTTGGTTGGTTAACAAGATTACTTTTTATCGAGTTTATTTTAAAAAGGTCCACAGTAGGGTTGCTCGGTTGGTCGGTTAATAGTTTCAATATCTACCGACCCACATATCATCAATTTATTGCCCTGTGAACTTGACAACGAGATAAAATTTTAACATGTGTATTTTCCAAAGGTCCCCCTTTGCTATTTCTAGATTAGTCGGGTAGCAGTTCTACAGTAGAATTATTTGGTTGGTCGGTATGGTGGTCAGTTAATAATTTTAATGTCTACCGACCCACATATTATCGATCGATCACCCTGTAAACATGATAATAAGATTAAATTTTATTGCGTCTATTTTCCAGAGGTCCCCTTTGCTATTTCTGGATCAGTCGATAGGAGTTCCACCATAGGGTTGGGCGGATAATAGTTCCAATGTCTACAGACCCATATATCCTCGATCGAAATCCCTGTAAATATTATAATGAGATTACTTTTTATCGCGTCTAATTTGCGAACAACCCTATTTCTTGATTCTTGACATGTCGGATAAAAGTTTAACAGAAGGGTTGGTATGGTTGTCGGGTCGTGGTCCCAATGTTTAACAACCCATATATCATCGATCAATTGCCTCGTAAATCAGATACTGAGATTACTTATTATCGCGTATTTTTTCGTATGTCCTCGTTTGTTGATTCTCGATCTGTCGTGTAGGAGTTCTCTATTTGGGTCAATCAGTAGGTTAGTTAATAGTTACAATGTCTACCGACTCACATATCATCGATCGATCACCGTGTAAACTTGATTACGAGATTACTTTTTATCGCGTCTACATTGCGAAGGTCCCCATTTGGTATTTCTCGATCTATCGGGTAGGAGTTCTCTAGTAGGATCGTTAGGTTTTTCGGTTTAGTAGTTGGTTAATAGTTTTAACATCTACCGACACACGTATCATCGACCAATCGCCTATAAACTTGATAATAAGATTAATTTTTAGCACGTCTATTTTCCGAAGGTCCCTCTTTCCTATTTCTAAATAACTTGGGTAGGCGGTATCGTGGTCGGTTATTAGTTCGGATGTCTACCAACCCATATATCATCAATCGATCGCCTAGTAAACTTGATAATGAGATTACTTTTTATCGCGTCTATTTTTCAAAGGCCCCCTTTGCTATTTTTCTCGATCATTAGGGTAGGAGTTCTACAGTAGGGTTGGTCAGTCTGGTAGTCGGTTAATAGTTCCAATGTCTACCGACCCACATACTATCCACCAATCGCCCAGTAAATTTAATAATGAGATTACTTTTTATCGTGTCTATTTTTCAAAGGTCCATCTGTCGGGTAGGAGTTCTACAATTGAGTTGGAAGGTTAACAAGACTACTTTTTATCACTTCTATTTTCTGAAGGTCCCCCTTTGCTATTTCTAGATTAATAGGGTAGGAGTACTAAAGCAGGGTTGGTCGGTCTTATGGTCGGTTAACAGTTTCAGTGTCTACAGACCCACATATCATCGCCCGATCGCCCTGTAAACTTGATAATGAGATTACTTTTTATCGCGTCTATTTTTTAAAGGTCCCTTTTTGCTATTTATCGATCAGTCGGAAAGGAGTTCAAAGATGGTCAATTGGTCGGTTAATACTTTCAATGTCTATCGACCCACATATCATCGATCGATCATTCTGTAAACTTAATAATGAGTTACTTTTATCGCTTCTATTTTACAAAGTTCCCCTATGCTTTTTCTCTATCAGTCGAGTAGGAGTTCAATAGTAGTGTTGGTCGGTTGGTCAGTCTGATAGTCGGTTAATAGTTCCAATGTATACCGAACCACATATCATCGACATATCACCTTGTAAACTTGATAATGATATTACTTTTTATAGTAGCATTGATCGGTTAATGAGATTACTTTTTATCTTGTCTATTTTCAAAGGTCCCCCTTAGCTATTTCTAAATCAGTCGGGTAGGAGTTCCATAGTAAGGTCGGTTGGTTGGTCGGTCTATTGGTCATGTATTATTTTCATCATTTACCTACCCACATATCATCGACCAATCACCCTGTAAACTTAATAATGAGAATACTTTTTATCGCGTCTATTTTCCAAAGGTCCCCCTTTCCTATTTCTAGATTATTCAGGTAGGAGTTCCACAGTATGGTCGGTCTGTTGGTCGGTCTGGTGGTCGGTTAATAATTCCAACGTCTATTTTTATCGTGATTAATGTGATTAATTTTTATCGCGCCTATTTTTCTAAGTTCCAACTATGCTATTTTTAGATCAGTCAGGTCGCAGTTCTATAGTTAGGTTGGTAGGTTGGTCAGTTTGGTGGTCGGTTAATAGCTCCAATATCTACCGACCCACATATTATCAACTGATCGCCCAATAAACTTGATAATGAGATTACTTTTATAGCGTCTATTTTCCAAAGGTCCCCCTTGATATATCTAGATTAGTCGGGTAGGTGTACCACAATAAGATTAATCTATTAACGAGATTACTTATTATCGCGTCTATTTTCCAAAGTTCCCCCTTTGTTGTTTCTTGATATTGCGATAACTTTTTATCATGCATATTTTTTAAAGGTCCCCCTTTGCTATTTCTCAATCAGTCTGTAAGGAGTTTTACGGTAGGGTTGGTTGGTTGTTCGGTTAATAGTTGCAATGTCTAACGACCAACATATCACAGATCGATCGCACTGTAAACTTGATAATGAGATTACTTCTATCGCGTCTATTTTCTAAAGGTCCCCCTTTGCTTTTTCTAGATTAGTCGGGTAGGAGTTCTGCTGTAAGTTGGTCGGTTAGTCTGTCTGGTGGTCGATTAATAGTTCCAATATCTACCGACTAACATATCATCGATAAATCACCCTGTAAACTTGATAATAAGATTACACTTTATCGCATATATTTTCCAAGGTCCCCCTTTGCGATTTCTAGATCAGTCGGGTAGGAATTTTACAGTAGGGTTGGTCCGTTAATAAGATTACTTTTTATAGTGTCTATTCTTAAAAGGTCCCCCTTTGCTATTTCTAGATAAGTCAAGTAGGAGTTCCATAGTAGGGTCGCTTGGTTTGTCGGTAAATAGTTCCAATGTCCACTGACCCTCATATTATCGATCGATTGCTCTGTAAACCTGACAATGAGATTAATTTTTAACACGTCTATTTTTCAAAGGTTCCTTTTCTATTTCTAGATCTGTCGGGAAGCAGTTCTTCAGTAGCGTTGGCCAGTTGGTCGGTATGGTGGTCGGTTAATGGTTCCATGTCTACTGACCCACATATTATCAACCGACCATCCTGTAAACATGATAATGAGATTAAATTTTATCGGGTCTATTTTCCAAAGGTCCCCCTTTGCTATTTCTAGATCAGTCCGGTAAGAGTTTAAAAGTTTTTCCAAAGGTCCCCGTTGACTATTTCCAAATCAATCGGGTAGAGTTCCACCGTAGAGTTGGTCGGTTAATGATTCCAATGTCTACCGGCCTACATATCATCGACTGATTGCCCTGTAAACTTGTAATGAGATTATATTTTATCGCGTCTAATTTGCGAACATCCTATTACTAGGTTCTCGACATGATGGGTAAAAGTTCAACAGAAGGTTTGATTAGGTTGTCGGGTCGTGGTTCTAATGTCTAACGACCCACATCTCATCAACTGATCACCTCGTAAACTAGATAAGGAGATTACTTTTTATTGCGTCTATTTTCTGTATGTTCTCGTTTGTTCATTCTCTATCTGTCGTGTAGGAATTCTATAGTAGGGTAATGCAGTTGGTCGGTTTGATGGTTGGTTAATAGTTTCAATGTCTACCGACCCACATATCATCAACCGATCGCCTTTAAACTTGATTACGAGATTACTTTTTATCGCGTCTATATTGCGAAGGTCCCCATTTTATATTTATCTATCCGTCGGGTAGGAGTTCTCAGTAGGAAGGGTCGGTTGGTTGGTTTGGTTGTCAGTTAATAGTTCCAATCTCTACCAACACATATATCATCAATCAATCGCCCTGTAAACTTTATAATAAGATTAATTTTAATGCGTCTATTTTCCAAAGGTTCCCCTTTGCTATTTCTAAATCAGTCGGGTAGGAGTTCTAAAGTAAGGTTGGTTGGTTGATCGGTCTAGTGGTCGGTTAATAGTTCTAATATCTAACGACCCACATATCATCGACCGATCACCCAGTAAACTAGATATTGAGATTACTTTTTATCGTGTCTATTTTCAAAAGGTCACCCTTTACTATTTCTAGATCAGTCGGGTAGGAGTTCTACAATTTAGTTGGTCGATTAACGAGAATGACTTTTATAGCGTCAATTTTCCAAAGGTCCTCCTTTTTTATTTCTAGATCAGTTGGGTAGGAGTTCTAAAGAAGGGTTGGTCTTTTGGTCAGTCTTGTGGTCAGGTTATAGTTTCAATGTCTATAGACCATATATAATCGATAGATCGCACTATAAACTTGATAATAAGATTACTTTTTATCGCGTCTATTTTTTAAAGGTTCCCCTTTACTATTTCTTGATCAGACGGGAAGGAGTCTATATTAGGGTTGGTCAGTTGGTCGGTTAATAGTTCCAATATCTTTCGATCCACATATCATCAACCGATCACCTTGTATACTTGATAAAGAGATTACTTTTTATTGCTTCTATTTTGTAAACGTCCCCCTTTGCTATTTCTCGATCAGTCGGATAGGAGTTCTACAGTAGTGTTGGTTGTTTGGTCGGTCTGGGTGTCGGTTTATAGTCCCAATGTGTACTGAACCACATATCATCGACCGATCGCCTTGTAAAATTAATAATGAGATTACTTTTTATCGTGACTATTTTCCAAAGGTCACCCTTTGCTATTTTTGGATCAGTCGGGTGGGAGTTCTACAGTAAGGTTGGTCGGTTAATGAGATTACTTTTTATCTTTTATATTTTTAAAAGGTTCCCTTTTACTATTTCTAGATCAGTCGGGTAGGAGTTCCATAGTAAGATCAATCAGTTGGTCGGTCAAATGGTCATATATTATTTTCATTGTCTACCTACCCACATATCATTGACCAATCGCCCTAGTAACTCGATAATGATATTACTTTTTATCGTGTCTATTTTTCAAAAGTCCCCCTTTGCTATTTCTGGATAAGTCGGGTAGGAGTTCCACAGTGGGGTCGGTCGGTTGGTCGATCAGGTGGTCTATTAATAATTCCAATGTCTACCGACCCACATATAATACGTCTATTTTCAAAAGTTCCCCCTTTACTATTTCTAGTTCAGTCGGGTAGAAGTTCTACAGTAGGGTTGGTAGGTTGGTCGGTCTGGTGGTCGGTTGGTTGGTCGGTTAGGTGGTCATGTATTTTTTCCATTCTCTAGCTACCCACATATCATTGACCAATCGCACTATAAACTTGGTAATGAAATTATTTTTTATCGCGTCTATTTTCCATAAGTCCCCCTTTGCTATTACTGGATTTCTCGGGAAGGAGTTCCACAGTAGGATCCATCAGTTGGTGGGTCTGGTGGTCGGTTAATAATTCCAATATTTACTGACCGACATATCATTGGCCGATTGTCCTGTAAACTTGATAAGAATATTACTTTTTATCGCTTCTACTTTCCAAAGATTCCCCTTTACTATTTCTAGATCAGTTGAGTTGGATTTCTACAGTAGGGTTAGTCGGTCTAGTGGTCGGTTAATAGTTCCAATGTCTACCGAACTACATAACATCAATCGATCGCCCTGTAAATATTGATAATGAGATTACTTTTTATCGCCTCTATTTTCTAAATGTCCTCCATTTCTATTTCTAGATCAGTCGGGTAGGAGTTCTGCAGTAGGTTTGATCGATTGGTCAGTTTAGTAGTCTGTTAATAGTTCCAATGTCTACCGACCATCATGCCATTGGCAGATCGCCCTGTAAACTAGATAATAAGATTACTATTTATCGCGTCTATGACCCCCCTTTGCTATTTCTAGATCCATTGGGTAGGATTTTTATGCTAGGATTGGTCGGTTGGTCAATTTTATAATCGGTTAATAGTACCAATGTCTACCGACCCACATATCATCGACCAATTGCCTTGTAAACATGATAATAAGATTACTTTTTTTCACGTCTATTTTCCAAATATCCCCCTTTGCTAGTTCTACATTAATTGTGTAGGAGTTCTACTGTAGGGTTGGTCGGTTTGGCAGTCGGATAATCGTTCTAATGTGTATTGACCCACATATCATCGATCGATTGCCTTATAAACTTGAAAATGAAATTACTCTTTATCGTATCTATTTTCCAAAGGTTCCACTTTACTATTTCTAGATCAATCGAGTAGGAGTTTTATAGTAGGGTTGGTCGATTGGCCGGTCTGATGATCAGTTAATAGTTCCAATATCAACCGGCCCACATATCATCGACTGATCGCCCAATAAATTTGATAAAGAGATTACTTTTTATTACGTATATTTTCCGAAGGCCCCCCTTCTCTATTTCTAAATTAGTCGGGTAGGAGTTCTATGATAAGGTTGGTCGGTTAATGAGATTACTTTTTGTCGCGTCTATTTTTCGAAGGCCTCCCTTTGCTATTTTTAGATCAGTTGGGTAAGAGTTCCAAAGTAGGGCTGGTCGGTTGGTCGGTCCTGTGGTCGCTTAATAGTTTCAATGTCAGACCCATATATCATCGACCGATCAC
Source organism: Pogostemon cablin (assembly GCA_023678885.1). Lineage (NCBI taxonomy): Eukaryota > Viridiplantae > Streptophyta > Magnoliopsida > Lamiales > Lamiaceae > Pogostemon > Pogostemon cablin. Next base: position 21,183,722 of record CM042981.1, read on the forward strand.
CCTGTAAACATGATAATGAGATTACTTTTTATCGCGTCTATTTTTCAAATGTCTCCCATTACTATTACTCATTCAATCAGGTAGGAGTTCTATAATAGAGTTGGTAAATTGGCAGGTTAATAGTTCCAATGTCTACCGACCTACATATCATCGATCGATCACCCTATAAACTTGATAATAAGATTATTTTTTATCGTGTCTATTTTCCAAAGATCCTTCTTTGCTATTTCTCGATCAGTCATATAGCAGTTCTGCACTAGGGTTGGTCAGTTGGTCGGTCTGGTGTTCGTTTAATCCAATGTCTACCGATCTACATATTATCGATGGATCACTTTGTAAACTTGATGATGAGATTACTTTTTATCGCGTCTATTTTCTAAAGCTCACCCTTTGCCATTTCTAGATTAGTTGAGTAAGTGTTCTACAGTAGTGTTGGTCAGTTAATGAGATTACTTTTTATTTTGTATATTTTCCAAAAGTCCCCCTTAATAATTTCTAGATCAGTCAGGTAGGAGTTCCACACTAGGGTCGGTCGGTCAGTTGTTCGGTCAGGTGGTCATGTATTATTTCCATTTCTACCTACCCACATATTATTGACCAATCGCACTATAAACTTGTTCATGAGATTACTTTTTATTGCCTCTATTTTCCATAGGTCCCCCTTTGCTATTACTGGATTTATCAGGTAGGAGTTCCACAATAGGATTCGTCGGTTGATGGGTCTGGTGGTCGGTTAATAATTTCAATATCTACCGACCCACATATCATCGATTGATTGCCCTATAAACTTGATAAGAAGATTACTTTTTATCGTTTCTATTTTCCATAGGCCTTCCTTTACTATTTTTAGTTCAGTCTAGTAGGAGTTCTACAGTAGGGTCAGTCGGTCTAGTGGTCGGTTAATAATTTCAATTTCTACCAACCTACATAATATCAACCGATTGTCCTGTAAACTTAATAATGAGATTACTTTTTATTATGTTTATTTTTCAAAGGTCCCCCTTTTGCTTTTTCTATATCAGTCGGGTTGGAGTTATAGTAGGATTGGTCGGTTTGGTGGTCGGTTAAAAGTTTAAATGTCTACCAACCCACATATCATCGAATGATCGCCTGATAATTTTATAAAGAGATTACTTTTTATTGCCTCTATTTACTAAAGGTCCCCATTTGCTATTTCTAGATCAGTCGGGTAGGAGTCCTGCAGTAGGATTGGTCGGTTGGTTGGTTTGGTGGTCTGTTAACAGTTCCAATGTCTACCGACCCTCATATCATCGACCGATCACCTTGTAAACTAGATAATGAGATTACTATTTATCGCGTCTATTTTCCTAAGGTCCCCCTTTGCTATTTCTAGGGTAGGAGTTCTACGCTAGGGTTGGTCGGTTGGTCGATTTGTTGATCAGTTAATAGTTCCAATGTCTACCGACCCACATATCATCGATCAATCACCTTGTAAATGTGATAATAATATTACTTTTTATCGCGTCTTTTTTCCAAAGATCCCCCTTTGCTAGTTCTAAACTAATCAAGTAGGAGTTCTACAGTAGGATTGGTCGGTTTGGTGGTCGGTTAATCGTTCTAATGTCTACTGACACACATATCATCGACCGATCGCACTATTAACTTTAAAACCAAATTACTCTTTATCGCGTCTATTTTCCAAAGGTTCCACTTTGCTATTTCTAGATCAGTCAGGTAGGAGTTCTATAGTAGGGTTTGTCACTTGGTCGGTCTGATGGTCAGTTAATAGTTCCAATATAAACCGACCCATATATCTTCGACCGATCGCTCAGTAAATTTGATAAATAGATTACTTTTTATTACGTATATTTTCCAAAGGTCCCCCTTCGTTTTTTCTAGATTAGTCGGGTAGGAGTTCTATGATAAAGTTAGTCGGTTAATGAGATTACTTTTTATCGCGTTTATTTTTCGAAGGTCTCCCTTTCCTATTTCTAGATCAGTTGGGTAAGAGTTCCAAAGTAGGGTTGGTTGGTTGGTCGGTCATGTGGTCGCTTAATAGTTTCAATATCTATAGACCCACATATCATCGACCGATCACCCTGTAAATATGATAATGAAATTACATTTTATTGCGTCTATTTCTTAAATGTCCCCCATTGCTATTTCTCGTTCAGTCGGGTAGAAGTTCTACAATAGTGTTGGTAAATTGGCAGGTTAATAGTTCCAATGTCTATTGACCTACATATCATCGACCGATCACACTGTAAACTTGATAATGAGATTATTTTTTATCGCGTATATTTTTCAAAGGTCACCCTTTGCTATTTCTCGATCAGTCATGTTGGAGTTCTACAATAGGGTTGGTCGGTTGGTCGATCTGGTAGCCGTTTAATAGTTCCAATGTCTACCGACCTACATATCATCGATGGATCGCCTTGTAAACTTGATGATGAGATTACTTTTTATCGCGTCTATTTTCTAAAGCTCACCCTTTGCTATTTCTAGATCAGTTGAGTAAGAGTTCTACAGTAGTGTTGGTCGGTTAACGAGATTATTTTTTATTTTGTCTATTTTTCAAAGGTCCCCCTTAACAATTTCTAGTTCAGTAGGGTAGGAGTTCCACACTAGGGTCGGTCAGTCAGTTGGCTGGTCAGGTGGTCATGTATTATTTTCATTGTCTACCTACTCACATATCATTGACCAATCGCACTATAAATTTATTCATGAGATTATTTTTTATCGCGTCTATTTTCCATATGTCCCCCTTAGCTATTATTAGATTTGTCAGGTAGGAGTTTCACAGTAGGATCCTTCAGTTGGTGGGTCTGGCGGTCGGTTAATAATTCCAATATCTACCAACCCACATATCGGCGACCTATTACCATATAAACTTGATAAGAAGATTACTTTTTATCGCTTCTATTTTGCATAGGCCTCCCTTTACAATTTCTAGTTCAGTTTAGTAGGAGTTCTACAATATGGTTAGTCGGTCTAGTGGTCGGTTAATAGTTCCAATGTCTACCGACCTACATAACATCAATCGATTGCCCTGTAAACTTAATAACGAGATTACTTTTTATCGTGTCTATTTTTCAAATGTCCCCCTTTTGCTATTTCTATATCAATCGTGTTGGAGTTAGAGTAGGGTTGGTCATTTGGTGGTCAATTATAAGTTTAAATGTCTACCGACCAACATATCATCGACCGATCACTTTATAATATTGATAATGAGATTACTTTTTATCACCTCTATTTTCTAAAGGTCCCCATTTGCTATTTCTATATCAGTCAGGAAGGAGTTCTGCAGTAGAATTGGTCGATTGGTCAGTTTGGTAGTTTGTTAATAGTTCCAATGTCTACCGACCCTCATATCATCGATCGATCACCCAGTAAACTAGATAATGAGATTACTATATATCGTGTCTATTTTTCTAAGATTCCCCTTTATTATTTCTAGATCAATAGGGTAGGAGTTCTATGCTAGGGTTGGTCGGTTGGTCGATGTGATGATCGATTAATAGTTCTAATGTCTACCGACCCACATATCATCGGCCAATCACCTTGTAAACTTGATAGTAAGATTACTTTTTATCGCGTCTATTTTTCAAAGGTCCCCTTTGTTAGTTTTACATTAGTCGAGCAGGAGTTCAATAGTATGGTTGGTCAGTTTGGTGGTCGCTTAATCGTTCTAAAGTCTACTGACCCACATATCATCGACCGATCACCCTATAAACTTGAAAATGAAATTACTCTTTATGCGTCTATTTTCCAATGGTTCCACTTTGTTATTTCTAGATCAGTGAGGTAAGATTTCTATAATAGGGTTGGTCACTTGGTCGATCTGATGGTCAGTTAATAGTTCCAATATCAACCGACCGACATATCATCGACCGATCGCCAGTAAATTTGATAAATAGATTACTTTTTATTACGTATATTTTTCAAATGTCCCCCTTCGCTATTTCTAGATTAGTCAGGTAGGAGTTCTATGATAAGGTTGGTCGGTTAAAGTGATTACTTTTTATCACGTCTATTTTTTGAAGGTCTCTCTTTCCTATTTCTAGATCAGTTGGATAAGAGTTCCAAAGTAGGGTTGGTCGGTTGGTCGGTCATGTGGTCGCTTAATAATTTCAATGTCTACAGACTCACATATCATCGACCGATCATCTTGTAAACATGATAATGAGATTACTTTTTATCGTGTCTATTTTTCAAATGTCCCCTATTGCTATTTCTCATTCAGTCAGGTAGGAGTTCTACAATAGTGTTGGTAAATTGGCAGGTTAATAGTTCCAATGTCTACTGATCTACATATCATCGACTGATCACACTGTAAACTTGATAATGATATTACTTTTTATCGTGTCTATTTTTCAAAGGTCACCCTTTGCTATTTTTCGATCAGTCATGTCAGAGTTTTACACTAGGGTTGGTCGGTTGGTTGGTCAGGTGGCCGTTTAATAGTTCCAATGTCTACCGACCTACATATCATTGACGGATCGCCTTTTAAACTTGATGATGAGATTACTTTTTATCGCGTCTATTTTCTGAAGCTCACCCTTTGCTATTTCTAGATCAGTTGAGTAAGAGTTCTACAGTAGTATTGGTCGGTTAACGAGATTACTTTTTATTTTGTCTATTTTCCAAAGGTTCCCTTTAATATTTTCTAGATCAGTCGGGTAGGAGTTCCACACTAGGGTCGGTCGGTCAATTGGTCGGTCAGATGGTGTATTATTTTCATTGTCTACCTACCCACATATCATTGACCAATCGCACTATAAATTTATTCATGAGATTATTTTTTATCGCGTCTATTTTCCATAGGTCCCCCTTAGCTATTACTAGATTTGTCAGGTAGGAGTTCCACAGTAGAATCCGTCGGTTGGTGGGTCTGGTGGTAGGTTAATAATTCCAATGTCTACCGACCCACATATCGTCGACCTATTGCCATATAAACTTGATAAGAAGATTACTCTTTATCGCTTCTATTTTGCATAGGCCCCCCTTTACAATTTCTAGTTCAGTCTAATAGGAGTTCTACAGTTGGGTTATAACTTACTCAAGTATCTAAAAAGTAGCATGAGACCATCATATTTCTATGAATCTCCCATCTCTTCACAAGAGACTTAAATAGACATCAGAGTACATCCTTAGTGAGAACACATATGTTTTTCCTGAGCAGTAAGAATTAAAACCAAGATTCTTTTCTAATCATCTAATTTTGGACAAGTAAATATGTTTCTTTTAATAAACAATAAGTGAGATAAACCATTCGAAAATTCAAAGAATCTCAAATATATAAATACACCGATCAAATCTTCAAATTTATCCATTTATATTGATTCCCTCAAAACAATATAAAAATAAAATTCACCGACATCACAAGCACCGTGAGCCTGTATGCCACGTTAGTGTGGATGTATACAAACCCGAACATTTACAAGAGAAGGTTTTACCCATTAATTTCATTTGTTAACCTAACCTCATGACAAAATAATTAATAGTTGGTTCCTCTTTAGCCATGCAAATAATAGCAGTGACTCCGTTGGAGAGGATATTTATTATTTACACCAAAGTGTACACCATTATTTGATCCCAAGTCCGCGGCCCAAGCTTATGTGTCTTACAGTTAGAAAAATACACACACACTCAGATAACTTCCTACAATAATCAATTATAAGTTTGTACTAGTGAACCGCATATAAACTCATCCGTTGGGAAGGAAGGTCAATGCCAACACGCAATTTCATGTGCATTACATTACAAACAATAATTATTTAATGAAGTCTGTACCAATGATCCGTGAACAAACTCATCCGTTGTGGAGGAAGGCCTATTGTCAACACGCAAGTTTACTCACATCACTTACAAACCAATAATAGAGGCCGCGAAGCTAATTTACCAATCTCCTCTCACACTTAGTTATTTAACATCGATGGTTTTTACATGCATATTATATTTCAAAATAAAATACACAACCTAGCATGCTCCTATTACGGCAAATAAGGCAGTAAATCACAGAGAACATGCATAACATACATAATAATAATCAGATAATTAAATCAATTATAAATAGTTATATATCAGTGAATTCGATTTTTCGCCACCAAGCACGAATGCGGGCAATGCAGATGGGGATCGACCATGATGCACAATGGCACGACTCATGCTAGGCAGAGTACGAGTCATGCAGCCCCATGCAGTAACAACAGTCAAGCCCGCCTACGCCCAGCACTTCACACGCCTCGTACAGTCTCATCCGCCACACCCGTGCTTGCCAAGCTTACCAAAGAGCATGACTCGTGCGCCCTAGAAATGCTTCCTGCGCATCCCCCGCACTATCACACGCACGATCCGTACACCATTGCTAATCAACAAGCATGCCTCCGTGCGCTATACACATCTCCATGCCCGATGCTGTGCGGCCCTCACTGGGTTTGCGCTCGCCATCCGCCCAACAATGTGTATGCTGCCGTGTGCGAATCCGCGCACTCCCACACTCCAACGGACATGACAGTCCGCCTGGCAGTGTGTGTGTGTTTTGCACAGTTATCTGCTCATCATCCAGAACAGCATCGTCATCAACAGCAGACTCGCTAAGACACGTAGACCCGACCAGATAGAACATCAAACTCGCCCCAGTCACAAAGCGTGACTCGCTCGGAAATAGGGATCTGACTCACCCTAAAAGTCGGAGGGCTCGCTCGAAACACGGGTTTAACTCGCCTGTCTGCAACGTGCCACCTTGCCAGCAGCACACCATCGTGTTCTATTTGCCCGGCAACCTGCTCCATCGTGTGCGAAGCAATCCAACTGGCGTGCCAATTGTCTGGTTGCGCGAGCCTTCACCATCGCTGGCCAATATGTGGTCAGACCCTACCAACAACTGCCCGTATCTTGCTTGTGCATCTGGGCCGTGTTGCACGCTCGCCAGCCATGCTTCCGCATAAGCACCACTAGTGGGCAGCCCAGCAATGTGTGATAGAGGCCCAACAATGCCGACCAAGCCTGGAACACCTTAAGAGCTGCCCGCCTACCGACACACGTCGCACACCCCCATCATGCACGCACATGCACCGCGCTACTTGCTTGCCATCCACTCACCAGTCGCACCATCAGTCCCTTCGAAAGCTGCCTCCATCCGCCGCTATCGTTCATTGACTTTTCCAATAGCGGCTGTGATCCGTCTCCACCATTCAGTGGTGCAACGTGTGTGTTGTGTACAGTTAGGGTGTTCATCAAGAAACCAAGTTCTAAAACCCTAATCAATTATGCCACATAAACCCTAACCTAACGTGTCACGTTTTACCATGAAATCGAAGCTCTGATACCAATTATTGTTGTTAGATCATTTGGTTAATGTGAACCATTAGGGTTCTATACGTTTCTAATCCAGCGGAAGCAAGAAAACATAGAAATATATTACCTTTCACAAGGGTACATTGAAGAAGAAAGATTATCGTTGGTAGCATACGCAGCCTTACGGTTTTGGGCATAACTACTTCATCTGATATCTGATTTGAGTGATCTACATGCTAAAATGGTCTTTTCTTCCGTGACTTTCTAAAAATTTAACACACGTCCAGTTCTGAGTTCCACACGATTTTTAAAAAAATCGTGGAAGTTGACGAACAGCAGCAGCAAACAACCTTCAGATCTTCTGTTGTATTCCTAAGTCCAATCTCGACGTCGTGTTGGCGACGATCTTCAAGATCTTCTCAATCTGCTGTTCCCACACCCTCCTCAAATTGTTAGGCATAAATTACTTTTCATTTAAGGTTTCCGAACAGCTTAGATGACTTATATATGGGCTACAGCAGGGACCATGAGGAGAAATTAGAGTCGGGCCTCCATTGGGCTTAAGTATCCAAGTTTAGCCTAAAACTTATACTTATGTCCAATAATAATAATATATTCCACTAAAATATTATTATTGTATTGTCGCTCCAATCCTAAAATTACGTTTAGGGCTCCTTCATATTATGAGCTCGATAGTCTTCCATGTTTAAGATATACAATACCCATTAATTAATTAAGTTACTGACAACTTCATTAATTAATATCTCATCCAAGAGTAGTACCATCAACCTCATTATCATGCCGGAATAAATTCACCTGCAGGGTTTACATGATAATCCTTATGAGCTCCTCAAGGGGAGACCATCAACCTATTTAATAGGACACGAATTCCTTCTACAATTAACAGCACACCATAGAGACAGCACTATTTCTCAACTCACCGAGTTTATTGATTTAATTACATATAAATCTCACCCATTGATTAATCAAAGAAATACATACTGCCTTACGTGTTGAGGTTATTGTATAGGGATTAAGATCACGAATATCCATAATAACTGAGATCAAGTTCTCCTATATAGTCAGTATAAGTCGAACGATCTCAAGTGGTCTTGCTTAATACACAAAGTACACTAATGTGATTCTATAGTCAAGACAAACTTTATACTAAATCACACTACAACCATCCTGATAGAGAGTCCCCGTCTATATCAATTGTGAGCATCTATTTATACTTTACAAAGAAACTGATACAAAGAAACTGATAATATGATCTTCCACGTGTTGTCGCATAACATATTATCTACAGTATATAGTAAGTGGGCTATTCCATCGACATATAAATAAACTATAAAACGCAATCATTTGATCATATGATTCTCATTTTAAATAGATTGTTATAACATTGTTAATACAAAAAACTAGGCTTTTAGTATACAATCCAACGGCCCGCCATCATCCGTGAGCCAAATAGCCTTCACACGGTGCTGAACGAGCGCTCCAGCCTCGCCATCATGCAACAAGTCGTGCGCCAAGCCTGGAATCCTTCCTTGGCACGCCTGCTGCAGCTCCCGTATCTGTGCACCAGTACTCCTTCACACGGCAGACAACATGTGTTGTCTGTCCGCAAACGAGCATCACAAACTTCTCGCCTGCCAGTAACTATGCGCGCTACACATGGCATTGAGCTTCCCACTGTGCAGCCTGTACTCCTTGTGCACAGGATGCTATGCAATGGGCTCCCTACCGTGCGCATCAATCCACCAATGAGCCTGTGTTCCAAACCGGGCATCAACGCACAACATCGCTCTATTGCACCCGACACGCTGCACGTCCTCGTGTTCAACTCGCTTGTCCATCCACACGACTTTGACGAAAGGTCCGATTCTCCGCCGTCGCATGAATATTCACAGAACAGGTTTCGACATACGATGATACAGGGTATATACAGGTACAAACAAATTACACCTAATCCCTAATCCTCATGTTCAAAATTAAATCACATAAACCTAAGCCTAACGTGTTCACCAAAAAACTGTAGCTCTGAAACAAATTGTTGGCATTTGATCATTTGATTAACATGAATCATTAGGGTTCCATATGATTCTATATCAATAGAAGTAAGAAAACATAGAAACGTATTACCTTTCACCAGGGTATGTTGAAGAGGAAAGATTCTCGCCAGTAGCATGCACAGTCTCACGGTTTTTTACATAACTTCCTCATCTGATCTTTGATTTCAGTGATCTATGCGTCAAAACGATCATCTCTTCCGTGGATTTCCAATGGTATATCACACAAACAGTTTGGAGTTTACACGATTTTAGAAAAATCATGGAAGTTTATGAACAGCAGCAGCAAATAACCTCTCGATCTTCTGCTGTATTCCCAAGTCCAATCTTGACGTCGTGTGGGCGACGATCTTCAAGATCTTCTCAATTTGCTGTTCTCTCACCCTCCTCACAGTGTTAGGCATGAATAATTAGTTAGGATTTCCAGACAGCTGAGATAACTTATATATGGGCTACAGCAGGGACCGAGAGGAGAAATTAGAGTTGGGCCTCCATTGTACTTAAGTATCCAAGTTTAGCCCAAAACTAATACTTAAGTCCAATAATAATAATATATACCACTAAAATATTATTACTACACTACTGTTCTAATCTCATAATTACGTTATGGGCTCATTCTTATTATGAGCCTGACAGTCTCCCCATGTTTAAAATATACAATGCCCATTAATTAATTAAGTTACTGACAACTCCATTAATTAATATCTCATCCGAGAGTAGTACCACTCAACCTCATTATCATGCTGGAATAAATCCATCTACAGGGTTTACATGATAATCCTTATGAGCTTGTCAAGGGTATATCATCAACCTATTTAATAGGACACGGATTCCATCTACAATCAACAGCACACCATAGAGATAGCACTAGTTCCCAACTCACTGAGTTTGTTGATTTAATTACATGTAAATCTCACCTATACTAAGAAATACATACTAACTTACGTGTCGAGGTTATTGTATAGGGATTAAGAGCACAAACATCCATAATAATTGAGATCAAGTTCTCCTATATACTCAGTATAAGTTGAACGATCTCTAGTGGTCCTGCTCAATACACACATAGTGCACTAATGTGATTCTCTAGTCAACACAAACTAATACCTAATCATACTACAACCATCCTGATAGAGAGTCCTCGTCTATATCGGTTGTGAGCATCTATTTATACTTTATAAGAAAACCGATAATATAATCTTTCGCGTGTTGTCGCTCAACATATTATCTACAGTATAGAGTAAATGGACTATTGCATCGGACATATAAATAAATTATAAGACGCAAACATTTGATCAACGATTCTCATTTCAAATATTATTAAAACATTGTTCATACAATAGCTAGGCTTTTAGTATACAATCCAACAAAGAGTTCATTAAAAGTACCTTATTGTTTGAGTCATGAAAGGTCCCAAGTTTAGCAGAACGTCCTGAAGCTCTTGTTGGAGCAAGAGAAACCTTATCAATTGTAGGTCTGTTTGAGACTGGAGTAAAAGTGATGTTCAGGGCTCGTCCCTCATTAGGAGGCTGCTCAATTGGGTCAACTCGCAAAGCAGGCTGCTCAATCTGGTCATCTCACAAAGAAGGCTGCTACTTGGCAATTCAACGCTGTCTTTTCTATATAATGTTTCCTTCATCTGCAGATTGGTGTTTCTCCTGTTTCTTATGCTTCTTCCTGCAGTCCAATTCCGTATGACCAAGAATATCACAAAAATTGTAATAAAATGGGAGATTTTCGTATCCGACAGAGATACAAAGAATTGAAGATGGTGTGGTGATGGAAATGTGGTCAGGATGATTATCTTGCACATTAACATCCACGATAATTCTAGCAAAGTGCACCATGGTACCATCCAGAGCTCGATCATCAATCCGAATAGGGTTACCAATGTCAGCACCTATCGACATGAGCATTTTTCTAGTCCACAACTCAAATGGTAACTCATAGATTCGTATCCTCACAAAAACAACCGATGATCTTATCTTGTATGGATTGAATGCAGGTGTCCATTTCTAGACCCTAATTTTCCCACTATCGATGTCAAAGATGAGTTCCTCAAGGATTATCTTGCGATGAGTATCATCAGGGATAAGCAAAGTGAAGAATCCTCGACCAAGAGGAGCCAGAAAAATGTCACAGATTTTCCACAGTACCTTCAATTTGCTGGAGAAGAGTTCTAAGGAGAGCGGTTTTTGCCCTTGATTTTGCAGAAGTCGAACAATTAGCAGAGGCGAGAAAATAGAAATCGGTTCTTGTAATACAGTTCATCCACTGGAATTGTGATCTCCTCACCTGAGCGGGAGCACGGAAACACTTCACTTGAATCTGAGCATTCACAGAATGAATCCATGAAAGTCTTAATTACAAGGGACGACGCGACTCTTTATGAATTAGGTGGCGGCGATTCAGCAGTAGACGGGGTAGGAGACACATTGTGGGATGCACCACCGTGAAGAATATGGGTGAATGAAGGCACCGATTTCGAAGTCAGTGAGGGAAGCAGCGGAAGCAAATCTCCGATAGGAAAAGTGGGCTCAATCAGGGTGGAGCTTCGACAGTGTCCAGAATCAGGGGCTCTGGATCACGATGAAGTGTCGGCGGTTAAAGTATTGGAAGAGACCCGACCAGACAGGGTTAAAACCCATGGCTGGGCACCGCTAGGTTGATGTGAAGATCCCATCAGCGGTGGCTAGGGCTAATAGGGGGAGAGAGAGAATTCTAGTGAGAGAAAAATTGAAACATCCTTATGCTAACGAGAAAATATAACGAAAAAATGAGCATCAAAATGAAGGAAATATGCATCGTAACGAAGGAAATGATAATCGTAAAGACAAAAGGAGCATCAAAATTAAGGAAATATGCATCAAACCAAAGGAAATATTGATCGTAACGAGAAAATGAGCATCAAACTAGGCAATGATATTGAAAAAGGAAAAGAAAAGAGAACAGAAAAAGGAAGTAAAAACAAGGATGATCAAGGAGATTATCATGTGAAGCGCCAAATAGGAGGCGTGAAAGATGACCAAACAGGTGGCCTCGTCCAAACTAAGCAGCCATACTTGTCTAAAATATACATTGATTACTGCAAAGAGTATGGCTGATAAGACAAAAAGAAATACAAAAGAGACAACAAGTGTTTAAGCATAAATGATCAGATTGTTTTAGTCTCTATTGATGATGAAAGAAGTAGCATTGAAACGCAAACTGCTCCAATGACTTGGAGGGTCTTGAGAGCGGAGAAGGGATGTCGGATCTTGAGGTGGGGCGTTGAACATCTTTCACGTAAGAAACAGCTACTGTATCTAATGAGAGCTGACCAGATGAAGGCTTCTGGTGTTAAGACTAGAGGAGAAAGCAGGGGCCTCATAAATTAGCACGAGACCAGCATGTGTGAGGAGAAAGAAACAAAACGGGAGCCAAGTTGAGAGGTAACCATAGAACAAACAGAGGCTGGGCCTGGGGCTAACTTAGGGGCTGATCTTGGGCAAGGGATCAGCAAACGGGTGTAAGTTGGCATTATAGCCGTTGAACGAGCGAAACCACGCCGGGGAAGAAGCTCTGCTCCCCTGAGTAGCTTGGGGCCCTAATACCATGAGCATCTTGGCCAAACTCAAAACAAAGAGAAGCTCCCGTTGAAAGAAAACTCGGAGGATGTAGGAGCATGCTGGAAAATCCAAGAGCAGGAGGACGACCGGGGCTGAAGGGTCGGATGCCTCAATCAGTTAGCAAATGCTGCTATATTTGCCACCACACTGCAGCAATGTACCAATGGAGTGGGGACCAAGAAATGGCAGATTGGACAAAAAAGCAAAGACCAAAAAATAAGGAAAAGGGGAGCAGGTCTAGCTAGGATGAAACAGCAAAAAAGCTGTAGGACAAGGATAGAGTATTAGGACACACTTTGGTTGATGGGCGTGTCCAAAATCAAACTCATTCAACTTGGAGTAGGTGGCTAAGGTCCAAAGAGATGGGGCCACGCTACAAACTCCAATCAGTAAAAAAGAGCATGAGAATAAGTTAAAGGAAGCAATAAATGCTAGAGCCCCTAAAAGAGGGAAGCTAAAGACTAGCTGCAAGAAAGAAAGATGTTGGAGAGCCTAGAATAGCAAGGCTGTGAAGCCGGAAGAGCAGCGTGCAGCCTGCAAACAACAGTCGGGAAGCAACCATCAAAATGAAGGAAATATACATCGAAATGAAGGAGATGTTAATCGTAAAAAGAAAATGAGCTATTGAAATATGCATAAAAACAAAGTGAATATTGATCGTTGTTGAGTGTGTTAATTCATGAATTTTGCGCCTGGATTTGTGCTATTATGGAGTGTTTGAAGGAAGAAATTGGTTGTAAATCGATATATATTGTATGAAGTCATTAATCAGGTGTTTTTGAAGCTATTTGAGTGTTTTTCGAAGGAAATCAGAGTGGAAGTGTTGAAAACTGAAGAAATGAAGTCGAAGCCATCCGTCTGGGTGAAGCAGGAGTGCAATTCAACCTGAAGGAGATCAATTCGACTAGCCCTTTAGGTCGAATTGGCAACACACATGAGCAGAAGGTGGATTCGACCTGGGCATCAGGTCGAATTGGTTGGCGGAGAAATCGATTCGACCTCGACACTTCGATTCGACCAGGGCAGTTGGTCGAATTGAGCACCTGGGACTTACAGTGTGCTGATTCGACCTGTGATTCGACTTGGAGGAGTCAATTTGACCTGTTGCTGAAGTCGAATTGAGGCTCGAAAACTTACCATATCTGTATTTTTACACCGTCAATGCATGTGATCACTTAAAAAGCCCATTCCAAGCCCAGGAGACGTGATTACAAGTATAAAAGAAGGCTTATGCAGCATCATAAGGGATTAATTCATTGAATCTATCATATAAGAAGACGTAGAGACGTAGAGTTAGGAGGAGATTGATCGTCCGTTATCCGGAGGGGCTGTGACAGAGTTCTGCTGGAGATTCAAGTAAGATCGGTCCAACTAACCATGATTATTCTTAGATCAATCATGGGCTAGAGCCGCTTTAGTAGTTCTAGGGTTACGAAGGTTTCATGAGTTAATTTATCTTTCGTGTGTAAACTCCGTACAACACTACTTGTTTATTTTATATACGATTGCGCGTTTTTAATCCATACTCACAGTCATTTTGAGCATCAATAATTGTTGTGTAGAGTCTGAATACCTAACATGATTATTGGTTGAGTGCGTTCACGCTAAGCAAGGTTTTATGTTATAATTCTAAGTGAAGGGATTCTGAAGTCTTATTAAAACTATCTTATATGAATACTTGTTAATTGAATCATATTCGGGTTAATAAGTAGTATAAAGCTTATAATTTCACAGTACCTATAAAGGAAGATCAAATCGGGTTAGAGTACTAAGTGCACGGGAAATAATTGATTATGATAGTACCTAGAAAGGGGGTGAATTATATCTCTTGCTCTGTGGATATTCACACGTGTCATACGCATATTTACTTGTGTCTATAGAGTGAATTTGCATGGTTTAGTGATGCGTTCATAAACCACAAGGCAGAGTTGGAAACAGTCACATGAAAGTACGAATTAATGAGTGGAACTGGATGACCTGACGAACTACCTATCATCTTACTTGATCACAACCTACTATCTCTTCTTCTTGTTATTTTTACTTGTTATTTCGATTGTTACTCGTTACTTAATTCAACACCACAACTATTATATTTCCAATATAGTCATAATTTACTAGAATATAATTAAATTGATATTTATCTGTCCCTTGGGTTCGATATATAACTTGGTCACCTTCGAAACTACAATTGATATCCTTCATGCTTGAGGATTAATTGTGTGTTGAGAAAACGCTTATCAAGTTTCTGGCGCGATTGCCGGGGACGGCTTAAAATATCTTTTTGTTATTTCTAGTTTATTAGGACTATTTTTATTGTTTTACTGTTTTAACTCTTATTCTTTTCAGGTGAATGCTCACGAGATCAAAGAAAGGTAAATTAGAACCATATAATCCTGAGATCGGAGCATCATCGAGGAAGAAGAAGAAGAAGAGTAAGAATATGAAAGAAGAACCAACTACAGCTCTGAATTTTGGAGTTGAAGTGGATGAACCAAACTCGGAAGCGACTGAAATTGTGGTTGATTTGACAGCGAAAGCAGAGGAAGTCGACATGGCCAACGAAAGGACCAATCCAGATAATCAAGCCATCCGTGAAGTCTTCAAGAATAACGGAGCTAGAAATTTTGGGCTTCTAGGAGCGAGGGGGGCTAATGCGGATTTCGATTTTCACCCCGCTCTTATTAGTACGATAGAAAGGAACTCCTTTTCAGGAGGGTCTTTCGAGGATCCGCAGCAGCATCTAAACAAGTTCTTGGGCTATGCAAGTACTCAAAAAGACGCAGAAGAACATGAAAATGCTAGAAAGATCCTCTTGTTTAAATTCTCGCTTACTGAAAAGGCGAGAGATTGATATGACACTATTAATGCAGCTGAATGCACTACTTGGGAGCAATTGAAGTTGAAGTTCTTGGAGAGATATATGATATCTTCAAAGGTGTTCAAGATGAAGCAAGACATTAACCAATTCGCTATCGGTAGTGGAGAGAAGTTTCATGAAGAGTGGGACAGATTCTACAGTGGATTGAACTGTGATTCACGTGTGTTATTGGATGCTTCTTCTAATGGAGCATTGCTTATTAAGTCATCCGTAGAGGCCGAGAAACTTTTTAAAGATATTTCGATGAACTCGAGAGATTAGCCAACTGATAAAGTGAGAGGTACTTACGTCCTTGGAAAAGTGGCTAAGGTTGAACATGCTATGGTGAAAACAAGTAGAGAAGATAAGATCGTCTCTAGCTTGTCGAATATCAACAAGCTACTTGTGTCTCAACAAAAGCAATCAGCAATATATCTCAGCGCGTACCGATCATACAGCAGGAAGTTATGAATGATGGAACAATCCAAGAGGAGATGGAAGAAGCAAACTACGCAATGGGCCAAAGTATTCAAGGAACGAGGTTTCAAAATCAGGGGAACTAGAATTACCAAGAGAACTACAATAATCGTTGTCTTTCGGGTAATTATCAACAGCCTAGGAGGCCGGAGTTTTCATGGAGCAATCCTAACAATGCAATTCAACCTCCGATGGGTGTTGATCCGGGTACAAAAAAGGAAGAAGAAAAACTAAGTTTTGAGGATGCGGTGAACAGTTACATAGCTAGGAATGATGCTAGATTGGATCGTCTTGAGGCCAAATTAGAGAAGAAGATTGATGCAAACTATGAGGATTTGTCCAAGCAAGTGAAGGACCTTACATTGTTGATTGGGCAGATGGCAGGAAGCCTTTACAAGCTCACTCAAACTATTGAAAAAGGGAAGCTCCCATCGCAAAGTATTGAGAATCCAAGGTCCTGCAACGCCATCACATTGAGGTCTAGAACACAGTATGAGGGGCCGATGAGACCAGAATCAAAATTTGACACGTCGAGGGCTCAATTCGACACTAATTCGACCAACACCACAGGTCGAATCCAACAGGGAAAGTCTAATTGGACGCCTGGATGTGATTTGGAAGCACCAGCACCTCGATTTGACCAAAATCAATTCAATTCGACCTGGGGGCCAGGTCAAATTGAGGTCAAATCCACCTTCCGGAGTACTCTGTTTCATCAGAAGCCTAATTCGACCAGCAGCCGTCCAATTTGACCAGACCTTCAGGTCAAATTGAGGTCGAATCGGAGGGCAGAAATCTTCCAGTGAGCCAATTCGACCAAGGGAACTTCAATTCAACCAGACCTACAGGTCAAATCCAGGTCGAATCGGAGATACAGGGTGAAAATTATGTTCCAAGTGTTCAATTCGACCACTATGTGCCCAATTCGGCCAGAGCACCTGGTCGAATTGAGGTCGAATTATATCATTCCTCACCTATTTCTTCACCGAACACTCCTCGTGATGAGAACATTACTTTCTTGGTTCCAAATGAGCAGAATACTGAGATTGTAGCAGAGAAAAAGTAGGAAAGAGCCAAGAGGTTGAGAGCCGAGAAGGATAAAGCGAAGAAGGTCGAGCGTGATAAATGAGGTATTCCCAAAACAAAGATACCACCGTCGTTTCCTTATAAGCTGGTTAAGAAGGGATTAGAAGAAAAGTTCAAGAGGTTTTCAGATATCATAAATAAGATAAGCTTGAGTATCCCTTTCTCTGAGGCAATATTAGAGATGTCGTACTATGCCCGATTCCTTAAGGATATATTGCTGTAAAAGAGAAGCTTGAATGGAGCTGAGATGGTAAACTTGTCTAAAAATTGCAGCTCGATCATCCAAAGGAAGCTGCCACAGAAGATGAAGGATCCGGGAATTTTCACTATCTTGTGTGAGATTGGTAAGAGGCCGGCACGACAAGCCTTGTGGGATCTTGGAGCAAGCATCAATTTGATGCCATTGTCTATCTTTCAAAGGCTTGGTTTGGGGGAGTTATCTCCTACAATAGTTGCTTTTCAATTAGCAGACAAGTCGATGACTTTTCCGATAGGTATCATTGAAGATGGTCTTGTCAAAGTGGAGAAACTAGTCTTTCCTGTGGATTTTCTTGTACTTGATATGGAAGATGACAAGGATAATATCCCTCTTATCTTGGGGAGACCTTTCCTTGCTACTGCTGGGGCTATGATTGATGTTCAAAAGGAGGAGCTCAGGTTGCGGATGGATAAAGAAGAGGTCCTATTCAACCTTGACAAAGCAATGAAGATGCCTATGGAGTCACAATGTCATAGTATTGATGTGGTGGAGGAGATTGTGAAGGAAGATATGTCTTTGATCCTGTCTAAGGACCCTCTTGAGACATGCTTAATGGAGTCTCTTACTTATCCCACTACGGAGCTTGATGATCTCTCCAATGAGTAATGTATTGAATATCTTGAAAACTTACTTGTTTTGGGTGATGCCAGGTATGAATTGGAGAAATCTAAGGTTGAGAAGAAGGATGTAGACAAAGGAAGAGAAGATGGTGCCTACTTGAAGCCTCCTAACTTACCACCGGATACCCTCAAATTTGAAAGTCCTTTCTCTCGTTCTTTATTTTGTGATCAATTTTATCCTGATCTTGATCTTGATGGTGATAGGAGTGATTCCGAAATTGAGTGGAAGATTGACAGGAATGAGACTAGAAAGCTTGAGAAAGGGGATTCTACTAATCGTATAGTGCCTAAGAAAGGTAAGGTGGTAAGTGTGGATGATAAGAGGGGGAGAAAGTATTGGAAGGTAAAGTTGAAAGAAGATCGCCCTCTTAGTCAGTAGTCTATATATTCTGCATTCCGTCGTGACTCTCCGACGTTAAACAAGAGCGCCTGTTGGGAGCTTTCCCTTCCGTTTTATTGCTTTATTTCTTTCGTGTGAGTAAGAAATTTTTATATTTGAAGTGCTTAGTTATCGACAATTACATCTCTTTGCAAACTTAGTTTCGACTATAGTTTCTACGAAATTTAGGGGGGTGTGATGTACTTACCTAAATAAGCACCGATTGTATAATCTTTTCTTTGTAACATTTGTTAGGGGAGTTGATTTTTTGCTGCATATTTAAGATGTACTTACCTCAATAAGAACCGATAGTATAATCTTTTCTTTGTAATGTTTGTTAGGGAAGTTGATTTTTTGCGGCACATTTAAAACTTTAATCAGTTTTTATGTATCGATTTTTTACAATTTGCCTAATGTTTAGTGGTTTTTTGTTATGTGTTTTGTGTCATTTGCGGAGTTACTCATGAATGTTAAGTTTTAGGATTGATTCTTGATGGAGATATGCTCTATTTTGGTACCTCATGTTCATTTGTTAAGCTTGAAGTATGTAGGAGATGAAGAAAACTCAATTTTGAAGCTTAAAGGAGCCAATTCGACCAAGGAGGATGGTCGAATCCAAGTTAACAGGTCGAATCAGAATGCGAAATCTTTCAGTGAGCCAATTTGACCACGACTGTTTCAATTCGACCAGCAGCTCAGGTCGATTTGAGGTCGAATTGAGGACCTGAAACTTACAGTGTGTGGATTCGACCTGAGGCATGGCAATTCGACCTGAGGCCCAGGTCGAATTGGGCCAGGTAAGTGTGTTCTTAACCCCAATTTTCATACCCATTTGATCACTTTGCATAATAAAGGAGAAATGGGCTGAAGTTTCTAAGAAAATAGCACGAACAATGTATCAAGATGATGATGCTATGCTTGACTATGATGCATGGGTTTTTGGTTTTGTACATTCATATGTTCATGTGTTAATTTTCATTGATGAGAAGCATGTATAATTTGATAAGTATGTAGAGTTCTTGTGAAATTGATCTTGATTATGTGCTATGAGGAGTACTTAGGATTCTATTTACCTATGTGAGGATTTGAGCCTTTTAATCATGCTTGATCATGATAGTTTATTCTTGAGAGAATCATTCATATGAACGTATTCTAGAATTTGGCTTGGAGTCTTGTGTGAGACTTACAATTGGTGAATTGCTAGGACATGATCTTATGCCATCCTTGATTAATTGAGTTACTTAGCTAAATTTTACCCTTTCTGTTGATTATATATATCTTTGGTAGTCCCGTTTGAGCCTTTAAATGCTTTTTCTTTGGCAAGCCAAATAAAAGAGCCTTATTTTATCTTTACTTGAGTTTTGTTTAAATACCCTATTCATTGGTAGAGAGTTGAGATGAATAAGTGTTGCAAGAGGAAGAAGGAAGATAGAATAAGGTTGAGTAAAGTAAGAAAAGTGTATGGTTAAATCTTGTTTAGGGATAGTGCCTGAAACTGGTACCCCGATTGCTGTCAAAAAGGGTAGTGCCTACAACCGGTACCCGAGTTATCAAAAGAAGAATGATGTTGATGCAAGAAAGAAAAGGAAATTCAAAATTGCAAGTGCAAGAGAAGAAATTGGAGGAGAATATGAAGCCGAATGAAAAAAGCGAGAACCTCCAAGGTAACTCTCTACTAGTGTTTGAGTCACTTATCTAAATTTTCTTACCCTTTCTAAAGAGCCAACATTACAACCCAAAGACAAGTCCTTTGTGATCCTACTCATTAGTTGATTGTGAATTGATTTTTGAGACCCTTGTCAAGCTTATGGTTACGCGTTCGTATGGATTGAGTATGAGCGTATACACTAACCTGTTAAGTACGATTAACACTTGAGTGAGAGAGTAAACACTTAACTTGTGAGCTAGATGACTTAGTACTCCAAATGGTAATATGATTGGGTGATGTTTTGCATAAATGATATGTATGATGCAAGAATACTTATTTTTAATTGATGAAGTTGCATGTATAATATGTTTTGTACTTGGTGATTCTTGTGAATTATACACGCCTCCTTGGTTTGATTGCGTTGCCTCGGGACGAGCAACATGTAAGTTTGGGGTATGATGTGTGTGTTAATTCATGAATCTTGCGCCTAGATTTATGCTATTATGGAGTATTTGAAGGATGAAATCGATTGTAAATCGATATATATTGTATGAAGTCACAAATCAGGTGTTGTTGGAGCTATTTGAGTGGTTTTTCGAAGGAAATCAAAGTGGAAGTATTGAAAACTGAAGAAAGGAAGTCGAAGCCATCCGTATGGGCGAAGCAGGAGTGCAATCGACTTGAAGGAGATCAATTTGACCAGCCTTCAGGTCGAATTGGTAGCACACATGAGCTGAAGGTGGATTCAACCACGACAGGGACGATTCGACCTGGGCATCAGGTCGAATCGAGGTCGAATCGGTTGGTGGAGATACCAATTCAACCTCATCACTTCAATTCAACCAGGGCAATTGGTCGAATCGAGCACCTGGGACTTACAGTGCGCCGATTCAACCTGTGATTCAACTTGGAGGAGTCAATTCGACATGTTCCTAAAGTCGAATTGAGGCTCGAGAACTTACCATATTCATAGTTTTACACCGTTAATACGTGTGATCACTTAAAAAGTCCATTCCAAGCACAGGAGACGTGATTACAAGTATAAAAGAAGGCTTATGCAGCATCATAAGGGATTAATTCATTGATTAATTCAATGAATCTATCATAGAGACGTAGAGTTGGGATGAGATTGATTGTCCATCATCTGGAGGGGCTGTGACAGAGTTCCGCAAGAGATTCAAGTAAGATCGGTCCAACTAACCATGATTGTTCTTAGATCAATCATGGGCTAGAGTCGCTTTGGTAGTTCTAGGGTTATGAAGGTTTCATGAGTTAACTTGTCTTTCATGTGTAAACTCCGTACAACACTACTTGTGGTTTATTTTATATAAGATTGTATGTTTTTAATCCATACTCACAATCGTTTTGTGCATCAATAATTATTGTGTAGAGTCTGAATACATAACGTGGTTATTGGTTGAGTGTGTTCACTGCTGAGCAGGATTTTATGTTATAATTCTAAGTGAAGGGATTCCAAAGTCTTATTAGAAATACCTTATATGAATACTTCTTAATTGAATCATATTCGGGTTAATAAGTAGGATAAAGAGTATAATTTCATAGTACCTATAAAGGGAGATCAAATCAGGTTAGAGTACTAAGTGCAAGGGAAATAATTGATTATGATAGTACCTAGAAAGAGGGGTGAATTATATCTCTTGCTCTGAGGATATTCACACGTGTCATACGTATATTTACTTGTGTTTATAGAGTGAATTTGCATGGTTTAGTGATACGTCCATAAACCACAAGACAGAGTCGAATACCATCACATGAAAGTACGAATTAATAAGTGGAACTGGATGACCTGACGAACTACCTATCATCTTACTTGATCACAACCTATTATCTCTTCTTCTTGTTATTTTTACTTGTTATTTCGATTGTTACTCGTTACTTAATTAAACACCACAACAATTATATTTCCAACATTAGTCATAATTTACTAGAACATAATTAAATTGATATTTATCCGTCCCTTGGGTTCGGTATATAACTTGGTCACCTTCGAAACTACAATTGATATCCTTCATACTTGAGGATTAATTGTGTGTTGAGAAAATACTTATCAATCGTAACGAGATAACGAGCCTCAAAATGAAAGAAATATGAATTGAAACGAAGGAAATATTGATCGCAACGAGAAAACTAGCATAAAAAGAAGGAAATATGCATCGAAATGAAGGAAATGTAGATCGTATCGAGAAAATAAGCATCAAAATGAAGAAAATGAGTATCAAAACGAAGGAAATGTTGATTGTAACGAGAAAATGAGTATCAAAATGAAGGAAATATGCATCGAAACGAAGGAAATATTTATCGTAACTAGAAAAAGGTCATTAAAATGAAGTAAATATACATTGTAATAAAGAAAATGTAGATCGTAACTATAAAATGAGAATCAAAATGAAGGAAATATGCATCGAAACGATAGAAATGTTGATCGTAACGAGAAAAGGAGTATCAAAGTGAAGGAAATATGCATTGAAACGAAGGAAATATTTATTGTAACAAGATAAAAAGCATCGAAATAAAGGAAATATGCATCAGAAAGAAGGAAATGTTTATCGTAATGAGAAAATGAGCATCAAAATGACAAAAATATTCATCGTAACAAAGGAAATGATGACCGAAAAGAGAAAAGAAGCATCAAAACGAAGTAAACATTGATCGTAATGCGAAAATGAGCATCAACATGAAGGAAATATGCATCGAAATGAAGGAAATGTTGATCATAATAAGAAAATGAGCCAATGACTGATGGAAATATGTATCGAAACAAAGGAAATGTTGATCATAACGAGAAAATGAGCATCAAAATGAAGGAAATATGCATCGAAATGAAGGAAATGTTGACGTAAAAAGAATATGAACAAAAACACTAAGGAAATTATCAACGAACTAAGGAAATGTTGATCATAACGAGAAAATAAGCATCAGAATTAAGGGAATATGCATCAAAACGAAGGAAATATTTATCGTAACGAGAAAATGAGCATCAAAATTAAGGAAATATGCATCAAAACAAAGGAAATATTAATCGTAACGAGAAAATAAGCATAAAAATGACCGAAATATGCATTGAAACGAAAGAAATATTGATCATAATGAGAAAATAAGCATTAAAATGAAAGAAATATACATCGAAATGAAGAAAATGTAGATCGTAACAAGAAAATGAACATCAAAATAAAGAAAATGAGTATCGAAACGAAGGAAATGTTGATCGTAACGAGAAAATGAGCTTAAAAATGAAGTTAATATGCATTGTAACGAAACAAATGATGATTGTAACTAAAAAATGAGCATCAAAATGAAGGAAATATGTATCAAAACGAAGGAAATGTTGATTATAACGAGAAAATGAGCATCAAAATGATAGAAATATGCATCAAAACGAAGATAATGTTGATCGTAACGAGAAAATGAGCATCAGAGTGAAAGAAATATGCCTCGAAACTCAGGAAATATTGAACCTAACGAGAAAATGAGCATCAGAATAAAAAAAATATACATCGAAACGAAGGAAATATTGATTGTAATTAGAAATGAGCATAAAAATTAAAGAAATTAGAATTGAAACAATGGAAATGTTTATAATAACGAGAAAATGAGTATCAAAAATTGAGGAAATATGCATCAAAACGTAGGAATATTGATCGTAACGAGAAAAAAAATCTAAATAAAGGAAATATGAATCAAAATGAAGAAAATATTGATCGTAACGAGAAAATGAGCATTAAAATAAAGGAAAGATGCATCGAAATGATGGAAATGTTGATCGTAATGAGAAAATAACAATCAAAATAAAGGAAATATGCACTGAAACAAAGAAAATATTGATCGTCACTTGAAAACGAGCATCAAAATGAAGGTAATATGAATCTTAACGAAGGAAATATATATCATAACGAGAAAATGAGCATGAAAGTGAAGGAAATATGCATCGTAACAAAGGAAATATAGATCGTAATGAGAAAATGAGCATCAGAATGAAGGAAATATGCATAAAAACAAAGGAAATGTTGATTGTAACGAGAAAATGAGCATCAAAATTGAGGAAATGAGTATCTAAATGAAGGAAATGTTGATGCATATTCCTTCATTTTGATGCTCATTCTCACATTACGATCAACATTTCCTTCGTTTAGATGCATATTCCATCATTTTGATGCTCATTCGCTTGTTATGATCAACATTTCCTTTATTTCGATGCATATTTCTTTCATTTTGATGCTCATTTTCTCACTACGATTAACATTTCCTTCGTTCCGATACATATACCTTTATTTTGATGCTCATTCTCTCATTACAAACAACATTTCCTTTGTTTTGATGCATATTCCTTCATTTTGATGCTCATTCGCTCGTTATGATCAACATTTCCTTCGTTTCAATACATATTTCCTTCATTTTTATGCTCATTCGCTTGTTATGATCAATATTTCCTATGTTTCGATGCATATTCCTTGATTTTGATGCTCATTCTCTCATTACGATAAACATTTCCTTTATTTCGATGCATATTCCTTCATTTTGATGCTCATTAGCTTGTTATGATCAACATTTACTTTGTTTCGATACGTAATTCTTTCATTTTGATGCTCATCCTCTTATTACGATCAATATTTACTTCGTTTCGATACATATTCCTTCATTTTGATGCTCATTCTCTCATTAAGATAAACATTTCCTTCGTTTCGATGCATATTCCTTCATTTTGATGCTCATTCGCTTGTTATGATCAACATTTCCATCGTTTCAATGCATATTTCCTTCATTTTGATGCTCATTCACTTGCTATGATCAACATTTCCTACGTTTCAAAGCATATTTCCTTTATTTTGATGCTCATTCCCTTGTTATGATCAATATTTCATACGTTTCGAAGCATATTCCCTCATTTTGGTACCCATTCTATCATTATGATAAACATTTCCTTCGTTTCGATGCATATTCCTTCATTTTGATGCTCATTCGCTTGTAATGATCAACATTTCCTTCGTTTCGATGCGTATTTCATTCATTTTGATGCTCATTCTCTCATTACGATAAATATTTCCTTTGTTTCGATACATATTCCTTCATTTAGATGCTCATTCGCATGTTATGATCAATATTTCCTTCGTTTCAATGCATATTTCCTTCATTTTGATGCTCATTCGCTTGTTATGATCAACATTTCCTATGTTTCGATGCATATTCCTTCATTTTGATGCTCATTCTCTCATTAAGATAAACATTTCCTTCGTTTCGATGTATATTCCTTCATTTAGATGCTCATTCGCTTGTTATGATCAATATTTCCTTCGTTTCAATGCATATTTCCTTCATTTTGATGCTCATTCGCTTGTTACGATCAACATTTCCTTCGTTGCAATGCATATTTCCTTCATTTTGATGCTCATTCGCTTGTTATGATCAACATTTCCTACGTTTCGATGCATATTCCTTTATTTTGATGCTCATTCTCTCTTTAGAATAAACATTTCCTTCGTTCAAATGCATATTCCTTGATTTTGATGCTCATTCGCTTGCTATGATCAACAGTTTCTTTGTTTCGATGTATATTTCCTTCGTTTTAAATGCTCATTCTCTCATTAGGATTAATATTTCCTTCGTTTTGAAGCATATTACTTCATTTTATGCTTATTTTCTCATTACGATCAACATTTCCTTTGTTTCGATGCATATTCCTTCATTTTTATGCTCATTCGCTTGTCATGATCAACATTTCCATTGTTTCGATGTATATTTCCTACATTTTGATGCTCATTCGCTTGTAATGATCACTATTTCTTTTATTTCAATGTATATTCCTTCATTTTGATGCTCATTCCCTCATTGCGATAAACATTTTCTTCTTTTCGATGCATATTCCTTCATTTTGATGTTCATTTTCTTGTTATGAGCAATATTTACTTCGTTTCGATTTGAATTTCTTTCATTTTGATGCTCATTCTCTCATTACAATTAACATTTTCTTCGTTTTGATGCATATTCCTTCATTTTGATGCTCATTCTCTCATTACGAAGAACATTTCATTCATTTCGATGCATATTCCTTCATTTAGATGCTCATTCGCTTGTTATGATCAATATTTCCTTCATTTCAATGCATATTTCCTTCATTTTGATGCTCATTCGCTTGTTACGATCAACATTTCCTTCGTTGCAATGCATATTTCCTTCATTTTGATGCTCATTCGCTTGTTATGATCTACATTTCCTACGTTTCGATGCATATTCCTCTATTTTGATGCTCATTCTCTCATTACGATAAACATTTCCTTCGTTCAAATGCATATTCCTTGATTTTGATGCTCATTCGCTTGCTATGATCAACAGTTGCTTTGTTTCGATGTATATTTCCTTCGTTTTAATGCTCATTCTCTCATTAGGATAAATATTTTCTTTGTTTTGAAGCATATTACTTCATTTTGATGCTTATTCTCTCATTACGATCAACATTTCCTTTGTTTCGATGCATATTCCTTCATTTTGATGCGCATTCGCTTGTCATGATCAACATTTCCTTCATTTTGATGCATGTTCCTTCATTTTGATGCTCATTCTCTCATTACGAACAACATTTCCTTCGTTTTGATGCATATTCCTTTATTTTTATGGTTATTTGCTTGTTATTATCAACATTTACTTCGTTTGGAAGCGTATTTCTTTCATTTTGATGCACATTCTCTCATTATGATCAACATTTCCTTCGTTTCGATGCATATTCCTTCATTTTTATGCTCATTCGCTTGTCATGATCAACATTTCCATTGTTTCGATGTATATTTCCTACATTTTGATGCTCATTCACTTGTTATGATCACTATTTCTTTTATTTCAATGCATATTCCTTCATTTTGATGCACATTCTCTCATTGCGATAAACATTTTCTTCTTTTCGATGCATATTCCTTCATTTTGATGTACATTTTCTTGTTATGAGCAATATTTACTTCATTTCGATGCGTATTTCTTTCATTTTGATGTTCATTCTCTCATTACGATTAACATTTTCTTCGTTTTGACGCATATTCCTTCATTTTGATGCTCATTCTCTCATTACGAAGAACATTTCATTCATTTCGATGCATATTCCTTCATTTTGATGCTCATTCGCTTGTTATGATCAATATTTCCTTTGTTCAATGCATATTTCCTTCATTTTGATGCTCATTCGCTTGTTATGATCACTATTTCCTTCGCTTCAATGCATATTTCCTTCACTTCGATGCTCTTTCGCTTGTTATGATCAACATTTCCTATGTTTCGATGCATATTCCTTCATTTTGATGCTTATTCGCTTGTTATGATCAACATTTCCTTCGTTTCGATGCGTATTTCTTTCATTTTGATGCTTTTTCTCTCATTACGAACAACATTTCCTTCGTTTCGATTCATATTCCTTCATTTTGATGCTCATCTTCTCATTATGAACAATATTTCCTTAGTTTTGATGCATATTCCTTCATTTGAATACTCATTCGCTCGTTATGATCAACATTTCCTTCGTTTCAATGCATATTTCCTTCATTTTGATGCTCATTCTCTCATTATAATAAACATTTCCTTTATTTCAATGCATATTCCTGCATTTTGATGCTCATTCGCTTGCTATGATCAACAATTTCTTTGTTTCGATGCATATTTCCCTCGTTTTAATGCTCATTCTCTCATTAGGATCAGCATTTCCTTCGTTTCGAAGCATATTCGTTCATTTTGATGCTCATTCTCTCATTACGATCAACATTTCCTTTGTTTCGAAGCATATTCCTTCATTTTGATGCTCATTCCCTTGTCATGATCAATATTTCCTTCGTTTCGATGCATATTTCCTTCATTTTGATGCTCATTTGCTTGTTATGATCACTATTTCCTTCGTTTCAATCATATTCCCACATTTTGATGCTCATTCTCTCAATACAATAAACATTTCCTTTGTTTCGATGCATATTCCTTCATTTTGATGCTCATTCACTTGTCATGAGCAATATTTCCTTCATTTCGATGCATATTTCCTTCGTTTTGATGCTTATTCGCTTGTTATGATCAATATTTCCTTCGTTTCAATGCATATTCCTTAATTTTGTTGCCCAATCTCTCAATACGATAATCATTTCCTTGGTTTCGATGCATATTCCTTCATTTTGATGTTCATTTGCTTGTTATGAGCAATATTTACTTCGTTTCGATGCGTATTTATTTTATTTTGATGCACATTCTCTCATTACGATTAACATTTTCTTTATTTTGATGCATATTCCTTCATTTTGATGCTCATTCTATCATTACGAAGAACATTTCCTTCGTCTCGATGCGTATTCCTTTATTTTGATGCTCATTCGCTTGTTATGATCAATATTTCCTTCGTTCAATGCATATTTCCTATATTTTGATGCTCATTCGCTTGTTATGATCACTATTTCCTTCGCTTCAATGTATATTTCCTTCACTTTGATGCTCTTTCGCTTGTTATGATCAACATTTCCTACGTTTCAATGCATATTCCTTCATTTTGATGCTTATTCGCTTGTTATGATCAACATTTCCTTTGTTTCGATGCATATTCCTTCATTTTGATGCTCATCCTCTCATTACGAACAATATTTACTTCGTTTTGATGCATATTCCTTCATTTTGATGCTCATTCGCTCATTATGATCAACATTTCCTTCGTTTCAATGCATATTTTCTTAATTTTGATGCTCATTCGCTTGTTATGATCAACATTTCCTACGTTTCGATGCACATTCCTTCATTTTGATGCTCATTCTCTCATTACGGTAAATATTTCCTTCGTTTCAATGCATATTCCTGCATTTTGATGCTCATTCACTTGCTATGATCAACAATTTCTTCGTTTCGATGCATACTTCCCTCATTTTAATGCTCATTCTCTCATTAGGATCAGCATTTACTTCGTTTCGGAACATGTTCCTTCATTTTATGCTTATTCTCTCATTACGATCAATATTTCCTTCGTTTCGAAGCACATTCCTTAATTTTAATGCACATTCGCTTGTCATGATCAACATTTCCTTCGTTTCGACGCATATTTCCTTCATTTTGATGCTCATTCGCTTGTTATGATCAATATTTCCTTCGTTTCAATGCATATTCCCTCATTTTGATGCTCGTTCTCTCAATACGATAAACATTTCCTTAGTTTCGATGCATATTCCTTCATTTTGATGCTCATTCGCTTGACATGAGCGACATTTCCTTCGTTTCGATGCATATTTTCTTTGTTTTGATGCTCATTCACTTGTTATGATCACTATTTCCTTCGTTTCAATGCATATTCCTTCATTTTGATGCTCATTCGCTCGTTATGATCAACATGTCCTTCATTTCAATGCATATTTCCTTAATTTTGATGCTCATTCGCTTGTTATGATCAACATTTCCTACGTTTCGATGCACATTCCTTTATTTTGATGCTCATTCTCTCATTACGATAAACATTTTCCTTCGTTTCAATGCATATTCCTGCATTTTAATGCTCATTCGCTTGCTATGATCAACAATTTCTTCGTTTCGATGCATACTTCCCTTGTTTTAATGCTCATTCTCTCATTAGGATCAGCATTTACTTTGTTTCGGAACATGTTCCTTCATTTTGATGCTTATTCTCTCATTACGATCAACATTTCCTTCGTTTCGAAGCATATTCCTTCATTTTGATGCTCATTCGCTTGTCATGAGCAACATTTCCTTCGTTTCGATGCATATTTTCTTTGTTTTGATGCTCATTCACTTGTTATGATCACTATTTCCTTCGTTTCAATGCATATTCCCTCATTTTGATGCTCATTCTCTCAATACGATAAACATTTCCTTAGTTTCGATGCATATTCCTTCATTTTGATGCTCATTCGTTTGTCATGAGCAACATTTCCTTCATTTCGATGCATATTTTCTTTGTTTTGATGCTCATTCGCTTGTTATGATTACTATTTCCTTCGTTTCAATGCATATTCCTTCATTTTGATGCTCATTCTCTCATTACGATAACCGTTTCCTTGGTTTCGATGCATATTCCTTCATTTTGATGCTCATTCGCATGTTATGATCAACATTTCCTTCGTATCGATGCATATTTCCTTCATTTTGATGCTCATTCATTTTTTATGATCAACATTTCCTACGTTTCGAAGCATATTCCCTCATTTAGGTGCACATTCTCTCATTACGATAAATATTTCCTTCATTTCGATGTATATTCCTTCATTTTGACGCTCATTCGCTTGTAATGATAAATATTTCCTTCGTTTCAACGTATATTTCCTTCATTTTGATGCTCATTCACTTGTTATGATCAATATTTCCTTCGTTTCAATGCATATTTCCTTCATTTTGATGCAAATTTGCTTGTTACGATCAACATTTCCTACGTTTTGATGCATGTTCCTTCATTTTGATGCTCATTCTCTCATTACGAACAACATTTCCTTCGTTTTGATGCATATTCCTTTATTTTTATTGTTATTTGCTTGTTATGATCAACATTTACTTCGTTTGGAAGCGTATTTCTTTCATTTTGATGCTCATTCTCTCATTACGATCAACATTTCCTTCTTTTCGATGCATATTCCTTCATTTTTATGCTCATTCGCTTGTCATGATCAACATTTCCATTGTTTCGATGTATATTTCCTACATTTTGATGCTCATTCACTTGTTATGATCACTATTTCTTTTATTTCAATGCATATTCCTTCATTTTGATGCTCATTCTCTCATTGCGATAAACATTTTCTTCTTTTCGATGCATATTCCTTCATTTTGATGTTCATTTTCTTGTTATGAGCAATATTTACTTCATTTCGATGCGTATTTCTTTCATTTTAATGCTCATTCTCTTATTACGATTAACATTTTCTTCGTTTTGATGCATATTCCTACATTTTGATGCTCATTCTCTCATTGCGAAGAACATTTCATTCATTTCAATGCATATTCCTTCATTTTGATGCTCATTCGCTTGTTATGATCAACATTTCCTTCGTTCAATGCATATTTCCTTCATTTTGATGCTCATTCGCTTGTTATGATAACTATTTCCTTTGCTTCAATGCATATTTCCTTCACTTTGATGCTCTTTCGCTTGTTATGATCAACATTTCCTATGTTTCGATGCATATTCCTTCATTTTGATGCTTATTCGCTTGTTATGATCAACATTTCCTTCGTTTCGATTCGTATTTCTTTCATTTTGATGCTTTTTCTCTCATTACGATCAACATTTCCTTCGTTTCGATTCATATTCCTTCATTTTGATGCTCATCTTCTCATTATGAACAATATTTCCTTCGTTTTGATACATATTCCTTCATTTGAATACTCATTCGCTCGTTATGATCAACATTTCCTTCGTTTCAATGCATATTTCCTTCATTTTGATGCTCATTCTCTCATTACAATAAACATTTCCTTTATTTCAATGCATATTCCTGCATTTTGATGCTCATTCGCTTGCTATGATCAACAATTTCTTTGTTTCGATGCATATTTCCCTCGTTTTAATGCTCATTCTCTCATTAGGATCATCATTTCCTTCGTTTCGAAGTATATTCCTTCATTTTGATGCTCATTCTCTCATTACGATCAACATTTTCTTCGTTTCGAAGCATATTCCTTCATTTTGATGCTCATTCCCTTGTCATGATCAATATTTCCTTCGTTTCGATGCATATTTCCTTCATTTTGATGCTCATTCGCTTGTTATGATCACTATTTACTTCGTTTCAATGCATATTCCCTCATTTTGATGCTCATTCTCTCAATACAATAAACATTTCCTTTGTTTCGATGCATATTCCTTCATTTTGATGCTCATTCGCTTGTCATGAGCAACATTTCCTTCGTTTCGATGCATATTTTCTTTGTTTTGATGCTTATTCGCTTGTTATGATCAATATTTCCTTCGTTTCAATGCATACTCCTTCATTTTGATGCCCAATCTCTCAATACGATAACCATTTCCTTGATTTCGATGCATATTCCTTCATTTTGATGTTCATTTGCTTGTTATGAGCAACATTTACTTCGTTTCGATGTGTATTTCTTTCATTTTGATGCACATTCTCTCATTACGATTAACATTTTCTTAATTTTGATGCATATTCCTTCATTTTGATGCTCATTCTCTCATTACGAAGAATATTTCCTTCGTCTCGATGCATATTCCTTTATTTTGATGCTCATTCGCTTGTTATGATCAACATTTCCTTCGTTCAATGCATATTTCCTTTATTTTGATGCTCATTCGCTTGTTATGATCACTATTTCCTTCGCTTCAATGTATATTTCCTTTACTTTGATGCTCTTTCGCTTGTTATGATCAACATTTCCTACGTTTCAATGCATATTCCTTCATTTTGATGCATACTCGCTTGTTATGATCAACATTTCCTTCGTTTTGATGCGTATTTCTTTCATTTTGATGCTTTTTCTCTTATTACGATCAACATTTCCTTTGTTTCGATGCATATTCCTTCATTTTGATGCTCATCCTCTTATTACGAACAATATTTCCTTCGTTTTGATGCATATTCCTTCATTTTGATGCTCATTCGCTCGTTATGATCAACATGTCCTTCGTTTCAATGCATATTTCCTTAATTTTGATGCTCATTCGCTTGTTATGATCAACATTTCCTATGTTTCGATGCACATTCCTTTATTTTGATGTCATTCTCTCATTACAATAAACATTTCCTTCGTTTTGATGCATATTCCTGCATTTTGATGCTCATTCGCTTGCTATGATCTACAATTTCTTCGTTTCGATGCATACTTCTCTCATTTTAATGCTCATTCTCTCATTAGGATCAACATTTACTTTGTTTCGGAAAATGTTCCTTCATTTTGATGCTTATTCTCTCATTATGATCAATATTTCCTTCGTTTCGAAGCATATTCCTTCATTTTAATGCTCATTCGCTTGTCATGATCAACATTTCCTTCGTTTCGACGCATATTTCCTTCATTTTGATGCTCATTCGCTTGTTATGATCAATATTTCCTTCGTTTCAATGCATATTCCCTCATTTTGATGCTCGTTCTCTCAATACGATAAACATTTCCTTAGTTTCGATGCATATTCCTTCATTTTGATGCTCATTCGCTTGACATGAGCAACATTTCCTTCGTTTCGATGCATATTTTCTTTGTTTTGATTCTCATTCGCTTGTTATGATCACTATTTCCTTCGTTTCAATGCATATTCCTTCATTTTTATGCTCATTCTCTCATTACGATAACCATTTCCTTGGTTTCGATGCATATTCCTTCATTTTGATGCTCATTCGCTTGTTATGATCAATATTTCCTTCGTATCGATGCATATTTCCTTCATTTTGATGCTCATTTGTTTGTTATGATCAACATTTCCTACGTTTCGAAGCATATTCCCTCATTTCGGTGCTCATTCTCTCATTACGATAAACATTTCCTTCGTTTCAATGCATATTCCTGCATTTTGATGATCATTCGCTTGATATGATCAACAATTTCTTCGTTTCGATGCATATTTCCCTCGTTTTAATATTCATTCTCTCATTAGATCTACATTTACTTCGTTTCGAAGCATGTTCCTTCATTTTGATGCTTATTCTCTCATTACGATCAACATTTCCTTCGTTTCGAAGCATATTCCTTCATTTTGATGCTCATTCGCTTGTCATGATCGACATTTCCTTCGTTTCGACGCATATTTCCTTAATTTTGATGCTCATTCGCTTGTTATGATCAACATTTCCTATGTTTCGATGCACATTCCTTTATTTTGATGTCATTCTCTCATTACGATAAACATTTCCTTCGTTTTGATGCATATTCCTGCATTTTGATGCTCATTCGCTTGCTATGATCTACAATTTCTTCGTTTCGATGCATACTTCTCTCATTTTAATGCTCATTCTCTCATTAGGATCAACATTTACTTTGTTTCGGAAAATGTTCCTTCATTTTGATGCTTATTCTCTCATTATGATCAATATTTCCTTCGTTTCGAAGCATATTCCTTCATTTTAATGCTCATTCGCTTGTCATGATCAACATTTCCTTCGTTTCGACGCATATTTCCTTCATTTTGATGCTCATTCGCTTGTTATGATCAATATTTCCTTCGTTTCAATGCATATTCCCTCATTTTGATGCTCATTCTCTCAATACGATAAACATTTCCTTAGTTTCGATGCATATTCCTTCATTTTGATGCCCATTCGCTTGTCATGAGCAACATTTCCTTCGTTTCGAAGCATATTTTCTTTGTTTTGATGCTCATTCGCTTGTTATGATCACTATTTCCTTCGTTTCAATGCATATTCCTTCATTTTGATGCTCATTCTCTCATTACGATAACCATTTCCTAGGTTTCGATGCATATTCCTTCATTTTGATGCTCATTCGCATGTTATGATCAACATTTCCTTCGTATCGATGCATATTTCCTTCATTTTGATGCTCATTCATTTTTTATGATCAACATTTCCTACGTTTAGAAGCATATTCCCTCATTTAGGTGCCCATTCTCTCATTACGATAAACATTTCCTTCATTTCGATGTATATTCCTTCATTTTGATGCTCATTCGCTTGTAATGATAAACATTTCCTTCGTTTCAACGTATAATTCCTTCATTTTGATGCTCATTCACTTGTTATGATCAATATTTCCTTCGTTTCAATGCATATTTCCTTCATTTTGATGCAAATTCGCTTGTTACGATCAATATTTCCTACGTTTTGATGCATGTTCCTTCATTTTGATGCTCATTCTCTCATTACGAACAACACTTCCTTCGTTTTGATGCATATTCCTTTATTTTTATGGTTATTTGCTTGTTATGATCAATATTTACTTCGTTTGGATGCGTACTTCTTTCATTTTGATGCTCATTCTCGCATTACGATCAACATTTCCTTCGTTTCGATGCATATTCCTTCATTTTTATGCTCATTCGCTTGTCATGATGAACATTTCCATTGTTTCGATGTATATTTCCTACATTTTGATGCTCATTCGCTTGTTATGATCACTATTTCTTTTATTTCAATGCATATTCCTTCATTTTGATGCTCATTCTCTCATTGCGATAAACATTTTCTTCTTTTCGATGCATATTCCTTCATTTTGATGTTCATTTTCTTGTTATGAGCAATATTTACTTCATTTCGATGCGTATTTCTTTCATTTTGATGCTCATTCTCTCTTTACGATTAACATTTTCTTCGTTTTGATGCATATTCCTACATTTTGATGCTCATTCTCTCATTACGAAGAACATTTCATTCATTTCGATGCATATTCCTTCATTTTGATGCTCATTCGCTTGTTATGATCAACATTTCCTTCGTTTAATGCATATTTCCTTCATTTTGATGCTCATTCGCTTGTTATGATCACTATTTTCTTCGCTTCAATGCATATTTCCTTCACTTTGATGCTCTTTCGCTTGTTATGATCAACATTTCCTATGTTTCGATGCATATTCCTTCATTTTGATGCTTATTTGCTTGTTATGATCAACATTTCCTTCATTTCGATGCGTATTTCTTTCATTTTGATGCTTTTTCTTTCATTACGATCAACATTTCCTTCGTTTTGATTCATATTCCTTCATTTTGATGCTCATCTTCTCATTATGAACAATATTTCCTTCGTTTTGATGCATATTCCTTCATTTGAATACTCATTCGCTCGTTATGATCAACATTTCCTTCGTTTCAATGCATATTTCCTTCATTTTGATGCTTATTCTCTCATTACAATAAACATTTCCTTTATTTCAATGCATATTCCTGCATTTTGATGCTCATTCGCTTGCTATGATCAACAATTTCTTTGTTTCGATGAGTATTTCCCTCGTTTTAATGCTCATTCTCTCATTTGGATCAGCATTTCCTTCGTTTCGAAGCATATTCCTTCATTTTGATGCTCATTCTCTCATTACGATCAACATTTCCTTCGTTTCGAAGCATATTCCTTCATTTTGATACTCATTCCCTTGTCATGATCAATATTTCCTTCGTTTCGATGCATATTTTCTTCATTTTGATACTCATTTGCTTGTTATGATCACTATTTCCTTCGTTTCAATGCATATTCCCTCATTTTGATGCTCATTCTCACAATACAATAAACATTTCCTTTGTTTCGATGCATATTCCTTCATTTTGATGCTCATTCGCTTGTCATGAGCAACATTTCCTTCGTTTCGATGCATATTTCCTTTGTTTTGATGCTTATTCGCTTGTTATGATCAATATTTCCTTCGTTTCAATGCATATTCCTTCATTTTGATGCCCAATCTCTCAATACGATAACCATTTCCTTGGTTTCGATGCATATTCCTTCATTTTGATGTTCATTTGCTTGTTATTAGCAACATTTACTTCATTTCGATGTGTATTTCTTTCATTTTGATGCACATTCTCTCATTACGATTAACATTTTCTTCATTTTGATGCATATTCCTTCATTTTGATGCTCATTCTCTCATTACGAAGAACATTTCCTTCGTCTCGATGCATATTCCTTTATTTTGATACTCATTCGCCTGTTATGATCAACATTTCCTTCGTTCAATGCATATTTCTATTATTTTGATGCTCATTCGCTTGTTATGATCACTATTTCCTTCGCTTCAATGTATATTTCCTTTACTTTGATGCTCTTTCGCTTGTTATGATCAACATTTCCTACGTTTCAATGCGTATTCCTTCATTTTGATGCATATTCGCTTGTTATGATCAACATTTCCTTCGTTTCGATGCGTATTTCTTTCATTTTGATGCTTTTTCTTTCATTACGATCAACATTTCCTTTGTTTCGATGCATATTCCTTCATTTTGATGCTCATCCTCTCATTACGAACAATATTTCCTTCGTTTTGATGCATATTCCTTCATTTTGATGCTCAT
This sequence comes from Pogostemon cablin, assembly GCA_023678885.1. Lineage (NCBI taxonomy): Eukaryota > Viridiplantae > Streptophyta > Magnoliopsida > Lamiales > Lamiaceae > Pogostemon > Pogostemon cablin. The sequence continues at coordinate 21,220,922 of CM042981.1, forward strand.
TCGCTCGTTATGATCAACATGTCCTTCGTTTCAATGCATATTTCCTTAATTTTGATGCTAATTCGCTTGTTATGATAAACATTTCCTACGTTTCGATGCACATTCCTTTATTTTGATGCTCATTCTCTCATTACGATAAACATTTCCTTCGTTTCAATGCATATTCCTGCATTTTGATGCTCATTCGCTTGCTATGATCAACAATTTCTTCGTTTCGTTGCATACTTCCCTTGTTTTAATGCTCATTCTCTCATTAGGATCAGCATTTACTTTGTTTCGGAACATGTTCCTTCATTTTGATGCTTATTCTCTCATTATGATCAATATTTCCTTCGTTTCGAAGCATATTCCTTCATTTCAATGCTCATTCGCTTGTCATGATCAACATTTCCTTCGTTTTGATGCATATTTCCTTAATTATGATGCTCATTCGCTTGTTATGATCAATATTTCCTTTGTTTCAATGCATATTCCCTCATTTTGATGCTCGTTCTCTCAATACGATAAACATTTCCTTAGTTTTGATGCATATTCCTTCATTTTGATGCTCATTCGCTTGACATGAGCAACATTTCCTTAGTTTCGATGCATATTTTCTTTGTTTTGATTCTCATTCGCTTGTTATGATCACTATTTCCTTCGTTTCAATGCATATTCCTTCATTTTGATGCTCATTCTCTCATTACGATAACCATTTCCTTGGTTTCGATGCATATTCCTTCATTTTGATGCTCATTCGCTTGTTATGATCAATATTTCCTTCGTATCGATGCATATTTCCTTCATTTTGATGCTCATTCGTTTGTTATGATCAACATTTCCTACGTTTCGAAGCATATTCCCTCATTTCGGTGCTCATTTTCTCATTACGATAAACATTTCCTTCGTTTCAATGCATATTCCTGCATTTTGATGATCATTCGCTTGCTATGATCAACAATTTCTTCGTTTCGATGCATATTTCCCTCGTTTTAATATTCATTCTCTCATTAGGATCTGCATTTACTTCGTTTCGAAGTATGTTCCTTCATTTTGATGCTTATTCTCTCATTACGATCAACATTTCCTTCGTTTCGAAGCATATTCCTTCAATTTGATGCTCATTCGCTTGTCACGATCAATATTTCTTTCGTTTCGACGCATATTTCCTTCATTTTGATGCTCATTCGCTTGTTATGATCACTAATTCCTTTGTTTCAATGCATATTCCCTCATTTTGATGCTCATTCTCTCAATACGATAAATATTTCCTTTGTTTCGATGCATATTCCTTCATTTTGATGCTCATTCGCTTGTCATGAGCAACATTTCCTTCGTTTCGATGCATATTTCCTTTGTTTTGATGCTTATTCGCTTGTTATGATAGATATTTCCTTCGTTTCAATGCATATTCCTTCATTTTGATGCTCATTCTCTCATTACGATAACCGTTTCCTTGGTTTCGATGCATATTCCTTCATTTTGATGCTCATTCGCATGTTATGATCAACATTTCCTTCGTATCGATGCATATTTCTTTCATTTTGATGCTCATTCTCTCATTACGATCACATTTCCTTCGTTTTGATGCATATACCTTCATTTTGATTCTCATTCTCGCATATGATATTTCCTTCGTTTCGATGCAAATTCCATCATTTTGATGCTCATTCGCTTGTTATGATCAATATTTCCTTCGTTTCGATGCATATTCCATCATTTTGATGCTCATTCGCTTGTAACGATCAATATTTCCTTCATTTCGATACGTATTTTTTTCATTTTGATGCTCATTCTCTCATTACAATCAACATTTCTTTCGTTTCGATGCATATTCCTTTATTTTGATGCTCATTCTCTCATTACGAACAACAATTCTTTAGTTTCGATTCATATTCCTTCATTTTGAAGCTCATTTGTTTGTTACGATCAACATTTCCTTTGTTTCAATGCATATTTTCTTCGTTTTGATGCTCATTCGCTTTTTATGATCAATATTTCCTACGTTTTGACGCATATTCCTTCATTTTGATGCTCATTCTCTCATTACGATAAACATTTCCATCGTTTCGATGCATATTCCTTCATTTTGATGTTCATTTGCTTGTTATGAGCAATATTTACTTCGTTTCCATGCGTATTTCTTTCATTTTGATGCTCATTCTCTCATTACGATTAACATTTCCTTCGTTTCGATGCGTATTTTTTTCATTTTGATGCTCAATTTCTCATTACGAAGAACGTTTCCTTCGGTTCGATGCATATTCCTTCATTTTGATGCTCATTCGTTTGTTATGATCAACATTTCCTTTGTTCAATTCATATTTCCTTCATTTTGATGCTCATTCACTTGTTATGATCACTATTTCCTTCGCTTCAATGCTTATTTCCTTCACTTTGATGCTCTTTCGCTTGTTATGATTAACATTTCCTACGTTTCGATGCATATTCCTTCATTTTGATGCTTATTCGCTTGTTATGATTAACATTTCCTTTCTTTCGATGCGTATTTCCCTCGTTTTAATACTTATACTCTCATTAGGATCTGCATTTACTTCGTTTCGAAGCATGTTCCTTCATTTTGATGCTTATTCTCTCATTACGATCAATATCTCCTTCGTTTCGAAGCATATTCCTTCATTTTGATGCTCATTCGCTTGTCATGATCAACATTTCCTTCGTTTCGACGCGTATTTCCTTCATTTTGATGCTCATTCGCTTGTTATGATCAATATTTCCTTCGTTTCAATGCATATTTCTTCATTTTGATGCTCATTCTCTCAATATGATAAACATTTCCTTAGTTTCGATGCATATTCCTTCATTTTGATGCTCATTCGCTTGTCATGAGCAACATTTCCTTCGTTTCGATGCATATTTTCTTTGTTTTGATGCTCATTCGCTTGTTATGATCACTATTTCCTTCGTTTCAATGCATATTCCTTTATTTTGATGCTCATTCTCTCATTACGATAACCGTTTCCTTGGTTTCGATGCATATTCCTTCATTTTGATGCTCATTCGCTTGTTATGATCAACATTTCTTCGTATTGATGTATATTTCCATCATTTTGATGCTCATTCGTTTTTTATGATCAACATTTCCTACGTTTCGAAGCATATTCCCTCATTTAGGTGCCCATTCTCTCATTACGATAAATATTTCCTTCATTTCGATGTATATTCCTTCATTTTGATGCTCATTCGCTTGTAATGATAAACATTTCCTTCGTTTCAACGTATATTTCCTTCATTTTGATGCTCATTCACTTGTTATGATAAATATTTCCTTCGTTTCAATGCATATTTCTTTCATTTTGATGCAAATTCGCTTGTTACGAACAACATTTCCTACGTTTTGATGCATGTTCCTTCATTTTGATGCTCATTCTCTCATTACGAACATCATTTCCTTCGTTTTGATGCATATTCCTTTATTTTTATGGTTATTTGCTTGTTATGATCAACATTTACTTCGTTTCGATGCGTATTTCTTTCATTTTGATGCTCATTCTCTCATTACGATCAACATTTCCTTCGTTTCGATGCATATTCCTTCAATTCGATGATCATTCTCGCATTCAATCAACATTTTCTTCACTTCGATGCATATTCCTTCATTTTGATGCTCATTCGCTTGTTATGATCAACATTTCCTTCGTTTCAATGCATATTTCCTTCATTTTGATGCTCATTCGCTTGTTATGATCAACATTTCCTATGTTTCGAGGCATATTCCTTCATTTTGATGCTCATTCTCTCATTACGATAAACATTTCCTTCGTTTCGATGCATATTCCTTCATTTTGATGCTCATTCGCTTGTCATGAGCAATATTTCCTTCGTTTCGATACATATTTCCTTTGTTTGATGCTTATTCGCTTGTTATGATCAATATTTCCTTCGTTTCAATGAATATTCCTTCATTTTGATGCTCATTCTCTCATTACGATAACCAATTCCTTGGTTTCGATGCATATTACTTCATTTTGATGATCATTCGCTTGTTATGAACAACATTTACTTCGTTTCGATGAGTAATTCTTTCATTTTGATGCTCATTCTCTCATTACGATCACATTTCCTTCGTTTCGATGCATATACCTTCATTTTGATGCTCATTCTCGGATACAATCAACATTTCATTTGTTTCGATGCATATTCCTTCATTTTGATGCTCATTCGCTTGTTGTGATCAACATTTCCTTCGTTTCAACGCATATTTCCTTCATTTTGATGCTCATTCCCTTGTTATGATCAACATTTCCTTCGTTTCAATGCATATTTCCTTCATTTTAATGCTCGTTCGTTTGTTATGATCAACATTTCCTATGTTTCGAAGCATATTCCCTTATTTTGGTGCCCATTCTCTCATTACGATAAACATATCCTTCGTTTCGATGCATATTCCTTCATTTTGATGCACATTCGCTTGTAATGATCAACATTTCCTTCGTTTCAACGTATATTTCCTTCATTTTGATGCTCATTCACATGTTATGATCAACATTTCCTTCGTTTCAATGCATATTTCCTTCATTTTGATGTTAATTCGCTTGTTACGATCAACATTTCCTTCGTTTTAATGCATGTTCCTTCATTTTGATGCTCATTCTCTCATTACGAACAACATTTCTTTCGTTTCGATGCATATTCCTTTATTTTTATGCTTATTCGCTTGTTATGATCAACATTTACTTCGTTTCGATGCGTATTTTTTCATTTTGATGCTCATTCTCTCATTACGATCAACATTTCCTTCGTTTTGATGCATATTCCTTCAATTCGATGCTCATTCTCGCATTCAATCAACATTTCCTTCACTTCGATGCATATTCCTTCATTTTGATTCTCATTCGCTTGTTATGATCAACATTTACTTCGTTTCAATGCATATTTCCTTCATTTTGATGCTCATTCGCTTGTTATGATCAATATTTCCTATGTTTCGAGGCATATTCCTTCATTTTGATGCTCATTCTCTCATTACGATAAACATTTCCTTCGTTTCGATGCATATTCCTTCATTTTGATGCTCATTAGCTTGTTATGAGCAACATTTACTTCATTTTGATGCGTAATTCTTTCGTTTTGATGCTCATTCTCACATTACGATCAACATTTACTTCATTTTGATACATATTCTTTCATTTTGATGCTCATTCTCGCATTACGATCAACATTTTCTTCGTTTCGATGCATATTCCTTTATTTTGGTGCTCATTCGCTTGTTATGATCAACATTTCCTTCGTTTCAACGCATATTTCCTTCCTTTTAATGCTCATTCACTTGTTATGATCAACATTTCCTTTGTTTCAATGCATATTTCCTTTATTTTATTGCTGATTCGCTTGTTATGATCAACATTTCCTACGTTTCGAAGCAAATTCCCTCATTTTGGTGCCCATTCTCTCATTACGATAAATATTTCCTTCGTTTCGATGCATATTCTATCATTTTGATGCTCATTTGCTTGTAATGATCAATATTTCCTTCGTTTCGGTACGTATTTTTTTCATTTTGGTGCTCATTCTCTCATTACAATCAACATTTCCTTCATTTTGATGCATATTCCTTTATTTTGATGATCATTCTCTCATTACGAACAACAATTCTTTAGTTTCGATGCATATTCCTTCATTTTGATGCTCATTTGCTTGTTACGATCAACATTTCCTTCGTTTCAATGCATATTTTCTTAATTTTGATGCTCATTCGCTTTTTATGATCAACATTTCCTATGTTTTGACCCATATTCCTTCATTTTGATGCTAATTCTCTCATTACGATAAACATTTCCATTGTTTCGATGCATATTCCTTCATTTTGATGCGCATTCGCTTGTCATGATCAACATTTCCTTCGTTTCGATGCATATTTCCTTCATTTTGATGCTCATTCTCTTGTCATGATCAACATTTCCATTGTTTTGATGTATATTTCTTATATTTTGATACTCATTCGCTTGTTATGATCACTATTTCTTTCATTTCAATGCATTTTCCTTCATTTTGATGCTCATTCTCTCATTGCGATAAACATTTCCTTGTTTTCGACGCATATTTCTTCATTTTGATGTTCATTTGCTTGTTATGAGCAACATTTACTCCGTTTCGATGCGTATTTCTTTCATTTTGATGATCATTCTCTCATTACGATTAACAATTCCTTCGTTTTGATGCATATTCCTTCATTTTAATGCTCATTCTCTCCTTACGAAGAATATTTCCTTCGTTTCGATGCATATTCCTTCATTTTGATGCTCATTCGCTTGTTATGATCAATATTTCCTTCGTTTAATTCATATTTCCTTCATTTTGATGCTTATTCGCTTGTTATGATCACTATTTCCTTCACTTCAATGCATATTTCCTTCACTTTGATGCTCTTTTGCTTGTTATGATCAACATTTCCTACGTTTCGATGCATATTCCTTCATTTTGATGCTTATTCGCTTGTTATGATCAACATTTCCTTTGTTTCGATGCGTATTTCTTTCATTTTGATGTTTTTTCTCTCATTACGATTAACATTTCCTTCGTTTCGATTCATATTCCTTCATTTTGATGCACATCCTCTCATTACGAATAATATTTCCTTCGTTTTGATTCATATTCCTTGATTTTGATGCTCATTCGCTCGTTATGATCAATATTTCCTTTGTTTCAATTCATATTTCCTTCATTTTGATGCTCATTCTCTCATTACGATAAACATTTCTTTCATTTCAATGTATATTCCTATATTTTGATGCTCATTCGCTTGCTATGATCTAAAATTTCTTTGTTTCGATGCATATTTCTCTCGTTTTAACGCTCATTCTCTCATTAGGATCAGCATTTCCTTCGTTTCGAAGCGTATTCCTTCATTTTGATGCTTATTCTCTTATTACGATCAACATTTCCTTCGTTTCGAAGCATATTCCTTCATTTTGATGCTCATTCACTTGTCACGATCAATATTTCTTTCGTTTCGATGCATATTTCCTTCATTTTGTTGCTCATTCGCTTGTTATGATCACTATTTCCTTCGTTTCAATGCATATTCCCTCATTTTGATGCTCATTCTCTCAATACAATAAATATTTCCTTTGTTTCGATGCATATTCCTTCATTTTGATGCTCATTCGCTTGTCATGAGCAACATTTACTACGTTTCGATGCATATTTCCTTTGTTTTGATGCTTATTCGCTTGTTATGATAGATATTTCCTTCGTTTCAATGCATATTCCTTCATTTTGATGCTCATTCTCTCATTACGATAACCATTTCCTTGGTTTCGATGCATATTCCTTCATTTTGATGCTCATTCGCTTGTTATGAACAACATTTACTTCGTTTCGATGCGTATTTCTTTCATTTTAATGCTCATTCTCTCATTACGATCGCATTTCCTTCGTTTCGATGCATATTCCTTCAATTCGATGCTCATTCTCGCATTCAATCAACATTTCCTTCACTTCGATGCATATTCCTTCATTTTGATTCTCATTCGCTTGTTATGATCAACATTTACTTCGTTTCAATGCATATTTCCTTCATTTTGATGCTCAATCGCTTGTTATGATCAATATTTCCTATGTTTCGAGGCATTTTCCTTCATTTTGATGCTCATTCTCTCATTACGATAAACATTTCCTTCGTTTCGATGCATATTCCTTCATTTTGATGCTCATTAGCTTGTTATGAGCAACATTTACTTCATTTTGATGCGTAATTCTTTCGTTTTGATGCTCATTCTCACATTACGATCAACATTTACTTCATTTTGATACATATTCTTTCATTTTGATGCTCATTCTCGCATTACGATCAACATTTTCTTCGTTTCGATGCATATTCCTTTATTTTGGTGCTCATTCGCTTGTTATGATCAACATTTCCTTCGTTTCAACGCATATTTCCTTCCTTTTAATGCTCATTCACTTGTTATGATCAACATTTCCTTTGTTTCAATGCATATTTCCTTTATTTTATTGCTCATTCGCTTGTTATGATCAACATTTCCTACGTTTCGAAGCAAATTCCCTCATTTTGGTGCCCATTCTCTCATTACGATAAATATTTCCTTCGTTTCGATGCATATTCTATCATTTTGATGCTCATTTGCTTGTAATGATCAATATTTCCTTCGTTTCGATACGTATTTTTTTCATTTTGGTGCTCATTCTCTCATTACAATCAACATTTCCTTCATTTTGATGCATATTCCTTTATTTTGATGATCATTCTCTCATTACGAACAACAATTCTTTAGTTTCGATGCATATTCCTTCATTTTGATGCTCATTGCTTGTTACGATCAACATTTCCTTCGTTTCAATGCATATTTTCTTAATTTTGATGCTCATTCGCTTTTTATGATCAACATTTCCTATGTTTTGACGCATATTCCTTCATTTTGATGCTAATTCTCTCATTACGATAAACATTTCCATTGTTTCGATGCATATTCCTTCATTTTGATGCGCATTCGCTTGTCATGATCAACATTTCCTTCGTTTCGATGCATATTTCCTTCATTTTGATGCTCATTCTCTTGTCATGATCAACATTTCCATTGTTTCGATGTATATTTCTTATATTTTGATACTCATTCGCTTGTTATGATCACTATTTCTTTCATTTCAATGCATTTTCCTTCATTTTGATGCTCATTCTCTCATTGCGATAAACATTTCCTTGTTTTCGACGCATATTTCTTCATTTTGATGTTCATTTGCTTGTTATGAGCAACATTTACTCCGTTTCGATGCGTATTTCTTTCATTTTGATGATCATTCTCTCATTACGATTAACAATTCCTTCGTTTTGATGCATATTCCTTCATTTTAATGCTCATTCTCTCCTTACGAAGAATATTTCCTTCGTTTCGATGCATATTCCTTCATTTTGATGCTCATTCGCTTGTTATGATCAATATTTCCTTCGTTTAATTCATATTTCCTTCATTTTGATGCTTATTCGCTTGTTATGATCACTATTTCCTTCACTTCAATGCATATTTCCTTCACTTTGATGCTCTTTTGCTTGTTATGATCAACATTTCCTACGTTTCGATGCATATTCCTTCATTTTGATGCTTATTCGCTTGTTATGATCAACATTTCCTTTGTTTCGATGCGTATTTCTTTCATTTTGATGTTTTTTCTCTCATTACGATTAACATTTCCTTCGTTTCGATTCATATTCCTTCATTTTGATGCACATCCTCTCATTACGAATAATATTTCCTTCGTTTTGATTCATATTCCTTGATTTTGATGCTCATTCGCTCGTTATGATCAATATTTCCTTTGTTTCAATTCATATTTCCTTCATTTTGATGCTCATTCTCTCATTACGATAAACATTTCTTTCATTTCAATGTATATTCCTATATTTTGATGCTCATTCGCTTGCTATGATCTAAAATTTCTTTGTTTCGATGCATATTTCTCTCGTTTTAACGCTCATTCTCTCATTAGGATCAGCATTTCCTTCGTTTCGAAGCATATTCCTTCATTTTGATGCTTATTCTCTTATTACGATCAACATTTCCTTCGTTTCGAAGCATATTCCTTCATTTTGATGCTCATTCACTTGTCACGATCAATATTTCTTTCGTTTCGATGCATATTTCCTTCATTTTGTTGCTCATTCGCTTGTTATGATCACTATTTCCTTCGTTTCAATGCATATTCCCTCATTTTGATGCTCATTCTCTCAATACAATAAATATTTCCTTTGTTTCGATGCATATTCCTTCATTTTGATGCTCATTCGCTTGTCATGAGCAACATTTACTACGTTTCGATGCATATTTCCTTTGTTTTGATGCTTATTCGCTCGTTATGATAGATATTTCCTTCGTTTCAATGCATATTCCTTCATTTTGATGCTCATTCTCTCATTACGATAACCATTTCCTTGGTTTCGATGCATATTCCTTCATTTTGATGCTCATTCGCTTGTTATGAACAACATTTACTTCGTTTCGATGCGTATTTCTTTCATTTTAATGCTCATTCTCTCATTACGATCGCATTTCCTTCGTTTCGATGCATATTCCTTCAATTCGATGCTCATTCTCGCATTCAATCAACATTTCCTTCACTTCGATGCATATTCCTTCATTTTGATTCTCATTCGCTTGTTATGATCAATATTTACTTCGTTTCAATGCATATTTCCTTCATTTTGATGCTCATTCGCTTGTTATGATCAATATTTCCTATGTTTCGAGGCATATTCCTTCATTTTGATGCTCATTCTCTCATTACGATAAACATTTCCTTCGTTTCGATGCATATTCCTTCATTTTGATGCTCATTAGCTTGTTATGAGCAACATTTACTTCATTTTGATGCGTAATTCTTTCGTTTTGATGCTCATTCTCACATTACGATCAACATTTACTTCATTTTGATACATATTCTTTCATTTTGATGCTTATTCTCGCATTACGATCAACATTTTCTTCGTTTCGATGCATATTCCTTTATTTTGTTGCTCATTCGCTTGTTATGATCAACATTTCCTTCGTTTCAACGTATATTTCCTTCCTTTTAATGCTCATTCACTTGTTATGATCAACATTTCCTTTGTTTCAATGCATATTTCCTTTATTTTATTGCTCATTCGCTTGTTATGATCAACATTTCCTACGTTTCGAAGCAAATTCCCTTATTTTGGTGCCCATTCTCTCATTACGATAAATATTTCCTTCGTTTTGATACATATTCTATCATTTTGATGCTCATTTGCTTGTAATGATCAATATTTCCTTCGTTTCGATACGTATTTTTTTCATTTTGGTGCTCATTCTCTCATTACAATCAACATTTCCTTCATTTTGATGCATATTCCTTTATTTTGATGCTCATTCTCTCATTACGAACAACAATTCTTTAGTTTCGATGCATATTCCTTCATTTTGATGCTCATTTGCTTGTTACGATCAACATTTCCTTCGTTTCAATGCATATTTTCTTAATTTTGATGCTCATTCGCTTTTTATGATCAACATTTCCTATGTTTTGACGCATATTCCTTCATTTTGATGCTCATTCTCTCATTACGATAAACATTTCCATTGTTTCGATGCATATTCCTTCATTTTGATGCGCATTCGCTTGTCATGATCAACATTTCCTTCGTTTCGATGCATATTTCCTTCATTTTGATGCTCATTCTCTTGTCATGATCAACATTTCCATTGTTTCGATGTATATTTCTTATATTTTGATACTCATTCGCTTGTTATGATCACTATTTCTTTCATTTCAATGCATTTTCCTTCACTTTGATGCTCATTCTCTCATTGCGATAAACATTTCCTTGTTTTCGATGCATATTTCTTCATTTTGATTTCATTTGCTTGTTATGAGCAACATTTACTTCGTTTCGATGCGTATTTCTTTCATTTTGATGCTCATTCTCTCATTACGATTAACAATTCCTTCGTTTTGATGCATATTCCTTCATTTTAATGCTCATTCTCTCCTTACGAAGAATATTTCCTTCGTTTCGATGCATATTCCTTCATTTTGATGCTCATTCGCTTGTTATGATCAATATTTCCTTTGTTTAATTCATATTTCCTTCATTTTGATGCTTATTCGCTTGTTATGATCACTATTTCCTTCGCTTCAATGCATATTTCCTTCACTTTGATGCTCTTTTGCTTGTTATGATCAACATTTCCTACGTTTCGATGCATATTCCTTCATTTTGATGCTTATTCGCTTGTTATGATCAACATTTCCTTTGTTTCGATGCGTATTTCTTTCATTTTGATGCTTTTTCTCTCATTACGATTAACATTTCCTTCGTTTCGATTCATATTCCTTCATTTTGATGCACGTCCTCTCATTACGAATAATATTTCCTTCGTTTTGATTCATATTCCTTCATCTTGATGCTCATTCGCTCGTTATGATCAATATTTCCTTTGTTTCAATTCATATTTCCTTCATTTTGATGCTCATTCTCTCATTACGATAAACATTTCTTTCATTTCAATGTATATTCCTATATTTTGATGCTCATTCGCTTGCAATGATCTAAAATTTCTTTGTTTCGATGCATATTTCTCTCGTTTTAATGCTCATTCTCTCATTAGGATCAGCATTTCCTTCGTTTCGAAGCATATTCCTTCATTTTGATGCTTATTCTCTTATTACGATCAACATTTCCTTCGTTTCGAAGCATATTCCTTCATTTTGATGCTCATTCACTTGTCACGATCAATATTTCCTTCGTTTCGATGCATATTTCCTTCATTTTGATGCTCATTCGCTTGTTATGATCACTATTTCCTTCGTTTCAATGCATATTCCCTCATTTTGATGCTCATTCTCTCAATACAATAAATATTTCCTTTGTTTCGATGCATATTCCTTCATTTTGATGCTCATTCGCTTGTCATGAGCAACATTTACTACGTTTCGATGCATATTTCCTTTGTTTTGATGCTTATTCGCTTGTTATGATAGATATTTCCTTCGTTTCAATGCATATTCCTTCATTTTGATGCTCATTCTCTCATTACGATAACCATTTCCTTGGTTTCGATGCATATTCCTTCATTTTGATGCTCATTCGCTTGTTATGAACAACATTTACTTCGTTTCGATGCGTATTTCTTTCATTTTGATGCTCATTCTCTCATTACGATCACATTTCCTTCGTTTCGATGCATATTCCTTCAATTCGATGCTCATTCTCGCATTCAATCAACATTTCCTTCACTTCGATGCATATTCCTTCATTTTGATTCTCATTCGCTTGTTATGATCAACATTTACTTCGTTTCAATGCATATTTCCTTCATTTTGATGCTCATTCGCTTGTTATGATCAATATTTCCTATGTTTCGAGGCATATTCCTTCATTTTGATGCTCATTCTCTCATTACGATAAACATTTCCTTCGTTTCGATGCATATTCCTTCATTTTGATGCTCATTAGCTTGTTATGAGCAACATTTACTTCATTTTGATGCGTAATTCTTTCGTTTTGATGCTCATTCTCACATTACGATCAACATTTACTTCATTTTGATACATATTCTTTCATTTTGATGCTCATTCTCGCATTACGATCAACATTTTCTTCGTTTCGATGCATATTCCTTTATTTTGGTGCTCATTCGCTTGTTATGATCAACATTTCCTTCGTTTCAACGTATATTTCCTTCCTTTTAATGCTCATTCACTTGTTATGATCAACATTTCCTTTGTTTCAATGCATATTTCCTTTATTTTATTGCTCATTCGCTTGTTATGATCAACATTTCCTACGTTTCGAAGCAAATTCCCTCATTTTGGTGCCCATTCTCTCATTACGATAAATATTTCCTTCGTTTTGATACATATTCTATCATTTTGATGCTCATTTGCTTGTAATGATCAATATTTCCTTCGTTTCGATACGTATTTTTTTCATTTTGGTGCTCATTCTCTCATTACAATCAACATTTCCTTCATTTTGATGCATATTCCTTTATTTTGATGCTCATTCTCTCATTACGAACAACAATTCTTTAGTTTCGATGCATATTCCTTCATTTTGATGCTCATTTGCTTGTTACGATCAACATTTCCTTCGTTTCAATGCATATTTTCTTAATTTTGATGCTCATTCGCTTTTTATGATCAACATTTCCTATGTTTTGACGCATATTCCTTCATTTTGATGCTCATTCTCTCATTACGATAAACATTTCCATTGTTTCGATGCATATTCCTTCATTTTGATGCGCATTCGCTTGTCATGATCAACATTTCCTTCGTTTCGATGCATATTTCCTTCATTTTGATGCTCATTCTCTTGTCATGATCAACATTTCCATTGTTTCGATGTATATTTCTTATATTTTGATACTCATTCGCTTGTTATGATCACTATTTCTTTCATTTCAATGCATTTTCCTTCACTTTGATGCTCATTCTCTCATTGCGATAAACATTTCCTTGTTTTCGATGCATATTTCTTCATTTTGATTTCATTTGCTTGTTATGAGCAACATTTACTTCGTTTCGATGCGTATTTCTTTCATTTTGATGCTCATTCTCTCATTACGATTAACAATTCCTTCGTTTTGATGCATATTCCTTCATTTTAATGCTCATTCTCTCCTTACGAAGAATATTTCCTTCGTTTCGATGCATATTCCTTCATTTTGATGCTCATTCGCTTGTTATGATCAATATTTCCTTTGTTTAATTCATATTTCCTTCATTTTGATGCTTATTCGCTTGTTATGATCACTATTTCCTTCGCTTCAATGCATATTTCCTTCACTTTGATGCTCTTTTGCTTGTTATGATCAACATTTCCTACGTTTCGATGCATATTCCTTCATTTTGATGCTTATTCGCTTGTTATGATCAACATTTCCTTTGTTTCGATGCGTATTTCTTTCATTTTGATGCTTTTTCTCTCATTACGATTAACATTTCCTTCGTTTCGATTCATATTCCTTCATTTTGATACACGTCCTCTCATTACGAATAATATTTCCTTCGTTTTGATTCATATTCCTTCATTTTGATGCTCATTCGCTCGTTATGATCAATATTTCCTTTGTTTCAATTCATATTTCCTTCATTTTGATGCTCATTCTCTCATTACGATAAACATTTCTTTCATTTCAATGTATATTCCTATATTTTGATGCTCATTCGCTTGCTATGATCTAAAATTTCTTTGTTTCGATGCATATTTCTCTCGTTTTAATGCTCATTCTCTCATTAGGATCAGCATTTCCTTCGTTTCGAAGCATATTCCTTCATTTTGATGCTTATTCTCTTATTACGATCAACATTTCCTTCGTTTCGAAGCATATTCCTTCATTTTGATGCTCATTCACTTGTCACGATCAATATTTCCTTCGTTTCGATGCATATTTCCTTCATTTTGATGCTCATTCGCTTGTTATGATCACTATTTCCTTCGTTTCAATGCATATTCCCTCATTTTGATGCTCATTCTCTCAATACAATAAATATTTCCTTTGTTTCGATGCATATTCCTTCATTTTGATGCTCATTCGCTTGTCATGAGCAACATTTACTACGTTTCGATGCATATTTCCTTTGTTTTGATGCTTATTCGCTTGTTATGATAGATATTTCCTTCGTTTCAATGCATATTCCTTCATTTTGATGCTCATTCTCTCATTACGATAACCATTTCCTTGGTTTCGATGCATATTCCTTCATTTTGATGCTCATTCGCTTGTTATGAACAACATTTACTTCGTTTCGATGCGTATTTCTTTCATTTTGATGCTCATTCTCTCATTACGATCACATTTCCTTCGTTTCGATGCATATTCCTTCAATTCGATGCTCATTCTCGCATTCAATCAACATTTCCTTCACTTCGATGCATATTCCTTCATTTTGATTCTCATTCGCTTGTTATGATCAACATTTACTTCGTTTCAATGCATATTTCCTTCATTTTGATGCTCATTCGCTTGTTATGATCAATATTTCCTATGTTTCGAGGCATATTCCTTCATTTTGATGCTCATTCTCTCATTACGATAAACATTTCCTTCGTTTCGATGCATATTCCTTCATTTTGATGCTCATTAGCTTGTTATGAGCAACATTTACTTCATTTTGATGCGTAATTCTTTCGTTTTGATGCTCATTCTCACATTACGATCAACATTTACTTCATTTTGATACATATTCTTTCATTTTGATGCTCATTCTCGCATTACGATCAACATTTTCTTCGTTTCGATGCATATTCCTTTATTTTGGTGCTCATTCGCTTGTTATGATCAACATTTCCTTCGTTTCAACGTATATTTCCTTCCTTTTAATGCTCATTCACTTGTTATGATCAACATTTCCTTTGTTTCAATGCATATTTCCTTTATTTTATTGCTCATTCGCTTGTTATGATCAACATTTCCTACGTTTCGAAGCAAATTCCCTCATTTTGGTGCCCATTCTCTCATTACGATAAATATTTCCTTCGTTTCGATGCATATTCTATCATTTTGATGCTCATTTGCTTGTAATGATCAATATTTCCTTCGTTTCGATACGTATTTTTTTCATTTTGGTGCTCATTCTCTCATTACAATCAACATTTCCTTCATTTTGATGCATATTCCTTTATTTTGATGCTCATTCTCTCATTACGAACAACAATTCTTTAGTTTCGATGCATATTCCTTCATTTTGATGCTCATTTGCTTGTTACGATCAACATTTCCTTCGTTTCAATGCATATTTTCTTAATTTTGATGCTCATTCGCTTTTTATGATCAACATTTCCTATGTTTTGACGCATATTCCTTCATTTTGATGCTCATTCTCTCATTACGATAAACATTTCCATTGTTTCGATGCATATTCCTTCATTTTGATGCGCATTCGCTTGTCATGATCAACATTTCCTTCGTTTCGATGCATATTTCCTTCATTTTGATGCTCATTCTCTTGTCATGATCAACATTTCCATTGTTTCGATGTATATTTCTTATATTTTGATACTCATTCGCTTGTTATGATCACTATTTCTTTCATTTCAATGCATTTTCCTTCATTTTGATGCTCATTCTCTCATTGCGATAAACATTTCCTTGTTTTCGATGCATATTTCTTCATTTTGATGTTCATTTGCTTGTTATGAGCAACATTTACTTCGTTTCGATGCGTATTTCTTTCATTTTGATGCTCATTCTCTCATTACGATTAACAATTCCTTCGTTTTGATGCATATTCCTTCATTTTAATGCTCATTCTCTCCTTACGAAGAATATTTCCTTCGTTTCGATGCATATTCCTTCATTTTGATGCTCATTCGCTTGTTATGATCAATATTTCCTTCGTTTAATTCATATTTCCTTCATTTTGATGCTTATTCGCTTGTTATGATCACTATTTCCTTCGCTTCAATGCATATTTCCTTCACTTTGATGCTCTTTTGCTTGTTATGATCAACATTTCCTACGTTTCGATGCATATTCCTTCATTTTGATGCTTATTCGCTTGTTATGATCAACATTTCCTTTGTTTCGAAGCGTATTTCTTTCATTTTGATGCTTTTTCTCTCATTACGATTAACATTTCCTTCGTTTCGATTCATATTCCTTCATTTTGATGCACATCCTCTCATTACGAATAATATTTCCTTCGTTTTGATTCATATTCCTTCATTTTGATGTTCATTCGCTCGTTATGATCAATATTTCCTTTGTTTCAATTCATATTTCCTTCATTTTGATGCTCATTCTCTCATTACGATGAACATTTCTTTCATTTCAATGTATATTCCTATATTTTGATGCTCATTCGCTTGCTATGATCTAAAATTTCTTTGTTTCGATGCATATTTCTCTCGTTTTAATGCTCATTCTCTCATTAGGATCAGTATTTCCTTCGTTTCGAAGCATATTCCTTCATTTTGATGCTTATTCTCTTATTACGATCAACATTTCCTTCGTTTGGAAGCATATTCCTTCATTTTGATGCTCATTCACTTGTCACGATCAATATTTCCTTCGTTTCGATGCATATTTCCTTCATTTTGATGCTCATTCGCTTGTTATGATCACTATTTCCTTCGTTTCAATGCATATTCCCTCATTTTGATGCTCATTCTCTCAATACAATAAATATTTCCTTTGTTTCGATGCATATTCCTTCATTTTGATGCTCATTCGCTTGTCATGAGCAACATTTACTACGTTTCGATGCATATTTCCTTTGTTTTGATGCTTATTCGCTTGTTATGATAGATATTTCCTTCGTTTCAATGCATATTCCTTCATTTTGATGCTCATTCTCTCATTACGATAACCATTTCCTTGGTTTCGATGCATATTCCTTCGTTTTGATGCTCATTCGCTTGTTATGAACAACATTTACTTCGTTTCGATGCGTATTTCTTTCATTTTGATGCTCATTCTCTCATTACGATCACATTTCCTTCGTTTCGATGCATATACCTTCATTTTGATGCTCATTCTCGCATACGATCAACATTTCATTTGTTTCGATGCATATTCCATCATTTTGATGCTCATTCGCTTGTTATGATCAATATTTCCTTCGTTTCGATGTATATTCCATCATTTGATGCTCATTGGCTTGTAATGATCAATATTTCCTTCATTTCGATACGTATTTTTTTCATTTTGATGCTCATTCTCTCATTACAATCAACATTTCTTCCGTTTCGATGCATATTCCTTTATTTTGATGCTCATTCTCTTAATACAATAAATATTTCCTTTGTTTCGATGCATATTCCTTCATTTTGATGCTCATTCGCTTGTCTTGAGCAACATTTACTACGTTTCGATGCATATTTCCTTTGTTTTGATGCTTATTCGCTTGTTATGATAGATATTTCCTCTGTTTCAATGCATATTCCTTCATTTTGATGCTCATTCTCTCATTACGATAACCATTTCCTTGATTTCGATGCATATTCCTTCATTTTGATGATCATTCGCTTGTTATGAACAACATTTACTTCGTTTCGATGCGTATTTCTTTCATTTTGATGCTCATTCTCTCATTACGATCACATTTCCTTCGTTTCGATGCATATACCTTCATTTTGATGCTCATTCTCGCATACGATCAACATTTCATTTGTTTCGATGCATATTCCATCATTTTGATGCTCATTCGCTTGTTATGATCAATATTTCCTTCGTTTCGATGTATATTCCATCATTTGATGCTCATTCGCTTGTAATGATCAATATTTCCTTCATTTCGATACGTATTTTTTTCATTTTGATGCTCATTCTCTCATTACAATCAACATTTCTTCCGTTTCGATGCATATTCCTTTATTTTGATGCTCATTCTCTCAATACAATAAATATTTCCTTTGTTTCGATGCATATTCCTTCATTTTGATGCTCATTCGCTTGTCATGAGCAACATTTACTACGTTTCGATGCATATTTCCTTTGTTTTGATGCTTATTCGCTTGTTATGATAGATATTTCCTTCGTTTCAATGCATATTCCTTCATTTTGATGCTCATTCTCTCATTACGATAACCATTTCCTTGGTTTCGATGCATATTCCTTCATTTTGATGCTCATTCGCTTGTTATGAACAACATTTACTTCGTTTCGATGCGTATTTCTTTCATTTTGATGCTCATTCTCTCATTACGATCACATTTCCTTCGTTTCGATGCATATACCTTCATTTTGATGCTCATTCTCACATACGATCAACATTTCATTTGTTTCGATGCATATTCCATCATTTTGATGCTCATTCGCTTGTTATGATCAATATTTCCTTCATTTCGATACGTATTTTTTTCATTTTGATGCTCATTCTCTCATTACAATCAACTTTTCTTCCGTTTCGATGCATATTCCTTTATTTTGATGCTCATTCTCTCATTACGAACAACAATTCTTTAGTTTCGATGCATATTCCTTCATTTTCATGCTCGTTTGCTTGTTACGATCAACATTTCCTTCGTTTCAATGCATATTTTCTTCGTTTTGATGCTCATTCGCTTTTTATGATCAACATTTCCTACGTTTTGACGCATATTCCTTCATTTTGATGCTCATTCTCTCATTACGATAAACATTTCCATCGTTTCGATGCATATTCCTTCATTTTGATGTTCATTTGCTTGTTATGAGCAACATTTACTTCGTTTCCATGCGTATTTCTTTCATTTTGATGCTCATTCTCTCATTACGATTAACATTTCCTTCGTTTCGATGCGTATTTCTTTTATTTTGATGCTCATTCTCTCATTACGAAGAATTTTCCTTCGTTTCGATGCATATTCCTTCATTTTGATGCTCATTCATTTGTTATGATCAACATTTCCTTTGTTCAATTCATATTTTCTTCATTTTGATGCTCATTCGCTTGTTATGATCACTATTTCCTTCGCTTCAATGCTTATTTCCTTCACTTTGATGCCCTTTCGCTTGTTATGATTAACATTTCCTACGTTTCGATGCATATTCCTTCATTTTGATGCTTATTCGCTTGTTATGATCAACATTTCCTTTGTTTCGATGCGTATTTCCCTCGTTTAAATACTCATTCTCTCATTAGGATCTGCATTTACTTCGTTTCGAAGCATGTTCCTTCATTTTGATGCTTATTCTCTCATTACGATCAACATTTCCTTCGTTTCGAAGCATATTCCTTCATTTTGATGCTCATTCGCTTGTCATGATCAACATTTCCTTCGTTTCGACGCATATTTCCTTCATTTTGATGCTCATTCGCTTGTTATGATCAATATTTCCTTCGTTTAAATGCATATTCCCTCATTTTGATGATCATTCTCTTAATACGATAAACATTTCCTTAGTTTCGATGCATATTCCTTCATTTTGATGCTCATTTGCTTGTCATGAGCAACATTTCATTCGTTTCGATGCGTATTTTCTTTGTTTTGATGCTCATTCGCTTGTTATGATCATTATTTCCTTCGTTTCAATGCATATTCCTTCATTTTGATGCTCATTCTCTCATTACGATAACCGTTTCCTTGGTTTCGATGCATATTCCTTCATTTTGATGCTCATTCGCTTGTTATGATCAACATTTCCTTCGTATCGATGCATATTTCCTTCATTTTGATGCTCATTCGTTTTTTATGATCAACATCTCCTACGTTTCGAAGCATATTCCCTCATTTAGGTGCCCATTCTCTCATTATGATAAACATTTCCTTCATTTCGATGTATATTCCTTCATTTTGATGCTCATTCGCTTGTTATGATAAACATTTCCTTCGTTTCAACGTATATTTCCTTCATTTTGAAGCTCATTCACTTGTTATGATAAATATTTCCTTCGTTTCAATGCATATTTCCTTCATTTTGATGCAAATTCACTTGTTAAGATCAACATTTCCTACGTTTTGATGCATGTTCCTTCATTTTGATGCTCATTCGCTTGTCATGAGCAACATTTCCTTCGTTTCGATGCATATTTCCTTTGTTTTGATGCTTATTCGCTTGTTATGATAGATATTTCCTTCGTTTCAATGCATATTCCTTCATTTTGATGCTCATTCTCTCATTACGATAACTATTTCCTTAGTTTCGATGCATATTCCTTCATTTTGATGCTCATTCGCTTGTTATGAACATTATTTACTTCGTTTCGATGCGTATTTCTTTCATTTTGATGCTCATTCTCTCATTACGATCACATTTCCTTCGTTTCGATGCATATACCTTCATTTTGATGCTCATTCTCGCATACGATCAACATTTCATTTGTTTCGATGCATATTCCATCATTTTGATGCTCATTCGCTTGTTATGATCAATATTTCCTTTGTTTCGATGTAAATTCCATCATTTTGATGCTCATACGCTTGTAATGATCAATATTTCCTTCATTTCGATACGTATTTTTTTCATTTTGATGCTCATTCTCTCATTACAATCAACATTTCCTTCGTTTCGATGCATATTCCTTTATTTTGATGCTCATTCTCTCATTACGAACAACAATTCTTTAGTTTTAATGCATATTCCTTCATTTTGATGCTCATTTGCTGTTATGATCAACATTTCCTTCGTTTCAATGTATATTTCCTTCATTTTGATGCTCATTCTCTCATTACGATAACCGTTTCCTTGGTTTCGATGCATATTCCTTTATTTTGATGCTCATTCGCTTGTTATGATCAACATTTCCTTCGTATCGATGCATATTTCCTTCATTTTGATGCTCATTCGTTTTTTATGATCAACATCTCCTACGTTTCGAAGCATATTCCCTCATTTAGGTGCCCATTCTCTCATTATGATAAACATTTCCTTCATTTCGATGTATATTCCTTCATTTTGATGCTCATTCGCTTGTAATGATAAACATTTCCTTCGTTTCAACGTATATTTCCTTCATTTTGAAGCTCATTCACTTGTTATGATAAATATTTCCTTCGTTTCAATGCATATTTCCTTCATTTTGATGCAAATTCACTTGTTAAGATCAACATTTCCTACGTTTTGATGCATGTTCCTTCATTTTGATGCTCATTCGCTTGTCATGAGCAACATTTCCTTCGTTTCGATGCATATTTCCTTTGTTTTGATGCTTATTCGCTTGTTATGATAGATATTTCCTTCGTTTCAATGCATATTCCTTCATTTTGATGCTCATTCTCTCATTACGATAACTTTTTCCTTGGTTTCGATGCATATTCCTTCATTTTGATGCTCATTCGCTTGTTATGAACATTATTTACTTCGTTTCGATGCGTATTTCTTTCATTTTGATGCTCATTCTCTCATTACGATCACATTTCCTTCGTTTCGATGCATATACCTTCATTTTGATGCTCATTCTCGCATACGATCAACATTTCATTTGTTTCGATGCATATTCCATCATTTTGATGCTCATTCGCTTGTTATGATCAATATTTCCTTTGTTTCGATGTAAATTCCATCATTTTGATGCTCATACGCTTGTAATGATCAATATTTCCTTCATTTCGATACGTATTTTTTTCATTTTGATGCTCATTCTCTCATTACAATCAACATTTCCTTCGTTTCGATGCATATTCCTTTATTTTGATGCTCATTCTCTCATTACGAACAACAATTCTTTAGTTTTAATGCATATTCCTTCATTTTGATGCTCATTTGCTGTTATGATCAACATTTCCTTCGTTTCAATGTATATTTCCTTCATTTTGATGATCATTAGCTTTTTATGATCAACATTTCCTACGTTTTGATGCATATTCCTTCATTTTGATGCTCATTCTCTCATTACGATAAACATTTCTATCGTTTCGATGCATATTCCTTCATTTTGATGCTCATTCGCTTGTCATGATCAACATTTCCTTCGTTTCGATGCATATTTCTTTCATTTTAATGCTCATTCTCTTGTCGTGATCAACATTTCCATTGTTTCGATGTATATTTCTTTCATTTTGATGCTCATTTGCTTGTTATGATCACTATTTCTTTCATTTCAATGCATATTCCTTCATTTTGATGCTCATTCTCTCATTGCGGTAAACGTTTCCTTGTTTTCGATGCATATTCCTTCATTTTAATGTTCATTTGCTTGTTATGAGCAATATTTACTTCGTTTCGATGCGTATTTCTTTCATTTTGATGCTTATTCTCTCATTACGATTAACATTTCCTTCGTTTCAATGCATATTCCCTCATTTTGATGCTCATTCTCTCAATACAATAAACGTTTCCTTTGTTTCGATGCATATTCCTTCATTTTGATGCTCATTCGTTTGTCATGAGCAACATTTCCTTTGTTTTTATGCATTTTTCCTTCATTTTGATGCTTATTCACTTGTTATGATCAACATTTCCTTCGTTTCGATGCGTATTTCGTTCATTTTGATGTTTTTTCTCTCATTACGATCAACATTTCCTTCGTTTCGATTCATATTCTTTCATTTTGATGCTTATTCGCTTGTTATGATCAATATTTCCTTCGTTTCGTTGCGTATTTCTTTCATTTTGATGCTTTTTCTCTCATTACGATCAACATTTCCTTCGTTTCGATTCATATTCCTTCATTTTGATGCTCATCCTCTCATTACGAACAATATTTCTTTCGTTTTGATGCATATTCCTTCATTTTGATGCTCATTCGCTCGTTATGATCAACATTTCCTTCGTTTCAATGCATATTTCCTTCATTTTGATGCTCATTCTCTCATTAAGATAAACATTTCCTTCATTTCAATGCATATTCCAGCATTTTTATGCTCATTCGCTTGCTATGATCTAAAATTTCTTTGTTTCGACGCATATTTCCCTCGTTTTAAAGCTCATTCTCTTATTAGGATCAGCATTTCATTCATTTCGAAGCATATTCCTTCATTTTGATGCTCATTCTCTCATTACGATCAACATTTCCTTCGTTTCGAAGAATATTCCTTCATTTTGATGCTCATTCACTTGTCATGATCAACATTTCCTTCATTTCGACGCATATTTCCTTCATTTTGATGCTCATTCGCTTGTTATGATCACTATTTCCTTCATTTCAATGCATATTCCCTCATTTTGATGATCATTCTCTCAATACAATAAACATTACTTTGTTTCGATGCATATTCCTTCATTTTGATGCTCATTCGCTTGTCATGAGCAACATTTCCTTCGTTTCGGCGCATATTTCCTTTGTTTTGATGCTTATTCGCTTGTTATGATCAATATTTCCTTCGTTTCAATGCATATTCCTTCAATTTGATGCTCATTCTCTCATTACGATAACCATTTCCTTGGTTTCGATGCATATTCTTTCATTTTGATGCTCATTCGCTTGTTATGAACAACATTTACTTCGTTTCGATGCGTATTTCTTTCATTTTGATGCTCATTCTGTCATTACGATCACATTTCCTTTGTTTCGATGCATATACCTTCTTTTTGATGCTCATTCTCGCATATGATCAACATTTCATTTGTTTCGATGCATATTCCTTCATTTTGAAGCTCATTCGCTTGTTATGATCAACATTTCCTTCGTTTCAACTCATATTTCCTTAATTTTGATGCTCATTCACTTGTTATGATCAACATTTCCTTCGTTTCAATGCATATTTCCTTCATTTTAATGCTCATTCGTTTGTTATGATCAACATTTCCTACGTTTGAAGCATATTCCCTCATTTTGGTGCCCATTCTCTCATTACGATAAATATTTCCTTCGTTTCGATGCATATTCCTTCATTTTGATGCTCATTCGCTTGTAATGATCAACATTTCCTTCGTTTCAACGTATATTTCCTTCATTTTGATGCTCATTCTCTCATTACGATAAATATTTCCTTCGTTTCAATGCATATTTCTTCATTTTTAATCCTCATTCGCTTGTAATGATCAATATTTCCTTCGTTTCGATTCGTATTTCTTTTATTTTGATTCTCATTCTCTCATTACATCAACATTTCCTTCGTTTCGATGCATACTCCTTTATTTTGATGCTTATTCTCGCATTATGATCAATATTTCCTACGTTTCGATGCATATTCCCTCATTTTGGTGTACATTCTCACATTACGATAAACATTTCCTACGTTTCGAAGCATATTCCCTCATTTTGGTGCTCATTCTCGCATTACGATCAATATTTCCTTCGTTTTGATGCATATTCCATTATTTTGATGCTCATTCTCTCATTAAGAACAATAATTCCTTAGTTTCAATGCATATTCCTTCATTTTGATGCTCATTCGCTTGTTATGATCAACATTTCCTTCGTTTCAAATGCATATTTCCTTCATTTTGATGGTCATTCGCTTGTTATGATCAACATTTCTTACGTTTCGATGCATATTCCTTCATTTTGATGCTCATTCTCTCATTACAATAAACATTTCCTTCGTTTCGATATATATTCCTTCATTTCGATGCTCATTCGCTTTTTATGATCAACATTTCCTTCGTTTTGATGCGTATTTCATTCATTTTGATGCTCATTCTCTCATTACGAACAACATTTCCTTCGTTTGGATGCATATTCTTTCATTTTTATGCTTATTCTCTCATCATGATCAACATTTCCTTTGTTTCGATGCATATTCCTTTATTTTGATGCTCACTTGCTTGTCATGATCAACATTTCTATTGTTTCGATGTATATTTCCTTCATTTTTATGCTCATTTGCTTGTTATTTTCACTATTTCCTTCATTTCAATGCATATTTCCTTCATTTTGATGCTCATTCGTTTGTTATGATCAACATTTCCTATGTTTCGAAGAATATTCCCTCATTTTGGTTCTCATTCTCTCATTATGATAAACATTTTCTTTGTTTCGATGCATATTCTTTCATTTTGATGCTCATTCGCTTGTATTGATCAACATTTCCTTCGTTTTGATGTGTATTTCTTTTGTTTTGATGCTCATTCGCTTGTTATGATCACTATTTCCTTCGTTTCAATGCATATTCCTTCATTTTGATGCTTATTCTCTCATTACGATAACCATTTCCTTGGTTTAGATGCATAATCCTTCATTTTGATGCTCATTCGCTTGTTATGATCAACATTTCCATTTCCTTCGTATCGATGCATATTTCCTTCATTTTGATGCTCATTCGTTTTTTATGATCAACATTTCCTATGTTTTGACGCATATTCCTTCATTTTGATGCTCATTCTCTCATTACGATAAACATTTCCATCGTTTTGATGCATATTCCTTCATTTTGAAGTTCATTTTCTTGTTATGAGCAACATTTACTTTGTTTCCATGCGTATTTCTTTCATTTTGATGCTCATTCTCTCATTACGATTAACATTTCCTTCGTTTCGATGCGTATTTCTTTCATTTTGATGCTCATTCTCTCATTACGAAGAACATTTCCTTTGTTTCGATGCATATTCCTTCATTTTGATGCTCATTCGTTTGTTATGATCAACATTTCCTTTGTTCAATTCATATTTCCTTTATTTTGATGCTCATTCGCTTGTTATGATCACTATTTCCTTCGCTTCAATGCTTATTTCCTTCACTTTGATGCTCTTTCGCTTGTTATGATTAACATTTCCTATGTTTCGATGCATATTCCTTCATTTTGATGCTTATTCGCTTGTTATGATCAACATTTCCTTTGTTTCGAAGCGTATTTCTTTCATTTTAATGCTTTTTCTCTCATTACGATCAACATTTCCTTCGTTTCGATTCATATGCCTTCATTTTGATGCTCATCCTCTCATTACGAACAATATTTCCTTCGTTTTGATGCATATTCCTTCATTTTGATGCTCATTCGCTCGTTATGATCAACATTTCCTTCGTTTCAATGCATATTTCCTTCATTTTGATGCTCATTCTCTCATTACGATAAACATTTCCTTCATTTCAATGCATATTCCTGCAATTGATGCTCATTCGCTTGCTATGATCTACAATTTCTTTGTTTCGATGCATATTTCCCTCGTTTTAATGCTCATTCTCTCATTAGGATTAGCATTTCCTTCGTTTCGAAGCATATTCCTTCATTTTGATGCTCATTCTCTCATTACGTTCAATATTTCCTTCGTTTCGAAGCATATTCCTTCATTTTGATGCTCATTCACTTGTCATGATCAACATTTCCTTCATTTCGACGCATATTTCCTTCATTTTGATGCTCATTCGCTTGTTATGATCACTATTTCCTTCGTTTCAATGCATATTCCCTTATTTTGATGCTCATTCTCTCAATACAATAAACAATTCCTTTGTTTCGATGCATATTCCTTCATTTTGATGCTCATTCGCTTGTCATGAGCAATATTTCCTTTGTTTCGATGCATATTTCCTTTGTTTTGATGCTTATTCGCTTGTTATGATAAATATTTCCTTCGTTTCAATGCATATTCCTTCATTTTGATGCTCATTCACTCATTACGATAACCATTTCCTTGTTTTCGATGCATATTCCTTCATTTTGATGCTCATTCGCTTGTTATGAACAACATTTACTTCGTTTCGATGCGTATTTCTTTCATTTTGATGCTCATTCTCTTATTACGATCACATTTCCTTTGTTTCGATTCATATACCTTCATTTTGATACTATTCTCGCATATGATCAACATTTCATTTGTTTCGATGCATGTTCCTTCATTTTGATGCTCATTCGCTCGTTATGATCAACATTTCCTTCGTTTCAACACGTATTTCCTTCATTTTGATGCTCATTCACTTGTTATGATCAACATTTCCTTCGTTTAAATGTATATTTCCTTCATTTTAATGCTCATTCATTTGTTATGATCAACATTTCCTACGTTTCGAAGCATATACCCTCATTTTGGTGCCCATTCTCTCATTACGATAACCATTTCCTTCGTTTCGATGCATATTCCTTCATTTTGATGCTCATTCACTTGTAATGATCAACATTTCCTTCATTTCAACGTATATTTCCTTCATTTTGATGCTCATTCACTTGTTATGATCAACAATTCCTTCGTTTCAATGCATATTTCCTACATTTTGATGCTCATTCTCTCATTACGAACAACATTTCCTTCGTTTCGATGCATATTCCTTTATTTTTATGCTTATTCGCTTGTTATGATCAATATTTACTTCGTTTCAATGCGTATTTCTTTCATTTTGATGCTCATTCTCTCATTACGATCAACATTTCCTTCGTTTCGATGCATATTCCTTCATTTCGATGCTCATTCTCGCATTCAATCAACATTTCCTTCACTTCGATGCATATTCCTCCATTTTGATGCTCATTCGCTTGTTATGATCAACATTTTCTTCGTTTCAATGCATATTTCCTTCATTTTGATGCTCATTAGCTTTTTATGATCAACATTTCCTATGTTTTGACGCATATTCCTTCATTTTGATGCTCATTCTCTCATTACGATAAACATTTCTATTGTTTCGATGCATATTCCTTCATTTTGATGCTCATTCTCTTGTCATGATCAACATTTCCTTCGTTTCGATGCATATTTCTTTCATTTTAATGCTTATTCTCTTGTCATGATCAACATTTCCATTGTTTCGATGTATATTTCTTTCATTTTGATGCTCATTCGCTTGTTATGATCACTATTTCTTTCATTTCAATGCATATTCCTTCATTTTGATGCTCATTCTCTCATTGCGATAAACATTTCCTTGTTTTCGATGCATATTCCTTCATTTTAATGTTCTTTTGCTTGTTATGAGCAATATTTACTTCGTTTCGATGCGTATTTCTTTCATTTTGATGCTTATTCTCTCAATATAATAAACGTTTCCTTTGTTTCGATGCATATTCCTTCATTTTGATGCTCATTCGCTTGTCATGAGCAACATTTCCTTTATTTTGATGCATTTTTCCTTCATTTTGATGCTTATTCGCTTGTTATGATCAACATTTCCTTCGTTTCGATGTGTATTTCTTTCATTTTGATGTTTTTTCTCTCATTACGATCAACATTTCCTTCGTTTCGATTCATATTCTTTCATTTTGATGCTTATTCGCTTGTTATGATCAATATTTCTTTCGTTTCGTTGCGTATTTCTTTCATTTTGATGATTTTTCTCTCATTACGATCAACATTTCCTTCGTTTCGATTCATATTCCTTCATTTTGATGCTCATCCTCTCATTACGAACAATATTTCTTTCGTTTTGATTCATATTCCTTCATTTTGATGCTCATTCGCTCGTTATGATCAACATTTCCTTCGTTTCAATGCATATTTCCTTCATTTTGATGCTCATTCTCTCATTACGATAAACATTTCCTTCATTTCAATGCATATTCCTGTATTTTTATGCTCATTCGCTTGCTATGATCTACAATTTCTTTGTTTCGACGCATATTTCCCTCGTTTTAATGCTCATTCTCTCATTAGGATCAGCATTTCATTCATTTCGAAGCATATTCCTTCATTTTGATGCTCATTCTCTGATTACAATCAACATTTCCTTCGTTTCGAAGCATATTCCTTCATTTTGATGCTCATTCACTTGTCATGATCAACATTTCCTTCATTTCGACGCATATTTCCTTCATTTTGATGCTCATTCACTTGTTATGATCACTATTTCCTTCATTTCAATGCATATTCCCTCATTTTGATGATCATTTTCTCAATACAATAAACATTACTTTGTTTCGATGCATATTCCTTCATTTTGATGCTCATTCGCTTGTCATGAGCAACATTTCCTTCGTTTCGGTACATATTTCCTTTGTTTTGATGCTTATTCGCTTGTTATGATCAATATTTCCTTCGTTTCAATGGATATTCCTTCAATTTGATGCTCATTCTCTCATTACGATAACCATTTCCTTGGTTTCGATGCATATTCCTTCATTTTGATGCTCATTCGCTTGTTATGAACAATATTTACTTCGTTTCGATGCGTATTTCTTTCATTTTGATGCTCATTCTGTCATTACGATCACATTTCCTTTGTTTTGATGCATATACCTTCTTTTTGATGCTCATTCTCGCATACGATCAACATTTCATTTGTTTCGATGCATATTCCTTCATTTTGATGTTCATTCGCTTATTATGATCAACATTTCCTTCGTTTCAACTCATATTTCCTTAATTTTGATGTCATTCACTTGTTATGATCAACATTTCCTTCGTTTCAATGCATATTTCCTTCATTTTAATGCTCATTCGTTTGTTATGATCAATATTTCCTACGTTTCGAAGCATATTCCCTCATTTTGGTGCCCATTCTCTCATTACGATAAATATTTCCTTCGTTTCGATGCATATTCCTTCATTTTGATGCTCATTCGCTTGTAATGATCAACATTTCCTTCGTTTCAATGTATATTTCCTTCATTTTGATGCTCATTCTCTCATTACGTTAAATATTTCCTTGTTTCAATGCATATTTCTTCATTTTGATCCTCATTCGCTTGTAATGATCAATATTTCCTTCGTTTCGATTCGTATTTCTTTTATTTTGATTCTCATTCTCTCATTACATCAACATTTCCTTCGTTTCGATGCATATTCCTTTATTTTGATGCTTATTCTCGCATTATGATCAATATTTCCTACGTTTCGATGCATATTCCCTCATTTTGGTGCCCATTCTCACATTACGATAAACATTTCCTACGTTTCGAAGCATATTCCCTCATTTTGGTGCTCATTCTCGCATTACGATCAATATTTCCTTCGTTTTGATGCATACTCCATTATTTTGATGCTCATTCTCTCATTACGAACTATAATTCCTTAGTTTCAATGCATATTCCTTCATTTTGATGCTCATTCGCCTGTTATGATCAACATTTCCTTCGTTTCAAATGCATATTTCCTTCATTTTGATGCTCATTCGCTTGTTATGATCAACATTTCTTACGTTTCGATGCATATTCCTTCATTTTGATGCTCATTCTCTTATTACAATAAACATTTCCTTCGTTTCGATATATATTCCTTCATTTTGATGCTCATTCGCTTTTTATGATCAATATTTCCTTCGTTTCGATGCGTATTTCATTCATTTTGATGCTCATTCTCTCATTACGAACAACATTTCCTTCGTTTGGATGCATATTCTTTCATTTTTATGCTTATTCTCTCATCATGATCAACATTTCCTTTGTTTCGATGCATATTCCTTTATTTTGATGCTCACTTGCTTGTCATGATCAACATTTCTATTGTTTCGATGTATATTTCCTTCATTTTTATGCTCATTTGCTTGTTATGTTCACTATTTCCTTCGTTTCAATGCATATTTCCTTCATTTTGATGCTCATTCGTTTGTTATGATCAATATTTCCTATGTTTCGAAGAATATTCCCTCATTTTGGTTCTCATTCTCTCATTATGATAAACATTTTCTTTGTTTCGATGCATATTCCTTCATTTTGATGCTCATTCGCTTGTATTGATCAGCATTTCCTTCGTTTTGATGCGTATTTCTTTTGTTTTGATGCTCATTCGCTTGTTATGATCACTATTTCCTTCGTTTCAATGCATATTCCTTCATTTTGATGCTCATTCTCTCATTACGATAACCGTTTCCTTGGTTTAGATGCATAATCCTTCATTTTGATGCTCATTCGCTTGTTATGATCAACATTTCCATTTCCTTCGTATCGATGCATATTTCCTTCATTTTGATGCTCATTCGTTTTTTATGATCAACATTTCCTACGTTTCGAAGCATATTCCCTCATTTCGGTGCCTATTCTCTTATTACGATAAACACTTTCTTCATTTCGATGCATATTCCTTCATTTTGATGCTCATTCTCTTGTAATGATCAACATTTCCTTCGTTTCAACGTATATTTCCTTCATTTTGATGCTCATTCACTTGTTATGATCAACATTTCCTTCGTTTCAATGCATATTTCCTTCATTTTGATGCTAATTCGCTTGTTATGATCAACATTTCCTACGTTTTGACGCATGTTCCTTTATTTTGATGCTCATTCTCTCATTACGAACAACATTTCCTTCGTTTCGATGTATATTCCTTCATTTTTATGCTCATTCTCTCATTACGATCAACATTTCCTTCGTTTCGATGCGTATTTCCTTCAATTCGATGCTCATTCTCTCATTACGATCAACATTTCCTTCATTTCGATGCATATCCCTTCAATTCAATGCTCATTCTCTCATTACGATCAACATTTCCTTTGTTTCGATGCATATTCCTTCAATTCGATGCTCATTCTCTCATTACGATCAACATTTCCTTCGTTTCAATGCATATTTCCTTCATTTTGATGCTAATTCGCTTGTTACGATCAATATTTCCTATGTTTTGATGCATGTTCCATCATTTTGATGTTCATTCTCTCATTACGAACAACATTTCCTACGTTTTGACGCAGTTTCCTTCATTTTGATGCTCATTCTCTCATTACGAACAACATTTCCTTCGTTTCGATGCATATTCCTTCATTTTTATGCTTATTCGCTTGTTATGATCAACATTTACTTCGTTTCGATGCGTATTTCTTTCATTTTGATGCTCATTCTCTCATTACGATCAACATTTCCTTCGTTTTGATGCATATTCCTTCAATATGATGCTCATTCTCGCATTCAATCAACATTTCCTTCACTTCGATGTATATTCCTTCATTTTGATGCTCATTCGCTTGTTATGATCAACGTTTCCTCCGTTTCAATGCATATTACCTTCATTTTGATGCTCATTCGCTTGTTATGATCAACATTTCCTATGTTTCGAGGCATATTCCTTCATTTTGATGCTCATTCTCTCATTGCGATAAACATTTCCTTGTTTTCGATGCATATTCCTTCATTTTGATGTTCATTTACTTTTTATGAGCAACATTTACTTTGTTTTGATGCGTAATTCTTTCATTTTGATGCTCATTCTCTCATTACGATCAACATTTACTTCATTTTGATACATATTCCTTCATTTTGATGCTCATTCTCGCATTACGATCAACATTTCCTTCGTTTCGATGCATATTCCTTCATTTGGTGCTCATTCGCTTGTTATGATCAACATTTACTTTGTTTCAATGCATATTTCCTTCCTTTTGATGCTCATTCGCTTGTTATGATCAACATTTCCTACGTTTCGAATCAAATTCCCTCACTTTGGTGCCCATTCTCTCATTACGATAAATATTTCCTTCGTTTCGATTCATATTCCATCATTTTGATGCTCATTCACTTGAAATGATCAATATTTCCTTCGTTTCGATACGTATTTTTTTCATTTTGATGCTCATCCTCTCATTACAATCAACATTTCCTTCGTTTCGATGCATATTCCTTTATTTTGATGCTCATTCTCTCATTACGAACAACTATTCTTTAGTTTCGATGCATATTCCTTCATTTTGATGCTCATTTGCTTGTTACGATCAACATTTCCTTCGTTTCAATGCATATTTCCTTCATTTTGATGCTCATTCACTTTTTATGATCAATATTTCCTACGTTTTGACGCATATTCCTTCATTTTGATGCTCATTCTCTTATTTTACGACAAATATTTCCATTATTTCGATGCATATTCCTTCATTTTGATGCTCATTCGATTGTCATGATCAATATTTCCTTCGTTTCGATGCATATTTCCTTAATTTTGATGCTCATTCTCTTGTCATGATCAACATTTCCATTGTTTCGATGTATATTTCTTACATTTTGATGCCTATTTGCTTGTTATGATCACTATTTCTTTCATTTCAATGCATATTCCTTCATTTTGATGCTCATTCTCTCATTGCGATAAACATTTCCTTGTTTTCGATGCATATTCCTTCATTTTGATGTTCATTTGCTTGTTATGAGCAACATTTACTTTGTTTTGATGCGTATTTCTTTCATTTTGATGCTCATTCTCTCATTACGATTAACATTTACTTCGTTTTGATGCATATTCCTTCATTTTTATGCTCATTCTCTCATTACGAAGAACATTTCCTTCGTTTCGATGCATATTCCTTCATTTTGATGCTCATTCGCTTGTTATGATCAACATTCCCTTCATTTTGATGCTCATTCGCTTGTTATGATCACTATTTCCTTCGCTTCAATGCATATTTCCTTCACTTTGATGCTCTTTCGCTTGTTATGATCAACATTTCCTACGTTTCGATGCATATTCCTTCATTTTGATGCTTATTCGCTTGTTATGATCAACATTTCCTTCATTTCGATGTGTATTTCTTTCATTTTGATGCTTTTTCTCTCATTACGATAAACATTTTCTTCGTTTCGATTCATATTCCTTTATTTTGATGCTCATCCTCTCATTACGAACAATATTTCCTTCGTTTTGATGCATATTCCTTCATTTTGATGCTCATTCGCTCGTTATGATCAACATTTCCTTCGTTTCAATGCATGTTTCCTTCATTTTGATTCTCATTCTCTCATTACGATAAACATTTTCTTAATTTCAATGCATATTCCTGCATTTTTATTCTCATTCGCTTGCTATGATCTACAATTTCTTTGTTTCGATGCATATTTCCCTCGTTTTAATGCTCATTCTCTCATTAGGGTCAGCATTTCATTCGTTTCAAAGCATATTCCTTCATTTTGATGCTCATTCTCTCATTACGATCAACATTTCCTTCGTTTCGAAGCATATTCCTTCATTTTGATGCTCATTTACTTGTCATGATCAACATTTCCTTCATTTCGACGCATATTTCCTTCATTTTGATGCTCATTCGCTTGTTATGATCACTATTTCCTTCGTTTCAATGCATATTCCCTCATTTTGATGCTCATTCTCTCAATACAATAAAAATTTCTTTTGTTTCGATGCATATTCCTTCATTTTGATGCTCATTCGCTTGTCATGAGCAATATTTCCTTCGTTTCGATGCATATTTCCTTTGTTTGATGCTTATTCGCTTGTTATGATCAATATTTCTTTCATTTCAATGCATATTCCTTCATTTTGATGCTCATTCTCTCATTACGATAACCATTTCCTTTGTTTCGATGCATTTTTCTTCATTTTGATGCTCATTCGCTTGTTATGAACAACATTTCCTTCGTTTCGATGCGTATTTCTTTTATTTTGATGCTCATTCTCTCATTACGATCACATTTCCTTCGTTACGATGTATATACCTTCTTTTTGATGCTCATTCTCGCATACGATCAATATTTCATTTGTTTCGATGCATATTCCTTCATTTTGATGCTCATTCGCTTGTTATGAACAACATTTACTTCGTTTCGATGCGTATTTCTTTCATTTTGATGCTCATTCTCTCATTACGATCACATTTCCTTCGTTTCGATGCATATACCTTATTTTTTATGCTCATTCTCGCATACGATCAACATTTCCTTCGTTTCAACGCATATTTCCTTCATTTTGATGCTCATTCACTTGTTATTATCAATATTTCCTTCGTTTTAACGCATATTTCCTTCATTTTAATGTTCATTCGTTTGTTATGATCAACATTTCCTACGTTTCGAAGCATATTCCCTCATTTTGGCGCCCATTCTCTCATTACGATAAACATTTCCTTCGTTTCGATGCATATTCCTTCATTTTGATGCTCATTCGCTTGTAATGATCAACATTTCCTTCATTTCAACGTATATTTCCTTCATTTTGATGCTCATTCTCTCATTACGATAAATATTTCCTTCGTTTTAATGCATATTCCTTTATTTTGATCCTCATTCGCTTGTAATGATCAATATTTCCTTTGTTTCGATTCGTATTTCTTTTATTTTGATGCTCATTCTCTCATTACATCAACATTTCCTTCGTTTCGATGCATATTCCTTTATTTTGATGCTTATTCTCGCATTATGATCAATATTTCCTACGTTTTGATGCATATTCCCTCATTTTGGTGTCCATTCTCACATTACGATAAACATTTCCTACGTTTCGAAGCATATTCCCTCATTTTGGTGCTCATTCTCGCATTACGATCAATATTTCCTTCGTTTTGATGCATATTCTATCATTTTGATGCTCATTCCCTCATTACGAACAACAATTCCTTAGTTTCAATGCATATTCCTTCATTTTGATGCTCATTCGCTTGTTATGATCAACATTTCCTTCGTTTCAAATGCATATTTCCTTCATTTTGATGCTCATTCGCTTGTTATGATCAACATTTCCAACGTTTCGATGCATATTCCTTTATTTTGATGCTCATTCTCTCATTACGATAAACATTTCCTTCATTTCGATGCATATTCCTTGCATCATGATGATGGAAATGAGCATTAGGATGATGAAAATGAGCATCACGATGAAGGAAATGAGTATCATGTTGAATGAAATATGCATCGTGATGAAGGAAATTAGCTTCATGATGTAGGAAATGAGCATCATTACGAAGGACATATGCATCTCTATGATGGAAATGAGCACCATGATGAAGGAAATGAGCATCATTATGAAGAATTTATGCATCAATATGCTGAAAATTAGAATCATGATGAAAGAAATGTGCATCATGATGAAGGAAATAAGCATTATGATATATATAATAAGCATCATGACGAAGGAAATACGCATCATGTAGAAGGAAATGAGCATCATGATTGTTAAAATGAGCATCATGATAAAGAAAATGAGCATCATAATGATAGAAATGAGCATCATGATGTAGGGAATGAGAAACATGGTGTAGATAAAGAGCATCATTATAAAGGAAACAAGCATCATGATGAAGAAATGATCAACATGATAAAGAAAACATGCATCATAATGAAGGAAATGAGCATTATCATAAAGGAAATGAGCATCACGATGTAGGAAATTAGCATAATGAAAATGGTAACATGCATCATGATGATGAATATGAGCATCGTATTGTAGGAAATGAGTATCATGACAAAGAAAGTATGCATCATGATGAGGGAAATGATCATCAAGGTGATGGAAATGCGCATCATGAAGATAGTAATATGCATCAAGATGTAGGAAATGAGCATTATGATGATGAAAATGTGCATCATGATGAATGAAGTAAGCATTCTGATGTAGGAATTGTGCATCATGATGTTGAAAACATGCATCATGATGTAGGAAATGAGCATAAAGATGAAGAAAATATGCTTTACGATGAAAGAAACATGCATCATGATGAAAGAAATGAGCATCATAATGTAGGAAGTAAGCCTCATGATGAAGGAAATACGATTAATGATGAAGGAAATTAGCATCTTAATGAAGGAAATGATCATAATGATGAGGAAATGATCATCAAGATAGAGGAAATTAGCATCATGATGAAGGAAATATGCATTACGACGAAGGAAATGAGCATCAATGATAAAGGAAATATGCATTAGGATGAAGGAAATGAGCATCATGAAGATGGAAATATGCATCGTGATTTAAGAAATGAGCATCATGTTGAAGAAAACATGCATCATGATGATGGAATTGCGCATCTTGATGAAGGATTTCTGCATCATGATGAAGGAAATAAGCATCATGATAAGGGATTTATGCATCAAGATGATAAAAATAAGCATCGTGATGAAGGAAATGAGCATCATGATGATGCTTGCATAGTGACGTAGGAAATAAGTATCATGATGAAGGAAATATGCGTCATGATGAACGAAATGAGTTTCATGATGTAGGAAGTGAGCATCATGATGAAGGAAACATTCATCATGATGTAGGAAATATGCATCATGATGAATGAAATGAGCATCAAGATGAAGGAAATGACCATATGATGTCGGAATCAATCATCATGATGAAGGAAATACGCATAATGATGAATGAGATGAGCATCATGATGAAGTATTTATCATCATGTTGATGGAAATAAGCATCATTATGAAGAAAATTTGCATTAGTATGTAGGAAATGAGCATCATGATGAAGGAAATATGCATCATGATGAAGGAAATTAGCATCATGATGATGGAAATTAGCATCCTGATGAAGAAAACATGCATCATGATAAGGGAAATAAGCATCACGATAAAGGAGATATCATCATGATGATGGAATTAGCATCATGATGAAGGAAATATTTATCATGATGAATGAAATGAGCATCATGATTAAGAAAATGACCATAAATGATCATCATGATGAAAGAAATGAGCATCATAACATCATAATGAAGGAAATTAGCATCATGATGTAGGAAATGAGCATCATGATGAAGGAAATACGCATCATTCCTTCATCATGATGAAGTATATTAGAATCATGATAATGTAAATGAGCATCATGATGAAGGAAATATGCATCATGACGAAGGAAAAGAGCATCATGATGATGGAAATATGCATCGAGATGTAGGAAATGAGCATTATGATGAAGAAAAATATGCATCATGATGAAGGAAGTGAGCAGCATGATGAAGGAAACATGCATTATGATTATGAAAATGAGCATCATGATGATGGAAATGCATCGTGATATAGGAAATGAGCATTATGATGAATGAAAATATGCATCATGTTGATGGAAATAAGCATCATGTTGATGGAAATACGCATCATGATGAAGGAAATGTGCATTATGATGATGGAAATGTGCTTTATTATGAAAAGAAATGCGTCGAGATGAAGGAAATGATCATCATGATATTGGAAATGAACATAAAAATTATGGAAATGTGCAGCACGATCTAGGAAATGTGCATCGTGATGAAGGAAATATGCATCATGATGAATGAAATAAAACATCATAATCATGGAAATGAACATTATGATGAAGGAAATGAGTATCACGATGAAGGAAATAAGCATCACGATGAAGGAAATGATCACCATGATGATGGAAATGAGCATCATAATGATGGAATGATCTCCATGATGATGGAAATGAGCATCATGATGGAGGAAATTGTTGGGTTGTATATTAAAAGTCTAGCTTTAGTATGAACAATTTTATAACAATATTTGAAATGAGAATCATATGATCAAATGATTGCATCTTATAATTTATTTTATATGTATAATGCAATAGTCCATTTACTTTATACTGTTGATAATATGTTGTGCGACAACACGCGGAAGATCATATTATCGGTTTTCTTATAAAGTATAAACAGATGCTCACAACCGAGATAGACGACAACTCTCTATCGGTATGGTTGTAGTGTGATTTGGTATTAGTTTGTCTTGACTATAAAATCACATTAGTATGCTTTGTGCATATTGAGTAGGATCGCCTGAGATCGTTCGTCTTATACTGACTATATAGTAGAACTTGATCTCTGTTATTATGGAAGTTCGTGCTCTTAATCCCTATACAAGAACCTCGACACGTAGGGCAGTATGTATTTCTTTGATTCATCAATAAGTGAGATTTATATGTATTAAATCAACAAACTCGGTGAGTTGGGAAATAGTACTGTATCTATAGTGTGCTGTTGATTGTAGAAGGAATCCATGTCCGACATAGGTTGATGATGTCCCCTTGAGGAGCTCATAAGGTTTATCATGTAAATCTTGCAAGTGGATTAATTTCCGGCATGATAATAAGGTTGAGTGGTACTACTCTCGGATAAGATATTTTTTAATTTGAGTTGTCAGTAACTTAATTAATTAATGGGTATTGTATATCTTAAACATGGGGAGACTTCGGGCTCATAATAAGAAGGAACCCAAAACGTAATTTTGGGTTGGAGTGGGTAGTGCAGTAATAATAATTTAGTGGACTTTATTATTTTTATTGGATTAAATATAAGCTTTGGGCTAAGCTTGGATATTTAATCCAATGGAGGCCCAACTCCAATTCTCCTCCTGATCCTTGTTGTAGCCCAGTATATAAGTGAACTCAGCTTCTTGGAACCCGAAGATTTTTCTGTGCCTCTATTGACGTGTGGTGAGGGTTGAGATCAGATTGAGGAGGTCTCGTAGATTGTCACCCACACGACGTCGAGATCGGACTTGGGACATACGGCAGAAGATCAGAAGGTAGTTTGCTGCTGCTGTTTGCCACCTTGCAAAATTTATATAAATTCGTACAATGCTCAGAATTTGATGATAAATATACTGACGGAAATCCGTTGAAGAGAGAATCGTCTGAGCATAAAGATCATTCAATTCTGACATCAGACATGAAAGTTATGGCATTTCTCGTGGGACTGCACAGTCTGCCAGCAAGAATCCTTCATCTTCTACATACCCTGGTGAACGGTAATCGTTTCTATGATTTATTACTTCCGCTATGATATAAACGCATGGTATCCTAATGAGTTACGTTAACCAAATGATCCAAATACCAAAAATTGGTATCAGAGCTTCGGTTTCATATCTGTTCGTCGATGGTTGTGTGTGAGAGGATTCGACGAAAACTGTTCGTCAATTTCACATGGAAGGAAGAAATTGAGAGAAAATCCAGCGCAGTGATATTGCATAGGCAATAACTGGAGTTTCAAACGTCGGATCAGGCTAAATTTTGGTCAGCACGTTCGTATTTTGTGGATGTACATTCTGAACGGTGCATCGTATTTGGAGATTTGTATTGTCGGGAATACGCCGAAAACAGAAGCAGTTTTTGGGCAATTCTGTTCTGCGCAGTCGAGGGAATAGAGCCGTTTCTCAGAAACTAACCGTTGGATCTACCTGTAATTTGGACAGCATGTTTAAAACTGAGAGGAGTAGATTCTGGACGGTGGAGATTGGATTCCCAAGTTCCTACAGTTAAGAACCCTGAACGACAGTTGGTGTAGTTTGATGTTACGCGTTGGGCTGAACTTGGTTCTGTGCAAGTAGGCCCTTGGACGAGCGACAGTTCGAGTGAATTTGCATCAGGTTCGATTGGTTTGCATCAGGTTCAATCGATGCTGCATCAGGTTTGAGCGGATTTGCATCAGGTTCGATTGGTCTGCAACAGATTCGATCGATGCTGCACCAGGTTCGAGCAGATTTGCATCAGGTTCGATTGGTCTGCATAAGGTTCGATCGATGCTGAACCAGGTTCGAGCAGATTTGTATCAGGTTTGATTGGTCTGCATCAGGTTCGATCAATGCTGCACCAGGTTCAAGCGGATTTGCATCAGGTTCGATTGGTCAGCATCAGGTTCGATCGATGCTGCACCAGGTTCGAGCGGATTTGCATTAGGTTCGATTGGTCTGCATCAGGTTCGATCGATGCTACACCAGGTTCGAGCGGATTTACATCAGGTTCGATTGGTCTGCATCAGGTTCGATCGATGCTGCACCAGGTTCGAGCGGATTTGCATCAGGTTCGATTGGTCTGCATCAGGTTTCGCGTGAGTCTTCACAATATGATCGGGCAGGGTGCCAGAGTGGTGGAGCAGGCTGCGGGGAGGTCGATCCCCATCGCAGTTGTCCGCATTCGTGATTGGTGGCGAACAATCGAATTTGCTGTTATATACCTGTTATAATTGATTTATTAATTGATTATTGTTATATATTTATGCATGATTCTCTATGATTTATTGCCTTAAATAGAAGCATGCTAGATTGCGTATTATATTTGGTATATTATATGCATGTATGTTGGAGTATTGATCAAGTCAACTTATTTTTGGCAATTTATTTCCTTATATATAACTGCTATAATTGTTTTATTGGTCAATTATTGTTATATATTTGGAAGTATGAGCATGCTAGGTTCCGTATTTTATTTTTAAATATTATATGTATGTAAAAACCCTCGGTGTTGAATAACTAAGTGGGAGAGGGGATTGATAAAAATTCCCACGGCCTCCATTATTGGTTTGTAAGTGATGTGAGTAAACTTGCGCGTTGGCAATAGAGCCTTCCTCCCTAATGGATGAGTTTATTCATGGATCACTGGTACAAACTTCTTTAAATAATTATTGTTTGTAATGTAATGCATATGGACTTGCGCGTTGGCTATAGTGTCTTCCTCTCTAACGGATGAGCTTATATGCGGTTCACTAGTACAAACTTATATAATTGATGGTTGTAGAAAGTTATCTGAGCCGTGTGTACTTCTCCAACAGTAAGGTGTTGGCGCTCGATCGTTTGGTTAACGTGACCCATTAGAGTTCCATGAATTTCTAACAAGCAACGGAAGCAAGTAAACATGAAACGCATTACCTCTCACCAAGGGTTGATGTAGAGGTTGAATTCTCGCTGGCAGTCTGCGCAGTCCCACGAGAATAGCCATAAGTTCCTCTTCTGATGTCGGAATTGAGTGATCTTTATGCTCAGACGATCCTCTCTTCGACGGCTTTCCATCAGTATATAATACATCAAAATCGAAGAACTGTACGATTTTATATGAATTTTGGAACATGACGAACTGCAGCAGCAAACGACCTTTCGGTCTTCAGCTGTATGTCCCAAGTCCGATCTCGACGTCGTGTGGGCGACGATCTACGAGACCTACTCAATCTGCTCTCAACCCTCATCACACGTGAATAATGAATTAGATTAGGGTTCCAGATAAGTTGAGGTGACTTATATACATGGGCTACAGCAGGGACCAGGAGGAGAAATTGGGTTGGGCCTCCATTGGGCTTAAGTATCCAAGCTTAGCCCAAAGTTTATACTTAAGTCCAATAATAATAATATATTCCACTAAAATATTATTACTGCACTACCATACCAATCCCAAAATTACGTTTTGGGCTCCTTCTTATTATGAGCCCGTTAGTCTCCCCATGTTTAAGATATACAATGTCCATTAATTAATTTAAGTTACTGACAACTCAATTAATTAATATCTCATCCAAGAGTAGTACCACTCAACCTCATTATCATGCCGGAATAAATTCCACTTGCAGGGTTTACATGATAATCCTTATGAGCTCCTCAAGGGGACATCATCAACCTATGACGGACACGGATTCCTTCTATAATCAACAGCACACCATAGAAACAGCACTACTTCCCAACTCATCGAGTTTGTTGATTTAATTACATGTAAATCTCACCCATTGATGAATCAAAGAAATACATACTGCCCTACGTGTCGAGGTTATTGTATAGGGATTAAGAGCACGAACTTCCATAATAACTGAGATCAAGTTCTCCTATAAGTCAGTATAAGTCGAACGATCTCAAGCGGTCCTGCTCAATACACCAAGTGCACTAATGTGATTCTATAGCCAAGACAAGCTAATACCAAACCACACTACAACCATCTCGATAGAGAGTCCCCGTCTATCTCGATTGTGAGCATCAGTTTATACTTTATAAGGAAACCGATAATATGATCTTCCGCGTGTTGTTGCACAACATATTATCTACAGTATAAAGTAAGTGGACTATTGCATCGAACATATAAATAAATTATAAGATGCAATCATTTGATCATATGATTCTCATTTCAAATTAATTGTTACAATATTGTTCATACAAAAAGCTAGACTTTTAGTATACAATCCAACAATCTCCCACTTATACTAAAAGACTATGTTGTCATGTCTTCTGCCATACATCTGATTTCCACTCCCACTACACGACCATTAAAAGCTCTCGCCTTAATATCCTTGTAAATGGATTTACTAGGTCATCATCCGATGCAATCTAGGCAACAACAACCTTCCCCTCATCATACGATTTCTCGTAACAGGTGGTACTTGCACTCCATGTGTTTAATTGCCTTATGGGCTCGTGATTCCTTCAAGTTTGCAACTGCACCAATATCATCAATATAAATTGTGATATCCTTGGGCAAACTTAGAAACACTTCAAAGTCCATCTTGAAGTTTCTAGAGTCATACAGATACTTTGGCTGCCTCATAGGCTCCAATTTATCATCTTTCCATGATGGAGTCCGGAGTCTGAAATATATTTCTATATAACACTCCTCCACATTATGACTCAACTTCCTAAAATTAAACACATAACCTTGAGGTGGATTTACTGTCGTCCAATCTGACTAAAAAATCCGAATCTACGTAATCCACAAGAAGCAGT
Source organism: Pogostemon cablin (assembly GCA_023678885.1). Classification (NCBI taxonomy): domain Eukaryota; kingdom Viridiplantae; phylum Streptophyta; class Magnoliopsida; order Lamiales; family Lamiaceae; genus Pogostemon; species Pogostemon cablin. Next base: position 21,264,693 of record CM042981.1, read on the forward strand.
GAATTTGCCCAGTAAGCTTACATATAATTTCCAGTCCTTCTCAGGCACTTCATATATGTCTTACCACAGTTCATCATTCCTGTTCTGGGTTACGTTGATACCCACTGTTCATGCGTTCAGCAAAATAGATATCCATTCTCGCGCATAGCATTCCTAAGATTAAGCTTCCTTATTCGCCGAAGCATAAGGAACCGCTTTCGTCACCTTTATCTTCCTTTTTTGTCTCAAGACATATTTTCTTAGATAAAGTCACTTGCTAAAACAAGTAAGGATCGTATCAATTCATGAAGCTTGAGACAAGCATAATATCCTTTCTTGTGATCCGTATTACCGTGATCAAAAGGATATTTTTGCTCTTCTTAAGTCCTTCATTTCATACCGCGTTATTATCCATACACATACGCCCGACAATACTCTTTCATTGTCTCCAATGAGCAATATATCATCTACGTATAGTACAAGAAATACCACCACGTTTCCATCACTCTTTTCAATACACAAGACCCATCCGATCATTGATTAGATCCATGTCACTGGATTACCTCATCAAAATGGATGTTTCATGATCTTGAAGCTTTTTTAGTCCATTAATGGACACTTTTAAGCTCACTATCACAATGCTCTTAGCTCTTTGCAATGAATCATTCTGGTTGCTTCACATAGATGTTTCCCTTAAGACTTCCAATCAGGAAAGCTGTCTCGACATCTATTTGCTATCCCTCATATTTCATATGAGTAGCAACAAATAAAAGAGTTTGGATCAACTTAGGCATAGCTACCGGCGAACAGGTTTTCTCATAATCGAACCCTTTCTTTCTGAGTATACCTTTTCGCAACAAGCTTGCTTCCAAGGTTTTCACCTTATTCTATGATCCTCTTTTATTCTTGCATGCCCGCTTCCAATGGCTTTTACGCCATTTAGCGGTTCAATAAGCATCCAGACCTAATTTAAAATCGTTCTATTTTAATATTCATTGCACTTTGCTAGGATTAGGCATTTCTAACTTGTAGTGCTTCGTCGTATCCGTGGGTCCATTTCATGTTTGCGAGGGACCAAGTCTCACGACTTTCCCAAAACATGTATCTTACAAGTTGTCGAAGAACCCTCCCACTACGACAAGGCACTACATGCAATTGTATATCAGACGTGACACGCGTTGCAGTTTACCTTGTGGTATATCCTCTTGTACACTTGGTACTTATACTTTGTGTTTTCCTCTCACTTCCTTTAGAACAATTTATACATGGGTATTTGATTTATTACATAGTCCTTTTTCCAAAAATCTAATGTTTATGTTAACAATCACTCTTCGATCTTGTGGACTAAATAAATCATCCTTCATTTTTCTAGGATATCCCACAAATAGAAAAACATTCTTACGAATTACTGTTCCTAGGGCATATCCATAAAATGAATTTAGTAATTCCAAATAGTTCATCATCCATCTAATCACTACCATAAGAGTGTTATTCCTTCTATTCGTCACACCATTAAGGTGGGAAATTCATTTCCGAAGGTACCTTTCTCTTACTAGATTAGAAGACTCATTATTAATTGCTATTTGTCGCATCCAGGGGATAAACATGATTTAAGAGTGTACAAATTGTTCACCAACGTACCATAACAGATTACAACTCTATCATTCATTATAATGACCATGTCATTTAAATGAAATGGAGTATCCATCTATTAATGCATAGAAACCGAAATCAAATTCTTTCTATGAAAATGTACGTAAAGACAATTTCATAAAATCAAACGTCTACTCATATCATTAGATAAATAGACAACTCCCACTGCAATAGCCACTACTCTTGTAGTTTTACCCATGTCATAACAATCTTAACCTCACTTAGTAATAAACATTTAGTGATTCTAGTATCTACACACTTCGTGTCAGTAAATGCCATCACTAATCATGTTTTAAACAACTAGTGAATAAGATATAAAACTTGTTCACATTATGATGAAAATGGCTTTCCTTTGCCACATGTTTTGCCAAAAGTTTTCCACCATATACATCTTATTGTAATTCAGGTGGAACTTACTCAAAAACATCTAGGCAATTCACAAAGAATTAAATTGATCTAGGTTTCCCTTCAATTTATACTCCATGTTTCCCAATTCATTCATCAAATTAAATCATGATCTTCTGCCTTTTAACTTACTCAAGTATCTGAAGAGTTACATGAGACCATCATATTTCTATGAACCTCTCATCTCTTCACTAGAGACTTTAATAGGCATCATGAGACGTCCATTGTGAGAACACACGTATTTTCTTAAGCAGTAAAATTCAAAACCAAGATTCTTTTCTAATCATCTAATTTTGGACCAGTAAATATAATTTCTTTTAGTCAACCATAAGTGAAATAAAACTATTTGAAATTTAGAGAATCATAAATTAATTTACCGATCAAAACTTCGAATTTTATCATTTTATATTGATTCCCTCAAAACTATATAAAAATAAAATTCACCGACATCTCAAGCACCGTGAGTCTGCAAGCCACGTTAGTGTGGACGTTTACAAACCCAAACATTTACAAGAGAAGGTTTTACCCATTAATTTCATTTGTCAACCTAACTTTATGACAAAATAATTAATAGTCGGTTCCTCTTTAGCCATGCAAATAATAGCAGTGACTCCGTTGGGGAGGATACTATTTATTTACACCTAAGTGTACACCATTATTTGATCCCAAGTCCACTGCGCGAGCTTGTGTGCCTTACAGTTGGAGAAGTACACACGCCCTCGGATAGCTTCCTACAATCATCAATTATAAGTTTGTACCAGTGAGCCCCACATAAACTCATCCGTTAGGGAGGAAGGCCTATTGCCAACATACAAGTTCATGTACCACATTACAAACAATAATTATGTAATGAAGTCTGTACCAGTGATCCATGAATAAACTCATCCGTTAGGGAGGAAGGCCTATTGCCAACACGCAAGTTTACTCACATCACTTACAAACCAATAATGGAGGCCGCGGGAATATTTACCAATCCCCTCTCCCACTTAGTAATTTAACACCGAGGGTTTTTACATGCATATGATATTCAGAATAAAATACGCAACGCTAGCATGCTTCTATTACGGCACATAAGGCAGTAAATCACATAGAGTCATGCATACATATATAACAATAATCAATAATTAAATCAATCATTAACAATTATATATCAGCGAATTCGATTGTTCGCCACCAGGCACGAATATCAGCAAAGACTTCCAGACTATCAAACTTTCAAAATTTCCAGATTGTCCAATTTTCGAAACCATCGATATCGACCGTCGATGTCGTCCAGATTATCAAAATCATCGATATCGACTAGATTATCAAATATTCGAAAAACATCAAGATTATCAAAATTTCGAAGCTATCGATATCGATCGTCATATCGTCTAGATTATCAAAATCATCGATATCGACGAGCAACCATATATAACAATAATAGATAATTAAATCAATTATGTCAGTTATATATTAGGAATCAATTCAACATCCATATATAACAATAATAGACAATCAATTATAGCAGTTATATATTAGGAATTAATTCGAAATTCATATATGACAATAATAGATTATTAAATCAATTATAGCAGTCATATATTAGGAATTAATTCGACATCCTTATATAACAATAATATACAATCTATTATGGCAGTTATATATTATGAATTAGTTTTCCTAAAATTGGATGTCTTATCCAACACTCTAGCAATACATGCATATAATATACCAAATATAATACGCAATCTAGCATGCTTCTATATAAGACAATAAATCATAGAGATCAGGCATCCATATATATATAACAATAATAGATAATTAAATCAATTATGACAGTTATATATATTAGGAATAAAAATGCCTCTAAATTTTAATGTCTTGTCCGACACTCCTACTGTGGAATCGATGCCTTACGCAACAAGCAGGATTGCTTGTGCCCCAAAACGTCCATCGTCATATCCCACCGCCAATCATGTCAGGGAGCGCCCCAAGTGCCTTGACGAGCGCCCCTCGCCCGGACTGTCGCTCGTCCAAGGGCCTACTTGCATGGAACCAAGTTCAGCCCAACGCGCAACACCAAACTACACCAACTGTCGTTCGTGGTTCGAAACTGAAAGAACCTGAGAATCCAATCTCCACCGTCCAGAATCTACTACTGTAAGTCCTGAAAATTCTGTCCAAATTACAGATTGATCCAACGGTTATTTTGTGAGAAACGGCTCTTTTCTCTCGACTGCGCAAAACAGAATCGCCCAAATATCTGCTTCTGTTTTCAGCGTACTCCCAGCAAGAAAAGGCTCCAAATTCGATCTCCACCGTTCAGAATGTACATCCACAAGGTTTGAACGTGTTGACCAAATTACAGCTCGATCCAACGATTAGTTTGTCAGAAACGGTACTTTTCCCTCGACTGCGCAAAACAGAATCGCCCAAATATCTGCTTCTGTTTTCAGCGTACTCCCAGCAAGAAAATGCTCCAAATTCGATCTCCACCGTTCAGAATGTACATCCATAAGGTCTGAACGTGCTGACCAAATTACAGATCAATCCGACCGTTGAAACTCTGGTTATTGCCTCTGCAATATCACTACGCTGGATTTTCTCTCAAAAGCGTGATTCTATTTTTCCCCTCTCTTTCTTCCTTGCATGTGAAATTGACGAACAGTTTTCGTCGAATCCTCTCACACACAACCATGGACGAATAGATATGATATAGGGTATATATATTACATAGGGATATTCATGGTTTGCGCAATAAAACCAAAACCCTAAACATGTGATCTTAATTCTGAAAAATTAATCACATAAACCCTAGCCTAACGTGTCACGCTTCACCACGAAACCGAAGCTCTGATATCAATTATTGGCGCTCGGTCGTTTGGTTAACGTGACCCATTATGGTTCCATGAATTTCTAACAAGCAGCGGAAGCAAGTAAACATGAAACGCATTACCTCTCACCAAGGGTTGATGTAGAGGTTGAATTCTCGTTGGCAGTCTGCGCAGTCCCACGAGAATAGCCATAAGTTCCTCTTCTGATGTCGGAATTGAGTGATCTTTATGCTCAGATGATTCTCTCTTCGACGGATTTCCATCAGTATATAATACATCAAAATCGAAGAACTGTACGATTTTATATGAATTTTGGAACATGACGAACTACAGCAGCAAACGACCTTCCGGTCTTCTGCTGTATGTCCCAAGTCCGATCTCGACGTCGTGTGGGCGACGATCTACGAGACCTACTCAATCTGCTCTCAACCCTCATCACACGTGAATAATGAATTAGATTAGGGTTCCAGATAAGCTGAGGTGACTTATATACATGGGCTACAGCAGGGACCAGGAGGAGAAATTGGGTTGGGCCTCCATTGGGCTTAAGTATCCAAGCTTAGCCCAAAGTTTATACTTAAGTCCAATAATAATAATATATTCCACTAAAATATTATTACTGCACTACCATACCAATATCAAAATTACGTTTTGGGCTCCTTCTTATTATGAGCCCGTTAGTCTCCCCATGTTTAAGATATACAATGTCCATTAATTAATTTAAGTTACTGACAACTCAATTAATTAATATCTCATCCAAGAGTAGTACCACTCAACCTCATTATCATGCCGGAATAAATTCCACCTGCAGGGTTTACATGATAATCCTTATGAGCTCCTCAAGGGGACATCATCAACCTATGACGGACACGGATTCCTTCTATAATCAACAGCACACCATAGAGACAGCACTACTTCCCAACTCATCGAGTTTGTTGATTTAATTACATGTAAATCTCACCCATTGATGAATCAAAGAAATACATACTGCCCTACGTGTCGAGGTTATTGTATAGGGATTAAGAGCACGAACTTCCATAATAACTGAGATCAAGTTCTCCTATAAGTCAGTATAAGTCGAACGATCTCAAGCGGTCCTGCTCAATACACCAAGTGCACTAATGTGATTCTATAGCCAAGACAAGCTAATACCAAACCACACTACAACCATCCCGATAGAGAGTCCCCGTCTATCTCGATTGTGAGCATCAGTTTATACTTTATAAGGAAACCGATAATATGATCTTCCGCGTGTTGTCGCACAACATATTATCTACAGTATAAAGTAAGTGGACTATTGCATCGAACATATAAATAAATTATAAGATGCAATCATTTGATCATATGATTCTCATTTCAAATTAATTGTTACAATATTGTTCATACAAAAAGCTAGACTTTTAGTATACAATCCAACATAAGGCACATTAGCTTGGGCAGCAGACTTGGAATCAAATAATGGTGCACACTTAGATGTAAATAATTTGTATCCTCCCCAACGGAGTCACTGCTATTATTTGCATGGCTAAAGAGGAACCGACTATTAATTATTTTATCATAAAGTTAGGTTGACAAATGAAATTAATGGGTAAAACCTTCTCTTGTAAATGTTCGGGTTTGTAAACGTCCACACTAACGTGGCTTGCAGACTCACGGTGCTTGAGATGTCGGTGAATTTTATTTTTATATTGTTTTGAGGGAATCAATATAAAAGGATAAAATTCGAAGTTTTGATCGGTAAATTAATTTGTGATTCTCTGAATTTCAAATGGTTTTATTTCACTAGTTGTTAACTAAAAGAAATAATATTTACTTGTCCAAATTAGATGATTAGAAAAGAATCTTGGGTTTGAATTTTACTGCTTAAGAAAATACAAGTGTGTTCTCACAAATGACGTCTCATGATGTTTTTCTAAAGTCTCTAGTGAAGAGATGAGAGGTTCATAGAAATATGATGATCTCATGTAACTCTTCAGATACTTGAGTAATTTAAAAGGTGATAGGTCATGATAGAATTTGATGAATGAATTGGAAATATATGGAATAGAAGTTGAAAGGGAAACCTAAGTCAATTTTATTCTCCATAATTGCCTAGATGTTTTGAGTGAGTTCCACCTAAATTACAAGAGGATGTAAATGGTGGGAAACTTCTGACAAAACATGTGGTAAAGAAAAGCCATTTTCATCATGATATGAACAAATTTAATATCTTATTTACTAATGGTTTAAACATGATTAGTGATGGCATCTACTGACACGAACTGTGTAGATACTGGAATCACTAAATGTTTATCACTTAGTAAGGATAAGATGGTTATAACATGGGTAAAAACTACAAAGGTAGTGACTATTGCAGTGGGAGTTGCTTATTTATCTCATGATAAGAATAAACGATTGATTATGAGAAATTGTCTTTACGTACGTTTCATAGAAGGAATTTGATTTCGGTTTCTATGCTTTATCGGATGGATACTTCATTTCATTTAAATGACATGGTCATAGTGATGAGGAATGGGGCTATAATCTGTAATAGTACGTTAGTGGATAATGTGTATACTCTTGAATCAAGTACATCCCACAGATGCAACAAATAGTAATTAATAATGCATCTTCTAATATTAGTAAGATAAAGGAACCTTCAAAGATGAACTAAACATACATTTGGCGTCTAAGATTAGTTCATTTTACTTGAGTAGGATTCAAAAGTTGATAGCCGATAGACCGTAAGGTTTATCTGAAGTGGAAACTATCAGACTTGCGAGTCTTGCTTGGAAGTAAAAATGATTAACTGCCTTTTCAAGGCTGTGGGATGTAGAGCCAAAGATATATATTTTGGAATTAGTTCATTATGATTCAAGCAAACCTAATATTGTCCAGGCGAGAGATGGTTATGAATATTCGAAGATTATTCTAGATACCAATATATTTATTTGATGCACTGCATGTCTAAGTTCTTTGATTAATTCAAGAATTGCAAGGCTGGTACAGTGAAGCGTCATGGAAAATATATTAAGTCATTACGATTTAATCATGATGGCGAATACCTCTTGAGATAGTTAGGAGCTATTGATCAGAAGTTGAGATTAAATCTCAAATTGACTACACCAGGCATGCCCCAACTGAATGGTGTGGTGGATAGAAGGAATAAGGCTCTTATGGTTATGATTAGATAGATGATGAATTATTTGGAATAATTAAATTCATTTTATGGATATCCCCTAGATTCAATAATTCGTAAAACGTTTTGTCTGTTTGTGGGATATCCTAGAAAATAAAGAGTGATTTATTTTATTCAAAAGATCGAAGGGTGATTGTCAACACAAACACTGGATTTTTTGGAAAAGGACTATGTAATAAATCACAAACCCATGTATGAGTTGTTCTAAAGGTAGTGAGAAGAAAACACAAAGTATAAGTACCAAGTGTACAAGAGGATATACCACAAGGTAAACTGCAACGCGTGTCACGTCTGATACACAATTACATGTAGTGCCTTGTCGCAGTGGGAGGGTTATTCGACAACCCATGAGATACATGTTTTGGGAAAGTCGTAAGACTTGATCCCTAGTAAACATGGTATTATCCCAGGGATATGACATTGCACTACAAGATTAAAATGCAGAATCTTAGTAAGTTGCAATGAATGTTGAAATAGAATCTATGGATTCCAAATTAAGTCTGGGAACTTGAAAGACCACTAAATAGTGTAAAAGCCATTGGAAGTGGTCATAGGAAATAAAAGAGGATCATACGGTAAGGTGAAAACCTTGAAAGCAAAGTTTATTGCGAAAGGGTGTACTTAGAAAGAAATGGTTCGATTATGAGCAAACATGTTCGCTGGTAGCTATGCTAATGTTGATCCTTATTCTTTTATTTATTGCTGCTCATATTGAATTATGAGGAACATCAAATAGATGTCAAGACAGCTTTCCTGAATGGAAGTCTTGAGGAAAACATCTATTTGAAGCAACCAGAGTGATTCATTGCAAAGTGCTAATAGCATTTTGAAAGTAAGCTTGAAAATGTCCAGCGATGTTCTAAAAGCAAGCTTTGAGATCATGAAGCATCTATTTTGATTAGGTAATCCAGTGGCATGGATTTAAATCAATGAGCGGATGAGTCTTGTGTGTTGTAAAGAGTGACAGAAACATGGTGGTGTTTCTTGTACTATACGTAGATAGTATCTTACTCATTGGAGACAATGAAAGAGTATTATCGGGCGTATATGTATGGTTAATAAAGCGGTAGAGATGGAGGACTTAAGAAGGGCAAAATATATCCTTTTGATCACGGTAATACGGATCACAAGAAAGGATGTTATGCTTATTTCTAGTTTTGTAAAATGATACAGCCCATACTCGTTTAGCATGTGAATTTATCTAAGTGAATGTGTCTTTGAGACACAAAAAGAAGATGAAAGCGGTTCTTTAAGCTTCGGCGAATAAGGAAGCTTAATCTAAGGAATGCTATGCACGAATATGGATAACTGTATTGCCAATGGCATAGACAGTTGGGTATCAAACGTAACCCGAAACAAGAATGATGAACTGTAGTAAGACATATATAAAGTGCCTGAGAAGGACTGGAAATTATATGTGGACTTACTAAACAGATTCACTGCTTCTTGTGGATTACGTAGATTTAAATTTTTTAGTCAGATTGGACGGCAGTAAATTCACCTCAAAGATTATGTGTTTAATTTTAGGAAGTAGAATCATAATGTGGAGGAGTGCTATATAGAAATATATTTCAGACTCCGTACTCCATCATGGAAAGATGATAAATTGGAGGCTATGAGGCCTCCAAAGTATCTATATGACTCTAGAGACTTCATGATGGACTTTGAAGTGTTTCTAAGTTTGCCCAAGGTTATCACAATTTACATTGATGATAATGGTGCAGTTGCAAACTTGAAGGAATCACGAGTCCATAAGGCAATTAAACACATGGAGCGCGAGTACTACCTGTTACGAGAAATCGTATGATGAGGGGAAGGTTGTTGTCGCCTAGATTGCATCGGATGATGACCTATTAAATCCATTTACAAGGACCTTAAGGCGAGAGTTTTTAATGGTCGTGTAGTTGGAGTAGGAATCAAATGTATGGCAGAAGACATGACAGCATAGTCTTTTAGTATAAGTGGGAGATTGTTGGTTGTATACTAAAAGTCTAGCTTTAGTATGAACAATTTTATAACAATATTTGAAATGAGAATCATATGATCAAATGATTGCATCTTATAATTTATTTTATATGTATAATGCAATAGTCCATTTACTTTATACTGTTGATAATATGTTGTGCGACAACACGCGGAAGATCATATTATCGGTTTCCTTATAAAGTATAAACAGATGCTCACAATCGAGATAGACGGGGACTCTCTATCGGTATGGTTGTAGTGTGATTTGGTATTAGTTTGTCTTGACTATAAAATCACATTAGTATGCTTTGTGCATATTGAGTAGGATTGCCTGAGATCGTTCGTCTTATACTGACTATATAGTAGAACTTGATCTCTGTTATTATGGAAGTTCGTGCTCTTAATCCCTATACAAGAACCTCGACACGTAGGGCAGTATGTATTTCTTTGATTCATCAATGGGTGAGATTTATAAGTATTAAATCAACAAACTCGGTAAGTTGGGAAATAGTACTGTATCTATAGTGTGCTGTTAATTGTAGAAGGAATCCATGTCCGACATAGGTTGATGATGTCCCCTTGAGGAGCTCATAAGATTTATCATGTAAATCTTGCAAGTGGATTAATTTCCGGCATGATAATAAGGTTGAGTGGTACTACTCTCGGATAAGATATTAATTAATTTGAGTTGTCAGTAACTTAATTAATTAGTGGGCATTGTATATCTTAAACATGGGGAGACTTCGGGCTCATAATAAGAAGGAGCCCAAAACGTAATTTTGGGTTGGAGTGGGTAGTGCAGTAATAATAATTTAGTGGACTTTATTATTATTATTGGATTAAATATAAGCTTTGGGCTAAGCTTGGATATTTAATCCAATGGAGGCCCAACTCCAATTCTCCTCCTGATCCTTGTTGTAGCCCAGTATATAAGTGAACTCAGCTTCTTGGAACCCGAAGATTTTCCTACGCCTCTTTTGACGTGTGGTGAGGGTTGAGATCAGATTGAGGAGGTCTCATAGATCGTCGCCCACACGACGTCGAGATCGGACTTGGGACATACGGCAGAAGATCAGAAGGTAGTTTGCTGCTGCTGTCTGCCACCTTGCGAAATTTATATAAATTCGTACAGTGCTCAGAATTTGATGATCAATATACTGATGGAAAGCCGTTGAAGAGAGGATTGTTTGAACATAAATATCATTCAATTCCGACATTAGACGTGGAAGTTATGGCCATTCTCGTGGGACTGCACAGTCTGCCAACGAGAATCCTTCATCTTCTACATACCCTGGTGAACGGTAATCGTTTCTATGATTTATTGCTTCCGCTATGATAGAAACGCATGGTATCCTAACGGGTTACGTTAACCAAATGATCCAAATGCCAACATAAATATGTATAATGATGTAGGATATTAGCATAATATACAGGAAATATGCATTAGGATGACTAGAAAGACGTAGGAAATGATCATCATGATGAATGAAATATACATCAAGATCAAGGAAATGAGCATCATGATAAAGGAAATGAGCATCTTGATGAAGAAATGAGCATCATGATATAGGAAATGAGCATTGAGATGAAGAAAACAAGCATCATTATGATGGAAATGAGCATCATGATGAAGGGAATAAGCATCATGATGAAGGGAATAAGCATCATGATATAGGAAAGAGAGTCATTATGACGGAAATATGCATCATGATGAGAGAACTAATCATCATGATGAAGTAAATATGCATGATGAAAGTAATGAGCATTATGATGAAAGACATATGCATTTTGATGTAGGAAATGAGCATCACGACGAAGAAAATTAGCATTATGATGAATGATTTATGCATCATAATAATGGAAATGAGAATCATGATAAAAAAAATGAGCATCATGATGAAGAAAATGCGAATTATGATATAGGAAATAAGCATCATGATGAAGGAAATACGCATCATGATGAAGGAGTTGGATTGTATACTTAAAGCCTTGCTTTAGTGTGAACAATGTTAGAACAATATTTGAAATGAGAATCATATGATCAAATGATTGCATCTTATAATTTATTTATATGCATGATGCAATAGTCCATTTACTTTATACTGTAGATAATATGTTGTGCGAAAACACGTGGAAGATTATATTATCAGTTTCTTTATAAAGTATAAACAGATGCTCACAACCGAGATAGACGGGGAGTCTCTGTCGGTATGGTTGTAGTGTGGTTTGGTGTTAGCTTGTCTTGGCTATAGAATCACACTAGTGCACTTGTGTGTATTGAGTAGGACCACTTGAGATCGTTCGACTTATACTGACTTATAGAAGAACTTGATCTCTGTTATTATGAAAGTTCTTACTCTTAATCCCTATACAATAACCTCGACACGTAGGGCAGTATGTATTTCTTTGATTCATCAATGGGTGAGATTTAAAAGTATTAAATCAACAAACTCGGTGAGTTGGGAAGTAGTGCTATATCTATAGTGTGCTGTTGATTGTAAAAGGAATCCATGTCCATCATAGGTTGATGATGTCCCCTTGAGGAGCTCATAAGGTTTATCACGTAAATCTTGCAAGTGGATTAATTTCTGGCATGATAATAAGGTTGAGTGGTACTACTCTCGGTTGAGATATTAATTAATTTGAGTTGTCAGTAACTTAATTAATTAATGGGCATTGTATATCTTAAACATGGGGAGACTGTCGGGCTCATAATAAGAAGGAGCCAGAACATAATTTGGGATTGGATGGGTAGTGCAATAATAATATTTTAGTGGACTATATTATTATTATTGGATTTAATTAAAAGCTTTGGCCTAAGCTTGATTAATTAAATTCAATTGAGGCCCAGTTTAATTTCTCCTCCTGTCCCCTACTGTAGCCCAAGTATATAAGTCATTTCAGTTCCTGTTAAACCTAAGTCAGTGCCTCTCATTTGACATACAGGAGACAACAGAGAGCAGATTGAGAGAACTCTGGGGATTGTTGACCACCCAACACCAGAGTTGACTTTGGGACATATGGTAGAAGATCAGAGGTGTTCATCACAGATCTTCATCCTCTACATCGACCCAGAAGTACGATAAACATTTTATTTCGCTTCCACTGTTTGTTTGCCTATATTCCTAACGAATCACGGTTGAACCACACAATTCAATTGCCAACAATTGGTATCAGAGCGTTGGTTTCGTAGTGAAACATGATTAGTTAGGCTAGCGTATACGTGATTATTTGATTATGTGAGGTAATCCGGTGATAGTCGCTTGTTTTGATTAGGATTTGAATAATTTTATTATTTGTGATAATCCTATGATAATAATTATTGCCACAAACCATATGATAAGGGTTTGTATATGTTTCTATTATCCTTCCTACGTGCTTTGAATATCTTTCTGGGAGTACATTGATACCACCGACACACTACTGTACACTATGAAAGAAAGATTGATTGCGATGGGATAGAAGACGAGCAACATCGACCGGTGACTGGACGGTGGGAGGCAGCATACGATGGCGATGCTCTCAGGCGAGTTCACGGTGGCGAACGAAGCAGTGGGCCAGTGATCTAGGCGGCGTCTGACGGAGCAGCCTTCCGAGCGCGTCATCTACCACCGAGCATGGTTTCAGGACGCTCTGGATGAGTTCTTTGTCCACGAGCGAGTCGGCAGTGGATTCCAGGTAGGTCACCAGCTGGTTCGAGCCTTCACCGAGGCAAGTCGACAACATCCCTGGTCAAGTCAATGGCGATTTTCGGGCGGGTTGCCAGATGATTCGATCGAGTCTAAAGGGGATCTGATAGAGTCCAATTCAGATCGGATCAGAGCAGATTGGCGATGCGCATCGGACGCCCAGAGAGGAAGATTGGGGCGCCGTCGTAGCTGGCGGCGCGAATCCAGTTGGGCCATTGGGAGTCTTCCGGGCATGATGGGATTGGCTGTGGGCGTGGACGCTGGCAGCAGCGGCGCCTGGTAGCGCCGGAGCTGGCGTGGTAGACGAGCAAAATAGAGATCCGGGCAAGTCAGCAGTGGGTTCCAAGCGGGTCTGCTGTGCGATTACCATTTAGGTCGCGGCGCATCAGATATGGGATCTAGGTGACTCCCTCGATAGCTCCGATCGAGTTCGGTGCAGTGGATTGCTGTTTCCCGGTGCGGTGGATTGCTGTTTACGTTGGACAGCAGCTTCTCGATGTGGTGGATTGCTGTTTGCGGCTATAGTTTCTGGGCTCGATACAGCGACAGAATTCCGGTGTGCTTGCGGGAGTTTACAGCGCGTGGTTTTCTGGTTGTCAGTCGAGCAGGATGGCTACTTGGCGACGGCTGGCAGCACGTGGTCAGTGGACTGACGTCTCGTTCCCGGCAGTTACTACTGGCGCAGCCGCCGGCAGCAGAGGCAGCTGGTGGCGCCGGTGCAGCTGCTTGTGTGTGTGGCGGCTGGAAAGGAGTAGGGCAGCCCTTATGTGTCCCTTTTAATGGGCTTTGCAGGACATGGGCTTGGGCTCCTTTTTATTTTTGGTTTGGGCTGCCCCTTTGGGCCCAATATTAATTGGAGTGCTTGTGTTGGGCTGCTGGGCCAATGGGCTGCTCAATTTTAATTTGATTTTGGGCTGTTGGCCCAAATTTAATTAAAATGCTAATGGGCTGTGGATTAATAGAGGGCTGTTCAATTTTTTTTAATTTGGTTTTGGGCTGTGGTCATGGGCCTAATTTTAATTAAATGGACAATGGGCTGCTGGGCTAATTTTAAATTAATTGTGGGTAATGGGCCAAGCATGAAGTTATTTATTTATGGGCTAATTTTGTGCTAGTGGGCTTGGTGGATTTAATTTGATTTTGGACTAAGATTATGGGCCATGGACAATGAGTCTGATTAGTTAATTTAGTCTGCTGCTCATTTTGTGCTTATTTGTCGGTCTAGGCCCATTTAATTGATCCACTAATTATGCAATTAATTTTATTATATAACTGATTAATTGATTTAATTGTCAATTATTGTTGTATATGTGAAAGGCATGTTCTATGTGATTTATTTATTTAAATTGTTGTTAATAGAAGCATGCTAAGATGTATATTTTATTTCAGAGTATTATATGCATGTTAAAAATCCTCGGTGTTTAAATAACTAAGTGGGAGAGGGGATTGGTAATAAATTCCCGCGGCCTCCATTATTGGTTCGTAAGTGATGTGAATAAACTTGCGTGTTGGCATAGACCTTCCTCCCCATCGGATGAGTTTATTCACGGATCACTGGTACGAACTTCTTTATGATAATCGTAGGAAGTTATCCGAGCGCATGTGTACTTCTTCATCTGTAAGGCACACAAACTTGGACCGCGGACTTGGGATTAAATAATGGTGTACACTTAGGTGTAAATAATAAGTATCCTCCCCATCGGAGTCACTGCTGTTATTTGCATGGCTAAAGAGGAACCGACTATTAATTATTTTGTCATAAAGTTAGGTTGACAAATGAAATTAATGGGTAAAACCTTCTCTTGTAAATGTTCGGGTTTGTAAACGTCCACACTATCGTGGCTTGCAGACTCACGGTGCTTGAGATGTCGGTGGATTTTATTTTTATATTGTTTTGAGGGAATCAATATAAAAGGATAAAATTCGAAGATTTGATCGGAATATTTATTTGTGATTCTCTGAATTTCGAATGGTTTTATTTCACTAATTGTTAACTTAAAGACATTACATTTAGTTGTCCAAATTATATGATTAGAAAAGAATCTTGATTTTGAACTTTACTGCTTAAGAAAATACATGTGTCTTCTCTCAAAGGACGGCTCAGGATGCCAATTAAAGTCTCTAGTGAAGAGATGAGAGGTTCATAGAAATATGATGGTCTCATATAACTCTTCGGAAACTAGAGTAATTTAAAAGGTGATAGGTCATGATAGAATTTAATGAATGAATTGGAAAAACATGGAATAGAAGTTGAAAGGAAAACCTAAGTCAATTTTATTCTCCATAATTGTCTAGATGTTTTGAGAAAGTTCCACCTAAATTACAAGAGGATGTATATGGTGGGAAACTTCTGACAAAACATGTGGCAAAGGAAAGCCATTTTCATCATAATGTGAACAAGTTTAATATCTTATTCACTAGTTGTTTATGTTGGATTGTATACTAAAAGTCTAGCTTTAGTATGAACAATGTCATAACAATATTTGAAATGAGAATCATTGATCAAATGATTGCATCTTATAATTTATTTTATATGCATGATGCAATAGTCCATTTACTTTATACTATAGATAATATGTTGGGCGACAACACGCAGAAGATCATATTATCGGTTTCCTTATAAAGTATAAACAGATACTCACAACTGAGATAGACGGGGACTCTCTATCGGTATGATTGTAGTATGGGTTGGTATTAGCTTGTCTTGGCTATAGAATCACATTAGTGCACTTGTGTGTATTGAGCAGGACCGCTTGAGATCGTTCTTCTTATACTGACTATATAGTAGAACTTGATCTCTGTTATTATGGAAGTTCGTGCTCTTAATCCCTATACAATAACCTCGACACGTAGGGCAGTATGTATTTTTTTTATTCATCAATGGGTGAGATTTAAAAGTATTAAATCAATATACTCGGTGAGTTGGAAAGTAGTGCTGTCTCTATGGTGTGCTGTTGATTGTAGAAGGAATCCATGTCCGACATAGGTTGATGATGTCCCCTTGAGGAGCTCATAAGGTTTATCATGTAAATCTTGCAAGTGGATTAATTTCCGGCATGATAATAAGGTTGAGTGGTACTACTCTTGGATGAGATATTAATTAATTAGAGTTGTCAGTAACTTAATTAATTAATGGACATTGTTTTTCTTAAACATGGGGAGGCCATCGGGCTTATAATAAGAAGGAGCCCAGAACATAATTTTGGGATTGGATGGGTAGTGCAGTAATAATATTTTAGTGGACTATATTATTATTGGATTTAATTAAAAGCTTTGGGCTAAGCTTGGTTAATTAAATTCAATTGAGGCCCAGCCCAATTTCTCCTCCTGGTCCCTACTGTAGCCCAACTATATAAGTCATCTCAGCTCCTGTTAACCCTAAGTCAGTGCCTCATTTGACAGTTAGAAAGAACAGGAGCAGATTGAGAGAATCCTGCGGATTGTTGCCCACACAACAGCAGGATTCGACTTGGGACATACAGCAGAAGATTGAGAGGTGGTTCTCTGCAATGGTTCATCCTCTACATCAAGCCAGAAGTACGGTAAACAAGTTTATATTAGCTTCCGCTGATTGTTTGCCTGTTATCCTAACGGATCACGTTGATCCACACGATCTAATTGCCAACAATTGGTATCAGAGCCTGGTTTCGTGGTGAGACGTGACACGTTAAGGGGTTTATGTGTCATTCGTGGGTTTATGGTCTGATTGATAGCATGTTTAAATGGGATAATTTGATTATGTGAAATAATCTGGGAATTATTTCGTGGGTTTTATACTTCTTATTAATTTTACCATGGCATGATTTTGGTATGTGTGATTGTTAATTGTTTGTTTATTACTGGACACACACATCAAAATACCCATCTGCACCTATACACACTTCTTGAATCCCAACCCATTCCATCACTACTGTCACATACTCACGAGTCAATGGCCGACTCTGTAAGAAGAATCAGACAGTCAGTCAGGTGGGTCTCATCGTGCTATGGGCGAGTCGATGGAGGGTTGATGCGAGTCTGAAGTGAGTCAGAAGCGATTTCCGATCGCGTCAGGCAGTGAACGAAGGCATCGCGTTCACACTGATTCCGGTCGGGTTGGAGCTGATACGGCGGCGCTGGAATGGTGAGAGACTTCGAAAGGATCAGAGTCACACGGACTGACGGTGGTGAGAAATGAACGAAAACGAGGCGGCGGCGATGACTTCACGGCGAGGCGTGTCTGGGCGCTGCGTCGTCACGACCTAGAGGCTCACAAATTGACGATGGTGGAACATCAGAACAGCAGCGTCTGACGGAGCTGTTTCCGGGCAAGTCGACGGTTGTTTCGATCAAGTAAGGAGGCGTTCTGAATGAATCCTCCATGGATTCTGTTTTCTCCTTACGATCGGATCTGGGCGATTCTGAGGCGCAAAGTTGAGAAGCGTATGCTAGAGGTTTCGGCCAGATCTGGTGGGCTATGGTCGCGATCGTCAGGAACAAAGGTTAGCGTGTGGGATCATGCGGCTACGCGGCGGCGCTGGACTGCATCGCACCTTGCCGGCCTGACACGGCTTTCGATCTGATCAGTCTGCTTGTGCGGCTGTTGAAGAGCCGGTGTGTACTGACCTATGGTGGTTTCGGTCGTGGCTGGGTGCTGCTCGGCGGTGGGCTCACGGTGAGATTCCGGTGGACTGTTGGCGGCGCTGGCGGCGACAGCGGTGCCTGGTTGTACCGGTGGTCCCTAGAGGATGTAGAGTTGCGGCGACTGATGGTCCATTAGGGTTTGGGCCTGTTTTGTGTTTTTTGGCTGCCCCTGGGCCTTGTTCTTTTTAATTTCGTTATGGGCTGTTGGGCCCATATTTGATTAAATTCTTCATGCGCTGTCTCTGCTGTAGGGCCTTGTTTTAATTTGGTTTTGGGCTGTTAACATTGGCCCAATTTTAATTAAAATGGATATGGGCTGTTGGACCTTAATTGCAGTATTTAATTAATTGAGGGATTGATGTTGGGCCAGGATAAATATTGGGCTAGACCTTAATGCAGAAATTGGCAGGGTAAATGGGCTTAATTATTTTATTAATGAGCTGCTCATTTTATGCTAATAATGTTTGGTCAGCTGGGTCCATTTATTTGATCCAATATTTTATGCAATTAATTTTGTTGTATAACTGATTAATTGATTAAATTGTCGATTATTGTTGTATATGTAAAAGGCATGTTCTATGTGATTTATTTATTTAAATTGCTGTTAATAGAAGCATGTTATGTTGTATATTTTATTTCTGAATATTATATACATGTTAAAAACCCTCGGTAATTAAATAACTAAGTGGGAGAGGGGATTGATAATTAATTCCCGCGGCCTCCATTATTGGTTTTTAGCGATGGGAATAGACTTGCGCGTCGGCATTAGAGCCTTCTTCCCCATCGGATGAGTTTATTCATGGATTGCTGGAACAGACTTCATTAAATAATTACGTTTGTAATGTGATGCATATGAACTTGCGCGTTGGCTTAGACCTTCCTCCCTATCGGACGAGTTTATATGCGGTTCACTGGTACAAACTTGTAATTGATGACTATAGGAAGTTATCCGAGCGCGTGTGTACTTCTCTATCTGTAAGGCACACAAGCTTGGGCCGCGGACTTGGGGTCAAATAATGGTGTACACTTAGATGTAAATAATAAGTATCCTCCCCATCGGAGTCACTGCTTTTATTTACATGGCTAAAGAGGAACCGACTATTAATTATTTTGTCATAAAGTTAGGTTGACAAATGAAATTAATGGGTAAAACCTTCTCTTGTAAATGTTCGGGTTCATAAACGTCCACACTATCGTGGCTTGCAGACTCACGGTGCTTGAGATGTCGGTGAATTTTATTTTATATTGTTTTGAGGGAATCAATATAAAAGGATGAAATTCGAATATTTGATCGGTAAATTTATTTGTGATTCTCTGAATTTCGAATGGTTTTATTTCACTAATTGCTAACTAAAAGACATTATATTTACTTGTCCAAATTAGATGATTGGAAAAGAATCTTGGTTTTGAAAATTACTGCTTAAGAAAATACATGTGTATTATCACAAAGGATGTCTCATGATGCCTATTAAAGTCTCTAGTGAAGAGATGAGAGGTTCATAGAAATATGATGGTCTCATGTAACTCTTCGGATACTTGAGTAAATTAAAAGGCAGAAGATCATGGTCGAATTGATGAATGAATTGGAAAAGCTTGGAATAGAAATTGAAAGGGAAACCTAAATCAATTTATTCTTCACAATTTGCCTGGATGTTTTGAGAAAGTTCTACCTGAAATACGAGAGGAAGTATATGGTGGGAAACTTCTAACAAAACATGTGGCAAAAGAAAGCCATTTTTCATCATGATATGAACAAGTTTAATATCTTATTTACTAATGGTCTAAACATGATTAGTGATGGCATCTACTAACACGAAGTATGTAGATACTGGAATTACTAAATGTTTATCACTGAGTAAGGATAAGATTGCTAATAACATGGGTAAAACTACAAAGGTAGTGGCTATTGCAGTGGGAGTTGTTTATTTATCTCATGATAAGAATAAACGATTGATTATGAGAAATTATCTTCACGTACGCTTCATAGAAAGAATTTAATTTCGGTTTCTATGCATTAACGGATGGATACTTCATTTCATTTAAATGACATGGTCATAGTAATGAGGAATGAGGCTATAATCCGTTAAAGTACGTTGGTGGATAAAAAGTATACTCTTGAATAATGTACATCCCACAGATGCAATAAATAGTAATTAAATAATGCATCTTCTAATATAAGTAAGAGAAAGAAACTTCGAAGATGAACTAAACATACATTTGGCGTCTAAGGCTAATTCATTTTACTTGAGTAGGATTCAAAAGTTGATAGCCGATAGACCGTAAGGTTTATCTGAAGTGGAAACTATCGGACTTGCGAGTCTTGCTTGGAAGTAAAAATGATTAACTGCCTTTTTAAGGCTGTGGGGTGTAGAGCCAAAGATATATATGTTGGAATTAGTTCATTCTGATTCAAGCTAACATAATATTATCCAGGCGAGAGGTGGTTATGAATATTCGAAGATTATTCTGGAAACCAATATATTTATATGATTCACTGCATGTCTAAGTTCTTTGATTAATTCAAGAATTGTAAGGCTGGTACAGTGAAGCGTCATGGAAAATATATTAAGTCATTACGATTTAATCATGATGGCGAATACCTCTTGGGATAGTTAGGAGCTATTGATCAGAAGTTGAGATTAAATCTCAAATTGACTACACCGGGTATGCCCCAATTTGAATGGTGTGGTGGATAGAATGAATAAGGCTCTTGTGGTTATGATTAGATAGATGATGAATTATTTAGAATAATTAAAATTTATTTTATGGATATGCCCTAGAAACAGTAATTCGTAATACATTTGTCTGTTTGTGGGACATCCTGGAAAAATGAAGGGTGATTTATTTAGTCCAAAAGATCGAAGGGTGATTGTCAACACAAACACTGGATTTTTTGGAAAAAAGGACTATGTAATAAATCACAAACCCATGTATGAGTTGTTCTAAAGGAAGTGAGAGGAAAACACAAAGTTAAAGTACCAAGTGTACAAGAGGATATACCACAAGGTAAACTGCAACGCGTGTCATGTCTGATACACAATTACATGTAATGCCTTGTCGTAGTGGGAGGGTTATTCAACTACCCGTAAGATATATGTTTTGGGAGATTCGTGAAACTTGGTCCCTAGTAAACATGGTATTGTCCCACGAATACGACGTAGCACTACAAGATTAAAATGCGGAATCTTAGTAAGTTGCAATGTATGTTGAAATAGAATCTACGGATTCTAAATTAAGTCTGGAGCTTGAATGATCACTAAAAAGGTGTAAAAGCCATTGCAAGTGGTCATAGGAAATAAAAGAGGATCATACAGAAAGGTGAAAACCTTGGAAGCAAAGCTTGTTGCGAAAAGGTATACTCAGAAAGAAATGGTTCGATTATGAGGAAACATGTTCGCTGGTAGCTATGCTTATATTGATCCGGATTCTTTTATTTATTGCTGCTATGAGGAACATCAAATAGATGTCAAGACAACTTTCCTGATTGGAAGTCTTGAGGAAAACATCTATGTGAAGCGACCAGAGTGATTCATTGCAAAATACTAATAGCATTTTGATAGTAAGCTTAAAAGTGTCCAGCGATGGACTAAAGCAAGCTTTAAGATTGTGAAGCATCTATTTTGATTAGGTAATCCAGTGGCATGGATTTAAATCAATGAGCGGATGAGTCTTGTGTGTTGTAAAGAGTGACGGAAACGTGGTGGTAATTCTTGGACTATATGTAGATAGTATCTTGCTCATTGGAGACAATGAAAGAGTATTATCGGGCGTATGGGTATGGTAAATAAGCGGTAGAGATGAAGGACTTAAGAAAGGCAAAATATATCCTTTTGATCACGGTAATACGGATCACAAGAAAGGATATTATGCTTATCTCAAGTTTCATAAAATGATACAGTCCATACTCGTTTAGCATGTGAATTTATCTAAGTGATTGTGTCTTAAGACACAAAAGGAAGATAAAGAAGATGAAAGCGGTTCCTTATACTTCGTCGAATAAGGAAGCTTAATCTAAGGAATACTATGAACGAAGTTGGATATCTGTTTTGCTGGATGCATGAACAGAGGGTATCAACGTAACCCGAAACAAGAATGATGAACTGTTGTAAGACATATATGAAGTGCCTGAGAAGGACTGGAAATCATATGTAGACTTACTGAGCAGATTCACTGCTTCTTGTGGATTACGTAGATTAAGATTTTTTAGTCAGATTGGACGGTAGTAAATTCTCCTCAAAGGTTATGTGTTTAATCTTAGGAAGTAGAGTCATAATGTGGAGGAGTGTTATATAGAAATATATTTCAGACTCCGGACTCTATCATGGAAAGATGATAAATTGGAGCCTATGAGGCAACCAAAGTATCTATATGACTCTAGAGACTTCATGATGGACTTTGAAGTGTTTCTAAGTTTGCCCAAGGTAATCACAATTTACATTGATGATATTGGTGCAGTTGCAAACTTCAAGAAATCACAAGTCCATAAGGCAATTAAACACATGGAGCGCGAGTACCACCTGTTACGAGAAATCGTATGATGAGGGAAAGGTTGTTGTCGCCTAGATTGCATCGGATGATGACCTAGTAAACCATTTACAAGGACCTTAAGGCGAGAGCTTTTAATGGTCGTGTAGTGGGAGTAGGAATCAGATGTATGGCAGAAGACATGACAGCATAGTCTTTTAGTATAAGTGGGAGATTATTGGATTGTATACTAAAAGTCTAGCTTTAGTATGAACAATGTCATAACAATATTTGAAATGAGAATCATTGATCAAATGATTGCATCTTATAATTTATTTTATATGCATGATGCAATAGTCCATTTACTTTATACTGTAGATAATATGTTGTGCGACAACACGCAGAAGATTATATTATCGATTTCCTTATAAAGTATAAACAGATGCTCACAACTGAGATAGACGGGGACTCTCTATCGGTATGGTTGTAGTGTGGTTTGGTATTAGCTTGTCTTGGCTATAGAATCACATTAGTGCACTTGTGTGTATTGAGCATGACCGCTTGAGATCGTTCTTCTTATATTGACTATATAGTAGAACTTGATCTCTGTTATTATGGAAGTTCGTGCTCTTAATCCCTATACAATAACCTCGACACGTAGGGCAGTATGTATTTTTTTGATTCATCAATGGGTGAGATTTAAAAGTATTAAATCAATATACTCGGTGAGTTGGGAAGTAGTGCTGTCTCTATGGTGTGATGTTGATTGTAGAAGGAATCCATATCCGACATAGGTTGATGATGTCCCCTTGAGGAGCTCATAAGGTTTATCATATAAATCTTGCAAGTGGATTAATTTCCGGCATGATAATAAGGTTGAGTGGTACTACTCTCGGATGAGATATTAATTAATTAGAGTTGTCAGTAACTTAATTAATTAATGGACATTGTTTTTCTTAAACATGGGGAGGCCATCGGGCTTACAATAAGAAGGAGCCCAGAACATAACTTTGGGATTGGACGGGTAGTGCAGTAATAATATTTTAGTGGACTATATTATTATAATTGGATTTAATTAAAAGCTTTGGGCTAAACTTGGTTAATTAAATTCAATTGAGGCCCAGCCCAATTTCTCCTCCTGGCCCCTGCTGTAGCCCAACTATATAAGTCATCTCAGCTCCTGTTAACCCTAAGTCAGTGCCTCATTTGACAGTTAGAAAGAACAGGAGCAGATTGAGAGAATCATGCGGATTGTTGCCCACACAACAGCAGGATTCGACTTGGGACATACAACAGAAGATTGAGAGGTGGTTCTTGTTGGCGCTCAATCGTTTGGCTAACGTGACCCGTTAGGATACATACATTTCTATCACAGCGGAAGTAATAAATCATAGAAACGATTACCGTTCACCAGGGTATGTTGATGAAGATTAATTCTCGCAGGTAGCCTGCGCAGTCCCACGATAATAGCCATAACTTCCTCGTCTGATATCAGAATTGAGTGATCTTTGCGTTCAGACGATCCTCTCTTCGACAGCTTTCCGTCAGTATAATGATCATCAAATTCTGAGCACTTTATGAATTTATACAAATTTCGAAAGGTCGCGGACAGCAGCAGCAAACTACCTTCTGATCTTCTGCTGTATGTCCCAAGTCCGATCTCGACGTCGTGTGGGCGACGATCTACGAGACCTCCTCAATCTGTTCTCAACCCTCATCACACGTGAATAATCAATTAGATTAGATTAGATTAGGGTTCCAGATAAGTTGAGGTGACTTATATACATGGGCTACAGCAGGGACCAGGAGGAGAAATTGGGTTGGTCCTCCATTGGGCTTAAGTATCCAAGCTTAGCCCAAAGCTTATACTTAAGTCCAATAATAATAATATATTCCACTAAAATATTATTATTGCACTACCGTACCAATCCCAAAATTACGTTTTGGGCTTCTTCTTATTATGAGTTCATTAGTCTCCCCATGTTTAAGATATACAATGTCCATTAATTAATTAAGTTACTGACAACCCAATTAATTAATATCTCATCCAAGAGTAGTACCACTCAACCTCATTATCATGCTGGAATAAATTCCACCTGCAGGGTTTACATGATAATCCTTATGAGCTCCTCAAGGGGACATCATCAACCTATGACGGACACGGATTCCTTCTACAATCAACAGCACACCATAGAGACAGCACTATTTCCCAACTCATCGAGTTTGTTGATTTAATTACATGTAAATCTCACCCATTGATGAATCAAAGAAATACATACTGCCCTACGTGTCGAGGTTATTGTATAGGGATTAAGAGCACGAACTTCCATAATAACTGAGATCAAGTTCTCCTATAAGTCAGTATAAGTCGAACGATCTCAAGCGGTCCTGCTCAATACACACAAGTGCACTAATGTGATTCTATAGCCAAGACAAGCTAATACCAAACCACACTACAATCATCACGATAGAGAGTCCCCGTCTATCTCGGTTGTGAGCATCTATTTATGCTTTATAAGGAAACCGATAATATGATCTTCCGCGTGTTGTCGCACAACATATTATCTACAGTATAAAGTAAGTGGACTATTGCATCGAACATATAAATAAATTATAAGATGCAATCATTTGATCATATGATTCTCATTTCAAATTAATTGTTATAACATTGTTCATACAAAAAGCTAGACTTTTAGTATACAATCCAACAATCTCCCACTTATACTAAAAGACTATGCTGTCATGTCTTCTGCCATACATCTGATTTTCACTCCCACTATACGACCATCAAAAGCTCTCGCCTTAAGGTCCTTGTAAATAGATTTACTAGGTCATCATCTGATGCAATCTAGGCGACAACAACCTTCCCCTCATCATACGATTTCTCGTAATAGGTGGTACTTGCACTCCATGTGTTTAATTGCCTTATGGGCTCGTGATTCCTTCAAGTTTGCAACTGCACCAATATCATCAATATAAATTGTGATATCCTTGGGCAAACTTAGAAACACTTCGAAGTCCATCTTGAAGTTTCTATAGTCATACAGATACTTTGGCTGCCTCATAGGCTCCAATTTATCATCTTTCTATGATGGAGTCCGGAGTCTGAAATATATTTCTATATAACACTCCTCCACATTATGACTCAACTTCCTAAAATTAAACGCATAAACTTTGAGGTAGATTTACTGTCGTCCCTATCTGATTTGAAAAATCTGAATCTATGTAACCCATAAGAATCAGTGAATCTGTTCGGTAAGCCCACATATAGTTTCTAGTCCTTTTCAGGTACATAAGTATATGTCTTACCATAATTCAATATTCTTATTTTGGTTACCTTGATACCCACTGTTCATGCCATCGGCAAAATAGATATCCAATCTCATGCATAACATTCCTTAGATTAAGCTTCCTCATTTGCCGAAGCATAAGGAACCGCTTTCATCTTCTTTATCTACTTTTGTGTCACAAGACACATTCACTTAGATAAATTCACATGCTAAACGAGTAAGGATCGTATCATTATATGAAACTTGAGATAAGCATAACATCCTTTCTTGTGATCCGTATTACCGTGATCAAAAGGATATTTTTGCTCTTCTTAAGTCCTTCATCTCATACCGCTTTATCAACCATACCCATACGCCCGACAATACTCTTTCATTGTCTCCAATGAGCAAGATACTATCTACGTATAGTACAAGAAATACCACCACGTTTCCATCACTCTTTTCAATACACAAGACCCATCCGATCATTGATTAGATCCATGTCACTGGATTACCTCATCAAAACGGATGTTTCATGATCTTGAAGCTTGTTTTAGTCCATTAATGGACACTTTTAAGCTCACTATCACAATGCTCTTAGCTCTTTGCAATGAATCACTCTGGTTGCTTCACATAGATGTTTCCCTTAAGACTTTTAATCTGGAAAGCTGTCTCGACATCTATTTGCTATCCCTCATATTTCATATGAGTAACAACAAATAAAAGAGTCCGGATCAACTTAGGCATAGCTACCGGTGAACAGGTTTTCTCATAATCGAACCCTTTCTTTCTGAGTATACCTTTTCGCAACGAGCTTGCTTCCAAGATTTTCAGCTTATTCTATGATCCTCTTTTATTCTTGCATGCCCGCTTCCAATGGCTTTTACGTCATTTAGCGGTTCAACAAGCATCCAGACCTAATTTAAAATCCATCGATTATATTTTAATATTCATTGCACTTACTAAGATTCCACATTTTAATTTTGTAGTGCAACGTCGTACCCTGGGATAATACCATGTTTACTAGGGATCAAGTCTTACGACTTTCCCAAAACATGTATCTCACGGGTTGTCGAATAATCCTCCCACTGCGACAAGGCACTACATGTAATTGTGTATCAGACGTGACACGCATTGCAGTTTACCTTGTGGTATATCCTCTTGTACACTTGGTACTTATACTTTGTGTTTTCTTCTCACTACCTTTAGAACAACTCATACATGGGTTTGTGATTTATTACATAGTCCCTTTCCAAAAATCTAGTGTTTGTGTTAACAATCACCCTTCGATCTTTTAGACTAAATAAATCACCTTCATTTTTATAGCATATCCCACAAACAGACAAACATTCAAATGAATTACTGTTTCTAGGGCTTATCCATAAAATGAATTAAGTAATTCCAAATAATTCATCATCTATCTAATCATTACCATATGAGTCTTATTCCTTCTATCCACCACACCATTCAGCTGGGCATGCCCGGTGTAGACCACTTGAGATTTAATCTCAACCTCTGATTAATAGTTCCTAATTATCCTAAGAGGTACTGGTAAAGACGATTAAATCGTCATTACTTGATATATTTTCCATGATGCTTTACTGTACCAACCTTGTAATTCTTGAATAAATCAAAGAATTTAGACATGCAGTGCATCAAATAAATATATCGGTATCTAGAATAATCTTCGATTATTCATAACCACCTCTCGCCTAGATAATATTAGGCCCGCTTGAATCAGAATGAACCAATTCCAACATATATATCTTTGGCTCTACACCCCTTTACCTTGAAAAGGTAATTAATCATTTTTACTTCCAAGTAAGACTCGCAAGTCCGATAGTTTCCACTTCAGATAAATCTTACGGTCCATCTGCTATCAACTTTTGAGTCCTACTCAAGTAAAATGATCTAGTCTTAGACGCCAAATGCATGTTTAGTTCATCTCCGAAGGTTACTTTCTCTTACTAAGATCAGAAGATGCATTATTAATTACTATTTGTTGCATCTGTGGAATATACATGATTTAAGAGTATACAAATTGTCCATCAACGTACCATAACAGATTACAACTCTATCCTTCATTATAATGAGCATGTCATTTAAATGAAATGAAGTATCCATCTATTAATGCATAGAAACCGAAATTAAATTCTTTCTATGAAACGTAAGTAAAGATAATTTTACAAAATCAAACGTTTATTCATATC
This sequence comes from Pogostemon cablin, assembly GCA_023678885.1. Taxonomy (NCBI): domain Eukaryota; kingdom Viridiplantae; phylum Streptophyta; class Magnoliopsida; order Lamiales; family Lamiaceae; genus Pogostemon; species Pogostemon cablin. Next base: position 21,292,944 of record CM042981.1, read on the forward strand.
GTAAGATAAATAAACAACTCCCACTGCAATAGCCACTAGTCTTGTAGTTTTACCCATGTCATAACAATCTTATCCTCACTTAGTAATGAACATTCAGTGATTCCAGTATCTACACACTTTGTGTCAGTAGATGCCATCACTAATCATGTTTAAACAACTAGTAAGTAAGATTCTATCCTTGTTCACTCCTTTTATGAAATTGAATTTCCTTTACCACATATTTTGTCAGAAGTTTCCCACCATATACAACCTCTTGTAATTTATGAGAAACTTACTCAAAACATCTAGGCAATTATGAAGAATAAAATTGACTTAGGTTTCCCCTTCAACTTCTATTCCATGTATTTCCAATTCATTCATCAAATTCAATCATGACCTACCACCTTTTAAATTACTCAAGTATCCGAAGAGTTACATGAGACCATCATATTTCTATGAACCTCTCATCTCTTCACTTGAGACTTTAATAGGCATCATGAGACGTCCTTTGTGAGAACACACATGTATTTTCTTAAGCAGTAAAATTCAAAACCAAGATTCTTTTCTAATCATCTAATTTGGACAAGTAAATATAATTTCTTTTGGATAATAATAAGTGAGATAAAACCATTTGAAAATCAGAGAATCACAAATAAATATACCGATCAAAACTTCGAATTTTATCCTTTTATATTGATTCCCTCAAAACAATATAAAAATAAAATTCACCGACATCTCAAGCACCGTGAGTCTGCAAGCCACGACAGTGTGGACGTTTACAAACCCGAACATTTACAAGAGAAGGTTTTACCCATTAATTTCATTTGTCAACCTAACTTTATGACAAAATAATTAATAGTCGGTTCCTCTTTAGCCATGCAAATAAAAGCAGTGACTCCGATGGGGAGGATACTTATTATTTACACCTAAGTGTACACCATTATTTGACTCCAAGTCCGCGGCCCAAGCTTATGTGCCTTACAGATGGAGAAGTACACACGCACTCGGATAACGTCCTACAGTCATCAATTATAAGTCTGTACAGTGATCCGAACATGAACTCATCCGATAGGGAGGAAGGTCTATGCCAACGCGCAAGTTCATATGCATCACATTACAAACATAATTATTTAAAGAAGTCTGTCCCAGCAATCCATGAATAAACTCATCCGATGGGGAGGAAGGCTCTAATGCCGATGCGCAAGTTTATTTACATTGCTAACAAACCAATAATGGAGGCCGCGGGAATTTTTACCAATCCCCTCTCCCACTTAGTTATTCAACACCGAGGGTTTTTACATGCATATAATATTTAAAAATAAAATACGCAACCTAGCATGCTCATACTTCCAAATATATAACAATAATTGACCAATAAAACAATTATAGCAGTTATATACAAGGAAATAAATTGCCAAAAATAAGTTGACTTGATCAACACTCCAACATACATGCATATAATATACCAAATATAATACGCAATCTAGCATGCTTCTATTTAAGGCAATAAATCATAGAGAATCATGCATACATATATAACAATAATCAATTAATAAATCAATTATAACAATTATATAACAGCGAATTCGATTGTTCGCCACCAATCACGAATGCGGACAACTGCGATGGGGATCGACCTCCCCGCAACTTGCTCCACCACTATGGCATCCTGCCCGATCATATTGTGAAGACTCACGCGGAACCTGATGCAAACGCGCTCGAACCTGGTGCAGAGTCGATCAAACCTGATGCAGACCAATCGAACCTGATGTGAATCCGCTCGAACCTGGTGCAGCATTGATCGAACCTGATGCAGACCAATCGAACCTGATGCAAATCCACTCGAACCTGGTGCAGCATCGATCGAACCTGATGCAGACCAATCAAACCTGATGCAAATCCGTTCGAACCTGGTGCAGCATCGATCGAACTTGATGCAGACCAATCGAACCTGATGCAAATCCGTTCGAACCTGGTACAGCATCGATCGAACCTGATGCAGACCAATCGAACCTGATGCAAATCTGCTCGAACTTGGTGCAGCATCGATCGAACCTGATGCAGACCAATCGAACCTGATGCAAATCCGTTCGAACCTGGTGCACCATCGATCGAACTTGATGCAGACCAATCGAACCTGATGCAAATCCGTTCGAACCTGGTGCAGCATCGATCGAACCTGATGCAGACCAATCGAACCTGATGCAAATTTGCTCGAACCTGGTGCAGCATCGATCGAACCTGATGCAGACCAATCGAACCTGATGCAAATTTGCTCGAACCTGGTGCAGCATCGATCGAACCTGATGCAGACCAATCGAACCTGATGCAAATCCGCTCGAACCTGGTGTAGCATCGATCGAACCTGATGCAGACCAATTGAACTTGATGAAAATCTGCTCGAACCTGGTGCAGCATCGATCGAACCTGATGCAAATCCGCTCGTCCAAGGGCCTACTTGCACGGAACCAAGTTCAGCCCAACGCGCAACATCAAACTACACCAACTGTCGTTCAGGGTTCGCAACTTTAGGGACATGATAATCCAATCTCCACCGTCCAGAATCTACACCTGTGAGTTTTGAACATGCTTTCCAAATTACATGTCGATCAAACGGTTAGATTGTGAGAAACAGCTCTTTTCCCTCGACTGCGCAGAACAGAATCGCCCAAAAAACTGCTTCTGTTTTCGGCGTATTCCCGACAACACAAAGCTCCAAATACGATCTTCACCGTTCCGAATATACATCCACAAAATCCGAACGTGCTGACCAAAATTCAGCCTGATCCGACGGTGGAAACTCTAGTTATTGCCTCTGCAATATCACTGCGCTGGATTTTCTCTCAATTTCTTCCTTCCATGTGAAATTGACGAACAGTTTTCGTCAAAATCTCTCACACACAACCATCAACGAACAGATATGATATAGGGTATATTTCACATAGGGATATTCATGGTTTGCGCAGTAAAACCAAAACCCTAAACATGTGATCCTAATTTAGAAAAATTAACCACATAAACCCTAGTCTAACGTGTCACGCTTCACCACGAAACCGAAGCTCTGATACCAATTGTTGGCGCTTGATCGTTTGGCTAACGTGACCCGTTAGGATACATACATTTCTATCACAGCGGAAGCAATAAATCATAGAAACGATTACCGTTCACCAGGGTATGTTGATGAAGATTAATTCTCGCAGGTAGCCTGCGCAGTCCCACGAGAATGGCCATAACTTACTCGTCTGATATCTGAATTGAGTGATCTTTGCGTTCAGACGATCCTCTCTTCGACGGCTTTCCGTCAGTATATTGATCATCAAATTTTGAACACTGTACGAATTTATACAAATTTCGGAAGGTCGCGGACAGCAGCAGCAAACTACCTTCTGATCTTCTGCTGTATGTCCCAAGTCCGATCTCGACGTCGTGTGGGCGACGATCTACGAGACCTCCTCAATCTGCTCTCAACCCTCATCACACGTGAATAATCAATTAGATTAGATTAGATTAGGGTTCCAGATAAGCTGAGGTGACTTATATACATGGGCTACAGCAGGGACCAGGAGGAGAAATTTGGTTGGGCCTCCATTGGGATTAAGTATCCAAGCTTAGCCCAAAGCTTATACTTAAGTCCAATAATAATAATATATTCCACTAAAATATTATTATTGCACTACCGTACCAATCCCAAAATTACGTTTTGGGCTCTTTCTTATTATAAGTCCATTAGTCTCCCCATGTTTAAGATATACAATGTCCATTAATTAATTAAGTTACTGACAACCCAATTAATTAATATCTCATCCAAGAGTAGTACCACTCAACCTCATTATCATGCCGGAATAAATTCCACCTGCAGGGTTTACATGATAATCCTTATGAGCTCCTCAAGGGGATATCATCAACCTATGACGGACATGGATTCCTTCTACAATCAACAGCACACCATAGAGACAGCACTATTTCCCAACTCATCGAGTTTGTTGATTTAATTACATGTAAATCTCACCCATTGATGAATCAAAGAAATACATACTGCCCTACGTGTCGAGGTTATTGTATAGGGATTAAGAGCACGAACTTCCATAATAACTGAGATCAAGTTCTCCTATAAGTCAGTATAAGTCGAAAGATCTCAAGCGGTCCTGCTCAATACACACAAGTGCACTAATGTGATTCTATAGCCAAGACAAGCTAATACCAAACCACACTACAACCATCCCGATAGAGAGTCCCCGTCTATCTCAGTTGTGAGCATCTATTTATGCTTTATAAGGAAATCGATAATATGATCTTCCGCGTGTTGTCGCACAACATATTATCTACAGTGTAAAGTAAGTGGACTATTGCATCGAACATATAAATAAATTATAAGATGCAATCATTTGATCATATGATTCTCATTTCAAATTAATTGTTATAACATTGTTCATACAAAAAGCTAGACTTTTAGTATACAATCCAACAGTTCTCTGCAACGGTTCATCCTCTACATCAACCCAGAAGTACGGTAAACAAGTTTATATTCGCTTCCACTGATTGTTTGCCTGTTATCCTAACGGATCACATTGATCCACATGATCCAATTGCCAACAATTGGTATCAGAGCCTGGTTTCGTGGTGAGACGTGACACGTTAAGGGGTTTATGTGCCATTCGTGGGTTTATGGTCTGATTGATAGCATGTTTAAATGGGATAATTTGATTATGTGAAATAATCTGGGAATTATTTCGTGGGTTTTATACTGCTTATTAATTTTACCATGGCATGATTTTGGTATGTGTGATTGTTAATTGTTTGTTTATTACTGGACACACACATCAAAATACCCATCTGCACCTATACACACTTCTTGAATCCCAACCCATTCCATCACTACTGTCACATACTCACGAGTCAATGGCCGACTCTGTAAGAAGAATCAGACAGTCAGTCAGGTGGGTCTCAACGTGCTATGGGCGAGTCGACGGAGGGTTGAAGCGAGTCTGAAGTGAGTCAGAAGTGATTTTCGATCACGTCAGGCAGTGAACGAAGGCATCGCGTTCACACTGATTCCGGTCGGGTCAGAGCTGATACGGCGACGCTGGAATGGCGAGAGACTTCAAAAGGATCGGAGTCACACGGACTGACGGCGGTGAGAAATGAACAAAAACGAGGCGGCGGTGACAACTTCACGGCGAGGCGTGTCTGGGCGCTGCATCGTCACGACCTGGAGGCTCACAAATTGACGACGGCGGAACATCAGAATAGCAGCGTCTGACGGAGCTGCTTCCGGGCAAGTCGCCGGTTGTTTCGATCGAGTAAGGAGGCGTTCTGAATGAATCCTCCATGGATTCTGTTTTCTCCTTACGATCGGATCTGGGCGATTCCGAGGCGCAAAGTTGAGAAGCGTATGCTAGAGGTTTCGGCCGGATCTGGTGGGCTATGGTCGCGATCGTCGGGAATGAAGGTTAGCGTGTGGGATCGCGCGGCTGCGCGGCGGCGCTGGACTACGTCGCACCTTGCCGGCCTGACACGGCTTTCGATCTGATCAGTCTGTTTGTGCGGCTGTTGATGCGCCGGTGTGTACTGACCTATGGTGGCTTCGGTCGTGGCTGGGTGCTGCTCGGCGGCGGGCTCACGGCGAGATTCCGGTGGACTGTTAGTGGCGCTGGTGGCGGCGGCGGTGCCTGGTTGCACCGGTGGTCCCTAGAGGATGTAGAGTTGTGGCGGCTGATGATCCATTAGGGTTTGGGCCTGTTTTATGTTTTTTGGCTGCCCCTGGGCCTTGTTCTTTTTAATTTCGTTATGGGCTGTTGGGCCCATATTTGATTAAATTGTTCATGCGCTGTCTCTGCAGTAGGGCCTTGTTTTAATTTGGTTTTGGGCTGTTAACATAGGCCCAATTTTAATTAAAATGGATATGGGCTGTTGGACCTTAATTGCAGTATTTAATTAATTGAGGGATTGATGTTGGGCCAGGTTAAATATTGGGCTAGACCTTAATGCAGAAATTGGCAGGGTAAATGGGCTTAATTATTTTATTAATGAGCTGCTCATTTTATGCTAATAATGTTTGGTCAGCTGGGTCCATTTATTTGATCCAACATTTTATGCAATTAATTTTGTTATATAACTGATTAATTGATTAAATTGTTAATTATTGTTGTATATGTAAAAGGCATGTTCTATGTGATTTATTTATTTAAATTGCTGTTAATAGAAGCATGCTATGTTGTATATTTTATTTATGAATATTATATACATGTTAAAAACCCTTGGTAATTAAATAACTAAGTGGGAGAGGGGATTGGTAATTAATTCCCGTGGCCTCCATTATTGGTTTGTTAGCGATGTGAATAGACTTGCGCGTCGGCATTAGAGCCTTCCTCCCCATCGGATGAGTTTATTCATGGATTGCTGAAACAGACTTCATTAAATAATTACGTTTGTAATGTGATGCATATGAACTTGCGCGTTGGCTTAGGACCTTCCTCCCCATCGGATGAGTTTATATGCGGTTTATCTCATGATAAGAATAAACGATTGATTATGAGAAATTATCTTTACATACGTTTCATAGAAAGAATTTGATTTCGGTTTCTATGCATTAACAGATGGATACTTCATTTCATTTAAATGACATGGTCATGGTGATGAGGAATGGGGCTATAATCTGTTATAGTGCGTTGGTGGATAATGTGTATACTCTTGAATCTTGTACATCCCACAGATGCAACAAATAGTAATTAGTAATGCATCTTCTAATATAAGTAAGAGAAAGGAACCTTCAAAGATGAACTAAACATACATTTGGGGTCTAAGATTAATTCATTTTACCTGAGTAGGATTCAAAAGTTGATAGCCGATAGACCGTAAGGTTTATCTGAAGTGGAAACTATCAGACTTGCGAGTCTTGCTTGGAAGTAAAAATGATTAACTGCCTTTTCAAGGATGTGGGGTGTAGAGCCAAAGATATATATGTTGGAGTTAGTTCATTCTGATTCAAGCAAACCTAATATTATCCAGGAGAGATGGTTATGAATATTCGAAGATTATTCTAGATACCAATATATTTGTTTGATGCACTGCATGTCTAAGTTCTTTGATTAATTCAAGAATTGCAAGGCTGGTACAGTGAAGCATCATGGAAAATATATTAAGTCATTACGATTTAATCATGATGGCGAATAACTCTTGAGATAGTTAGGAGCTATTGATCAGAAGTTGAGATTAAATTTCAAATTGACTACACCAGGCATGCCCTAACTGAATGGTGTGGTGGATAGAAGGAATAAGGCTCTTATGGTTATGATTAGATAGATGATGAATTATTTGGAATAATTAAATTCATTTTATGGATATGCCCTAGATACAGTAATTCGTAAAACGTTTTGTCTGTTTGTGGGATATCCTAGAAAAATGAAGAGTGATTTATTTTGTTCAAAAGATCGAAGGGTGATTGTCAACATAAACACTGGATTTTTTTGGAAAAGGACTGAAATGGTGTAAATGGTGTAAAAGCCATTGCAAGTAGTCATAGGAAATAAAAGAGGATCATACGGTAAGGTGAAAACCTTGAAAGCAAAGTTTATTGCGAAAGGGTGTACTCAGAAAGAAATGGTTTGATTATGAGGAAACATGTTCGCTGGTAGCTATGCTAATGTTGATCTGGATTCTTTTATTTATTGCTGCTCATATTGAATTATGAGGAACAACAAATAGATGTCAAGATAGCTTTTCTGAATGGAAGTCTTGAGGAAAACATCTATGTGAAGCAACCAGAGTGATTCATTGCAAAGTGCTAATAGCATTTTGATAGTAAACTTGAAAGTGTCCAGTGATGGGCTAAAAGCAATTTTTTAAGATCACGAAGCATCTATTTTGATTAGGTAATCCCGTGGCATGGATTTAAATCAATGAGCGGATGAGTCTTGTGTGTTGTAAAGAGTGACAGAAACGTGGTGGTATTTCTTTAACTATACGTAGATAATATCTTGCTCATTGGAGACAATGAAAGAGTATTATCGGGCGTATAGGTACGGTTAATAAAGCGGTAGAAATAAAAGACTTAAGAAAAGCAAAAATATCCTTTTGATCACGGTGATACGGATCACGAGAAAGGATGTTATGCTTTTCTCAAGTTTCATAAAATGATACAATCCTTACTCGTATAGTATATAACTTTATCTTAGTGATTGTGTCTTGAGACACAAAAGAAGATAAAGAAGATAAAAGTGGTTCCTTATGCCTCAGCGAATAAGGAAGCTTGATCTAAGGAATGCTATGAACGAGGTTGGATATCTGTTATGCTGAATGCATGAACAGTGGGTATCAACGTAACCCGGAACAAGAATGATGAACTGTGGTAAGACATATATAAAGTGCCTGAGAAGGGCTGAAAATTATATGTGGACTTACTTGACAGATTCACTGCTTCTTGTTGATTACGAAGATTCAGATTTTTTTGTCAGATTGGACGGCAGTAAATTCACCTCAAAGGTTATGTGTTTAATCTTAGGAAGTAGAGCCATAATGTGGAGGAGTGTTATATAGAAATATATTTCAGACTCCAGACTCCATCATGGAAAGATGATAAATTGGAGCCTGTGAGGCTGCCAAAGTATCAATATGACTCTAGAGACTTCATGATGGACTTTGAAGTATTTCTAAGTTTGCCCAAGGTTATCACAATTTATATTGATGATATTGGTGCAGTTGCAAACTTGAAGGAATCATGAGTCCATAAGGCAATTAAACACATGGAGCGCGAGTACCACCTGTTATGAGAAATCGTATGATGAGGGGAAGGTTGTTGTCTCCTAGGTTGCATCGGATGATGACCTAGTAAATCCATTTACAAGGACCTTAAGGCGAAAGCTTTGAATGGTCGTGTAATGGAAGTAGGAATCAGATGTATGGCAGAAGACATGACAGCATAGTCTTTTAGTATAAGTGGGAGATTGTTGGATTGTATACTTAAAGCCTTGCTTTAGTGTGAACAATGTTAGAACAATATTTGAAATGAGAATCATATGATCAAATGATTGCATCTTATAATTTATTTATATGCATGATGCAATAGTCCATTTACTTTATACTGTAGATAATATGTTGTGCGACAACACACGGAAGATTATATTATTGGTTTCTTTATAAAGTATAAACAGATGCTCACAACCGAGATAGATGGGGACTCTCTATCGGTATGGTTGTAGTGTGGTTTGGTGTTAGCTTGTCTTGGCTATAGAATCACACTAGTGCACTTGTGTGTATTGAGTAGGACCACTTGAGATCGTTCGACTTATACTGACTTATAGAAGAACTTGATCTCTGTTATTATGGAAGTTCGTACTCTTAATCCCTATACAATAACCTCAACATGTAGAGCAGTATGTATTTCTTTGATTCATCAATGGGTGAGATTTAAATGTATTAAATCAACAAACTCGTTGAGTTGGGAAGTAGTGCTGTATCTATGGTGTGTTGTTGATTGTAAAAGGAATCCATGTCTGTCATAGGTTGATGATGTCCCCTTGAGGAGCTCATAAGGTTTATCATGTAAATCTTGCAAGTGGATTAATTTCCGGCATGATAATAAGGTTGAGTGGTACTACTCTCAGTTAAGATACTAATTAATTTGAGTTGTCAGTAACTTAATTAATTAATGGGCATTGTATCTTAAACATGGGGAGACTGTCGGGCTCATAATAAGAAGGAGCCCAGAACATAATTTGGGATTGGATGGGTAGTGCAATAATAATATTTTAGTGGACTATATTATTATTATTGGATTTAATTTAAAGCTTTGGGCTAAGCTTGGTTAATTAAATTCAATTGAGGCCCAGTCCAATTTCTCTTCCTGGTCCCTACTATAGCCCAAGTATATAAGTCATCTCAGTTCCTGTTAAACCTAAGGCAGTGCCTCTCATTTGACATACGGGAGACAACAGAGAGCAGATTGAGAGAACTCTGGGGATTGTTGACCACCCAACACCAGAGTTGACTTTGGGACATATGGTAGAAGATCAGAGGTGTTCATCACAGATCTTCATCCTCTACATCGACCCAGAAGTACGGTAAACATTTTATTTTGCTTCCGCTGTTTGTTTGCCTATATTCCTAATGAATCACGGTTGAACCACACGATCCAATTGCCAACAGAAGGAAATGAGCATCACGATGGTAAAAATGAGCATCATGATGATGGAAATGAGCATCATGATGTAGGGAATGACAACATGTTGATAAATAGCATCATCATTATGACGAAATGAGTATCACGATGAAGAAATGAGCATTATGATAAAAAAAAAATAAGCATCATGATAAAGGAAATATGCATCATGATGTAGTAAATGAGCATCATGATGAATGAAGTATGCATCATGACGAATGAAATGAGCGTCATGATGTAGGAAATGAGTATCATAATGAAGGAAAAGACCATTATGATGAAGGAAACATGCATCACGATAAAGAAAATGAGCATCATGATGTAGGAAATGCGTATCATGATGCATAAAATAAACATCATGACGAAGGAAATGAGCATCATGATGAAGAAATGATCATCATGATGATGGAAATGAGCAACATGATGATGGAAATATGCATCATGATGTAAAAAATGAGCATCATGATGAAGGAAATATGCATCATGAGGAATGAAGTAAGCATTATGATGTAGGAAATGTGCATCATGATGAAGAAAACATGCATCATGATTTAGGAAATGAGCATCATGATGAAGGAAATATACATTATGATGTAAGAAACTTGCATCACGATGAAGGAAATGTGCATTATAATGTAGGAAAAAAGAACTATGATGAAGTTAAAATGCATAATAATGCCGAAATGAGCATCATAATGAAGGAAATGACCATAATGATGTAGTAAATGATCATCAAGATGAAGGAAATGAGCATCGTGATAAAGAAAATATGCATCATGACGAAGGAATGAGTATCGTGATAAAAGAAATATACATCATGATGAAGGAAATAAGCATCATGATGAAGGAAATGAGTATTATGATGATGGAAATATGCATCGTGATGTACAAAATGAGCATCATGATGAAGGGAAATATACATCATGATGAAGGAAATGAGCATCATGATGTAGGAAATAAGCATCATGATGAAGGAAACAAGTATCATGATGATGGAAATCAGCATCATGATGAAGGAAACAAGAATCACGATGAAGGATTTATGCATCATGATGATTAAAATAAGCATCATGATGTAGGAAATGACAATAATGACATCAAAATTAATCATCATAATGAAGGGTTTGTGCATCATAATGATGGAAATGACTATCATTATAAATAAAATTTGCATAACGATGAAGGAAATGAGCATCATGATATTGGAAATGAACATAATGATGAAGGAAATATGCAGCATGATGTAGGAAAAAAGCATAGTGATGAAGAAAATAACCATCATGATGAATGAAATTATCATCACGATATAGGAAATACGCATCATGATGAAGGAAATTAGCATCATGATGATGTCAATGAGCATCATGATGAATAATACTTGCATCATGATAAAGGAAATGAGCATCACGATGAAGAAAATGATCATCATGATGATGAAAATGAGCATCATGATGAAGGAAACATGTATAATGATGTAGGAAATGAGTATCATGATTAGGGAAATAAGCATAATGATAAATGAAATGAGCATAATGATAAAGGAAATGACCATATTGACATAGGTAATGATCATCATGATGAAGAAAATATACATCATGATGAAGGAAATGAGCGTCATTATGAAGGAAATATGCTTCATAATGAAGGACATGAGCAACATCGTGTAGGAAATGAACATTATGATGAAGGAAATATGCATCATGATGAATGAAATAAGCATCATGATGAAGGAAATGACCAAAATGACATCGGAACTAATCATCATGATGAAGGAAATGAGCATCATGATGAATGAGCATAATTATGATGAAAATTTTCATCATGATGAAGGAAATGACCATCATAATGTTGGAAATGAGCATAATGGTGAAGGAAATATGCAGCATGATGTAGGAAATGAGATCATGATAACTGAAATATGCATCATTATTAATGAAATGAGCATTATGATTAATGAAGTACGCATCATGGTGACATATATTGGCATCATGATGATAGAAATTAGCATCATGATGATGAAAACATGAAGTAAATGAGCATAATGATGTAGGAATTGAGCATCACGATGAAGAAAATGATCATCTTGATGATAGAAATGAGCATCGTGATGAAGGATATATGAGTAATGATTTAGGAAATGAGCATCATGACGATGGAAATATGCATCAAGAGGAATGAAATGAGGATCGTGATTAAGAAACGACATAATGACGTAGGAAATGAGCATCATGATGATGGAAATGAACATCATGATGAAGGAAATGGGCATAATGATGAAGGAAATATGTATCATGATGTAGGAAATGACCATCATGATGAAGTAAATGAGCATCATGGTGAAGGATTTCTACATCATGATGGAGAAAATAAGCATCATGATGATGGAAATGAGAATCATGATAAAGAAAATATGCAACATGACGAAGGAAATGAGCAACATAAAGAAGGAAATAAGCATCATAGTGTAGGAAAAATAATAATGAATAAGGAATATGCATCATGATGATGGAAATTAGCATAGGATTTAGAAAATGATCATATTGACGATGGAATTAATCATAACGGGGAAAGAAATGAGCGTCATGATATTGGAAATGAGCATAATGATGAAGGAAATATGCTACATAATGTAGGAAAAAAGCATAATAATGAAGAAAATATCCATCATGATGAATGAAATGACCATCATGATGTGGGAAATACGCATCATGATGAAGGAAACGTTTTGGTGTGTAGATCACTCAAATCGAAGATCAGATGAGAGAGTTATGCCAAAAACGGTGAAGCTGAATGTGCTGTCGGTGAGAATTCATCTTCTTCAACATACCCTGGTGAATGGTAAAATGTTTCTATATTTTCTTGCTTCCATAGATTTAGAAATGCATGGATCCCTAACGGATCACGTTAACCAAACAATTAAATGCCAACAGATATGTGGGACGGTAGACGTTGGAATTAATACATGACCACCTGACCGACCAACAGATATTGGTCGATGATATGTGGGTAGGTAGATAATAGAATTAATACATGACCACCTGACCGACCAACTGACCAACCCTACATTGGAACTACTACCCGACTGATCTAGAAATAGCTAAGGGGGACCTTTTGAAATTAGAAAAGATAAAAAGTAATCTCGTTAACCGACCAACCCTATTGTAGAACTCCTACCCGACTGATTTAGAAATAGCAAAGGGGGACCTTTGAAAAATAGATGCGATAAAAAGTAATCTTATTATCAATTTTACAGGGTGATTGGTCGTTGATATGTGTATCGATACACATTAAAACTATTAACTGACCACCTAACCAACCAACCGACAAACCCTACTGTAGAACTCCTACCCGATTGATCGAGAAATAGCAAATGAGGACCATTAGAAAATAGACGCGATAAAAATTAATCTCATTATCAATTTTTAAAAGGTGATCGATCGATGATATGTGGGTCGGTAGACATTAGAACTTTTAATGGACCACCAGACTTACCAACCGACCAACCCAACTGCAGAACTCCTACCCGACAGATCGTGAAATAACAAAGGGGGACATTTGCAAAATAAACGAGATAAAAGGAAATCTTATTATTAAATTTACAGGGTGATCGGTCGATGATATGTGATTTAGTAGACATTAGAACTATTAACGGACTAATAGACTAACCTTACTGAAGAACTCCTACCTGACTGATCGAGAAATAGTAAAGGGAGACCTTTGAAAAATAAAAGCGATAAAAAGTAGTCTCATTATCAAGTTTACAGGGCAATCAGTCGATGATATGTGGGTCTATAAACATTGAAACTATTAACTGACCACAAGACCGATCAACCGACCAACCCTATCTTGGAACTCCTACCCAGCTGATCTAGAAATAGCAGAGGGGGATCTTTGGAAAATAGAGGCGATAAAAATTAATCTCGTTAACTGACCAACCCTTCTATAGAACTCCTACCCGAGTGATCTAGAAATAGCAAGGGGGACCTTTGGAAAATAGATGCGATAAAAAGTAATCACATTATCAAGTTTATTGGGCGATCGGTCGATGATATGTGGTTCGGTAGACATTGAAACTATTAACCAACCACCAGACTGACCAACCGACTAACCCTACAATAGAACTCCTACTCAACTGATCTAGAAATAGCAAAGGGGGACCTTTGGAAAATAGATGCGATAAAACATAATCTCATTATCAAGTTTGCAGGGTGATCGGTCGATGATATGTGGGACGGTAGACATTGGAACTATTAATCGAACACTAGACTTAGTAACTGACCAAACCTATTGTAGAACTCCTACCCGACCAATATAGAAATAGCATATGGGGACCTTTGGAAAATAGACGCGATAAAAAGTAATCTTATTATCAAGATTACAGGGCGATCGATTGTTGATATGTGGGTCAATAGACATCGGAACAATTAACTGACCACCAGACCGACCAACCCTACTGTAGAACTCCTACCCATCTGATATAGAAATAGCAAAGGAGGACCTTAGGAAAATAGACACGATAAAAAATAATCTCATTATCAAGTTTACAGGGCGACCGATCGATGATATGTGGATTGGTAGACATTAAAACTTTTAAACGACCACCAGACTGACCAACCGACCAATCTAACTATAGAACTCCTACCCCACTAATCTAGAAATAGCAAGGGGGACGTTTGAAAAATAGACACGATAAATGATAATCTCATTATCAAGTTTACAGGGTGATCAATCCATGATATTTGGGTCGGTAGACATTGGAACTATTAACCTACCACAAGACTGACCAACGGACCAACCCTATTGTAGAACTCCTACCCGACTGATCTCAAAATAGCAAATGAGTACCTTGGAAAATAGACGCGATATAAAGTAATCTCATTATCAAGTTTACGAGGTGATCGATCGATGTTATGTGGGTCGGTAGACATTGAAACCATTAACCAGACCGACCAACTGAATAACCATACTGTAGAACTCCTACGTGACTGATCTAGAAATAGCAAAGGGGGACCTTTGGAAAATAGACAAGATAAAAAGTGATCTTGTTAACCGACCAACACTACTATAGAACTCTTACTCAACTGATCTAGAAATAGAAAAGGGTGAGCTTTGGAAAATAAACACAATAAAAAGTAATCTCACCATCAAGTTTGCAAGGCGATCATTTGATGAAATGTGGGTTTGTAGACATTAGAACTATTAAACGACCACCAGACCGACCAACTAACCAACCGACCAACCCAAGTATAGAACTCCTACATGACTGATCGAGAAATAGCAAAGAGGGAACTTTGGAAAATAGACGCGATAAAAAGTAATCTAATTATCCAGTTTACAGGGTAATCGGTCGATGATATGTAGGTCGGTATATATTGAAACTAATAACGGGCCAATTTACCAATCCTATTATAGAACTCCTACCCGACTGAACGAGAAATAGCGAAGGGGGGCATTTGAAAAATAAACGCGATAAAAATTAATCTGATTATCATGTTTACAAGGTGATCGATCTATGATATTTGGGTCTGTAGACATTGAAACTCTTAAGTGACCACAGGACCGACCAACCGATCAACCCTATTTTGGAACTCTCACCCAACAGATCTAGAAATAGCAAAGGGAGACCTTTGAAAAATAGACGCGATAAAAAGTAATCTCATTAACCGACCAAATCTATCATAGAACTCTTAACCGACTGATCTAGAAATAGCAACAGAGGACCTTAGGAAAATAAATGCGATAAAAAGTAATCTTTTTATCAAGTTTACTGGACGATCGATCGATGATATGTGGGTTGGTGGGTTGGTTGATATTAGAAGTATTAACCGACCATCAGACCGACCAAGCGACCAATCCTACTATAGAACTGCTACCCGACTGATCTAAAAATAGCAAAGTGGAATCTTTGGAAAGTAGACGCGAAAAAGAGTAACTTCATTTTCAAGTTTATAGGGCGATCGGTCGATGATATGTGGGTTAATAGATATTAGAACTATTAACCGACCACCAAACTGACCAACCCTACAGTAGAACTCCTACTCTACTAATGTTGAACTAGCAAAGGGGGACCTTTGAAAAATAGACGCGATAAAAAGAAATCTTATTATCAAGTTTACAAGGCGATTGGTTGATGATGTGTGGGTCAGTAGACATTAGAACTATTAACCAATCATCAAATCGACCAACCGACCAACCCTAGCATAGAACTCCTACCCGTTGATCTAGAAATAGCAAAGGGGGACCTTAGGATATTAGACGCGATAAATAGTAATCTCATTATCTAGTTTACAGGGCGATCGATCGATGATATGAGGGTCGGTAGATATTAGAACTATTAACAGACCACCAAACCGACAAACCGACCAATCCTACTGCTGAACTCCTACCCGACTAATCTAGAAATAGCAAAGGAGGACCTTTAGAAAATAGAGGATATAAAAAGTAATCTCATTATCAATATTATCAGGCGATCGGTCGATGATATGTGGGTCGGTAGATATTTGAACTATTAACTGACCACCAAACCAACCAACCCTACTGTAGAACTCTAACCCGACTGATACAGAAATAGCAAAAGGGGACCTTTGGAAAATAGACGCGATAAAAATTAATCTTATTATTAATGTTTATAGGGCGATCAGTTGATGTTATGTAGGTCGGTAGACATTGGAACTATTAACCGACCACTAGACTGACTAACCCTATTGTAGAACTCCTACTAGTCTGATCTAGAAATAGTAAAGAGGGGCATTTGGAATATAGAAGCGATAAAAAGTAATCTTCTTATCAAGTTTACAGGACAATCGGTAGACGATATGTGGGTCGGTAGACATTGGTATTACTAACCTACCAACTGACGGATCCTACTGCGAAACTCCTACCTGACAAATCCAGTAATAACAAAGGGGGACCTATGGAAAATAGACGAGATAAAAAGTAAATTCATTAACAAGTTTATAGTGCGATTGGTCAATGATATATGGGTAGGTAGACAATGAAAATAATACATGACCACCTGACCGACCAACCAGCTGACTGACTCTACTGTAGAACTCCTACCAGACTGATATAGAAATAGTTAAGGGAGACCTTTGAAAAATAGACAAGATAAAAAGTAATCTCGTTAACCGACCAACACTACCGTAGAATAATTACTCAACTTATCAAGAAATAGCAAAGGTTGAGCTTTGGAAAATAGACGCGATAAAAAGTAATCTCATCATCAAGTTTACAAGGTAATCGGTCGATGATATGTTGGTCGATAGACATTGGAACCATTAAACGATCACCAGACCAACCAACCGACCAACCCTAGCGTAGAACTCCTACATGACTGATCAAGAAATAGCAAAGGGGGAACTTTGGAAAATAGACGCGATAAAAAGTAATCTCATTATCAAGTTTACATAGTGATCAGTCGATAATATGTAGGTCAGTAGATATTGGAAGTATTAACCGGCCAATTTACCAACTCTATTGTAGAACTCCTACCCGACTGAACGAGAAATAGCAAAGGAGGACATTTGAAAAATAGACGCGATAAAAAGTAATCTCATTATCATGTTTACAGGGTGATCAGTCGATGATATGTGGGTCTGTAAACATTGAAACTATTAAGCGACCACGGGTCTGACCAACCGACCAACCCTGCTTTGAAACTCTTACCCAACTGATCTAAAAATAGCAAAGGGAGACATTTGGAAAATAGACTCGATAAAAAGTAATCTCATTAACCGACCAACTCTATCATAGAACTCCTGCCCGACTGACCTAGAAATAGCAAAGGGGGACCTTTGAAAAATAGACGCGATAAAAAGTAATCTCTTTATCAAGTTTACTGGGTAATCGGTCGATGATATGTGGGTCGGTTGATATTGGAACTATTTACCGACCATCAGACCGACCAAGAGACAAACCCTACTGTAGAACTCCTACCCGACTGATCTAGAAATAGGAAAGTGGAACCATTGGAAAATAGACGTGATAAAGAGTAATTTTATTTTTAAGTTTATAGGGCAATCTATCGATGATATATGGGTCAGTAGACTTTAGAATGATTAACCGACCACCAAACCGACCAACCATACTGTAGAACTCCTACTCGACTAATGTAAAATTAGCAAAGGGGGACCTTTAGAAAATAGACGCGATAAAAAGTAATCTTATTATCAACTTCACCAAACCGACCAACCGACTAATTCTACTGCAGAACTCCTACCTGACTGATATAGAAATAGCAAATGGGGACCTTTAGAAAATAGAGGCGATAAAAAGTAATCTCATTATCAATATTATAAAGCGATTGGTCGATGATATGGTGGTCGGTAGACATTTAAACTTTTAACTGACCACCAAACGACCAACCCTACTCTAACTCCAACCCATTGATATAGAAATAGCAAAAGGGGACCTTTGAAAAATAGACACGATAAAAAGTAATCTCATTATTAAGTTTACAGGGTGATCGATTAATGTTGTGTAGGTCGGTAGATATTGGAGCTATTAACCGACCACTAGACCGATAAACGTTTGATTTTGAGAAATTTTCTTTACTTACATTTTCATAGAAAGAATTTCATTTAAGTTTCTATGCATTTATGGATGGATACTCTATTGCATTTAAATGACATGGTGATTGGTCATATATAGTCGGGATGACCAATTAAAGAACTTATCGAACCCAAGAGAGGAATGTGCTACAGTTTAAGCGATCTAAAGTTTATCGTAATTTTATAAGGACGACTGAATGGGATGGAGGATAAGCGTGCAAATGAATGCACTTAAACTAATGAAAGAAACAAGAATAAAATTAATGCAAGAATAAATGGGTTCCAAATTATGCAAGGATGAGATTATAAAAAATCATGACATAGATAAGAAAGTAATCATGCAATTAATTATAATCTATCATGGACATGGCATAGAAGCGATCACTAATTCCACCTAAACTCTCTCTCGAGATAGATAGGATGTAGGCCTTCAATAAGGCTCTCAAAAGCACTTAGAATCGATACCATAGTGAACACCTCCCACTAGGTACTAATTACTCTACGAGTTCCCTAATGAAGTACTAAATCATAGGGAATATTCCCTTTTAAGGTACTATGAATTCAGTAATGGCTTCGGTCTCTTTACCTAATCAACCAATCTCTCGATTAAGCCAATTAAATATTCCATCAAAGGGTTCTAAATCTAAAATGATATCTCTATCTCATTCTAAATTAATGCACATGAAGTGTATGATGAAATAATTCAATGAACTATCCTAACTTATTTCAGCATGTGACTTTATCTAAGGAAATGTGTCTTAAGACAAAAAAGAAGATAAAGGAGATGAAAGCATTTCTTAATGCTTTGGGAAAGGAGAAAGCTTAATCTAAGGAATGCTATGCGTGAAAATGGATATTTGTATTGCCAATAACATGGTCAGTGGGTATCGAGGTAACCAAAACAAGAAGTTAAACTGTGGTAATACATATATTTGTGTACCTGAAAAGGAGGAAAAATTATATATGGGATTACCGGATAGATTCATTGCTTCATGTAGGTTACATATATTCACATTTTTCAAATCAGATAGGGACGACAGAAAATCCACCTCAAGGTTATGTGTTTAATTTTAGGAAGTAGAGTCATAATATGGAGGAGTGTCATATAGAAATATATTTCGGACTCCGCCATGGAAAGATGATAAATTGGAGCCCCTGAGACAGCCAAAGTATATGTATGTCTTTAGAAACTTCATCATGGACTTGGAAGTGTTTCTAAGTTTACCCAAGGTTATCACAATTATTGTGATAATAATGGTGCAGTTGCGAACTTGAAGAATCAAAAGTCCATAAGGCAATTAAATACATGGAGCGCAAGTACCACCTGTTATGAGAAATCGTACGATGAGGGTAAGTTTGTTGTCACCTAGATTGTATTGGATGATAACCTAGTCAATCCATTTACAAGGACCTTAAGGCGAAAGCTTTTGATGGTCGTTTAGTGGGAGTGGGAGTCAGATATATGGCAATAGACAAGGCATCATAGTTTTTTAATATAAGTGGGAGATTGTTGGATTATATACTAAAAGTCTATCTTTTTGTGTGAACAATGTTATAACAATTTATTTGAAATGAGAATCATATGATCAAATGATTACGTCCTATAATTTATTCATATATCGATGCAATAGTCCACTTACTTTATACTATAGATAATATGTTGTGCGACAACATGAGGAAGATCATATTATCGGTTTCCTTATAAAGTATAACC
Source organism: Pogostemon cablin (assembly GCA_023678885.1). Classification (NCBI taxonomy): domain Eukaryota; kingdom Viridiplantae; phylum Streptophyta; class Magnoliopsida; order Lamiales; family Lamiaceae; genus Pogostemon; species Pogostemon cablin. Next base: position 21,313,342 of record CM042981.1, read on the forward strand.
AGATGCTCACAACCGAGATAGAAAGGGACTTTCTATCAGGATGGTTGTATTGTGATTTGGTATTAGTTTATCTTGACTATAGAATCATATTAGTTCACTTTGTGAATTGAGCAGGACCGCTTGAGATCGTTCGACTTATTCTGACTATATAGGAGAACTTCATCTCAGTTATAATGGATGTTCGTGCTCTTAATCCCTATACAATAATCTCAACACGGAAGGCAGTATTTATTTCTTTGATTCATCAATGGGTGAGATTTACATTTTAAATTAATAAACTTAGTAAGTCGGGAAATAGTGATGTCTCTATGGTGTGCTGTTGATTGTAGAAGCAATTTGTATCCTATTAAATAGGTTGATGATATCCCCTTGAGGAGCTCATAAGCAGGTGGATTTATTCCGACATGATAATGAGGTTGAGTGATACCACTCTCGGATGAGATATTAATTAATGAAGTTGTCTGTAACTTAATTAATTAATGGACATTGTATATCTTAAACATGGGGAGACTATCGGGCTGATGATAAGAAGGAGCTCAAAACATAATTTTGGGATTGTAGCCGCAGTGCAGGTATAATATTTTAGTAGAATATATTATTATTATTGGACTTAAGTATAAGTTTTGTGCTAAACTTGGATACTTAAGCCTAATGGAGACCCGACTCTAATCTCTCATCTTGGTCCCTGCTGTAGCCCATATATAAGTCATCTCAGCTATCCAGAAACCCTAACTGAAAAGTAATTCACCCTAACACTGTAAGGAGGGTGAGAGAATAGCAGATTGAGAGGATCTCGAAGATTGTTACCCACACGACATCGAGATTGGACTTGGGAATACAGTAGAAGATCGGAAGGTTGTTTGCTCCTGATACTCATCAAATTCCATGATTTTTCTAAAAACTTGTGGAATTTAGGACTGGACGTGTGTTAAACCATTAAAAAGCCATGAGAGAGCGAATCGTTTTAGCGTATAGATCACTCAAATCAGAGATTAGATGAAAAAGTTATGCCCAAAACTGTGAGGCTGTGCAGGCTGCCAGCGAGAATCTTTCTTCTTCAACATACCCTGGTGAAAGGTAATACGTTTCTATATTTTCTTATTTCTGCTGGATTAAAAATACATGGATCCCTAACGGTTCACGTTAACCAAATGATCGAATGCCAACACGCGCTGCAGGCATAGCGCGCACGGATTATGACGCGCAGCAGGCATAGCACGCATGGATGCTGGTGTGCGGTAGGCTAGGTGTGCATGGATGCTGGTTTGTAGGAGATGAAGCACGACTTCATGCACGATACCGTGCACGGCAAAAAGGTAGGAGGCATGCTATGGGGGCACGACTCATGCTGATACCCTGCACGAGTCGTGCTGGTGTTATCCGTAGGTTTGTTGGGCTCATTTTTTAGATTCATTGCGTTTAATTTGTATTATATAACTGCCATAATTGATTTAATTATCTGTTATTATTACATATGGTTGCCGATCGATATTGATGATTTTGATAATCTGGATGATATCGAGGGTCGATATCAATTGTTTTGAAAATTTGATAATCTGGAAATTTTTCGAAAATTTAATTATCTTGAAGTTTTTGCCCACATTCGTGCTTGGTGGCAAACAATTGAATTCGCCAATATATAACTGCCATAATTGATTTTATTATTTGATTATTGTTATATATGCTATACATGTTCTAAGTGATTTACTGCTTTAAATTGCTGTAATAGGAGAATGCTAGGTTGGATATCTTCTTTTGAATATTATATGCATGTAACAACCCTCGGTGTTAAATAACTAAGTGGGAGAGGGGATTAGTTAATAATTCCCACGGCTTCCATTATTGATTTGTAAGTGATGTGAATAAACTTGCGCTTCAACTATAGTGCCTTCCTCCCTAACAGATGAGTTTATTCACGTATCACTGGTACAGACTTCTTTAAATAATTATTATTTGTAATGTGATGAATATGAACTTGCGCGTTGGCTATAGTGCCTTCCTCCCTAACGGATGCGTTTATATATGGTTCACTGGTACAAACTTATAATTGATGATTATAGAAAGTTATCTAAGCGCGTGTGTACTTCTCCAACAGTAAGATACATAAGTTTGGGCAGCAGACTTGGGATCAAATAATGGTGTACACTTAGGTGTAATAATAAGTATCCTCCCCAACGGAGTCACTGCTATTATTTGCATGGCTAAAGAGGAACCGACTATTAATTACTTTGTCATAAAGTAAGTTGACGAATTAAATTAATGGGTAAAACCTTCTCTTATAAATGTTCGGATTTGTATACGTCCATCCTAACGTGGCATGCAGACTCACGGTGTTTGAGATATCGGTGAATTTTATTTTATATTATTTTGAGGGAATCAATATAAATGGATAAATTCGAAGATTTGATCGGTATATTTATTTATGTGATTTTTTGTATTTTCAAATGGTTTTATTCCACTTTATAGTTTACTAAAAAAATTATATTTACTAGTCCAAAATTAGATGATTAGAAAAGAATCTTAGATTTAATTCTTACTTCTTAAGAAAATATAAATGTGTTCTCACTAAGAAATTCCTTTGATACTTATTTAAGTCTCTAGTGGAGAGTTGAGATGTTCATAGAAATATAATGGTCTCATGCTACTCTTCGGATACTTGAGTAAGTTAAAAGGCAAGAGGTCATGGCTGACTTGATGAATGAGTTGGAAACAATTTGGAGAAGAAATTGAATGGGGAACCCAAGTCAAATTTATTATTCAAAATTTATCTGGATATTTTGAGCAAGTTCTACCTGAAATACGAGAGGTTATATTTGGTGGGAAACTTCTGACAAAACAAGTGGCGAATGAAATCAATTTTTATCTAGATGTGAACAAGGTTAATATCTCATTCACTAGTTGTTGAAGCATGATTAGTGATGGCATCTACTGACATGTTGTGTGTAGATATCGGAATCACCAAAAGCCTGCAACTAAGTGATGGTGAGATTATTATAGACGTGGGTAAAACTATGAAAGTAGTTGTTATTGCAGTGGGAGTTGGTTAATTATCTTATGATAGGAATAAATATTTTTTTATTGTGAGAAATTGTCCCTACGTACGTTTTTATAGAAAGAATTTGATTTTAGTTTCTATTTATTTACGGATGGATACTCTATTTCATTTAAATGACTTGGTCATTATAATGAAGGATGGAGCTATAATCTATTAATCTATTATAGTACGTTGGTGAACAATTTGTATACTCTTAAATTATGTTTATCCCATGGATACAACAAATTGAAATTAATAACGCGTTTTCTAATCATAATAAGAGAAAGACTCTTATGGAAATGGTTAGATAGATGATGAGTTATTTGAAATTATTAAATTTATTTTAAGGATATGCCTTAGAAACAGTATTTCGTATGAATGTTTATCTGTTTATGGGATATCCTAGAAAAATGAAGGATTATTTATTTAGTCCAAAAGATCGAAAGGTGATTGTTAACACACACACTAGATTTTTTGAAAAGAACTATGCAATAAATCACAACCCTATGTATAAGTAGGGCTGGTCGGTACGGTATATCGAAAATTTTCATGCATACCGTATACCGTACCGAAATTTTCGGTATTCAAAAATTTATACTGGTACCGTACCGAAAATTTCGGTATACCGAAATTCGGTATACCGAAATTTCGGTACACTAGTTGGCAATACCGAATTTTACCGAATACCGAAACATTGATTCTTACCAATATACCGAAACATAACACAAAAATACCAAACAATATGGCTTCATATTGAATTAAAATTAAAGCAGATTGTAATTCTATAATTACATCCAGAAAGTGATAAAAAAAATAATTACATCAAAAATATGATAAGAATTGAAATATTTATATTCGAATACTCTGCATTAGTTAAAACACAAAATAAGATTGACAATTATTATCAAAGTTTCAAAAAAGATGTTCAGTTCCAAAAAAGATGCTGCAATAAAGATGGTGAGATTTATAAGACAAAAATTGAAGTAATGGAGAGAAGAGTTAACAAGGCATTAGCATTTTAGCTCTCTGTCATCATCTCCTCCCTTTTTACCATCTCTGCTGCTGCTCATGGAACCACAACGTATTCACCTTTAATCCAATTCTACCTCCATTTTCGAACCCCAATTTACGAACCCTAAATCACTCTACCCATCTAGATTCAAATCTCGAATTCGGATCCCAACGGGAAACAACAGATGAAGGGGGTGAAAGGAAAGCTCCCAAAGAAACTGCAAACGATCAAATCAATCGAGCACTTGAAACCCAAAAGAATCCTCCAGGTGAACGCATTGGATGGATATCTGTACACATCCCCTCAGAAATCGATCCCAATTTCTCGTCCTCCATTAACGCCCATTCAAGAACACCCAGAGAATCAGGTCAATCAGAACACTTTTCAAAATCAAGAACCAAAGACTATCGATGTTACAGAGCTGATGAAAGACCTCGAGGATGAAGAAATGGATGGTAAAGAGAACGTGGTGCCAAGAATAAGGGAGGAGGAGAGAGAGAGCTGTGAGGAAGAGAGAGAAGCCATACCGTCGTATCGGAGAGGGGAGCATGGCGGACGTGGTGGAGGCGGATGAAATAGAAAGTTGGAGCAACTTACCGATCGGAGTGAGGGCGGTTGTGGGTTTGACGAGAGCGGCGAGGGTTGAGGAATACGGCTGCTAGCTAGGGTTCAATTCTAATTTCTCACCCTTAGAAGTTAGAACACAGTAGTATACTGATAAATAAACTAAATTAATTTAATAGATATAAGTTAAAAAAACTAAATTAATTTAATTTATATATAATTATTTATAATTATTATTAATACTAATTTAATTAATATTTCGGTATACCGGTATATACCGAAATACCGATAAATATTTCGGTATATACCGAAATACCGATTTTTAAAAATTCTCTTACCGATACCGAACCGAAAAAATCGGTACGATATCATACCGTACCGAAATTTTCGGTATGCTGAAATTTTCGATAAGTTCGTTATTTTACGGTACGATAAATGCGGTATACCGATTTTTCGGTAATTTCGTCCACCCCTATGTATAAGTTGTTCATAAAGATGTGAGAAGGGAAACGCATAGTATAGTACCAATTGTACAAGAGGAGATACCACAAGGTAAAATGCCTCGCGTATTACATCTGATACACAATTTCATGTAGTGGCTTGTCGTAGTGGGAGGGTTGTTTTGCAACCTGAAAGATTTATATTTTGGGAGAGTTGTGAGACTTGGTCCCTAATAAACATGGAATTGACCCACGAATACGACGAAGCAGTACAAGATAAAATTACGATATCTTAGCAAGTTGCAATGATTTCTGAAATACAATTGATTGATTCTAAATTAAATCTAGTAATTTGTAGAACCACTAAATTTTGTAAAAGCCATTGGAAGTGGTCATACAAAGTAAAAGAGGATCATATGGTAAGGTTTACCTTGGAAGCAAAGCTTGCTATGAAAAGGTATACTCAGAAAGAAAGGGTTCGATTATGAGGAAACCTGTTCGCCGGTAGCTATGCCTATGTCGATCAGAATTCTTTTATTTATTGCTATTAATATTGATTATGAGGAATAGCAAATAGATGTCAAGACAACTTTCCTGATTGGAAGACTTGAAAAAAACATCTATGTGAAGCAACCAGAGTGATTCATTGCAAATGGCTAAGAGCATTTTGAATGTAAGCTTAAAATTGTCCATTGATGGACTAAAGCGAGCTTTAAACTCAAAGTACATCAGTTTTGATGAGGAAATCTTGTAACATGGATTTAATCAATGCTCGGATGTGTCTTGTGTATTGAAAAGTGACGGAAATATGGTGGTATTTCTTGTACTATACGTAGATGGTATCTTGCTCATTAGAGACAATGAAAGAGTATTCTCGGGCATATGTGTATGGCTGATAAAGTGGTATGAATGAAGGACTTAAGAGAAGCGAAGTATATCCTTGTGATCATGGTGATCACAAGATAGGATGTTATGCTTGTCTCAAGCTTCATGTAATGATACAATCCTTACTCATTTTAGCATGTGACTTTATCTAAGGAAATGTGTCCTAAGAAACAAAAGAAGATAAAGGAGATGAAAGCAGTTCCTTATGCTTTGGCGAATAAGAAGGCTTAATCTAAGGAATGCTATGCACTAGATTGAATATCTATTTTGCTAAAATGCATGTTCAGTGTGTATCAACGGAACCAAGAACAAGAATGATGAACTGCGGTAAAACGTATTTAAAGTGCCTGAGAAGGACAGGAAATTATATGTAGACTTACCGGGCAGATTCATTTCTTCAAGTGGATTATGCAGATTCAGATTTTTCAAATCAGATAGGGACGACAGTAAATCCACCTCAAGGTTTTGTGTTTAATTTTAGAGGTTGAGTCATAATATGGAGGAGTGTTATATAGAAATATATTTCAGACTCCACCATGGAAAGATGATGAATTGGAGCCTCTGAGGCAGCCAAAGTATCTGTGACTCTAGATACTTCATGATGGACTTGGATGTGTTTTCTGAGTTTTCCCAAGGTTAACATAATTTATTGTGATAATAATGGTGCAGTTTCAAACTTAAAGTAATCACGAGTCCATAAGCAATTAAACACATTAAGCGCAAGTACCACCTGTTACGATAAATCGTATGATGAGGGGAAGGTTGTTGTCGCCAAAATTGTATCGGAAGATAGCCTAGTAAATCCTTTTACACGAACCTTAAGGCGAAAGTTTTTGATGGTCGTGTAGTATGAGTGGGAATCAGATGCATGGTAATGGACATGACAGCATAGTCTTTTAGTATAAGTTGGAGATTGATGGATTGTATACAAAAAGCCTAGCTTTTGTATGAACAATTTTTAATAATATTTGAAATAAAAATCATTGATCAAATGATTGCGTCTTATAATTTATTTATATTGCCAATGCAATATTCCATTTACTTTATACTATAGATAATATGTTGTGCTACAATACACGAAAAATCACATTATAAGTTTTCTTATACAGATAAACAAATGCTCACAACCGAGATAGATGGGGACTCTCTATCAGGATGATTGTAGTGTTATTTGGTATTAGTTTGTCTTGACTATGGAATCAAATTAGTGCACTTTGTGTGTATTGAGCAGGATCGCTTGAGATCGTTCAACTTATACTTACTATATAATTGAACTTGATCTCAGTTATTATGGATGTTCGTGCTCTTAATCCCTATACAATAACCTCGACACGTAAGGTAGTATGTATTTCTTTGATCATCAATGGGTGAGATTTAGATGTAATTAAATCAACAAACTCGGTGAGTTGGGAAGTAGTGCTATCTCTATGGTGTGTTGTTCATTGTAGAAGAAATCTGTGTCCTATTAAATAGGTTGATGATGTCCCCTTGACAAGCTCATAAGGATTATCATGTAAACCTGATGAGTGTGTAAATTCACAAGTTTGGCGCTATGTTTTGTGCTAGTTTTGGAGAGTTTTGATGTGGAAATAGGTGGAAAACCTATATATATTGTGAAATAGCATGAATCAGGTGTTAGTGGAGCTATTTGAGTGTTTTCTTAGCAAAAACGGAGTGAAAGGGCCAAGAATCGAAGAGACGGAGTCGAAGCCACGCGAACCGCCCAAGAAGTAGGTGGGTTCGACCTGGCTGGAGGAGGGTTCGACCTCTCCAGCAGGTCGAACCAACGTTGCTGGACATACAGAGATGGGTTCGACCACGACTCAGTTGGTTCGACCTGGCCATCAGGTCGAACCATGGTCGAACCGGTTTGCAAGAAGGAGGATTCGACCACGACGTTGGGGTTCGACTTGCCAGTTGGTCGAATCAGGAGCAAGAGTTGTCCAGTGCTGAGGTTCGACCTGGGGTTCGACCAAGGCCTAAGTGGTTTGACCAGTCTAGAAGGTCGAACCTGTGCAGAATTCTTCCAGTAGTGGGGTTCGACCTGGGGTTCGACCTGTGGCTCGGGGTTCGACCTGCTTGACGTGGTCGAACCTGTGTGCGAGAACTTACCTTATCCGGATTCTCAAGGCCAAAACGCGTGAGATCACTTAGGAAGCCCATTCCAAGCCCTAGAGACGTGATTACAAGTATAAAAGGAGGCTCATACAGAGAATAAAGAGAGCTTTTGATCATCAATCGTAGGAGAGATAAGAGTAGAGGTGGTGATCCATCCGGAGGGCTGTGACAGAGGTTCGCTGAAGGTTCAAGTAAGAATGATTAATCTAACCATGATTGTTCCTAGATCAATCATGGGCTAGAACCACCTTGGTAGTTCTAGGGTTATGAAAGTTTCATGATGTAATTCGTGTTTCATGTGTAAAACTCCGTATAACACTACCTGTGGTTTGTTTTATATAAGATTGCATATTTAATCCATACTCATAGTCGTTTTGTGCATCAATGATCGTTGTGTAGAGTCTGAATACATGACATGGTTATTGATTGAGTGCGTTCACTACTGAGCAGGGTTTATCGTTATAATTCTAAGTGAAGGGATTCCGAAGTAGTATTAGAACTGTCTTATATGAATATTCATGAATTGAATTGAATTCGGGTTGATGAATAGGATGAAGAGTATAACTTTATAGTACCTAAAAAGGGAGATCAAATCGGATTAGATTCTAGACGTAGAAGATAATTGATTATGATAGTACCTAGAAAGGGGGGTGAAGCATATCTCTTGCTCCGATGTTATTCACACGTGTCAAGCGCATATTTACTTGTGTCTATAGAGTAAACTTGCATGGTCTAGTGATGCGTCCACAAACCACAGGGCAGAGTCGGACACCATCACACGAAAATACGAATTGCTAGTGAAACTGGATGACCCAACGAACTACCTATCATTCTTATTGATCACAACTCACTTCTCTCTACTTTTGCTATTTCTTTTGTTTTTTCGATTAGAAGTTACTATCCATTAAACCTTTACAATTACCAACATAGTCTAAAATATACTAGAAGATTATAAAATTGATATTTATCCGTCCCGTGGGTTCGATATTGTAACTTGGTCATCTTCGCGACTACAATTGATATCCTTATACTTGAGGATTAATTTGTGTGTTGAGAAAACCCCTATCAAAACCCTGCAGGTGGATTTATTCCGGCATGATAATGAGGTTGAGTGGTACTACTCTCGGATGAGATATTAATTAATGGAGTTGTCAGTAACTTAATTAATTAATTGGCATTGCATATCTTAAACATGGGGAGACTGTCGGGCTCATAATAAGAAGGAGCCCAAAATATAATTATGGGTTTAGAACAGTAGTATAGTAATAATATTTTAGTGGTATATATTATTATTATTGGACTTAAGTATAAGTTTTGTGCTAAAATTGGATACTTAAGCCCAATGAAGGCCCAACTCTAATTTCTCCTCTTGGTCTCTGCTGTAGCCCATATATAAGTCATTTCAACTGTGCGGAAATCTTAACTAATTATTCACACATAACACTGAGAGGATGTTGAAAGAACAATAGATTGAGAAGATCTTGAAGATTTTCGCCCACACGACGTCAAGATTGGACTTGGGAATATAGCAGAAGATCGGAATGTTGTTTGTTGATGCTATTCGTCAACTTCCACGATTTTTCTAAAATCTTATAGAACTTCAAAATGTTTTTGTGATACACCATTGAAAAGCCACGGAAAAGAGGATCGTTGTGGCATATAGATCACTCAAATCAGAGATTGGATGAGGATGTTATGCCCGAAACCGTGGGACTGCGCATGCTGCTGGCGAGAATCTTTCTTCTTCAACAAACCCTTGTGAAAGGTAATACGTTTTTATGTTTTCTTGCTTCCGCTAATATAGAATCATACGGAACACTAACGGTTCATGTTAACCAAACAATTGAATACCAACACTCTTTCAAAGCCTTGGATATGTTGGTTGATGATGAGGAGAACAGGCAGGTTGTTTCGCGACCTGATGTTGAGATTGATGTATTCAATGATTAACAAGTTTGCTTTGAGACTAATCGCATGGTAGAGCATTTGGATGCTAGCCATGAGGAAGTCCATGTTGTTAAAACGGTTCAAACCTCTGCTGTACAAACAACTTAATTAGATGAGGATTTAGAGCAGGGGACTGATCAGGCTCCTGCAATAGTGGATATTGTGACTAATTCAGTATGTACAGATGGGGACAAACAGCACCCCATTGATCCGACAACTCCCTACATTGAGACTGGAATATCTAGTCCAGGTTGAGATGCAAGAACACAATTCTCCAGCAAACAAGAAGACGTCACATGGTTCTCAGTTGGCTAATTTAGCAGCTTCCCCTGCCTTCTGCTCACCGACTTCGCAAATGTTCAACCCAAAAGGACTTATTGACATACCTGATTGGGCTTATTCAATGCAACAACAATTTGTTGCTGCTTCATTCGGCACTGAAAATGAGCAATCCATGGCTGTCTTGGACCACAATGAGCCTCTTAAGGCTTTAGAAATGACATAATTGGTTAATTCATTATCGCAAGATACATCTGATTTTGTGCCCGAAACCTGTATGCATGCCTCGTCAACTTTAGCGATCGATGAGTTGGATAATCAGATTGGGGATTATGTTAAAAATGATAAAATAGTAGCTAACTTTGAGGTTGATTTTCCTATGTTTGAAAATAGTAATCTGAAATTATAAGGAGGAAAAACAAAAAAGAAAGGCGTTACTTATATTCCGGCTTCTAAATCGGTTACACGTTCCTAAACAGCAAAGCAACAGAGTGAACCTCTAGATATTTGGGATGTTACAAATAACAAGATTGGAGCAAACTTACAAAGAAAAATAATACTTATTTTTAGCTTAGCTCTATATCTATTAAGGCTCTCTGCAAGAACTTTCTTTTTTGGGCTGCCTGTTTGGCTCTTTTTGGCTTTGCCATCCCCACAACATCTTTATTATTTGTTCCCTTTTCTTTATTTTCATTAACTTTTAATAATATTGCGTAATTTGATGCTCATTTTATTGTTACGATCAACATATCCTTTGTTTCGATGCATATTTCCTTCAGTTTGATGCACTTTTTCTCGTTACGATCAATATTTCCCTCATTTCAATACATATTTCATTTATTTTGATGCTCATTTTCTTTTTACGTCAACATTTCCATCATTACGATAAATATTTCCTTCATTTTGATGCTCATTTCTCGTTACGTTAAACATTTCTTACGTTTTGATTCATATTTCCATCATTTTGATACTCTTTTTCTCGTTACGATCAATATTTTCTTCGTTTCAATGCATATTTCCTTCATTTTGATGCACATTTTCTCGATGCGATCAATATTTCCTTCATTTTGATGCATATTTCCTTCATTTTGATGCTTATGGTCTTGTTACAATCAATATTTCCTTCATTTCGACGCATATTTCCTTAATTTTGACGTTTATTTTCTCATTACGATCAATATTTCCTTCGTTTCGATGCATATTTCTTTAATTCTGATGCTCATTTTCTCATTAAGATCAGCATTTTCCTTAGTTTGTTGCTAATTTCCTTAATTTTTATGTTCATATTCTCGTTACGATCAATATTTCCTTCGTTTCGATGCATATTTCCTTCATTTTGATTCTTATTTTCTCATTAGGATCAACATTTCCTTTGTTTCCATACATATTTCCTTCATTCTGATGCTCATTTTCTCATTAAGATCAACATTTTCTTAGTTTGTTGCTAATTTCCTTAATTTTTATGTTTATATTCTCGTTACGATCAATATTTCCTTCGTTTCGATGCATATTTCCTTCATTTTGATGCTTATTTTCTCATTAGGATAAACATTTCTTTTGTTTCCATACATATTTCCTTCATTCTGATGCTCATTTTCTTGTTACGATCAATATTTCCTTCGTTTCGATGCATATTTCCTTAATTTTAATGCTCTTTTTCTCTTTACGATCATCATTTCCTTCGTTATGCTGCATATTTTCTTTATTTTGATGCTCATTTTCTTGTTACGATAAATATTTCCTTTGTTTAGATACATATTTCCTTCATTTTGTTGCTCATTTTCTCATTACGATCAATATTTCCTTCGTTTCTATGCATATTTCCTTCATTTTGATTCTCGTTTTCTTGTTACGATCATCATTTCCTTCGTTACGATGCATATTTCCTTCATTTTGATGCTTATTTTCTCATTACGATCAATATTTTCTTTGTTTCGATGCATATTTCCTTTATATTAATGCTCGTTTCCTCATTACGATCAATATTTCCTTCATTTCGATGCATATTTATTTCATTTTGATGTTTATTTTCTCGTTACGATCAACTTTTCCATTGTTTCGATGTATATTCCTTTCATTTTGATGCTCATTTTCTCATTAAGATCAACATTTCCTTCATACAATATATATTTCCCACATTTTTATGCTCATTTTCTCGTTACGATAAATATTTCCTTCGTTTTGATGCATATTTCCTTCATTTTGATTCTCATTTTCTCGTTACGATAAATATTTTCTTCGTTTCAATGCATACTTCCTTCATTTTGATTTTCTTTTTCGCGTTACAATAAACATCTCCTTTGTTTCAATTCATATTTCCTTCATTTTGATACTTATTTTCTCGATAAGATCAATATTTCCTTCGTTTCGATACTTATTTTCTCATTACGATCAATATTTTCCTTCGTTTTGATGCATATTTCTTTCATTTTGATGCTCGTCTTTCAGTTATGATCATTATTTCCTTCGTTAAAATGCATATTAACTTGTTTTGATGCTCATTTTCTCGTTACGATCAATATTTCCTTCATTTTGATACTCATTTTCTCGATACGATCAATATTTACTTCGTTTTGATGCATATTTCCTTCATTTTGATGCTTATTTTCTCGTTACGATCAACATTTCCTTCGTTTCGATGCATATTTCCTTTATTTTGATGCTCATTTTCTCATTACGATCAACATTTTCTTCATTTCGATGCATATTTACTTTATTTTACTTCTTATTTTCTCGTTACGATCAACATTTCCTTTGTTTCGATGCATATTTCCTTAATTTTGATGCTCATTGTCTAGGCACGATCAACATTTCCTTAATTTATTTCTAATTTTCTTAATTTTTAAGTTCATATTCTCGTTACGATCAATATTTCCTTAGTTTCGATGCATATTTCTTTTATTTACTTTCTCTCTCTTATTTTTTCTCTCCTCCTCTCTTAACTTTCACTTTTTGTTTGCCTTTTCCCGTGAGGGGGCAGGCGGCCGGAGTTGCCGGACCTGCCCCCCTCGTACCATTTCTACTACTTCTAGTTATTTTTCTTTACTTTTCTTGTTATTCCACCTCTGTATGTATTTTATTCTCCCATCCCAGCTCTCCTTGCTGGGAACGAGCCTTTTATACCCCCACACCCTGAATACATCAATGATCCGATGGTCCATCTCCGTCGACTACGCGGAAGAGGGTAAGGATTTTATTGTCTCAAACACAGTGGCTTTCTCAAGCTTTTCCAATCCAAATCTGGTGCTCCTTGGCTCATGGCTTGCCACGTTCATGGCTTGCCCCTCCCATCGAGATTTGGAGTTCTCAATAGAGGTGGCCGCTGCCTTATCCCGCTGTACTCTCTGATGCGTCCAACCTTTTCTTCGACGCTGCTATATCCAGTGCAGGGCAGCCTGTCGCTGTTCATCGAAATATTTTATTCGACGATTCCATATTTAGGTGCTCCGGTCGAGCCATTCTCAACGCATAACAAGCATGCCTCACCCCATCTCCCTTTTCTGAGGCGCTATTTCTCAAGGGGCTGTTCATCGCTGGTCCAGCGCTTCGTGGCATAAACTGATGTAATCAATTGCTGCTGGTCCAACAGCTTCAGTCCCTTTCTATCTGCACTCTGCTGACTCTTTTTCACGGCAAACCCCTTTCCTGGCGTGGCCTTACAAGGCTGAGCTCCATGCTGGGTTCGTCGTTAATTTCTCAACCTCTCCATCTCTCATCGGCGATTTGGCTTCCGTTCCTGCCTCCGATTAGTTCTCTGGCAGTGCATTTCATGTTCGATGGTAATGAGACTTTCGACGCTGCCGGGCAGAAAGCATACTACTGTGTTGTCCGATTACTGTCCTCATTTCCTTTCCAATGCTAGCCATCCCTACTATTGCTGCCTTTCTAGATTTCCTTTTTTAAGGGTGCTAGCATTTAATGCTTTCTTTTGACTTTTCCTCACTTTTTCTTCTAGCTATTGGAGTGTATGGTGTGGTCCTATTCTTTTGATTCTACCACCCTTCATGCTCCACTCTTTTCAAACTAGAGTGTCTCTCTTTAATGTGTACCCTTCACACTCTATCCACGCGGCTTCTTGATTTTTAAGACTCCTGCTATGCCTTGTTTTTTGTGATATGGGTCTGTTGTTTGACGAATGATGCATCTTTCTTCCTTGGGGTCTCATTGTTGAGTAGGCCATGGCCTCAGTGGTATTTTGTGCAGTTTGCTTTCATAGGGGAGCAGGGCTACTTACTCCGGCGCGGCAATCCCATCGGGCATTCTTGTCATTTTAAGCCCGTTTACTGATCTTAAAGCCCGAGATCAGTCCTTGAGTTGCACCAAGCACCTGTCCATTGGATGTCAAAAGCAGCTCATACGATGAAATTAGCCAAGATTGCTCACTTCATCCAATTTCCTCCCTTTATTGCCATTCATTGTAAATTCTCATGATAATAGTTGAGCTCCAGTGCTTTACTTCTTTTTGTACTATTACATCATGTATTATTTTCTTTTGAATTTCAGAGCCATTGTTTAGGCTCTTTTTGGTAAGCTGCTTGTTTAGGCTTTTTATATTATGCTCCCCTTTTCCCTTTCTCTTTGTCCCCTTCTTATTTTCTTTTGCCTTTTTTATAATATTGCGTAGTTTGATGCATATTTCTTTCATTTTGATGCTCATTTTCTCATAAGGTTCAACAGTTCCTTTGTTTTGATGCATATTTCCTTCATTTTGATGCTCATTTTCTTGTAACGATCAATATTTTCTTCGTATCGATGCATATTTCCTTCATGTTGATGCTCATTTTCTCGTTACGATCAATATTTACGTTGTTTTGATGCATATTTGCTTAATTTTGATGCTCCTTTCTCTCTTTACGATCATCATTTCCTTTGTTACGATGCATATTTCCTTCACTTTAATGCTCATTTTCTCTTTACGATCAATATTTCTTTCGTTTTTATACATATTTCTTTCATTTTGATGCTCTTTTTCTCGTTACGATCAATATTTTCTTCGTTTGAATGCATATTCCTTCATTTTGATGCTTATTTTCTCGTTACAATCAACATTTCCATCGTTATGATACATATTTCCTTCATTTTGATGCTCATTTTCTAATTACAAATAAAATTTCCTTTGTTTCAATTCATATTTCCTTCATTTTGATGTTCTTTTTTTCGTTACGATCAATATTTCCTTCGTTTCAACGCATATTTCCTTCATTTTGATGCTCATTTTCTCGATACGATCAACATTTCCTTAGTTTCGATGAATATTTCCTTCATTTTTATGCTTGTTTTCTCGTTAAAATCAACATTTCCTTCATTTTGATGCATATTTCCATCATTTTGATGCTCATTTTCTCGTTATGATCAGTATTTCCTTCGTTTCGATACATATTTCCTTAATTATAATGCTCATTTTCTCGTTAAGAACAACATTATTTTCGTTTTGATACATATTTCCTTAATTTTGATGCTCATTTTCTTGTTACGATTAATATTTCCTTCGTATCGATGCATATTTCCTTCATGTTGATGCTCATTTTCTCATTACGATCAATAATTCCTTTGTTTTGATGCATTGATGAGTGATATTTTCACCTAGATTTTAGTGTCTTTTTATATGTGTTTTCGTATATTTTTATCCGTATTTTATGTGTTATTTGGTTGTGTTTTGTGTTTTTATGGAAATGTGTGTGAATGAGCTTAAACCTATAATTTTCACTTTTTATTTGATGCTAGATATGATAAGGAAGACGTAGGAAAAAGCGGATCTCAATTCGGAGTTGAAACGAAGGAGAACGAGCCAAAACAGTGAAGAAAAACAGGAGCCAGCACCAACACGGGCCGTGTAGCCAACACGGCCCTGTAAGAGATGGCCGTGCGGCGACACCAGTTTGTTCAACACGGGCACCTTAAGGCCGTGTCCAGTCACACGAGTCGTGTTGGCAGCACGAGCCGTGTCATCAACACGGCCCTGTAAGCAGAGGCCGTGTGCCGACATCAGAAGACACAACACGGCCACCTTATGGCCGTGTTACCGAGCACGACTCGTGCTGTGTAAATTCCTGGAAAAAAAATCAGAATCCTTCTGGAAAAAATCAGCACCTCACACACCATTTCCTCCATTTTTCACCTTCATCTTCATCCATTCACCATCCTTTGGATCTACAATCATCCAACCATCAAAACCTTCATCAAATTGAAGAAAAGAAGCAAGGAAGAGAGGAAGATTGCAAGGAAAGGAAGAAGATCACCATTGAAGCTCTTCAAGGGAGTTTTCATCCATACTTTGTAGTTAAACCTCATAGTTTCATCATGTTTTTGAAGGATCTTAATGTCTATGTTAATTTCCTTGTTAATATGGTAGGCTAATCTCCCTTGTGAGATTAGCAACATGAGAGTTGTTGGATAATTTTGGGGATTTGTGTATTTTAATTCATATGTTGATTGGATCTATGATTTTCTACCATTGATTATTAATTGCTTGAATTGTATTGATGATTTGTGTGTTTAGTTGTTCTAGATATGTGATTAGATTGAGAAATCAATTATATGCTTAGGATAATTAAGTGAATCATTTCATCAAACACTTCATGTGCATTATAGATTGTGAAGAGATTGAGAAGTCCTTCATAGTTTAGAACCCTTTGGTAGGACATGTGATTGGTTTGATCGAGAGATTGATTAATTGTGTGAAGGGACTCTCATTTAAGCTTAGTACCTAGTTGGAATTGTTTAAGTGAGAACCAATCCATTGAGCTATTTGATATTCATATCCTATCCATCTCGAGAGGGAGTTTAGGTGATCTTAGTGTTGGCCCTTAGTCTACAATCCATGATACATATGAATTTGATACATAATTCCTAGAATTTTCACTTCTTAATTGTTGTTAATCTCACTTTTAATCAATTTGGTAAACCACTTTTCATCCATCCATCTTGTTGATTGATCATTACTCGCTTTGATCACTTGTCATTTAATTATTTGCAAACAATCCTATTGATGATTCGTCTCTATAAAATTACAACAAACGTGAGATCGCTTAAGCACTAGTGCCTACCTCCCTTGGGTTCGATAATTTCTTGAATTGGTCATGCCCACTATATTATGGTTAATCAAATGGCGCCGTTGCCGGGGAGGTAGAGACATTTTTTTTATTTATTTATTTTATTTGTTTACTTGTATTTGCTTTGTGAAAATTGTTCTAATTTCTCTTATCTTGAAGGTGTATGCAAACGAGGTCAAAAGGGAAGCAAGTCGAACCAATTGATCTAGATCTTGAAAACACTTTGAGGAGAAGAAGAAGAGAGAACGAAACCAAAAATAGTAATTTTATGGAGAATTTTCAAGAAGATAATCGCGTGGAGATAGAGCATGATGGGGAAGGAGGACACAATATGAACGTGCATGACAACGCACCTCAATTCAATGCAAATCTTCCTCAACAAGCCTATCAAAATGATGGAGCTATGAACAACCAAGCTTTTCTTCAACAAATGGTGCAACAAGTTATAAGGCAACAAGGCTTTCAACAAGCTTATGCTCCTCCACAACAAGCTTATGTGCCACCACCTCCATTTCCGGTGCAACACGGGATGCAAAATGATCAAAGGGTGATCCGAGACTTCTTTATGCTAAGAGCAATGCCACAAATGATGGGACCACCAATTCATGCCAACAACTTTGAATTTAAAATGGGCTTGATTTCATTGATGAGAGAGCAACAATTTAGTGGAACCCCGAATGAAGATCCTAATGCTCATCTAGCCCAATTTGTGGAGATTGCCAACACCGTGAAGATGAATGGGGTGAGTGAAGATTGCATCAAGATGAGGTTATTCCCATTTTCTTTAAAGGATAGAGCAAGAACATGGTTATCTACCATTACTCCCGGTACGTGCAATACATGGGATGAGCTAGCACAAATGTTTTTAAACAAATACTTCCCACCTTCCAAGACGCTTCAAATGAAGAGCTTGATCACTCAATTCAAGCAAATGCCTCAAGAGAGTTTTTATGAAGCGTGGGAAAGGTTTAAGGATATGCTACGCAAGTGTCCACAACATGGTTTCCCAGAGAATCAACAAGTTGGATTTTTCTATCAAGGACTTGTGAATGGGCAAAGAGTGCTTGTTGATGCTTCGGCGGGTGGATCCGTACTTGGAGTATCTCCGAAAAGGGCCATAAAAATTTTGAAGAGATTGCTACAAATGTGTACCAATGGCCATCGGAGAGGGTAAGTGGATGCTATGGATTTGAAAGTTTTGATCAAGGGCAACAATATAATGTGAAGAGTGTAAGTGTTGAACCAAGTATGCCAAGCATGGAAAAGATAGTGGCGGAGGTCATGAAACAAATAAGCTTGAATCAAAGTGTGAACAATCAAGGAGCGAATATGGTTGAGGGGCTACAAGTCGAGCAAGGTGTGCTAACTCCGAATGCTGTGGATGGTGAACAATGGGCCAACTCTATGCCACGTGTTGAGGATGTGTCGTACATGTAAGGAAGAAACTACCAAGGGAATTACCAAAATAATTTCCAAGGTAGTTTCAACCAAAGTCAAGGAAGCTATCCACCAAGGCAAGGGGGTTTCAATGGCCAAAGTAGCAGAAGCTCATACCCACAACAACAAAGGCAAAGCAACTTCTCCTACTCAAACCCGAGCAATACGGTTGCTTATCCTCCGGGATATCAACCGGGGGATAAGGCACCAAACAATGAGGAGAGAGCATCTATTGATGAGCTACTTGAACAAATGATTGCCTCAAACAAAGCTAGAGACGAAGCTAATGAAAGAAGATTCAAAGCTTTTGAGGAAAATAATGAAAGAAGATTAAAAGCTATTGAGGAAAATAGTGATAGAAGATGCTAAGCTTTGGAGTATAATGTTGGACAAATGGCAAGTTCATTGAGTGCTCAACAAAAAGGAAAGTTTCCAGCCACAACCGAGGTTAATCCGAAAGCTCAATGTTTATTTGTTGAAACGGAAGAGGAAAAAAGGTTGAAGAAGGGTTGGTGGAAAGCAAGGTTTGTTGAAGAAATGAAAGAAGAGCAAAAGCCTAAATGAATACCTAAGTGGAAAAGGGTGCAAGAGGAAAAGAAAGTTGAAGAAAAGGGTAAAGAAGAGGAGTACAAACGTGATTATTGGGGGATTCTGATCACTCCATTCCCTATTCCCTATCCACAAATGTTTGTAAAAGAGGAGAAGAAAAAGGAGTTTGAGGAGTATGTGAAAGAGCTCAAGAAAAAGTATGAGAAAAAAGGAAAGAAGAGCAACCCGAAGCAAGTGGATTAATGCAAAAAGGGGGGCCTACAAAAGTTGGTGATCCGGGGAAGTTCATAATTCCTTGTGATTTTGAAAAGAAAGGTACCCTTGATGCATTGTGTGACTTGGGGGCAAGCGTTAACGTGATGTCTCATGCCACGTTCAAAGACCTTGCAATTGGAAAGCTAAAGCCTACTACTATCCGTCTTGAAGTTGTCAATGGTGAGGTTGTAAAGCCACTAGGAATTGTTGAAGACGTGGAGGTAAAGGTGAAGGGGCTAGCTTTCCCGGTCGACTTCATGATTTTGGAAGTGAAGGCGGACCCCAAAGTTTCACTCATTTTGGGAAGGCCATTTCTAGCTACGGGAAGAGCAAGAATTGATGTTGGTAGAGAAGAGTTATCCTTGAGCTCAAAAGGAAAGAGTGTCACGTTCATGTGCAAGAAGGAAAAAGGAGCCAAGTCTCACTTAAAGCCTCCAGATGATTTCGATGATCATGATTCTCTTCTCTTTAACAATTTAAATTCTTTTCTTCATGATTATATGAAATTGTCAAATGCTAACTTGTCTTCTTGTGATGTTGATAGAAAGAAAGCTCCGAACCTCGATTGGAAACTTGACAAAGGAGAAAGAGGATGTCCACTAGAATCACTTCTTGATGACGATTTGATGCTAGTGAGCAAGAATGGAGAGGTTGAGCTAGTGGACAAGAAGAAGGCCAAGCTAATATTCAAAGTGAGGATGCGAGGAGAAAGTGGGATGGACTATCCTTTGGTCCAATGATCGTAAAATTCCGTCCGGCTTGAAGACGTTAAACTTAGCGCTAAATGGGAGGCAACCCATTCTTTTGTTATTTTGATGCTTTTTGTTGATTTTGGTCTTGTAGGTGGATTGTGCTTGTGAGAAAAATGCACATTGAAGAAAGGAGAAGAGCTTCCTGGATTTGAGTAAAAATGTCACCATTTGTTGCAAACTTAATTTTCGACTCTTGTATCGAGTCAAGTTTGGGGGGAAAGTGAATGGTGACCATAGCTTGAGTCGTGTGGATGCGTTTACTTCTCCACAAGAAGATCATCAATGGAAACTATAAGGGTAAGTCCCACCACTTTTTGCAAACTTAATTCTCACCTCTTAGTTTGATTTAAGTTTGGGGGGAGAGTGCGTGGTGTGACTCACCACTTAAGTGTGTTTGATATGATGATATATTGATGATGATAGGTCTTCTTGTAAAATTCACTCAATTTTAAAATTTTCTCATGAGTTTGGTTGGATTTTGGTATGATTGGTGGTGTTGAAGTGCATGTGAATCCATATTTTTAAGGCAATTGTTGAGCTAATGGTGTTGTATGAGTTTTGAGTATGAATGAAGGGTATTGGAAGCACGAATGGAGTGTGGAGCGAACGCTTTCCTTACCAAATGTCTATTGAGGGAGTACTCTACACCTTATCATTTTTAATTGATTTTGATTTGAATTGAATGGATTAGCATGCTACTTCATGTGTTATGTTTTTGGGATGTTTATTTTCGTAATTTAGGATTTCCTTTTCAATAAAAGTTGGGATGATTGTGAGCTTACATTGATTATGGATGTTATGAATGCGTGCTTCATTGTTTTATGATGGTGATTTTTATTCTTGCATGTTATGTGTTTTTTTTGTTTTGTTTCTTGTTTATTGAGTCTTTATTTTATGTTTTGTGTGTTTTCTTATTTTTGTCTTGGTATGTTTGGTGGTTTGTTTTGGGATGTTGTGAGTCATTTTTGAACATGAGTGGTGATATGTTATGGTAGTAAGTGATGACAAGTTATGATTAAGAATCTCTACACTTTCGAATTGTGACATGTTTTACTTAACTTGTTCAATTTTGAGATGGATGTGGTGTAATAAGTTTCTTAAGGTCCGAGCACAAGTTTGTGAGCGTTTGAGCCTCAACCGTGCATACATGGTACTTTTCTTCATGAGTGGATTGATTGTGTTTGATAAGCTAGAATTTGCTCAAGGACTATAGGAACGAGCCCGATTTGTGGAGATTAGTGACATGATCTAAGGCCATCCTTGTTATTATAGTCATTACCATATATTTCCCTACCATGAACATCATCCCTAGTCAACCACTTTGAGCCTTAAAGCCTATTTATTGTAATATAAGCACATTACAAGCCATGATTACCCACTTAAGCCTTACATATATACCATTTTTTGTGGGTGATTGAGGAGATGGTAACTAGAAAGGTTTGATAAGGAAGAAAAAGAAAAAAAGGAAATGGTAAACAAGCAAGAAAAAGGATTAAAAAGAGCACAAGAAAGAATGGACATGCAACCCCAAAACAAGAAAATGAGCAAAGCAATAACAATATGCTCAAGTACTTAAAAGTTCAAAGAAGGAAGCATGCATTAAAAGAAGATAAAAATCTAAGGAAAATTGATGATTAGTGCTTGTGATTACCAAAGTTGAGAAAGGAAGAAAGAAAAATGGAGAAGTTGGAGAAATTGGCCATCTCTTCGATTACTTACACTTGCTTAGTCACTATTATCCATATCTTCCATACCCTACCAAAGAGCCTATCATTACATCCTTAATGAAAGACCTTTTTGATCATTAATGGAAACCTTGGCGGTTTGTGAATGTAGTCCACGAGCAAGCTTATAGCGAGTCGATCCAATCGATTGATGAGTGTTGTTTTACCTACTTTAAAGAGTGTTGACTGAAATTGATATCTATGTGAGGCATGGACTAAAAAGGGACTGTATTACACTATCATTCTCTTTAGATTGAACTTGTTAATTCTTCATGTCATGAATCTAATGTTGTAGGATGCCTTAGCATAGTTTGTAATTCTTATTGCTATTGATGTATTTTTACTTATGTTCGTTTAGTCTTTTCCTAGGTGAAAATCACTCCTCATGGTTTATCATTTTCGTTGTGCGAGGACGCACAATACTTTAAGTTTGGGGGTGTGATGAGTGATATTTTCACCTAGATTTTAGTGTCTTTTTATATGTGTTTTCGTATATTTTTATACGTATTTTATGTGTTATTTGGTTGTGTTTTGTGTTTTTATGGAAATGTGTGTGAATGAGCTTAAACCTATAATTTTCACTTTTTATTTGATGCTAGATATGATAAGGAAGACGTAGGAAAAAGCGGATCTCAATTCGGAGTTGAAACGAAGGAGAACGAGCCAAAACAGTGAAGAAAAATAGGAGCCAGCACCAACACGGGCCGTGTAGCCAACACGGCCCTGTAAGAGATGGCCGTGCGGCGACACCAGTTTGTTCAACACGGGCACCTTAAGGCCGTGTCCAGTCACACGAGTCGTGTTGGCAGCACGAGCCGTGTCATCAACACGACCCTGTAAGCAGAGGCCGTGTGCCGACATCAGAAGACACAGCACGGCCACCTTATGGCCGTGTTACCGAGCACGACTCGTGCTGTGTAAATTCCTAGAAAAAAAATCATAATCCTTCTAGAAGCCTCCCAAGGGGTATAAATACCCCTTTATTCAACAATTGAGAGGAGGATCCTAAATTCCACCTTCCCCACACACCTCACACACTATTTCCTCCATTTTTCACCTTCATCTTCATCCATTCACCATCCTTTGGATGTACAATCATCCAACCATCAAAACCTTCATCAAATTGAAGAAAAAAGCAAGGAAGAGAGGAAGATTGCAAGGAAAGGAAGAAGATCACCATAGAAGCTCTTCAAAGGAGTTTTCATCCATACTTTGTAGTTAAACCTCATAGTTTCATCATGTTTTTGAAGGATCTTAATGTCTATGTTAATTTCCTTGTTAATATGGTAGGCTAATCTCCCTTGTGAGATTAGCAACATGAGAGTTGTTGGATAATTTTGGGGATTTGTGTATTTTAATTCATATGTTGATTGGATCTATGATTTTCTACCATTGATTATTAATTGCTTGAATTGTATTGATGATTTGTGTGTTTAGTTGTTCTAGATATGTGATTAGATTGAGAAATCAATTATATGCTTAGGATAATTAAGTGAATCATTTCATCAAACACTTCATGTGCATTATAGATTGTGAAGAGATTGAGAAGTCCTTCATAGTTTAGAACCCTTTGGTAGGACATGTGATTGGTTTGATCGAGATATTGATTAATTGTGTGAAGGGACTCTCATTTAAGCTTAGTACCTAGTTGGAATTGTTTAAGTGAGAACCAATCCATTGAGTTATTTGATATTCATATCCTATCCATCTCGAGAGGGAGTTTAGGTGATCTTAGTGTTGGCCCTTAGTCTACAATCCATGATACATATGAATTTGATACATAATTCCTAGAATTTCCACTTCTTAATTGTTGTTAATCTCACTTTTAATCAATTTGGTAAACCACTTTTCATCCATCCATCTTGTTGATTGATCATTACTCGCTTTGATCACTTGTCATTTAATTATTTGCAAACAATCCTATTGATGATTCGTCTCTATAAAATTACAACAAACGTGAGATCGCTTAAGCACTAGTGCCTACCTCCCTTGGGTTCGATAATTTCTTGAATTGGTCATGCCCACATATTATGGTTAATCATGCATATTTGCTTAATTTTGATGCTCCTTTCTCTCTTTACGATCATCATTTCCTTTGTTACGATGCATATTTTCTTCATTTTAACGCTTATTTTCTCTTTACGATCAATATTTCTTTCGTCTTGATACATATTTCTTTCATTTTGATGCTCTTTTTCTCGTTACGATCAATATTTCCTTCGTTTGAATGCATATTTCCTTCATTTTGATGCTCATTTTCACGTTACAATCAACATTTCTATCGTTATGATGCATATTTCCTTCATTTTGATGCTCATTTTCTTATTACAAATAAAATTTCCTTTGTTTCAATTCATATTTCCTTCATTTCGATACTCTTTTTTTTGTTATGATCAATATTTTCTTCGTTTCAATGCATATTTCCTTCATTTTGATGCTCATTTTCTCAATACGATCAATATTTCCTTAGTTTCAATGAATATTTCCTTCATTTTTATGCTTGTTTTCTCGTTAAAATCAATATTTCCTTTATTTCGATGTATATTTCCATCATTTTGATGCTCATTTTCTCGTTACGATCAGTATTTCCTTCGTTTCGATACATATTTCCTTAATTATAATGCTCATTTTCTCGTTAAGAACAACATTATTTTCATTTTGATGCATATTTCCTTATTTTGATGCTCATTTTCTTGTTACGATCAACATTTTCTTAGTTTGTTCCTAATTTCCTTATTCTTATGTTCATATTATCGTTACGATCAATATTTTCTTCGTTTCAATGCATATTTCCTTCATCTTGATGCTCATATTCTCGTTAGGATAAACATTTCATTTGTTTCAATGCATATTTTTTTCATTCTGATGCTCATTTTCTCTTTACGATCATCATTTCCTTCGTTACGATGCATATTTTCCTCATTTTGATGCTCATTTTCTGGTTACGATAAACATTTCCTTCGTTTCGATGCATATTTCCTTCATTTTTATGCTCTTTTTCTCGTTACGATCAATATTTCCTTCGTTTCAATGCATACTTCCTTCATTTTGATGCTCATTTTCTCGTTACGATCAACATTTCCTTCATTATGATGCATGTATTCCTTAATTTTTATGCTTGTTTTTTCATTACGACCAACATTTCCTTCGTATCGATGCATACTTCCTTCGTTTTCTCATTACGATCAATATTTCCTTCGTTTCGACACTCATTTTCTTCATTTTGATTCTCATTTTATCGATACGATCAACATTTCCTTCTTTTCGATGCATATTTCCTTCATTTTGATGCTCATTTTCTCGTTGCGATCAATATTTCCTTCGTTACGATGCATATTTCCATTATTTTTATATTTATTTTCTCATTACGATCAACATTTCCTTTTTTTCAATGTATATTTCTTTTATTTTGTTGTTCATTTTCTCGTTACTTCATTTACCTTTAATAATATTGCGAAGTTTGATGCTCATATTCTCGTTATGATCAATATTTTCTTCGTTTCGATTCATATTTCATTCATTGTGATGCTCATTTTCTCATTAGGATCAACATTTCCTTAGTTTCGAAGCATGTTTCCTTCATTGTAATGCTCATTATCTTGTTACGATCAATATTTTCTTCGTTTTGATACATATTTCCTTCATTTTAATGCTTATTTTCTCGTTACGATCAATATTTCTTTTGTTTCGATATATATTTCCTTTATTTTGATGCTCGTTTTCTCATTATGATCAATATTTCCTTCGTTTCGATGCACATTTCCTTCACTTTGATGCTAATTTTCTTGTTACGATCATCATTTCATTCATTTGGATGCAAATTTCCATCATTTTGATGCACCTTTTCTATTTGCGATCATCATTTCTTTCATTACGATGCATATTTCCTTCATTTTGATGCTCATTTTCTCATTACGATCAACATTTACTTCAATTCGATGCATATTTCCTTCATTTTGATGCTCTTTTTCTTGTTAGGATTAATATTCTTTCGTTTCGATGCATATTTCATTCATTTTGATTCTCTTTTTCTTGTTATGATAAACATTTCCTTCGTTTCGATGCATATTTCCTTCATTTTTATGCTCATTTCAAGTTACAATCTACATTTTCTTCATTTCGATGCATATTTCCTTCATTTTGATGCTTATTTTCTCGTTAAGTTCAACATTTCCTTCATTACGGTGCATATTTCCTTCATTTTGATGCTCGTTTTCTCGTTAAGATCAACAATTCCTTTATTTCGATGCACATTTCCTTAATTTTGATGCTCATTTCCTCATTACTATAAACATTTCCATTGTTTCGATGCTAATTTCCTTAATTTTTATGCTCATATTCTCGTTACGATCAACATTTTTTTCATTTTGATGCATATTTCCTTCATTTTGATGCTCATTTTCTCGTTAGGATTAACATTTCCTTAGTTTCGATGCATATTTCCTTCATTCTGATGCTCATTTTCATGTTACTATCAACATTTCCTTCGTTTCGATGCATATTTCCTTCATTTAGATGTTCTTTTTCCTGTTACGATAATTATTTCCTTCATTTTGATGTTCATTTTCTTGTTAAGATCAATATTTCCTTTCGTTTTGATACTCATTTTCTTTATTTTGATGCTCATTTTCTCGATACGATCTACATTTTCTTCGTTTCGATGCATATTTCCTTCTTTTTATGCTAATTTTCTCATTGCGATCAACATTTCATTCATTTCGATATATAATTCTTTTATTTTGACGCTCATTTTCTTTTACGATAAACATTTTCATCGTTTCGATACTTATTTTCTTAATTTTGATGCTTATTTTCTCATTACGATCAACATTTCCTTCATTTCGATGCATATTTTCGTTATTTTGATGCTCTTTTTCACATTATGATCAATATTTCTTTTGTTTTGATGCATATTTCCTTCATTTTGATGCTCATTTTCTTGTTACGATCAATATTTCCATCGTTTCGATGCATATTTCCTTAATTTTGATGCTCATTTTCTCATTACGGCCAACATTTCCTTATTTTCGATGCATACTTACGTTTTGATGCTTGTTTTCTCGTTATGATCAACATTTTCTTCATTTCAATGCATATTTCCTTCATTTTGATGCTCTTTTTCTTGTAGCGATAAATATTTCCTTCGTTTCGATGCATATTTTCCTTATTTTGAAGCTAATTTTTCGTTACGATCAATATTTTCTTCATTTCGATACTCATTTTCTTCATTTTGATGCTCATTTTCTCGTTACGTTCAACATTTCCTTCGTTACGGTGCATATTTCCTTTATTTTTATGCTCGTTTTCTCATTACGACCAACATTTCCTTTTTTCGATGCATATTTCCTTTATTTTGATGCCTGCTTTCTCATTACGATCAACATTTTCTTTGTTTTGATGAATATTTTTATCATTTTGATGTTTATTTTCTCGTTATGATCAACATTTTCTTCGTTTCGATGCATATTTCCTTAATTTTGATGCTCATTTCCTTAATTTTTATGCTCGTATTCTCGTTATGATCAACATTTACTTCATTTCGATGCATATTTCCTTCATTTGGATGCTCATTTTCTCGTTAGGATCAACATTTCCTTAGTTTCAATGTATATTTCCTTCATTCTGATGCTCATTTTCTTGTTACGATCAACATTTCCTTCATTTTGATGCATATTTCCTTCATTTGATTCTCATTTTCTCGCTACGATCAACATTTCCTTCAATATGATGCATATTTTCTTCATTTTGATGCTCCTTTTCTCTTTATATTTTACTTTATTGACACGACCCACCTTACATAACTTATAACCAAAATACTAATTAATATAAACATCATCATTATATGAATTGTATATAATTTTTTTCGTAATATATTCATAACTAAAATCATAGTTTAACATACGTCACCAGTCTCTGACACCACATCAATTCACACAAACATATGACAATACTTATAATCTTACATAACAAAACATCAGCGGAAATAAACTAAACCCACGGCCTAGCCCAACAGGTCGTCATGTGTACATCCGCTCAAACCCTGAAGGAGTTCCATAGCTTGCAAAATCATATCACAAAGTTCAACATTTATAGGCTCACCTACAATGCATAAACTTGTGAGACAAAAATCTCAGTAAGTAGAAATCATGCATGATAGTGCATGAAAATGAATTTAGTTTTCTATCGCTTATTTCCTAATATTTTTAGTTGGTCTCTTTTAATTTGAAAATTGTTCACGTTGCGAGATCCCCATGACACACTTATGATATGCACCCCAAATGAGCTCAATAGAAACACACAGTGTCATATCAATTTTTTCGATCCCTGAATAAAGTGACACACATAGTGTCAGATTGATTTTTCTAATCCCTGAATAAAGATGAGATGATAAACGACTCGTTGAGTCAACACATGACTCGGATCATCCCGCGATTCCTGAATAAAAGTGAGCCGACAAGCGACTCGTTGAGTCAACACATAACTCGGATCGTCCCGCGATCCCTGAATATGGTAAGTCAACACATGACTCAAACTAATTTTTTGCGGTCCCTGAAAGAGTGCATATATAGTGGCCGCACACACCATTAATATCTTATTAATTTTGGGGAAAATATTTTTCATGATTATGCATGGTATGCAACCAGGGAAATTAAATATGCATCATAAACCATTTGCGACATCAATGTCGACATTTAATCACAATAAAGCAACAACTTAACTTCATTTCACGTAAATCCACTCTTGGAACAACAACTTCACCTCAACCACATAGATTCATTTATAGAATAACAACTTCACCTTGGATCACACGGATCCTTTTTTAAGATAACAACTTCATCTCGGATCACACAGATCTTTATAAACAATATCTTCTCAGATCATATAGATCTATATTCAACAGTTTCCGATCACACAGATCCATATAGGACAGTGATATTATTTAAAATCACATAGATCCACAACTTGTATCGCAAATTTATCACAAATAATTTACAAATAATATTGTTGAATATGAAACATACTTTACCAAAATCACATAAATCCACAGCTTCTATAACAAATTACACCCTAATAATTCATAATATAATTTAACTAATCACAGTTAATACATAACATAATTATCACATATTAATTACAAATAATTCACACACAACATGTTTATGCATTGTAGTTAGACTTTTACTTACCTGGACTTGATAGTAATAATATTATAGACCTCGTGAAGAACTATAACTATCTCTCGTCCCGACATGCTCCTTCCTTCTCCTCTCCTCTTCATCCTCTCTCTCTCTCTCACTCTCTCACTCTCTTTTTCGTTGTTGGTCGCTGTTGTTGCTTCTCAAATATGGGTAATCCCCAATTTATAAGTGAAGGTGGGGGTTGGAGTCCATCTGCCGACTCACAAAACTAAAATCACTCTCAACTTACTAAAAATAATTAGTTATTATTATTACTATATATAGTATATACTATTTATCGTAAATAGATATTATTATTATTATTATTATCCATTATAAATATACGTGCAATACCTATTAACTAAGATATGATATATTTACAAATTAATACACATACGTGTACATTTTATCACCACTATTATTATTATGAGAACACGTGTAATACTTAATAATTAATAAAAATATATTAATACAAATAAAATAATTTAATTATATATCTAAATTATTGCACGTAAATATTTATGCACATATATATTAACATATTGTCACCATTTTTATCACAGATGTCTCAAATAAAATATAAAGATAAATAAAATTTAAAAATAATTTTCACATAATTGCCACGTAATAATCACATAATTATAAAATGCACAACACAAATTAAATTATATTGGCACATGGGTAGTGAGAAGTTCGGGTATCACAGTTACAGTTTTCTTTTCTCTCTCTAAAGTTATTCTCGTCTCCGTCTCTCTACTTCTCTGGTAAGCTCTCCTCGGGCAAGGGGGCTGGTGCCCGGCGTCGCCGGCCCTCACCTGCCCCCCTCGCTTTCTAGCCTTAACTGCTCACATTTTTTAATATTTCCTCTCTTTCGATGGTCTCTCCATCGAATTCTTGCTAGGCTGCTCATGCCCATTCACTCCCGGCTAGCCACTGTTTGGTGCAGCCTTACTATGGCAACATGCCTCCAGCTTCCTACAGCCCTCATGAACTTTACCTTGTTTCATACTTATTATACGTTGTTGTGTCTGCTGCTTCCCTACCTACCAGCATTCTTCTCTTGCTCTATCTCCGGTGACTATCTACATCAAAGGAGGAGGCCGTCGGTAGTTTCTCCACATGGAATCTGGCCCCTGTTTAGGTTCACTTCAACAAGAAGTTACATTCTTTAATGGATGCCATCACTCTATAGATTTATACAGTGGAGTCCTCTTTTTTCCACGGTCTTTAAGCCTAGTTTCTAGAGTTTCACCGGCCGTTTCTTCATTCCTGTGACTATCTCTACAGCTTCAGATGGTCATTCCTTCACGATGGAAAAGAGTTCCTAGATCTTTCTTCATATTTAGACTTGTCGGTTGCTTTTGGTAATGCCGCTGATTAATCGTGGTATTGGCTAGAAAGTTTCGGTGTTGATGGTGACCTTATCTAGGGCATTTATTACTCTTGTCCTTTTTCCTACCTTCCTGGGATTTTCAGCTTTCTCCCATATCCCCACATGCTCCTTTTTTCAAATTCTTTTCCTTTTTGAGAGGTTTCTGCTACCTAACCTTAAGCCTACACCTGTTTTTTATTTTCCACTAGTCCTACTTTCCTTTTCCTTATTTTTTTGGACTTATTCCTACTCTTTCTGCCATTTTTTTGGGTCCCCACTCCAACTCTTTTTGGATTGTTATGGCAGTATCTGTAATTTTTTCTACCATCTCAGCCTCTCTCTACAGGTGAATTCTTCTGCCCTAGTCGTTCCCTCCTTTCTAATGGGTCTGCCACTTTGATAGCTTGATTTCACCGGCTCTCCATTCATGTTGCTCTAGGCTCCATGCTCTATCGTTTTGCAACTCACTTGAGAGTACTCTAGCTAGTCGACTTATATCTTTCGATCACTCACACAGCAGTTTGTTGATGGCTAGCCTCGAGGCTGTTTTTTCATTAATGCATAGGAACTTATTATCACACCTTATTCCATTCATCTTCATAAGAAGGCTCTCTTTCGATTTTGAGTTGGCTACGGCTTAAATGGTGTTTATGAAGTTCCCTAACAAAGGGGGAGTGGGGCTACTCACTCCGGCATGGCATCTTTCTTCCTATAGCTTCTCGCCAACATAAGCCCGTTTGCTAATCACATAGCCTGAGATCAGCCCCTTCGTTTTTGCTCCACTCCACAACCCATCGGTAGTTTCGGTCCATCACTTAGCTGTTGCTCTTGGATACCTCCCATGGGCAGCTCGTTCTCAACACTCCGGTTTACTCACCAATCTTCAATGGAGTTTCAGCACCGTCCAGCAGCCTTCGTTCACAATCCATGGCAAGCCTGCAGGAGTTCCTTTAGTTCAACCATTATGCTGCAATTTCTATTATTTTTTCCTGTTGAATTTTCTTGGATCACCTATTTGATTCTCTTCTTTTTACTTAATTTATCAGCCATCCCCTGTGTAGTTCTTAGATATATTTGACGAGTATGGTTATTTTTTTCTTTGATGAAGCCGCTTGTTTGGTCCTCTTTCTCGCCTCTTGTTTGGCTACTCCAATGATCATTTTCTTGATCATCCTTTATTTTTCTTTTTTTGTTCTTTTTCTTTTCCTTTTTCAGATATTAATTCCTAGTTTGATGCTCCTTTTCTCTTTACTATCATCATTTCCATCATTACGAGCGTATTTTCTTCATTTTGATGCACATTTTTATTGGCGTTCGATCGTTTGGTTAACGTGGACTATTAGGGTTCCATACGATTCTATATCAGTGAAAACAAGAACATAAAATCATATTACCTTTCACCAAGGTATGTTGAAGAAGAAGGGAATTCTCGTCGGCAGCATGCGTAGCCTCACGGTTTAGGCATAACTTTCTCATCCGATCTCCGATTTGAGTGATTTTTGGGCCAAAACGATCCTCTCTTCCATGGCTTTTCAATGATATACCACACGATCAGTTTGAAGTTACAAAAAATTTTAGAAAATTGTGGAAGTTGACGAACAGTAGCAGCAAACGACCTCGTGATCTTCTACTGTATTCCCAAGTCCAATCTTGACGTCGTGTGGGCGACGATCTTCAAGTTCCTCTCAACCTTTTGTTCCCTTTCCCTTCTCATGGTTAGATGTGGATAACTTATTAGGGTTTTCGGACAGCTAAGATGACTTATATATGGGATACAACAAGGACCAGGAAGAGAAATTAGAGTCGGACCTCCATTGGTCAAATGATTGCATCTTATAATTTATTTATATGTTCAATGCCATAGTCCACTTACTTTATACTGTAGATAAAATGTTGTGCGACAACTCACGAAAAATCATATTATTGGTTTCCTTATAAAATATAAAAGATGCTCACAACCGAAATAGACGGGGACTCTCTATCGGGATGGTTGTAGTATGATTTGGTATTAGTTTGTCTTGATTATAGAATCACATTAGTTCACTTTGTGTGTATTGAGCAGGACCACTTGAGATCATTCGACTTATACTAACTATATAGGAGAACTTTATCTCAGTTATTATGGATGTTTGTACTCTTAATCCTTATACAATAACCTCGACACGTAAGGTAATATGTATTTCTTTGATTTATCAATGGGTGAGATTTACAAGTAATTAAATCAACAAAATCGGTGAGTTGGGAAATAGTGATATCTCTATAGTGTGCTGTTGATTGTAGAAGGAATCCGTGTCCTATGAAATAGGTTGATGATGTCCCCTTGAGGAGCTCATAAGGATTATCATATAAACCCTGCAGGTGGACTTATTCCGGCATGAATGAGGTTGAGTGGTACTACTCTTGGATGAGATATTAATTAATAGAGTTGTCAGTAACTTAATTAATTATTGGGCATTATATATCTTAAACATGAGGAGACTAACTGCCTCATAATAAGGAGCCCAAAATATAATTTTGGGATTAGAGCGGCAGTACAATAATAATATATTAGCGGAATATATTATTATTAATATTGGACTTAAGTAAAAGTTTTGGGCTAAACTTGGATATTTTAGCCCAATGGAGACCTGACTCTAATTTCTCCTCCTGGTCCCTTCTGTAGCCAATATTTAAGTCATCTTAGCTATCCAGAACCCTAATAATCTGCGCCTAACATATGACAGAAATAGGGAGGAAGCAGATTGAGAAGATCTTGAATATCGTCGCTCACACGATGTTAAGATTGGACTTGGGAATACAGTAGAAGATCAAGATGTTATTTTCTGCAGTTGTTCAACCTCTATATCTAACCCTGGTGAAAGGTAATATGATTTTATACTCTTGCTTCCGTTGATATAGAATTGCATGAAACTCTAACGGTTCACGTTAACCAAACAATTGAATGCCAATAATTGGTATTAGAACTTCAGTTTTGTGGTGAAACATGACACGTTAGGCTATGGTTTATGTGTGATTATGTGATTTATTTATGAATTAGAATCGTATGAGAATTAAGGTTTGGTATAGTTGCTTTATCCATGAAAACCCTATAAATATATCGCACGATGGTGATGTGATGTCCGATGGTGAAAGATCGACGGATGTTTTCTACTTTTTGTTGGAGCCCAAAAGGCGGACACGCTAGCGTGTATAAGGTACACACAGAGACGTGCATGCTGTCGACTTTCTGGGATCATTGGCGAGCGACAGTCACAGTGGGCCTTGCGAAGTCTATACAGTGTCACGCATTGTGATAGGAAGGTTGGCGTGCCGGAATCACATGGGGGCGTGCGAAGGGCACTCGTCCCTAGCAGGCTTGCACGTTGGTGGCTGGGCATGAGGTGCATGTCATCATATGTGCTGACAGGCAGTCGGCATGATGGCGCACTAGTGGCGTGAGGTACCACGCATGGTGGCTTAGCATGCAGGATACCGTGCGATTGACATGACATGAGACGACACAGGGCAAGAGCGTAGCTGGCATGGTTTCAGGTGGGTAATGCGGTTGCAGGCAGGGAGTGCGGTTGCATGCG
The DNA here is from genome assembly GCA_023678885.1 of Pogostemon cablin. Lineage (NCBI taxonomy): Eukaryota > Viridiplantae > Streptophyta > Magnoliopsida > Lamiales > Lamiaceae > Pogostemon > Pogostemon cablin. Next base: position 21,347,512 of record CM042981.1, read on the forward strand.
GTCAGGGCCACTAAGGTTGTGCTGATCACGTCGGGCCTAGGACACATGTCACTGGATGATCACGACCGATGAGGAATGCACACGGTTGGCAGCTATCGGCGAACGGGTGTCAACTCAACGCAGCATGATTCCGGCTGGTGGCGCATTAGCAGTGCGTGGCTGGGTGCAGTTGGCATGACATGGAGCTTGTACAGTGGATGGCTGACATACGCGATGAGTGCAGGGTTCCGCGCACGACAGTGTGCTTGGCGCGCAAGGCAGCTTGGCTCGGTAGTGATCATGAAGGCGGGCTGGCGCATGGATCTTTGCACGATGGCATGTAGGGGCACATGGATTGGCGCACGAATGATTGCACGAAGATGAATGGAAGTCATGTCGGCTGCACGAGAGCTTGCTGCTCACTCTAAGGTGTGCACGAGGACGTGTTTCAGTGCGTGGAAGCACGTTCGTTAGTGGCCGAGCATGGAGTCTGCAGCGCTGCACAGTACTAAATCTAGAAGAAACTCGTGAAGACTGGCTTCTGATTTTCAAATTTTGTGCATTGTCCGTATTCGTGCTTGGTGGCGAACAATCGAATTTGCTGATATATAACTACTTATAATTGATTTTCTAATTATTGTTATATATGTATGCATGTTCTAAGTGAGTTACTTCTTTAAATTGCTGTAATAGGAGCATGCTAGGTTGCTATTTTATTATTGAATATTATATGCATGTAAAAACCCAAGGTGTTAAATAAATAAGTGGGAGAGGGGATTGGTAATAAATTCTCGTGGCTTCCATTATTAGCTTGTAAGTGATGTGAATAAACTTGCGTGTCGGCATTAGGGCATTCCTCCCCATCGAATGAGTTTATCCATGGATCACTGGTACAAACTTCTTTAAATAATTATTATTTGTAATGTGATAAATATGAACTTGCGCATTAGCTATAGTGCCTTCCTCCACATCGAATGAGTTTATATGCGGTTCACTAGTACAAACTTATAATTGATGATTGTAGGAAGTTATCCGAGCGTGTGTGTACTTCTCCATCTGTAAGGCACATAAACTTGGGCCGCGGACTCGAGATCAAATAATAGTGTACACTTAGATGCAACAAATAAGTATCCTCTCCATCGGAGTCACTACTGTTATTTGCATGGCTAAGAGGAACCGACTATTAATTATTTTGTCATGAGTTTAGATTGACAAATAAAATTAATGGGTAAAATGTTCTATTGTAAATGTTCTAGTTTGTATACGTCCACACTATCGTGGCATGCAGACTCATGGTGCTTGAGATGTCGGTGGAATTTTATTTTATATTATTTTGAGGGAATCGATATAAATGGATAAATTTGAAGTGTTTGATCTGTTTATTTATTTATGATTCTTAGTATTTTCAAATGGTTTTATTACACTTATTATTAACTAAAAGAAATTATATTTACTTGTCCAAATAGATGATTAGAAAAGAATCATGTTTTTAATCCTTACTGCTTCAAAAAATATAAATGTATTCTCACTAAGAATGCCCTTTGATACCTATTTAAGTCTCTAGTGGAGAGGTAAGAGGTTCATAGAAATATGATGGTCTCATGCGACTCTTCAGATACTTGAATAAGTTAGAAAGGTAAGAGGTCACGGTTGACTTGATGAATGAATTGAAAAACATGGATAGAAATTGAAAGGGAAACCTAGGTCAATTTTGTTCTCCATAATTTGTCTGGATGTTTTGAGCAAGTTTCACCTGAATTACAAGAGGCTGTATTCGGTGGGAAACTTCTTACAAAACATGTGGCGAAGGAAAGCTATTTTCATCAAGAAGTGAACAAGGTTAGAATCTTATTCGCTAATTGTTGAAGCATGATTAGTGATGGTGTTTACTAACAAGATGTGTGTAGATACCGAAATTACTAAATGTCTGCAGTTAAGTGATGATGAGATTATTATAGACATGAGTAAAACTATGAAAGTTTAGCCCAAAACTTATATACTTAAATCCAATAATAATAATATATTCCACTAAAATATTATTATTGCACTGCCGTTCTAATCCCATAATTACGTTATGGCCTCCTTATTATGAGCCCGTTATTCTTCCTATGATTAAGATATACAATGCCCATTAATTAATTAAGTTACAGAAAACTCCATTAATTAATATCTCATCCGAGAGTAGTACCACTCAACCTCATTATCATGCCGGAATAAATTCACCTGCAGGGTTTACATGATAATCCTTATGATCTCCTCAAGGGGACATCATCAACCTATTTAATAGGACACGTATTCCTTCTACAATCAATAGCACACCTAGAGACAGCACTATTTCCCAACTCATCGAGTTTGTTGATTTAATTACATGTAAATCTCACCCATTGATGAATCAAAGAAATACATACTACCTTATGTGTCGAGGTTATTGTATAGGGATTAAGAGCACGAACATCCATAATAACTGAGATCAAGTCATCCGATATAGTCCGTATAAGTCGAATGATCTCAAGCGGTCCTGCTCAGTACACACAAAGTGCACTAATGTGATTCTATAGTCAAGACAAACTAATACCAAATCACACTACAACCATCCCGATAGAGAGTCCCCGTTTATCTTGATTGTGAGCATGTGTTTATACTACATAAGAAAACTGATAATATGATCTTACGCGTGTTATCGCGCAACATATTATCTACAGTATAAAGTAAGTGGACTATTGCATCGGATATACAAATAAATTATGAGACGCAATCATTTGATCATATGATTCTCATTTCAAATAAATTATTATAACATTTTTCATACAAAAAGCTAGACTTTTAGTATACAATCCAACAATTTTCTCATTACAATCAACATTTCCTTCGTTTCGATGCATATTTCTTTCATAGTGATGCTCTTTTTATCGTTACGATCAATATTTCCTTCATTTTGATGCGTATTTCCATCATTATTATGCTCATATTCTCATTACAATCAACATTTCCTTCATTTCGATGCATATTTCCTACATTTTAATGCTCATTTTCTCGTTACGACAAATATTTCCTTCGTTGCGATGCATATTTCCTTCAATTTAATGCTCGTTTTATAGATACGATCAACATTTCCTTCATTTCGATATATATTTCCATCATTTTTATGCTTGTTTTCTCATTTTGATACTTATTTTCTTTATTTTGATGCACATTTTCTCTTTACTATCAGCATTTCCATTGTTTTATTGCATATTTAATTCATTTTGATGCTCATTTTCTCATTACGTTCTACATTTCCTTTGTTACGGTGCATATTTCTTTCATTTTTATGCTCGTTTTCTCGTCACAACCAATATTTTCTTTATTTCAATATATATTTTCTTCATTTGATGCTCATTTTCTCATTACGATCAGCATTTCCATCGTTTTAGTGCATATTAAATTCATTTTTATGCTCATTTTCTCGTTATGTTCAACATTTCCTTCATTACGGTGCATATTTCCTTAATTTTTATGCTTGTTTTCTCGTTACGACCAACGTTTCCTACGTTTCGATGCATATTACCCTCATTTTGATGCTCAATTTCCCATTAAGAACAATATTTTTTGCTTCGATGCATATTTCTTTCATTATGATGCACTTTTTCTGGTTACGATCAACGTTTCTTTCGTTTCGATGAATATTTCCTTCATTTTGATGCTTGTTTTCTCGTTACAATAAATATTTCCTTAGTTTTGATGCATATTTCCTTTATTTTGATGCTCATTTTCTCATTAAGATCAATATTTCCATCATTTTGATGCGTATTTTATTCATTTTGATGCTCATTTTCTCATTACTATCAAGATTTCCTTCATTATGATGCATATTTCTTTCTTTTTTATGCTCATTTTCTCGTTACGACAAATATTTCCTTCGTTTTGATGTATATTTACTTCATTTTGATGCTCATTTTCTCATTACGATCAATATTTCCTACTTTTCGATGCATATTTCCTTCATTTTGATGCTCATTTTCTCGTTACGATCAACATTTCCTTTGTTCCGATGCATATTTCCTTCATTTTGATGCTCATTTTTTCGTTACGACCAATATTTCCTTCATTTCAATACTCATTTTCTTCATTTGATTCTTATTTTCTTTTTACGATCAATATTACCTTCGTTTCTATGCATATTTCTTTCATTTTAATACTTATTTTCTCGTTACGATCAACATTTCCTTTGTTTCAATGCATATTCCCTTCATTTTGATGTTTATTTTCTCATTACGATCAATATTTCCTTCATTTCGATGCATTTTTCCTTCATTTTGATGCTCATTTTCTCGTTGCGTTTAATATTTTCTTTGTTTCGATGCATATTATCTTAATTGTGGTGCTCATTTTCTCATTACGATCAACATATCCTTCATTTACGATGCTAATTTACTTAATTTTTATGCTCATATTCTCATTTCAATCAACATTTCCTTCATTTCGAAGCATATTTTCTTCATTTTGATACTAATTTTCTCATTACGACAAACATTTCCACCATTTCGATGCATATTTCTTTCATTTTGATGCTCATTTCCTCATTACGATCAACATTTCCATTGTTTAGATACATATTTCCTTAATTGTGATGCTTATATTCCCATTATGATCAACATATTCTTCTTTTTTATGCTAATTTCCTTAATTTTTATCCTCATATTCTCGTTACGATTGCATTTCCTTGGTTTCGATGCATATTTCCTTCATTTTGATGCTCATTTTCTCATTACGATCAATATTTCCATCGTTTCGATGCATATTTTCTTCATTTTAATATTTCTTTTCTCGTTACGACCAATATTTCCTTCGTTACGATGCATATTTCCCTCATTTATATGCTCATTTTCTCGTTACAAAAAATGTTTCATACGTTTAGATGCATATTTCCCTTATTTTTATGCTAGTTTTCTCATTACGATAAACATTTCTTTCGTTTCTATGCATATTTCCTTCATTTTGATGTTCTTTTCCTTGTTGTGATAAGCATTTCCTTCGTTTCGATGCATATTTCCTTCATTTTGATGCTTATTTTTTCGTTACGATCAACATATCCTTCATTTTGATGCTAATTTCCTTAATTTTTATGCTCATATTCTCGTTACGATCAATATTTTCTTAGTTTCGATGCATAATTCCTTCATTTTATTGCTCATTTTCGCATTACGACAAACATTTTATCATTTCGATGCATATTTCCTTCATTCTGATGCTCGTTTTTGCGTAACAATCAAAGTTTCCTTTGTTTCGATGCATATTTCCTTCATTTTGATGCTTATTTTCTTGTTTTGATACTTATTTTCTTTATTTTGATGCTCATTTTCTCTTTATGATCAACATTTCCATCATTTCAATGTATATTTAATTCATTTTAATGCTAATTTCTCATCACGTTCAATATTTCCATCGTTACGGAGCATATTTCCTTCATTTTTATGCTTTTTTCTCGTAACGACCAATATTTTCTTTGTTTCAATGCATATTTCCTTCATTTTGATGCTAGTTTTCTCGTTACGATCAATATTTCCTTCATTTAATTCGATTCATATTTCCGTCATTTTTATGCTCCTCTCGTTACGTTCAATATTTTCTTCATTTCGATGCATATTTACGTCATATAGATGCTCCTTTTCTTGTCACGATCAATATTTCCTTCGTTTCGATGCATATTTCCTTTATTTTGATATTTATTTTCTCGTTACAATCAACATATCTTTCGTTCTAATGTGTATTTCCTTCAATTTGATGCTCATTTTCTTGTTACAATCAACATTTCCTTCATTTCAATGCATATTTCCTTCATTTTGATTCTTGTTTTCTCGTTACGATCATCATTCCCTTCGTTACAATGCATATTTCCTTCTTTTTGATGTTCATTTCTCGTTACGATCAATATTTTCTCTGTTTCGATGCATGTTTTCTTCATTTGGATGCTCATTTTATCGTTATGCTCAACATTTCCTTCATTTCGATGCATATTTCCTTCATTCTGATACTCATTTTCTCGTAACGATAAACATTTCCTTTGTTATGTTGATTATTGCCTTCAATTTGATGCTTATTTTCTCGTTTCGATTAATATTTCCTTCATTTCGATGCATATTTTCTTCATTTTGTTGCTCGCTTTCTCGTTACGATCAATATTTCCTTCATTTCGATACATATTTCTACCATTTTTATGCTTGTTTTCTCATTTCGATACTTATTTTCTTTATTTTGATGCACATTTTCTCTTTACTATCAGCATTTCCATTGTTTTATTGCATATTTAATTCATTTTGATGCTCATTTTCTCGTTACGTTCTACATTTCCTTTGTTACGGTGCATATTTCTTTCATTTTTATGCTCGTTTTCTCGTCACAACCAATATTTTCTTCATTTCAATATATATTTTCTTCATTTTGATGCTCATTTTCTCATTAGGATCAGCATTTCCATCGTTTTAGTGCATATTAAATTCATTTTTATGCTCATTTTCTCGTTATGTTCAACATTTCCTTCATTACGGTGCATATTTCCTTGATTTTTATGCTTGTTTTCTCGTTACGACAACATTTCCTACGTTTCGATGCATATTACCCTCATTTTGATGCTCAATTTCCCGTTACGAACAATATTTTTTTGCTTCGATGCATATTTCTTTCATTATGATGCACTTTTTCTGGTTACGATCAACGTTTCTTTCGTTTCGATAAATATTTCCTTCATTTTGATGCTTTTTTTCTCGTTACAATCAATATTTCCTTAGTTTCGATGCATATTTCCTTCATTTTGATGCTCATTTTCTCATTAAGATCAATATTTCCATCATTTTGATGCGTATTTTATTCATTTTGATGCTCATTTTCTCGTTACGATCAAGATTTCCTTCATTATGATGCATATTTCTTTCTTTTTTATGCTCATTTTCTCGTTACGACAACTATTTCCTTTGTTTTGATGTATATTTACTTCATTTTGATGCTCGTTTTCTCATTACGATCAATATTTCCTACTTTTCGATGCATATTTCCTTCATTTTGATGCTCATTTTCTCGTTACGATCAACATTTCCTTTCTTCCGATGCATATTTCCTTCATTTTGATGCTCATTTTGTCGTTACGACCAATATTTCCTTCATTTCAATACTCATTTTCTTCATTTGATTCTTATTTTCTTTTTACGATCAATATTACCTTCGTTTCGACGCATATTTCTTTCATTTTAATACTCATTTTCTCGTTACGATCAACATTTCCTTTGTTTCAATGCATATTCCCTTCATTTTGATGTTTATTTTCTCATTACGATCAATATTTCCTTCATTTAGATGCATTTTTCCTTCATTTTGATGCTCATTTTCTCGTTGCGTTTAATATTTTCTTTGTTTCGATGCATATTATCTTAATTGTGGTGCTCATTTTCTCATTACGATCAACATATCCTTCGTTTACGATGCTAATTTACTTAATTTTTATGCTCATATTCTCATTTCAATCAACATTTCCTTCATTTCGAAGCATATTTTCTTCATTTTGATACTAATTTTCTCATTATGACAAACATTTCCACCATTTCGATGCATATTTCTTTCATTTTGATGCTCATTTCCTCATTACGATCAACATTTCCTTTGTTTAGATACATATTTCCTTAATTGTGATGCTTATATTCCCATTATGATCAACATATTCTTCTTTTTGATGCTAATTTCCTTAATTTTTATCCTCATATTCTCGTTACGATTGCATTTCCTTGGTTTCGATGCATATTTCCTTCATTTTGATGCTCATTTTCTCATTACGATCAATATTTCCATCGTTTCGATGCATATTTCCTTCATTTTAATGTTTCTTTTCTCGTTACAACCAATATTTCCTTCGTTACGATGCATATTTCCCTCATTTTATGCTCATTTTCTCGTTACAAAAAATGTTTCATACGTTTAGATGCATATTTCCTTCATTTTTATGCTAGTTTTCTCGTTACGATAAACATTTCTTTCGTTTCTATGCATATTTCCTTCATTTTGATGCTCTTTTCCTTGTTGTGATAAGCATTTCCTTCGTTTCGATGCATATTTCCTTCATTTTGATGCTTATTTTTTCGTTACGATCAACATATCCTTCATTTTGATGCTAATTTCCTTAATTTTTATGCTCATATTCTCGTTACGATCAATATTTTCTTAGTTTCGATGCATAATTCCTTCATTTTATTGCTCATTTTCGCATTACGACAAACATTTTATCATTTCGATGCATATTTCCTTCATTTTGATGCTCGTTTTCGTGTAACAATCAAAGTTTCCTTTGTTTCGATGCATATTTCCTTCATTTTGATGCTTATTTTCTTGTTTTGATACTTATTTTCTTTATTTTGATGCTCATTTTCTCGTTATGATCAACATTTCCATCATTTCAATGTATACTTAATTCATTTTAATGCTAATTTCTCATCACGTTCAATATTTCCATCGTTACGGAGCATATTTCCTTCATTTTTATGCTCTTTTCTCGTAACGACAAATATTTTCTTTGTTTCAATGAATATTTCCTTCATTTTGATGCTAGTTTTCTCGTTACGATTAGGGATGGCAATTTGGGCCCGGCCCGCCCCGGCCCGCCCCTAAAATATAAAATTTTTTATTTAAAATATTTATTATATAATATAATTTATTAATTTATATTAAATATTATACATACATTTTTATTTAACTTAAATAAAAAAATCATATATAGGAATTATATATAACTATTACAAAATATTTTATTACAATATTATATATATCATTGAATATATAATGTAATAAAATAATTTTAAAAATGAAAATAAAGTTTAATTATTTAATTTAAAATTTAAATTTACTTCATTTTATTTTAATTTAAAATTTTCTATTTGAATTTATTATAATTTAAAAAAAAAAAAAAAAAATGGGGCGGGGCGGACCTGCTCCGCATAGGGACGGGCACGGGGCGGGACGGGGCGGGGAAAAAGGGGCACGGGGCGGGGAAAAAGGGGCACGGGGCGGGGCGGGCCACCTAGGTACCCGGCCCGATCCGCCCCATTGCCATGCCTAGTTACGATCAATATTTCCTTCATTTAATTCGATTCATATTTCCTTTATTTTTATGCTCCTCTCGTTACGTTCAATATTTTCTTCATTTTGATGCATATTTACGTCATATAGATGCTCCTTTTCTTATCACGATCAATATTTCCTTCGTTTCGATGCATATTTCCTTTATTTTGATATTTATTTTCTCGTTACAATCAACATATCTTTCGTTCTAATGTGTATTTCCTTCAATTTGATGCTCATTTTCTTGTTACAATCAACATTTCCTTCATTTCAATGCATATTTCCTTCATTTTGATTCTTGTTTTCTCGTTACGATCATCATTCCCTTCGTTACAATGCATATTTCCTTCTTTTTGATGTTCATTTCTCGTTACGATCAATATTTTCTCTGTTTCGATGCATGTTTTCTTCATTTGGATGCTCATTTTATCGTTATGCTCAACATTTCCTTCATTTCGATGCATATTTCCTTCATTCTGATACTCATTTTCTCGTAACGATAAACATTTCCTTTGTTATGTTGATTATTGCCTTCAATTTGATGCTTATTTTCTCGTTTCGATTAATATTTCCTTCATTTCGATGCATATTTTCTTCATTTTGTTGCTCGCTTTCTCGTTACGATCAATATTTCCTTCATTGCGATGCATATTTTCCTCATTTTTATGCTCGTTTTCTAGTTACGACAAACATTTCCTTCATTTAGATGCATATTTCTTTTTTTATGCTAGTTTTCTCATTACGATCAATATTTCCTTCGTTCCTATGCATATTTTCTTCATTTTGATGCTCTTTTTCTAGTTATAATAAATATTTCCTTTATTTCGATGCATATTTCCTTTATTTTGATGATCATTTTCTCGTTACGATCAATATCTCCTTCGTTTTGAAACCCATTTTCTTCATTTAGGTGTTCATTTTCTCGATACGATCAATATTTCCTTGTTTCGATGCATATTTCCTTAATTTTGATACTCATTTTCTCGTTACGATCAATATTTCCTTCGTTTCGATGCATGTTTCCTTCATTTTGTTGCTAGTTTTCTCGTTATGATCATCATTTCCTTCGTTACGATGCATATTTTCTTCACTTTGATGCTTATTTTCTCATTAAGATCAACATTTCCTTCGTTTTGATGCATATTTCCTTTATTTTAACGCTCTTTTTTTGTTACAATAAACCTCTCCTTCGTTTCGAGGCATATTTTCTTCATTTTGATGCTCATTTTATCATTACAATTAACATTACCTTCGATTCAATACTCATTTTCTTCATTTCGATGCTCATTTTCTTAATACAATCTACATTTCCTTCATTTTGATGCATATTTTCTTCATTTTATGCTAATTTTCTCGTTGAGATCAACATTTCCTTAATTTTGATGCTCATTTTCTCGTTACGATCAATATTTCCTCTGTTTCGATGCATATTTCCATCATTTTGATGCTCATTTTCTCATTACGATCAACATTTCCATTATTTCGATGCATATTACCTTTATTTTGATGCTCATTTTCTCATTTTGAGCAACATTACCTTCGTTATGATGCATATTTCCTTCATATTTATGCTCGTTTTCTCGTTATGACAAATATTTCATTTTTTTCGATTCATATTTCCTTCATTTTGATGCTCGTTTTCTCGTTGTGATCTACATTTCCTTCGTTTCGATGTAAACTATTTTGGCCGTTGAAATTACGTAAAAATATTTTTTTATGCTATTTTTTAAAGTTCCAGAAAATTCATTATTCCTTAACAAATTTGGAACTCCTCATATTTTCATGTTTCCAATTATTTATTTACTAATAAACTTACTCACCACCTTTATTGCAATGCTTCTTAATTATTTTGGCCGTTAAAATTACCTAAAAATTCTTTTTTAATATTATTTTTGAAAGTTCTAGAAAAATCCATATTTCTTAACAAATATGGAACTCCTCGTATTTTCATGTTTTAATCATTTATTTTCTAAAAAAACATGCTCACCACCTATATTTCAATGCTTCTTAACTATTTTGGCCATTTAAATTGCATAAAATACTTTTTTGTTGTTTTTTAAAGTTCAAGAAAAATCCTTATTCCTTAACAAATTTGAAATTCCTCGTATTTTCATGTTTCCATCATTTATTTACTAAAAAAAAATATTCCCACCTATATTTCATTACTTTTAAAAAAAAAGATGTTGTTGCTCTCTCTAGTAAATTCTCTCTACCCTCTCTCTAAAATTTTCTAGGGTTGCCGTTGTTTGCCATAGAGGCTCCGTCGCCGTCCGGCGAGCTCCCAGTCGACCCTTTTGTCCAATTCCTTAAATTGGACGAGGCTTGTGAATGCTTCCCTTGGCTGATAGACTACTCGTCAATACACAGAATTCCAAACTCGCTGCTGATCAATCCTCCGTGCCACCCTTTGTGGCTGATCAACCCTTCGTGCCGCCCATGACTTCATATGGGATGGAGGCACAGCCTGGTGAGGGTACCTCCCAACCATCACCCCCTTTGCCTGAACAGATTTCTGAACGGGCTACTTTTGCCACAAACCCTTGGTTTGAGGCACTGCTTCATAAAAATCGTGCGTATGCTGGTAAAACAATACCAGCAAGTAATGGATCTGACAGACTTCATTTGGGATTGCATGCTGACCCCACCAGACAGGGCCGTAACGACCATGTAAACACAACTCCGCTGCCTGATAGCCCTAACTTGCAGGATACATCACCTGCTTTTAATGCACAAAGGAATCTAACCTTAATACGCAGGAGGCTCCTCCGAGCCACACCACTGATTGATCTTCCCCGATCAAGAATCATACCGATCCTAGATCGTATACATCAAAAGTTAGCAGTAATGTCGATCATGTCTCGTAGATCAAAATGGCCATATGCAAAGGGCCTTTCCCAGGCCCTGTGGCGAGGCCACTGGATAAAACAGGTGATATCCATACTTTATCAATTAATCCTGATTTATATGATAATCGTACAAAGATTTTTACATAATTCGTGATAATCAGGATACTTAATGCAAAAGGAACCAAGCCTCAGACCCAAATGGAAATTGATTCGTTGATTGCAAAGGTCTATAATTTAAAGAAGAAATTGATCATCCCTATTGGGAGAGGATATTATTCTGTATGGTTCTCATACGGTAACCAAAAGGTTCAGATGTTAAAGAAAAGATTCTTTGATGTTGGTGAGACACAGTTGCGCAACAGCAATGGACTCCAACTTTCAACCCATACAACGTCAAATCGTCCTTGATATCAGTCTAGATTCGTATATATGAATTGCCTATGGAGCTGTGGCATGAGGAGGTGATTAAACATATTGCTGGGGCAGTTTGTACTCCCATACATATCGACGATAGAGCGCTTAATGGTTCCATTGGGCATTTTGCAAGAGTTCTAGTGGAGGCTGATGTTCAGGAAGATTTGCCCAAGTTCATGAACATTGATATGTCTGAAACCAACATTTGGATCTCTTTTGGATACAAAAACATCACGGAGTATTATAAATTCTTCCACATCCTCGGACATTCCGTGGATGAATGCTTTAAAAAGAAGGGGAAGAAAGAATCTAGAAAAAGGAAACAAGCCCCAAAACGACATATGGATTCTGAAGGTTATGTGCATCCTAAAAATGCATGGGTGTGAAAGGAGAAAGTTGATGAACAGGTAGATCCTGCACCTGTTGAGGTACATAATAAATTCCAGGACCTTGAGGAGGAAGATCAGGATGATAATAAAATCAGTGGTAAGGAGGATAACTCGAAGAAAGAGAAGGATGAAGGGAAAGAAAGAGTCTCAAATCGGATGATGTGGAAACTTCAGAGGATGATAGGGAAGCAGATAAGGAAGAATTTCAGGCTTCTGAGAATAAGCTGGCACTAATGGCTGTTAATACGGAGCCTGTTCCCTATGCTATTGCTAGCCCTACCAATGATGATCACGATCCACATAATTTAAAGCGTTCTTTGGTTTTACACTAGGAACCACATTCAGTGATTGGTACTGCCAATAGTACCTCCCATTTTGTTCGTACAGACGCTCCTCTAACAAGGACATGCACTCTGGGGGTCAAACATGTACCTTCAGACACCAAGATTACTAAGAAAATGAGCTCTACAGCCACAAAGGATTGGAAGGATTTGAAAAAACCGCCGAAGCACGGTCAGGTCAAACGTAAGTAATAAAAGCTCTATTCTGTAATATTCAAGGGATTGGGAATGAGGCTTTCCAAATGACCCTTAAACAGCTTTACGTACGACAGAACCCCTTATGGTCAGTCATTGCTGAGCCAAAGGTATTGATTTGTGCCATCCCCTCTCATTTTTAGAGCAATACGCATTTTTCTCTTATGGGTGTTAATCAGCGGACGGATGCTCGACCCAACTTGGGGGTATTCTGCAATCCGTCTTACATTTCAAATGCTCGGATTAATTATTGTTGCGTGTTTTTGAATTCACACAAATAAATCCCTAAGTGTAGGGATATCGACTGTAGCAACAGGCAACCAAGTTTTAATATCGAATTCTGGGGATGATAAATTATCTATTGTTTATATTCACTAAATTATATAAGACATGTGAAAAATTCAATTGTTCAATAATTATTAAACTAATGATTACTTGAAAAATTAAATAAAAGCAATGAAATAAAATACAAAAATTCAAGAATGAGAAATATTAGCTTTAGAGGTTCTGTATTAAGCTAATTAATTCAACACTTTGATGGTCGGGTTGAATTCCTATAGATACTTATGGAAAAGTCAATAACTTTACTAATCCACTTATTTGGTCTAAGCAAATTAGTAATTTATCTGGTCCATCTCCTATGACTTTAGCTTAATAAACTTATCTCCCTCTCTAGGTACTTACTATATTATCCCCTCCCTCGTCATGTATTAGAACTAATATGTATTTCCTTTTTAGGTACTATAATTTTATTACCTAATTTCCTTAATATTAATCATATGACATTTCATCAATATCAATAACATCCATTGCAATTTCTATGTCTAATAAGCTAAAGAATCAGTTCAACTATTTTAACTTATATAAAATTACCAAATAATTCAATTGTGCACACAAGTTATAATTATCCTAAGTATTAGTCAATATCACGAAACAACCACAAACGTTACACAATTTAAATTAAATAGTCTCCAAGAAATTCATAGAAAAATAAATAAACATTCTACAAGTTTTGAACCATCATCAAGTATCAAATAAAGAATAATTTAATCCATCTAACACTAGAAATACAAAAAGTATTTACCCCATGAAGTTACAAGCAACTTCTAAGGGTGTAAGAAAGATCTTACCACAATTCATATTTATTGAAAGGAAATTAAGTTCAAAGATAAAACCCTAGATTGAAGAATTGTTGATGCCCTTCTCTCCTTCTCCTCCAATTGTATGATCCCCCCTCCTTGAATGACACACACCGGAATGATGGAGTGAATGGGTAGAATTTTTAGTGTACGATTGTATATGGTGATGGATTTCTGGATGGTGCAGTCGCGATCCCTGTCGCCAGTTCTCTTTCTGTCGTGAAGTGTGTTCTGCTTCCAACAGGATGTGTCGTGTGTTTCGGGCTTGGGATCCTCTTACGGTAATTTCACACAACATCATAAAATATGTAGCACATGTGTTGGTGGCCCTCTTTATTCAATAAGTTAGCATTATGGTGTAATATACTCACATCAAACACTACGCATTGGCCCACGAGTCAACTCCTTGCCCATTACTTTGAAAATTCCAATTCTTCATTAATAATCAACTTGGGCCCACCATTAAATTTGCTCCCATTATGTGCACGTGAGTTAATTGCCATAAATAATTAGTCTCTAACTATGGCTCACTTGTAATTCTCTACACACACTTTGCACTAATATTCAATTTCCACCTTAATTTATCATTAAAAACTGTAAAATCTCGACAATATTCGTGAAGTCATAGAAATTAATAAATAAATGATAAACTTCACAAAAAATGCTAAAATAATACAATAATCGTATGGAAACGCCCTATGTAAGCGCGAATTTTCATGCTTAACAAACTCCCCAAACTTAACTATTGCTCGTCCTGAGGCAATAAAAAGAATAAAAGAAAAATAGGACGTGACATATGATTATATTGGTTCCAGAAAATTTTAAGAAAAATAAATTCAAACCAATCAAGTAAATAAGCATGTGATACATTACAAAAATCATTACTAACTAGATTATTGCCTTGGTACATGGAAACTCACTAGGATATATGTATCGCTCAAACTCTCAAGTATATGGCTTCAAGACACTCAACATGACTTAACTGCGGTGTTTAACCATAGGCTTCCCCATTGTCTCAACTCTCCTTTTACTTGTAGCTAGAAAAATTATGGATAAAAAAGGACTTTGTATTTGGTTGTAATGTTAGGCTCTTTGGTTAAGGTAGGAAATATATGGACAATGTGACTCAAATAGTAGAGAATTAAAGTTAGAGATTTTCTCATATACTGCGGACATTAAACATTTTAAAGCATCTCCAATTTTAACTCTTCTCATTCTTTTCAATACACACAATTTTTATTCCTTCTCCGCCTTCAAGCACAATAATTTTTTCCTTTTATTCTCTCAGGGTACCAGTTTCAGGCACTATCCCATAAATTTATTTTTTATAGCTCTTCGTGGCCTCTAAATTTTATTTTTTTTATAACATGACCTTCATCACTTTTTCAGCTCCAAATATTTTCACCCTTTCCAAACTTTCACAGGCTCAATAACAAACTTTGATAGCATTTAATTCTCTACTAAATATAAGAAATTCAAAAGCTCAAGTAGGATATGAAAGTGGCTATTTTTTGTAGGTTGCCAAAGAAATAAGGCTTTAAGCTCAAAAGGGCTAACTACAGATAAATAATTATTTGGTAGGGAATTATTTGGTTAAGTAACTTAAAAATTCATAAATGGCCTTAATCATTTCCAAAATCTACTAGACTATTCTCGAATATTCAAGGAGACTCAGGGAAAGTTCTAGAAACACATCACAATTAATCAAGAGACTCTCAATAATTTAACAATCATGCATTAAAATATTCATGATTTTCAAAGGCTCAAAAGCTCACTAGGTATAAAATAATTCCAACAACCAAAGATATCTAGCAATTCATGATTTATGCAACAACACAATTTCATCCATCTAATCAATAAGAATTTTCAAGTTAAGCATAAAAATATTTCATCATAAACTAAATCATGTCACATACCTAAAATTCTATCAGAAGTATTCAAGTTCATGGATCAGTCAACAGAAAATTACGCTTCTCATACCACAGCATGCAAACCATAATCACTCAACTCAAAAGGTTAGCATACTTACCTCGGCTAACAGCCTCTCTCAGTAATCTGCTCTCCAAATCAAAAGAAAAATTTCAAGAAACCACCTCCTCCTCCCCAAACTTATTTTCATAGAATATCAAAATAAGTTCAAGAAAAAGTATAGGGGTATTGAAATACAAAAATATAAAGTAAAGAATAATGAGAGAAAAGAGAGAATAAAATATTTACCTCATATGAGTAGCAACCGACTTCTACGTCCTTTCTAGCTCATGAACAAACATCCGAATCAAAAGAATCCAACATCAAGCATCCCATTACCAATCAAACATCAGGAGAAAACTCATACTCAACCAATCATCAACAAAATCATTACCTCCAATCTCTAGGGTACTCACACAACAAGACACTATGAAGAAAATTTTATCTCCAGTGCATATGAGACAAGGTAAGAGCATCACCCTTCCCCCAAACTTATTTCGAACAAAGTTAGAAAATAAGTTTGAAAAAGATGTGATTGCCTTAAGCGAAATCATGCACCAATGATAAAATTTCTAACACACAACACGAAATAAAATAAAATAAAATTAAATTAAAGCAAATAAAATGGGAGAGTAGCCCCCAACAGGCGCTTATTTTTAACGTCGTTGAGCACGACGTGATGTACATTCAATGCAAGCGATCAAGAAAAAGAACTTCCCTATCTTGTGGCGGCTTGTAGTGCTTCAAATGATGATAATTAGCCACAAAGATATCTCCGTTCTTATCTTTCAACTCAAAGCTTCTTCCTCCACATGCTCTATGAGCCACGAACGGTCCCATCCACTTAGATTTTAGCTTGCCTGCAAAAATTTTCAAACGAGAATTAAACAACAAAACCTCATCTCCTTCATGGAACTCCTTATGGCGAATCTTAGCATTGTGCCACTTCTTCACTCTCGTCTTATAGATCTTTGCATTTTCATAAGCCCTCTCTCTGAATTCATCAAGCTCATTGATATGGGTCATTCGCAGTTCCTTTGCATCAGTCAAACTAAAATTCAATTTCCTTATTGCCCAATAAGCTCTATGCTCAATCTCAACCAGAAGGTGACACAATTTCCCATAAACTATCTGAAATGGCAACATCTCCAAGACGGTCTTGTAGGCGGTTCTGAAACCCCATAAAGCCTCATCCAACTTCAATGCCCAATCTTTCTTACTCACTCCAACCGTCTTCTCCAACACCTGTTTCACCTGCCTATTTGAGACCTCGGCTTGCCCATTTGCTTGAGATTGATAAGGTGTTGCCACCCTATGTTTCACATCATAGGCCTTTAATACTTTCTCCATCAATTTATTGACGAAGTGTGTCCCTCCGTCACTAACAAGCACCCTAGGTACTCCAAATCTCGAAAATATGTCCATTTTCAGAAAATTCTGCACTACTCTAGCATCATCCGTCTTTGTTAGAATTGCTTCCACCCACTTCAAGACGTAATCGACATCTAGAAGGATGTAGAGGAATTATTAGATGGGGGAAAATGTCCCGTAAAATCGATCCCCCATACATCGAAAATTTCCACCACCATGCTGGGCTGCAATGGCATCTCATCCCTTCTTGAAATTCCCCCCATCTGTTGACATCTATCACACGTCTCCACAAATGACTGATATATCTTGAATAAGGTTGGCCAATACACTCCAGACTGTAACACCTTCGCTGCACCCTTTTGGGCACCGAAATGCCCCCATTTGGCTGTGAGTGACAGAAGTCAAGCATACTATTCCATTCAACTTCAGGCACACATCTACGAATTATGGAATCCGTGCAAATTTTGTAGACGAATGGATCATCCCAAATAAAGCTCTAAACATAATACATGAACTTTGCTAACTGATGCTTGCTCATCTGATACTACTTAGTCCCTGTTGCAAGGTAGTTGACATAATCTGCATACCAAGGGGTTTCTTCTTGCGTTGTCAACGCATAGATCTTGTGTATATCCACCTCTAGTATCTCTTCATCGGGGAACACCTCTTTGATCATCTCACGAGCATCATCACAATGTTCCCTCATCTCCAACCTAGACAGGTGATCCGCCAGTACATTTTCACTTTTCTTTTTATCTCGAATTTCCATGTCAAACTCTTGCAATAGTAGGATCCATCTAATCACTCTCGGCTTGGCATCTTTCTTCTCCATCAGGTATTTGATTGTCGAGTGATCAGTGTAGACAACTGTTCTCATCCCCACCAAGTATGGCCTGAATTTGTCAAAAGCATACACCACTGCTAGAAACTCTTTCTCAGTCACGGTTAATTCTTCTTTGCTGAATCAAATGTTTTGCTAGCATAATATGGGGCATGAAACTTCTTTTCCCGCATCGGACCCAACACAACTCCAAGTGCAGTATCACTCACATCACAAATTAATACGAACGGCTCAGTCCAATCTGGAATGACCAAAACTGGAGCAGTCACCAATGCTTCCTTAAGAACCTGAAATGCACTCAAACAAATATCATCAAATACAAATGGCACATCTTTTTCTAACAAGTGAGATAGTGGCTTGGAGTATTTAGAAAAATCCTTGATGAGACTCCTGTAAAATCCAGCATGCCCTAAGAACGAGCGAACTCTCTTCTCGTTTGTAGGTGGCGGCAATTTCTCAATCACAACTACCTTTGCATGATCCACCTGTAAACCTGCAGCAGACACATGATGACCAAGAACAATACCCTCTCTCACCATGAAATGGCATTTCTCCCAATTCAAGACGAGATTGGTTTCTTGACACCTTTTCAACACAAGAGACAGATAAAATAAGCAAATCTCAAATGAAGAGCCAAAAACTGAGAAATCATCCATAAAAACTTTCATTATATTCTCAATTAGATCCTCAAAGATAGCCATCATACACCTTTGAAATGTCGTAGGTGCATTACATAGACCGAAAGGCATCTTCCTAAAGACAAAGGTCCCATAGGGGCAGGTGAAAGTGGTCTTTTCCTGGTCTTTAGGTGCAATCATTATCTGATTATATCCTGAATATCCATCTAAGAAATGGTAAAAATCATTACCTACAAGCCTATCTAACATTTGATCCATGAAGGGTAAGGGAAAATGATCCTTTCGCGTGTTTTCATTCAACTTTCTATAGTCCACACAAACAGCCACCCCGTGGGTATCCTATTAGCTAGTATCTCACCATCATCAGCCTTCACTATAGTTATCCCCCCTTTCTTTGCTATCAAATGCAATGGACTAACATAGGGACTATCACTTATAGGAAAGATAATTCCAGTATCTAACCACTTCAAGACCTCTTTCCTGACCACTTCCTGCATAGCATGGTTCAACCAACGCAGGTATTGCACAAAAGTCTTTTTCTCATCCTCTAACCTGATTCTATGCATGCAAATAGTAGGATTAATATCCTTTAAGTCATCTCTGGACCATCCTATAGCCGACCTATGTTCTCTAAGAACCTCTTACAATCTTTCAAGGTCAAATTTAGATAAAGAAGATGATACTATTACCGAAAATGTCTCATTTTCGCCAAGGAACGCGTACATGAGATGATCTGGCAATTGTTTAAGCTTTGTTTTCTTTTCATCCTTCACATCTGGCTCATCCTTCTCCAATGACAAGAACTTCTGATTCCACCTCATCTGTTCCAACCTTGCTGCTTCTTCCTTAGTATACCTACAATCATTCAAACTATGTAAGCATTCAAGATATTCAAGACAAAGTTCTTTAGATAAGTCATTCAATTCCGTGGTGGGAAAAGTGAGAGACTCGCTTATACACATCTCCAGAGGATCTTTAAATAGGATAAGAGCCATGTTTTCATTTATAGTCTCCTCCACCACTTCCAAGCTCTTGCACTCTTCCTTATCTTTTGGCCACCTCATCGCTTTCTCTAGGGAAAAGACAATCTCTTTATCATTAACCCTTAGTTTTAATTCTCCATTTTGGACATCAATTAATGCTCCCCTAGTAGCTAGGAAAGGTCTTCCTAGGATAAGAGGTATATTATTTTCGTCCTCCATGTCGAGCACTAAGAAGTCCACTGGAAAGATGAACCTATCGACCTTTACCAATACATCCTCTATCACCCCATTTGGATAGGTTAGAGAACGATCAGCCAACCGAAGCACTATCGATGTTGGCTTCAACTTCCCCAAACCTAACTCTTTGAACATGGTGTATGGCATTAGGTTGATGCTGGCTCCAAGATCACCTCTCTTCTCAAGCCCTCTCCCTATTTCACACGGAATTGTAAAACTGCCAGGATCCTTAAACATTTTAGGTATCTTCATCTGAATGATTGAACTGCAATTTTCAGTGAGATTCACTGTCTCCACACCAGTCAAACTTCTTTTCTTGGACATAATATCCTTGATGAACCGAGCATAGTGAGGCATCTGCTCCAAAGCCTCTGCAAAAGAGATATTATTCTGAATTTTCTTAAAAATTTCCAAGAATCTCTTGAACTTCTCATCAAGCCCTTTCTTGAGGTAAAGTTGAGGAAATGGAAGGGGTATTTTTGTTTTTTGAATCCCCCAACTATCTCTCTCTGGTTCCTCAACCTTCTGTGTTTCTTCCCTCAACCTCTTAGCCACTTGCCACTTTTTCTCAGGAATTTCCTTCTCAACTTGAATCTGAGACGAATCTGGAATATCTGGAATACTTGCATCACTACTTGACTCCAACTCAACTTGAGTTGGGTCAATATCAAGCTGAATTGGCTCATTGTTGCCCACTGTATCCTCTGTTTTATTTGTTGGATTGTATACTAAAAGTCTAGCTTTTTGTATGAATAATGTTATAACAATTAATTTGAAATGAGAATCATATGATCAAATGATTGCATCTTATAATTTATTTATATGTTCGATGTGATAGTCCACTTACTTTATACCGTAGATAATATGTTGTGCGACAACACGCGGAAGATCATATTATCGGTTTCTTTATAAAGTATAAACAGGTGCTCACAACCGAGATAAACGGGGACTCTCTATCGGGATGGTTGTAGTGTGGTTTGGTATTAGCTTGTCTTGGCTATAGAATCACATTAGTACACTTGTGTGTATTGAGCAGGACCGCTTGAGATCGTTCGACTTATACTGACTTATAGGAGAACTTGATCTCAGTTATTATGGAAGTTCGTGCTCTTAATCCCTATACAATAACCTCAACACGTAGGGCAGTATGTATTTCTTTGATTCATCAATGGGTGAGATTTACATGTAATTAAATCAACAAACTCGATGAGTTGGGAAGTAATGCTGTCTCTATGGTGTGCTGTTGATTGTAGAAGGAATCCGTGTCCGTCATAGGTTGATGATGTTCCCTTGAGGAGCTCATAAGGATTATCATGTAAATCCTGCAGGTGGAATTTATTCCGACATGATAATGAGGTTGAGTGGTACTACTCTTGGATGAGATATTAATTAATTGAGTTGTCAGTAACTTAAATTAATTAATGGACATTGTATATCTTAAACATGGGGAGACTAACGGGCTCATAATAAGAAGGAGCCCAAAACGTAATTTTGGGATTGGAAAGGCAGTGCAGTAATAATATTTTAGTGGAATATATTATTATTATTGGACTTAAGTATAAGCTTTGGGCTAAGCTTGGATACTTAAGCCCAATGGAGGCCCAATCCAATTTCTCCTCCTGGTCCCTGCTGTAGCCCATGTATATAAGTCACCTCAGCTTATCTGGAACCCTAATCTAATTTATTATTCACGTGTGATGAGGGTTGAGAGTAGATTGAGGAGGTCTCGTAGATCGTCACCCACACGACGTCGAGATCGGACTTGGGAATACAGCAGAAAATCAGAAGGTAGTTTGCTGCTGCTGTCCTCGACCTTGCGAAATTTGTATAAATTCATACAGTGCTCATAATTTGATGTTAATATATTGACGGAAATCCGTAGAAGAGAGGATCGTCTGAGCATAAAGATCATTCAATTTCAACATCAGACGAGAAAGTTATGGCTATTCTCGTGGGACTGCGCAGACTGCCTGCGAGAATCAATCTTCATCAACATACCCTGGTGAACGGTAATCGTTTCTATGATTTATTGCTTCCGCTATGATAGAAATGCATGGTATTCTAACGGGTCACGTTAACCAAATGATCGAACGCTAACAATTGGTATCAGAGCGAGGTTTCGTGGTGAAGCGTGACACGTTAGGCTAGGGTTTATGTGATTATTTTTTTGAAATTAGGATCGCATGTTTAGGGTTTGGTTTTACTGCGCAAACCATGTATATCCCTATGTGAAATATACCCTATATCATATCTGTTTGTCGATGGTTGTGTGTGAGAGGATTCGACGAAAACTGTTCGTCAATTTCACATGGAAGGAAAAAATTGAGAGAAAATCCAGCGTAGTGATATTGCAGAGGCAATAACCGGAGTTTAATCTGTCGGATCAGGCTGAATTTTGGTCAGCATGTTCGGATTTTGTGGATGTACATTCTGAACGGTGAAGATCTTATTTGGTGCTTTGTGTAGTCAGGAATACGCCGAAAACAGAAGCAATTTTTGGGCGATTATGTTCTGCGCAGTCGAGGGAATAAAGCCGTTTCTCATAAACTAACCGTTGGATCGACCTGTAATTTGGACAGCATGTTCAAAACTCACAGGATTAATTCTGGACGGTGGAGATTGGATTCCCAGGTTCCTACGATTGCGAACCCTGAACGACAGTTGGTGTAGTTTGATGTTGCGCGTTGGGCTGAACTTGGTTCCGTGCAAGTAGGCCCTTGGACGAGCGACAGTTCGAGCGGATTTGCATCAGGTTCGATTGGTCTACATCCGGTTCGATCGATGCTATACCAGATTCAAGCGGATTTGTATCAGGTTCGATTGGTCTGCATCAGGTTCGATTGATGCTACACCAGGTTTGAGCGGATTTGCATCAGGTTCGGTTGGTCTACATCAGGTTCGATCGATGCTGCACCAGGTTCAAGTGGATTTGCATCAGGTTCGATTGGTCTGCATCAGGTTCGATCGATGTTGCACCAGGTTCGAGTGGATTTGCATCAGGTTTGATTGGTCTGCATCAGGTTCGATCGATGCTGCACCAGGTTCGAGCAGATTTGCATCAGGTTCGATTGGTCTGCATCAGGTTCGATCAATGATGCACCAGGTTCGAGCGGATTCACATCAGGTTCGATTGGTCTGCATCAGGTTCGATCGACTCTGCACTAGGTTCGAGCGGGTTTGCATCAAGTTCGATTGGTCTGCATCAGGTTTCGCGTGAGTCTTCACAATATGATCGGGCAGGGTGCCAGAGTGGTGCAGCAGGCTGCAGGGAGGTCGATCCCCATCGCAGTTGTCCGCATTCGTGATTGGTGGCGAACAATTGAATTCGCTGTTATATAACTGTTATAATTGATTTATTAATTGATTATTGTTATATATGTAAGCATGATTATCTATGATTTATTGCCTTAAATAGAAGCATGCTAGATTGCGTATTATATTTGGTATATTATATGCATGTATGTTGGAGTGTTGATCAAGTCAACTTATTTTTGGCAATTTATTTCCATATATATAACTGCTGTAATTGTTTTATTGGTCAATTATTGTTATATATTTGGAAGTATGAGCATGCTAGGTTGCGTATATTATTCTAAATATTATATGCATGTAAAAACCCTTGGTTTTAAATAACTAAGTGGGAGAGGGAATTGGTAAAAATTCCCGCGGCCTCCATTATTGGTTTGTAAGTGATGCAAGTATACTTGCATGTTGGCATAGACCTTCCTCCCCATCGGATGAGTATATTTGTGGATCACTGGTACAGACTTCATTAAATAATTATTATTTGTAATGTGATGCACATGAACTTGCGTGTTGGCATAGACCTTCCTCCCCATCGGATGAGTTCATTTGCGGATCACTGTACAAACTTATAATTGATGACTGTAGGAAGTTATCCGAGCGCGGGTGTACTTCTCCATCTGTAAGGCACATAAGCTTGGGCCGCGGACTTGGGGTCAAATAATGGTGTACACTTAGGTGTAAATAATAAGTATCCTCCCCATCGGAGTCACTGCTTTTATTTGCATGGCTAAAGAGGAACCGACTATTAATTATTTTGTCATAAAGTTAGGTTGACAAATGAAATTAATGGGTAAAACCTTCTCTTGTAAATGTTCGGGTTTGTAAACGTCCACACTATCGTGGCTTGCAGACTCACGGTGCTTGAGATGTCGGTGAATTTTATTTTTATATTGTTTTGAGGGAATCAATATAAAAGGATAAAATTTGAAGATTTGATCGGTATATATATATATATTTTTTTTTTATGATTCTCTGAAATTCAAATAGTTTTATTTCACTTATGGTTGACTAAAAGAAATTATATTTACTGGTCCAAAATTAGATGATTAGAAAAGAATCTTGGATTCGAATTTTACTGCTTAAGAAATACATGTGTGTTCCCACAAAAGACTTATCATGATGCATATTAAAGTCTCTAGTGAAGAGATAAGAGATTCATAGAAATATGATGGTCTCATGTAACTCTTCGGATACTTGAGTAAGTTAAAAGGCGGTAGGTCATGATTGAATTTGATGAATGAATTGGAAATACATGGAATAGAAGTTGAAGGGGAAACCTAAGTCAATTTTATTCTTCATAATTGCCTAGATGTTTTGAGTAAGTTTCTCCTGAATTACAAGAGGTTGTATATAGTGGGAAACTTTTGACAAAACATGTGGTAAAAGAAATTCAATTTCATAAAAGGAGTGAACAAGGATAGAATCTTACTTGCTAGTTGTTTAAACATGATTAGTGATGGCATGTACTGACACGAAGTGTGTAGATACTGGAATCACTGAATGTTTATTACTAAGTGAGGATAAGATTATTATAGACATGGGTAAAACTACAAGAGTGGTGGCTATTGCAGTGGGAGTTGTTTATTTATCTAATGATATGAGTAGACGTTTGATTTTGTGAAATTATCTTTACGTACATTTTCATAAAAAGAATTTGATTTTGGTTTCTATGCATTAATAGATGGATACTCCATTTCATTTAAATGACATGGTCATTATAATGAAGGATAGAGTTGTAATCTGTTATGGTACGTTGATGGACAATTTGTATACTCTTAAATCATGTATATTCCATAGATGCAACAAATAGTAATTAATAATGCATCTTCTGATCTTAGTAAGAGAAAGTAACCTTTGGAGATGAACTAAACATGCATTTGGCGTCTAAGACTAGATCATTTTACTTGAGTAGGATTTAAAAGTTGATAGCAGATGGACCGTAAGGTTTATCTGAAGTGGAAACTATCGGACTTGCGAGTTTTACTTGGAAGTAAAAATGATTAATTACCTGTTCAAGGTAAAGGGGTGTAGAGCCATAGATATATATGTTGGAATTGGTTCATTCTGATTCAAGCGGACCTAATATTATCTAGGCGAGAGGTGGTAATGAATAATCGAAGATTATTCTAGATACCGATATATTTATTTGATGCACTGCATGTCTAAGTTCTTTGATTTATTCAAGAATTGCAAGGTTGGTACAGTAAAGCATCATGGAAAATATATCAAGTAATGACGATTTAATCGTCATTACGAGTACCTCTTAGGATAATTAGGAGCTATTAATCAGAGGTTGAGATTAAATCTCAAGTGGTCTACACCGGGCATGCTCCAACTGAATGGTTTGGTGGATAGAAGGAATAAGACTTTTATGGTAATGATTAGATAGATGATGAATTATTTGGAATTACTTAATTCATTTTATGGATAAGCCCTAGAAACAGTAATTCATTTGAATGTTTGTCTGTTTGTGGGATATGCTATAAAAATGAAGGTGATTTATTTAGTTTAAAAGATCGAAGGGTGATTGTTAACACAAACACTATATTTTTGGAAAGGGACTATGTAATAAATCACAAACCCATGTATGAGTTGTTCTAAAATTAGTGAGAAGAAAACACAAAGTATAAGTACCAAGTGTACAAGAGGATATACCACAAGGTAAACTGCAACGCGTGTCACGTCTGATACATAATTACATGTAGTGCCTTATCGCAGTGGGAGGGTTATTCGACAACCCGTGAGATACATGTTTTGGGAAAGTCGTAAGACTTGATCCCTAGTAAACATGGTGTTATCCCAAGGATACGACGTTGCACTACAAAATTAAAATGTGGAATCTTAGTAAGTGCAATGAATATTAAAATAGAATCGATGGATTTTAAATTAGGTCTGGATGCTTGTTGAACCGCTAAATGGCGTAAAAGCCATTGGAAGCGGGCATGCAAGAATAAAAGAGGATCATAGAATAAGGTGAAAACCTTGGAAGCAAGCTTGTTACGAAAAGGTATACTCAGAAAGAAAGGGTTCGATTATGAGAAAACCTGTTTGCCGGTAGCTATGCCTAAGTTGATCTGGACTCTTTTATTTGTTGCTACTCATATGAAATATGAGGGATAGCAAATAGATGTCGAGACAGCTTTCCTGATTGGAAGTCTTAAGGGAAACATCTATGTGAAGCAACCAGAGTGATTCATTGCAAAGAGCTAAGAGCATTGTGATAGTAAGCTTAAAGTGTCCATTCATGGACTAAAACAAGCTTCAAGATCATGAAACATCCATTTTGATGAGGTAATCCAGTGACATGGATCTAATCAATGATCGGATGGGTCTTGTGTATTGAAAAGAGTGATGGAAACGTGGTGGTATTTCTTGTACTATACGTAGATAGTATCTTGCTCATTGGAGATAATGAAAGAGTATTGTCGGGCGTATGGGTATGGTTGATAAAGCGGTATGAGATGAAGGACTTAAGAAGAGCAAAAATATCCTTTTGATCACGGTAATACGGAACACAAGAAAGGATGTTATGCTTATCTCAAGTTTCATATAATGATACGATCCTTACTCGTTTAGCATGTGAATTTATCTAAGTGAATGTGTCTTGTGATACAAAAGTAGATAAAGAAGATGAAAGCGGTTCCTTATGCTTCGGCAAATGAGGAAGCTTAATCTAAGGAATGCTATGCACGAGATTGGATATCTGTTTTGCCGATGGCATAAACAGTGGGTATCAACGTAACCCGGAACAAGAATGATGAACTGTGGTAACACATATACTTATGTACCTGAAAAGGACTAGAAACTATATGTGGGCTTACCGAACATATTCACTGATTCTTATGGGTTACATAGATTCAGATTTTTCAAATCAGATAGGGACGACAGTAAATCCACCTCAAAGGTTATACGTTTAATTTTAGGAAGTAGAGTCATAATATGGAGGTGTGTTATATAGAAATATATTCCAAACTCTGGATTCCATCATGGAAAGATGATAAATTGGACCCATGAGGCAGCCAAAGTATCTGTATGACTCTAGAAACTTCATGATGGACTTTGGTGTGATTCTAAGTTTGCCCAAGGTTATCACAATTTATATTGATGATATTGGTGCAGTTGCAAACTTGAAGGAATCACAAGTCCATAAGAAAATTAAACACATGGAGCGCGAGTACCACCTGTTACGAGAAATCGTATGATGAGGGGAAGGTTGTTGTCACCTAGATTGCATCGGATGATAACCTAGTAAATCCATTTACAAGGACCTTAAGGCGAGAGCTTTTGATGGTCGTGTAGTGGGAGTGGAAATCAGATGTATGGCAGAAGACATGACAGCATAGTCTTTTAGTATAAGTGGGAGATTGTTGGATTGTATACTAAAAGTTTATCTTTTTGTATGAATAATGTTGTAACAATTAATTTGAAATGAGAATCATATGATCAAATGATTGCATCTTATAATTTATTTATATGTTCGATGCAATAGTCCACTTACTTTATACTGTAGATAATATGTTGTGCGACAACACGCGGAAGATCATATTATCAGTTTCCTTATAAAGTATAAACAGGTGCTCACAACCGAGATAGACGGGGACTCTCTATCGGGATAGTTGTATTGTGGTTTGATATTTGCTTGTCTTGGCTATAGAATCACATTAGTACACTTGTGTGTATTGAGCAGGATCGCTTGAGATCGTTCGACTTATACTGACTTATAGGAGAACTTGATCTCAGTTATTATGGATGTTCGTGCTCTTAATCCCTATACAATAACCTCGACAAGTAGGGCAGTATGTATTTCTTTGATTCATCAATGGGTGAGATTTACATGTAATTAAATCTACAAACTCAATGAGTTGGGAAGTATGCTGTCTCTATGGTGTGCTGTTGATTGTAGAAGGAATCCGTGTCCGTCATAGGTTGATGATGTCCCCTTGAGGAGCTCATAAGGATTATCATGTAAATCCTGCAGGTGGAATTTATTCCGACATGATAATGAGGTTGAGTGGTACTACTCTTGGATGAGATATTAATTAATTGAGTTATCAGTAACTTAAATTAATTAATGGACATTGTATATCTTAAACATGGGGAGACTAACGGGCTCATAATAAGAAGGAGCCCAAAACGTAATTTTGGGATTGGAAAGGCAGTGCAGTAATAATATTTTAGTGGAATATATTATTATTATTGGACTTAAGTATAAGCTTTGGGCTAAGCTTGGATACTTAAGCCCAATGGAGGCCCAATCCAATTTCTCCTCCTGGTCCCTGCTGTAGCCCATGTATATAAGTCACCTCAGCTTATCTGGAACCCTAATCTAATTCATTATTCACGTGTGATGAGGGTTGAGAGCAGATTGAGGAGGTCTCGTAGATCGTCGCCCACACGACGTCGAGATCGGACTTGGGACATACAGCAGAAGATCAGAAGGTAGTTTGCTACTGCTGTCCGCGAACTTGCGAAATTTGTATAAATTCGTACAGTGCTCATAATTTGATGTCAATATACTGACGGAAAGCCGTTGAAGAGAGGATCTTTTGAGCATAAAGATCATTCAATTCCGACATCAGACGAGGAAGTTATGGCTATTCTCGTGGGACTGCGCAGACTGCCTGCGAGAATCAATCTTCATCAACATACCCTGTGAACGGTAATCGTTTCTATTATTTATTGCTTCCGCTATGATAGAAACGCATGGTATTCTAACGGGTCACGTTAACCAAATGATCGAATGCCAACATTATCCACTGGCATCTCTGGTCCCATACTGCTTCCCAGACCTCAATGTGATTGATTTGCACTCTTTTGGGTTGATTTCCATTATAGATTGAAATTTACCCTTTTGCTGCTACGAACCAATGTAGAAGCCAACTGACCAATTGAGTGCTCCAACCCTTGAAACTACTTGGACATTGAGGAGTTCATCCCCACAAACACTACTTCCAACTTGGTGATTCTTGATTCATGAGCCTTATGGTTTGCTTCATTATTCACCATGTATTGCTTGACCAAATCTTCAAAATTCGGTTTTCCTTCCTCATTCTTTGCTCCATGATCAAAGTTGGCTGGAAACTGAACTGCATTATTTTGATTTGAATATGAGAATTTCTAATGCCTTTTTTGTCCTTGCCAATTTCTACCTCCACTTTGATTGTTCTGATTGCCACCTTGATTCGGGTAGTTACCCCCTTGGAAATTCCTATTGTTGGAATTTCCTTGGTTGTTCTTATTCCCTTGCCAATTTCCACCTTGGTTATTAGGTGGTCCTCTGTATCCTTGTGGGCCTTGACCAATGGCCCAATTAGCATCCTTAACTTCTTGCAAGTTCATCACAATGCCATCACTGTCACTTCCTTGACTGCTTCCCCCACTGTACAGATTGCTCAAGTGCTTATTCATTTCTTCCAACTGAGTAGCAACCTTATCAAACTTATCTGCTTCAGCCATTTTCTCCTCTAATCGTGCAACCTTTCCAAGCACATAGCTTCACTGAATTCTATCTAAGGGCCAGTCTCTTGAGTTCATGGCTATGTCATTAAAAAGCTTCTCAACATCTCCCGAGCTCTTTCCAAAGATGGTTCCACCGGCAGATGCATTTACTAAGACTCTCAAATCATTATCTAGACCATTGTAGAACACACTGATAATTTGAGACTTCTTGAGGCCATGTTGTGGGCATCTCCTTAAAGCTTCTTTGAACCTCTCCCACGCCTCATTGAACGTATCATGTCTTTGCAGCTTGAACTAGTTTATCTCTTGCTTCAAAGCCATCACTTTTAATGGTAGCATGAAGCGTTCCACAAAAAGCTGTTGAAGTTCAGTCCAATTACTACAGCTCTCTTGCTCCAGTGTATCGTACCACTCTCTTGCCTTATCAGCCAAGGAGAACTGAAACAACCTCATCTTCCAAGTATCATCATTGGCATTTTCCATCTTCATCATTTTGACATAGCTATTATAACGCTTCAGGTGCCCATACGTCTCATCAAACACATCTCCCGCGAAAGGATTCATTTCTACCATAGAGATCAGTGATGGTCTGATGTCATTTGTTAAATTGACACTACCAACTACGCCTGTCCTTCCCAGATTAGTGGATTTGAAAGTCTACCAAAGTATTATGTCATCCTCATTTGGCTATCTATCGTCTGCCATGATCACAGTTTCTAGTTTTTCTTCAACTTCTGGAACGTTGAGATTCTTAGTTTTCTCTTCGACTTCTGGCAAGACGACGCTCTTAGTTTCTCCTTCTATTTCTAACACTGTAGACTACACTGATGATTTTGTTTTATCATTCTTTTTTGGATCTTTTGCAGTCTTAGGAGTTGTGTTTGCAACTCTTCTTTTCCTTTTCCTCATCCTCGCAGATGCTTCGATTTTCGGATCAAATTTTAGGAGTGGAAGTTTCTTATTTGATCTCGTGTGCATACACCTGTGAAGAAGAATATAAGTTTAAGAAGAAAAAAAATTACTAACACAAGAATAGTCTTAAATAATCTAGCAATTAAAATAAAATTAAATAATTATGTCGTCCCCACGCAACTGCGCCAAAAATTTATTGCGTGTTTTTGAATGCACACAAATAAATCCCCAAGTGTATGGATATCAACTGTAGCAGCATGCAATCAAGTTTTAATATCGAATCCTTGGAACGGTAAATTATCTATTGTCTATATTCACTAAATTATATAAGACATGTGACAAATTCAATTGTTCAATAATTATTAAACTAATGATTACTTGAAAAATTAAATAAAAGCAATTAAATAAAATAAAAATTCAAGAATGAGAAATAGTAGCTCTAGGGGTTCTGGATTAAGCTAATTAATTCAACACTTTGATGGCCGGGTTCAATTCCTATATATACTTATGGAAAAGTCACTAACTTTACTAATCCACTTATTTGGTCTAAGCAAATTAATAATTTATCCTGTAAATATCCTATGACTTTAGCTTAATAAACTTATCTCCATCTCTAGGTACTTACTATATTATCCCCTCTCTCGTCAGGTACTAGAACTAATATGTGTTTCTTTTTTAGGTACTATAATTTTATTACCTAATTTCCTGAATATTAATAATATTACATTTCATCAATATCAATAACATCCATTTCAATTTCTATGTCTAATAAGCTAAAGAATCAGTTCAATTACTTTAACTTATACAAAATAACCAAATAATTCAATTGTGCACACAAGTTATAATTATCCCAAGTATTAGACAATATCACGAAACAACCACAAATGTTACATAATTTGAATTAAATAGTCTCCAAGAAATTCATAGAAAAACAAATAAACATTCTACAAGTTTTGAACCATCATCAAGTATCAAATAAAGAGTAACTTAATCCATCTAACCCTAGAACTACAAAAAGTATTTACCCCATGAAGTTACAAGCAACTTCCAAGGGTGTAAGAAAGATCTTACCACAATTCATATTTATTGAAAGGAAATTGAGTTCAAAGATAAAACCACCCTGGATTGAAGAATTGTTGATGCTCTTCTCTCCTGCTCTTCTAATTGTACGATCTCCCCTCCTTGAATGACACACACCGGAATGATGGAGTGAATGGGTGGAATTTTTAGTGTGCGATTGTGGATGGCGATGGATTTCTGGACGGGGCAGTCGTGATGCCTGTCGCCAGTTCTCTTTCTATCGTGAAGCGTGTTCTGCTTCCAACAGGATGTGTCGTGTGTTTCGGGCTTGGGCTCCTCTTATGGTAATATCACACAACATCATAAAATATGTAGCACATGTGGCGGTGGCCCACTTTATTCAACAAGTTAGCATGATGGTGTAATATTCTCACATCAAACACTACGCATTGGCCCACGAGTCAACTCCTTGCCCATTATTTTGAAAATTTCAATTCTTCATTAATAATCAACTAGGGCCCACCATTAAATTTGCTCTCATTGTGTGCGCGTGAGTTAATTGCCATAAACAATTTGTCTCTAACCATGGCTCAATTGTAATTCTCTACACACTTTGCACTAATATTCAATTTCCACCTTAATTCATCATTAAAATCTCAAAATCTCGACAATATCCGTGAAGTCATAGGAATAATAAAAATAAATGATACTCCACAAATAATGCTAAAATAATGCAATAATCGTATGGAAACGCCCTATGAAAAGCGTGAATTTTCATGCTTAACACTTACTCTTTTTCTCAGATTATTGTTTGTGATTTCACTTATAATTCTGTAGATATGAGATGTGGTTTTGTTCATGCTAGCAATAACTATATGACTAGACTGGAATTGTGGGTTGACATCTATGTGAATTTACATTAGTCGGCATTCATCATGGGGGACTTTAATACGACTCTTGGTGCACATGAAATACTTAATGCTACTAGAAATGGCTATCTCAGCCCAATTGATTTCAAGGAAATAATAATAATACTTGTCCCAGTGGATTAAGCATCTTTACATTTATATGTGAAGAAAAAAGATGTTGTTTCCCTCTCTAGAAAATTCTCTCTGCCCTCTCTCTAACTTTTTCTAGGGTTTCCGTCTCCGTCATTGTCCTGGAGGCGCCGCCGTCGTCCGATGGTCCCTCCATCGATGCTCAAACCCCTTTTGATCCATTTATGCAATTCGCAAAATTGGATGCTGCCTGCGAGTATTATCCATGGCTAATGGATTTGCTCGCTAAATCTCACAACTCTACTACTATGTCTCAGCAACCTTCAGTGCCGATCAAGAAATCTGGTCCTATAGCTTTCGAGGATCTTCTGGAAAAAAATAAGGCATTTGCAGGCACCACGGTGGTTTTTCAAACTGATTCT
Source organism: Pogostemon cablin (assembly GCA_023678885.1). Taxonomy (NCBI): domain Eukaryota; kingdom Viridiplantae; phylum Streptophyta; class Magnoliopsida; order Lamiales; family Lamiaceae; genus Pogostemon; species Pogostemon cablin. The sequence goes on from CM042981.1 coordinate 21,381,051, forward strand.
GATCGTCTTAATATTTGATCTAAATCATCAATCAAGAATCAGAACTCCCATGCAACAAACCCTGCTGCTGATCGCCCTAGGATTTCTGTAAGGGGTGATCATGTATCTTGTAATTGTTGGATTGTATACTAAAAGTCTAGCTTTAGTATGAACAATGTCATAACAATATTTGAAATGAGAATCATTGATTAAATGATTGCATCTTATAAATTTATTTTATATGCATGATGCAATAGTCCATTTACTTTATACTGTAGATAATATGTTGTGCGACAACACGCAGAAGATCATATTATCGGTTTCCTATGGTGTGCTATTGATTGTAGAAGGAATCCATGTCCGTTATAGGTTGATGATGTCCCCTTGAGGAGCTCATAAGATTTATCATGTAAATCTTGCAAGTGGATTAATTTCCGGCATGAAAATAAAGTTGAGTGGTACTACTCTCGGATGAGATATTAATTAATTTGAGTTGTCAGTAACTTAATTAATTAATGGACATTGTATATCTTAAACATGGGGAGACTATCGGACTTATAATTAGAAGGAGCCCAGAACATAATTTTGGGATTGGACGGGTAGTGGAGTAATAATATTTTAGTGGACTATATTATTATTATTGGATTTAATTAAAAGCTTTGGGCTAAGCTTGGTTAATTAAATTCAATTGAGGCCCAGCCCAATTTCTCCTCCTGGTCCCTGCTGTAGCCCAAGTATATAAGTCATCTCAGTTCCTGTTAAACCTAAGTCAGTGCCTCATTTGACATACGGGAGAGAACAGAGAGCAGATTGAGAGAACTCTAGGGATTGTTGACCACCCAACACCAGAGTTGACTTTGGGACATACAGTAGAAGATCAGAGGTGTTCTACACTGTTGTTCATCCTCTACATCGACCCAGAAGTACGGTAAACATATTTTATGCTTCCGCTGATTGTTTGCCTGTTTATCCTAACGATCACGTTGAACCGCACGATCCAATTGCCAACAATTGGTATCAGAACGTTGGTTTCATGGTGAAACATGAGACGTTAGGTGGGGTTTATTTCATACGTATTCATTGTCAAATTGAAAGCATGTATAAGATTGATTATATGATTATGTGTAATAATCTGTTTATAATTGGTTGTTCTTCTTGAGGGTTTTCAGTATTATTTAAAAAAAAAAACCCCTATTGCTGTGTTTTATTACTCTTTGAACGAGGAACACGAACACACCGTCTGCACCATGCCTTTCACTATGAACTGTTGGCGGAGACTGGCGCTGACGTAGTCAAGAAATCCGGCGACTGGTACGAGTGACGGCGGCGCGTGGTCTCTGGAAATCATCAGCGACGGCGGCTGAAGGCAAAACAGAGATGGCGGCAGGTGTGGATTGCTGGTGACTGGCGAGACATCAGACAGAATCAGACCTGGACAGCACACGACGGATGAGTCGACGGTGGCTTCCGGCTAGTCCCAGACGATTCCAGTCGGGTCTGATGCTCCTATCGATTGAGTCCAGCGGCGTGTCGCAAAACTGGTACAGGATCGGCTGAGGGCGTGGACGCCGGCTACAGTGGCACCTCGTAGCGCCGGAGCTGGCGTGGCAGACGAGCGAAATGGAGATCCGGCCAAGTCAGCGGTGGGTTCCGAGCGGGTCTGCTGTGCGATTACCGTTCGGGTCGCGGCGCGTCTGATACGAGATCCAGGTGACTCCCTCAATAGCTCCGATCGAGTCCGGTGGGCGACTGCACGGCAACGTTGGACAGCAGTTTTGATGGTGCGGTGGATTGCTGTTTGCGGCTGTAGTTTCCGGGCTCGATACGGCGGCGGAATTCCGGTGTGCTTGCGGGAGTTGTCGGTCGAGCAGGATGGCTACTGGCGCGGCCACCGGCAGCAGTGGCGGCTGTTGAAGCGCCGGTGTGTACTGACCTATGGTGGCTTCGGTCGTGGCTGGATGCTGCTCGGCGGCGGGCTCACGGCGAGATTCCGGGGGGGCTGCGGTAGCAGCGGCCGGCAACAGCGGCGCTATTTGCACCGGTCGTTTGCTGCCAGTGTGTGCAGCCAGCGGCGGTTACTAGGGCAGCAAGCAAATGGGCTGGGCCATTTTTTAATTGCTGGCCAATGGATTTTGGGCCTGTGTTCAGTTGGGCCCAATTTATTTGAGCTGGCAATGGGCTTGTTGTGTTGGGTGTCTTAGCTAGGCCTTGTTTTAATTTGTTTTGGGCTTAGTTTGCTGGGCCCAAATTTTAATTAAAATGGATATGGGCTGTTGGACCTTAAATCCCAATTCAGTAATATATATATAAGGCTGCTCATTTATTTTATTTGTTTTTGGGCTTTTGGGCCTAAATTTTAATTAAATGGTAATGGGCTGCTGGGCTATTTTATTAATTGCTGGTTTTAATTAATTGTGGATAATGGGCCAAGCATGATAATTAATTAATTATATTAATGGACTAATTTTGTGCTAATGGGCTTAGAGGAATTAATTTAGTTTTGGGCTAAGATTATGGGCCATAGATAATGAGTATGATTAATTAATTAATCTGCTGCTCATTTTGTGCTTATTTGTTGCTCTTCAGGCCCAAATTAATTGATCCACTATTTATACAATTAATTATGTTATATAACTGATTAATTGATTTAATTGTCAATTATTGTTGTATATGTGAAAGGCATGTTCTATGTAATTTATTTATTTAAATTGATGTTAATAGAAGCATGCTATTTTGTATATTTTATTCTGGAATATTATATGCATGTTAAAACCCTCGGTGTTAAATAACTAAGTGGGAGAGGGGATTGGTAATAAATTCCCACGGCCTCCATTATTGGTTTATAAGTGATGTGAGTAAACTTGCGCGTAGGCATTAGAGCCTTCCTCCCTAACGGATGAGTTTATTCACGGATCACTGGTACAAACTTCTTTAAATAATTATTATTTGTAATGTGATGCATATGGACTTGCGCGTTGGCTATAGTGCCTTCCTCCCTAACGGATGAGCTTATATGCGGTTCACTAGTACAAACTTATATAATTGATGATTGTAGAAAGTTATCTGAGCGCGTGTGTACTTCTCTAACAGTAAGGCACATAAGCTTGGGCAGCGGACTTGGGATCAAATAATGGTGTATACTTGGATGTGAATAATTAGTATCCTCCCCAACGGAGTCACTGCTATTATTTACATGGCTAAAGAGGAACCGACTATTAATTATTTTGTCATAAAGTTAGGTTGACAAATGAAATTAATGGGTAAAACCTTCTCTTGTAAATGTTCGGGTTTGTAAACATCCACCCTAACGTGGCTTGCAGACTCACGGTGCTTGAGATGTCGGTGAATTTTATTTTATATTGTTTTGAGGGAATCAATATAAAAGGATAAAATTCGAAGATTTGATCGGAATATTTATTTGTGATTCTCTGAATTTCGAATGGTTTTATTTCACTAATTGTTAACTAAAAGACATTATATTTACTTGTCCAAATTAGATGATTAGAAAAGAATCTTGATTTTGAAAATTACTGCTTAAGAAAATACATGTGTATTCTCACAAAGGACGTCTCATGATGCCTATTAAAGTCTCTAGTGAAGAGATGAGAGGTTCATAGAAATATGATGATCTCATGTAACTCTTCGGATACTTGAGTAAATTAAAAGGCAGAAGATCATGGTTGAATTGATAAATGAATTGGAAAAGCTTGGAATAGAAATTGAAAGGGAAACCTAAATCAATTTATTCTTCACAATTTGCCTGGATGTTTTGAGCAAGTTCTACCTGAAATACGAGAGGTTGTATATGGTGGGAAACTTCTAACAAAACATATGGAAAAAGAAAGCCAATTTTCATCATGATGTGAACAAATTTAATATCTTATTTACTAATGGTTTGAACATGATTAGTGATGGCATCTACTGATACGAAGTATGTAGATACTGGAATCACTAAATGTTTATCACTGAGTAAGGATAAGATTGTTAATAACATGGGTAAAACTACAAAGGTAGTTGCTATTGCAGTGGGAGTTGTTTATTTATCTCATGATAAGAATAAACGATTGATTATGAGAAATTGTCTTTACGTACGTTTCATAGAAAGAATTTAATTTCGGTTTCTATGCATTAACGGATGGATACTTCATTTCATTTAAATGACATGGTCATGGTAATGAGGAATGAGGCTATAATCCGTTAAAGTACGTTTGTGGATTAAAAGTATACTCTTGAATCATGTACATCCCACAGATGCAATAAATAGTAATTAAATACTGCATCTTCTAATATTAGTAAGAGAAAGGAACCTTCGGAGATGAACTAAACATACATTTGGCGTCTAAGACTAATTCATTTTACTTAAGTAGGATTCAAAAGTTGATAGCCGATAGACCGTAAGGTTTATCTGAAGTGGAAACTATCGGACTTGCGAGTCTTGCTTGGAAGTAAAAATGATTAACTGCCTTTTCAAGGCTGTGGGGTGTAGAGCCAAAGATATATATGTTGGAATTAGTTCATTCTGATTCAAGCGAACCTAATATTATCCAGGCGAGAGGTGGTTATGAATATTCAAAGATTATTCTGGAAACCAATATATTTATATGATCCACTGCATGTCTAAGTTCTTTGATTAATTCAAGAATTGTAAGGCTGGCACAGTGAAGCGTCATGGAAAATATATTAAGTCATTACGATTCAATCATGATGGCGAATACCTCTTGGGATAGTTAGGAGCTATTGATCAGAAGTTGAGATTAAATCTCAAGTTGACTACACCGGGTATGCCCCAACTGAATGGTGTGGTGGGTAGAAGGTATTAGGCTCTTATGGTTATGATTAGATAGATGATGAATTATTTGGAATAATTAAATTCATTTTATGGATATACCCTAGATACAGTAATTCGTGAAACGTTTGTCTGTATATGGGATATCCTAGAAAAATGGAAGGTGATTTATTTAGTCCAAAAGATCGAAGGATAATTGTTAACTCAATAACTAGATTTTTGGAAAAGGACTATGTAATAAATCACAAGCCCATGTATAAGTTGTTCTAAAGGAAGTGAGAGGAAAACACTAAGTATAAGTACCAAGTGTACAAGAGGATATACCACAAGGTAAACTGCAACGCATGTCACGTCTGATACACAATTACATGTAGTGCCTTGTCGTAGTAGGAGGGTTGTATGACAACCCATAAATATATGTTTTGGGAGAGTCGTGAGACTTGATCCCTAGTAAACATGGTATTGTCCCACGAATACGACGTAGCACTACAAGATTAAAATGCGGAATCTTAGTAAGTTGCAATGTATGTTGAAATAGAATCTACGGATTCTAAATTAAGTCTGGAGCTTGAAGGATCACTAAAATGGTGTAAAAGCCATTGCAAGTGGTAAAGGTAAATAAAAGAGGATTATACGAAAAGGTGAAAATCTTGAAAGCAAAGCTTGTTGCGAAAAGATGTACTCAGAAAGAAATGGTTCGATTATGAGAGAACATATTCACTGGTAGCTATGCTTAAATTGATCCGGATTCTTTTATTTATTGCTGCTCATATTCAATTATGAGGGACAGCAAATAGATGTCAAGACAGCTTTCCTGATTGGAACTCTTTAGGAAAACATCTATGTGAAGCAACCAGAGTAATTCATTGCAAAGTACTAATAGCATTTTGATAGTAAGCTTAAAATTGTCCAGCGATGGACTAAAGCAAGCTTTAAGATACTGAAGCATCTATTTTGATTAGGTAATCCAGTGGCATGGATTTAAATCAATGAGCGGATGAGTCTTGTGTGTTGTAAAGAGTGACGGAAACGTGGTGGTGTTTCTTGTACTATACGTAGATAGTATCTTGCTCATTGGAGACAATGAAAGAGTATTATCGGGCGTATGGGTACGGTTAATAAAGCGGTAGAGATGAAGGACTTAAGAAAGGCAAAATATATCCTTTTGATCACGGTAATACGGATCACAAGAAAGGATATTATGCTTATCTCAAGTTTCATAAAATGATACATTCCATACTCGTTTAGCATGTGAATTTATCTAAGTGATTGTGTCTTAAGACACAAAAAGGAAGATAAATAGGATGAAAGCGGTTCCTTATGCTTCGGCGAATAAGGAAGCTTAATCAAAGGAATGCTATGAACGACGTTGGACATCTGTTTTGCTAAATGCATGAACAGTGGGTATCAACGTAACCCAGAACAAGAATGATGAACTGTAGTAAGACATATATAAAGTGCCTGAGAAGGACTGGAAATTATATATGGATTTACTAAACAGATTCACTGCTTCTTGTGGATTACGTAGATTCAAATTTTTAGTCAGATTGGACGGCAGTAAATTCTCCTCAAAGGTTATGTGTTTAATCTTAGGAAGTAGAGTCATAATGTGGAGGAGTGTTATATAGAAATATATTTTAGACTCCGGACTCCATCATGGAAAGATGATGAATTGGAGCCTATGAGGCAGCCAAAGTATCTATATGACTATAGAGACTTCATGATGGACTTTGAAGTGTTTCTAAGTTTGCCCAAGGTAATCACAATTTACATTGATGATATTGGTGCAGTTGCAAACTTGAAGAAATCACAAGTCCATAAGGCAATTAAACACATGAAGCGCGAGTACCACCTGTTACGAGAAATCGTATGATGAGGGGAAGGTTGTTGTCGCCTAGATTGCATCGGATGATGACCTAGTAAACCATTTACAAGGACCTTACTGCGAGAGCTTTTAATGGTCGTGTAAGTGGGAGTAGGAATCAGATATATGGCAGAAGACATGACAGCATAGTCTTTTAGTATAAGTGGGAGATTGTTGGATTGTATACTAAAAGTCTAGCTTTAGTATGAACAATGTCATAACAATATTTGAAATGAGAATCATTGATCAAATGATTGCATCTTATAAATTTATTTTATATGCATGATGCAATAGTCCATTTACTTTATACTGTAGATAATATGTTGTGCGACAACACGCAGAAGATCATATTATCGGTTTCCTTATAAAGTATAAACAGATGCCCACAACTGAGATAGACGGGGACTCTCTATCGGTATGGTTGTAGTGTGGTTTGGTATTAGCTTGTATTGGCTATAGAATCACATTAGTGCACTTGTGTGTATTGAGCAGGACCGCCTGAGGTCGTTCTTCTTATACTGACTATATAGTAGAACTTGATCTCTGTTATTATGGAAGTTCGTGCTCTTAATCCCAATACAATAACCTCGACACGTAGGGCAGTATGTATTTCTTTGATTCATCAATGGGTGAGATTTATAAGTATTAAATCAACAAACTCGGTGAGTTGGGAAGTAGTGCTGTATCTATGGTGTGCTGTTGATTGTAGAAGGAATCCATGTCCGTTATAGGTTGATGATGTCCCCTTGAGGAGCTCATAATGTTTATCATGTAAATCTTGCAAGTGGATTAATTTTCGGCATGATAATAAGGTTGAGTGGTACTACTCTCGGATGAGATATTAATTAATTTGAGTTGTCAGTAACTTAATTAATTAATGGACATTGTATATCTTAAACATGGGAGACTATCGGGCTTATAATAAGAAGGAGCCCAGAACATAATTTTGGGATTGGACGGGTAGTGCAGTAATAATATTTTAGTGGACTATATTATTATTATTGGATTTAATTAATAGCTTTGGGCTAAGCTTGGTTAATTAAATTCAATTGAGGCCCAGCCCAATTTCTCCTCCTGGTCCCTGCTGTAGCCCAAGTATATAAGTCATCTCAGTTCCTGTTAAACCTAAGTCAGTGCCTCATTTGACATACGGGAGAGAACAGAGAGCAGATTGAGAGAACTCTGGGGATTGTTGACCACCCAACACCAGAGTTGACTTTGGGACATACAGTAGAAGATCAGAGGTGTTCTACACTGCTGTTCATCCTCTACATCGACCCAGAAGTACGGTAAACACGTTTTATGCTTCCGCTGATTGTTTGCCTTTTTATCCTAACGATCACGTTGAACCGCACGATCCAATTGCCAACAGTAATATATTACCCCTATCCAAGGCAGTATTCCTATATTGAATCCAATACGTGATTCTTCTAATCCAAGATCGTTCGTGGCTAGGGTCAATACGGATGCCAATAATCCTTACTCTCGCATCCGTGCAACCATATGCAAAGGACCAACCTATGGTCCGTGGTGAGGCTTCTTATAAAAATAGGTAATACCATAACTCTCCCTATTAATAAATCTTTTTATGAGGGGATAGTACCTCTTCAAAATTTGTTATTGCAAGGATTCTGCTTTCGAGGGGATCGAAGCCATTATCCCAACAGGAATTGGACCTACTGATCAAAAAGGCCTTCATGATCACTGATATTCTAACCATACCTCTTAGAAGGGGTTATTTCACAGTTTTTGTTTTGTATGATGTGATACGTAATCAAATTCTCAAGAAAAGGGCATTCAACATTGGCAAATCTCAAGTCTATGTACAACAATAGTCTTCTACTTTTAATCCCTACAAAATTAAATCTTCCATTATATCGGTTTGGGTACGAGTTTATGAGCTTCCTTTGGAGCTTTGGCATGAGGAGGTACTTAAGCATATTGCTGGGGTTGTTAGGAATCTTGTGCGGATTGATCATAAAACGCTAGATGGCTCCACAGGGCATTTTGCCCGCCTCCTTATTGATATAGATGTTCTAGAGGATTTGCCAAATGATTTTCATATTGATACCTCTGGGAATATCATTTGTGTCTCTTTCAGTTATGAGAACATTCCGGATTATTGCAAAGCATGCAATACTCTAGGTCATGCAGCTGTAGAGTTCCTCAAAAGGAAAAAGAAAGTAGAATCTCGAAATGAAAAAAGAAGTAGGAAGGAATATACAGAAGGTTATCAGTTTCCTAGGAAGACCTGGAAGGAAAAGAAAACCTCTCAAACACCTGTTGAGTAGCATAATAAATTTCAAAGTCTGGGGGAGGATATAGAGGAAGGAGTGGACCATGAACACGAGAATGGTAAGAATAAAGAATTAGGAAACATGTTGGATCATGGCTTGGACATTGAGGATGAGGAACATGATCATCAGGAGGAAGGTGAGTTATCCTCAGATGAGGAGATTGAGCAGAAGGGGGAAGAAACTACCCATGATGATGCAAATCAGCATAAAACACCTAGTGCTGAAAGGATGGGTCTGGCACTTTTTTTGGTTATAGAACCTATTCCTTTGGATGTGCGTTGTCCTGAGAGGACTATGGAGCAATACAATTCAGAACAAAAGATAGTAGAGTTTGTTCAAGACAAGAATCAGAAAGCTTCAGTAAAAGGGACTTCTAACAGTGCAACGCATTATAACCGATCCTCACCACCATTTACAAGGTCTCGCATGCCTGAAGCTCCTGGAGTAGTGCATGTTTTGCCAGATAAGAAATATTCCAAGAATATGCACGCTTCTACAACATAAGAGTGGGGAACTAGAAAATCGCCGAAGCACGATAAAAATGGAAGTAGTAAATGAAGATCTTATTCTGGAATATGAGAGGGTTTGGGCGTGGCTCAACCAAAATGGCTCTTAAAGATCTATGTCAGATACACAAGCCGGTTAGGCTAGCTATTGCAGAGCCAATGATCAATTTTAATACAATTCCAGAGTATACTTGGACTAGCATGGGGTATTAGTTTGAAGGTCATAACGAAAGGGAGGGACTTAGACCTAATATATGGGTTTTCTACAATGATGCCTTGGCTACGTAGGTTCAGGTTGTATATTCATCTTCTCAAATCATGATATTTAACTTCATTTATAATGCTTCGAATATCGATTTCAATTTATACATGCTCACACGGATTACTTAATCTGTAGAGAGCTTTGGGAGGATATTACTATGCATCTTAGCAGCAAGATGATGGTGATAGGTTATTTAAATGCTACTCTTAGTTCACATGAAAGATTGCATAGCACAGGTAGGGATAATTTGGGGCCTTTGGAATTCAGAGAATTTCTGGATACTACGGGATTACAGGATTTTGACATGCATGGTGCGAAGTTCACTTGGGTATGTCGCTCAGCCACTAGAGGAATGAGGGCATCCAAAATTGATAGAGTTATAGCTGATGACGAATTTATTGATGATTGAGATTCTTGTTTAGCTACTGCTCTTGCAAGACATAGATCGGATCATTCACCGATTTTACTCTCTTGTAAACAAAGAAATCAAATGCCGAGACCATTTAGATTTCAATCAATGTGGTTACTTGATACTGGATTTTACATCATGACAGAGACATCTTGGAGGGAGGCAATTGAGGTTGATAATTCGATTGCCTCATTTGCAGCAAAGCTCAAGCGTTTGAAACTGATATTAAAATCTTGGAACAGCAGTGCTTATGGGGACATTTTCAAAGGAGTAGCTGGGGCTATGAAAACTCTTGATGATATACAGATTCAAATTGGGCTAGAAGGGGACAGTTGATATGCGTTTTCTCAACACACAATTAATTTTTAAGTATGAAGGATATCAATTGTAGTTTCGAAGGTGACCAAGTTATATATCGAACCCAAGGGACGGATAAATATTAATTTAATTATGTTCTAGTAGACTGAGACTATGTTGGAAATATAATAGTTGTGGAGTTGAATTAAGTAATGAATAACAATCGAAATAACAAGTAAAAATAACAAGAAGAAGAGATAGTAGGTTGTGATCAAGTAAGATGATAGGTAGTTCGTCAGGTCTTCCAGTTCCACTTATTAATTCATACTTTCGTGTGACGGTGTCCGACTCTGCCTTGTGGTTTATGGACGCATTACTAAACCATGCAAATTCACTCTATAGACACAAGTAAATATGTGTATGACACGTGAATATCCTCGGAGCAAGAGATATAATTCACCCCCCTTTCTAGGTACTATCAGTATCAATTATTTCCCATGCACTTAGTACTCTAATCCGATATGATCTCCCTTTATAGGTACTATGAAATTATACTCTTTATCTTACTTATTAACCCGAATATGATTCAATCAATAAGTATTCATATAAGATAGTTCTAATAAGACTTCAGAATCCCTTCACTTAGAATTATAACATAAAACTATGCTCAGCAGTGAACACACTCAACCAATAATCAAGTTATGTATTTAGACTGTACACAACAATTATTGATGCACAAAACGACCGTGAGTATGGATTAAGAATACGTAATCTTTTATAAAATAAACCACAAGTAGTGTTGTACGGAGTTTACACATGAAAGATAAATTAACTCATGAAACCTTCATAACCCTAGAACTACCGAAGCAGCTCTAGCCCATGATTGATCTAAGAACAATCATGGTTAGTTGGACCGATCTTACTTGAATCTCCAGTGGAACTCTGTCACAGCCCCTCCGGATGATGGACGATTGATCTCCTCCCAACTTTACGTCTCCACGTCTTGGTTCTTCAATGTATCTAGATTCTTGAATTCTTTTTTATGCTGGATAAGCCTTCTTTTATACTTGTAATCACGTCTACTGGGCTTGGCATGGGCTTTTTAAGTGATCACATGCATTACCGGTGTAAGAATACGGATATGGTAAATTCCCGAGCATCAATTCGACCTCAACAACAGGTCGAATTGACTACCACAAGTCGAATCGAAAGTTGAATCAGCCTACTGTAAGTCCCAGGCATTTGATTTGACCAACTGTCCTAGTTGAATTGACGCGATGAGGTCAAATCAGCATCCCAGCTAATCAATTCGACCTCGATTAGACCTGATGCCCAGGTCGAATCCCCCTGTCGTGGTCGAATCTGACTTCTGTACAAGTTATGTTGCCAATTCAACCTGAAGGGCTGGTCAAATTGACCTCCTTTAGGTCGAATCGAACTCCTGCTTCACCCAAACGGATGGCTTCGACTTCCTTTCTTCAGTATTCAACACTTCCACTCCGATATCCTTCGAAAAACCACTCAAATAGCTCCAACAATACCTAATTCATGCCTTTTCACAATATTTATCAGTTTACAACCAATTTCAACCTTCAAACACTCTAATATAGCACAAATCCAGGCGCAAGATTCATGAATTCACACACTCATCAGACCCCCAAACTTACATGTTACTCGTCCCGAGGCAACGCAATCAAAATAAGGAGTCGTGTATAATTCACGAGATCACCAAGTACAACACATATTACACATGCAATTCCATCAAATTAAAACAAGTATTTCCCGCATCATACATATCATTCATGCAAAATATCACCCAATCATATTACCATTCGGAGTATTAAGTCATCTAGCTCGCAAGTTAAGTGTTTACTCTCTCACTTAAGTGCTAATTGCTCTTAATAGGTTAGTGTATGTGCTCATACTCAATCCATATTCACGCGTAACCATAAGCTTGGCAAGGGTCTCAAAAATCAACTCACAATCAACTAATTACTAGGATCACAAAGGACTTGTCTTTGGGTTGTAATGTTGGCTCTTTGGAAAGGGTAGGAAAATTTAGATAAGTGACTCAAACACTAGTAGAGAGTTACCTTGGAGGTTCTTACTTCTTCATTCGGCTATATGTTCTCCTCCAATTTCTTCTCTTGCACTTGCAAATTTTTAAATTTCCTTCTCTTTCTTGCATCAACATCATTCTTCTCTTGATAACTAGGGTACCGGTTGTAGGCACTACCCTTTTTAAAATAGCAATCGGGGTACCAGTTTCAGGCATTACCCCTAAACAAGATTTAACCATTTACTTTTCTTACTTCACTCAACCACATTCTATCTTCCTTCTTCTTCTTGCTGTTGGATTGTATACTAAAAGTCTAGCTTTAGTATGAACAATGTCATAACAATATTTGAAATGAGAATCATTGATCAAATGATTGCGTCTTATAATTTATTTTATATGCATGACGCAATAGTCCATTTACTTTATACTGTAGATAATATGTTGTGCGACAACACGCAGAAGATCATATTATCGGTTTCCTTATAAAGTATAAACAGATGCTCACAACTGAGATAGACGGGGACTCTCTATCGGTATGGTTGTAGTGTGGTTTGGTATTAGCTTGTCTTGGCTATAGAATCACATTAGTGCACTTGTGTGTATTGAGCAGGACCGCCTGAGATCGTTCTTCTTATACTGACTATATAGTAGAACTTGATCTCTATTATTATGGAAGTTCGTGCTCTTAATCCCTATACAATAACCTCGACACGTAGGGCAGTATGTATTTCTTTGATTCATCAATGGGTAAGATTTATAAGTATTAAATCAACAAACTCGGTGAGTTGGGAAGTAGTGTTGTATCTATGGTGTGCTGTTGATTGTAGAAGGAATCCATGTCCGTCATAGGTTGATGATGTCCCCTTGAGGAGCTCATAAGGTTTATCATGTAAATCTTGCAAGTGGATTAATTTCCGGCATGATAAAAATGTTGAGTGGTACTACTCTCGGACGAGATATTAATTAATTAGAGTTGTCAGTAACTTAATTAATTAATGGACATTGAATATCTTAAACATGGGGAGACTATCGGGCTTATAATAAGAAGGAGCCCAGAACATAATTTGGGATTGGATGGGTAGTGCAATAATAATATTTTAGTGGACTATATTATTATTATTGGATTTAATTAAAAGCTTTGGGCTAAGCTTGGTTAATTAAATTCAATTGAGGCCCAGCCCAATTTCTCCTCCTGGTCCCTGCAGTAGCCCTTATAAATAAGTTATCTCAGTTCCTGTTAACCCTAAGTCAGTGCCTCATTTGACAGTTAGAAAGAACAGGAGCAGATTGAGAGAATCCTGCGGATTGTTGCCCACACAACAGCAGGATTCAACTTGGGACATACTGCAGAAGATTGAGAGGTGGTTCTCTGCAACGGTTCATCCTCTACATCAACCCAGAAGTACGGTAAACAAGATTTAATTGCTTCCGCTGTTTATTGTTTGCCTGTTTACTAACGATCACGTTTGAGCCACAAGATCCAATTGCCCAACAATTGGTATCAGAGTGTTGGTTTCGTGGTGAAACGTGAGAAGTAAGGTTTGTGATTTTTTGATTAAATGAATATAATCTAGGTTAATCGCATGTTGAGCAGTCTGTATGTGTTGAGAAGTACGTTTGTGATTATGTGATTAGAGTTTGAATGTATACACTGTTCACGCTGCTTTAATACACATAAAGTCAATCAGTCTGCTGTATTCTTAAAATCACACACACTCACACACTGTACGGTGGGTGTACATCCGACGAAAAAAAAATTGATGCCTGACCGGGGTCGCTAGTCGGGGTTCGACTGGTTCGATTGAGTCGCAGCGGCTAGGACTCCAAGGCGAGGCGTCTGGACGATGCCTGAACCAACGCTAAGATCTCGATCGACGTAAGCTCTGGCTGGGCAGATCGGCGCAGGTCGAGACAGATCTGTTCAGATCGGGGCACATCGCCGAGGAATCTGGCTGCGCTGGTGGTGGCACGCGGCTGAGCGACGGAGTCGAGGCGGCGGCGGGTGATGAACGAAAATGGTCGACGACAGCCATGAAAGATCGATCTGGACTGCGGATTCAAAGCAGGCGGACGACGGTGGGCTGAGGGAGCAACGTTCCAGGCAGATTGTCGGAGACGAATACGACTCGCTGGACGTTTCGGCCGGATCTGGTGGACTAAGGTCGGCGTTCGTCGGGAACGAAGCTGGCGTGTGGGAATCGCGCGGCTGCGCGGCGGCACTGGACTGCGTCGCACCTCGCCGGAAAGGCGCAATTTTTGATCTGGTCAGCCTGTTGGCAGCTGATGATCGATGGTGGCGGTTTGGGCAGGCACGGCTGCGGGGCGATTGCCAGCTGGTGGCGCGATGGTGATGCTTCAAGGCTTGGAACTGTCGGCGGCGGGCTAATGGCATTTTTTCGGTGGGCTGTTGGCGCCGGCGGGAGCGGGCCCTGGTTGTGCCGGAGATGCCTGATAGGATGAGAAGCTCCGAGTGGATGATGAGGGCGGCTGGCAGGAGATTAGGGCAGAAAGCAAATGGGCTGGGCCAATTTTTAATTGCTGGCCAATGGTTTTTGGGCCTGTGTTCAGTTGGGCCCAACTTATTTGAGCTGGCAATGGGCTTGTTGTGTTGGGTGTCTTAGCTAGGCCTTGTTTTAATTTGTTTTGGGCTTAGTTTGCTGGGCCCAAATTTTAATTAAAATGGATATGGGCTATTGGACCTTAAATCCCAATTCAGTAATTAATAGTGGGCTGTTCAATTTTTTTTAATTTGGTTTTGGGCTGTTGGGCCCAATTTTAATTAAAATGGTAATGGGCTGCTGGGCCAATATTAATTGCTGGTTTTAATTAATTGTGAGTAATGGGCCTAGCATGATTAATTAATTTTATTAATGGACTAATTTTGTGCTAGTGGGCTTAGTGGAATTAATTTAGTTTTGGGCTAAGATTATGGGCCATAGATAATGAGTATGATTAATTAATTAATCTGCTGCTCATTTTGTGCTTATTTGATGCTCTTCAGGCCCAAATTAATTGATCCACTATTTATACAAATAATTATGTTATATAACTGATTAATTGATTTAATTGTCAATTATTGTTGTATATGTGAAAGGCATGTTCTATGTAATTTATTTATTTAAATTGTTGTTAATAGAAGCATGCTATTTTGTATATTTTATTCTGGAATATTATATGCATGTTAAAACCCTCGGTGTTAAATAACTAAGTGGGAGAGGGGATTGGTAATAAATTCCCGCGGTCTCCATTATTGGTTTGTAAGTGATGTGAGTAAACTTGCGTGTTGGCATAGGCCTTCCTCCCTAACGGATGAGTTTATTCACGGATCACTGGTACAGACTTCATAAATAATTATTGTTTGTAATGTGGCACATAAACTTGCGTGTTGGCATAGGCCTTCCTCCCTAACGGATGAGTTTGTGTGCGGTACACTGGTACAAACTTATAATTGATGATTGTAGGAAGCTACCCGAGCGCGTGTGTACTTCTCCAACTGTAAGGCACATAAGCTCGCGCAGTGGACTTGGGATCAAATAATGGTGTACACTTAGGTGTAAATAATTAGTATCCTCCCCAACGGAGTCACTGCTATTATTTGCATGGCTAAAGAGTAACCGACTATTAATTATTTTGTCATAAAGTTAGGTTGACAAATGAAATTAATGGGTAAAACCTTCTCTTGTAAATGTTCGAGTTTGTAAACGTCCACACTAACGTGGCTTGCAGACTCACGGTGCTTGAGATGTCGGTGAATTTTATTTTATATTGTTTTGAGGGAAACAATATAAAAGGATAAAATTCGAAGTTTTGATCAGTAAATTTAATCTTGATTCTCTGTATTTCGAATAGTTTTAGTCTCACTAATTGTTAACTAAAAGAAATTATATTTACTTGTCCAAATTAGATGATTGGAAAAGAATCTTGTATTTTAAAATTACTGCTTAAGAAAATACATGTGTATTCTCGCAAAGGACGTCTCATGATGCCTATTAAAGTCTCTAGTAAAGAGATGAGAGGTTCATAGAAATATGATGGTCTCATGTAACCCTTCGGATACTAGAGTAAATTAAAAAGGCAGAAGATCATGGTAGAATTGATGAATGAATTGGAAGAGCTTGGAATAGAAATTGAAAGGAAAACCTAAATCAATTTATTCTTCACAATTTGCCTGGATATTTTGAGCAAGTTCTACCTGAAATACGAAAGATTGTATATGGTGGGAAACTTCTAACAAAACATGTGGCAAAAGAAAGCCAATTTTCATTATGAACTGAACAAGGTTAATATCTTATTTACTAATGGTTTAAACATGATTAGTGATGGCATCTACTGACACGAAGTATGTAGATACTGGAATCACTAAATGTTTATCACTGAGTAAGGATAAGATTGTTAATAACATGGGTAAAACTACAAAGGTAGTGGCTATTGCAGTGGGAGTTGTTTATTTATCTCATGATAAGAATAAACGATTGATTATGAGAAATTGTCTTTACGTACGTTTCATAGAAAGAATTTAATTTCGGTTTCTATGCATTAACGGATGGATACTTCATTTCATTTAAATGGCATGGTCATAGAAATGAGGAATGAGGCTATAATCCGTTAAAGTACATTGGTGGATAATTTGGATACTCTTGAATCATGCACATCCCACAGATGCAATAAATAGTAATTAAATAATGCATCTTCTAATATTAGTAAGAGAAAGGAACCTTCGGAAATGAACTAAACATACATTTGGCGTCTATGACTAATTCATTTTACTTGAGTAGGATTCAAAAGTTGATAGCCGATAGACCGTAAGGTTTATCTGAAGTGGAAACTATCGGACTTGCGAGTCGTGCTTGGAAGTAAAATTGATTAAATGCCTTTTCAAGGCTATGGGGTGTAGAGCCAAAGATATATATGTTGGAATTAGTTCATTCTGATTCAAGCGAACCTAACAATATCCAGGCGAGAGGTGGTTATGAATATTCAAAGATTATTCTGGGAACCAATATATTTATATGATGCACTACATGTCTAAGTTCTTGGATTAATTCAAGAATTGTAAGGCTGGTACAGTGAGCGTCATGGAAAATATATCATATCATTACGACCCAATCGTGATGATGAAAACTTCTTGGGATAGTTAGGAACTAATAATCAGAAGTTGAGATTAAATCTCAAGTTGACTACACCGGGCATGCCCCAGCTGAATGGTGTGGTGGGTAGAAGGTATAAGGCTCTTATGGTTATGATTAGATAGATGATGGATTATTTGGAATAATTAAATTCATTTTATGGATATGCCCTAGATACAGTAATTCGTGAAACGTTTGTCTGTATATGGGATATTCTAGAAAAATGGATAGTGATTTATTTAGTCCAAAAGATCGAAGGATAATTGTTAACTCAATAACTAGATTTTTGGAAAATGACTATGTAATAAATCACAAACCCATGTATAAGTTGTTCTAAAGGTAGTGAGAGGAAAACACTAAGTATGAGTACCAAGTGTACAAGAGGATATACCACAAGGTAAACTGCAACGCGTGTCACGTCTGATACACAATTACATGTAGTGCCTTGTCGTAGTGGGAGTGTTGTATGACAACCCATAAATATATGTTTTGGGAGAATCGTAAGACTGAATCCCTAGTGAACATGGTATTGTCCCACGGATACGACGTATCACTACAAGATTAAAATGCGGAATCTTAGTAAGTTGCAATGTATGTTGAAATAGAATCTACAGATTCTATATTAAATTTGGGAACTTGTATGACCACTAAATGGTGTAAAAGCCATTGCAAGGGTCAAAGGAAATAAAAGAGGATCATATGGAAAGGTGAAAACCTTGGAAGCAAAGCTTGTTGCGAAAAAGTGTACTCAGAAAGAAATGGTTCGATTATGAGGGAACATATTCGCTGGTAGCTATGCTTATGTTGATCCGGATTCTTTTATTTATTGCTGCTCATATTGAATTATGAGGAACAGCAAATAGATGTCAAGACAGCTTTCCTGATTGGAAGTCTTGAGGAAAACATCTATGTGAAGCAACCAGAGTGATTCATTGTAAAGTACTAATAGCATTTTGATAGTAAGCTTAAAAATGTCCAGCGATGGACTAAAGCAAGCTTTGAGATCGTGAAGCATCTGTTTTGATTAGGTAATCCAGTGGCACGGATTTAAATCAATCAACGGATGTATCTTGTGTATTGTAAAGAGTGACGGAAACGTGGTGGTGTTTCTTGTACTATACGTAGATAGTATCTTGCTCATTGGAGACAATGAAAGAGTATTATCGGTCGTATGGGTACGGTTAATAAAGCGGTAGAGATGAAGGACTTAAGAAAGGCAAAATATATCCTTTTAATCACGGTAATACGGATCACAAGAAAGGATATTATGCTTATCTCAAGTTTCATAAAATGATACAGTCCATACTCGTTTAGCATGTAAATTTATCTAAGTGAATGTGTCTTTGAGACACAAGAAGAAGATAAAGAGGATGAAAGCGGTTCCTTATGCTTCGGCGAATAAGGAAGCTTAATCTAAGGAATGCTATGAACGATATTGGATATCTGTTTTGCTGGATGCATGAACAGTGAGTATCAACGTAACCTGGAACAAGAATGATGAACTGTAGTAAGACATATATAAAGTGCCTGAGAAGGACTGGAAATTATATGTGGATTTACTAAACAGATTCACTGCTTCTTGTGGATTACGTAGATTCAGATTTTTTAGTCAGATTGGACGGCAGTAAATTCACCTCAAAGGTTATGTGTTTAATCTTAGGAAGTAGAGTCATAATATGGAGGAGTGTTATATAGAAATATATTTCAGACTCCGGACTCCATCATGGAAAGATGATGAATTGGAGCCTAAGAGGCAGCCAAAGTATCTATATGACTCTAGAGACTTCATGATGGACTTTGAAGTGTTTCTAAGTTTGCCCAAGGTAATCACAATTTACATTGATGATGTTGGTGCAGTTGCAAACTTGAAAGAATCACAAGTCCATAAGGCAATTAAACACATGGAGTGCGAGTACCACCTGTTACGAGAAATCGTATGATGAGGGAAAGGTTGATGTCGCCTAGATTGCATCGGATGATGACCTAGTAAACCATTTACAAAGACCTTAAGGCGAGAGCTTTTAATGGTCGTGTAGTGGGAATAGGAATCAGATGTTTGACAGAAGACATGACAGCATAGTCTTTTAGTATAAGTGGGAGATTGTTGGATTGTATACTAAAAGTCTAGCTTTAGTATGAACAATGTCATAACAATATTTGAAATGAGAATCATTGATCAAATGATTGCGTCTTATAATTTATTTTATATGCATGACGCAATAGTCCATTTACTTTGTACTGTAGATAATATGTTGTGCGACAACACGCAGAAGATCATATTATCGGTTTCCTTATAAAGTATAAACAGATGCTCACAACTGAGATAGACGGGGACTCTCTATCGGTATGGTTGTAGTGTGGTTTGGTATTAGCTTGTCTTGGCTATAGAATCACATTAGTGCACTTGTGTGTATTGAGCAGGACCGCCTGAGATCGTTCTTCTTATACTGACTATATAGTAGAACTTGATCTCTGTTATTATGGAAGTTCGTGCTCTTAATCCCTATACAGTAACCTTGACACGTAGGGCAGTATGTATTTCTTTGATTCATCAATGGGTGAGATTTATAAGTATTAAATCAACAAACTCGGTGAGTTGGGAAGTAGTGCTGTATCTATGGTGTGCTGTTGATTGTAGAAGGAATCCATGTCCGTCATAGGTTGATGATGTCCCCTTGAGGAGCTCATAAGGTTTATCATGTAAATCTTGCAAGTGGATTAATTTCCGACATGATAAAAAGGTTGAGTGGTACTACTCTCGGACGAGATATTAATTAATTAGAGTTGTCAGTAACTTAATTAATTAATGGACATTGAATATCTTAAACATGGGGAGACTATCGGGCTTATAATAAGAAGGAGCCCAGAACATAATTTGGGATTGGATGGGTAGTGCAATAATAATATTTTAGTGGACTATATTATTATTATTGGATTTAATTAAAAGCTTTGGGCTAAGCTTGGTTAATTAAATTCAATTGAGGCCCAGCCCAATTTCTCCTCCTGGTCCCTGCAGTAGCCCTTATAAATAAGTTATCTTAGTTCCTGTTAACCCTAAGTCAGTGCCTCATTTGACAGTTAGAAAGAACAGGAGCAGATTGAGAGAATCCTGCGGATTGTTGCCCACACAACAGCAGGATTCAACTTGGGACATACTGCAGAAGATTGATAGGTGGTTCTCTGCAACGGTTCATCCTCTACATCAACCCAGAAGTACGGTAAACAAGATTTAATTGCTTCCGCTGTTTATTGTTTGCCTGTTTACTAACGATCACGTTTGAGCCACAAGATCCAATTGCCCAACACTTGCAACACTTATACACCTCAACTCTCTACCAATGAATAGGGTCAAAGCTCAAGTAAAGGACAAATAAGGCTCTTTTATTTGGCTTGCCAAAGAAAAAGCTTTTAACGGCTCAAACGGGGCTACCAAAGATTTTTAATCAATAGGAAAAGTAAAATTTGGCTAAGTGACTTAAGTAATCAAGAATGGCCTAAGATCATGCCCTAGCAATTCACCAATTATAAGTCTCACATAAGACTCCAAGCCATGTTCTAGAATGCATTCATATGATTGATTCTCTCAAGAATAAACTATCATGATCAAGCATGAAAAAGCTCAAATCCTCACATAGGTAAATAGAATACTAAGTAATCCTCATAGCACATAATCAAGTTCAATTCCACAAGAACTCTATATACTTATCAAATTATACATGCTTCTTATCAATAAAAATTAACACATGAACATATGAATGCACAAAATCAACAAACCTAGCCCAATTCGATCTTGATTCGACCTGTCAACGAGGTTGAATCAACTTCATTGTGGTCGAATTGACCTTTTGGACAACTTTCTCCTTTGATTCGACCTGAGCTGTTGGTCGAATTAAAGCAGTCATGGTCGAATTAGCTTACTGGAAGATTCACGTTCTGATTCGACCTCGATTCGACCTAGGCCTCAGGTCGAATTACCATGCCTCAGGTCGAATTGAGCTACTGGACAATTTTTGCCCTCCGATTCTACATGTAAGCTTGGATTCGACCATGCTTCCTGGTTGAATTGGATCACTGATGCTCCTGAATCGAGTTTTCTTCATCCCCTACACACTTCAAGCTTAACAAACGAACATTAGGTACCAAAATAGAGCATAACTTCATCAAAAATCAATCATAACACTTAACATTCATGAGTAACTCCGTACACACAACTCCAAACACAGAACAAAACACAACTAAACATTAGGCAAGTTACAAAAAATCGATGCATAAAATCCGATTAAAGTTTAAAGTATGCCGCAAAAAATTAACTCCCCTAACAAACGTCACAAAGAAAAGATTATACTATCAGTGTTTATTGAGGTAAGTACATCACACCCCCCCAAACTTAGTAGAAACTATAGTCGAAAATAAGTTTATAAAGAGATGTAATTGCCGATAAGAAGCACTTCAAATATAAAAATTTCTTACTCACACGAAAGAAATAAAGCAATAAAATGGGAGGAAAAGCCCCCAACAGGTGCTCTTGTTTAATGTCGGAAAGTCAAGATGGAATACCGCTTTGAAGACTACTTGATCAGAGGATGGTCTTGTCGCATCCTCACCTTCAAATACTTTCTTTCTCGCTTCTTTTCGTCTGCACTCAGCACTTCACCTTTCTTTGTAACAAGTATATGATCATGAGAATTACCTTCATCCTATGGCCGTCTAGACTCCTCCGGGTCAATCTTCCACTTGAATTCCGAATTACCTGTCGGATCTTTTTCATTGTCACTAAGATAAGCATACTTCAAGTGTTCCAGTAACGGTTTCAGCTCCTCTTTCTTTTCTTCCATCAGAGTGCTCTCTCTATCCAATGGCAAGTACTTTCTAGTCCACTTCACTTCTTCAACCTTAGCTTTCTCCAATTTATAAATGTCATCACCCAAACCAATTAAGTTCTCAAGATATTCAATACATTCCTCATTAGAAAGACCATCAAGCTCTGTAATAGGATAAGTAGGAGACTCCATCAAGCATGTCTCAATAGGGTCCTTAGACAGATCAAGGACATATCTTCCTTCACAATCTCCTCCACCACATCAATACTATGACATTGTGACTCCATGGGCATCTTCATTACTTTGTCAAGGTTGAATAGAACCTCTTCTTTATCCATCCGCAACCTTAACTCCCCCTTTCGAACATCAATCATGGCCCCAGCAGTAGCAAGAAAAGGTCTCCCCAAGATAAGAGGGATATTATCCTTGTCATCTTCCATATCAAGTACAAGAAAATCCACAGGAAAGACTAGTTTCTCCACTTTAACAAGAACGTCTTCAATGATACCTTTTGGAAACATCATCGATCTATCCGCCAATTGTAGAACAACTGTTGTAGAAGATAACTCCCCCAAACCAAACCTTTGAAAGATAGACAATGGCATCAAATTGATACTTGCCCCAAGATCGCACAAGGCTCGTCGTGCTGGCCCTTTTCCAATCTCACACAAGATAGTGAAGCTTCCCGGATCCTTCATCTTCTGTGGCAGCTTCCTTTGGATGATCAAGCTACAATTTTCAAACAAGTTCACCATCTCAACTACGTTCAAGCTTCTCTTTTTCAACAATATATCCTTAAGGAATCAGGCATAGTACGGCATCTCCAATATTGCCTCAGAGAAAGGAATACTCAAGCTTATCTTATTTATGATATCTGAAAACTTCTTGAACTTCTCTTGCAATCCCTTCTTAACCAGCCTATAAGGAAACGATGGAGGTATCTTTGTTTTGGGAATACCCCATTCATCATGCTCAACCTTCTCCGCTTTATCCTTCTTGGCTCTTTCCCACTTTTTCTCTACTACAATCTCAATAATTTGCTCATTCAGAACCAATGGAGTAATGTTCACATCACGAGGAGTGTTGGTGAAGAAACAGGTATGGAATGAGGTAATTCGACCTGGATTTGACCAGGTGCTCTGGTCGAATTAGGTATGTAGTGGTCGAATTGATCTCTTGGAACACTAATCTCAACATGTATCTCCGATTGACCTGGATTCGACCTGAAGGTCTGGTCGAATTGAATTCCACCTGGTTAAATCGACTCACTGTAAGATTTCTGCCCTCCAATTTGACCTGGATTCGACCTGAAGGTCTGGTCGAATCAATAGGCTACTGGTTGAATTGGGCTTCTAATAAAAAAGAGTGCTCTGGACGGGTGGATCCGACCTGGATTCGACCTGAGGGCCATGTTGAATCAACTTGATGTTGGTCGAATCGAGGCTCTTTTGCTTCCAGATCATGTCCAGTAGTCCAATTTGACTTTCCCTATTGGATTCGACCTGTGGTGTTGGTCGAATTGAGCCCTTGACGTGTTCAATTTTGATTCTGACCTCATCGGTCCCTCGTACTGTGTTCCAGACCTCAATGTAATGGCATTGCAGGACTTTGGATTCTCAATACTTTGAGATGGGAGCTTCCCTTTCTCAATAGTTTGAGTGAGCTTGTTAACACTTCCTGCCATCTCCCCCATCAACAATGTAAGGTCCTTCACTTGCTTTGATAAATCCTCATGGTTTGCATCAATCTTCTTCTCTAATTTAGCCTCAAGACGATCCACTCTAGCATCATTCCTAGCCATGTACCTGTTCACCGTATTCTCGAAACTCAGCTTTCCTTCTTCTACTTTGGCACCCGGATCAACACCTATCAGAGTTTGAATTGTATTGTTCGGATTACTCCATGAAAACTCTGGCCTCCTAGGCCGTTGATAATTACCCGGGGGACCACGGTTGTTGTAGTTCCCTTGGTAATTCTGGTTGCCTTGATTTTGATACCTTGTTCCTTGAATACTTTGGCCCATAGCATAGTTTGCTTCTTCCATATCCTCTTGGATCATTCCATCATTAGTAACTTCCTGCTGCATGATTGGTACGCAATGATATATATAGCCGATTTGCTTTTGTTAGGACTCAAGTAGCTTGTTGATATTTGACAAGCTAGAGACGATCTCATCTTCTCTACTTGTTTTCACTATAGCATGTCAACCTTAGCCACTTTTCCAAGGATGTATGTACTTCTAACTCTATCAGTTGTCCAATCTCTCGAGTTCATCGAAATATCTTCAAACAACTTCTCGGCCTCTACGGATGACTTAGTAAGCAATGCTCCATTAGAAGAAGCATCCAATAACACACGTGAATAACAGTCCAATCCATTGTATCTCTCCATGAACTTCAACTTCAATTGCTCCCAAGTAGTGCACTCAGCTGCATTAGTAGTGTCATACCAATATCTCGCCTTTTCAGATAACAAGAATTTAAACAAGAGGATCTTTAGCGCATCTTCATGATCTCTTGCGTCTTTTTTAGTACTTGCATACCCCAAGAACTTGTTTAGATACTGCTGTGGATCCTCGAAATTCCCTCCTGAAAATGAGTTCCTTTCTATCATGCTAATAAGCAGGATGAAGATCGAAATCCGCATTAGCCCCTCTCGCTCCTAGAAGCCCAAAATTTCCAGCCCCGTTATTCTTAAGACTTCACGGATGGCTAGATTGTCCGAATTGGCCCTTTCATTGGCCATGTCGACTGTCACTTCTTCTAAATTAACTTCGATTTCAGCTTCAATCATTTGCGAATTTAACACGTCAACTTCAACTCTAAGGTTTAGAGCTTCAGTTGGATCTACGTTCTTATTCTTACTCTTCTTCTTCTTCTTCCTTGATGATGCTCCGATCTGAGGATTATATGATTCTAATTCACCTTTCTTTGATCTCGTGAGCATACGGAGTTTACACACGAAAGATAAATTAACTCATGAAACCTTCATAACCCTAGAACTACCGAAGCGGCTCTAGCCCATGATTGATCTAAGAACAATCATGGTTAGTTGGACCGATCTTACTTGAATCTCCAGTGAAACTCTATCACATCCCATCCGAATGACGGACGATCGATCTCCTCCCAACTCTACGTCTCCACGTCTTGTTCTTCAATGTATCTAGAACCTTGAATTCTTTTTAATACTGCATAAGCCTTCTTTTATACTTGTAATCACATCAACTAGGCTTGGCATGAGCTTTTTAAGTGATCACACGCATTGACGGTGTAAAAATACGTATATGGTAAGTTCCCGAGCATCAATTCGACCTCAGCAATAGGTCAAATTGACCACCATAAGTTGAATCGAAAGTCAAATCAGCCTACTATAGGTCCTAGGCATTCGATTCGACCAATTGCCCTGGTCGAATTGATGCGACGAGGTCGAATTGGCATCCCAGCTAATCGATTCAACCTCGATTTGACCTGATGCCCAGGTCAAATCCCCCTGTCATGGTTGAATCCGCCTTCTGTACAAGTTGTGTTGCCAATTCAACTTAAAGGGCTGGTCGAATTGACCTCCTTCTGGTCGAATCGAGCTCCTGCTTTCCCCAAACGGATGGCTTCGACTTCCTTTCTTCAGTATTCAACACTTCCACTCCGATATCCTTCAAAAAACCACTCAAATAGCTCCAACAACACTTAATTCATGCCTTTTCACAATATTTATCGGTTTACAACCATTTCAACCTTCAAATACTCTAATATAGCACAAATCTAGG
Source organism: Pogostemon cablin (assembly GCA_023678885.1). Taxonomy (NCBI): domain Eukaryota; kingdom Viridiplantae; phylum Streptophyta; class Magnoliopsida; order Lamiales; family Lamiaceae; genus Pogostemon; species Pogostemon cablin. The sequence goes on from CM042981.1 coordinate 21,407,219, forward strand.
TGCAAGATTCGTGAATTAACACACTCATCAACAGTGAAGAGCTTTTCTTGGATGAGATTGATGCTCATGTGGAGCTTAACAAGAAATTGATAGAGAAAAATCAGTTCTTATCCCAGAAGAATCGATTGTCATGGTTAAAAGATGGAGACAGAAATTTAGAGTTTTTTCATAAATACAGAAGAGTTCAATGAACAAAGGCAAGTATATGCTTCATGGACATTAATGGAATCCTAACGGATGATCCCCAAGCTATTGCACAGCACGTGGTGCAATACTACACTAACTTATTCGAGCAGTCGAAACATTGATTTCCTTAACAGCTTTGTTATTGCCGATCAGAATGTAATTCTATCGGAGATTACTCGATGGAAGAAATTAGGGACGCCGTTATGGAATTATCTCCAGATAGTGCTCCTGGACCTGATGGTTTTGGAGGATCCTTCTTCCAGAAATGTTGGCATATCATTGAGATGGACTTATGCAATGCAGTGCAATATTTTTTTAGATATTCTGTTATTCCGCATGGAATTAATTACAACTTCATTGTCCTCATCCCTAAAGTGGTCGGCACTTCGAGGGTGGAGGAGTACAGGCCAATTAATCTTTGTAATTACCTTTCAAGGTCATTACAAAAATTCTTGCTACTAGAGTTGGCAAATAGATCCATATTATTAAACCAAAAAAGCAGAGAGAGTACAGTGAGTTACAAAAAGATACTAAGAAAGACAAATCATTTAAATCTATAGTATTCCGTGTTCATGTCTTTGAACATATTTGTGTTAAGAAACTCCGGCGTGGGATTATACCAAGTTAGGGGACCCCCAATGCCTGCAAGAAGGTCATCCACCAAATTACCTTCCCTGTAGATATGCGAGACTAGGAAGGTAAGTTGAGAAATTATGTCCTTTGTCTTTTGCCATTGTGATAGGAGTCTTAGAGGAATAACAGGCGCTGGATGAGTAAGTGCATGGATTACATATGTAGAATCAGATTCCAACCAGACTCTGTCCCATCCTCTATCATGTGCAAATTCAATAGCAAGACATGCCGCAGCAAGTTCAACTTAAATTGAGAAACCCACTCTAAATCCACATGTGAAGCAACCCATCAAAAATCCTCTGTGATTTCGAAAAACCCCCCTCCTGATATACTACCTGGTGAGCCTGAAGCATACCCATCTGTATTGACCTTTGCCCACCCCGGTAGAGGTGCTCTTCAACGCACAGGAATGATCTGCGGTGCTTTCTATGATTACCAGAAATACCAAAGAACTTCAATGTACAAAGATCATCATCTGTGTTGTTCCCTTCTCTGATGAGTGCAAACAGCATTGCAGTAATGGCTGAGCATCTGATTGCTTTGTCCAATATCTTCCCATCCCGCAGCTTATATCCATCATGAATTGCATTATTCCTCTCTTGCCAAATTATCCATATGTAAGCGACTATAGCGAGACGCCATAAAGAGATAATTTGCTTGCTAGCCGATTTCTCCATCACCTGGATCAGTAAACTCACGAAAGGTTGCTCCAAATCAATCTTGTGGCTGAAATAAAACCCAGATAATAGTATCTTCAAAACTTGCAAAGATACAGGACAATAAAGGAATATATGATCAATAGTCTCCTCTCCCCTTTTACACAGATAGCAGCGAGATGGCCCTTTGAATCCTCTATCCCAAAGCACATTCAATGTTGTTAGTACACCTTTGATCACTTTCCACAGAACCAATGACCGCCTAGGTGGGATAAAAGAGGACCAAAAATCCAGGAACCACATATAGGTTCAATAGCTGCCTGCCAAACGTGCATATAAGCAATTTTAGAAGTAACTTTTCCCTGAATAGATTTGCTCTAAAACCTATAATCTTCCACGTTAGGAGACATACATGTGGCCAAAATAAAATCCACTATACTAGGGAAAGTGCTTGTGAAACTCTCTGTAAAATGCCAAAATCCATTATAAAAGTAATCCCCAATAACCTGCTCAAAGTGATGTTTGTATTCCAAGGGGATGTCAACCATATCTGCAATAGGTTTTCCTAGCCAGTTATCCAGCCAAAATCGAACTCTGAAGTCATATCCAATTGCTCATATTTCATCCTTATTCAACCTTCGAATATGAAACATACAAGCTGAATGAATAGAGGAAGGCAAATAGTTGGGTTTGAGAGACTCTCCATTAAACCATCTTTTCTTGACGCATGCCAGTGCCCCTTTCCCCTCAATAATATCCCACGAAAGCTTCATCAAGTAAGCTTTATTAGCTGCCCTTATACATCTAATCCCTAACCCGCCTTTTTTAGTTGAGCAGCACAGTTTTTTCCACGCCACAGTGAAATGATGTCATTTTAGAACATCACCCGACCATACAAAGTTCTTACATACAGTGTCAATCCTCTTAAGAAGATCTCGCGGCCATTTATAGTGTTGGATTGTATACTAAAAGTCTAGCTTTAATATGAACAATGTCATAACAATATTTGAAATGAGAATCATTGATCAAATGATTGCGTCTTATAATTTATTTTATATGCATGACGCAATAGTCCATTTACTTTATACTGTAGATAATATGTTGTGCGACAACACGCAGAAGATCATATTATCGGTTTCCTTATAAAGTATAAACAGATGCTCACAACTGAGATAGACAGGGACTCTCTATCGGTATGGTTGTAGTGTGGTTTGGTATTAGCTTGTCTTGGCTATAGAATCACATTAGTGCACTTGTGTGTATTGAGCAGGACCGCCTGAGATCGTTCTTCTTATACTGACTATATAGTAGAACATGATCTCTGTTATTATGGAAGTTCGTGCTCTTAATCCCTATACAATAACCTCGACACGTAGGGCAGTATGTATTTCTTTGATTCATCAATGGGTGAGATTTATAAGTGTTAAATCAACAAACTCGGTGAGTTGGGAAGTAGTGTTGTATCTATGGTGTGCTGTTGATTGTAGAAGGAATCCATGTCCGTCATAGGTTGATGATGTCCCCTTGAGGAGCTCATAAGGTTTATCATGTAAATCTTGCAAGTGGATTAATTTCCGGCATGATAAAAAGGTTGAGTGGTACTACTCTCGGACGAGATATTAATTAATTAGAGTTGTCAGTAACTTAATTAATTAATGGACATTGAATATCTTAAACATGGGGAGACTATCGGGCTTATAATAAGAAGGAGCCCAGAACATAATTTGGGATTGGATGGGTAGTGCAATAATAATATTTTAGTGGACTATATTATTATTATTGGATTTAATTAAAAGCTTTGGGCTAAGCTTGGTTAATTAAATTCAATTGAGGCCCAGCCCAATTTCTCCTCCTGGTCCCTGCAGTAGCCCTTATAAATAAGTTATCTCAGTTCCTGTTAACCCTAAGTCAGTGCCTCATTTGACAGTTAGAAAGAACAGGAGCAGATTGAGAGAATCCTGTGGATTGTTGCCCACACAACAGCAGGATTCAACTTGGGACATACTGCAGAAGATTGAGAGGTGGTTCTCTGCAACGGTTCATCCTCTACATCAACCCAGAAGTACGGTAAACAAGATTTAATTGCTTCCGCTGTTTATTATTTGCCTGTTTACTAACGATCATGTTTGAGCCACAAGATCCAATTGCCCAACAATTTGTATCAGAGCATTGGTTTCCTGGTGAAACGTGAGTCGTTTGGTGGGGTTTATGTGATTATTAGATTATGTGATTTGATCTGGTTATAATCGCATGTTTTAGTGCTTCTTGTGATTTATTTTCACATGATTGAAAGCATGTTTTAGCCTGTGTTCATTCTGCAACCCTTATATACATCTTTGGCTGTATATTATTATATTGTTGTTTATGAATATCTCAATACACCATGAGAAATTGAATTTCCCTGGTAATAATAAACAACGTTGAGACTGCCGGGTGTTGGATGACTCACGGTTGATGGAGGCTGGACGGGGCTGGAGTACGGTGGATCGGGGCAGATCAACGCAGATCCAGCGGCACTGATGGTGGCGCACAGCTGATTGGCACAAACTGTCGCACGAAAAGGCTGGCGGAAGATGGTGAGGCTCGACACGCCATCGCCAGACGAACTGCAGCAGCTTCCGGCCGGGTCACTACTGAGTTTCGGCGAGTTGATGTTCGCTGGGAGCAACGACTGCCGCTGACTGTTGCAACAACGGAGTTGCTAAGGACAAAGGCTGGTGGTTTCTTGGTGGGCCGGCGAAACTGCGTGGTCTGGGCTGCGGAACGACAGTCAGCGCGGCCACCGGAAGCAGTAAGCTGGCGATCGTCTTCGGCGACGGTTGGAGCAGCAATTCCAGAAGGGATCGATAATGGCCAGACCATGGCTGAGGCTATAGAGGCGTCTGACTAGAAGTTCCGGCCAGTCTGTGTTGCAACCAGGCGCGTTTCCCCTGGCCTCCAATGGCGTGGCTGATGGACGATCGACGGAGGCATCTGGAGAGAACATCTGTTGTGAGATTCGATCGAGTTGCAGGTGAAGGCTCGTGCACATCAGGCGGTGCATGTTGATTGCGACTACGACTGGAGAATGGTCGGAGCAGATCGGCGATGCACATCGGACGCCCAGAGAGGAAGATTGGGGCGCCGTCGTGGCTGGCAGCGCGAATCCGGTTGGGCCGCCGGGAGTCTTCCAGGCATGATGGGATCGGCTGTTGGCGGCGGCACGTTGCAGCAGCAGCGGCCGGAGAGGATGGTAGCCGGCGTCTCTTTGCTGGTGGATTCCTGGAGTGCACGCAGCGGTTTCGTGGCGACGCTGTTGGGTCTTGACGGTGTGTCTCCGGCGGGCTGACGGTGCTATTCGCCGTGAGTAGCGGCGCCGGTGTGTCTGCTGCCGTGTGTGCGTTCGGTTGCGGCTGGGCACAGATGGTGGCGGCTGTGTATTTAGGGCAGCAGTTGGATGCATGGGCCTTGTATTAGTATTGGGCTGGGATTTGGGCCCAAAATTTAATTAATAGGAGATTGGGCTGAAGGGCCCTATTTTAATTAAGGTGTATTTGGGCTTGATTCTCTAGATCATGGGCTTGATACTTTGCTCCCTGTTGGGCCCATTTTTTATTAAAATGGATGTTGGGCCCAATTCAGTAATTAATAGAGGGCTGCTCAATTTTTTTTGTTTTGGGCTGTTGGGCCCAATTTTAATTAAAATGGATATGGGCTGCTGGACCTTAATTGCTGGATTTAATTAATTGTGGGATTGATGTTGGGCCAAGGTTAAATATTGGGCTAGACCTTAATGAAGAAATTGGCAGGGTAAATGGGCTTAATTATTTTATTAATGGGTTGCTCATTTTATGCTAATAAAGTTTGGGTCAGCTTGGCATATTTAATTGATCCAACATTTTATGCAATTAATTAATGTTATATAACTGATTAATTGATTTAATTGTCAATTATTGTTGTATATGTGAAAGGCATGTTCTATGTGATTTATTTATTTGAATTGCTGTTAATAGAAGCATGTCTAAGTTGTATATTTTATTCTGCAATATTATATGCATGTTTAAAACCCTCGGTAATTAAATAACTAAGTGGGAGAGGGGATTGGTAATAAATTCCCGCGGCCTCCATTATTGGTTTGTAAGTGATGTGAGTAAACTTGCGTGTTGGCATAGGCCTTCCTCCCTAACGGATGAGTTTATTCACGGATCACTGGTACAGACTTCATAAATAATTATTGTTTGTAATGTGGCACACAAACTTGCGTGTTGGCATTGGCCTTCCTCCCTAACGGATGAGTTTGTGTGCGGTTCACTAGTACAAACTAATAATAGATGATTGTAGGAAGCTATCCGAGCGCGTGTGTACTTCTCCAACTGTAAGGCATACAAGCTCGCGCAGTGGACTTGGGATCAAATAATGGTGTACACTTAGGTGTAAATAAATAGTATCCTCCCCAACGGAGTCACTGCTATTATTTGCATGGCTAAAAAGGAACCGACTATTAATTATTTTGTCATAAAGTTAGGTTGACAAATAAAATTAATGGGTAAAACCTTCTCTTGTAAATGTTCGGGTTTGTAAACGTCCACACTAACGTGGCTTGCAGACTCACGGTGCTTGAGATGTCGGTGAATTTTATTTTTATATTGTTTTGAGGAAATCAATATAAAAGGATAAAATTCGAAGATTTGATCTGAATATTTATTTGTGATTCTCTGAATTTCGAATGGTATTATCTCACTAATTGTTAACTAAAAGAAATTATATTTACTTGTCCAAATTAACTGATTAGAAAAGAATCTTAATTTTGAAATTTACTGCTTAAGAAAATACATGTGTTCTCTCAAAGGACGGCTCATGATGCCTATTAAAGTCTTTAGTGAAGAGATGAGAGGATCATAGAAATATGATGAACTCATGTAACTCTTCAGATACTTGAGTAATTTAAAAGGCGCAAGATCATGATAGAATTTGATGAATGAATTGGAAAAGCTTGGAGTATAAATTGAAAGGGAAACCTAGATCAATTTTATTCTCCATGTTTAGCCTTGATGTTTTGAGAAAGTTCTACCTGAAATACTAGAGGATGTATATGGTGGGAGACTTCTGACAAAACATGTGGCAAAGGAAAGCCATTTTCATCATAAAGTGAACAAGTTTAATATCTTATTCACTAGTTGTTTAAACATGATTAGTGATGGCATCTATTAACACGAAGTGTGTAGATACTGGAATCACTAAATGTTTATTACTAAGTGAGGATAAGATAGTTATGACATGGGTAAAACTACGAAGGTAGTGGCTATTGCAGTGGGAGTTATTTATCTATCTTATGACAGGAATAAATGATTGATTATGAGAAATTATCTTTACGTACGTTTTCATGGAAAGAATTTAATTTCGGTTTCTATGCATTAACGGATGGATACTTCATTTCATTTATATGACATGGTCATAATGATGAGGAATGGGGGTATAATCCGTTATAGTACGTTGGTGGATAATAATTATACTCTTGAATCATGTTCATCCCACAGATGCAAGAAATAATAATTAATAATGCATCTTCTAATATTAGTAAGAGAAAGGAACCTTCGGAGATGAACTAAACATACATTTGGCGTCTAAGACTAATTCATTTTACTTGAGTAGGATTCAAAAGTTGATAGCCGATGGACCGTAAAGTTTATCTGAAGTGAAAACTATCAAACTTGCGAGTTCTGCTTGGAAGTAAAAAAATGATTAACTGCCTTTTCAAGGCTGTGGGGTGTAGAGCCAAAGATATATATGTTGGAATTAGTTCATTCTGATTCAAGCGAACCTAATATTATCCAGGCGAGAGGTGGTTATGAATATTCGAAAATTATTCTGGAAACCAATATATTTATATGATGCACTGCATGTCTAATTTCTTTGATTAATTCAAGAATTGTAAGGCTGGTACAGTGAAGCGTCATGAAAAATATATTAAGTCATTACGATTCAATCATGATGGCGAATACCTCTTGGGATAGTTAGGAGCTATTGATCAGAAGTTGAGATTAAATCTCAAGTTGACTACACCGGGCATGCCCCAGCTGAATGGTGTGGTGGGTAGAAGGTATAAGGCTCTTATAATTATGATTAGATAGATGATGAATTATTTGGAATAATTAAATTCATTTTATGGACATGCCCTAGATACAATAATTCGTTAAACGTTTGTCTGTATATGGGATACTCTATAAAAATGAAGAGTGATTTATTTAGTCCAAAAGATCGAAGGGTGACTGTTAACACAAATACCAGATTTTTGGAAAAGGACTATGTAATAAATCACAAGCCCATGTATAAGTTGTTCTAAAGGTAGTGAGAGGAAAACACAAAGTATTAGTACCAAGTGTACAAGAGGATATACCACAAGGTAAACTGCAACGCGTGTCACGTCTGATACACAATTACATGTAGTGCCTTGTCGTAGTGGGAGGGTAGTATGACAACCCATAAATATATGTTTTGGGAGAGTCGTGAGACTTGATCCCTAGTAAACATGGTATTGTCCCACGGATATGACGTAGCACTACAAGATTAAAATGCGGAATCTTAGTAAGTTGCAATGTATGTTGAAATAGAATCTACAGATTCTATATTAAATTTGGGAACTTGTATGACCACTAAATGGTGTAAAAGCCATTGCAAGGGTCAAAGGAAATAAAAGAGGATCATATGGAAAGGTGAAAACCTTGGAAGCAAAGCTTGTTGCGAAAAAGTGTACTCAGAAAGAAATGGTTCGATTATGAGGGAACATATTCGCTGGTAGCTATGCTTATGTTGATCCGGATTCTTTTATTTAATGCTGCTCATATTGAATTATGAGGAACAGCAAATAGATGTCAAGACAGCTTTCCTGATTGGAAGTCTTGAGGAAAACATCTATGTGAAGCAACCAGAGTGATTCATTGCAAAGTACTAATAGCATTTTGATAGTAAGCTTAAAAATGTCCAGCGATGGACTAAAGCAAGCTTTGAGATCGTGAAGCATCTGTTTTGATTAGGTAATCCAGTGGCACGGATTTAAATCAATCAACGGATGTATCTTGTGTATTATAAAGAGTGACGGAAATGTGGTGGTGTTTCTTGTACTATACGTAGATAGTATCTTGCTCATTGGAGACAATGAAAGAGTATTATCGGCCGTATGGGTACGGTTAATAAAGCGGTAGAGATGAAGGACTTAAGAAAGGCAAAATATATCCTTTTAATCACGGTAATACGGATCACAAGAAAGGATATTATGCTTATCTCAAGTTTCATAAAATGATACAGTCCATACTCGTTTAGCATGTAAATTTATCTAAGTGAATGTGTCTTTGAGACACAAGAAGAAGATAAAGAGGATGAAAGCGGTTCCTTATGCTTCGGCGAATAAGGAAGCTTAATCTAAGGAATGTTATGAACGATATTGGATATCTGTTTTGCTGGATGCATGAACAGTGAGTATCAACGTAACCTGGAACAAGAATGATGAACTGTAGTAAGACATATATAAAGTGCCTGAGAAGGACTGGAAATTATATGTGGATTTACTAAACAGATTCACTGCTTCTTGTGGATTACGTAGATTCAGATTTTTTAGTCAGATTGGACGGCAGTAAATTCACCTCAAAGGTTATGTGTTTAATCTTAGGAAGTAGAGTCATAATATGGAGGAGTGTTATATAGAAATATATTTCAGACTCCGGACTCCATCATGGAAAGATGATGAATTGGAGCCTAAGAGGCAGCCAAAGTATCTATATGACTCTAGAGACTTCATGATGGACTTTGAAGTGTTTCTAAGTTTGCCCAAGGTAATCACAATTTACATTGATGATATTGGTGCAGTTGCAAACTTGAAAGAATCACAAGTCCATAAGGCAATTAAACACATGGAGCGCGAGTACCACCTGTTACGAGAAATCGTATGATGAGGGGAAGGTTGATGTCGCCTAGATTGCATCGGATGATGACCTAGTAAACCATTTACAAAGACCTTAAGGCGAGAGCTTTTAATGGTCGTGTAGTGGGAATAGGAATCAGATGTTTGGCAGAAGACATGACAGCATAGTCTTTTAGTATAAGTGGGAGATTGTTGGATTGTATACTAAAAGTCTAGCTTTAGTATGAACAATGTCATAACAATATTTGAAATGAGAATCATTGATCAAATGATTGCGTCTTATAATTTATTTTATATGCATGACGCAATAGACCATTTACTTTATACTGTAGATAATATGTTGTGCGACAACACGCAGAAGATCATATTATCGGTTTCCTTATAAAGTATAAACAGATGCTCACAACTGAGATAGACAGGGACTCTCTATCGGTATGGTTGTAGTGTGGTTTGGTATTAGCTTGTCTTGGCTATAGAATCACATTAGTGCACTTGTGTGTATTGAGCAGGACCGCCTGAGATCATTCTTCTTATACAGACTATATAGTAGAACTTGATCTCTGTTATTATGGAAGTTCGTGCTCTTAATCCCTATACAATAACCTCGACACGTAGGGCAGTATGTATTTCTTTGATTCATCAATGGGTGAGATTTATAAGTATTAAATCAACAAACTCGGTGAGTTGGGAAGTAGTGCTGTATCTATGGTGTGTTGTTGATTGTAGAAGGAATCCATGTCCGTCATAGGTTGATGATGTCCCCTTGAGGAGCTCATAAGGTTTATCATGTAAATCTTGCAAGTGGATTAATTTCCGGCATGATAAAAAGGTTGAGTGGTACTACTCTCGGACGAGATATTAATTAATTAGAGTTGTCAGTAACTTAATTAATTAATGGACATTGAATATCTTAAACATGGGGAGACTATCGGGCTTATAATAAGAAGGAGCCCAGAACATAATTTGGGATTGGATGGGTAGTGCAATAATAATAGTTTAGTGGACTATATTATTATTATTGGATTTAATTAAAAGCTTTGGGCTAAGCTTGGTTAATTAAATTCAATTGAGGCCCAGCCCAAATTCTCCTCCTGGTCCCTGCAGTAGCCCTTATAAATAAGTTATCTCAGTTCCTGTTAACCCTAAGTCAGTGCTTCATTTGACAGTTAGAAAGAACAGGAGCAGATTGAGAGAATCCTGCGGATTGTTGCCCACACAACAGCAGGATTCAACTTGGGACATACTGCAGAAGATTGAGAGGTGGTTCTCTGCAACGGTTCATCCTCTACATCAACCCAGAAGTACGGTAAATAAGATTTAATTACTTCCGCTGTTTATTGTTTGCCTGTTTACTAACGATCACGTTTGAGCCACAAGATCCAATTGCCCAACATATAGAACATCATAACATGAACAGCCGATGCAATTATCACTGAATTGACCAAATAGATGCGCCCAGCCATCGATAAAGCACTGCCCTTCCATCTTCAAAACTTATTCAAAATTCTATCTGTGGATTGCTTGAAGTATTCACTTTTGGGAGAACCTAAGAAAAAAGGCGCCCCAAGGTATGTGAACGGAAATTTCCATTCCTGTATGCCAAGAGTTGATAAGATGTGGCGCTTAGTAAGTTGATTGACATTCTTGCGAAAAATACTTTAGATTTTTGCGGACTGAATTCCTGCCCCGACACCGCAGCATAGCCTATTTAAACATTGCGGAGTCCCTCTACAGATTTATCATCACCTTTGCAAAAAAGGACAATATCGTCCACATAAAATAGGTAGGAAGGAAGAGGGTTTCCCCTGTTAGCATAGGCCCTAGAGATGCAGCCTCTATTCATTTCTAGTTCAATCCACCTTCCTAACACCTCCTCTGCTACATAAAACAATAATGGCGATAGAGGATCGCCTTGACGGACTCCACATCCACAGCCAAAGAAACCCTCCAGAGCACCGATGATCAAAACCGAAACCCTTGCTGATTCAAAGACAGTCTTAATCCATTGAACAAAGCTATGATGAAAACCCATTGCTTGAAGTATGTACAAAACAAAATCCCATCTTAGTGTGCCAAAGGCTTTTTTATGTCGATCTTGATCCCCACACTGCCCACCATGGAATTTTTGAGGCAATTGAAGCTCTTGGATGCCACAGCTATGCAGTGGTGTATGCTCCTACCTGGGATGAATCCAAACTGATTGCTTCCCAATTTCTCATTCAACAACGGCCCCAATCTGGAAGTCAAAATTTTAGGAATGATTTTGAATAGGAAATTGCAAAGATTTATTGGGCAAAAATCCATCACTTTGGTAGCCCCGTCAACTTTGAGCACCAGGACAATAAAGTTACAGTTGATACCCTCTGGCGTAACACCCTTTTGAAAGAAAAATTGCACTACCCTGCGCAGGTCCTCTCCGATGAAATGCCAACATTTGTGATAACTGTCCTCCAAATCCATCGGGACTTGGTGCGCTGTCTGCTGATAAACCCATGGTCGCCTTCTTAATCTCCTCAACAGAGGGAATCATAGTGAGCTTGTTATGATCATCCTCCCCAACAAGTGAGGGAATGAAGTGCAGATGGTCAAAATTCCTCTCCTCTGAAGGCTTCTGAAATAGCATTTTATAGTATTGTACCACGTGTTCAGAAATCAATTTTCTGTCTTAAATAACTTCACCATTAACTTCCATTGCTGAAATAGTAGTTTTTGCCCTTTTAATATGGTGAGCTCTATTAAAGAATCTCGTATTTCTTTCTCCTTCTTTCATCCATGAAGATCTGCTCTTTTGTGAGAAGAAAAGATGTTTTCTTCCAACTTTTTATTTAGCGTGACATGTGCTTCCACTTCTTCATAAAAAAGCTCCTCGCTATCACCTTCATCTCCAATTCTAACCTGTATTTTATTCAATGATTCCATAGCATTTTCAACAGAGGTATTAATATTTCCAAATTCAAATTGGTTCCATGACTTGATGTCAGCTTTCAACCTTTTTAGTTTTGCAGCAAAAGCTAGAATAGGGTTTGAGTTGGTTGAAGGGGTTTTCCATGAGGTTTCAGCAAGAATAAAAAAACCAGAGTCTTGTAACCACATATTTTAGAACTTGAATGGCCTAGCAATCTTCTCTTACATTTGGAGAGAAAACAAAATTGGTGAATGATCTGATCCATGCCTTGCCAAAGCTGTATCAGCTATTATGTCCACTGATTAAGGAGGCTATCATCAACAAGCACTCTATCAATCTTAGAGGCTCTCATAGGTCTGGTAGCCGACCTGCTCACCTATGTAAACTATTGTCCTTGCAGAGAAATATCTCTCAGACCTGTATGGTCTAAAAAAGCACGGAATTCTAAAGGGCTTAAGTTATCATGCCCAGTGCAATGCATCCTCTCATGCACACCTAGTGTGGAGTTGAAGTCCCCAATAACCATCAAATTGTTGCTCAGATGATTAGTAATATCATACCACAAATCACGTCGAATGACATGATTCGTGTGAGCATGCACAAATCTAAAATGATAGTCATCAGCATTGTGAATAAAGTCAAAGATCATAATCTGGGAAGAAGAAAAAATTGAATTAACTTGGGTGATCTACGTAGCATTATAGAAGACCCAAATGTTCGGGCAAAGACCATCCCTAATATTGTGTCCCACAAATTAATATCCTATACTACTCCATATATGGTTAGGAATTGAGTCAAATAAAATTTTGGCTCCGCAATAGCCAGCCAATCCGGTCTGTGATTGCTACTAAATTCCTTTAGGGCCACCTGAGATGAAGCTCTTCCAAACCCTCTAATGTTCCAAAACAGTACCTTTATTTCTTAACATCTCGACGGCCATGCTTCTGCAGCTTGGTTAAGTTTTCCCATTCTCTAGTGGAAGTGGTATGCAGCTTTTTGTTTCCTTCTTTTTTGGCTGCACATGTTTAATCCCCGGTCCTCCATGAGTGCGCGATCGAGTGACCGAGGGCTCAGGACGATTGAAAAAGGTTACACTGTTGGTCGTCTCCTTAACAAAAGCATCTGTCTTCATCACAATAGCGAGCTTATCTGTATCTAGTGTAGAGGGATCTTCAGTGTGCTCGGGGCTCAATGTAGTAAACGGGGCTGGCTCTGCTTGATATAAAACTATATCCTGCTCATCAGTTTTAGGTAGTTTCTTTTCCTCAGCATCCTTATCTATCTCCCCATCCACTTCTCTCTCATCCTCTTTTTCCACTACTATAGTATTTTCTTCAGTGTCATCACCATTATTATCATGATAGATTTCATGACCATCTTGTTCAGATAGCTTTTCACCCGGCTACTCCTCCTGTCATCGTCAGAACCCAGCGTACTATATCTATTAGAAGTGTGAACCTCAGGAGCCTGATCTACTTTCTTTTTCTAAGTCTTGCTCGAAGCCTTGAAACCATTATTAAATGCCTGTTTTTGCATCTTGTTTTCCTTAAACTGCACCTTTTTATCTTTTCTCTTCATGCAGTTATGAACATCATGACCTAAAATTTTACAAGACTTGCAATATTCTGGAACATTCTCATAACCCATGGAGATTTTGATGATATTTTCCAATGTGTCAATGCTCATACTATTCAATAGCGGCTCTTGCACATCCATCTCCACTAGCACCCGTGAAAAGTGCCCTGTGGATCTATCCAAAGTACGATCATCGATTTTGATAAGAGTTCCAATAGCACTGAATATATTTTTTATAACTTCCACGTGCCATAGCTCCAGAGGCAGCTAATAGATTCTCATCCAAACTAGCACAATAGACGACTTAACCTTATAAGGGTTAAACGTTGGAGTCCACTTTTGAACGCGTAATTGCACCCCGCTAACATCCAAGACTCTTTTTTTAGCAATTCCAACTTACGGGCATCATTTGTTATCATCACTTAATAATATCCACGGTCGAGAGGAATGTTCAGCAGTTCTTGGATATTAAAGGTTTTCTTGAATAAGCCATCAACCTCCGCCTGAGAGAGTGGCTTACTGTCTTTCTCGTTCAAAATCCTGACAATCATAAATTGGAAAAAAAGTGTGTTATGCTTTTCATAGAACTTTTTATTGATTGATAGTGTGACGACATCACCTATTTTTTTGATTGGCCTCGCCACAGGATCCGTGTAGGATCCCTTGCATACGATGGTGAGCAGTCTTGGCTGCATATGATCCAGTGCCATGCGGGTTTAGCAAGATGTGCGGATTAGGGTTTGAAGAGAAATCATTTGTCGTTGTTCATCATATTGAGGCCGTCTCTAATCCATAGATCATGGAGTGGTTGATCCGATATGGATTCATCCAGTGCTTTCCATAGGAGAGGTCGCACCAGCAAAATTAGCATTACTCGCCAGTAGGTCATCAAATGACGGCAGACCAGATGACCTGCTCTGCGCAAAAGAGAAGGGGCCAGAAGGGCCAGTCGAGGCAGAGGGTGGCTGGAAGGGGCCATCGGTGGGATCCCCCATGCTCAATACGTGGATAGAAACCCTAAAAATTCATCTTTGGTTTTATCTTAGTGGAAATCAATTTGGTTTTATCCCAGGGAGGAGCATACATAATTGTATTGTGGTGGCTTTGGAGTGTTTTAATAGCTTGAACAGATCTACTTGAGGCTCTGTGGGTTTCAAAATTGATATAAGGAAAGCATTTGATACTCTTCGGTGGGACTTTATACTTTATGTTTTGCAGAAAATGGTTTTGATGATGTTTTTATTTGCTGGATTCGTGACATTATTAATTTAACAAGGGTGTCTGTGTTGATTAATGGAAGCTCCTCGGGTTTCTTTGGCTGTGGAAGGGGTGTTCGACAGGGAGATCCACTGTCTCCACTTCTATTTTACATTACTGAGGACGTTTTGGGTTGATGGATTGATTCTCGGATCCTCTCAGGAGATATTTTACAAGTAAAAGCACCCAGGTTTACTATGATGCCACCACATTTATTTTATGCAGATGATATCTTATTGTTTTGCCAGGGAGATGTACAGTCTATGGATACGTTGCGAACGGTCTTTGGAAGATTATGCAAGGGTCTCTGGGCAAGCCTTTAACCCTAGCAAATCAAAGGTTTTCTTCGGCTCACGTTAATTCGGTGGTGAAATGAAGGGTACTGGATGATATGGGGATTCAAGAAGTTAAGTTCCCATTTACTTATCTTAGAGCGCCCATTTTATTGGATCACCAAAGAGAGAATTTTTTCAACATGCGACGGACAGTGTATTGAGTAAATTTCAACGTTGGAAAGGCAATACGCTCTAGATGTCGGAGAGAATTTGTTTGGTTAAATTAGTTGTCATTACATCGATAGTTCATGTAATGATGGTTTATAAATGGCCTAGATCGTTGCTGAAAAAGATTGATGTGGCATGTCGGAACTTTGTGTAGACAGGAGATATTCATAGGCAACACAGATTCACAGTTAGTTGGAAAAGAATTTGTTGTCCAACTTCGGAAAGAGGACTTGGGATTCGATCAATTAGGGCTGCAAATGAGGCATATATTATGAAGCTCTCTTGAGATATTCTACAAGGGAAAGGACCGCTTTCTATGATCAAAGGAAGATGGTTTTATGGAGAGGATCCCAAGAAAAATTATCTGGTATCGTCTATTCGAAAGGCATGCATATTCCATATCAAAAGATTAAAAAATGAGAAGGTATGGGTTGCTGGATATAACTCCAAAGTCCGCTTTTGACTTGATAATTGGATAGAAACCACTATTGCTGACTTGGTGGAAATTCCTCATGAATTTCATCATCTATACAATGATATTATTGGGGATTACTTATTCAAGGACAACTGGCACTTCACGGAGAGCTTCACATCTAAGTTCCTTGATTTAGTGCAAGCTATTTTGACAGTCCAAATGTCGGAGAATATGGAGGATGGCAGATTCTGGAGCAAATCTCTGCATGGAAATATTTTATCGAGTGTGGCTTATGCTCACAATCGCACAACATTTTTAAAAACTAGCTGGGGAGCTTGGCTTTGGGCAAATTTTATACTACCAAGGAGGTCCATCACGGCATGGAAAGCAGTTCATGATATTCTTACCACTTGAGATCTCATGGTTCATCGTGGATTCAAATATCCCTCTCGATGTTATTTGTGCAAGGAGGGAGAAGAAAGTTTAGAGTACTTGTTTCTTTCATGCCTTGTATCTTCAATCGTGCTCAAAAAAATTCTTGCAGGTTTTGCTTTTGGAGGAAGAATGCATGTTGATCAGCCATTTATAGGATTTCTTATCCAAGCTATAAGAATTCATGGGAGTAAGCAGATTAAATCTTTGGGGAGGTTGGCCATGATTTCATACATATGGATAATCTGGCAGGAGAGAAACAACATGATGGCGGATGGATACAAGGATGATGGTTCTGACAGGAGAGTTAGAACATTGGGAGTTATAGCAACTTTGCTCTCGCTTATTATGGAGGGCAACAGTATTGATCTAGGAGTGATGGACAACACCATGGAAGATCTATGTACTTTGAAATATTTTGGGATTGCAGGGGTTCCAAGAAAGGCTCCTACGGTGAAGGCTGTTCGTTGGCAACCTCAAGCAGCTGGCTGGACAAAAGTTAACGTGGATGGCCATGCAAAGGATACTCCAGGATGCATTTCTGGTAGAGGATTATACAGAAATAGTAGAGGATTTGCAATGGGGGGTTTCTCGTGTGGATTTGGGCAACGTTTTGCTTTCGAAGCAGAGCTAGGGACTGCATGCTTAGCCATTGAAATGGCTTTTGAGAAAGGATGGAAAAGGCTTTGGCTTGAAACAGATTCTATGTATGTTGTTCATGCTTTTATTACAAGAAAACCAATCATCCCATGGAGGTGGCTGGCAAGTTGGCGCCAGGCAAAAGATTTACTACAGAAAATGACATTTCATATCTCGCATATTTTCAGAGAAGGGAACTCAGCTGCAGATGCTTTATCATCTATTGGGGGGCCATACACCTTGTATCACAATCTATCGGCACCCATAGAAAGGATACTATTCACATATATGAATCAAGACTACTATAGATTTAGATAATCTTTTTTACTTTCAAATATCTTTTTGCTTCTCTGTGTCTTTTCATTTCTATTTTAATAATATCATTTATTGGCCCATTGATTTCAAGGATTTCCTAGAAGTTACGGGACTGCAAGACTTGGAGATGCATGGTGTTCGTTTCACTTGGGTTGCTCGCTCTTCTTCTAGACTTATACAAGCTTCTAGGATTGATAGAATTTTGGTTTCAGATGGCTTTATCGATAGATGGGACTCTATTACGGCAACATCTTTGGTAAGACACATTTCGGATCACACTCCTATCCTTTTAGCTTGCAATGTCAATGGTAGCATTCCTAAGCCATTTAGATTTCAATTTATGTGGCTTAATGACACGAGTTTTTATGTCATGGCTGCAACCTCATGGCATAAATACATTGGCTCACACAATCCTATCTCTAGATTTGCTGCAAAGCTCAGAAAACTGAAGCTATACATAAAGCATTGGAACTCTCGGGATTTCAGCAATATTTTTGATGGAGTAGAAGCTGCCCTAAACCACCTAGAACATATACAAAATTGTATAGATACAGAAGGAGACAGTTTGGATCATTTCTCGAAAGAAGTTGATGCTCACCTACTACTTAATGGCAAATTGTTAGAACAGCACCAATTTTTTTCACAAAAGCACAGAACCTCTTGGCTCAAAAATGGGGACCGAAATATTAATTTTTCCACAAAAATCAGCGGGTCAGGAAGACAAGAGCCAGCATTAAGTCTTTGGTTATTGATGGGAACACTAATGAAAATGCTAAGGATATTGTGAACCACATCGTGAATTATTATATTTTCCTTTTCAGTACTCCACAAGATACGCCATATTTTGATGCCCTTCACTTTGTGAACCAAACTATCGAGAACTCTGAAAATGTAGCAATGGTTGATATGCCTTTTCACGATGAGATCAAAAATGCTAACATGGGTTTATCTGCAGATAGTGCCCCTGGTCCGGATGGTTTTGGGGGTAGCTTCTATCAAAAATGCTGGCATATTATTGGTGAAGACCTGTGTTTAGCAGTTCAACACTTTTTCACTACTGCGAATATACCTTTGGGGATAAATTGTAATTTTATGGTTCTTGTTCCAAAGATTGATGGGGCTAATAAGGTGGAGGATTTCAGACATATCAACCTTTGTAATTTTCTCTTCAAAATTTTCACGAAGATTATTGCCAGCAGAATTGAGTCAATCCTTCATCAAAAATTGGGTCCTCATCAATATGGATTTGTTCCAAATAGAAGCATACATCACTGCACAGCTTTGGCCTCCAAATGTTTTAATTGTTTAAATAACTCTGTGGAAGGTAATGTGGCTTTTAAGATTGACATTAGAAATGCTTTCGACACTATTCGATGGTATTTTTTTTTGAAAGTATTACATAGAATGGGTTTCTTAGCAAAGTTTATTCGCATGATACAGTCTATCTTCTCTTCAGCTAGGATTTCTATTTTGATCAACGGCACACCCCCAATGGATTTTTCAGTTGTGGCAGGGGGGTACGTCAGGGTGACCCGTTGTCTCCTCTATTATTCTGTCTAGTGGAGGAAGTACTTGGTTTAGGGATTCTTAAACTCACCAATGACAGAACCATCTCTAGAGCAAGGGCTAATCGGCAGTGTCCATTTCCTTCATACTTGTTTTATGCATATGACATTATGTTATTCTGCAAGGCGGATGGCAAATCTGTCAAGGGTATTAAATAGGTTCTCATGGGATATGCAAGGGTCTCCGGGTAGGTTTTCAATCCTCAAAATTCGAAGGTCTTTTATGGGAAACATGTTATGTAATACACTAAGAGGAAGATTCAGGATGATATGTTTATACAAGAGGGCAGCCTTTCTTTTAAGTATCTTGGGGTTCCAATTTTCCGTGGATCCCCCAAAATAGCATATTTTAAAGAGGCTACTGATGTTATTTTATCCAAATTTCAGAAATGAAAAGGTAATACTTTTCCATGGAGGGAAGAATCTGTCTTGTTAACTCGGTTATCATCTCCTCTGTTGTTCATGTGATGATGATTTATAGATAGCCGCGACACCAGCTTAAGCGAATTGAGGTAGCTTGCTTGCAGGAATTTTATTTGGAAGGATGACATCTCTAAAGCCCATCACTTCACAATTGTATGGATGATGGTATGTTGTCCTACTTCGAATGGTGGTTTGGGGATCCGTTCCATCAAGGCAGCAAATGAGGCATACCTTATGAAACTTGCATGGGACATTTTATCAAATGAATCGTCATTTGAGTTGATAAGAAACAGATGGTTCAAGGTTTGCAAACTCAAAAACACGTACATCCCATCCTCTATTTACATAGCATGTTCTGTACATATTGAGAAACTAATGGAGGAGGAGGTCTGGATTGTGGGATTTGATTCGAATGTATGATTTTGGCTCGACAACTGGATAGGACAGCTAATTGCGGATTTAGTGGGCATCCCGATGGAATATTGTCACCATTATGAGGAGATAATTGGAAACTATTTATATGATGGAGATTGGCATTTCACAGTGGAATTCACGAGTGCGTATCTATGTATTGTTGATAAGATCCTTGCCACCCGTATGTCACCAAACTTGAATGATTGTAGAGTATGGACCAAATCACTCCAAGGAGAGGTGACTTCTCAGGCTGCATACACAAGTATTCGGCCTTCTTTTCCAGCTCCTAACTGGGGTACTTGGATATGGGCCATCTTTATCCTGCCGAGACGTTCGCTAACTTTGTGGAAGGCAATCAAAGGTGTTCTCACAACCTGGGAGGTTCTTGCTAGCAAAGGCTTCCACGGCCCATCACAATGCTATCTATGTGAATTGAAAGCTGAAACTACTGACCATCTTTATCTACATTGTCGTGTATCCTCGCAGGTCCTCAAATATATTTTAATAGGTTTTGGATTCCACATCCCTCTCTATCAGAGCTTTGTTGGGTTTTTGCTGGAAGCAATGCGCATGAATGGCAGCACACAGATCATTAACTTATGGAGGGTGGCGATCATCTCCTACTTTTGGGTTATGTGGACCACCAAAAATGATCGCTTGAACATTGAAAGGGATTCTACAGGGAAGTGTAAGGCACTGCAAGTCTCTAATGTCATCGCAACTGTTGCTGCTCTTATCAAGGAGGCGGGGAAACTTCCCATTGGCACGATGAACAATAATATTGAGGAATTAATAACTCTAAAATATTTTAGAGTGAAGGAAGTACCCAGGAAAGCTCCCAGCATCATTTCACTTTGATGGCAGCCCCCTCCTCCTGGGTGGATCAAAGTGAATACGGATGGGCATGCGGCTGGATCACCGGGGGTGATCTTAGGAGGTGGCATCTTTAGGAACAACAGATGCTTTGCTGCAGGGAGTTTTACATGTGGATATGGTTATGATTTTACTTTTGAGGCAGAGTTGGCTGCTGCTTTCATGGCGATAGAGTTGGCAAATGAAAAGGGATGGAAATCTCTTTGGTTAAAATCGGACTCCACGTACGTGGTGTATGCTCTAACTGACTCTAAGCCTCGGATCCCTTGGCGATTAATTGCAAGATGGATGAGACCGAAGGATATCATAGGGACCATGAATTTCCATGTATCGCATATATACAGGGAAGGCAACACTGCTGCAAATGCTCTATCAGATATTGGAGGAGACATAGATTGGCACGAATCAGCTCCAACTTTTATACACAGTTTTATGTTCAATGATATGAACTTTGAATATTTCCATTTTAAGTAGAAAGCCTTATACATCTTTTACTTTGCTACTGTATTTTTGTTCCCCTCTTTTATATTATCATCTATTTGCCAATATTTCATTGCTTCTTAACTATTTTGGCCGTTAAAATTACATAAAATATTTTTTTTATATTATTTTTGAAAGTTCAAGAAATTTCATTATTCTTTAACAAATTTGGAACTCCTCGTATTTTCATATTTTCAATCATTTATTTACTAATAAACATACTCACCACCTTTATTTCAATGCTCCTTAACTATTTTGGCCGTTAAAATTACCTAAAAATTCTTTTTTAATGTTGTTTTTGAAAGTTCGAAAAAAATTCATATTTCTTAACAAATATGGAACTCCACGTATTTTTATGTTTCCAATCATTTATTAACTAAAAAAAATGCTCCCCACCTATTTTTCAGTACTTCTTAACTATTTTGGCTGTTTATAAAGTATGTTGTGTATATTAAGTAAGAGTGGTAAATTTGTAATTAAGATATATTCTTAAGGTCGGAGATTGATATGATTTTTCCTTTTTGTGTAGTGAAGTTTATAGTGGAAGGGCGAAATTGAAAAGTGTGAAATTTAAATATGAGATAGAAAAAGTGTATTGTACTTGGTAGTATAATTTTCATTAAAAATCAGAACAAATTCTAATGAAATATTTTTATGCTTATACTTTATTTACAAATATATTAAAAAGATAAGAAAAATATTCATGAATAACAGAAATACTATAAAAATTAAAATATTTCATTTAAATTAAAAAAAAATCAAAATAATATTTTCAAAAATTTTAAAATTGTAAAAGTAATATGATGCCTTTAAAAGCTAGCAACTAAATCATTTATACTCCCTCCATCAGCCAGTGTGGGTCATTTTGGGGGCACAAAGTGATCTCATTCTCTTTTTAGACACATGAACCTAAATATATACTCCCTTCGTCTTGCATTAACATTTACGTTTGCTTTTATACGTAGATTAAGAGATGTAATATTTAAATGTGTGGTGAGGAGAGAGAAATAATATATAATGTAATATAGGTATTTGTATTATTGTTGTGTGTGGACCCTATGTGGAATAATTAATTATTTTATGTGGGCTTAACTTGACAAAAAAGGAAATATAAACATTAACTTGGGACAACGCAAAAAGAAAAACGTAAACCTTAACGTGGGACGAAAGGAATATATATATATATATATATATATGGCAAATACTAGTGTGCACCACTTTTTAAGGTGCACCAAATAATCCAAATCCAATTGACTCATCATATATAAATAATTTTGACCCATATTTCATTCTATTCATTTAGTCCTCCTGCTCCCTCTCCTAAATTCTCTCTCCCCTTATTTTTCTCACTCTCTCCCTCTCCTATTTTTTTCATACTCTCTCTCCTAATATTTAAATATTTTTAGAATTAATTTTAATTTTTTTTATTCAATTCAAATTAATATTAATTGACTTTTTAGAATGAAAGGTATTAATGTATATGATTGCATTTATAATTGTATTACTTTTTTTAAAGTTTTTTATAAAACTAAAAATATTAAAAAATAAAAAACGTAATATAGTTATTAAGAAAAGCCTTATACACTATTGAATTACAAAACATACAATATCTGATAACGAAGATTTGACACAATATATTGATCACAGATCTGAAGTATAGTAAACAAATTCAAAAGGTATATTTTTTCGACATTAATTTCACAGCAAACATTTTCTCGTTTCTCATCTCCACCACTTTAACACATACATTAACTAATAATAAGTAATATATTATTATAAAAAAAATAATATAGTTTAACATTACATTTGTGCTTAATGACGAGATTGGAAATCTACGTCGGATCTAGCCATAACACTGTCGAAATCTACTACAAATTGCTCCTACCCTTCACCATCTGCCGCCAACCACCATGACCGCCGAAATCGCTGACTGAGGCCGACAACGAGCCACTAGCCCCGTTGACCGTGATGCTGACCACCGGCCCAGTCGACCACAACGCCGACCACTAGATCTGACCCCATCATTGCCGCACACTGCCAAATTACATATGAATATATCCAATTTCATAAGAACACGCAATTATTGAAGTATAAAAATGGAATTAAACATTCTTACTTACTATTAACTAAGTAACCTCTGAATTCTTTTATTCTTCAGAAATTGCAATGGATTGAAAGAGGTAGATGATGTTTGAACCTTCAAAATCTCTGAAAATTTGATTCAATATCCCAATCGATCTCAATCGGAGTGTAGAGGTGTGCAACAGCAGAGCGAAGGAAAGGTGAATGGAGGTGGAGCAAAGAGACAAACGAGTCGGAGGAGGCGCGGAGGTGAGGCGAAGCGCAAGGAAGAAATCAGAGAACAGAGGAGCAGGGAGATGCCTACCTAATTTTAGGCATGAGGAGGAAATGACCCAATTGAATTTTTTTGGCATATGTATGCGACCCATTTCTGACATTTGGGTTTGGGTTGATTGTTAACATACCTTTGGTGTACAATAGACTAACTCTCTCTCTTTATATATATCTATATATATATGTGTGTGTATGTGTGTGTGTGTGGAGACTTAAAAGGGAAACAAAAAGAATCAAAATTAAGTGACTAAATTGAAAGAAAAAAATTAAGGTGGCTAACAACATGATATAATAATAAATTAAGGGGAAAAAATACATTTATCCTAAAATATGATTGTTAACATAAATCGTTAATAATTTTAAAATTAAAAATAAAATAAAGAAAGAGTGGATGATACCAGATATGCTCTCACTTGTTACAGCATGACACAAGTGAGCAAGTGCTTGTGTAGGGCTCAACCCTTGCATCTTGATAGAAATATACAAAAAGATTCAGCTTTAGAAGGTATATAGTACTACTATAGTATTTTCCTCAAGTTGGTAAATTTTATATAGCTTGCATCTCAACATGAACATGCTCAGATCCATTAGCAGAGGTTGATGCAGAATCTCGGGAGTCACCGGAAGATTCCATCCGCTGAAGTGGGGGTGGATTAACAATGGTCATAGGCATAATAGCATCCTCAGAAAGGCGAGACTTCATTTCCCTATGCTCCTGGCACATGGCACACCAATGCAGGCAGCAATGCACCAAGCAAGGGTCACATGGTGAGTTCTGCATCAGACATCCAAAGTAAAATACATAATCCTTCAAAGCTTAATAAGAAGAATCTTTTAACAGCATCAAGTTGCAGATTAAACCCAAGTGAGCAGCAAAGGTCATCAAACAGCACAATGGAGAAGATAATACTAGGATACCTCCTCGTTCTCAATACAGATAAGACCATATAATTCCTAATTGCAAATTTAGAGTGGCACACCCCACCTATAACCAAGAAATAAAGGTTTGAGCCATTAGCTTGTTCCAGGGCTACAGCAAGAACAACTTCATACACAAAACCTATAACTAAGAAATAGAACCCATGTATACTCTTTATTCTTTTCTCAAGATGTAGGATCATAGGATCAAAAATTGTGAATTTCCTCACTAACTACTTTACACATAAAACACATTATTAAGTTAAAACCTTTCCTTGTATCAAGCACAATTGCCACCCTAGCAGACTGAAAGTTATATGGTTCAAACTAAATTTCACACTGTACGTACTAGTACACTCCAGAAGTTTTTTATGACCAACAGAGAGCAAGTTAATGTTGTCTAAAGAGACTCGTGAAGTTAAATTCATAAGAGATGTCTTCAACAGTAAACAAGACAAACATTTGCTTGTTTCTGAATCCAAATCTAAGATCAAAACAGGTTGACATTAATTTAACTAAAACATATAATTCACACAAGAACTAAGACTCTTAATCTTAGTGAGTTTCAGACACGAGCTTCCATTTTGTATAAGGTCATGCCAATGGGTGAGGTCTCAGATGTGTTATTGCTAGGTTTATATGGGGCTAGAATGCTGGGGAAATACTCGTGATTAAAAAAGATGGTGTTGCAGAATGCATTAATGCCGACAGTTGCCAAAAGAGAATTTATTTTTATGGACGCATAAAGTCAAAATGAAAAGGTATAGAGAAGGCCAAAAGACCTTCTAAACGAAAAATGGATTATAATAAATTTCTGAATGTTTAAACAAAGGGTTAATTGCAAGAAAAACTACGAACTTTACTCCTATTGCAAATTAATCCAAACTTATGAAAATTTGCAAATTAATCATCACATTTAAGCATTGTTGCAAAACACATCCAATCTGTGACTAAAAGTTGGGAGTTTTTTTTTGAAAATTTGGGTGCGTTTTGCAACAATATGCTTAAAAGTGGGGATTAATTTGCAATTTTTCAAAGGTGAGGATTAATTTGCATTAGTAGTAAAGTTCGTGGTTATTTTTGCAATTAACCCTTAAACAATTAAAGTTTTAAGATGCCTAGTTTTCCTGATAGATCCTCCCAACCACCACTTCCCCCACAATTGTTTTCAAAACCGGACCCAAGAATGATCCGGATAATCTTTTGGGTCACTGGTCGGAATCGTCTGACCTGCAGGATACGTCGTACTTTACTTGGCTGGCCCGATTTAGGTAAAACAAAAATCATTTATACTTGCCATTTCAGTCTGGAACAACAGCCCACATACTAGAACCGGACAGCAAAAAACTCTAATAATCTTTTTTCTCGAGAGATTAGATGAATGTCATTAGAAATTGGTTAATTTTCACATAAATTAAGACCATTTTTCCAAAGTTACTAATATGTAGTGCAACCGTACACGAAACATGCCCCAAAACAAATTTCACTGTACCAATATTTATTAGCAATTTAGCATGCTAAAAACATTTTAATATTAGCAAATACAATTTGCAGAAAAAATACAAGTCTAAGTTAGAAGATATTCATATCATTATTTTTATAGAAAAATTCTACAAAATTAAAGAAAGATAAAGTGCTTTGCTTATTTTCTCTTCATCCAAATATAGGATCAAACAAGGGTTTACATATTCCTTTTAGGCAGAAAGTACTATCAGAAGTTTCATCAGACAAAAACGCAGAAAATCAACATGTGATCCTTGAGAATATTTAAACTTTTTACTATTATTATATCCCATATCAGTTCCACACGAAAGTGTGGAAGGGCATATAAGTGGGGGGTCAACCCTTCACCTACTCATGGTGTAGGATTAAGTTAGGGTTCCCTAGCTTATATGCCTAACAATTTGGTCTGACCATTGTTATGAAATCCCACATCGATTTCACACAAAAGTATGGAAGGGCATACAAGTGGGGGTCAACATTTGATTTTCGACCATTGTTTGGGGTTAAGTAAGTGCCCCCTAGCTTACATGCCTAACAATATGGACTAACTCGCCAGATCCAGATAGGTTGCCCGTTGCCGGAAGAGTCTACCCGATAGTGGGGTCAACCCTTAACCCAAAACATGGTCGAAGGTAAATGAGGCTCTAACTTAAATCAAGGGATGACTAATTTACTTCTGGCAAAGAATTGTGTAAGACCGTCTCACGTAAGCCTTATGTGAGACGGAAAGGTGTGATAACATCATTAGAGAAAAGTGATACTCAGATGAAACGTGATAATTATGCAGTGAACTATTTCATGAACAATTTATAGTATAAATAAAAAGTAAAGTGATAAT
This sequence comes from Pogostemon cablin, assembly GCA_023678885.1. Lineage (NCBI taxonomy): Eukaryota > Viridiplantae > Streptophyta > Magnoliopsida > Lamiales > Lamiaceae > Pogostemon > Pogostemon cablin. The sequence continues at coordinate 21,434,001 of CM042981.1, forward strand.
TAATTACGAAAGCGTAAAATGGTTCCATCATGAGACGGTGTCACTCAAGACTTGCTCTTTATTTATCTATCTATTTAATCAAGTCCAAATCCGAGCATAAATCATTAAAACTTGCTCTTTATTTATCTATCTATTTAATCAAGTCCAAATCCGAGCATAAATCATTAATAATACTATACATATACATAGGATAATGTATTATTTTATATAGATGTTAATATTGCAAAGTAATGTATCACTCTACAAAAGGTATCAATATTGTGACTATAAACTATCAACAAATAAAGAATAAAATATCATATTATGCAAAGATAATAAAGTTTTCAGGTCGAGTTGGGGCAGTTAATAGTTGCACAGATAAAATTAGTTATTTAATTATTATTAAACCTTAGGAGTTTAGATATTTTTTGTTTCCTATATGTATCTACCTACTAAGTATTAATAATTAGATTAGCAAAAGAAAACAAAAGTCTTTATTCTCACCCCAAGTTTTAGTCATGTCCTAATTCGTTTTAATAAATAATTGTAAATGACTAATTTTTAAATATTTATAAATTTGGAACGTGTCATAAGGTCTCGTATATTTGTATCTAAAATATAAATATTGGATAGGAATGAGGGGTAAAACGCATGACCTAAAGCAGATGATGTTATACGATAAATTAAAATTCACAATTGACCAAAAAGAGGACCAATGTTATTGCACATATATTGAAATTAAAAAAAAAATAAAAAAAATTAAAGGAAAAGGACTAAAATATTTCATGGAAAACAAAAACAGTATTGTAATAGTTTTTTACGTGTAAATTTTAATTGCTCAGAAAATTTTAATTTATCAGATGTCCCCAAAGGGACAAGTCTACGTGTAAATAAAACACACAAAAGATAAGTTGACTACCAGATTACTAAGGGGATGTTTGTTTATGACTTTTAGAATGGAGAATGGGAATCAAAGTTAAAATATTGTGAGATTGGTATCACATTACTATGGCTATCATTCCTACTTTTGATGGAATCATCCATAACCCTGACACTTGATGGGTATCAAACTCATCTGAATTCACTTTACATTCCACAAAAACATAACAAACACCAGCCCAATGTTTTAGCGGTGCCAAATGTTTATCCTTAGAAATGGTCAAAATATCCATCAAGATTCATAGGAATATTTAAAGAGTAAACTTCTAACTTTATTTTCTGATTATTAATCTCATCTGCCATGCCTTTGAAAAGCATTTGTTCCCAATTATGACTTTCATATAACATCAAAGCACATATTGTACCAATTATATGGAAAAGAATATTTGAGGACAGCTGAGACAACTTTGCATCTGTTAATTGCTAAAATAAGCTGATCATTGATCTCCCAGCTACATTATAGCACTAATTATTTTTGGTGATGGTAAAAACGGAAAATAGACACCGAAACAGTTTAATAGTAAAGCCCATTTATGAAACTAGAAGGAAGATCACCTTGAGATGATATTTCTTCTGCAACGATTGTCTCGTCAGGCCAGTGTATATTCCACACATCCACCAACTGAAAAACAAACCCTCGCAAATGAGAAATGTGGTTCTTGGGTCAATTATACCATGTAGAGCTGCAGTTGCTGCAGCAAAGGCAAGGCCACCCTCCACAAAAATTGCATGACAAATGCAAGGTCCCGTCCATGGAGTATCATCTCTCACTTGTTCGACATTCCGACCAAAGAGGACACATGGGCAAAATAGCCCCATTCTAACTATTGAGAACAAAATAAAGAGTTTTAGAATCATTTGTATTCAGAGAAGGAAAGAAAGAAACAATAGTAGATACATAAAATAATTATGACAATGCACATGATAAGGTAATCACAATAAAATAACATGTAATAATTGTACATATTTAGAAGCTGATAAACAATACTCTCTTCGTCCCGTTTCAAATTTTACGTTTGATTTTTGCACGTGGATTAAGGAATGTAGTATTTTAATGTGTAGTGAGGTGAGAGAAATAATATTTTAATGTAAAGTGGGTAGGTGTATTAGTGTGATGTGTGGGCCCATGGAAAGAGAAATAATTAATTTGTGTGGGTCGCATTTACTAAAAAGGGAAATGTAAAGATTGAAATGGGACGGAGGGAGTATATGCAAATTACCCTAAACGTACTACTATTCACATAATATTCTAAAAAGTCCATTGTCATAATAAAAAATATAATTAATCAATTAATGTTTTGTTTATATTATTTATCATCAATATAATTACTTTAATTCAAGTGGTTTTATATTATCATATTAACTTGTCTAAATTAATCTTCAAATTATATTGAACTAACGATCTTTATGAAAACATTTTAGATATATTAGTATTTTAAAGGGTTAATTGCGAAAAAAATCCTAACTTTACTTCAGTTGCAATTTAATCCAAACTTTTGGAATTTGGCAAAAAAAACTACAACCTTTTAGGTGTTTGCAAATAAAACCCATGGGCAGCAAGACCTGCCTAGATTGAATGATGTGGCACTTTTTTTATTTTTAAATTTGAATTTTTCCGTCCGCTCTACATCATCTCTTTTCTAAATATCACTCTTTCCTCCCTGTCATCATCACGTATTTCCCCTCCAACAAAGCAAACTGCTTCCACAAGCAAAGGCAGAGAAGAAAACTCTTGCTTTCTCCTCCTTACAACAGTGGCTAACGATGGTGCATCTAGGACTATGGCGACAGCGACGGCGACGGCGGTTCTACAGGTGGATGGCAAGAAGCAACAAATACATGCCCCTCAACTTTAATGTATTTTTTTAGAATCAGAGCAAAATTGGATTCATTGCCAACAATCACGCCGCTAAATCAATCTCGCCACTAAACCATTCACGAATCAGAGCAAAACTCGTAATTCAAATTCACGAAACCATGGGCATACACTCGTTCCGACCTGCACCCAAACCCATTCCCGCTCCTCAGAAACTAGAAAACGAAAGCCAGAATTTCTCTGTTGCACCTATGTCGAGATCTAATCCGATCCTCTTTGGAATCGGATTCGATTTATCTCCGACCTTAGGACAGAACCAGATCCGCTCCGGTGCCAAGTTCATCCCAACTACCTTCCTCGGTGTCCCCTTTGCCATTGAGTCTCTCCCAAGGATTTCCTGTGGAGAATGTGGCCGTTGACTTGACGTCGATTATCTCCGCGTCGATGACATTGTCGACTGCAAGGCCATATTTACGCATCAAGTTTCCATAACCACGCCGCTGATGTGGCCATCGACGCCGACAGGGACAAACTCCGGCGGGATAGCCATGAATACTGCTTTTTTCCACAATTCTGCAGTAAACTTCTCCAAGAGTAGCTCTGATTTGAACCCACGCCGAGTTCGGAATGCTGACGTTGATCGATCGGAGATTGAACAAATCCAGCCGCCCCACATTCAAACCGTGGTTTGCAGGCAAAGAAGAAAAACATGGACCCGATCTCGTGAAGTACTTTCAAACCGGGGTTTGTAGGCAAAGAAGAGAAACCTGGACTCGATCTCATTTAGGAGAGTGATTATGTGTATTTTGTGAGACTTTTTGGGTGCGGGGATGGGTAAGAACGAGAATGGGTTTGGATTAGTAGAGAAGAAAGAATAAAATTAAATTTTAAATTTATTAAATAAAATGAAAAATCCACATCATCCAATTAGGGTAGGTCATGCTGCCCATGGGTTTTATTTGAAAAACGCTTAAAAGGTTATAGTTTTTTTTTTGCCAAATCCCAAGAGTTGGTATTAAATTGCAGCTGAAGCAAACGTTGGGTTTTTTTATGCAATTAACCCAATTTTAAATTAATAAAAATATTAGGTAAATAGATAAAGTTGTTTTGCTATTGTTATTGACAATATCTTTAAGATGAAAGATATTATACATTATTTTATGAGATACCTTACTATCAACTGGCTACAAGTCTCCACTTAATCTTCTACTAACTGACACATAGCGGGAGGGAACTTGACTACAAGAAAAATGCTAAAGATAGAAGAAAATCAAGTGTTGGCAGCTAGTACATACCCATAAACATGTATTCATTGTAAAGGATCTCTTACATAGTTGGAAACAAAATCAAACCCTTCATCAAACTATTGAACAAGAGTTTGTATGATAGTTGAGTGGTTTGAAAGTTTGTCAACTAGAAGCAAGTTAGCTAAACAGTCAAAGGAGAGTGGGCTAGGCCACTTGAAATTTGAAAGGGAGGAGGCTACTTCAGGTAGACAAGATTAAGAACATAAGCGAAGACATGTGAATATTAGGACCCAACTCATAAGGATCAACCCTATAGGAATGCAGGACAAACTGACTATTTGTTAAACAAACCCCTAATATACTACCACCCTAAATCTATCGAGCCACATGCTAGGCAGATGCATATGATATTTTGTGCATAGCATGGTTTAAAATTTTTTATTTCATACTCTCTCCAACCCACATTAGTTTGCGCCAGCGCTGTAGATACGAAGTTTAAGAAAAGTAGTTTTTAACTAACTTTATTGACGTTCGAGGGAATATATTCTTTTTAGGTAATAAATAAATTATAAAGTATGTTATGTGTATTAGGTGCGATTGATAATTTTGAAATAAGATGTATTTTGAGTTCATATGATTAATCAGATGTTTTCATTTTTGGGTGGTGCAAGTTATTATAGATGGACGGAAACGAAAAGTGTAAAGATAATCTTAGGAAGGAGGAAGTAATAATTAATGAACTCACCCCAATCATTTTAGTATCTTAGGCTAAAGGAGCATGCGTTGCAGGCAGTTGGATGAGTTTAATTAACAATATGTCAACAAGAACACATTCTATTTAAACCATAGTCATTAAAGGCGCGCCTCCCCCAAGGCTATACCCCTGGCGCCTCGATATAGGTTTTCAAGGCACGAAGTTGCAAGGCGCGCGCCTTTGTGCGCTTCAACGTGTGCGCCTTGCGCACCTTGAGAATGACCATGTTTTTGTGTTGATTTTCATTTTTGATAGTTAAAGTAACACTAAATAGCACTTTTAATTAGGGTTTACCAGTTCATCCTCCTAAGTACAATCAAGATGCCCTTGGTATAATATCCCAAATATTAAACTAGGGATTTGAGAGTTAGAAGTTAGGGTTCACTCTTCACTCCACCTACGCGACATACACATACCAACTGCTCCAGCCTCCAAGCCTTCAACTGTCGCCTCGTCAAACCAACCATTTTCCATAGTGCTAAAAAGCTTTGCCTCAGAGTTATCACTATTGCATTTTATTCAATTATTTTTTAGGGTTGTAAAGGGGGAAGGAAATGTATCTGCCTCAATTGCAATTCTTTTTCCTCCAAGAATTTAGAAATTCCTCTTATTAATAACCATGAACATAACTTACAACTTTCTACATCTTCTGCACAATCAAATATCCCGGTAGTCCAAGGCTCATCTGCAGGAGCTTGATAGCTTTCTGGTAAAGGTTGGCCACATTCATTGCACTTGCGAACATGTAACTGCAATATTAAACACTCAAGCAGTATGTCAGTTATGAACATACTAGAAATGGCCAAAACCAACTCCATATCTAAGAATTAAAGGTCATTGATGAATATGCTATGAGATTTAAATCTTAAATGATAGACTTTAGAATGAGATCAAACCCAATGTATTTAACTTTGGATCAAATGATGAACATGATAGATACATAGGTCTGATGTGACCAGTTGGAACAATTAAAAATATATATGCAGCTTATGTATGCGAGTGTGTAGTTATAGTTTATTGAGAAGATAAGGGGTCTGTACAAAGCAATTCCAAGTTTCCAACAACCAGAATTTATAATAATGTCTACAATAATAAAGTCTATCATACCACTAGGGGATGTTTGAATTGGTTCTAGTGGGTTTTTTAAATTTAGCTCTCAGATATAGAAATTTCTGTAAATAGAGAAAGTGTGTGTTTGTTTTGGAATTTCGAGTAAGTGGAGATTTGACTTTATGTCAAGCCAATGTAAAAAAAATAAAGAAAAAAGGGTGGTGTTGTATTAATAAAATAAATATGTATAATATGGTCAGATGTAATGGATTTTAGAAATTCGATTTCAAAAACCCATATCAAAAACATAAGGAAATAGTTGAATCAATTTACTAAATATAAAAATATTCTGCTTAAAATAATTTATGTCCAAGAGTATAAAAAACTTACATATGTATGGATTAATATATACATACAATAATATTTAAACAAATATTTAATAGAAAATAAGCTTAATCACAACATAATCATAACGTTGTATTACAGAAATAATAAGATAACTAGAAAATGTGTAGATTGTCAAATAATCATGTAAGAAAGGGTTTAAGCAATTACAGCCAAAAACTTGATTAATACAATGTCTTTATCCTTCTAAATACAATTTTAACAAGGCATGCCCCTTTTCTTTGAACGGAAGGGCTAGTCTCATTCACATGCACACATTCACAACCCATTCCATCCCTTCGTATTTTCTGTAGTTCATGCAAGATGTATCTACTAGCCTCACTTCTATATCTTTAAACAACACAAAGAAACAAATAGCATACACAATGGATTTCTACATAATAAACCACACAGCAACAAGGGGTGCGATTTGCACATCAACACCAAGATGCTAATACCAGACTGCCAACAGCACAAATTAGCCAAAAAAAAAAGAGGCCTAGAAATGGTGCTATGCAGGTAATCCACTTTCCTGGCTCTTCGGATTTCAAGGTTTATGACAATTCATGATTGACGCATTTTAAGGTAACCAAACCAGTATTAACTATTATGGATGTTTCCCAGTTCACTCTAGCCCCATCAGACCAGTCTGTTTTAAAATTGTAATTTGTACCTGATGGTATTGCTATCTTACTGAAATTTAAAGGCAAAGGTCAACCCCTCCCATAACTATTTAAACACTATCAGTCAACTACACAACAAATAAAGTATTTTCTTTCACTTAGCGAAAAGAACAAGAATTGAGGGGGAAAAAAAAGGAGCATATTAATCTGTGGCTCACAACCACATAAACATTAACTCCTTTTGTACTATCTACCCCAATTACTCAAAGGTGGTGGAATTTCCAAAAGCCAGTGTTGTGAATATTGGGTTTAATGCGCAAGAAGGGAGCACAGAATCTCATGAGATGCGAAGGCTTAATATCATAAGTTCCTATAAAAGTTTCACTTGATCCAATTAAATGAGAGAGGCACCCTATTGTGTAACAGGCTAATAGCAACCATGGTGGATGGTGTCAGTAAGAAGAAGGGTAAATTCAGACAAGATTACTAACTAATAGTTGTTAATAAAATTGAAATATTTTCTCTGCAAAGATTAACAATAAGAAAGATATAACATTTCCAAAGACATCCAAGACTAGGGCCCAAATCACTTGATCCAAAACCGAATAATAAGGGCATTAAAAATTAAACAGCAAAGAAAATGTTCAAGTTAAACCCAAGATTTCCGACAAGCATCGTACTGCAATAGAAAACCCAATTAAAATGAGAAAAGAGTCTAATCTTTCATTTTAAGAAAGAATCCCCAAGAGCTTAGTGAAACTAAAACAAAATAAATGCCTTTCTTTCATCCCCCCGTTCATCACAGACAAATACACAGAGGGGGGCGGATAGCGGATAGATCTATAACAATTAAATGTTTTGAAACACCGACCATACACATAAATCATATATAGAGGTTTACATTGTCAAAATAATATCAAAACAAATTAATAGAAAAGTATATACAAAAACATAAACGGCATCGGAATGGGAAAAATACCTGAGGCACATCGATGGGCTGATTAAGCTCCCCGGGTTTAATATCCTCCAGGGGGGCTTGATCCTTCGTCAACTTCACATATCGAGATGGGTGACTCAATTCCTCCGACATTCTTCTAAAGATGCCAAAAAAACCCAAACAATTTCAGAGTAAAATCCAATTTCAGAGTGAACTCCAGCCCCGCCCGAATACTAAAACACCAACTCAAACTAAGTAAAGCAAATCACAAACATCTGCACACAGTACTCACATTAATTTTAGTTTGAACAGAAACCAATGTGAAGTGAGTAGGAGGTAGGTAAGCGACGCAGTTCGTATTGAAGTGAGATCCCAGATTGACACTGGAAATGGCGAAGACTTTGGGTGAATTGAATTGAAGAGTAGAAAAAGGAATTTGTGCAGAAATTAGTTTCTAGGTTTACTTTGCACCCTGTTTCCAAACGAGGTTTTGAGGGGGCGAAAATAGATTTTTTTGTTCGATAACTTTGCCCAATTTTGAATTTAGTCTATAAGTTTTTCACTTTTTGAAAATCGTCTATTATATTTGCAAAATTTTAAAAATCATCTATTATATTTGAAAATTTTGAAAATTGTCCATCATATTTACCAAGTTCAACAAAATCGTTTGTTTCAACAGGTCATTAGCAGGTTATTATAAAAAATAAAAATAAAAAATATGTAAAATATATATATATACTATTTTAAAAAAATAGCCTCCATTAAGAATTTATATTATACTCTCTCCGTCCGCCCGAAAAAGGACATTTTGCTTTTGTGCACGTTGATTAAGAATTATTATTATTTAATGTGTAGTGGGTACTTGTATTAGTGGGAGTATGGATCCTATATTTTTTTTTTTTTTTTTTTTTTGATACCGAGGTTCCGGGCTTACGCCCGACTAGTCCTCGAGGAAACAGTCCCGGCCCCTCAGAACTGCCTCCAAGTAAATCGCGGTAACCACACAATGGATCACAGGTTCCTAATATCTTTAACTACTGCGCACAAGGAGTCGATCCCCAAGTGATTGCTCCATGCTGACCCTCCCCCTAGCTCAGCCGCAGGTTCCCACCGAGTTTCAGCCTCCCACACTGCCGCTTGTAGCCCTCAATATTAATTGTTCCACCATTGCGCTCCGGGGGGCTTGAACCCCTGACCTTTCAATCAGGGGCACCTCAATGTTGACCCCTCAACCACTGGGCCAACATATCATTGGTTCTATATTTTAATTGCATTAGTGGGTGTGTGTGGATCTCATGTGTGTAAAAAAGGAAGTGACCCTCTTTGGAACGGACGACCAAAATGGAAAAAAGACATTCTTTCGAGCTGACGGAGGAAGTATCAATATTTAGTCAAATTTGCTTCACTTTAGTAATGAGATTAATATTGTTTGTTTGGTATACCGAAGTGAAAAATGAAAACTGAAATAAAATTAGTTAAATAAAAATATGATATAGATTAATTGGGGTGAAAATATTCAAATGACATGTCATAGCAGGTCAAATGACCAAAATGTTGAATTTTATGAAGTTAATGGACTAATTTCAAAATTGTTATAAAATTAACGGACTAATTTCAAAATTAAAAAAGTCAATGGACTAATTTCAAAATGGATGAAAGTTAGCGGACGAAAAAATCTATTTTTCCTTTTGCGGAGTCATATATTTGTTGTTTCGCCCAGTCAAATAGTATCTCCAAGTCAGCAAAAGTCCACAAATATAAGCACGGCTTGTTATACTCCCTCCTCCCGCCACTTACCAAGTACCCATTTTATCACTTTGGGCGCCCACTTCAAAAGTATTCGATTCCCTTATTTAATAAAAAAGTACATCATATGACCCACCACTTCCCTCTAATACAACAACTCATTTTACATATTATAATAATACTCTTTAATCCACGTGCAAAAAGCAAACGATTATCTTTCAAGTGAGCGGAGGGAGTATTAAAAAGTAGAGTTGATATTGGATGCACCCGGGTGCAAGAGTGCACCCATATCTGTATAACTTTTTATTCTATTTTATACATATTATTCTATTTTGTATACATGTTTCTTAATAATTGTACAGTATACTTTTTTTACACACCACGCACTATCCCCCAAACTTAAATCGAAACAAGTTGAGAATTAAGTTTGCAAAAAGTGGTGAGCCTTACCCTTGTAGTTTCCACCAATGATCTTCGTAATTACCTTGTGATAACGTATGTGCACTCCAAAAATTCAAGGTAGTCCACCACGCATTCTCCCCCCAAACTTAAATTAACACAAGTGTTAAATTTAAGGTTGCACAAAGTGGTGTGACATACATTCATATTCCAATTCAAGTACACCTCGTCTCTTCTATTTGTATTTTTCTCAATGAGCACAATCCACCTACATACCAAAAATACAAAAAAAATAAGAATAAACAAGAATACTTACTAAAATGGGTTGCCTCACATCAAACGCTCGATTTAACATCGTCGAGCTAGACACTTTTATGCTCTTAACAATCGAAGAAATCCAAGACCCCATCGGGCCTCATCTTCACTTTAAACATTTCCTTAACAACCTTCTTATTCACACTTCTTGCTCCTCTACTACTTGAACTCGATTCATTGCCTCCTTTTCTTACATTTTCAAATCCCGGGGGTCCTTTATCGATCTTCCAATCAATGTGTGGATTTCTCCCAAATTATTATTCCTCGGAGAATGAATTCTTGCAAATTCAAGCAAAAAGTTAGTCAATTCTTCATCTTTTAGAATCTCACTTACCACACGAGTTGATCATCCGGAGGTTTAATAGGTGTCTTTAAATGAAGATCTCCCACTTTTAAATTATTGCTTGATAACATCAATTCTCTTTCATTTGAATGGAGTGTGAGTTCCTTCTTATCCATATCAAATTTTGCTCTTCCGGTTGCTAAAAATGGTCTTCCAAAAATCAATGGATTTAAAGGATCCACTTATTTTTCAACCACTATAAAATCCACCGGAAAGACAAAATCCTCTACTTTCACAAGCATGTCCTCCAACTTCATGGGGCTTGATCATTGAACCATCCATTATGCCAATTTCCACATTCATTTCCTTTAACCTCCCAATGCCAAGTCTTTCAAAATTTTCCAAAGGCATCACATTATGCTTGAACCAAGATCACATATAACATTAAAATATCCCTAATTCCCAATTTTACAAGTAAGAGAAAATTTTCTGGGGTCCTCAACCTTCAATGAAGCATCAACTTCAACAATTTCATGATCATGTTTCTACTTCAACTCTTTATCACAATTATTTTTTGTTGGATTGTATACTAAAAGCCCAGCTTTAGTATGAGCAATGTTTTAACAATAATTTAAATGAGAATCATTGATCAAATGATTGTGTCTTATAATTTATTTATATGTTCGATGCAATAATCCACTTACTTTATACTATAATAGATACCACAAGTAAACTGCATCCCGTGTCACATCTAATACACAATTGCATGTAGTGTCTTGTCATAGTGGGAGGGTTGTTTTTCAACCTGATAGATATATGTTTTGGGAGAGTCGTGAGACTTGGTCCCTAGTAAACATGAGATTAACCCACGGATACGAAAAAGCACTACAAAATAGAAATGCATAATCTTAACAAAGAGCAATGAATTCTGAACTAGAATCTATGGATTCTAAATTAGATCTGGGAGCCTGTAGAACAACCAAATGCTATAAAAGCCATTGGAAGTGGTTATACAAAATAAAAGATGATCAAACGGTAAGGTGAAAACCTTGGGTGCAAAGTTTGTTGCGAAAAGGTATACTTAGAAAGAAAGTGTTCGATTATGAGAAAACCTATTCACCGGTAGCTATGCCTATGTTTTGATTCGAATTCTTTTATCTGTTGTTAATCATATTGATTATGAGGAATAGCAAATAGATGTCAAGACAGCTTTCCTGATTGGAAGTCTTGAGGAAAACATCTATGTGAAGCAACCAGGCTGATTCATTGCAATGGGTTAAGATCAATCTTGAGTGTAAGCTTATGGTGGTATATCTTGTACTATACTTAGATGGTATCTTGCTCATTGAAAACAATGAAAGAGTTTTATCGAGCTTATGGGTATGGTTGATAATCAATTTGAAATGAAGGACTTAAGAGAAGCAAAGTAAATCCTTGCGATCATGGTGATCACAAGATATGATGTTATGCTTATCTCAAGCTTCATGAAATGATACAATCCTTACTTATTTTCACATATGACTTTATCTAAGGAAATGTGTCTTATGACACAAATGAAGATAAAGATGATGAAGGTAGTTCTTTATGCTCCGGCGGATAAGGAAGCCTCATGTATGTAATGCTATGCACGAGATTGGATATCTATTTTGCTGAATGCATGGTCAGTGGATATCAAGGTAACCAAAAAAAGAATGTTAAACTATGGTAAGATATATATTTATATACCTGAAAAGGACTAGAAATTATATGTGGCCGTACAGGACAGATTCACTGCTTCATGTGGGTTATATAGATTCTGATTTTTTCAAATCAGATAGGGACAGCAGTAAATTCACCTCAAGGTTATGTATTTAATTTTGGGAAGTTGAGCCATAATATGGAAGAGTGATTATATAAAAATATATTTCGAATTTCACCATGGAAAAATGATAAATTGGAGCCTTTGAGGCAGCCAAAGTATTTGTATGACTCTAGAAACTTCGTAATGGATTTAGATGTGATCCTAAATTTGCCCGAGATTATCATAATTTATTATGATAATAATGGTGCAGTTACAAACTTGAAAAAATCACGAATCCATAAGCAATTAAACACATTAAGTGCAAGTACCACCTATTATGAGAAATTATATGATGAGGGGAAGGTTGTTGTCGCCTAGATTGCATCAGATGATAACCTAGTAAATCTTTTTACAAGAACCTTAAGGCGAAAGCTTTTGATGGTCATATAGTGGGAGTGGAAATCAGATGTATGGCAGTGGTCTTCACAACATAGTCTTTTAGTATAAGTGGGAGATTGTTGGATTGTATACTAAAAGCCTAGCTTTAGTATGAATAATATTTTAACAATATTTTAAATGAGAATCATTGATCAAATGATTGCATCTTATAATTTATTTATATATTTGATGCAATAGTCCACTTACTTTACATTGTAGATAATATATTGTTCGACAACACGTGAAAGATCATATTATCGATTTCCTTATAAAGTATAAATAGATGCTCACAACCGAGATTGACGGGGATTCTCTATTGGGATGGTTGTAGTGTGATTTGATATTAGTTTGTCTTAACTATAAAATAATATTAGTGCACTTTGTGTATTGAGTAGGACCGCTTGAGATCGTTCAACTTATACTGATTATATAGAAGAACTTGATCTTGGTTATTATGGATGTTCGTACTCTTAATCCTTATACAATAACCTCGACACATAAGGCAGTATGTATTTCTTTGATTCATCAATGGGTGAGATTTACATGTAATTAAATCAACAAACTCGGTGAGTTGGGAAATAGTGATGTCTCTATGGTATGCTGTTGATTGTAAAAGGAATCTGTGTCATATTAAATAGGTTGATGATGTCCCCTTGAGGAGCTCATAAGGATTATCATGTGAACCCTACAGGTGGATTTATTCCGGCATGATAATAAGGTTGAGTGAAACTACTCTCGGATGAGATATTAATTAATGGAGTTGTTAGTAACTTAATTAATTAATGGACATTGTATATCTTAAACATGGAAAGACTGTTGTGCACATATAATTATGGAATTATAATGGTAGTGCAGTAATAATATTTTAGTGGTATATATTATTATTATTGCACTTAAGTATAAGTTTTGGGCTAAACTTGGATACTTAAGCCCAATGGAGGCCCAACTCTAAGTCCTTGCTGTAGCTCATATATAAGGCATCTCAGCTATCCGGAAACCCTAATCATTCATGCCTAACCATGAGTAGGGAGAGAGAACAGCAGATTGAGAGGATCTTGAGAATCGTCGCCCACACGACGTCAAGATTGGACTTGGGAATACAACAGAAGATCGGAAGGTTATTTGTTGCTGCTATTTGTCAACTTTCACAATTTTTCTAAAATCGTGTGGAACTCCAAACTATTTTTGTAATACACTTTGAAAAGCCACGGAAGAGAGTATCGTTTTTTCGCTTAGATCACTCAAAACGGAGATTGGATGAGAAAGTTATGCCCAAAACCGTGAGGCTGCACAAGCTGCTGGCGAGAATCTTTCTTCTTCAACATACCCTGGTGAAAGGTAATACATTTCTATGTTTTCTTGCTTCCGCTGATATAGAATCATATGGAACCCTAATGGTTCATGTTAATCAAACTATCGAACACCAACACTTTCATCATCAAACGAAGACAAAAATTCACAAATAATCCTCTAATCATCAAAAGACAAATCATCATCATTAGCAACTTCCTCCTCCACTTTGGGCACGACTTCATCACAAACTACTTCTTCAACCTTTGAAACATTATTTTTTGTTTCCAATGCTTTAAATCTCTTATCATTCACCTCTTTTTCTTATTTCATAAAGTCAAACATCTTTTTCATTTAGTTCTCTATTGTAGCTTTCCCTTTATTATTTGGACCTTTCTCTCCCGGATAAGTGCACGGTGGAAGAGTAAGGGCATTCTCTTGATTCCCATACGAAAAATTCTCATACCTACGAGGTTGATGAAAATTACCACCAAAGTTCCCTTATCCATATCCTCATTGCCTTTGTGGATATCTCCCTCCTTGGTTACCAAAATTTCCTCCATAATTTCCTTGAAAATTCATTCCTTGCATGAAGGCAACTTCTTCAAGTGACAATTTCAGTTGGCACCAAGCATCTTGAAATCCCAAGTTAGGAGACACACCTAGTTGAGGCATAGATGTAGGCATTTGCATCATTGAACTTTGGGGTGATTGACTCATATTAGGCATAGACATGCCTTGTTAAAGCACAGACATAGTATTTGGAAACACTTGTTGATTCATAATAGGCATAGATGTACCTTGTCGAGGTATAGACATAGGATTCGAAGACATTTGAAAATTAGTATTCATCCTCTTTAATATCTCCGAAATTGCCTTCTTGGTGACATCTTCCTTAGGTGCTTCTACCTTTTTCACTTGTTGCATGCACACTTCTTCCATCTTAGCAATTCTTTCTCTTTTGTACATCCCCGATGCACGATCCATAGGCCATTGACCCGTATTCAAAGCAATCTCTTCACATATAGCAATCGCTCTTTCCGGAGTTTGCCCCAACATAGAACCTCCCACGGAAGCAACAATAAGCATTCTCTCACTTCCATTCAAACCGGAATAGAAAAATCATACTTCTTGATCCTCGGGAAATCCATGTTGTGGACACCTCCTTAACATTTCTTTGAATCGATCCCAAGCCTCACTAAAAGTTTCAAAAGGCATTTGCTTAAATTGAAATATTTGGCCTTTCAAGTGTAACATTTTTTATGGTTTACTTAGGAACCTTTGAGCCAATTCCCTCCATGTTGTACAAGCTCCCAGAGGAATCGTACTATACCAAGCTCGAGCTCTATCTCTTAACGAAAAAGAGAAAAGCTTCATCTTTATGACGTCCTCACTAACCCCATTGATCTTTATGGTGTTTGTCAATTCCGTAAACTGTGTCAAGTGAGCATTAGGATCCTCCAACGGACCCCCACTAAATTGATTGGCTTGCACCATTTGAATCAACCCTGCTTTGATCTCGAAGTTGTTGACATTAATGGGCGGTCCCATAGCATAATTCCCAACTTGAGGTTGGAAATGATCATGAATGTTCATCCTCACTCCATTATATCCTTGACCTCGAGGTTGACGTTGCACTAGCGGAGGAACTTGTTGATTATTTCTAGCCTCTTATTGAGCTAACGAGTGTTGAATAATGGCTTGCAGCTATTGGTTTTGCAAAAGTATTTGATCCACATTTTCTTATTACACGAACTCCGGATTATCATTTCCCCACGAGTATTATCAACTCCATGTTGAAAATTCCTCATATGCCTTTCCTCATCAACCATGTCGGCATTATCCATTCCGTTTTCCATGACTTCCTCCATAGGATCTAATACCTCTCTTCTTTGTCTTCTCAAGGTAGCTTCCAATTCCAAATTCAAGGGCTCAACAGATTGAGACTTAGAGCGAGTTTGCATGTACCTACAAAAATTTTCAAATTAGTTCACCACATAACCAAGACAAGTAAACAAGTAAACAAATAAAGGAAGTATTATTATCAAATCTAATCAAATTCAAACTCATTACAACCAAGATTTTAACATTTTCACGGCAAGCGGTGCCACGTTCTTAGCCTCATTTCTAGATTAAAATGATTTAGAGTAAGAGAACTCTATCGTTGTTGTAAACTGTGGTGACCAAGTACAAAATTTATAGAATATCGTCCCAAGGGAAAAGTAAAATCAAGGTGTATCCGGATTTTCCTTTAATCATGCTTTGTAAAAGTGATCGAATTTGGGTTGTGGTTTTATACTAACAATTATGCTAAGCAATTAACTAGAATAAAGCAAGTAATAACTACAATTATCAAGGAACAAGTATGTGACAAGGTGGAATGGAATGAGTGTAATAGATTTTAGAAAGAATGCAAGGCTAAGCACAATCAAAATCAAGGAAGTAATCTAGATATGCAAGATTCTAGTAGCAAACATCATTGACAATATACTAGAAGCAATCACTATTGTACCCGTAATCCCTATGGCCAAGGTGACTAGGTTCTCATTCCTTTTACAAGATTAAATCCCCTTAGATTGGTCTTATTATCAATTCCCGTGAAGGTACTATGATTCTAAGTTTTGTTCTTCTCATTCAATTACTCAAATATCCTCTTACAAGTATTCTAAGCGTTAAAAGGGTATGGCTCACCTCTCCTCATACTAACATGCATGATCATATGACTAATTAATTTAATTTACTCCTAACACATAATATCGGAATAGCCATCCTAATATGATGTGTATAGAAATCAATCACACAATTTAATAAAATGAATCATGAATCATAATTTATAAGAGAAAGTCCATCATCAACTCCATTACCTACTAAAATTCTCACAAATCAAGATTAACCTCAATTTATCATGTAGCTGGCCTCACAAGAGGTCTAGCCAACAATAATCATCTCACAAACCTTAGAAAGTTTATAAGATTCCATTGCTAACTTCAAATCAAAGGAAATACAAAATGAAAGTTGAATATCTTCCCTTGTAAATGAGGGTTGATTTCCTTCCTCCAATAGAATTCCAAGCATATAAGCCTTAAATCTCTCTAAGGATGGTATGGATAAAAGGTGTATGGAGTGAATTATGGAATGAAAATGGTAGAAATAGATGAATTTGTTGGATTTTGGATGTAGGAGAGTGTGTGTGTGTAAATGTGGTGTGGCATTATGTGTTTTGATCCAATAACTGCTCGACTCGAGTGGCATTGTGGTAGAAATGGCTCTTTCCCGTAATTCATGCTCATTTTGTGTATTTGTACCTCTTGGAAGCTTCTAGAACACGTGCACAACTTATTCTGGATTCGACACTTGCTCGACTCGAGTCGGCTCACTTTTCTCGACGTGTTCTGCGTGTTTACGGAACACAGCTCGTGTCCTGCACATGACCTTGGCTTGGGCGTGTAGCTATTTCTAATTCTTGCACACAGCTCCTATTACAGGCCTGTGTGCAGTGCACACTACGAGTTTGAAAACTCAGCTCGACTCGAGCGTGGTCGAGTCTTGTCCACCTTCTTCATTTCAACTCCCGACTCTGTTTTTGACTTGTTTTACATACATTTAAACTCATTTCCACACATTTATCAATCTATATCACATGACTTCTCCTAATTAACATGAAACTCCACCAAAAGTTACACAAATACGGATAAAAATATATAAAAATTCAGAAATAAAGACACTAAAATCTAGGTGAAAATGACGACGATCACTTACCTTACAATTCCAAGTCCAGAGCACTAATAGTCATACAATTGTGTTCTTTCATATGTGCACTAGTCTCAATCTACTCTTATTGAAATTTTTAATAGCATATTCTTTTGGTTGTGGGTCCTCAATTGTGCTTGTTTCATACAGTAACAGAGTACGAGGTACTCCATGTAATATGCTTCATTTAGTATTCTGGACCTTATGTTGATGTGGGGCATCACAATGATTCTAATCACTAAAGATTATCTAGACCTAATAAAAATTTTCATGGCAAACACTCAAACTCAATTGTCTCTTCTTGCCGACGTCCCCTGGAGTTGATCACAGAATTGACAAAGAATTTCAGTGAAAGTGGTAGCTCACAGGATACTGAGATTTCTCATGATGCAAGTGGTGAGCTTCCATCATTACCTAGTATTTATTATTCAGTGATAATGTTGACAAGTAATATCTTGATGTTTTTATGTAGGAGATGAACATGCAGTGATAATGTGTATCAGTGGGAAACAACCTTAGCAGCATCATCCTTTGACCAAGGCAGTAGGACCATAGCAACAATAGAACAACCAGGTTGCTTGCATTAATTTAATTTGTTGCTTGCAGATAGTTAATAGAATAACCAACTCAATGTTTTAGACTAATGTAGTCTTTAATTATTTGATAACAACATTCTATTCTATAATCACTCAAATTGTATCTTTCTGGTAATGGGTTAAAAGTAAGATTAACCTTTGAGAATTTGTCATCTATTGATGTTATGTATGAATCTTCCTTGATTTAGAATTTTGAAATGTGATGTTGTTACCTTCATATGTCCTGGATACTTGCATCATCCTAATTTGTCGTTGTTGAATTTTTTTATATTAAAGGATTCTCATGAAAGGATTTAGAACAGTGGTGTTAAAGCTTAATACATGGAGTACCATTTATGTAATCATGGAAGAAATAATAGCTCATAGATTGTAAAGAATGGACTACCTTGCTTCATAAGTATATTCCCAAATGGAATGGCCCCCTTATTAATATATTCATATTGCAAATTAATGAAAGGGTAGATGGTCTTATTTTGTACCCATTTTCAGTGTTCCGTACTCTTGTGAAATTATTCCAATATTCCATTTCCAGTGATAACTTTTATTTCTTTAGAACTATAATTGCCTTTGTTTAACTTCCCTTTAAAAGCATAATTTATGGTTCCCTTTAAAGCATAATACACTAACCCCCCAAATAACAAAATATATGTAATATGTAGGAAAATCAAAGTGTGAAAAGCAAATTTAGAGAAGAGAGAACTCTCATGTTAGTTCATTTTTGTAGCTCATATTGAATTGCAGCAACCAATTTAATCGGATCCACCCAAAAGGCTTAAATGGATATTTATTATGAGTTGATCTACTGTGCAATTATTGCACCTTAAAAACATTACCCATATTTGAAAACTGGTCAGATATAAAAGGAAAAAAATACCCAATCAACTCATTTCATGCTCATTCACTCCTCTCTCTCCCAACCTGCGTCTCTTCTTCTTCTCTCCAAATAGATCTGCTAGATCTGCCTTTTTTCTTCTTCCCTCCCACGTTTCCTCTTCTAATCTCCAAATAGATCTGTTTTCCTCTTCTTCTCTCCAACATTTCATCTTCTTTGTTGGCGTTCGATCATTTGGTTAGCGTGAACCGTTAGGGTTCCATGCATTTCTAATCCAGCGAAAGCAATAAGTTAGAAACATATTACCTTTTACCAGGATATGTTGAAGATAAACTGCTGCAGGGAACAACCTTTTGATCTTCTGCTGTATTCCCAAGTCCAATCCTAACGTCGTGTGGGGCATACTAGCATAACATGAATAATTAAACCCTTTCACCTTTCGACATAAACCCTAGCCTAACGTTTCACGCTTAACCACAAAATCGAAGCTCTGATACTAATTGTTGGCATTCGATCATTTGGTTAACATGAACCGTTAGGGTTCCATACATTTCTAACACACAGCGGAAGCATTAAATCAAGAAATGTATTATCTTTCACTAGGGTATGTTGAAGACGATGAATTCTCGTCACAGTCTGCACAGCCTCACCGTTTTGGGCATAACTCTCTCATCCAATATTGGATTTGAGTGATCTACACACCAATACAATCCTCTCTTCCGTGGCTATCCTTCAGTATATTGCACGTCTTGTTCTAATGTCTGTACGATTTTATAAAAATCGTAGAAGGTGGTGGACAGCAGCAGCAAACAACCTTCTAGTCTTCTGCTGTATTCCCAAGTCCAATCTCAACGTCGTGTGGACGACGATCCTCGAGATCTTCTCAATCTACTGTTCTCTCACCCTCCTCACAGTGTTAGGCGTGAATAATCTCAACAATTATGATTTTTGGACAGCTGAGAAGACTTATATATGGGGTACAGCAGGGACCAGGAGGAGAAATTAGAGTTGGGCCTCCATTGGGCTTAATTATCCAAGCTTAGCCCAAAGCTTATACTTAAGTCCAATAATAATAATATGTACCACTAAAATATTATTACTGCACTACCGTTCTAATCTCATAATTACGTTATGGGCTCCTTCTTTTTATGAGCCCATTAGTCTCCCCATGTTTAAGATATACAATGTCCATTAATTAATTAAGTTACTGACAACTCCATTAATTAATATCTCATTCAAAAGTAGTACCACTCAACCTCATTATCATGCCGGAATAAATCCACCTGCAGGGTTTACATGATAATCCTTATGAGCTCCTCAAGCAGACATTATCAACCTATGATGAACACGAATTACTTCTACAATCAATAGCACACCATAGAGACAACACTACTTCCCAACTCACCGAGTTTATTGATTTAATTACATGTAAATTGATGAGAGTGAAAATAAGCGTGTTTTAATATCCAATTTAACACCTTTTTGATTGATATTGTAGTCTTATATGAGCACAAGTGTCTTATATTCGATATATGTGAGAATTATGTGCACTTGAGATGTTTTGTTGTGTTTTAGGTGGAAAAAGGATGAAAAGTGCAAAGTTGGAGAAAATGTGCAATTTGTGCAAGAATGCTGAAACGCATATCCAACTTTTATAATTATTCTGTATTGTTGTGGAGCTCGAAACTGTTGGTGTGATATATGGTTGGAAAGCCACTGAAGATAGGATCGTTTTGGCATAAAGAACACCATTATTGAAGTCTGAACGAAGAAGTTATGAGCAAAGAGGTGACGCCGCGCGAGCTGTGCCGAACAGAATTGTAGTGCTACATTCCATGGCCTGTTACATATTCAATTCTTAGAGTTTTTGTGATTTCTTTATATGGATAGAAATCCAACGAAGAGAGGATCGCGTGAGCGTAAAAATCACTCAATTCAGAGGTCAGATGTGAAAGTTATACGCGAAACGGAGAGACTGCGCAAATCAGTTCGACCTGCTTGAGGTCGAACCGAGGTCGAACCATGCACCTGGGACTTCCAGTAGGTGGGTTCGACCTGTGGTTCGACCTGCGGTCAATGGTTCGACCTGTTTGCTGAGGTCGAACCATCGTGTGGAAACTTATCAAATCTGTATTTTCGAGGCCTAAACGCGTGTGATCACTTGAAAAGCCCATTCCAAGCCTAGGAGACGTGATTACAAGTATAAAAGGAGGTCTATATAGCCCCGAAAAGAGGAGGAACACAACACAATACAAGAGAGGAGAAGAGAGGCCACAACATACAACACCCCACAAGGGGAGATCACCCCCCAACCATCATCCACATCTTTTCCTCCATCCATCCATCACTTTGAAGATTCGTTTGTGGAATCAAGAGGAGAACCAAGAGGAGAATTCAAGACGGAGAAGGACGCGACGACGCCCACATCTAGGGTTTATTCGTTTCTTAATTTATCTTGTATTTTCCGGACATCCGGGTAAGATCTATCCAATACCCATGTGTATTTCCTACAACATCATGGGCTATAGCCTTTTTTGTAGAACTAGGGTTGTGAAGTTTTTACGAAATAATTGAACTTCCATGTGTACACTCCGTACAACACTACTTGTGGATTTATTTTATATATGATTGTGCTTTCTTAAGCCATACTCACGGTCATTTTGTGCATCATTAACTGTTATGTAGAGTCTGAATACATACCTTGGTTATTGATTGAGTGCGTTCACTGCTGAACAGGATTCCATGTTATGATTCTAAGTGAGGGAACTCCGAAGCTTCATTAGAACTATCATATATGAATACTTATTAATTGAATTGAATTCGGGTTATTAAGTAGGATAAAGAGGGTAATTTTATAGTACCTATAAAGGGAGATCATATCAGGTTAGAGTACCAATCCTAGGGGGAAATAATTGATACTGATAGTACCTAGAAAGGTGGGTAAAATTACTCTCTTGCTCTGAGGTTATTCACACGTGTTACACGCATGTTTACTTGTATCTATAGAGTAGATATGCATGGTTTAGTGATGCGTCCATATTCCACAAGGCAGAGTCGGACATTGACACATGGAAGAGAAGTTAAGTAGTGAAACTGGATTATCCTAGAGCTACCTATTCTCCTACTTGATCCACTTTCGTATTCTTCAAGTGATATTTATTTTATTTGTTATTTTAATTACTTGTTTATTAGTTTAATCATCCTAAACCTCAAACTTAATTGCCAACTTGTCTTAATTAATTTAGATAATAATTAAATTGATAATACACCGTCCTTTGGGTTCGATATTCACTTGGTCAATTGCTTAAGCTGCAATTGATATCCTTAATACTTGGGGATTAATTTTGTGTGCAAAGAAAACGCGCATCAAGTTCTTGGCGCCGTTGCCGGGGACGGCTGTTATTATTGATTTTATTATTTCTAGTTTGATTAAGATATTTTTTTCTTTTATTTGTGATTATTTATTTCTATCTAACCTTGAATTTTTCCGAGTTACTTGTGTGCTTGAAAAAAGGAGAGGAAGGAAATGAGCAAATAACACATTGAGCTAAACATGGCCGGAGCAAGGCAGAATCCGGATAATGTTGCCATACGTGAAATTTTCACGAACTTTGGGAATGTCAACATGGGGTTGATAGGAGCAAGGGGGAAGATGATGATTTTGAGATAAATCCCGCTCTTATTAACATGGTAGAGAAGAATCCCTTTTCTGGAGGTTGTTTTGAAGATCCATATCAGTATCTCCGAAAATTTCTTGGTTATGCAAACACTCAAAAGGTCAGTGGAGCGAATGATAATGCTAGGCGGATCGCCTTATTCAAGTTCTTTTTAATTAATAAGGCGGAAGCTTGGTATGAGACGCTTGATCCAGCAGATTGCACTACATGGGACCAACTGCAGCAGAAGTTCTTGGAGAGATACATGCCACCTTCAAGGATCTTAAGGATGAGGCAAGAGATCACCCGATTTGTTATGAATCAGGGTGAGAAATTTGATGGGGCGTGGGATAGGTTTAAAGACATGCTCAGGAGGTGTCCACAAAATGGAATGTCTAAGGCTGAATACATAAGCATCTTCTACTATGGATTGGATTGTGAGTCGTGTGTTTTTATTGATGCATCATCAGGAGGAGCGCAGTTATCAAAGACAGCACTTGAAGCAGAAAAGTTATTTGAAGACATCTCTATGAATTTACGTGACTGGCCAGTAGAGAGAGATAGAGGATCATATGTACTTGGCAAGGTGGAGCAGGTTGAACATCAAGTGGTGAAGCCGAATAGGGATGATGAGATCGTCTCTAGTCTAGCTAACATCAACAAGCTACTAGAGTCCCAGCAGAGGCAGATTACAGAGTTGACACTAAGGGGGCCTAGTATGAAGCAGCACGAAGTGAAGAGTGATGAAGATACCTTCAATCGATACATGGCTGAGAACGATGCAAGGGTTGACCACATCGAAGCTAGAATGAATGTTGATCATGCAGATTTATCTAAGCAGATGAAGGAGCTTACTTTGATTATGGGGCAAATGACCGTGAACGTGAATCAATTGACACAAAAATTGGAAGATAAAGCCATAACGTTAAGGTCTGGAACACAGTATGAAGGAACGACAGAGCCAAAATCGAAATCTGAAGCCAAAGGAGCCCGATTCGACCCTGATTCGACCAACACAAGAGGTCGAAACATGCAGGGTAGGTCGAATCGAAGCACTGGACACGATCAGGAGAAGACTCAGCATTGGTTCGACCAAGCTCCATCTGATTCGACCTGGCTAACAGGTCGAACCTTGGTCGAACCCGACCATTCCGAGCACTCTATTTTTCTAGATTATTGGTTCGACCAAAGCAAGGGTGGTTCAACCTGTTCTGAAGGTCGAACCCACGTCGAACCTTAATTTCCGGAGTACCCTATTTTGTCACAACAACGGTTCGACCACGATGGACATGGTTCGACCAAACCATCTGGTCGAACCTTGGTCGAACCGGGAGGCAGAAATAGTACAATAAGCCAGTTCGACCTGAGGAAAAGCGGTTTGACCTGTCCTAAAGGTCGAACCCAGGTCGAACCATGACTTCAAAGTGAGAACAGCCTTCCAAATGATCGGTTCGACCACTACGTGCCTGGTTTGACCTGTCCAACAGGTCAAACCCTAGTCGAACCGATCCGAAACATGCCTATTA
Source organism: Pogostemon cablin (assembly GCA_023678885.1). NCBI lineage: Eukaryota > Viridiplantae > Streptophyta > Magnoliopsida > Lamiales > Lamiaceae > Pogostemon > Pogostemon cablin. The sequence goes on from CM042981.1 coordinate 21,458,341, forward strand.
TTGCGCCGAATGCTCCGCATGATGTTGATGTTACTCCAGTACCATTACATGAGCAGAATACTGAGCTTACAATGAAGAAGAAGTGGGAAAGAGCAAGTAGGTTGAGAGCCGAGAAGCTTAGACTGCGAATGGATAATATAGATGTGATTTTCTCTCTTGATCATGCAATGAAGATGCCCATGGAGACTCAATCATGCAAGAGCATTGATATGGTTTCTAACTTGTTTAATCTTGATTTTTCTAAGACAGGTGATTCTGAATTTAAGTGGAAGGTTGACAAGGAGGAGTCTAGACAGCCATGGGAGGAAGGAAATTTCAATGATCATATTTTTGTGACCAAGAAAGGTGAGGTGTTGAGTGTAGACAAGAAGAGGGAAAGAAAGTATTTGAAGGTGAGGATGCGAGAAGACCATCCTCTACCGTCGTGACTCTACGACGTTAAACATGAGTGCCTGTTTGGTGCTTGCCTTTCTGTTTTATTGTTTTATTTCTTTCGTGTAAGTAAGAAATTTTTATATTTAAGGTGCTTATTATTCGGCAACTACATCTTTGCAAACTTAGTTTCAACTTACGTTTTTACTAAGTTTGGGGGGGTGTGATGTACTTACCTCATTGAAGCACCAAGAATATAATATTTTCTTTGTAATGTTTGCTAGGGAGTTGATTTTTTGCGGTATATGGAAACTTTAATCGGTTTTGATGTGTCGATTTTTTATAATTTGCCTAGTGTTCAGTGGTGTTTCTAGTGTGTGGAGTCGATTACATAGTCAATTAATTCTTTCTTATAGTTCTCCTATTTTATTATTGATGAATCCTGTGATGATGAGTTTGTTTGAGCTTTGATGATAGAAAAAGATAAAATAGTGGCAAGACGAGTTCTACATTGAGGCTTTGACTCGAGGAGCTCGTGCGTACGTTGAAGAAAAATCAGGTGCGCTCGTTTCCTTTTTCTAATTTTTATATGTGCTTTTAATTCATGGAGTGGAAGGATTGAGTTTATGGTGGTGATCCATGTGAGCTTATATTGTTAAAATTATCTTTGAAATTCATATGCTCTTGAAATTGATGAAGGACGTGTACTTGAGTTATATTGTGATATGAAGTTCTATGTGTACTTGTGGGATATTACCTACCATGAAAAGTGCTCTGTTGCTTGTTAAAAACCCATGTGAGATTTTGAGCCTCGTTGATCATGTACATAATCACATGATATTTCTTTTCTGGTGAGTATCGTTCTTGTGTATATATTCTAGAACTTGCCTCTTGTCTTACTTGAAACTACATGTGTGTTAGATGATGGAAGATGATTTTTAGGCCATCCTTGAATTTATGAGTCACTTAGCCAAATAATTTCCTACCAAATAATTATATATCCGTAGTTAGCTCCGTTGAGCCTAAAAGCCTTATTTCTTTGGCAACCTACGAAGATAGCCACTTTGATATCCTATTTGAGCCTTAAATTTCTATATTTAGTGGAGAATTAAATGCTGTCAAAGTGTGTTAATGGTGCTTGATAACAATTTGGGAAGGAATGAAATTGGTCTTGAAATTAACAGTGATGGATTATGATAATGCATCTAAGGAGAAGCATGGAGTAGTGCTTAACTCTAGTACTCCATGGAATCAAAAACCCTAGGGTAGTGCTTAAATCTAGTACCCTATGGAGGATGCGTGAGGTAGTGCCCGAAACTGGTACCTTGGGAAAAAAAAAGGATGTGCTTGAAGAAAAGAAAAAGTATGTTGAGCTTGAAGGAAATGAGAGAAAAGAAAATTAGAAGAGCATGAAGCTGGATAGCCTTGAAGTGTAAGAATCTGCAGTACAAAAGATCTCCGATTTTAATTCTCTACTAATTGAGTCACTTTATCCATATGTTTCCTACCCTTATCAAAGAGCCAACATTACATCCAAAAGAAAAGTCCTTTTTGATCCCATTGTCGAATCATAATTTTAGTGGTAGAAAGTTTGAGACGTTTGGCAAGCTTATGGTTACGCATGCACTTGAATTGAATTTGAGCGTAAATACTTTAACCCATAAGTGTACATATTTTACACTTGAGTGAGAGATCATATATATACTTCCCGTGAGAACATGTTGATGGAGCATTTGAATTGGTGGTGATTGTCTTAACTTGTATGCTACGAATTGATTATTACATATAATGAGAGTTGCATGACCTAAGTTGAGGACAATTGTATTTTGAATGGGTATTGGTCATAGTCCTTGTTTCCCCGCTAATTTTCATACTCTCTTTCTCTTTATCTTTATTTTGTTGCCTCGGGACGAGCAACGGGTAAGTTTGGGGGATTGATGAGAGTGAAAATAAGCGTGTTTTAATATCCAATTTAACACCTTTTTGATTGATATTTTAGTCTTATATGATCACAAGTGTCTTATATTCGATATATATGAGAATTATGTGCACTTGAGGTGTTTTGTTGTGTTTTAGGTGGAAAAAGGATGAAAAGTACAAAGTTGGAGAAAAGGTGCAATTTGTGCAAGAATGCTGAAAACGCACATCCAACTTTCATAATTATTCTGTATTGTTGTGGAGCTCGAAACTGTTGGTGTGATATATGGTTGGAAAGCCACTGAAGAGAGAGTCGTTTTGGTATAAAGAACACCATCATTGAAGTCCGAACGAGGAAGTTATGAGCAAAGTGGTGATGCCGCGCGAGTTGTGCCGAACAGAATTACAGTGCTACTTTCCATTGCCTGTTACATATTCAATTCTTGGATTTTTTATGATTTATTTATATGGATAGAAAGCCAAGGAAGAGAGGATCGCGTGAGCACAAACATCACTCAATTCGGAGGTTGGATGTGAAAGTTATACGCGAAACAGAGAGACTACGCAAATCAGTTCGACCTGCTTGAGGTCGAACCAAGGTCGAACCATGCACCTGAGACTTCCAGTAGGTGGGTTCGACCTGTGGTTCGACCTGCGGTCAATAGTTCGACCTGTTTGCTGAGGTCGAACCATCGTGCAGAAACTTACCAAATCCATATTTTTGAGGCCTAAACGCGTGTGATCACTTGAAAAGCCCATTCCAAGCCTAGGAGACGTGATTACAAGTATAAAAGGAGGTCTATACAGCCCCGAAAAGAGGAGGAACACAACACAATACAAGAGAGGAGAAGAGAGGCCACAACATACAACACCCCACAAGGGGGATCACCCCCCAACTATCATCCACATCTTTTCCTCCATTCATCTATCACTTTGAAGATTCGTTTGTGGAATCAAGAGGAGAACCAAGAGGAGAATTCAAGACGGAGAATGACGCGACGACGCCCACATCTAGGGTTTATTCGTTTCCTAATTTATCTTGTATTTTCTGGATATCCGGGTAAGATCTATCCAACACCCATGTGTGTTTTCTACAACATCATGGGCTAGAGCCTTTTTGGTAGAACTAGGGTTGTGAAGGTTTTACAAATTAATTGAACTTTCACGTGTACACTCCGTACAACACTACTTGTGTATTTATTTTATATATGATTGTGCTTTCTTAATCCATACTCACGGTCGTTTGGTGCATTATTAACTGTTATGTAGAGTCTGAATATATATCTTGGTTATTGATTGAGTGCGTTCACTGCTGAACAGGATTCCATGTTATGATTCTAAGTGAGGGAACTCCGAAACTTCATTAGAACTATCATATATGAATATTTATTAATTGAATTGAATTCGGGTTATTAAGTAGGATAAAGAGGGTAATTTTATAGTACCTATAAAGGGAGATCATATCGGGTTAGAGTACCAATCCTAGGGGGAAATAATTGATACTGATAGTACCTAGAAAGGGGGGTAAAATTACGTCTCTTGCTCCGAGGTTATTCACACGTGTTACACACATGTTTACTTGTGTCTATAGAGTAGATATGCATGGTTTAGTGATGCGTCCATATTCCACAAGTCAGAGTCGGACATTGACACATGGAAGAGAACTTAAGTAGTGAAACTGGATTATCCTAGAGCTACATATTCTCCTACTTGATCCACTTTCGTATTCTTCAAGTGATATTTATTTTATTTATTATTTTAATTACTTGTTTATTAGTTTAATCATCCTAAACCTCAAACTTAATTGCCAACTTGTCTTAATTAATTTAGATAATAATTAAATTGATAATACGCCGTCCTTTGGGTTCGATATTCACTTGGTCGCTTGCTTAAGCTGCAACTGATATCCTTAATACTTGGGGATTAATTTTGCATGCAAAGAAAACGCGCATCATAAATCTCACCCATTAATGAATCAAAGAAATACATACTGCCCTACGTGTCGAGCATATTTTATAGGGATTAAGAGTACGAACATCCATAATAATTGAGATCAAGTTCTCCTATAAGTCAGTATAAGTCGAACGATCTCAAGCGGTCTTGCTCAATACACACAAAGTGCACTAATGTGATTCTATAGCCAAGACAAGCTAATACCAAGCCACACTACAATCATCCCGATAGAGAGTCCCCGTCTATCTTAGTTGTGAGCATCTGTTTATACTTTATAAGAAAACCGATAATATGATCTTCCGCGTGTTGTCGCTCAAAATATTATCTACAATATAAAGTAAGTGGACTATTGCATCGAACATATAAATAAATTATGACACGTAATCATTTGATCATATGATTCTCATTTCAAATAAATTGTCATAACATTGTTCATACAAAAAGCTAGACTTTTAGTATACAATCCAACAATCTCCCACTTATACTAAAAGATTATGCTGTCATGTCTTCTGCCATACCTCTGATTCCCACTCCCACTACACGACCATCAAAAGCTCTCATCTTAAGGTCCTTGTAAATGGATTTACTAGGTTATCATCTGATGCAATCTAGGCTACAACAACCTTTCCCTCATCATACGATTTCTTGTAACAGGTGGTACTCGTGCTCTATGTCTTTAATTGTCTTATGGGCTCGTAATTCTTTCAAGTTTGCAACTGCACCATTATCATCAAAATAAATTGTGCTAACCTTGGGAAAACTTAGAATCACTTCAAAGTCCATCATGAAGTTTCTAGAGTCATACAGATATTTTGGCTGCCTCATAGGCTCCAATTTATCATCTTTCCATGGTGGAGTCCGGAGTCTGAAATATATTTCTATATAACACTCCTCCACATTATGACTCTACTTCTTAAAATTAAACGCATAACCTTTGAGGTGGATTTACTACCGTCCCTATCTGATTTAAAAAATCTAAATCTATGTAACCGCTAAGAAGTAATGTATCTGTTCGGTAAGTCCACACATAATTTCTAGTCCTTTTCAGGTACTTCAAAATTATGTGTTACCACAGTTCAACCTTCTTATTTCAGGTTACCTTGATACCCACTGACCATGCCTTCGGCAAAATAGATATCCATTCTCGTGCGTAGCATCCTTAGATTAAGCTTCCTTATTTGCCGAAGCATATGGAATCGCTTTTATCACCTTTATCTTCTTTTGTGTCTCAAGACATATATCCTTAGATAAAGTCTCATGCTAAAACAAGTAAGGATTGTATCATCTCATGAAACTTGAGAAAAGCATAACATCCTTTCTTGTGTCCGTATTACCGTGATCAAAAGAATATTTTGCTTTTCTTAAGTTCTTCATCTCATACCGCTTTATTAACCATACCCAGACGCCCAACAATACTCTTTCATTGTCTCCAATGAGCAATATATCATCTACATACAGTACAAGAAATATCACCACGTCACCATCACTCTTTTTAATACACAAGACACATCCTCGCATTGAATAAATCCATATGATTGGATTTCCTCATCAAAATGGATGTTTCATGATCTTGAAGCTTGCTTTAGTCCATCGTTGGACACTTTTAAGCTTACTATCACAATGCTCTTAGCCCTTTTCAATGAATCACTCTAGTTGCTTAACATAGATATTTTTCTCAAGACTTCCAATCAGGAAAGTTGTCTTGACATCAATTTGCTATCCCTCATATTTCATATGAGTAGCAACAGATAAAAGAGTCCAGATCAACATAGGCATAGTTATCGGTGAATAGGCTTCCTCATAATCGAACCTTTTCTTTCTGATTATACCTTTTCGCAAAAAGCTTTGCTTCCAAGGTTTTCACCTTACCGTATGATCATTTTTTATTTTGTATGACTACTTCTAATGGCTTTTACATCATTTAGTGGTCCTACAAGCTCCCAGACTTGATTTAGAATCCATCGATTATATTTCAGAAACCATTGCACTTGCTAAAATTCGGCATTTCTATCTTGTAGTGCTTCGTCGTATCCGTGGGTCTGTTCTATGTTTACTAGGGGTAAAGTCTCATGACTCTCCCAAAATATATATCTTACGGGTTGTCGAACAATCCTCCTACTACGACAAGGCACTAAATGTAATTATGTATCAGACGTGACATGCATTGCAGTTTACCTTGTGGTATATCCTCTTGTACAATTGGTACTAATACTTTGTGTTTTTCCCTCTCACTTCCTTTAGAACAATTTATACATGGGTTATGATTTAATACATAGTCCTTTTCCAAAAATCTAGTGTTTGCGTTAAGAGTCACCTTTGATCTTTTGGACTAAATAAATCATCACCCTCTTTTTCTAGGATATCCCACAAATAGATAAACGTTATACGACATGTTGTTTCTAGGGCATACCCATAAAATGAATTTAATAATTCTAAATAACTCATCATCTTTCTAACATTTTCCATAAGTGTCTTATTCCTTCTTTCCATCACACCATTCAGCTAGGGTATGCCCGATGTAGACAACTTGAGATTTTAATCTCATTCTCTGATAAATAGCTCCTAAACTATCCTAAGAGGTACATGTCACCATGATTAAGTCATAATGACCACCTCTCGTCGGGATAGTCTTAGGACTGCTTAAATCAGTATGAACTATTTCCAACATATCTTTGCATGGCTCTATACCCTTTGCCTTGAAAGGACTTTAATCATTTTACTTTCAAGCAAGACTCGTAAGTCATATAGTTTCCACTTCAGATAAACCCAATGGTTCACCGACTATCAACCTTTAAATCCTACTCAAGTAAAATTGATCTAGTCTTAGATGCCAAAAGTATGTTTAGTTCATCTCCGAAGGTTCCTTTTTCTTACTAAGATTAGAAGATGCATTATTAATTACTATTTGTTGCATCCATGGTACAAACATGATTTAAAAGTGTACAAATTATCTGCCAACATACCACAACAGATTATAGCTCCATTCTTCATTACTATGACCATGTCATTTAAATGAAATGGAGTATCCATCCGTAAATGTATAGAAACTGAAATGAAATTTTTTCTATGAAAACGTACGTAAAGATAATTTCTCAAAATAAAACGTTTATTCATATCGTAAGATAAATAAACAACTCCCACTGCAATAGCCACTACTTTCGTAGTATTACCCATGTCCATAAAATCTCATCATCACTTAGTTACACGCTTTTAGTAATTCCGATATCTACACACAGCGTGTCAGTAGATGCCATTACTAATCATGCTTCAACGTCTAGTGAATGAGATACTAACCTTGTTCACTTCTTGATGAAAATGGCTTTTCTTAGCCACATGTTTTGTCAGAAGTTCCCCACCATATACAACCTCTCGTATTTCAGGTAGAACTTGCTAAAAACATCTAGGCAAATTATGGAGAATAAATTGATCTAGGTTTCTCCTTCAATTTCTACTCCAAGCATTCCCAATTCATTCATCAGCTTATCCATGACCTCTTGCCTTTCTTACTTACTCAAGTATCTGAAGAGTCGCATGAGACCATCAAATTTCTATGAACTTCTCATCTCTCCACTAGAGACTTTAATAGGCATCATGGGACATCCTAAGTGAGAACACATTTATATTTTCTTAAGCAATAAAATTTAAAATCAAGATTCTTTTCTAATCATCTAATTTTGGACAAGTAAATATGTTTCTTTTAGTAAACAATAAGCGAGATATAACCATTTGAAATTACAGAGAATCACAAATAATACACTGATCAAATCTTTGAATTTCATCATTTTATATTGATTCTCTCAAAACAATATAAAATTAAAATTCACCGACATCTCAAGCACCGTGAGTCTGCAAGCCACGTTAGTGTGGATGTTTACAAACCCGAACAATTATAAGAGAAGGTTTTACCCATTAATTTCATTTGCCAACCTAACATCATGACAAAATAATTAATAGTTGGTTCCTCTTTAGCCATGTAAATAATAGCAGTGACTCCGTTGGGGAGGATACTAATTATTTACACCTAAGTGTACACCATTATTTGATCCCAAGTCCGCGACCCAAGCTTATGTGTCTTACAGTTGGAGAAGTACACACGCGCTCGGATAACTTCCTACAATCATCAATTATATGTTTGTATCAGTGAACCGCACATAAACTCATCCGTTAGGGAGGAAGGTCTACGCCAACACACAAGTTTATGTGCCACATTACAAACAATAATTATTTAATGAAGTCTGTACCAGTGATCCGTGAATAAACTCATCCGTTAGGGAGGAAGGACCATTGCCAACACGCAAGTTTACTCACATCACTTACAAACCAATAATGGAGGCCGCGGGAATTAATTACCAATCTCCTCTCCCACTTAGTTATTTAACACCGAGGGTTTTTACATGCATATAATATTCATAATAAAATACGCAACCTAGCATGCTTCTATTACGGCACATAAGGCAGTAAATCACATAGAATCATGCATAACATATAATAATAATCAATTATTCCATCAATTATAAATAATTATATATCAGCGAATTCGATTATTCGCCACCAAGCATAAGTGTCGGTAAAAACCTCCAGATTATCAAACTTTCGAAAATCTTCAGATTACTGAATTTTGAAACTATCGATATCAACCATCGATATCGTCCAGACTTTTGAAATCATCGATATTGACCAGATTATCAAATTTTCAAAAAACTTTCAGATTATCAAATTTTTGAAACTATCGATATCAACCGTCGATATCGTTCAGATTATCGAAATCATCGATATCGACCGTCGATATCGTCCACATTATCGAAATCATCAATATCGACCAGATTATCAAATTTTAAAAATTTCCAGATTATTAAATTTTCGAAAACTTCCAGATTATTAAATTTTCGAAAACTTCCAGATATCAAATTTTAGAAAAATTTCCAGATTATCAAATTTTCAAAAATTTCCAAATTATCAAATTTTCGAAAATATCTAGATTGTCAAATTTTTGAAAATTTTCAGATTATCAAATTTTCGAAAATATCCAGATTATCAAATTTTCGTCAAGTGTCATCAAACATATAGAGTATTCAACAAGAAATAATAATTTCTAAACTCTAGTCCATGTTTGACACATGTATATTGTATCTGAATAGGGTATACTAGCATAACATGAATAATTAAACTCTTTCACCTTTTGACATAAACCCTAGCCTAACATTTCACGCTTCACCACAAAACCAAAGCTCTGATACTAATTATTGGCATTCAGTCATTTGGTTAACATGAACCGTTAGGGTTCCATACGTTTCTAACACACAGTGGAAGCATGAAAACAAGAAACGTATTACCTTTCACCAGGGTATGTTGAAGATGATGAATTCTCGCCACAGTCTGCGCAGCCTCACCGTTTTGGGCATAACTCTCTCATCTGATGTTGGATTTGAGTGATCTACACGCCAAAATGATCCTCTATTCCATGGCTATGTGTTAGTATATCACAGGTCTTGTTCTGATGTCTGTACGTTTTTATAAAAATCATAGAAAGTGGAGGAAAGCAGCAGCAAACAACCTTCTAGTCTTCTGTTGTATTCCCAAGTCCAATCTCAATATCGTGTGGGCGATGATTCTCGAGATCTCCTCAATCTGCTGTTCCCTCACCCTCCTCACAGTGTTAGGCATGAATAATCTCAACGATTAAGGTTTCTGGACAGCTGAGATGACTTATATATGGGCTACAGCAGGGACCAGGAGGATAAATTAGAGTTGGGCCTCCATTGGGCTTAATTATCCAAGCTTAGCCCAAAGCTTATACTTAAGTCCAATAATAATAATATATACCACTAAAATATTATTACTGCACTACCGTTCTATTCTCATAATTACGTTATAGGCTCCTTCTTATTATGAGCCCGTTAGTCTCCCCATGTTTAAGATATACAATGTCCATTAATTAATTAAGTTACTAACAACTCCATTAATTAATATCTCATCCAAGAGTAGTACCACTCAACCTCATTATCATACCAGAATAAATCCACCTGCAGGGTTTACATGATAATCCTTATGAGCTCCTCAATGGGACATCATCAACCTATGATGGACACGAATTCCTTCTACAATCAACAGCACACCATAGAGACAACACTACTTCCCAACTCACTGAGTTTATTAATTTATTACATGTAAATGTCACTCATTGATAAATCAAATAAATACATACTGCCCTACGTGTCGAGGTTATTGTATAGGGATTAAGAGTACGAACATCCATAATAACTGAGATCAAGTTCTCCTATAAGTCAGTATAAGTCGAGTGATCTCAAGCGGTCCTGCTCAATACACACAAAGTGCACTAATATGATTCTATAGCCAAGACAAGCTAATACCAAACCACACTGCAACCATCCCTAACACCTTGTAGTAATACTTTTAATTTATTTAACACAAATGGGTAACACTTTCAAAATTATTAAAATATGTAATACTTTTTATATAGGTAACATATATAAGTAACACTATTATAATATTTAACACATGCATATAACACTTCTATATACGTTACACTTCTCATATAACACTTTTTTATATATAACATCGTTATATAACACTTTTATATAAGTAATATTTTTAATAACACTTTTACGCAAGTAAAATATTTATGTTACATATTAATATAATATTTATTTAATAAATTTATATTTATAGTCTAAATATTAATTATATAAATTATACTAATATATATATATATATATATGCTAGGTCTTGCGTGAGACTGTCTCACGTGAGACCATTTTATACTTTTTTAAATAGTTATCGCTTTCGCTATAAAACGTTATCACTTTCGCTATAAAATGTTATCACTTTTTATTTATACTATAAATTGTTCATGAAATAATATTATTATTTTTCATTAATTTAGTATCACTTCTCAATATAAAGTTATCACTTTCTGACGGTCTCATGGAAGCCCTTACTGAGACGGTCCCACGCAAGTCTTTGCCATATATATATATATATATATATATATTGGGGTGGGGGGATGTACGGAAACATTCAAGTGCTAACCTGATTGTGTTTTTAGAATTATAAATAGTATAGCATCAATTGAGTTTCCTATGTAGAAGATATTAGCAGCAAAAACTCCAGAAGCTAGCAGTAGCAAAATGACAAAAAAAATTCCATTATTAGAACTAGGTAGCAGTCAAAAGTGCTTCCTCGAAAATAAAGCAAATAGATTCATCAATCATAGGTGCATAAGTGTGAGGTATCTAAAATCTAATTCCTTAATAGAAACTAAGGCTAAGTCCTACCTTTTACAATCAACCAAACAATTTTTAAATGATAAATATTATAACCTAGAAATCTGCAAAGTTACAACCAAAATAGTAAAAGGAATTACATAAAACAAACATAACAGATATCGTAGCAAAACTTGAAGTGGTGCTTCCTGTGAGGTGGATGCAATACACCTTGTAGCAACAGTTCTTGTCCAGGACCAGTAGAGAGAAAGATTTCAAAAGAATTTCCTGAGAGTAGACGCTGGCAATGGATCCCATAACTATCTTCAGCAACAAACCTGATTAACTAGAGAACATCAAAATTACAACCATAAAAATCAACAAAATGATAAGGCTTGGAAACGAGCATTCAAATTCCAGGGCCTAGCGTAGCGCCCAAGTACAATTATGCAAAAAAAGCTCATCATAGCACAACAAACAAAATATCCAAATCAAAGAACGCTGGGATATTATCCAGTAGCTGAACCAGCTGTCAAAAGGGTACTTCCTATAAAGGCAGAATCTAATAAGTGCAAGAATCCTACAGGAGCAACCACCTTGCAGTCACACCAACATAATCCAAACCTACAATTACCAGCAGAGGCAGAGCCTCATCAAAGAAGCCAGAAACGGGTAGCAAAACAATCCAATAACAAGACGCAAAAAAAGAAAGAAAAAAAAACCTCAATAGCAATGCAACAATATTTGTTCCTACTGTTGGTGGAACTAGAAGTAGCAGTTAATCTAGCCTCTAGTAGCAGAAAAGAAGAACAAGTATGGAAGTACACTCTATTCAAATCACATTACAAGCTCATCCAAATACCACAAGATGCAGTACTAGCAAATATATAGAATAAGAGTTACCATATCACAAAGACAATATTGGGTTAGATTCCAGCAAGAGAAAGAACCAAGAAAGAATTAAAGACAACAAAAAGACTCACAGAGCTTCTCACAAGGCTAATTAGCGGCTTCACAACCAAGGAGCAAACAAAGGAACCAAGCGGAATCAGTAGAAGTTCTCATCTGGGATCGCCCCTATTTATGTAACTGCTTGATACCTATTCACCGAACAGATGCAGTCTGCCTCTGTACAAGACACAGAACTAGTCCACCCTAATGCCATATGGTACCAGAAAAAAGCAAGCAATAACCCATTTTTCTAAAAACCGACAAGATGGCTAGCAAACAACAAAGAAACAGCAACAACAAATTAAGAAAACCCGTGAATACCAGTAGCAATAAAAACCAGCAGCAAAATCAATTCTCACTGAAAAAAAGAAGATTGGGAATCAACCAAGTCATTAAATAAAGCAACATGATTCCAGCAAAAGCAGCAGTTACCCAAAATCACAACTATAATTTTTCTATTATTTAATAGTTTTAGGAGGGAAAAAATATTTACTATAAGTTTTCTATCATTTGACAGGTTTAGCAGGAAAAAGAAATCACTGATCATTATCTTCTTTTTTTTTTGAGAAAATTATTGATCATTATCAACCATAGTTGTAATCTAATATATTCAAAGCAATACCAAAATCTTCACATGATTATGTGAAAACAAACAAAAACAAATATAATTGCAAAAGTGGTAGTAAAACGTGTTAAAATCTCAAAAGGTGTTAAAAGCTATGAGAATTTTTAAAGAATTTAAAAAATAAAAGCACATAGTTAACAAGAATTATTGCTTAATAGGACACAAGAGAGTAAAAAACAAAAAAAAAGTAGCACCTAGGTCACATTGGCCCTTAGATGCATTCAACAACTGTACTCATGCTTGCTTCCTATGCAGATAAATAAGCTAATGGATGACGAAGTGTGGAAGAATAAGATGAGAGATCTTACAAGTTACAGGGATGAACTACTAGCATGTCTCAATGACGAAGTTATCCGATGATACACCATGGCATGTGTATGAACGTAGAACAAAGAAGAAAACAATGGGCTTGTTGGAGCTGCTAGAGTAATTATCTTAATTGGGCTGTTTAACCAGTTATTTAATTATTGTCTTAGTATTAAGAGTTGGGCTTTAGTGATGGGCCTTTTGGAATATTTATATTCAGTTGTAAACCTAGAAGAGGGGGGTCGTATTTTGTTATCAGCACCTTAGGGTTGTGGCAGAGAACTTCTCTGTGGCCTCTTCTTGAGGATTGTCTCTTACATTCAATATATCCATTACCTTAACTCTATCAACTAGTCCGTACCTACCGCTTTCAGTTCCATGACATAGAAAGAACATCTTGATGCGATGTAGAAGATAATATCTAAACTCCACCCACCACAGTTTTGGGTCTATCAACGGCTATGGAGGATATGAATCATCACCTACAAGCTCTGATGTCTACCATGCAGAATTTTGTTACATCTAACGAAACACCGCCCACTCATTCTACTCACAACCAACCCGATATCAGCTCGGCTTCGATTGGGATAACACCACCTCCTGCACATCCGCCACCACCAACTGGATCACCACATTACCATACACCGCACCTGGAACTTCCTGGTTTTGATGGCTCAAACCCAGTGGCCTGGTTGGCTCAGGCTGAAAAATATTTCCTTGTTCATCATACTCCATCGGTAGATCGCGTTCAGCTTGCCTTGATCATGATGAAGGGCCGAGCTATGTATTGGGCCCAATGGGTTCTCCGGTGTATAGCCTCGATTTCTTGGGGCCAGTTTTCCCAAGATTTGATTGACCGCTTCGGGGACCCACACACTATAAATGCATATGAAGCCATGCACACTACCCGACAAATAGGTTCTTTAGAAGATTATTTATATTTATTCGAAGAACGCGTGGTACAGCTCCCATCACTTCCATCTGATCAATACCTAGGCATGTTTTTGGGGGGCTTACATGCTTCCATACGGGAGAGGATTCCAGAATCCAAAATGTCTACTGTGTTCTCTACAATTCGGGTAGCCCGTCGCATGAGCAGGGAATATCACCCATACAGTCAGCCTTCTAAGTTGCCCCATAGTAAACATTGGGTCACCGTCCCTCCAATTTCTTTCGACCAGATACACGACCAAGTCCCAACCCACCTTCGATTGGGGCAGCTTCGGGATCTCATTCATACCCTCTCTCCAGTTCTAACTCTTCTACGGGATCAACGGGATCCCGTCCCAATCATAGTACCCGACATCTAACAGCGGAACATGTACGTGAATTCTGAGCTCAAGGAAAATGCTATCATTGCAGCCAACCATATGGGCCTCTACATAGGTGTGCTGCAAAATATTTAACGATTATTGAGGTTGATGAGGATTCCAAGAATGTGGGAGACATGCCGAAACATTCCAACTTAAAAGCGCGAATGGACAACGATCTTGAAGCTGATTTGCAGGTGTTACAATCCCTTCAATTATCTAAGTTATCATGTAATGGCTTAGATGGAGCGCAAACGATGAAGCTTTTTGGGCGCATTAGAGGTAAATAGCTTCTTACAATGATTGACAGTGGTGCTAGCCATTGCTTTATGGTGGAATCTATGGCTCGTACCTTGCACCTACCAATTGATGAATCGAAAGGACTTTCGGTGGTCTTGGGAGATGGCACCACCTTCCGAGCAAAAGGTCTTTGTAAGAATATTTGCTTCCAACTTGACACATGTACTTTCAATATTGACTATTATATTTTTTCTATTACGGGTATGGATATTATTTTGGGAGTTACGTGGTTGTCATAGCTAGGTGATGTTAAAGCAAATTGGGCTGATCTTACTATGGAGTTCAAGATGCACGATAAGGTGGTTACACTTTGGGAAGATCGTTCGCTATCTCAGAAGATTTGCCCTCTATTAGAGATGGGAATGCTTGAGGAAACCGATCAAACCTTGTTTTTATGGGTTTTGGAAATGGCAGATCTGCAAATCAGATTCTGGAGGCTGCAAAACTGACCACATCCCAATGAATGGAACTTGATACTCTAATTTCGGAGCACCAGGGAGTTCTCACACCACCAAAGGGTTTGCCATCTCATCGGGCAAGTGACCACCATATTAATTTAGAGCCAGGAGCTGCCCCCGTATCAGTACGCCCGTATCGATACAATCACTCTCAGAAAGATGAAATGGAGAAATTGATGGCTGAAATGTTGGAAGCAGGCATTATTCAGCCCAACTTGAGCCCTTACTCAAGTCCAGTGTTGCTAGTTCGCAAAAAGGATGGATCTTGGCGTTTCTGTGTGGATTACCATGCATTGAATAAGATCACCATTCCTGATAAGTATCCATTCTGGTGATACAAGAACTCCTTGATGAGTTACATGGCGCATGTTGGTTTACCAAACTTGACCTGAGAGTTGGTTACCACCAGATAAGAGTTGCTACTGAGGATGTTTCAAAGACAGCTTTCCGAACACATTCAGGCCACTATGAATTTTTGCTCATGCCATTCGGCTTGACTAATGCCCCAGCCACCTTTCAAGGTCTTATGAATGATATCTTTCGAGCCCAACTACGACAGTGTGTTCTGGTATTCTTCGATGATATCCTCATTTATAGTCGATCTTGGTCTGCACACTTACAACACTTGAGACAGGACATGTGGTTTCGGGGAAGGAGTTCAGATGGACCCTACCAAGGTCGGGGCCGTGTTATCTTGGCCAACACCATCGTCATTTCGAGGACTTTGTGGGTTCTTGGGACTCACAGGTTACTATCGGAGGTTTGTTAAAGATTATGGGAAACTTGCAAGCCCGCTCACCACCTTGCTAAAGAAGGACAAGAGCAGTTTATGGAGTTGGCTCCCTGAGGCAGAAATGGCCTTCCAAGCTCTTAAATCTGCACTCACCACAGCGCCAGTTCTTAAAATTCCTGACTTTGCAAAACCATTCATGATTGAGTGCGATGCATCCTGGAGGGGCTTGGAGCTGTATTAATGCAAGATAAGCAACCAATTGCTTATTTTAGTAAGCAATTGATAGGTCATTTACTAGCAAAAATAGTGTACGAGAAGTAGTTGATGGCCTTGGTCTTAGCTGTCCAATATTGGCGCCCTTATTTATTGGGTCGATGGTTCACTGTTCGTACCGACCAGCGTAATTTGAAGCACCTCTTAGCTGAACCATTAACAACACCAACCCAACAAAATTGGGCAGTAAAGTTGTTAGGATATGACTTCGACATTGTGTACAAAGAGAGCGTAACGAACAAGGCTATTGACGCCCTTTCGCGTCGTAATGATGAAGGGGAATTGTCAGCTATTACCATGCCTAAGTGGCTAGGATGGCAAGAGTTGCAAGCTGAAGTGCACGCTGATTGATGCCCTTTCTAAAATAATGGCTGATATTGTTGCAAATCAAAGCAGCGCCAAAGCATTATTCTATGGTGCAAGAAGTACTCTACTATAAGGGATGGCTGGTAATTCCAAAGTCCTCTCGCTGGATCCCCGAGCTGCTGCGTGAATTTCATTCTTCACCAACAGGGGGTCATGCCGGTGCATTTCGGACTTATAAAAGACTAGCGTCAAATCTCTACTGGCCGGGTATGATGAAAACAATGTTATTATATGTAGCGGAGTGTGAAGTTTGCCAAAGGAATAAATATGAAATAAAATATCCAGCGGGTTTGTTAACACCACTACCGATTCCAAGAAAAGTGTGGGAAGATATTAGTTTAGATTTTATTTCGGGGCTACCAAGGTCAGGGGGAATGGATTGTGTATTGGTGGTTGTTGACAGATTTTCAAAATATGGGCATTTCTTGGGTCTAAAGCACCCTTTCACAGCAAAGTCAGTGGCAGAAATTTTCTCCAAGGAGATTATTCGTTTGCATGGCATTCCGGCTGCGATAATCAGCGATAGGGATCTGATATTTTTGAGTACTTTTTGGAAAGAGCTATTCAAATCAGCTGGTACTCGTCTTCAGATAAGCTCTTCCTACCATCCGGAGACTGATGGACAAATAGAGGTGTTAAATAGGTGTGTTGAAACCTACTTACGTTGCTTTGCATTGGAGAAGCCAAAAAGTTGGGGTATGTGGCTTTGTTGGGCAGAATATTGTTACAACATGGGTTTTCAGTCAGCTGCAGGTACAACACCATTTGAGGTAGTATATGGATGGCCCCCACCCTCCATACTACCATTCCTACCTGGGGAGGTCCATAGCAAGGTTCTTGGAGACACATTGAGGGAATATGATGAAATTTTGAAAGACTTGAGAGTACACTTGTCGATGGCACAACAAAGGATGGTTCACGAGGCGAACAAGCATAGACGACCGCTGGAATTTTTAGTTGGGGATCGAGTGTACTTAAAGTTTCGATCCTACCGACAACGATCCTTATTTAAAGCTGGTAAGGCAAAGCTTGCTCCACTCTTCTTTGGACCTTTTGTGGTAGAGGAGAGAGTTGGACCAGTAGCATACTGCCTCAAACTCCCGGATGGATCATGGGTGCACCCCGTGTTTCATGTCTCACTGTTGAAACTGGATATTAGAGGTGCAACTGCTTCCCCAATGCTGCCCAAGGATTTAATCATAGCTAACCCCCATTATTGCCCTGAAAAAGTATTAGAGCGTTGCTGGATTCAGCGAGAGAATTCAAAGGTGGAGCAGGTTTTAATTCATTGGCAAGGACGTGGGATAGATGAGGACACTTGGATGGATGCTGGTGATATCAGTGCTCAATTTCCCAAATTTGGCCTTGAGGACAAGGCCGTTTTGCCGACGGGTGATACACCATGGCGTGTGTATGAACGTAGAACAAAGAAGAAAACAATGGGCTTGTTGGAGCTGCTAGTGTAATTATCTCAATTGGACTGTTTAACCAGTTATTTAATTATTGTCTTTGTATTAAGAGTTGGACTTTATTGATGGGCCTTTTGGAGTATTTATATTCAATTTTAAACCTAGAAGAGGGGGTCGTATTTTGTTATCAGCACCTTAGGGTTGTGGCAGAGAACTTCTCTGTGGCCTCTTCTTAAGGATTGTCTCTTACATTCAATATATCCATTGTCTTAACTCTATCATCCGAGAGATCTGTTGTATCTTCATCTTCCACAGTAAGTAGCTAATAAGGCAGATTGAAAAGGAATAAGGGTACAATCAATGAAGAAAGGCACGACAGAATTCAAGCATTGCAATCATTACACAACACATACATACATATGTACATAGATAGGATAAAAATATAGTAAGAAAATAGATCCGCATTTGAGCCTTTCACGCTTTGTGGAAAACTTTAATTAGTTTTATCTAAAATAGTACAAGGCAGGTTCTCCAGATGCTCAGATTAAAATCTAATACGATGTTTAAAAGAGATTGAATCATTCTGCAAGAGAGAAGATAGATGGTTGCATCTTCTTCATGTAACTTACATTATGAAATTTCAAATGAATTCAAAGTTGTAAGGCAATATGAGGCAAAAAATCCAATTATTTTCATCGACACAAATGACAAACAAAATAGTACACTATATTTTTTCATAACCTTTGTAATAAAAACAATCGATTTTCCATCATCACCTTCAAGAAAATGAATATCTCACACATACGTGGCAATTCTTTGAGGGAGAAAGTGGATGACTCCCAAATTAATGTTGTCTCTGTCTTTTTCACCATATTTCAACTCAATCTCTATTTTTCTTTTCTATTTTATTTCCCTATTTATTATTGTAATATATAAATATATATGAACTAAAAAAATAGAGAATGCAAATGAGAGGATATTGAGGGGGAGAGAGATCATGGGTGGTGGTTTAGGGTTAATACAAAGCACGTTATGTAAAATCATCCGATCACTCCTATGCTGCTTCTTTTGTTATCTAAGATATGTGTCACCTCTAAATACTTTAAATATTACTCTCCTACCTAAAATTACTAGAGCAAAATATCATTTCATGCAGCTATAATAACTTTTTAATCCTATCACCAAAAGTGATTCTTAAACATCTCTACCAAGAATCATATAAAGCAAAAAAAAAAAAAGAATCAATTGCCAAAATAGAGCAAGAAGTTGATCTCCTGTAGATTTAGTCACTAACTGCCCTTTTCATATTCTTTTCCTCCTTTGAGGACTGTTTACTTAGTAAATTCATCTTAATGCTTCTTTATCAGTCTCAAACTTGCCACAGTTTATACTATAGATCAATCTAATTACTTTGTGTCAAAGGTAAAATTTCATAAATATAAACAAGATCATACGTATCTATTTTCATTATAAAAATTAAAGCTCCATAAACTTAACATGTTGAAGTAACTGCAAACTAAATATAAATCAGAAATAGAAGTAAAGTTAAGTTTTTAGTTGAACTATTCCTTGGAAAAAACCAGGATGTTTAGCTTCAAGAAGATCGTTGTTCTTGTTTAGCAAATCTAAGACCAATCATCCGCTACAAATTCTTTTTCTATTGGAAAACATAATGGTTATACATGATGTAATACTCAAGTAAATAAAAAAAGGTTGTGGTTGTGTTCTCTATAAGTAAATCCTCTATTCATTCAACCAATTATGACAAATTGGTTCTCCATGTAACTATATATGTGTTCAATTGAGTATTTCAAGTCCATACTATTCACAAAGTATAATTTAGCACAACGTCTCCAATGCAAAAAAGTAGTATAATTTAGCAGCAAAACAAATGATTATGACATAAGTAATAAATAAGAAGTAGAAAACTTGATGTTAATACATGACCTTATATGAACACCCATTTTGGTAGGAATATCACAAGAATAAATCAAACCTCTCTATATTCAACAATAGTTCAACTTCAGTTTTTTTTCCTCACATGTTTGTTCTCCAGTAGGTCGACTTTGAAGAAAAGTAGTTTAAAATTCTAGTTGATGGAAAGCATCGAGCCAACCTTAGAAGGAAATTTGGCATAGTATGAAACAAAATGAAACAACTAAATATTTTAAGACTTTTATAACGTTCAATAATCAGTTTCTAAAGCAATTGGGCGACCATGCATCACATGGAAGAAATATGTTGTAATCTTATTATCATGAGTTGAATTATATTTAAGAGCAGACATACCAATTGAGTTTCAACTTAGCAACAAGTTCTCTCGATCAAATTTCATAAAACTGAATGGACATTTCAACCACACAATAAAAGACACCCTAACATCTCTCGTCAATTATTCGATACTGATTAGGTATAGCTAACAAAACCTCAATGCCCATCTAGAGAAAATTGAACACCAATAATCATAGAAAAATCTCATCCCCATTGTAAAACTCAAGGAAAAGAATAATGAGTTGGATTGGAATCGTAGAATAGATACCAAAAAATTCGCAACCCAAGTTGAGAAGTTCTGTGGGCTGAGGGTCTTGTGACTCAATCGCTCGAGCAGCATCCATACCGTAGGGATATCCTCCTCATCAGAGGAGCCACCTAGCAAGGTACGTGACCTGATGAGTCGCTTTGAAACTAGAATACCCTCTTTGAGATCTCTTGTTTTAATTTTCCTGTACTTGCACATCTACCTGGTGAGGGAGCGACAAGAGTCAGGAACCCACTGTACTATTGATTAATAGCTAAAAAATCAAAATTCTATTATCCTAGAGCCAATAGTACAACCCTTCAATACATATATATATACCAATAAGATATATGAAAAAAGACACTACATCAAACTTCAAAACATAATACTATTGACTAATATATTCTGAATCCATGCTCACTTGCATACATCTATCACATCAATAAATACTAATAATATGAAATAGAAAAAAATTAATAAACCTTGATTAAAAAAACAAATTTAAAGCATGCATCACTCACAAAAGGAAGACCTAATAGATACGGATCGGACGACGAATCTCCATCGCCAGCCTCGGAAGACAGAATTGTCCTAATCGACAAGTGGAATAAAGGATTCGGTGTTGTATTGGTGAGAGAGGATGGTATAAGAGTTTTCCAATATAAATATCTTTTGTAGCTTTATCGGCAGAATGTGGCCGTTCATCCGACCAGGATGCAGAATTTGCTGACTGCTGTGTAACTCCGGCTGGGCTGCCATTCTCGTGAATTGCATTTAGCTAAAAGGAGATTGTATATCGATCAGACGGTGGGCTATTTATTTGTCGTAGAGATTTGAAAGAGAAGGGCGTATATCTTGGGAGGTGGAGGGAAGGTCTTGCATTTACCGCTTTTCTTAATATTTTCGAGCCTAGTAAAATGAAAAGTGAGGGAAATAATTTCCTAAAAGTGAGAAAATAACAAATTTGTTCATAAGTATAACATTTGATAAATTCAATTTTAATTTTATTAGTTTTTATTTTTTAAATTTTAATTCTTTTATGTCAATTATAGTAATGTAACTTTTTTCTTTTTTATTTAGTCATTTTATATAAACTTAGAAAACTTGCAAAGTTTTTGCAAAGAATTGAAATTAAAAATCTAAAAAATTATAAGATTATAATTAACACAAATGATTAGTATTTTAAAAAATAGAAAGCATAGAACTAAAATAAAATTTATTCAAAATTAAAGGACTAAATTGAAAATATCTCTAAAAAAGCTAAGGTAGTCTTGATTATTATTTTTTTATGGGAGATTATTAAATGTAATTCTTTTAATAAATGAAGTTTTTGATCATTCATTATTAAATTTCTTTTAATTTTTTAATGTAATTTTTTAATATTGGACGTTATTAATGTACTTTATTAGATGTATTTTAGACATGCACCCCGCTTCAGAACCGTCGGTTCCGGTTCCAAGGTAGGGGGAATCAGATCCGAATTGAGATAGGAAGGTTTCGATTCCGAAACCGTCGGTTTCGGTTTCGGTTCGAAATCGCTGGTTCCAGTTTTATTTTTATTTTTATTTTTTTTAGTTTTTAGCGTAAAATGTAAAAAAAAAATTTGAAAAATTGGCGGTTCGAACCGGAACCGTCGGTTTGGAACCGGAACTGCCGATTTTTTTCCAATGAATGAGGAATCAAAACTGAACCAAAGTATATTCGGTTTTGATTCTATTTTTGCCGATTTCGATTAAATTCGGCGGTTCCCGGATTCGAACCGCCGGTTCCGGTTTGTTGGTGCATATCTAGATGTATTGAGAAATAATAGTTTTTTAAATATAGTTTTGTTGGAAACATAGTGTCATCACCTCAGTGTGTAATTTCTTTTATTACTTGTGTTGATTTGTAATTGATTGACTCATACTTTCAATAAATAAATGATCATTTTAATACTAATATTTATTTTACTAATAAAGATTCCATGCATAAAAGGAATAATCTTTCCTTTTTAATTTGATTAATATTTAAAATATGAGTTAGTTTAATGTGAAATGAGTTTACCGCATAAACTCTGTGGTCCCCTTTAATTTAAATCATAACAAAACTTAAGGTATAATATGATTGATAAGTGACCACAAGATTATACCGTAAATCAACATATTTACCTTAACATATAATATAAATTTCTTATTGTGTTCACAATACTAAAATATGCATTAAGAAATCTTTGAACTCGATTTATAATACTCCTCCATTCATTGTCAATCTATTCGTTTGCTTGGATTAAGAAGTATTATTATGTTATATGTAGTATGTAGTTGTATTAGTGGAGGGTGTGTGTCCATATTTTATTTATATTAGTGGAGCCTGTGGAGGGGTAGATAACATAGTCTAAAAAAAGGAAATTGATAGATTAAAGGTGGATGACTCAAAATAGTAAAATTGATAGGTTAAGGATGATAGACGGAGGGAGTACATTCTAATTTTACAAAATTATTCTTTAAAAAAAAGAACTAGACAAAATCTTTTATGAGATGGTAATTATGCGAGACGGGTCGATCTATTGTTAAAGTATTATTATTGCTATATAGGTAAAGTATGTTTATTGTTGATTAAAATATATTTTTCTAAAGTACATAATGAATAATGAATTAAAATATATTTTTGGGGTGTTATTGTATGATTTACTACAAACATACTTTAACTACCAATAAGCATACTTTACATACTCCTTCCGTCCCGCGTTAAGGTTTACGTTTTCAATTTTGATTTGTTTCAAGCTAAGGTTTATATTTTCTTTATGTCAAATGGGATCCATACAAAATAATTATTTATTCTACATTTGACCCACACACAATACTGGAACAACTACCAATTATACATTAACTATTATATTTCTCAACCAAACATTAACGCAAATACGTCACGAGTTCGAATCCACAAGACTTTGTTGGAATTTTTTTTCTCATTTTCCTTTTTCATTTTTACATTATTTCTGTGTATATTTTTAATGCCGGTATTTTTAATTATTTTTTTATATAGAATCATGTTTCTCCTAATTATATACTATATTTTTATTTTATTTTATTTTCTCATTTAATTTCTTCATTACTTCACCCATATTATATATATATATATATATATATATATATATATATATATATATATATATATATATATATATATATATATATATATATATATATATATATATATATATATATATTAGATTACACTCAACATATTAATATTTCATGAAATTATTCACAAAGTTTTTATTGGTTTGTAATTTTAAGTTATTAATTGCCATACAAATTTACACTTAATTGCAACATATTAATATTTCTAAATTTATATTATAAATTTATGATTATAATGTCTTGAATTGCTTTTTCCAAATGAAAAATCGATAAAATCAATATTAATTATAATTTTTTAATTTTATTTTATTTATCTTAAAATTTTAATTATTAAATAATATTTTTATAATTACAAGCCGTATTCCCAGAATAATATTCTAAGTCCACCACTAATTATGACTTATTCTTAGAATATATTCTTAAAATGTAGTATTAATTTTTTAATATAATTGTCTAAACCCAATATTACAGCAGTTATACGTACAACTTATTGCACACATATTAATCTTAAGTATACTATATCAGAAATTTTTCTGCATGTATGTCATCTTTAGAACGCTCCATTATGACGTGTAATTTTCTCATTTTTTTGAATTTTTAAATTATTTTTTTTATGTTTTCCTTATTTACTTATCATTAACTTCCTTATTTAATATTTTTTTAAAAACAATAATGTATTTTCGTATTTTATTTATTAATCTTAAATAGGTAATAAATTAAAGAATTATTTATAGAATTTAAGAACAAAATATTAATTAAAAATAAAAATTATGTTTATTTGAGATGATAATAAATAACAATAAACATATAGATAATTTAAGAAAAATATTCAAATTAAAAAATATCAAAATATAAATTAAAAATATATTTATCTTTTCTTACATGTGCACCTCATTAATTTATCATAAAATAAATTTCTATTTTTTTATTTTGATTGATGACTAATTAAATTTTGAATATCAATATGTATTTATTTTGGTATCATTATTTAATTACTAAATCTTTTATTGTAAATAAATTAATAAAATAAATTTAAATTATATATAAAGGAAAAAAGAATATTCCATATAATATTCTCTCACACCCCACCTATAAATAAGTCTTTTGGTTATTCATTCCAAACACACACATTCGATTTTTCAAGAGGAATAAAAGCTTTTTTAAAGTTCCTCTAGATAATTAATTTATAAAAAGTATAAAAAATTATTTTGATGGAGTGAGATTCGATTCACTTCTAAATAATTGAATCTCATTCACCTCTAAATAATCAATTCAAGTATTCTTCAAGATAAAAAGAATCAATTCAAGTATTCTTCAAGATTCAAGATGAATAAGAGAATCGATTCAAATATTCTTCAAAAGGAATAAGATAATCGATCGATTCAAGTATTCTTGAATCGTTCAAGTATTTTTGGAATCGATTTACCTCTTCAACTATTCTTTCTTCAAGAGCAATAAGAGGATCGATTCAAGTATCATTGAATCATTTAAGTATTTTTGGAATCGGTTTACCTCTTCAAGTATATAATCTCAAGTATTCTTTAAGAAGAGGAATAAGATGATAGATTCAATTATTTTTTTAATTTGATTTATCTCTTCAAGTAGATAATCGATTCAAGTATATATTCTTTAAGATGAATAAGAGGTTAAAAAACTGATTCATGTAGATCATTCAAGTATTTTTGGAATCGATTTACCTCTTCAAGTAGATAATCTATTAAAATCTTTATTAAGATGTATTTTTTAAGATGAATAAGAGGTTAAAAAATTAATTAATGTAGATCATTCAAGTATTTTTGTAATCGATTTACCTCAATCGAAAGCTTTCTTCAAGTTATTTAACTTTAATCATTATTTTATAATGTATTTTTAATATATTACTTGATGTTGGCAAATGATATTGGAATCGAGTTTTTAAATAATTGTTGACTTATTAATTTTAGCATATTAATTTTATTTAATTATTCATATGTATTTAAATTATTCAATTATGATATATAAAATTTATTTTCTTTAATTATTAATATAATCTGAAACTGAGAAAATTATCTATTTATATATATAATAAATTCATTACAAATTTATAAATATTTTAAAATATACTTATTATTTATATAATTTGAAACCTAAACAATTAGGCAAAAACTTGTGTGAGACCGTCTCACGTAAGTGTTTACATGAGACGAACAAAAAATGATAACTTTTATTATGAAAAGTGATACTTAATTATTAAAAAATTATAATGTTATTTCATGAACCAATATTTATAGTATGAATGAAAAGTAATAACATTTTGTAGTGAAAGTGATTATAATTTTAAAAGGTGTAAAATGGTCTCACATGAGATGGTCTCACATAAGACTTACCCAAAAAATTTAGTTAAAAAAATTAAATATATTAAATTCATTACAAATTTATAAATATTTAAAAATATATTATATATAAATTTAATTTTATTTATATTTCATATTAATTTTTTTAAAAAATTAATTAAAATAGAATTATTATTATATAACTGATTACGAAATACTTAACTTTTATGATAATTAAAAAAATATTAATATTATATATATATTGAATCACATTAACATGTACTCCCTCCGTTCTGGGCAAACAACACCATTTGTTTTTTTCACGAAGATTAAGAATTATTATTATTTTATGTAAAGTTGGTAGACGTATTAAAGAGATGTGATGGGTAGTAGTAAGCTATTGGTGGACCCTTTTTACTAAAAGAGAAAAATAATGCAATTTAAAAGAAACGCTTAATATTGTAAAATGGTGCTATTTGGGTGGGACGAATGGAGTATTTGAAAATAATAAAAATCAATTAAAACTACGTAACTCACAGAAATTAATAAAGTTAGTACTCCATTAACTTTTACATATGATTTAGCTATACATCATATTATCAAAAGTAAAAAATGTGTACATTCTTATAAATTCTTTATATTGATAAAAGAAGTTGTATAACTATAAAGAAAATCTCAATAATTAATGCTGAATAATTATATGATACTGATTATTCAATTATAAAAAATAAGAGTAATAATTAAATGATCCGCGTATTACGCAGGTTTAATATTAGTATAAATATATACAATGATAATATTTTTAATAAATGTCATAATGCAAAATAAATAAAAATTTTAAAATTAAAATTCCAAATATACTAAAATAGAATCATTAAGAAAATTATTTTACATTTTTTAATTTAACAATTTACTTTAGGCATAGTATGTTTTAATAAAAGTTATATATAAAGTATATTGTATTGTAATTTATTTAAAATTTATTTATTTACTTATTTTATTATAATTTAATAATTGATGAATTTAAATATGATTTTTTTCCTTTTTTCAAAAATGGATTCTCCATCACCCTCATTTCTATTTCTGTAATTCTTTTAAACAATTGCTTATGAAAAAAATAGGAGTAAAAAGTTTACCCAATTGGAGTTGAGAAAGGCAAAAGCTCGCGCCTCCGAGAACACGGAGGGATACTCCGTGTCCTCACCCTATGTGAAGACAACCCTCCCCATTCTTATTCTATTTAAATCTATGTATTGCTAGGGGTTTAAATTGTAAAGGGGCACAGAAATTATAAAGGGGCACGGATCTAAATCCGTATGTCTAGGCGCACAAGAGTGTCATTCGTTGAGAAAACCTTCATTCTCCTTCATTCACTATTTGTCGCGAGCGCGCTCCTGGCTTGATATAAGTCTGCCAAAAAAACGAAGGATTCAGATTCAGTTCCATACCCATTTAATCAGGATTAAGATGCTTCACTTTGATTTCGATACCATTCGAAGAAGCCCTAGATTAGTGGAAATCTCTATTGAGATCTCGTGTATATGGTTGAACCAGGTATCTGTAGAGGTTGATTTAAGAAGGAAGCTTCACGAATGGTTGACGTCGTGCCAATAAGATATGCAGATTTTAATTACAATATTTTTTCCAATTCATGATAAGTCTCCTGCTATGACTATATCTATTACTCTGCATAGCCATTAATCGTGGTCGTATTATACTGCAGTTTGAAGAGTCCGTTCGGAGTATGCCCAGAACTATCGGGATGAGACCGATCCCCTTAGGTTTGGAATAGAAAGTAGACTGAATTTAATTACTGTTTGTTCCTTGTCCTTTTCTTACTATCGGTATTAGTGAAAATTGTAGGGGTGGTTGGTAGAATGCAGTTTTGACATACCTCTCGTCTTCTCTGTAGAGTAGATGGATTTCCCTCTAACTATATGAACCCCTAGATAAGAAGAAATCAAAATTAAGAGCTCCTATGGCTGAACCAGTATTTTTATTTGTTGATTTTAGAGAAAATACTTCAAGAATTGTTGAATTCATCCCGTTCAGGTATACAATTTATTATCCGTGGATTTTCGGCTTCTATCTAAATCATTTACCATGCATAATGATGGCTCGAAGGCACCTGTTACACTCCTCATTCGGCGTAGACGGTAGTGTATAAATCTTAGAAAGGTAATTTGAATTCTAATTATTAATAAACTTGGAAAATAATCAGTACCCGCACATACATGAGTCTCTTAATTTTTAATGTGAGAGTTTCATCGCGTATGACTTTTATATTAGTATTTTGATTGTATATGTTAGTTCATGCTTCATATTTATTATAATAGTTAATAGCATATTCTGTCATCTCAGCAAAAAAATTTGGAACACTAGATCAGATAAAATTTTTTATTACATGATAAAAACCTCACATGTCTACAGTGTTTTCCTTCAAACATATTATGATAACTGTATTATTATTTGTAAACCAGTTTATGTTTTTATAATGTTTCCATGTATAGTTGAACTTTTCTCTCACCATAAATTTGGGACTCTTTTACTCCAATAGTATATAAGTGCTTGACAACCTTTCTATAAGGTACTCATTAGCATTTTTGAGCATGCTTTCTTACTTTTCTCTTTTTCAGACATTAGTTTCAACTTTCAACCCTTCTTGAATTGATAGTTGCTGACTAAAGGAATGTCTCAATCACCAATGTGTTTTATACCAGCTTATACTCCGAGATCCCCTACTGCTAATTTAAACTATGTGCCACTACTTTTGCAGAGAATGTTAGCACCAAGAATTTGGAACCTATCCGTAGTTTTAAAAGCAATTTTACTCTCTTTCTTGCAAGGGTATAGATGGTATAATATTTTTCCTTGTATTTTTCCAAGTAAATATCTTTTAGCATGATCAATGTTTATAGGTAGATGATACATTATATTTTGTTTGGTCATTTAAAACCTCCTCATTATGCCTTTACATATAAAGTATAAACATTACACAGTTTCTGCCAAAAAAGGTTTTCTATACAACTTTAGTCAGAGTAGTAACTTGAATATTTTATGTCTTCTCTCGATTATTTATCGTGCAATTAAACCCGTGTACAACAACATAACTTGTGGCTGGGATTATAGTTGACATCCCTCTCAAAATGTTTGTTTGGCTTGCCTAATACCTCAATTGTTTGTATAACATAAGCATAAGTTTCAAACAGAAATGCAATCTCTCTCTAACAAAGAAACTCTCATAGGAACTTACTGTTGGTTTTCATAGTTCGTAATTGAATCTCTTGTAGTTGGTTGATGAATTAATTAAAGTAATTAAATGTCAAACTTTTCTTTAACTCTGCTCATATATGAAAACTAATTATGTTGTGCTTTACCTGGTTACTTGTTTCACGCTATATACCTTTTGCTTTAGTTCTTTGCTGTGAGAGGACCAAAAAATATAGCCTTTTGCGTTATTTGTAGCAGTTAAATGTGAGTATTTTCGTATCTTTTATTGTTAGAGTTTTTGTTTCTTGGAAATAATCTATGCTGATTTCAGGATGGAGTTGGGCTTCATGTTTTATGTTGCTTGAATTTTGAGTTTCTATAGTTTAGGGTGTAAAGTTGAAGGATATCTTCACTAGAAGGAAGAAATAATTTGCGGCATGCTGGGGTGTTTATTTAAGAGGAATGACAGCTTTTTTTATAACTATATTGATCAAATGTTAAGAACCCATAATTTGGAACTGAAAACCAAAGAGCTGGGTAAATTAAAAAATGTCTATAAAAATTTAGTACAAGTTCTTAGCGACTTTTAAAATAAAGTCGTTCCTAGATGGAATAAGAATAGCAAGTGTCTCAATTTCTTCTAATTTGATAGTGAATAACTTTAAAAATTCAATGATGAACTCATAATGACATATATTTCCAAAAACTTATAGTAAATTTTATGGTATAAAACCAATTTGAAATTCTTAATTTTGATGACCTATTAGTTATTAAAACTATAAAACATGAGCTTGAAGTTAATATTACATATTGTCAATTGTCATAATATTTTCAAATTGGAATCAATTTGTATACATGGAGTGATAGGTTATAGGAGCACTGCACCTTATTAGAAATTAGTGATGTAGCTAATGTTTGCTTGGGTAGTGGTTGAGCTTGGGTCTAGGATGCCTTGAATATGATTAAAATGTTTGATTTGCTGGATTGAGGGAATGAAGCTAGAAAAAGAAAAAAAATATTAGAATTAGAAGGACAAAGTGTGGTACCTTAGTTTCAATTCTGCTCTATATTTCTTGTGTCATCGATTCATTTGCTTGTTTACGGTCAATGAAGCCATCCCTAATCTGCAAAGAAAAAGTGTCTTGTAAAAATTTAAAATGGTACTCCTATGGGTTTTGGCAATACATGAAAACATTTGTATGTCATAACTAAATTACTAAGACTTTGCGTGGCATATAATTTGTTTTTGCATCTTACTTCAATCTGGTGTTTCATTTAGGTAGTGAACATATATGGGTTTACACTAGTTGGTGTACAACAGAAAATAAGCTCTTTGAAACAGGAGAATCAATATGCATATTTTTATTTTCATTTTGCAAGTTGTTTTATTGTTGAAAAAAATGTTTAGTTCTTTTTTGGAACTTCCAAGATAAGAATAATTCATTTTCAATTCAAACAAGCATTTAGATGCATATTTTATTTATTTTTTTATATTAATGTTGCTCTTGTTTAAAAACTAATATTAAATGTCCAATGACTTTTCTATGTATGTTTATGGTAATTTGATGATTTTAGATTTTGTACTGCAGATGAAAAATTGAAAGGCCCTTTCATAGGTAATGGTTATCTTTGAATTGTTATAGTAGATTACAGTAGGTTTTTCTGGTTGCTTCGATGTTACATAGTGGTTGTCAGCATTACATAGTGCACATAGAATGAATCTTTCAAAAATGTTGAATAGTGTTGGCTAATAAATTGGAAAAAGTATCCAGAGTTCCAAATGAAAGCCATTCCTTATGCTGGTAATGAATTTAAATTGCTTCTATCATTTCCAACTCTCATTTTAGACGTGCAAGCATATGTGTATACACTTATCAATTTCATAAATATGACAAATTGATTGCTATCAATTTCAACATTTAGCAGATAAATCTAAGGTTATATATGCAAGTACAAGTCTAAGGTTATATAAGCTAGTTCATGATTAAGATCAATACTCTTGATAGAGTATCAACTTCAGTTAGTTGCATAAATTTAAATTTTAGGTTTCTAAGATTCTCAGTTTAGACATGTAATATAAAGTTGTAGGTCTGGTTGCTATTCTGAGACTCTTGTCCACCTTCATTCATGTCAGCATAAGGTAGTATGTTAAATTTTAACCGGCTTTTGAACAATTATATGTAAAGCTTTCATTACCAAATCAAGCAAGGTTACTATCATTCAAGTTAATAATTTATTTTTAGGATTCTGATGCTAGTTCGTTGCTATGTATACTACATATTAGATGTAGGTTTGTGTTTGCAGACGTGTATCATGCTGCTGTATTTTTGCAGATTTCAATGCTTGCTGATTTTGCTGCTAAATCTACGGTTGCAGTTTGTTGGTGCACAAGTTTTTCTCGTCCAAGATTTGAAGCTGCAATTAGCTAATTTTTATTTCTTTCTGATTGTAATATTGTAACTTACTAGATAGATGAATGGTTGCTTGTTTTAAACAGAAGTTAGCCTTAATTCAACTAAGAAATTAGCTTTCGACAATGTATTGTTGTGTTTTCGATGTATTGTACACTGTTTAGTTACTTTATGAATATAATTACCATTTTTAGAAGAATAATAATAATAACAATAATAATTAAATAATTTTTTTTTTAAATTATTTTTATTAATTATAATTTTTATTAAATAATGAATATTTAATAATTTAATAATAATTAAAATTATTATTATTTAATAATAAATTAATAATTTTAATGAAATTATTATAATTATTATAATTATTATAATAATGATTATTATTATTAAATATTGTATAAAAGTTTAAAATGTTATAACAAGTGTTAGATAATGTTTTACAGAAGTGTTACATGTATTTTATAAAGTTATACAATTAATATGTAATTAATGTTACATTATATTCAAAAGTGTTATCAAAATAATGTAATTAATATTACATATATTTAAAAGTGTTATCAAAATAATGTACTTAATGTTACGTTATACTTAAAAGTGTTACCAAAATTGCGTAAATAATGTTATATTAAATTTAAAAGGGTTAACAAAATCATGTTACATTAGGAAAATTAAATGTTATATAAGCATACAAGTAACATTTTTAAAAATATTACAATAAAGTGTTAACATTAATATGAGGCGTTATCATACGATAAAAAAGTGTAACATTAGACTTTAGGTTACAGGGGCAATAGCGACACCGAAAAAAATGTTAATTATGACCTGTAATAACATGTTTTAGTTATTAAGTAACACTTTTTGGGTGTTACATAATAACACTTATGTTGTAGTAAATTTTCCTGGTGTTTGACATTTTGAAAATATTTTTCAGCACTTCACGTGGCTATATTTCTATTTTCCACTGTTGTATTTTGTTGGGTACTCTTTATTTTATTTTAATGGAATGAAATGGTTTTTGTTGTGCTCTATAATTTATGATTTAAGTTGCAGCTTTCAAAGATTACCTTTAACTAGGGTATGTTGAAATCTGAAATCACTATTTTTCATACGATTCTATATCAGCGGAAGCAAGAAAATATATTATCTTTAACAAGGGTATGTTGAAGAAGAAAGATTCTCGCCGGCAGCCTGTGCAGCTCCACATGTTTAGGCAGAACTTCCTCATCTGATCTCCGATTTGAGTGATCTATGTGCCAAAATGATTCTCTCTTCCGTGGCTTTTCAACAGCATATCACACGTTTAGTTCTGACTTCCACATGATTTTTGAAA
This sequence comes from Pogostemon cablin, assembly GCA_023678885.1. Classification (NCBI taxonomy): domain Eukaryota; kingdom Viridiplantae; phylum Streptophyta; class Magnoliopsida; order Lamiales; family Lamiaceae; genus Pogostemon; species Pogostemon cablin. Next base: position 21,491,440 of record CM042981.1, read on the forward strand.
AATCATGGAAATTGACAACAACAGCAAACAACCTTCCGATCTTCTACCATTCCCAAGTCTAATCTTGAGGTCATGTGGGTAACGATCCTTAACATTTTCTCAGTCTGATGTCTTCCCTATTTCTGTCGTGTGTAAGGTGCAGATTATTAGGGTTCCGGTTAGCTGAGATGACTTATATATGGGCTACAGCAGAGACCAGGAGGAGAAATTAGAGTTGGGCCTCCTTTGGACTTAAGTATCCAAGTTTAGCCCAAAACTTATACTTAAGTCCAATAATAATAATATATACCACTAAAATATTATTACTGCACTATCGTTCTAATCCTATAATTACGTTATGGGCTCCTTCTTATTATGAGCCCATGAGTCTCCCTGCGTTTAAGATATACAATGTCCATTAATTAATTAAGTTACTGACAACTCCATTAAATTAATATCTCATCCGAAAGTAGTACCAGTCAACCTCATTATCATGTCGGAATAAATCCACCTGCAGGGTTTACATGTTAATCCTTATGAGCTCCTCAAGGGGAAATCATCATCCTATTTAATAGGACATGAATTCCTTCTACAATCAACATTACTCCATAGACACAGCACTATTTCCCAACTCACCGAGTTTATTGATTTAATTATATGTAAATCTCACCCATTGATGAATCAAAGAAATACATACTAACTTACGTATCGAGGTTATTATATAGGGATTAAGAGCATCTGCATTGGTGAGTTATTTTTGAGTTTAAACTCAAAAGTTAATGTAACTAGCTAATGTGGGTGGGCGTTTAAACTACACCTACCCTCTCTTTCTTCTGCTGGTTCATACCCATGAACTCAGTTCATTAGCTAATTTTTTGGAATAAAAAATGCATAAGTAGAGAGAGTGAGCAACACTTACCATTTGATTGGAGAGTGGAAGTGACGTGCCATAAAGATGTGTGGAGCTTAGAATATGTGGGGCCACCATCTCTTAGTTGATTTCTTTGATTTTTATTAAAATATTATTAATAAAAAGTGAGTTTAAACTAAAAATGAATGTGAGTATGGGGTTGAATTTAATTGGGATGTGTGTAAAAATTAAGTGGATTGAATAAAGTTGGGTTTAAACTCTCATGGATGTGGATGTTCTAAGAGCACGAACATCCATAATAACTAAGATCAAGTTCTCCTATATACTCAGTATAAGTTGAACGATCTCAAGCGGTCCATCTCAATATACACAAGGTGCACTAATGTGATTCTATAGTCAAGACAAACTAATACAAAATCACACTACAACCATCCTGATAGAGAGTCCCCGTCTATCTCGGTTGTGAGCATCTGTTTATACTTTATTAGAAAATCGATAATATGATCTTCCGCGTATTGTCGCACAACATATTATTTACAGTATAAAGTAAGTGGACTATTGCATCGAATATATAAATAAATTATTAGATGCAATCATTTGATCATATGATTCTCATTTCAAATACATTGCTAAAACATTGTTCATACTAAAGCTAGACTTTTAGTATATAATCTAACACCATCAACTTGTGTAATTCTACTGTTTGAGAGCAACATATGATGCTCTATACCCTAATCTTCCACATTCTCTCTGTGCTTACTTAACTGATCAATCTCGTTGATCCTTATTTGATTCGACGACTCCATTGATTAGCAGGCCATGGTTTGGGGACAGCTACTGCTTGAATCACAGAGAAGACATGCAGATTGAACATGGAAAGGGTTGGATTCCGCTAAGGGGGACTATTGTAATTCCTCTCAACTTTATATAAATGAAATTCCAACATGAAATGATTGTACTAGACAACAATACAAAAGGACTTAAATGACAATCACCGATAAGTCATGACGTAGGTCTCCCTTTTTATAATTTTTGTCAATTGTAATCCACCATTCAATATGGATTTTCTATAGATTGATCTAACCCCTCAATCTGAGTCTTTGATATCGTATTGTATTCCAATCTCTCTTCTTATTAGTCATCCATTAGATATATGTTGTATATAAATGATGAAGCCCGGGTATGAGTCCCGCGCTTCAGCGCCATTATTTTTGAGGATAGTTGATTCGGCAGGTGAGTTGTTACACACTCCTTAGTGGAATTTAGGGTACAACTTTAAAATTCTGTTCATCTGCTTTCCCATGGCTTCAATTTGCATCTTGACTTTACCTATCGTAACCCTAGTATTGGCACTAATCATCAGAATATCATCCGTCGTTATCTATCACCAAAAAAAAGAAGGAATTATGTTGGATTCTTTCATCTGTACACGAACGACGGCGGTGGAGGAGAACATGTACTCTGGTGTGCCGTCAAAGCAGTCCAAGAAGAGTCTCCTGACCTTCAATGTGTTATCTACACTGGCGATCATGACGCTTCTCCTGAATCTCTCGTTGCTCGGGCGATAGATCATTTTGGAATCAAACTAATTCGCCATCTAAAAGTACATCCATTTCTAAATTTTGTTACTCAAAAGTGACTTGATTGATTTATGTGCATTGGAAGCAATTTGATTAACTTTTTATGTTTTTTTTGTATGTTGCTTTCCCAATGCTTTAATTATGAAATTGCTATGAGTTTGAGTGTGTGTGCTATCTAATAATTCATGTTGAGACTACGTATACATATGCACATATGGTTAGAATTGTAAAGTGTAATGGATTGTTTGTTTCATCAGTGGAAGAATGCTTTATTTCAGTTTTCTTTATGAAGTGATTTTACCATTAGAAATTTTCCTGGTGTTTGACATTTTGAAAATAATTTTGAGCACTTCACGCTGCTATATTTCTTATTTCCAGTGCTGTATTTTGTTGGGTACTCTCTATTTTATTTTAATGGAATGAAACTGTTTTTGTTGTGCTCTATAATTTATGATTTACGTTGCGACTTTCAAAGATTATATTTAGGAGGTTGTAGCACTGCATTGATTGGTAATATTTTTGGCTATGCTTTGTATTGGCAGGTGGTCCATCTGTATAAGAGAAAATGGGTTGAAGAAACTACATACCCTTGATTCACTATGATTGGCCAGAGCCTTGGATCAATTTACCTCTCATGGGAAGCTTTACGTGCATTCACTCCACTTTATTATTTTGATACCAGTGGATATGTATTTACATACCTTGTTCCACGAATGTTTGGATGTAATGTAATTTGTTACACACATTACCCAAAAATTAGTCTAGACATGCTATCGGGGGTTCATGCATGCAGTTCTATGTATGACAATGATGTTGTGATTGCTAAGAGGTATTAAGCTTTGGTTCAGTGTGAATCTCATTTTCATGTTTTCAGCATTCATAAAGTTGACACATTCTTAAGGTTCATTGTGGAAATGCAATTGGATTAGTTGTGATTTTATGCTGATTAGATAAGATTATAATTTTAGTGGGCTTAAAATATGAATTTTGGGACGTCTATTTATGTTATCATGTTTGACCAAAATATTTGAAAATAGCAGTTTGTTGTATTTATAGTTGAAAGTGTTGAAATAAACGCATTTAGAGACTTCAGATGATAAAAATAGAATGGCACTGCACATTGAAAAGTTTTATTTGCTCCATCTCTTACAGAGCACAAGCTTTCATAAAATTTGAAGGGTTTTGTTGTCACTTTCATTATTATAATTCATTTTAACTTGCAGTTTTGAATGTAGTCATAGAAAAACAGTGATACCATAGTAATTACTGAAATTTTTTAAGTCATACTGCCTCTGAAATCTCTGTTTTAAGAATAGCTTTCGCTCAAGATCATAATATCTTTATATTTGCTGAAATGATGAGGAATTTGTGAAGATTTCTGTTGTCACTTTTAACCCACCACACTTCATTATTTGCCAACTGATAAAATTTATATGCAATGGAGATATTGGTTTTCCAAAGAAGAATTGTTACGATTTTGAAGATATCTTATTATGGAGATATAAATTATACAATTATTATAATTTCTCATTTTTCATGAAGCTAATAGAACCTTTTCTCTGCCAGTGTCTTCATCTTAAAAATAAAAGTTATCTATTATAAGCTTTTTAGCTGGTTGTATGGAATTATGGGGTCTCATGCTCATCTTGCAATGGTTAATTCGTAATGGACAAAGTCTCATATTCAGAGCCTTTTGGGTATACCAGATCATATTAAGAGGGTCTACCCTCCCTATGGCACTTCTGGTTTACAGGTTTGCATTTTTGTGATCTATCTTCCATCTCTTGGTTGAAGCTCCTTGGAGTAATAGTGTTTTACAGTCCCTTCCCCCCCTCGCCCCCCAGATTAACTTATTTGCTGGTATTCTCCAAGACTAAACTTATTTATTGGTATTTTGCTTCAAATATACATTAAAGTATCAGATTAAAAAAATTATTATTAAATAAAGAAAAATTAAATTTGAGAGATTAGAATGTTGTGAATGAAAACAAGTGGGAAGATGATCATAGAATTGGTGCCACCTTCCACCCTTATTTTATTTGCCATGTACCATTTTTGGCGTATAGAGGATCAAAGCAACAGAAAATATTTTATGTAACTTATTGAGTTTAAAATAGTTTATTCTGCATTGCACTATATGTTTATGTAACTTATTGAGTTTGAAATAGTTTATTCTGCATTGCACTATATGTTTTGGTTTCAGTCTCTATTTGTTATGTAAGGATTTTATAATCTGCTATTTTATGTAACTTATTGAGTTTAAAATAGTTTATTATGTATTGCACTATATATTTTGGTTTCAGTCTCTATTTGTTATGTAAGGATTTTATAATCTGATTGAGTGAAATCTGGCTCAAATCAGGTGTTACCATTAGAAAGGCCAAAGGAACCAAATCAGGTGTTACCATTAGAAAGGCCAAAGGAACAAATAAAGATTATTTTTGTTGCTCAGTTTCATCCAGAGAAGGTGGATATAAGATTATTTTTAGCTGGTTGTATGGAATTATGGGGTCTCATGCTCATCTTGCAATGGTTAATTCGTAATGGACAAAGTCTCATATTCAGAGCCTTTTGGGTATACCAGATCATATTAAGAGGGTCTACCCTCCCTATGGCACTTCTGGTTTACAGGTTTGCATTTTTGTGATCTATCTTCCATCTCTTGGTTGAAGCTCCTTGGAGTAATAGTGTTTTACAGTCCCTTCCCCCCCTCGCCCCCCAGATTAACTTATTTGCTGGTATTCTCCAAGACTAAACTTATTTATTGGTATTTTGCTTCAAATATACATTAAAGTATCAGATTAAAAAAATTATTATTAAATAAAGAAAAATTAAATTTGAGAGATTAGAATGTTGTGAATGAAAACAAGTGGGAAGATGATCATAGAATTGGTGCCACCTTCCACCCTTATTTTATTTGCCATGTACCATTTTTGGCGTATAGAGGATCAAAGCAACAGAAAATATTTTATGTAACTTATTGAGTTTAAAATAGTTTATTCTGCATTGCACTATATGTTTATGTAACTTATTGAGTTTGAAATAGTTTATTCTGCATTGCACTATATGTTTTGGTTTCAGTCTCTATTTGTTATGTAAGGATTTTATAATCTGCTATTTTATGTAACTTATTGAGTTTAAAATAGTTTATTATGTATTGCACTATATATTTTGGTTTCAGTCTCTATTTGTTATGTAAGGATTTTATAATCTGATTGAGTGAAATCTGGCTCAAATCAGGTGTTACCATTAGAAAGGCCAAAGGAACCAAATCAGGTGTTACCATTAGAAAGGCCAAAGGAACAAATAAAGATTATTTTTGTTGCTCAGTTTCATCCAGAGAAGGTGGATATAAGATTATTTCTGTTGCTCAGTTTCGTCCAGAGAAGGTGGATATTTTTATGAGATCAAGGTACCCATACTTCAGGGATTATTTTGTTTAACGTGGCTTAGATTGCACCCCTTCATTTGAATTTAAATTTCAAATATTGGAGCGAAATTTACCCTCCATAATTTTGGTTTGAACCACAATTGGGCCCGCAGATCAGGCCCGGCACAATCGGCCTACGGGCGCCCAAGTCTAACCCATTAGACCCTAATTCGAGTCTAAAATGAGTGCGACTATGTGCGAACGTGGGTGTGGCTTGTGGCTAAGTTGGTTGCACCATGTGGTCCACATATTTTATTTAATTCAATAATGTATGTAGGTAGTAATAAGGAGTTCAATTCTTCCTTCTTTTTCCAATGTGGGACAACTTCCCACTTTAATTTTTACTCTTTATTTTTCTTCTTTTTTCTTGTAATTAAATTGCAAACTTTATGTATTAATTATAAATTCGGCCGGAATTAGATTTGAGCAAACTTATACATTAAATTCATCTACTCGAAACGTAATTTCCGAATATGCAATTTATTTTTATTTTCGAGAAACGAAAAATTACAAGAGCATTGGTCAAAAGTGGGCTTGACCCACTTCTATACTTAACCAACTCCAACAGGTTTTTGTTAATGACAAAAGAATAAACCTTTCGAGTCTTTGTTGATAGCAATTAGGGTGGGCAGTTGCTTCAACTTTCATTTTGGAATCACAGATTTCTAATGCCTAAAGGATGTGACTTGGTCACCGCTAGTGCACTTCCGGTTGCATATGGTACATCACATGTGGGACTTGTTCATAGGGCACAATTGCGAGCTGGTTAGGTGGGTGGGGCTCCTGCTTTTCTCATTGAAATCTGTACTCGTTTATTTTTGTAAGCATATATGTGGATGGGAATTGTTTGGTCAGTTTAATACTTGTTAAGGAAATTTTTAGGTGTTGATGGTCCTCGGCGCTGCTGGAGGAGTTGGAGTTTTTGCTGTACAAATTAGCAAGGTCTGTGGTGCCATTTTTATAACCGTTGAAAGGTAAACATATACTGATTGTATAATTGTTATGATTGGAGCTCGTTTTGAATTCTAGAATAGCATATTTTTTTCATCTAAGTGGTTTGATATAGAATTACCTTTGGCTGTGTTTGGATTGAAGATTTAGGATGTATTAAAAATCCATAAAAGAAAATTTTCTAGTGTTTCTGATGAATCAGAAATCAATCAAATTCATTTCAAAATAATTTTTCTGGAATTTGGATAGAATTGAAAACCATCAATTTCAATCTCTCAAGTCAAACACAACCTATTTGAATGTGTAATGGCATAATTCATTCATCAGTGGACCTCTGGCAGGGGAGATGAAAAGGTACAATTCTTGAAATCATTGGGTGTGGATCATGTTGTTGATATAAGCAAAGAGAACCTCACTGAAAGTGTGAGGGGATTTCTAAAGGTTCGAAAACTAAAAGGAATCGATGTTCTGTATGATCCAGTTGGAGGCAAGCTTACAAAAGAAAGTTTGAAACTGTTGAACTGGGGAGCACAAATCTTGGTCATTGGATTTGCCAGTGGAGAAGTACCTATGTTCCCAGCTAACATTGCTCTTGTTAAGGTATTGTCCTTAGTCAATATAATATAAAATACTGGTTACTTATCTAATTGTATTTAACTCGTTAGCACTTTGTCATATGTGAATTGCACAAATTCACTTGGAAAGAATTTTTTATATAAGAAAATTTTTAGAAAGAAACATTCCCTTTTGTTAAACAAATAGAAATGAGATTGCAAATCTTCAAACTGAGGCATACGGTTACACCATCCCAAAATCTATGAACAAAAAAGATGCTTCCAACCAAAAACAATGTATTCTAAATAAACTCAAGTCCCTAAAGCCTATCCCATGTAGACGTGTCTATATCCCATGCTAATAATAACTAAACAGACCCTAACTAAATAAATTAATAACTTGAATATGAAATAACTCAATTCATCAACTAATAATTTGCTATTCCCCGCATTTATAAATTGCTTGAGGATGATTGTTGTTGTTTGCTCCCTCGGTTGAAACAACCTTGTCCTCAAGGTTGGAGTTAGAAATTTTTCCTTGGACGTCCCTAACATCCATCCAGATCGCTTCTTCTTCCAACAAGCCACTCCACTTAATCAGCTTGTACTCTACTTGTAGCCATTGTGTCTAATAAAATAACACACCAAGATAAGTGCCGGAAAAATGTGATGATCCACCGAAAGTATCTCATTTGGAGGGATTGACACCGCACAAACAGAGTCAGTGGCCTTCTTTAGCCATGATATGTACTCGAGTCAGGGGAAAGCTTAAGATAGTAAGCAACTGTTCTTACTTCGGTTCCATGTTCACCTGAGGAAGAGTTATCATGGTCGCACTCACTTTTGGAAAAGGCTGTGGTGCTTCGGCCTAATTAGATTAAGCCACCGACTATTTTAAAAAATTTGGAATCGAGTTAGTTTGATGAAAAACACGTGAACAAGATAATCAACCAGACAACCAGGAGCTATTCCTGTCCAAGCCAAACTTCCAAAGTCCTATATTATTGCCAAGTTGGCTTTCATTGCTCCTTGTGGTCACGGTTATGGATCCAGCAAGTTGTACAAATTGATAGAGTAAGGGCGATTGTAATCTAAAGAACGAACAGAAAAGGGAATGGCAAGTCCTCAAATTGAGGCCTACGGCAACAGCATCCCAAAATCTGTGATCAAACGATGCTTCCAACAATGAACATACTCTAAATTGACCCAAGCTAACTGCTAACTCTAAAGCCCACGCAGACATGGGCCTAAATCCCTTACTAATAGTCTAATAATAAACTATACTAATAATAGTCTAATTATAAGAACTAATAAGTCACTACCGCTCTCTTCCCTATGCTTGTAGACAGCTTGATTATTATTAATTACCCTAATTACCTTAAATAATTACACTAATTACCTTAAACAGTTACGGTGGATATTCAATTCTAAAAACTAAAACCTTTTACCTTCTCAAAATTGAAGAAAACAAAGTGAAACGTTATACTGTAATCAATGGTAAAAAAGTGATATAACAAGATGAGAGCAAGGTTTAAAATATCGATATCGGTAAAAATACCGGTAACTCAAATTTACGAATATATCGATGGATATATCGAATATCGATATCGTTATCGGTAAAAATTAAAAAAATCACAGAAACTTGAAAAAAAAAAAGAAAATTAATTATTTAACTTTGCAATATATTTTAACTAATTTTAATATATAAACAAAATTTAAAATTTCAATAAAACTCATAACATATGATAAGCAAATCAATTACGAACATATTTAAATAGTTTAAAGTCTAAATCTCAATAAAACTTATAATATATGATAAGCAAATCAATTACAACATATTTAAATAGTCTAAAGTCATATAATACTTAATGATTAATACAAAAATGAGAATCTATGATACTCAAATGTAAAACTCGTGTTGTCATCTTGATCTAAATAATATTGGTATCATCTTATCGAATTAGAGAAATTTTGATCATAGTTCTGAATGTGCCAGTAGTATTGTTATGTACCAATAAAATACTCCCTCCATCCCGATCTGATTGAATATACCAAAATAATTGTATTTTTAATCAGTGTATATTATCACACTATATACATGAAAGGAAACTCCTCATTTATTTAGTAGTAATAATTTTAATGAAGAGTGATAATAAGTGATAATTAAATAAAATAAAACAGCCTTAATAATTTCAAGCATGTGTTGCTCTATTTTTTTTTAAATTGATCAAATTAATGAAAAAATTTGTATTTAGTTGGTAATAGTAAAATAAAAAATAATTATTTTTTTAAGAATATGGATAATTTTTCGATATTTTCGATATATCCTCGACATTTTATCGATATTTTAGCGATATTTTCTCGATATATCTCAACATCTGAAAAAATTTAAACTGTGGCAAACTGGTATCGATATTGTTATTGATATTTCCCGATATATCCTCGATATCAGAAAAGATATACTCCATCCGTCCCGTTTCAATGTTTACGTTTGCTTTTTGCACGTTGATTGAAAAGTATTATATTTTAATAGATAGTGGGTGGAAAAATATAATATTTGATGTGAAGTGGATAGGTGTATCAGTGTTGGATGATATATTAATTTTTTTAGGTTTGTCCCATATTCCTAAAAAGGAAAACTTAAGCATTGAAATGAGATGCGCAAAACAGAAACGTAAACATTAAAACGGGACGGAGGGAGTATCTTTTTCCCCAATATCGATATCGGTACTCTAAAAAAATGGATATATCATGGAAATATTGCGGAAATATTTAGAAATTTTAAACCTTGGATGAAAGTGCAGATCAAATCTCTTGAGCTATCTCACGCCCTTCATTCCCCTATATACACTTCTTCTTTGCCATAACCTCTAATCCAAGCGGTATGAGAGAGTCTCGAGTTTTCCTGTAGCTGATATTTTCCAATTGCTCTTATCTTTACTGCTAGTGCCAACGTCACCAATTGATTCGTGAGTTGCTATAATGTATCATTTTTTAATTTAATTGTTGATTCAATTCAGTTTTTGAATTCTTTTTTGTTGATTCAAAATTCCACGTTTATTAGGTGTAAATTATGATTAGGCGATCTATGTGAAAGACGCTGAATTGGTTTTGACTTCTGCATTCAACTGGTTATATCTATTAGAGTATGCGGTAGATCCTGATTTGTGATGATAGTTAAATAGAAATGTTCATATTAGGCATTCATATCATGACCTTGAGGCTTGAAGTTAATTTATTTGTTGAGAGATATTCAAATTCAGAGCATACACATATTGTGCATAAGTCACGTGATCTACTAAGAGTAACTTAAAACACATTCATTTCCACTTATTGTCATCTTGATCAGTTGATGAGTATATATATTAGGCAACAGCTAGCTATTCCATTTGTAGAAGTAGACAATCGATGTAGATGACAGGTTATATCAACTATTTTAGATGCAATGTTAACTCAAAATATTCATTTCCTACGTGATAAATTTATATCCAACCACGTGGACAAGAATAAGAAGAGAAAGCTTAAGAAAGTTGAGCAGAATTAAGATGTTGGGCTAGGGATGGACTCAATTCTGCAATGTTGGGATCTAAACTTACCCTTTTTAATTTTAGAAAATGCTCAACCATGGCTTCTGGAATTTAAGCATCATTTTTTTTAGTAGGTGAATGCAATTTCTTTGGGTATATACAACCTCTCATTAAATACACTGATGATGATTAAAATTTTGGCCTCATCTTACCCTTGCCCTTCTTGAAATTTTTTTATTGATATAAAATTTCAAATTTCTTTTACAAGTAGGTGACATTAATAGTTATTTTACCCTTCATAATGTCATTTGAAAAGAGTTCTATAGAATTAAAGTTCTCAATTTATTTGACTTTTTTTTCCTAAATTTATTCTTTTTTCAACTAATTAATGAATGAATTTTGTTTTGTTGATCAAACAGGTGGCTATGAGGACACAAGGTCTCGATACTAGTACTGTAATTCTTCATTTCATGTTCACTCTTGTAGAAATGAGGGTAATACCCTTACCTTTTTCTTTCTTGACATAAGTCATGGTCTTAGGCTTTTACCAACAAAAAAAGAATATCAGCATATTTTTATATCCATAAAAACGGAACTTGACATTTTTGTATTTATAGGTTGATGAGAATTTGGCACTGTTTTCAGGTCTATGAGGATGCTAAAATAGTTGTCATTACGAAGAATAGAGATAGAAAGATTGCTCAAAATGCATCGAGACAATGAATGGCCATAATAATATATGCATTTTTTTATGTTTGCTGGTATTAGAAAAAAAATTTATGAACCCTAATAAAATTAACATCACAAACAACAATTGGTGGATCAATCATCAATGCCATGGCTCTGATCTTTTTAAATATATATCCACTTTCAAATTTGGTGGAAGGAAAATACATGCAGGCTTGGCTGATTTTTAGCCTAATCATGATTGGGTACGGGACTTGTAAGAAGAAACTGATAGATTATACAAAATTGGATTGCCCAAAGGCTTTTTTTTTTTAATTTTATTTAGATACAATGAAATTGGAAGAAGTATTTAGTTTCGCAGCAAATTTTTGAATTGTTTGTATATCATCAATCAAATATAATTTTTTATTTTAATTTTACCGTGAGAGTCAATTGGACATTAATACATATTTATGTGATTGTCCTTGGAAGTTGCTACTCTTCTTCAACAAGATATAAGTAGGGGTGGAGGAATGGATACTGGTGGATATGTTAAAGTTAAGTGCATAACATGTGGGAATCGAAGTGAGAGGGTTGATTTTCTATGCATATCTTAACTTAGAAACTACGGGTTAAATTCTTTTTATGTCATATAACTAAGAGAAACTTTGATTTTTTTCCCAAAAAAAGATAATGGTTCAATTTTTCCCCTTAACTAACAAATTTTTTTAATTTTTACCCAATTTTTGCCGAAAAACGCAAATTTTGCAGGAAATACATCACCTTTTTCAAGGTGTAGTGAGAGTAATTAAGAATTGCAAATATTTTATGAGAACAATTAATTATTGCAAATAATCTACTTCAATACAAAAAAATGTTTTCACATTATATAAATGTTTAGAAAACGCAATAGGGCAGATATTCTGTTAGGAAACAATCCTACAGATGTTCAAGCGTTTTACCTAAGAAAACGCAATAAGGAAGCTTATTTTTACAAACCCTTTATGAACATAAGATCATTACACCAAGACTACGTAATGCATTTTAAAGAAAAATTTCAATCAGATTTCGTAGCAAGCATGATGATAATGAAGGAAAACTTAGTCATCCAAAGATGAACGATCGAAGAAGATATGGCAAAGCAGTTTTTCAGATGATAACCGAGACTAGAGGAGGATGGAAGATGGAGAAATTAAAGGAAAAAACAATCAACATTCTCAAAACAAGCTTGGGAGAAAACATACAGAGAGACGTTACAATCAAAGAATAGACATTTTTGGAGGACGTCAAGAAGAAGATACAGAAGAATTTCAACGAGAATCCTCTAGCATGGTGGGACAAAAATGAGCTCAAGCCTCACTTAAAGTTAAAGAATGAAAGGAGCATGAGTTCGTAAGATAAAGCCTATCCTGATGAACCAAGAGGATCGAAAGGATATGGAGCAAATACTTAAGGAACATCTGGACCTTAAGTTGATATCACCAGGAGTATCCCCATACAGCAGTCCATGATTTCTGGTTCAAAATCATGGAGAAGTCAAGCGAGGGAAGCCAAGACTTGTGATCAACTACAAAAGGATCAAAAACATCTTGGAGTTCGATGGATACTACATACCAATTAGGGAACACTTGGTCAACTATATCAAGAATACCAAGGTATTCTCAAAGTTAGACAAATCTGGGTTTTACCAGATTATGATGGAAGAAGGAAGGCAGAATTTTACAGTCTTCTCAACACCACAAGACCATTATATCTTGAATGTCATGCCTATGGGCTTGACAAACGCACCCTAGATATACCAGAGAAAGATGGATAATCTTTTCAAAGATTATTTCTCATTCATGTTTGTTTATGTGGATAACATCCTCATAGCCTCAAAGAACATGAAGTAGCATTTGGCACATCTGGAAGTATTTTCAAAAGTATGTCACAAGGAATGTGTGGTGTTTTTTGAAAAGAAGGCAGTAATAGCAACAAGACAAATTGAGTTTCTTGGAGTCGATATCGATGAACCTAAAATTATTCTACAACCACACATTGTAGAGAAAGTTCAAGGTTTTTCTAAAAATCTCAAGGATAAGAAACATCTTTGCTGGAATGTTCATCAACAATCTAGCAAAATATAGAAAGGTGTTCAGTCATCTGTTGAAGAAAGTTGCTGAGTCAAATGGGAGGAATCACACCGGGAGATGGTTAAATAATTAAAGGAGGTTTGCAAGAAGCTCCCAAAGCTTGCCATTCCAAATGACGAGGGTGATCTGGTTCTCTATACGGATGCTAGTGACTATTGGTAGGCAGCAGTACTTACGAAGTCCACATGAGGAGGAGAAGTGCCATGCAGATATTGCAGTGGACTTTTTGCGGAGAATGAGGCAAAGAGATGGCACATAAACAAGAAGGAGTTTTTTGTAGTGCGAAAAACGTTAAAAAATGTTGTTATTTCTTCTTGCGAAGAAATTCATTCTTAAAATCGATAATACGAGTGTCAAGGCCTTTCTAAAAAATAAAATTGAATCAAAACCATAAAAGGCTAGACTTTTAAGATGGCAAGCTGAATGTCAATATTACGATTTTAATATTGTCATTATTAAATCTATTGAAAATGTTTTGGCAGATTTCCTGAAGAGAGATGGTGGGAGCTGAGATTGACTCCATCCTGACCGTTTTAAGGCACCTGATGGACAACCTCGAGTTGCTCAAAAGGGAATTCGAGAATCTGGTGCTCAATGATGGGCGTGCCAAAAAATTATAAGAAATCGATCGGGCCAAAGTGTCCAATCACATACGAGACTGTATCCGTAACAATGCGGGTCTATTCGAGTAGATACGAGAGCCACTGCTCCAGGCTATTAATAGCAATCAACAAAAGGAGAGTATCCGAGAACGGGGCTCTAAATCCAGAGCAAGGGATTCAAGTACCCTTAGCATGACTCCTGGATTGGAATTTCCAAAGGAATGACTGTTCCAAGAAAAAATCGAGGCTCTGGAGTCACATCTAGAGTTGTCGAGTCAACCCAACACCTCTAGGGTTAAAGAGGAAGATATCATCAGTCTTAGGCCTATGATGGGCACCGCTAAGACTGATATTAAAATATCTGATTTTTTTCATTGGCAAGGATACCAAGCTAGCTAGGAAAAAATAAATACAAGATAGGGAATCCGTCCAGATAAATGTCGGATAGATGTATCCGGGAAATACCCCCGAGTTTGGATGATAAAAGGCTCAAGTTCGAACAATGTAAAGCAGTGATATGATTTTGGAGAAATAATCTCAATATATACTATAGTACCAAGCTTCCCGAAACTTTCAAAACAGCCAGATTGGCTAGGAAAAAGACAGTGTTTGCCAAAAAAGCTTTCAAAGAAAAACGAGAGCTTCTTTGGAGAAACAAGTTGCCGGTGAGTAAAAAAACTCATCGAAAATACTATAAATGACCCATTTTGGGCATTGGAAGAACAAAATATGCACAAGATGCTCCACCCAGATAGAACCAGAGTTCGGAAAAGGAATAAGGTTGGGCACAGGGAGGATAAGAATTGATGGACCCCCTTCAGCAAAGAAAGAAGAACGAGAAAAAAAGGGCAAAACCTATTCAAAATACCCAAGAGCCAAGTGAGTCCTCAGATAACTCTGGAGATAAGTGACTCTACAAGATAGGCAAGAGTCAAGGGACCTTTCGAAAGGTCAAAGGATAAGGCATGTGACCCTTTATAAGAGGCAAAAGACGAGTACAGGACAGCTGCCAACAATAATTGATAGAATGACATAAGTAGGGACGCCATCACAATGATGTAAGCAGTGATGTCATCAAGAATAAGAGGATTTGAAATCTGTATTTCACATCTGAAAGCCTCTATAAATAGAAGAGTTAAGAAAGCAAAAGACATCGAAACATCACGCTCTGTTTTCTCTCCTTAAACATTGTGATAAGTTTTCTTTCTTGTATGAGTGATCTAGTTCTAGCTACCATAGGTAGTTAAAGGAGTTTCTCCTCTTGTTCTGTAAGGATGAGTGTATAATAAATTTCTCCATTCAATAAATAAATAATCTTGGGCTACTGCCCGAAGTATGTAACCTTTCATTTCTTCTACAACCTTAATCTCCATATTTTCAGACAAGAAATAGTAGTCCAAAGATAAATAAACCCTAAGGATAAATAAAATTATAGGGGTAAAATTTGCCCTAAACCATTAAAAAAAAAGGTGATTGCAAAATTTTAATTTATTGATTAAATATTCTCTCATCCTTATCAATATCCCATAATCTGATATATTTTTAACTCATTAATAATATTCAACCAGGTAGGCTAGCTCACCTAGTCATTAGTTCCTCACTTAAGTAAATGACACATAATAAATTCTATTTAAGGTGCGAGAATTTATACACCCGTTTATTCTAAATATTCCCCTAAACTAAATATGCACCCTTAAAATTTTTAACTTGGCATAAGATTGTTTCTTCTGAATATACCGCTAAACGCACCGTTAAATATTTTTTCTTAGTATAATACCATTTTGTCTTGCTTGCATAAGTATTCAATTTTTAGTTTATGTTTTAATTTTGGGTTCCATTTTAGAAATGTTTCATTTGAAGGTTTAAATTTAATTTTTTTTTCCTAAATTAAGGCTTGGAGGTAATTTTTTTTCTCTCAAATTCAATATATATTACAGAATAATATAAAATGTTAATAAAAATATATATTTGATTTAATATATTGATTAGAAGATGTACAATAATTTTTATTTTAAATTATCTTGTATGACTTGAAATGGAAAATAAGTTTTATAGTAAGCATTATATGAGAAAAAATAAAAATAAAAATCTGCCCTAATTTGACAAAAGAAAAACAAATTTAAGAGATCTTATGTCATCTCATTCTCTCTAAATAAATTGCTATACCGGCAGTCCAATATTGCCCAAAAGAATTCAAATCTCATCCATCAATAAATCTCATTGACATTTTCATAGTAATGTCAAAGATCCAAAAATCTCATCGACAAATATCATCATTTAAAGGTTCTAGTTTGGGAGGGCATGGTTTCAAATAACACTCACAACATTATTCTTGTTAAAAAAGAAAATTCACTGTTTTAAAAACATTCCAGAGATCATAATTTTTTTAATTCCATATATTTCAAAAGTGAGAAGTGAACATATTGTTTTTTTTTATTTTATTTTGGGAGATTAATTTCTAGTGATGCATATGACTTGGCACATACAGATTAATATGAACATAAAATGAAATAACCTCTATAAAATACACAATTATTTCCTGGGGGCAATGTTAGGGCAACGTCAAATCTTAGATTTCTAAGGGACAACGTAAAATATTCTTCAAATAGATAACTCTTAATTAGTAGAGAATCGTACTGAAAATGTGTTGTAAAGAAAAGTAAAAAAGAAAGAAAACATGCAATCATGTGAGAGCATCAGAGAAGAAAATAAGAGGAGCTTGAGAGGGGGAGATCTCATTGAATCTGTAAAAATGTCTCTTTTACATCATGTCAACCGTCTCATTGTCTAAATATAAAAGAGTGGGCAGTTATACAGTAAGTAATGTCTACATCTATTCCTAATATTATTACAACCTATTTTACATTCCAATAGGTATTTGCAATTTGATTTCTTAAATATTGAACTTCGAAGCAAAGTTCTTTACAAAAAACATGAAATAATTGCAGAGAAATTTTGAATCAGATCAAGCAACAAAAGTTGAAAAGCATTACACTGAATTGGTGAATATTTTTGCAGCGATAAAAGTAGAAATGATTGAGGTGCAGTTGAATTAATGCTTCGAACATTTAACTCTAGATTGTGAGCTATGAGCAATAGATTAACGTGGATTATTTAATTACAAAAAAGCAATTATCCTCTACTTGATTTTTTTTCCTGCCTCACGGATTCCTTTATGTGAGACAGATCATCCATGAAGATAATCAAGTTATTTTAAATTCGATTAAAAATAAATAAAATAAAAACAAGGGCCATGTTTGGGTAGATTAGTTAATTACCATTAACAATAATATATTAAGCAAGCTTCCGGCGGTGGTGTACTGCTGTTCACGTTAAAATCTTTTTTTTTTGCAAAGACTTATGTTAGACCGTCTCACGTAAGGGCTTACGTGAGACGATCAGAAAGTGATAACGTTTATAATAAAAAGTGATAATAAATTAATGAAAAGTGACAATGTTATTTCATGAACAATTTATAGTATAAATGAAAAGTGATAACATTTTATAATGAAAGTGATATTGTTTTATAGAGAAAGTGATAGCGTTTTAAAAAGTATAAAACGGTCTCACGCAAGACCTACCTTTTTTTTCTTAATTTGTTTAATAAATAATTTTATTAATTATAAAAAAATTATATATTTTTATTTTTTTCTAAAAAAATTAATAATCACACATCACTTTCTATTATATATATTATTAGTTTTTATTCATATTACAAATTAATCATAAAATTTTACTTAATTGATAATCACTTTTATAAATTAGATATTATTTTTAAGATTATTATTACTCTTTATTCATCTTATGTAGTTTATAAAATAGTGCAATTGGATGGTTATCACTTTTCATTGATCAAATATAATATTATCACTTTTATCTGTCTTACTAATTATTCATGAAATAATTGACACAATAGTACACCTTGTACTTGTGTGATATTATTATATAATAAAATACTTATTTTCCTATAAAAAATTCATGAAATAATTGAATTGATTAATTATTATTTTTCTTTAGCATCACTTTTATTAAAAATATTATAAAATTATATCAATTCTATAAAATATTCGTAAAATTGATTTTTGTAATTATCACTCTTTATTGAAGATGTTATCATGTTTTTTTAAATGTTATCACTTTTCATTTATAATATAAATTGTTCATGAAATAATTCACATCACCGTTGTACTTTTCATCAATTAGGAATCACTTTTCCTTATAAAAGTTATCACTTCTTATCATTTTCACGAAAATCATTCATAAGACGAACTCATATAAGTCTTTAACATAGTGAATTATTAATAACATAATTCAAACGAGAAGTTATCACTTTTATTTAATTAGTATTTTTATATTAAAAAAATTATTACTACTTTTTAAAAATATTATCACATTTTAAAAATTATAATATTTAAATTAAAAAATAAATTCGATGAATAATAAATTTTAAATTATCACAATTTTAAATAATAAAAAAAAATATTAAATAAAAAAACTTAGAAAAAAATATAGGCTAAATATAGTGTGCACCCGGGTGCACACGAAGCTTCGTGTGCACCCACATACAAATATAAACAAAAACATATACAATTATGAGTAAAAATGTATACAATTTAACACTTAATTTTTTTAATGAAAAATTGAGTGTAAAAAATATACAATTATTAAAATACATGTATACACTATTGAATAAAAAGCTATACACATATGAATGTTAGTTTTTTTAATGAAAAACTTATTGTGAAAAAAATATACAATTATTACAAAACATGTATACAAAAGAGAATAACATGTATACAAAATAGAATAAAAGATTGGGTGCAAGGTTGCACCCTGGTGCACCTAATATACACTCAAAAATATATGCCCGTAATACCTAATTAATGTCACTTTAATTATAATTAATTTTTTAATTTGATATCAACCAAATAAGGCCATTTAAATTTTACTCTATGACTAATTTTTCAATTTTTTATTTTATAACAACCAAACATGGCCCTTTAAAATTATCTAATTGGGTTAATGGGTGATCTGTCTTATGTAAGGGGATCCGTGAGATGGTCTCACCTAAGTCTTTGCCTATAGTTTTTAACCGCACAGTTACAGTAATTTATTAAAGAATAAATTCAGGCTCCGTTTCAATTGAGTGATTTGACAGTGGATTTGTGAATCCACATTTGAAATCCCTTAGGGATATTGGATAGAGATATAACTAAATGGATTTGAAATTCTATTCTTTCAAATCAGTCGTTTTTTAATCTTGTATTTAAAATTGAAAAATTTCAGGTTTCTTTCAAGGATTTCAAATCCACTCCTAAATCTACTCATTTGAAATCCTTCTTGTCTTCCTCTCCAACTAAAATACTCTCCAATTGTCTCGCTAGTGTCACTCTCTCTCACTCCAATCAAGTAGTAACTGCATATCCTAATCACTAATTCAATCATCGCTCATTGCTAATTTATCTGCAATTCTACCGGAATCCTCGATTCCATGCGCAATAAGCTCATTTTCCCTGTCACACTCCATGCACTTTTACAAAAATAGAACATTAGGTAAAGACCAATCCTAGTCCGATTGATATGGTAGTTTCAATTTTGAGGTTGATTGTTATTTTTAGTTGAATAATAAATTATTAAATTTTGAAAATGAGACCAATTGAAATGTGGATTTTTTTTATTTTTTGGTTGTATTTTGTGTTAATGAGTTTCGTTAATTTGGATTCATGCAATTTCTCCTTGAGTTTCAACTTGCATTCGAAGTAACTTGGTATTTCAGTGGTGGCATTGAGAGAGGGTTAGATACTTAAAAGTTTTCATAATGTGTTGAGGTGTACATCTCAATGCCAAAACTATGGAAAGACAACGGGGAATCCCCATTTTCGTAGCCCCTCTAGCTCCATTGTTTACCCGACAGTTGTTAAAGTCTGGACTTTTAACAATAGTGGAAAACTCATTGTCGCAGGTTATCTTTAACAACAATGTATCCCCGTTGTTGCAGCTATAAAATATTAGTTGTTAAATCTTGTGTTGGTAACAAAAATATGTTTTAACAACAGAGAATCCCCGTTGTCATAGACATCTTCGACAACAGACTATCCCTGTTGTCGTAGCTCAAAATCTCCATTGTTAGTTAAGGGTTACCAACCCTTTAATTATGATTTTTGACCTGTTGTTGTATCTACATTTTTACAACGGGCATCCCTGTTGTTATTTTGGATATTCCTATTGTTGTATCTATTTAAGACAATGGGTAATCCCCATTGTCTAGCTCCAAATCTACGCTGTTAATCCTAGAGTTGTTAAAGGTGATAGCCCTTAAATAATGGTTTTAAACCCATTGTTGTATCTACGCTTTTTCCACGGGGTATCCCTATTGTTGTTTTGGACATCCCTATTATTGTATCTATTAAGACAATAGGTGATCTCCGTTGTCGTAGCTCCAAATCTCTGTTGTTAATCCAGGAGTTGTTAAAGGTTTCTTACCTTTAACAATGGAATTTTTCCCGTTGTCGTATATTCTTTTTAACAATGGTTTTTCACCATTTTTGTTAGTTACATCTCCATTGTCAGAGCTATATTTGACAACAACTTGTGTTCGTTGTCTTAGGCTATATCCCCGTTGTTAATAATAAATTTTTAACTTTTTTAAATTTAATATGAAAATATAAAATAGCTATATTCCTTGATCTTCAATACAACACAACAATTTTTACATCAACGCATTCAAATTTAATTGAACTCCAAATACAAAATCCAACATCAATACGTTCGAATATAACATCCCAACATCTCTCTCACACCAATACAATTCACCAACAACAATTAAAAAATATCATAATGTATCCATGCTCAACAATATTGTCTTCTCATAAATAAACAACAATCCGTTCATCATGCTCCCCATTTCCTCTAACACACTTTAGTCTTTTGGTGAGGCTGGTAAAGAAGACATAAGCTAAGGTTAGCACAATTATATGAGATGTTCTTATATATTACGAAATTATCTACTTCTACACAAGTCTTTCTCATGTGCCGTTGGATGCAAGAAACACACTTTTTCCATATTTCATCAATATCTATCTCGCTGTAATTTTTTCTAATGAACTATGGAACACAAAAGTAAGCACTTATAACCACCGTATCGTGATAATAATAAATAATAGAAATATAATAAGGCTACTTACAATTGATTGTATCATTTTAATTTTTACTATTCCATCAAATTTCATTAAATTTAACAAGTAGCGAAGCACATAAAAGCCACATTGTTACCCGTCAGGTTGCCTTGATGCCTATGAAAAATGTAATGGGTTAACGAATCAATAATAATTATATGCTTAATATTAAGCAATTTCAATCTTACCTTTATCACATGAGAATGTGGAATCTTCTTTGCATTTTCACAATAAATACAAGGGCATGACATGACATCTGGGTTATTAGCATTTTATTTGGCAAAATGCATGAAAGTGTTCAACCCAATCTTGTACTCATGGGACTTCCTATCCTTGTTTATCCAATCTTTTTCCATATATTTGAAAATTTTAAATATGCCTATTTGCCTAGAATTGAAGAAAACATTAAGAAAGCATTTATTCTTCCCATCAATTTTGGGACTAAAAGTTCTTAATGAAATACACCTTATAATCCCAAGTTATTTGCCAAACGATAGAAATGAAGAAGACATTGACAAGTTACACCTAAGTATTCTAACTCCATGGCACATGCGTAAATACATGACATTATAATTGAATATAAGATAAGTTCATGCATTTTCTTAATAACAAGTTCTGATGGAATCCATACAAAAAAAATCACTCTCTCATTATTCTAAAGTCTATTTAATTAATCTAAATGACCTAATTATGCAATTTGGCATTTTTCTCAAAAGTAATTCAAATCTTTGATAGAAGGGATAGCAGATGGTACCTTTTAAATGTCGCTTTTGATTTCTCTTGCTTATGCTCCATCAAATACGTCGTGTATGATAGAAGGATCACTTTGTACTCCACCAAAAATTTCTTATATCATTAAAGTGAAACGAAAAATAACGGAAAATCCCATCATTAGTGTAAGAAAAACAAATTCAATTGAATTAAGTTGTTGAATTTACAAGTGGTTTATGATTTGGTTCTTGTTCTAGGTAATTCTATGACATCATAAGCATGTAATTAGAAAGCTAGCTAAGAAAGAGATCCTACCTTTCTTTGCATTCTTCCATGGCATCCATCATCTACCTACCTTTGTTCCATGTTTTGGAAGAAAATGATTGTTAAAATAAATTTTTATTCCACTTATAACTTTTCGTGAAACATCAATGAGTAGTACTCCATTAATTTGTTCAATAGATTCAAATATATTTCACAATAGGCATATAACTCAAAATAACATATCCCTCATTATATATAAATACAAGTTTTATTTCTCCATCAAAGGTTCTTAAATTTCCCATAAAATAGATATTCATTTATAGATGCAAGTTAATTTTCATATAAGTCATAATAAGATTTTTCTTGATTCTCTAAATGGTAAATTAATTAGAAAAGAAAATTAAGAAAAAGAAAATCATTATTAATATTTTTAATTTTATTAATCTCCTGATGAATCATTACCCCAATAGAAAGCAATAAGAAATGAAACCACACAATTGTCTAGTTCATTTAAATTTGATAATAATCAACAAGTCACATGTAGTTTCAGTTGTGTCCTAATTATGATAAGGGATAACATTATATATATATATATATATATATATATATATATATATATATATATATATATATATATATATATATATATATATATATATATATATGCTAATAAGAAACCATAACTAACTTCAGGTAAGCGCACACGTTGTTAGGAAGTCAAGGGCTATGAAAGAATTTTAAAAAATAAAAATAATCTTGAATTAATTTCCACAAAAATCACGTATAAATCTATACATAGATAGGCTAATAAGAAACCATACCTTACTAAATGTCCTGTCGCAAACAAGGGGCAAACCAACTTATTCCTTGGGAAGGAGCCTTTGATGGGGACAATGACGGATCTGGAGAATCCTCAACTTGTAAGGCTTATTACAGGTCCAGGTTGACAAGTTGTCGATGCCAGACACGACGTGTATGAAGCCCCCCACAGAATAAACATTTGTCTGAACTAAAACTATAGTCAAAACTAAAGCCTTATTTAGGACGCCGGGCGACGAGTCGTTATTGTCATAGAAATGGTTTAGCAAAATGCAAAAAAAATCAGGCGTGAAAATGAGAATATATGGATTTTCACTCTCCTTCTTCCTGTCGATCGGAAATGGTGGCAGTGTTGGAGATTCGTTGGCTAGTCGATGGAAACGGGAGATGTCGACAGGTTGATGGCAACTACGATGGCTGGATGGCTAGGACAAAGAGTTGAGACAAAGTAGAGGTAAAAAAATTTCAAGGGTTTAATTTATACCAAATAATTTCAAAATAAAATAATTCAAAAAATAAAATAAAATTGATAAGTTGGATTGACAATGGAACTTAATTCTTTGTTGTCAATGCGCTCTCTTTTCTTGCAACTGCAACATGGTACAAATTTTGCCTTATTTTGCTCTTTTAACAATGGATTTTGAATTCTCCGTTGTTATTCCAGCGTTGTTATTCCACAGTTTTGACATAGTGTGTGTCAACTCCATAACGCTGTTCAAATATTCAATCCCAATTTTTACTCCGTTCTTTAATATTTATCGCTCCTAATTAGCATTTCAGGTTGTGGTGCAACATGATACTCCACATTGGTGATAAGGTAGACTATTTTCAGCATTAATACAAGTTATATAATCAAGAATTATTTTCTTTGCTCGAATTAATTTAAGAGGGGGTGTTGTTTGGTGTAATACATTCTGATCTATAATGTTGGTTTGTATATTTTCTGTTCAATAATTTTTTCTTTCTATTGGATTATATACTAAAAGCCTAGTATTAGTATGAACAATGTATTAATAGTATTTGAAATGAGAATCATTGATCAAATGATTGCGTCTTATAATTTATTTATATGTCCGATGCAATAGTCCACTTACTTTATACTGTAGATGATCATATTATCGATTTTCTTATAAAGTATAAACAGATATTCATAACTGAGATAGACGAGGACTCTCTATCGGGATGGTTGTAGTGTGATTTGGTATTAGTTTGTCTTGACTATAGAATCACACTAGTGCACTTTGTGTGTATTGAGCAGGACCGCTTGAGATCGATCCACTTATACTGACTATATAGGAGAACTTGATCTCAATTATTATGGATGTATATACTCTTAATCCCTATACAATAACCTCGACACGTAAGACAGTATGTATTTCTTTGATTCATCAATGGGTGAGATTTACATGTAATTAAATCAACAAACTCGGTGAGTTGGGAAATAGTGCTGTTTCTATAGTGTGTTGTTGATTGTTGATTAGAGCTATTTTCACCTACATTTTAGAGTTTTTTATATGTGTTTTCGTATTATTTTATCCGTATTTTATGTGTTATTTGGTTGTGTTTTGTGTTTTTATTGAAATGTGTGTGAATGAGCTTAAACTTAAGATTTTCACTTTTTATTGGATGCTAAACATGATAAGGAAGATGTAGGAAAAAACGGATCTCAATTCGGAGTTGAAACGAGGGAGAACGAGCCAAAACAGTGAAGAAATACAGGAGCCAGCACCAACACGGGCCGTGTAGCCAACACGGCCCTGTAAGAGAAGGCCGTGCGACGACACCTAGTCATTCAACACGGGCAACTAAAGGCCGTGTCCAGTTGCACGAGTCGTGTTGGCAGCACGAGCTGTATCGTCAACACGACCCTGTAAGAAGTGCCGTGTGCCGACATCAGAAGATCCAACACGACCACCCTGTGCCCGTGTTACAACACATGACTCGTGTTACAGCACACGAGCCATGTTGCGTAACACGGCCCTGTAAGGAGAGGCCGTGCGGCAGCATCAGAAGACACAACACGGCCACCTCGTGGCCGTGTTGCAGAGCACGACTCGTGCCATGTATGTTCCTGCAGAAATTTCCAGATCCTTCTAGAAGCCTCCATAGAGGTATAAATACCCCTTTATTCAACAATTGACAGAGATCCAAAATTCCCATCCTCTACACACACATTACACACCATTTCTTCCATTTTCCACCATCATCTTCATCGACCTTCATCCATCTTGATCCATCTCCATCATATCCATTAATTCTCCATCAAAACTTCATCCCTTCCATTGGGTGTGAGAGATCTCAAGAAATCAAGAGCTAGAGTTGGAGATCCATGAGTATTGAAGATTCTCTACAAGAAATTGCTAGGGAAGATTCACATCTCTTTTGATTTTCTTTTGGATTTAGACTATGGATATTTGTAATGAATCATTTATTTGTTTTGTTACTTTTATCATGATAGGCTAATCCCTCTAGTGGGATTAGGAACATGAAGAGCATATTAGATTTATATTATCATGTGGATTAAATTGGTTTTTGGTTTAATTGATGTTGATTTCTATTCAAGGAGTTTAATTGTCTTGATATTGTGATGGCATGGTTTGTTATTCATGAATGTTTATTGGTTTAATGGATTGTTGATCAATGGATTATTTGTGGTAATTAAATGCTATCATGATATTCATGTATGTATTGCTTGGAGTGAGACGGAAACGACCCTCTATAGTATTAGGAAGGCATGAATATATATTGAGTTTGAGTTTGACCGAAAGGATATTTGAATTCAATAAGGGGAACCAATCCATTCGTTGGCCTTAGTACACAAAAAAGGAGAGTTTAATCTAACTAGTACCTAGATGGAAGGGGTTAATGTTGGGCTTTGATCTTAAGTGCTTTTGGGAGTCTAAAATAGATCAACAACCTTTGTAACCCGAAAGGGAGCTTAGGATACAATCGTGATCACCCTTAGTCTACATCAATTGAGTTGAATTCCTTTTGCATGATAATATGAATCGAGTGTGCTTGGATGTTTCTAATCCCATGTTTTTCCATACTTGAACTTTAGCACCCATTTTCTTTACTTGTTATTTCTCTTATTTGCTATTCTTATTTACTTGCTCCTTGCTTTAGTGTTAATCTTCTCAAAAATCCCCCGATCATCTTTACAAAAACAACATGAACATGAGCTCACGTATTTTGCTAGTCCGAACATAACTCCTTTGTGGATTGATAATTTTTCTTGGGATATACTACTACAACGATCGAGTATTCTTGCTCGTGAGTGCTACAAAATTAGGCGAACAAGAAAATGGCGCCGTTGCCAAAGGGGAGTTTGACGGACTAGTCGAGTACTGTGTTATTGTTTTAGTTGTTCTTGATAAGGATACTTTTTATTTTATTTTTATTTTATTTATTATTTGTGTTTGTGGTCTCACTCTTGGCCTTTTCGTAGGTGTTTTATGATCACAAGATCAAAGGAAAATCAATCGATCATTGCTTTGAATTTGGAGATTGAAAGGACCGCACGACAAAGGAAGCGAGAGAGGCGTAAAGCTAGAAAAGGAACAAAAATGGAGAATCAACGGGGAGACAATGTTAATTATGACCCACCCCAAGATCCTTTACAAGGTCAAAGGGGGGTACAAGAAGGAGTGCAAGAGAACCAAGCGGAGATAATGAGGAATTTCTTTGCTCAAAATCAAGAGTACATGCAATTGCTTGCCAATCAAGAAGCTCAAAGGATATTTCAACAACAAGAGTTGCCAAGGCCTAGAGCAATCGGGATTACTTCCAACCGAGAGCCGTGCACAATATGGTTCCTCCGGTTCAAGCTAATGATTATGAAATCAAGACCGGATTGATCAACATGGTCAAAGCAAATCAGTTTGGGGGAGGTCCTCTTGAAGACTCGAACACTCATCTATCTACTTTCTTGGAGGTTGCAAATACCGTCAAGATGAAGGGAGTGTCGGAGGATGCTATTCGAATGAGGTTGTTCTCTTTTTCTTTAAGAGACAAGGCTAAAGCATGGTACAATACAATTCCTTTGGGAAGTTGTAATACATGGGAAGATCTTGAGCAAAGGTTCCTAAACAAGTACTTTCCTCCTTCAAAGACTCTCCAATTGAAAAGCCTTATCACTCAATTTAGGCAACTTCCGGATGAAAATTTTTATGAAGCATGGGAACGCTACAAAGAGATGCTCCGAAAGTGTCCGCAACATGATTTTCATGAGAATCAACAAGTGGCTTTCTTTTATCAAGGGTTGAGTGGACAACATCGGATGCATGTAGATGCCTCATCCGGAGGGTCTATATTTGGAGTGGATGCTATGAAAGCCATGGATATTTTTGAAGACATTGCAATGAATGCTTATCAATGGCCCTCCGAGCGAGTAATGGGAGGTTATGCATTTGGAAAAGTAGCTCAAGTGGAGAGTGTGAACAAAGTGAAAAATGATGTGTTTCAAAATGAAGGAATGAAAGAATTCAATGAGAGCATTCAAGCTTTAACAAAACAATTGAATTTGATCACTCAAGGAGTAAATCAAGGGGGAAGCACAAGTGCTATTGTGAATGATGAGAGCCATGTTATGCAAAGTATAGAGGATGTTGCCTACTTAGATAGGAGAAATTACCAAGGGAATTTCCAAGGTAATTATCCTTCTAATCAAGGTAATTTTCAAAGAGGATATCAAGGACAAGTTCGGGGAAGCAATTTCAATCAATCAAGTGGAAATTATCAAGCTCCGAGGAAGCATGAAAATCTTTCTTACTCTAATCCTCAAGCTGCCGTGTCATTTTCTCCGGGATTCGATCCGAGTGCTAAGCCGCCAAATGGAGAGGGTAAAGCATCGGTGGAAGAGACATTGCTAGCATTCATGAGAAAGATGGAGGCTAGAATGGAGGAAAATGAGAAGAAATCCGACAATAGGATGAGAGCTTTTAAGTATCAAATGGGACAAATTGCTTCTTCCGTGGGATCTCAACACCAACAAGGAAAGTTTCCATCTACCACGGTAACTAATCCTAAAGAAGATTGCAAAGCTATAACTCTTAGAAGTGGAAAAGAGTATGAGGAACCTCCTATGCCTAAAGAAGATAGTATTGTCATTGAAAGGGAAGTGGAAAGCGAGGTTGAAGAAGGGTTGGTGCAAGAAGAGATTGAAATGGAGGAAGTAAGCAAGAAAAAAGAAATTGTTGAGCAAAAGAAAAAAGAAGAGAAAATAGAGAGAATTCCAAAGTGGAAGAAGACAAAGGAGTTAAGAGAAAAGAAAGTTGAAGTTGAAAGAGATAGTTGGGGAATACCCAAGACTCAAGTACCGGTTCCTTTTCCTCAAAGGTTCTTGAAGAAGGGTTTGGATGAGAGGTTCAAAAGGTTTCTTGAAATCTTCAAGAAGATTCAAATCAATATCCCTTTCGCCGATGCTTTGGATCAAATGCCTCATTATGCTCGTTTCTTGAAGGACATCATGGGAAAGAAAAGAAGTCTTGTGGACAATGAAACGGTTAATTTAACCGAAGAGTGTAGTGCCATTCTACAATGGAAACTTCCTCAAAAATTGAAGGATCCGGGTAGTTTCATTATACCATGTGAAATTGGAAAGAACAAGAAGAACAAGGCTCTTTGTGACCTTGGTGCAAGCATTAATCTAATGCCTCTCTCCATATTCAAGAAGCTTGGGTTAGGTGAAGTAAAGCCAACTTCCATCACACTTCAATTGGCGGATCGATCTATGACACATCCAAAAGGAGTAGTTGAAGATGTGTTGGTAAAAGTTGATAAGTTCATCTTTCCGATGGATTTTGTTGTTCTAGATATGGAGGAAGATAAAAATGTGCCATTGATTTTTGGGAGACCGTTTCTTGCTACCGGGAGAGCTCTTATTGATGTCTACAAAGGAGAATTGAAGTTGAGGGTTAATGGTGAGGAAGTGGTATTTTCTCTACACAAGGCCATGCAATATCCAATGAATGATGAAGAATGTAAAAGTATGGATGTTGTAAAGGGAAGTGTCGAGGAGAGTTGGCCTTCCATTTTAACCAAGGATCCACTTGAACTTTGCTTGAGCAATTCTCTATCTCTTTCTAATATTTCTACTACTTCTCTTGATTTAAATGAAGAATTGATTAATTGTTTGCTTGATCTAGGTGATTGTAGTGAAGCTCAAGAGGTTGCAGCCGCCATCTCAAGGGGAAATGACAAGTTCTTACCACTTAGAGATCCACTCGAGCAAGAAGAGAAAAAAGAAAAGAAGGTGGAGTTGAAGCCTCTACCCGATCATCTTACTTATGCCTACCTTGGTGAAAGTGAGACATATCCGGTAATTGTATCATCATCTCTAACCTCTAGTCAACTTGATAAATTGCTTAATGTCCTTAAAGAGCATAAGTCGGCTATTGGTTGGTGTATTGATGATTTGAAGGGGATTAGTCCAACAATTTGCATGCATAAGATAAGACTTGAGGATGAAGGGAAAGCTTGTGTTCAAAACCAAAGAAGACTTAATCCTATCATGCAAGAAGTGGTAAAAAAAGAGGTTCTTAAGTGGTTAGATTCGGATATGATCTTTCCTATTAGTGATAGCCCCTATATGAGCCCGTTGCATGTAGTATCTAAAAAAGGGGGTATGACTATAGTGAAGACCGAGAAAAATGAGACCATAGCCACTAGGACGGTGACGGGGTGGCGTGTGTGTGTTGATTATAGAAAGCTTAATGAAAACACACGTAAAGATCACTTCCCCTTACCTTTCTTGGATCAAATGTTGGATAGGTTGGCCGGGTATGAGTTTTATTGCTTTCTTGATGGGTATTCCGGGTATAACCAAATTCTCATAGCACCCGAAGACCAAGAAAAGACCGCTTTCACTTATCCTTATGGAATATTTGCTTTTCGAAGATTGCCATTTGGACTTTGCAATGCACCGGCCACCTTTCAAAGGTGTATGATGGCAATTTTTGAAGGATTAATTGAGAATATAATGGAAGTGTTCATGGATGACTTTTTGGTGTTTGGTTCTTCTTTTGATATTTGTTTGTCTAACCTTGCTATTGTTTTGAAGCGATGTCAAGACACTAATTTAGTGTTGAATTGGGAGAAGTGCCACTTCATGGTAAATGATGGCATTGTACTTGGACATCACATCTCTTCAAAGGGATTGCAAGTTGACCGAGCCAAAGTTGTTGCTATAGAGAAGCTTCCACCACCAACAAATGTGAAGGGAGTACGATCGTTCCTTGGTCATGCCGGGTTCTATCGTAGATTCATCAAGGATTTTTCGTCATTTTCTAAACCTCTATCTCATCTCCTTGAAAAAGATGTGCCATTTAAGTTTGATGATAATTGTTTAAATGCTTTTCAGGTGCTAAAGGAAGCTTTGATTTCATCACCCATCTTGATCACCCCCGATTGGAAGGAGCCATTTATATTGATGTGTGATGCAAGTGATGTAGCTCTTGGAGTGGTTTTGGGGCAACTAAGAGAGAAAAAATTCCGAGCCATTTACAATGCAAGCAAGACATTTGATGCGGCTCAAAGGAATTACACTACTACCGAAAAAGAGTTCTTGGCGGTAGTATACGCATTTGATAAGTTTCGTTCTTATTTGGTAGGAACGAAGACTGTTGTATACACCGACCATGCCGCTATCAAGTATCTCATGGCAAAGAAGGATGCAAAGCCAAGGGTGATAAGATGGGTACTACTTCTTCAAGAATTTGATATTGAAGTGAGAGATAAGAAGGGAACGGAGAATGTGATAGCCGACCATCTTTCAAGGTTAGAGTCAAGGGAGCATTGTGAAAGTACTTATGAGTTAATCAAGGAGGTTTTTCCCGATGAAGACATCTTGAGGTGTGATTGCTATCAAATTGAGGCTTTAGTGGAGCAAGA
The DNA here is from genome assembly GCA_023678885.1 of Pogostemon cablin. NCBI lineage: Eukaryota > Viridiplantae > Streptophyta > Magnoliopsida > Lamiales > Lamiaceae > Pogostemon > Pogostemon cablin. Next base: position 21,522,591 of record CM042981.1, read on the forward strand.
AGGAAGCCCGTGGTATGCGGACTATGTGAATTACTTGGCTAGTGGAAGGAGGCCTTATGAGCTTAATAAGTATCAATCCAAGAAGTTCTTTCATGATGTTAAAAGTTACTTGTGGGATGATCCATTCTTGTACAAGATGTGTAATGATTCTCTTGTGCGAAGATGTGTGCCCGAGGAAGAATGGAATAGTGTGTTGGAGTTTTACCACTCTTCACCTAGTGGAGGCCATTTTGGAGCTCAAAAGACCACTGCAAAAGTCTTACAATCGGGGTTGTATTGACCATTTTTATTCAAGAGTTGTAAGAAATTTGTAGAGGGTTGTGATCGGTGTCAAAGGATGGGAGGAATCTCCAAGTGGGATGAGATGCCCCTTAAGAGCTTTCAAGAAGTGGAGATATTTGATGTGTGGGGCATCGATTTCATGGGACCATTTCCTCAATCTAATGGATTCCTATACATCCTATTGGCGGTCGATTATGTCTCGAAATGGGTTGAGGCCATACCTTCAAGAACAAGTGATGCTAGAGTTGTCATGGGGTTTTTAAAGAAGCATATCTTCACAAGATTTGGAGTACCTAGAGTGTTGGTAAGTGATGGGGGTAGTCACTTCATAAATAAGCTAATGGAGAACATTCTCAAGACTTATGGAGTGAAGCATCGAGTGTCTACTCCGTATCACCCTCAAATGAATGGTCAAGCTGAAATTTCTAATCGACAAATCAAACAAGTCTTGGAGAAAACAGTGAGTGTGAGTAGAAAGGATTGGTCAAATAAACTTGATGATGCATTGTGGGCCTTTCGAACTGCATTCAAGACCATGCTTGGTATGTCTCCTTTTCAAATTGTCTATGGAAAATCTTGTCATCTTCCCGTGGAGTTAGAGCATAAAGCTTATTGGGCCATTAAAAAATTGAATTTTGACATGAAAGCTTCGAAGAAGGTAAGTTTCTTACAATTGAATGAGCTTGAGGAATTTAGAGAAAATGCTTATGAAAACTCAAGGATTTTTAAGGAGAAAACCAAGAGGTGGCATGATGCTCGTTTAAGGAAAAAGAGCTTTGAAAAGGGTGAAAAGGTGTTGGTATTCAATTCTCGACTAAGACTTTTCCCGGGCAAGTTGAAGTCCAAATGGAGAGGACCTTATGTGGTAAATGAAGTACTTGATGGGAGAGCTCTAAAGGTTATGGATGAGAACGGGGGAGAGTTCTTGATTAATGGTCATCGTGTGAAGCACTATGTGGATCCATCACAAAGGGAGACCCTCTTTGTGGATACTTTATTTGAAAGATGATCTCAAAATTCGTCTAGCTTGAAGACGTTAAACTTAGCGCTCGATGGGAGGCACCCCATCACTATCTTTATTGCTTTACTTTTGTTGCTTGTTTTGCATTTCGGCCTTGTAGGTTGATTGTGCTCATGGAGAAAAATGCATATTGAAGAAAAGAGAAATGATTCATGGATTCAAGTTGACATGTTCCACCATTTGTTGCAAACTTAATTCGTGACTCTTGTCTCGAGTTAAGTTTGGGGGGTGATAGTGCGTGGTGGGCATAGCTTGAGTCGTGTGGATGCGGTTACTTCTCAACAAGAAGATCATCAATGGAAACTACAAGGGTAAGTCTCACCACTTTTTGCAAACTTAAGTCTCAACTCTTGTTTCGATTTAAGTTTGGGGGGAGAGTGTGTGGTGTGACTCACCACTTGAGTATGATTCTTGTAAAATTGGGCAAATTTTAAAAAAATTCTCATGAGTATTGGTTTGATTTTGGCATGATTGGTGGTGTTAAAGTGCATGATAGTCCATATTTATAATGAAATTGTTGAAATAATGGTGTTTGTTGAGTGTTTGAGCATGAATGAGAGGTATTGGAAGCATGATGGAGCTTGGAGCTAACGCTTTCCTTACCAAATGCCTATCGAGGGAGTACTCTAAACCTTATCATTTTATTACTTGAAATGAATTGATTTTGATTTGGATTGTTGTGACTAGCATGCTACTTCATGTGTTATGTTTGTGGGAGGTTTACTTTCGTTATTTAGGATTTCCTTTTCAATAAAGGTTGGGATGATTGTGTGCTTAATTTTCTTATGGATGATGGTATTTTGTGTTTTTGCATGTTTTGTGGTTTTGTTGTGTCTTGTTTGTTGAATCCTTATTTGTATGTTGTGTGTATTTTCATTCTTGTCTTGGGATGTTTGGTGGTTTGTTTAGGGATGTCGTGAGTCATTTTTGAACGTGAGTGATGATAGGTTGTGGTGATAAGTGATGACAAATTATGATTAAGAATCTCTACACTTTCAAATTGTGACATGTTTTACTTAACTTGTTCAATTTTGAGATGAATGTGGTGTAATAAGTTCCTTAAGGTCCGAGCACAAGCTTGTGAGCATTTGAGCTTCAATCATGCATACATGGTATTTCTTCATGAGTGGATCGGTTGTATTTGATAAGTTAGAACTTGCTCAAGGACTATAGGAACGAGCCCGATTAGTGGAGATTGGTGAAATGATCTAAGGCCATCCTTGTTATTATAGTCATTGCCATATATGTTCCCTACCATGAACATCATCCTTAGTTAACCATTTTGAGCCTATAAGCCTATTTCTTGTGAATTTAGCACATTACAAGCCTTAATTACCCATTCAAGCTTATATATACCTTTGTGTGGGTGATTGAGGAGATGGTGGCTAGAAAGGATTGATTGAATAATCAAAAGAAGTAAAGGACATGGTAAACAAGCAAGAAAAAGGATGAAAAGAGCAAAAACAAGAAGGCACATGCAACCTCAAAGTTAGAAAATGAGCAAATCAACATCAAAATGCTCAAGTAAACATAATTCAAAGATAGGAAGCATGCATCAAAAGAAGCTCAATCCAAGGAAAGTTAATGAATAGTGCTTTAGATTGTAAAGATAAGAAAGGAAGAAAGAAAAGTGGAGAAGTTGAGGAAATTGGCCATCTCTTTGATTACTTACACTTGTTGAGTCACTCTTATCCATATACTTCCTACCCTACCAAAGAGCCTATCATTACATCCTAATTAAAGACCTTTTTGATCATTAATTAAGACTTTGGTGGTTTGTGAATATAGTCCGTGAGCAAGCTTATAGCGAGTCGAGCCAATCGATTAATGAGTGTGATTTACCCTATTTCAAAAGAGTGTTGAGAGACATCAATATCCATTGTGAGGCTTGGACTTAAAAGGAACTATATTACACTTTATTTTCTTTTGATTGAACGTGTTAATTTCTCATGTCATGATTTTAATGTTGTAGGATGACTTAGCACAGTTTGTTGTTATTATTGCTAACGATGTGTTATTGCTTATATTCGTTTAGTCTTTTCTAGGTGAAAATTTCTCCTTTTGATTTGTCATTTTCGTTGCTCGGGGATGAGCAACACCTTAAGTTTGGGGGGTTGTGTGTGAATGAGCTTAAACTTAAGATTGAATGCTAAACATGATAAGGAAGATGTAGGAAAAAGCGGATCTCAATTCGGAGTTGAAACGAGGGAGAACGAGGCAAAACAGTGAAGAAATGCAGGAGCCAGCACCAACACGGGCCGTGTAGCCAACACGGCCCTGTAAGAGTTGGCCGTGCGGCGACATCTAGTCATTCAACACGGGCAACTTAAGGCCGTGTCCAGTTGCACGAGTCGTGTTGGCAGCACGAGCCGTGTCGTCAACATGACCCTGTAAGAAGTAGCCGTGTGCCGACATCAGAAGATCCAACACGACCACCCTGTGCCCGTGTTACAACACACGACTCGTGTTGCAGCACACGAGCCGTGTTGCGTAACACGGCCCTATAAGAAGAGGCCGTGCGGCAGCATCAGAAGACACAACACGGCCACCTCGTGGCCGTGTTGCAGAGCACGACTCGTGCTGTGTATGTTCCTGCAGAAATTTCCAGATCCTTCTAGAAGCCTCCATAGGGGTATAAACACCCCTTTATTCAACAATTGGCAGAGATCTGAAATTCCCATCCTCTAAACACACATCACACACCATTTCTTCCATTTTCCACCATCATCTTCATCGACCTTCATCCATCTTGATCCATCTCCATCATATCCATTAATTCTCCATCAAAACTTCATCCCTTCCATTGGGTGTGAGAGATCTCAAGAAATCAAGAGCTAGAGTTGGAGATCCATGAGTATTGAAGATTCTCTACAAGAAATTGCTAGGGAAGATTCACATCTCTTTTGATTTTCTTTTGGATTTAGACTATGGATATTTGTAATGAATCATTTATTTGTTTTGTTACTTTTATCATGATAGGCTAATCCCTCTAGTGGGATTAGGAACATGAAGAGCATATTAGATTTATATTATCATGTGGATTAAATTGGTTTTTGGTTTAATTGATGTTGATTTCTATTCGTGGAGTTTAATTGTCTTGATATTGTGATGGCATGATTTGTTATTTATGAATGTTTATTGGTTTAATGGATTGTTGATCAATGGATTATTTGTGGTAATTAAATGCTATCATGATGTTCATGTATGTATTGCTTGGAGTGAGACGGAAACGACCCTCTATAGTATTAGGAAGGCATGAATAGACATTGAGTTTGAGTTTGACCGAAAGGATATTTGAATTCAATGAGGGGAACCAATCCATTCGTTGGCCTTAGTACACAAAAAGGGAGAGTTTAATCTAACTAGTACCTAGATGGAAGGGGTTAATGTTGGGCTTTGATCTTAAGTGCTTTTGGGAGTCTAAAATAGATCAACAACCTTTGTAACCCGAAAGGGAGCTTAGGATACAATCGTGATCACCCTTAGTCTACATCAATTGAGTTGAATTCCTTTTGCATGATAATATGAATCGAGTGTGCTTGGATGTTTCTAATCCCATGTTTTTCCATACTTGAACTTTAGCACCCATTTTCTTTACTTGTTATTTCTCTTATTTGCTATTCTTATTTACTTGCTCCTTGCTTTAGTGTTAATCATCTCAAAAATCCCCCGATCATCTTTACAAAAACAACATGAACATGAGCTCACGTATTTTGCTAGTCCGAACATAACTCCTTTGTGGATTGATAATTTTTCTTGGGATATACTACTACAACGATCGAGTATTCTTGCTCGTGAGTGCTACAAAATTAGGCGAACAATTGTAGAAGGAATCTGTGTCCTATTAAATAGGTTGATGATGTCCCCTTGAGGAGCTCATAAGGATTATTGATGAGAGTGAAAATAAGCGTATTTAAGTGTCCAATTTAACAACTTTTTGATGGAAATTATTATTATATATTAGAACAAATGTCTTATATTCAATATATTTGAGAAAAAAGTGCGTTTGAGGTGTTTTATTGTGTTTTAGGTGGAAAAAGGATCAAAAGTGCAAAGTTGGAGAAACGGTGTAACGTGCAAGAATGCTGAAAAATACACGTCCAACTTGTATAATTTTTCTGTGTTTGTGCGGAGCTCAAAAATAAATATGTGGTATATGGTTGGAAAGCCACAGAAGATATGATTATTTTGGCATAAGAAACCCCTCAATCGAAGTCCAACGAGAAAGTTATGATCAAAATAGTGACGTCGCGCAAGCTGTTTCTACTCAGCACGGGTGTTCCACTTTACATGACTTGTTTAATCATTAAATGTTGGAATTTTGGTGAGATCTTTATAAGGATAGAAAGCCATGGAAAAGAGGATTGCATGAGCGCAAGAATCACTAAAATCGGAGTTTGGACGTGGAAGTTATGCTCAAAATCGTAAAGTCGCGCAACTGCCAGTGAGAATTTCCGAGAATTTTCGAAAATTTTCGAAAATTACCTATTTCTTGGAGCACAATTAATTCCTTATCACATATTCCTCCATGATTCAGCCATATCTTTTATTTCCTTATTTAATTCCCTTCTCATACCTATATATATTTTACATCATTATTCATGTGAGGTACTACAACACAATCATCCTACAACCTACAAGGGGGGATCACCCCCCAACCATCATCCACATCATTTTCTCCATCCTTCCATCACTTTGAAAATTCATTTTTGGAATCAAGAGAAGAACCAAGAGGAGGATTGCAGATAGAGAAGAACGAGACGACTCGCGCATCTAGGGTTAGGGTTTTATTTATTTTTTAATTTATCTTGTATTTTCCAGACATATGGGTAAGATCTATCCAACCCCATGATTGTTCTTTGCAACATCATGGGCTAGAACTATTTTGATAGATCTAGGATTTTGAAGGTTTTATGAATTAATTAAATTCGTACAATACTACTTGTGGATTTATTTTATATATGATTGCACGTTTTTAACTCATATTCAAGATTGTTTTGTGCATCTTCAACTGTTATATAGAGTTTGAATATATATCTTGGTTGTTGATTGAGCGTGTTCACTGCTAAACAGGGTTTTATGTTATGATTCTAAGTGAGGGGACTTCGAAGTTTCATTAGAACTATCATTTATGAATGTTTATTAATTGAATTGAATTGAATTTGGGTTAATAAGCAGGATAAAGAGGATAATTTTATAGTACCTATAAAGGAAGATCATATCGGGTTAGATTCCAGACATGGGAAATAATTGATGCTGATAGTACTTAGAAAGGGGGTGAAATTACGTCTTTTGCTCTGAGGTTATTCACACGTGTTACATGCATATTTACTTATGTCTATAGAGTAGATTTGCATGGTTTAGTGATGCGTCCATAATCCACAAGGTAGAGTTGGTCTGTACTTGAGAGGAAAGTTAAGTAATAAAACTGGATTACCTTAGAGCTACCTATTCTCCTACTTGATCCACTTTCGTATTCTTCCAGTGATATTTTATTTTATTTGTTATTTAATAATTCTACTTAGTAGTTTAATAATTAAATTCAAACTTTATTGTCTTGTCTTAATTAATTTAGTAAATAATTGAATTGATAATACGCCGTCCTTTGGGTTCGATATTTAACTTGATTGCGTATCTAAGCTACAACAACGTCCTTCATACTTGGAGATTAATTGTGTGTTGAGAAACGCTCATCAAGTTTTTGGCACCGTTTCCAAGGACGGCTGTTATTATTGATTTTATTATTTCTAGTTGATAAAGACTTCATTTTGTGATTATTTATTTCTATCTAACCTTGAATTTTTTTAGGTACTTGTGCAATAGGAAAAAGGTGAGGAAGGAAAGAAAGGAAAAATACATTGAGCTAAACATGGCCGGAGCAAGGCAGAATTCGAATAATATTGTCGTACGTGATATTTTCAAGTACAATGGTATTGACAACATGGGTTTGATAGGAGCAAGAGGGAAGATGATGATTTTGAGATACATCCCGCTCTTATCAACATGGTGGAAAAGAATCTCTTTTCTTGAGGTTCATTTGAAGATCCATATCAGTATCTCAGAAGATTCTTTGGTTATGCAAACACTCAGAAGGATGTTGGAGCTAATGATAATGCTAGGCAGATCGCCCTATTCAATTTCTCTTTGATTGATAGGCAGAAGCTTGGTATGAGACTCTTGATGCCACAGATTACACTACATGGGACCAACTACATCAGAAGTTCTTGGAGAGATACATGCCACCCTCAAGGATCTTAAGAATGAGGCAAGAGATCACCCAATTTGTTATGAATCAGGGTGAGAAATTCCATGAGGCGTGGGACAGGTTTAAAAATATGCTCAGATGGTGCCCACTGTATGGGATACATAAGGCTGAGTACATAAGCATCTTCTACTATGGAATGGATTGTGAGTCGCGTGTTTTTATTGATGCATCATCAGGAGGAGCATTGTTGTCTAAGACAACACTTGAAGCAGAAAAGTTATTTGAAGACATCTCTATGAATTCACGTGACTAGCCTACGAAAAGAGTAAGAGGATCATATGTACTTGGCAAGGTAGCACAGGTTGAACATCAAGTGGTATGGCCTAAAAGGGATGATGAGATCATTTCTAGTTTAGCTAACATCAATAAGCTACTGATTAGCCATAACTTGTAGTCGGGTTGACCAATTCAAGAATTTATCGAACCACAAGGAGGAAGGCACTATGGTCTAAGCGATCTCGTGTTCGTCATAATATTATAGAGATGATAAAAAAGAGAGATAATCAAGAAATGACAACAAAATAAATGAATAGATGAATGGAAGATGGATGAATGAGCCAAGTAGATAGAGATGAGACTAGCAATACTTAAAGCATGGAAAATCTAGGTGTCATGCAATGAATTCATATGTGTCATGGGTGAAAGATTAAGGGCCAACACTAAGTTCACCTAAACTCCCTCTCGGAATGAATAGGATATGGAATAATGCTCAATGGATTGGTTCTCACTCAAACAATTCCAACTAGGTACTAAGCTTAAATGAGAGTCCCTTCATACGATTAATCAACCTCTCGATCTAATCAATCGGATGTCCTATCAAAGGGTTCTAAATTCCAAAGGATTTCTCAATCACTTTACAATTTATAATACACATGAAGTGTTTGATGAAATGATTCACTTAATTATCCTAAGCATATATTGATTTTTCAATCTAATCACATATCTAGAACAACTAAACACACAAATCAACAAAACAAATCAAGCAATTAATAATCAATGATAGAAAAATAATTAACCCATTCAACATAATCATTCAATTGCAAAATACCTAAAATTATCTAATATAATTCATATTTCTAATCTCACAAAGGAGATTAGCCTCTCATAGTCACGAGGAAATTAACATAGACAATAAACTCCTTACAAACCATAATAAATAATAAAGTTTCAATACAAAAGTTGGATGAAAACTCCCTTGGATGGATCCAATGGTGATCTTCTTCTCCCCTTTGCAATTCTCCTCTTCCCCTTGCTTCTCTAGCTAAATGGATGAAGGATTTGATGGTTGGATGATGATAGATGGAAAAGATGAAGAATGGATGAAGGTGAAGGTGTAAAATGGAGGAAATGATGTGTGAGGTAGGTGTAAGGGTGAAAACCCTCGACCAAAACTGATCTAAAATTGAAGTATTGGGTATTTATACCCTTTGGGAAGCTTATAGAAGGATTCTGATTTTTTTTTCAGAATTTCACACCACACGAGTCGTGCTCTGTAATACGGCCATAAGGTGGCCGTGTTGGGTCAATTGATGCTACCACACGACCACTCCTTACAGGCCCGTGTTGGCTACATGGGTCATGTGCTGCGACACGACTCGTGCACCCGACACGGCCAGTCGTGTTGCTGCTGCCCTATTTTCTTCACTCTTATAGCTTGTTCTCCCTCGTTTCAACTCTGAATTGAGATCTGCTTTTCCTATATCTTCCTTATCATGTCTAGCATCCATTTTAATAAAACACAAAATACAACAAAATAATACACAAATACAGATAAAATAATATGAAAATACACAATAAAAGTCACTAAAATCTAGGTGAAAATATCACTCATCAGCTACTAGAGTCCTAGTAGAAGCAGATTACAGAGTTGATACAAAGAGGGCCTAGTATCCAGCAGCAAGTGAAAAGTGTTGAAGATACATTCAATCGATACATGGCAAGGAACGATACAAGGGTTGACTGCATCGAGGCTACTATGAATGCTAAGCATGTAGATTTATCTAAGCAGTTGAAGGACCTTACTTTGATGATGGGGCAGATGGCTGGGAACGTGAATCAATTGACACAAACATTGGAGAAAAAAATATTCACATCTCAAAGTATTACAAACCCAAAAGAGTGTAAAGCCATCACGTAAAGGTCGGGAACATAGTATGACAGACCGATGATGCCAGAATGAATTTTGAAGCTCCAAGAGCTCTATTCGACCAGGGTTTGACTAAGACAACTGCTCAAACCACATCACCTAAGTCTAACCCAGCACCTGGGAATCCTCCGGAGTGTCTAGATGGCCGGTTCGACCAACACCATACTGGTTCTACCAACACTTGAGGTCAAAACGAGGTCGAACCAGCCTGTACAGAATTCTCAGAAGTCGTGTTCGACCAACACAGTCATGGTTCGACCAACCATGACCAACCCTATTGGTCGAACCACGATTGAACCAGTCTGTCCACGATACTCTATTTTTTCTAAAGTCAGGTTCAACCATGACAGCTCTGGTTAGACCAAACCCCTTGGTCGAACCACAGTCGAATCGACCTGTACGAGAGATGTTGAATTTTCTGAAGACTTGTTCGACCGCGACCTTCATGGTTCGACCAACCCTGTTGGTCGAACCATGGTTGATCCGACCTGTCCATGAAAGAACACACTGTTTGAGGCCCGATTCGACCACTATACACCTGGTTCGACCAGCACTTATGGTCGAACTGTGGTCGAACCATCTCGTCCCGTACCATTTTTCACACAAAACATCTTATCTCATTTTCAGATTACTCCAATGTCATCCCAAGGTCAGAATACTGAGCTTATTGTGGAAAAGAAATGGGAAAGAGCAAAGAGGTTGAGAGCCGAGAAGCTTAGTTTGCAGATGAATAATGAAGATGTGGTTATCTCTCTTGATAAAGCAATGATAATGCCCATGGAGACTCAATCATGTAAGAGCATAGATGTGATTTCTAACTTGTTTTATCTTGATTTTACTAAGAAGTATGATTCTGAATTTGAATGGAAGATTGACAAGGAGGTGTTTAGGCAGCCATGGGAGGAAGAAAATTCCAAGGATCATATTTTTGTGACTAAGAAAGGTGAGGTGCTGAGTGTAGAGAAGAAGAGGGAAAGAAAATACTTAAAGGTGAGGATGCGAGAAGATCGCCATCTGATCCTATAGTTCAAAAAGCAGTGTTCCGTCATGACTCTCTGACGTTAAATATGAGCGCCTGTTGGGGGCTTGTCCCTTCTGTTTTATTGCTTTATTATTTCTTTCGTTTGAGTGAGGAGTTATTATATTTGAGGTGCTCACGCTTTGGTAATTATATCTCTTTTCAAACTTATTTTCGACTTACATTTTTACTAAGTTTGGGGTGTGTGAAGTACTTACCTCATTTTATGAGCACTAAGGGTATACTTTTCTCTTTCGTTGGTTGTTTGTTTGTTAGGGAGTTGATTTTTTGCTGCATATTAATATCTTCATTAGTATTGGTATGTCGATTTTTTGCAACTTACCTAATGTTTCGTGTGTTGTTTATGTGTGTTCCCTAGTGTTGGTGGTAAGTTTTTATTTTTCATCTTTTTTATTTATTTTTGGTATCTCCTATTTTATTATTGATGAATCAAGTGATGATAAAGTGTGTTTGAGATTTGATGATAGAAAAAGGTAAAAGAGGGGAAAGATGAATTCTACGCTGAGGCTTTGACCTGATCGAGTTGAACAACTCGAGGAGCTCGTGAACGTTTTGGAGAATATATCAGGTGCCCTCGTTTCCATATTCTAATTTTTATGTGTACTTTTAATTCATGGGAGTTGAAGGATTGAGTTTTTGGTTGTGGTGATCCACATGAGCTTATATTTTTAAATTGTGCCTAAAATTCATATACTCTTGAAATTGATGAAGGAAATGTACTTTAGTTATACTGTGGTATGAATTTCTATGTGTATGGTGTGAGTTTTCTCTACACAAAAAATTAATCTCCAAGTATGAAGGATATCAATTGTAGTTTTGATAGGCAACCAAGTGCTTATCGAACCCAAGGGACGGATTATTATTAATTTAATTAAGTTCTAAGTTATTAAGACTATCAAGGGAATATAGCTGTGGATATTAAGTAACTAAGCAAAAAATAATTAAAATAGTAAATAAAGTAAACAAGAAATAGAGATAATACGACTGTGATCAAGTGAGAAAGTAGGTAGTTCTTCAGGTCATCTAGTTTTACTTATTAATTTCCTTTCCATGTGTTGATGTCCAACTCTGCCTTGTGGTCTATGGACGCATCACTAAACCATGCAAGTTCACTCTATAGACACAAGTAAACAAGCGTATAACACATGTGAGTATCCTCAGAGCAAGAGATACAATTCACCCCCATTTCTAGGTACTATCAGTACCAATTATTTCCCCGTGCACTTAGTACTCTAATCCGATATGATCTTCCTTTATAGATACTATGAAGTTATACTCTTTATCTTACTTATGAACCCGAATAATATTTAATTAACAAGTATTTATATAAGATAGTTTCTAATAAGACTTCGGAATCCCTTCACTTAGAATTATAATATGTAATCCTGTTCAGCAGTGAATGAACTCAATCAATAACCAAGATATGTATTCAGACTCTACATAACAATTAATGATGCACAAAATGGCTGTGAGTATGAATTTAAAGAGCATAGTCTTATATAAAAAACCACAAGTAGTGTTGTACAAAGTTTACACTCGAAAATTCAATTAACTCATAAAACCTTCATAACCCTAGAACTACTAAAGCGGTTCTAGCCCATGATTGATATAGGAACAATCATGGTGGTTAGTAGGATCTTACCCATAGGCTTGAAAATTATAAGATAAATTAAGTAGCAAAGTAAACCTTAGATGCGGGCGCCGCCGCGACTCTCTCCGTCTTGAATCTTCACTTGGTTCTCACTTGGTTCGACAGACGAACCTCTCTTCACAGCTCCGTATGTTGGAGTTAGGGTTTAGATGTGGTGTAGGATGGATGTGGAATCTAACTCCCTTATTGATGTGATCTACATCCCATTTTATATTTGTAAAGGACTCCTCATAGACCTTTGATGGGCTTTTACTTGAGGCACACGTCAAATTTGGTAAAAGACACCCGATATTACCAAAAATATCATCAGCGACATTCTGTTCGACCAAACCTCCTCTGGTTGAGCAAAGCCCTCCTGGTCGAGCAAAGCTCTCCTGGTCGAACGTTGGTCGAGCAAGCTCTCTGTAAGTTTTTGCACATTTTGTTCAACCAACCTCCTCTTGTTCGACCAAGACGATGCTGGTCGAATGGACTCTCTTGGTCGAGCAAACTCTCTGTAAGTTTCTAGGTATTTTGCTTGACTTGGTTCCCTTGTTCGACCAAACTGATTATGATCGAACAAGCCTTCGAGGTCGAACAACCTTCGAAAAATACCTCAAAAATCGTGTCTTCTAATTTTGAGCCCTTAAGACCTATTTTTATGTATAAATATACTTAAAAAGCCTCAGTAGCCCCTGATTCATGGATTTTCTAAAAACAACCCGATTTATCTTGATAATAGACGTAATCGTACCCGATTCCACACAAATCCGAGCCCAAAATACGTGAATTTATACTCTTATCAAACCTCCAAACTTACATGTTGCTCGTTGGCAACGAATTCAAAACAAAGGAAAGAGAGTGTCATTCACAAGATCCTTATAACAAGTACAACCTATTCTAACAAATGCAATTGTATCAAATCAAAACATGAAATCTATCATACTCTTAATTCATGCAAAAACATCAATTAATCACAATACTTCTATGAGTGCTAAGTCATCTAGCTCACGGGTAAGTGTTTGCTCTCTCTCTCAAGTGTAAAAGATGTACACTTTACGGGTTAGTATATAAACTCAAATTCAATTCATATACTCATGTAACCATAAGCTTGACAAGGGTCTCAAAAATTCATCTATAACCGCTTCAATACTAGGATCACAAAGGACTTGTCTTATGGGTTGTAATGTTGGCTCTTTGGTAAAGGTGGGAGAATTTAGGTAAAAATGACTAATTCACTAGTAGAGAATTACCTTGGAGTTTTGCTTTTCGTCAAACAACTTAATTTCCTTGCTCCATCATCATTCTCATGATCCTTGCGATTCATCGGCACCTTTCTTTCTTTGGAATTAATATCTTCTTCTTCAAAGTCCACGGGTTCCAATTTCGGGCACTACCCTTCAAAGCAATCGGGGTACCAATTTCAGGCACTACCCCTAACAAGATTCAACCCATTCTTTTGACTCTTCACTTAGCAAAGTTTATTTTTCCTCTTTGATTTCATCACTTAACTCATTATTCACCTTGATTTTCTACTAGTAAATAGGGTATTTTAGGCTAAAGTAAAGGAAATAAAGGTTTTTATCACTGGCTTGCCAAAGAAAAAAAAGCTTTTAATAGCTCAACAGGGCTTCCAATGATAATCATAAAACAAGGTAGGAAAAATTTGGCTAAATGGCTCAATCATCAATAATGGCCTAAGATTATTTCCTAGTATCTATCAATCATAAATTTTAAACAAGACTCTAAGTCAAGTTCTAGAATACGAGTATACAAACGACTCTCAAGAATAAACCGTCATGCTCATAGCATGACCAATAGGCTCAAATCCTCACATGGGTAATAGAATCCTAAGCACTCTTCGAAGCATGCAATCAACATCAATCTTTTCATCAATTACAAGTAAAAATATGACATGCTCATCATTAACAAACCAACATGCGTCAAAACCAGTGTACATGCATCTCCCAAATATCATCAACACTAATCAATCCAAAGTAAATCAATGTATCCATCTTCTATCAATCAAACACCAAACATCATCATCAATATCAAATACAAACCACCCACTCATGAATCACTCAAATAACACACCCTAACCATACCACCATCAAATCTCAACCTGTAAAGTGAAAAAGAGAAGGGGGATCAAATGAAACAGACAAAGAGAAAAACCTGGCACAACTACTCCTCGGGAGCATCATCATCATCATCGCTCTCATCTATGCGCCATAGGTAAAAATCTCTATATAACTGATACACTTTCCTATCAATCTCTCGGCTGCTAGCCTACACCTCTCCAATCCTTCTATCCATATCCTCATACCTCAGGTTAAGCACAACATAGTTCGCGTTTGCCAATGCCAGTTGCCTATTTGTCTCCTGCTGGTTCGCATTGAGAGTAGCAAAGTGCTCATTCATTAATCGGAATTGCTCCCGATAGAACTGATCTTGAGCTACCTAAAAATCCTACTGCTGCTGTGGCGGTGGATAAAAAAACTCATGCTTCTATGGCTGTGGTGGCTGCATCGGAGGCAAATCCATCTCCAGATATACGAATACTGGTGGTGGCAGCTGATTTTCCTCTTCGAAGTCCGCTGGATCTCCTACCATGATCATGTCCTCATCAATGAGGATTCCCTGCAAATGCATATCGGCAAGAAGTCTACAATCTCTTTCCTCCAAACAAGTCCTCGAAATCGTCCTGTGCTCCGAGGTATCCATCAACAAGTCACTGTTGATCTAAATTGTAGTACGATCAACAATGGACAGTGGAAATCTAAATGAAATAGGATTCTTGCCACGGATGAACATCCAAGTGTCGTCCATCCGCTGAATCAACCCCATCCTCACACATGCCATTAGGATCAAGTCTGGATCCCCTCGAATCGGTCGATGCCTACTCAAATCAACCCGGTAATACTCGGCTATCAAAGTAATGAGTCCTTCAATGTTCACATGCTGAAATCCGTGGGTAGTGAACTTATGCAGCTACTGGAAAAAGTAAGTCGCCACATTAAATCGGATTCCATTAAGCATACACCACAACACATATAGATCTCCCCTCGGAATGCAACTCTCCTCGGATCGAGCAAACAAAGTGTTACTCAGAATCCGGTCCATATAAGCAATCACGGGGTTGCGGATGAAAGCAACCTTGGAAGCATTCGAATTATATCTTCATTGCCTCCCCGAGATAAACCTCCAAAACTTATCAGGTCTAAAATCATCGTGTTTCACATCAGTCACAATCTCACAGCCGATCAACTCATTAAACTCATGGGCATGCATTAACTGCTCTTGCCCACCAATCTGCATCCGAATAGCATATGGAAGATAGCGATCTCCACGATCAATACTCAACGAACATAAAACCTCAGCAGTTATATGGAAATACATCCCCCTCTTCATCTCCATAAATCTGGTTATCCCTACTCGATTGAACATCCAACAAATATCGTTGATGATGTTCATTGCCACCATAGCTTCATCATTTTGATAGTGAGTCCTCGTGTCTTGCTTGCAATAGCTGCTCACATCTCCTTCTTCTCCTCCTAATTAATAATCCTAATGCCGTAATCAGAAGGTCTCTTCTTATCTAATTTTAGCTTCTTAGCACCATCACCCTTCCTAGGAGATTTGGTCTCCTTCCTCTTTGACGATGAGATAATCTCTTTTTCTACAAAAGTTATACTTCAATACATAACAAGAAGATATAAAGCAAGTATGCCAATCCTAAGACTAACATGAATCCTACTCAAGACTTCAAACTCATGTTCCATTCCGCTCTCAACTTCAAGTGCTTATCATCATAGCAACTATAATTCAACACCTTTAATCAAGAATAATTAGAATACTAGTCTTAAAAATACTTCACACGAACATGCTCTCCAATTTCAACATACTTCAACAAAACAAAAAAAACATGTTCGTCTTCCTCATTCAATCAAACACCATCCATACTTCAATTAATGTGCCCAAACATACAATTCAAAATTAACCTCAAGCCCATATAATATGCAACATTAATTTCACAAGATTTCAACATCCCAACATAAATTGAAAACATCTCAATTCAAGTGAAATTCAAGCAAGAACACCAAAAATTCAATCATTCAATCCACAAAAACATGCTTCAATCAACTTACCCAATATTCCTAAGAACAATCTCATCAATTCTCGGGTATAGAAGTTCAAAAACCTACCTTTGTTAGCCATGGTATGCGTGCAAAGAACGGTGGTGAATTTCCAAAAATTTGAGTAGAATAGCCCCAATTCGGACTTGAATCCTCCAAATTTTGGATGTGGAAGTGGGTGGAAGAGTGGATTAAAGTGTGGGAAAGAGTTTGAGAAGGAGAACTTACGGTTCAAATCTGTTGCTCGAGCGAAGGTGATGGGAGGTGGTCGAACAAAAAGAGAAATGGACCTTTAAATCTGAATTTTGACTCCCGTTCGACTTGAACAACTTTGTCGAGCAAGGGTTTTTGGTTGAACAACTCAGATTTGTACTAAAATATGACCTTGTTCGATCTTCGTTCGACTTATATTTCTTGGCAGAACAACTGCTTAAGGTCGAACAATATGAGGAATCAACTCTCTATTCTCCCCTGCTCCGTTCGACCTCCCTTCAACTGAAGAATATGGTCGAACAAAAGGTGCTGGTCTAAAGGACTCACTGTAAGTTTTTGGACATTTTGTTCGACCAGCGTTCAACTTAACAATCTTGGTCGAACAACACGCTTAGGCCGAACGAAGCTTCTGTAAGTTTGTGTTCATTTTGTTTGACCAGCGTTCGGCCAAAACCTTTGGTCAAACAGCGGCATCCTAGTCGAACAACTTACTGATCTTTTGAAACTTCATACTTTTTTCGTCTTTTCCTGCAACACTTAAACTATAGGGCAACAACAAGTATCAAGATAACCAAAACTTAAGTTAGAGAACCACTTTTAGACTAAATAAAACCATGTATAACTCCATATATGACACATGAAACACAAAACACAACTAAATATTAGGCAAATTGTAAAAAAATTGACACATTAAAATCAGTTAAAGTTTTAATATGCCACAAAAAATCAACTCCCATAACAAACATTACAAAGAAAAGATTATATTCTTAGTGCTTTGATGAGGTAAGTACATCACACCTCCCCGAACTTAGTAGAAACTATAGTCGAAACATAACAAAGAGATGTAATTTCTGATTAGTAAGCACGTCATTTATAAAAATTTCTTATTCACACTAATGAAATGAAGCATTAAAACGGGAAGAAAAGACCCCAACAAGCGCTTTGTTTAACGTCGGAGAGTCACAATGGTACTTATTTAGTGCAAGGTATCCTCAAAGATGATGCAAGCATCATCGGGCGACTTGTAATGCTTCAATCGATGCTCATTCGCCGCTACGATGTCTCCATCCTTGTTAATGAGTTCAAAACTCCCCCCTCCACAGGCTCTATGGATAATGAACAGTCCCATCCACTTCAATTTCAATTTTCCTGCAAAAAGCTTCAAATGAGAGTTAAAAGTAATACCTCATCACCTTGTTTGAACTCTTTGTAGGAGATCTTCGAATCATGCCATTTCTTCATTCTTTCTTTGTAGATCTCCGAATTCTTGAAAGCTCGATTTCTAAACTCATCCAATTGATTGATATTAGTCATCCTCAACTCCTTTTGATCCTTAAAAGATAAGTTCAAGCTTCTCAATGCCCAAAAAGCTCTATGCTGAATCTCTATGGGTAAGTGGCATGGCTTTCTATAGACTATTTAATACGGTGACATGTCAAGCCCCGTCTTGTAAGTTGTTCAGAACTCCCAAAACGCATCATCGAGCTTCATAGCCCAATCCTTCCTTTTAGTTCTGACTACTTTCTCCAGAATCTACTTCACTTGTCGGTTGGAGACCTCTGCTTGCCCATTCGCTTGAGGGTGATAGGGTGTAGTAACCCTATGCTTAACACCATAATCCTTGAGAACTTTTTCAAGCAACTTATTGACGAAGTGTGACCCTTCATCACTCACTAGTGCTCTAGGAACTCCATAGCGAGCAAAGATATATTTCTTCAAGAAGGACAAAACAGTCCTTGAATCATTCACATGATTGGGAAAGGCTTCCACCCACTTAGAAACATAATCCACTGCTATTAGGATGTAGAGAAATCCATTAGATAGGGAAATGGTCCCATAAAATCGATCCCCCATACATCGAAGATCTCAACAACAATGCTCGACTGAAGTGGCATCTCATCTCTTCTACTTATGTTTCCTATCTTTTGACATCTATCGCATGTCGCCACATAGGACTCACAGTTTTTAAACAAAGTCAGCCAATAAAGAGAAGATCGAAGTACATTAGCTGTCGTCTTTTGAGCTCCAAAGTACCCCCCGTTAGGGTGTGCCAAGAACACTCTCCATTTTCATCTCAAGCACACACCTACGGACTATGGAATCCATACAAATCTTGTAGACAAATAGATCATACCATATGAAAGTCTCAACATCTCTCTTAAACTTAGCCAGTTGATACCTATTG
The DNA here is from genome assembly GCA_023678885.1 of Pogostemon cablin. Classification (NCBI taxonomy): domain Eukaryota; kingdom Viridiplantae; phylum Streptophyta; class Magnoliopsida; order Lamiales; family Lamiaceae; genus Pogostemon; species Pogostemon cablin. The sequence continues at coordinate 21,541,508 of CM042981.1, forward strand.
AGATCTTTCGGAATTTCACCCACGGAAATGTAGTTGACATAATCCGCATACCATGGATCCATTCCTTGGGCAGCGACCACACACGCTCTTTTAGCCCCTTCAACAAACACGGTCATGATCTTCTCATCAGGGAACAACTCGTCTATGTAATCAAAAGAATCATCAGCACACACCCTGTGTCTCCAACCTTGATAGGTGATCCGCCTGATGAGTGATATTTTCACTTAGATTTTAGTGTCTTTTATGTATATTTTTGTGTATTTTTATCTGTATTCAAGTGCTTTTTGGTGGAGTTATGTGTTTTTATGGAATTGAGTGTGAATGAACAAAATCATATGTAAAACAGATGAAAAAGGAGCAAAAAAATAGAGACGGAAGATGAAACGAAGAAGAAAAAACAGGGTAGCAGCAACACAGCTACCCGTGTCAGGCAACGCATTGTGTTGCAGCACACACCCTGTGTCGCCAACAAGGACCTATAAGAAAAAGCCGTGTGGGGACATCAATTCATCCAACACGGCCACCCACTGGCCGTGCGTCAACACATGACTCGTGTGCTATCTTGAGTGAAAGTTGACCGATAAATCCAGACACGACTCGACTCGTACTAAAACACACGAGTCGTGTCGGTGCCAGAACGAGATATTTTTCACACATCTTCTAGAAGGTCTCCAAGGGGTATATATATCAATTCATTCAATATTTTGAGGAGGAGAGAATCAGAAATTTAGCTGCTCACACACCTCACATACTAATTCCTTCATTTTACACCATACCCTTCATCAAATTCATCCATCTAATCACTCCATCATCATCTCACCATAACGTCTCCATCAAAATCAAGTGAAGAAGCAAGGAAGAGTGGGTGATCACCAAGGGAGTTTTCATTCCAATTTTGTGTTAATCCTATAGTATACCATGATTTGTAAGGTTTCTAATGTCTATGTTAAGGATCTTATGAGGATTGTAGGCTAATCTCCCTTATGAGGTTAGCAACATGAAAGTTGTTGGATAATTTGTGGATCTATGTAATTAAATTCATATGTTGATTGGGATATTAGATTTTCTATCATTGACGCTTAATATCTTGAGATCTATGATGTTGTGTGTGTTTGATTGTTCTAAATATATGATTAGATTGAGAGATCAATTATATGCTTAGGATAGTTGAGTGAATCATTTCATCAAACACCTCATGTTCATTATAAATTGTAAAGAGATTGAGAAATCCTTTAGAATTTAGAACCTATTGATAGAACATGTGATTACTTAGATTAAGAAGTCAATTAATTATATGAAGGGTCTCTTTAATTGAACTCAGTACCTAGTGGGAATAGTTTAATTGAGAACCAACCTTTAAGCTCTTTTGAGATTGTGAAAATGATCTACATCCTATACATTTCGAGAAGAAGTGTAGGTAATATATGTGCTGGCCCTTAATCTTAACCCTTGATACATATAAGTTTAATACATGAATCCTTGAATTACCACTTCATTAGTGTTATTAATCTCACTTTTACTAAACTTGGAAAACCACTCATCTTTTACTATTTTATTTGCTACCATTACTTGCTTTAGTAATTGTTATTTACTTGTGTTTTAAAAACCAATCATTGATGTTTCGTCTCTATAAAATTGCGATAAACGTGATCTTGCTTAAGCTCTAGCACCGACCTCCCCGTGGTTCGATAAATTCTTAAATTGATCAACCCGACTACAAGTCATGGCTAATCAAATGGCGCTGTTGCCGGGGAGGCAACGGTTGCTAGTAGCTTGTAGAAGGATCATTTTGAGTAATCTTACTAGAGACATTTTTATTTTTTTGTTACTTGTATTTGCTTTTGAAAACCTTGTTCTAACTTCTTTTGCTTTGAAGGTGTATGCAAACAAGATCCAAGGGAAAACAAGTAGAACCTATTGATTGGGAGATTGAACATACTTTAAGAAGAAGGAGAAATGAGAACAAAACCAAAAATAGTGAGTTAATAGAGAATTTCCAAGAAGATAATCGTGTGGAGATAGAGCATGATGGTGAAGGAGGACAACATGTGAATGTGCAAGACAACGCACGAGCACCCCAAGTCAATGATAATCCTCCTCAACAAGCTCATTAAAATTTTAGAGCTAGAAACAATCAAGCTTTGCTTCAGCAAGTAGTGCAACAAGTTCTAAGGCAACAAGGCTTTCAACAAGCTTGTGCTACTCCACAACAAGCTTATGTACCACCACCACCACCTCTAGTGCAACATGGAATGCAAAATGATCAAAGAGTGATTTGGGATTTCTTTATGCCGAGGGCCGTGCCACACATGATGGCTCCATCAATCAACGCCAACAACTTTGAAATTAAAGCGGGCTTGATTTCTATGGTGAGAGAGCAATGGTTTAGTGGAACCCCGAATGAAGATCCTAATACTCACCTAGCCCAATTTGTGGAGATTGACAACACCATGAAGATGAATGGGGTGAGTGAGAATTGTATAAGGATGAGGTTGTTTCCATTTTCATTGAAGGATAGAGCTCGATCATGGCTATCTACCCTTACCCCGGGTACGTGCAACACTTGGGATGAGCTTTTGAACAAATACTTCCCACCTTCTAAGACGCTTCAAATGAAGAGCTTGATCACTCAATTCAAGCAAATGCCTTAAGAGAGTTTTTATAAAGCTTGAGAAAGGTTTAAGGATATGCTACGCAAGTGTCCACAACATGGTTTCCTAAAAAATCAACAAGTCGGATTTTTCTATCAAGGCTTGGTGAATGGTCAAAGGGTACTTGTTGATGCTTCCGTGGGTAGATCCGTACTTGATGTAACTTCGAAAAGGGCTATAAAAATATTTGAATAAATTTCTATGAATGTTTATCAATGGCCATCGGAGAGAGTGAGTGGATGCTATGGATTTGAGAGTTTCGATCAAGGGCAACAATATAGTGTGAAGAGTGTAAGTGTGGATCAAAGTACGCCAAGCATAGAAAAGATAGTGGAGGAGGTCATGACACAAATGAGCTTGAACCAATGTGTTAATAATCAAGGAACTAATATGGTTGAGGGGCTACAAGTCGATCAAGGTATGCTACCTCCGAATATTATGAGTGAAGAACAATGGGCCAACTCAATGCCACGAGTGGAAGATGTGCAATACATGCAATGAAGAAATTACCAAGGGAATTATCAAAATAATTACCAAGGTAATTTCAACCAAAGTCAAGGGAACTATCCACCAAGGCAAGGAGGCTTTAATTGTCAAAGTAGTGGAAGCTCATACCCACAACAACAACAAAGGCAAGGTAACTTTTCATACTCTAATCCGAGCAATGCGGTTGCGTATCCTCCAAGTTATCAATCGGGGGCTAAGGCACCAAACAACGAGGGACGAGCATCGATTGATGAGCTATTTGAACAATTATTTGCATCAAACAAAGCTCGAGAGGCATCGGACAATGCTCGAGATGAAGCATTGAAAAAAGCCGAAGAAGCAAATGAAAAGAGGCTCAAAGCTTTGGAGTATAATGTGGGACACATTACAAGTACCTTGAGTGCTCAACAAAAAAGGGAAGTTTCCGGTTACAACCGAGGTTATTCCAAAAGCTCAATATTTGTTTATTGAAATAGAAGAGGAACGAAAGGTTGAAGAGGAGTTGGTGGAATGCAATGTTGTTGGAGAAATCAAAGAAGTAAGTAAGAAAGAAGAGAAGGGGCCTAAATGGATACCTAAGTGGAAAAGGGTGCAAGAGGAAAAGAAAGTGGAGGAGAAGGCCAAAGAAGAGGAGTACAAACGTGATTATTGAGGTATTCCGATCACTCCATTCCCTATTCTATATCCACAAATGTTTGTAAAGGAGGAGAAGAAAAAGGAGTTTGAGGAATATATGAAGAATCTTAAGAAGAAGTATGAGGAGAAAAAGAAAGAAGAGTCATCTAAAACAAGTGAGTCAATGCAAAAAGCCTACAATGGTTGGTGATCCGGGGAAGTTCATCATTCCTTGTGATTTTGAAGGGAAGAACACTCTTGAAGCATTGTGTGACTTGGGGGCAAGCGTCAACGTGATGTCTCATGCCACGTTCAAAGACCTTGAAATTGGAGAGCTAAAGCCTACTACTATCCATCTTGAAGCAGTAAATGGAGAAGTTGTGAAGCCATTAGGGATTGTTGAAGATGTTGAAGTGAAAGTGAAAGGGCTAGCTTTCCCTGTTGATTTCATGGTGTTGGAGTGATGACGGAACCTCAAGTTCCACTCATTTTGAAAAGGCCATTTCTAGCTACCGGAAGAGCAAAGATTGATGTTGGAAGAGAAGAGTTATCCTAAAGTTCAAAAGGAAAAAGTGCCACATTCTTGTACAACAAAGACAAAGGGGCAAAGTCTCATTTGAAGCCTCCGGATGATCTTATGGATCAAGACTCCATTCTCTTTGACAATTTAAATTCATTTCTTCATGATTATATGAAAATGTCAAATTCTAACTTATCTTCTTATGGTGTTGATAGGAAGAAAGCTCCGGACCTTGTTTGGAAAATTGACAAATGAGAAAGAGAAAGTCCACTAGAATCTCTTCTTGATGATGATTTTATGCTCATGAGCAAGAATGGTGAAGTGGAGCTTGTTGACAAGAAGAGGGCGAAACAAATGTTTAAAGTGAGGATGCGAGGAGAAAGTGGGACGGATCATCATTTGGTCCAATGATCATAAAATTTCGTCCAGCTTGAAGACGTTAAACTTACCGCTAAATGGGAGGCAACCCATTCTTTTTATATTTTGATTGTTTTGTTGTTTGTATTTTGGTCTTGTAGGTGGATTGAGCTCATGAGAAGAAAGCATATTGAAGAAAAGAGAAGTGCTTCATGGATTCGATTAGATATGTCACCACTTGTTGCAATCTTAATTCTCGACTCTTGTCTCGAGTTAAATTTGGGGGGCTAGTGCGTGGTGGACATAGCTCAAGTTGTTGGATGCGTTTACTTCTCCACACAAAGACCATCAATGGAAACTACAAGGGTAAGTCCCACCACTTTTTGCAAACTTAATTCTCACCTCTTAGTTCGATTTAAGTTTGGGGGGAGAGTACGTGGTGTGACTCACCATTTGAGTGTGCCTGATATGATGATGATAGGTTTAGGTCTTCTTATATTTTTGGGTCAATTTTAAAATTTTTCTCATGAGTTTGGTTGGATTTTGGCATGATTGGCTGTGTTGAAGTGCATGTGAATCCATATTTTAATGAAATGCTAATGGTGTTGTATGAGTTTTTGAGTATGAATGAAGGGTGTTGGAAGCACGAATGGAGCTTGGAGCGAACACTTTCCTTACCAAATGCCTATTGAGGGAGTACTCTACACCTTATCACTTCTAATTGATTTTGATTTGGATTGAATGGATTAGCATGCTACTTTATGTGTTATGTTTTTGGGAAGTTTACTTTTCAATCAAAGGTTGGGATGATTGGGAGCTTAATTGACATGGATGATATAGAATGTGTGCTTTATTATTAATGATGGTGATTTTTATTCTTGCATGTTATGTGTTTTTATTTTGTTTCGTATTTGTTGAGTCTTTATTTTATGTTTTGTGTGTTTTCTTATTTTTGTCTTGGTATGTTTGGTGATTTGTTTAGGGATGTCGTGAGTCATTTTGAATATGAAGTGATGATATATTGTGGTGATAAGTGATGACAAGTTATGATTAAGAATCTCTATACTTTCAAATTATGACATGTTTTATTTAACTTGTTCACTTTTTAGATGAATGTGGTGTAATAAGTTTCTCAAGGTCCAATCCATAAGTTTGTGAGAATTTGAGCCTCAAGCATGCATACATGGTGTTTCTTCATGAGTGGATCGATTGAGTGTTGATAAGCTAAAACTTGCTCAAGGACTAGAGGAACGAACTTGATTTGTGGAGATTAGTGAAATGATCTAAGGCCATCCTTGTTATCTAATTATCATTGCCATATATTTCCCTACCATGAACATCATCTCTAGTCAACCACTTTGAACCTTTAAGCCATTTTATTGTGAATTTAGCACATTACAAGCCTTGATTACCCACATGAGCCTTATATATTTACCCTTTGTGTGAGTGATTGAGGAGATGGTAGTTAGAAAGGTTTGATTAGAAAGCAAAATGAAGAAAGGAAATGGTAAATGATGGGCGTTTTCTCAACACGCAACTTTAATCCCCAAGTATGAAGGATATCAATTGTAGTTTCAAAGGTGACCAAGTTAAATATCAAATCCACGGGACAGATAAATATTACTTTCGTTATTTTCTAGCAATTACGACTATGTTGATAATTAGACTTGTAGGTTTGTAAGCTAAGTAATAATTAAAATAGCAAATAAATAACAAAAATAAGAAAATAGTAGTTGTGTTCAAATAAGATAATAGGTAGTTCATCAAGCCATCCAGTTTCATTCGTTAATTCATACTTTCATGCGTCGATGTCCAACTCTGCCTTGTGGTTTATGGACGCATCGCTAGACCATAGAAATCTATTCTATAGACACAAATAGATAAGCTTTTGACACGTGTGAGTATCCTCAGAGCAAGACGTATACTTTACCTCCCTTTTTAGGTACTATAAAGTTATACTCTTAATCCTACTTGTTAACCCGAATTCAATTCAATTAACAAACATTCATATAAGACGGTTCTAATAAAATATCAGAATCCCTTCACTTAGAATTATAACAATAAACCCTGCTCATTAGTGAACGAACTCAACCAATAATCATGTCATGCATTCAGACTCTACACAACGATAATTGATGCACAAAATAACTATGAGTATGGATTAAAAACGTGCAATCTTATATAAAATAAACCACAAGTAGTGTTGTACGGAGTATACACACGAAATACAAATTAACTCATGAAATCTTCATAACCCTAGAACTACCGAAGTGGCTCTAGCCCATGATTGATCTAAGAAAAATCATGGTTAGATGGACCAATCTTACTTGAACCTCCAGGGAAGCCTCTGTCACCGCCCTCTGGATGGATCACCAATCTCTTCTTGTCTCCTCTTATGATTCACCTTTTATACAAGTAATCACGTCTCTAGGGCTTGGAATGGGCTTTTCAAGAGATCCCACGCGTTCTGGCCTCGAAAATCCAAAAAAGGTAAGTTTCTGCGCTTTGGTTCGACCTCAGCAAACAGGTTGAACTATTGGCCACAGGTCGAACCACAGGTCGAACTCTGCTACTGGACACATTCTGTACTTGGTTTGACCTCTTGTACAGGTCGAACCCATCGGGTCTTTGGTCAAACCCCAGGTCGAACCCCACCACTGGATAATTTCCGCTCCTGGTTCGACCAACTGTCAGGTCAAACCCCAACGTCGTGGTCGAACCCATCTTCTCACGAACTGGTTCGACCATGGTTCGACCTGATGAACAGGCTGAACCCCTTGAGTCATGGTCGAACCCTCCTTCTACACTTTTTGCAACACTGGTTCAACCTGTAAGAGAGGTCGAACCCTCCTCCATCAGGTTGAACCCTACTCATTCCTTGGCGGTTCGCGTGGTCTCGACTTCGTCTCTTCGATTCTTGGCACTTCCACTCCGTTTTTGCTATGAAAACCACTTAAATAGCTCCACTAACACCTGATTCATGCTAATTCACAATATATATAGGTTTTCTGCCTATTTCCACCTCAAAACTCTCCAAAACTAGCACAAAACATGGTGTCAAACTTGTGAATTTACACACTCATCAAACCCCCAAACTTACATGTTGCTCGTCCCGAGGCAACCAAATCAAATCACAGGAGTCGTGTATAATTCACCAAGATCAAGTACAACACATCACACATGCAACTTCATTTAATCAAACAAGTATTAATTGCTTCATATATATCACTCATGCAAAACCAATCCAATCACACACCATTCGGAGTACTAAGTAATTTCGCTCACAAGATAAGTATTTATTCTCTTTCACTCAAGTGCGTGAGGCACTATATAGGTTAATATAAACACTCATATCAATCCATATTAAAGCGTAACCATAAGCTTGGCAAAAGTCTCAAAAATCAACTTATAATCAACTCTTCACTAGGATCACAAAGGACTTATTTTTGGGTTGTAATGTTGGCTCTTTGGAAAAAGGTAGGAAAATTTAGGTAAAGTGACTTAAGACACTAGTAGAGAGTTACCTTGGAGGTTCTCGATATCTTCTTCTTACAGCAAGTTCTCCTCCAATGTCGTCTCTTGAACTTGTAAAATTCCTAAATTTTCCTTCTTTTCATGGCATCAACATCATTTTTTTAAATAATTCGGGTACCGGTTTCAGGTACTCCCCTTCTTCTCATATATAGGCCTTCAGCTGCTAAGCTTCACACACCATGTATAAAAACAATCGTGGTACCAGTTTCGGGCACTACCCCTAAACAAGATTTAACCATATTCTTTTCATCCAACCATATTCTATCTTCCTTTTTCTTCTTGCACACTTACTCACCTCAACTCTCTCTACCAATGAATAGGTTAATCAAGGCTCAAGTAAAGGTTTATAAGGTTATTTACTTCGGCTACCAATGAAAAAGCTTTAACGGCTCAACGGGGCATCCAAAAGTTAATAAAATCATTAGGAAGGATAAAATTTAGCTAAGTAACTTAAGCACAAAATAATGGCCTAAGATCATGTTCTAGCAATTTATCAATCATAAGTCTCACACAAGACTCCAAGCCAAATTTTAGAATACGTTCATATGAATGATCCTCTCAAGAATAAAATAATCATGATCAAGCATGATTATCAAGCTCAAATCCTCACAAAGGTAATTAAAATCCTAAGTACTCCTCATAGCACATAATTAAGATCAATTTCACAAGAACTCAATATACTTATCAAATTATACATGCTTTTCATCAATAGAAATTGACACATGAACATATGAATGCACAAAAATCAATAAGCTTATACCAAAACAATCATACAAGATATCACTTATACATTCCACTCACGCATGAATCACAACCCAACCTATAAAGATAAAAAGATGAATAAGGAATCAAGATGAATCGGAGGAAACCAAAGAAAACCTGAAAAACTACTCCTCCGGAGCATCATCATCCTCATCATCATCATCCTCATCATCAAGCCTCCGCTCCACAATCCGGTGCAGATCACCGATGTCTCTATCCAAGTAATCAACTCGATCACCCAACCTACCAACTTTCTCATTCAAGGCTGCGTACCTTTCATTCAACGTAGCATAGTTGACGTTGGCGAGTACGAGCTGTCGGTTTATCTCCTACTGGCTAGCAACGATCGCGACCAGCTGCTCATGAATAAGGTGGAGCTGTTCCCGTGTATCATTCGGGACAGCCCACTGCTGCTGCGGTGCTGGCTCATGCTGATGTGCGTCGTGCTGCATCAGCATCTCCTCATCCTGCTGCTCCTCTAGATACTCCTCTTCTTCGGGCTGCTGTGGTGAATGGAACTCTCCTTGATCCACAATCTGCTGTAACTCCGCCATCCTACCATCCGCACACATCTGCGATACCGTCCTCTAATCACCACCCGACCTCACTGCCATGGATAAGGCATTGTGTCCAAGAGAATCCATCAACTTGTTCCTCGCCACCCGAATAGTTGTCAAGTTACTCACGTCGAAGGGAAACATGAAATCGAAGGGCATGAGTCCCCTCGAGAAGAACCAATCTCCATTTCTGAAGTGAGAAAATCCTCCCTTCATGCATGTAAACATCGCCAAATCGGGCTCTCCTCTAACTGGTATGATGCCGGTGAAATCCAAATTATAATGCTCAGCCACTATCGTCAGTAACCCTCCAATATTCACCTTTTGAAACCCAATGGTCCTGAATTGATGTAGCTGTGCAATAAAATAAGCTCCCACATTAAACTGTACCCCATTAAGCATACACCACAAGGCATAAAGCTCTCCTCTAAACACAACACTTCCCTCTGAGTGGGCGAACAACGTGTTGCTCAAGACACGATCCATGTACCTCAAAACCAGATTCTTTATTGAGGAAGCACGAGCCTGCCTAATTTTATAATCTCCAATCTCCCCTGTAATCTCTCTCCAAAATCTATTAGCGTTGAGCGCGCCATTCTCCAAATGAGAGATCCCCAAAGGCGTCTCAAACAGCTCATTAAAATCCTCAGACGTCCATCTCCTACTCACTCCACCAAGCTGAAACGTACACTGATACGGGTACCCAAGCGGGTCCTTCACCATCTCAAAGGAGCAGACTACTTCCGCTGTAACATGAAAATACGTCGGCCTCTTTAACTCCATAAACCTCCGGATACCCACTTGATCGAACATCCAGAAAATATCATTCCCGATTCTCATTATCCTCATCGCCTCATCATCTTGGTATCGAGTATGAGCTATCTTGTCCGAGACTTCTTCCCACTTTTCTTTAATCTCATCCCAGTTTTGCATTTGAATTTTGAAATTCTCGGGTAAACAATCTTGTAGCCTCAGCTTCCTTGTCACTGTGTCCACATTCGAAGGCCTGTCATTCCTCTTCTTCGATCTTGCTTCATCCGCCTTACCTTTCCCTTTACTTGATCCTTGTCCCTTTCCTGAAAACAACTAATTCAATACAACCAACAAGACAAGAACACAAGTATATGACTAGCATATCCTATACTCTACTCAAGACTTCAAGCATCCATGCTTAATCAACCCAACTATCATCTCAACATCACTTGCTTAATTAACATACTCAAAACATCTTCAATCACACTACCTTTAATCTTCAAATCATAAACAACAAGCATGCATCAACCAATTCAAGCTATTCAACAAGAATTTCAACAATTAAACTTCATGAACAACTCCAATTATCAACAATTCAAACCTAACTAACATGCTCATTCATCTAGATGCATCATATCCTTAATCAATCCACATAAAACTCAAGTTCTATCCATAATCAAGCAATCTCAAACTAATAAACATGAATTCATATGAATCAACTCAACAATATCCATTATCACCATGAATTTCAACCAAAATCATCATTAATCAACTTACCCACAACACATTTCTTGAAATAAACTTCAATCCTAAGGTAATTGAGTTAAAAAAAACATACCTTTAGTCTTGCCCATGGTTAACAATCGACAATTGGCACACAACACTCAAAATGCGCGACTGAACCCTAATTCGCGATGAAAATCGTCCAAATCCGTGCACAATTCAAAAATTAAGAGTGTAATGTTGTGTAATCGGTGCAAAATCAAGTGTAATTGACGAATTTGTGCAAGGGTGTTAAGGTTCGGGGAGGGTTCGAGGTTTGGTGAACAAAAAGAATGATCGAACCTTTCTAAAAATCTAACTTAAAACCCGTACCTGACTGGGTTCGACTTGCAAAACAGGTCGAACCTCAAGCGACGAGGTCGAACCTACCTTCTGGACAAACTTACCTTTTGGTTCGACCTAGGTTCAACCTGTTAGATAGGTCAAACCGCTCTTGTTTTGGTCGAACCTATCACCTGAAAAACAGAGTGTTCTGAACGAACTGGTTCGATCTCAGGTTCGACCTTCTGATCAGGTCGAACCATAACGGCTCAGGTCAAACCAGCATACTGTAAATTTTAAGTCACCGGGTTTAACCTGTTAGACAGGTCGAACCAACAATGATCAGGTCGAACCACCTCACTGGATGATTTTCTGCGTCGGTTCAACTTTCTCTGCTCGGTTCAACCTCCTGGCACTGGTCGAACCTACCCTGGCTTTGGTCGAACCACCCTTCTAAGCTTCCAAACTGATTGTTCTTCAATCCCTACACACTTCAAACTTCAATACCAATCATTAGGTACCAACTAGAGCACAACTTCATCAAAAATTGTTCCACAAAATATCATTCATGAGTAACTCCATAAAAGAAAACACAACCAAAACCCACTAAACATTAGGCAAGTTGTAAAAAATCATCACATCAAAATCAATTAAAATTTTAAATATGGCGCAAAAACCAACTCCCCTAATAAACATCACAAAGAAAAGATTATAATATCAGTGCTTATTGAGGTAAGTACATCACACCCCCCAAACTTAGTAGAAACCATAGGTGAAACTAAGTTTGCAAAGAGATTTAATTGCCGATAAGCAAGCACTTCAAACATAAAAATTTCTTACACACACGAATGAAATAAAACACTAAAACAGGAGGGAAAGCCCCCAACAGGCGCTCATGTTTAAAGTCGGAGAGTCACGACAGTACCAAATCAGATCAAGGTATCCACAAAGATGACACAAACATCATCCGGCGACTTGTAATGCTTCAAGTGATGTCCATTCGCCGCAAAAATGTCTGCATCCTTGTCAATGAGCTCAAAACTCCCCCCTCCTAAGACTCGATGAATCATGAATGGTCCCGTCCACTTAGACTTCAACTTGCCTGCAAAAAGCTTTAAACGAGAGTTAAAAAGTAATACCTCATCTCCTTACTTGAACTCCTTGTATGAGATCTTCGAATCATGCCACCTCTTAATCCTCTCCTTATAGATCTCTGAATTCTTGTACGTACGACTCCGAAACTCATCCAAAAGATTTATGTGAGTAATCCTCAACTCTTTCACATCCTTGAGAGTCAAGTTCAAGCTTCGCAAAGCCCAAAACGCTTTGTGTTGAATCTCTACAGATAAGTGGCACGGCTTTCCATAGATAATTTGATACGGAGACATATCTAACACCGTCTTGTACGCGATACGGAAACCCTACACGACATCATCGAGCTTCAAAGCCCAATCCTTCCTATTGGTTCCGACCACCTTCTCCAAAATCTGTTTGACTTGACGGTTAGAGACCTCCGCTTGCCCATTTACTTGAGGATGATAGGGTGTAGTAACCCTATGCTTAACACCATACCCTTTAAGCACCTTCTTAAGAAATTTATTTACGAAATGCGTACCTCCATCACTAACAAGTTCTCTAGGGACTCCAAAACGGGCAAAAATATGCTTCTTCAAGAAAGATATAACAGTTTTCGAATCATTCAAGCGAGTAAGAATTGCTTCCACCCACTTAGAAACATAATCCACCGCAAGTAGAATGTAGGAAATCCATTAGATGGGGGAAAAGGCCTCATAAAATCGATACCCCACACATCAAAAATCTCGACCACTATGCTTGGCTAAAGCAGCATCTCGTCTCTCCTACCGATGTTCGCCATGCGTTGACACCTATCGCAAGATGCCACATAGGTCTCACAATCCTTGAACAAGGTGGGCCAATAAAGAGCGGACTGAAGTACTTTGGCTGCTGTCTTTTGCGCGCCGAAGTGCCCCCCGTTAGGTTGTGCATGACAAAACTCGAGAACACTCTCAATCTCCATCTCGGGCACACACCTACGGATGATAGAATCCGTGCAAATTTTGTACACAAACGGATCATACCATATGAAGGTCTCAACATCCCTTTTGAATTTAGCAAGTTGATATCGGTTGAGATCCCTTGGAATTTCTCCCACAGCAATATAATACTAGTAACAAGAAAGTCAATACATACCTCGTTGGAGAGTCTGTCAAGCTCCGTAGTGGGATAAGTAAGAGACTCCATCAAACATGTCTCAAGAGGATCCTTTGACAGGATCAGAGACATGTCCTCCTTCACAATCTCCTCCACCACGTCAATACTATAACACTGCGACTCCATGGGCATCTTCATTGCTTTGTCCAAGTTGAAAAGAACTTCTTCTTTGTCTATCCGCAATCTAAGCTCTCCTTTCTGAACATCAATCATAGCTCTAGCAGTAGCAAGGAAAGGTCTCCCCAAGATTAAAGGGATATTATCCTTGTCTTCTTCCATCTCTAGCACAAGAAAGCCCACAGGAAAGACTAGCTTTTCCACTTTGACGAGAACGTCTTCAATTATAACTTTTAGAAACGTCATCGACCTGTCCGCCAATTGGAGAACCACTGTTGTAGGGGTTAACTCCCCCAAACCAAGCCTCTGAAAGATGGACAAAGGCATCAAATTGATGCTTGCCCCTAGATCGCACAAAGCTCGCAGTGCCGGCCCCTTTATGATCTCACATAGAATAGTAAAGCTCCCCGGATCCTTCATCTTTTGTGGTAGCTTCCTTTAGATGATTGAGCTGCAATTCTCAGATAAATTCACCGTTTCAATTTCGGTTAAGCTCCGCTTCTTCAACAATATGTCCTTTAGAAATCAGGCATAGTACGGCATCTCCATGATTGCCTCTGAGAAAGGAATGCTCAAGCTTATTTTGTTCATTATCTCTGAAAACTTCTTGACTTCTCTTCCAATCCCTTCTTCACAAGCTTGTAAGGAAACGGCGGAGGTATCTTTGTTTTGGGAATCCCCCATTCATCACGATTAACCTTCTCCAATTTCTCCTTTTCGGCTCTCATTCACTTGGCTCTCTCCCACTTTTTCTCAGCTATTATCTCTGTACTTTGCTCATTCCGAACCACTGGAGTAGCATCAACATCATCGAGAGTGTTCGGAGTGGTAACAGGCAATTTCTGGTGGGGTTCGACCAGGGTTCGATCTGTGGAACAGGTCGAACCATGTACATACTGGTCGAACCTACCTTCTGGACAACGGCTCTCTTTTTGAATTTGAGGTTCGACCTGGGTTCGACCTGTAGAGTAGGTCGAACCACGGGCACCTAGGTCGAACCGGCCTACTGTACTCCTTCCGCCATCTGTTTCGACCAAGGTTCGACATGTTTGATAGGTCAAACCATGACCGTCGTGGTTAAACCATTGCTGCGATAAAACAGAGTGCTCCAAGTGGTGCGGTTCAACCTGGGTCCAACCTGTTGGATAGGTCGAACCAAGATTGACTTGGTCGAACCGGTGTTCTGGAAAAACAGAGTGCTCCGAGTTGTCGGGTTCGACCATGGTTCGACCTGTAGGACAGGTCGAACCATCTGCAGTTTGGTCGAACTGATGCTGCAATCTCTCCTGATCGTGTCCAGTGTGTTGGTTCGACCTTCAATGTTGGTCGAACCATGGTCGAACCTTGCCCTAGACATGTCCAAATTTGATTCCGACCTCATAGGTCCCTCGTACTGCGTTCCTAACCTCAATGTGATGGCGTTTAGGACCTTGGATTCTCAATACTTTGAGACGGGAACTTCCCCTTCTCAAGAGTTTGAGTAAGCTTGTTAACACTTCCTGCCATCTTCCCCATCAGCAACGTAAGGTTCTTCACCTGCTTAGATATAACCTCATGGTTTGCATCGATTTTCTTTTCAAGTTTGGCCTCAAGGCGGTTAACTCTTTCATCATTCTTGGCCATATACCTGTTCACAGTATCCTCAAGACCCGGTTTCCCTTCTTCCACCTTAGCACCCGGATCAACACCCATCGAAGGTTGAATCGCATTATTTGGATTGTTCCATGAGAACTCCGGCCTCCTAGGCTGTTGATAACCACCAGGGGGACCACAATTATTAAAGTTTCCTCGATAGTTCCTTTGGTAATTCTGGTTTCCTTGATCTGGATACCTAGTCTCTTGAATACTTTGACCCATGGCATAGTGTGCCTCTTCCAACTCCTCTTGGATTGGTCCCTCATTCTTTAACTCCTGCTGCATGATTGGTACGCGCTGAGATAATTCGCTGATTTGCTTCTGTTGGGATTCAAGTAGCTTGTTGATATTGGACAAGCTAGAGACGATCTCATCCTCTCTACTTGTTTTAACCATTGCTTGTTCAACCTTAGCTACCTTACCAAGGACATAAGTGTCTCTAACTCTATCAGTTGGCCAATCCCTCGAATTCATCGAAATATCTTCAAACAACTTTTTGGCCTCTACGGAAGACTTTGTAAGCAATGCTCCATTAGAAGAAGCATCCAATAACACTCGTGAATCACAGTCCAATCCATTGTAGAATATACTGATATATTGAGCTTTAGATAGCCCATGTTGAGGACACTTCCTAAGCATGTCCTTGAATCTATCCCATGCTTCATGAAATTTTTCACCTCCACCCATAGCAAATTGGTTAATGTCTTGCTTCATCTTAAACACCTTTGAAGGTGGCATGCACCTCTCCAAGAACCTTAACTTCAGTTGCTCCCAAGTGGTGCACTCAGCTACGTTGATAGTGTCGTACCAATCTCTCGCATTTTCAGTAAGCGAGAATTTGAACAAAAGGATCTTCCTAGCATCTTCATGTTCACCTGCGTCTTTTTGAGTACTTGTATAGCCCAAGAACTTGTTTAGATGCTGCTGCGGATCCTCGAAAGACCCTCCTGAAAAGAAGTTCCTTTCTATCATGCTAATAAGAGCGGGATGAAGATCGAAAGCTGAATTAGTTCCCCTTGCTCCTAGAAGCCCAAAATTTCCAGCCCCATTGTTTCTGAAAACCTCTCGGATGGCTAGATTATCCAGATTCGCTGCCATGTTGACTATCCTTACTCCTGAATTAACTTCAGTTGTAGCTTCAATCGTCTGCGAATTTTGCTCGTCAACTTCAACTCCAAAATTCAGAGCTTCAGTTGGATCAGTAGTCTTTGCCTTGCTCTTCTTCTTCTTCTTCTTTCTTGACGATGCTCCGATTTTAGGATTATAAGGTTCAAGGTCACCTTTCTTTGATCTCGTGAGCATGCACCTAAAAAGAACTAGAATTAAAACAGCAAAACAAGAAAAATAGCCTTAATAAACTAGAAATAACAAAAAGATATTTTAAGCCGTCCCCGGCAACGGCGCCAAAAACTTGATGGGCATTTTCTCAACACACAACTTTAATCCCCAAGTATGAAGGATATCAATTTTAGTTTCGAAGGTGACCAAATTAAATATCGAATCCACGGGATGGATAAATATTATTTTTGTTATTTTCTAGCAATTACGACTATGTTGACAATTAGACTTGTAGGTTTGTAAGCTAAGTAATAATTAAAATAGCAAATAAATAACAAAAATAAGAAAATAGTAGTTGTGATCAAATAAGATAATAGGTAGTTCGTCAAGCCATTCAGTTTCATTCGTTAATTCATACTTTCATGTGTCGATGTCCGACTCTGCCTTGTGGTTTATGGACGCATCGCTAGACCATACAAATCTATACTTTCATGTGAGTATCCTCAGAGCAAAACGTATACTTTACCTCCCTTTCTAGGTACTATCATAATCAATTATTTCCTGTGCACTTAGTACTCTAACTCGATTTGATCTCCCTTTTTAGGTACTATAAAGTTATACTCTTAATCCTACTTGTTAACCCGAATTCAATTCAATTAACAAACATTCATATAAGACGGTTCTAATAAAACCTCGGAATCCCTTCACTTAGAATTATAACAATAAACCCTGCTCATTACTGAACACACTCAACCAATAATCATGTCATACATTCAGACTCTACACAACGATTATTGATGCACAAAACAATTATGAGTATGGATTAAAAACATGCAATCTTATATAAAATAAACCACAAGTAGTGTTGCACGGAGTATACACACGAAATATAAATTAACTCATGAAACCTTCATAACCCTAGAACTACCGAAGTGGCTCTAGCCCATGATTGATCTAAAAAAACAATCATGGTTAGATGGACCAATCTTACTTGAACCTCCAGGGAAGCCTCTGTCACCGCCCTCCGGATGGATCACCAATCTCTTCTCTTGTCTCCTCTTATGATTCAAAATCTTAAACTCCTCGTGTCGTCCTTTTTTTGACTGCATGAGCCTCCTTTTATACTTGTAATCACGTCTCTAGGTCTTGGAATGAGCTTTTCAAGTGATCCCACGCGTTTTAGCCTCGAAAATCTGGATAAGGTAAGTTTCCGCGCTTTAGTTCGACCTCAGCAAACAGGTCGAACCATTAGCCACAGGTCGAACCACAGGTCGAACCCTGCTTTTGGACACACTCTGTACTTGGTTCGATCTATTGTACAGGTTGAACCCATCGGGTCTTTGGTCGAACCCCAGGTCGAACCTCACCACTGGATAATTTTCGCTCCTGGTTCGACCATGAACCCCAACGTCGTGGTCGAACCCATCTTCTCACGAACTGGTTCGACCATGGTTCGACCTGATGAACAGGCCGAACCCCTTGAGTCGTGGTCGAACCCTCCTTCTGCACTTTTTACAACACTGTTTCGACCTGTAGGAGAGGTCGAACCCTCCTCCATCAGGTCGAACCCTACTCTTTCCTTGGCGGTTTGCGTGGTATCGACTTCGTCTCTTCGATTCTTGGTACTTCCACTACGTTTTTGCTATGAAAACCACTTAAATAACTCCACTAACACCTGATTCATGCTAATTCACAATATATATAGGTTTTTCGCCTATTTCCACCACAAAATTCTCCAAAACTAGCACAAAACATGGTATCAAACTTGTGAATTTACACACTCATCAAACCCCCAAACTTAAATGTTGCTCGTCCCGAGGCAACCAAATCAAACCACAGGAGTCGTGTAAAATTCACCAAGGTCAAGTACAACACATATCACACATGCAACTTCATTCAATCAAACATGTATTAATTGCTTCATATATATCACTCATGCAAAACCAATCTAATCACACACCATTCGGAGTACTAAGTAATTTCGCTCACAAGATAGGTATTTATTCTCTTTCACTCAAGTGCGTGAGGCACTATATAGGTTAATATAAACACTCATATCAATCCATATTAACGCGTAACCATAAGCTTGGCAAAAGTCTAAAAAATCAACTTATAATCAACTATTCACTAGGATCACAATGGACTTGTTTTTGGGTTGTAATGTTGGCTCTTTGGAAAAAGATAGAAAAATTTAGGTAAAGTGACTTAAGACACTAGTAGAGAGTTACCTTGGAGGTTCTCGATTTCTTCTTCTTACAGCAAGTTCTCCTCCAATGTCGTCTCTTGAACTTGTAAAATTCCTGAATTTTCCTTCTTTTGATGGAATCAACATCATCTTTTTAAATAATTCGGGTACCAGTTTCAGGCACTACCCTTCTTCTCATATATAGGCCGTCAGCTGCTAAGCTTCACACACCATGTATAAAAATAATTGGGGTACCAGTTTCGGACACTACCCCTAAACAAGATTTAACCATATTCTTTTCATCCAACCATATTCTATCTTCCTTTTTCTTCTTGCACACTTACTCACCTCAACTCTCTCTACCAATGAATATGTTAATCAAGGCTCAAGTAAAGGTTTATAAGGTTATTTACTTCGGCTACCGAAGAAAAAGCTTTAACGGCTCAACGGGGCATCTAAAAGTTAATAAAATCATTAGGAAGGATAAAATTTGGCTAAGTAAATTAAGCACAAAATAATGGCCTAAGATCATGTCCTAGCAATTTATCAATCATAAGTCTCACACAAGACTCCAAGCCAAGTTCTAGAATACGTTCATATGAATGATCCTCTCAAGAATAAAATAATCATGATCAAGCATGATTATCAAAGCTCAAATCCTCACAAAGGTAATTAAAATCCTAAGTACTCCTCATAGCACATAATTAAGATCAATTTCACAAGAACTCAATATACTTATCAAATTATACATGCTTTTCATCAATAGAAATTAACACATGAACATATGAATGCACAAAAATCAATAAGCTTATACCAAAACAATCATACAAGATATCACTTATACATTCCACTCACGCATGAATCACAACCCAACCTATAAAGATAAAAAGAAGAATAAGGAATCAAGATGAATCGGAGGAAACCAAAGAAAACCTGAAAAATTACTCCTCCGGAGCATCATCATCCTCATCATCATCATCCTATCATCAAGCCTCCGCTCCATAATTCGGTGCAGATCACCGATGTGTCTATCCAAGTAATCAACTTGATCACCCAACCTACCAAATTTCTCATTCAAGGCTATGTACCTTTCATTCAACGTAGCATAGTTGGCGTTGGCGAGTGCAAGCTGTCGGTTTGTCTCCTACTGGCTAGCAACGATCGTGACTAGCTGCTCATGAATAAGGCAGAGCTATTCCCGTTTATTATTCGGGATAGCCCGCGGCTGCTGCGGTGCTGGCTCATGCTGATGTGCGTCGTGCTGCATCAGTATCTCCTCATTCTTATGCTCCTCTAGATACTCCTCTTCTTTGGGCTGCTGTGGTGGACGGAACTCTCCTTGATCCACAATCTGCTGTAACTCCGCCATCCTACCATCCACACACATCTGCGATACCGTCCTCCAATCACCACCCAACCTCGCTGCCACGGATAAGGCGTTGTGTCCAAGAGAATCCATCAACTTGTTCCTCGCCACCCAAATAGTTGTCAAGTTACTCACATCGAAGGGAAACATGAAATCGAAGGGCTTGAGTCCCCTCGTGAAGAACCAATCTCCATTTCTGAAATGGGCAAATCCTCATTTTACGTTCGTAAACATCGCCAAATCGGGCTCTCCTCTAACTGGTGTGATGCCGGTGAACTCCAAATTATAATGCTCAGCCACTATCGTCAGTAACCCTCCAATATTCACCTTTTGAAACCCAATGGTCCTGAATCGATATAGCTGTGCAATGAAATAAGCTCCCACATTAAACTGTACCCCATTAAGCATACACCACAAGGCATAAAGCTCTCCTCTAGACACAACACTTCTCTCTGAGTGGGCGAACAATGTGTTGCTCAAGACAAGATCCATGTACCTCAAAACCGGATTCTTTATTGAGGAAGCACGAGCCTGCCTAATCTTATAATCTCCAATCTCCCCTGTAATCTCTCTCCAAAACCTAATAGCATTGATCGCGCCATTCTCCAAATGAGAGATCCCCAAAGGCGTCTCAAACAGCTCATTAAAATCCTCAGACGTCCATCTCCTACTCACTCCACCACGCTGAAATGTACACTGATACGGGTACCCAAGTGGGTCCTTCACCATCTCAAAGGAGCAGACTACTTCCGCTGTAACATGAAAATACGTCGGCCTCTTTAATTCTATAAACCTCCAGATACCCACTTGATCGAACATCCTGAAAATGTCATTCCCGATTCTCATTATCCTCATCGTCTCATCATCTTGGTATCGAACATCTCAGTAAATGGCGCATAACTTCTTTTCCCTTAATTACCCAAGCACCACTCCAAGTGCCAAATCACTTGCATCACACATGAGTATAAACGGCTGAGTCCAATCTGGTGTGATCAGAATAGGTGCAGTAATAAGCGCCTCTTTCAAAATCTGAAAATTTGTTAGACATTCTTCATCGAAAAACACAAGGAACATCCTTTTCAAGTAAATGAGATAAGGGCTTGGAGTATTTTGAGAAGTCTTTTATGAATCTTCTATAAAAACCGGTGTGTCCAAGGAAGGACTACTCTCCTTTATCATTAGTAGGTGGTGGAAGCTTCTCAATGGCCACCACCTTTGCACAATCAACCTGCAATCCTTTGGCAGAAATATGATGCCCAAGAAAAATCACATCTCTTACGATGAAGTGGCACTTCTCCCAGTTTAAGACAAGATTAATTTCTTGGCATCTTTTCAAAACAGTAGCTAGGTTAGATAAACAAATATCAAAGGAGAAACCAAATATAGAAAAATCATCCATAAACACCTCCATGATCTTTTCTATCAACCCATCAAATATGGCCATCATGCAACGCTGAAATATAGCAGGAGCATTACACAATCCAAAAGGCATCTTCCTAAAGGTGAAAGTTCCGTAAGGGCAAGTAAAAGTGGTCTTTTCCTGATCTTTAGGAGCAATCATGAATTGATTATAACCCGAGTATCCATCTAAGAAACAATAAAACTCATACCCTGCAAGACGATCAAGCATTTGATCCATGAAAGGAAGGGGAAATGGTCTTTGCATGTATTTTCATTCAGTTTCCTATAATCCATACACACACGCCATCCCATAGGAATCCTAGTGGCTAAGGTCTTACCATCATCAGCTTTCACTATAATCATGCCCCCCTTTTTAGCTACAACATGCAATTGACTCACGTGGGGACTATCACTAATAGGATAAATAATTCCTGCATCTAACCACGTTAGGATTTGCTTCCTAATCACTTCTTGAATAGCGGGATTCACCCTTCGCTGATTCTGAATGCTTCCGTTAGTCTCATCTAACAATCTTATTCTATGCATGCAATATGATGGACTAATACCCTTTAAATCATCAAGAGACCAACCAATTGCAGACTTATACTTCCTAAGCACATCTAACAACTCCTCAAGTTGATCATCATCAAGGAAAGAAAATACAATTACCGGATATTGCTCATTGTCACCTAAAGAAGCATACTTCAAGGGCTATGGTAGTGATTTCAACTCCTCCTTATTTTCTTCTTTTGGAGTGCTCTCTCTATCCAAAGGTAAGTATTTTCTAGTCCACTTCACCTCTTCAAACTTTGTTCTCTTTGATTCATACATGTCATCACCCAAAGCAAGTAAGTTTTCAAGGAAATCGATACATACCTCATTGGAGAGCTCATCTAGCTCCGTGGTGGGAAAAGTAAGAGACTCCATCAAGCATGTCTCCGAGGGATCCTTTGAAAGGATCAAGGACATGTCTTCCTTCACAATCTCCTCCACCACATCGATGCTATGACACTGGGTCTCCTTGGCATCTTCATTGCTTTGTCAAGGTTAAACAAGACCTCTTCTTTATCCATCCGTAGCCTAAGCTCACCCTTTATAATATCAATTATTACTCCAGCAGTAGCAAGGAAAAGTCATAGACCTATCCGCTAATTGCAAAGCCACCATTGTAGGAGCGAGCTCCCCCAAACATAACTTCTTAAATATAGATAAGGGCATCAAGTTGATGCTTGCTCCAAGATCATATAAAGCTTTGTGTGCCGACCCTTTTCCAATCTTACATAAGATAGTGAAGCTCCCCGGATCTTTCAACTTCTGTGGTAGCTTTCGCTGAATGATCAAGCTACAATTTTCTGAAAGATTCATAGTCTCAACCCTGTTCAAACTTCTCTTCTTCAATATGATATCTTTCAAAAATCGGGCATAGTACGACATCTCCATGATTGTTTCGGAGAAAGGAATGTTCAAGTTTATCTTATTCATTATATCCTGAAATCTCTTGAACTTATCTTTCAATCCTTTCTTGACTATCCGAAAGGGAAACGGAGGAGGTATCTTTATTTTTGGAATACCACATTCATCACGTTCAACCTTCTCCACCTTATCCTTCTCGGCTCTTAATCTTTTCTCTCTTTCCCACTTCTTTTCCACTGTAAGCTCAGTATTCTGCTCTTGGGATGGCTCTGGAGTGCTCTGAATAATAGGTGTAGCATTCGGTATCAAAACAGGCGCTGAACAAAGTTGTTCGACCTCTGCTCGACCATGTTTGTCTGGTCGAACTAACTGTGGCTGGTCGAATAATGTCTCTAATCGCCAGTTCAATTTTTCTGACTTTTGTTCGACCAAGATGGTCTAGTCGAATGGAAGTGCTCTGCTTGAACGGCAGCTCAGATCACTATGTCATATCTCCCTGTTGTTGTTCAACCAACATTCGACCAAAATGTTCTGGTCTAATAGATGTGCGTTGGTCGAATAGCAGAGCAGAAAATAGAGCATCGAAATTCTATTTTTCTAAAGCTTGTTCGACCTCAGCTCGACCATCAGGTCTGATCGAACTGAGTATATTTGGTCAAACAAGACCTCTATCCATTCGTTTTTGCTTGCTGGCTTCATCGGACCTTCGTACTACGTTCATGACCTCAATGTGATGGTATAACAAGACTTAGGGTTCTCAATACTTTGAGACGGAAACTTTCCCTTCTCAATAGTTTGAGTCAATTTATTCACGTTTCCTGCCATCTCCTCCATCAATAATGTAAGGTCCTTAACTTACTTAGATAAATCTTCATGGTTGGCGTCAATCTTCTTTTCTAACTTGGCCTCAAGATGATCTACTCTTGTATCATTCCTTGTCTTGTACCTGTTCACCATCTCCTCGGAACCAGGTTTCCCTTCTTCCACCTTAGCACCCGGATCAACACCAATAGGAGGTTGTACTACATTATTTGGATTACTCCACGAAAACTCCAACCTCCTTGGTTGTTGATAATTACCTGGTGGACCATTATTATTGTAGTTCCCTTGATAATTTCGATTTTCTTGATTTTGGAACCTCGTTCCTTGAATACTTTGACCCATGGCATAGTTTGCCTCTTCCATCTCCTCTTGGCTAGCTCCTTCATTGCACATATCCTGCATGATTGGTACTCGCTGCGATGTCCTAATCTTCTTTTGCTGAGACTCCAGTAGCTTGCTGATATTACTCAAACTAGAGACGATCTCATCATCTCATCCTGAATTAACCATAGTATGTTCAACCTGCGCTACCTTTCTAAGGACATACGTGCCTCTCAATCTATCAGTTGGCCAATCTCTTGAATTTATCGAAATATCCTAAAAGGTCTTTTCGGCCTCAACGGATGACTTTGTATGAAATGCTCCATTAGA
Organism: Pogostemon cablin; assembly: GCA_023678885.1. Lineage (NCBI taxonomy): Eukaryota > Viridiplantae > Streptophyta > Magnoliopsida > Lamiales > Lamiaceae > Pogostemon > Pogostemon cablin. The sequence continues at coordinate 21,565,887 of CM042981.1, forward strand.
AGAAGCATCTAGTAACAATCGAGAATCGCAGTCCAATCCATTATAGAAAATACTGATGTATTGAGCTTTAGATAGCCCATGTTGTGGACACTTCCTAAGCATGTCCTTGAATCTGTCCCATGTCTCATGAAACTTCTCATTACCATGGATAGCAAATTGATTGATTTCTTGTTTCATCTTGAACACCTTTGAAGGTGGCATGTATCGCTCCAAGAATTTCACTTTCAATTTCTCCTAGGTATCACATTCAGCAGCATCAAGATTATCATACCAATCTCTCGCTTTTTCATTCAGCGAGAACTTAAATAGGATGATCTTCCTCGCATCCTCATGAGCTCCTGCATCTTTTTGTGTACTTGCATACCCGAGGAACTTATTAAGATGTTGCTGAGGATCTTCAAATGTTCCCCCAGAGAAGGGAATCCTTTTAATCATGCTGATAAGAGCAGGGTGCAAGTCAAAATCAGCTTCGGCCCCTCTCGCTCCTAGCAACCCCGCATTGCCTCCTCCGTTGTACTTAAAGACTTCACGGATGGCAAGTGTATCAGGGTTCGCCCCCATGTTGACTGCTTCTGCTTCCAAGTTGAATTCGATTGCAGCTTCAGTTGCTTGCGAATTTAGCTCGTCAACTTCGACTACTAGATTAAGAGCTTCAATTGGTTATATTTTCTTATTCCTGTTCTTCTTCTTCTTTCTCGATGGCGCACCGATCTCAGGATTGTAAGGTTATAATTCTCCTACCTTTGATCTAGTGAGCATACACCTAAGAAAAATAAGCATTAGAAACAAAGACAAGAATAAGATAATCTCAATTAAACTAGAAATAATAAACTAATAATTTATGCCGTCCCTGGCAATGGCGCTAAGAACTTGATGGGCATTTTCTCAATACACAAAATTAATCCCCAAGTATGAAAGATATCAATTGTAGTGTTGATAGGCAACAAAGTGATTATCGAAACCAAGGGACGGATTATTATTAATTTAATTATGTTCTAATTTATTAAGACTATCAAGGCAATATCGTTGTGGATATTAAGTAACTAAGCAAAAATAATTAAAATAACAATTGAAATAGCAAATAAAGTAAACAAGAAATAGAGATAATACAACTATGATCAAGTGAGAAAGTAGGTAGTTCTTCAGGTCATCCAGTTTTACTTATTAATTTCCTTTCCATGTGTTGATGTCCTACTCTGCCTTGTGGTCTATGGACGCATCACTAAACCATGCAAGTTCACTCTATAGATAAGCAAACAAGCATATAACATGTGTGAGTATCCTCAGAGCAAGATATACAATTCACCCCCCTTTCTAGGTACTATTAGTATCAATTATTTCCCATGCACTTAGTACTCTAACCCGATATGATCTCCCTTTATAGGTACTATGAAGCTATACTCTTTATCCTACTTATTAACCCGAATAATATTCAATTAAAAAGTATTTATATAAGATAGTTCTAATAAGATTTTGGAATCTCTTCACTTAGAATTATAACATGTAATCCTGCTCAGCAGTGAACGCACTCAATCAATTACTAAGATATGTATTCAGACTCTACATAACAGTTAATAATACACAAAATGACTGTGAGTATGAATTTAAAGAGCATAGTCTTATATAAAATAAACAACTAGTGTTGTACGGAGTTTACACATGGAAATTCAATTAACAAACTTTTATAATCCTAGAACTACCGAAGCAGTTCTAGCCTATGATTGAACTAGGAACAATCATGGTGGTTGGTTGGATCTTACCCATAGTCTTGAAAATTACAAGATAAATTAAGTAGCGAAGTAAACTCTAAATGCGGGCACCGTCGCGACTCTCTCCATCTTGAATCTTCACTTGGTTCTCACTTGGTTCGACAGACGAATCTCTCTCCATAGCTCCGTAGGTTGGAGTTAGGATTTGGATGTGGTGTACGATGGATGTGGAACCTAACCCTCTTGTTGATATGATCTACATCCCTTTTTATACTTGTAAAGGACACCTCACGGACCTTTGATGGGCTTTTACTTGAGGCACATGTCAAATTTGGTAAAAGACACCCGGAATTACCAAAAATATCATTAGCGGCATTCCGTTCGACCAAACCTCCTCTGGTCGAGCAAAGCCCTCCTGGTCAAATGATAGTCGAGCAAGCTCTTTGTAAGATTTTGCACATTTTGTTCTACCAACCTCCTCTTGTTCGACCAAGATGATACAGGTCAAACGAACTCTCTTGGTCGAGCAAACTCTCTGTAAGTTTCTAAGCATTTTGCTCGACTGGCGCCTTTGTTCAACCAAACTGATTATGGTCGAACAAGCCTCCAAGGTTGAACAACCTTCGAAAAATGCCTCAGAAATTGTGTCTTCTAATTCCAAGCCCTTAAAACCTGTTTTCTTGTATAAATTTACTCAAAAACCTCAGTAGCCTCTAATTCATTGATTTTCTATAAACAACCCGATTTATCTTGACAATAGCCGTAATCGTACCCGATTCCACACAAATTCGAGCCCAAATCACGTGAATTTACACTCTTATTAGTGTACTTGTGAGATATTACTTACCATGAAAAGTGTTTCGTTACTTGTTAAAAACCTATGTGAGATTTTGAGCCTCGTTGATCATGTTACATAATCATATGATATTTCTTTTCTAGTGAGTATCGTTCTTATGTGTGTATTCTAGAACTTGTCTCTTGTCTTATTTGAAACTACATGTGTGTTAGATGATGGGAGATGATTATAGGCCATCCTTGAATTTATAAGTCACTTAGCCAAATAATTCCCTACCGAATGATGTTTATCCGAAGTTCGCCCCATTGAGCTTAAAAACCTCATTCTTTGACAGCCTACGAGAAATAACAACTTTGAATATCTGAATTTTTTAGCCTTAATTATCCTTCTAGAAGAGAATTAATGGCTTTTTCAAAGTGTGTTGATGGAGCGTAATAACAATTTGGGAAGGAATGACGTTGGTGTTGAATTAAAGTGACTGAAGCTTGAAAATGCATCTAAAGAAAATCATGGAGTAGTGCTTAGTACTCAATTGAACTAAACACCCTAGGGTAGTGCTTAAATCTAGTACCCTATGGAGGATGCGAGAGGTAGTACCCAAAACTGGTACCTCAAGTAAAGAAAAAGGGAAAAGGAAAAAATGTTGCGCTTGGAAAGAAAAGAAAAGAGAAAGATAGGAGAGTTTGATGAGAATGTTGTGCTTGATTAAAGTGATGGAGAAGAATGAAAGATTGAGAGAGACTGCAACTTGATCAATCCGATTTTTGAGTCACTAAGCCATATGTTTCCTACCTTTTCCAAAGAGCCCATATTACAACCAAATAAAAGACCTTTTTGATCCATGATTTGCTAGCTACAAGTAAAAGGAGAGTTGAGACAATGGGAAAGCTTATGATTACACATGCACTTGAATTGAATTTGAGCGTAAACACCATAACCCATAAGTGTACATCTTTTACACTTTAGTGCGAGTGATATATACTTCCCATGAGAACATGTTAATGGAGTATTTGAATTGGTGGTGATTGTCTTATCTTGTATGCTATGAATTGATTATAACATGTAATAAGAGTTGAATGACCTAAATTGAGGGCAATTATATTTTGAATGAGATATTTGTCATAGTCTTTGTTTTCCCGCTTATTTTCCTACTCTCTTTCTCTTTATTTTTATTTTATTGCCTCGGGACGAGCGACAAGATTATCAGTAAATCCTGCAGGTGAATTTATTCTAGCATGATAATGAGGTTGAGTGGAACTACTCTCGGATGAGATATTAATTAATGGAGTTGTCAGTAACTTAATTAATTAATGGGCATTGTATATCTTAAGCATGGGGCGACTAATGGGCTCATAATAAGAAGGAGCCCATAACATAATTATAGGATTAGAGCGGCAATGCAGTAATAATATTTTAGTGGAATATATTATTATTATTGGACTTAAGTGTAAGTTTTGGGCTAAACTTGAATACTTAAGAATGGAGGCCCAAGTCTAATTTCTCCTTCTGGTACCTGTTGTAGCCCATATATAAGTCATCTCAACTGTCCTAAACCCTAATGAGACATGCCTAACCATGAGTAGAGAGAGAGAAAAGTAGATTGAGAGGATCTTGAAGATCGTTGCCCACACGACCTCAAGATTGGACTTGGGAATACACCAGAAGATCGAAAGGTTGTTTGTTGCTGCTGTTCATAGAATTCCACAATTTTTCTAAAATCTTGTGAAGATCCAAACTGTTCGTGTAATACTTTGTTGGAAAGCCACGGAAGGGAGGATCGTTTTGACATGTAGATTACTTAAATCAGAGATCATATGAGAAAGTTATGCCTAAAACCGTGAGACTGCGCAGGCTGCCGGCGAGAATCTTTCTTTTTCAACATACCCTGGTGAAAGGTAATACGTTTCTATATTTTCTTATTTCTGCTAATTTAGAAACGCATGGAATCCTAATGGTTCACGTTTACCAAATGATCAAATGCCAACACTTTCTCCCTTTTATGAATATGCAGTCGTTTTAAGTTTAGTTTAATGCTCTGTGTGGGAATTCTTTTGAGTTGATTTGATGGTTAGTTGATTATTGTGTATAAAATTTGATTTTTTGTGGGGCTTGTTTTATTAGTTTGATTTTTTTGGGAGTTTTAGTGTTAGTAATCTTGTTACGGGTGATATATTTTTTTAATTCTTTATATAAAGATGAGAATACGGGTTAGTTGATTTTTTATGAGTTTTGGCAGCTGGTTTATTTACTTTAGCGTCATTTTATCTTGAGTATCTGATTTCCCCTTCTTATTATAATTATACTTTACTATAGCTAGTTATGAGCTATATGATGTAAACCAAACCATTGTTATTTACTTGATAAAGCCATTTTAGCTCATTTCCTACTTAAAGAGAAGCTGCAAAAGTAAGGAACATTGGGATGTGTTATAAGTTCAGTGGTTTCTATTGTCATAGTGCTTCATGAATCAGGAGAAAATATTATTAAATTTGTAGAAGAAATATGGTAGTTAGCAATAAAACCAAGTGATCTTTATATGTTATAGTTCTTGTTCTATAGAATTTTCATTTGTTATTTTTTCTTCCTTTCTTTGCATTAACTATGGAGTTAATGAAAATATAAAATTTGGTGATGCTTGTAACATCCCCGATTTTTCTTGGGGAAAATAGATTTATAGTGTATGAATATAATATCAATGAAGAAAGCATATTCAAATGCAGCGGAATTAATATATCAAAATTAAAGATCCTTCACTCAGAAATCCTAAAATTTAAAAATATTTGGGGTGAGTACAGAAATACTCAGTGGTTTACATTATCACAGTTATGTCTACATAAAATATCAATCAACTTCTATCACATAAAAATCACCATATCGTTATTTCAATTGTAACACGTATTCACAAATCTGTGCCGTTTGTCAACTCATCGATTCAATGTGACATGTAAACCTTTTCACTTTTTACGTTTTCCTTTCTTATTTCTATGTCATTTACCAACTCATTGAATCGATGTGGAATGCATGAAACATGTATCGTATATATAAAAATAAATATCAAAATCAATATCAATGTATCACGTGTTACATCAATCTCACAGTTTAGATTTATATACCATAACAATCTCAATCTCAATCACGATTCATGATAGATTGAGAAAAAGCTAATATCAATCTCACGTAAACGTAAAAGTAACAATGAGGTTTTAGAAATGATTTTACCCACCTCAAACCTTTAACCAAATCAAACCTTACTTCTTCCCTGTCTTCTCACGGAGTAGAGTATAGTATAAGTGAAAATAAATCTTACAGATATCAGGTGAGAGTCAATTATGTTTTGGAGGAAGTCTATGACTTAAAGGTAGTGATGCTCGCTAGTTACGAAATTAAAGGAGAAAAGTAAGCAGGTTACATCAGTTACGTAATATATGGAAATCACGTACAATGAATTTGGAATTTAAAATCAAATCAAAATATAATCTCTAGAGTGAAATGTGGAGGTGGGAAAGATTTAAGATTACATAATGTGAATAATTTATTTAAATAAAAAAATATTGATAAAAAATATTGATAAAGAAAATATCAATAAGTGTAGAATATCATATGATGTCACATCCTACCCTCCAAATAAAAATATTTCGTCCTCGAAATATAATTATGACCTTCAAGACATATAACGTAAAATCAAACAAGTATGATTGTCTTACCTAGCGTTTTGATGATTCTTCACCAGCCATCATATACACTCGAGCTCTGCCATCCGTTCGTGATTTGTATTTGTTATTTATTTTCCTTCCTCCCGGGCAGTCCTTGGCTCCATGACCTTACTCTTTGCATTTATAACATTAATTTTGTCCCAGCAGACACTCTCCCCAATATTTTTTCCCGCAATTGTTGCAAATGGGCTTCTCTGTAAAGTTGTTGTTGTCTTGTTCATTGTTCTTCTCCTCCTTGTTTGCTTCTGAAACTTCCCACTTGTGCTTTCTAGTATTGTTCCTTGGTGTAGGATTAACCATTACAAGGCAGGCCGCAGCATCTTCTGCTCTTTCATAGACTTCTGCAAAACTTTTAATTCCTTGTCCAGATGTATGGTTTCGGATATCAGGTCGAAGCCCATGTCTGAACCTTAAACACTTCTTAGCTTCCATGTTCACTAAATATGAGGCAAAATGACACATCCTGCTAAACTCTCTCTCGTACTAAGCAACCGTCATGTCTCCTTTCTTTAAATTGAAAAACTCTATCTCCTTTTGAATATAATAAGATGACGGATAGTACTTTTCCATCACCAGATCCTTGAAACTCGTACACGTAAGGTTACCACATTCTTCTTTGGTCTTCTTCCTCCAATAATTATTTCACCAAATCCTAGCATCTTCTTTTAACTGGAAAGCAGCACACGCCACCTTTTGTGCATCTGAGCATAACATGAGTTCAAAAATACTTTGGAGAGATTCGATCCATTCTCCAACATAAGCAGTGTCCTTTCTGCCTTTAAATATAGGAGGTCTTTAGCAATGGAATTGTTCCACCACTTGAGCATGTTGATGTTGACCCAACGGAGGATTTGGATCGGGCGGATTATTTTGTTGAGCGCGAAGGAGATTAACAAGATCTGCTAAAGTGGCTCCTTCATCAAAGTTAGTTGCATTCTCTATCTCTTCAAGATTCTCATCAGATTCTTCCTCTTCCTTATTGGTTGTGTCTGCAGGCGGATGATCTGCAGGTGGATCAAGAGTCCGTTGTCTATGACTTGCCATCTTTTGATAAAAGTTTGATAAAAGCATGTAAAAAATTTAAACGATAGTGATAATATCAGATAATTGAACATGTACATTTCATAAGTATAGAAGTATCATCAATCATAAATTATCAATTACTTGCGTAGATATTCATAAAATGTGAGAATATATTGTGAATTACATGTAAAACACATACAATAAATCTTATAGATTTTACCTTCCTTGGAGTAAACGTGGTTGGCAGTGGTGGAGAATAATATCCTTAATTCACATCATAAAATCATTGAATTTTTTTTCCAAAATTTTAACAGAATCGTCAAAATATTTTTTTATAAAATACGAAGAAAAGATTTTTTTAGCAGATCTACAGAAATGTTAACTTGCTCTGATACCAACTGTAACATCCCTGATTTTTCTTGGAGAAAATAGATTTATAGTGTTGATGAGTGATATTTTCACCTAGATTTTAGTATCTTTTTATGTGTGTTTTCGTATACTGTTATCCGTATTTATGTGTTATTTGGTTGTGTTTTGTGTTTTTATGTAAATGTGTGTGAATGAGCTTAAACGTATGATTTTTAGGTAAAAATGGATCCTAGACGTGATAAGGAAGATGTAGGAAAAAGCGGATCTCAATTCGGAGTTGAAACGAGGGAGAATGAGTCAAATCAAGCAAAATGCTGAAAAAACGCACGTCCAACTTGTGTAATTTTTCTGTACTCTTGTGGAGCTCAAAAATAGAAGTGTAATACATGGTTGGAAATCCATAGAAAAGAGGATTATTTTGGTATGATAAACACTTCAATTGGAGCCGAAACGAGAAAGTTATGATTAAAATGGTGACGTCGCGCAAGCTGTTCCTACTCAGCACGGTTGTGCTACTTTGCATGACTTGTTACACCCACAAATATTAGAAGTTTTGTCAGATCTTTATATGGATAGAAAGCCAAAGAAAATAGGATCAAAAGGGCGCAAGAATTACTCAAATCAGAGATCGGATGTGGAAGTTATGCGCGAAACAGTGAGACTGCGCAGCCCGTGTTACGCAACACGGCCCTGTAAGCCCTGGCCGTTTTCTGACATCAAAAACGTCTACACGGCCACCCTGTGGTCGTGTTGCAGCACACGAGTCGTGTTGCTGCAGCATCAGAAACACATCATAATCCTTCTAGAAGCCTCCCAAGGGGTATAAATACCCAACACTTCAATATTTTGAGATAAGATCCGAATTCCAACCCTTCCACACACACCTCACACGCCATTTCCTCCATTCTTCACCTTCACCTTCATCCATTCTTCATCCTTTAGATCTACCTTGATCCAACCATCACATCCTCCATCCAAGTAGTAGAGAAGCAAGGAAGAGAGGTGAATTGCAAAGGGAAGAAGAAGATCACCATTGGAGACATCCAAGGGAGTTTTCATCTAAACTTTGTATTGAAACCTATTGTTTAACATGTTTTGTAAGGAATTTAATGTCTATGTTAATTTTCTTATGGATATGAGAGGCTAATCTCCCTTGTGAGATTAGCAATATGAATTGTGTTGGATAATTTTTGGTATTTTGCAATTGAATGATTATGTTGATTGAGTTAATTGATTTTCTATCATTGATGCTTTAAATCTTGAGGTTTATGATGATTTGTGTGTTTAATTGTTTTAAGCATGTGATTAGATTGAGAAGTCAATTGCATATTTAGGATAATTAAGTAAATCATTTCATCAAACACTTCATGTGCATTATAGATTGTGAAGAGATTGAGAAGTCCTTCATAGTTTAGAACCCTTTGATAGAACATATCATTTATTAAATTGAGAAGTCAATAGATTATGTGAAGGGACTCTCATTTCAAGCTTAGTACCTAGTTGGAATTGTTTGAGTGAGAACCAATCCATTGAGCTATTTGATATTCATATCCTATCCATCTCGAGAGGGAGTTTAGGTGATTTTAGTGTTGGCCCTTAGTCTCTTACCCATGACACATATGAATTCATTGCATGATACCTAGATTTTTCATGCTTTAAGTATTGCTAGTCTCATCTCTATCTACTTGGCTCATTCATCCATCTCTCATTCATCTATCCATTTATTTTATTGTCATTTATTGATTATCTCCCCTTCTCGTTCATCTCTATAATACTATGACAAACACGAGATCGCTTAGACCCTAGTACCTTCCTCCCTGTGGTTCGATAATTTCTTTGATTGGTCATGCCCACTATATTATGGCTAATCAAATGGTGCCGTTGCTGGGGAGGCAACGGTTGCTAGTGGTTTAACGAATGAGTGTTTCGATTGGTATTAATAGAGATATTTTTATTGCTTTTTATTATTTGCTTTGGAAAATTTTTGATCTCACTTGTTCGTTTTGATAGGTACTTGACACTACCTTGAGAGAAGAGGAAGGGGGATCAAAGCCAAAAATAGCAAGTTTGAGAAGAATTGTAGTAAGCCTTGAGAAGAGCATTTAAATGGATGGTTGGAACCAATTCACAAATGTCTTTGGGGATCAATTTGCAAGAGTTCCACCTCCACAATCAAGAGGCTACATGAATGAGAGCAACTATGGGTACAACTTCCAAATGAATCAAGATAGCTCTCAATACTACAATCAAGGAAGAAATGGAGAATGGCAACAAGCTTACAATGCAAATACATTCCATCCGTATCAAGCATACACTTATTCTCCACCAAATCCCAACACCAACACTTCTCCTCCGTTTCAAAACTACGCCTTACTTGAATTATATAGAAGAAGTGCTCAAGGAAGTGATGAAGGTCAAGATCCTCAATCAAGTTTTCTTCAAAATGAATCCTCCGAGATAATTACCCAAGTTACTTTGGAAGTGACAAGACAAATAAGGATGATGAATCAAGGTGCTCATGGTCAAGTCTTGTCTAATTCAAGTTTGGGGGGTGCTCAAAATGTGCAAGGTGTGTCGATTCCTAGTCCTATGGAGCAAGAAGAGTGGAGGATGCCTACGCATCAAGTAGGAGATGTTTCTTTCATGGGAGTGGATGATTTCCAAGGAAATTTTCAACATAACTATGAAGGAAGTTTTCATGGGAATTATCCACCAATTCAAGAATGGAATTGTGACAACCAAGAGGGAGGAGACTTTCAACAAGTCGAAGAAGAAAAATCATCTTTAGAAGTATTGATTGAGAAGTTGATTGAAACAAGGAGAAAGAGTGATGAAGTTAATGAAAGAAAATTCAAGACTATTGAGGAAAATAATGAAAGAAGATTCAAGGCCTTGGAGCATCAAGTGAGCCAAATTGTAAGTGCTTTGACCAATTTTCAACAAGTTGAAGAGCTTGAAGAGGAGAGTAAATTTGAAGAAGAGTTTGAGGAAGAAAAGAATTTGGGAGATGAAGAATCAAAATAGGTATTTGAAGAGCATATTGAGGCAAATGATGTTGAAGAGAAGGAACAAAGTCAAGAAGCAAATGATGATGACTTGAAGAGTGAAATGAGCATTGCTAAACCTTTAAACTCTTTAAGTTGCTTTGAATTTGATAATATTGTTTACATTGATTTTGTTTTACCCATTGATTTTTCTCATATCCTTAGAAACAAAAGAGAACTCGAAGAGATGTTGGAGATCTATTTGGTAAGGAGGAATAAGTGGTGTTCAAGAATGGAGAGGGCAATGGAGTGTAAGCTCAAGAGAGTCGAATTTTTAAAGCCATGCTCGAAGGATGTAACGGAGGTCGTCACTTGTCACAAATGCCTAATAGAGGAAGAAGCACAACGGTTAAAATTCGATGGCAAGGACGAAAGATATCCGTGGCCATTCCGATGAGTTCTCCATATCCCGTCCGGCTTGAAGACGTTAAACTTAGCGCTAGATGGGAGGCAACCCATCATTATCTTTATTGTTTTATTTATTGCTTTCAATAAGGATGGTGAATTTGCTTGTTTTGCATTTTTGGTATGTATGTTGATTGTGCTTGTGAGGAAAATGCGTATTGGACAAACGATAAGTGCTTGATTTGAAGTGTGAAAGTAAGTCACACCACTTTTTGCAAACTTATCTTGAAACTCTTGTTTCAATTTAAGTTTGGGGGGATATGGCGTGGTGTGGGATACTTTGTTTTGAAGGCATATACTTTTCGTATTTTTGGGCTAATTTTAAAATTTTTCTCATGAGTATTGTTTTGATTTTGGTATGATTGGTTGTGTTGAAGTGCATGTGAATCCGTATTTTTAATGAAATTGTTGAGCTAATGGTGTTGTTGAGTGTTTGAGCATGAATGAAAGGTATTGGAAGCACGAATGGAGCTTGGAGCTAACGCTTTCTTTACCAAATGCCTATTGATGGAGTACTCTACACCTTATCACTTCTAGTTGCTTGATATATTTTGATGTGTATTGATGTGATTAACATGCTACTTTATGTGTTATGTTTTTGGAAGGTTTACTTTTCAATCAAGGATGGGGATGATTGTGAGCTTACATTGTTATGGATGATTTGAATGTGTGCTTTATTGTTTAATGATGGTGATTTTTATTCTTGCATGTTATGTGTTTTTATTTTGTTTCTTGTTTGTTGAGTCTTTATTTTGTATTTTGTGTGTATTTTTATATTTGTCTTGGTATGTTTGGTGGGTTGTTTAGGGAGGTTGTGAGTCATTTTTGAATATGAGTGATGATATGTTGTGGTAGTAAGTGATGACAAGTTATGATTAAGAATATCTACACTTTCGAATTGTGACATGTTCTATTTAACTTGTTTAATTTTGAGATGAATTGAGGTGTAATGAGTTCCTAAAGGTCCGAGCAAAAGCTTGTGAGCGTTTGAGCCTCAACCGTGCATCCATGGTTAATTTCTTTATGAGTGGATCGATTGAGCCTTGATAAACTAGAACTTGCTCATGGACTACGGGAATGAGCCCGATTGGTGGAGGTTAGTGATATGATCTTAGGCCATCCTTATTACTATAAAGTCATTGCCATATATTTCCTTACCTTATACATCATCCCTAGTAACCACTTTGAGCCTTAAAGCCTATTCTTTGTGATTTGAGCACATTACAAGCCATGATTATCCACTTAAGCCTTATATATATAACCTTTATGTGGGTGATTGAGGAGATGATGGTTTACAAGGTTTGATATGAGAAATGTGCAAGAAAAAGAAGGAAATGGTAAACAAGCAAGAAAAGGATGAAAAGAGCTAAATCAAATACACATGCAACCTTCAAAGTAAAAAGGAGCAAATCAACAAAAATATGCTCAGGGAATTCAAAAGTCAAAAGAAAGAAAGCATGCAAATTAAAAGAAGCTCAAGAAATCCAAAGGAATGATAATGATTAGTGCTTGTAATGAGAAAAGAAAAGAAAGGAAGATAGAAACGTGAAGAAGTTGAAGAAGCTGATCATCTCTTCAATTACTTACACTCGATGAGTCACTCTTATCCATAATCTCCCTACCCTTTACAAAAAGCTTAACATTACATCCAAAAGTAAAGTCCTTTTTGATCATTAGTTGAAGCCTTGGTGGCTTGTGAATGTAGGCCGTGAGCAAGCCTATGGTGCGTCGGGTTCAATCGATTGATGAGTGAAAATTACCTACTCCATAGAGTGTTGAGTGCATTTTGATACCCGTTGTGAGGTTTGGACCGGAAGGGACTTTATTACTCTTGATTTTCTTTAGATTGAACTTGTTAATTTTTCATGTTATGAGTTTAATGTTGTAGGATGCCTTAGCATAGTTTGTAATTCTTATTATTATTAATGTGTTATTGCTTATGATTCGTTTAGTCTTTTCCTAGGTGAAAATCTCACCCCTTGGTTTATCATTTTTGTTGTTCAGGGATGCACAACACTTTAAGTTTGGGGGTGTGATGAGTGATATTTTCACCTAGATTTTAGTATCTTTTTATGTGTGTTTTCGTATATTGTTATCCGTATTTATGTGTTATTTGGTTGTGTTTTGTGTTTTTATGTGAATGTGTGTGAATGAGCTTAAACGTATGATTTTTAGGTAAAAATGGATCCTAGACGTGATAAGGAAGATGTAGGAAAAAGCGGATCTCAATTCGGAGTTGAAACGAGGGAGAATGAGTCAAATCAAGCAAAATGCTGAAAAAACGCACGTCCAACTTGTGTAATTTTTCTGTACTCTTGTGGAGCTTAAAACTAGAAGTGTAATACATGGTTGGAAAGCCATAGAAAAGAGGATTATTTTGGTATGATAAACACTTCAATTGGAGCCGAAACGAGAAAGTTATGATTAAAATGGTGACGTCGCGCAAGCTGTTCCTACTCAGCACGGTTGTGCTACTTTGCATGACTTGTTACACCCACAAATATTAGAAGTTTTGTCAGATCTTTATATGGATAGAAAGCCAAAGAAAATAGGATCACAAGAGCGCAAGAATTACTCAAATCAGAGATCGGATGTGGAAGTTAGGCGCGAAACAGTGAGACTGCGCAGCCCGTGTTACGCAACACGACCCGTGTTACGCAACACGCCCCTGTAAGCCCTGGCCGTTTTCTGACATCAAAAATGCCTACACGGCCACCCTGTGGTCGTGTTGCAGCACACGAGTCGTGTTGCTGCAGCATCAGAAACACATCATAATCCTTCTAGAAGCCTCCCAAGGGGTATAAATACCCAACACTTCAATATTTTGAGATAAGATCCGAATTCCAACCCTTCCACACACACCTCACACACCATTTCCTCCATTCTTCACCTTCACCTTCATCCATTCTTCATCCTTTGGATCTACCTTGATCCAACCATCACATCCTCCATCCAAGTAGTAGAGAAGCAAGGAAGAGAGGTGAATTGCAAAGGGAAGAAGAAGATCACCATTGGAGACATCCAAGGGAGTTTTCATCTAAACTTTGTATTGAAACCTATTGTTTAACATGTTTTGTAAGGAATTTTATGTCTATGTTAATTTTCTTATGGATATGAGAGGCTAATCTCCCTTGTGAGATTAGCAATATGAATTGTGTTGGATAATTTTTGGTATTTTGCAATTGAATGATTATGTTGATTGAGTTAATTGATTTTCTATCATTGATGCTTTAAATCTTGAGGTTTATGATGATTTGTGTGTTTAATTGTTTTAAGCATGTGATTAGATTGAGAAGTCAATTGCATATTTAGGATAATTAAGTGAATCATTTCATCAAACACTTCGTGTGCATTATAGATTGTGAAGAGATTGAGAAGTCCTTCATAGTTTAGAACCCTTTGATAGAACATATCATTTATTAGATTGAGAAGTCAATAGATTATGTGAAGGGACTCTCATTTCAAGCTTAGTACCTAGTTGGAATTTTTTGAGTGAGAACCAATCCATTGAGCTATTTGATATTCATATCCTATCCATCTCGAGAGGGAGTTTAGGTGATTTTAGTGTTGGCCCTTAGTCTCTTACCCATGACACATATCAATTCATTGCATGATACCTAGATTTTTCATGCTTTAAGTATTGCTAGTCTCATCTCTATCTACTTGGCTCATTCATCCATCTCTCATTCATCTATCCATTTATTTTATTGTCATTTATTGATTATCTCCCCTTCTCGTTCATCTCTATAATACTATGACAAACATGAGATCGCTTAGACCCTAGTACCTTCCTCCCTGTGGTTCGATAATTTCTTTAATTGGTCATGCCCACTATATTATGGCTAATCAAGTGTATAAATATAATATCAATGAAGAAGCATATTCAAACGCAGCGGAAGTATTATATCAAAATTTAAGAAAAATTAATAAATCTTTCATAATTACTTGTCTAAAAACGTTTAAAATAAAATTTAAATAAAGAGTCACTCTGTCTAAACGGAAAGCATTAAAATTTAACTTATATAAAAACATTTAAAATTCTCTTATTATTCACCATCCACCACGCCATGCGTACTCCTTCACTCACAAATCCTAAAATTTAAAAATATTTGGGGTGAATACAGAAATACTCAGTGGTTTACATTGTTACAGTTATGTCTACATAAAATATCAATCAACTTCTATCACATAAAAATCGCCATATTGTTATTTAAATAATAACATGTATTCATAAATCTGTGTCGTTTGTCAAGTCATCGATTCAATGTGACACGTAAACCTTTTCACTTTTTACGTTTTCCTTTCCTTTTTCTATGATGTTGACCAACTCATTGAATCGATGTGGAATGTATGAAACATGTATCATATATAAAAATAAATATCAAAATCAATATCAATGTATCACGTGTCACATCAGTCTCACAGTTTAGATTTATGTACCATAACAATATCAATCTCAATATGCATTTATCAATCTCAATCACGATTCATGATAGATATGAGAAAAAACTGATATCAATCTCACGTAAACGTAAAAGTAACAATGAGATTTTAGAAATGATTTTACCCACCTCAAACCTTTAACCAAATCAAACCTTACTTCTTCCCTATCTTCTCATGGAGTAGAGTATAGTATAAGTGAAAAGAAATCTTAAAGATATCGGGTGAGAGTAAATCATGTTTTGGAGGAATTCTATGACTTAAAGGTCGTAATGCTCACTAGTTACGAAATTAAAGGAGAAAAGTAATCAGGTTACGTCAGTTATGTAATATATAGAAATCACGTATAGTGAATTTGGAATTTAAAATCAAATCAAAATATAATCTCTAGAGTGAAATGTAAATGTGGGAAAGATTTAAGATTACATAATGTGAATAATTTATTTAAATAAGAAAATTATTGATAAAAAATATTGATAAAGAAAATATCAATAAGTGTAGAATATCATAGGGTGTCACATCCTACCCTACAAATAAAAAAATTTCGTTCTCAAAATATAATTACGATCTTCAAGGCATATAACGTAAAATCAAACAAGTAAGATTGTCTTACCTAGCGTTTTGGTGATTCTTCACCGGCCATCATATAAACTTGAGCTCTATCATCCGTTATTGGTTTGTATTTGTTATCCATCTTCCTTCCTCCCGGGTAGTCCTTGGCTCCATGTCCTTGCTCTTTGCATTTATAAAATTAATTTGTCCCAGCAGACACTCTCCCCAATATTTTTTACCACAATTGGTGCAAATGGGCTTCCCTGTAAAGTTGTTGTTGTCTTGTTCATTGTTTTTCTTCTCCTTGTTTGCTTCTGAATCTTCCCACTTGTGCTTTCCATTATTGTTCCTTGGTGTAAGATTATCCATTGCAAGGCAGACCACAGCATCTTCTGCTCTTTCATAGACTTCTGCAAAACTTTTAATTCCTTGTCCAGAAGTATAGTTTCGGATATCAGGTCGAAGCCCGTGTCTGAACCTTAAACACTTCTTAGCTTCCGTGTCCACTAAATGTGGGGCAAAATAACACATCTTGCTAAACTCTCTCTCGTACTCAGCAACCGTCATGTCTCCTTACTTTAAATTAAGAAACTCTATCTCCTTTTGAATATAATAATTCGACGGATAGTACTTTTCCATCACCAGATCCTTGAAACCCGTCCACATGAAGTCACCACATTCTTCTTCGGTTTTCTTCCTCCAATAATTATTCCACCAAATCCTAGCATCTTTTGTTAACTGGAAAGCAGCACACGCCACCTTTTGTGCATCTGAGCATAACATGAGTTCAAAAATACTTTGTAGAGATTCGATCCATTCTCCAACATAAGCAGGGTCCTTTCTGCCTTTAAATATCGGAGGTCTTTAGCAATGGAATTGTTCCACCACTTGAGCATGTTGATGTTGACCCAATGGAGGATTTGGATCGGGCGGATTATTTTGTTGAGCGCGAAGGAGATTAACAAGATCTGCTAAAGTGGCTCCTTCATCAAAGTTAGTTGCATTCTCTATCTCTTCAAGATTCTCATCAGATTCTTCCTCTTCCTTATTGGTTGTGTCTGCAGGTGGATGATCTGCAGGTGGATCAAGACTCCGTTGTCTATGACTTGCCATCTTTTGATAAAAGTTTGATAAAAGCATGTAAAAAATTTAAACGATAGTGATAATATCAGATAATTGAACATGTACATTTCATAAGTATAGAAGTATCATCAATCATAAATTATCAATTACTTGCGTAGATATTCATAAAATGTGAGAATATATTGTGAATTACATGTAAAACACATACAATAAATCTTATAGATTTTACCTTCCTTGGAGTAAACGTGGTTGGCAGTGGTGGAGAATAATATCCTTAATTCACATCATAAAATCATTGAATTTTTTTTCCAAAATTTTAACAGAATCGTCAAAATATTTTTTTATAAAATACGAAGAAAAGATTTTTTTAGCAGATCTACAGAAATGTTAACTTGCTCTGATACCAACTGTAACATCCCCGATTTTTCTTGGAGAAAATAGATTTATAGCGTATAAATATAATATCAATGAAGAAGGCATATTCAAACGCAGCGGAAGTATTATATCAAAATTTAAGAAAAATTAATAAATCTTTCATAATTACTTGTCTAAAAACGTTTAAAATAAAATTTAAATAAAGAGTCACTCTGTCTAAACGGAAAGCATTTAAATTTAACTTATATAAAAATATTTAAAATTCTCTTATTATTCACCATCCACCACGCCATGCGTACTCCTTCACTCAGAAATCCTAAAATTTAAAAATATTTGGGGTGAATACAGAAATACTCAGTGGTTTACATTGTTACAGTTATGTCTACATAAAATATCAATCAACTTCTATCACATAAAAATCACCATATTGTTATTTAAATAATAACATGTATTCATATATCTGTGTCGTTTGTCAAGTCATCGATTCAATGTGACACATAAACCTTTTCACTTTTTACGTTTTCCTTTCCTTTTTCTATGATGTTGACCAACTCATTGAATCGATGTGGAATGTATGAAACATGTATCATATATCAAAATAAATATCAAAATCAATATCAATGTATCACGTGTCACATCAGTCTCACAGGTTAGATTTATATACCATAACAATATCAATCTCAATATGCGTTTATCAATCTCAATCACGATTCATGATAGATATGAGAAAAAACTAATATCAATCTCACGTAAACGTAAAAGTAACAATGAGATTTTAGAAATGATTTTACCCACCTCAAACCTTTAACCAAATCAAACCTTACTTCTTCCCTATCTTCTCATGGAGTAGAGTATAGTATAAGTGAAAAGAAATCTTAAAGATATCGGATGAGAGTAAATCATGTTTTGGAGGAATTCTATGACTTAAAGGTCGTAATGCTCACTAGTTACGAAATTAAAGGAGAAAAATAATCAGGTTACGTCAGTTATGTAATATATAGAAATCACGTATAGTGAATTTGGAATTTAAAATAAAATCAAAATATAATCTCTAGAGTGAAATGTAAATGTGGGAAAGATTTAAGATTAAATAATGTGAATAATTTATTTAAATAAGAAAATTATTGATAAAAAATATTGATAAAGAAAATATCAATAAGTGTAGAATATCATAGGGTGTCACATCCTACCCTACAAATAAAAATATTTCGTTCTCAAAATATAATTACGATCTTCAAGGCATATAACATAAAATCAAACAAGTAAGATTGTCTTACCTAGCGTTTTGGTGATTCTTCACCGGCCATCATATAAACTTGAGCTCTGTCATCCGTTACTGGTTTGTATTTGTTATCCATCTTCCTTCTTCCCGGGTAGTCCTTGGCTCCATTTCCTTGCTCTTTGCATTTATAAAATTAATTTGTCCCAGCAGACACTCTCCCCAATATTTTTTACCACAATTGGTGCAAATGGGCTTCCCTGTAAAGTTGTTGTTGTCTTGTTCATTGTTTTTCTTCTCCTTGTTTGCTTCTGACTCTTCCCACTTGTGCTTTCCAGTATTGTTCCTTGGTGTAGGATTATCCATTGCAAGGCAGACCGCAGCATCTTCTGCTCTTTCATAGACTTCTGCAAAACTTTTAATTCCTTGTCCAGAAGTATAGTTTCGGATATCAGGTCGAAGCCCGTGTCTGAACCTTAAACACTTCTTAGCTTCCGTGTCCATTAAATGTGGGGCAAAATAACACATCTTGCTAAACTCTCTCTCGTACTCAGCAACCGTCATGTCTCCTTACTTTAAATTAAGAAACTCTACCTCCTTTTGAATATAATAATTCGACGGATAGTACTTTTCCATCACCAGATCCTTGAAACCCGTCCACGTGAAGTCACCACATTCTTCTTCGGTTTTCTTCCTCCAATAATTATTCCACCAAATCCTAGCATCTTTTGTTAACTGGAAAGCAGCACACGCCACATTTTGTGCATCTGAACACAACATGAGTTTAAAAATACTTTGGAGAGATTTGATCCATTCTTCAACATAAGCAGAGGCCTTTAAATATCGGAGGTTTGTAGCAATGGAATTATTCCACCACTTGAGCATGTTGATGCTGAGCCTGTTGAGCCAACGGAGGGTTTGGATTGGGCGGATTATTTTGTTAAGCGCGAAGGAGATTAACAAGATCTGCTAAAGTGGTTCCTTCATCAAAGTTAGTTGCATTCTCTATCTCTTCAAGATTCTTATTAGATTCTTCCTCTTCCTCATTGGTTGTGTCTGCAGGTGGATCATCTGCAGGAGGATCCGGAGTCCGTTGTCTATGACTTACCATCTATTGATAAGAGTTTGATAAAAGCATGTAAAATTTAAACGATAGTGATAATATCAAATAATTGAACATGTACATTTCATAAGTATAGAAGTATCATCAATCATAAATTATCAATTACTTGCGCAAATATTCATAAAATGTGATAATATATTGTGAATTACATGTAAACACATGCAATAAATCTTATAGATTTTACCTTTCTTGGAGTAAACGTGGTTGGCAATGGTGGAGAATAATATCCTTAATTCACATCATAAAATCATTAAATTTTTTTCCAAAATTTTAACAGAATCGTCAAAATATTTTTTTTATAAAATACGAAGAAAAGATTTTTTTAGCAGATCTACAGAAATGTTAACCTGCTCTGATACCAACTGTAACATCCCTAATTTTTATTGGGGAAAATAGATTTATAGTGTATAAATATGGAAAAATGCACTTTTAGTCCCATACAAGAAGTCTCGTTTCACTTTTGGTCCTTTTCGTAACATTTTTGGTCCCATTGGTTTATTTTAAATTTCTGTCAGTGCATTAACGGAATCTCTCACAAATGGCTGACGTGGCTATTTGAAAATAAATTGATTTTTTTTATTTGGCATAAATTAAAATTTTCCTTTAATTTTGCCGGCTGTCAGTCAACGGGCCACCATTTGCCACCACCACCAAAGATCTGTCGGCCACCACCTACCGGAGCCGTTGCCAGCCGGCCATCGTAGATTGGTCACCATCGTGCGTCGCCACCACTGCCCATATTATTAAATTTCTTTTATCCCTAATTTCAAACCTAGCCTCCATCTCCAACCCAAATTATCTCAACTACTGTACATCAAATTTTTGGCGGCGAAAATGACGACGACGGCAGAAATTAGGAAATCCTCTCTTCTCTCTTGGTAATTTCAACCTAAAGCCTCTCTTCTCCTCTATTTAGCACCATGCTTATGGATGCTTTCCGCTTCAGATGCGGTAGCCTACTCGAAATCCAAAACACCAGATAATTTAGATCACAAACCTTCCTACTTCAGCTCCCTCAAACCTTACCTCTCATTCCACCACCGCTGCATATGGTTCTTCCTCTCTATCCTTCTCCTCCAGCTCCTCCTCCTGCTTGCCGTTCCCTCTCTCTCGTTCTATCTTTCCATCGGTACCATTTCTAATTCTCCCGAAGACGGTATAATTTTGAGTAAATCGGTCGGCACCATTTTCAGTTCTCCCAGAAGCGGTATAGTTTTGAATAAATCGGTGATCAACTAAAATTGAAAGTACGGTAGGGTTTATGTGTATAACAAAGAAATAAGGGTGGGGCTGGGCTTTGGGTTAAAGTTCATTCAAAAAAATATTCAAAATTTTCCAAGGTTTATTTTTTTATTTATTCAATATTTATTTTTTATTAAATTTTTATTAACATTTTTCGTTTATTATTTAATGGACAGGAACAAAATTGCAACTTTTGGGACAAAAAAAAGGTTAGGGACTAAAAATGAAATCAAACTTCTTGTACGGGACTAAAAGTGCATTTTTCCCTGTATAAATATAATATCAATAAAGAAAGCATATTCAAACACAGTGGAAGTATTATATCAAAATTTAAGAAAAATAAATAAATCTTTCAAAATTACTTGTCTAAAAATGTTTAAAATAAATTTAAATAAAGAGTCACTCTGTCTAAACGGAAAGCAATTATATTTAGCATATATAAAAATATTTAAAATTCTCTTCTTATTCATCATCCACCACGCCATGCGTACTCCTTCACTTAGAAATCATGAAATTTGAAAACATTTGGGGATGAGTACATAAATAATCAGTGGTTTAATTGTCACAATTATGTCTACATAAAATATCAATCAACTTCTATCACATAAAAATTACCATTTCGTTATTTAAATTATAACGCGTATTCATAAATCTGTGCCGTTTGTCAAGTTATCGATTCAATGTGACACATAAACCTTTTCACTTTTTATGTTTTCCTTTCCTTTTTCTATGTTGTTGACCAACTCATTGATTCTATATGGAATGCATGAAACATGTATCATATATATAAAAATAAATATCAAAATCAATATCAATGTATCACGTGTCACATCAGTCTCACAGTTTAGATTTATATACCATAACAATCCCAATCTCAATATGCATTTATCAATCTCAATCACGATTCATGATAGATATGAGAAAAAACTAATATCAATCTCACGTAAACGTAAAAGTAACAATGAGATTTTAGAAATGATTTTACCCACCTCAAACCTTTAACCAAATCAAACCTTACTTCTTCTCTGTCTTCTCAAGGAGTAGAGTACAGTATAAGTGAAAAGAAACCTTAAAGATTTCGGATGAGAGTCAATTATATTTTGGAGGAAGTCTGTGACTTAAGGTCGTGATTCTCGCTAGTTACGAAATTAAAGGAGAAAAGTAAGCAAGTTACGTCAGTTCGTAATATATGGCAATCACATACTATAAATTGGGAATTTAAAATCAAATCAAAATATAACCTCTAGAGTGAAATGTAGAGGTGGGAAAGATTTAACATTAAATAATGTGAATAATTTATTTAAATAAAAAATATTGATAAAGAAAATATCAATAAGCGTAGAATATCATAGTGTGTTACAATACTTATCTTTATTTCTTGGTACTACTATTCTTTTGTATATAGCTTCAGTAGTAGCAGTGGTGTTGGTACAATTTTTATATTGCGAACGACGCTATGGGCAGACAAATGTAATTGTTTCTATTGGTGTTTGCTCTATCTCTGGATCCATAACTGTAAGTACAATTTAATCTTTCCACTTTCATGATTTCTTATATTGAAACATAATTATGTGCTAAGCATATTATTTGTTTTCGTTGGAGAAGTAACACCTATGTCACTTTTGTAGTTGCTCTTTATTCTTAAGCTCAAGGCTTGTTGTTTGAAGTGAATAACTTGTACATATTTGTACGGTTATTTCTAAGAAATCTTTCTGCATGATTAACATCTCTTCAGAAAACTATTCTTCATAATTGCAGTTATGGTGGTTATAAAATACGGTTAATTTGAGAAATGCTTTCTGATTTCAGACAACGTCTTTTTTCTAAATGGTTATCTTCTTGAGGAGTCACGACTCCTTAACAAATGCAATGAATCTGTATCACTACTCTATAAATAAATAGGCACGGGAGAAGAATAAGACAAATAGATGGTATTATTGATAAAGGTAAAAAGAAAAGTACAAAAAGTTTCAAAGATGTTATGACCAAAATTTACTTAAACCTAAAATAGTCCATGTTCATATCTGTGAACAGGATTCGAGAAAGTGCCAAAGAAGGATTGAAGTGCCACGCAAATGTTCCTCCAATTGTTGACAATGAATCTGCAGCTGAGTTTCCCTCCCTATAGATATGGGATATGTGAAATACTATTTGTGCAATAAGGGTTTTTGCTTTCCACCGTCGAGAAATCCAATGCCACGGAATGATCAGTTTTCCATCATGAAGGCATGCAATACATACATCGAGTCAGTCTCCATCCATAGCCTTGTCCATCCTTTTTCAAATGCAAGCTCAATAGCTAGGCAAGCAGTGTTGGATTGTATACTAAAAGTCTAGCTTTAGTATGAACAATGTCATAACAATATTTGAAATGAGAATCATTGATCAAATGATTGCATCTTATAATTTATTTTATATGCATGATGCAATAGTCCATTTACTTTATACTGTAGATAATATGTTGTGCGACAACACGCAGAAGATCATATTATCGGTTTTCTTATAAAGTATAAACAGATGCTCACAACTGAGATAGACGGGGTCTCTCTATCGGTATGGTTGTAGTGTGGTTTGGTATTAGCTTGTCTTGGCTATAGAATCACATTAGTGCACTTGTGTGTATTGAGCAGGACCGCTTGAGATCATTCTTCTTATACTGACTATATAGTAGAACTTGATCTCTGTTATTATGGAAGTTCATGCTCTTAATCCCTATACAATAACCTCGACACGTAGGGCAGTATGTATTTCTTTGATTCATCAATGGGTGAGATTTAAAAGTATTAAATCAATATACTCGGTGAGTTGGGAAGTAGTGCTGTCTCTATGGTGTACTGTTGATTGTAGAAGGAATCCATGTCCGACATAGGTTGATGATGTCCCCTTGAGGAGCTCATAAGGTTTATCATGTAAATCTTGCAAGTGGATTAATTTCCGGCATGATAATAAGGTTGAGTGGTACTACTCTCGGATGAGATATTAATTAATTTGAGTTGTCAGTAACTTAATTAATTAATGGACATTGTATTTCTTAAACATGGGGAGACCATCGGGCTTATAATAAGAAGGAGCCCAGAACATAATTTTGGGATTGGACGGGTAGTGCAGTAATAATATTTTAGTGGACTATATTATTATTATTGGATTTAATTAAAAGCTTTGGGCTAAGCTTGGTTAATTAAATTCAATTGAGGCCCAGCCCAATTTCTCCTTCTGGTCCCTGCTGTAGCCCAACTATATAAGTCATCTCAACTCCTGTTAACCCTAAGTCAGTGCCTCATTTGACAGTTAGAAAAGAACAGGAGCAGATTGAGAGAATCCTGCGGATTGTTGCCCACACAACAGCAGAATTCGACTTGGGACATACGGTAAAAGATCAGAGGTAGTTCTCTACAGTGAATCATCCTCTACATCAACCCATAAGTACGGTAAACATTTTTTTTGCTTCCGCTGATTTGTTTGCCTGTTATCCTAACGATCACGTTTGATCCACACGATCTAATTGCCAACAATTGGTATCAGAGCGTTTGGTTTCGTGGCGAAACGTGAGACGTTAGTTAGGGTTTGAATAATTTTATTATTTGTGAAATCCTATGATTATTATTATCGTATTGATAGCATGTGATAAAGGTTTTATATGTGTGATTTATCCATATATCCTAGGTGCTTTTTCGATAATTATTGGCGTGTGATTGTTGCAAATTGAACACGCTGGACACACATGCTCAAAACTGTATGATTCTGCTGTTTATGGGCGAGTGAATTTGGACCTTGCGCCTCTATCCATCGACAAGTACGTCAGAAAAAGCAACTGACGCTCATCGTGAGAACACCACACTCTTTGCTACGCGACGACGATGAGAGATTGAACGGCTATCCTGATCGTCACCTGAAGTCAGATGGGCAAGGCTGATGAGCGGCGAACGAGCGACGATGATGTTGTGACTGGACTGCTTCCCTGCAATCCCGTCAGGCTGATTGATAGAAGCACTATCGAAAAAGGAATGCATCGGGGATGACGACGGAGTCTGGTGTACGATGGGCTGAAGGCGCGGCTTCACGTGTGATCCATCGATGCGGAACCAGGCGAAGAGTGAAGCAGACTGAGGTGGGCGTTCAGCGTGATACCTCCAGCCAGTTAGAGCAATCTGAAGGTGGGCCTCGGCAGTACAGTTTGAATGGCGATGCGTCGTCTAGTTTTTTGGTGACTGCACATGGCCGCGAGGTCGACGATGTGAGGTAGCTGGCGCGATGTTGAGGTGTCGAACCTGGACAGCTTGCTTCCGGGCGGGTCGCAGGCAGCCTTCGTTCGAACCAGTGGTGATTTTCTGGTTATGTCACAGGCAGATTCCGGCGAGTCTGGTACTGGTTTCGAGCGAGTCAATGGGCACTACAAACTAGTGCTCCGGACAAGCGATGATCAGCGGGCCCTGATGAATGAACTGGAGAGAAAGCCTGGAGGCAGGCGGTGGCAGAAGTGCGAAGCAGCGTTCCAGGCAAGTCGTCGGTGGCTTGCTAGCCCTGCTACATCCAGAGCCATTGTTCGTTACGGGCACGACAAAGCTGGAAGGTACAGTTTGTTGCCGGCAACGCATGTATGACTGGCGGGTCATTTCCGGGTGAGCTGACGGCGGGATGACACCAATGGGCTGATGGCATCACTGCCGAAAGTAGCGGCACCGAGCGTGATGGCGTGGATAGCGCTATGTTGTGGCTGGCAGGTTTTAGGGCAGCGATGGATTGAACAACAATAGATGTTTATTGGGCTGTTGGGCTCTTCTATTTATTGTGGGTTTAATCCTTTGTTAGGCCTTATTTCTCTAATTTGGTTTTGGGCTAATGGCCCAATTTTTATTGGAGTGTTATTGGGCTGTGCTGATGGGCTCTATTCCATTTAATTTGGTTTTGGGCCTGCTGGGTTGTTTTTTAATAATTCAGCTGGTTTTGGGCCCAATTTTAATTAAAATGGTAATGGGCTGCTGGGCAATTTTAATTGCTGAATTTAATTAATTGTGGATATAATGTTGGGCCATATTTAAATATTGGGCTAGACTTTAATGCAGAAATTGGCAGGGTAAATGGGTTTAATTATTTAATTAATGGGCTGCTCATTTTATGCTAATAATGTTTGGGTCAGCAGGGCCTATTTAATTGATCCAATATTTTATGCAATTAATTAATGTTATATAACTGTTTAATTATTTTAATTGACAATTAATTGTTATATATGTGAAAGGCATGTTCTATGTGATTTATTTATTTAAATTGATGTTAATAGAAGCATGCTAGTATGTATATTTTATTTCAGAATATTATATGCATGTTAAAAACCCTCGGTAATTAAATAACTAAGTGGGAGAGGGGATTGGTAATAAATTCCCGCGGCCTCCATTATTGGTTTGTTAAGCAATGTGAATAGACTTGCGCGTCGGCATTAGAGCCTTCCTCCCCATCGGATGAGTTTTATTCATGGATTGCTGGAACAGACTTCATTAAATAATTACATTTGTAATGTGATGCATATGAACTTGCGCGTTGGCTTAGACCTTCCTCCCTATCGGATGAGTTTATATGCGGTTCACTGGTACAAACTTGTAATTGATGACTGTAGGAAGTTATCCGAGCGCATGTGTACTTCTCTATCTGTAAGGCACATAAGCTTGGGCCGCAGACTTGGGGTCAAATAATGGTGTACACTTAGATGTAAATAATAAGTATCCTCCCCATCGGAGTCACTGCTTTTATTTGCATGGCTAAAGAGGAACCGACTATTAATTATTTTGTTATAAAGTTAGGTTGGCAAATGAAATTAATGGGTAAAACCTTCTCTTGTAAATGTTCGGGTTTGTAAATGTCCACACTATCGTGGCTTGCAGACTCACGGTGCTTGAGATGTCGGTGAATTTTATTTTATATTGTTTTGAGGGAATCAATATAAAAGAATAAAATTCGAAGATTTGATCGGAATATTTATTTGTGATTCTCTGAATTTTGAATGGTGTTATTTCACTAATTGTTAACTAAAAGACATTATATTTACTTGTCCAAATTAGATGATTAGAAAAGAATCTTGAAAATTACTGCTTAAGAAAATACATGTGTATTCTCACAAAGGACGTCTCATGATGCTTATTAAAGTCTCTAGTGAAGAGATGAGAGGTTCATAGAAATATGATGGTCTCATGTAACTCTTCGGATACTTGAGTAAATTAAAAGGCAGGAGATCATGGTTGAATTGATGAATGAATTGGAAAAGCTTGAAATAGAAATTGAAAGGGAAACCTAAATCAATTTATTCTTCACAATTTGCTTGGATGTTTTAAGTAAGTTCTACCTGAAATACGAGAGGTTGTATATGGTGGGAAACTTCTAACAAAACATGTGGCAAAAGAAAGCCATTTTTCATCATGATGTGAATAAGTTTAATATCTTATTTACTAATGGTTTAAACATGATTAGTGATGGCATCTACTGACACGAAGTATGTAGATACTGGAATCACTAAATGTTTATCACTGAGTAAGGATAAGACTGTTAATAACATGGGTAAAACTACAAAGGTAGTGGCTATTGCAGTGGGAGTTGTTTATTTATCTCATGATAAGAATAAACAATTGATTATGAGAAATTGTCTTTACGTACGTTTAATAAAAAGAATTTAATTTCGGTTTCTATGCATTAACGGATGGATACTTCATTTCATTTAAATGACATGATCATAGTAATGAGAAATGAGACTATAATCCGTTAAAGTACATTGGTGGATAAAAAGTATACTCTTGAATCATGTACATCCCACAGATGCAATAAATAGTAATTAAATAATGCATCTTCTAATATTAGTAAGAGAAAGGAACCTTCGGAAATGAACTAAACATACATTTGGCGTCTATGACTAATTCATTTTACTTGAGTAGGATTCAAAAGTTGATAGCCGATAGACCGTAAGGTTTATCTGAAGTGGAAACTATCGGACTTGCGAGTCTTGCTTGGAAGTAAAAATGATTAACTGCCTTTTCAAGGTTGTGGGGTGTAGAGCCAAAGATATATATGTTGGAATTAATTCATTCTGATTCAAGCGAACCTAATATTATCCAGGCGAGAGGTGATTATGAATATTCGAAGATTATTCTGGAAACCAATATATTTATATGATGCACTGCATGTCTAAGTTCTTTAATTAATTCAA
This sequence comes from Pogostemon cablin, assembly GCA_023678885.1. Taxonomy (NCBI): domain Eukaryota; kingdom Viridiplantae; phylum Streptophyta; class Magnoliopsida; order Lamiales; family Lamiaceae; genus Pogostemon; species Pogostemon cablin. The sequence goes on from CM042981.1 coordinate 21,594,169, forward strand.
GAATTGTAAGGCTGGTACAGTGAAGCGTCATGGAAAATATATATTAAGTCATTACGATTCAATCATGATGGCGAATACCTCTTGGGATAGTTAGGAGCTATTGATCAGAAGTTGAGATTAAATCTCAAGTTGACTACACCGGGTATGCCCCAATCTGAATGGTGTGGTGGATAGAAGGAATAAGGCTCTTATGGTTATGATTAGATAGATGATGAATTATTTGGAATAATTAAAATTCATTTTATGGATATGCCCTAGATACAGTAATTCGTGAAACGTTTGTCTGTATATGGGATATCCTAGAAAAATGGAGGGTGATTTATTAAGTCCAAAAGATCGAAGGATAATTGTTAACTCAATAACTAGATTTTTGGAAAAGGACTATGTAATAAATCATAAACCCATGTATAAGTTGTTCTAAAGGAAGTGAGAGGAAAACACTAAGTATAAGTACCAAGTGTACAAGAGGATATACCACAAATTAAACTGCAACGCGTGTCACGACGATACACAATTACATGTAGTGCCTGGTCATAGTGGGAGGGTTGTTTGACAACCCGTAAGATATATGTTTTGGGAGAGTCGTAAAACTTGGTCCCTAGTAAACATGGTATTGTCCCACGGATACGACGTAGCACTACAAGATGAGAATGCGGAATCTTAGTAAGTTGCATTGAATGTTGAAATAGAATCTACGGATTCTATATTAAGTCTGGGAGCTTATTAGACCACTAAATAGTGTAAAATCCATTGGAAGTGGTCATAGGAAATAAAAGAGGATCATACGGAAAGGTGAAAACCTTGGAAGCAAAACTTGTTGCGAAAAGGTGTACTCAGAAAGAAATGGTTCAAATATGAGGAAACATATTCGCTGGTAGCTATGCTTAAGTTGATCCGGATTCTTTTGTTCATTGCTGCTCATATTGAATTATGAGGAACAGCAAATAGATGTCAAGACAGCTTTCCTGATTGGAAGTCTTGAAAAAAACATCTATGTGAAGCAACCAGAGTGATTCATTGCAAAGTACTAATAGCATTTTGATAGTAAGCTTAAAATTGTCCAGCGATGGACTAAAGCAAGCTTTAAGATCGTGAAGCATCTGTTTTGATTAGGTAATCCAGTGGCATAGATATAAATCAATGAGCGGATGAGTCTTGTGTGTTGTAAAGAGTGACGGAAACGTGGTGGTGTTTCTTGTACTATACGTAGATAGTATCTTGCTCACTGGAGATAATGAAAGAGTATTATCGGGCGTATGGGTACGGTTAATAAAGCGATAGAGATGAAGGACTTAAGAAAGGCAAAATATATCCTTTTGATCACGGTAATACGGATCATAAGAAAGGATATTATACTTATCTCAAGTTTCATAAAATGATACAGTCCATACTCGTTTAGCATGTAAATTTATCTAAGTGAATGTGTCTTTGAGACACAAGAAGAAGATAAAGAGGATGAAAGCGGTTCCTTATGCTTCGGCGAATAAGGAAGCTTAATCTAAGGAATGCTATGAACGATGTTGGATATCTGTTTTGCTGAATGCATGAACAGTGGGTATCAACGTAACCCGGAACAAGAATGATGAACTGTGGTAAGACATTTATAAAGTGCCTGAGAATGACTAGAAATTATATGTGGACTTACTGGACAGATTCACTGCTTCTTGTGGATTACATAGATTCAAATTTTTTAGTCAGATTGGACGGTAGTAAATTCTCCTCAAAGGTTATGTGTTTAATTTTAGGAAGTAGAGTCATAATGTGGAGGAGTGTTATATAGAAATATATTTCAGACTCCGGACTCCATCATGGAAAGATGATAAATTGGAGCCTATGAGGCAGCCAAAGTATCTATATGACTCTAGAGACTTCATGATGGACTTTGAAGTGTTTCTAAGTTTGCCCAAGATAATCACAATTTACATTGATGATATTGGTGCAGTTGCAAACTTGAAGAAATCACAAGTCCATAAGGCAATTAAACACATGGAGCGCGAGTACCACCTGTTACGAGAAATCATATGATGAGGGGAAGGTTGTTGTCGCCTAGATTGCATCGGATGATGACCTAGTAAACCATTTACAAGGACCTTAAGGCGAGAGCTTTTAATGGTCGTGTAGTGAGAGTAGAAATCAGATGTATGGCAGAAGACATGACAGCATAGTCTTTTAGTATAAGTAGGAGATTGTTGGATTGTATACTAAAAGTCTAGCTTTAGTATGAACAATGTCATAACAATATTTGAAATGAGAATCATTGATCAAATGATTGCATCTTATAATTTATTTTATATGCATGATGCAATAGTCCATTTAATTTATACTGTAAATAATATGTTGTGCGACAACACGCAGAAGATCATATTATCGGTTTCCTTATAAAGTATAAACAGATGCTCACAACTGAGATAGACGGGGTCTCTCTATCGGTATGGTTGTAGTGTGGTTTGGTATTAGCTTGTCTTGGCTATAGAAGCACATTAGTGCACTTGTGTGTATTGAGCAGGACCGCTTGAGATCGTTCTTCTTATACTAACTATATAGTAGAACTTGATCTCTGTTATTATGGAAGTCCGTGCTCTTAATCCCTATACAATAACCTCGACACGTAGGGCAGTATATATTTTTTTGATTCATCAATGGGTGAGATTTAAAAGTATTAAATCAATATACTCGGTGAGTTGGGAAGTAGTGCTGTCTCTATGGTGTGCTGTTGATTGTAGAAGGAATCCATGTCCGACATAGGTTGATGATGTCCCCTTGAGGAGCTCATAAGGTTTATCATGTAAATCTTGCAAGTGGATTAATTTCCGGCATGATAATAAGGTTGAGTGGTACTACTCTCGGATGAGATATTAATTAATTTGAGTTGTCAGTAACTTCATTAATTAATGGACATTGTATTTCTTAAACATGGGGAGACCATCAGGCTTATAATAAGAAGGAGCCCAGAACATAATTTTGGGATTGGACGGGTAGTGCAGTAATAATATTTTAGTGGACTATATTATTATTATTGGATTTAATTAAAAGCTTTGGGCTAAGCTTGGTTAATTAAATTCAATTGAGGCCCAGTCCAATTTCTCCTCCTGGTCCCTGCTGTAGCCCAACTATATAAGTCATCTCAGCTTCTGTTAACCCTAAGTCAGTGCCTCATTTGACAGTTAGAAAAGAACAGGAGCAGATTGAGAGAATCCTGCGGATTGTTGCCCACACAACAGCAGAATTCGACTTGGGACATACGGTAGAAGATCAGAGGTAGTTCTCTGCAGTGAATCATCCTCTACATCAACCCAGAAGTACGGTAAACATTTTTTTTTGCTTCCGCTGATTTGTTTGCCTGTTATCCTAATGATCACGTTTGATCCACATGATCCAATTGCCAACAAGCAGTACCTAGCTCCTCTTCAAACACAAATCCCTGCCCATAGCCACAAGAGAAACCTCCCATGAAGAACCCTCTGCAGTTTCTGAGAAGACCTCCTCCTGATATGCATCCCGGACTTCCTTTTGCATGACCATCGACATTGGCCTTTACCCAACTTGCAGCTGGTGGTTGCCATCTAACAGCCATCACCGTGGGTGGTTTTTTTGGAACTCCAAGTAAATGGACTTTTGCAATAACTTAATTACAAACGTTTGATCACATGATTCTCATTTCAAATATTATCTAAACATTGTCCATATGAAAAGCTAGACTTTTAGTATACAATCCAACAATCTCCCACTTATACTAAAAGACTATGCTGCCATATATGTTGCCATACATCTGACTACCACTCCCACTACTTGACTATTAAATGCTTTCGCCTTAAGGTCCTTGTAAAAGGAGTACTAGGTTATCATCCGATGTAATCTATGTGACAACAACCTTCCCCTCATTATACGATTACTCGTATCAGGTAGTACTAGCTATCAATGTGTTTAATTTCCTTATGGACTCGTGATTCCTTCAAGTTTGCTACTGCACCATTATTATCACAATAAATTATGATATCTTTGGGCAAACTCAGAATCACATCTAAGTCCATTACGAAGTTTCTAGAACCATACAGATACTTTAGCTGCCACAAGGCTCCAATATTATCCTTTTTCCATGGTGGAGTCCAAATATATTTATATATGACACTCCTCCGTACTATGGATCTACTTCCATTAAACACATAACCTTGAGGTGGATTTACTGCCGTCCCTATGATTTGAAAAAACTCGAATCTAAGTAACCGCCAAGAAGTAATGAATTATTTTGGTAAGCTTACATATAATTTCCAGTCCTCTTCAGGCACTTCAAATATGTCTTACCATTATTCAATATTCTTGTTCCGGATTATATGATACCCACTGACTATGCCATTGGCAATACAGATATCCAATCTCGTACATAGCATTCCATAGATTAAGCTTTCTTATTACCAAAGCTTAGGGAACCGCCCTTAACTATTTTATCTTCTATTGTGTCTTAAGACACAATCCTCAGATAAAGTCACATGCTAAAACAAGTAAGGATTTATATCATTTTATGAAGCTTGAGACAAGCACAACATCTATCTTGTGATCTTTATTTCCATGATCGCAAGATATATTTTTCTTTTCTTAAGTCCTTCATTTCATACTGCTTTATTAACCATACCCACACGCCCGACAATACTCTTTCATTGTCTCCAATGAGCAAGATACTATCTACGTACACACAAGAAATACCACCACGTTTCTGTCACTATTTCCAATACACAAGACCCATCCGAGCATTGATCAAATCCATATTACTGAATTTCCTTATCAAAACAGATGCTCCATGATCTTGAAGCTTGCTTTAGTTCATCGATGGATACTTTTAAGCTTACACTCAAAATGCTCTTAGCTCTATACAATGAATCATTCTGGTTGCTTCATTTTGAATCCATATATTCTATTCCAGAAATCATTGCAACTTGCAAAGATTCCACATTTCGATTTAGTAGTGCTTCGTCGAGTCTATGGGCCGATTTCATGTTTACTAGGGACCAAGTCTCACGACTTTCCCAAATCATAAATTCATCATGTTATTAAATAATCCTCCAACTACGACAAGGCACTACATGCAATTGTGTATCAGATGTGATATGTGATGCAGTTTACTTATGGTATATTCTCTTGTAGTCTTGGTACTAAAATTTATGTTTCCCTTCTCATATTTTTAGAACATTTTATACATGGTCTTGTAATTTATTACATAGTCCTTTTTCAAAATCTAGTGTTTGTGTTAATAATCACTTTCAGATCTTTTGGACTTTTAAATAAATCATCCTTCAATTTGTCTAGGATATCCCACAAACTGACAAACATCATTTGACATGTTGTTCCTAGAGCTTACCCATAAAATGAATTTAATAATTCCAAATAATTCATCATCTATCTAACTATTTCCATAAGAGCCTTATTCCTTCATTCAGTCACACCATTGAGCTGGGGTTTGCCCGGTGTTGAGAACTTTGAATTCAATCCCAACCTCTGATTAATAGCTCCTAACTATCCTAAGGGGTACTCGCCATCACGACTAAATCATAGCGATTTGATATATTTACCATGATACTTTACCGCATCAGTCATGCACTTCTTGAGTTTAATCATAGTACTCAGATTTGCAGTGCATCAAATAAATATATCTTATTTCTAGAATAATCATCGAATATTCATAACCACCTCTCGACAGGATAATCTTAGGATCGCTTAAATCAGAATTAATCATTTCCAACATATTTTTTATGGCACTTTACCCCTTTACCTTCAATAGGCAAGTAATCATTTTCACTTCCAAGTAAGACTCACAAGTTCGATAGTTTTACTTCCAATAAACCTAATGGTCAATCGGCTATCAATTTTTTAATTGTACTTAAGTAAAATGATCTAGTCTTAGATGCCAAAAGTATGTTTAGTTCATCACCGAAGGTTCCTTTTTCTTATAAGATTAGAAGATGCATTATTAATTACTATTTGTTGCATCCGTGGGATAAAATATTTAAGAGTGTACAAATTGTCACTTTCGTACCACAACAGATTATAACTCCATCCTTCATTATAATGATCATGTCATTCTTAATGAAATAGAGTATTCATCCGTAAATACATAGAAATGGAAATAAAATTCTTTCTATGAAAACGTAAGTTAAGTCAATTTCTCTTAATCAAAAGTTTATTTATATCATCAGATAAATAAACAACTCCCACTGCAATAGCCACTACCCTAGTAGCTTATCTATGTACTCTATAATCTCATCATCACTTAGTTGCAGGCTATTGATTCCGGTATTTACACACAACGTGTCAGTAAATGCCATCACTAATCACGCTTCAACAACTAGTAAATAAGATACTATCCTTGTTCACCTCTTGATGAAATTGGTTTTCCTTCGCCGTATGTTTTGTCAGAAGTTTTCCCACCGTATACAACCTTTTGTAATTCAGGTGAAACTTGCTCAAAACGTTAATGCAAACTAGGAAAATAAATTGAGCTAGGTTTCCCATTTAATTTCTATTCCAAGTATTTCCAATTCATTCATCAAGTTAACCATGACATCTTGCCTTTCTTTCTTACTCAAGTATCCGAAGAGTCTCACGAGACCATTATATTTCTATGAACCTCTCACATCTTCACTAAAGACTTAAATAGGCATCAGAAGGCATCCTTAGTGAGAACACATTTTTTTTATTCTAAGCAGTAAGAATTAAAATCAAGATTCTTTTCTAATCATTTATTATAGACCAATAAATATATTTTCCTTTAGTTATCAATAAGCGAAATAAACTATTCGAAAATTCAGAGAATTAAGTAAATAAATACGACGATCAAACTCTTCGAATTTAAATTTTATATTGATTCCCTCAATAAACATTATAAAATAAATTCACCGACATCTCAAGCACCGTGAATTTACATGCCACGTTAGTGTGGACGTATACAAACCCTAACATTCGCAAGAGAAGGTTTTACCTATTAATTTCATACATCATAATTAACTTTATGACTCAATGATTAATAGTCGATTGTCCTTTAGCCATGCAATTTAATAGCAGTGACTCCGTTGGGGAAGATACATATTAATTGCACCTAAGTGTATACCATTATTTGATACTAAGTACGTTACCCAAGCTTGTGTGCCTTACAATTGGAGAAGTCCACACACGCTCAAATAATTTTCTATAACCATCAGTTATTAATTTGAACCAGTGATCCGCAAATAAAACTCATCCATTGAGGAGGAAGACACTATAACCGACTCATAAGCTTACTTGCATCACATTACAAATAATAATTATTTTATAAAATTTATTCCAGTGATCCAGAAATAAAACTCATCCGTTCGGGAGGAAGGCACTATAGCCTACTTATAAGCTTACTTGCATCACACAATAAATCAATAATAGAGGCCGCGGGATCATGACCAATCCCCCTCCCACTTAGTTATTTAACAAGAGGGTTTTTACATGCATACAATATAATTGATATAATTATGCAAATAAACATGCTATTATTACGGCAAATAAGGTAGTAAATCAAATAGCACATAATTTCAAATATGGGAAAATAGATTTTTTCGTCCGTTAACTTTTATTCATTTTGAAATTAGTCCATTAACTTTTTAATTTTGAAATTAGTCCGTTAATTATATAATAATTTTGAAATTAGTCCATTAACTTCATAAAATTCAACATTTTGGTCATTTGACCTGCTATGGCAGGTCATTTGAATATTTTCACCCCAATTAATCTATATCATATTTATATTTAATCAATTTTATCTCACTTTTCATTTTTCACTTCCGTATACCAAACAAACAATATTAATCTCATTACTAAAGTGGAGCAAATTTGACTAAATATTGATACTTCCTCCGTCCGCTCGAAAGAGGGTCTTTTTTCCTTTTTGGTCGTCTGCTCCAAAGAGGGTCACTTCCTTTTTTACACACATGAGATCCACACACACACACTAATACAATTAAAATATGGGATCCACACTCCCACTAATACAACTACTCATTATACATTAAATAACAATACTTCTTAATCAACGTGCACAAAAGCAAAATGCCCTCTTTCGGGCGGACGGAGAGAATATAATATAAATTCTTAGTGGAGGCAATTTTATTACATATTTTTTTTTATTTTTTAGAATAACCTGCTAATGACCTGTTGAAACAGACAATTTTGTTGAACTTGGTAAACATGATGGACGATTTTTAAAATTTTCAAATATAATGGACGATTTTCAAAATTCTGCAAATATAATGAACGATTTTCAAAAAGTGAAAAGCTTATGGACTAAATTCAAAATTGAGCAAAGTTAGCGGACAAAAAATCTATTTTCCCTTTCAAATATATAACAATAATTGACAAATAAAACAATTACAACAATTATATATAAGAAAATAAAATTAAGGGAAAATAGATTTTTTCGTCCGTTAACTTTCACTCATTTTGAAATTAGTCCGTTAATTTTATAACAATTTTGAAATTAGTCCATTAACTTCATAAAATTCAACATTTTGGCCCTTTGACCTGCTATGGCAGGTTATTTGAATATTTTCACTCCAATTAATTTATATAATATTTTTATTTAACCAATTTTATCTCACTTTTTATTTTTCACTTCCGTATACCAAACAAATAATATTAATCTCAATACTAAAGTGGAGCAAATTTAACTAAATATTGATACTTCTTCCATCCGCTCGAAAGAGTGTCTTTTTCCATTTTGGTCGTCCGTTTCAAAGAGGGTCACTTCATTTTTTACACAGATGGGATCCACACACACCCACTAATACAATTAAAATATGGGGTCCACACTCCCACTAATACAACTACCCACTACATATTAAATAACAATACTTCTTAATCAACGTGCATAAAAGCAAAATGCCCTCTTCCGGACGGACGGAGGGAGTATAATATAAATTCTTAGTGGGGGCTTTTTTTTAAAATAGTATATATATATATATATATATATATATATATATATATTACATATTTTTTATTTTTATCTTTTAGAATAACCTGCTAATGATCTGTTGAAACGGACGATTTTGTTGAACTTGGTAAACATGATGGACCATTTTCAAAATTTTCAAATATAATGGACGATTTTCAAAATTTTGCAAATATAATGGACGATTTTCAAAAAGTGAAAAATTTATGGACTAAATTCAAAATTGAACAAAGTTAACGGACGAAAAAATCTATTTTCCCTAAAATTAATTGAAAAAAAAAGGTTGACCGAGTCAACTAACAAATTAAGCAATTAATGTGTGTCTTGCACAATAAGTGAGTATATCTTGGGCCCAAAGTACTCTCTATGCACAGTTATACAGCAAGATACAGGCCCACTCCTGCCATGCCATGTCATCTTTAGAAGCCCATTACTCAACCACCACTCATGCGCAAACACCCGCAAGAAAATTAGACTACCGCCGGTCAGGGAACCTCCAAATTTCCGACGCCAGCTTCCTTCAACGAACGACCACCACAACACGATCCACAGCTACCCGGAAACTGCCGCCGTAGCGGTGCCGCCCGAAACATGTAACTGGCACTCGGAAGTCCTCCAACAACTCTCGGTCGTGCTGCCATGTCCGCCAAATCGTGCTGCCAATAATGATCGGCCCTGCCTACTGACTTGACTTGCGACGCAAACGATCACCATGTCACTACAATCAGAACTAACCGCGTCGTCCGCTGCCGGCAGCCTTGCCGATAGTGGCTACCGGTTGCGTTGATGGCCACCGTCCCAACAACCAGAACGAACCTACACAAATAGTCCACTGCCTGAAACCTAGCAGTAACAACAAACACCATCTGGCGCTTCCACCAGCGGCTGGCCACGCCTCGTCCGTCACCCGCTGTGCATGTCGTTTCTTCACCGGCAGCGCCGTCTGTTGAAAAGTCGCCTGGAACGACAGGCTACAGCCGTTGCGTGCCTACCAACCCTCACTGTCGTGGAGCCTCGCCTGCATCAGCCATGCCACCAACAGCCATAAGCCGCTGGCCATCGAGCAATCCCCTGCCGCGCTGCCTGGCGTCCTGCTTGTCCAACACGATAAGGGAATCGCTGGAAACGCGTCGAGCTCGCCACAGCTTCGTCAGACCCAATCAAAAGTATGCGCAGACCCGATCGGAACTTGGCTGCAAACCCATCCGAAACTGCTGCAGTCTCGAGCAAAATCAAATGCTGACCCGCCCCGAACTATCTGGAGACTAGATCGGGAAGCTTCATGACTGGACCCGGAGTTCAGCTTCCTCATTCAGAACGTGCCTAAATTGCGCAGCACGCCATCTTGCCTTCACGCCGATCATGCCTCCTCATCAGCGAGTCGTGCCGACCACGCCGGTAGGGCATGCCGGCCACTGTTGATGGCTGGAAATGGCGATGCACGTCATGCAGATTCAGCCTCCATCTATCGATGGCCTTCACGTAGTCATCTTCATGATCAGCCATGAACGCTGGCCGTCAGGTGAGAGTCACCAGCACTGTGGAGAGTCACCGGTATATTCGTCAAGCCGACCAACGGCGCTCATCTGCTGGGTGATCCTCTCGTTCCTGTGCCACTAATCACGTTCATCAACGACGAGTCATGCAGCTGTTATTCATCGTCCACATGGGTCATAGAGTTTTCGTCTTTCACCATGCAAGACCCTGCCTATAAGTTTATCAAACAGGTATTTGTGATAACCACCCTTCACCGCCATCACACAACCAACCGACATCGCGCCTGCATCCGGCGCTCATCAACCTGCCGCCGGTCCATCGATGACAGAGCCTTTCACCATCGCCAATATACTGTGCGGTGTTGTGTGTGTGGTGTCTGTAATTAGGGTTCCAACAAGTTTAAACATTCAACCCTAAGTTCTAGCACCACATTATCCACTCAAACCCTAGCCTAATGTGTCACGTTTAACCTTAGAACCTACGCTTTGATACCAATTGATGGCGTTTAGATCTTTTGGTTAATGTGAATCGTTAGGGTTCCATACATTTCTATAGGAAGCAACAAAACAAGAAATGCATTACCTTTCACCAAGGTATGTTGAAGGAGAAGGATTTCCGCCGACAATATGCGCAGTCTCATCGTTTTGGCCATAATCCCTCATCTGATCTCCTATTGGAGTGATCTATGTGCCAAAACGATCCTCTCTTCCGTGGGATTCCATCAGTATATCACACGTCCAGTTTGGACTTCTACACGATTTTATAAAATTCGTGGAATTTAAAGGCCTAAAACAGTAAATGACCTTCCGTTCTTCTGTTGTATTCCTAAGCCACGTCTTGACATTGGTGTGGGCAACGATCTACAAGACGATCTCAGTCTAAAACCCTAATCTGCCTTTCATGTGTGTTATGCATGTGATTAAGATTCTGGATTGATGAGATAAGCTATTGTATAGGCTACAACAAGGACCAGGAGGAGAAATTAGGGTTTGGGCCTCCATTGGACTTAAGCATCCAAGTTTAGGCCAAAACTTATACTTAAGTCCAATAATAATAAATCATTCCACTAAAGAAATATTATTGCACTGCCACCCTAATCCCCAATTATGTTTATGGGCTCCTTCTTATTATGAGTCTGTTAGTTTCCCCGTGTTTAAGATTCAATGCCGATTAATTAATTAAGATACTAACAACTCCATTAATTAATATATTTTTACTGAGAGTAGTACCACTCAACCTTATTATTATGTCAGAATAAATCCACCTGCAGGGTTTACATGATAATCATTATGCGCTCCTCAAGGCGACATCATCAACCAATTCTGTTAGGACACGGATTCCTTCTACAATCAACAGCACACCATAGAGACAGCACCATCTCCCAACTCACCGAGCATATTGATTTATCTTTTAAATCTCACCCATTGATGAATCAAAGAAATAAATACTGCCTTATGTATTGAGGTTATTGTATAAGGATTAAGAGTACGAACATCTATAATAACAGAGATCAAGTTCTATTATATAGTCAGTATAAACCGAACTATCTCAACTGCGGTCCTATTCAATACACACAAAGTGCACTAGTGTAATTTTATAGTCAAGACCGACTAATGCTAAATCACACTACAACCATACCGATAGATAGTCCCTTCTATCTAGATTGTGAATATCTATTTATACTTTATAAGAAGCCGATAATATGATCTTCCGTGTGACGCCGCACACCATATTATCCACATTATAAAGTAAATTGACTTTTGCAATAACTTTATAATGTAGATAATATGGTGTGCGGCGTCACACGGAAGATTATATTATCGGCTCCTTATAAAGTATAAACAGATATTCACAACCGAGATAGAAAGGGACTATCTATCGGTATGGTTGTAGTGTGATTTAGCATTAGTTGGTCTTGACTATAAAATTGCACTAGTGTGCTTTGTGTGTATTGAATAAGACCGCCGTTGAGATCGTTCGGTTTATATTGACTATATAATAGAACTTGATCTCTGTTATTATGGATGTACGTACTCTTAATCCCTATACAATAACCTCGACATGTAAGGTAGTATTCATTTCTTTGATTCATCAATAGGATGATTTAAAAGATAAATCAATATGCTCGGTGAGTTGGGCGATGGTGCTGTCTCTATGGTGTGTTGTTGATTGTAGAAAGAATCCATGTCCTAATGGAATTGGTTGATGATGTCCCCTTGAGGAGCTCATAATGATTATCATGTAAACCCTGCAGGTGAATTTATTCCGGCATGATAATAAGGTTGAGTGGTACTACTCTCGGTAAATATATTAATTAATGGAGATATTAGTAACTTAATTAATTAATGGGCATTGGATCTTAAACACGGGGAAACTAACGGGCTCATAATAAGAAGGAGCCCATAAACATAATTTGGGATTAGGGTGGCAGTGCAATAATATTTCTTTAGTGGAATGATTTATTATTATTGGACTTAAGTATAAGTTTTGAGCTAAACTTGGATGCTTAAGTCCAATGGAGGCCCAGACCCTAATTTCTTCTCCTGGTCCATGTTGTAGACTATATAATAGCCGATATCATCAATCCAGAATTTGAATCACACGCATAATACATGCGAAAGGCATATTAGAGTTGTAGACTGAGATCGTCTTATAGATCATTGCCCAAACCAACGTCAAGACGTGGCTTAGGAATACAACAGAAGACTGGAAGGTCGTTTGCTGTTTCAAGCTGTTAACTTCCACGAATTTTATAAAATCTTATAGAATTTTAAACTGGACGTGTGGTATACTGGTGGAAAGCTACGGAAGAGTGGATCGTTTTGGCGTGTAGATCACTCCAATCGGAGATCAGACGAGGGAGTAATGGCCAAAACGGTGAGACTGCACAGACTGCTGGCGAGAATCGTTCTCCTTCAACATACCTTGTTGAAAGTGCGTTTCTTATTTTGTTGCTTCCGCTGTAGAAACGTATGGAACCCTAACGGTTCAAGTTAACCAAAATATCCAAATACCATTAAATTGGGTTCAAAATTTATATAAGGAAGGCGTTTGACACTCTACGTTGGGATTTTGTTCTTCATGTCTTAAGGAAAATGGGATTCTGTGACACATTTGTTGGTTGGATAAGAACAATTTTTCAATCTGCTAAAGTATCAGTTCTCATTAATGGTACTCCGGAGGGATTCTTTGGTTGTGGCAGAGGAGTTAGACAGGGTGATCCACTATCGCCCTTCTTTTTTGCATTGCAGAAGAGGTACTGGGAAGACGGATTGACCATAAGATTGCAGCTGGGGAGATTACTCAAGCTAAGGCGAACAGGTCTACACCTATAAACCCATATTTATTTTATGATGATATCGTTATGGTTTGCCAAGAAGATGCTACATCTGTTAATACTCAATATTAGTGGAATATGTGAAAATGTCCGGCCAAGAGTTCAGTCCAAACAAATCAAAGGTGTTCTTTGGAAACCATGTTAGGCAGGAGATTAAAAGGAAAGTTATGACTGACTTGGGAATTCTTGAAGGTACTTTTCCTTTCAAGTACCTAGGGTCACCTATATTTATTGGAGCCCCCAAAAAGGATTACTTTCAGAAAGCAACGGACGCTGTCCTCATTAAATTTCAGCATTGAAAGGGACATACGCTCTCCATGGCTGGTCATATATGTCTGGTGAATACGGTGATCATTGCTTCTACAGTTCATGTTATGATGGTGTATAAGTGGCCTAGGTATCTGTTAAAGAAAATTGAGGCTGCATGCCATAATTTTGTTTGGACAGGGGATGTAAACAAATAGCACAGATTCACAGTGGGTTGGAAAATGAATCCTACATCATGAAGCTTTCTTGGGAAATCCTTGAGGGAAAGGGACTTTTAGCTTTGATAAAAGGAAGATGGTTTGAAGGGGAGGAGCTTAAAGGAAGATATGTTGTATCTTCTATTCGAAAGTCATGCGTGATGCATATTCTAAGATTAAAGGAGGAGGAGGTTTGGGTAGCAGGTGTAAATTCTAAGGTCCCATTTTGGTTGGACAATTGGATAGGGACCCCCATTGCAGATTTGGTAAATATACCACAGGGATTCAGACACAACTTTGATGACAGGATTGGTGATTATTTTCATGATGGAAATTGGCATTTCACTAAAAGTTTCACATCTACCTTTCCACAAATTGTTGAAGCTATTCTTTCGGTTCGTATATATTCTGAGGACTGTAGATTCTGGAGCAAGACATTCCAAGGCAAGGTTATGTCGCATGCTTCATATACCAATACTCGACGACCTGCATTTCTGAAAACTAATTGGGGCTCTTGGATATGGGCTGACTTTATTCCGCCTAGAAGATCCATCACTGCCTGGAAAGCATTTCATGACATCCTTACGACTTGGGAACTCCTAGTTCATCGGGGATACAAGCATCTATCTCGATGCTATCTATGCAAAGAAGGGGAGGAAGCTATGGAGCATTTATTCCTAACCTGTCCTATATGTTCTGTTGTGCTAAAGAGATTCCTTGCGGGGTTTGCTTTTGGCAACATACTTCACACTGATCAGCCTTTTATGGGCTTCTTTTTACAGGCTGTGGGGATCATTGAAAGCAAGAAGGTCACGGCATTATGGAGATTAGCTTTTATTTCATACTTGTGGATTATATGGCAGGAAAGGAACAAGATGATGAATGATGGATACACAGAGGAAAGCACGGACAAAAGGGTGAGAGTTTCTAGAATCTTGGCGGCGCTATTTTCCCTTATCAAAGAAGGAAACAAATTTTGATTGGGTACGATGAACAACACCGTGGAAGACCTATGCACGCTGTGGTACTTTGGCATTGATGGAAATTGCAAACGTTTGATCACGTGATTCTCATTTCAAATATTATGTAAACATTGTCCATACGAAAAGCTAGACTTTTAGTATACAATCCAACACAATTGAACCGCAAGTAGAATTATGTATACTGTTGAAACTTTTAGAAGCCACTGCAATATAATTATGTATGCTTCTCCCGGAAATGAATCCAAATTGCCTGTCGCTAAGGTTCTCACTTAAAACTGGCCCAACTCTAGAGGCAATGATTTTAGTGATTATCTTAAAAAGGAAATTGCAAAGATTGATGGGCCTAAAATCCTCCATCTTTTCGCTCCCTCCACTTTAGGCACCAAAACTATAAAATTGCAGTTAATTCCAGAAGGCAGCATGGAAGTTGTAAAGAAATGTTGTACAACCATATATAAGTCACTTTCAATAATGTGCCAACATTTCAGAAAGAATGATCCACCAAACCCATCAGGTCTCGGAGCACTATCTGAACAGAGTCCCATGACTGCATTTTTTATTTCCTCCATCAACGCCACTGCCGAGAGAGCAAGATTCTGCTCATCGGTCACAAATCTTGCAAGAAAATCCAGCCCCTAATATTCCCTTTCCTCCTGTGTTACACTGAACAGAGTTGTGTAATATTCAATTGCATTCTGTGCAATAAGATGAGGATCATCCATTCACCTGCATGAAAGTGATGTTAGATTTGGTGCATTGTACCCTTCTATACTTGTGAAAGAAATCTGAGATCCTGTCTCCATCTTTTAGCTATGTCATCCTATTTTTCTGAGATAAAAATTTCTACTTTTGGGAAAGCCTCTTCGATACCTCTATATGAACATCCATTTTCTCCAAGAAAAGCTCCTCATGACTGTCCCCTTCAACCCCAATGCGAATTTGCACATCATCAAGAGCACGCATCGCACACTCCACTCCATCTAATCCGTCTCCATAATTACTCCTATTCCATGTCTTTAATCTGTGTTTTAATCTTCTTAGCTTTACAGTCAAAGAAGATATCAGATTGTTCACCCAGTTGGATATTTCCACAAAATCTCCGCCAGTATAAAGAACCCATAGTCCAATAGCCACATGGCCTGAAATCTGAATGGTTTTGGCTTCTGATTTTTTTGTTTGCAAGTGAGCAGAATCGATGTATGATCTGATTCGTGCCTAGCAAAAGTCGATGCGAGACAAGAATCCCAATCCTCCAAAAAACCATCATCCTCTAGCACTCTGTCAATTCTGGAGGCTCTCATCCCTCTAGTAGCATAACGGCTCACCCAGGTTAATTTGGCACCATGCATGTAGAGATCGTGAAGACCTGTCGTGTCAAGAAACTCTTTAAATTACAGTGGACCTAGGTTATCCCTACCCGTACTGTGTAATCTCTCATGCGATCCAAGTGTTGCGTTGAAATCTCCAATAACCACCATTTTGTTCCTGCCATGCAGTGTAATATCTTCTCATAATTGCTTACGGATCACATGATTCGTATGCGCATGCACAAACCCAAACCGATAATTGGAAGCATTATAAATGAAGTCAAAAATCATAATTTACGATGAAGAAAAAACCATTTGAACCTATTAAATAATAGCAGCGTTGTAGAAGACCCATAGGTTTGAGCGAAGCCCCTTCCTATGATTCTGACCCGCAAAGTTGAATCCTATACTCTCCCAAAGGAAATGAGGGACTGTATCCAATTTGATTTTTGGCTCTGCAATGGCTAGCCATCCCGACTTATGTGCAAAACATAACTCCTTTAGCACCATCTTGGTTGGATCATGTTCAATCCCTCTAACATTCCAGAAAAGGGCCTTTATTTATTTCGATCATTACGACCGTGCTTCGGCAGCTTGACATTTACTCCCCATTCTTTCATGGTGGTTGCATGGATATTCTTTATTTGCTTTTTATCCGGTAACACATGCTGTATACCAGGTACATCCTGTGTATGTGATCTAGTCACAAGAGGATCAGGCCGATGATAGTGAGTTGCACTATGAGCAGTGCCTTTCACAGATGACTTTTGTGCCACATCAGTAATCCGATTGCTTTCAGATATTAGAGCACTATCAGGGCTTCGAACATCCAAAGGAATTGGCTCTGTAACTAAAGCAAGGGCCATTCTCATTCTCTCAGCATCTGGAGTATATGATTTATCCTTGGGAAATTTTTTATTTTCCTTTTCAATAGCAGGAGTGTGAGACTCCTCATGCTGTTCCCTCGTCTCAACAAACAAAGGTTCATCATTATTATTTTCAAAATTTTTCTTATATGCTTTTCTACCTTCAACTTCATCATCTTGTTCATCCAAATGCTGAAAGCTATTGTGCTGCTCAATTGGAGCCTGATCTGTGTTCTTTTCTCTCCATATTTTTTTAGGGAATTGGAAGGTGTTGGGCTCCATTTTCTTCCCTTTCTCCCGACGGGCCTCAGCCCTTTTTTTCTTCTTAAAACATTTTTCCACAGAATGTCATAGGGTATTGCTAGACCTGCAATAAGTAGGTAAGCTTAACTGAAAGTGGTGCAAATTATTGATTATGTGGTGTCAATAAGCAGCTCCATTGGCAACTTCTCCAATACGTCAACTATCAACATTCTCACATAGTGTCCAGTAGAGCCATCCAGTGCTCTGTCATCTATACATATCAGCGTACCGATAGCGTTCGCAATATGTTTGAAAACTTTCTCATGCCACAATTCCATAGGAAGTTCATATACCCTTACCCAGACTGAAACAATAGAAGACTTAATTTTGTAGTGGTTGAAAGTTGGAGTCCACCTTTGGGCCTTGATTTGAGAAGTGCTAGTTTCATATGTTCTCCATTTTAGAATCTGAACTTGTTTTGCATCATCTCAATATAAACTGTGAAGTATCATCTCCCCAACGGAATAGTGAACATGTCATAAGTTTGAAAAGCTTTCTTGATCATCACATCCGACTACATATGTGATAAAGGTTTCATGCCTCTCGGCAACAAGATCCTTGCAATAATAAATTTTGAAAAAGATTTAACATGTTGTCATAGAAAGATTTGTTTATTTGAAGGGTAACGGTATCACCTGTTTTCTAAAGCGGCCTCGCCACAGGACCTAGAGTAGGTCCTTTGCATATGGCCGTACGGATGCGGGAGTGAGGATCCACAGCATCCGAAGAAACCCTAGCCGTAAAGGATTTAGGATCAGAGGAATCACGAATTAGATTTGATTTTGATCCAATAGGATCAGGAACCCTAGCTCGATCATGGTTAGTTGAGGTGCCAATGTTTAAACGTTCAGATTTCTTTTGAGGGGCCACCGTGGCTCCTTAGAAAGCCTTATTCTATTCAATAAGTTCATCAAAAGTGAGAAGGCCAGATTTCTTGGGCAGCACGGAAGACTATTTGTGCTCAACCTTAGGGTTTTGAGATTTCGCAAGTAAATCCATCAGCTATGGATAGTGTTCACAAGCCTCGTCCAATTCTGACAATTGAACGAAGGGATCAGCAGGCATATAATCATCAATGGAGGGGCCGTCTACCGGCGGCGGCGTCTCCATGTTAATGAAAACAGTGACAGAAAACTAGGAAAAGATAGAGAGAAGGCAGAGAGAAAATCCTAGAGAGAGAAATATATTTTTTTGTAGCTTGAAAATATTGACGGGAGAAGAATAAGATGTACAACAAAACTTTGATCTTCATCCTCAGAAGCATAAATTCAAAAGTTCTTTCGTAGTTCTGTTGTAATTGCTGACTTCAGAACTTGGTGCTTTATTGTATCCTAGAGGTTTATTGTCTTAACCCTATAGCAAATATAGTGGGGGCGATTAAAACCTTAAAGAGAGTGATTCATCATGCCTCAAAGCCTATTTCTCAATTTCTCTATTGACCACTGCTATAACAATTTTAAGGTTTTGAATTTTTTTCACAATAAAGACCAAATCGATGATGAATCAATAGTTTGTTAAATTGTATCGCTTTGATGGAACTAACTTCACGCGATGGAAAGATAAAATGATGTTTATGTTAACTGCCCTGAAAATCTCTTACATCCTGGATACGAAGATACTGAACAAGTGAAAGCAAATAGCATAAAAATGTAAAGAAGATGAATTGATGTGATCTATTCATATCTGTCAAAATTGTGAAATTCAAAATTTGTGAAAATTGAAAAATCCTCCAAACTGTCAAATTTGTGAAATTTGCTCAAAATTTGTGATCGATTCACATCAGTCAAATCTGCAAAAGATATCTGAAATAAAATAGAGTTCAAATACAATACTGAAAAATAAGACGATATGCTTATTATCAATACAAATATGAATGGAATAAATGACACCAAAAAGTATCTTACCTCAAGGTTCAAAATGAAAGATTTAAATGAAGTGGATATTATATTGAGAATTAAAGTTAGAAGGCACAAATGAGCTTTTGATCTTTGTTGGATAAATTTAAACATTTGAATATTAAAGAGGCACACACTCATTGTGATCCTTCTTTCAAATTAGTTGACAATTCTGGAAGATCAATAGCACAAATAGAATATGCTAGTACAATTGGTAGCTTAATGTATGCTCTGCATTGTACTAAACCAGATATAGCTTTTGCAGTATGTAAACTTTCAAGGAATATTAGTAATCTTAGTGTCAAACACTGGAAAGCAATTACTCAAAGTACTTGGTTACTTAAATGAAATACTGAACTATAGAATATCATATAGTGAGTTTCCCATCGTACTCGAAGGTTACACAGATGCTAGTTGGATAACTAGTGCTAATGATATCAACATCTGGGTGGATCTTTATCCTAGGAGGTGGTGCAGTTTCTTGGGGTTTAAAGAAACAAACGTGTATAACTCATTCTACAATAAAGTATGATTGCGTTAGCTGCTGTGAGTAAAAAGGCAGAATGGCTGAGAAACATGTTATTAGATATTAAGTTGTGGCCACAACTGATGCCAGTCATCTCTTTATACTTTGATAGTCAAGCAACTAAGTCCAAAACTCTCAGTAAAGTATACAATGGAAAATCCAGACATATCAGCTTGAGACATGAATATATAAGGGAATTAATTTCCAGTGGAATTATTTCCATAATATATGTAAAATCTTGTAACAATCTAGCAGACCCACCTACTAAAGGTCTCCCACGAGATCAAGTAAAGAGTTCTGCTGCTAGTTATGGTTTAAGAACATTTAATTAATCTTGCAATTTTAGGAACCCAACTCTACTTGTAAATTTTTATGAGTTGAAGTTTAACGGGTAATAACTAAGATTGACAAGTGTTGGAATATTAAATGGGAGGGTGAGTATTTAGTACTAAATGATCTTAATGAAACGTAATTTCACCTATGTGAACGTGGAGTAGTGCCGCTTCAACAACAGTTGGACTTTGTAAATGTTTATGAAACCAGGAGGAAGCACAAAGCCATATTCATGTTGAATTAATTTATGAACTTTTGTATTTGAAATATGAAATCATGTGTGTAGTTATTTCGATTCTATTGAATAGATTCTATTGTATTTAATTCTGATTTAAACTGTATGCAATCATGAATTAATATAGAATCTTGAGTTTCTGACACTAAAGGAAAGTTTAAATTGAAAAATACTTTCTTCTACGCATGAAATCAAGGTAGTCAAATATGACAAGCTTAGTAGGGGATTGAAGGGAATAACTTGTACATATTTGTACGGTTATTTTTAAGAAATCTTTTTGCATGATTAATGTCTCTTCAGAATACGATTCTTCTTAATAGCAGTTATGGTGGTTATGAAATACAATTAATTTGAGAAATGTTTTTTGATTTCAGACAACGTCTCTTTTCTAAATGGTTATCTTCTTGAGGAGTCACGACTCCTTAATTAAGAGATGCAATGAATCTGTATCACTACTCTATAAATAAATAGCCATGGGAGAAGAATAAGATGTATAACAAAACTTTAATCTTCATCCTCATAAGCATAAATCCAAAAGTTCTTTCGTAGTTCTGCTGTAATAGTTGACTCCAGAACTTGGTGCCTTGTTGTATCCTGAAGGTTTATTGTGTTAACCCTGCAGCAAATATAGTGGGGGCGATTAAAACCTTAAAGAGAGTGATTCATCATGACTCAAAGCCTATTTCTCCATTTCTCTATTGACCATTGCAATAACAGTTTTGTTGCCAAAGTCAAAAATTTTGTTGTCACTTTATAGTAGTTGGAGCTTTCTTATGAGCGTGTTTTAATAATTTCAACATTTCTCAGTTCCAAAGAAAAAGAAACTTATTCAGTTTGAAGAAATTATGCTGGTGTATCAGTAATCGGTTAAAATTGTCTGAGTTATTTTTATCAATAGCTCAAGTATCTTGTGGCTCTTTACCATAAATAAGTGATTTCTCAACCATTTCAATTTAAAGACATAATTTTGTGTATTGTGAGATGACAAATGATCCTTTATTGGTCGAGGTTGATTGAGATTTACCTGACCAAAACTATTTTGATGATGAGGAGCAAATAAGAGTTGTTAGAACTACAACTAAATGGACTATATTTTGGGATAATATTGCTCAAGAGATGTTTGAGGAAATCAAGCTAATAGATTATAATTGTTTAATATTTTTATGATAAGTTAGTTTTTCATGTGTAATCATATCATTCTCAATTATAGTTATGCGCGTGTTATTGTATTTTGTGTTGTATATCTTTTTTTCAAAAAATAATTTGCACATAATTAAAAGTTTGATACATTCAATATATTTGTATTTTGCAATGATAAAATGAAATTATATTATTTTCTTAATTATTAATTATGAATGAAACTCTTAAACTATAAATAAAAAAAATTAAAAATAATTGTTTGCCAAACAATGGATTTGAAATTAATTGATTTATATTTCCTTTCATATATCCATAATATATCGCAATGAGGAGATTAGAATCAATGGATTTGAAATCTATTTAATTTCAAATTCATTGATTTTTTAAATTATTTGAATTTGAAATGACTCAATCCAAACACAACCTTAAAGTATTCTCGAATGATGTCCTCCTCTGATAATTTAGAATGGGTGGAGTACTCCCATTGATTTTGAAGTGTTTATATGATTTTCTCGCTATATTATTTTATTTATATTGGTCTTAAATCCTATTTCATTTTTATTTTAAAATATTAATGTAAGATTCTGCTTTGAAGAATGGGGTTTATAGATTGACAAAATTAAACAACTGTGACGATAAAGATAAAAATTTATCGGGATACGTTAGTCTTATTATATTTAAGGGCAAGTCTTGTGTGAAACCGTCTCATTGGAGACTATTTCACATTTTCGTAATTAGTTATCACTTTCTCTATAAAATGTTATCACTTTTTATTTATACTATAAATTGTTCATGAAATAGCATTATCACTTTTCATTAATTCAGTATCACTTTTCATTATAGAAGTTATTACATTTTATCCATCTCACATAAGCTCTTACGTGAGACGGTCTCACACAAGTCTTTGTCTATATAGGTAAATATTCAAATATAAAAAATAATGGGCTATATTTAGAAAAAAAATAGGGGTATGAATAGTTGTACCCCATTATGAATTCCTTCTTATTATTATTATTTTTGGAAAAGACTAGGGTGGAGCTAGCTTTTTTGAAATTTCGTGGAACCGGATCATTTGAACAAGTACTCATCAAATGCTTTACCATCCTTTCTCCACGTGTATAATTTTATCATTCTCTCTTCTTTTTCTTCTATTTCCTCTTTCTGTTGAAATTTCTCGTCACCGAACACTACCCTCACTTCCACCATCGCGTTGATGAATGAAGGCACCCCCTAGATGAAGCTGATAAGGCTTGTGTAAAATAGGGGAGAGTAAGGCTTGTGTGGGTACCATTGTTAAATTGGTTTACCAAAGGAAGGTACCATTGGTAAAGTGGTGGTTGGTAAATTTTTAACAATAATAAATCAATTCTATTGGTAAATAATTCCGTTGGCAATCCATTGCTAAAAATTCTGTTGGTAATTTATATAAAGATTACCTTGGTAATCCGTGGGTAATTATCAACGAATTGAATTCCGTTGGTAAAATAGAGAATAAATCTGTTAGCATTCCATTGCTAATAGAAAAATATAATTTTGGTTGCTAATCCATTGGTAATTATCAACGGATTGAATCCTGTTGATAAATACGTTACTAAAAAATACTCCCTCCATCCCAGGAATACATTCGCGTATTCTTGGGCACAGAGTTTAAGAAAATTAACTTTTTGTTAGTGTGATATAAGAAAGAAAGGGGGTATTTTGGGTTATTGGGTAGAATAAAGTGTATGATATAGTTGACTTTGACTAGGTTATGTGTAAAAAGAAGGTGGCATTTTTGTAATATTATAGTATTGTAAGGTTATTGATATTGTGTATTGTTTCCATTTTTAGAGGTGAAAGTATTCTTGGGACAGATCATAATAGAATGTGCGAATGTATTCTTGGGACGGAGGGGGTATTTTTTTGTAGTGTTTTCTTTCGGGCTCAGGTTTACCGAATCCACCACCGCATTGGATGGCCCGAGCCTGACTATAGCACCGGCCGTGGTGGTGGAACATGGGTGCAACCTCAATACATCAATTCCATCCCCATATCTCTACTTCATTACTCTTCTCTCATCATTCCCTCTCCATCTTATCATCACTTCTTTCACCAATGAACAAAATTTTCTCTCTATTTTACTCTCAATTAATATCTACAAAATAGTTGTGTTACACCACTCATGTGCGTATGTGCGTGTTCTTATGATCTAATGATCAGAATCCCAATGATGGTGATCAGATCTTATGGTTTATGTAATCCGTTTGGGTTCCTTGCACATCTAACGTAGCGGAATAATCATAAATAATTACCTTTCACCGAAAACTAGCGGAGAAGTCTGAATCAGCTACAGAAATGAAATCTCGATCTTCCACTGTATTTCTATGCTTCATCTAGACGTCGTGTGAGCGACGGTTCTCTAGGAGATCATAATCCGTAGTCTCCCTCTTATTTCTCAAGTATTCTCTTTTAGTTGATGAGAAATCTGATTTCTCATCTAAAAATTTGATTTAGTTGTGTGATTTTAATATTTGAGACTGCTGAGATGGCTTATTTATAGCCTACAACACGGACCAGTGGGAGAAATAAGGGTTGGGCCTCCCATTGGACTTAAATATCCAAGTTTAGCTCAAAACTTATACTTAAGCCTAATAATAATAATTCAATCCATTAAAGAATTATTATTGCACTGCCACCCTAATCCCAAATTACGTTATGAGCTTCTTATTATTGTGAGCCCATTTAACTCACCGTATTTAAGATATACAATGCTCATTAATCAAATGAGTTACTGACAACTCAATTAATTAATCTCTAATCCAATAGTAGTACCACTCAAACTTATTATCATGCCAGAACAAAATCCACCTTCAAAGTTTACATGATAATGCTTATGATCTGCTCCAGGGTACATCATCAATCTAAATCATTAGAACACATATTTCATCTGCAATCAACTGCACACTATACAGACAATAATATCTCCCAACTCACCGTATTGATTTAATAATTAAATCTCACCATTGGTGAATCAAATAAATTTTTACTGAATTATGTGTTGAGGTTATTGTATACGGATTAAGAGCACAAACATCGATATCAATCAAATTTTATTCTCCACGGTCCACCGATGTTTTCCAAATAACAAACACGCTTAGATTTAGGTTCTGCCTTCATCAGTCTCTTTGTGGAAAAATAACCACTATACATCTTACTGAATAATCTTGGAATTGCCTAAATTTTCAGTTATACCAATCAATAAACATTTATGCTATTTAAGAAACAATATTAATAAATATTGTTAATGTATCTTACGAACAAAAAAAAGAAGGTTCATATTTAATATATAACAGTATGGCCTAGTAATGAAACAGAAATTAAAATGTAGTCATGGGACTTGGAAGTGAATTCAGGAATGAAAAATCGGTCAGTGATAACGCCTATATGTTTGATAATCTCCATATAAATTTTATCACTAAAATTTATGTAAAAGAAAGTACTCCCTCCGTCCCGTTTCAATGTTTACGCTTGTTTTTTGCACGTTGATTAAGAAGTATAATATTTTAATAGATAGTGGGTGGAAAAATATAATATTTAATGTAAAGTGGGTAGGTGTATTAGTGTTGGATGATATATTAATTGTTTTAGGTGGGTCCCATATTCCAAAAAGGGAAAAATTAAACATTGAAATGAGACGCGCAAAATAGAAACGTAAACATTGAAACGGAGGGAGTATATGAAAAGGCTCTAGGTAATATAGTTATTAACCACAATAATGAACAAGATTTAAATGTAGAAAAGGTCGACCCTCTTCCTTTAATCTACTAGCCAAATCAAAAAACCTTACATGAAAGACAGCTTCGCCAGTTCTTATAAAAAGAATGAGATCATGATAATCCAAATTGTAGCCTATCTCAATTGCATTCCATCCACTTCAAAAATAATCTGAATCACCAATCACATTAATTAAGACAATTCAATGTTCATTCTTCTGGTCTATAATTGTCCATTTATCAGCGAATGGACGATCATATAAACAAAAAAACAACTTTGGTAATGCCTAGACATATAAAATTAAATAACAATCAGTAGGTTGTTCAAATAAATCTCAAATCAGCAATCACAGTTGACACATAAAGAGTACATAAATAAAAAACTTTTTTCCTACCATTCTGATTAAGTAGAAACTGGAGTGCATTGGAGAGTATTCAAGCATAAAACCATCAAGAGTATTGTAAAATCTATCAATGTATTCTATGAAATACTGATTAGAACAAATCAATTCATTGATCCTTGTACATAATATTTATTATAAGAATTTTAGATTACAGATTTAAAATGAAATAAATAAAATACAAATTGGTATACTCCTATTCATATATTTGTATGGAAATAATCTTCATAGCAAACTGCTCAAACTAATATAGATTTCAAACAAAAAATAAGAAAAATAAAATAAATAAACAGTAAACAAAACAATAAACCGACTTACATCTATTCTGACGATTTTCATCAATCAATTTCATTTAACCTAAACAAAATAATAGTCTTATAATCCCTGTTACCAGTAAAAATCACAATAGATGATGATAAAATTGTAAAAAAAATTAAATGACCTTGTGTTGAGTAAACATTGTCTGTCATCGTATTTGCAAAAAAATAAAATATAAAAAATACATTCTCTTGTGGGTTTTGGGATTTGAATAATATATTGCAGGGGAGAGAGAGAGAAAGAGAGAGAGTCGGGTCGACATAATCGTCGAGTAAGAATCACAGTGACTACTTCGTATAAGCAAAGGTCGATTTTCTATATAAAAAGAGCATTACATCACTATAATCTAGAAATGAGTATTACGCACTAAAATCTTTACTGACTATGGAAGATAGGGAAAGTTGGAGATATAATGAAATCTTTACTTATGGGTACCCATTTAATGACAGATTCAACAGAAAAAAGAATTACTTGTTTATCGACTACTTATATACATTAAATGGATAGCTGATACAATAATTCACACTTTTATATCACACAACAATAAAACTTACCTCCAAATTTTATCGAGATAATTTGATTAGGGGGGGATCTAACGACATACACAATTGTCGGGATGATTAAAAAGATTTACCATAAATAATGATAGAATTAGAAAAATTGCCGAATCAAACGTTAAGAAAAATTCTGACAATTATGGGAGATTTACTTAGATTTGAAACAATTAGGGAGAACCGTTCAGTTCAGTATCCTGTAATAAAATAAAAAAGATAAGGAACAAAAACAATAACCAAATAAAAAATTATGAAATTGCAAAGGAAAGTTCAATACCCTGTTTTGGAACTGGAACCATGGATTCTTTGAAGAAGATGAAGAAGTGGAACCAGTTGAAAATAAAGAACAATAAAAATCAAGCAGATGAATCGACACAAAATAATTTATTTAAGTGATGTGATTGTCGTGTTGACTTTATTTTGATTGTAGTATATGCAGAAAATCACATTGTTCTAAAAATTGAGTCAAAACCTTGATAAAAATCTTATAATGAGGAGATTTACACGTAATCAAAAAACGATAATATGGAAGGGCTTTCACTTAGATTATTAGATATATATATATATATATATATATATATATATATATATATATATATATATATATATATATATATATATATATATATAATATTAAAATAATATTTATTTCAATATAATTTATTAAAACAATGATTATTACAATTATCTAAGGACTGAGTTTAGTTTAAAATAATAGACGATTAAGATTGATCTAAAACATTCCTAAAATAAAAACTGACTTTTTTGCGGGAAAATGAAAAAGACATAAATTCCCCCAGTAGTGCTATTATACACACACACACACTATAATACTCTCTCCGTCCCATAATACTTTTCATACTTTCCTCATTTGTTTGTCCCACGAAACCTTTTGCACCCAAAAAAAGAAAACATCACTTTATCTAACAATCTCAAAAGTTAGTTTTATTTCAAAATTGCCACTCTTTTTTCACACCCATATCATTACTTTATACTTTTTATTACTTATAAATATTACAATACCCTCCAAAGTTAATAAAGTTGGTCAAAAAGTACAACTTTTCTTAAATAATGTGGAACAGTAAAGTGGAAAGTATTATGGGAGGGAGGGAGTATAATATACATATAGATGTAAAATTTTTAATAAATGTTGTTATATTTAAAAAGTGTTACTTAATACAATGTGTTACATAAAGCCATTTATGTTGTAGTGTGGAAGGCTAGGCTATTGGCGCCCAGGATTCAGTTTCGTCACAACCGTCTTTAGAGGGATATTTAGAAGAGATATGGGGGCAAAAAAGTTCATCATTACGATAGTTGTTCTCTTTGTCTATCACATTTGGGCAGTAAGGGTTGAAGTTTTGTTCAAAGGAAGAAGAACTAATATTCTACAAAGCCGCTGACAAGACTGAACTACAGATTGCCAGGACTAATTTCATTCATAGTCAATCTTAGTCAGTGGCGGACGCAGGATTTCCGTCGAGGGGGGCCCAATTTTTCTCAGTGGCGGATACAACATTTCAGTGAGAAAATGTTCGTGTTTTTTGTTCTGCAAATTTTAAGAAGAATTATTTTATTTACCAATTTTTATTAACATTTTTCTAAAGATGTTTTAGTATTTTTAATTGTATTATGTAAGAGTAACAATTTTGAAACTAAAGTCATTAAAATTATTAAATAATTTAGAGGGAAAATAAATAAATAAAAGAAATAGAAGAGGGAAAAAATAACAGTGCTGCATGAATCGAACACAGAACCTTTAAAACTAAAACATCCTCGCTTACCACTTGGACACAAAGGTATTCCAAGAAAATTTCTATATCTATACTAGTAATTTTAGAAGTTCAGGGGGCCCAGTGCCCCCCACCCATTCTTACGTCCGCCAATGATCTTAGTATATATGTAATACCATGCCTATTTTCGTACTCATTCGTTGGAAGAGTAGAAAATCGTACATAGGGTGGGCGATATGGCATACCAAAGATTTTTGGTCATACCAAATACTGTACCGAAATTTTCGATATATAAAGAATCATACCATTATCTTACCTAAATTTTTGGTATATCATAGTTCGGTATACCACTATTTTGGTATAAAAAAATAGTATATCTTTTGCTTACCGATATTTCTGTATACTGTATCATACCTAAAATATCGATATATACCGTCCTATTAGATAGTTTACTATGCAAACGACCAAATTAAATAAGAATGAGTCTCATGTAAATCAGGTTTTCATGTAAACTCTATTTTTAAAAATTACTCTTTAGTATATAAAAAATTACTCTTTGAAGAGTAATAATTTTATACAAAAAGAGTAATAATTCATGTCGCTAAAAAATAATTTTTCATTTACTAAAAAGTAATCGATAAATCAGGATTTGCAAGAATTTGAAGAGTAATTTTTTAATTTAGAAGAGTAACAATTCATGTGCTAAAGAGTAACTTTTATGTACTAAAGAGTAACAGGATTTATATAATTAATGTATACAAATCCGGTTTACACAAGTGTTTATCATTAAATAAATAGTACCCAAAGATCTACACAAAAATCATATAGAACTTATATTAAAATTAACACTTTTAAAATTTTCATATAGGATAGAACGATGTACCTAATTAAAAATGAAGTACAAGATATCATTAAAGCCAATCAACTTTATAACCAATTTATAATTATGAAATTTGCAGTAGGATTTTAGATTTAAATATTTTAACTAAATATTGTATATATATAATTTAATTAAAAATTATAATATATAAATAATAATTATAATTACATATAGTATATCATATCATATTACCAAAAAATTGAATATTTTACGATATTTCGATACCGCGGTATTGATAATTTATATACCTTTATCGCACCAAAATTTTCAATACGGTATCATATCTTACCAAAAATTTTGGTAAAATCGGTATTTTTCGATATGATAAGGGTGGTATACCAAAATTTCGGTAATTTTTTCCAGCCTCTTACCTGCTTTGTATGCCCATATCCACCGTAATCGTTTTGATATGAAATATATTTGCCAATTTTTAAAGGGAAAAAAACATTGACACTAATTTTGAATATTTAAGAATTAAAAATGGAAGATTTTACTTGTTGGATTTATTTTTATTTAATTTTACACTTCACCTTTGGAACTCATATGTATGATGATTTGAATAGCCAAAACTAATTAATGTGGTGTTAGTTTTTTCTAAATTACAAAATTTTGGACCAATGAGTAGTTGAAGTATAGGTGATGATTTTTCAACTTTTTTTTTTTAATTTTGTTTTACACAAACATTATGATTCAGGCAAGACTCATCTAAACGTGGTCTGCTTTACTGAAACTAATGGCTAATTATAACGTGCACATAGAGCACTTAATATAGGATGCAACATATACAAAAATATATATAATTATGAACAAAAATATTTATAATTTAATTGTTAGTTTTTTTAATGAAAAATTAAGTATAAAAAATATACAATTATTAAAAAATATGCATACACTATTAAACAAAACATTATACACATAAGAATGCTAGTTTTTTTAATGGAAAATTTAGTGTGAAAAAAATATACAATTATTACGAAACACGTATATAAAATAAAATAACATGTATATAAAATAGAATAAAAAGTTACACGGGCACACCTTGCACCCGGATGCACCCAATATACACTCAAAACTAGGGCTGGGGAAAAATACCGAAATTTTGGTATACCGCCCTTATCATAACGAAAAATACCGATTTTACCGAAATTTTAGGTATGCCGAAATTTTTGGTAAGGTATGATACCGTATTGAAAATTTTGGTACGATAAAGGTATATAAATAATCAATACCGCGGTATTTTGGTATATGCCGAAATACCGTAAAATATTCAATTTTTTGAGTTATATGATACGATATTACCATATTAGATGATACATACAATTATAATTATTATTTATGTATTATAATTTTTAATTAAATTATATATATACACTATTTTATTAAAGATTAAATCTAAAATCCTACTGTATATTTATTCATAATTATAAATTATTGATAAAGATCATTGACTTACATGATATTAGTACTTATTTTTTAATTAAGTAATTCTATGTATATGAAAATTTAAAAGTGTTGATTTTAATATAAGTTCCATATATTTTTGTGTAGATCTCTTAGGTACTATTTATTTAATGACAAACACTTTGTAAAACGGGTTTAGATATATTAATTATGTAAACTCGGTTACTGTTTAGTACATAAAAAATTACTCTTTAGCACATGAATTGTTACTTTTTAAATTAAAAAATTACTCTTCAAATTCTTGTAAATCCCGATGTATCGATTACTTTAAGTACATGAAAAATTACTTTTTAGAGATACGAATTATTACTCTATTGTGTAAAAATTATTACTCTTCAAAGAGTTATTTTTTATATATTAAAGAGTAATATTAAAAAATAAGGCTTACCTGTAAACCCGGTTTTCATGAGACTTACTCTTATTTAATTTGGTCGTTTGCAGATTGTCGTATATTTTTGAATTTGTTATTTATTAGAGTATGTTTTATAGCTATCTTTCACTTTTCTAGTACATGGTTTTTATAAGATTTATTGAATTTTAGATGTATAACGGTATAGCAAACTATGTAATAGGATGATATATACCGATATTTTAGGTATGGTATGACATACCGAAATATTGGTAAGTAGAAGGTATACTATTTTCTTATACCGAAATATTGGCATACCGAACTAAGGTATACCGAAAGTTTAGGTAAGGTAACGGTATGATTTTTTAAATACCGAAAATTTCGGTACGGTATATGGTATGACCAAAAATCTTCGGTATGCCATACCGCCCACCCCTACTCAAAACTAATTAATTAAGATGGTACCATTTTATTCAAAATAACTTGACTACTCCATACTACCGTAATTTTTTTAAGCAATTAATCCTATATTCTACAATCACTTCAAATTAAAATGAAAAAAAATACAAAAAATATAAACAATATTTGCAAGAATAGTATTTTTAATACTTCATTTTAGACAAATTGCACCGACTAAAATTTTTATTTATAAAAAAATGCCATTTATATATATATATTTATTTATTTATTTATTTGGGTATCAATATCCTTAGTTCTTGACGCCTCATATGCTACGCTTGCATCTACGCGTACCATGTCATACTCGATTTTTTGTGTGATTCTATACACTACCATGTGTGTGATCACGCACAATTTTTTAAATCTTATACATAAGCAAATCTACTCGTGATTATATGTGCAATTTATAATTTCATAAAGAAAAGGAGTTAGAAAGTCAAAATATTTTTAATCTTATACATAAGCAAATTTACTCGTGATTATACGTGCAATTTACAATTACATAATGAAAAGCAGTTAGAAAGTCAAAATATAATACTCCCTTTCGTTCCAAGTTAAATTTCACATTTTTCATTTTCGTTCGTCTCACATTAAACTTCACCACCCTGGAAAGGAACATTCATATCAATCATCACCCTAAAAGTACATTTTAATTACAAATTTATCATTCCTACCTAATACATATCATGCTTATAATTTATTTATTAACTAAAAATATTAAATTACCCTCCAAAAATCAATAAAATTAGTTAAAAAGTAATTTTTTTTTTAATTTCATATCATCAGTGACGGTGAAGAATAAGTTGGGACGGAAGTATTAATTATCTTAAAAAATATTATGTTGGGTTATATTTTTCAATCTTTGTAATTGTGCCTTTCAACAATAGGTAAAGTACAAAAACATGAATTTCAACCGGTTTGATTTGATTGGCCTTTTCAATTCTCAATCTAATGTTCATTTTGAAACTCATTGACATGAATTGAACCACACAATATGCAATTGGGAGCTCAAATTGATAAGGAGTAGAATCCAATCCCTATCTCCAATTGGCAGCTCAAGAGACATTTTTCAAATCTCATGTCACCTGAAAGCATGTTAAATTTGAATTTCCTTTGTGGCATCCATCCGCATGTTGCGTGTAACCAGTGAGTGTTAACAAACAAATCATCAATACCACTTTCCATCTATATGCTATATTTCTAAGCGCATTAATGCTTCTCTTTCTTTCCTTCTAAATTTCTATTAATAGCAAAGGAGCGAAATACGCTAACGCTCTCACTGTCAACTCCTCCGACGCAGTTTCTGGTTAGCAAACGATCTCCGACTGTCGGAAGGAGAATATTTCGACTCACATTATCGAATCAACGCGTTGAATCATGAATCCAGAATAGTAAATCTCTCATCTATTTTCGATTCTGTCAAGTGAAAAGAATTATTGCAATTTCTAGATTATTTTTCTATTTTTCCTTTGCTTTTGTTTTGGGGAATTGGAATTTCCCATTCCTGTAGATTCGCGATGGTTTTGGTTGATACTTTTTGAATTATCATACTATTTTGTATCGGATATACAAATCCAATGTTAGATCCATTGATTTTCTTCTATGGATCCTATGTCTTTTAATCCTTTGATCGTATGTCTGGCAAAGATTATGGTAATTTTAAGTATATATATATATATATATGTATGTATATATATATATATATATATATATATATATATATATATATATATGTATGTATGTATTTCAGAATTTTTGGTTTATGTGTTGATGAAATTAAACTACATCTTGGTTGTTTTCCTATTATATATGCAGTTTAGGTTCTCCTAGTAACCCTTATTGGACTATGGGGCAGTATTTGGTCATTTTGGTGCTTTTGAAAACATTGTTTCTCAACTCCTAAGCGTGTTTATTAATCTCTGTTCAACCAATGAATGTTGACGCTATAAAA
The DNA here is from genome assembly GCA_023678885.1 of Pogostemon cablin. Taxonomy (NCBI): domain Eukaryota; kingdom Viridiplantae; phylum Streptophyta; class Magnoliopsida; order Lamiales; family Lamiaceae; genus Pogostemon; species Pogostemon cablin. The sequence continues at coordinate 21,627,875 of CM042981.1, forward strand.
AATTATTTTTGAGGACCTTGGACTCATTAGATTCATATTTAGTTAATTACTTTATACGTATCAATTACTCTATACATAATAGCTTACAACTCACCCTCTGATTGGTTATGATGCTTCACATAAAATTGCTTTCTCCAATTCTCTGGAAGAATATATCCACTTTAACTCTTCTACTAAAAAGTATTATGTTCACCACATAAATCATGCTAATATTTTAACATCTTAGAGGTTATTTTCTACTATACATTTATCTGTACATTCTGAAATTTACATTTAATGCATCTAAACGTCAATAATGATTTTACGTATAACTCATTTGACGTTTGTGTTGTCTCTTGCAGTGACTACTTGTTCAAACTTCTTTTAATTGGAGATTCAGGCGTTGGCAAGTCATGTCTTCTTCTGAGATTTGCTGTAAGTTTCAATATTCTTCTTATTGTAGTTGTTGGAGTAAATTATGATGCATATTGGCATTTGTTTCCCTTCGCCCCCCCGAAGTACTTCACATATTGTTGTGCGCGAAGTTTAAGATAATTTTGTTATTTTATGTATAAAGTAAGAAAGAGAAGAAATATTTAAATTAGTTTAATAAAAAAAGTGTGTAAAGTTGTTGGGATATGTGAAAAAGTGAGTATTATGTTGGAATGTGTGTAAAAAGTGGGTATTATTAGTGTATTTTTTACGACTTTTAGTAAAAGTAAAGTGTAAAATACTTTGAGGAACGGATGGAAAAGGAAAGTGTGAAATACATTGGGGTCGGAGGGAGTATATCTTAAATTAAAAAATTACGTTCTATGTCCCAATTAAAACCTCTTCTATGAGAGGAAGATAAGGAGATCCACAATTAAAAGGTTTTTTTTTTTTTGTTGGGGAATGGAGATGATAGAAACATCCCATTCAAATCCTTATTTTCATCTGTTCACATACCTATCTCAATTTACTATGTCAACTTCTTTAATTTATCAATAGTTAACCAATATGAGAAAATAAATGGTAACCTTTCTTCCTTTATTGCTACATTCAAGATCTCAACGCAAGAATAGCGTGTTAATTATATTTTATAGTGGTCTTAGGAGGTGCTTGGTGATTTAATTAAAAAAAATATTTATATATCATTAGAAAACATAAGAATTATTCTGGAATGATCCTCCTCCTTTACTCTACCCTCTTATTTATAATCCTTATTTTAAAATCTATATGGAAATTTTGGTATTTTTCCCAAACCCTAGTTGGGACGGAAGTAAATTAGAAATTGTTTTCTTATTGGGTCGGAGTGAGTACTCTTTACTATGGCAATTACAATGTGGAGATGTTGTGGATGGTTCAACCATCTTGTATAGTAAACCAAGATGTCATAAAAAAAAACGAGCATGAATTTGCACAATTATGGTTGGAATAAATTATTCATTGTAGATTGCAAGGTGGTGGATGCATTTTCTACACACGTAAAAAATGTTATCTAATAGCTTAATAGATAGACGATATGTAATGTAACACTTTTAGGGGTGTCGCTGTTGCCCTTGTTAATTGCATTTGCTTAGGTTTGAACCCATGACCTTTTCATCTACCAACTTAGCTAGTCCATCAATCTTTACAATTATATATTTCAAATTCTTTTTTTTCCTATCCAAATAAAATTTGGTATTTAAATATTTTAACCGTTAACAGAAAATGTTAGTAAATATAATTTAAAATATTTTTTTGTGAATAATATATTTTTTAAAATTTTATAATTCGATTTTAAATAATATATATTAAAATAACATATATTTTCTGTAATGAAATATACTCCATCCGTACCATAATACTTTTCTTACTTTCCTCATTTTTTTGTCCCACAAAACCTTTCATCCCCCAAAAAAGGAAACACCACTTTATCCAACAACCTCAAAAGTTACTTTAATTTCAAATTTGCCACTCATATTTCACATACATATCATTACTTTATACTTTTTTATTACATAAAAATACTACAATACCCTCCAAAGTCAATAAAGTTTGTCAAAAAGTGCAACTTTTCTTAAACAACATGGAACAGTAAAGGTGAAAAGTTTTCCGGGACGGAGGGAGTATATATATTTTGTATTATATAATTACATTAAACAAATTTATTAATTTTTTTAAAAAAAATAAAATTAAAAATATGTAATTTTTTTAAAATATGTGTGATATATATCTATATATATACTCCCGCCGTCTCATTTTAGATGTCAAACTTTCCATTTTGGGGTGTCCCACAAAATTTTGCACATTTCCATAAAAAGCAAAAAGTACCACCCTTCCCCATATACTTTATTTACAAAAAAACCATCACTACCTAACATACTTTATCATTTATTTATTACAAAAAAATACCATTATACCCCTAAAAGTTATCACTTCCTTAATCTCCGTGCCGGAATTAGGGGTGCAATCTTTTGTGGGACGGAGGGAGTATTTATATATATTCATCATATAAATTACATATTAGAGGGAAATGGTGGACCATATTGTGTACTTTTTTACTAAATAGGGAAAATGGATACTTTTGAAGCGGACGCCAAAAATAGTAAAATGGATACCTTAGAAGCGGACGGGGGGAGTATTAAAAAAGTGTTACATGTGTGTGTTATTTATATAAAAAATGTTACTTATCATAATAATTTAAAAAGTGTTATTATTTTGTGTTATATAAATTTAAAGTGTTAGTATGAGGTGTTATTTAATGCTAATTATGTTGTAGCTAAATGGCATTTTCAAAGACTCATAATGCCAAGAATGTATTTGAATGGCCGTTTTTGGAAGATCTTCTTGAGCGGTCGAATCTGATTGTAAGCATTTGCAAGTCTAGCTTATTGAAGTAACGAGAGCCATTTTGCTTGTCTAGCTTCTCTTTGATGAATGAAATTGAGTATTTATGTGGGACTATAACCTTTTTGAGTTATTTGTAATTAGTGCAGAAAGCCAGCTCATATATTTTTTTGTACCAACAGAAACGGGCTTGAAAATGGATGTGACTTGTTTGAAAAATTCCAGCGGTTAGCATTTTTTTACACATATTTCCATTTTCTGTTTCTGCAAATGTCCATACCTATAAGACTTTCAGACTAGTTGATGCCTTATTGGGTTTCAGTGGAACATGTGTTTTTTAGGACATTGTGGGGAAGTGTTTTGAGATTGCGAAAAACTTTTGAAAAAGCATACAATAATAATTATAAGTCGAGCTCCTTACTTGTATTTAATTCTGAGACCGCTGATGATGAGGAAATTTCTGTCTTGATTGCATATGGAATAAAACATAGCTTAACATTGAGACATACTCGTGTTGCTGCCTTGAATATAAAGAAGTGGCTTGCTCAGCTATTGATCATGATTTAAACCTCCATTCAGTTGATTGACCTTTTCAATTTCATAGTTTGGGGGTTTTCTAAACTGTAGCTGCAAATTTAGAGAGCACCAATTCTTGGATGATTAGACCTTTGGACAACTTTCTTTCCCCAAGCATTTCTACTCATCTGTATCAGTCATGTCCTCTTTTTCTTCACCTACAATCAGCAGTCAAATAAATTTTCCCTTAGAATGATGCAATGTGTGGTAAAGCTCTTTGCATTTGAAACAGAGGCCGCAATTTATGAGTTTGAGGAATCTACTTGAAATAATTTTTTCGCTCCTATTTTTCTGATGATTGCATAATTGAGCCTTCTCTAACCATATTTGTCATTTGTCCCTCAAAGGTTTTGAAATAACATGTTTGGGCTGGGCCTATTTGCCCATTGCCATCCCAAATTTGCATTGCATGATTGATCCCTGTGATGAATTCGGATTCTTGTTCAATCTCCCTAGCTTACATAGTTCTTTTGATCTAATTAGCACTTGGACCTCTCCTTCTAATACGTTGAGTAAGACCCAAACCTTAGTGATACGCGTAACAAGGGCCATTTGAGCTGCAAATTTATCAATATACTCATCTATACTTCCACTTTGTCTTGTTGCTGCGATATCTCCAAAAGAATTTGTTAAAAGATTCCCTATATATCTTCTCAACAGTTCAAATGTTAGTAGGCTCCAAGTCATTTGGGAGATCTCTCAGTCACCCAACGAACCCAACTAAAAGTCGCACCCTCCATGTATACAAGAGTTTATTCCACCTTTAATTACTTTCTTGTGCCTTGGATTCGAAAGTACATATATTCTCTGGTGGTCAATGATATGGGGTCACTCCTATTAAAATTTGGTAATTCAACTTGTGAGTCGATCATTATTGGCAATGGTCCAACCTGGAGAATATTCTTGGAGAAGTTTTCGACTTTCTAATTTCTCCCAAATTATTAATTTTGGAAACCCCACAATTCCATTTAGTTCCCTTTTTTTCTAGTGGTGAGGAGTGCATCTCGTCTAGCTTGTCCAGTTTGTTGAACCTAGATTATTGCTTCGAGACTATGTCAGAAAGTGAGGTGATCTTCTCAATTGAATAATCATTATCTATTGAGTCGAATTGGTTCTCCGTTTCAGGTTGTTGCACTTTGCAGGATGGACAAAATTGATAAGTTGATATTGTAAATTAAGACTAGTATGTGGTAATAGTACGAAGTAAAATGATTATGCGACACAGGCATGTCTCCCGTCAAGCATTAGGCTGCTGATAGAAAACACAAGAAATATTCTGGATGATCATTGTTCTCTACTATGTCTTCTTATTTGACCTCTATTTAGGAGTTAGTTTGTAACTATGGATTAGCATAATTAATGCCAAATGGCTCTCTCTCAAAGAGGCTCTTATATAGCCAAAAAATTGGTGATTGGCACGATTGCAGTGAGAATAAACATGATATGGATGATCCTCTTGATTGGTTCTACCAATAATGAATCTAATGTACTATTGTATTTTTTAATTTCAATTTTTGTATAACCAGATTTCATTCAATTTCTTCTACACTACATTCCCACTGCCATTCCATTCCATATTAAATCATTAAATAATTATTTTTTGGCATGATTTGTATGATGGAATGAAATTATAATGGGATAGAGTTGGGAAAGGAATGACAAAAAATAATTATCTTGTATTGGTAATGATCAGGAATAACTCGTTCATTAACTTAATTCAAATTTTACTATTTGTATTTCATATTAATTTAAATTTCAATAAAATTAAAATATTTTAATAATTATATTAATAAAAAATTTTTAGTAAAATTAAAATTAAATTTTATAATATTTATAATTTAAATAAAAAACTGTATCTAATGAAAAAAATATTTATATAAATAAAGTTAAATTTTATATTTAATATTTATGTGTAATCAATTTAAGGGTAATTTTGGGGTGCACCTGGTGTATCGGTGCACCTCCAGGTTTATAGCTTTAATGAAGGTTATAATAGTAATTACTTAGTTTATAAAGTTAGTTACTAATTTAAATCTAAAGGTGGAAATTAAAGAGTATAAAATCTTACGGTTTAGATCTTACAGGTGCTCCGGTACACCCGGTGCACCCTAGTAAGACTCTCAATTTAAACATATTATTAATTTATATAATATTTTTTATATAATTTAATAGTTTATATTTAGAATAAAGATTTAATTAATTATATAAATTTTTATATTTTAAATTTATTTCATTTACCAAATTTTACTTTTCTTATATAATTTTTATTATAATGAGTATTAAATTATAAGAATTTTTTATTTAAATTTTAAATAATTTAATATTTTTTGTAAATAATTTAATGTTAAATTTTTTAATATGAAAATTATATGTTAAATAAAAAAAATATTAATTTATTTTTTATTTTCATAATTATAAAAAAAGAGTTGTGATATAATAAGAAAACATTATTTATAATTATTAATGTATGATCTTATGCTATATAAAAAATAAAAAATAAAAACAAATATTTGATTCCATGAACCATTGGAATTGGTAAAGCCATGGGGGGATGGGAGGAATCGTGATTCCCAATTTTAAGGAATACACATTCCTTATGGAATTAATATTCCCATTTGTAAAAACATACCAAACTTATGAATGAGAATCAAATTAGAAATACTGATTCCATTCCTAAGTTATTCCAGCATACCAATCATGCAATAATGAGTATCCTTAAGAACACTTGTTGGTAATAACATAGGATTGCAATTACACAGCATTCTGCATTAAAATCATAAGTTTGGTTGTCAGGAGAAGAAAGGGTATCAGATTTATGTGCTTATATTGGTTTATCATGAACCAAATACGAAGATACTTATTTCATGTGCTGGTGTATTTTCAATTTTAATTTTGTTAAACAAGATTTCATACTATGAAATTAGTTAATTGAGTAAAAGTGGTATTAGCTCCATTCTGGACCTGACAAGTGGTTTCTCCCACATCGGTTCCACACAAGAGTGTGGAAGGGCATATAAGTGGGGGTCAACCCTTCACCTTTAGCCATGGTTTTAGGTGAAGTTAGGGCTCCCTAGCTTATGTGCCTAACAATTTGGTCCGACCTGCCGGATCCGGACGGACCACAGGAAGGGGCTACCCGATGTGTGGGCCCAAAGGTTGCCACCCTGGATGTGGGCCCAAGGGGGTTGCCACCCGGAGTTCTGGGCCTAGGTGCGGGTTGCCACCAGGAGTGTGCCGTCCGTGGACGTCCAGTTCGAAGGGGGATGGATTGTTATGATGTCCCACATTGGTTCCACACGGAAGTGTGGAAGGGCATATAAGTGGGGGTCAACCCTTCACCTTCAGCCATGGTTTTAGGTGAAGTTAGGGCTCCCTAGCTTATGTGCCTAACAGCGTCTGTATAGCATTCACATACTTCATCTTGATAATATATTCAATTATTCAGTTCTTGAGTTATTCAATTAGTCAAATTAGCGAAAACTGTTATATATTGTGGTGGATTTATATTTTTCCTCTCAAGTATTTAAAGTTTTTGGTAATATTAGGTATAAAGACTTACCTTATTCTATGTTTTACAGGACGATTCATACCTTGACAGTTATATCAGCACAATTGGTGTCGACTTTGTAAGGCTTAGCATTATATTGTAAGTTTTAGTTGGAAGGCTTAACCAATCCTGACCTATTTTTTTCTTGCAGAAAATTCGAACTGTGGAGCAAGATGGAAAGACTATTAAACTTCAGATTGTAAGGTTCCTTTCACTTGAATCTACTTTATGTAAATGCATTTTAAAAGCTGCCATTTTTTCTTTATAATCATCTATTTTCAGTACTTAAATTATGAACCTGATCATGAATTGATGGCCACTATACAAACCTAATTATATGCCTGTTCTGAGCTCATTTAGGGACTCCTCAACATCTTTGTAGATTCTATTTGTTTTCTGTTTATATATTCCTAAAGACCAACGAATATCGAACTTGGTAATGTAACTACAAATGTCCGACAATGAAAAAATTTAAAATGTTATGCGGTACTCTCCATTAAGGTCAAGCCCTATAAGCACTCTTCTCCACAATGTTGGAGATAGAGGTAAGTGGCACTAGAATATGTGACCCATATCCTTGGAATTATGCTTACAAATCATGCACCAACTTGGCATAGCATTACACGGCATCACAAAAATGTTTATATAACACGACATAGGTGGAAATGTTGTCCAAAAGCATCAACCATGAAAGAAAACCTGGACTTTTCAAGGCATAGAATTTATCTAAACAGAATTGAAAAGGAAAAAAAAGGATATCCCATTCCCAAAATGCATCTCTTGTACCGAGAAATCAGAATTGGCCGACATTGCACATTAGAAGCACGTAGAAATATATTTGTTAAATATAAATCAATGTGCGATAAGGATTTTTTCTGTAACATCAATATGACTTCACTTTTAACAATTTTCTATTGATATTGTGTTATTTCCAAACTCCATCGAATTTGACAACATTATTTTCAGTTATATTTAATGTGGACCCTCCCTTATTCATCAAATTATTGTTTCATGCATCTTAATGGGTTCGCGATCCGCATATATCTTATCTGTTGATGTATTCAAAGTGACCGTGCCCATTTCAAATTTGCAAATTGTGGTGTGCATTTACTGAGGGAATGATGTTAGACGAGACATACATCAAAATCCAATTTCGGTTTATCATTTCTCCCTAGAAAAAAAAAACCTAAATATATACGAAGTTGCTTTGAAAATCCACCACAGATATTTTTCTTTTTTAAGCAAATCTCAATCTGAAACGAAGTAAGACCTCTTAACTTGGGAAATGCTGGGAATAAAGATCTTTCTAGGAAAAGATATACATATGAGCATAGTTTTTCTCTTTGAATGTTGATTTGGCATCTTAATTGCAGCTATCTATGTGATGGACTTCTAAATAGCTTACAACATCACCTTTTCATTTTATTTGTATTCGTAGTGGGATACTGCTGGACAAGAACGATTTCGGACTATAACTAGTAGCTACTACCGTGGGGCACATGGAATTATAGTGAGTGTTTTTGTTCATATTGTTTGACTAACAATTCCTTGATTTATGAGCCTAAATAAATTGTTTGCAATTTCTGGCAGATAGTGTATGATGTAACTGACCAAGAGAGCTTTAACAATGTCAAACAATGGTTGAATGAAATTGATCGATATGCTAGTGAAAATGTGAATAAACTTCTCGTAGGGAACAAGTGTGATCTTGCTGATAACAGAGCCGTATCATATGATACAGCAAAGGTATAAATTCTATTAGGTAGCCTTTCAAGTTGATTATATTGATTGATTTGAGTAATGGTGTAGCTTTAATACATATTTTGATGTCTTGTAAGGCATTCGCGGATGAAATTGGCATTCCATTCTTAGAGACTAGTGCAAAAAATGCCACAAACGTTGAGCAGGCTTTCATGGCTATGGCATCTGATATTAAGAACAGGTGTACTTCATTCTCACTTGCATCATACAATGAAATTAAATTACTTGTAGCTGGTTTTTATCTACATATGTACCTATATATATATATATATATATAGAGAGAGAGAGAGAGAGATAAAGGGGGAGGGAGGGAGGGAGGGAGGGAGGGAGGGAGGGAGGGAGAGAGAGAGAGAGAGGAGAGAGAGAGAGAGAGAGAGAGAGAGAGTCTAAGTCTAACTTGAGATCTGGCAAGCAATCACTAAAAAGTGATTGTAATATGAATTTGCGCTTGGCTCCTTGTATGGGTACTATATCAGAATTCACTCTCTACCCCACCCTCGTTCTATATATTTTTATATATAACACAAATAGCTCACTTTCTTCATATTATTGCAGGATGGCAAGTCAACCTACATCAAACAGTGCGAGGCCACCTACCGTGCAGATCCGTGGACAGCCCGTTGCTCAAAAGGGCGGATGTTGCTCTTCTTAGTCATCTCCCATGCATTTGTTTGGATTTTATTCTTCCTCATTTGCTCATGTAGTTGTGAAAGACTCACCCTACACGCCAGGAAGCATTTGCGTTCTGCATCTTATATTTGTTCCATTCTTTTAGAATAAGTATTAATCCTGCATGTCCTGTACAAATTATCAAGGATTGCTCACATAGTTATGTGCTTTTACTCTGTGCAAAGGGTTGAAAAAAATGTGGTAAATTTTAAAATTATGTAGTATGTTAATCTTTGAAATTTGGTAATCAACAGATAGATTCTTTGCTTACTGATTGATTGGGTGTTTTTTATATCATGGTGTTCAATTGGGATCTTTGAAATGTCCATTTGACCCTTTTTAAGGCTAAACAAAGCTCTCACACTATGCCAAAACTGTGGAATAACAACGGTGGAATAACAACGGAGAATTCAAAATCCGTTGTTAAAAGAGCAAAATAAGGCAAAATTTGCACACCCGTTGTTATTGCATCAAAAGGGCGCGCATTGACAACGGAGAACTTGGTTCCGTTGTTATAACTCAGTTGTTAATCCAACTTATCAATTTTTCCTTTTTTTTTTTAATTATTTTAAATTCAGAAATTATTTGATATAAATTAAACCCTTAGATTTTTTTAAGGGCTCATTTCTCTCCTCTCTTTGCTGCGTCGCCGTTGCCTTCAACCTTCGACACTCCCGTTGCCAGCGAGCCAGCGACTCTTCAACACCGCCACCATTTCCGGTCGACAGGAAGAAGGACCGTCGACATCTCCCGGTGCCAAGACCAAGTCCAAGGCCTTCAATTTTCAGGTGTTCTCTCTCTCTCTCTCTGTCCTTCTCTCTATCTCTCTCTCTCTCTCGTTGTTCTGGGGTGTTTGGTGGCTGGATTAGCTCCCCAGCCATTGATTCTACTCTGCACTTCTTCTTCTAGCTAAGATTCGATGCTCAGAGTGCCGCCTAGGGCTCTCGACAAGTCTTTTTGTTGGCACCGTTGACGGTGCCCTTCCGCGCCACCTTAGCGGCCCCTATTCCTGATCTAGGGCATCCTCTCTATTGGCGGACCCCCAGTCGCCAAAGATCCCTTATAAGCTGCCGCCGCTCAGCGAGGCCTCTTTGGTGCCCTTGGCTGCCGATTTTGGAAAATTCCAGCAACTCCTTCGTGCGTCCATTGCTGGATGGTTTTCTCGCCGCCAGCATTTTCTGCCCGTTGCGGTTCTTCCCTTGACCAGGGGTCTTTTCTGTTTATGTCAGCCTAAACTTCTCCGGCTCTTCTTTTTTACTTCTAGCAATTTTCTGTTTCTAATGAAGCTCCTTTCAGTATTGATGATACATGATTCTTGCTGCTCATCTCTTTTTGCAAGTTAAATACCAGCACATATAAATTTAAAATATAATTTGTTGTTTGACAGGCTTAAATTGTTGATTGCTATCTTAACTTTTTCGGGCTTGCATTGTTTAGCATTTCTGTGGTATGAAACAATAGACATAACTTTCTAATAAGTTGATGACTTATTGAGTAGACCATCTTGTTTCTAATAATTTGTGTATAATGGTGTTGATATCACATATATGCCTAATGGAATGTTGTTCTCTGTGAATGATATTTTCCAGATTTGATGTCTGAATCACCAAAATGGTAATAATTGATACAACTGGAGCATATATATGCTTTAGGGGATACAGGATAATGTGTGTTTATAGTGGTCAATGATGTATCGACAATAATTAATTATGGGACTAAATAATGGAATATATATGTGAAATGTGGTGTCAAATGTAATAAATATATAGTAGATAAAATTCATTGATAAGTAATCAAAGAATGTAGGAAGGTATGGGATATTTCAAAGTTCACAAACACTTTTTGAAACCGGGGACATGGTCCCCTCCCAATCATATACTACGTATATTCTATATTGCCATTGCCAGAAAAAGGTAAATATAAATTTAGAAGCCGCTTCCGAAATGGTAATGAAAATTATTGTCGAGAATAAAAGTGATTAAAGGGAATAATGTAAGAAAGTTGCTTTTTCATAATTATTGTAAAAGTAACCCTATTGTAAAAGTATTTCATAAAAGTGATTAGAACATTATTGTAAAAGTAACCCTTGAAAGCATTTCATAATTATGAACATTTTTGCATAGAATCTCCATTCTGATTTTATGTTGCATTCAAATTAGGGTTCAAATGAAGTGGGGAAACTTTTGGTGGAGTAGAAGTGATCCTTCTATCACAGAAGACATATTTGATAGAGCATAAGTAAGAGATCAAAATCAGAACAGTTATTTAAAAGGTACCATTTGCTATCCCTTCTTTCAAGGATATGAATTTCTTTTGAGAGAAATGCCAAATTGCACAATAAGTTGTTTAGCATAACTAAATATGCTTTAGAATAATGAGAAAGTGATTTTTTTGCATGGGTTCCATTAGAAATTGTTATTAAAAAATGCATGAACTTATCTTATATTCAATTATGATGTCATGTAATTTACGCATGTGCCACATAGTTGGAATACTTAGGTGTAACTTAATTGTCAATCTGTTCTTCATGTCTATCGTTTGGCAAATAACTTACAATTATTGGTTGGACCTATTAAGGATAATTACATAGGTGTATTTCATTAAGAACTTTCAGTCCCAAAATTGATGGGAAGATTAAATGCCTTCTTAATGTGTTCTTCATTTTCATAGTTTGGCAAATAGGCATATTTAAAATATATTCAAATATATGGAAAAGGATTAGATATACATGGATAGGAGGTCCGATGAGTACAAGACTGGGTTGGACTCTTTCATGCATTTTGCCAAACAAAATGTTAATAACCCGGATGCCATGTCATGCCCTTGTGTTTATTGTGGAAATGCAAAGAAGATTCCACATGCTCATGTGAGATCCAATTTGTAGAGAGAAAAAAATCTGCTGGAGATTCCAATTTGTTCCACTCTTCAGAAGATATTCTCGAAAATGCACTTGACTCCAAAGAACAAGCTGGGCGTGTTAGAGGTGTTGGAGGTCATGTCACTCCATCGACCTACTTCAACATTGGAAAAGGAAAAAAAGTTGATAAAGAGCTATTAGCAAGATAAGAACGATTCATCATGGCTCAAGAGATGCGCTTGCGAAAGCTGGAAGAAGAATTTTATAATAATCGTGAAGGCAAAGGCAGTTGCTCAACTAAAGGTATTCGTCCTTGTCCAGAGAGAGAAGAAGACCCGCTTATGCTCAACGATGATGATGTAAGGATTGTCAACAAGGGTGTAGCTTTCAAGGTAAATATGGTCTTGTTTACATAGTAAAATTAAATGTTTACCATGCCGAAAACTATTAATTAAGTATAATTTATTGCAATCTGTAGGCTTGCAAAAAAAAGAAAAGGGATGAAGAGATTGAAATGGATACATTAGATCCCGATTCCGTTCCTCTAGAGTTGTATGTCCTATATTGCTTCTTTAACTTTCCACGCTGTAATAAGGTGGTGAACATCCAATTGGATAAAGACCTATTTGGTCATGAGCGTGATCTCCACATCCACCTTGAAGATGTTGTTCCATTCTGTAAATTAAAGCCAATTTCGTACACTTGCATTGTTGTTTTCATGTGGTATAGTTCATGAATTCCTATTGTTCAATATTATTTCGATATTATATTTAATAGTTACCTCATTCTAATCTAAATTTTGTATTCTTAGGTACTTGTACAAAAGCTATCCTCATAAATTGGTTGACGAAATCAGATTCGTAGATCCCTATGCCATTGGGTTTCAACCAACAACTGCAATGGATGATGCGATTGAAAGCAGAGCTCGTTATCTTTCCAAACGATTCAACGAGATTCTAGACGACCAAATTTGTGTGGCACCATGTAACGTTGGGTAAATTCAAGTTAACTTATAATTCAGTTTTGTGGTTTTTTTTATTTTTTATTATTATTTCACTTTATAGAATATTACATTATTTTGTGCATGTACGTAGTGAGCACTGGATTCTCACGATAATAGATCCACTCAAAGAAGAAGTTTGTTTGTTAGATCCTTACTATAATGGGATTCATGACGCCGTTTGGAAGCAAGTAGTTGAATTGTAAGTTATTAACTAAATTAATTATTACTTCATTTAATCTTATCATATAAATGTGTAGAATTATGAACCAAATAAATAAATTATAATTGCAACGTAGGGCTTTGAAAATGTTTAATGCAAAAGTGGATGCGGGTAAGAAGGGTCGGAAAAAGATAACTTGGAAAGTGATAAAGGTAAGATTGAAATTGTTTAATATTAAGCATGTAATTGTTATTGATTCACGCCTATTACATTTGTCATAGGCGCCAAAGCAACCTGACGGGAGACAATGTGGTTTTTATGTGCTTCGCTACCTATTAGATTTAATGCAATTTGATGGAATAGTGAACATTGAAATGATACAATCAATTGTAAGTAGCCTTATTATATTTCTATTATTTATTAGTCTCATGATACTGTGGTATAAATGCTTACTTAATTTTATGCCCCATAGTTCATTGGAAAAAATTACAGCGAAATGGATATCGATGAAGTGCGAAAAGAGTGGGCTTCATGCATCCAACAGCACATGTCAACGACTCGTCTAGGAAGAGGTAAACATTGTAATATATCTTGTAATGAGAATAATAACTTATACGATTGTGCTAACCTTAGCTTATGTCTTCTTTACCAGCCTTACGAAAAGACTAAAGTGTGTCTAAGGGAAAGGAAAACATGATGAACGCTTTGTTGTTTATGTTTATGGGAAGACGGTATTTGTCGATCATGGATACATTATGAAGTATTTTAATTGTTGTTGGTGAATTGTATTGGTTAGAGAGATGTTGGGATGTTTATATTCGAACGTATTGATGTTGGTTTTTGTATTTGGAGTTCAATTACTTTCGAATGCATTGATGTAATTGAATTAGTTATGTTGTATTGAAGATCAGGGATTATGACTATTTTAATTATTAAACAGGTTAAAATTTTGATAATAACAACGGGGATATAACATACGACAACGGGCATAAACCGTTGTCAAAGAGAGCTATGACAACGGGGATTGCCCGTTGTTAAAAAGAACAATATTTTTAAAATTAATCTACAACAACGGGGATAAAACTAACAACAACGGTGATAAACTGTTGTTAAATAGAATTTACGACAACGGGCAAAATTCCGTTGTTAAAAGTAAGACCCTTTAACAACTCCTGGATTAACAACGGAGATTTCGAGCTACAACAACGGTTAATCTGCGTTGTTAAATTAATCTACAACAACGGGAATAAAACTAACAACAACGGTGATTCACCGTTGTTAAAGAGTACTTACAACAACGGGGAAAATGCCGTTGTTAAAAGAATGACATTTTTAACAACTCCCGGATTAACAACGGATATTTTGAGGTACAACAACGGGTAATCCCCGTTGTTAAATTCATCTACAACAACGGGGATTCAATTAATGACAACGGGGATTCCCCGTTGTTAAAGCTGACATACGACGACGGGTCAAAAACCGTTGTTAAAGGGTGGGTACCTTTAACAACTCCCGGATTGACAACGGAGATTTTGAGGTACAACAACGGGTAATCCCCGTTGTTAAATTCGTCTACAACAACGGGGATTCAATTAATGACAACGGGAATTCCCCGTTGTTAAAGATGACATACGACGATGGGTCAAAAATCGTTGTTAAAGGGTAGGTACCTTTAACAACTCCCGGATTGACAACGGATTTTATTAGCAACAACAACGGGGATAATCCGTTGTTAAAAATGCCATACGACAACGGGTATTTCACCGTTGTTAAAAGTCCAGACTTTTAACAACTCCCGGGTTAACAACGGAGCTGCAGGGGCTACGACAACGGGGATTCTCCGTTGTCTTTCCACAGTTTTGGCATAGTGTCAGGATTTGATTCAAAGCTGAGAGGTAGCCTTTTGGACTTCGCTATTCTTAGCTTTCTCGTTTGATTTTGTTGCCCTTAGTGATAGTATGAACTATGTTTCAATTTGTTGTGCTATATTATCTCCTTTTATTTATATATATATATATATTGAACACTCAACATCATTAACACCGTTAATTACTCTTCTAACGTAAGCTGACAAGTATAATTGTTAAGTTAACTTCCTACGTGGCACCATATTAAATATGAAATATTAATTAAATAAAATTTGAATCAATCCATTAATTAATAAGTACAGTAAAAGAAAGAAGAGTTGATTCATCCATTTCCTAAAGTATGAAGAACTCTTCGAATTCCAAAATAAATCAATGGGTTAAACGTAAAACACAAAAATTCTCTCATATATTTGCTATACTGACTTCTACATTGTTAGAATGTCTTCAAGAAGAATCATCCCACATGTTTCCTCCACCTTACTCAAATCTTCGATTGGTATATCAAAACATGAAATCATAGTTTGATATATTATTTGTTGCCGTATTCGATTTCATTTTGTTGCCAAGAAACTCTTAGAGCAGTAATTACTTAACTCAGAAAATTTACAACTTTTTACAAGAAAGTTTCAAAGTTTTTTTTTCTTTAATAGGATTTGATTTTAAATATCTTTATAACTTTCATTCTTTCTCTTTGTTTTGAAGTCAAAATTTATGTTTGGTGTGGATGGGAAGATTGATAATGAATTTAGAAAAAAAACGCATGCAAGATCTTGGGATGGATGGTTGATCAGGATGACGTGACCAAATATATATATATATATTTTAGAAAAGGAAACTATTTATGTTGAACCAAGAACTTTTACAAATTTGTTATAGTTATTGTTTGATTGAAGAATTGTAATATTCCAATACCTTTTCTTTATAATTTTTTATTTATTAAATAAATAAATCATCATATATGTATTTTATTAGGTTGGGATATTACAAAGTGGTATCAGAGCAGGCATTAGATCTGCACACTTGTTTAAGTAATAAAGAAATTATGATACATAAATAAAATTTCAAATGACCACATCTGAGATCATTCATCCGTACCGAGTCCAGGTCAGTGTTATAAATTTGATTGGAAGTCATTATTTAATAATTTGTCATAAACCCAAATGTTTGAGAAATTTCAGATGAACTGGCACAGAAGGTTCCACTTTTACACAAACTGCGAATACCTATGTACTATATAGACTCACTATGTGATAATACATATATATTCTTCGATACCCTACCGATTGCATAAATCTAAAGAAGTTGTTCTTTTATAAGTAGATGCCCCGTGGAAGACCACATCACGAATAAGGACCCCTTGAATCCATGTATGAGGATCCAGGGAATGATCTCATTACAATTATTCGCAGATTAGCACATCATTTCACCAATGTACCTGCACCACCTCCATCTGTACCCCAAAACGAGATGAGTGTTGCAGTGGAACAATTTAGGCATTACCATCCACCTATTTTTAGTGGTGAAGAAAATCCAGCGGAAGCAGAGAACTGGTTAAGAACTTTAGAAAAAATTTTCGCCCACATCGATTGCACTAAAAAACAAAAGATTTTGTGTGCCATTTTTCAACTGAAAGATGAAGCTGATTACTGGTGGGAAGCATATTACCGAACAAAGACTTCCGAACAAAGGGCAAATATAACGTGGGAAGAATTCAAGGAAGCAGTAATCCAAAATTATCTTCCCCAATCTTTTCATGATCAGAAAAAATCGGAGTTCATCCAAATTAAATAGGGAACGATGACCGTTCTGGAATATGAGAGAATGTTTAGCCAACTAAGTAGATATGCCCCTCACCTAGTAGACACAGAGTTAAAGAAAGCTTGAAGATTCGAGAAAAATCAACGTATAAAAATTAGTAGCATTCTCGCTAGGCAAGGAGCAATGACTTATGCAGAGCTATTTTCAAAAGCACAAGAAATAGCATCTCGATTAGAACTTGAAGAATTGGAAAGAAAGATTCCAGAGTTCTCTAACAAGAGTAAGTGGGTAAATTCAAACAAAGAAAATGATAGCTACTACAAGAAACACGTTCCGAGAGATGTTGGATCGAATCGTAATCATCAAACGACTATATTTTCATGTCCTAAATGTGGGAAAATCATTATGGGCAATGCCTTTATGGATCAAAAATATGTTACTATTGTAAAGAACCTGGCCACGATGCCACCAACAGCATATTACGTAAAAGTAAGGGAAATGAGAAAGGAGGCACAGCTCATGTATTTGCATTAAAACAACAAGAAGCCACCAGTGACCCTGGATCAATCATAGACACGAATTAGAAGGTAGACGTGGGAGCAAGAAAACAAGATACTAGAAATTTATCCAAACCTCTGTAGCAAATTTAGTTGAATTTCGAGGACGAAATTAATTTTAGGAGGGTAGAATGTAACACCCCAGTATTTCATAATCTATATTTTCATAAATTTTACTTTATAATAGAATTACGTTACATGTTTAAATGTATTGTATTTTAATTATTAAATATTATATGTTTATTTATAATAAGTATAAAAGATTGGAGGATATTTATATAATGTAATGCATGTATGTCATATAAATGGATAAAGGTAAAAATTAGTTTCATTAGCCTTTACGCAATCATCTACGTGGGTTGATAATAACCACCACAACATTTGGTAAATTTAATAACCATGTTGACAATTCAAAAATTTTAAGCAAGGTTATTTGTCTAAATTGGCTCCATCTGTTTCCTTATATATAGACTCACATTTTTTCTTTGTAGAGAGAGGCACACAATTTAATTTAGAGAGAGAAAGTTAAGGAAAGATAGAAAGAAGAGCTCCCGATGCGATCCTAATTTTTAAAGACAGTTGTAAGGTGGGGTAACCTTCACTCTTCAGCGAGTTTAATATTCAATATTATGATTGCCCTTATTAAATTTCATTATGTACTTAATATGTGATGGGTTTCGACCTGCACCCAATCATGTTGACGAGATGTTGGCTCCGCCACCTCAATCATGTTTATATTCATGTTGACGAGAGGTTGGCTTCGCCACACTAATCATGTTCATAATTAGTTGGCTCTGCCAATATAATTATATTCATGGGGAGCTTGGCTCTGCCAGCCCAATCATGTTCACAGTTATGTTGACGGGAGGTTAGCTTCACCACACCAATCATGGTGATGGTTTATTTTGGTTTGTTTGGTTCTGCCAACACCACTTCATGTTTTACAGTTATATTATTTATATTATTGATAATTTAATTTGTGCAATCAGGAAGTTTCCCACTGAGTGTATTTCACACACTCACTCCTATCTAATATTGCATGCAAGATCTTGGGATGGATGGTTGATCGGAATGACGTGGCCAAATAATTTATTTTATTTAAAAAAAATAAAACTATTTATGTTGAACCAGGAATTTTACAAATTTGTAATAGTATTGTTTGATTGAAGAATTGTAATATTCCAATACCTTTTCTTTATAATTTTTATTTATTAAATAAATAAATTATCATATATGTATTTTAATTAGGTTGGGATGTTACAAAATACTTTCATTTCACATCTCACCAAACTACCAGGAGCCGTAGAGCAGCCGCCACAGCCAACAGGGGGAATTGGGGTTCTTCATGCAGATCTTCCTGCACCTTTTGGATGATAGTGAGAGTCTTGGAAAGCTTCTTCATTTCTTTATCCACGCCGATTATCCAAGTGATATTTTCTCGAATTAGAGAAAGTCTTAATTAGAACTTGTAAAATTGCTTCTGCTATTGCTCGAAATTTAGTTTAGGAGTGGAAGTTTAGCAGATGAAGAAGAGTTGGGAAAGTGAATGGAAGATTAGAAAGTGAAGGAAGATTAGAAAGTGAAAGAAGATTAGTATTGTGAGGCGAATGATAGTTTGGTAGGTGCTTTCTTTCTTCGCTCTATTATTATAATCGAATATTTCCCTTTTTGTTATGCAATGAAATTTCCAAATTCATGAGTTCAGGGAGTCTATGCCGAGCTTAGCTTATTCTGATTAGTGAGTCGAGCTCGAGTTCAAATGCAAGAATTTCGAGCCGAGCCGAGCTCAGTTATTAGCTCGTTATATAATTCGAGCTGAGCTCGAGCCGAGCTCGTTTACCACTTGAGCTGAGTTCAAGCACCGACTACTTGAGCTCGCTCGGCTCGTATAATAGCCCTAATTCTAGTCTATTTCTTTGTCGGAATCTTAAATCTTGTCCGAAAAAACGTCACGTGTTAGCACATGACACTCTCATTGGGACGTAAATTAACTATTCAAACAAGTTACAGAATTAAATTGACACATATTAGTTGAAAAAATGATTACAATGGGACTTAATAAAAGGGTATTTTTGTTATGGAAACCAAAACATTTTTAATTAGCAATTTCTCTATTTATTAAGTTTTTTTTCTTTTTTTTAAGAGTTAATATTTCATACATTTGAATGCACAATCATTTTTTGTACACCTATTTTATTTTGAATGAATAAATGATAAAAATTCTAAAGAAAAAAAAAAAGAAAAAAATTCTTAGTTTACAGTAGATAAGTCTTAAACCACATAAGTAAATAATATTATTGTAATTTCACACATTTAGGTCATATAAAATCATTCAATGATTAAAAAATACAATAAATTCTAAAAGGTAAAGGATAAACATAAAACCACAAAGTTTAAATGATAGTGTAGTAATTAGGTAAACAAATACTTCCATGAACTTGGGTGCACTGAAAATTTTGTCTAGGTAAAAGTTGTTAAAAATATTATAGATATGATTATTTATATATATTTAAATTATCATTCAATTATGATATTTTCAAATGAGATATTGCAACTTCACAAGCATGGAATAAATTAATCAATTACAATGTGATAATAAATGTGTGTGAGACTAAGTGCAGACAATATTATGAATTTTAAGTATTATGTTTCCAACACTGTCCATTAGTTCAAACTTAATTACAAACTCTCATGCAATAAATCAAGAAAACAATAAAGCCAAGCAAGAAATATTGTCATTATCGTGTTTTTTAATAATATGCATAAATCCTTTTATTCATGTCAATGTTCGATTTCTGATCGTTTGATGGGGGCACTCAACCATTTAGCCGATCTGCATGTATAATAGTAGATTAAAAACATTTTTGCTCTCGTAATTAAGATGACTTTTTATATCTGACCAGAAGCATTTCTTTCAACTCATTTGTATCAATTTAGTCTTGTAACATATTTGCTTGTTTAATTTACGTCCCAATAAGAGTGTCACATGTGTTAGATTGTATACTAAAGTCTAACTTTTTGTATGAACAATGTTTTAATAATATTTAAAATAAGAATCATGTGATCAAACGTTTTGCATAATTGTTTATGAATTGTTGTAAAAGTTCATTTACTTTATATTGTAGATAATGTGGTGTGCGGCGTCACACAGAAGATTATATTATCGGCTCCTTATAAAGTATAAACAGATATTCACAGCAGAGATAAATGGAGACTATCTATCGGTATGGTTGTAATGTGATTTGGTATTAGTTTGTCTTGACTATAAAATCATACTAGTGCACTTTGTGTGTATTGAACAAAACCGCCATGAGATTGTTCAGTTTATACTGACTATATAATAGAACTAGATTTCTGTTATTATGGATGTTCGTACTCTTAATCCATATACAATAACCTCAACACGTAAGCCGTTATTTATTTCTTTGATTCATCAATGGGTGATATTTAATTATTAAATCAATAAGTTTGGTAAATTGGGAGATAATGTTGTGTCTATGGTGTGCTGTAGATTATAAAAGGAATCTATATCCTAACGGAATTGGTTGATGATATCCCTTTGAGGAGCTCATAATGATTATCATGTAAACCCTGCAGGAGGATTTATTCCTGCATGATAATAAGGGTGAGTGGTACTACTCTCGGTAAATATATTAATTAATGGATTTGTCAGTAACTTAATTAATTAATGGACATTGAATATTAAACACGGGGAGTTTAACAGGATCATAATAAGAAGGAGCCCATAACGTAATTTGAGATTAGGGTGCCAGTGCAAAAATATTTCTTTAGTGGACTGATTTATTATTATTCGACTTAAGTATAAGTTTTGGGCTAAACTTGGATACTTAAGCTTAATGGGAAGCCCAGCCTCAATTTCTCCTCCTGGTCCATGTTGTAGCCTATAAATAGCCACTCTCATCAATTCGAATCAACAGACTTATACGCCTAAAACCGTGAAAAGCAGATTAGGGATTGTTGATTGAGATCGACTTGAAGATCGTTGCCTACAGAACATCAAGATGCGACTTAGGAATACAACAGAAGATCGAAATGTCGTTTGTTCTTCAACCTCTACATCAAACCCTAGTAAAAGGTAATTCAATTTCTATGATTATGCTTCCACTGCGATAGAATTGCATGGAATTCTAACTGTTCACGTTAACCAAAAGATCCAAACGCCAACATGCAGCGCACCTAATATTTTCGTGCCAACATTGAAGATTTTGGCAAAAATTGGGCCAAAAACTTGATCCTTGAATTTTCAAGGTGTTAAGAGCAAGTGTACTCTATCGTGATGTTCAGGTGACCTTATAATAATATCAAACCCACAAGAGATATCATTACCAAGTATGTTGGGATTTATGCTCAACCATTCTTTATAAGGGTGCTCAATATTCTAATGAATTTTATCAAATAATAATAGTAACAATTATCTAATAAGAGTAACATATGAAATATAAGTGTAAGAAAATGTAACAATCGTGAGAGATGGAATAGATACAGGTGAAATATCAATCTAAGGAGCTAGAAAGACTACTAACACTATGATTAAGGGTAGGTGATATGGTTATTTTCTAGGATAAAGACACTAAGGACACTCGCTAATTCCACTTAAGCTCCTTCACAAGATGAATAGGTTGTATGCCTGGTTAACTACCAAGGAAATCCCTAGAAGACTCTTAAGAGTGTCTTCAATACTCACTAATCCTACAAGTACGTATGACTATTAGTGTACTTATTTGGAGATATTATCACGCAGAATTTTTTTTATGAGGCAGGGACCTTTGCCTATGTTTCCTTTATAAGGTTTTGTGGCTATTGGTTTGGTCGCCCCCCTCCCCCAACTAAATCAAACATCTTCACAAGTAATCATTGCTAGTGTTCAATCATGAGGTTCTAAACATATAGGTTGAGATTTCTAGACATTTGGATTTATATGGTTTGTGGATTTAGTTTTGATATTTACATCTCAATTTTTATATTTCTTAAATTTTATTGTGAATTGTGATTGATTTTACCCTCTCATGTGATTCTGATTGTCATTCGAATTAGATGTTAGGGTAGCTAATTGAATCATTTCATTCTTTTTATGCATGTTAGTGTGAGAGAAGTTTAGCCAAAACCTTCTTATGGTTGGAACACTAGAGATAGAACACTAGGTGGATTAATCTAGTTGGATGATTGACCTAGTGAAGGGAACCAAATCAATAGGATCATAGTACCTAAAAAGGGAACTTAGGGTTAAGAGAGTATCTTATAAGGGAATTCTTAATTCTAGAAGTATCTATTAGGAATTTATAGTATTGGAATCAATCGTAGGAACCATTTCAGAGCTTGTTAAGAGTTCACGGGGAAAGAATTGAGAAATCCATTGCGAGGGAGAGAGAAACCTAAGTGGAGAGTCGAAAGAATTGAGAAATACACACTGAGAGAGTCTTCTGGAGATGGAGGGAAGATAGGGAAACCCAAATTAAATTAGGTTGCAAATGATCCAAGGAAGCTAAAATTAATACTTCGAGTCATAGGTCAGATAAATTCGGTTGAATTCTAATAATATAGATATAGTAGAATTAATAGGTCAGATAGATAGGTTGAACACTAATAATGTAGATACAGTAGAAATTGTCTTTTAAATATGAGTTTTTTTTTTAAAAGGCCTTTTAAATATGAGTTTGATATATCTTAATACGTTAAGTACAATAGAGCTACCCAATAAAATATTACTACAGCTAAATTCATAAACCACTTAATTTAATTAGAGCAGGTCTAATGTACATAATTGTACACTAACTAAATGATCCATATTCATAAATAGGTCAATATATAAAGCCCAAATAACAAATTAGGTCATTTCACCACCTTACTCTCCTCTCCCACTCTCAGTTCCTCCTTCACCTCCTTTCACCGCTCCGTCAAGCCGCATCCTTCCACCGCCTGTGATTCCGTCATGCCTCCTCCTTCCGCTGAGTCTCTGATGGGTATTTTCTTTTCATGCAAAATTAATCCCCAAGTATTAAAAATATCAATTGCAGCTTAAGCAAGTGACCAAGTTAAATATCGTACCCAAAGGACGGCATATTATCAATTTAATTATTTAGTAAATTAAAAGAGAAGTCAATTCAGTTTGTGGATTTAATTATTAATCTACTAATAAATAACTACAATAAAAAGTAAAATAAATCAAGCAGTGAAGATATACGAAAGTGGATCAAGTATGGAGAATAGGTAGCTCTAGAGTAATCAAGTTTTACTGCTTAACTTCCCTCTCAAGTACAGACCGACTATAGACACATCACTGAACTATGTAAATCTACTCTATAGACACAAGTAAATATGTGTATAACATGTGTGAATAACCTCGGATCAAGAGACGTAATTTCACTCCCCTTTTTAGATACTATCACTATTAATTATTTTCCACGTCTGGAATCTAACCCGATATGATCTCCCTTTATAGGTACTATAAAATTACACTCTTTATCCTGCTTACTAACCCAAATTCAATTCAATTAATAAACATTCATATATGACAATTCTAATGAAGTTTCAGAGTCCCCTCACTTAGAATCATAACAATAAACCCTGTTCAGTAGTGAACGCGCTCAATCAACAACCAAGATATATATTCAAACTCTATATAACAATTGAAGATACACAAAAAGACCGTGAATATGGATTAAGAAACTCAATCATTTATAAAATCAATCCACAAATAGTGTAGTATGGAGGACACACAAGAGAGTTTAATTAATTTATAAAACCTTAAAAACCCCATATCTACCAAAATAGTTCTAGCCCATGATGTTGCGAAGAACAATCACGGGGGTTGGATAGATCTTACCCATATGTTTGAAAAATAAAAGATAAATAAAAAAATGATAAAAACCCTAGATGTGGGCGTCGTCGCGTCCTTCTCCGTCTTGAATCCTCCTTTTGGTTCTCCTCTTGATTCCACAAATGAATCTTCATAGTGATGGATGAATGGAGGAAGGGATGGATGTGATGCTGTAAGGGGTAACCCCCTTGTGTGGTATTGTAGTATGGATTGTCGTCTTCTCCTTTCTTGGTGTGATCTGCATTCCCTTTTATAAGCTCTCCTTATGGACCTTGGATGGAATTTTTCTTGAAAAATATTTAAATACATGTACTGGGAGTGTAAAACCCAACAAAAACAAATTTGCATGTCCCCATTCGTCCAGATAGTCTTGGTCAAGTGGCTGGTCGAGCAGCGTTACACAGTCTCACTGTTTCGCACATAACTTTCACATCCAAACTTCGATTTAAGTGATTTTTATTCTCATGCGATTCTCTCTTCTTTGAAATTCTATCCATATAAAGAACATATGAAAACTCTAACATTTTAAGATGTAACATGTCATGCAAAGTGGCATAATTGTGCTGGTCGGCACAGCTTGCGCAACGCTACCATTTTAAACATAACTTTCTCGTTTGAACTCGGATTGAGGTGTTTCTTATTCTAAAATATCATGTCCTCTATGGCTTTCCAACCATGTAAGACAATTTTAGTTTTGAGCTCCATAAAAACAAAGAAAAATTACACAAGTTGGACATGCGTTTTTCATCATTCTTGCACAAGTTACACCTTTTCTCATACTTTGCACTTTTGATCCTTTTTCCACCTAAAACACAATAAAATACCTCAAACACATTTTTTTCACATATGTCGAATATAAGACATTTGTGCTAATATATAACAATAATTTTGATAAAAAAGGTGTTAAATTAGACCCTAAAATACGCTTATTCTCACTCTTATCAATCCCCCAAACTTACCCGTTGCTCGTCCCAAGGTAACAAAATAAAAATAAAGAGAGAGAGAGTACAAAAATTAGCTGGAAAATAAGGACTATGACCAATATCCCCTTCAAAATACAATTGTCCTCAACTTAGGTCATGCAACTCTCATTACATGTAATAATCAATTCATAGCATACAAGATAAGACAATCACCACCAATTCAAATGCTCCATTCAAATGTTCTCATGGAAAGTATATATAACTCTCACTCAAGTGCAAAAGATGTACACTTATGGATTAAGGTGTTTACGCTCAAATTCAATTCAAGTGCATGCGTAATCATAAACTTGTCAATATTGGCGTTTGGATCTTTAGATTAGCGTGAACCGTTAGGGTTCCATACAATTCTACTGCAGTGGAAATGTAAGAGCAGAATTGAATTATCTTTCACCGAATTTGATGTAGAGGATGAACAATAAGAACGAAGGACTTTTTGGTCTTCTGTTGTATTCATAAGTCTCGCTTTGACATTGTGTGGGCAACGATCACCAAAGCGATCTCAATCTGCAGCTCCCTCAAAATCACGGCTTTTCTGTCGTGTGTTGTAAGTTATTGGGCTGTTGAGATTGGCTATTTATAGGCTACAACAGGGACCAGGAGGAGAAATTAGGATTTGGGCCTCCCATTGGGCTTAAGCATCCAAGTTTAGCCCAAAACTTATACTTAAGTCTAATAATAATAAATCAGTCCACTAAAGAAATATTATTGAACTATCACCCTAATCCCAAATTATGTTATGGGCTCATTCTTATTATGAGCCCATTAATCTCCCTGTGTTTAAGATTCAATGCCCATTAATTAATTAACTTTCTAACAACTTCATTAATTAATATATATATCGAGAGTAGTACCACTCAACCTTATTATCATACCGGAATAAATCCACCTACAGGGTTTACATGATAATTATTATGAGCTCCTCAAGGGGACATCATCAACCAATTTCGTTAGGACACAGATTCCTTCTACAATCAACAGCACACCATAGAGCCAATATCATCTCCCGACTCACCAAGCATATTGATTTAATAATTAAATCTCACCCATTAATGAATCAAGAAAATAAATACTGGCCTACATGTCGAGGTTATTGTACGTATAGGGATTAAGAGTACGAACATCCATAATAACAGAGATCAAGTTCTATTATATAGTAAGTATAAACCGAATGATCTCAACGGCGGTCCTATTCAATACACAGAAGTGCACTTTTGCAATTTTATAGTCAAGACAAACTAATGCCAAATTACGCTACAACCATATCGATAGATAGTCCCATTCTATCTCAGTTGTGAATATCTGTTTATACTTTATAAGGATCCGATAATATGATCTTTCGTGTGACGCCGCACACCACATTATCTACATTATAAAGCAAATGGACTTTTGTAACAATTCATAAATAATTATATAAAACGTTTGATCACATGATTCTCATTTCAAATAAATTGTTTAAAATATTATTCATACAAAAAGCAAGACTTTTAGTATACAATCTAACAATCAAAAGTCTCAATCTCTCCACCAATAAAAGTATGATTCGACAATGGGATCAAAAAATGACTTTTCTTTTGGATGTAATGTTGGGCTCTTTGGTTAAGATAGGAAATATATGGATAAGTAACTCAAAACTCGGATCAATCAAGCGTGCACTCCATCACGATCTTTCATTCTTCTTACTCACTTCAATTAAGCACAAATCCTCCTCAACTACTTCACTTCTTTTTCATGCACAATATTTTTTCCTTCTTCTTCCTTTATTTTTTCTTTTTTCTTGAGGTACCAGTTTTGGGCACTACCTCTCACATCCTCCATAGGGTACTAAATTTAAGCACTACCCTAGGTGTTTGATTCAATGGAGTACTAGATTTAATCACTACTCCATGATTTTCCTTAGATGCAATTTCAAGCTAATCAATCACTATTTCAACACCAATTTCATTCCTTCCCAAGCTGTTATCAAAAACCATCAACACACTTTGAAAAACTATTAATTCTCATCATGATAGAATCAAGTCTAAAAATATTCAGAAGCTCAAAGCGGCTATTTCCCGTAGGCTGCTACAGAATGAACTTTAAGGCTTAACGGGGCTAACTACGGATAAACATCATTCAGTATGGAATTATTTGGCTAAGTGACTTATAAATTCAAGGATGACCTTAAATCATCTCCCATCATCTAACACACATGTAGTTTCAAGTAAGACAAGAGACAAGTGTTAGATTGTATACTAAAACTCTAGCTTTTATATGAATAATATTTTAGCAAATTATTTGAAATGAGAATCATATGATCAAACATTTTGCATATTATAATTATTTATATGTATGTGCAAAAGTCCACTTACTTTATATTGTAGATAATATGTTGTGCGACAACACGCGGAAGATCATATTATCAGTTTCCTTATAAGTATAAACAGATGCTCACAATCGAGATAGACAGGGACAATCTATCGGGATGGTTATAGTGTGATTTGATATTAATTTTCTTGACTATAAAATCATATTAGTATGCTTTGTGTGTATTGAGCATGACCGATTGAGATCGTTCGATTTATACTGACTATATAGGAGAGCTTGATCTCAGTTATTATTATTTGTTCATACTCTTAATCTCTATATAGTAACCTCGACACGTAAGACAGTATATATCTCTTTGATTCTCAATGGGTGAGATTTAATTATTAAATCAACAGACTCGGTGAGTTGGGAAATGGTTCGGTCTCTATGGTGTGTTGTTGATTGTAGAAGGAATCCGTGTCCTATTAAATAGGTTGATGACGTCCCCTTGAGGAGCTCATAAGGATTATCAAGTAAATCATGCAATTGGATTTATTCCTATATGATAACAAGGTTGAGTGGTAGTACTCTCGGATGAGATATTAATTAATGGAGTTGTCAGTAATTTAATTAATTAATGAGAATTGTATATCTTAAACATGGAGAAACTGTCGGGCTCATAATAAGAAGGAGCCAATAACATAATTTGGGATTGGAGCGGCAGTGCAGTAATAAAATTTTAGTGGACTATATTATTATATTGGACTTAAGTATAAGTTTTGGGCTAAACTTGGATACTTAAGCCCTATGGAGGCCCGACTCTAATTTCTCCTCCTGGTCTCTGTTGTAGCACATAAATAAGTTTTCTCAGCTTCCTGGAACCCTACATGAATGTCTAAAACACGTTATAATAGGGAGAGAACAGATTGAGAGGATCTTGAAGATCGTCGCCCATACTGATGAGATTGAAAATAAGTGTATTTTAGTTCTAATTTAACACCTTCTTTATGAGAATTATTATTATATATTAGCACAAGTGTCTTATATTTGATATATGTGATAAAATATAAGAAAAATGTGCATTTGAGGTGTTTTATTGTATTTTAGGTAGAAAAAGGATCAAAAGCGCAAAGTTGGAGAAAAGGTGCCTTGTGCAAGAATACTGAAAAATTCACGACCAACTTGCGTAGTTTTTATGCATTCGTGTGTAGCTAAAAAATGTAAGTATGATACATGATTGAAAACCAAAGAAGAGATGATCATTTTGGCATTAGGAACACTTCAATCAGAGTCCAAACGAGAGAGTTATGATCAAAATGATGATGTCGTGCAAGTTGTTCCTACTCAGCACCATTATTCCACTTTGTATGGCTTTTTACACATTCAAATATTAGAATTTATGTGAGTTATTTATTTGGATAGAAAGCCAAGAAAACAAGGATCGCGTGAGTGTAAGAATCACTCAAATCGGAGTCCGAATGTGGAATTTATGCATGAAAAGGTGAGACTGCGCACTGCCGCTCGACCAGAGTCAACCCCGCTCGACCTATAGCAGTTTGGTTGAGCGGGGACACAGAATCCTATTTTTGGGTAATTTTTTGCCTCTAGTAGCGTGTATTTACGTATTTTCTAAGAAAAAACCCATTCAAGGTCCATAAGGAGAGTTTACAAGTATAAAAAGGGATGCAAATCACATTATTATTCATGTGATGTGACCGCAACATAATTATCCTACACCCCACAAGGGGGGATCACCCCCAACCATCATCCTCATCCTTTTCTCCATCCATCCATCACTTTGAAGATTCGTCCGTGGAATCAAGAGGAAACCAAGAGGAGGATTCAAGATGGAGAAGGACGCGATGACTCCCGTATCCAGGGTTTTATTCGTTTTCAAATTTATCTTGTATTGTCCAGACATATGAGTAAGATCTCTCCAACTCCCATGATTGGTCTTTGCAACATCATGGTTTGAACCACTTTGGTAGATCTACTGTTTTGAAAATTTTATGAATTAATTAAACTCTCTTGTGTGTCCTCTGTACAACACTACCTGTGGATTGATTTTATATATGATTGTGCTTTCTTAATCCATATTCATGGTTGTTTCGTGCATCTTCAATTGGTGTATAGAGTCTAAATATATATCTTGGTTGTTGATTGAACGCGTTCACTGTTGAATAGGATTCCATGTTATTATTCTAAGTGAGGGAACTCCAAAACTTCATTAGAACTGTCATATATGAATGTTTATTAATTGAATTGAATTCGGGTTAGTAAGTATGATAAAGAGAGTAATTTTATAGTTACTATAAAGGGAGATCACATTGGGTTAGAGTACCAATTCTAGGGGGAAATAATTGATACTGATAGTAACTAGAAAGGGGGGTGAAATTATATCTCTTGCTCCAAGGTTATTCACATGTGTTACACACATATTTAATTGTGTCTATAGAGTAGATTTGCATGGTTTAGTTTTAC
The DNA here is from genome assembly GCA_023678885.1 of Pogostemon cablin. NCBI lineage: Eukaryota > Viridiplantae > Streptophyta > Magnoliopsida > Lamiales > Lamiaceae > Pogostemon > Pogostemon cablin. The sequence continues at coordinate 21,658,006 of CM042981.1, forward strand.
GTCCATATTCCACAAGGCAGAGTCGGACATTGATACACGAAAGAAAAATTAATGAGTGAAATTAGATTACCCTAGAGCTACCTATCCTTCATAATTGGGGATTAATTTTGCGTGCAAAGAAAACGCGCATCACACACGACTTCAAGATTGGAATATCATGTATGAAGGACGATACTCACCAGAAAAGAAATATCATGTGAATATGTAACATGATCAACGATGCTCAAAATCTTACATGGGTTTTAACAAGTAACAGAGCACTATACATGATAAGTAATATCTCACAAGTGCACATTGAACTTCATACCACAATATAATTCTAGTACACTTCCTTCATCAATTTCTAGAGCATATGAATTTTAGGCACAATTTAAAAATATAAGCTCATGAGGATCACCAGAATCAAAAACTCAATCCTTCCACTCTCATGAATTAAAAGCACACATATAAATTAGAATAAGGAAACGAGGGCACCTGATTTTTCTTCAACGTATGTACGAGCTCCTCGAATTGTTCAACTCGGTCAAATCAAATTCTCAGCAAAGAACTTGTCTTGCCACTCATTTACCTTTTTATATTATCAAAACTCAAACACACCTAATCATCACAGATTCATCAATAATACTATAGGAGACACAAAAAACATCTAAAAGATGAAAAATTGAAACTCGACCATTAGACACTAGGGAACACATAAAAACAACACATGAAACATTAAGTAATTTGTGAAAAATCGACATACCAACACCAGTTAAAATATTAATATGTCGTAAAAAATCAACCACTTAACAAACAAACATCAAGGCAAAAGGAAAAATTATACCCTTAGTACTCATAAGACGAGGTAAGTACAACACAGCCCCCCCAAACTTAGTAAAAACGTAAGTCGAAACTAAGTTTGAAAAGAGATGTAATTACCGAAACGTGAGTACCACAATTATAATAAATCCTCACTTACACGAAAGAAATAATAGAGCAATAAAACAGAAGGGACAAGCCCCCAAAAGGCACTCATATTTAACGTCGGAGAGTCACGACGGAATGCCGCTTTTTAAACTACTGGATCAGATGGCAGTTTCTTGCATCCTCTCCTTCAAGTACTAATTTCTTTCCCTCTTCTTGTCTACACTCAGCACCTCACCTTTCTTGGTCACAAGTATATGATCCTCATAATTTCCTTCCTTCCATGGCTGTCTAGACTCCTTCTTGTCAATCTTCCACACAAATTCAGAATCATCTGTCTTATTCAAATCAAGATTAAACAAGTTAAAAACCACATCTATGTTCTTGCATGATTGAGTCTCCATGGGCATCTTCATTACTTGATTGCTCGATATGAATGGCTGATCGAATGGGCCTCTTAGGCATGACTGCACAAAAATGGAAGCCGGATGATGTTGCTTGACCATTGTTTGACCAGAAGGGTATGGTCGAGCAAGGGTATTTTGGTTGAACGAGGTACCCCTTCGCGGATTTGCACTGTACAGTCCCAACAGAGGCTGCTCGACCAGGAAGGTTAAGCAAAGGACCTGTACGCTGATCAGCAGTTTTCAGATTCATAGTGGGATGCTCGACCTCTGCTCAACCAGAGTGATTTGGTCGAGCGAGTCGATTTTGGTCGAGCGGAGGAACTGAAAATAGGGCATCGTTTCTCTATTTCCACGAAATGGTTCTCGACCAAATAGTTTGGTCAAGCTGTGGTCGAGCAGGCTTATTTTTTCTCAGTTTTCATCCACCGGCGTCATCGGACCTTCGTACTACATTTTGGATCTTAATGTGATGGCTTTGCACTCTTTCAGGTTCGTTATGCCTTGAGATGGTAACATTCCTTTCTCCAATATTTGTGTCAATTGATTCACGTTCCAGGTCATCTTTCCCATCAACAAAGTAAGGTCATTCAACTGCTTGAAAAAATCTACATGAGTAGAATTCATAGTAGCCTCAAGTCTATCCACTCTTGCATCAATATTAGTAATGTACCGATTGAAAGTATCTTCAACACTCTTCACTTCTTGCTGCTGCATACTAGGCCCTCCTTGTGCCAACTCTATAATATGCTTCTGCTGGGTTCTAGTAGCTAGTTGATGTTAGCTAGACTAGAGACGATCTCATCATCCCTATTCAGCTTCACCACTTGATGTTCAACCTGTGCTACCTTGCTAAGTATATATGATCCTCTTACTCTTTCCGTAGGCCAGCTACATAAATTCATAGAGATGTCTTCAAAAAACTTTTCTGCTTCTATTGCTGTTTTAGATAACAGCGCTCTTTCTGATGATGTATCAATAAGAGCACGCGACTCATAATCAATCCATAGTAGAAGATACTTAAGTATTGAGCCTTAGACATCCCATGCTGTGGGCACCTCATGAGCATATCTTTGAACCTATCTCATGCCTCATAGAACTTCTCATCCTGAATCTGAGCAAATTGAGTGATGTCTTGCTTCATTCTGAAAACCCTTGAGGGTGGCATGTATCTCTCTAAGAACTTCTGCTGCAGTTAGTCCCATGTTGTAAATTCTGTCGCATCCAGAGTCTTATACCATTCTTCTGCCCTATGAATCAAAGAGAACTTAAATAAGGCGATCCGCCTACCATCGTCATGAGCTCCAGCACCCTTTTGAGTTTTTGCATAACCAAGGAATCTTTTGAGTTGCTGATATGGATCTTCAAAGGAACTCCCACAAAAGGGATTCTTCTCCACCATGTTGATAAGAGCGGGATGTATCTGAAAATCATCATCTTCCCCTCTTGCTCCTATCAACACCATGTTGCCAATCCCATAATTCGTGAAAATTTAACGTATAATAACATTATTCGGATTCTGCTTTGCTCTGGCCATGTCTAGCTCAATGTGTTATTCCTTCCTTTCCTTCCTCTCATTTTCTTAGTGCATAAGCACCTCAGAAAAATTCAAAGTTAGTTAGTAATAAATAATTACAAATAAAAGTCTTAATCAAACTAGAAATAATAAACAAATAATAACTAACGTCCCTGGCAACGACGCTAAAAACTTAACGGTAATTTTTTTTGCACGCAAAATTAATCCCCAAGTATTAAGGATAATAATTGTAGCTTAAGGAAGCGACCAAGTTAAATATCAAACCCAAAAGAAAGCGTATTATCAATTTAATTATTTACTAAATTAATTAAGATAAGGCTATTCAGTTTGAGGATTTAATTATTAATCTACTAACAAATAATTAAAATAACAAGTAAAATGAATCAAGCAGTAAAGATATATGAAAGTTGTTCAAGTATGGAGAATATGTAGCTCTAGGGTAATCCAATTTTATTATTTAACTTCCCTCTCAAGTGCAGACCGACTCTGCCTTGTAAACTATGGACACATCACTAAACCATGCAAATCTACTCTATTGATACAAGTAAATATGATTGTAACATGTGTGAATAACCTCGGGGCAAGAGACGTAATTTTACCCCCTTTCTAGGTACTATCATTATCAATTATTTTCCACGTCTGGAATCTAAACCGATATGATCTTCCTTTATAGTACTATAAAATTACCCTCTTTATCCTGCTTACTAACCCGAATTCAATTAAATTAATAAACATTCATATATGATAGTTCTAATGAAGTTTTGAAGTCCCCACTTAGAATCATAACAATAAACCCTGTTCAGCAGTGAACGCGCTCAATCAACAACCAAGATATATATTCAGACTCTATATAACAATTGAAAATGCACAAAATGACCGTGGATATGGATTAAGAAAGCATAATCATTTATAAAATCAATCCACAAGTAGTGTTGTACGGAGGACATACAAGAGAGTTTAAATAATTCATAAAACCTTTAAAACCCTAGATCTACCAAAATAGTTCCAGCCCATGATGTTGCGAAGAACAATCATGGAGGTTGGATAGATCTTACCCATATGTCTAGAAAATACAAGATAAATTAGGAAACGATAAAACCCCTAGATGTGGACATCGTCGCGTCCTTCTCTATCTTGAATCATCCTCTTAGTTCTTATCTTGATTCCACAAAAGAATCTTCATAGTGACGGATTGATGGAGGAAGGGATGAATGTGATGGTGTAAGGGGTAATCTCCCCTGTGGGGTGGTGTAGTATGGATTGTTGTCTTCTCCTTCCTTGGTGTGATCTGCATCCCTTTTTAAACTTATAAGCTCTCTTTATGGATCTTGGATGTGCTTTTTCTTGTAAAATACACTAATACACATACTGGGGTGTAAAACCCAACAAAAATAGATTTGCGTGTTCCCACTCAACCAGATGGTCTTGGTCGAGCGGTTGGTCGAGTAGCATTACACAGTCTCACCGTTTTGCGCATAACTTCCACATTCAAACTCCGATTTGAGTGATTTTTGTGCTCACGCGATCCTCTCTTCCTTGAATTTCTATCCGTATAAATAACATACAAATCTCAAATATTTGAAGATGTAACAAGTCATGCAAGATGGCACAATTGTGCTGGTCGGCACAGCTTGCGCGATGCCATATTTTTAATCATTACTTTCTTGTTTCGACTCGGATTGAGGTGTTTCTTACGCCAAAACGATCCAATCTTCTGTGCCTTTCTAACCATATATAAAAATTTAAGTTTTAAACTCCACACAAATACCTAAAAATTACACAAATTTGACATGCATTTTTTAGCATTCTTGCACAAATTACACATTTTCTCCAACTTTGCACTTTTCGTTATTTTTCCTCCGAAAATACAATAAAAAACCTCAAATGCACCTTTTTCTCACATATATCAAATATAAGATATTTATGCTAATATATAACAATAATACCCATTAAAAATGTGCTAAATTTGATACTAAAACACGTTTATTTTTATTCTCATCAGTCTCTCCGCTCCACCTTCGTCTCTGACCTCTTCTGATTCCGTCTCCGTCATCTTCTGCATACTGTGTTCTCAATTTACCTCTGTTTGCCACTCCATTCTGCCGGCTGTTCATTCTCCGCTCTGCCTCTGTCTCTGTCTCCGTGTCTTCCGCCTACAGTATTTTCATGTCACTATGTTTGCCACTCCATTTCATTGGCAATGGATCGCGTTGTGCTGTCGTTGTTTTATGGATAAAATCTGGTTGATTCTCATGCTAATCATTATGTGGACACATATGGCTGGATTCTTAAGCTAATTATTTTATTTTACGAATAGGATCCCACTATTGTAGATGAAATTTGACTGGATTCTCAATTTCTCTATTTTAGAATTCTTTTGGATCAATTGATTTTTTTTGTAATTTTAAAATAGTTTAGTGTATTTTGATGACTGGATTTATGATGTGAAGGTGAAGGATCTGCAATCATTAACTATTTCTTTTCCTACTATAATTTTTAGCATACTTCAAGTTTTTGAAATTCAATTATATAATTTTAATTTATTATTTGAATGACTATATTAATGTATGAAATTGTATTATTTTTTTTACAGAAGTGTATAAAACTTAAAAGTAAAACAATTATTAAAAAAACTTATACACCATAAAATTACAAAAAATACAATTCTTGATGATGAGGAAAATAAGAGAGAGAATGTATTTAAAAATTAACATAGTCCTCTTATCAGCACTAAATATCAATATTTTTGTACTAAAATATAAAACTTAAAATGAATGAATGTGATAAAAATACTGATATAAAATATCAATATTAATACATTTTAATTTCTATTTTTTTAAAAAGTAATACATTTATTAAGAATAATAAATACATTATTGAATTACAACTAATACAATTAGTTATCAAATGTGTCATTTTATTTAATTAATAAATACATTTAAGATATAAAAATGATACATTTATTTTATATAATTTATATACTAGTTCATCAAAACTTATACATTTACTAATAAAAAATTAAAAAATATTTGATACATTTATATTGAAAATTAATAATTACATAAAAGAATAAACAAATATACATTTATGTTAAATAAATATACACTAGTGAAATTTATAAGATATGTTGAAGAATAAAAGGTAATACATTTATTCTCAATAACATACTACAACTTTGAAATGAAAAGTTTGATCAACTGCTCAAACTGGGTAGAAGATTGGTTTATCTTTTCCTTGTTGGTTTATCTTCTCCTTGTTCAGCCTCTTAGATGCACTACACCGTCGCCTCCACCGCACGTTCAATCACAAAAATTTAATCAATTCATTAAACAAATTCAACCAATTTCATACTCTACAACAATAAAAATTACAATAAAGAAACTTACACCGTCGAATCGAAGATTAATTGGTATAAAAATAAAATGGAACCAAAACAGATAAAAATTAATTGAACTATTTGAAGAAAACTGACAATTGCATGGATTTCCAACGACATCACTAGCAAATCTGCAGATATCTTCATGGAGAAAATAAATAACAAGAAAAATGAGACATAACCATTGTTCTCCACCGTGCCTCCTTCAATAGTTGCCGCCGCTTCTTCTTGCTACATGCCTCCTCCTTCAACCGCCATCTTCTTCAATCACCTCCTTCTTCTGGCTAGACGAAGAAAGAGCGGCCGCCATGTGATGACAAGAAAGCCTGAGGAAGGATGAACGGCGTGAGCATTATCAGGGGAGGAGAACAAGATTACAACAAGAGAATTTTACAGCGAGAATTAGATGAAGAAAGAACGGCGCAATCCCTAATGACCCGTTGGATGAATTATATATAAATATTCGGGTCAACGATTCAAATTTAACCCTATTAGATCTAAACACCTACGGTACAAAAGTTTCTGTCATTTAATTATAACAACAAAATCAGTAATTTTAAAATTTTAATAGCAAAATTTTTAATAATTAAAATTCCATCAATTTTGAAGTATTCCAATTTATAAAGGTAATGTTTGATCTTAATATGAAAAAATAAAAATTAATCTAATTATGTAAGATTTACTTCCCCTCTTCCCTAGTCCCATGTAAACGTTTACGTTTACTTCTTGCATATACATTAAGATATAATATATAATATGTAGTGGGGTGAGAAAAATAATATTTAATGTAAAATATGTAATTGTATTAGTATTGTGTATGCTATATGAAATAACTAATTATTTTATGTGGGCCCAACTTGATAGAAAATGAATGTTAACTTTAATTTAGAACGAATCAAAATGGAAAACGTAAACGTTAACGCGGAATGGAGGGAGTATATAATATTCACTCTATCATATAAAAAAGTTCACAGTTAACAAAGTTCCAGAAAATAAAAATTTTACTTGCTTTTATGGATAATTTGATATTTTAAATATTAAATAAATTATAAAATAAGTTATGTGAGTTGTAAAGTAGTGGTAATTTCAAAATTAAAATGTATTGTAGAATTGTTGGATTGTGCTATTTCTTATTTAAGTGTGGGAACTTGCTTACAACAATTAGCACGAATGAAAATAGTAAATGTAAATTCATATATGAAATAGAGGGAGAATCTTAATATATATATATATATATATATATATATATATATATATATATATATATATATATATATATATATATATATATATATATATATATATAAAAGTAGAATAAATTCAATCCTTACTATCTATTTCTAAAACAAATCTCTGCCATCTATTAAAATAATTAAATAATTATAATTATAAAATTTTCAAATTAGAAAATAATTTACCTTTTCAAATTAGGAAATAAGATTTTATTTATTAAAACTTTAATAATATTAAATATATTATTTGAATATATTCAAAATTTTCAAATAAATCTCTGCCACCCACTAAAATAATTATAATTATTACTTTTTCAACATTTTCAAATTAGAAAATAAGATATTATTTATTAAAAATTGAATAATATTAAATATATTTGGAACCAAATAAAATTTACAGTCCAATTAAATGATAACATGTGGATTTTCATGATTAAAATATTAATTTAATTTATTATTATATCTTATTTGGGGATTTAACAAATTAATTCTTAAAATAAATTGATAAATAATTGATAATAATTAATTTATGCCCAACAAATTAAATGAGGTCTGACCCAAGTCAAATAATCTCAATTTAAATGTAGCCTGACCCAAGTCAAACAATCCCAAGTCAAACAAAGCCTGAAAAAATTATGACCTACAGAATAGATGTCAAATCAAATATTGACCAGTCAAATTGCAAGGATAGAAATACCCAAACCCGCAGAATTAGGTCAAATCATCCATTGACCAATCAAATTGCGAGTTATATATGGGCTTCCTCACCCTTCACCTATAAAAAGAGTCCCCCTTCATTCATTCTAGACACACCGAGAGCGATTTTCTACGAAGATCAAAGATTTCAGAGTTGTCAGAATAGTTCTTCAAATTCTTCAACGAGAATCAACTCAAGAACGGAATACATTTGGAATTTAGGTTCTAAACCGCCCGATTAAACATTCTACAGTTAAATTTTTTTTAGTGAACGATTTATAATTTGGGATTCAGGTGCTAAACTGTCAGAATTTAAACCTGCTTAAGTAAAAATTCTTCCAAGAACGACATATAATCTGAGATTCTGGTGCTAAATCGGATTTAAGCATTTTTAAGTCGAGCACCCATTAAAATAATTAAATAATTATAATTATAACTTTTTCAAATTAGGAAATAAGATATTATTTATTAAAACATTAATAATATTAATATAAATCCAATTCTAACCATCAATTTTTCAAACAAATCTCAACCAAGAATAAATCCAATCCTGACCCATTAAAATAATTAGATTAAATAATTTTAATTACGAAATTTTTAAATTAGGAAACAATTCAGTCCAACCTAGAATAAATCTAATCTTTGCTATCTATTTCTTAAATAAAAATCTCAGCCACCCATTCAAATAATTAAATAATTATAATAAATTCAATCTGATCATCTATTTCTCAAACAAATTTCAGCCACTCATTTAAATAATTAAATAATTATAATTATAACTTTTTCAAATTAGGAAATAATATATTATTTATTAATTGGCCATCTATTTTTAAAACTAATGAGTGAGGCTTGCGTGCGCCCGAGCGCAAGGGAACACATTTCGTGCGCCTTTAAAAATTTAGTATTATGGGTAATGGTACATTGCTTTGGTCTAAATGGTACACTTTAATTAATAAAAGGTACACTGTTTTATTCTAAAGGGTATACACTTTTCATTAATATGTTTTTTTCTTTAGAAAATAAAAGATACATATTTTTATACTAATGGGTATACAATTTAACACAAAATTTTAAAGGCGCACAGAGTGATGTCCATGCGCCCAGATACACACAATAATTTTTTTAAAAAAATAAAGGGTACACTTCTGTATACTAAAGGGTATACAATTCAACACAAAATTCTAAAGGCGCACGGAATGTGGTCCGTGCGCCCGGGTGCACAGGAGTTTTTGCCAAAACTAATCTCAGCCACCCATTAAAATGATTAAATCATTATAATTATGATATTTTCAAATTGGAAAATAATTTAGTCAAAATTTTGACTATTTATTTCTCAAATAAATCTCAGTCACCCATTAAAATAATTAAATAATTATAATTATTACTTTTTCAACATTTTCAAATCAGGAAATAAGATATTATTTATTAAAAGTTGATGTAAGCAAATAAAATTCACAGTCCATTTATATGGCAACACGTGGATTTTCATGATTAAAATATCTTTATATATATATATATATATATATATATATATATATAATAAATCCAATCCTGGCCTTCTATTTCTCAAACAAATCTTAGCCACCCATTAAAGTAATTAAATAATTATAATTATAACTTTTTCAAATTAGGAAATAAGATAATCCTAACCATCTATTTCTTAAATAAATATCAGTCACCCATTAAAATAATTAAATAATTATAATTATGACTTTTTAAAATTAGAAAATAAAATATTTTATTTGTTAAAAATTAATAATATTGAATATAAATTCAATCCTATCCATCAAAGGATTTAGGGTTTAGGTACCCATTAAAATAATTAAATAATTATTATTATAACTTTTTCAAATTAGGAAATAAGTTAATCCTAACCATCTATTTCTTAAACAAATATCAGCAACCCATTAAAATAATTAAATAATTATAATTATGACCTTTTAAAATTTAAAAAATAAAATATTTTTATTAAAAATTAATAATATTAAATATAAATCCAATCCTAACCATCAAGGGTTTATGGTTTATGGTTTATAGTTTTGGGGTTTAGGGTTTTAGAGTTTTAGGGTTTAGGGTTTAGGGTTTAGGATTTTAGGGTTTATGGCATAATGTTTCCAGAAGGTCAAATCCTGACCATTTATTTCTTAAATAAATTTTAGTCACCGATTTTAATAATTAAATTATAATTATGAATTTTTCAAATTAGGAAATAAGAATATTGTTAATAATCTCATAAAAATAAAAAAAATAAATATATGCCAATTTTTTAATAATTATTAACTATATGTCAACAACTTTTAAAATTAGAAAATAAAAATATTATTTATTAAAAAATTAATAATATTAAATATAATTCAATTCTAACCACCAAAGGGTTTAGGGTTGGGGTTAGAATTTTAGGATTTAGGTTTTAGGATTTAGTGTTTATGATTTAGATTTTAGAGTATAGGGTTTAGGCTTTTAGGGTTTTATTAGGGTTTAATGTTTTTAGATGGTCAAATCCTGATCATTTATTTCTTAAACAAATTTCAGTAATCCATTAAAATAATTAAATAATAATTATAATTATGACTTTTTCAAATTAGGAAATATGATTGTTATTAATCTCATAAAAAAAATATATATGCCAATTTTTTAATATTTATTAACTATATGGATTTTTAAAATTAGAAAATAAAATATTATTTAATAAAAAATTAATAATATTAAATATAAATCAAATCCTAACCATCAAAGGCTTTAGGGTTTAGGGCATAATGTTTCCATAGGGCCAAATACTAACCATTTATTTCTTAAACAAATATCAACCATCCATTAAAATAATAAAATAATTATAATTATAACTTTTTCAAATTAAGAAATAAGATTGTTAATAATCTCCTAAAATTAAAAATAAATATATGCCAATTTTTTAATATTTATTAATTATATGGCATAATTAAAGAATTTATTGAGATTTTAATTACGTCTTTGATATTGTGGTCCTGTATATTTTTAGGAATCCAATTTTAATTTTACAAGGTTTTACTTTTATAATTATATATATTTAGTCATTAAGTTTCAACTGTAGACCTGCATCTTCTAAGTATTATAATATTAGTACTTGAAGAACCTACAAACTTGCAAAATAACAAAATTAAAGTTTTTTTTATATTATTATTATTATTATTATTATTAAAAACACTGCAGATGAGAGTATAGTGAAAATAGGAACAATTAGAAAGAGAAAATAAATAAAAATTTAAATAGTACAATATATAATCACATCTAGTAATCTTGGATGCTGGGAGTACGAGAAATTGCTTTATATTCATTTACTCGCTACCTATCTGGTTTTGAATTGTGTAAGTTAGTAAGTAATATAGAATCTGATCATATAATTTAGAAAAATAAAAATTTTATTGTTGCATTATAATTTGTCATATTAGCTTTAAAAAAATCAGAATATAGTCGCAATTAAAACCATACCACAACTAAAATTATGGTTTCTAACCTCATTGCAATATATTAGTAAACTTAAAGTAATAGATTGACTTAACAGTCTCGCAAGATTATATAAGTGATGCTTCCATAATTACATTGGACTTTAATATTAAAACATTAAGTTAGATAACATATAAAGAAATATTATTCGATTCAAACAGAATAAAATCAAATGAAGTTGTTGCCCTAATATTAACACATACCGTGCAATGTACGGGTTAGCTACTACTTGAAATTTTAATATGAATAAAAAGTTCATATAATAAAATAAAAAGAGTACAAATTAATGCCCTTGTGAGATGGTATTTATGTGAAATGGTTTGTGAGATATGCTAAAGTATTACTATTATATAGGCAAAATATGTTTATTGGTAATTAAAATATATTTTTCTTAAAATATAATGAATAATATATTAAAATATAATTTTCGGATGTTATATATAATTTATTGCGAACATATCTTAACTACCAATAAAACGTATTTACTTAGTATATAATAAACTTCTTTAATAAGCATATCGTATATTCGTATTATGAGAGCGCCTCAAATAAAAAATAAAATCTATAATTGGTCTATCAAAATTGATATAAAAATAAAATATTCCCACTAGTTAATAGGTAGGATTCGTACTAAAGGAAAAGAATCGTCGAGAGCATCTAAATTTATAACTATTGTGAGATAATGAAAATCGCAATGATGCTGTAAATTATTTTAAGACATGTATATACAATTGGAAAATATTTTCACATTTGCAGCTCGATACTAATTGACATATTGCCGGACGCAGCCGGAGCCGGCGGTAATTGACATATTGGCAGGCTTTAAGCCGTCGTTGACACATATTTATCGACTGCCACGTTATTTTATTTTATACATTTTCTTACTTATATATATTAGCAAATGCAATCATTGAAGTCACTCCTACTGGGCTGTGGTTTGCTCACCCTTTCCACTCTAAATCTTTTATAGGTAGAGGCTACGATGGCGTATTGGGGGCAGATGTGTTGCGCAAGAAGCTTTTTATAATTTTAAATGATATCTTTTATAATAATTTTAGATGATTTTTGATATTTTATTAATTTTATTTATTGCTCACGCCAATCTTGAGAGTTAATATTTTCAAAGAATTATGGATAAAATCTCCTCTTTTATTTAATAGAATTGGGGCATGATAAATGGTATCAGAGCAGTTCTTCGTTTCTGTGGACTCGTATTTTTAAAATAAATTAGTTAGAAGTCTACGTTTCTCTGAACTCGTATTTTTAAAATATATTATATAAGGGTCTATATTTTTGTGGACTTGTATTTTTAAAATAAATTATTTACAAGTCTACGGTTTTGTAGATTTGCATTTTCATTTTTTTTGTAAAATGTTTCTTGCTACACATCCACCTGGTACGCGACATCAAATTTATGTGGTACAAAATATTTATTTATCTGCACTTTTAGTTAATGATGTGGAATTTTAAAATATATGAGTATGTGAATTTCGAGGACGAAATTATTTTTAGGAGGGTAGATTATAACATCCCAAAATTCAATAATAATAATAGTAATAATAATAATAATAAATAAATAAATAAATAAATAAGATATATAATTTATAAATGCACAATTTTTTTAGAGGTAATGCCACACTCCACGTCAACCCCATAATTGAATGGAAAAAATGTATTCCTTGCTCTCTAAGTGTACATATTAGTTGCCAACACATTTATGGCTTAGTAAGTAGCCATGTTATTAACATGCATATAATACACATGCATAAGATAATGAAAGACACGTGTGCAAACATAATTAACCATGCACACAATACCCCTATATATATACCTTACTCAATTAGGTAATTCAACATACGGTTGTTGAGAGAAAGAATTATTCACAGACTGTTCAAATATTCTACTACTTTTTTTAGAGACACTAGCAGGTAGGGACAACTTCTACTCTTCACCGAGTATTATTACATTCTATGTTTATGATTGCTATTGTTAATGTGTGTACGTAATAGACATGTATATACAATTGGAAAATATTTCCACATTTGCAGCTCAATACTAATTGACATATTGCCAGGAGCAGCTGGAGCCGGTGGTAATTGACATATTGGCCGACTTTGAGCCATCGTTGACACATATTTATTGACTGCCACGTTATTTTATTTTATACATTTTTCTTACTTATATATATTAGCAAATGCAATCATTGAAGTCACTCCTATTGGGCTGTAGTTTGCTCACCCTTTTCACTCTAAATCTTTTATAGGTAGAGGCTACGATTGCGTCTTGGGGGCGGTGTGTTGCTCAAGAAGCTTTTTATAATTTTAAATGAAATCTTTTGTTATAATTTTAGATGATTTTTGATATTTTATTAATTTTATTTATTGCTCACGCCTCTCTTGAGGGTTAATATTTTCAAAGAATTATGAATAAAATCTCCTCTTTTATTTAATGAAATTAGGGCGTGACATATAATATTTTTAATAAAAATGATAGCTAATTATGAAATACTCCCTCTGTCCTACAAAAAGAGTGACAAAACTTTTTTACACGTAAATTTAGGGATATAATATTTAATGGGTAGTTGGGGGTAGTTGAGGTGAGAGAAATAATATTTTAATGTTTAGTGGATGAGTGTATTAGTATAAAGTGTGGGGTAATGAAGAGAGAAAAAATTAATTTGTGTGGGTCCCTTTTACTTCAAAGAGAAATGCACCTCTTATGTTGAGATGGACGAAAATGGTAAAATGCACTCCTTGTTGTGGGACGGAGGGAGTATAAAATAGTATCACCTTGAGACGGTCTCAAAACTGTCCCTAAACTAAAATATTCCAGTTAGTCTCTTATACCTCCAGTTACACAAGAAAGATATACTCCCTCCATCCCATTACCGCTTTTATACTTTCCTCATTTGTTTGTCCCACAATCATTTTCACACCCCAAAAAATAAAGATCACTTTATCCAACCACCTCAAAAATTACTTTAATTTCAAATTTGTCACTCATTTTTCACTCTCATAACATTATTTTACACTTTATTTATTACCTAAAAATATTACAATACCCTTAAAAGTCAATAAAGTTTGCCAAAAAAATAATTTTTCTTATACAACGTAGAACAGTAAATGTGAAAGTTGAGACGGGATGGAGGGAGTAATATTGTGTTCTAAAAGATATATACATTCACTAATAAAAGTATGATTTTTTCATTAAAAAAATTAATTGAAATATGAAAAGTAAAAGAATGAGTTTTATGTGAGACCGTCTCACGAAAGTAACGGATTATGCATCTAGCTCAAGTAATCCATTAATTAAGAAAATAATATTGTTATTTGCACACCCCTCTTTATTAAGTACACAATTTTTATTAAATATACATCTCCTTTAATTTTTCATTTCTTAATTTTATTAGATAGACCCACCTGAAATTTCTAATCTACTCTTTTAAAATTAATCATACGCATCATGTACAAATAATATTCTTAAATTTTATTCTATGTTCTACCCGTATCAAAACTATTCAAGATCAATTTCATGGATCTGTATCATCCTTCTCAGAAAAATACAACCAATCTCAATTACAAGTACTGAATCTTTGTCATCTAAATCCTGTAAATTTCATCCACTAACTTTTGTAGGGAATGCTATACTTGAAAGATATAGGTGGCGTGGAAGAAATTTTCTTCTCCCTTCTCTCTTCGATCATTCTGCAAAATTTGGAGATAAACACTAGAGATGGCATCAGTGGCGAAGAAAGGATTGCAAAAGTATTTGGCGAACGTAGCTTCAGAAACACTAGTTTGAGAACCAAGGTTTCTGATTTGGGTTGACTTTCCTACTTTCTTTCTCACTTGCCGTTTTGATCCTCCTTTCTGATTCTTCAATTGATTTTATACCAAACTTTGTGTTTTGTCCGCGATTAGGATTTAATTTTACAACATTCTAGTATGAGGATTCGACAGGGTTTTATACCATGATAAACCTCCTCTCGTCCACTCGGTTCGATGGGGAAACGTCTCGTATGGTACATTCTCGCCATCTTGTTTTCGATATCCACGATAATTTATATAGTGTTTCCCTGGTTCCTACTGCCGGCACGTAGACAACATCAACCAGAACCTTGACTCAGGCACGATGAAGCCCAGCGATTGAGATTCCTGATTTTGACACTTGGGAACTGAAGGAGACGCTGGAATAGTTTCTGACGATCGATTTTTGTGAGATTGAGCAATGGTGAAAGCTTGTATCAGCTGTTGAAACCATCATTGTATTGTCTTTTGTATTATAATTTTGGGAAATTGTTGGGTTTCTAATTTGTAAAAGATTTATTCAACTGTGAAAATTATCAGATTATAATTTGAAGATAGTTACGTAAGCTTGGTTTTCAATTCCACGGTTATCTCAATGAAATTCTTACAAACACATTTTTAATGGGTAATAGTGAAAAGTACCCAAAATGAACATGACAAAATTAATTTTGCCTATCTTTGGAATTATTTTTAATTCTACCAATTTCCCAATTTTCGAACAATTTTGCCCTCGAAATTTTTTTTTTAAAAAGTCAGACTGGTCAGCGGGTCAAACGGGTTAACTGGTCAAAACTTTTACTTGTCAGTAACTATGTCGGCATCCATGTAGGTGACTATGCCGGTAACCATGTAGGTAATTATGTTGGTATACAACCTCATTTCAACTTAATTTTTCTCATATTCCTCACGCTTCAAAATGGTATCAGAGCCTTAGGTTTATTTATTTATGAATGAAAATTTTATTATAAACTTATATCACTTAACGAGAGGAGAGTTTCAAGAAATATGGATTCGAATGAAAGTTCGATATCCGAGAGTGACAGGACTATTAGCCCTGTTCAAAGCTGGAACAACAGGGACTTCTGGCCTGTTGGATATGATGAAACAAGTAGCTTTATACAACAATATTATAATGTTCTGTATAGAAAATATGCGGAAAAATAATACGAGGATGCCGATCGATTTTGAGATAGTCTCGATCGAAGGAGGATACTGGCGGATGCCCGGGCAAACCACACCAAGGAAGAACATCTGGAGGAAGGTCGCCAGATGGAGATAAGATACTCCCAAGAAGTATCGAGAAACATAGTGGAACTCCGAAGTTTCACCGAGATCCATGGACGTATTCCCAAACACGAACAATAGAGGAGACGACCAAACCAGAGTCCGAGAGAGATTTGCAAGCCCTATCACTTTTCACATTGGACAGAATGACAGAGTGGAAGGAGATCAGACAGATAACTCTAAGATAAAAAAAATCTTAGAGAATTATAGAAGACGGTAAAATTCTTTAGAGAATATTGCCAAAAAATATCTAAGACAGTAGCTGAGATTAGCTTCCAAATGGACAAGATAGAGACGTTATAAAACAGATAACTTGATCTCATCAAGAAATTGAAAGATCAAGTAATGTCCCTGGAGACCAAGGTGACGGGAAGAAAGTCAGGAGGAAGGTTGCCAGCAACCTTCGAAATAGAACCCCTTTTACATCAAAAGGGGAAGACGACAGAGGTTATGAGGCCAAAGTCCGAAAGTGAGAAGATGATTGCTATCCTTCGATGAGAATCTACATCCTCAGATGGAAAGAGCAAATCTTGAAGATCTACAAGATCTATATGAGTCCTTCTATGGACTATTAATTGTAGATCTAAAGATGAATGTTGGAGAAACATCAAGCTCACAGCAGCAGTCACAGACTCCTCAACATGAGCTGAGCCAAAATGAAGGGACTTCTGGATCATATGGAGTCCGACAAGAAGAGACATCCAAAAGCCAAGGAAATTTCAAGATGAAGGTAATGGGATTGTCAACAAGAGCAAGCCGAGTTCGAGGGTCTAGTCTACACAATACCCCATATGATCGGTCTCACCTTGAACCGATAAATCCATATGGGTTGATCCTAAATCTCGATACTCTAGGCTTCAAGAACAGAGAAACCTTGATCGACAAGTAGACAAATACAATGAAGATTGAAGGAGTCACACTAGAGCTGGACAAAGAAGGGTTCATAAGATTTCTAACTATGAGTTTGGAAGGATCAGTAAAATGTGTCTGGGAAGTACTCTCAGACAAGGTCAAGAAGGAGGTCATGGAAGGCGAAGATCTAGGTAATATTGTTGATCGCATGGCCAAGATCTTCAAGATCCATTCATCGGAGTAGGTTACTTTGAAGGAATGAAAGAAGAAAAGAAAAAGTATAGGAATGCTCTATACAGCCTGGAACTACTTGACATCTGTCACGTAGATGAGTACATCAAACTCTTCACAGAGTATAGATGGAAATCGAAGATCAAGGAGGAGGAAGTATTCCACCTAATCTTTGCCAAGATTCCAAGTCCATGGAGGGAAATGCTAATAAAAGAGTATGAACCATGCGAGCGGGATTCAATAGCAAGAAGGATGTCTTTCCTCAAAGCCAAGATTGCAGAGTGGTGTCATCAAGCATCACTACACAAAAACTACAAGAGATTAAGGGGAATCAACAAGACAGTACCCTTATGTTGCGAGAATAACGATCTTTCAACTATCATTGGAAGAAGTCCAAGAAAGCAGAAAAGGATGAAGTGAAATCATCCTTACACACAAAGGAGCGGAGGATGGAGGTCCAGAAGACCAAGATCCTTATGGTCTAAATAGAAGGCCTAAAGCTATAAATCAGGGCAGAGATCTGGGCCATCAAGGTGGAGTTCAAGAAGTCAAGCATCATCCTCAGAGTCAAACCAGAGGAGTACAGGAAGAACTCCCACGAGAAAAAAATATTTCGAAGAGCAGCTACACGAGCGAATGAAAAATTTAAAGATTGTAACTGCTATACATGCAGAGCTAGAGGGCATATCTCACCTGATTGCCCGAAGAACCAGAAGAGGAGAGTACAACAGTTCGAAACAACTTCAGAAATGGAGAAAACTATTTACTATCAAGACCTGGTATAGGTATATCAATTCAAAGATATACCCTAAGATGAGAGCATCTATGAAGAAGAATTCTTCAGCCAAGACGAATCATCTGAAGATGAGTCAGAGTTAAGAAGAAAACTTCAGGCAAGAAATACAAGAAGATATGTCTGGATTCTTTTTTCAGACATCTATTTCTCATAAAGCCCTTATGAGAATCATGAAGAAGGATCCAAGGCTCACTCAACTTATACGATGGATTCACAGTAGGGAGGTTGGAGAAAATTCTCAGCTTCAAAAGGAGAAAGCACAACATCATATATAAGGTAATCCAAGGGGAAATTGCAATCCCTATGGATCTTACGGAAAATATGATGGAAATGCAACTGGTTCCCTATGAGGACATCAAGAGGGAACTCAGTAATCTCCGAAAAAGTATCTAAGACTATGTCTTGGGTCCATATCGGAGCTATTCGGATCCTCATTAAAGTAACATTCAAATAAGGAATCGATATACCAATCGATATTGCTATCTTTAATAAGAGGATCAAGAATACGAAAGAAGCATGCCTAGGAGGACTCTCGGGAAACTTGTATGAAGAAAAGGTGGCATCCTACATTTACCCAAGGATTGCCTACAATCTGGCATACCGAGATTTCAATAGGGCACTCACCCTTCATCAAGATTTCAAAAACAAGGACTTGATGAAAAAAGGGAATAGGCCTTACTCTATCACATATAGTATCTCATATGCTCTATCAAACACCCATCATTCGGATTTATTCCAAATGAATGAGTATATTGAGATACCAGAAGTGTTCGAGAGAGTTGCATGTGCAACTAGGCTAGAAATAAGGGAGTTACCGCCAATCCACGACATGGATTTGCGAATCAAAGATAAGCCAGCTTAGAATAGGTAAGATAGCCTCAGATTCGAGCAAAGAAGAATTTCTTTCCAAGAAGACAGAATGATTAGTGAAAAATGGGAAAAGAAGCCGATTGTAGAGGTGATCCAGGAACCAGAAAAGTTCACAACTAAAGGTGAACTAAAATACCCAGAAGGATGGAGAGGAGTCGAAGTAATATTCGATATCACAAAAAAAACTCTATTCCTTGTGATGTCTTATATTATCTTCAACATCCAACGATTGGGAGATACCAAGGACAGCTCAAACTTGGTGATCTTGAGGTGGTTATTGAGGGAGTTGCAAGAAGACCCCAGAACAACTAGTGCTGAATTTGGAATTTCTCGAGGATCACAAACCTTGGGAAAGATTACAAGATGGAATAGAATTCACGGTCAAAGGGAAAAGATACAAGACTTACTAGTATAGGCTTGGACTTACAAGCTCTGATCTACCAAAGACCACAAGTCCATGCTTGATATATATCACCGTTGGGATGATATATAAGGAGCATCGTGCAAAGTATTTTGTGGCATACATTGATTCAGAAGCCGGGATATGCACAGCAAAAGAAGGAGTCTTTCCTAAAGACTCAGACAAAGAATTGCAAACAGTACTAGGAAAAAATTTCTCTCAAAAGGTGCTACTTAACAGAGGAATCAAGCAAGCAGAAATCATGATCGGAGGAGCGGATCGTACCCCATGGTACAAGGTGAAAACTCCACCAATATATTTTCATGACACCAGAGCGGATATTCTGTTAAGAAATAATTTCTTATTGACATTCAAGCATTTTACCCAAGAAAACGCAATAAGGAGGCTTATTTTCACAACCCTTTGTGAACATAAGATCATCACACCAAGACTGCGCAATGCATTTCAAAGAAAAATACCAATCAGATTTCGCAGCAAGCGTGGTGATGAAGGAAAATTTAGCCATCCAAAGATGAATGATCGAAGGAGATATGGCGAAGCAGTCTTTCAGATGAGAACTGAGACTAGAGGAGGATGGAAGATGGAGAAACTAAAAGAAAACACAATCCACCTTCTCAAGGCAAGATTGGGAGAAAGCTTACAGAAAGATGCCACAATCGAAGAGCAAACTTTTTTGGAAGACATCAAAAGAAAGATACAGAGGAACTTCTATGAGGATCCTCTAGCCTAGTGGTGTAAAAACGAGCTCAAAGCCTCTCTCAATGTGAAAGAAGGAAGGGAGCATGAGTTTATGAAATACAAGCCCATCCTGATGAATCAAGAAGATCGGATGGATATGCAGCAAATACTTAAAGAATATCTAGACCTTAAGTTGATATCCCCAGGAGTATTACTGCAGTCCGGATTTCTAGTTCAAAATAATGGAGAATTTAAGGGGGGAAAGCCGAGACTTGTGATCAACTACAAAGGGATCAACAACATCTTAGAGTTCGATGTATACTACATACCAAGTAGGGAACACTTGGACAACTGTATCAAGAATGCCAAGGTATTCTCAAAGTTCGATTGCAAATCTGGGTTCTACCAGATTATGATGGAAGAAGGAAGCAAGAAGTTCACAGCATTCTCCACACCACAAGATCATTATATCTAGAATGTCATGCCTATGGGCTTAGCGAACGCACCCAGATATACCAAAGAAAGATGGATAATCTTTTCAAGGATTATTTCTCATTCATGTTTGTCTATTTGGATGATATCCTCATAGCCTCAAAAAACATGAAGGAACATTTGGCGCACCTGGAAGTTTTTTTAGAAGTATGTCACAAGGAAGGATTGGTGCTTTCTGAAAAGAAGGCAGTAATTGCAACAAGGCATATCAAGTTTCTTGGAGTCGAGATCGATGAGTCTGGAATAATCCTACAGCCACACATTGTAGAAAAGGTTCAAGGATTTCCTGAAGATTTCAAGGACAAGAAACAACTCGAGAACTTTTTAGGAGTTGTCAACTTTGCTGGAATGTTCATCAACAATCTAGCGCAATACAAGAAGTTGTTCAGTCCTCTGGTGAAAAAAGATGCTGAGTTCAAATAGGAGGAATCACATAGAGAAATGGTTAAACAACTAAAGAAGATTTGCAAGAAGCTCCCCAAGTTAGCCATACTAAACGACGAGGATGAATTGGTACTCTACACAGATGCCAGAGACCATTGGTGGGCAGCATTTCTAACTACGTCCACACCTGAAGGAGAAGTGCCATGCAGATACTGTATCGGACTCTATGCGGAGAATGAAGCAAAAAGGTGGCACATCAATAAAAAGGATTTCTTTGCGGTTCGTAAGGCGTTCAAAAAATGGCTGCTATTTCTTCTCGCGAAGAAATTTATCCTTAAAATTGATAATACAAGTGTCAAAGCCTTTTTAAAAAATAAATTGAATCAAAACCAGAAAAGGGTAGACTATTAAGATGGCAAACAGAATGCCAATATTATGATTTTAATATTGTCATTATTAAATCTGTTGATAATGTTTTGGCAGATTTCCTGACGAGAGATGGAGTGAGCTGAAATAGACTCCATTCTGACTGTTTCAAGGCACCTGATGGACAACCTTGAGTTGCTCCAAAGGGAATTCGAGAATTTGGCACTCAATGCAAAGTGTGCTAGAAGAATACAAGAGAACGATCAGACTAAAGTGTCAAATCACATACGAGATTGCATTCGCAACAATGCGAGTCTATTCGAGCCATTACGAGAGCTATTTCTCCAGGTTGTTGATAGCAATAGCAATCAACAAAAAGAGAGTAGTCGAGAATGGGGCTCTAAACCCGGAGCAAGGGATTCAAGTACCCTTAGCACAAGTCCTAAATTGGAACCTCCAAAAGAGTAATCGGTCCAAGGAAAAATCGAGGCTCTGGAGTCACATCTAGAGTCTATGAGTCATCCCATCACCTCTGGGGTCAAAGTGGGAGAGATCAACCTTAGGCCAATGACAGACACTGCTAAGGTTGGTATTAACATATCTGATTTCTCTTATTGACAGGAATACCGGGGCAGTTGGTAGAAATTAAATACCAGATAAGGAATCCAACTAGAGAAATGCCGGGTGGATATATCTGGGAAATATCCCCGAGTTTAGATGCGAGAAGGATCAAATCCAAATGATGTAAAGCAATAGTATGATTTTGGAGCGCTATCTTCAATATATACTGTTACACTAAGCTTCTCAGAGCTTTCGAACCTGCCAGAGTGGCTAGGAAAAATAATTTTTAAGGCATGGGAAAACAAAGCAACTCTATCTAGAAGTGATGTATTAGAGCTTTACTTCACCAGTGCGGCTCCAGAACCAGTCGAGAAAGGCAACCACGAGGCCTTCCATTTCATCAAGCTAAGAAGACCCAATGTCTCAGCATCAAATAGGATCAAGGAGTCTTCTGGGAAGGAACCAGTCTTGGTTTCTACATTTTTTGAAGAACAGATCTCTATGCGTAAAGCGATGGGTTTGTACGCCTGCATTAAAGCAATTGTGGAGGTGAAGTTCCCATTCAAGTTCGAGCACAAGTCTTTGAATGGGTTTTTTCTGTTGAATACTTTAACAGGGAAGAAGACAGGGTTTGCTGAGAAGGCCTTCCAGGAAAAACAAAACATTCTTCGGAAAAACAAGATTCCGGTGAGTAAACAAACTCATCGAAGATATTGCAACATGGCCCATTTTCGAAAATGGACAAACAACGTATGCACAAGTTGTTCCACCCAAACAAAACCAGAGTTTGAAAAAAGAATAAGGTTGGGCATAGGGATGATCAGGAGTGCTGAACCACCCCCAGCAAAAGAGACACGTGGAAAGAAGAGGGTAAAATCTCTTCAAATTACCCAAGAGCCAGGAGAATCTTCAGTCACCAAGGAAGACAAATGACTCTTCAAAAAAGTAAGAGTTGGATGACTTTTCCAAAGGGGTAAGGAGCCATGTGATTCCTGCAAAAGCCAAAAAAGAGATGGACCAGATAAGGGCATCCAATAAAGAGAGAGGGACCAGCCAGCTGCAAAAGTTGGAATCTAATGGGAATGACGTAAGCGGTGACGCCAGCACAATGATGTAAGAAGTGACGTCAGCCAAAGTAAAGAACCTTTGAAATCCGGATTTCACATCCGAAAGCCTCTATAAATAGTAGAGCTGAGAAAATAGAAGGCGTCGATCATTTCCCTCAGTTTTCTCTCATTCAATAAGCATTGTAGTTTCCTTTCTTTTCCTGTATAAGTGTTTCTATTTCAGCTACCATAGGTAGCTAGATGAGTCTTCTCCTCTTGTTTAAGTAGTATGAGTGTGTAATAATATTTTCATTCCATAAATAAATAATCTTGGGCTACTACCCGAAGTATGTAACCTTCCATTATATTCTGCAACCTTAGTCTCCATATTTTTCGACGAGAAACAGTAGCAGCATGTTGTACACCCGATGAAGGAAATGAACCAGGTTGTGCTGAGGTCCGCTGAAGAAACGAGACTGAACCATCACACTGCCAGATACGTGATTGGCTGTGAGGAGTAGCTGTAAAACCTCTCTCGAATACCCAGTGAATTGACGGTAAAAAAAGATATTGTTGCTATTTTAAGTTGGTTAATTACGAGATTAAAGTTATTTAATTAATGTACGGAAACATGCTGGGCCTGATATGGTTATAATGGACTATGTTTATTTTGAGAAAAAGAAAAATATTAAAATTGAGTTAGAATGAGCTTAAACTGACGAGGATGCCATGCTGGCAGCCATGTAGGCCACCATTATGGTAGCCGACAAGGTTATTGACACAGGGGTATTAATATCTAGAAAAGTTACTATTCAAAGGAGAGAGAAAAATTGAGGGTATTAATCTAAAAATTTCAGAATTGGGTATTTTTAAAAGTCTCCCATTTTTAATTGAGCGCTGGATGTTGGTTTAGGAGATCATTGCTGTAAGTTGAGCTAAAGATGTGTTTTTAGTACTCCCTTCGTCACGGGCAAAGATGTGCATTTACTTTTTGCACGTAGATTAAGGAATATTATTATTTTATTTAAAGTGTGTAGGTTTATTAGAGAGATGTGATGGGTAGTGGTAGGCAATTGGTGGTTCCTTTTTACTAAAAGAGGAAAATGGTGCAATTTGAATGGAACGCCCAATATAGCAAAATGATGCTATTTGGATGAGACGGAGGGAGTAGATCATTACGGTAAGTTGTAAGCTAAAGATGTGTATCAAGTATATATCAAATATAAAGCGTGTGTATTAAATAAATTAGGACTAAATTAGACTTTTATCAAATACTTATTTTAATTATATAATAATGGCCGCGTATTAAATAAGAAGGGGTGTGCAAATAAGATTTGTTTTAAAGGAAAATGTGCGGTGGCTTTAAGAAGAAGGGTACTTCTTGGATCAGACCGTCTCACGGATCCTCTAATATGAGATAGATCATTCATGAATAAAAATAAGTGTATTTTAAATTTCATTAAAAAGTAATTAAATAAAAGTAAGAGTCCTATTTGATTAGATTAATTAATGACAATTAACAATAAAATCATTGATTCTAGCAAGGCAACCGTTTACGTTCGTTAAAAACTAACATAGCCTTTTTTTTTTCCTTATCTTATTTAGTAATTAATTTTATTTATTATTAAAAATATATATCTTTATTTATTATTTCTAAAAATTCATGATCAGGTATCACTTTCTATTATATATATTATCACTTTTCATTTATCTTACAAATTAATCATAAAATAATTTATATAATTGATTATCACTTTTCATAAATCAGTATTATTTTTATTAAAATTTTTATTGCTTATTGCTTTTTTTTTTCATATTACGAATGATTTAAAATAGTGCAATTGGATGGTTATCATTTTTCATTGATCAAATATCACTTTCTATTAAAAATATTATCACTTTTTATTCGTTCTACTAATTATTCATAAACTAGTTGAATTGATTAATAATTACTTTTTCTTAGTATCACTTTTATTAAAATATTATCACATTTTATCAATTCTATAAATTATTCGTGAAATCTACCTTCGTAATTAGTTATCATTTTTTATTAAAGATGTTATCGCTTCTTTATAAAATGTTATCATTTTTTAATTATAGTATAAACTGTTCACGAAATAGTTCACATCAGTGTTATTACTTTTCATCTATTGGGTATCCCTTTTTCTTATAAAAGATTATCACATATTATCATTCTCACATAAATCATTCATAAGACACTCACATAAAACTTTAAAATTATGAATTATTTATAACATAATTCAAATGAAAAATTCATTCTTTTTTTCAATATTTTTATAATAAAAAAATTGTTACTACTTTTTAAAAATATTATCACATTTTATTAATTTATAATATTTAAAATGGATAATAAATTTCAACTTATTACATTTTACATAATAAAAAGTATAAATGAAAATATGAAAAACATAGAAAAAAAATATATAAACATGGAAAATCAAATTAATTTCTCAATCATAATTAATTTTTAAATTTTTTAATTTTTATGATCCAAACAAGACCCTTTAAATTTATTTAATCAATTACTTTTATTCTATAATAACTAATTATTCAATTTTATAATTTCTTGACTACCAAACATGACCCTTTAAAATTATACAATTGGATTAATGAATAATCTGTCTTACATAAAGGAATCCGTGAGACGGTGTCACCGAGTATTTGCCTAAGAGGGAGGAAGGCATTGTTGCGCTATTATTATCAATGATTGTTCATTTTTATTAAATTCAAATAATATTTTTTAAAACAATATATTATTTTAATAATATTAATTGTATCATGTGTTTTTAATTTATTTTTTATTAAATAAATATTTTCAATTTAATATTAATTAATATCACTTATTGATCAAATATTTTATTTTATGAAAATTATTTTTACTTTTTATTTATTTCATTAATTGTTCATAAAATAGTTAAATTGAACGGTAATCACTTTTCATTAATCATATATAATTTTTTATTAAAAATATTATTACTTTTTATCCGTTTATTAATTATTCATAAAATAGTTCAATTTGTTATTACTATTCGTTAATTAGGTATTATTTTTATTGAAAATGTTATCACTTTTTTTATATTTCTATTAATTATTGAAGAAATAGTTCAATTTGGACGATTATCACTTTTTGTTAATTAGGAATTAAATAAAAATATTATTATTATTACTTTTTATCCGTCTTATTAATCATTTATAAAATTGTTCAATAGATAAGTTATCGCTTATCATTGATTAGGTATCACTTTTTATTAAAAAAATATTATCACTTTTTATATATTTTATAAATTATTAATAAATAATTCAATTCAACGATTATCACTTTTTCATAATCTATGACTTTTATTAAAAATATTATTACATTTTATACATTCTTACTTAGACCCCATAATGGAATTATTACTTATATGTATAAAATATATGATAATATTACTAATAGTATAAATTATATTATTAAATACACACCCTTATTTATTGAATATACACTCCTTATTAAATACACACCCCTTCTAATTTTTAAATCTTAATTTTATTATATACACAACCTTAAAAATCCTTATTTGCCCTTGGCTCTGAGGTGGCAATTTTTTCAGCCATAACTTCTCATGTTGACACAGCATTGCTTCCTCCCGATCATGCCTCTCAACAATGTAAGATTTCTAATGCACTAGAATTTCCTACAAGCTTTCACATAGTTATCATTGTTAGCGCCAAAGGCCTCCATCTCCGGTGCTCGTCCCCACCAAGCATAGCCCACCAATCATCGACGCCAGCGTCGTGCCCCTCGACAGCACCACCAGCTACGCCGCCGTTAGAAGCCTATTGGGGTGTATCAAGTATGTGGAACCCCAGCTCCGCTAGATACGAGAGGCCTCCACCTCCGTCAATGAAGATGGACTCATCATCGATGGCGGACAGGGTTAGGCAGATTGACCCGCATACGCGTGGCCTGTTGTTGTGGCAATAAAACTAACACAAAGAATAGCAGCAACATTTGCTCAAGCCATTACTATGAATCCCATCATATATCTGCAATTGATAGATAATCATATACTGTTTTGATTAGTCAGCTAAGCAACTAAGAATTTAATAATTCAAAAATAACCCAACACTATGTTCACCACAGCAAAATTGATCAGAGTGGGGCCTATTTACCTCCCCCTCATTTGTCATTATCGGACCAACGCAACGTCGTTATTTTACTTCCCCAAGCTGCCTCTGGCCATGGGTTCGCAGAGGAAGTTTTTCGTCTATGCCATAGGAGTGTGTAAATATTTAACTAAGGGTAATTTAAACTTTTAAAAATATTTAATTTTAATTATTTATTAGGGGTGTGTGTATTCAATAGATGAGGGTGTGTATTTAGTAGAACCCTTTTTTATTTGCAAAATAAATAGTAATCTATACATATATAAAAGTAAACCTAAAATTCAATTTTTGTTTTAATTTTTTTTCAATTTTACTCTATTTAGAAATAATTCAATTTTAATCTTAACCGTCAAATTAATATTTTTTATTTCAATCATAAAATCTAATTATACTAATAATCTATTTATTATTTAAATTTTACTTCTTTATTTAACAATATAAATTTGGTAAATATGAGATATTTTTGACATATTTAACTAATTTTTAATTAATATATATTTAATTTCAATTAATATATAAATTAATATTCATTCAATAAATTATAAGTTAATTTAATATATATGACATATGATTTTCCTTTGATTTCAATAATAAAATTTAATTATACTAACAGTGAATTTTATTATTTAAATTTTACTTTTTTATTTATTTAACAATTTAAATTTGACTAATTTTTAATCAATATATGCTTAATTTCAATTAATATATCAATTAATATTCATTTAATACATTATAATTTGATTTAATATACATAAGACATATGATTTTTCTTAACATCATCTTTTCAATTTTACTGTATTTAGTAATTGTTAATGTGTATTCTTAGCTAGTTGTAAACAAGATTAATGATAAACTACACTAAGAACGAGCACAACAAACGCAATAGTTTTTCCCTTCGCCCCGTTAATTTGGAGCCCTTTCCATATATTGATATTTGCCTTTGAGGTTCCATCCATGAACATTACATAGAGAGAGAAATACATGTGGGTTTTTTAGAGAGATAAAGTAAATTGGAAAAGATGAAGCTGCAGTGAAGTGTCAACCAAGTATCGTCTGTCCTTCCTCTGCTGAAGATGCGTTGTCTTATAGTGGAGATATTTTAGGTGAATAGTCCCCTATTGATGTTGTTTTGCCACGTGTCCCTCCAAGTACAATGATCATTCTAACATGTCTTCTTCACGCATTCTGGTCGGGTGAGAATTTTTAATGGGCCGATGACCATTCATGATGGGCTGAGAGTGATATGCCGATGGGTAGCAAGTCGATGGTAGAAGACCGATAGTTGATCCCGATTTCATCCTCAGTATCAGCATGTAATCTTGCCCTCTGCCCAGTCAGCATATTAGCTGAATTTCTTGGGCGTGTGTTCAAATCTCTCTTATCCTTAGTCTCAACTTATCTTCCAGGTGGAACCGAGCGTATAAGTCACGTTATATGGGTATAAACACCCATAATATTAGCCCCCGATGTTGCTACTTGTGTGAAACTACCAGGAGCAATCTCGAACCTGAGTTCTAAAATTTCGTTGGCTAAAACAGAAGATCGGAAGTTCGTTTGTTCTTATTGTTCAACCTCTACATCAAACCTGGTGAAAGGTAACACGATTCTACACTTACGCTTCCGTTGATATAGAATTATATGGAACCCTAACGGTTTGCGTTAACCAAAAGATCCAAACGCCAATAATTGGTATTAAAGTATAGGTTCTATGGCTAAACGTGACACGTTAGGCTAGGGTTTATGTGAAATATGTGATTTATTTTTGAATAAGGATCACATAAGGGTTAGGGTTTTTGTTTTACGTGTTATTTGTGAAAACTCAAAGTTGGAGTCACGACGTATTCTGTTGGCGGATGATCCGTGATTGTCACCAGGGATGGCTGGTGAAAGCGATCGATAACGGAGGATGGTGGCACGTGTGATAAATGCCTGCGGCACGTGCACAGGGTCGTTGGCTGGAGGTACATATCACGCTGGCTGGTCCACAACGTGCACGTCGATAAGGACAGACGGCGGGGAGACCTGCTAGCGACCCAACAGTGTGACGATGTTGGTGGGTAACCCGACAACAATGCGGCGCTAACGACACACATGGCTGGAGGCATTAGACATCACGGGTTAACGCATGAACAGTGGCTGACTTGGTGTGCAAGACACGATTGGGCGGTTCACGTTGGGCTGAACAACAGACGATGTAGGGACGACACCAATGGATGGTGGTCCACTCTCAGTGGCGCTGGTGATCATAGCACAATGGCTAGACAGCAGACAGGCCTGTTCGCGGAATTCTGACAGATGGCATGAGCATATCACGCGGTGTCCAGGCGAGTGTGGCACGATTCCAAGCGAGTCCCAAGGGAGTTTCGAGCGAGCCCAGGGTGTATTCCGATCGAGTCTCTCATAGTTCCAGTTGGGTCTCACCTTGTTTCGAGCGGGTCTCACCTATTCTGGATGAGTCAGCGCCGTTCCGAGCGGGTCTGCACTAGATTTTAGTCGGGATTGCACCTTTTACCAGTCGAGTCAGCTGGTCATGGATGATGCTGATAGGAAACTTTTAGCGTGGTCAACGGAGATATCGGCATGACAGAAAAAGCTTGGCTGCATGAGTCACGCCTGGGAAAGCTTAGCGGAAGCTATTGGCGTTGGTTCCTCCAACGAGCAATTGCCGGTGGGTGCGCTGATCGGAAGGGGCGCTTATCGATGGAGGTTGATGCATGATCATGGGCTGTTAGCTTGATGTGCATGGTAGTTTCTATCAATCAGCCACTGCTGGCATGCCCTATAGGTGTAGTCGGCACGCTTGGCTGATGAGATGGCACGATTTGGAGCAGCAACGACACGGTGGATTGTTGGATCGATGCACGGGCAAGCACATGGAGGCGCTCCAAAGCATCGGGCTGGCGGCAATGGCTACAACTATTCAAGAAAGCGGCGAATGAACAACGCATTGACGTAGAGTGCAACATACTAGTCGAATGCGATTGGTGTGGACTGATCTCACTGTTGACGTGGCACATGCACTAAACTGGAGGCAGTTTCGACGGCACTCTCCGGATACTTCCAAGCCAAGGTAGCTCGTAATTGTGAGTTACTTGGGGCACTGATGAGTGTGTAAATTTACATGTTTTGGGCTCGGATTTGTGTGAAAATTGAGAACGATGTAGTCTATTATCAAGACGAATCGGTTGTTTATAGAAAATTCACGAATCAGAGGCTACTAAGGTGTTTTGAGCGTATTTATACAAGAAAACAGGTCTTAAGGGCTTGGAATTGGAAGACACATTTTTTGAGGCATTTTTTAGAGATTGTTCGACCTCAGAGGCTTGTTCGACCATCTTCATTCTGGTCGAACAACGCAGCCAAGTCGAGCAAAATGTGCAAAACTTATAGAAGCATTGCTCGACCAAGAGAAGCCATTCGACCAGAATCGTCTTGGTCGAACGGATAAAGTTTGGTCGAAAAAAATGCAAAAACTTATAGAGAGTTTGCTTGACCAGCGTTCGACCAGGACACTTTGCTCGATCAATGGAGGTCTGGTCGAACGGAGCTTCGCTAGTGCTATTTTGGTAAGTGATGAGCGTTTTCTCAATATACAATTAATCCTCAAGTATGAAGGATATCAATTGTAGTTTCGAAGGTGACCAAGTTATATATCGAACCCAAGAGACGGATAAATATCAATTTAATTATGTTCTAGTAAATTATGACAATGTTGGAAAATATAATGGTTGTGATATTAAGTAATGAGTAACAAAATAAGAAGAAGAGATAGTAGGTTGTGATCAAGTAAGATGATAGGTAGTTCGTTAGGTCATCCAGTTCCACTTATTACTTCGTACTTTCGTGTGACAGTGTCTGACTCTACCTTGTGGTTAATGGAAAAATCACTAAACTATGCAAATTCACTCTATAGACACAAGTAAATATGCGTATGACACGTGTGAATATCCTCAGAGCAAGAGATATAATTCACCCCCCTGTCTAGGTACTATCAATATCAATTATTCCCCGTACACTTAGTACTCTAACCCGATATGATCTTTCTTTATAGGTACTATGAAATTATACTCTTTTTTCCTACTTATTAACCCGAATATGATTCAATTAACAAGTATTCATATAAGATAGTTGATGCGCGTTTTCTCAACACACAATTAATCCCCAAGTATGAAGGATATCAATTGTAGTCTCGAAAAGTGATCAAGTGAATATCGAACCCAAGGGACGGCGTATTATTAATTTAATTAATATCTAAATTAATTAAGACAAGGCAATTACGTTTTAATGGTTATCTAACAACTAATATGCTAGAAATTAAATAACAAATAAAATAAACTATCACTCGAAGGATACGAAAGTGGATCAAGTAGGAGAATAGGTAGCTCTAGGATAATCCAGTTTCACTAATTAACTTCCCTTTCATGTGTCAATGTCTGACTCTGCCTTGTGGAATATGGACGCATCACTAAACCATGCATATCTACTCTATAGACACAAGTAAATATGCGTGTAACACGTGTGAATAACCTCGGAGCAAGAGATATAATTCACCCCTCTTTCTAGGTACTATCAGTATCAATTATTTCCCCTAGGATTGGTACTCTAACCCGATATGATCTCCCTTTATAGGTACTATGAAATTATCTTCTTTATCCTACTTATTAACCCGAATTCAATTCAATTAATAAGTATTCATATATGATAGTTCTAATAAGACTTCGGAATCCCTTCACTTATAATTATAACTTAAAACCCTGCTCAACAGTGAACGTACTCAACCAATAACCATGTTATGTATTCAGATTCTACACAACGATTATTGATGCACAAAACGACTATGAGTATGGATTAATAAAGCACAATCATATATAAACTATATCCACAAGTAGTGTTGTACGGAGTGTATATATGAAAGTTCAATTAACTAGATAAAACCTTCACAACCCTAGTTCTACCAAAAAGGCTCTAGCCCATGGTGTTGTAGGAAACACACATGGGTGTTGGATAGATCTTACCCGGATGTCCGAAAAATACAAGATAAATTAGGAAATGAATAAACCCTAGATGTGGCGTCATCGCGTCCTTCTCGCTCTTGAATTCTCCTCTTAGTTCTCCTCTTGATTCCACAAACGAATCTTCAAAGTGATGGATGGATGGAGAAAAGGATGATGGTTGGGGGGTGATCCCCCCTTGTGGGGTGTTGTATGGTTGTGGCCTCTCTTCTCCTCTCTTGTTGTTGTGTTGTGTTCCTCTTCTTTTTTGGGGCTGTATAGATCTCCTTTTTATACTTGTGAGCTCTCCTTGTAGGACTTGGAAAGGACCCAAATTTAGGCATATGTCAAATTTGGTAAGAGACATGCGTTAAATTTGGTAAAAGAGATCTGGATAAATAAGGTAGTTTTCGGAAATTCTCGAAAATTCTCGCCAACAGCTGCGCGACTTCACGATTCTGAGCATAACTTCCTCGTCCAACCTCCAATTTGAGTGATTTTTGTGCTCACATGATCCTCTTTTCCTTGGCTTTCTCTGAATATAAAGATCTCATCAAAACTCTAATGTTTGAAGGTATAACAAGCCATGGAAATTAACACTGCAATTCTGTTCGGCACAGCTCGCGTAGTGTCACCACTTTGCTCATAACTTCCTCGTTTGGATTTCAATAATGGTGTTCTTTATGCCAAAACGACCCTCTCTTCAGTGGATTTCCAACCATATATCACATCAACAGTTTCGAGCTCCAAAACAATACAAAATAATTTTGAAATTTGGATGTGCATTTTCAGCATTCTTGCACAAATTGCACCTTTTCTCCAACTTTGCACTTTTCATCATTTTTCCACCTAAAACACAACAAAACACCTTAAGTGCATATAATCCTCATATATATCGAATATAAGACACTTGTGCTCATATAAGACTACAATCTCAGTTAAAAAGGTGTTAAATTGGATATTAAAACACGCTTATTTTCACTCTCATCAATCCCCAAACTTACCCGTTGCTCGTCCCGAGGCAACAAAATAAAGATAAAGAGAAAGAGAGTTGAAAATTAGCGGGGAAACAAGGACTATGACCAATACCCCATTCAAAATACAATTGTCATCAACTTAGGTAATGCAACTCTAATCACGTGTAATAATCAATTCAAAGCATACAAGTTAAGACAATCACCACCAATTCATATGCTCCATTGACATGTTCTCACGGAAAGTATATATCACTCGCACTCAAGTGTAAAAGATGTACACTTATGGGTTAAGGTATTTACGCTCAAATTCAATTCAAGTGCATGCGTAACCATAAGCTTGCCAAACGTCTCAAACTTTCTACCACTAAAAGTATGATTCGACAATGGGATCAAAAAGGACTTTTCTTTTGGATGTAATGTTGGCTCTTTGATAAGGGTAGGAAACATATGGATAAAGTGACTCAATTAGTAGAGAATTAAAATCGGAGATCTTTTGTACTGCAGATTCTTACACTTCAAGGCTATCCAGCTTCATGCTCTTCTAATTTTCTTTTCTCTCCTTTCCTTCAAGCTCAACATATTTTTTCTTTTCTTCAAGCACATCCTTTTTCTCTCGAGGTACCAGTTTCGGGCACTACCTCATGCATCCTCCATAGGGTACTAGATTTAAGCACTACCCTAGGGTTTTTGATTCCATAGAGTACTAGATTTAAGCACTACTCCATGCTTCTCCTTAGATGCATTATATAATCCATCACTATTAATTTTAACACCAATTTCATTCCTTCCCAAATTGTTATCAAGCACCATTAACACACTTTGACAGCATTTAATTCTCCACTAAATATAGGAATTTAAGGCTCAAATAGGATATCAAAGTGGCTATCTTCGTAGGTTGCCAAAGAAATAAGGCTTTTAGGCTCAACGGGGCTAACTACGGATATATAATTATTTGGTAGGGAATTATTTGGCTAAGTGACTCATAAATTCAAGGATGGCCTAAAATCATCTACCATCATCTAACACACATGTAGTTTCAAGTAAGACAAGAGGCAAGTTCTAGAATACATACACAAGAACGATACTCACCAGAAAAGAAATATCATGTGATTATATGCATGATCAACGAGGCTCAAAATCTCACATGGGTTTTTAACAAGTAACAGAGCACTTTTCATGGTAGGTAATATCCCACAAGTACACATAGAACTTCATATCACAATATAACTCAAGTACACTTCCTTCATCAATTTCAAGAGCATATGAATTTCAAAGATAATTTTAACAATATAAGCTCACATGGATCACCACCATAAACTCAATCCTTCCACTCCATGAATTAAAAGCACATATAAAAATTATAAAAAGGAAACGAGGGCACCTGATTTTTCTTCAACGCACGCACGAGCTCCTCGAGTCAAAACCTCAATGTAGAACTCGTCTTGCCACCTAGTTACCCTTTTCTATCATCAAAGCTCAAGCATACTCATCATCACAGGATTCATCAATAATAAAATATGAGAACTATACGAAAGAATTAATTGACTATGTAATCGACTCCACACACTAGAAACACCACTGAACACTAGGCAAATTGCAAAAAATCGACACATCAAAATCAATTAAAGTTTCAATATACCGCAAAAAATCAACTCCCCTAGCAAACATTACAAAGAAAAGATTATATTCTTGGTGCTTCAATGAGGTAAGTACATCACACCCCCCAAACTTAGTAAAAACGTAAGTTGAAACTAAGTTTGCAAAGATGTAATTGCCGAATAATAAGCACCTTAAATATAAAAATTTCTTACTCACACGAAAGAAATAAAGCAATAAAATAGAAAGACAAGCCCCAAACAGGCGCTCATTTTTAACGTCGGAGAGTCACGACGGTAGAGGATGGTCTTCTCGCATCCTCACCTTCAAATACTTTCTTTCTCTCTTCTTGTCTACACTCAACACCTCACCTTTCTTGGTCACAAAAATATGATCATTGAAATTTCCTTCCTCCCATGGCTGTCTGGACTCCTCCTTGTCAACCTTCCACTTAAATTCAGAATCACCTGTCTTAGAAAAATCAAGATTAAACAAGTTAGAAACCATATCAATGCTCTTGCACGATTGAGTCTCCATGGGCATCTTCATTGCATGATCAAGAGAGAAAACCACATCTTCATTATTCATCTGCAGTCTAAGCTTCTCAGCTCTCAACTTCTTTGCTCTTTCCCACTTCTTCTCCATTGTAAGCTCAGTATTCTGCTCATGTAATGGTACTGGAATAGCATCAACATCATGCGGAGCATTCGGCACAGAAACGGGTGCGTTCTGAGAGGATTCGACCTGGGTTCGACCAGGGGTACTGGTCGAACCAGGTACAAAGTGGTCGAACCAAGCTCCTGGAAGTCCATTCTCACTTTTCAGTTTGGGTTCGACATGGTTCGACCTGTTCAACAGGTCGAACCAGGCACGTAGTGGTCG
The DNA here is from genome assembly GCA_023678885.1 of Pogostemon cablin. Taxonomy (NCBI): domain Eukaryota; kingdom Viridiplantae; phylum Streptophyta; class Magnoliopsida; order Lamiales; family Lamiaceae; genus Pogostemon; species Pogostemon cablin. The sequence goes on from CM042981.1 coordinate 21,694,037, forward strand.
AATCGTGCACCTGGAAGTCCATTCTCACCTTGCATGTTGGGTTCGACCTGGGTTCGACTAGGGGTACCGGTCGAACCAACTCCCCCCAGGTCGAATTGGCTTTCTGGAAGATTTCTGCCCTTCGGTTCGACCAAGGTTCGACCAGATAGTTTGGTCGAACCATGTCCGTCGTGATCGAACCGTTGTTGCGACAAAATAGGGTGCTCCGGACATTGAGGTTCGACGTGGGTTCGACCTTCAGAACAGGTCGAACCACTCTTGCTTTGGTCGAACCGATAATCTGGAAAAATAGAGTGCTCCGCATGGTATGGTTCGACTATGGTTCGATCTGTAGGCCAGGTCGAACCAGAGGCTAGTTGGTCGAATCGCTGCCTGGATATGTCCATTTTTGATTTCGGCCTCATCGGTCCTTCGTACTATGTTCCAGACCTCAATGTGATGGCATTATTCTCCAATGTTTGTGTCAATTGATTCACATTCGCGGTCATCTGTCCCATCATCAAGGTAAGGTCCTTCAACTACTTAGACAAATCTGCACGATCAACATTCATGTTATCCTCAAGATGATCAATCCTTGCATCATTCTCAGCCATGTATCGATGGAAGGTATCTTCAACACTCTTCACTTCTTGCTGCTGCCTACTAGGCCCCCTTTGTGTCAACTCTGTGATCTGCCTCTGCTGGAACTCTAGTAGCTTGTTGATGTTCGCTAGACTAGAGACGATCTCATCATCCCTATTTGGCTTCACCACTTGATGTTCAACCTGCTCCACCTTGCCAAGTACATATGATCCTCTATCTCTCTCTACTGGCCAGTCACGTAAATTCATAGAGATGTCTTCAAATGACTTTTCTGCTTCAAGTGCTGTCTTTGATAACAGCGCTCCTCCTGATGATGTATCAATAAAAACACGCGCCTCACAATCCAATCCATAGTAGAAGATGCTTATGTATTCAACCTTAGACATTCCATGCTGTGGACACCTCCTGAGCATGCCTTTAAACCTATCCCACGCCTCATCAAATTTCTCACCCTGATTCATAACAAATCGGGTGATCTCTTGCCTCATCCTTAAGATCCTTGAGGGTGGCATGTATCTCTCCAAGAACTTCTGCTGCAGTTGGTCCCATGTAGTGCAATCTGCTGGATGAAGGGTCTCATACCAAGCTTCCGCCTTATTAATTAAAGAGAACTTGAATAAGGCGATCCGCCTAGCATTATCATTCGCTCCACTGCCCTTTTGAGTGTTTGCATAACCAAGAAATTTTCGGAGATGCTAATATGGATCTTCAAAACAACCTCCAGAAAAGGGATTCTTCTCTACCATGTTAATAAGAGCGGGATTTATCTCAAAATCATCATCTTCCCCCCTTGCTCCTATCAACCCCATGTTGACATTCCCAAAGTTTGTGAAAATTTCATGTATGACAACATTATCCGGATTCTGCCTTGCTCCGACCATGTTTAGATCAATGTGTTATTCCTTCTTTTCCTTCCTCTCCTTTTACAAGCGCACAAGTAACTCGGAAAAATTCAAGGTTAGATAGAAATAAATAATCACAAATAAAAGAAAAAGAAAAAAAATCTTAATCAACTAGAAATAATAAAATCAATAATAAAAGCCGTCCCCGGCAACGGCGCCAAGAACTTGATGCGCGTTTTCTCAACACACAATTAATCCCCAAGTATGAAGGTTATCAATTGTAGTCTCAAAAGGTGACCAAGTGAATATCGAACCCAAGGGACGGCGTATTATCAATTTAATTATTATCTAAATTAATTAAGACAAGGCAATTACGTTTTAATGGTTATCTAACAACTAATATGCTGAAAATTAAATAACAAATAAAATAAACTATCACTCGAAGGATACGAAAGTGGATCAAGTAGGAGAATAGGTAGCTCTAGGATAATCTAGTTTCACTAATTAACTTCCCTTCCATGTGTTAATGTCCGACTCTGCCTTGTGGAATATGAACGCATCACTAAACCATGCATATCTACTCTATAGACACAAGTAAATATACGTGTAACACGTGTGAATAACCTCGGAGTAAGAGATATAATTCACCCCCCTTTCTAGGTACTATCAATATCAATTATTTCCCCCTAGGATTGATAATCTAATCCGATATGATCTCCCTTTATAGGTACTATGAAATTATCTTCTTTATCCTACTTATTAACCCGAATTCAATTCAATTAATAAGTATTCATATATGATAGTTCTAATAAGACTTCGGAATCCCTTCACTTAGAATTATAACTTAAAACCCTGCTCAACAGTGAACGCACTCAACCAATAACCATGTTATGTATTCAGACTCTACACAACGGTTATTGATGCACAAAACGACTATGAGTATGGATTAATAAAGCACAATCATATATAAACTATATCCACAAGTAGTGTTGTACGGAATGTATACATGGAAGTTCAATTAACTAGATAAAACCTTCACAACCCTAGTTCTACCAAAAAGGCTCTAGCCCATGGTGTTGTAGGAAACACACATGGGTGTTGGATAGATCTTACCCGGATGTCCGAAAATACAAGATAAATTACAAAAAGAATAAACCCTAGATGTGGCGTCATCGCGTCCTTCTCGCTCCTGAATTCTCCTCTTAGTTCTCCTCTTGATTCCACAAACGAATCTTCAAAGTGATGGATGGATGGAGAAAAGGATGATGGTTGGGGGGTGATCCCCCCTTGTGGGGTGTTGTATGGTTGTGGCCTCTCTTCTCCTCTCTTGTTGTTGTGTTGTGTTCCTCTTCTTTTTTGGGGCTGTATAGACCTCCTTTTATACTTGTGAGCTCTCCTTGTAGGACTTGGAAAGGACCCAAATTTAGGCATATGTCAAATTTGGTAAGAGACATGCGTTAAATTTGGTAAAAGAGATCTGGATAAATAAGGTAGTTTTCGGAAATTCTCGGAAATTCTCGCCAACATCTGCGCGACTTCACGATTCTGGGCATAACTTCCTCGTCCGACCTCCAATTTGAGTGATTTTTATGCTCACATGATCCTCTTTTCCTTGGCTTTCTCTTAATGTAAAGATCTCACCAAAAATCTAACGTTTGAAGGTGTAACAAGCCATGGAAAGTAGCACTACAATTCTGTTCGGCACAGCTCGCGTGGTGTCACCACTTTGCTCATAACTTCCTCGTTCGGACTTCAATGATGGTGTTCTTTATGCTAAAACGACCCTCTCTTCAGTGGCTTTCCAACCATGTATCACATAAACAGTTTCAAGCTCCAAAACAATACAGAATAATTATGAAAGTTAGATGTGCATTTTCAGTATTCTTGCACAAATTGCACCTTTTCTCCAACTTTGCACTTTTCATCCTTTTTCCACCTAAAACACAACAAAACACCTCAAGTGCACATAATTCTCACATATATCGAATATAAGACACTTGTGCTCATATAAGACTACAATATCAATCAAAAAGGTATTAAATTGGATATTAAAACACGCTTATTTTTACTCTCATCAATAGTTCTAATAAAACTTTGACTTGGAATTATAACATAGAACACTGCTCAGCAGTGAACGCACTCAACCAATAATCAAGTTATGTATTCAGAATCTACACAATAATTATTGATGCACAAAACGACTGTGAATATAAATTAAAAATGCGCAATCTTATGTAAAATAAACCACAAGTAGTGTTGTACGGAGTTTACACACGAAAGACAAATTAACTCATGAAACCTTCATAACCCTAAAACTACTGAAGCAGCTCTAGCCTATGATTGATCTAAGAATAATCATGGTTAGTTGGACTGATCTTACTTGAATCTCCAGCGAAACTCTGTCACAGCCCCTCTGGATGATGGACGATCTATCTCCTCCCAACTCTACATCTCCACGTCTTGGTTCTTCAATGAATTCCTATGAATTCCTCAATTATGATGCTGCATAAGCCTTCTTTTATACTTGTAATCATGTCTCTTGGGCTTGGAATTGGCTTTTTAAGTGATCACACGCATTGACGGTGTAAAAATATAGATATGGTAAGTTCCCGAGCCTCAATTCGACTTCATTAACAGGTCGAATTGACCCCTCCAAGTCAAATCGTAGGTCGAATCAGCATACTGTAAGTCCCAGGTGCTCGATTCGATCAACTGCCCTGGTCAAATCGAAGTGACGAGGTCGAATCGGTATCTCCGCCAACCAATTCGACCTCGATTTGACCTGATGCCCAGGTCGAATCACCCCTGTCGTGGTCGAATCCACCTTCTGTACATGTTGTGTTGCCAATTCGACTTGAAGGGCTGGTGGAATTGATCTCCTTCAGGTCGAATTGCACTCCTGTTTTGCCCAAACGGATGGCTTCGACTTCCTTTTTTCAGTTTTCAATACTTCCACTCCGATTTCCTTCGAAAAACCGCTCAAATAGCTCTAACAACACCTGATTCGTGACTTCATACAATATATATCAGTTTACAACCGATTTCATCCTTCAAACACTCCATAATACAACAAATCCAGGTACAAGATTCGTGAATTAACACACTCATCAAACCCCAAACTTACATGTTGTTCGTCCCGAGGCAACGCAATCAAACCAAGGAGTCATGTATAATTCACGAGAATCACCAAGTATAAAACATATTACACATGCAACTTCATCAATTAAAAATAAGTATTCCTGCATCATACATATCATTCATGCAAAACATCACCAATCATATTACCATTCGGAGTACTAAGTCATCTAGCTCACAAGTTACGTGTTTACTCTCTCACTCAAGTGCTAATAGCACTTAACAGGTTAGTGTATACGCTCATACTCAATCCATACGAACGCGTAACCATAAGCTTGGCAAGAGTCTCAAAAATCAACTCACAATCAACTAATTGCTAGGATTACAAAGGACTTGTCTTTGGGTTGTAATGTTGGCTCTTTGGAAAGGGTAGAAAAATTTAGATAAGTGACTCAAACACTAGTAGAGAGTTACCTTGGAGGTTCTTGCTTTCTTCATTTGGCTGCATATTCTCCTCCAATTTCTTCTCTTGCACTTGCAATTTTGAATTTCCTTCTCTTCCTTGCATCAACATCATTCTTCTTTTGATAACTTGGGTACCGGTTGTTGTCACTATCCTTTTAAAGGCTCAAACGGGGCTACCAAAGATATACATAATCAACAGGAAAGGTAAAATTTAGCTAAGTAACTCAATTAATCAAGAATGGCCTAAGATCATGTCCTAGCAATTCACCAATTGTAAGTCTCACACAAGACTCCAAGCCAAGTTCTAGAATACGTTCATATGAATGATTCTCTCAAGAATAATCTATCATGATCAAGCATGATTAAAAGGCTCAAATCCATACATAGGTAAATAGAATCCTAAGTACTCCTCATAGCATCTAATCAAGATCAATTTCATAAGAACTCTACATACTTATCAAATTATACATGCTTCTCATCAATGAAAATTAACACATGAACATATGAATGCACAAAACCAAAAACCCATACATCATGGTTAAGCATAGCATCATCATCTTGATACCTTGTTCATGCTATCTTCTCAGAAACTTCAGCCCATTTCTTCTTTATTGTGCAAAGTGATCGAATGGGTATGAAAATTGGGGTTAAGAACACATTTACCTGGCCCAATTCGACCTCAATTGGACCTCTTGAAGAGGTTGAATAGAATCCATTGTGATCGAATCAACCTACTGGACAACTCTCTCCTTCGATTCGGCCTTGATTCGACTTGGTCCCCTGGTCGAATTGCCGTGCCTCAGATCGAATCCACACACTGTAAGTTTCAGGTCCTCAATTTGACCTCAATTCGAACTGAGCTGCTGGTCGAAATGAAACAGTCGTGGTCGAATTGGCTCACTGGAAGATTTCACGTTCCGATTTGACCTGTTAGCTTGGATTCGACCATCCTCCTTGGTCGAATTGGCTCCCTTATGCTCCAAAATCGAGTTTTTTTCATCCCCTACACACTTCAAGCTTAACAAATGAACATTAGGTACCAAAATAGAGCATAACTTAATCAAGAATCAATCCTAAAACTTAATATTCATGAGTAACTCCGCAAACAACTCAAAACACGAAACAAAACACCACTAAACATTAGGCAAGTTGCAAAAAAATCAACGCATAAAAACCGATTAAAGTTTAAATATGCCGCAAAAAATTAACTCCCCTAACAAACGTTACAAAGAAAAGATTTATACTATCGGTGCTTATTGAGGTAAGTACATCACACCCCCAAACTTAGTAGAAACTATAGTCGAAACTAAGTTTTCAAAGAGATGTAATTGCCGATAAGTAAGCACTTCAAATATAAAAATTTCTTACTCACATGAAAGAAATGAAGTAAAAAACGGGAGGGAAAGCCCCCAACAGGCGCTCATGTTTAATGTCAGAGAGTCACGACGGAATGCATAATATGTAGACTACTGACTATGAGGGCGATCTTTTTTCATCTTTACCTTCCAATACTTTCTCCCCCTCTTATCATCCACACTTACCACCTTACCTTTCTTAGGCACCATACGATTAGTAGAATCTCCTTTCTCAAACTTTCTCGTATCATTCCTGTCAATCTTTCACTCAATTTCGGGATCACTCCTATCACCATCAAGATCAAAGTCAGGATAAAATTGATCACAAAATAAAGAACGAGAGAAAGGACTTTCAAATTTGTGGGTATCCGGTGGTAAGTTAGGAGGCTTCAAGTAGGCATCATCTTCTCTTCTTTTGTCTACAACCTTCTTCTCAACCTTAGATTTCTCCAATGCATACCTGTCATCATCCAAAGCAAGTAAGTTCTTAAGATATCCAATACATTCCTCATTGGAAAGATCATCAAGCTTCGTAGTGGGATAAGTAAGAGACTCCATCAAGTATATCTCAAGAGGATCCTTAGACAGGATCAAAGACATATCTTCCTTCACAATCTCCTCCACCACATCAATACTATGACATTACGGCTCCATAGGCATCTTTATTGCTTTGTCAAGATTGAATATGACTCTTCTTTATCCATCCGCAACCTAAGCTCCCCCTTTCGAACATCAATCATAGCCCCAGCAGTAGCAAGGAAAGGTCTCCCCAAGATAAGAGGGATATTATCCTTGTCATCTTCCATCTCAAGTACAAGAAAATCCATAGGAAAGACTAATTTGTCCACTTTAACAAGAACGTCTTCAATAATACCCTTCGAAAATGTCATCGACCTGTCCACCAATTGAAGAGCAACTGTTGTAGGAGATAATTCCCCCAAAAAAAGCATTTGAAAGATAGACAATGGCATCAAATTGATGCTTTCCCCAAGATCGCATAAGGCTCATCGTACATGCCCCTTTCCAATCTCACACAAGATAGTGAAGCTTTCCAGATCCTTCATCTTATGTGGTAGCTTTCTTTGAATGATCGAGCTGCAATTCTCAGACAAGTTCACCGTCTCAATTCCGTTCAAGCTTCTCTTCTTCAGTAATATATCCTTAAGGAATCGGGCATAGTACGACATCTCCAATATTGCCACAGAGAAAGGAATACTCAAGCTTATCTTATTCATAATATCTGAAAACGTCTTGAACTTTTCTTCCAATCCCTTCTTAACCAGCTTATAAGAAAACGGCAGAGGTATCTTTGTTTTGGGAATACCCCATTCATCACGCTCGACCTTCTCCGCTTTATCCTTCTCGGCTCTCAACCTCTTGGCTCTTTTCCACCTTTTCTCTGCTACAATCTCAGTATTCTGCTCATTTGGTACCAATGAAGTAATGTTCTCATCACGAGGAGTGTTCGGTGAAGAAACAGGTGCAGTACAGGGTCATTTGACTTGGATTCGACCAGATGCTCTGGTCGAATTAGGTATGTAGTGGTCGAATTGATATCCTGGAACATGATTTTCACCCTATATCTCCAATTCGACCTGGATTCAACCTGTAGGTCTGGTCGTATTGAAGTCCCATGGTCAAATCGGCTCACTGGAAGATTTCTACCCTCCGATTACACCTCAATTAGACCTGAATGTCTGGTCAAATTGAATGGCTGCTGGTGGAATCGGGCTTCTGATGAAATAGAGTGCTCCAAAAGGGTGGATTCAACCTCTATTCGACCTGGCCCCAAGGTCGAATTGAATTGATTTTGGTCGAGTCGAGGCACTGGTGCTTCCAAATCACATCTAGGTGTCCAATTCAACTTCCCCTGTTGGAGTCGACCTATGGTGTTGGTCGAATTCGGGTCGAATTGAGCCCTTGACGTGTCCAATTTCGATTCCGACCTCATCGGTCCCTCGTACTGTGTTCTAGACCTCAATGTGAAGGCATTGCAGGACTTTAGATTCTTAATACTTTACGACGGGAGCTTTCCTTTCTCAATAGTTTGAGTGAGCTTGTTAACACTTCCTGCCATCTGCCCCATCAACAATGTAAGGTCCTTCACTTGCATGGATAAATTCTCATGGTTTGCATCAATCTTCTTCTCTAACTTGGCCTTAAGACGATCCACTCTAGCACCATTCCTAGCCATGTACCTATTCACCGTATCCTCGAAACTCGGCTTTCCTTCTTTCACTTTTACATCTAGATCAACACCCAATGGAGGTTGAATTGCATTGTTAGGATTACTCCATGAAAACTCCGGCCTCCTAGGCTGTTGATAATTACCTGGGGTCCACGATTATTGTAGTTTCCTGGTAATTTTGGTGGCCCTGATTTTGATACCTTGTTTCATGAATACTTTGGCCCATAGCATAATTTGCTTCTTCCATCTCCTCTTGGATCATTCCACCATTCATTATGTCCTGCTACATGATCGGTACGCGCTGAGATAAATTGCTGATTTGCTTTTGTTGCGACTCAAGTAGCTTGTTGATATTCGACAAGGTAGAGACGATCTCATCTTCTCTACTTGTTTTCACCATAGCATGTTCAACCTTAGCCACTTTTCCAAGGACGCAAGTACCTCTAACTCTATCAGTTGGCCAATCTCTCGAGTTCATCGAAATATCTTCAAACAACTTCTCGGTCTCTACGGATGACTTAGTAAGTAATGCTCCATTAGAAGAAACATCCAATAACACACGTGAATCACAGTCCAATCCATTGTAGAATATACTGATATATTGAGCTTTAGATAGCCCATGTTGAGGGCACCTATGAAGCATGTCTTTGAATCTGTCCCATGCTTCATGAAACTTCTCTCCACTACCGATAGCAAATTGGTTAATGTCATGCTTCATCTTGAACACCTTCGAAGGTGGCATGTATCTCTCCAAGAACTTCAATTTCAATTGCTCCGAAGTAGTGCATTCAGCTATATTAATAGTGTCGTACCAATCCCTCACCTTTTCAGACAGCGAGAATTTAAACAAGAGGATCTTCCTAGCATTTTCATGTTCACCTGTGTATTTTTTTGTACTTGCATAGCCCAAGAACTTGTTTAGATGCTGCTGCGGATCCTCGAAAGTCCCTCTTGCGAAGGAGTTCCTTTCTATCATGCTAATAAGAGCGGGGTAAAGATCAAAGTCCGCATTGGCACCCATTGCTCCTAGATTATCTGGATTGGCCCTTTCGTTGGCCATGTCGACTGTCACTTCTTCCAAATTAACTTTGGTTTTAGCTTCAATCGTTTGTGAATTTACCATGTCAACTTCAACTCCATGGTTTAGAGCTTCAGTTGGATCTACGTTCTTATTCTTACTCTTCTTCTTCTTCCTTGATGATGCTCCGATCTCAGGATTATATGGTTCTAATTTACCTTTCTTTGATCTCATAAGCATACACCTGAAAAGAATAAGAGTTAAAACAGTAAAACAAGAAAAATAGTCCTAATAAACTAGAAATAACAAAAAGATATTTTAAGCCATCCTCGGCAACGGCGCCAGAAACATGATATGCATTTTCTCAATACATAATTAATCCTCGAGTATAAAAGATATCAATTGTAGTTTCGAAGGTGACCAAGTTATATATCGAACCCAAGGGAGGGATAAATATCAATTTAATTATGTTCTAGTAAATTATGACTATGTTGGAAAATATAATGGTTGTGATATTAAGTAACGAGTAACAATAAAAATAACAAGAAGAAGAGATAGCAGGTTGTGATCAAGTAAGATGATAGGTAGTTCGTCAGGTCATCCAGTTTCACTTATTAATTCGTACTTTCGTGTGACGGTGTCCGACTCTGCCTTGTGGTTTATGGACGCATTACTAAACCATGCAAATTCACTCAATAGACACAAGTAAATATGAGTATGACACATGTGAATATCCTCGGAGCAAAAGATATAATTCACCCCCCTTTCTAGGAACTATCAGTATCAATTATTTCCCGTGCACTTAGTACTCTAACCCGATATGATCTCCCTTTATAGGTACTATGAAATTATAATCTTTATCCTACTTATTAACATGAATATGATTCAATAAATAAGTATTCATATAAGATAGTTCTAATAAAACTTCGGAATCCCTTCACTTAGAATTATGACATAGAACCCTGCTCAGCAGTGAACGCAATCAACCAATAACCAAGTTATGTATTCAGACTCTACACAATAATTATTGATGCACAAAATGACTGTGAGTATGAATTAAAAATATGCAATCTTATATAAAATAAACCACAAGTAGTGTTGTACGGAGTTTACACACGAAAGAAAAATTAACTCATGAAACCTTCATAACCCTAGAACTACCGAAGCGGCTCTAGTCCATAATTGATCTAAGAACAATCATGGTTAGTTGGACTGATCTTACTTGAATCTCCTGCAGAACTCTGTCACAGCCCCTCCTGAAGATGGACGATCGATCTCCTCCCAACTCTACGTCTCCACGTCTTGGTTCTTCAATGAATTCCTATGAATTCCTCAATTATGATGCAGTATAAGCCTTTTTTTATATTTGTAATCATATCTCCTAGGCTAGGAATGGGCTTTTTAAGTGATCACACGCATTGACAGTGTAAAAATACAGATATGGTAAGTTCCCTAGCCTCAATTCGACTTTAGCAACAGGTCGAATTAACCCCTCCAAGTCAAATCGCATGTCAAATCGACACACTGTAAGTCCTAGGTGCTCGATTCAACCAACTTCCCTGGTAGAATAGAAGTGACGAGGCCGAATAGGTATCTCCGCCAACCGATTCAACTAGATGCCCAGGTCGAATCACCCCTGTCGTGGTCGAATCCACCTTCTATACATGTTGTGCTGCCAATTCGACCTGAAGGGCTGGTCGAATTGATCTCCTTTAGGTCGAATTGCACTCCTGCTTTGCCCAAACGGATGGCTTCGACTTTCTTTCTTCAGTTTTCAACACTTTCACTCTGATTTCCTTCGAAAAACCACTCAAATAGCTCCAACAATACCTGATTCGTGACTTCATACAATATATACCAGTTTACAACTGATTTCATCCTTCAAACACTCCATAATAGCACAAATCCAGATGCAAGATTCGTGAATTAACACACTCATCAGTAAGTCCAGATTTCTTTTACCAAATTTGACGTGTGTGATGAGTGTGTAAATTCACAAGTTTGGCGCTATGTTTTGTGCTGGTTTTGGAGAGTTTTGATGTGGAAATAGGTGGAAAACCTATATATATTGTGAATTAGCATGAATCAGGTGTTAGTGGAGCTATTTGAGTGTTTTCTTAGCAAAAACGGAGTGAAAGAGCCAAGAATCGAAGAGACAGAGTCGAAGCCACGCGAACCGCCCAAGAATTAGGTGGGTTCGACCTGGTTGGAGGAGGGTTCGACCTCTCCAGCAGGTCGAACCAACGTTGCTGAACTTGCAGAGATGGATTCGACCATGACTCGGCTGGTTCGACCTGGCCATCAGGTCAAACCATGGTCGAACCAGTTTGCAAAAAAGAGAATTCGACCACGACATTTGAGTTCGACTTGCCAGTTGGTCGAATCGGGAGCGGGAGTTGTCCAGTGCTGAGGTTCGACCTGGGGTTCGACCAAGGCCTAAGTGGTTCGACCTGTCTAGAAGGTCAAACCTGTGCAGAATTCTTCCAGTAGCGGGGTTCGACCTGGGGTTCGACCTGTGGCCAGGGGTTCGACTTGTTTGACATGGTCGAACCTATGTGCGAGAACTTACCTTATCTGGATTTTCGAGGCCGAAACGCGTGAGATCACTTAGAAAGCCCATTCCAAGCCCTAGAGACATGATTACAAGTATAAAAGGAGGCTCATACAGAGAATAAAGAGAGCTTTTGATCGTCAATCATAAGAGAGACAAGAGTAGAGGTGGTGATCCATCCGGAGGGCTGTGACAGAGGTTCGCTGAAGGTTCAAGTAAGAATGATCAATCTAACCATGATTGTTACTAGATCAATCATGGGCTAGAACCACCTTGGTAGTTCTAGGGTTATGAAAGTTTCATGATGTAATTCGTATTTCGTGTGTAAAACTCCGTACAACACTACCTGTGGTTTGTTTTATATAAGATTGCATATTTAATCCATACTCATAGTCGTTTTGTGCATCAATGATCGTTGTGTAGAGTTTGAATACATAACATGGTTATTGATTGAGTGCGTTCACTACTGAGCAGGGTTTATTGTTATAATTCTAAGTGAAGGGATTCCGAAGTATTATTAGAACTGTCTTATATGAATATTCATGAATTGAATTAAATTCGGGTTGATGAATAGGATGAAGAGTATAACTTTATAGTACCTAAAAAGGGAGATCAAATCGGGTTAGATTCTAGACGTAGAAGATAATTGATTATGATAGTACCTAGAAAGGGGGGTGAAGCATATCTCTTGCTCCGATGTTATTCACACGTGTCAAGCGCATATTTACTTGTGTCTATAGAGTGAACTTGCATGGTCTAGTGATGCGTCCACAAACCACAGGGCAGAGTCGGACACCATCACATGAAAATACGAATTGCTAGTGAAATTGGATGACCCGACGAACTACCTATTATTCTTATTGATCACAACTCACTTTTCTCTACTCTTGCTATTTCTTTTTGCTATTTCGATTAGAAGTTATTATCCATTAAACCTTTTCAACTACCAAACATAGTCTAAAATATACTAGAAGATAACAAAATTGATATTTATCCGTCCCTTGGGTTCGATATTGTAACTTGGTCATCTTCACGACTACAATTGATATCCTTATACTTGAGGATTAATTTGTGTGTTGAGAAATCCCCTATCAAGTTCTTGGCGCCATCGCAGGGGACGGCGTAAAATATCTTTTTTTTGTGTTATTTCTAGTTTATTAGGACTATTTACCTTGTTTTGTTGTTTTCTTTCTTATTCGTTTTAGGTGTATGCTCACAAGATCAAAGAAAGGTAATCTTGAACCGTATAATCCTGAGATTGGAGCATCATCAAGAAAGAAGAAGAAGAAGAGTAAGGCAAAGACAAAAGACCAAACTGAAGCTCTGAATTTTGGAGTCGAGGTTGACGAGCAGATTTCGCAAGTGATTGAGGCTACAACTGAAGTTAATTTGGAAGTAGAAACAGTCAACATGGCAGCGAATCCAGATAATCTAGCCATCCGAGAGGTTTTCAGAAATAATGGGGCTGGAAATTATGAGCTTTTAGGAGCAAGGGGAACTAACACAGCGTTCGATCTTCGTCCTGCTCTTATTAGCATAATAGAAAGAAACTCCTTTTCAGGAGGGTCTTTCGAGGATCCGCAGCAGCATCTGAACAAGTTCTTGGGCTATGCAAGTACTCAAAAAGACGTAGGAGAACATGAAGATGCTAGGAAAATCCTTTTGTTCAAATTCTCGCTTACTGAAAAGGCGAGGGATTGGTACGATACTATTAACGCAGCTGAGTGCACCACGTGGGAGCAATTGAAGTTAAGGTTCTTGGAGAGGTATATGCCACCTTCGAAGGTGTTTAAGATGAAGCAGGATATTAACCAATTTGCTATCAGTGGAGGTGAGAAATTTCATGAAGCATGGGATAGATTCAAGGACATGCTCAGGAAGTGTCCTCAACATGGGTTATCTAAAGCCCAATATATCAGTATATTCTATAATGGATTGGACTGTGAATCAAGAGTGCTACTTGATGCTTCTTCTAATGGAGCATTGCTTACTAAGTCATCCGTTGAGGCCGAGAGATTGTTTGAAGACATATCGATGAATTCGAGGGATAGGCCTACTGATAGAGTTAGAGGTACGTATGTTCTTGGAAAGGTAGCTCAGGTTGAACAAGCAATGGTGAAAACAAAGAGAGAGGATGAGATCGTTTCAAGCTTGTCCAATATCAACAAGCTACTTGAGTCTCAACAGAAGCAGATCAGCGAGATATCTCAACGAGTGCCAATCATGCAGCAAGAGATGATGAATAATGGAACCATCCAAGAAGAATTAGAGGAAGTAAATTATGCCATGGGTCAAGGTATTCAAGGAACAAGGTACCCAAATCAAGGAAACCGGAACTACCAAGGGAACTATCGAGGGAACTTTAATAATCGTGGTCCCTCTGGTAATTATCAACAGCAACCAAGGAGGCCTGAATTTTCATGGAGCAATACGAATAATGCAGTGCAACTTCCGATGGGTGTTGATCCGGGAGAAAAGGTAGAAGAAGGGAAGCCTGGTTTCGAGGATACTGTGAACCGATACATGGTAAAGAATGATGAAAGAGTGAACCGCCTTGAGGCAAAGCTTGAGAAAAAGATTGATGATCACCACAGAGATTTGTCCACACAAGTGAAAGATCTCACATTGTTGATTGGTATAATTACAGAGAATGTGAACACATTGACTCAAACTGTAGGAAAAGGGAAGTTTCCATCTCAGAGTATAGAGAATCCGAAGTCGTGTAATGCCATCACACTGAGGTCGGGAACGCAGTACGAGGGGCCAATGAGGCTGGAATCAAAGTTGGAATTTTCTAAGCCTCGGTTCGACCAAAATTCAGAGGGTTCGACCTGGCATACAGGTCGAACCATGGTCGAACCTCATCAACAAAAACACTCTGTTTTGACACAGGAGCGGTTCGACCAACACGCAGAGGGTTCGACCAACTTTTCAGGTCGAACCCAGGTCGAACCTCATCGGCCAGAGCACTCTGTTTTGATGCAGGAACGGTTCGACCACGATCAAAATGGTTCGACCAACTCTTCAGGTCGAACCCAGGTCGAACCGAAGGATAGAGATTATACAGTGAAGCGGTTCGACCAAGGGGGCAGTGGTTCGACCTCCAATGCTGGTCGAACCCAAGTCAAACCTCCGGAGCAGAATGAGATCAGTTTTCCAGGAGAGAGGTTCGACCAATACACTCCTGGTTCGACCTCTCAAACTGGTCGAACCCTAGTCGAACCTCGCCGAGATGTTTTGATTGATGCACCTGTTGTTCCTTTTGATGTTGATGCAACTCCAGTGGTACGGAATGAGCAAAGTACAGACATAATAGCTGAGAAAAAATGGGAAAGAGCTAAGCGATTAAGAGCCAAAAAGGAGAAAGCGGAGAAGGTTGATCGTGATGAATGGGGGATTCCCAAAACAAAGATACCTCCACTGTTTCCCTACAAGCTAGTGAAGAAGGGATTGGAAGAGAAGTTCAAGAAGTTTTCAGAAATAATGAATAAGATAAGCTTGAACATCCCTTTTTCAGAGGTAATCATGGAGATGCCATATTATTCTCGATTCCTTAAAGACATATTGATGAAGAAGCGAAGCTTAACCGGAGTTGAAATGGTAAACTTATCTGAGAATTGTAGCTCAATTATTCAAAAGAAGTTGCCACCAAAGATGAAAGATCCGGGGAGCTTTACTATTCTATGTGAAATCAGGAAGGGGCCAGCACGGCGAGCTTTATGCGATCTAGGGGCAAGCATCAATTTGATGCCGTTGTCCATCTTTCAGAAGCTTGGTTTGGGGGAGCTGACCCCGACAACTGTTGCTCTCCAATTGGCAGATAGATCAATGACGTTTCCGAAAGGTGTTGTTGAAGATGTTCTTGTAAAGGTGGAGAGGATAGTCTTTCCTGTGGATTTCCTTGTACTAGAAATGGATGATGACAAGGATAATGTTCCTTTAATCTTGGGGAGGCCATTCCTTGCTACAGCTGGAGCTATGATAGATGTTCGGAAGGGAGAACTGAAGTTGAGAATGGACAAAGAAGAAGTACTTTTCAATTTGGACAAAGCAATGAAGATGCCAATGGAGTCCCAATGTTATAGTATTGACGTGGTGGAGGAGATTGTGAAGGAGGATATGTCTCTGATCTTGTCAAAGGATCCTCTTGAGACATGTTTGATAGAGTCTCTTACTTATCCCACTACGGAGCTTGACGGACTTTCTAACGAGGTATGTATTGAATTTCTTGAAAACTTACTTGCTTTGGGTGATGAAAGGTTTTCATTGGAAAGAAATAAAGTGGAAGAAGTCAAATGGACCAGGAAGTACTTGCATTTGGATAACGAAAACACTCCAGTGGAGAAAAGAAAAGAGGAGTTGAAACCATTGCCGGACCACTTGAAGTATGCTTTTCTTGGTGATAATGCACAATATCCGGTAATTGTATCTTCTTCCCTTAATGATGATCAACTTGAGGAGTTATTAGATGTCTTAAGGAAGTACAAGTCTGCAATAGGGTGGTCACTTGATGATTTGAAAGGTATTAGTCCTTCGTATTGTATGCATCGGATTAGGTTGTTGGATGAAGCCAAAGCTAGTGTTCAGAATCAGCGTAGGGTGAATCCCGCAATTCAAGAGGTGATAAGGAAGCAAATTCTTACGTGGTTGGATGCTGGAATTATATATCCTATTAGTGATAGTCCCCATGTGAGTCCATTGCATGTAGTTGCTAAAAAGGGGGGCATGACTGTAGTAAAAGCTGAGGATGGAGAAGCTATAGCCACGAGAATTCCTACGGGATGGCGTACATGTATGGATTACAGGAAATTAAATGAGAACACGTGTAAGGACCATTTCCCTCTTCCGTTTATGGATCAAATGTTGGATCGTCTTGCAGGGTATGAGTAGTTTTATTGTTTCTTGGATGGATACTCGGGGTATAATCAAATCATGATTGCTCCCGAGGATCAAGAAAAGACCACTTTTACTTGCCCCTACGGGACTTTTACTTTTAGGAAGATGCCGTTTGGATTGTGTAATGCGCCTGCTACTTTTCAGAGATGCATGATGGCGATTTTTGATGGTTTGATAGAGAAGATCATGGAAGTATTCATGGACGATTTTTCAGTCTTTGGTTCTTCTTTTGATATGTGTTTGTCTAACCTTGCTGTTGTTTTGAAGATGTGTCAAGAAACTAATCTTGTCTTGAATTGGGAGAAGTGCCACTTCATGGTGAAGGATGGGATTGTTCTTGGGCATCATGTTTCCATCAAGGGATTACAGGTAGACCGTGCTAAAGTGGTGGCAATTGAGAAGCTTCCACCACCGACCAATGAAAGAGGAGTGCGGTCCTTCCTTGGACACGCCGGTTTTTACAGGAGATTCATTAAAGACTTCTCAAATTACTCTAAGCCCTTATCTCATTTACTTGAAAAGGATATTCCTTTTGTGTTTAATGATGAGTGTCTAACAGCTTTTCAAGTTTTGAAAGAGGCGCTTATTACTGCCCCTATCTTGATCACACCGGACTGGACTCAACCGTTTGTACTTATATGTGATGCAAGTGATGTAGCATTGGGTGTGGTGCTTGGGCAGCTAAGGGAGAAGAAGTTCTGCGCCATTTACTACGCGAGTAAGACTTTCGATGCGGCATAGAAGAATTACACGGTAACTGAAAAGGAGTTTTTGGCTGTTGTGTATGCATTCGATAAGTTTCATCAGTATTTGGTTGGCATGAAGACAATTGTGTATACGGATCACTCGGCGATTCGTTATTTGATGGAGAAGAAGGAGACGAAGCCTAGGATTATAAGGTGGATTCTACTACTGCAGGAGTTTGACTTGGAGATTAGGGATAAGAAAGGAACATAAAATGTTTTGGCAGATCACTTGTCAAGGTTGGAAACTAGGGAGCATTGTGATAATTCTTTCGAGTATATTGAAGAGATGTTCCCTGATGAGAAGATCATGGCTGTGGCTGTTGAAGGTACCGAGCGAGCGTGTGTGGTTGCAGCGCAAGGTATGGATCCATGGTACGTGGATTATGTTAATTACATTGTCATTGGTGAAATTCCAAGGGATCTCAACCGATATCAACTTGCGAAATTTCATAGGAAAGTTGAGACATTTATATGGTATGATCCATTTGTTTACAAGATTTGTACATATTCTATTGTCCGAAGATGTGTACCCGAGATGGAAATGGAAAGTGTGCTTGAGTTCTGCCATGCACAACCGAATGGGGGGCATTTCGGAGCGCAAAAGACTGCAGCTAAGGTACTTCAATCTGCTCTTTATTGGCCTACATTGTTTAGAGATAGTGAGAGCTATGTGGCGTCTTGCGATAGATGTCAGCGCATGGGTAATATAGGTAGGAGAGATGAGATGCCATTGCAGCCTAGCATAGTCGTAGAGATATTTGATGTATGGGGGATCGATTTTATGGGGCCTTTTCCCCCGTCGAATAGGTTTCTCTACATTCTTCTTACGGTGGATTATGTTTCGAAGTGGGTGGAAGTGATTCCTACTCGTGTTAATGACTCGAAAGTTGTTTTATCTTTCCTGAAGAAATATATTTTTGCCCGTTATGGAGTTCCTAGAGCATTAGTTAGTGATGGAGGTTCCCACTTCGTCAATAAATTTCTGGAGAAGGTGCTCAAGGATTATGGTGTTAAGCATAGGGTTACTACACCCTATCATCCGCAAGCGAATGGGCAGGCAGAGGTCTCCAACCGTCAAGTAAAGCAGATTCTGGAGAAAGTGGTAGGAACTAATAAAAAGGATTGGGCTATGAAGCTTGATGATATGTTATGGGGGTTCCGGACCGCTTACAAGACGGTGTTAGATATGTCACCATATCAAATTGTCTATGGGAAGCCGTGCCACTTACCTGTAGAAATTCAACACAAAGCGTTTTGGGCTTTGCGTCGCTTGAACTTGACCCTTAAGGATGTAAAGGAGTTGAGGATAACTCACATGAATCAATTGGATGAGTTTAGGAGTCGTGCTTACAAGAATTCAGAGATTTATAAGGAAAGAATGAAGAGGTGGCATGATTCTAAGATTTCATACAAGGAGTTCAAGCAAGGAGATGAGGTACTACTTTTTAACTCTCGTTTGAAGCTTTTTGCAGGCAAGTTGAAGTCTAAGTGGACGAGACCGTTCATGATTCATCGAGCCTTAGGAGGGGGGAGTTTTGAGCTTATTGACAAATATGGAGACGTTATCACGGCGAATGGGCATCGGTTGAAGCATTATAGGTCGCCGGATGATGCGTGTGTCATTTTTGATGATACCTTGTTCTGATTTGGTACCGTCGTGACTCTACGACGTTAAACATGAGCGCTTGTTGAGAGCTTACTCTTCCATTTTATTGCTTTATTTCTTTTGTGTGAGTAAGAAATTTTTATATTTAAGATGCTTACTAATCGGCAATTACATCTCTTTTCAAACTTAGTTTCGACTTACGTTTTTACTAAGTTTGGGGGGGTGTGATGTTATTACCTCATTGAAGCATTAAGAGTATAATCTTTTCTTTGTATTGTTTGTTAGGGGAGTTGGTTTTTGCGGTCATATTGAAATTTTAATCGATTTTGATGTGACGATTTTTTACAACTTGCCTAATATTCAGTGGTTTTTGGTTGTGTTTTCTTTTACGGAGTTACTCATGAATGATGTTATGTGGAACAATTTTTGAAGTTATGCTCTAGATTGTACCTAATGAAGTTGTGTTGAAGCTTGAAGTATGTAGTGAATGAAGAACACTCAGTTTTGGTAATCAGGAGGAAGGTTCGACCAACTCTAGAAGTGGTTCGACCAGAGCCAGAGGTCGAACAAAAGCAGAGGAAGTCGAACCAGCATCAAAAGTTGTCCAGAGAGGAGGTTCGACCTAAGCCATAGCTGTTCGACCTGATCAGAAGGTCGAACCTATGGTCGAACCTGTTAGTTGGAAGCACTCTGTTTTCCAGAAGAGGGGTTCAACCAATTCAAGGAAGGTTCGACCTGTTTAGCAAGTCGAACCCCTGGTCGAATCGAGAAGATCGTTTGTCCAGAAGAGAGGTTCGACCTCGCCATCTATGGTTCGACCTGTTCAGGTGGTCGAACCCGAGGTCGAACCAAGCCAGGTACGCGATTTAAGTTCGATTTTTCAGAGGGGTTCGATCACTTTTTCGAAACACCAAACCTCGAACCCTCTTCGAACCTCTACACCCTTGCACAAATTCTTCAATTACACTTGATTTCACACCGATTACATTACACTACACCTTGAATTATCGATTCGGTCGCGGATTTGGGCGGATTTCGTCGCGAGTTAGGGCTGAAATCATGATTTTTGGTTGTTGTGTGTTCTCGATCGGTTGTTCACCATGGGCAAGTCAAAAGGTATGTTTTTCCAACTCAATTACTCTAGGATTGAAGGTTTAGGTAAGAAATTCGATGTGAATAAGAGGACTGATGTTGAGTATGGTTGAATTTCATGGTGAATGTTGATATTATGATTTGTTTCATATGAATTCTTGTTTCTTGGTTTTTGGTTATTTGATTATTGATAGAACTTGAATTTTTATGTGGAGTAATCAAGGATAGAACATATCATAGAATGAGCATGTTGAGGGAAACATGTTGAATTTTTGATTGAATTGCTTGAATTGCTTAATGCATGCTTGTTGGTTATGTTTTGATGATTAAGGAAGGTGTGATTGAAGATGTTTTGAGAATGTTGAATAAGCAAGTGGTGTTGAGATGATAGTTTGTTTGAATATGCATTGATGCTTGAAGTCTTGAGTAGAGTATGTGAAGTGCTAGTACAGTACTTGCTTTCTTGTCTTGTTGGTTGGATTGAAGTATTTGTTTTCAGGAAAGGGACAAGGATCAAGTAAAGGAAAAGAAAAGGCAGAGGAGGAAAGATCAAAGAAGAGGCATGACATGCCTTCAAATTTGGACAAAGTGACAAGAAAACTGAGGCTACAAGATCGTTTACCCGATAACTTCAAGATTCGGATGCAAGATTGGGATGAGATTAAAGAGAAGTGGGAAGAAGTTTCAGACAAGATAGCTCGCACTCGATACCAAGATGATGAAGCGATGAGGATAATGAGAATAGGGGATGATATATTTTGGATGTTTGATCAAGTAGGGATCCAAAGATTCATGGAGTTGAAGAGGCCGACGTACTTCCATGTTACAGCGGAAGTAGTATGCTCATTTGAGATGGAGAAGGACCCGCTTGGATACCCATATCGGTGTACGTTTCAGCTTGGTGGAGTGAGTAGGAGATGGACGTCTGAGGATTTCAATGAGCTGTTTGAGACGCCTTTGGAGATCCCTCATTTAGAAAATGCTGCATTCAGTGTAAAGCGGTTTTGGAGGGAGATCACTGGGGAGATTCGTGATTATAAGACCAGACAGGCTCGTGCTTCCACAATAAAGAACCCAGTCTTGAGGTACATGGACCGCATCCTGAGCAACACGTTGTTCGCCCGCTCAGAGGGGAGTGTTGTGTCTAGAGGAGAGCTGTATGCCCTATGGTGTATGCTGAATGGAGTGAAGTTCAATGTTGGAGCTTATTTTATTGCGCAGCTGAATCGATTCAAGACCATTGGTTTTCAAAAGGTGAATATTGGAGGGTTATTGACGATCGTGGCTGAGCATTACAACTTGGATCTCACCGGCATTACACCAGTAGAAGGAGAACCCAATTTGATGATGAGCACGTGCGCGAAGGGAGGATTTCCCATTTTAGAAATGGAGATTGGTTTTTCACGAGGGGTCTCAAGCCTTTCGAATTTATGTTCCCCTTCGACGTGAGCAACTTGACAACTATTCGGGAAGCAAGGAATAAGTTAATAAATTCTCTTGGACATACCGCTTTATCCGTGGCAGTGAAGTCGGGTGGTGATTGGAGAGCGGTAGCACAGATGTGTGCTGAGGGGAGGATGGCTGAGTTACAGCAGATCGTTGATCAAGGAGAGTTCCGTCCACCTCAGCCACAGCAGCCTGAAGAGGAGGATCAGGTAGATGAGCAGCCGGAGATGGAGATTCCGGAAGGAGAGCAGCATGATGCGCCTCAGCATGCTCCGGGACCGCAGCAGCGGCGAGCAGTTCCAGGTACTCGGGAGAAGCTTCGCTTGATTCATGAGCAGCTGATCGCGGTGGTAGCTGTGCAGCAAGAGACGAACAGGCAGCTCGCGCTCGCTAACGCCAACTACGCCACGCTGAACGAAAGGTACTCTGCCTTGGATGAGCGTGTTGGTAGAGTGAGTAGTCGAGTGGATATGATAGATAAGCACATTACCAGTCTATGCCGAGCTGTGGAAAATAGAATGGATGAGGATGACGATGATGATGAGGATGATGATGCTCATAGGGAGTAGTTTCAAGTTTTCTTTTGGCTTCTCCGATTCATCTTATCTCCCATTCTTCTTTTTATTTTTACAGATTGGGGTGTGATTCATGTGTGAGTGGCATGTACCTGATATAGTTGATCTTGTATCGTTGTTTTGTATATGGGTTATTGATTCTGTGCATTCATATGTTTACGTGTTTATTTTCATTTGGAAAGAGCATGAATAATTTGTTAAGTATATGGAATTTATGAGGAATTGATTTTGATTATGTGCTATAAGGAGTATTAGGAATTGATTACCTATGTGAGGATTTGAGCCTTTATCATGATTAATCATGATAGTTTATTTTGAGAGAATCATTCGTATGAACGTATTCTAGAACTTGACTTGGAGTCTTGTGTGAAACTTACAATTGATGAAATATTAGGATATGATCTTAAGCCATTTTTGATTAATTGAGTCACTTAGCCAAATTTTACCTTTCCTAATGATTTTATAAATCTTTGGTAGCCCTGTTTGAGCCTTTTAAAAGCTTTTTCTTTGGCAAGCCAAATATAAGAGCCTTAATTACCTTATTTGAGCTTTGAAAATATCCTATTCATTGGTAGAGAGAATAAGGTGAATAAGTGTGGAAGAAACAAAGGGAAGATGGAAAGAGGTTCAGTAAGAAAAGTGCATGGTTAAATCTTGTTAGGGATAGTGCCTGAAATTGGTATCCTGAATTGCTTATACATAGGGCTTGAAGTTTTTAAGAAGCAGTCGAACGATGTTCGAGAAGGGTAGTGCCTATAACTGGTACCCGAGTAATTAAAAGAAGAATGATGTTGATGCAAGGAAGAGAAGGAAAATTGAAAATTGCAAGTGCAAGAGAAGAATTGGAGGAGAATATGAAGCCGAATGAGAAATCAAGAACCTCCAAGGTAACTCTCTACTAGTGTATTAAGTTACTATGACCAAATTTTCCTACCCTTTCCAAAGAGCCAACATTACAACCTAGAAACAAGTCCTTTGTGATCCTAGTATTAATCTAATGTAAGTTGATTTTTGAGACCTTTGCCAAGCTTATGGTTACGCGTGAATATGAATTAATATGAGTGTTTATACTAGCCTATAGTGCCTCACGCACAAGCGAAAGAGAGTAAAGACTTATCTTGTCAGTGAGATTACTTAGTACTCCGAATGGTGTGTGATTGGATTGATTTTACATGAGTGACATATTTGATGCAAGTAATTCTTGTTTGATTCAATGAAGAGGCATGTGTAATATGTGTTGTACTAGATCTTGTTGAATTATACACATCTCCTGTGGTTTAAATTGGTTGCCTCGGGACGAGCAACATGTAAGTTTGGGGGTTTGATGAGTGTGTAAATTCACAAGTTTGGCACTATGTTTTGTGCTAGTTTTGGAGAGTTTTGATGTGGAAATAGGTGGAAAACCTATATATATTGTGAATTAGCATGAATCAGGTGTTAGTGGAGCTATTTGAGTGTTTTCTTAGCAAAAACAGAGTGAAAGAGCCAAGAATCGAAGAGACGGAGTCGAACCCACGCGAACCGCCTAAGAATTAGGTGGGTTCGACCTGGTTGGAGGAGGGTTCGGCCTCTCCAGCAGGTCGAACCAACGTTGCTGAACTTGCAGAGATGGATTCGACCACGACTCGGCTGGTTCGACCTGGCCATCAGGTCGAACCATGGTCGAACCAGTTTGCAAGAAAGAGGATTCGACCACGACGTTTGAGTTCGACTTGCCAGTTGGTCGAATCGGGAGCGGGAGTTGTCCAGTGCTGAGGTTCGACCTGGGGTTCGACCAAGGCCTAAGTAGTTCGACCTGTCCAGAAGGTCGAACCTGTGCAGAATTCTTCCAGTAGCGGGGTTCGACCTGGGGTTCGACCTGTGGCCAGGGGTTCGACCTGTTTGACGTGGTCGAACCTATGTGCGAGAACTTACCTTATCCGGATTTTCAAGGCCGAAACGCGTGAGATCACTTAGAAAGCCCATTTCAAGCCCTAGAGACGCGATTACAAGTATAAAAGGAGGCTCATACAGAGAATAAAGAGAGATTTTGATCGTCAATCATAAGAGAGACAAGAGTAGAGGTGGTGATCCATCCGGAAGGCTGTGACAGAGGTTCGCTGAAGGTTCAAGTAAGAATGATCAATCTAACCATGATTGTTCCTAGATCAATCATGGGCTAGAACCACCTTGGTAGTTCTAGGGTTATAAAAGTTTTATGATGTAATTCGTATTTCGTGTGTAAAACTCCGTACAACACTACATGTGGTTTGTTTTATATAAGATTGCATATTTAATCCATACTCATAGTCGTTTTGTGCATCAATGATCGTTGTGTAGAGTCTGAATACATAACATGGTTATTGATTGAGTGCGTTCACTACTGAGCAGGGTTTATTGTTATAATTCTAAGTGAAGGGATTCCGAAGTATTATTAGAACTGTCTTATATGAATATTCATGAATTGAATTAAATTTGGGTTGATGAATAGGATGAAGAGTATAACTTTATAGTACCTAAAAAGGGAGATCAAATCGGGTTAGATTCTAGACGTAGAAGATAATTGATTATGATAGTACCTAGAAAGGGGGGTGAAGCATATCTCTTGCTCCGATGTTATTCACACGTGTCAAGCGCATATTTACTTGTGTGTATAGAGTGAACTTGCATGGTCTAGTGATGTGTCCACAAACCACAGGGCAGAGTCAGACACCATCACATGAAAATACGAATTGCTAGTGAAACTGGATGACCCAACGAACTACCTATTATTCTTATTGATCACAACTCACTTTTCTCTACTCTTGCTATTTCTTTTTGCTATTTCGATTAGAAGTTATTATCCATTAAACCTTTTCAACTACCAAACATAGTCTAAAATATACTAGAAGATAACAAAATTGATATTTATCCGTCCCTTGGGTTCGATATTGTAACTTGGTCATCTTCGCGACTACAATTGATATCCTTATACTTGAGGATTAATTTGTGTGTTGAGAAAACCCCTATCAGTGTGCCTCAAGTAAAAAGCCCATCAAAGGTCCGTGAGGAGCCCTTTATAAGTATAAAAAGGGATGTAGAGCACATGAAGAAGAGAGTTAGATTCCACATCCATCCTACACCACATCCAAACCCTAACTCCAACCTACGGAGCTGTGGAGACAGGTTCGTCTACTGAGCCAAGTGAGAACCAAGTGAAGATTCAAGACGGAGAGAGTCACGAAGACACCCGTATCTATGGTTTACTTTGCTACTTAATTTATCTTATAATTTCCAAGACTATGGGTAAGATCCTACCAACCACCATGATTGTTCCAAGATCAATCATGGGCTAGAACCGCTTCGGTAGTTCTAGGATTATGAAGGTTTTATGAGTTGATATATTTTCTATGTGTAAACTCCGTACAACACTACTTGTGGTTTATTTTATATAAGACTATGCTTTTTAAATTCATACTCACAGTTGTTTTGTGCATCATTAACTGTTATGTAGAGTCTGAATACATCTCTTGGTTATTTATTGAGTACGTTCACTGCTGAGCAGAATTACATGTTATAATTCTAAGTGAAGGGATTCCGAAGTTTTATTAGAACTACCTTATATAAATAATTGTTAATTGAATACTATTCGGGTTAATGAGTAGGATAAAGAGTATAACATCATAGTACCTATAAAGGGAGATCATATCGGGTTAGAGTACTAAGTGCACATGAAATAATTAATACTGATAGTACCTAGAAAGGGGGGTGAATTATATCTCTTGCTCCGAAGATATTCACACATGTCATACGCTTGTTTGCTTGTGTCTATAGAGTGAACTTGCATGGTTTAGTGATGCATCCATAAACCACAAGACAGAGTCGGACATCAACAAATGGAAAGGAAATTAATGTATAAAACTGGATGACCCGAAGAACTACCTAATTTCTAACTTGATCACTATTGTATTATCTCTACTACTTATTTTAAGTGTTATTTAATTATTAGTTACTTAGTTACTCAACTTTCACAACCATATTGCATTAATAGTCTTAATAAATTAGATTTTAATTAAATTAATAATAATCCGTCCCTTAGGTTCGATAATCACTTGGTTGCCTATCAAAACTACAATTGATATCCTTCATATTTGTGGATAATTTTGTGTGTTGAGAAAATGCTCATCAAGTTCTTGGCGCCATTGTCGGGGATGGCATTAATTATTAGTTTATTATTTCTAGTATAATTGAGACTATATTATTCTTGTATTTGTTTTCTAACGCTTATTTTTCTTAGGTGTATGCTCACTAGATCAAAGGTAGGAGAATTAGAACCTTATAATCCGAAGATTGGAGCATCGTCAAGGAAGAAAAAAGGAAAGAAGAAAAAGAACAAGATAGTAGAACCAACTGAAGCTCTTACTTTAGGAGTTGAAGTTGAAGAGCTAAATCCGCAAGCAACTGAAGCTGTAACCAAATTCAACTTGGATGCAGAAGTAGTCAACATGGCGACAAATCCCAATACACTTTCCATCCATGAATTTTTTAAGAAAAATGGAGGAGGCAATGCAGATTTGTTAGGAACAAGGGGGGCCGGGGCTGATTTTGATCTTCACTCTGCTCTTATCAGCATGATTGAAAGGAATCCATTCTCTGGGAGAACCTTCGAAGATCCTCAGCAATATCTGAATAAGTTCCTTGGGTATGCAAGTACACAAAAAGATACCAGAGCTCATGAAGATGCGAGGAAGATCATATTGTTTAAGTTCTCGCTGAATGAAAAAGCAAGAGATTGGTATGATAATCTTGATGCTGCTGAATGTGATACCTGGTAGAAATTAAAGGTGAAATTCTTGGAGCGATACATGCCACCCTGAAAGGTGTTCAAGATAAAACAAGAAATCAATCAATTTGCTATCCATGGTAATGAGAAGTTTCATGAGGCATAGGATAGATTCAAGGACATGTTTAGGAAGTGTCCGCAAAATGGGCTTTCTAAAGCTCAATACATCAATATTTTCTATAGCGGATTAGACTGTGAATCTCGAGTTTTACTCGATGCTTCATCGAATGAAGTGTTGCTTACAAAGTCATCCGTTGAGGCCGAAAAGCTCTTTGATGATATTTTGATGAATTCAAGAGATTGGTCAACTGATAGAGTGAGAGACACTCATATTCTTGGAAAGGTAGCGCAGGTTGAGCATACTATGGTTAAGTCAGGAAGAGATGATGAGATCGTCTCTAGTTTAACTAATATCAGTAAGCCACTGGAGTCTCAGCAAAAGCAGATCACAGACTTATCTCAGCGAGTACCAATTATGTAGGATATATGCAATAAAGGAGCTAGCCAAGAGGAGATAGAAGAGGTGAACTATGCCATGGGTCATAGTATTCAAGGAACAAGGTTCCAAAATCAAGAAAACCAAAATTATCAAGGGCAATATAATAATTGTGGTCCATCGGGTATTTATCAACAATCGAGGAGGCTGGAGTTTTCGTGAAGCAATCCAAATAATACGTTACAACCTCCTATTGGTGTTGATCCGGGTGCTAAGGTGGAAGATGGTAAACCTGGTTTTGAAGATACGATGAATGGGTATATGGCAAGGAATGATGTAAGAGTAGATCGACTTGAGGCTAAGTTAGAAAAGAAGATTGATGCCAATCATGAAGATTTGTCTAAATAAGTTAAAGACCTTACATTGTTGATGGGGGAGACGGTAGGAAACATGAACAAATTGACTCAAACTATTGAGAATGTGAAGTTTCCATCTCAAAGTATTGAAAACCCTAAGTTTTGTCATGCCATCACATTGAGGTCGGGAACACAGTATGAAGGTCCGATGAAGCCGGTGAGCAAAAATGAAGGGTCAGAGGTCTTGTTTGACCAAACCTACTCAGTTTGACTAGACCTGATGGTCGAACTGAGGTCGAACAAGCTTCAGAAAAATAGAATTTTGATGATCTATTTTCTGTCCCGTCGTTCGACCAAAGCAATACTGTTCAACCAGACCATCTTGGTCAAACGCTGGTCGAACAAAAATTGGGGAGATGAAATTGCGATCAGAGCCGCCGTTTGACCAAAGCACTACCATTCGACTAGACCATTTTGTCAAACGCTGGTTGAACAACAATTGGGGAAGTTGAACTCGCGATCAGAGACATTATTCGACCAGCCACAATCTATTCGACCAGACCAATATGGTCGAGCAGCTCCCATTTTGGTACTGAATGCTACTCCTATTGTTCAGAACACTCCAGAGTCATCCCAAGAGCAGAATACCAAGTTTACAGTGGAAAAGAAATGTGAAAGAGCGAAAAGATTGAGAGTCGAGAAGGATAAGATGGAGAAGGTTGAACTTGACGACTGAGAATTCCAAAGACAAAGATACCTCCTCCGTTTCCTTTTCGGATAGTCAAGAAGGGATTGGAAGAAAAGTTCAAGAGATTTTAGGATATTATGAATAAGATAAGCTTGAACATTCATTTCTCCAAAGCAATCATGGAGATGTCGTACTATGCCCGTCACGTAAAGCTTTATGTGATCTTGGAGCAAGCATCAAATTGATGCCCTTATCTATATTTAAGAAGTTAAGTTTGGGGGAGCTAGCTCCTACAATGGTTGCTTTGCAATTGGTGGACAGATCTATGACCTTTCCGAAGGGTGTGATAGAGGATGTACTTGTCAAAGTGGACAGGCTCATATTTCCTGTGGATTTTCTAGTGCTTGAGATGGAAGATGACAAGGATAAAACGTTTCCCTTATCTTAGGGAGACCATTCCTTGCTACTGTTGGAGCGATGATTGATGTCCAAAAGGGTGAGCTTAGGTTACTGATGGATAAAGAAGAGGTCTTGTTTAACCTTGACAAAGCGATGAAGATGCCAATGGAGACGCAGTGTCACAGCATTGATGTAGTGGAGGAGATTGTGAAGGAAGACATGTCCTTGATCCTTTCAAAGGATCCTTTGGAGACATGCTTGATGGAGTCTCTTACTTTTCCCACCACAGAGCTAGATGAGCTCTCCAATGAGGTATGTATTGATTTTCATGAAAACCTACTTGCTTTGGGTGATGACAGGTATGAATCAAAGAGGACCAAATTTGAGGAGGTAAAGTGGATTAGAAAATACTTGCCCTTGGATAGAGAAAGCACTCTAAAAGAAGAAAAGAAGGAGGAGTTGAAACCACTACTGGAGTACTTGAAGTACGCCTATCTAGGTGACAATGATCAAAATTCGGTAATTGTATCTTCTTTCCTTGATGATGATCAACTTGAGGAGTTGTTAGATGTACTTAGAAAGTATAAGTCTGATATTGGTTGGTCTCTTGATGATTTGAAGGGTATTAGTCCATCATATTGAATGCATAGAATTAGATTGTTAGATAAGGCTAAGAGTAGCATTCTGAATCAGCGGAGGATGAATCCCGCTATTCAAGAAGTGATTAGGAAGCAAATCCTAATGTGGTTAGATGCAGGAATTATTTATCCTATTAGTGATAGTCCCAATGTGAGTCCATTGCATGTTGTAGCTAAAAAGGGGGGCATGACTACAGTGAAAGCCGATGATGGTGAGACTTTGGCCACTAGAATTCCTACGGGATGCCGTGTATGTACGGATTATAGGAAATTGAATGAAAATACATGCAAAGATTGTTTAATGCACCTGCTACATTTCACCGCGACATGATGACCATATTTGATGGGTCGATAGAAAAGATCATGGAGGTATTTATGGATGATTTTTCTGTGTTTGGTTCCTCCTTTGATATTTGTTTGTCAAACCTAGCTACTGTTTTGAAGAGATGTCTAGAAACTAATCTTGTCTTGAATTAGGAGAAGTGCCACTTCATGGTGAGAGATGGGATTATTCTAGGGCATCATGTTTCGGCCAAGGGATTGCAGGAGGATCGTGCAAA
This sequence comes from Pogostemon cablin, assembly GCA_023678885.1. Lineage (NCBI taxonomy): Eukaryota > Viridiplantae > Streptophyta > Magnoliopsida > Lamiales > Lamiaceae > Pogostemon > Pogostemon cablin. The sequence continues at coordinate 21,724,352 of CM042981.1, forward strand.
AGTGGTGGCCATTGAGATGCTTCCACCACCTACAATGAAAAAGGAGTGCGGTCCTTCTTTGGACACGCTAATTTTTATTGAAGATTAATAAAAGACTTCTCGAAATACTCTAAGCCCTTATCTTATTTACTCGAAATGGATGTTCCTTTTATTTTTGATGAAGAATGTCTAACAACTTTTCAGGTTTTGAAAGAGGTGCTTATAACTGCACCTATCTTGATCACACCGGATTGGACTCAGCTGTTTGTACTTATATATGATGCAAGCAACTTAGCACTTGGAGTGGTGCTTGGGCAGATGAGGGAGAAGAAGTTTTGCACCATTTACTATGCGAGTAAAACTTTTGATGTAGCAAAAAAGAACTACACTATTACTGAAAAGGAGTTTCTAGCTGTGGTGTATGCATTCAACATGTTTCGACAGTATTTGATTGGCATGATCATTCTGCAATCCAATACTTGATTGAGAAGAAGTAAGCAAAGCCAAGGACTATTAGATGGATTCTTCTTCTACAAGAGTTTGATATGGAGATCCAGGATAAGAAATAAACAGAGAATATTTTGGCGGATCACCTATCAATGCTGGAGACAAAGGAGCATTGTGATGATTCTTTCGATTATATAGAAGAGATGTTTCCTGATGAGAAGATAATGACAGTGTTTGCTGAAGGGGCGGAAAAAGCGTGTGTGGTAGCTGCTTAAGGAATGGATCCATGGTATGCCGACTATGTCAATTACATTTTCGTGGGTGAAATTCTGAAAGATCTCAATATGTATCAACTTGCCAAGTTTAAGAGAGATGTTGAGACATTTATATAGAACGATCCATTTTTCTTCAAGATTTATACAGATTCCATAGTTCGTAGGTGTGTGCCTGAGATGGAGATGGAGAGTGTTCTTGAATTTTGCCATGGACATCCTAACGGGGGGCACTTTGGAGCTTAAAAGATGGCGGCTAAGGTATACTACATTTTGCTCTTTATTTTCCTACTTTGTTTAAAGACTGTGAGTCCTATGTGGCGACATGAAATAGCTGTCAAAGGATGGGGAACATAAGTAGAAGAGATGAGATGCTTCAGCCGATCATTTTTGTTGAGATCTTCGATGTATGGGGGATCGATTTTATGGGACCTTTTCCCCATCTAATGGATTTCTCTACATCCTACTAGCAGTGGATTATGTTTCTAAGTGGGTGGAAGCCATTCCTACTCGTGTGAATGATTCAAGGACTGTTTTGTCCTTCTTGAAGAAAATATCTTTGCCCGCTATGAAGTTCCTAGAGCATTAGTGAGTGATGGAGGGTCACACTTCGTCAATAAGCTGCATGAAAAAGTTCTCAAGGATTATGGTGTTAAGCATGGGGTTACTACACCTTATCACCCTTAAGCGAATGGGCAAGCGGAGGTCTCCAATCGACAAGTGAAGCAAATTCTGGAGAAGGTAGTCGGAACCAATCGGAAGGATTAGGCTATGAAGCTCGAGATGTGTTGTGGGGGTTTTGAACTTCTTACAAGACGGTGCTTGACATGTCACCGTATCAAATAGTCTATGGGAACCCATGCCACTTACCCGTAGAAATTCAGCATATAGCATTTTGGGCATTGAGAAGCTTGAACTTGTCTCTTAAGGATCAAAAAGAGTTGAGGATGACTCATATCAATCAATTGAATGAGTTCAGAAATCGAGCTTTCAAGAACTCGGAGATCTATAAGGAAAGAATGAAGAAATGGCATGATTCGAAGATCTTCTACAAAGAGTTCAAGCAAGGTGATGAGGTATTACTTTTTAACTCTCGTTTGAAGCTTTTTGCAGGAAAATTGAAATCGAAGTGACGTGACAATTCATTATCCATTGAGCTTGTTGAGGGGGGAGTTTAGAACTCATTGACAAAGATGGGGACATCATAGTGGCGAATGATCATCGATTGAAGCATTACAAGTCGCCGGATGATGCTTGCGTCGTCTTTGAGGATACCTTGAACTAAATAGGTACCGTCGTGACTCTCCAACATTAAACAAGAGCGCTTGTTGGGGGCTTTTCCTCATATTTTATTGCTTTATTTCACTAGTGTGCGTAAGAAATTTTTTATATTTGACGTGCTTACTATTCGAAAATTACATCTCTTTGCAAACTTAGTTTTGACTATAGTTTCTACTAAGTTTGAGGAGGTGTGATGTACTTACCTCATCGAAGCACTAAGGATATAATCTTTTCTTTATAACGTTTGTTAGGGGAGTTGATTTTTTGCGACATATTGAAACTTTAATTGGTTTTAATGTGTCAATTTTTTGTAATTTGCCTAATGTTTAGTGTTGTTTTGTGTTTCGTGTGTCGTATGCAGAGTTATACATGGTTTATCTAGTCTAAAAGTGGTTCTCTAGCTTAAGTTTGGCTCTCTTGATACTTGATGTTATCCTATAGTTTGAATGTTGCAGGGAAAGGCGAGAAAAGCACGAAGTTTCAAAAGTTCGGTAAGTTGATCAACCAAGATGCTATCGTTCGACCAAAAGTTTTGGTCGAATGCTGGTCGAACAAAATGAACAAAAACATACAAAAGGTCTATTCGACCAGAACGTGTTGTTCAAACATGCTCGTTAAGTCGAACGTTGGTCGAATAAAATATCCAAAAACTTACAGTGAGGCCGTTCGACCAGCACACTTTATTCGACTATATTTTTCAAGTCAAATGGTGGTCGAACAGAATAGGGGAGAACATGTAGTCGATTTTGTAAGTTGTTCAACCTCAAGCTGTTATTCGACCAGGAAATTTCAGTCGAACGGAGGTCGAACAAGGTCATATTTTAGTGCAAAGTTGAGTTGTTCGACCAAAAATCCTTGTTCGATCAAGTTGTTCGAGTCGAACAGGATTAAAAAATTGAATTTAAAGGTCAGTTTTCCTTTTTGTTCTATCATCTCCCGTCACCTTCTCTTGAGCACCCCATTTGAATTGTAAGTTCCTCTTTCCAAACTCTTCCCAACATATTAATCCACTCTTCCACCCACTTCCACATCTAAAATTTGGAGGATTCAAGTCCGAATTGGGGCTATTCTACTCAAATTTTTGGAAATTCACCACCGTACATTGCAGCACACCATGGCCAATAAAGGTATGTTTTAGAACTTCTATAATTGATGAGATTATGCTTAGGAATGTTGGGTAAGTTGATTGAAGCATGTATTTTGTGGATTGAATTGTTGAATTTTTGGTGCTCGTGTTTGAATTTCACTTGAATTGGCATGATTCAATTTATGTTGGATTGTTGAAATTTTGTGAAATTGATGTTGCATATCATATGGGCTTGAGGTTAATTTCGAATTGTATATAGGGGATCATTGATTGAAGTATTGATGGTGTGTGATTGAATGAGGAAGATGAGCATTCTTTTGGTTTTTGTTGAAGTATGGAAGAGTATGTTCATGTGAAGTATTTTTAATACTAGGATTCTAATTATTCTTGATTGAAAGTGTTGAATTAGAGTTGCTATGATGATTAGATGAGCACTTGAAATTGGGAGTGGATTAGAACATGAGTTTGAAGTCTTGAGTAGGATTCATGTTAGTCTTAGGATGTGTATACTTGCTTTATCTCTTTTTGTTATGTATTGAAGTATAACTTTTGTAGGAAAAGAGATTGTTCCATCTTCAAAGAGGAAGGAGACCAAGTCTCCTAGGAAGGGTGGTGGAGCCAAAACGATTAAATTGGATAAGAAAAAACCTTCGCATTATTGCATTAGGATCGCTAATTGGAAGGATAAAAAAGAGTTATGGGGAGTTATTGTGAGCAAGATCACGAGGACTCGCTATCAAGATCATGAAGCTATGGTTGCAATGAACATTATCAACGATATTCGTTGCATGTTCAATCGAGTAGGGATAACCAGGTTTATGGAGATGAAGAGAGAGACGTATTTCCATATAACTGCTGAGGTTCTATGTTCGTTGAGTATTGAGTGTGGAGATTGCTATCTTCTGTATACTATTCGAATGTAGATTGGTGGGCAAGAGCAGTTGATGCATGACCAAGAGTTTAATGAGTTGATCGTCTGTGAGAATGTGGCTGACGTGGAGCACGATGATTTCAGACCTGATGAGTTTTGGAGGTCTATCTCAGGGAGGCGAGAAAGACACAATTCGAATGCTTCCAAGGTTGCTTTTATCCACAAACTCGTGATTGCTTATATGGACCGGATTTTGAATAACACGTTGTTTTCTCGATCCAAGGGGAATTGTATTCCGAGGGGGTGAGCTGTATGTGCTATGGTGTATGCTTAATGGAGTCTGCTTTAATATAGCGGCTTACTTTTTCCAGCAGCTTCATAAGTTTACTACCCACAGATTTCAATGTGTGAACATCGGTGGGCTTATTACTTTTATAGTCGAGTATTATAGGGTTGATTTCAACAGGCATTGACCAATTCGAGGGGACCCAGACTTGATCCTATCGGTGTGTGTGAGGATGGGGTTGGTTCAGCAGATGGATGATGCTTGGATGTTCATCCGTGATAAGAACCTCTTTCATTCCAATTTCTGTTGTCTATTATTAATCTTACTATGATTCAGATCAACAGTAACTTGTTGATGGATACCATGGAGCATAGGGCGATCTCGAGGACTTATTTGGAGGAAGGTGATTGGAGACTTCTTGCCGATATGCACTTATATGGGATCCTCATAGATGAGAACATGATTATGGTAGGAGATCCAGCCGACTTCGTAGAGGGAGATCGGCCGCCACCACCAGCTTTCGTATATTCGGAGATGGTTTACCTCCGATGCAGTCACCTCAGCCATAGGAGCATGAGTTTTTCGACCCACTGCCACAACAACAGCAGAATTTTTGGTGAGCTCAGGATCAGTTCTATTGGGAGCAATTCCAATTAATGAATGAGCACTTTGCTACCCTCAATGCGAATCAGTAGGAGATGAATCGCCAACTTGCACTGACAAATGCTAACTATGCCGTGCTCGATGCAAGATACAACACGCTGCAGGGTAACTATGTGGAGATAGACAAGAGATTAGGGAAGATGCATGCCGATGTGCATGAGTTGGATAGGAAGCTTAGTAATCTTCATAGAGATTTGGATCAGCTGTGCTCGAAGATGAGTGACGGTGATGACGAGGAGGATGAGGATGCTCCGGAGGAGTAGATTGCATCAGGTTTTTTTATCATTTGTTTGTTTCATGTCATCTCCCTTCTCTTTTATCTTTACAGACTGGGTATTTGTGGTGTGAGTGGCATGTACGTATGATATTGATTGAGATTGATGGAGGATGGATACATTGATATGAATTTTTTAGTGTTGAGGATTATTCATGTTATGCATGTACACTTGTTTTGATGCATGTTGGTTTGTTTATGATGAGCATGTTCTATTTTTACTGGTAGTTCATGAAAACATTAATGTTAATTGCATGCATTGAAGAGTGGTTAGGATTCTATTACCCATGTGAGGATTTGAGCCTATTTTTCATGTTATAAGCATGGCAGTTTATTCTTGAGAGTCGTTTGTATACTCGTATTCTAGAACTTGGCTTGAAGTCTTGTTTGAAATTTATGATTGATAGATACTAGGAAATGATCTTAGGCCGTTATTGATAATTGAGCCACTTAGCCAAAAAGTTATCCTACCTTACTTTGTATATCGTTGGAAGCCCTATTGAGCCGTTAAAAGCTTTTCTTTGGCAAGCCTGTGATAAAAGCCTTTATTCCCTTTACTTTAGCTTAAAGTACCCTATTTACTAGTAGAGAGTTAAGGTGAATGATGTGCTAAGTGATAAAATCAAATGGGGAAAGAAAACTTTACCAAGTGAAGAGCCATAAGATGTGGTTAAATCTTGTTTAGGGGTAGTGTCTGAAACTGGTACCCCAACTACTTAGAAGGATAGTGCCCGAAATTGGTACCCTTGTACTTTGAAGAAAGAAGATATTGATTCCAAATAAAGGAAGGAGCCGATGAATCGCAAGGATCATGAGAATGATGATGGAGCAAGGAAATTAAGCTGTTTGATGAAAAGCAAAACTCCAAGGTAATTCTCTACTAGTGAATTAGTCATTTACCCAAATTCTCCTATCTTTACCAAAGAGCCAAAATTACAACCTAAAAGACAAGCCATTTGTGATTCTAGTATTGAAACGATTATAGATGGATTTTTGAGACCCTTGTCAAGCTTATGGTTATGCAAGTATATGAATTGAATTTGAGTGTATATACTAACCCGTAAAGTGTACATCTTTTTCACTTGAGAGAGAGAGAGCAAACACTTACCCGTTAGCTAGATGACTTAGCACTCACAGAAGTATTTTGATTAATTGATGTTTTTGCATGAAGTGTATGATGGATTTCATGTTTTGATTTGATATAATTGCATGTGTTAGAATAGGTTGTGCTTGTTATAAGGATCTTGTGAATTACACTCTCTTTCCTTTGTTTGGAATTCGTTGCCTCGGGATGAGCAACATGTAAGTTTGGGGTTTGATGAGAGTATAAATTCACGTGTTTTGGGCTCGAATTTGTGTGGAAATTGAGTATGATGTAGTCCATTATCAAGACAAATCGAGTTATTTGTTGAAAATTTATGAATCAGAGGCTACTGAGGTGTTTTGAGCATATTTATATAAGAAAACATGTCTTAAGGGCTCGGAATTAGAAGACACATTTTTTGAGGTATTTTTCGGAGGTTGTTCGACCTCAGAGACTTGTTCAACATAGAAATTTTGGTCGAACAAGGCAGCCAAGTCGAGCAAAATGCATAAAATTTTACAGAAGCATTGCACGACCAAGAGAAGTCATTCGACCAGAATCGTCTTGGTCGAATGGATGAAATTTGGTCAAACAAAATGTGTAAAAATTTACAGAGAGTTTGCTCCACCATCGTTCGACCAGGACACTTTAGTCGACCAATGGAGGTCTGGTCGAACGGAATTTCGCTAGTGCTATTTTTGGTAATTTCGGGCTTCTTTTACCAAATTTGACGTGTGCCTCAAGTAAAAAGCCCATCAAAGGTCCGTGAGGAACCCTTTACAAGTATAAAAAATGATGTAGAGCACATGAAGAATAGAGTTAGATTCCACATCCATCCTACAACACATCTAAACGCTAACTCCAACCCATGGAGGTATAGAGAGAGGTTCGTCTGTCGAACCAAGTGAGGACCAAGTGAAGATTCAAGACGGAGAGAGTCACGACGGCGCCCTTATCTAGGATTTACTTCGCTACTTAATTTATCTTGTAATTTTCAAGTCTATGGGTAAGATCCTACCAATCACCATGATTGTTCCTAGATCAATCATGGGCTAGAACCGTTTCGGTAGTTCTAGGGTTATGAAGGTTTTATGAGTTAATTTATTTCCTGTGTAAACTTCGTACAACACTACTTGTGGTTTATTTTATATAAGACTATGCTTTTAAAATTCATACTCACAGTCGTTTTGTGCATCATTAACTGTTATGTAGAGTATGAATACATCTCTGGTTATTGATTGAGTGCGTTCACTGCTGAGCATGATTACATATTATAATTCTAAGTGAAGGGATTCTGAAGTCTTATTAGAACTATCTTATATAAATACTTGTTAATTGAATATTATTCAGGTTAATAAGTAGGATAAAGAGTATAACTTCATAGTACCTATAAAGGGAGATCATATTAGGTTAGAGAACTAAGTGCACATGAAATAATTGATACTGATAGTAACTAGAAAGGGGGTGAATTATATCTATTACTCCAAGGATATTCACACGTGTCATACGCTTGTTTGCTTATATCTATAGAGTGTGTTGGCTATTGGATCATTTGGTTCAGCGTGATCCATTAGGAATTCAAGTAAACAATAACAGTGGAAGCAATAATAAAGTTTACCTTTCATCAGAGTTGATGTAGAGGATGAATAGTTGTAGAGAACTACCTCTTGATCTTCTGTTGTATGACCCAAGTCCAATCCTGATGTTGTGTGGGCAACAATATTCAGGATTTCTCAATCTGCTTCTCTCCCTTCTTTACGTCAAAAGAGGCGTAGGCTTAGGGTTCCAGGAAGCTGAGATGACATATTTATTGGGCTACAGCAGGGACCAGGAGGAGAAATTGGGTTGAGCCTCCATTAGGCTTAAGTATCCAAGCTTAGCCCAAAGCTTATACTTAAGTCCAATAATAATAATATAGTCCACTAAAATATTATTACTGCACTGCCTTTCCAATTCCAAAATTACGTTTTGGGCTCCTTCTTATTATGAGCCCGACAGTCTCCCCATGTTTAAGATATACAATGTCCATTAATTAATTAAGTTACTGACAACTCCATTAATTAATATCTTATCCGAGAGTAGTACCACTCAACCTTATTATCATGCCAGAATTAATTCACGTGCAAGAAGTACCACTCAACCTTATTATCATGCCGGAATTAATTCACGTGCAAGATTTACAAGATAAACCTTATGAGCTCCTCAAGGGGAAATCATCAACCTATGTCGAACATGGATTCCTTATACAATCAACATCACACCATAGAGACAACACTACTTCCCAACTCACCGAGTTTGTTGATTTAATACATGTAAATCTTATCCATTGATGAATAAAAAAAATACAAACTGCCCTACGTGTCGAGGTTATTGTTTAGGGATTAAGAGCACAAACATCCATAATAACTGAGATCAAGTTCTCCTATATGGACAGTGCAAGTCGAATGATCTCATGCGGTCCTGCTAAATACACGCTAAGTGAACTAATGTGATTCTATAGTCAAGACAAACTAATACCAAACCACACTACAACCATACCGATAGATAGTCCCCGTCTATCTCAGTTGTGAACATCTATTTATACTTTATAAGAAAACTGATAATATGATCTTCCGCGTGTTGTCACACAATATATTATCTACGGTATAAAGTAAATGTATTTTTGCACAAATATATAAATAAACAATTTATAATATGCAAAACATTTGATCAAATGATTCTCATTTCAAATAAAATTGTTAAAACATTGTTCAATACAAAAGCTAGGCTTTAAGTATACAATCTAAGAATCTCCCACTTATACTAAAAAACTACGTTGTCATATCTGCTGACACGCATCTAATCCCCATTCCTTCTATATGGCCATCAAACGCTTTCGCTGGAAGGCTCTTAGTAAAAGGATCAGCCAGATTATCCTCCGATGCAATCTTAGCAACAATGACCTCTCCTATTTTAACGATGTCTCGTATCAGGTGGTACTTGTGCTCAATGTGTTTGCTCGCCTTATGGGCTCGTGGTTCCTTCGAGTTTGCTACTGCACCACTATTATCACAATAAATTGTGATCACTTTGGGCAAACCAGGAATCACATCCAAGTCCATTAAGAAGTTCCTAAGCCATACTGCATCTTTAGCTGCCTCAGATGCTGCTACATATTCAACTTCCATGGTGGAGTCCGCAACGCATTTCTGCTTTACACTCCTCCATATTATGGCTCCTCCTCCAAGAGTATACACATAACCCGAGGTGGATTTACTAGCATCCCTATCTGACTGGAAATCTGAATCAATATAACCCAAAGGTAGCAAAGTATCTGCCCGGTAAACTAGCATATAATCCCTAGTCCTTCGCAGGTACTTCAAAATATGCTTTACCGCAGTCCAATGCCCTTGTCCTGGATTACTTTGGTACCTACAGACCAAGCACATGGCATAACAAATATCCGGTCTCGAACATAGCATAGCATACCTGATTAGCCATAGTTTAGTGGTATGACCAACTAAAATTATCGAACCTCAGGGAGGACGGCACTAGAGCTCAAGCGATCTCATGTTCATTGTAATTTTATGGAGACGGATATAAATGGAGGGGTGATCAAACAAGAAATTAAATCAATCAATGCAAACAAGATTAAATGATTAAATGAGTGGTTTTCCAAATTAAGCATGGGTGAGATTAACAACAATCAAGGAGTGGTAATTCATATATTCATGCATTCAAACTCATATGGTTTAAGGCTTGACTAAGAGCTAACACTAATGTCACCTAAGCTTCCTCTCGGAATGGGTAGGATATGATCTTATAAAGGTTCCATGGTTAGTTCTCAATTAAATCATTCCAACTAGGTACTAGATTCAATTAAGAGTCCCTTCACATAATCTATTGAATTCTCAATCTAATAAATGATATGTTCTATCAAAGGGCTCTAAACTATCAAGGACTTCTCAATCTCTTCATAATCTATAATGCACATGAAGTATTTGATGAAATGATTCACTTAACTATCCTAAATATGCAATTGACTTCTCTATCTAATCACATGCTTAAAATAATTAAACACACAAAATATCATCAACCTCAAGATATTAAACATCTATAATAGAAAATCAATTACCAAATCCACACATGAATTTAAGTACATGAATATCACAAATTATTCAACTCCTATCATGTTGCTAATCTCACAAAGGAGATTAGCCTACAATCATTACAAGATTCATAACATAGACATTAGGAATCTTACAAATCATTGTAAACTAAAAGGTTTAACACTAAATCAAGATGAAAACTCCCTTGGATTGAATCCAAATGAATCTCCTTCCTTCCTTGAGTGAAATCCTTCTCTTCTTTGCTTCCTCACTTGATTTGAAGATGAAATGATGGTGGATTTATGAAAGGATGATGATAGATGATGAATGGTTGAAGAAAAGGTGTAAAATGAAGAAAATGGTGTGTGAGGTGTGTGTGCAGGGCTGGAATTCGGATCTCCCTGTAAAATGTTGAATAAAGGAGTATTTATACCCCTTGGGAAGCTTCTAGAAGGATTCTGATTTTTGACAGAATTTACACCTACACGGCTTGTGCTCTGTACACGGCCACAGGGGTGGCCGTGTTGTGTAATCTGGTGTCCGCGCACGGCTTTCGTTACAGGCCCGTGTTTGGTACACGGCCCGTGTTTCTGCACTGGACACGGGTCGTGTTTCCGGGCTCGGCTGGCTGTGTTGTGCTGTCTGCTTCACTGTTTTGGCTCGTTCTTCCTCGTTTCAACTCCGAATTGAGATCCGCTTTTTCCTATGCCTTCCTTATCATATCTAGCATCAAATAAAATCACAAAACACAACCAAATAGAACACAAATACGGATAAAAATATACAAAAACTCACATAAAAAGATACTAAAATTTAGGTAAAAATATCACTCATCAATACCTGAGGCTTCCTACTGCCGAAACATAAGGGACCAGCTTCATTACCTCTATTTCCTATTGTGTCTTTGGACACATATCCTTAGATAGAGGTATTCCATGTTTGAAAGGTAGAAAACCTTTCTTGAAATCTTGCATGCTAAAACGAGTCAGGATTGTATCAATATATGAAGCTTGGGATAAGCACAACATTCTTTTCTTGTGATCCCTTATTAAATTGATTCCAAGAATGTGTCTGGCCTCTCCTAAGTCCTTCATTTCAAACTGCTTGGACAACCATACCCTTACGCCCGACAATACTTTTACATTGTTTCCAATGAGCAGAATATCATCCACGTAGAGTATAAGAAAAACCACTACATTTCCATCACACTTCTTGTACACACATGATTAATCCGGACATTGAATAAATCCGTATGACTGGATTACTTCATCAAAATGGATGTTCCATGATCTTGAATCTTGTTTCAATCCATAAATGGACCTTTTAAGTTTGCACACAAGATGTTCTTCCCCCTTGCAATGAATCCTTCTGGTTGCTTCATATAGCTGTTTTCCTCAAGACTTCCATTCAGGAAAGCTGTCTTGACATCCATTTGCAATACCTCATAATTCATATGAGCAGCAATAGACAAAAGAATACGGATTGACTTAAGCATGGCCACAGGTGAGAAGGTCTCCTCATAATCGATTCCTTCTTTCTGATTATATCCTTTAGTCACAAGCCTTGCTTTAAAGGTTTCCATCTTACCGCCAAATTCTCTTTTTCTTTTATAGATCCACATGCATCCAATAGGTTTTACACCATCGGGTGGCTCTACATGCTCCCAGACTTGATTAGAATACATGGATTCTATTTCAGATTTCATTGCGTTTTGCCATAATTGAGCATCTTTATCTTGCAGTGCCTCGTTGTAATTCCATGGGTCAATTTCATGTTCACCAGAGACCAAGTCAGAAGACTCTCCCAATCATATGAATATATCCGGTTGTTTAACAACCCTCCCACTACGACGAGACTCTGCAGGCAATTATGTATCAGGTGTGACACGCGGTGCAGTGTCCTGTGGTATATCCTCTTGTACATTTGGTATTATGTTTGGTGTTTTTCCTCTTACTTCTTCTAGAACAATTTTACTCTTGGGTTTGTGGTTCATTACATAATCCTCTTCCAAAAATCTGGCGTTAGTGCTAACGATCACCTTTTGGTCCTTAGGACTATAAAATAGACCACCCCTCGTTCTTTTAGGATACCCTACAAATAGACAAATATCCGTACGTGATTCTAACTTATCAGCATCCACCTTCAATACATGTGCCGGAGCACCCCAAATCCAAAAGTGTTTGAGACTAGGCTTTCGCTTTGTCCACAATTCAGGTGGCTACTGATTTAGAAGGTACTAAATTTAGGATATAAGCCGCTGTATCCAAGGCATATCCCCAAAACGAGCTTGGTAATTCTGGATAACTCATTATTGATCTTACCATTTCCATAAGAGTCATATTCCTTCTTTCTGCTACACCATTCTGCTGGGGTGTGCCCGGTGCAGACAATTAGAATTCAATCCCTTGCTCCGATAAATAATTCCTAAACTCTCCCAAGAGGTATTCGCCACCACGATCAGATCGTAGTGTCTTGATATATTTTCCAAGTTATTTTTCCACATCAGCCTTGTACTCTTTGAATTTATCAAAGCACTCAGACTTGCGGCGCATCAAAAAAATATATCCGTATTTAGAATAATCATCATTAAAAGTGACAAAGTATTCATAACCACCTCTTGCTTGGACAGATATAAGACCACATAAATCAGAATGAACCAATTCTAACAGATCTTTAGCTCTATACCCCTTTGCCTTGAAAGGTCTTTTGGTCATTTTTCCTTCCAAGAAGAATTTGCAAGTTGGATAATATTCCACTGCTAATGAACTCAGAGGTCTATCAGCTATCAACCTTTGAATCCTACTCGAGTTAATATGACCTAGTCTTAGATGCTAAAGATATGTTTGGTTCATTTTAATATAACCCAAGTCCAATCCTAATGTTGTGTGAGCAACAATCTTCAAGATTTCTCAATCTGCTTCTCTCCCTTCTTTACGTCAAAAGAGGTGCAGGCTTAGGGTTTCAGGATGCTGAGATGACTTATTTATTGGGCTACAGTAGGGACCAGGAGGAGAAATTTGGTTGGGCCTCCATTGGGCTTAAGTATCCATGTTTAGCCCAAGCTTATACTTAAGTCCAAAATTACTGCACTGCCTTTCCAATCCCAAAATTACATTTTGGGCTCCATCTTATTATGAGCCCGACAGTCTCCCCCATGTTTAAGATATACAATGTCCATTAATTAATTAAGTTACTGACAACTCTATTAATTAATATCTCATCCGAGAGTAGTACCACTCAACCTTATTATCATGTCGGAATTAATCCACTTGCAAGATTTACATGATAAACCTTATGAGCACTTCAAGGGGACATCATCAACCTATGTCGGACATGGATTCCTTCTACAATCAACAACACACCATAGAGACAGCACTACTTCCTAACTCACCGAGTTTGTTAATTTAATGCATGTAAATCTCACCCATTGATGAATCAAAGAAATACATACTGCCCTACGTGTCGAGGTTATTGTATAGGGATTAAGAGCATGAACATCCATAATAACTGAGATCAAGTTCTCCTATATAGACAATACAAGTCAAACGATCTCAAGCGGTCCTGCTCAATACACGCTAAGTACACTAATGTGATTCTATAGTCAAGACAAACTAACACCAAACCATACTATAGCCATAAGATAGATAGTCCCCGTCTATCTCGATTGCGAGCATCTGTTTATACTTAATAGGAAAATTGATAATATGATCTTTCGCGTGCTGTCGCACAACTTATCTACATTATAATGTAAATGGACTTTTGTACAAATATTTAAATAAACAATTTATAATATGCAAAATGTTTCATCAAATGATTCTTATTTCAAATAAAATTGTTAAAACATTGTTCAATACAAAAGCTAGGCTTTAAGTATACAATCTAACAGAGTGAACTTGCATGGTTTAGTGATGCATCTATAAACCACAAGGCAGAGTCGTACATCAACACATGAAAAGAAAATTAATGAGTAAAATTAGATGACCCGAAGAACTACGTAATTTCTCACTTGATCACAGTCGTATTATCTCTACTGCTTGTTATTTTAATTGTTATTTAATTATTAGTTACTTAGTTACTCAACTTTCACAATCATATTGCCTTAATAGTCATAATAAATTAGATCTTAATTAAATTAATAATAATTCATCCCTTGTGTTCGATAATCACTTGGTTGACTATCAAAACTACAATTGATATCCTTCATACTTCGGTATTAATTTTTTGTATTGAGAAAACGCTCATCAGGCACAAGTAATCCTGCTTGTGTTGCAAGGCAGTGGCTTAACGGGTAGAGTGCCGAACAAGAAATCTGGAGGAAAATTCATGAAGACCGACTTTTGATTTTCAGATTAGGTTTCGGGATGCTGCCCTGAGCCCCGCAACCTGACCAAGTCGATCCCCGTCTATGTTTCCCTCAATCGTGCTTCATGGAGAACTATCGAATTTGTAGATATATAACTGTTATAAATGATTTATTATTTGATTATTGTTATATATATGTGGATGCATGTTCTTTTTGATTTACTGTCTTATTTTCCATAATAGGAGCATTCTAGGTTGCGTATTATATTTGGAATATTATATGCATATAAAAAAAACCTTCTTGTTAAATAAATATGTGGGATATGGATTGGTTAATAAATTCCACGGCCTCCATTATTGATTTTTTAAGTGATGCAAGTAAGCTTATAAGTCGGCTATACTGCCTTCCTCCCCAATGGATGAGTTTTATTTGTAGATCACTGGAATATATTTCTCTAAATAATTATTGTTTGTAATGTGATGCACATAAACTTATGAGTTAGTTATAGTGCCTTCCTCCCTAATGGATGAGTTTATTTGCGGGTCACTGGTACAAACTTATAATTGATGATTATAGGAAGTTACATAAACGCTTGTAGACTTCTCCAACTGTAAGGCTCACAAGTTTGGGCAACGTACTTAGTATCAAATAATGGTATACACTTAGGTGCAATTAATATGTATCCTCCCCAATAGAGTCACTGTTATTAAATTGCATGGCTAAAGTACAATCGGCTATTAATTATGGTGTCATAAGGTTAAATTGACTTTTGAAATTAATGTGTAAAACCTTCTCTTGCGAATGTTAGGGTTTGTATACATCCACAGTAACGTGGCATGCAAATTCACAGTGCTTGAGATGTCGGTGAATTTATTTTATATTTTTTTGAGAAAATTAATATAAAAATTTAAATTCGAAGTGTTTGATTGTTGTACTTAATTACTTGATTCTCTGAATTGTTAAATGGTTTTATCTCGCTTATTGTTTACTAAAAGAAATCATACTTGTCCAAAATAAATAATTAGAATAGAATCTTGGTTTTAATTCTTACTACTTAGGAAAATAAAAATGCGTTTTCACCAAGGATATCTTCTAGTGCCTATTAAAATCTCTAGTGAAAAGGTGAGAGGTTCATAAAAATGTGATGGTCTCATGCAACTCTTCAGATACTTAAGAAAGGTAGAAGGGAAAGAGTCCATGGTTAACTTGATGAATGTATTGGAAACACTTGGAGTAAAAATTGAAGGGGAAAGCTAGGTCAATTTATTCTCCACGATTTGCCTAGTTGTTTTGAGTAAGTTTCACCTGAATTACAAGAGGTTGTGTATGGTGGGAAACTTCTGACAAAGCGTGTGGCGAAGGAAATCCATTTTCATCGAGAAGTGAACAAGGTTAGTTATTATTCACTAGTTGTTAAAGAATGATTAGTGATGGCGTCTACTGCCACGTTGTGTGTAGATACCGGAATCACTAAATGTTTATAAATAAGTGATTATGAGATTACTATGTACATGGGTAATGCTACAAGAGTAGTGGTTGTTGGAGTGGGAGTTGTTTATTTATCTTATGATAGGAATAAATGTTTGATTTTGAGAAATTATCTTTATATACGTTTTCATAGAAAGAATTTCATTTTGATTTCTATTTATTTACGGATGGATACTCTATTACATTTAAATGACATGGTCATAGTAATGAGGGATGGAGTTATAATCTGTTTTGGTACGTTGTTGACAATTTTACACTCTTGAATCATGTTCATCCCACGGATGCAACAAATAGTAATTAATAGGGCATCTTTCTAAACAAAGTAAGAGAAAGGAACATTTGGAGATGAACTAAACATACCTTTGGCATCTAAGACGAAATCATTTTTACTTAAATACAATTTAAAAGTGAGTCTTACTTGCAAGTGAATATGATTAATTGACTTTTCAAGGCAAAGGGGTATAGATCCATGTAAAGATTTGTTGGAAATGATTCATTCTGATTTATGCGTCCTAACACTGTCCAAATGAGAGGTGGTTATAAATATTCATCACTTTGTTTGACGATTATTATAGAAAGAAGATATATTTATTTGATGCACTGCAAGTCTGAGTACTAAGATTAAATCAAGGAGTGCATGGCTGATGCGGTGAAACATCATGAAAAATATATCAAGTCATTACGATTTAATCGTGGTGGCGAGTACCTCTTATGATAATTTAGGAACTATTAATCAGAGGATGGGATTAGCATCACCGGGCAAACCCCATCTGAATGGTGTGGCGGAAAGAAGGAATAGAACTCTTATGGAAATGGTTAGATAAATGATGAATTATTTGCAATTACTAAATTCATTTTATGGGTATGCCTAGAAACAACATGTCGTGTTGATGTTTATGTGATAACCTAGAGAAATGAAGGATGATTTATTTAAATAGTCTAAAAGATCCTGAGAGTGATTGTTAACACAAATTAGATTTTTTTGGAAAGGACTTTGTAATAAATAAAAAACCCATGAATAAAATATTCTAAAAGGTGTGAGAAGGGAAACACAAATTTTAGTACCAAGACTACAAGAGAATATACCACAATTAAACTGCATCGCGTGTCACATCTGATACACAATTGCATGTAGTGCCTTGTCGTAATGTGAGGGTTGTTTTACAACATGGTAGATTTTTGTTTTGGGAAAGTCGTGAGACTTGGTCCCTAGTAAACATGAAATACTCCCATGGTATAACGACGAAGCACTACAAGATGAAAATGCGATATCTTATTAAGTTGCAATGATTTCTGAAATAGAATATATGGATTATAATCAACTCTGTGAGCTTGTAGAATCATCAAATAGTGTAAAAGCCATTGGATGTGTGGCTCTAAAAAAATTAAAAGAGAATCACATGGTAAGGTGGAAGCCTTTGAAGAAAAGCTTGTTGCAAAAACATATACTCAGAAAAATATGTTCGATGAGGAAATCTTTTTGATGGTAGCTATGCCTAAGTCGATCCAGATTCTTTTATGTGTTTCTGCTCATATTAATTATGAGGTATAGTAAATAGTTGTCAAGACAGCTTTCCTAAATGGAAGTCTTGAGGAAAACTTCTATGTGAAGTAACCAGAGTGATTCATTGCAAAGGGCTAAGAGCATTTTGAGTGAAAGCTTAAAAGTGTCCATCGATGGACTAAAGCAAGTTTCAAGATAATGTAGAATCCATTTTGATAAGGAAATCCAGTTAATATGGAATTAATCAATGCTAGGATTGGTCTTGAATGTTGAAAAGAATGACGAAAACATGGTGGTATTACTTGTATGTACGTAGATGGTATCTTGCTCATTTGAGATAATGAAATAGTATTGTCGAGCGTAAGGGTGTGGTAAATAAAGCAGTATGAAATGAAGGACTTAAGATCACAAGAAAGGATGTTAGGCTTATCTCAAGCTTCAAATAAATGATACTATACTTACTTGTTTTAGCATGTGACTTTATCTAAGGTTTTGTGTTTTAAGACAAAAAATAAGATAAAATATATAAAGGCGGTTCCCTATACTTCTGCAATAAGGAAGCTTAACCTAGGGAATGCTATATATGTATGAGATTGCATAATTTTGCCAATGGCATAGACAGTGAGTATCAAGATAACCCAGAACAAGAATTTTGAACTGCAGTAAGACGTATTTGAGGTGCCTGAGAAGGATTGGAAATTATATTTAGGTTTACCAGACAGATTCATTACTTCTTGACAGTTACTTAGATTCGGATTTTCAAATCATAGGGATGATGAGCGTTTTCTCAACACACAAAATTATCCCCAAGTATAAAGGATATCAATTGTAGTTTCGATAGGCAATCAAGTGATTATCGAACCCAAGGGACGGATAATTATCAATTTAATTATATTCTAATTAACTAAGATTATGTTGGCAAACTGGATTTGGTTTGGTTACGAAACTAAATAACATATAATTAAAGTAGCAAAGTAAATAAGCAAGCAATAGTGAAAATTCGGTTGTGACAAAGTAAGTAATTAAGTAGTTCTTCAGGTCATCCAGTTTTACTTATTAATTCCTTTCCATCTGTTGATGTCCGGCTCTGCCTTGTGGTTTATGGATGCATCACTAAACCATGCAAGTTTACTCTTTAGACACAACCAAACAAGCGTATGACGCGTGTGAATATCCTTGGAGCAAGAGATATACTTCACCTCCCTTTCTAGGTACTATCATAATCAATTATTTCTCATGCACTTAGTACTCTAACCCGATTTGATCTCCCTTTTTAGGTACTATTAAGTTATACTCTTTATCATATTTACTAACCCGAATAAGATTCAATTAACAAGTATCTATAGTTCTAATAAGACTTCGGACCTTCACTTAGAATTGTAACATGTAATCCTGCTCAACGGTGAACGCACCCAGTCAATAAACAAGAGATATATTCAGACTCTATATAATAGTTAATGATGCACAAAACAACCTTGAGTATGAATTGAAAAAGCACAATCTTATAAAAAATAAACCACAAGTAATGTTGTACGGAGTTTACACATGAAAATTCAATTAACTCATAAAACTTTTATAACCCTAGAACTACCGGAGTGGTTCTAGCCCATGATTGATCTAGGAACAATCATGGTTGATTGGTATGATCTTACTTGACGCGTCAGACGAATCTCTCTTGCGACTCCCTTGGATAATTGTAGGGTTTCTGTGGTAGATAGATGATGAATGATGTGTGTTCTCTTTTTCTCCTGCGAAAGCTCTTCTTTTATACTCATGGGACCTCCTTATGGGCTTAGGATGGGCCTTTGCTTGAAGCACACGTCAAATTTGGTAAAAGTATTTCGGAATTACCATAAATAGCAACAGCGAACATCTGCTCGACCATGCCTCCAAAGTCGAGCAAGGCCTCAAACTCGAGCAACTGGTCGAGCA
Source organism: Pogostemon cablin (assembly GCA_023678885.1). Taxonomy (NCBI): domain Eukaryota; kingdom Viridiplantae; phylum Streptophyta; class Magnoliopsida; order Lamiales; family Lamiaceae; genus Pogostemon; species Pogostemon cablin. Next base: position 21,743,911 of record CM042981.1, read on the forward strand.
AGCTCACTGGATGATTTCGCACATTCTACCCGACCAGTCTTCTCTGCTCGACCAAACCAATGTTGGTCGAGCAACACCTTCAAGTCAAACAAACTCTCTATATGATTTTCACATTCTGCTAGACCTCTGCTCATCTGCTCGACCAAGATGATTATGATCGAGCAGCACTTCCAGGTCGAGCTAGCTCTCTGGACAAATCTGCACAATCTGCTCGACTTGTCCTCCTTGTTCGACCAAAGTGATGCTGGTCAAACAAGTTCTTGGAATCGAACGACACTCGAAACTTGTCTCAAAAATTGTGTCTTCCAATTCCAAGCCTTCTATACCTATTTTCCTATACAAATATGCTCAAAACAACCTTACCAACCTCCAATTCATGGCTTCTCTGTAAACAACCTGATTCATCTCATTAATAGACCAAATCATACCCTCTTTACACACAAATTGGAGTCTATAATACGTGAATTTGTACTCTCATCAAACTCCCAAACTTACATGTTGCTCGTCCTGAGGCAACGACAATCAAAACAAAACAGAGAGTGTAATCACGAGATCAAGCATAACCAATCCTAACACATACAATTATATTAACTCAAAACATGCAACCATCATACCTTTCATTCGCAAACATCAATCAATCACAATACTTCTACGAGTGCTAAGTCATCTAGCTCATGGGTAAATATTTATTCTCTCCCTCTCTAGTGTCAAAGATGTACACTTATCGGGTTAATATATACGCTCAAATTCAATTCATATACTCGCGTAACCATAAGTTTGACAAAGGTCTCAAAAATCCATCCATAATCGACTCAACTCTAGGATCACAAAGAACTTGATTCAAGGTTGTAATGTTGGCTCTTTTGTAAAGGTGGAAGAATATAGATAAGTGACTAACTCTACTAGTAAAGAATTACCTTGGTATATTGCTTTTCAATTGCTTCCTTCTTCACTTCTTCGTCCTCTTAACGATCACGTTCATACGTCATTCCTCCATCTTTACTTGGATCAACCTCTTTTTTGCAGTAAAATACCGATTCCGGTGTTCTTCAAGTATAAGAGTACCAATTTCAGGCACTACCCTTTCTTGTATTTGGGATACCGGTTTCAGGCACTATCCCTCGCAAGATTTAAACTCTTGTATCTTGAATCTAATTTCACCAAATCTCTCCTTCTATCCCTCTTCAAAACTTCATAGAGCATTCATCTACCTCCACTCTTTACTAATAAAAAGTGTTCAAGGCTTAAAAGGTAAATGGCTCTTTATCAAGGCTTGCCAAAGAAATAGCTTGAAGGCTCAAAAAGGGCTTCCAATGATAATCATATAATAAGGTAGGATTAATTTGGCTAAGCAACTTAACTAATAATAATGACCTAAGATCATTTCCTAGAAACTATCAATTATAGATTTCACACAAGACTCCATGTCAAGTTCTAGAATACGAGTATACAAATGACTCTCAAGAATAAACGATCACGTGTATAGCACGGTCAACAAGGCTCAAATCCTCACATGGTTAATAGAATCCTAAGCACTCTTCAAAGCATCCAATTAATATCAATTTCCTATGAACTACAATTAAGAATAGAACATGCTTGTCATCAATAATCTCATCACTGAATAATTCCAAAACACATCCATGTACCATCCTCCATCATCATTAGTATCAGTACATGCCACTCACACATGAATCAAACACTAACCCACAGCAATCTCCACTTGTAAAGTGTAAAAGAGAATGAGGATGAGAAGAATCAGAAAAATAAAAGACCTGATAACTCTACTCCCCCGGAGCATCATCATCCCCATCATCCTCATCACTCATCTCTTCACACTAATGATCAAATGCCCTATGGAGCTCACTGATATTCCGAGCCATCAAGTGCTCACGGTCTTGTAAATGCCTCAACTGACCATTCATCGTATCATAGCGTGCATTAAGTGTGGCATAGTTGGTATTCACAAGTGACAGTTCCGGTTCGTTTCTTACTGGTTCGCATTGAGTGTGGCGAAGTTCTCGTGCATCAATCGGAATTGCTCCCGATAAACTGATCTTGGACCACCTAATAATCTTGCTGCGGCTGTGACTATGGTTGTGGTGGTGGCTCGAAAAACTCCTGCTCAAGTGGTTGTTGAGGCTGCACCGGAGGCATATCCTCCTGATAATTAAAAAAAGTGGTGGATGTGGCTCCTCCTCTTCGAAATCAGCTGGATCTCCGATCAAAATCATGTCCTTATCTAAGCCGATTCCATGCTCACGCAACTCAGCTAGCAATCTCCAATTTCCTCTTCTCAAGCAAGTCTTCGAGATCACTGTGTTCTCCGTAGTATTCATCAACAAGTTATTATTGTTCCTCACAGTGGTAAGATCAGCTATCACCAATGGAAATTGAATTGTTCGAGGCTCCTTCCCTCGGATGAACATCCAAGTATCATCTGCTCGCCCAATCAGCCCCATCCTCACACATGATGCCAAGATCAAGTCCGGATCACCTCGAATAGGATCGTACCTACTCAAGTCAATCCTATAATACTCCGCTATAATGGTGATCAGCCCTTCGATGTTTACTCTCTGAAATCCATGCATTGTGAGCTTGTAAAGCTGATGGAAAAAGTAGGCTGCCACATTGAAGCGAACTTCGTTGAGCATGCACCATAAGACATAGAGCTCCCCTCTCGGAATACAGCTTCCTTTGGACCTTGCAAACAATGTGTTCCCCAAAATCCGGTCCATGTAAGCAATCACGGGGTTGCGAATGAAAGCAACCTTGGAAGCATTCGAATTATAGTTCTCATTCCTCCCCGTAATAGCTCTACAAAACTCATCGGGTTTGAACTCATCACTCTCCGTTCCAACCACGTTCTCATAGCCAATTATCTCATTAAACTCTCGAGCCCATATAGTCTGCTCTTGTCCACCTATTTGCATCCGAATACCATATGAAAGGTATCTGTCACCATGCTCAACTCTCAGCGTGCATAAGACCTCTGCAGTAATGTGAAAGTATGTCTCCCTCTTCATCTCCATGAACCTCGTGATGCTCACTCGGTTAAACATCTAACGAATGTCATTGATAATGTGCACGTCCATCATGTCACGATCATCTTGATACCTAGTCCTCCTGATCTTTTGAGATATTGCATTCCAAAGCTCCTTTTTCTCTTCCCAATCTCCAATCTTAATCCCAAAATCTGCTGGCCTTCTTTTATCTGGCCTCCTTTTATCCATCTTGATTTTCTTGACTATCTCTCTTAATGGGGGTGACTTATTTCCCTTCCTCTTCGAAGAAGAGGCAATCTCTTTTCCTACAAAAGTTATACTTCAATACACAACCAAAAGAGATGAACAATACCAAGCTTAAGTCTAACATAAATCCTACTCAATACTTTAAATTCATGTATCCAATTCAACTCAATTTCAAGTGTTTATCAATCACATTTGAACTCTAAACCAGCACTTTCAATTAAGAATTTCAAGATCAAATTAATCTAATGCTATTCCATACCAACCATCCTATCAATTCCACACAAAATTTCACCAACTCAACACTTTAAACATGCTCACATTCCTCCCTCAATTGCATCACAACAATACCCAAATTCAATAAGCCCATATGTATAATTCGAAATTAAACCAAAGCCCATGATTCATACAACATCAATTTCACAAAAATTCCACAATGCAACGTAGAACAATTCATGAAAATTTCAAATACAATTTCGAATAGGAACTTCAACAATTCAACAACAAATCTACCCAAGACTAGCATGAATCCACTCACCCATTCTTCACTAAGCATTATCAACACAATCCACAAGTAAAGTGAGGAGAAAATATACTTTGCTTGTCATGGTGTTCGTGTGGTGAAGACAACGAAAACAACCCTAAAAATTCGAATCTAGCCCTAAATCGGACTTGAGAACACTCGAATTCGGATGTGAAAGTGTGTGGAATGGAGGATTAAAGTGTAGTAAATAGATTGGGAGGAAGAACTTACGGTTATGGTGGTGCTCGAGAAAGGGTGATGGATGTGTGTGTCGAACGGAATGAAAATATCACCTTTTAAAAACTGCTCCAGACTCCGTTCGACCTTAGCTCGACTTGTATATACAAGTCGAAAAAGGGTTTGAAGTAGAGCAACGTACAAAAATGGGTCTCTATTTTTCCCTGACTTGCTCGACCTCAGTTCGATTTACAGATATTGGTCGAACAACACGGTCGAAGTCGAGCAACCCTATTGGACAAATTTCACATTTTGCTCGATCTCTGCTCAACTTTGCTGGAAAAGTTGAGCAAACACCACTTGGTCGAGCAACTCTACTGCAAGTTTCGCGCACTTTGCTCGACCATTGCTTGACTTTCAATTCTTGGTCGAACACCTATGTTTAGTCAAACAAAGTCTCTGTAAGTTTTGTTCACTTTGTTCGACCATTGCTCGACTACAACATCTTGGTCAAGCTGCAAGGTTCAAGTCGAACAACATCTCTAGAAGAATTATGCATTTTGTTCGACCATTACTAGATCAAATAGCATGGTCAAACAACTCTCCTTAAGGTCAAACAACCACTCAAACTTCATAAACTTCGTACCCTTCTCGTATTTCCCTGCAACATTCAACTCTAGGACAACATCAAGTATCAAGATATCTAAAAAGTAAGCTAGAAAAACTCTTTAAAATCATATAATATCAGGTGTAACTCCGCATATGACACTAAAAAGAAACACACCACTAAACACTAGGCAAATTGCAAAAAATAGATGCATCAAAATCATCTAAAGTTTTAATATACCGCAAAAAATCAACTCCCCTAGAAAACATTACAAAGAAAAGATCATATTCTCTGTGCTATAATGAGGTAAGTACATCACACCCCCCAAACTTAGTAGAAACTATAGTGAAAACTAAGTTTGCAAAGAGATGTAATTTCCGAATAATAAGCACGTCAAAAATAAAAATTTATCACTCACACCAATGAAACTAAAGCAATAAAATGGGAGGGAAAGCCCCCTAACAGGCGCTCATGTTTAACATCGAAGAGTCACGACGGTACCACTCTAGTGCAAGGTATCCTCAAAGATGACACAAACATCATCCGGCGACTTGTAATGCTTCAAATGATGTCCATTCGCCGTTATGATGTCTCCATCTTTGTCCATCAACTCAAAACTCCCCACTTCGCAGGCTCTATGGATAATGAACGGCCCTGTCCACTTCGATTTCAATTTTCCTGTGAAGAGCTTCAAGCGAGAGTTAAAAAGTAATACCTCATCACCTTGCTTGAACTCCTAGTATGAGATCTTTGAATCATGCCATTTCTTCATTCTCTCCTTAAAGATCTCCGACTTCTTGTAAGCTCGATTCCTAAACTCATCCAATTGATTAGTATGAGTCATCCTCAACTCCTTTTGATCCTTTAAAGACAAGTTCAAACTCCTCAATGCCCAAAAGCTTTGTGTTGGATCTCTATGGGTAAGTGGCACGGCTTTCCATAGACAATTTGGTACGGTGACATATCCAACACCGTCTTATAAGCAGTCCGGAATTCCCACAAAATATCATCAAGCTTCATAGCCCAATCCTTCATATTGGTTCCGACTACCTTCTCCAAAATCTGCTTTACTTGTCGGTTAGAGAGTTCAGCTTGCCCATTCACTTGAGGGTGATAGGGTGTAGTAACCTTATGCTTAACTCCATAATCCTTAAGCACCTTTTCAAGAAGCTTATTGATGAAGTGAGACCCTCCATCACTCACTAGTTCTCTAGAAACTCCATAGCGGGCAATGATATGTTTCTTTAAGAAAGATAACACAGTTCTTGAATCATTCACACGAGTGAGAATAGCTTCCACCCACTTAGAAACATAATCCACTGCTAAAAGGATGTAGAGAAATCCATTAGATGGGGAAAAAGGCCCCATAAAATCGATCCCCCATACATAAAAAATCTCAACAATAATGCTCGGCTGAAGTGGCATCTCATCCCTCCTACTTATGTTCCCCATCCTTTGACATCTATCGCATTTCACCACATAGGTTTCACAATCTATAAACAAGGTAGGCCAAAAAAGAGCAGATTGAAGTACCTTTGCTGCCATCTTTTGAGCTCCGAAGTGTCCCCGTTAGGTTGTGCATGGCAAAAATGAAGAACACTCTCTATCTCCATCTCAGGCACACACCTACAGACAATAAAATCCGTACATATTTCGTAGACAAATGGATCATACTATATAAATGTCTCAACATCCTGCTTGAATTTTGCCAGTTGATATCGGTTGAGATCTCTCGGAATTTCTCCTACGGTAATATAATTCACATAGTCCACATACCATGGATCCATCCCTTGGGCAGCCACCACACATGCTCTTTCCGTCCCTTCAACAAACACTGCCATGATCTTCTCATCAGGGAACATCTCTTCTATGTATTCGAAAGAATCATCACAGTGCTCCCTTATCTCCAATCTTGATAGGTGATCTGCCAAAACATTTTTTGTACCTTTCTTATCTCGGATCTCCATGTCGAACTCCTGCAAAAGAAGAATCCATCTAATGATCCTTGGCTTCGTTTTCTTCTTCTCCATCAAGTACCGAATCACAGAGTGATCCGTGTACACTATAGTCTTCATGCCAACCAAATACTGTCGAAACTTATTGAATGCGTACACCACAGATAGAAACTCCTTTTCAGTCACCGTGTAGTTCTTTTGTGCCGCATCAAAATTCTTACTCGCATAGTAAATGGCGCATAACTTCTTTTCCCTTAATTACCCAAGCATCACTCCAAGTGCCAAATCACTTGCATCACACATGAGTATAAACGGCTGAGTCCAATCCGGTGTGATCAGAATAGGTACAGTAATAAGCGCCTCTTTCAAAACTTGAAACGCTGTTAGACATTCTTCATCAAAAACAAAAGGAACATCCCTTTCAAGTAAATGAGATAAGGGCTTGAAGTATTTTGAGAAGTCTTTTATGAATCTTCTATAAAAATCAGCATGTCCAAGGAAGGACCGCAATCCCTTTTCATTAGTAGGCGGTGGAAGCTTCTCGATTGCCACCACCTTTGCTCTATCCACCTGCAATCCCTTGGCCAAAATATGATGGCCAAGAACAATTCCATTTCTTACCATGAAGTGGCACTTCTCCCAATTCATGACAAGATTAGTGTCTTGGCATCTCTTCAAAACAGTAGCAAGGTTAGATAAACACCTCCATGATCTTTTCTATCAACCCATCAAATATGGCCATCATGCAACGCTGAAATGTAGCAGGTGCATTAGATAATCCACAAGGCATCTTTCTAAAAGCAAAAGTTCCATATGGGCAAGTGAAAATAGTCTTGTCTTGATCCTTGGTGCAATCATGATTTGATTATAACCCGAGTACCCATCCAAGAAACAATAATACTCATACCCTGCTAGACGATCAAGCATTTGATCCATGAAAGGAAAGGGAAAGTGGTCTTTGCATGTATTTTCATTTAGTTTCCTGTAATCCGTACACACACGCCATCCCGTAGGAATCCTAGAGGATAATGTCTCACCATCTTCGGCTTTCACTATAGTCATGCCCCCCTTCTTAGCTACAACATGTAATGGACTCACATGGGGACTATCACTAATGGGATATATAATCCCAGTGTCTAACCACGTTAGGATTTGCTTCCTAATCACTTCTTGAATAGCGGGATTCACCCTCCGCTGATTCTAAATGCTACTCTTGGCATCATCTAAAAATCTTATTCTATGCATGCAATATGAAGGACTAATACCTTTTAAATCATCAAGAGACCAACCAATCGCAGACTTATATTTCCTAAGCACATCTAACAATTCCTCAAGTTGATCATCATCAAAAGAAGAAGATACAATTACCGGATACTTTCCATTGTCTCCAAGATAAGCATACTTTAAGTGTTCCGATAGTGGTTTCAACTCCTCTTTCTTTTTTTCTTGAGGTGCACTCTCTCTGTCCAAAGGCAAGTACTTCCTAGTCCACTTGACCTGTTCAACCTTTGTCTTTTTTTATTCATACCTGTCATCACCCAAAGCAAGCAAGTTTTCAAGTAAATAATACATACCTCGTTGGAGAGTTCATCTAGCTCCGTGGTGGGAAATGTAAGAGATTCCATCAAGCATGTCTCAATAGGATCCTTAGAGAGAATCAGGGACATGTCTTCATTAACAATCTTCTTCACCACATCAGTACTATGACACTGTGTCTCCATCGGCATCTTTATTGCTTTGTCGAGGTTAAACAAAATCTCTTTTTCATCCATCCTCAACCGTAGCTCACCCTTTTGTACATCAATCATATCTCCTGCAGTAGTGAGGAAAGGTCTCCCCAAGATAAGAGGGATATTATCCTTGTCATCTTCCATCTCAAGCACAACAAAGTCTACAGGAAATACGAGCTTCTCCACTTTGACAAGAACATCTTCAATCACACCCTTTGGAAAGGTCATAGACCTATTCGCTAGTTGTAGAGCCACTGATGTGGGAGTTAACTTCCCCAAACCAAGCCGTTTAAAGATAGACAAATGCATCAAATTGATACTTGCCCCAAGATCGCACAAGGCTCATCGTGCCGGCCCTTTTTCCAATTTCACATAAGATAGTAAAGCTTCCCGGATCTTTTATCTTAGCTGGCAGCTTCCTTTGTATGATCGAGCTACAATTCTTTGACAGGTTCACGGTTTCAATTCTGTTCAAGCTTCTCTTCTTCAATAGTATATCCTTTAGAAAACGGGCATAATTTGGCTTCTCCAAGATCGCCTCAGAGAAAGGAATGTTCAAACTTATTTTGTTTATGATATTTTAAAACCTCTTGAACTTATCTTCCAATCCATTTTTGACAAGCTTGAAAGGAAACGGTGGAGGTATCTTTATTTTGGGAATCCCCCATTCATAATGTTCAACCTTCTCCGCTTTATCCTTCTCGACACTCAATCTCTTGGCTCTTTCCCACTTCTTTCCCACTACTGTAAGCTCGGTATTTTTCTCTAGAGATATAGGTAGAGTATTCTGATCAACAGGTGTCGCATTCGGTATCGAATCAGACTCTGAAATGTGTTCTGGAAGTGTTGTTCGACCTCTGCTCGACCAAGATGTGTTGGTCGAGTAAATCGGTTTTGGTTGAACAGATTGCCTGATCGTGAGCTTCCATCACACTACTATTGTTTGACTTCCATTCGACCTGGGTAATCTGATCGAACAGTATTGCGCAAGTCAAATTGCTGGTCAGAAAATAGAGTATCATAATTCTGTTTCTTCAGAAGTTGTTCGACCTCTGCTCGACAAGATGGTCTGGTCGAGCAGCTCTAGTCTGGTCGAGCAGCTGCTCTATTTCCTTTGATTTTACTCACCGGCATCATTAGAACTTCATATTGTGTTCCCGACCTTAGTGTGATGGCATGGCACAACTTTGGATTCTCAATAGTTTGAGTTAATTTGTTTACATTCTCAGCCATCTCCCCCATCAACAATGTAAGGTCTTTCACTTGTGTATACAAGTCCTTATGATTATCATCAATCTTCTTTTCTAACTTAGCCTCAAGACAGTCTACCTTTGCTCCCGGATCAACATCGATAGGAGGCTGCACCGCATTATTCAGATTGCTCCATGAAAACTCTGGCTCCTTGGTTGTTGGTAATTACCCAGGGGACCACAATTGTTGTAATTTCCCTGATAATTTTGGTTTACTTGATTCGGGTACCTAGTTCCTTGAATACTTTGACCCATGGTGTAGTTTGCCTCCTCGATCTCCTCTTGGCTAGCTCCTTCGTAGCCACCATCATGTTGCATCATTCGTACTCTCTAAGATAAATTAGTGATTTGCTTTTGCTGAGACTCAAGTAACTTACTAATATTAGACAAGCTAGAAATGATCTCATCATCTCTTCCCGACTTCACCATAGTATGCTCAACTTGTGCTACTTTACCAAGGACATAAGTGCCTCTCACTCTATCAGTCGGCTAATCCCTTGAATTCATCGAAATATCCTTGAAAAGCTTCTCGGCCTCAATGGGTGACTTTGTAAGCAATGCTCCATTAGAAGAAGCATCAAGTAACACTCGAGAATCATAATCCAACCCATTGTAGAATATACTGATATATTGAGCCTTAGATAGCCCATGTTGTGGACACTTACGAAGCATGTCCTTGAACCTGTCCCAAGCTTCATGAACTTCTCATTGCCATGGATAGAAAATTGATTGATTTCTTGCTTCATCTTGAACACCTTTGAAGGTGGCATGTATCGCTCCAAAAATTTCACTTTCAACTTCTCCCATGTATCACATTCTGCAGCATCAAGATTATCGTACCAATCTCTCGCCTTTACATTCAGCGATAACTTAGACAATATGATCTTTCTTGCATCCTCATGAGCTCCTACATCTTTTTGTGTACTTGCATACCCAAGGAACTTATTTAGATGTTGTTGAGGATCTTCAAAGGTTCCCCTAGAGAATGGACTTCTTTCAATCATGGTGATAAGAGCAGGGTGTAAATCGAAATCGGCTCTGGTCCCTCTTGCTCCTAACAACCCAGCATTGCCCCCTCCGTTATTCTCAAAGACTTCACGGATGGCAAGTGTATTAGGATTCATTGCCATGTTGATTGTCTCTATTTCCAAATTATCTTTGGTTGTAGCTTCAATCGTTTGTGAATTCCGCACGTCAACTTCAACTCCTAAATCAAGAGCTTCAGTTGGGTCTACTTTCTTGTTCTTATTCTTCTTCTTTTTCTTCTTCAACGATGCTCCGATCTCTGGATTATACGGTGCTAATTCACCTGTCTTTGATCTAGTGAGCATACACCTAAGAAAAATAAGAGTTAGAAATCAAAGACAAGAATAATATAATCTCAACATACAAAATTATCCCCAAGTATAAAAGATATTAATTGTAGTTTCGATAAGCAACCAAGTGATTATCGAACCCAAGGGACGGATGATTATCAATTTAATTATATTCTAATTAACTAAGATTATATTGGCAAATTGGATTTGGTTTGGTTACGAAACTAAATAACATATAATTGAAATAGAAAAGTAAATAAGCAAGCAATAGAGAAAATTCAGTTGTGATCAAGTAAGTAATTAAATAGTTCTTCAGGTCATCCAGTTTTACTTATTAATTCCTTTCTATGTGTTGATGTCTGACTCTGCCTTGTGGTTTATGGACGCATCACTAAACTATGCAAGTTTACTCTTTAGACACAAGCAAACAAGCGTATGACGCGTGTGAAATCCTTGGAGCAAGAGATATACTTCACCCCCCTTTCTAGGTACTACCATAATCAATTATTTCCCGTGCACTTAGTACTCTAACCCAATTTGACATTCCTTTTTAGGTACTATAAAGTTATACTCTTTATCCTACTTATTAACCCGAATAAGATTCAATTAACAAGTATGTATATAAGATAGTTCTAATAAGACTTCGTAATCGCTTCACTTAGAATTATAACATGTAATCCTATTCAACGATGAATGCACTCAATCAATAACCAAGAGATGTATTCAGACTCTACGTAACAGTTAATGATGCACAAAACGACCATGAGTATGAATTGAAAAGGCACAATCTTATATAGAATAAACCATAAGTAGTATTGTACGGAGTTTACACATAGAAATTCAATTAACTCATAAAACTTTCATAACCCTAGAACTACCGGGGTGGTTGTAGCCCATGATTGATCTAGGAACAATCATGGTTGATTGGTATGATCTTACTTGACACGCCAGACAAACTTCTCTCATGACCTCCTTGGATGATTGTAGGGTTTCGGTGGTATATGGATGATGAATGATGTGTGTTCTCTTTTTCTCCTGCGAAAGCTCTTCTTTTATACTCATGAGACCTCCTTATGGGGTAAGGATGGGCCTTTGCTTGAAGCACACGTCAAATTTGATAAAAGACATCCGGAATTACCATAAATAGCAACAGCATACATCTGCTAGACCATGCCTCCAAAGTCGAGCAAGGCCTCGAACTCGAGCAACTGGTCGAGCAAGCCCACTAGATGATTTTGCACATTTTGCTCGACCAGTCTTCTCTGCTTGACCAAACCAATATTGGTCGAACAACACCTTCTAGTCGAAAAACTCTTTGTATGATTTTCACATTCAGCTCGATCTCTGCTCATCTGCTCGACCAAGATGATTATGATCGAGCAGCACCTCCAAGTCGAGCTAGCTCTCTGGGCGGATCTGTACAATCTGCTCGACTTGGCCTCCTTGTTCGACCAAAGTAATGCTGGTCGAACAAGCTCTTGGAATCAAACGGCACTCGAAACTTGCCTCAAAAGTCATGTCTTCCAATTCTGGGGCTTCTATACCTATTTTCCTATACAAATATGCTCAAAATAACCTTACTAACCTCCAATTCATGGCTTCTCCGTAAACAACCTAATTCACCTCAATAATAGACCAAATCACACCCTTTTTCCACACGAATCGGAGTCTATAATACATGAATTTGTACTCTCATCAAGGGACAGGCAGTAAATCCACCTCAAGGTTATGTGTTTATTTTGGAAGTTGAGCCAAAGTATTTGTATGGCTTTAGAAACTTCGTAATGGACTTAGATGTAATTCTGAGTTTGCCCAATGTTATCATAATTTATTGTGATAATGATGGTGTAGTTGCAAACTTGAAGTAATCACAAGCCCATAAGGTAATTAAACACATTGATATCGAGTACACCTAATATGAGAAATCGTTTGATGAGGGAAAGATTGTTGTCGCCTAGATTGTATCGGATGATAACCTAATGAATCCTATTAAAAGAACCTTAAGGTGAAATCTTTTGATGGTCATGTAGTGGGAGTAGGAATCAGATGTATGGCAACGAATACGGCAACATAGTATTTTAATATAAGTAGGAGATTGTTGATTTGTATACTAAAAGTATAATTTTTTGTATGAATAATGTTTTGACAATATTTGAAATGAAAATCATCTAACCAAACGTTTGCAATTATATTATTGCAAAAGTCATTTACTTTATACTGTAGATAATGTGGTGTGCGGTGTCACATGGAAGATCATATTAGTGGCTCCTTATAAAGTATAAACAGATGTTCACAATTGAGATAGACTGGGACTATCTATCGGTATGGTTGTAGTGTGATTTGGTATTAGTCTATCTTGATTATAAAATTGAACTAGTGCACTTTGTGTGTATTGAGTAGAATCACGTTGAGATAGTTCGGTATATACTGACTATATAATAGAACTTGATCTCTGTTATTATAGATGTTCATACTCTTAATCCCTATACAATAACCTCGACACGTAAGCCAGTATTTATTTCTTTGATTCATCAATTGGTGAGATTTAATTTAAATCAATATACTTGGTGAGTTGGAAAATAGTGTTGTCTCTATGGTATGCTGTTGATTGTAGAAAAAATATGTGTCCAAACTGAATTGGTTGATGATGTCCCCTTGAGGAGCTCATAATGATTATCATGTAAACCCTGCAGGTGGATTTATTCCGGCATGATAATAAGATTGAGTGGTACTACTCTCGGTAATTATATTAATTAATGGACTTGTCAGTAACTTAATTAATTAATGGGCATTGAATCTTAAACACGGGGAGATTATCGGACTCGTAATAAGAAGGAGCCCATAACATAATTTGGGATTAGGGTGACAGTGCAATAATATTTCTTTAGTGGACTAATTTATTATTATTGGACTTAGGTATAAATTTTGGGCTAAACTTGGATGCTAAAGCCCAATGGGAGGCCCAAACCTTAATTTCTCCTCTTGGTCCCTCTTGTAGCATATAAATAGCCAATCTCAGCAGTTCGGATATACAGTTTTACACACTAAAAATCGTGGAGAGCAAATTAGAGATTGCAAATTGAGATTGTCTTGTAGATCGTTGAACACACAACGTCAAGATGTGGCTTAGGAATGCAGCAGAAGATCAGAAGGTCGTTTGTTCTTGCTGTTCAACCTCTACATCAAACCTAGTGAAAGGTAATATAATTCTACACTTATGCTTCCGTTACTGTTGAATTGCATGGAATCCTAATAGTTTATTTTAACCAAAAGATCCAAACGCCAACAGTTGCAATGCTGAGGCCGACCCATGTGATTTGTAGCTCAATTTGTTAGAGAATGTGAAGAGAAAGGAAAGGGAAAAAAAGATGAAAAGGCATTAAAAAATTATTGAAAAATGATTTGTAGATCAGTTGGTTAGAGCGTCTTTTTCTCACCAACTGTTGGGGAGGAAAAGAATGTCTAACCGAGCAGAACTAATATGCAGAAGGTGTGTAGCTTAGTAGGTTAGAGCGTGTTTCTCTCATCAACTGTCAGGAAGGAAAAGAAAAGCATAATACAAGCCGATACCGAGGCCAATCCCACGTGGATACCGATAAGAAAGGAAGAATGTCCATCCGACAATTACTTATATGAAAAAAAGATAAAGATCTGTAATACCGATAAGAAAGGAAGTGGTCAAAAGATGGAAAAAATAAGCTAAATAAGAAATGAGAAAGGAAAAGAGATAGCTCAATAGGTTAAAGCGTGGAGTGTGGTTACATGTAGATTGGACGAGGAAGATGAGGCTCCACCCAGCTGAGGTGTAGAGGCACGTCCTATCTATATGAGATGTAGAAGCTGAGGCTCCACCCATATGAGATGTAGAAATGAAGACTATACCCTGCTGAGGTGTAGAAACGCGTTCCATCCATATGAGGTGTAGAAGCTGAGGCTCCACCCATATGAGATGTAGAAATGAAGATTCCACCCGGCTTAGGTGTAGAAGCCGACGTTGCATCCAAATGAGGTGTCCTAGTTGATGTTATACCCAAGGTATAGAATCTGAGGCTTCACCCATGGTGTAGAGCTAATACTCCATCCATCTAAAGGGAGATGTAAGGCGTGTTTAAAAAAAATGAGAAAGAAGTATGAATACATATAGTATAGTCAGTTAGAGCATTTGAGAGCTAACCTTGCATGAAGAAATAAATTGGTGAAGAAGTGAAGATGAGAAAATAAGAAAGAAAAAGTTAGCTCAGTGGGTTAGAGCGTGGATTGAATTTAGTTCATCGAAGGTCCATATCGGTAAATGATTTATTGGTACAAAAGGGTAACTTCATTGATTAGAGTGTTGATATAAGCCATATCCAATTGGGATGAAGAAAATGGCATGAGAAAATATATTGGCACAAAAGGGTAGCTTAGTTGATTAGAATATTGCTATTAGCCATATTTGATATTAAACATGGGAGAAGAAGTCAGAAAGAATTTGACATAGCTCAGTTGGTTAGAGCATGAAAGAAAAGAAACAAAGAATGAAAAGCAAAATACATGACATGCCGAGATATTAAAACAAAGGTCCGAGACTGAGAGCAGAGGTCCGAGAATCTAAGAAGAAAGAAAGAATAGATAACTATCAGTCGTTATATAGCTTGGTGGGTTAGAATATATGGTGGATAAGATTTCACGTGATAAATAAAGATTTCAGCTGGAGATGAAGAGTCTGAGGTCTCCATCCAGTTGAGGATGTAGAGACTGAGATCTCCACCCAACTGAAGATGTAGAGGTCGAGGCTCCCTCCAGTTGGTATGAAGAAGGCGAGTTTCCAAATGGAAGAGGAAAGAAAACAATTCCTGATATCGAAGAAAAAAAGTATTTTGCGAAGAAAAAGGTGTTAGCTCAGTTGATTAGAGCATTGATTGTTAACTGCCAAGATTTGAGCAAAAAAAATCACAATGGTAAAAGAAGAGAAAATTGAAAGTAAAAAAATATGTCCGAGGCCGAAATCCGATGAGGCAGGAGCAGGTGGTCAAGAAAGAAAGGAAGAACAAATAACGATAACGAAAGGGTTGGTCGGTATATAGCTCGGTTGGTTAGAGCGTGTAATAGATGAGATTTCACATGTGAAATAAAGATTCCATCTGAAGATATCGAGGCCGAGGTCTCCATCCAGCTGGGTATGAAGAAGATGTTTTTTAAATGGAAGAGAAAAGGAAAGCAGTGCATGATACCGAGTAAAATGGCGTGTAAGGAGGAACGTTAGAAGAAGATATATAAGATTAGCTCAGTTGGTTAGAGCGTTGGTTATTCGGATGAAGAAGAAGGATTTTACTAGCTAAAAGAGGATATTAAAAAAATAAATAAATAAATAATCAAAGGCCATGGTCTGATGATGAAGGACGAATAAAGAAAAGATAAAGATAAGAAAAAGGTGGTTGGAATATAGCTCGGTTGGTGAGAGCGTTGATTAATACCTGCCAAAATTTGAGAAGAAAAAGCTACGTCACGGATGTGTTCCACCTTCTTACAACAAAGAGGAGGACACATGCAAGAAGGTAAGGAAGGTGGGATGTAAGAAAATCCAAATTCAACCCTCTGAGGTCAGACATTTGACTTCATGAAAGAAATAAAAAAGTAGCTCAGTTGGTTAAAGCATGGATTGAACCTCATCCCTCAGAAGTCGAATGCTTTGCCAATCTCATCCATCGGAGTTCAAATATTCTGTCGTGGCCGTTGATCCAAGAAAGAAAGAAACTTCAATCTTTTGAGGTCTGATACATAATCTTCATGATCAGCTAACTCAGTTGGTTAGAGCATCATTCATCGGTTTTTGGATGTTCTTCTCTCTTACTTCGGAGGTCAGCGGAGGTCATGGTCATGTAATAATCTTAATAAAAAAAAGAAAGAAAGCAAGCTTAGCTCAGTTGGTTAGAACGTGCATTGAAATGGAAATCAGACATCATCCATTGGAGATCAGAAATTCTGCCCTCATAGCTCGGATACGAGGAGGTCAAATATTCGGATGTGCAGAAAAGAAAGAAAAAAGAGGCGGTTGAAATAATAATAATAATAGTAATAAAATATTCATCTTCTTTCATCTTTTATTCAAGAAAGATCAATTAGCATCATCCTTCAACAAGATGAGAGTGGAACTTCAGCCTATATTTAAGTCAACTTCATCCCTCAAGGAATAGGCCAGACTTTAAATTCACTCCAGCTCCATAAAAAACTCCAGTCTACAATAAGAGAAAGATTATTGCTCGGTGGGTTAAAGCATGGAATCAGAGTCTAAATATCTGGCATAAAGAATAGAGAAGTTAGAATAAAGAAAAAAAATCCAATTCCTCAAATCTAATTCGAGAAGATGGTGGTGCAATTGGTTAGCGTATAAGTGATAGAAAAGAAAGCAGAACTCCAACATCAACTATCAACAATAGAAGGGCAGTGTCAACTCAAAACAAAAATCAATGAAAATTATCCTTCAACCAAGAAGAGTGATGAGAATGAAAATTAGTGTGTTTTAATGTCCAATTGAACACCTATTTAATTGATATCTGTAATATATTAGCACAAATTCCTTATATTTTATATATGTGAGAAAAAGGTGCATTTAAGGTATTTTATTGTGTTTTAGGTGGAAAAAGGATAAAAAATGCAAGATTGGACAAAAGGTGCAATTTGTGCAAAGATGATGAAAAACGCACGTCCAACTTTTGGAATTTTTCTGTGTTGTTATGGAGATCAAAACTGGTGGTGTGACACATGGTTGGAAAGCTACTGAAAAGAGGATCGTTTTGGCATAAAGAACATCCCAATCGAGTTCCAAACGAAGAAGTTATAAGCAAAACGATGAAGACGCGCGCGAGGTGCCGAGCAGGATTGCTGGCCACTTTCCATAGCTTATTGCACACTCAATTCTTGGTGTCTATGAATGATCTTTATATGGATTGAAAGCCCAGGAAGAGAGGATCGCGTGAGCGCAAGAATTATTGAATTTGGAATCGAATGTGGAAGTTATACATAAAACGATGAGGAGGTGCAAGTCCATTCGACATGAAGAAACATCACTTCGACCTCAACACATGGATTCGATCAGCCATGCATATGCAAGCTGCAAAGTAGTGAACACATGGGCAAAAGTGAAGATGATACACTCCACATGGGTCACATGAAGCACCTAACATGCCTTTGATTTTTCAAAGCAAAGAGGACAAAGAGATGAGTTGGAAATTGTGGCAAGTGAGCTACAACACATGATGGACAGCAACAATGGAGCATCAAAACAAGAAGAAGTGGGAGAATGGAGTAACATGGGCAGCCATGGAGGCATGTGATGTTGTTCCCCTTCCACAACTATAAATAGGGGCTGCAAGACATCCCAATTGCCATTGAATACACACCACAAGACACACAACACACACAAGAAAGAGAGGAGGAGAGTGCTGCAAGTGCAGCTTGCTGCACTTGCAGCAGCAGCAACAATAAGAAAAGGGCACGAATCAAGCATGATCGAGCTGCAAACGGAGTGAAGATCATCAGCCAATAATCTACGGTTTTGCTATTTTAATTTTATTTTCGTTTTGAACATGTGTGGCTAGTTTCTTTTCTCTAGTTTAAGATTTTGTGAACCTCCCGTTGATAGTTTTATGAATTATTAAGGATTTTATATTGAATCTTTTGTCCAAGTTTATTCTATTACATGCTTTGATGTTCTTAATGATTGTTTGATAATTAATTTAGCTTGATCACCTATTTGATTATTTTACAACCGAACGTTATTCTATGATCTACAATCCGTAATTGTTGTAGGGATTGGATTAAGTAACAAATAGAGGTTGTTCCCTCTAGGTGTAATGGGATCTAGGTTGTATGATTCCTAGCCGGTTTTCATAGCCTAGTAATTCTATGTTTAGAGTTTTCATGCATCTATGAGTTCGAATCCATAGGGTCACTTGTAGATAGTTCAATATAGTGGTCGTACCCTAGTTGATGAACGTAAGAACATTCGGGTTGATTGGTCGTACCGTCTTCCTAGGGATTTGAGTTTGTACATTAGACTAGATATTTAATTCTGGTAATTAATTAAATTATTAAACGGGAGGGAATCAATATCCTAAACTAGAATTTTACCCTTTGTTATTATCTAAGCTTCTTTCAATTTTTGTTAATTAATTTTTAAATTAATTTATTACTTTTTTATTTTGTTATTGTCACTTCAACAAACCCCCCTATTTATTTTATTGCTTAAAACACTTTAGTTTAATTAAAATTCATTTTACACTCTTGGGAAACGACCCTACTTACCATTATACTAAGTATTTTAGTAAGTCGGAATTATAAAATATTTTGAGAGCATGACGACGGCTCATCAAATGGCGCCGCTGCCGGGGAGTAAAATTGAATTTTGTTAAATTTTTGTGTTTTTGTAACCTTTCTGAGTTTCTAGTTTAATCACTTTATCCTCCTTTCAAGATAGTTTTAATGGATCCATATCATGGTTATTATGGTCCTAATGTTCAGCCATGTCAAATGTGTGCAACCACCCTCCATTCCACTCTTAATTGCCCAATTTTGATTGAAAGATTAGATGCGTTACAGAAAAATTTGCAGCGGCATTGGAGTGATCCTTATGCCAACCACACTTACAATCAAAAGTGGCATAACCCTCGTGCTTCCTGGCATGATGACTACCTATACAATCAACATTATGAACAACAAAGTCATGGCTATTATGAGCAAAGACTACAATCCTTCAATAATAGTGAAAACTATTATGTGGATGATGGGTATTATGATGACGTAAAAAATTCGAAGGCTTCATTGGAATCCATGATAAAACAGATGGAAATTAATAATTTGATATTTCAACAAAAAGTGAGTCTTTGGAATTTTGAGCTCCAATGTAGCCAATTACATTACAAGGTTGAATGTATGATTCCACAACAAAGTAGTTATCATGAGGAATGTATTGAGGAATCCGCCTATGATGAAAATCTGAAGATGGAAATTGAAATTGAAGAAGATGAAGAGGAAGAAAATACTGCAGATTCGGTGAAGGAAACTAACACTGAAACCTTCAGTGTCAGTTCTGTTGAAAATGAAAACGAGGTAAAGCTACCCGAATCAATATCTATTAATTCTGATTCATTTTCATCTTCACATAGGTTGCCAAAGGATGTTGATCCTCAAGAAAAGAAGACATTTGAAGTGTTTCGCATTGATGAGATTAAAGATTCTTTTCTTGAAGCGATCAAACAATTGTCCATGGAGCGTTGTATAAAAAGACTGACCAAGAACCATATAATGTTGAAGGGAGAGAACATTTCTCGCAAACCAATAAGATCATTATATTGGTTTGAGCATTTTACTCCTATTACGTGAAAGGGAAGTGAAAGTCGAGCCAACGACAATAAAAAAAGGCGCTGATTGGGAGGCAACCCAATTTTATCGCTTTATTTTATTTTCAATAAATTGTTTGATTGATCGTTCTTTATTTTCTATTTTGTTTTGCAGCCGTGATACTTGTTGCTTGGGTTGATCATGGTTAAAGCTCTATCCAAGACTAAACCAGGTGTACTCTACCCAATTACATGTTTAGTCTTTCTTATACTGTGCTTTGCTTGTGGACAAACAAACGTTTAGGTGTGGGAATGTTAGAGAGATTTTATATGATAATTGAGGTAGAGAAGTGATGTGTTGTATTCCCATGCCTTACTCTTGTTGTCCTCTTAATTTTTATGTTGATGAGGAGTTAGAAATTGAGAGTTAAAAAAATCTTTTGAGGTGATGAGTGTGATGCATGATTGAGGGGGTAACAGTGACATAAGGAGCTTTTGAAACTTGATAATCTTTTCAAGATTTTTGTGATTATAGTGGCTCAAATTTTTTCGAATTTCATGGCAATTTTACCCAATTTTTGGTGAGCTTTTGAGCCTTTACGAGCTATCATCTATAAGCTCTATTAAAATTTCTTTCTTGAGTGCATTGAATTTGAATTGCACATTCTAGAACTTGCTCTTTTGAATGCATTTCAAGATCTTGTGATTGGTTGTGTGTGATAAAATGATAAGGGTACTTAGGTTTAACCCTCTTGGCTTATATTGTCCCACCTGATTATGAAAAACTTTAGGGAAGCCACGTTGAGCCTAAACCTTTTCTTTGAATTATAAGCACATATATGAACCCTGAATTCCCATTTCTTTCTTTAACTCTTCCGTTTGAACCCTTCATTACTTTGCAATGTGTGAATCTTGTTAAAATATCTTGTTGTTGAATCAAGAATGAAGGGGAATTTGAAGATAAAAAGATGAGCTGTTGAAAATGTTTGTCATTGATAAATATCTAACAAACAGCTAAAAAAAATGTAACACCTGAAATTTTAAAATCTTGAAAAGGACCAGGTGTGGGGATATTAGAGGGACAATAAGAGTTATATTGTGAAAAGAAAATGTGAAAATTATGGAAGTTTTGATTTGAGAAGATCACATGTTGTAAAGTGGTGTCTTTAGCCATTCTTAACTCTCTTTTTACCTTACCAAGTCCTAAAGTCCCATTATAACCCATTCAAAGACCCTTTGATTATTGCACATAATCCATCTAGAAATGGGTGGAGATTTGATTTGGGAGCAAGCATATGGTAATGACTATTCGTTTCAATTTTTGAGTGATCTTGCTACCTACATCAAACATTTGAGTTGATGAGTGAATCTTTGTGAGGCTATGGATTTTGAAAAATTTGATGCCATGAAAATAACAAACTTTGAGCAAAGAGTCATTTGTCATATTAGCTCCGAATGGTCATTGGTTACTTGTCTTTTGAGGTGTATGACTTTCATTTACTTTGTTAGATATAACTTAATTTTCTCTTCTCTGACATCTTTGATTTCAATTCGCTTGAGGACAAGCAGAGTTTAGGTGTGGGGATATTTGATGAGAATGAAAATTAGTGTGTTTTAATGTCCAATTGAACACCTATTTAATTGATATCTGTAATATATTAGCACAAATTCCTTATATTTTATATATGTGAGAAAAAGGTGCATTTAAGGTGTTTTATTGTGTTTTAGGTGGAAAAAGGATAAAAAATGCAAGATTGGACAAAAGGTGCAATTTGTGCAAAGATGATGAAAAACGCACGTCCAACTTTTGGAATTTTTCTGTGTTGTTATGGAGATCAAAACTGGTGGTGTGACACATGGTTGGAAAGCTACTGAAAAGAGGATCGTTTTGGCATAAAGAACATCCCAATCGAGTTCCAAACGAAGAAGTTATAAGCAAAACGATGAAGACGCGCGCGAGGTGCCGAGCAGGATTGCTGGCCACTTTCCATAGCTTATTGCACACTCAATTCTTGGTGTCTATGAATGATCTTTATATGGATTGAAAGCCCAGGAAGAGAGGATCGCGTGAGCGCAAGAATTATTGAATTTGGAATCGAATGTGGAAGTTATACATAAAACGATGAGGAGGTGCAAGTCCATTCGACATGAAGAAACATCACTTCGACCTCAACACATGGATTCGATCAGCCATGCATATGCAAGCTGCAAAGTAGTGAACACATGGGCAAAAGTGAAGATGATACACTCCACATGGGTCACATGAAGCACCTAACATGCCTTTGATTTTTCAAAGCAAAGAGGACAAAGAGATGAGTTGGAAATTGTGGCAAGTGAGCTACAACACATGATGGACAGCAACAATGGAGCATCAAAACAAGAAGAAGTGGGAGAATGGAGTAACATGGGCAGCCATGGAGGCATGTGATGTTGTTCCCCTTCCACAACTATAAATAGGGGCTGCAAGACATCCCAATTGCCATTGAATACACACCACAAGACACACAACACACACAAGAAAGAGAGGAGGAGAGTGCTGCAAGTGCAGCTTGCTGCACTTGCAGCAGCAGCAACAACAAGAAAAGGGCACGAATCAAGCATGATCGAGCTGCAAACGGAGTGAAGATCATCAGCCAATAATCTACGGTTTTGCTATTTTAATTTTATTTTCGTTTTGAACATGTGTGGCTAGTTTCTTTTCTCTTGTTTAAGATTTTGTGAACCTCCCGTTGATAGTTTTATGAATTATTAAGGATTTTATATTGAATCTTTTGTCCAAGTTTATTCTATTACATGCTTTGATGTTCTTAATGATTGTTTGATAATTAATTTAGCTTGATCACCTATTTGATTATTTTACAACCGAACGTTATTCTATGATCTACAATCCGTAATTGTTGTAGGGATTGGATTAAGTAACAAATAGAGGTTGTTCCCTCTAGGTGTAATGGGATCTAGGTTGTATGATTCCTAGCCGGTTTTCATAGCCTAGTAATTCTATGTTTAGAGTTTTCATGCATCTATGAGTTCGAATCCATAGGGTCACTTGTAGATAGTTCAATATAGTGGTCGTACCCTAGTTGATGAACGTAAGAACATTCGGGTTGATTGGTCGTACCGTCTTCCTAGGGATTTGAGTTTGTACATTAGACTAGATATTTAATTCTGGTAATTAATTAAATTATTAAACGGGAGGGAATCAATATCCTAAACTAGGATTTTACCCTTTGTTATTATCTAAGCTTCTTTCAATTTTTGTTAATTAATTTTTAAATTAATTTATTACTTTTTTATTTTGTTATTGTCACTTCAACAAACCCCCCTATTTATTTTATTGCTTAAAACACTTTAGTTTAATTAAAATTCATTTTACTCTCTTGGGAAACGACCCTACTTACCATTATACTAATTATTTTAGTAAGTCGGAATTATAAAATATTTTGAGAGCATAACGACGGCTCATCAAAGAGTCTTAAAGAAAGAGAAAGAATCAACATGTAAAGAGAAAGAAAGATTGGTAGCTCGGTGGATTAGAGTGTGCTGGCCTAAACTCAATTTTAATCTTCAAAGAAAGAAAATGTCAAATTTCTTAGGCCGCAGTTGATCAACATGCAAAAGAAAATCTTCAACATTTGTTGGAAAAGGATTAGTTGAGGTAGCTCGGTTAGTTAGAGCGTTAAAGAATAAAAGGAGAAATCTTATGATGGAAAATCTGACATCGGTATAAAAATCTTGTGGATGGAAAATCTTATGGTGAAAGGAAAATCTTATGGATGGAAAATCATGGTATTGGAATTTATTTTGGTATCGGATTTTATAACAAATTATGGTATTGGATTGGTGGAATCATCGATATCGGATTTTATAAAATTTTGGTATTGGAATTTATTTTGGTATCGGAGTTTATGGAAATCATGATATCAAAATTTAGGGAAAATTACGATATCGGTATTGGATTTTATGGAAAATTCTGGTATGAGAATTTGTTTTGGTATCGAATTTTATAAAAAATTATGGTATTAGATTGGTGGAATCATCGGTATTAGATTTTATGAAAATTTTGGTATTGAAATTTATTTCGGTATCGGAGTTTATAAAAATCATGATATCGGAATTTATGTATCGGATTTTATGAAAAATAATGGTATGAAAATTTATTTTGGTATCGAATTTTATAGAAAATTATGGTATTGAAATTGGTGGAATTATGGTATCGGATTTATGAAAAATTATGGTATCAGAATTTATGGTATCAGACTTTATGAAAATTTACGGTAGCGAATTTTATGGAAATAATGTATGGGAATTTGTGAAAAATTATTGTATCAGTATTTATGAAAAAATTATGGTATCGGTAAATTTTTTAGATAGAAAATCTTAGTGAAGGAAAATCTTATGGATAAAAATTATGGTATTGGAATTCATTTTGGTATCAAATTTTATGAAAAATTACAGTATCGGAGTTTATGGAAATAATGCTATTGGAATTTGTGGAAAATTATGATATTGGTATTCGTGGAGAACTATTATGTTGGAATGTATGGAAAATCTGATATAAGATATCAACTCCAAGAAGAAAAGGGAATATGAGGTTGTATATCGATCTAAAAAAAGGCAGGCATGAGGATATGGTCTCTTATCCTCAGCCCACAAATGAAAAGGCAAGTTATGACTTGAAAAAAATGCCAAGCACCAAGAAATTACAACTCAGAAAAAAGGCTAAGTGTCAATGAAAGGGTGAGTCACGACTCAAAAACATACTCATCAGCATCATCATATCATCATCATAAGCATCATTATCATATGCATCATCATTAACATCATCATTGGCATAAGAATCAGTAAAAAGACAAGACAAGGCTTGCAAATATAACTCGGGGCTCACAATATGAATAATCAATATAGCTCGGGGGCTCACAATGCAAAAAATTTCTCTATGAGGAGAGATAGCTTAGTTGGTTAAAGCATTTTGCTTAAATACTCAAACAAAATGATTTAAAAAATGGGATTATATGGGCAATCTCTCCATGAAGAGAAATAGCTTGCTTCGTTAGAGCATTTTACTCAAATACTCAAATGGAATTGTTGTCCCTTCAAAGGTTGGAATAACTCGGGGGCTTACAATATGAATAATCTCAAATGGAACGGTTATTCTTTCAAGGGCTAGAACTAAATGGAGTGGTTAAAAACAAAGGGGATCAGATCGGCATGATTTTTCCAATAAAAAAGGGGCCAAGAGCCGATCAAAAGTGAATATGGTTCAAAAATATATGAATGAACTCTCTAAAAAGAGAGATGGCTTGGTTGGTTAGAGCGTGTAGCTCAAATACTCAATGGCAGCGGTTAAAAACAAATGGGATTAGATCGGCATGATCTCTTCAAATCAATTCTGGTTTTAACAAAAATTGGAGGAAATAGCTCACTTGTTTAGAGCAGGGATGAAATCTCAAATCTATGAGAAGAAGATCGAAACACTCAAAGAGAAGTAGAGAGAGAAAAAGTATTTAGCAAAGTAGAAACAAAAACATCTCATGCAGATGCCGATGCTGAACTGGAGAAATATTTTGGATGGAAAGCCGATGTAACTCCCTCCAAGAAGAATAGCTCAGTCGATTTAAAACATAGAGGAAAATTAGACTGAGGTCTAAATGCGAAAGGCTGATGACACTGCAAGGAAGGATTAAGAAATTGACACCCCATCTCGGGAACTCGGGGGCTGAAGATAAGACCGGTACTACATCTCGAGGGTTGAAGAAGAAAAGTCAAACTAAATAGCTCGGTTGATTAAAGTATGGAAGAATATGTCAATTCCACGAAGTTAAAATCAACGATCGGACAAAGTGAAGCAGAAAGAAGAAAAGATTTCTAATTTTTACACATGTACGACATTCACAAAAATGGATAAGCAGATAAAAGAGGGCTCATTCTCCATCATAGTTCTAAAGTTCTTACGGTACTCTTTTTCTCAAATACGAGTTTTTCTACTGGATTTTCTCGTATTTGGAGATTTTTAACGAGACCGATGGAATTTTAGAGCTTAGGTTCGAGATTGCTCCTTGTAGTTTCACATAAAAAGTAACCTCGGGGGTTAATATTATGGTATTTATACCTATATAAGCGTGATTTATACGCGCGGTTCAACCCGGAAGATAAGTTAAAACTAAGGATAAGAGTGAGATTTGAACACACATCCAAGAAAGACGGCTAATATGCTGACTGGGCAGAGGGCAAGATTACATGCCGATACCGAGGATAAAATCGGCATCAGTTATCGGTCTTCTACCATTGGCCTGCTACCCATCGGCGTATTACTTTCAGCCCATCAGGAATGGTCATCGACCCATTAAGAATGCTCACCCGACCAAAACGCGTGAAGGGGGCATGTCAAAATGATCATTGTACTTGGAGGGACACGTGGCAACACAACATCAATGGGGGACCATTCACCTAAATATCTTCACTATAAGACAATGCATCTGCAGCAGAGGAAGGACGGACGATACTTGGTTGGCACTTCACTCCAACTTCATCTTTTCCACTTTACTTTATTTCTCTAAAAAATTCCACATGTATTTCTCTTTCTATGTAATGTTAATGGATGGAACCTCAAAGACAAATATCAATATATGGAAAGGGCTCCCAATTTATGGGGCGACGAAAAAAACTATTGTGTTTGTTGTACTTGTTCTTAGTGTAGTTTATCATTAATCTGTCTATCGTTAATCTTGTTTACAACTAGCTAAGAACACACATAAATAGTAACTATTCAAATTTAATCTTAACCGTCCATTTAATATTTTTGATCTTAATCATGAATCCTATTAATGGCAATAAATTTTTTTTGTTTTTTAATTAACAATATAAATTTGGTAATATAAGATCATTTCTATAAATATTCTTTAATTTAATCTTTAGTAGTAATGTATGAAATTTATTTTTTATGTTTTGTAACTTATTTTAATTGTTCATTCAATTTTATTTTCATTAGAATCGTCTCTATAAATATTTGATTTTAATCACGGTTGTTCATTCATTAAAATCATTCTATTTAAATCTGGAACGTCCATTTAATATTTTTTTATCTCAATCATGAATCCTATTAATATCAATAATATATTTTTTTTTATTTTTTAATTAACAATATAAATTTGGTAATATAAGATCATCTCTATAAATATTCTTTTAATTCAATCTTTAATATTATTAACGTATGAATTTTTTTATGTTTTGTAATTTATTTTAACTATTCATTCAATATTATTTTCATTAGGATCTTCTCTATAAATTTTTTTCTTTCAATCACGGTCGTTCATTCATTAAAATAATTTTATATAAATCTTTTCAATACCTAATCAAATTCTTACTCTCTCCATCTTTTTGTTTTTGGTTTTTTTTCTAATGCTTCTTCTTTTTCTTCTCTTTTATTTTATAGATAGATTCTACTTTTATACTCATTTGTAATCTACTCTAATTTGCTTTTGTCTTTCATACTTTCATTTAATCTTATATGCAGATTTAATCATTCTTCTTGGAGATATCATTACACTTTTTTAATTTTTTTGTTATCTTATTTTTTTGTGTTTTTATTAAAAATCAAATTCTTACTATCTCCCTCTTCTTTTCTAATGTTTCTTCTTTTTCTTCTCTTTTACAGATTCTACTTTCATATTATTTATAATTTTTTTATTTTTTTTATACTTTTATTTGATCTTATATGCAGGTTCAATCATTCTCCTTGGGGGTATCATTATACTTTTTAATTTTTTGTTATCTTATCTTTTTTCTCTTTGATTTTTGTGTTTTTTAAAATAATTTTATAAACCTTATTATTATAATTTAATTTATTGTTATCTTCTTCTTTTTCTTCTCTTTTACAAATTCTACTTTCATATTATTTATATTTTTTGTCTTTTATACTTTTATTTGATCTTATATATGTAGGTTCAATCATTCTCAAGGCTGGTCAGCAATCAAGTCATGCAACACTACAAAAAGCCCGGGGCCCGATGGAATGAACATCATTATATTTCAAGGCTATTGGGATACATTTAAGGTGGACTTTATGAGATTTTTTAGGAATTTCAAATAAATGTAAAGCTCACATGGGGACTTAATAATTCCTTCATCACATTGATACAAAAAAAGAAAGCTTCATTAGATATCTCGAACTTTAGACTGATTTCATTAATCGGTAGTATACACAAGGTGCTTGCAAAGGTATTGATGAGATGGATTAGTAAAGTGCTCAATTCTATATTATTCGAGGAACAATCAGCTTTTGTCGGTGGTCATCAGATTTTGGACAGTACTGTCACACTGAACAACGTTATTGAAGATGTAAAGAATAGGAAAAATGATTTATTTTGTAATAAGATAGACTTCTCTAAAGCATATGATTTGGTAGATTGGACCTATTTGGAGGATATGCTAAAGGCTTTGAATTTTCATGCTAAATGGGTTAGGTGGATGAAAGCTTGTTTCTCGTCCGCGAGAGCTTCGGTGTTGGTTAATGGCAGCCCTTTGGAAGATTTCAAACTGGAAAGAGGCCTAAGGCAAGGAGACCCACTGTCTCCTTTTCTCTTTATAATCATTGTGGAGTGCATAAGTTGTCTCATGAAAAAGGCTATTAGTTTAGGACTTTATAAGCCAGCCTTGGTTGGAAGAGATGAAATTCCAGTGTTCCATCTTTAGTATGCAGATGATACCATTTTTGTGGGAAAGGCAGATCTTCAAAATGTGTTTTTTCTTAAAAGATTGATGCTGATCTTAGAACTGTTGACAGGATTGAAAGTCAATATAAAAAAATGTTCATTTGTTGGGATTAATTTGGAAGAGGGAATGAAGCTTGATATGGCAGAGACACTAGGATGCCCCATTAGCAACTTGCCAATGAAATACCTTTGAGTTCAAGTGGGGTGTTTTAACAAAAAGAAGGAGGATTGGAGATACGTATTAGATAAGATCAAGAACAGGTTGATGAAATGGAAAGATTTGAAACTATCCATTGGTGGTAGATTAGTCCTTCTGAACGCTGTTCTCACTTCACTACCAACATATGTTTTGTTAATCTTCCGAGCCCCTAAATGTGTGATCAAGAACATTATTTCGCTACAATGCAAATTTCTCTGGGGGTGGTGAGAGTGTTAATAAAATAGCTTGGATTGACTGGAAAACTATTGCTCTTAAAAAAGAATTGGAAGGGCTTGGGGTTAGGGACATCTGGTTGTTTAATAAAGCTTTAGTCGGGAAGTGGGCTTGGAGGGCTCTTAACAAAAAGGGTAGATTATGGGCAAGGGTTGTTGAATCTTGTTCTTTTGGTTGTGGGGGTTCAGGCTTCAACCCCAGGGATTATAGATTGGGAGGTCATGGGAGAGTTGGGAGTATATTAAGTTTGGAACATTGTAAAAGTAATTGGCTCATAGAAAATGTTGTAAGAATCATTGGCAATGGTTCAGGTACTAGGTTTTGGGAGGATGTTTGGATATATGAGTCATCGTTAGAGTCTAGGTTTTCAAGATTATATAATATCAACTTGAATAAGGGTGAGATAGTGTCACACATGGGGATATGGGAGTCTGAGTCTTGGTTATGGAATTTAATTTAGAGAAGAACACTTAGACAGTGGGAGTTCGAGTCTACTAACAAGCTTCTTGAAATTAATAATAGGTCATTTTTTAAGAAAGATGCTCTAGATAGCAGGAAATGGAAAGAGAGAAAGCAAGGGAGCTACTATGTCAACGAAGTCTATCATTTATTGCACAAGAGGGCCAATGAAGGAAGAAGACATCCGAGTACTGAAATATATAAAAGATTGTGGGAGAGCGAAGCTGCTATGAAAATCAAAATTTAGGCCTGGAGAACTTTGAAAAGAAGAATACCAACCACAGTGGAACTTCAAAGAAGAGGAAGTCTGCCCACGGGAGTTCAGAATTTATGTCCACTATGCAAAGCTGTTCCTGAAGAAGTTCATCACCTATTTTTTTGAATGCAGCAAGGTCTCAATAATATGGCAAGAGAGCCTGAAATGGACAGGTTTCTAAACATCATTATCAAATGATCCAAAGGTACACTTTATGCATTTTAGTAATCTCTCACGCAAGAAAATAGAGAAAAAGTTAATGGCTAGATTGTGGATGTGTTGTATGGCTTATATGGAAAAATAGAAATGATCTAGTGTTCAATGATGATAAATGAGAAGCTGGTCATGTAGTAGATGAAGCAAAAGTTCAATTATGGTCTTGGTATGCTTGGAGGTTAAAGAATGTCAGTCATGAATCAAGCTATAGAGATTGATCTGCTTATCCCCTTAATTTTCTTGTATAACTCTTTGTTGATTGAGTTTGTTTCTCTTGGGAGACAGAATTATTCTAGGAACGTTGTTTTCATAATTAGATAGATGCTGTTGGATTATGCTTTCTATTTGTATTTCATTTGTAATTTGGGAACTTCTCATACCCTTTTGGAATGAAATTTCAATTTCCTGAACAAAAAAAAAGTTCAATCATTCTCCTTGGAGGTATCATTATACTTTTTAATTTTTTACTTTTTAATTTTTTGTTATTTTATCTTTTTTCTCTTCGATTTTTGTATTTTTTTAAATATAATTCTATAAACCCTTTTTTTATAATTTAATTTACTTTATCTTCTTTTATGCTTTTATTTGATATTATTTTAGGTTCAATCATTCTCATATTTGATCTAATTTGTAGGTCCAATCATTCTTATTTAAGGTATCATTCTTTTTATTTATTATTTTTTCTATATTTTTTCCATCAATTTTTTGTGTTTGCTTTATAATTCTATAAACCTTATTTTTATGTTTGAAGGTTGTAATCGGTTGTAAACCAATATATACTGTGAAAAGGCACGGATCAGGTGTTCTTGAAGCCATTTAAGTGATTTTTCAAAGGAAATCGGAATAGAAGTGTTGAAATATTAAGAAAGAAAGTCGAAGCCATCCATTTGGGCGAAGGAGGAGTTCAATTCGACCAGAAGGAGGTCAATTCAACCAGCTCTTTTGGTCGAATTGGCAGCATAACACGAGAAGAAGGTGGATTCGACCACGACAAAGGGATTCGACCTGGGCATCAGGTCGAATCGAGGTCAAATTGATTGGCGAAGATGCCAATTCGACCTCGTCACTTCGATTCGACCAGGGCAGTTGGTCGAATCGAGCACCTGGGACTTACAGTAGGAAAATTCGACCTTTAATTCGACTTGTGGTGGTTAATTCGACATGTTGCTGAAGTCAAATTGAGGCTCGAGAACTTACCATATCCATATTTTTACACCGTCAATGCGTGTGATCACTTAAAAAGCTCATTCCAGGCCCAGGAGACGTGATTACAATTATAAAAGAAGGCTTATACAACATTATAGGGGGCATTCATAGAATCAATCGATCAAAAAGACGAGGAGACGTAGAGTTGAGAGGAGAGCGATCATCCATCATCCGGAGGGGTTGTGACAGAGGTTCCGCTGGAGATTCAAGTAAGATTGGTCCAACTAACCATGATTGTTCCTAGATCAATCATGGGCTAGAGCCGCTTCGGTAGTTCTAGGGTTATGAAGGTTTCATGAGTTAATTTATCTTTCATGTGTAAACTCTATACAACACTACTTGTGATTTATTTTATATAAGATTGTGCATTTTTAATCTATACTCATGGTTGTTTTGTACATCAATAATTATTGTGTAGAGTCTGAATATATAACTTGGTTATTGGTTGAGTGCGTTCACTGATGAGCAGGGTTTTATGTTATAATTCTAAGTGAAGAGATTCCGAAGTCTTATTAGAACTATCTTATATGAATAATACTTATTAATTGAATCATATTCGGGTTAATAAGTAGGATAAAGAGTATAATTTCATAGTACCTATAAAGGAAGATCATATCGGGTTAGAGTACTAAGTGCATGGGAAATAATTGATACTGATAGTACCTAGAAATGGGGCTGAATTATATCTCTTGCTCTGAAGATATTCACACGTGTCATATGCATATTTACTTGTGTCTATAGAGTGAATTTGTATGGTTTAGTGATGCATCCATAAACCACAAGGTAGAGTCGGACACCATCACATGGAAGATGAATTAATAAATGGAACTGGATTACTGAAGGACTACCCACTATCTTACTTGATCACAACTCACCTATCTCTTATTCTTGTTATTTTTACTTGCTATTTCAATTAATAGTTGTTACTTAATTTCAATACCACAACCATTATATTTTTCAACATAGTCATAATTTACTAGAACATAATTAAATTGATATTTATCCATCCCTTGGGTTCGATATATAACTTGGTCACCTTCGAAACTACAATTGATATCCTTTATACTTGAGGATTAATTATGTGTTGAGAAAACACCTATCACCTAGACATCTTATAAAGAAGATTGAAGCTGCATGTAGGAATTTTATATAGTCTTGGGATATGAATAAGCAAAGTCATTTCACTGTGGCATGGAGTAAGGTATGTTGTCCAGAGTTTGAAGGGGGGCATGGAGTTAGGTCTCTGAGAGCAGCAAATGAATCATATATCATGAAGCTTTCTTGGGATATCATGGAGGGAAATGGAGCATTAGCAATGACCAAAGAGCGATGGTTTGTGGATGGAAAGATAAGGGGATACACGACATATTCTATTAGAGGGTCCTATATAACGCATATTAATGGATTGAAGCAGAATGAAGTATGGGTGGCGAGTTACAATTTTAAAGTCAGATTTTGACTCGACAATTGGATTGGAAAACCTGTTGCTTATATGGTGGAGATTCCACAAGAATTCCAATATAGTTTTGATGATACTATTGGGGATTATTTCTATGATGGATGCTGGCACTTAACGCAAAGCTTTACTAACACTTTTTCTCTCATTGTGGAGACTATTTTATCTACTAGAATGTCTCAAAGTCTTGATGATTGCAGGTTTTAGAGTAAAAAAATCCATGCGAGAAAAGGTCACGTCAAAGATTGTGTACATGCATACAAGGCATTCGTTCCTGAAGAAGAATTAGGGGTCATGGATATGGGCAAAGTTCATTCCCCACGGCGATCTATCCCTATTTGGAAGGCTATCAACGGGGTTCTTACGACTTGGGAGGTCCTTAAACAGAGGGGATTCCACAGTCCATCGAGATGTTATTTATGTAAGCATGCTGAGGAGACTATGGAACATATCTTTCTCCAATGTCCGGTTTCGCTGGAAATTCTTAACAGGATATTAGTTGGATTTGCTTTTGGGGTGACAATGAATTTGGATCAAGCGTTCTTGGGATTTTTGCTGCAAGCTATGACAATTACGGAGAGCAAGCATATTTTATCGATTTGGAGATTAGCAATAGTCTCCTACATTTGGATTATATAGCAGGAGCGGAATGCTATGATGCATAAAGGTTATACAGATGAGTTTCATGACAAGCAGGTGAGGAGTTCACAAGTGGCGACCGCTCTCATAGCTTTAATTAGGGAAGGCAATGGGCTGAGTATGGGGGTTATGCACAATACGATGGGTGATTTCAATACGCTGAGATACTTTGGAATAAAGGGAGTACCAAGGAAAGCACCGAGGGTTATACAAGTTAAATAGATGCCGCCTCCGACGGGTTGTGTCAAGTGTAATATTGATGGATATAAAGGAGGTGCACCAGGCACCATGTCGGGTGGGGGACTCTTTCGCCACAGTCGAGGATTCTTCAAGGGAGGATTTAGCTCTGGCTTTGGTCATGGATTTGCAATGGAGGCAGAGTTGGCGGTAGCTTGCTTGGTGGTGGAACTTGTAGCCGAGAGGGAATAGAACTGGTTGTGGCTTGAAACGGACTCAACGTATGTGCTGCATGCGTTTGAGAATGAGCAGGCTGTCATACCTTGAGGACTTATTGCACGCTGGAGACGTGCAAAGGACATAGCAAAGCATATACACCTCTGAGTTACTCATGTGTAGCGAGAAGCAAATTCGGCTGCTGATGCTTTGGCATCAATAAGAGGAGCATACATTTGGTACAATCAATCACCCGTAACGACTACTAGAATATTGTTTCATGATATGAATCATGAATATTTTAGAGGACATTTCCTATTTGCTTTTGAACATCTTTTTGCTTTTACTCTTGTAACGTTTTTTCATTTTCTCTTTTATAATATGATTCATTTGCCAAAATCGAATGAGACAAGTTCAAACATATTCGTAGAGATAAAACTATTAAAACTAAAGTATAATTAACAATAATCCTATAATAAAATATTTAAAAATTATTCGCAAAATATAATTATTTCCGTGCAAAACACATATGGGATAATTATAAACATAAATAAAATAATAATACTACAATAAAATTTAAATCAGACCAAAACTAAATGAGTGAAGTTCAAACATATTCATACAGATAAGAGGGCTACCCAAAATTACAAGAAAAGAAAAATATTATTACAACCCAATGAAAATTATGCAAATAACACCCCCATGAACTAGCACCCTCATTACAACTTATAAAGTGAATTTTGGAGTTCGTCTCCATTCTTCATAACATATTAATAAGCTCAAAATATCTCTCAAGGATCCAACTCCAAAGGCGTGACTTTAACTCTTTCAATAACTTACAAATTAAAATTTTTCATCACGGAAAATAACAAAATTTCTAGTTTTCTATATCAACCACACAACGCATTCCGAAAGATAAACTAAGTACAAAAGTATGTAATGTAAAGTCTTAATTACATTTTCATAACTAGTTGAATACATAATTCATAATTAGTTAGGTAGAAATTCACATTACTTCTTTACTTAAATTCCTATATTCTTGTTCTCTCTCCTTAATAATCAATCTATTTCATCCAGCCTCTTTTTTTTTTTTTTTGGTAAAATGTTGTGACCAAAAATTTCTAATTAATCATTTCTATAAACCATTTTGTTTTTCCATTGTATGATTTGGGATTCTGTAATTTATGAGGTCTACTATTAATGTTTCACAAAATACATTTTTTTTACTTTTTAATGTATGTGTTTTGTATGGTTACAATTTTTTCTGAATATTATTATAAGATTTTTCAGAATACTGACCGTTGTTGTTCTAATATTTACGTTCTATATGTTTATGATTTTTTTATACTATTATAAGATTTTTTTAATACCAATGGTTATTGTTTTAATGTGTGCGTTCTATATAGTTATAATTTTTTCTAAATATCAACGGTTACTGTTCTAATGTGTGCGTTCTATATGATTTTTTTTAATACTATTATAAGATTTTTTAGAATAGCAACGATTGTTGTTGTAATGTATGAGTTCTTTATGGTTACGATTTTTTATGAATACTACTATAAGATTCTTCTGAATACTAATTGTTGTTGTTCTAATGTGTACGCTTTATATGGTTATAATTTTTTTTAAATAATATTATGAGATTTTTCTGAATACCACTGTTCTAATGTATGGGTTTTGTATAGTTATGATTTTTTCTGAATACTATTATTATATAATTTTTCTGAATACTAACAATTGTTGTTCTTGTATACGTTCTTTATGGTTATTATTTTTTTCTGAATACATTTTTCTAAATACCAATGATTATTATAAAAATGTGTGCATTCTGTATATTTACGATTATTTCTGAATACTATTATAAGATTTTTATAATACCACGGTTGTTTTAATGTGTACATTCTGTATGGTTATGATTTTTTCTGAATATTATTATAAAATTTTCTAAATATCAAGTCGCCATAAGTTTAAAATGATTGAGGATTGAAATTGAAAACAATAATCTTAAACCTATTTTTTAATGTTTGACTCTTTTTTCACGATTTGCTAATTCCAAGCTATTTTCTTTTTTCATGGAGAGATTAATGGTTAATTAAATCGTGGATACAATTAAATTTAAAATATGATTAAGTGGTATTTCATTGTTCAATTTGTAGTGAATATTAATATAATTTGGATATTGTATCTAGTAGTGATATACGTAAATAAAATGTACATATAAGTAGTGGACCCTATAATGATTCAATTCGATAATTATCACTTTATTAAAAAAAATAATACTCCCTTCGTCCCCAAAATTATTCACCTTTACTATACCACGTATATTAGGAAAATATTGTTTTTTCACTAACTTTATTGACTTTAGGGAATAATTTGATATTTTCAGGTAATAAATAAAGTATAAAGTATGTATGTGTGGAAAGAAAGTATGGCATTTTTTAAATTAATGTGTACTTTTGATATGTTACATTAGATGATATTTTCCTTTTTTACAGGGTGAAAGATTATGTGGGACGAATAAAAAGATGATATAATTAAAATTAGGGTAGGTCTTGCGTAAGACCGTCTCACGTGAGATCATTTTTCACTTTTTTAAATAATTATCAATTTCGTTATAATTCATTATCACTTTCGCTATAAAACGTCATCACTTTTTATTTATACTATAAAGCCTCGTTTGGTAGCCCATAATATGGGATACCCATATACATTTTACAGGCTTTTATGTAGTTTGGTAGTAAATTTTAAGTTAATGAGGGGCCGATAAAAAAGACACAGCCTGTTATTAATTACTGTTTGCCTCACATAAAAAGGGTAAGTTGTTCCGCGCCACCATCCACGGCAGCGGAAGGTACGAGCGGAACCATATCAAGAGCATATAGAGCGTGAGAGTCGATGGCCTCTACGACGCCGCCGACAGCAAGCTCGAGGCATAATCAGAACTTCTCCCCATCTGATTCCTTATTTTTTCTATATTTAAATTTTGATTTTTAATTTTTAGAGCAATGGGTTGATTTTATTATATTTGAATTTCAGTTTTTGATTTGGTTTTACTGAGCTTGGATTTTTTTGCAACTAGCGGAAAAACTTGAATTTTTTTAGTTAAGTTTTTGTTTGGCTCTAATTTAATTTGGTTTTTTTGATTCTAATTTAATTTGGATTTTCTAAATTTTGGAAAAATTTAAGTTAAATTAATGATAATTCTTCTTAATGAAGTACTATATTTTGGGAAGAATATTTGCGAAGAATTGCCCCCCCCCCCCCCCCCCCCCCTGTGTTTTTTAATAATACACGGTGATGACACTTTATAGACAGATAAAAATAAACAATAAGGATGATGATTATATTTTTTTTATAATTTTAAAATATTTTTATAATAAATTTCACTATGAAAAATTATTTACTAAATAATTGTATTATAAGCAAATTGTAATAATAAAAAGATCAATGAATGTAATTTAAATTTTAATTGAATATAATATAAAATATTTTAAATTATTTATATGGGGATATAATTGAGAATCTACAAATAAATGAGGGTAAAAAGGTAAAAATACATTTTACCATTAATATTAATATTATTTACCAAGCACTCAAATAATATTAATTTCAATTCTTATACATCCTATCAAACAACATCAGTTTTTCATATTACCTACTTATCTCAACATACATAATATATATCTCCATAATACATTTTTATCTTATATTACCTACCAAACTAGTAGTAAATTGTTCATTAAATAACATTATCACTTTTCATTAACTTATTATTACTTTTTATTAACTTATTATCATTTTTCTATATAAAATGAGTATTACTTTTTGGCCGTCTCACGTAAGCCCCTACGTGAGACGGTCTCACACAAGTCTTTGTCTTAAAATTAAAAAAAATATGAAAAAGAAATAATTTAACAAGAAAAATATAAAATTATCAAAAATTTACAAAAGAAAAAGAATTTACACTATAAAAAAATATTTTTTAGCAACCGAATTTAGTAACGGAATTCAATCCGTTGGTAATTAGCAATGGATTAGCAACAAAAATAACATTTTTGTTTTAGCAGTGGAATGCCAACGGATTTATTCTCTATTTTAACAATAGAATTCAATCAGTTGGTAATTACCAACGATTAACCAAGTGAATCATTATATAAATTACCAACGGAATTATTAGCAACGGATTACCAACGGAATTATTTATTAATGGAATTGATTTTTCGTTACTAAAAATTTACCAACCACCACTTTACAGTTTTTTTTAGTGTTAAATTATGTAAATAAAAAATTATTGTAAAATATTAAAGAAAAAAAAAACACGCCTGCAAATTTTGAAACAAAGTATTGAACTCAGGTTGTTAGCTAAAATTGCATGTTGAACCCATTGTGCCATTAACCAATTTCGTGATAATAATTACCCCATATAGAAATTTTTTTATAAGGCGGTCAATGGGTCAACAAAGATCCGTCCCATATGAAATTCGTGAGACGGTTTTACACAAATCTCTGTCAAAGTATAAGTATAATGACAAATTCCCTTGTGAGACATTACATATGTGAGACGGTTTGTTAGACGTGTTAAAGTATATTTATTATATAATAAAGTATGCTTAATGATTGTTAAAGTATGATAAATGAGATTATTATAATATGATTAATTATTGACATACTTTAATTACAAATAAACATATTTTACGTATATGATAAGCATATTTTGATAATGGGTCAACCCGTCTCACAATCGTCTCACAAAAAATCCATCTCATAAGAGAGTTTCTCAAGCATAATAGTTTGATTTAAAAATTAAGTTTTTTTCTTAAAAAAATTCAAGGGTATTAAGTTTTTATAATAAAATGTACTCCCTTCGTCCCACACCACACCTTTCACACTTTTCTTATTCGTTCGTCTCACACCACCCTTCACACCTGAAAAAGGGAAACGATATTTTATCCAATAATTTCAAAAGTTACTTTAATTTCAAATTATGTCACCCCTTACTCACACACATATTATTATTTTATATTTTTTATTACATAAAAATATTATAATACCCTCTATATAAAGTCAACAAATTTGATCAAAAAGATCAACTTTTCTTAAATAACGTGGTACAGGGAAGAGTGGTGCAGGGCGGAGGGAGTATAACATTTAATACACCCTCCATCCAGTTCTAAGGTATTCATTTGATTTTTGCACGTGGATTAAGGAGTATTATTATTATATATAAAGTGGATAGTTGTATTAGAAGGAAGTAGTGGTCTATATTGTGTATTTTTTAATAAATAGGAAAAATAGATACATTTGAAGCGGACGAAGGGAGTATTAAAGAGTACAACTTTTAAAAGTGTTGAATTTAGGGCACAATGTCCAAAGACACGCAAGACTTTGCCAAAATATGTAGTCTGATTTTAAAATCTCCAAAAGCATGACCTTAGCCGGTTAGCAATATATTTTCTCCGTCCGAGCAAAGAGGTGCATTTTCTTTTTGCACGTAGATTAAGAAGTATTAATATTTTATTTATGTAAAGTGGGTAGGTGTATTAGAAAAATGTGAAGGGTAGTGGTGGGCCATGGGTGTACCTTTTTACTAAAAGAAAAAAATGATGTAATTTGAATGAGACGCACAATATAGTAAAATTGTGCTACTTGGGCGGGATGGAGGGAGTATATTTTTTTTTTTGTTAATCGAGTAGGACGTGGGGTTACAGTTTTTTTTTTATATTTAATTCCTACCCTTTGCACGAGTTCGACAGCATATACACAAGCTTATATAGTTATACAAATAGCAGTTGACACGAGAACGAATATTTGTCTAGATCTAAATAACATGTGTATCACTAACCTTTATAATTGCATTTTTTTAAAAGATTTCTATTTATAGAAAAATTTAAAATGAAACCATCCTAAACAAATTTGGATTGAGTCAAATGAAAACTAGAGTACATCTCGTAAGAGGAATATGTATAAAAATCAATTTGTCATAATATTAACAATATCAGTACAAGTCTGCATAAAAACTAACGAGGTGATCTGAGAAATAAAATTGTTGAAATCATGTATCGATCAGCCAGCGCAAACCGAATTTGGGACGGGCAGTTGAACTATCAGCATTACCACCACCATCGTCGTCATTCGCACGATATCGAGGAGCTTCCGACATACGATCCTTTCTCTAGCGTTGCTAGGAAGGAAAAGGCTGTGGCCAGATTTGCAGGGAATCTCATCCATGCCATTCCGCTTGTGCTCCTCTTCTGTGCTTTTCTTCTTTGGTTTTTCTCTTCTCCCACAGGTAAATAATTCTTCTCTCCCTCATGGATATAACTAATTACACATTTGTGAGTGATATAATTATACAACATATATATGATAGTATCCTCACTTATCACAAATTTATAAGGATATTCATGAATTGAATCTGAGATTTTTGATTTGATATGTGGGTGAGGCTTCTGTTACTCTGTGTATTTCCTTCATACTAAGATTATTGTCACGTTTATTTCCGTCTATCTCACAATAACTTTCACTACAAAAAAAAATAATAATGATGATGTCAACTGAGGTTCTAACCTCAAAAAATAATCTTAATTTCAAAATTTCCAACCCACCTAACATCATATCATGATAATATGTCAACTAAGGTGCTAACCTCAAAAAAATAATCTTAATTTCAAAATTTCCAGCCCACATAACATCATATCATGCTTTATTATCTATTTAAGACTATATGAAATCAATAATATTAGTAAAAAATTAATTTTTTAAACTCCATATATCTACATTATCAATGCAAATTGTCACATTGGCAAAAGCTTGTGTGATACTGGAAAACATAACAGAGTTTGTGAGACAAATAAAAAATGATACTATTTTTAATAAGAAGTCATATTAATTGATGTAAAATGATAACAGGTTTAATTGAACTAATTCATTAATCATTGATAATGTAGTGATGAAAAATCATTTTTAATAAAAACTAATAACTAATTTAGAAAAAAATATTATGATCTTATGGTGAGATGCTCTCGCACACCACTCTTATGTTTGCGGCTTATGTAAATATTTTATTGTGACGTTGGGTTTTGTCAACGCAACAGTATTCGTAGTCTAAATTTCCAAACTACATATAGAAGATTGGAAAACAGAATGTGGAATTACAAACTTAAAACAAATCTAACATTCTTGTTATGATACACAGATGTGTTAGATAGGAATTTGCTAGGGGTGAAATTTCAAGGTGGGAAGCACACAATTGAAGCTGATCTTGACAGTGATGCCACTGCTGGACATTTTCCATTGGTATTGAGGGATTTGGATCCTTCAGAGATTCGCCAATCAAGAATTTCTATTTTTAACAACAAAAGATCAGAATGAATCGATAGAGTATTTTTCTTTTACACATACTATTAGTTAAATTTATACGGCTTTATTATACTTTCACTTTTTTTTTTTTAATTGGGCCTAGTTTAAGAAAAATAATTTTGGTACAATGATATGAGAAATAGAAGTGGTATTTTGAATAATTTAATACGATAATGTGTATGAGATAGAGGAAGTATATGAAATTATTGACTATAGACTAAATAAAGGTAATGGATTATATTTTTATAATATTGTAATATTATAAGAGTGTTAATTTAATGGGTTATTTCCGCTTTGAGGATGAGCAAATTATCAGGAATTAGAACATAATTTATGACGTATTACATTCTCTTCTTAAAGTTTTTATTAGATTCATTCAAAATAAAATAGGGATGTAAATAATTATGGTAAAATTTAATTGATGAGAACATTTGTTACTCATAAAAGTTCAAACATCTTCACTAATAAAAACTCATAATAAGCAGCAACTACTTGACCAGATACTTCTTAGTTCACAAAAATAGAATAAAATATGATGACACTGAAAAGCATTGTCACATATGCTTAATCATTTCTTCTTTGTCAAGAGAACTTTAGTTTTTCATAGATGCTTGTAATAGTTCTTTATATGCTTTCATGGATATCAAAAGTAACACCACTGTTTGCTCCACCTTGGGTGTGGAAGATTACAAGTTTGAGTTTGCCTTTTACACTAATATTGTTTGGTTGAAAATAGGGAAGGAGTATATTGTTTGGTATTATTAAATTCTTTAAGAATGGAATTTTTTTTTTACTATTAATTTTTTATTTCATTATAATTTTATTATTATTAAAAGAAAATTATTAACTTATTAATTTCTAAATTTAATAAAACTTTATAGATTAAAATATATTAATAAATTTGATTTGAGCTTTTCAAAATATGGAATGAAAGCCGTGGTGCTAGAATAGGAAAGGAATGACTGATTCCTCATTTTGTTGGAATAAAAATTACTGCATGTCTATGAAACCATCCAACCAAACTTCCTTTTTAAAACCCTTTCCCATTTCTTAACTCAAAAGCCCCCAATCAAACAGGCCCTAAATGTTTATTAGCATTACTTGGGAAATTACTTAGTTAAGCCAACTGATTAAGAAAGTGTTCCTGATGTCTAAGAGTAATCAATTGGTGAAATCAACAACAATGTGAAGTACATGCTTAGAAAATGGCTAATCTGAACCGAATTTGATCGAAGATGTTCTCTCCTCTAAACAAGACCCATGAATGAAACAGAATAGTCCTCAGCTAAATGCGCGAAAACGCTCCAAAAAATAGACTACTCTATTGACTGGACTCTACAGTAGATTTTTCGAGCTCCATTATGGCGTTGAATCCAAAATCATTTCCCGGGATGAACGCAGACTTCAGTTCTTCAGCAGTCTGTGTGGTGTTGATCTTGTTATCCTTAACAGTTAGCTTTTCCTGTAAGATAAATTGATGTTTAAATGAGTTTCATCAAGAAACCATGCTGAAAGGTGATAAAAGAAACTTGCCTTCTTCACATAATCACCCAATGTTGTGCTCACAATTTCTTGAATAACAAAATTTGTAACTCGATCTTCACCAAGAATCTGCACAAGGAAATCCTGTGGAACCTGCATTTGGAAAGTGAGACTTAACATGTATAGCAGGAAATTGGATACAAATCAACTTGTAAGAATAACT
Organism: Pogostemon cablin; assembly: GCA_023678885.1. Taxonomy (NCBI): domain Eukaryota; kingdom Viridiplantae; phylum Streptophyta; class Magnoliopsida; order Lamiales; family Lamiaceae; genus Pogostemon; species Pogostemon cablin. The sequence continues at coordinate 21,786,867 of CM042981.1, forward strand.
TCATTAAAATGAAGAATAAGAAGTTGGCGTAAAATTATATGGAACGATTTCATGGAAAATTATCGTGGAACCGTTTCACTCTTCTGTTAGACAGTCTGTATGACAGTCAATTGCTCCTGCACAAGGGTTAATATTACTCTTTTGTACAAAGCTTAATACTTCCATTTTGCATAACAAATTATTACTCTTCCATAAAGAGTAACACTCGGCATTCTGAATAATAACACTCAAACATGTCTGAAGAATAATATTTTAAGAAAAGGAGCACCTACACTGGTTCCACCCAATTCATACTCTACGAAGTTTTATCACAATTTAGATAGTCATGTCTCATGTATACTTATAGTTTAAGCAGATATCTCAATTAAAGTGTCCGTATCCCAAATCTGGTTTCTGGTGAAGGAATAATTCGTGCAATGGATGTGGATACAGTGGAGTGGACTTATATCAGGTGCTTGTCCATGCTTATCCATTAACACTTGGAGATGAATGTTGAATATATCAGATGAATGTCCACTGGATACTAGAGGTCTACTAAATAATCCAAAACTAAACTCCATGCCTCATATACCATTCTTTTTCTCTCAAATTAAGACCAAAGATTTACAAGCATGCTCGCAGAAGTGATGGTGAGTCAAAATATAGAGAGTCATTCAGCAAAAACAAATGAGACAATTTGAAGAATCTGTGCTTTGGAATGATGGCATGCAACATAACTCAAGTGGCAACTCAGTTACAAGTCCCCACCTTACCCTATGTACATGTTCATGCGACATATATATGCAAATCTTTCTGACCTCAAATGATTGACATATTTTAGTGTAACAAAAGAATCTTAAAAATTAATAGAATGATATACCTTAGTTGTCTTCCCTGCAGAAACCACCATGTACATGAAAACAGAAGTTACCCAAAATAAATCATTACTGGCAGGTTCCAGGAATTCTTAATCAAGAAAAAAGTATAAATACTTTCTCCGTATGAGTGGGTATGGCACAAAATACTCAAATCACATACAGCCAAACATGAGTATATATTAGTTACAAAATATAAATTGCCTGCATTCCAATATTAATATACTTATGCAACCTCATGGAGAATACTCAACTAGAGTCAGTGCAAGTGGCTTCGGTTAAGCACCTTCAAGGAATTGAAAAAAAAAAAAAGGAATCAAAGATAAAAAAAATAGTTTATGCTAGCTGCATTTAAGTTGTCTGTTTTAATCAAAACAGGGAGAGAGTACGTTATTTGGAGAAATAATGGAGGCATAAGAATAGGCATTCCAATAACATTTTTATTTCCAGATATCGTTTATCATCTAAAATAAAACATGAGGCTGATAAATCAATATTTATGCATAACTAGCAATTAGTGTTCCGACTTAAGATAAGGTACCTAAATAAATCATCATCATTGGCTCAACTCTCAAGCTAATCAATGTAAGCATTTGAAAATCCCTCTTGAAGAAATATTAATAGCTATCTAATTCTATACGAATGAGGTGCAAACTAGGACGCACATGCATATAAAGGTTACTGAAATGAATTGTTGAATCCTGTGACTAACTAAATAAGTTTGTAATGTCAACTTCAAATGATGATATGCAATTACTTTCCAGGAACAACAAAAAAAAAGACATTTCTATTAATGGAAACAAGAGCAAATATACTCATTATCAAAATGAGCAATGTCTTAACACTGAAAGAAAAACCAAACAAACAGTTACCTCCCTTTTCTCTGCGGAAACCAGGAACTGGTGGAGCTGTACGTGCTAAGTTTCTCAGGATTTTTTCAAATACTATCTGTGTTTCTTTCCCCGAAAAATCCACCCTTACCTGACCCAAAGGAAACAGCCAAGAATCAAGTAGTATTATTAGTATTGTTTTTGTATAGAGATATAAAAGCTAAACCAAAAGATTCGATCTAATGGTGAACATGTCTCAACCAAACACAATTTTTTTATTATCTAGGTCAAGAAAGGGGGGGTGTGGGTTATGCAAATTATATCATATACAAGACTACAACTCAAAAAGATATAGGACAATCAATCAACACTTACAAATACATTTTTAAGCAGACGCATATATTAGGGTATCTATATTTCATGCACATGCATATACAATCATGTATTGGATAGTAGAAGTTTTTCATTTGTCACTTGAAAAAAAAGCTTTTTACATTATGTTAAAACCATTTGGAACTGTGCTTGTTTAAGTAAAAGAGGAAAATAATTTCTAAATAAAATAAAAGATATCAACACCAGAAATGGAACAAACAACTGAATTGAACTGGGCAAGAAAAACTCACTTGCATCTTGTTGTCGTCCTTAGACTGAACCACTATCTCAACATTTTTAATTCTAATTACATTCTCTTCTGGATCTGTAATTGATGTCTCTAGACCTGAAGTCATAGATCAGATTTTTTATCAGTAAAATGAAAACAGAAAAAACAGTTATATTTACAAACAAGTTTTTTTAAATTACCTGAACCAACAGCAGATATTGGCTTGATAAAAAGTCTCTTACCAGTCCTCAAGGCGCCACAGCAAATTAAAGACCTAAAAATTCACTAGGTAAAGAATTGGTAATGCAACAATAAGTCAAAAAAGTCACTGCACCAACAAAATCAGCCTATACGAAACAAATTCAAATGGATTATTATTGAGTGATAAATTTTATCTTCGTAAAGCCCTTTCAGTTGTAATCTGGATAAAGGAGTGCAACAAGTTATTCTTCAGGAAGTATAGTGGCATACCACGTATTATAGGATACCAAAAAATTAACCTTCACAACAAATTTTATAACGCTACTCGAGGATACAAAATGAATTAACCTTCAATATCCAAGAGAGCAACATGATTATAGGGATACAATTTTTCTAGCAACAACAAAAGTATGTTCGTCATAAGCTTCATAAGTTCATATTCTTGCAATAATTGCCTCTGATTGCAATTGACAGGATATTTGAAAATAGAATAATCAACATAATATTGTGACAGTTTCTAACCTTGAGCTCATGAACATTGTTCTAGTGAAATAGTTGATACGAAGCAAACAACCATCTGCTTTCACGTTGAAGTTGAAATGCTGTGGTATGGTAAACAATTAGCAAATAGACACATAATTCAGCCAGAAGTAACAAATAAGCTGGTTTTAATGATTAATCATTTAAATTAACAAGCTCCCTATTTGGTTTTCCAACACACCACACTCAAAAACAGAGGAAATATTGCTCAATCATTCTGAGTTTGACTGCAATTCTCTAGCATATAAATTAACCCATAAATCATTTCTATAACTATGGCCATCGTGTGTGTAACTCACAGCCAGGGAAACCGAAGGAAAACTCAAACGTCTTCTCCACATTGCACATCAACCCTATTTCAAAGCGCAATTCTACATGATTCAATTCCAACAACAGTGTTCTCGATAGAATGGTGGATGTTGAACGCAAACTACAAATTCATAATTATGTAGAACGAAAAAGCCAGAAATAGAGAGTAAAAAAGGATAAGAGATGAGGGGTAAACAATAACCTGAGGGCTATGAAATAATTGACGAAATGATGACGCCAGCATCATCGTTGTCATTTTTCTCTCAGAGAAACCAAAATGGAAGAGAGATTTAAGAATGGGAATATTAATTCTTTATAGAATGTGTATTCCATTTATATGGGAATCATCATTCCTCCCATTTAATGGGCTTACCATTTCTTTTTTAAATGGAATTAAAATATTATTTTTCTTATTTTTTTTATATAGTATCAAATAGATTAACAATTATAAATAATTTATTTTTATTTATATCACATCTCTTTTTATATAATTACAAAAATAAAAATAAATTAAAAAATTTTCATTTAACATGTAATTTTCATAATAATAAATTATGTATAAAAATATTAAATTTATTTAACATCTAATTAAAAAATTCTTATACTTTAATATTAATTATAATAAAAACAATTATAAAAAAAATAAATTTAAAATATTTAAAATATGAAAAATATATAATTAATTAAAATTTTATTTTAAATAAAAATTATTAAATTTATATTTTAAAATATTATACAAATTTTAAATTGAATACCCATATGTATTATTAAATAAAAAATTTAATTTTATTTACGTAAATAATTTATTAAAAATTACCTATAATTTTTTATTTATAATTTAAATATAATATTTTTTTATTAATTTTTAATCTCATAATTTTTTAATAGTATAATTTTTGAAATATTTTAAATTTATTGATATTTAAATTAATTTAAAATTTAATAAAATACAAATAGTGAAATTTGAATTTTTTTTCTATTACTTGAGCTATTCCTAATCAATATCAATCATGAGAATAATTATATTTTGTCATTCCTTTTCCATCTTCATTCCATTCATAAGTTCATTCCATTCCATCTTAATTCCATTAAGTCATATCAATCTAACTGTAAAAACTACTCCTATATCCATCCGTAAAACCATTTTAAGTTAACGCACATTCAGAAAAATCAAATAAAATTAAGTCCGTTAAAAATAGGGATATTCATGTAAATGAACCATTCAACAATAAATTTAATTAAAAAACGAGGGTTCATATATGATCCAGAGCATTCTCATCTATTAAATTAGATTTATTTAGCATTTATTATTGGATTACCAGACACTCTCTTGTGAAACTGGTCGATCCATAATCAAAATATGCTTATTGTATACATAAATTATGTTTAATTGTAGCTAAAGTATGTCAATAATTAATTATATTATAACACGCTAAAATTATATTTTAATACATAATCTAGAAAAATACTTTAACAATCATTAAACGTACCCTTTATCTAAATAATAGACAAATTTTAACACGTCTCACAAACCGTCTCACGTAATAATGCTCATAAGAGACAATCTGGATAGCATGGATGGATTAATGGACACTTAAATAGCATGTTAAGAGCGCATCACATTTAAAAAAAATATATATTTTATTCTCTCTCTTCTCCATCATGTTGGAGTTCAGAGAGAGAGAGAGGGGTAGAGAGAATAGGAAAAGCGTATATTGAAAACTAACTTGAAATAAGTACAATACATTTATTTATAAGAATGGAAATCTAACTTGCTCACTAAGCTAACTAACAGAACTAATAACAAAAATTAGTTACTGTAATCAGTTTAATTAATTAATTTTGCTTTCCTTCTTCACTTATCTCTAACATGCTTTGCTCCATTTGAATGTGGAGTATCTTCTAGAGGAGAACAAAGCATATTACAAAGTAGGAGAAATCTGGTAGGAGTTAGAGGTTTTGTAAGAATGTCTGCTTGTTGATCTTCAGTTGAAATGTATCGAACATCTAATTACTGATTTTGAACCTTCTACCGGAGAAAGTGAACATCAATTTATATATGTTTGGTATGAGAGTAGAAAGATGGATTGAAAGTCAAAGTAATAGCTCCTTAATTGTCACACTAAAGAACCGAAGGTTTGGAAAGTAGAAATCGAAGCTCAGAGAAAAGAGTATAGATCTATAATAAGTCTGTGGTGGCCATGGCAAGAGATCTGTATTCTGCTTCAGTACTGCTTCTAGAAACTGCATTCTGTTTTTTTGGAGCACCACGATAGAAGATTACTGCCAAGCTTAATATAGTAACTACTCGTGCTGTGACAATCATCAATACAAGCCGCAAAATCAGCATCAGCGAAACCTTGCAATCTGAAAATCCTGAACTGGTGAAAATGTTAAGCCATCTGAGAGTGTTCCCTTCAAATAACGAAGAACCCATTTGCAGGCTTCCCAATAATTCTGAGTTGGGGCATAAAGAAACTGACTGAGTTTATTAACGCTAAATGAAATATCAGGACGAGTGAGTGTCAAATATTGCAAAACCCCAACAGTATTTCTATAAAGAGTAGGATGATCAAAGGCTGCACTATTTGTTGGATTGTATACTAAAATTCTAGCTTTTTGTATGAACAATGTTATAACAATTTATTTGAAATGAGAATCATATGATCAAACATTTTGCATATTATAATTTATTTATTTATATGTCATTGCAAAAGTTCACTTACTTAATAATGTAGATAATATGGTGTGCAGCGTTGCACAAAAGATCATTATCGATTTTCTTATAAAGTATAAATAGATTACCACAATCGAGATAGATAGGGACAATCTATCGGGATAGTTGTAGTGTGATTTGGTATTAGTTTGTCTTGGCTATAAAATTACATTAGAGCACTTTGTGTATATTTAGCAGGACCGCTTGAGATCGTTTGATTTATACTGACTATACAGAAGAACTTGATCTCTATTATTATAGATTTTCGTGCTCTTAATCCCTATACCACAACCTCGACACGTAAGCTAGTATGTGTTTGTTTGATTCATCAATATTTGAGATTTATATATATTAAATCAACACGCTCAGTGAGTTGGGAAATAGTGTTGTCTCTATGGTGTGTTGTTGATTGTATAAGGAATATTTGTCCTATTAAATAGGTTGATGATGTCCCCTTGAGGAGCTCATAAGGATTATCAAGTAAACCCTGCAGGTGGATTTATTCTGGCATGATAATGAGGTTGAGTGGTACTACTCTCGATAGTGATATTAATTAATAAAGTTGTCAGTAACTTAATTAATTAATGGACATTGTATATCTTAAACATGAGGAGACTGTCAAGCTCAAAATAAGAAGGAGCCCATAACGTAATTTGGAATTAGAGCGACAGTGCAATAATAATATTTTAGTAGAATATATTATTATTATTGGATTTAAGTATAACTTTTGGGCTAAACTTTGAGCTTAAGCCCAGTGGAGACCCGACTCTAATTTCTCCTCCTGGTTGATGAGAGTGAAAATAAGCGTGTTTTAGTGTCCAATCTAACACCTTTTTGATGGGAATTGATGTCATATATTAGCACAAGTATCTTATATTCAATTATGTGAGAAAAAGGTGCACCTGAGGTGTTTTAATGTGTTTAGGTGGAAAAAGGATCAAAAGTGCAAAGTTAGAGAAAAAGTACAACTTGTGCTAGAATGCTGAAAAACGCACGTCCAATTTTGTATAAATTTTTTGTGTTCTTGTGGAGCTCTCAACTGGTGGTATGATACATGGTTGGAAACACACTGAAAAGAGGATCATTTCGGCGTAAATGACATCTCAATCGGATTTCAAACGAGAAAGTTATGATCAAATTAATGACAACGCGCTAGCTGTACCGAACAGAATAGTTGTGTCATTTTTCATGGCTTGTTACACCTTCAAATCATGGAATTTTTGTGAGTTCTTTATAAATATATAAAGTGAAGGAAGAAAGGATCGCGTGAGCGCAAGAATCACTCAAATCAGAATCTCAATATGGAAGTTATATGTGAAACGGTGAGACGACGCAAGTGTGGTTCAACCACGATGATATGGTTCGACCATCTATTTTGGTCGAACCCTGGTCGAACCATATGCCTGAAGTGCATTAAATCGCCGATTTCGATTCAACCATGGTTCGACCATGCCTATAGATCGACGGCTTGGTCGAACCATGGTCGAACCATGTTCCTGGAACAGCTCCGAATCCAATTTTTACACCCCTAGTGCGTGTTTCTGCATGTTTTCGTCTTAAAAAGCCCGTCCTAGGTCCATAAGGAGAGCTTACAAGTATAAAAGGGGATGTAGATCACATTATTATTCATTAATTTGGATTGAAGAACAACAACACAAATCGTCCTACACCCCACAAGGGGGGATCACCCACTAACCATCATCCACATCCTTTTCTCCATCTATCCATCACTTTGAAGATTCGTTTGTGGAATCAAGAGGAGAACAAAGAGGAGGATTCAAGATGGAGAAGGACGCGATGACGCCCACATCTAGGGTTTATTTATTTCCTAATTTATCTTGTATTTTCCAAACTAAGGGTAAGATCTATCCAACATACCCATGATTGTTCTTCGCAACATCATGGGCTAGGGCCTTTTTGGTAGAACTAGGGTTGTGAATGTTTTTACGAATTAATTGAACCTCGTGTGTATCTCCGTACAACACTACTTGTGATTTAGTTTATATATGACTATGCATTTTTAATCTATATTCAGGGTCATTTTGTGCATCATTAAACTGTTGAATAGAGTATGAATGTTCATCTTGGTTATTGATTGAGCGCGTTCACTGATGAACAGGATTCCATGTTATGATTCTAAGTGAGGAGACTTCGAAGCTTCATTAGAACTATTATATATGAATGTTTATTAATTGAATTGAATTCGGGTTAGTAAGCAAGATAAAGAGGTTAACTTTGTTGGCGTTTGGATCTTTAGGTTAGCGTGAACCATTAGGGTTCCAATGCAATTCCACTGCAGCGGAAGCATAAGAGCAGAATTGAATTACCTTTCACCGGGTTTGATGTAGAGGATGAACAACAAGAACAACCGACCTTCCATTCTTCTGTTGTATTCCTAAGCCTTGCCTTGACGTTGTGTGGGCAACGATCACCAAGGAAAACTCAATCTGCAGTTCCTCTTTCTCTCACAATTTTTGTCGTGTGAATTAAGTTACCGAGCAACAAAGATTGACTATTTATATGCTACAACAGGGACCAGGAGGAGGAATTAGGGTTTGGGCCTCCCATTGGGCTTAAGCATCAGTTTAGCCCAAAACTTATACTTAAGTCCAATAATAATAAATCAGTCCACTAAAGAAATATTATTGCACTGCCACCCTAATCTCAAATTACGTTATGAGCTCCTTCTTATTATGAGTCTGTTAGTCTCCCCATGTTTAAGATTCAATGCCCATTAATTAATTAAATTACTGACAATTCAATTAATTAATATATGTACCGAAAGTACTACCACTCAACCTTATTATCATGCCGGAATAAATTCACCTACAGGGTTTACATGATAATCATTATAAGCTCCTCAAGGGGACATCATCAATCAATTCCGTTAGGACACAGATTCCTTCTACAATCAACAACAACCATACAGACAGCGCCATCTCCCAACTCACCGGGCATATTGATTTAACTATTAAATCTCACCCATTGATGAATCAAAGAAATAAATACTAGCTTATGTGTCGAGGTTATTGTATAGGGATTAAGAGTACGAACATCCATAATAATAGAGATCAAGTTCTATTATATAGTCAATACAAACCGAACGGTTTGGTCTCTACGCGGTCTTGTTTAATACACAAAGTACACAAATGTAATTTTATAGTCAAGACAGACTATGCCAAATCACACTACAACCATACCGATAGACAGTCCCCATCTATCTCGGTTGTGAACATCTATTTATAATTCGTAAGGAGCTGATAATATGATCTTCCGTGTGACGCCGCACACCATAATATCTACAGTATAAATTAAATGGACTTTTGCAAGAATAAATAATTATGCAAAACGTTTGATCACATGATTCTCATTTCAAATAAATTGTTTAAGACATTGTTCATACAAAAAGCACGACTTTTAATATACAATCTAACAAACTTTATAGTACCTATAAAGGGAGATTATATCGGGTTAGAGTAGCAATCCTAGGGGAAAATAATTGATACTAATAGTGCCTAAAAAGGGGGCTGAAGTTATATCTCTTGCTCCAATATTATTCACACGTGTTACACGCTTATTCACTTGTGTCTATAGAGTAGATTTGTATGGCTTAGTGATGCGTCCATATTCCACAAGGAAGAGTCGGACATTGATACACGAAAGAGAGATTAATGAGTGAAACTGGATTATCCTAGAGCTACTTATTCTCCTACTTGATCCACTTTCATATTCTTCTAAAGTGATTTTATTTTAATTGTTATTTTAATTAATTGTTTAGTAGATTATTTTAATTCCACAAACTATATTTCCACAATTCGTCTTAATTAATTTAATAAATAGTTAAATAGATAATACACCGTCCTTTGGGTCCGATAATTCACTTGGTCGCTTGCTTAAGCTTCAACTGATATCCTTAATACTTGGGGATTAATTTTGGGTGCAAAGAAAACGCGCATCAAGTTCTTGGCGCCGTTGCCTGCAGTTATTATTAGTTTATTATTTCTAGTTTGATTAAGACTTTTATTTGTGATTATTTAGTTCTATCTAATCTTAAATTTTTCTGAAGTACTTGTGCACTAGGAAAAAGAGAGGAAGGAAAAGAAGGAATAACACATTGACCTAGATATGGCCGGAGCAAGGCAGGATCCGGATAATGTTACCATACGTGAAATTTTCACCAACTATGGGATTAGCAACATGGGGTTGATAGGAGTAAGGGGGAAGATGATGATTTTGAGAAACATGCCGCTCTTATTAACATGGTAGAGAAAAATCCCTTTTCTGGAGGTTCCTTTGAAGATCCATATCAGCATCTCAAAAGCTTCTTTGGTTATACGAACACTCAAAAGGGTGTTAGAGCTCATGATAATGCTAGGCGGATAGCCCTATTCAAGTTCTCTTTGATTGATCAGGTAGAAGCTTGGTATGAGACTCTTGATGCCACAGATTACACTACATGGGACCAACTGCAACAGAAGTTCTTGAAGAGATACATGACACTCTCAAGGATCTTAAGAATGAGGCAAGAGATCACCCAATTTGTTATGAATCAGGGTGAGAAATTCCATGAGGTGTGGGACAGGTTTAAAGTTATACTCAGGAGGTGCCCACAGCATGGGATACCTAAGGCTGAGTATATAAGCATCTTCTACTATGGATTGGATTTTGAGTCACGAATTCTTATTGATGCATCATCAGGAGGAGCGCTGTTATCAAAGACAACACTTGAAGCAGAAAATTTGTTCGAAGGCATCTCTATGAATTCACGTGACTGGCCTACGGAAAGAGTTAGAGGAACTTATGTAGTGGATAAGGTGGCGTAGGTTGAACATCAAACAGTGAAGTTGAATATGGATGATGAGATCGTCTCTAGTCTAGCTAATATCAAAAAGCTACTAGAGTCCCAGCAGAAGCAGATTACAGAATTGACACAAACGATGGAGAAAGGAATGTTCTCGTCTCAAGTAATAAAGAATCCAAAAGAATGCAAAGCCATCACATTGAGGTTTGGAACGTAGTATGAGGGACCGATGATGCCGAAAATGAATTTTGAAGCTCCAAGAGCTCGATTCGACCAGGGTTCGAACAAGCCAGCAGGTCGAACCACATCCTGGAGGTCAAACCAAGCACCTGGGCAACCTCCGGAGCATCCAGATGGATGGTTCGACCAAGACCACCCTGGTTCGACCAACACTCAAGGTCGAACCGAGGTCGAATCACTCTGTCCGCGACCCTCTATTTTTTCTGATGTTGGGTTCGACCAAAACCTACCTGGTTCAACCAACCCTGATGGTCGAACCATGGTCCAACCGACCTATACACAAGATGCTGAATTTTCTAAAGATAGATTCAACCACTGCAGTTATGGTTCGACCAACCCTGTTGGTCGAACCATGGTTGAACCGACCTGTCCGGGAGATGCCATACTTTTTGAAGCATGGTTCGACCACTACACACCTGGTTCGACCAGCACTCATGGTCGAACTGAGTTCGAACCACCTCGTCTAACACTGTTTTTTGCGCAGAATGCCTTACCTAATGTTGATGTTACTCCAGTACCATCACAAGAGTAGAATACTGAGCTTATAGTAGAGAAAAAATAGGAAAGAACAAAGAGGTTGAGAGCCGAGAAGTTTAGACTGCAGATGGAAAATGAAGATACGATTTTCTCTCTTGATCAAGCAATGAAGATGCCCATGGAGACTCAATCTTGCAAGAGCATAGATGTGGTTTCTAACTTATTTAATCTTGATTTTAATAAGACATATGATTCTCAAATTGAGTGGTAGATTGACAAGGAGAAGTGTAGACAGCCATGGGAGGAAGAAAATTCTGAGGATTATATACTTCTGACCAAGAAAGGTGAAGCGATGAGTGTAGGCAAGAAGAGAGAAAGAAACTACTTAAAGGTGAGGATGGGAGAAGACCGCCATCTGATCCAGTAGTTCAAAAAGGTTACATCCTTTGTGACTCTCCGACGTTAAATATGAGCGCCTGTTGGGGGCTTATCCCTTCTGTTTTTATTACTTTATTCCTATCGTGTGAGTGAGGATTTATTATTTGTGAGGTGTTCACGTTTCGGCAATTACATCTCTTTTCAAACTTAGTTTCGACTTACGTTTTTACTAAGTTTGAGGGGGGAGTGATGTACTTACCTCATCTTATGAGTACCGAGGGTATAATTTTTCCTTTCATTGGTTGTTTATTGGTTAAGAGGTTGATTTTTTGCAGCATATTAATATTTTAACCGGTGTTGTGATAGGGATTTTCTCAACACACAAAATAATCCTCAAGTATAAGGATATCAATTGTAGTCGCGAAGATGACCAAGTTATAATATCGAACCCACGGGACGGATAAATATCAATTTTGTATTCTTCTAGTATATTTTAGACTATGTTTGGTAGTTGAAAAGATTTAATGGATAATAACTTCTAATCGAAATAACAAAAGAAATAGCAAGAGTAGAGAAAAGTGAGTTGTGATCAATAAGAATAATAGGTAGTTCGTCGGGTCATCCAGTTTTACTAGCAATTCGTATTTTCATGTGATGGTGTCCGACTCTGCCCTGTGGTTTGTGGACGCATCACTAGACCATGCAAGTTTACTCTATAGACACAAGTAAATATGCGCTTGACACGTGTGAATAACATCGGAGCAAGAGATATGCTTCACCCTCCTTTCTAGGTACTATCATAATCAATTATCTTCTACGTCTAGAAACTAACCCGATTTGATCTCCCTTTTTAGGTACTATAAAGTTATACTCTTCATCCTATTCATCAACCCGAATTTAATTCAATTCATGAATATTCATATAAGACAGTTCTAATAATACTTCGGAATCCCTTCACTTAGAATTATAACAATAAACCCTGCTCAGTAGTGAACGCACTCAATCAATAACCATGTTATGTATTCAGACTCTACACAACGATCATTGATGCACAAAACGACTATGAGTATGGATTAAATAAGCAATCTTATATAAAACAAACCACAGGTAGTGTTGTACGGAGTTTTACACACGAAACACGAATTACATCATAAAACTTTTATAACCCTAGAACTACCAAGGTGGTTCTAGCCCATGATTAATCTAGGAACAATCATGGTTAGATTGATCATTCTTACTTGAACCTTCAGCGAATCTCTGTCACAGCCCTCCAGATGGATCACCACCTCTACTCTTGTCTCTCCTACGATTGACGATCAAAAGCTCTCTTTATTCTCTGTATGAGCCTCCTTTTATACTTGTAATCACGTCTCTAGGGCTTGAAATGGGCTTTCTAAGTGATCTCACGCGTTTCGGCCTCGAAAATCCGGATAAGGTAAGTTCTCGCACATAGGTTCGACCACGTTAAACAGGTCGAACCCCAAGCCATAGGTCGAACCCCAGGTCGAACCCCGCTACTGGAAGAATTCTGCACAGGTTCGACCTTCTGGACAGGTCGAAACCACTTAGGCTTTGGTCGAACCCCAGGTCGAACCTCAGCACTGGACAACTCCCGCTCCCGATTCGACCAACGGGCAAGTCGAACTCAAACGTCGTGGTCGAATCCTCTTTCTTGCAAACTGGTTCGACCATGGTTCGACCTGATGGTCAGGTCGAACCAATTGAGTCGTGGTCGAATCCATCTCTGCACGTTCAGCAACGTTGGTTCGACCTGCTGGAGAGGTCGAACCCTCCTCCAGCCAGGTCGAACCCACCTAATTCTTGGGCGGTTCGCGTGGCTTCGACTCCGTCTTTTCGATTCTTGGCTCTTTTACTCCGTTTTTGCTAAGAAAACACTCAAATAGCTCCACTAACACCTGATTCATGCTAATTCACAATATATATAGGTTTTCCACCTATTTCCACATCAAAACTCTCCAAAACTAGCATAAAACATAGCGCCAAACTTGTAAATTTACACACTCATCAAACCCCCAAACTTACATGTTGCTCATCCCGAGGCAACCAATTTAAAATACAGGAGTCGTGTATAATTCAACAAGATCTAGTACAACACATATTACACATGCCACTTCATTGAATCAAACAAGAATTACTTGCATCAAATATGTCACTCATGTAAAATCAATCCAATCACACACCATTCGGAGTACTAAGTAATCTCACTGACAAGATAAGTCTTTACTCTCTTTCGCTCGTGTGTGAGGCACTATAGGCTAGTATAACACTCATATCAATTCATATTCATGCGTAACCATAAGCTTGGCAAAGGTCTCAAAAATCAACTTACATTAGATTAATACTAGGATCACAAAGGACTTGTTTCTAGGTTGTAATGTTGGCTCTTTGGAAAGGGTAGGAAAATTTGGTCATAGTAACTTAAACACTAGTAGAGAGTTACCTTGGAGGTTCTTGATTTCTCATTCGTCTTCATATTCTCCTCCAATTCTTCTCTTGCACTTGCAACTTTCAATTTTCCTTCTCTTCCTTGCATCAACATCATTCTTCTTTTAATTACTCGGGTACCAGTTATAGGCACTACCCTTCTCGAACATCGTTCGACTGCTTCTTAAAAACTTCAAGCCCCATGTATAAGCAATTCGGGATACCAATTTCAGGCACTATCCCTAACAAGATTTAACCATGCACTTTTCTTACTGAACCTCATTCCATCTTCCCTTTGTTTCTTCCATACTTATTCACCTTATTCTCTCTACCAATGAATGGGGGATTTTCAAAGCTCAAATAAGGTAATTAAGGCTCTTATATTTGGCTTGCCAAAGAAAAAGCTTTTAAAAGGCTCAAACAGTGCTACCAAAGATTTATAAAATCATTAGGAAAGGTAAAATTTGGCTAAGTGACTCAATTAATCAAAAATGGCCTAAGATCATATCCTAATATTTCATCAATTGTAAGTTTCACACAAGACTCCAAGCCAAGTTCTAGAATACGTTCATACGAATGATTCTCTCAAGAATAAACTATCATGATTAATCATGATAAAGGCTCAAATCCTCACATAGGTAATCAATTCCTAATACTCCTCATAGCACATAACCAAAATCAATTCCTCATGAATTCCATATACTTAACAAATTATTCATGCTCTTTCCAAATGAAAATAAACACGTAAACATATGAATGCACAGAATCAATACCCCATATACAAAACAACGATACAAGATCAACTATATCAGGTACATGCCACTCACACATGAATCACACCCCAATCTGTAAAAATAAAAAGAAGAACGGGAGATAAGATGAATCGGAGAAGCCAAAAGAAAACCTGAAACTACTCCCTAGGAGCATCATCATCCTCATCATCATCGTCATCCTCATCCATTCTATTTTCCACAACTCGACACAGACTGGTAATGTGCTTATCCATCATATCCACTCGACTACTCACTCTACCAACACGCTCATCCAAGGCAGAGTACCTTTCGTTCAGCGTGGCGTAGTTGGCGTTAGCGAGCGCGAGCTGCCTGTTCGTCTCTTGCTGCGCAGCTACCACCGCGATCAGCTGCTCATGAATCAAGCGAAGCTGCTCCCGAGTACTTGGAACTGCTCGCCGCTGCTGCGGTACCGGAGCATGCTGAGGCGCATCATGCTGCTCTTCTCTCGGAATCTCCATCTCTGGCTGCTCATCTACCTGATCCTCCTCTTCAGGCTGCTGTGGCTGAGGTGGACGGAACTCTCCTTGATCAACGATCTGCTGTAACTCAGCCTCCTCCCCTCAGCACATATCTGTGCTACCGCTCTCCAATCACCACCCGACTTCACTGCCACGGATAAAGCGGTGTGTCCAAGAGAATTCATTAACTTATTCCTTGCTTCCCGAATAGTTGTCAAGTTGCTCACGTCGAAGGGGAACATAAATTCGAAAGGCTTGAGACCTCTCGTGAAAAACCAATCTCCATTTCTAAAATGGGCAAATCCTCCCTTCGCGCACGTGCTCATCATCAAATTGGGTTCTCCTTCTACTGGTGTAATGCCGGTGAGATCCAAGTTATAATGCTCAGCCACGATCGTCAATAACCCTCCAATATTCACCTTTTGAAAACCAATGGTCTTGAATCGATTCAGCTGCGCAATAAAATAAGCTCCAACATTGAACTTCACTCCATTCAGCATACACCACAGGGCATATAGCTCTCCTCTAGACACAACACTCCCCTTCGAGCGGGCGAACAACGTGTTGCTCAGGATGCGGTCCATGTATCTCAAGACAGGGTTCTTTATTGCGGAAGCACGAGCCTATCTGGTCTTATAATCACGAATCTCCCCAGTGATCTCCCTCCAAAACCACTTTACACTGAATGCAACATTTTCTAAACGAGGGATCTCCAAAGGTGTCTCAAACAGCTCATTGAAATCCTCAGACGTCCATCTCCTACTCACTCCACCAAGCTGAAACGTACACCGATAGGGGTATCCAAGCGGGTCCTTCTCCATCTCAAACGAGCAAACTACTTCCGCTGTAACATGGAAGTACGTCGGCCTCTTCAACTCCATGAATCTTCGGATCCCTACTTGATCAAACATCCAAAATATATCATCCCCTATTCTCATTATCCTCATTGCTTCATCATCTTGGTATCGAGTGCGAGCTATCTTGTCTGAAACTTCTTCCCACTTCTCTTTAATCTCATCCCAATCTTGCATCCTAATCTTGAAGTTATCAGGTAAACGATCTTGTAGCCTCAGTTTTCTTGTCACTTTGTCCAAATTTGAAGGCCTGTCATGCCTCTTCTTCGATCTTTCCTCCTCTGCCTTTCATTTTCCTATACTTGATACTTGCCCCTTTCCTGAAAACAAATACTTCAATCCAACCAACAAGACAAGAAAGCAAGTACTGTACTAGCACATCACATACTCTACTCAAGACTTCAAGCATCAATGCATATTCAAACAAACTATCATCTCAACACCACTTGCTTATTCAACATTCTCAAAACATCTTCAATCACACCTTCTTTAATCATCAAAACATAACCAACAAGCATGCATTAAGCAATTCAAGCAATTCAATAAAAAATTCAACATGTTTCCCTCAATGAACTACTTCAATTTCATCAATTTCAAACCAAATCCACATGCTCATTCTATGATATGTTCTATCCTTGACTAATCCACATAAAAATTCAAGTTCTATCAATAATCAAACAACCAAAAACCAAGAAACAAGAATTCATATGAAACAAATCATAATATCAACATTCACCATGAAATTCCATCATACTCAACATCAATCCTCTTATTCACATCGAATTTCTTACCTAAACCTTCAATCCTAGAGTAATTGAGTTGGAAAAACATACCTTGTGACTTGCCCATGGTGAACAACCGATTGAGAACACACAACAACCAAAAATTGCGATTTCAGCCCTAACTCGCGACGAAATCCGCGACCGAATCGAAAATTCAAGGTGTAGTGTTGTGTAATCGGTGTGAAATCAAGTGTAATTGAAGAATTTGTGCAAGGGTGTAGAGGTTCGAAGAGGGTTCGAGGTTTGGTGTTTCGAAAAAGTGATCGAACCCCTCTGAAAAATCAAACTTAAATCGCGTACCTGGCTTGGTTCGACCTCGGGTTCGACTACCTGAACAGGTCGAACCACGGATGGCGAGGTCAAACCTCTCTTCTGGACAAACGATCTTCTCGGTTCGACCAGGGGTTCGACTTGCTAAACAGGTCAAACCTTCCTTGAATTGGTCGAACCCTTCTTCTGGAAAACAGAGTGCTTCCAACTGACAGGTTCGACCATAGGTTCGACCTCCTGATCAGGTCGAACAACTATGGCTTTGGTCGAACCTCCTCTCTGGACAACTTTCGACGCCGGTTCGACTTCCTCTGCTTTTGTTTGACCTCTGGCTCTGGTCGAACCACTCCTAGAGTTGGTCGAACCTTCCTCCTGATTTCCAAAACTGAGTGTTCTTCATTCACTACATACTTCAAGCTTCAACACAACTTCATTAGGTACAATCTAGAGCACAACTTCAAAAATTGTTTCACATAACATCATTCATGAGTATCTCCGTAAAAGAAAACATAACCAAAAACCACTGAACATTAGGCAAGTTGTAAAAAATCATCACATCAAAATCGATTAAAATTTCAATATGGCCGCAAAAACCAACTACCCTAACAAACAATACAAAGAAAAGATTATACTCTTAATGCTTCAATGAGGTAATAACATCACACCCCCCCAAACTTAGGAAAAATGTAAGTCGAAATTAAGTTTGAAAAGAGATGTAATTGCCGATTAGTAAGCATCTTAAGTATAAAAATTTCTTACTCATACAAAAGAAATAAAGCAATAAAACGGAAGAGTAAGCTCTCAACAAGCGCTCATGTTTAACGTCGTAGAGTCACGACGGTACCAAATCAGAACAAGGTATCATCAAAAATGACACACGCATCATCCGGCGACCTATAATGCTTCAATCGATGCCCATTCGCCATGATAACGTCTTCATCTTTGTCAATAAGCTCATAACTCCCCCCTCCTAAGGCTCGATGAATCATGAACGGTCCCGTCCACTTAGACTTCAACTTGCCTGCAAAAAGCTTCAAACGAGAGTTAAAAAGTAGTACCTCATCTCCTTGCTTGAACTCCTTGTATGAAATCTTAGAATCATGCCACCTCTTCATTCTTTCCTTATAAATCTCTGAATTCTTGTAAGCACGACTCCTAAACTCATCCAATTGATTCATGTGAGTTATCCTCAACTCCTTCACATCCTTAAGGGTCAAGTTCAAGCGACGCAAAGCCCAAAACGCTTTGTGTTGAATTTCTACAGGTAAGTGGCATGGCTTTCCATAGACAATTTGATACGGTGACATATCTAACACCGTCTTGTAAGCGGTCCGGAACCCCCATAACACATCATCAAGCTTCATAGCCCAATCCTTTCTATTAGTTCCTACCACTTTCTCCAGAATCTGATTTATTTGACGGTTGGAGACCTCTGCCTGCCCATTTGCTTGCGGATAATAGGGTGTAGTAACCCTATGCTTAACACCATAATTCTTAAGCACCTTCTCCAGAAATTTATTGACGAAGTGGGAACCTCCATCACTAACTAATGCTCTAGGAACTCCATAACGGGCAAAAATATGTTTCTTCAGGAAAGATAAAACAACTTTCGAGTCATTAACACGAGTAGGAATCGCTTCCACCCACTTTGAAACATAATCCACCGCAAGAAGAATGTAGAGAAACCCATTCGACGGGGGAAAAGGCCCCATAAAATTGATCCCCATACATCAAATATCTCTACGACTATGCTAGGCTGCAATGACATCTCATCTCTCCTACCTATATTACCCATGCGCTGACATCTATCGCAAGACGCCACATAGCTCTCACTATCTTTAAACAATATAGGCCAATAAAGAGCAGATTGAAGTACCTTAGCTGCAGTCTTTTGCGCTCCGAAATGCCCCCCATTCGGTTGTGCATGACAGAACTCCAGCACACTTTCCATTTCCATCTCGGGTACACATCTTCGGACAATAGAATCTGTACAAATCTTGTAAACAAACGGATCATACCATATAAATGTCTCAACTTCCCTACGAAATTTCGCAAGTTGATATCGGTTGAGATCCCTTGGAATTTCACCAATGATAATGTAATTAACATAATCCGCGTACCATGGATCCATACCTTGCGCTGCAACCACACATGCTCGCTCGGTACCTTCACCAGCCACAACCATGATCTTCTCATCAGGGAACATCTCATCAATATACTCGAAAGAATTATCACAATGCTCCCTAGTCTCCAACCTTGACAAGTGATCTGCCAACACATTTTCTGTTCCTTTCTTATCCCGAATCTCCAAGTCAAACTCCTGCAGTAGTAGAATCCATCTTATATTCCTAGGCTTCGTCTCATTCTTCTCCATCAAATAACGAATCGCTTAGTGATCCGTATACACAATCGTCTTCATGCCAACCAAATACTGACGAAACTTATCGAATGCATACACAACAGCCAAAAACTCCTTTTCAGTTACCGTGTAATTCTTCTGTGCCGCATCGAAAGTCTTACTTGCATAGTAAATGGCGCAGAACTTCTTCTCCCTTAGCTGCCCAAGCACCACACCCAATGCTACATCACTTGCATCACACATGAGTACAAACGGTTGAGTCCAGTCCGGTGTGATCAAGATAGGGGCAGTAATAAGCGCCTCCTTCAAAACTTGAAAAGCTGTTAGACACTCATCATTAAACACAAAAGGAATATCCTTTTCAAGTAAATGAGATAAGGGCTTAGAGTATTTTGAGAAGTCTTTAATGAATCTCCTGTAAAAACCGGCGTGTCCAAGGAAGGACCGCACTCCTCTTTCATTTGTCGGTGGTGGAAGCTTCTCAATTGCCACCACTTTAGCACGATCTACTTGTAATCCCTTGGCAGAAACATGATGCCCAAGAACAATCCCATCCTTCACCATGAAGTGACACTTCTCCCAATTCAAGACAAGATTAGTTTCTTGACACCTCTTCAAAACAACAGCAAGGTTAGACAAACACATATCAAAAGAAGAACCAAAGACTAAAAAATCGTCCATGAATACTTCCATGATCTTCTCTATCAAACCATCAAAAATCGCCATCATGCATCTCTGAAAAGTAGCAGGCGCATTACACAATCCAAACGGCATCTTCCTAAAAGCAAAGGTCCCGTAGGGGCAAGTAAAAGTGGTCTTTTCTTGATCCTCGGGAGTAATCATGATTTGATTATACCTCGAATATCCATCCAAGAAACAATAAAACTCATACCCTGCAAGACGATCCAACATTTGATCCATAAACGGAAGAGGGAAATGGTCCTTACACGTGTTCTCATTTAATTTCCTGTAATTCACACATGTACGCCATCCCGTAGGAATTCTCGTGGCTATAGCTTCTCCATCCTCAGCTTTCACTACAGTCATGCCCCCCTTTTTAGCAACTACATGCAATGGACTCACATGGGGACTATCACTAATAGGATATATAATTCCAGCATCCAACCACATAAGAATTTGCTTCCTTATCACCTCTTGAATTGCGGGATTCACCCTACGCTGATTCTGAACACTAGCTTTGGCTTCATCCAACAACCTAATCCGATGCATACAATACGAAGGACTAATACCTTTCAAATCATCAAGTGACCACCCTATTGCAGACTTGTACTTCCTTAATACATCTAATAACTCCTCAAGTTGATCATCATTAAGGGAAGAAGATACAATTACTGGATATTGTGCATTATCACCAAGAAAAGCATACTTCAAGTGTTCCGGCAATGGTTTCAACTCCTCTTTTCTTTCCTCCACTGGAGTGTTTTCGTTATCCAAAGACAAGTACTTCCTGGTCCATTTGACTTCTTCCACCTTATTTCTTTCCAATGCAAACCAGTCATCACCCAAAGCAAGTAAGTTTTCAAGAAATTCAATACATACCTCGTTAGAAAGTCCGTCAAGCTCCGTAGTGGGATAAGTAAGAGACTCCATCAAACATGTCTCAAGAGGATCCTTTGACAAGATCAGAGACATATCCTCCTTCACAATCTCCTCCACCACGTCAATACTATAACATTGGGACTCCATTGGCATCTTCATTGCTTTGTCCAAGTTGAAAAGTACTTCTTCTTTGTCCATTCTCAACTTCAGTTCTCCCTTCCGAACATCTATCATAGTTCCAGCTGTAGCAAGGAATGGCCTCCCCAAGATTAAAGGAACATTATCCTTATCATCATCCATTTCTAGTACAAGGAAATCCACAGAAAAGACTAGCTTCTCCACTTTTACAAGAACATCTTCAACAACACCTTTCGGAAACGTCATTGATCTATCTGCCAATTGGAGAGCAACAGTTGTCGGGGTCAGCTCCCCCAAACCAAGCTTCTGAAAGATGGACAACGGCATCAAATTGATGCTTGCCCCTAGATCGCACAAAGCTCGCCGTGCTGGCCCCTTCTCGATCTCACATAGAATAGTAAAGCTCCCCGGATCTTTCATCTTTGGTGGCAACTTCTTTTGAATAATTGAGCTACAATTCTCAGATAAGTTTACCGTTTCAACTCCGGTTAAGCTTTGCTTCTTCATCAATATGTCTTTAAGGAATCGAGAATAATATGGCATCTCCATGATTGCCTCTGAAAAAGGGATGTTCAAGCTTATCTTGTTCATTATCTCTGAAAACTTCTTGAACTTTTCTTCTAACCCTTTCTTCACTAGCTTGTAGGGAAACGGTGGAGGTATCTTTGTTTTGGGAATCCCCCATTCATCACGATCAACCTTCTTCGCTTTCTCCTTTTCGGATCTTAATTGCTTAGCTCTTTCCCATTTTTTCTCAGCTATTATGTCTGTACTTTGCTCATTCCGTACCACTGGAGTTGTATCAACATCAAAAGGAACAACAGGTGCATCAATCAAAACATCTCGGCGAGGTTCGACTAGGGTTCGACCAGGTTGAGAGGTCGAACCAGGAGTGTATTGGTCGAACCTCTCTCCTGGAAGACTGATCTCATTCTGCTCCGGAGGTTCGACTTGGGTTCGACCAGCATTGGAGGTCGAACCACTGCCCCCTTGGTCGAACCACTTCACTGTATAATCTCTATCCTTCGGTTCGACCTGGGTTCGACCTGAAGAGTTGGTCGAACCCTTTTGATCGTGGTCGAACCGTTCCTGCATCAAAAAAGAGTGCTCTGGCCGATGAGGTTCGACCTGGGTTTGACCTGAAAAGTTGGTCGAACCCTCTGCGTGTTGGTCGAACCGCTCTTTTGTCAAAACAGAGTGCTCTGGCCGATGAGGTTCGACCATGGTTCGACCTGAATGCCAGGTCGAACCCTCTGAATTTTGGTCGAACCGAGGCTTAGAAAATTTCAACTTTGATTCCGGCCTCATCGGTCCCTCGTACTGCATTCCCGACCTCAGTGTGATAGCATTACACGACTTCGGATTCTCTATACTCTGAGATGGAAACTTCCCTTTTCCTACAGTTTGAGTCAATGTGTTCACATTCTCTGCAATTGTACCCATCAACAATGTGAGATCTTTCACTTGAGTGGACAAATCTCTGTGGTGATCATCAATCTTTTTCTCAAGCTTTGCCTGAAGGCGGTTCACTCTTTCATCATTCTTTACCATGTACCGGTTCATAGTATCCTCGAAGCCAGGCTTCCCTTCTTCTACCTTTTCTCCCGGATCAACACCCATTGGAAGTTACACTGCATTGTTCGTATTGCTCCATGAAAATTCAGGCCTCCTTGGTTGCTGTTGATAACTACCAGAGGGACCACGACTATTAAAGTTCCCTCGATAGTTCCCTTGGTAATTCCGGTTTCCTTGATTTGGGTACCTCGTTCCTTGAATACTTTGACCCATGGCATAGTTAGCTTCCTCCAATTCTTCTTGGATGGTTCCATTATTCATCATCTCTTGCTGCATGATTGGCACTCGTTGAGATATCTCACTGATCTGCTTCTGTTGAGACTCAAGTAGCTTGTTGATATTGGACAAGCTCGAAACGATCTCATCCTCTCTCTTAGTTTTCACCATTGCTTGTTCAACCTGAGCTACCTTTCCAAGAACATTCATACCTCTAATTCTATCAGTAGGCCAATCCCTCGAATTCATCGATATGTCTTCAAACAATCTCTCGGCCTCAACGGATGACTTTGTAAGCAATGCTCCATTAGAAGAAGCATCAAGTAGCACTCTTGATTCACAGTCCAATCCATTATAGAATATACTGATATATTGGGCCTTAGATAACCCATGTTGAGGATACTTCCTGAGCATGTCCTTGAATCTATCCCACGCTTCATGAAATTTCTTACCTCAACTGATAGCAAATTGGTTAATATCCTGCTTCATCTTAAACACCTTCGAAGGTGGCATATACCTCTCCAAGAACCTTAACTTCAATTGCTCCCACGTGGTGCACTCAGCTGCGTTAATAGTATCGTACCAATCCCTCGCATTTTCAGTAAGCGAGAATTTGAACAAAAGGATCTTCCTAGCATCTTCATGCTCTCCTACGTCTTTTTGAGTACTTGCATAGCCCAAGAACTTGTTCAGATGCTGCTGCGGATCCTCGAAAGACCCTCCTGAAAAGGAGTTTCTTTCTATCATGCTAATAAAAGCGGGATGAAGATCGAACGCTGTGTTAGTTCCCCTTGCTCCTAAAAGCTCATAATTTCCAGCCCCATTATTTCTGAAAACCTCTCGGATGGCTAGATTATCCGGATTCGCTGCCATGTTGACTGTTTCTACTTCCAAATTAACTTCAGTTGTAGCCTCAATCACTTGCGAAATCTGCTCGTCAACCTCAACTCTAAAATTCAGAGCTTCAGTTGGGTCTATTGTCTTTGCCTTGCTCTTCTTCTTCTTCTTCTTCTTTCTTGATGATGCTCCAATCTAAGGATTATACGGTTCAAGATTACCTTTCTTTGATCTTGTGAGCATACACCTAAAACGAATAAGAAAGAAAACAACAAAACAAGGTAAATAGTCCTAATAAACTAGAAATAACACAAAAAAGATATATTTTACGCCGTCCCCGGCAACGGCGCCAAGAACTTGATAGGGGTTTTCTCAACACACAAAATAATCCTCAAGTATAAGGATATCAATTGTAGTCGCGAAGATGACAAAGTTACAATATCGAACCCACAGGACGGATAAATATCAATTTTGTATTCTTCTAGTATATTTTAGACTATGTTTGGTAGTTGAAAAGGTTTAATGGATAATAACTTCTAATCGAAATAACAAAGAAATAGCAAGAGTAGAGAAAAGTGAGTTGTGATCAATAAGAATAATAGGTAGTTCGTCGGGTCATCCAGTTTCACTAGCAATTCGTATTTTCATGTGATGCTGTCCGACTCTGCCCTGTGGTTTGTGGACGCATCACTAGACCATGCAAGTTTACTCTATAGAGACAAGTAAATATGCGCTTGACACGTGTGAATAACATCGGAGCAAGAGATATGCTTCACCCCCCTTTCTAGGTACTATCATAATCAATTATCTTCTACGTCTAGAATCTAACCCGATTTGATCTCCCTTTTTAGGTACTATAAAGTTATACTCTTCATCCTATTCATCAACCCGAATTTAATTCAATTCATGAATATTCATATAAGACAGTTCTAATAATACTTCGGAATCCCTTCACTTAGAATTATAACAATAAACCCTGCTCAGTAGTGAACGCACTCAATCAATAACCATGTTATGTATTCAGACTCTACACAACGATCATTGATGCACAAAACGACTATGAGTATGGATTAAATAAGCAATCTTATATAAAACAAACCACAGGTAGTGTTGTACGGAGTTTTACACACGAAACACGAATTACATCATGAAACTTTCATAACTCTAGAACTACCAAGGTGGTTCTAGCCCATGATTAATCTAGGAACAATCATGGTTAGAATGATCATTCTTACTTGAACCTTCAGCGAATCTCTGTCACAGCCCTCCGGATGGATCACCACCTCTACTCTTGTCTCTCCTACGATTGACGATCAAAAGCTCTCTTTATTCTCTGTATGAGCCTCCTTTTATACTTATAATAACGTCTCTAGGGCTTGGAATGGGCTTTCTAAGTGATCTCATGCGTTTCGGCCTCGAAAATCCGGATAAGGTAAGTTCTCGCACATAGGTTCGACCACGTTAAATAGGTCGAACCCCAAGCCACAGGTCGAACCCCAGGTCGAACCCCGCTACTGGAAGAATTCTGCACAGGTTCGACCTTCTGGATAGGTCGAACCACTTAGGCTTTGGTCGAACCCCAGGTCGAACCTCAGCACTGGACAACTCCCGCTCCCGATTCAACCAACTGGCAAGTCGAACTCAAACGTCGTGGTCGAATCCTCTTTCTTGCAAACTGGTTCGACCATGGTTTGACCTGATGGTCAGGTCGAACCAATTGAGTCGTGGTCGAATCCATCTCTGCACGTTCAGCAACGTTGGTTCGACCTGCTGGAGAGGTCGAATCCTCCTCCAGCCAGGTCGAACCCACCTAATTCTTGGGCGGTTCGCGTGACTTCGACTCCGTCTCTTCGATTCTTGGCTCTTTTACTCCGTTTTTGCTAAGAAAACACTCAAATAGCTCCACTAACACCTGATTCATGCTAATTCACAATATATATAGGTTTTCCACCTATTTCCACATCAAAACTCTCCAAAACTAGCACAAAACATAGCGCCAAACTTGTGAATTTACACACTCATCATGTTGGTATGTCAATTTTTTGCAACTTACCTAAAGTTTAGTGTGTTATGTTGGTGTGTCTATTGAGTGGAGTCAATTAGATAGTCAATTGAGTCTTTCTTATAGTTCTCTTATTTTATTATTGATGAATCCTGTGATGATGAGGTATGTTGAGCTTTGATGATATAAACAGGTAAACTGATGCTTTGATCTGATCGAGTTGAACAACTCGAGGAACTCGTGCATACGTTGAAGAAAAATCAAGTGCCCTCATTTTCTTATTCTAATTTTTATGTGTGCTTTAAATGCATAGGAGTGGAAGGATTGAGGTCTTGGTTTTGTGATCCACATGAGCTTATGTTTTTAAATTGTGCCTAAAATTTATATGCTTTTGAAATTGATGAAAGAAATGTACTCGAGTTATATTGTAGTATGAAGTTCTATGTATACTTGTGAGATACTTCCTCCGTCTCGTTTCAATATTTATGTTTGCTTTTTGCACGTTGATTAAGAAGTATAATATTTTAATAGATAGTGGGTGGAAAAATATAATATTTAATGTAAAGTGGGTAGGTGTATTAGTATTGGATAATATATTAATTGTTTTAGGTGGGTCCCATATTCCAAAAAGGGAAAATTAAACATTGAAATAAGACGAGGAAAATAGAAACGTAAACATTGAAATGGGACGAAGGGAGTATTACTTACCATGAAAAGTTCTCTGTTACTTTTTAAAAATCCATGTGAGATTTTGAGCCTTATTCATGTATATAATCATGTGAATTTCTTTCTGGTGAGTATCATTCTTGTATGTGTATTCTAGAACTTGCCTCATGTCTTACTTGAAACTTCATGTGTGTTAGATGATGGGAGATGATTTTAGGCCATCCTTGAATTTATGAGCCACTTAGCCAAATAAATCCCTACCAAATGATATTTATCCGTAGTTAGCCCCGTTGAGCTTAAAAACCTCATTCTTTGGCAGCCTACGAGAAATAACCACTTTGAGCTTCTGAATTTTTTTAGCCTTGATTCTATGACTAGCCAAATAACTCTCCACCAAATTATTTGAACTACACAATCATAACTCATTACCTTCTGCCATCCATTTCTACCCTTCACATGCCTTTCAGCTATCACCCTCACACTCAATCGTGGTGTTTGCTACTTGAGAAGGGGAACGGGAGAGGATCATAAGACGGAAATAGAAGATGAAAAATTATTCCAGACAAGGGTTTTTTTCCTTCTTTAATTTTTTATTGTTGATTTATAGACTCATGGATAAGTTTTCATCTTTAACTATGGGTGTTGCTTGTAACACCATGTGCTAGTACTTTTCTGGATAGTTCTAGGTTTTGGAGGTTGAATTGGATTGAATTGATGACCTAGACTAAGTTTTGGATTTCTGCAGTATGTTTATTCCTTTTTTGATGCTTTGATTGAGACATATATTTTGTCTTATATGGTCTGCCCTCATTCATGATATGTCATTGTCTTATGCATATTTATGCTTGTTGTTTGTGCCATAAAGGGATTAATTTTGTCAACATGTTATGGGCATAGGGGATCTAACCGTATAACCCTTTATTCATTAGAATAATTAATATTGGACACTTAATATATCTAATAATTACCATTATAGAGGATTTGATTTCTTAGATTATTAGTTGGGAATTGTGATTAGTTCTTAAGTACCTATAAAGGGAAGTCTCGTGCTCTACCCTTTAATGAAATTTTGTATGAAGTACCTAGAAAGGGAGTATGAATTATTCTTCTGCATCTGAGGGTTAAAACTAAATTTATGTGTTAAGTTTACTTCACCAAATGGATTCAACATAATTAAGTGATTGCTTTCATAAAATCTGCAGGAATTTTAACCGATTGTCTAGTGATTTAATTTGACTAATCTGAACTGGATTTCCTAGAGCTATCTTGTCTTCTCTCTTGAAATACTTGTTATTTTTTGTGACTTTTATTTTATTTTTATTTATTTTATTTAGTATTTATTTTTCTGCATAATTAGTTCAATAATTTCCAAACTCAGAAAAGGTTACTTGTCTTAATTATTAGGGAAAATATCAATTTTGGTCTTCTAAGATATGCCAAATCCAACTTTAGTCCTCAAGTTTGGTAATTTCTCAAAAGTGGTCCTCCAATGTCCGCTTTTGGTCCTTTTTGTCCACTTTTGGTCCTCTAAGATAGGCCAAATAAGGACTAAAAGTGGACAAAAAGGACTAAATGTGGACAAATAAGACTAAAAGCGGACACTGGAGGACTACTTTTGAAAATATACCAAACCTTAGGACTAAAGTTGGATTTTGGATATCCTAGAGGACCAAATCTGATATTATTGATGAGAGTGAAAATATGCGTGTTTTATTGTCTAATTTAAAACCTTCTTGATTGGAATTATTGTCATATATTAGCACAATAGTCATATATTCATTATATATGAAAATAAGGTGCACTTGAGGTGTTTTGTTGTGTTTTAGGTGGAAAAAGTTGTTGGCAATTGGATCGTGTGGTTCAAACGTGATCGTTAGGATTTAAGATAAACGATAACAGCGGAAGCAATTAAAATTAAACGTTTACCTTACTTCTGGATTGATGTAGAGGATGAACCGTTGCAGAGAACCACCTCTCAATCTTCTGCTGTATATCCCAAGTCGAATCCTGCTGTTGTGTGGGCAACAATCCGCAGGATTCTCTCAATCTGCCTCTGTTCTTTCTAACTGTCAAATGAGGCACTGACTTAGGGTTAACAGGAGCTGAGATGACTTATATAGTTGGGCTACAGCAGGGACCAGGAGGAGAAATTGGGCTGGGCCTCAATTGAATTTAATTAACCAAGCTTAGCCCAAAGCTTTTAATTAAATCCAATAATAATAATATAGTCCACTAAAATATTATTACTGCACTACCCGTCCAATCCCAAAATTATGTTCTG
This sequence comes from Pogostemon cablin, assembly GCA_023678885.1. Lineage (NCBI taxonomy): Eukaryota > Viridiplantae > Streptophyta > Magnoliopsida > Lamiales > Lamiaceae > Pogostemon > Pogostemon cablin. The sequence continues at coordinate 21,816,051 of CM042981.1, forward strand.
GGCTCCTTTTTGACGTTGGTGTGGGCAACAAGACGACAACCCTAATCTGCCTTTAACATGTGTTATGCGTATGATTCAGATTTCGGATTAATGAGATTAGTTATTATATAGGCTACAACAGGGACCAGGAGGAGAAATTAGGGTTTGGGCCTCCCATTGGGCTTAAGCATCCAAGTTTAGCCCAAAACTTATACTTAAGTCCAATAATAATAAATCATTCTACTAAAGAAATATTATTGTACTGCCACCCAAATCCCAAATTATGTTCATGAGCTCCTTCTTATTATGAGCTTGTTAATCTCCCCTTGTTTAAGATTCAATGCCCATTAACTAATTAAGTTACTGACAACTCTATTAATTAATATATTTACCGAGAGTAGTACCACTCAATCTTATTATCATGTAGGAATAAATCTACCTGCAGGGTTTACATGATAATCATTATGAGCTCCTCAAGGGGACATCATCAATCAATTCCATTAGGGCGCAGAGTCCTTCTACAATCAACATCACACCATAGAGACAACACCATCTCCTAACTCACCGAGCATATTGATTTAATAATTAAATCTCACCCATTGATGAATTAAAAAAATAAATACTAGCTTAAGTGTCAAGATTATTGTATAGGGATTAAGAGTACGAACTTTCATAATAACAGAGATCAAGTTCTATTATATAGTCAGTATAAACCTAACGATCTCAAGGACGGTCCTATTCAATACACACAAGGTGTACTAGTGCAATTTTATAGTCAAGACAAACTACTGCCAAATCACACTACAACCATACCGATAGATAGTCCCCGTCTATCTCGATTGTGAACATCTGTTTATACTTTATAAGGAGCCAATAATATGATCTTCCGGGTGACGCCGCACACTACATTATCTACAGTATAAAGTAAATAGACTTTTGCAACAACATTATTGTAAGCGTTTGATTACATGATTCTCATTTCAAGTATTATCTAAACATTGTTCATATAAAAAGCTAGACTTTTACACTACACCAAAAACGCTGATAGACATCGATTTTTAACCATTGTCTATTTCACCAAGTAGCTGATGTTGAAGCCCCCGATGTTAAATGTGGGCGCTGATAGACATCAATTTTTAATCGATGTCTTTTTTATTGTATAGACATCGGTTGCAATCTTTGACATCGGTTATCCATCGATGTCTTTCAACAAAATGACATCGATTATTAACCGATATCTATCCACTTAAAGACATCGATTAACAACTATTTGATATTATTTTTTCACCGATGTCTTTTTAAGAAAAGACATCGATTTTGCACTGAAACACATCGATTTTCCACCGATGTCTTTCCTAGCATAGACATCAGTTTCGGCAGTTTTTACAAGATGTCTTTCATATTTTTAATTTAATTTTATTTTTATTTAATTTTAAAATTGATATTATTATTAAGTAAGATTAAACACAATTACTTAACTCAAAACTTATAAATATTTTACTAGAATTCCAAATATCTACGTACGAATCATTCCTTAAATCTAAAAGTACAAGATTATCCTAACTAATTAAATCTATAGTTAATTTTACATAAATAAAACTTAAATTTATAAACTAAATCCTCATCGAGGAGCATAATACATTAAAAATTTTCTTGCCTTATATAATTACTGTATCTTCATGTCTTGTCTTTGTGTTACATAATATCTTTATCTTCTTTTCGTCTCATTGTGATTACCTGAAATAGAAAAAATTTAAACTTAATGATAACTAAAATATAACTTAGAATCTTCTCCATTACTCAACATTAATAATTCCAAATATTAAGAACTGACTTGAAACACATATAAAACTAAGAGTCTCAGAGAGGACAATCACATTTGACATAGAAAGTAGCTCAAAAGCAAATAGCATGATTATTTATCTCATAAAAAAAGTCACCTTAAGAGCTGAATTAAGTTGGGACGAAAAAGTTTCTTAAACTCATAAATTATCACCATACAAAAAATACAACTTTCCACCATACAAAAATATCCATATCCATATACCTCTTAAAAGATAAAAAAATCCACATTCATATCAACCATAAAAAATATCAACAGCACGTATATACAATTATATATAACGTATAGCATAAGACTATGATGACTAAGTTTCTTTCACCTATTAACAGACGAACAATAACAAGTATTATTTTTAACCACATATTCACATTAGCACATTCTAACTCGCCTTAATTATTAAATAGTATAAACCAATATTGTATACAACATACATATTTAAAAAGACATAAGCAACCATAAGCAAATGTGTAATAAAATTGTAATTATTATTGTAGTGTAAATGAAAAGCAAAAAACAAGGGAGGCAAGGTCAGTAGCATCAACACACTTTTATTGATACTTGTCAAAATGATTTATTAAAGTGTGGCTGCAAGTAATAAATAGAACTATTGAACTAGATATTTGGGCATATTTTGCAATCTTATAAGCACTTTATAACAAATATCTTATTTACCGTGTGTACAGTCATAACATCTTATTTACTCTAAAATAACTTATATGATATAAGCCCTAGCTTATTATAGCTTTTAAATAAGTTGAGTTGAATGTACTCTCAAAATATTAACAATTATATTAATTTAACTTTTCATTTCATAGCAATATAAAATAAAATATTTAACCTTGTATGCTAATAAAGAACATCAAAGAGTCTAATTTACAGGCTAAAGCACTACTATTATTTTTGTGAGCAATAACTTTGACAGAATATATCAACTATACTAAATTAATTTAAAATTTTAATAGAATCATAAATACTCATTACCAAACAATATGCTAAAGGGATATTTGCTAATTATGATGACCCATGTGCAAATTTCTCATGATGTAATCCCAGCCGGCCACTCCTATGACTTTCAAAATCAGATAAAAGGAATGCATAACTTAACCCTTAAAATAATACATTCAGTTTAATGGAAGAAATAATTAGCAATTCTGATAGGGAATCAAATCCCTTTTACCCAACCAAGAATAAGAATCAGCGGTGAAGAAACCCCCCACTGCCAAAAGCGAAACAGTCACATACCTATGCTATGTTTTCGAAGGAGAAATTGAATTTCTGTATAGAAGACTAAGCAAGCTTCCGAGACAACTCATAAATGAGTTCGTCGGCTCTCAGTCTTCGTCGATGGTAAGCTCAGATCTGACCAAACTGAACTAATTTCCAAATTTAAACGATAAATCATTGACTCTCTTCATACCCAAATGATCAGTAAACAGGTCATCGTTTGTGAGAAACTCCGACGGCAACAAGAACTCCAAGTCGTCCGAGAGTTGGAGGCATGTACGGCGGCACAAGCAGGTGGCAGAGTTCGGAGTCGACTGGTTGAACGAGTAGTAGCTTTTTCATTGGTTCTGCTGACGAGTTAGGGCACAATGAGGAGATGAACAAGTTAGGTCAATAAGTAATCTTTTATGAAAAGGAAAACAAAAATAAAAGGGGAAGAAGAAGTATAATATGAAAATATTGATGTCATCAATTGGCGTAAAAAGGCCAAATAGGCCTTGAAAGTGAAATCAGCCTAACAAAATTTAGTCTAATCAAAGCTCATGGCTGAAACAAAATAACCTAAAACACAAAGCGGCATGAGTCAACATGAATCATCCGCAGACAACCTTACCCAAACTGAAGCTGCTGGTAAACAAATTCAGCAATTAAATAGCAGCAAAACAAGTTGTGTTAATTACCATCATGGGCAGATATCAAACTTTGTAATCCATCAACAACATGTACACGTGGAGCAAAACCCAAGAATGATAAACTAAAATGACTCATCCATATCCAAATCCACCAATAATCGAGCAGAATCCATCATGCGTTGTAAAAATTTAGAGTTAAAGATAAGAAAGCCCATGAGAAAGCTCCAACTACTGAATCATAAATGAATTCGAGAAGGATTGACAAGCTTTCTTAATCTGCACCTGATGCAACATCAGACAGGATACTCTTGCTTGTTTCTGTAGTCGCCGTCGGCAGGAAACCAGGAGCAACAAACAGTAAGAGCTCTTCAATCTGAGAGCCACTGTAAAAAATAGGGAAACCAGCAATTCCCTGACCCTGCTAATATTGGGATCGAACCATCAATCCCTCAGAAAGTCCCTTCCATCAGCGCACTCTGGAGGAGGCCGCGTCAGATCAGTTGGTGCCAAGGAAGACTCTGAAATCCTGTGCGATATTGGGAAAAAACTCTAGGCCGCGGAGTAAAAACTGAATCAGGGACGTGGACTGACCTAGGCAGAGGAGAAAACTCAAAATCAGAGGATGTTGAATAACCCTTGACAACAGAAGATACACGGTGGACAACCGCCGGTGATGTGTACGCATGATTAAGAAAATAATTTGGGGGAAACCTATGCAGGGCCTTCAAAATGGCAAAAAAACCAAAGGTATGGTTGGGGTAAGTCGCGCTAGGCAAAAACGATAGCGTGAGGGCTCGTCGATAGGGGTCAGGCATGGCTGGTGGCCGGATAATTCTGAGCAAGTGGCGACAGCCATAGAAAAAGGGAAAACTCTAGAGAAAATGAACAAGTTAGGGATTTGATATAGAATTTGAGATTTTAGTCATCTAGTGAATGGGAGAAAAATTTTGTAGTTAGGGATTTGATATAGAATTTGAGATTTTAGTACTTTTGTGGTGTTCTAGGGTTTAAATGTAATAAATAGAAATAATGTTTTCAAAATAGTTTCAAGTTATTTCCTAGCTTCACTGATTCAGAATCCTAAACCCATGTCTAATAGGGGTATATACATCGAAGAGAAGACAGTGCCAAGAACCGATGTCTATCAGCTCATTTTTTAAGAGTTAAGATTAGACATGCTTGAAAGACATCGATTTCTAAAAACTGATATCTTTCAACGCACTTCATTTATAGCCGATGTCTATTGGAGAATAAAAATCATATAAAAGACATTGGTTTGTTAAAACCGATGTCTATCAGCGCATTTTTTTAGAGTTGTCAATAAGCATCGCTTGAAAGACATCGGTTATTAAAAGCCGATGTCTTTACCGATGTCTTTCAGCATATTTTCACGCTGAAAGACATTGGTTTTAGAATAGACATCGGGTTTGAACGAAAAGACATCATATTTTTTAAATAACCGATGTGTATTTAGTGATGTCTATAAGCAAATTTGATGTAGTATTAGTATACAATCCAACAATCTCCCACTTATACTAAAAGACTATGCTACCACATCTGCTACCATACATCTGATTCCATTTCCCACTACTTGACCATTAAAAGCTCTCGCCTTAAGGTCCTTGTAAAATGATTTACTAAGTTATCATCCGATGCAATCTAGGCGACAACAACCTTTCCCTCATCATATGATTTCTCGTATCAGGTAGTACTTGCTTTCAATGTGTTTAAATTTCTTATGGACTCGTCATTCCTTCAAGTTTGCTACTGCATCATTATTATCACAATAAATTGTGATGACCTTGGGCAAACTCAAAATCACATCTAAGTCCATTATGAAGTCTCTAGAACCATACAGATACTTTGGCTGCCACAAGGCTCCAATATTATCATTTTCCACGGTGGAGTCCGAAATATATTTCTATATAGTCACTCCTCCATATCATGGCTCAACTTCCAAATTAAACACATAACCTTGAGGTGGATTTACTGCCGTCCCAATGATATGAAAAACCTGAATCTAAGTAACCGCCAAGAAGTAATGAATTATTCCGATAAGCTTACATATAATTTTCAGTCCTCTTCAGGCACTTCAAATATGTCTTACCATAACTCAATATCCTTGTTCCGAGTTACTTTGATACTTACTGACTATGCCATTTGGCAATACAGATATCCAATCTCGTACATAACATTCCATAGATTAAGCTTCCTTATTGCCGAAGCATAGTGAACTGCCTTTATCTATTTTATCTTTTTCTGTCTTAAGACACAATCCTTAGATAAAGTCACATGCTAAAACGAGTAAGTATTGTATCATTTGTGAAGCTTGAGATACGCACAACATCCTATCTTGTGATCATTATCACCATGATCACAAGGACATATTTTGCTTCTCTTAAGTCCTTCATTTCATACTGCTTTATCAACTATACCCATATGCCCGACAATACTCTTTCATTGTCTCTAATGAGCAAGATACTATCTACGTACATACAAGAAATACCACCACGTTTCTGTCACTCTTTTCAATACACAAGACCCATCCGAGCATTGATTAAATCCATATTACTGGATTTCCTAATCAAAACAGATATTTCATGATCTTGAAGCTCGCTTTAGTCCATCGATGGACACTTTTAAGCTTACATTCAAAATGCTCTTAGCTCTATGCAATGAATCACTCTGGTTGCTTCACATTGATGTTTTCCTCAAGACTTCCAATCAGGAAAGCTGTCTTGACATCTATTTACCTTACGCCATATTCAATATGAGTAGCAACAAATAAAATAATCTGGATCGACACAATGTGATCAATCATCTTTTAATTGTGTAGACCTACTTCCAATGGTTTTTACACCATTTAGTTGTCCTCAAAGCTCCCAGATTTAATTTTAGAAAAAATTGCAACTTGCTAAGATGCTGCATTTCGATCTTGTAGTGCTTCGTCGTGTCCATGAACCGATTTCATGTTTACTAGGGACCAAGTCTCACGACTCTCCCAAAACATAAATCTTTTCGGTTGTTAAACCATCCTCCCACTACGACAAGACACTACAAGCAATTGTGTATCAGATGTGACACACTATGCAGTTTACTTATGGTATATTCTCTTAGTTGTGTTTTCTTTCTCACAACTTTTAGAACATTTTATACATGGCTATGTGATTTATTAGATTGTCGTTCTTCAAAAAATCTAGTGATCGTGTTAACAATCACTTTCTGATCTATTTGGACTATTAAATAAACCACCCTTCATTTTTCTAGGATATCCCACAAACATCAATTCGACATGTTGTTCCTAGGGCTTACCCATAAAATGAATTTAGTAATTTCAAATAATTCATCATCTATCTAAGCATATCCATAAGAACCTTATTCCTTCTTCCCATCACACCATATAGCTGGGGTTTACCCGGTGTAATTAACTTGGTATTTAATCCCAACCTCTGATTTTCAGCTCCTAAACTATCCTAAGAGGTACTTGCCACTATGATTTAAATCGTAATAACTTGATATATTTTCCATGATGCTTCACTGCATCAGTCATGTACTTCTTGAATTAATTATAGTACTGAGACTTGCAGTGCATCAAATAAATATATCTTGTTCCTAGAATAATCTTTGAATATTCATAAACACCTCTCGCTGGGATAATCTTAGAATCGCTTATATTAAAATGAACCATTTCTAACATATCTTTTCATGGCTCTATACCCCCTTGCCTTGAAAAAGGCAATTAATCATTTTTACTTCCAACTAAGACTCACTAGTTCGATAGTTTCCATTTTTAATAAACCTAATGGTCCATCGGTTATCAACTTTCGAATCGTACTTAAGTAAAATGATCTAATCTTAGATGCAAAAAGTATGTTTAGTTCATTTCCGAAGGTTTCTTTCTCTTACTAAGATTAGAAGACGCGTTATTAATTACTATCTGTTGCATCGTGGGACAAACATGATTTTAAAAGTGTACAAATTATCACTATCGTACCATAACCAATTATTATTCGTTAATGTATAGAAACCAAAATGAAATTCTTCCTATGAAAATATACGTGGAGACTATTTCTCAAAATTAAACGTTTATTCCTATCATATGATAAACAAATAACTCCCACTGCAATAGCCACTACTTTCGTAGTTTACCCATGTATTTAATTATCTTATCATCACTATGTTTAAAACATTTAATGATTCTAGTATTTACATACAACGTATCAGTAAATGCCATCATTAATTATGTTTCAACAACTAGTGAATAAAATACTATCCTTGTTCACCTCTTGATGAAATTGATTTTCTTTTGTCATACGTTTTGTCAGAAGTTTCCCGCCATATACAACCTCTTGTAATTTAGGTGAAACTTGCTCAAAACATCTATGGCAAATTATAGAGAATAAATTAAGCTAGGTTTCCCTTTCAATTTCTATTCCAAGTATTTCTAATTCATTCATCAAGTTAACCATGACCTCTTGCCTTTCTTACTCAAGTATCCGAAGAATCGCATGAGACCATCATATTTCAATGAACCTCTCACCTCTTAATTAAAGACTTAAACAGGCATCATAAGGCATCCTTAGTGAGAACACATTTCTATTTTCCTAAGCAGTAAGAATTAAAATCAAGATTCTTTCTAATCATTTATTTAGGACAAGTTAATATTATTTCTTTCAGTTAACAATAAGTAAAATAAACTATTTGAAAAATTCAGAGAATCAAGTAAATAAATACGACGATCAAACTTTTCAAATTTAAATTTTATATTGATTCCCTCAATAAACAATATAAAATAAATTCACCGATATCTCAAGCACCGTGAATTTGCATGCCACGTTAGTGTGGACGTATACAAACCCGAACATTCGCAAGAGAAGGTTTTACCCATTAATTCTATACGTTATAATTAATCTTATGACTCAATGATTAATAGTTGGTTGTCCTTTAGCCATGCAATTTAATAGCAGTGATGCCGTTGGGGAGAATACATATCAATTGCACCTAAGAGTATACCATTATTGGATACAAGTACGTTACCCAAGTTTGTGTATCTTACAGTTGGAGAAGTCTGAAATGAACCAGGCACGATGGGAACCATTCCAGACTAGCCTGGAATCACCGCTACCCAACTATTTATTGATGCTTACCACTCGTCAACTACTGTACATCTCCAGTCGGTGGCCATTTCTTCCCATCTATCAAGCTTGTGGAGATACCAAACCCCACTCTTGATTCGCACATCCCCACTCCTCCAGAAAACCCACGACTGTACAGTATTGAAGTGGTCGTTGATGTTTACCTCTGATCGTTACATTGCTGTCAGTATATGCTGACACCGTCGCCATCTAGTTTCGATAAGGCCATCATGAGTTGTTGACATTCGCCACGATTTCACCCAATCACGACATCAAACAATCACAGCAGCGAACACTTTCCAGCGTTCGCCGTCTTGCCACCATGATGTCATCACCGGGTCTTCACCTCTCACCAAAAGCAACCGTGATCCATTGTTTAAACATCCATGAACAGTCGTGCATCAGTAAGCATCACAATGCCAAAGAAAACCATGCTCGTCCATCACAGTTTATCCGTGAAAGCAGTTTACGGTTATTCATGAACCAATTAGACGTGAAGAATGTGAAATAGGATTTCATCATGATACACAAACTTATTCTGATAATTCACATAGGCTTTCACAATTGGAATATCCATGAATTAATCCATTAAAACAAAATCCCTAATTATTGCATGTGATTATGTTCCGAATAAAATACATAATAAAAAAACTCTAGTCTAACGTGTCACGTTTAGCCATAGAACCTACGCTCTGATACCAATTATTGGCATTTGGATCTTTTGGTTAACGTGAACCGTTAGGGTTCCATGCAATTCTATAGCAGCGGAAGCATAAACATAGAATTGATTACCTTTCACCAGGGTATGTTGAAGGAGAAGGATTCTCGTCGGCAGCCTGCGCAGCCTCACTGTTTTGCCCGTAACTCTCACATCTGATCTCCGATTGGACTGATCTACATGGTAAAACAATCCTATTTTCCGTGGCTTTTCGTTAGTATATCACATGTCCAGTTTGGACTTACAAATAGTTTTATAAAAATCATGGAAGTTGATGGACAGAAACAGCAAATGACCTTCCAGTCTTCTACTGTATTCCTAAGCCACGTCTTGACATTGGTGTGGGAAACGATCTACAAGACGAACTCAGTCTACAACCCTAATATGCCTTTCATGTGTGTTATGCATGTGATTCAGATTCTGGATTGATGAGATTGGCTATTATATAGGCTACAACAGGGACTAGAAGGAGAAATTAGGGTTTGGGCCTCTCATTGGGCTTAAGCATCCAAGTTTAGCCCCAAACTTATACTTAAGTCCAATAATAATAAATCATTCCACTAAAGAAATATTATTGCACTGCCACCCTAATCCCAAATTATGTTTATGGGCTCCTTCTTATTATGAGCCCGTTAGTCTCCCAGTGCTTAAGATTCAATGCCCATTAACTAATTAAGTTACTGACAACTCCATTAATTAATATATTTACTGAGAGTAGTACCACTCAACCTTATTATCATGCCGGAATAAATCTACCTGCAGGGTTTACATGATAATCATTATGAGCTCCTCAAGGGGACATCATAACCAATTCCTTTAGGACACGGATTCCTTCTACAATCAACAACACACCATAGAGACAACACCATCTCCTTACTCACCGAGCATATTGATTTAACAATTAAATCTCATCCATTGATGAATTAAAGAAATAAATACTAGCTTACGTGTCGAGATTATTGTATAGGGATTAAGAGTATGAACTTACATAATAACAGAGATCAAGTTCTATTATATAGTCAGTATAAACCGAATGATCTCAACGACAGTCTTATTCAATACACACAAGGTGTACTAGTGCAATTTTATAGTCAAGACAAACTACTGCCAAATCACACTACAACAATACAGATAGATAGTCCCCGTCTATCTCGATTGTGAACATCTATTTATACTTTATAAGGAGCCGATAATATGATCTTCCGTGTGACACGGCACACCACATTATCTACAGTATAAAGTTAATGGGCTTTTGCAAAAATATTATTTGAAACGTTTGATTACATGATTCTCATTTGAAATATTATCTAAACATTGTTCATACAAAAAGCTAGACTTTTAGTATACAATCCAACAGCCTCGTGCGCCAGAGTATTCATCAACCTATTCTCATCATTCTGGATCATGATCAATGCCCTCACATCATATGGAAAAATAAGAGAATAGGGGTTAGAACCCCCATTGTAAAACCAATCTCCATCAAGGTGTAAAGCAAATCTAGCTTTAACATATGCACTCATCACGAGATCCAGATCCTCCAAAATAGGTGTAATGACAGTGAAATCCATGTGGTACTACTCAGCCACAAGAGTAAGCAATCCTCCAATATTAACTCTCTAAAAAGTAGAACTCCTGATTCTGTAGAGCTGTTGAATCAAATACGAACCCACATTAAACTGTACTTCATTCATCATACACCATAGAGCATACAACTCTCCCCTAGTACGCAACTTACCTCAGATCGAGCAAACAATGTGTTACCCAAAACTCCTTCCGTGTATTTAATAATGGGGTTTCGAATCAAAGCAGCACGAGCCTTCTTCGTCTTAAAATCCATATCCTCACCTGAAATAGCTCTCCAAAAGTCATTCGGTCTGAAATATCCATTCTCATGCCTAGAGATCCTCCTTGGAGTTCCTAGCAGAATATTGAAATCTTCTGCTGTCCATGTTCACTTCTCATCTCCCAGCTGGAATGAGCACTCATACAGGAGAGAAACTAGAACCCTTCTTTATCGTAATCGAGCACAACACCTCCACAGTTACGTGAAAATATGTAGGCCTTTTCAGCTCCATGAAGCGATGAATGCCCACTTGATCGAACATCCATATAATGTCATCACGGATATTCATTGTAATCATGGCCCCATCATCTTGATACCTCGTGCGGGTGATCTTATCAGATATCGTACTTGCTTGTTCACCTTTTTGCATGGGTCCCTAAGTGTAGGGAATCAATTGTAGCTCAGTGTGTGACCAAGTAAAAATATCAAACCCAAGGGATTAGCGTTGAATAAGATACACACTAACTAATTCGCACCATAAAGTAACTTTTTTTTATTTTAGAAATTATTAAACTAATTATGCAGAAAAATAAATATTAAATAAAATAAATAAAAATAAAAACCACAAACAATCACAAGTGTTTCAAGAGAGAAGATAAGATAGCTCTAGGAAATCCAGTGTAAATTAGTCAAATTAAATTACTAGACAATCGGTTAGAATTTGTTCTTAGTCTCATTTCTTATAAAAATGTGTAAGAGTAAGAGACTCTATCATCGAGTAAATGTGTGACCAAGTACAAAATTTTAATAATGTCGTCCCAAGGGAAAGTAAACTCATGATTGTATCCGAATTTTCCATTGATTTATGCTTTGTACGAATGATAGATTGAAGATTTGATTGTTTAAGCTACTAATTATTGTTCTACTCAATTAACTAAGAATTTGAACTAACAAAGTATTGATTCAAACAACACACAAATGATGATTGGAATGGAAGTAGAATTCACTTGAGAAGAGAGCAAGGTTAATCATAATCATGGTTAAGACTCTAGCTAGATATGTATGACTTTTGATGGTGAACTTCATTAATTTGTTGACTAAAAGTAATCACTATTTTTCCCCAAATCCCTATGGCCAAGGCAATTAGGTTTTCGACTCTTTTACAAGCCTAAATCTCCTAAGATTGATCTTAATCTCAATTCCCTTAAGGTACTATGATCATAAGTTGGTTCTTTTCACTCAATTTCTTAAGTGTCCCTCTATGAATGTTCTAAGCATAAGAAGGGTATGACTTACCTCCCCTCACACTAACATGCATGCACATTTTAATATATGATTCAATTAAACATCCACTCATAACATTGTAATGGTCATCCTAATACTATGAATAGAAAATCTAATTACACCAGTATTGAAATGAAATAGGATTCATATATCCTAAAAGGAAATCCATAATTTAACTACATTCACTTCTCAAGTTCTACACATCTAGCTTTCATCTCAACCATTCATATGATTAGCCCTACTATAGGACTAGCCACTACACATTGTGTTTAGATCAATACAAATCAAGCTTTTCTCCATTTGAGCCAAAATAAGAAGAAAATCAACAAATGAAAAGTAGATTGGCTTCCCTTTCATGGAGAAACCTTCATTCTCTTCAATATGCTAACTCCTTCAATCCTTGTTGCTTTCCTCTTCTAAAAATGGTGGATGAATGGATTGGGTGATGGATTTATGGATTGATTGTGGAAGAACAAATGGAATTGGATAGATCTAATTGATAGAGGTGGATTTATGGATCTAGTATGTGAAAATGTGGTGTGGAGTGTGTGTAACTACTCTCAATTCTGATCTCCCCTCAAATTTTGCACAAGTCACCCTTTTATATCACTAATGGACCTTCTAGAAGGTTCCAGAACATTCTGAAAACTGCACACATTTTTGCACCTACACGGCCCATTTAGCAGCGCACGGCCCTTGTAGGGCATACCTACTTCAGTGTGTAGTGCGTACTTCCGGACACGGCTCGAGCTGCGCTACACGGCTTTAGTCATGGCTGTGTAGCATTTTCTGATAACATTATACAGCTTCTTCTTACAAGCCCGTGTTCTGTACACAGAGCTTGCAGCAGTGCACGGCTCATGCGCTAGAAAATACCTTTCTCCTGGGCAAGCTCTGTGTTCTGATGACGGTACTGTTGGCAATTGAATCGTGTGGATCAACGTGATTCGTTAGTAAAACAGCTAAACAAATCAGCGGAAGCATAATTAAACCGTTTACCGTACTTCTGGGTTGGTGTAGAGGTTGATCGTTGCAGAGAACCACCTCTCAATCTTCTGATGTATGACCCAAGTCGAATCCTGCTGTTGTGTGGGCAACAATCTGCAGGATTCTCTCAATCTGTTTCTTTTTCTAACTCACGTTGAAAGAGGCGCAATCACCTTGGTTTCCAGAAGCTGAGATGACTATATATATTGGGCTACAGCAGGGACCAGGAGGAGAAATTGGGCTGGGCCTCAATTGAATTTAATTAACCAAGCTTAGCCCAAAGCTTTTAATTAAATCCAATAATAATAATATAGTCCACTAAAATATTATTATTGCACTACCCGTCCAATCCCAAAATTATGTTCTGGGCTCCTTCTTATTATAAGCCCGATAGTCTCCCGATGTTTAAGAAAAACAATGTCCATTAATTAATTAAGTTACTGACAACTCAAATTAATTAATATCTCATCCGAGAGTAGTACCACTCAACCTTTTTATCATGCCGGAAATTAATCCACTTGCAAGACTTACATGATAAACCTTATGAGCTCCTCAAGGGGACATCATCAACCTATAACGGACATGGATTCCTTCTACAATCAACAGCACACCATAGATACATCACTACTTCCCAACTCACCGAGTTTGTTGATTTAATACTTATAAATCTCACCCATTGATGAATCAAAGAAATACATACTGCCCTACGTGTCGAGGTTATTGTATAGGGATTAAGAGCACGAACTTCCATAATAACAGAGATCAAGTTCTACTATATAGTCAGTATAAGAAGAACGATCTCAAACGGTCCTACTCAATACACACAAGTGCACTAATGTGATTCTATAGCCAAGACAAGCTAATACCAAACCACACTACAACCATACCGATAGAGAGTCCCCGTCTATCTCAGTTGTGAGCATCTGTTTATACTTTATAAGGAAACCGATAATATGATCTTCCGCGTGTTGTCGCACAACATATTATCTACAGTATAAAGTAAATGGACTATTGCATCATGCATATAAAATAAATTATAAGATGCAATCATTTGATCATATGATTCTCATTACAAATATTGTTGTGACATTGTTCATACTAAAGCTAGACTTTTAGTATACAATCCAACAGGTACACGGCTGCCTCGGATAGGCCCGTGTCCGAGCGTGCCTTGTACTGCCATCTCTGTTTTGCTCAACTCTGTTTTTCTTTATTTCTTGACCTGTTTTACACATGTTTAAGCTGATTTATACAATTATATCAATTCATACCACATTTCACATTATAACAATAACTCCACCAAAAGTGAAACAAATATGGATAAAAACATCTTAAAATTCATAAATAAAGACACTAAAATCTAGGTGAAAATGACTACGATTAGAATTCCTGCAAATTTTATGGAAGCAATCACATAACTATGTTAAATCCCTCTTTTAAAGTGAACTTAACACATAAATCTGGTTCATACCCTAAGATGCAAAAGAATAATTCATACTCCCTTTCTAGGTACTTTATGCGAAATTCCATTTAAGGCTAGAGCACTAGACTTCCCTTTATAGGTACTTAAGAATTAAACCTCGGTTCCCACCTAACAGTCTAAGAAACTAAATCCTCTAGAATGGTAATTAATAGATATATTAAATGTCCAATATTAATTATTCTAATGAATAAAGGTTATATGGTTAGATCCCCTTTACCCATAACATATAGACAAATATAATCACTTTATGGTACAAGCAACAAGCATAAATATGCATAAGACAATGACATATCATGAATGAGGGCAGACCATATAAGACAAAAATATGTCTCAATCAAAGCATTAATATGGGAATAAGAATACTGCAGAAATTCATAACATTGTGTAGGTCATCAATTCAATCCAATTCAACCGTCAAAACCTAGAACTATCCAGAAAAGTACTAGCCCATGGTGTTACAAGTAACAACCATGTCTATAGAATGAAACTTACCCATGAGTCTATAAATCAATAATAAGAAATTAAAGAAGGAAGAAAAACCCTTGTCTTGAATGATTCTCCATCTTCTCTTTCCGTCTTGATGATCCTCCTCTGTTCTCCTTCCAAGTAGCAAACACCATGATTGAGTGTAATAGGTGAAAGACCGGTGAAGGGTAGAGATGGATGGCGGAAGGTGATGGTTTAAGATTGTGTAGTCCAAAGGGTTTGGTGGAGAGTTATGGAGAGTTAGGGTTTGGAACACCCCCAAGGACTCATTTTATAGTTGAGGACTGATAATTCCCGAATTCTAACTCAAAAGTTGGTTTTTTCACATAAAAACATGAACAGACCAAGAAAATGGCAAAAAATGACCACCGGGCCTCGCTGGGCAGTGGCACGAGTCGTGCCAAGGGTGGCACAAGTCGTGCCGCCCATAGCATGCGGTATTTCTTGGCAGCTGGGCACACTGGTGCGGCTGGACACATGGCACGAGTCGTGCCAAATGTGGCACGAGTCGTGCCACCCATTGACTGTCTGCGCGACCTCACAGTTTTGCTCATAACTTCTTCATCCAGTCTCCGATTGAAGTGATTTTTGCACTCACGCGATCCTCTCTTCCTCTGATTTCTATCCATATAAAGAAATCACAAAAACTCTATCATTTGAAGGACACGAGTCATGCAATAGTGGAATGAGTCATGGCACGACTCGTGCAGGGTCGGCACAGCTTGCGCCTCTTCACCGTTTTTATCATAACTTCCTCATCTGACCTCCGATTGAGGTGTTTCTTGAGCCAAAATGAAATTTTCTTCTGTGTATTTCCAACCATATATTACATCATCAGTTTGGATATCTACAAAAATACAGAAAAATTATGCAATTCGGACATGCATTTTTCAGCATTCTTTCACGATTTCACTCTTCATTCCAACTTTGCACTTTTAATCCATTTTTCACCTAAAAATATGAAATAACATTCAAATGCACCAGTATCTTAAATGTATGAATATGAATCATTTAGTGATAAAATATGAACATAAATTCCATAAAACGGTGCTAAATCGTACCCGAACTTAAGATGTTGTTCGTCCCCGAACATCAAAATCGAATAAAAAAGAAAGATAGTGTGTAAAATCTAAGGGAAAACAAAGGATATGACAACTAGACCATTCAACATACAAATTTCGTCAACTCTGGTTATGCACTCTCGTTATATGCTATAATTCATTCATAGCATACAAGTTAAGACAACCACCACCAATTAAAATGCTCCATCAACTTATTCTCATAGTAAGTATATCACTCGCACTCAAGTGTAAAAGATGTACACTTATGGGGTATGGTGTTTACGCTTATATTCAATTCAAGTGCATGCATAACCAAAAGCTTGCCAAATATCTCAAACTCTCCACCATAAAAAGTATGATTCGATAATGGGATCAAAAAGGACTTTTATTAGCATGTAATGTTGGCTCTTTGGTTAAGGGTAGGAAATATATGGATAAGTGACTCAAAACTCGGATCAATCAAGTGCGCATTCCATCATAATCTTTCTTTTTCCTCATCACTTCAATTAAGGCACATCATCCTCCACAACACCTTAATTTTTCTCTTTATTCCACACACATGTACATATATTTTTCCTTTTCTCTTCTTTTTTCTTTTTTCTTTTTTTTTCTTAAGGTACCAATTTCATGCACTACCTCACACATCCTCAATAGGGTACCAGTTTCAGGCACTACCCTAGGGTACTTGTTTCGTGGAGTAATAGATTTAAGCACTACTCTATGAATTTTTTCTTTTGATGCATTTTCAAACTTCATCATCCTTCTCAACCTACAAATCACCACTCTCTTCAATTAACCTTTATTGACTATCAAAAGAATGGATTTAAAAGGTTCAATAGGCTAACTAAGAATTTAATGAATTCAGGTAAAATGTATGGGAAAATATGGGTTATAAATCAAAGATGGCCTAATATCATCTCCCATCATCTAACATAACATGTAGTCTCAGCAAGACAGAGGCAAGTTCTAGAATACACACATTAGAATGATACTCACCAGAAAAGAACATCATGTGATTATGTACATGATCTAAAGGCTCAAAATCTCACATGGGTTTTACAAGTAACAGAGCACTCTTCATGGTAAGCAATATCTCACAAGTTCACATAGAAATTCATACCACAATATAACTTAAGTACAATTCCTTCATCAATTTCAAGAGCATATGAATTTCTGGCAGAAATCTAACAAATAAGATTATAATAAACACACAACCAGAAACCCAAACACAAGTACCTCAACTACTAGATAATAAACTCAACATAATATACCACATAAAAATTAAAATAAGAAAACGAAGGCACCTGATTTTTAATCTCTTCCACATCTTGCAAGTTCCTTGACTTATTCAACTCGGTCAGGCGTAGGCCTCAGATAGAACTCACTTCTTTTTCGTCACCACTCAAACACTTTTCATCATTAAAATCATAGGAGAACTCAAAATTCAACCCAAAAATAAAATCACACCAAATCTAAGAAATACACAAGACACTAGGAAAGTCGCAAAAAAATTCGAAAGATCAAAATAAATTTCAAAAATTCTAAAATAAATTGACCTTCAAGCATCACACACAGAGTGAACATACCTAGGTGCGGATAGAACAAGGGAAGAACATTACACCCCCAAACTTAGATAAAAAAGTGAGTTGAATCTATGTTTCAAAGGATGTAATTACCTTAAGTGTAAGCACACACCTGGAGTATAAATTACATAACACAAGACACGACAAACGAAATAAAATAAAAGCACTAAAATGATAGGTTGCCTCCCACCAAGTGCTCTTGTTTAACGTCGATGAGCTCGACAAAAATCAATAGGCTCATCGAAATGACTATGGATATCTTTCATCCTTCCCATCGTACTCTAATCTTTGTGCTTCTTCATCAATCATGTACTTCTGGCAAGGAATGGCCTCATTGGCATTCTTAAAATTTATCTCTAGTTTGCCAACTATGTTTTAATCACATCTCATCAACCGCTCCATTCTACTTCACCAATTATTACTTCTTCTAACAAAAATTCCCAACTTCTCTTCTATCACCTTGTCCCTAAGAGTATGAGAGGAATCATTAGGTAAAACAAAGTCAATAGAAATAGTATCATCAAATTCAATGCAACTTAAAGAATTTAAAGGTTTAGATATGCTCATTTCATTCTTCAAGTCATCTTCGGTTGCTTCTTGACTTTGCTCTTCTTCTTTTAAGTCCCTGCAATTATTTGATTCATGTAAGTATTCAAGGAATTCAAGAGAAAGCTCATTAGAAAAATCATCAGTAATAGTAGTAGGAAGAGTAAGAAATTCGCTTAGGCTTGTTTCTAATGGATCCTCAGACAGGATTATGGGTAAGCTCTCCTTTGCGATTTTCTCTACTACGTCAATGCTTTTGTACTCTTCAAACGACAACTTAGGACCTTCAGACTGCATTCCACTATGCAATGGAACAACATTTTCTTCCTCAAACCCTTCTTCAACCTCTACTCTTTCCTCTTGTTGATGTAGACGGAGCATAAGCATATCCAAGATCTTTTGTCTCTCTTCATGTTCCTTCTTCATCTCTTCTTGTTGCTTCTTAATCTCTTCAAACCAATTTTCAGATTCATGAGAAATTTTGATTGAAGTAGAATAAGTGTTCTCTTGATGAGGTTGATATGAATTTCCATTGTAAGCACAAGACCATTCATCATCATATCTAACTTGACTGTAATATTGAGAAGGAACTTGATTCATTGGAAAATTATAACCATAGTACCTCTCATCCATGTAATATGGATGAGGAACCATAGCATTCTTATTTCCATAGAATTCCATCTCTTGTACCTCAAAAATAATTCAGTGTCAGAATATGTTCAAATAAATAAATAAAATTAAAAATAATCAATAAAAAATCCTAATTAAAAGTGATAACAAATAATTTAGTAGTCTCCTATTTAAACAATCTAATCCCCGGCAACTGCGCCATTTGCTTGTTCACCTTTTTGCATGAGTCCTCAAGTATAAGGAATCAATTGTAGCTCATCGTGTGACCATGTAAAAATATCAAACCCAAGGGATTAGCGTTAAATAAGATGCACACTAACTAATTCGCACCACAAAGTAACTTTTTTTAATTTTGGAAATTATTAAACTAATTATGCAAAAAAATAAGTATTAAATAAAATAAATAAAAATAAAAACCACAAACAATCACAAGTGTTTCAAGAGAGAAGACAAGATAGCTCTAGGAAATCCAGTGTAAATTAGTTAAATTAAATCACTAGACAATCGGTTAGAATTCCTGCAAATTTTATGGAAGCAATCACATAACTTTGTTAAATTCCTCTTTTAAAGTAAATTTAACACATAAAACTGGTTCAAACCCTCAAATGCAGAAGAATAATTCCTACTCCCTTTTTAGGTACTTCATGCAAAAATTTCATTTAAGGCTAGAGCACTAGACTTCCCTTTATATGTACTTAAGAATTAAACCTCGGTTCCCCCCTAACAATCTAAGAAACCAAATCCTCTAGAATAGTAATTAATAGATATATTAAATATCGAATATTAATTATTCTAATGAATAAAGGTTATATGATTAGATCCCCTTTACCCATAACATATAGACAAATATAATCACTTTATGCGTGGCACAAGCAACAAGCATAAATATGCATAAGACAATGACATATCATGAATGAAGGCAGGCCTTATAATATAAAAATATATGTCTCAATCAAAGCATTAATAAGGGAATAACAATGTTGCAGAAATCCATAACCTAGTCTAGGTCATCAATTCAATCCAATTCAACCTTCAAAACCTAGAATTATCCATAAAAGTACTAGCCCATGGTGTTACAAGCAACAACCATGTCTATGGAATGAAACTTACTCATGAGTCTATAAATCAACAATAAGAAATTAAAGAAGGAAGAAAAATCCTTGTCTGGAATAATTCTCCATCTTCTCTTTCTGTCTTGATGATCCTCCTCCGTTCTCCTTCTCACGTAGCAAACACCGTGATTGAGTGTGATAGGTGAAAGGCGGGTGAAGGGTAGAGATGGATGGCGGAAGGTGATGGTTTAAGATTGTATAGTCCAAAGGGTTTGGTGGAGAGTTATGGAGAGTTAGGGTTTGGAACACCCCCAAGGACTCCTTTTATAGTTGAGGACTGATAATTCCTGAATTTTGACTCAAAAGTGGATTTTTTCATATAAAAAACACAAACGGGCCAAGAAAATGACGAAAAATGAAGAACGGGCCTCGCTGAGCAGTGGCACGAGTCGTGCCGCCCATGACGTGCTGCATTTCTCAGCAGCTGACTGGACACATGGCATGAGTCATGCCTAATATGGCACGAGTCGTGCCACCCACGACTGTCTACGTGACCTCATGGTTTTGTTCATAACTTCTTCATCCAGTCTCCGATTGAGGTAATTTTTGATATCACGTGATCCTCTCTTACTCAAATTTCTATCCATATAAAGAAATCACAAAAACTCTAGTATTTGAAGGGGACGAGTCATATAAAATTGGCACCAGTCGTGCAGGGTCGGCACAGCTTGCGCCTCTTCACCGTTTTGATCATAACTTTCTCATATGACCTCTGATTGAGGTGTTTCTTGAGCCAAAATGACCTTCTCTTCTGTATTTTTCCGACCATATATCACATCATCAGTTTGGAGTTCTACAAAAATACATAAAAATTATGTAAATGACATGCATTTTTCAGCATTCTTTCACGATTTCACTCTTCATTCCAACTTTGCATTTTTTATTTATTTTCCACCTAAAAATATGAAATAACACCTCAAATGCACCAATATTTTAAATATATGAATATTAATCATTTAGTGCTAAAATAAGAACATAAATTTCATAAAATGGTGCTAAATCGTACCCTAAAATATGCAGATTTTCACATTAAATAGCACCCCATTGATCTTTTATCTCCTCCCAATTCTCTATTCAGATGTGAAAGTTCCTCGGTAGCCTCTTCTTAAGATGTAACTTCTTTGTCACCTCGTCTTCACGAGGATGCCTATCCTCCCTATTCTTGGAGCGGATTTCAATTGCCTTCCCTTTTCCTACAAGCGTATTACTTCAATACCAAACAAATACTAGGAAAACAACCAATCCTAGTTCAAAATTAACCATACATGCAACTCTACTCAAGACGTCAAGTTACTCATGTATAATCAACTCAAGTAAACATGCTCCAAATTCCATGTGTTTACAAAATTTAACAATGAATCCATACACATGCTAATCCAATTTCACTTCAAATTAAACTCTCAAACAAGAATTTCATCAATCACTCCACTTTCATGAGCATGCAATTTATCAAACTTCAACAACTATTCTAACATGCTTCACTTCACCACTCAAATTGCACATAGAACATCAAAGTCTAATAACGAATTGACAATTAAAATCGTACCCATCACTTGTTCATATGAAATTTTAAACAAAAACCCTATTCACACCATGAATTCACATAAAAACTAGTTCAATCAACTTACCCACTGAAAATCAGGCAATAGAACTTCAATCTTAGGGTATTAGAGTCAAGAGAACGTACCTTTCGATCCAGCCATGACTTAGTATGAACAATGAAGAAAATCCCCAAAATAGATGAGAAACCTTAGTTTTTCAACTAAAATTCTTCAAATATATGAGAAATAGAGTGTAGAAAGGGTGGCAAGTGGTTTAATCGGAGTAGAATGAAGTAAAATCAAAGTTTGGAAGATATGGTTTTTGTTTCGGAGGGGATTCGAGTGAGGGTGGTGTGAAGAGTGTACGGAACAGGGGCAAAAATCACATATAAACACGACTTACCTGGCCTAGTTCGACTCGAACCAGGTGGTTGAATAATGCTGTTGTGGTCAAACCATGCTTCTAGATGACTTTTGAATATGGTTCGACTTGAACCTTTGGTCAAACCATGGCGTTGAGGTCGAACCAGCTTGTAACAAACTTTTAGGTGGCTGGTTTGACTCGAACCCTTGGTTGAACAACAGCCTCTTGGTCGAACCAACCTGTAAATTTTTCTCTGATACATCTACCTTGGTCGAGTCGAACCTTTTTGGTTCGACCTTCTCCCTTGGTCGAATCGGCCTCTTGCTCCTTCTACTCGACTCTTCTCCATCCGCTGTGAACTTCAAGCTCAAAAATGATCATTAGGTACCAAAATAGAGCAAAACTATAGCTAGAGAACCACCATTAATACTCAATAATAAATGTATATATACTCTGCATATGACACAATAAATAAAATACCATTGAACATTAGGCAAATTAAAAAAAAAATCAACACATCAACACCAATTAAAGTGTTAATATACTATAAAAATCAACTCCTCGACAAATGTTACAAAGAAAAGATTATACTCTTGATGCTACGATGAGATAAGTACATCACACCCCCAACTTAGTAGAAGCTATAGTCGAAACTAAGTTTGAAAAGAGATGCATTTTCCGATAAGTAAGCACGTCAAATATAAAAATTTCTTACTCACACTAATAAAATAAAGCAATAAAACAGGAGGGAAAACCCCCAATAGCCGCTCTTGTTTAACGTTGGGGAGTCACAATGGTACCAAATCAATGCAAGATATCCTCAAAGACGGCGCAAGCATCATCCGGTGACTTATAGTACTTCAATCGATGCACATTAGTTGCTATGATGTCTCCGTCCTTGTCCATGATCTCAAAACTCCCCCCTCCGTAGGCTCTATGGATAATGAACGGTCCAATCCACTTCGATTTTAATTTTCCTGCAAAGAACTTCAAACAAGAGTTAAAGAGTAATACCTCATCCCCTTACTTGAATTCCTTATAAGTGATATTCGAATCATGTCATTTCCTTATTTTTTCCTTGTAGATCATCGAATTCTTGTAAGCTTGATTTCTGAACTCATCTAGTTGATTGATTTGAGTCAACCTCAAATCATTTTGATCCTTAAGACATAAGTTTAAACTTCTCAATGCCCAAAATGCCTTATGTTGAATCTCTACAGATAAGTGGCACGACTTTCCATAGACAATTCGATAAGGTGACAAGTCAAGCACAGTCTTGTAAGCAGTTCGGAACCCCCACAACACATCATCGAGCTTCATAGCCCAATCCTTCCTATTAGTTCCGACTACCTTCTCCAAAATTTGTTTCACTTGCCGGTTGGAGACTTTAGCTTGCCCATTTGCTTGAGGGTGATAGGGTGTAGTAACTCTATGCTTAACACCATATTCCTTGAGAACCCTATCAAGAAGCTTGTTGACGAAGTGGGAACCTCCATCACTTACAAGTGCTCTAGGAACTCCATAGCAGGCAAAGATATGTGTCTTCAAGAAAGACAACACGGTCTTTGAATCATTCATGCGAGTAGGAATGGCTTCCACCCACATAGAAACATAATCCACTACTAGAAAGGATGTAGAGAAATCCATTAGATGGGGGAAATGACCCCATAAAATCAATTCCCCATACATCGAAAATTTCAACAATAATGCTCGGCTGAAGTGGCATCTCATCTCTTCTAATTATTTTTCCCATTCTTTGACATCTATCGCATGTCGCAATATAGGATTCACAATCTTTAAATAAAGTAGGCCAATAAAGAGTAGATTGAAGTACCTTAGCTGCAGTCTTTTGAGCTCCGAAGTTTCCCCTGTTAGGTTGTGCATGAAAAAAATCAAGAACACTCTCCATCTCCATCTCGGGCACACACCTATGAACGATAGAATCCATATAAATCTTGTAGATGAACAGATCATACCATATAAAAGTCTCAACATCCCTCTTAAACTTTGCAAGTTGATACCTATTGAGATCTCTCAGAATTTATCCTACGACAATGTAATTGACATAATCCACATACCATGGATCCATTCCTTGAGCAGCAACCACACAAGCTCTCTCTGCTTTTTCAGCAAACACCGCCATAATCTTCTCATCAAGGAACATCTCCTCTATGTAAAGAAAAGAATCATCACAATGCTCCCTTGTCTCTAACCTTGATAGGTGATCTGCCAACACATTCTCCATACCTTTCTTATCCCGAATCTCCATATCAAACTCTAGTAGAAAAAGGACCGATGTAATGATCGTTGGCTTTGCTTCCTTCTTCTCCATCAAGTACCGAATCGCAGAATGATCCATGCGCACAATAGTCTTCATGCCAAATAAATATTGTTGAAACTTATTGAATGCATACACAATAGCTAGAAACTCATTTTCAGTGATAATGTAGTTCTTTTGTGCTGTATCAAAAGTGTTACTTGAATAGTAGATGGCACAGAATTTCTTCTTTCTCATTTGCCCAAGCACCACTCCAAGTGCTAAATCACTTACATCACACATAAGTACAAATGACTGAGTCCAATCCGGTGTGATCAAGATAGGTGCAGTAATAAGTGCCTCCTTCAAAACCTGAAAAGCTATTAGGCATTCATCATAAAAATAAAAGGAACATCATTTTCAAGCAAGTGAGACAATGACCTGGAGTATTTTGAGAAGTCTTTGATAAATCTTCTATAAAATCCTGCGTGTCCAAGAAAGGACCACACTCCCTTCTCATTAGTAGGTGGTGGGAGCTTCTCAATCACCACCACCTTTGCTCTATCCACGTGCAATCACATCTCTCACCATGAAGTGACACTTCTCCCAATTCAAGACAAGATTAGTTTCTTGACATCTCTTCAAAATAGTAGATAGGTTAGATAAATAAATATTAAAGAAGTAACCAAACACAAAAAAATCATCCATAAACACCTCCATGATCTTCTCTATCAACCCATCAAATATGGCCATCATGCAGCGCTGAAATGTAGCAGGTGCATTACACAATCCAAAAGGCATCTTCCTAAAGACAAAAGTTCCATAAGGGCAAGTAAAATTAGTCTTTTCTTGGTCCTCGGGTGCAATTATGATTTGATTATACCCCGACTACCAATCCAAGAAATAATAAAAATCATACCCTGCGAGACGATCAAGCATTTGATCCATGAAAGGAAGAGGGAAGTGGTCTTTGCATATATTTTTATTCAGTTTTATGTAATCAGTACAAACACGCCATCCCATAGGAATCCTAGTTGCTAAAGTCTTGCCATCTTCGACTTTCACAATATCATGCCCCTTTTTCAGCTACAACATGCAGTGGACTCACATGTGGACTATCACTAATTGGATATATAATTCCTGCATCTAACCATATTAGGATTTTCCTCCTAATCACTTTTTGAATAGCGGGATTCACCCTCTATTGATTTTGAATGCTACTCTTAGCCTCATCTAACAATCTTATCTTATGCATGCAATATGATGATAAATGCCTTTCAAATCATCAAGAGACCGACCAATCGCAGACTTATACTCCCTAAGCACATCTAATAACTCTTCAAGTTGATCATTAGTTCAAGAAGAAGATACAATTACCGGATATATTTCATTGTCACCTAGATAGGCATACTTTAAGTGCTCCGGTAGTGGTTTCAACTCCTCTTTCTTCTCTTCTTTTGCTATGCTTTCCCTATCCAACAACAAGTACTTTATAGTCCACTTAACTTCTTCAAACTTGGTTCTTTTTTATTCATATCTGTCATCACCCAAAGCAAGCAGATTCTTAAGAAATTCAATACATACCTCATTAGAGAGCTCATCTAGCTCTGTGGTGGGAAAAGTAATAGGCTCTGCCAAGCATGTCTCCAAGGGATCCTTTGAAAGGATGAAAGATATATCTTTCTTCACTATTTCCTCCACCACATCAATGTTATGACACTGCGTCTCCATCGGCATCTTCATTGCTTTATCAAGGTCAAATAGAACCTCTTCTTTATTCATTCGCAGCCTTAGCTCACCCTTTTGGATATCAATCATAGCTCTAGCATGTTGGCGCTTGGATCTTTTGGTTAACGTGAATCGTTAGGGTCCCATATATTTCTAACAATCAGCTGAAGCAAGAGAAACAAGAAACATATTACCTTTCAACTGGTTGATCTAGAGGTTGAATTCTCGCCGGCAGCCTGTGCAGCCTCCCCATTTCGGGCATAGCTCTCTCGTCTGATCTCCGATTGGAGTAATCTACTCGCCAAAATGACCCTCTCTTCCGTGGATTTCCACCAGTATATCACACATTCAATTTAGATTTCTACATGATTTTATAAAAATTATGCAATTTGATGGAAAGAAATAGCAAACGACCTTCCGTCTTCTATGGTATTCCTAAGCCACGTCTTGACGTTGGTGTGGGCAACGATCTATAAGACGAACTCAATCTGCAACCCTAATCTGCCTCTCACGATTTTTTGCATGCGTTACTGATTATCTGGACTGCTGAGATTGGCTATTATATAGGCTACAATAGGGACAATGAGGAGAAATTAGGGTTTGGGCCTCCCATTGGGCTTAAGATTCCAAGTTTAGCCCAAAACTTATACTTAAGTCCAGTAATAATAAATCATTCCACTATAGAAATATTATTGCACTGCCACCCTAATCCCAAATTACATTTCTGGGCTCCTTATTATGAGCCCATTAGTCTTCCCGTGTTTAAGATTCAATGCCCAGAAATTAATTAAGTTACTGACAACTCCATTAATTAATATATTTACCGAGAGTAGTACCACTCAACCTTATTATCATGCTAGAATAAATCACCTGCAGGGTTTACATCATAATCATTATAAGCTCCTCAAGGGGATATCATCAACCAATTTCGT
This sequence comes from Pogostemon cablin, assembly GCA_023678885.1. NCBI lineage: Eukaryota > Viridiplantae > Streptophyta > Magnoliopsida > Lamiales > Lamiaceae > Pogostemon > Pogostemon cablin. The sequence goes on from CM042981.1 coordinate 21,843,359, forward strand.
TAGGACACGGATTCCTTCTACAATCAACAGCACACCATAGAGAAATCATCATCTCCCAACTCGCAGAGCATATTGATTTATCTTTTAAATCTCACCCATTGATGAATGAAAGAAATAAATATTATCTTACATGTCGAGGTTATTGTATAGGGATTAAGAGTATGAACATCCATAATAACAGAGATCAAGTTCTATTATATAGTCAGTATAAATCAAACGATCTCACTGCCGTCCTATTCAATACACAAAGTGCACTAGTACAATTTTGTAGTCAAGACAGACTAATGCCAAATCACACTAAAACCATACTGAAAGATAGTCCCGTCTATCTCGGTTGTGAACATCTGTTTATACTTTATAAGAAGCCAATAATATGGTCTTCTGTGTGACACTGCACACCACATTATCTATAGTATAAAGTAAATGGACTTTTGCAACAACATTATTGTAAACATTTGATCACATGATTCTCATTTCAAATATTATCTAAACATTATTCATATAAAAAGCTAGACTTTTAATATACAATCCAACAATCTCCCACTTATACTAAAAGACTATGCTGCCATATCTGCTGCCATACATCTGATTACCACTCCCACTACTTGACCATTAAAAGCTCTTGCCTTAAGGTCCTTGTAAAAGGATTTACTAGGTTATCATCTGATGCAATCTAGGCGACAACAACCTTCCCCTCACTATACGATTACTCTTATCAGGTAGTACTAACTCTTAATGTGTTTAATTGCTTTATGGACTCGTGATTCCTTCAAGTTTGCAACTGCACCATTATTATCACAATAAATTGTGATATCCTTGGGCAAACTCAGAATCACATCTAAGTCCAGTACGAAGTTTCTAGACCCATACAGATACTTTGGCCGCCACAAGGGTCCAATATTATCCTCTTTCCATGGTGGAGTCCAAAATATATTTCTATATGACACTCCTCCATACTATGAATCTACTTCTATTAAACACATAACCTTGAGGTGAATTTACTGCCGTCCCTTTGATTCAAAAATCCGAATCTAAGTAACCATCAAGAAGTAATGAATTATACAAATAAGCTTACATATAATTTACAGTCCTTCTCAGGCACTTCAAATATGTCTTACCACAATTTAATATTCTTGTTCCGGGTTACCTTGATACTCACTGACTATGCCATTGGCAATACAGATATCCAATCCCGTACATAGCATTCCATAGATTAAGCTTCCTTATTGCCGAAGCATAGGGAACTGCCATTATCTATTTTATCTTCTATTGTGTCTTAAGACACAAATCCTCAGATAAAGTTGCATGCTAAAACGAGTGAGGATTGTATAAATTTATGAAGCTTGAGATAAGCACAACATCCTATCTTGTGATCTTTATTACCATGATTGCAAGGATATATTTTTCTTCTCTTAAGTCCTTCATTTCATACTGCTTTATTAACCATTCCCATACGCTCGACAATGCTCTTTCATTGTCTCCAATAAGCAAGATATTATCTACGTACTTACAAGAAATACCACCACGTTTTTGTTAATCTTTTCAATACACAAGACCCATCTGAGCATTGATTAAATCCATATCACTGGATTTCCTAATCAAAATGAATGTTTCATGATCATAAAGCTTGCTTTAATCCATCGATGGACACTTTTAAGCTTACACTCAAAATGCTCTTAGCTCTATGTAATGAATCACTCTGGTTGCTTCACATAGATGTTTTCCTCAAGACTTCCGATCAGAAAAGTTGTCTTGACATCTATTTGTCTTACCTCATATTTAATATGAGCAAACAAATAAAAGAATGCGGATCGACATAATGTGATCGATCATCTTTTAATGGTTCTACAAGCTCCTAGAGATGATTTTGAATCCATAAATTTTATTTCAAAATTCATTGCAACTTATTAAGATTCCGCATTTCGATCTTGTAGTGCTTCATCATATCCATGGGTTGATTTTATGTTTACTAGGGGCCAAGTCTCACGACTCTCCCAAAACATAAATCTATTCGTTTATAAAACAACCCTCCCACTATGACAAGACACTACATGCAATTGTGTATCAGATGTGACACACGATGCAATTTACTTGTGGTATATCCTCTTGTAGTCTTGGTACTAAAATTTGTATTTTCCTTCTCATACTTTTAAGAACATTTTATACATGGCTTTGTGATTTATTACATAGTCCCTTTCCAAAATCTAGTGTTCGTGTTAACAATCACTTTCTGATCTTTTGGACTATTTAAATAAACCATCCTTCATTTTTCAAGGATATCCCACAAACAGACAAACATTCGACATGCTGTTTCTAGGGCTTACCCATAAAATGAATTTAGTAATTCCAAATAATTCATCATCTATCTAACCATATATATAAGATTCAATCCCAACCTCTGATAATCAGCTCCTAAATTATCCTAAGAGGTACTCGTCACCACGATTTAAATCATAATAACTTGATATATTTTGCATGATGCTTCACTGCATCAGTCATGTACTTCTTGAATTAATCATAGTACTCAGACTTGCAGTGCATCAAATAAATATATCTTGTTCCTAGAATAATCTTTGAATATTCATATACACCTCTCGCCGGGATAATCTTAGGATCGCTTAATCAGAATGACCCATTTCCAACATATCTTTTCATGGCGCTATACCCCCTTGCCTTGAAAAAGGTAATTAATCATTTTTACTTTCAAGTAAGGCTCACTAGTTCGATAGTTTTCACTTCTAATAAACCTAACGGTCCATCGGCTATCAACTTTCGAATCGCACTTAAGTAAAATGATCTAATCTTAGATGCCAAAAGTATGTTTAGTTCATTTCCAAAGGTTCTTTTATCTTACTAAGATTAGAAGACGCTTTATTAATTACTATTTGTTGCATCGTGGGATATACATGATTTAAGAGTTTATAAATTGTCCATCAACGTACCACAACATAATATAGCTCCATCCTTCATTATAATGACCATGTCACTAATGAAATAGAGTATCCATCCATAAATGCATAGAAACTGAAATAAAATTCTATCTATGAAAACGTACGCAAAAATAATTTCTCAAAATCAAACGTTTATTCCAATAAAAAGATAAATAAATAACTCCCACTGCAACAGTCACTACTATTGTAGTTTTACTCATGTCCATAGTAATCTCATCATCACTTAGTTATAAACATATAGTGATTCCGATATCTACACACAATGTGTCAGTAGATGCCATCACTAATCATGTTTCAATGACTAGTGAATAAGATACTATCTTTGTTCACCTCTTGATGAAATTGGTTTTCCTTCACCACACGTTTCGTCAGAAGTTCCACACCATATACTACTTCTTGTAATTCAGGTGAAAATTGCTCAAAATGTTTAGGCAAACTATGAAAAATAAATTGAGCTAGGTTCCCCCTTCAATTTCTATTCCAAGTATTTCCAATTCATTCATCAAGTAAACCATGACCTCTTACCTTTCTAATTTACTCAAGTATCCGAAGAGTCTCACGAGACCATCGTATTTCTATGAACCTCTCACTTCTTCACTAAAGACTTAAAATAGACATCAGAAGGCATCCTAAGTGAGAACACATTTTAATTTTCCTAAGCAGTAAGAATTAAAATCAAGATTCTTTTCTAATCATTTATTTTGGACCAGTAAATATGTTTTTCTTTAGTTAAAAATAAGCGAAATAAACTATTCGAAAATTCAGAGAATCAAGTAAATAAATACGACGATCAAAACCTTTGAATTTAAATTTTATATTGATTCCCTCAATAAACAATATAAAATAAATTCACTGACATCTCAAACACCGTGAATTTGCATGCCACGTTAGTGTGGATGTATACAAACCCGAACATTCGCAAGAGAAGGTTTTACCCATTAATTCCATACGTCATAATTAATCTTATTACTCAATGATTAATAGTCGGTTGTCCTTTAGCCATGCAATTTAATAGAAGTGACTCCGTTGGGGAGGATACATATTAATTACACCTAAGAGTATACCATTATTTGATACTAAGTACGTTACCTAAGCTTGTGTGCCTTACAGTTAGAGAAGTCCACACGTGCTCAAATAATTTCCTATAACCATCAATTATTAATTTGTAACAGTGATCCGCAAATAAAAATCATCCGTTGAGGAGGAAGACACTATAACCGACTCATAAGCTTACTTGTATCACATTACAAATAATAATTATTTCATGAAATTTATTCCACTGATTCGAAAATAAAACTCATCTGTTGGGGAGGAAGACACTAAAACCGATTCATAATCTTATTTGCATCACTTAATAAATCAATAATGGAGGCCGCGGGATCATGATCAATCCTTCTCCCACTTAGTCATTTAACAAGAGGGTTTTTGCATGCATTCAATATAACAGATATAAAATAAGCAAATAAACATGCTATTATTACAGCAAATAAGACAGTAAATCAAATAGCACATGCAATCCAACTATATAATAATAATTTGCAAATAAAAAAATTAAATCAATTATATATAAGGAATAAAAAAATTGCCAAATAAAAACAAAGTTGTCTTGGTCAACAAGTAGGCAATTAGGCATGTGGCTTGCACAAGAAGTTGGTTAAAATTGGGCCCTAAGCCCAACATTCTCACAGTTTCATAGCAACAGCAAAACCGCCGAGAAAAAATTATCCTCGCCGGAGTGCAGCCAACATCCTCTTGGAAGTCCAACATCCTCACGGTTTTATAGCAACGGTAAAACCGCCGAGAAAAACTTATCCATGCCGGAGTGTAGCCAACATCCACTTGGAAGCCCAACATTCTCACGGTTTCATAGGAATGGCAAAACCGCCGAGAAAAACTTATCCTCACCTGAGTTCAGCCAACATCCTCTTGGAAGCCCAACATCCTCACGATTTCATAGCAATGGCAAAACCGCCAAGGAAAACTTATCCTCGCCGTAGTGCAGCCAAATCCTCTTTCCACTTCATGGCCATCACTTTTCCTTCGCCGGAATTCATCACTGCTGCCGGAAATAAACCTACCATAAGCACGCTGTCTGCTGCCAGAAATCAAACTGGTAGCAGCTACCAGCCATCTCTACTAGCCATAGCCAAGCCACCCGTCGGACGTTCTCTTCCAGCCGTAGCTTCCTGCTGGATAACTTATCGACAGCTACTTCCTGATGTACCTGCGCCTTCACGACATCTCGTTGGTCAAGCTGCTAAGTAGCCCACTTCGCAGACGATATCACTAAGCGTAGGTGATCCCAACCACGCCATCGCCAGCCTTACCATCACGTTCCGCCGCAGACCCAACCAGAAGAACTCCAACATGATTACTCCGCCCACTCGTATGCACGCTGCCAGGCCAATCCATGTCAAGATAGTAGTATTAGGCGCCAGCGATACAAACATCAGCCATGGAATCGGTTAACCAGCATCCAACGCCAACCACTATCCGCTGATGAAGGTGACTCCAGCCAGCATTTCGATAACACCACTTATCGGACGAGACACGCCACCGCCCAATAGCAATACCCCGACTGGAAGACCCACTCGAAAGAGATTGTGACCCACCCAAAAATAGCACTGACTCGTTTGAAAAGAAGTGAGACCCACCCCAGAACTCCATCTGACTCGTCGGCCTATGATGGAGTCGTCTGCATCACGCCATCGTCTACCATCCAGTATTAACAATAGTGCTTTTCCAGCCGTCTATTCTATTAGCGCCGCATCGCTGCCAGATTATCAACCAGCATCAACATGTCATTGGACCAGAAGGAGATCATCCCACTGTCGCTACTACTCGATGTTCATGATGCAAGCAAGCCATCGCGATATCATCTCTCCAGCCCACGACCTCTCGCTATAGCACTTTCACCATTACCAGCAACGTGATGTCCATCACCTGGGAATTGGCATGCCACCGGACATCAGCCATCATCCACCATCAGCCGTGCATGTTCAATTTGGGTATTTGCCGCCGTGTAATCTATCTTAGGGTTTTTACCGTGTAGAACATTAAACAGGCTTACACCATGATTCCCATACACCAGCCGATAACTACACATAGGGTTCTCACATTGGAATATCCATGAATAAATTCATAAAACCAAGACCCTAGCTAGCCACATGCGATTCAATCATAAAATAAATCACAAAGGCACATAAACCATAGCCTAACATGTCACGATTAGCCATAGAACCTACGCTCTGATACCAATTGTTGGCACTTGGATCTTTTAGTTAATGTTAATCATTAGAGTTCCATACATTTCTAACAATTAACTGAATTAAGAGAAACAAGAAACGTATTACCTTTCACCGGGTTGATGTAGAGGTTGAATTCTAGTTGGCTGCCTGCGCAGCCTCACCGTTCCGGGCATAGCTCTCTCATCTGATCTCCGATTAGAGTGATCTATGGGCCAAAATGACCATCTTTTCTGTGGCTTTCCAACAGTATATGACACGTGTATTTTGGACTTCTACACGATTTTATAAAAATCGTGCAAGTTGATGGACAAAAATAGCAAACGACCTTCCGGTCTTCTATTGTATTCCTAAGCCACGTCTTGACGTTAGTGTGGGCAACGATATGCAAGACGAACTCAATCTACAGCCCTAATCTGCCTCTCATGGTTTTATGCATGTGTTACTGATGAGAGTGAAAATAAGCGTGTTTTAATATCCAATTTAACACCTTTTTGATTGATATTGTAGTCTTATATGAGCACAAGTATCTTATATTCGATATATGTGAGAATTATGTGCACTTGAGGTGTTTTGTTGTGTTTTAGGTGGAAAAAGGATGAAAAGTGTAAAATTGGAGAAAACTAAGAGGAGAATTCACTTTGAAGATTCGTTTGTAGAATCAAGGGGAGAACTAAGAGGAGAATTCAAGAGCGAGAAGGATGCGATAACGCCACATCTAGGGTTTATTCGTTTCCTAATTTATCTTGTATTTTCCGGATATCCGGGTAAGATCTATCCAACACCCATGTGTATTCCTACAACACCATGGGCTAGTGCCTTTTTGGTAGAACTAGGGTTGTGAAGATTTTATCTAGTTAATTGAACTTCCATGTGTACACTCCGTACAACACTACTTGTGAATTTATTTCATATATGATTGTGCCTTTTTAATTCATACTCACGGCCGTTTTGTTCATCATTAACTGTTATGTAGAGTTTGAATACATATCTTGGTTATTGATTGAGTGCGTTCACTGCTGAGCAGGATTCCATGTTATGATTCTAAGTGAGGGGACTCCGAAACTTCATTAGAACTATCATATATGAATACTTATTAATTGAATTGAATTCGGGTTAATAAGTAGGATAAAGAAGATAATTTCATAGTACCTATAAAGGGAGATCATATCGGGTTAGAGTACCAATCCTAGGGGGAAATAATTGATACTGATATTACCTAGAAAGGGGGGTGAAATTATATCTCTTGCTCCGAGGTTATTCACACGTGTTACACGCATGTTTACTTATGTCTATAGAGTAGATATGCATGGTTTAGTGATGCGTCCATATTTCACAAGGTAGAGTCGGACATTGACACACGGAAGGAAAGTTAATGAGTAAAACTGAATTATCCTAGAGCTACCTATTCTCCTACTTGATCCACTTTCGTATTCTTCGAGTGGTACTTTATTTTATTTGTTATTTTAATTATTTGTTTAGTAGTTGTTAATTAAATCCATCAAATCTTATTGCCTTATCTTAATTAATTTAGATAATAATTAAATTAATAATACGCCGTCCCTTGGGTTCGATATTCACTTGGTCACCTTTCGAGACTACAATTGATATCCTTCATACTTGTGGATTAATTGTGTGTTAAGAAAACGCGCATCAAGTTCTTGGCACCGTTGCCGGGGACGGCTGTTATTATTGATTTTATTATTTCTAGTTGATTAAGTTTTTTTTTCTTTTTCTTTTATTTGTGATTATTTATTTCTATCTAACCTTGAATTTTTCCGAGTTACTTGTGCGCTTGTAAAAGGAGAGGAAGGAAAAGAAGGAATAACACATTGATCTAAACATGGCCGGAGTAAGGCAAAATCCGGATAATGTTGCCATACGTGAAATTTTCACGAACTTTGGGAATGTCAACATGGGGTTGATAGGAGCAAGAGGGAAAGATGATGATTTTGAGATAAATCCCGCTCTTATTAACATGGTAGAGAAGAATCCCTTTTCTGGAGGTTGTTTTGAGGATCCATATCAGCATCTCCGAAGATTTCTTGGTTATGCAAACACTCAAAAGGGCAGTGGAGCTAATGATAATGCTAGGCGGATCGCCTTATTCAAGTTCTCTTTGATTGATAAGGCGGAAGCTTGGTATGAGACTCTTGATGCCACAGATTGCACTACATGGGACCAACTGCAGCAGAAGTTCTTTGAGAGATACATGCCACCCTCAAGGATCTTAAGGATGAGGCAAGAGATCACCCGATTTGTTATGAATCAGGGTGAGAAATTTGATGAGGCGTGGGATAGGTTTAAAGACATGCTCAGGAGGTGTCCACAACATTGAATGTCTAAGGCTGAATACATAAGCATCTTCTACTTTGGATTGGATTGTGAGTCGCGTATTTTTATTGATGCATCATTAGGAGGAGCGCTGTTATCAAAGACAGCACTTGAAGCAGAAAAGTTGTTTGAAGGCATCTCTATGAATTCACGTGACTGGCCAATAGAGAGAGATAGAGGATCATATGTACTTGGCAAGGTGGCGCAGGTTGAATATCAAGTGGTGAAGCCGAATAGGGATGATGAGATCGTCTCTAGTCTAGCTAACATCAACAAGCTACTAGAGTCCCAGCAGAGGCAGATTACAGAGTTGACACTAAGGGGGCCTAGTATGAAGCAACACGAAGTAAAGAGTGATGAAGATACCTTCAATCGATACATGGCTAAGAACGATGCAAGGATTGACCACATCGAAGCTAGAATGAATGTTGATCATGCAGATTTGTCTAAGCAGTTGAAGGACCTTACCTTGATGATGGGGCAGATGACCGCGAATGTGAATCAATTGACACATGGAAGGAAAGTTAGTTAGTGAAACTGGATTATCCTAGAGCTACCTATTCTCCTACTTGATCCACTTTCGTATCCTTTGAGTGATAGTTTATTTTATTTGTTATTTAATTTCCAGCATATTAGTTGTTAGATATCCATCAAATCTTATTGCCTTGTCTTAATTAATTTAGATAATAATTAAATTAATAATACGCCGTCCCTTGGGTTTGATATTCACTTGGTCACCTTTCGAGACTACAATTGATATTCTTCATACATGGGGATTAATTGTGTGTTGAGAAAATGCGCATCAGTTACTGATTATCTGGACTGCTAAGATTGGCTATTATATAGGCTACAACAGGGACCAGGAGGAGAAATTAGGGTTTGGGCCTCTCATTGGGCTTAAGCATCCAAGTTTAGTCCAAAACTTATACTTAAAGTCCAATAATAATAAATCATTCCACTAAAGAAATATTATTGCACTACCACCCTAATCTCAAATTACGTTTATGGGCTCCTTCTTATTATGAGCCCGTTAGTCTCCCTGTATTTAAGATTCAATGCCTATTAATTAATTAAGTTACTGACAACTCTATTAATTAATATATTTACCGAGAGTAGTACCACTTAACCTTATTATCATGCCGGAATAAATCCACCTGCTAGGTTTACATGATAATCATTATGAGCTTCTCAAGGGGACATCATCAACCAATTCCGGTAGGACACGGATTCCTTCTACAATCAACAACACACCATAGAGATAGCATCATTTCCCAACTCACCGAGCATACTGATTTATCTTTTAAATCTCACCCATTAATGAATCAAAGAAATAAATACCGCCTTACGTGTCGAGGTTATTGTATAGGGATTAAGAGTACGAACATCCATAATAATAGAGATCAAGTTCTATTATATAGTCATTAAAAACTGAACGTTTTCACTGCGGTCCTGTTCAATACACAAAGTGCACTAGTGGAATTTTATAGTCAAGACAGACTAATGCCAAATCATACTACGACCATACCGATAGATAGTCCCCATCTATCTCGGTTGTGAACATCTATTTATACTTTATAAGGAGCCGATAATATGATCTTCTGTGTGACGCCGCACACCACATTATCTACAGTATAAAGTAAATGGACTTTTGCCACAATATTAATGCAAACGTTTGATCACATGATTCTTCTTTCAAATATTATCTAAATATTATTCATACAAAAAGCTAGACTTTTAGTATACAATCCAACACAACAGTGGCAAGGAATGGTCTCCCTAAGATAAGGGTAATATTATCCTTGTCATCTTCCATCTCAAGTACAAGAAAATAAGAAAGACCAGTTCCTCTACTTTCACAAGAACATCTTCAATCACACCCTTCGGAAAAATCATAGACCTATCTGCCAATTGTAGAGTCACTATCGTGGGAGTCAACTCCCTCGAACCAAGCCTTTGAAATATTGACAAGGGCATCAAATTGATGCTTGGCCCAAGATCGCACAAGGCTCATCGTGCCGGCCTCTTTCCAATCTCACATAGAATAGTGAAGCTTCCTGAATCTTTTAACTTAGCTGGAAGCTTCCTTTGAATGATCGAGCTGCAGTTCTCAGACAAATTCACCATTTTAATTCCGTTCAAACTTCTCTTCTTCAAAAGTATATCCTTTAAAAAACGGGCATAATATGGCATCTCTAAGATTGCTTCAGAGAAAGGGTTGTTCAAGCTTATCTTGTTTATGATATCTGAAAACTTCTTGAACTTTTCTTCCAATCCCTTCTTAACTATCTTGAAAGGAAATGGATGAGGTGTCTTTATGTTGGGAATCCCCCATTCATCACGTTCAACCTTCTCCACTTTGTCCTTCTCGGCTCTCATTCTCCTTGCTCTTTCCCATTTTTTCTCTGCTATAAGCTCAGTATTCTGCCCTTGGGATGGCACTGGAGTAGCATTAACATCAGGTAAAGCATTACGCGCAGAAAATGGTATGAAATAAGGTAGCTTGACCATGGGTCGACCTTGAGTGCTGGTCGAACTAGGTGTGTAATGGTCGAAAAGGGCTTCAGAAAATATGGCTTCCCCCGAAGAGGTCAGTTCAACCATGGTTCGACCAACCTTGTTGGTCGAACCAGGGATAGGTTGGTCGAACTAGTCTTTAAAAAAAATAGAAAGTCACGGATAGACTGGTTCAACCGTGGTTCGACCTTCAGGGTTGGTCAAACCACTGTGATGTTGGTCGAACTAGCCACTTCAGAGGTTGCCCAAGTGCTTGGTTCGACCTCTAAGATGTGGTTAGACCTTCTAGCTTGGTTGGTCGTATCAAGCTCCTAGAGCTTCAGAATTTGTTTTCGGAATTATCAGTCCCTCATTCTGTATTCCAGACCTTAACGTGATGGTGTTACATTGCTTTGGGTTTGTTATACTTTGAGATGAGAACTTTTCCTTCTCTACGATTTGTGTCAATTGATTTACATTCCTGGCCATTTGTCCCATCAACAACATCAAGTCCTTTATCTACTTAGATATATCCTCATAGTTTGCATCAATCTTTGCCTCAAGCTTCACCTCTAGACGATCTACTCTTGCATCATTCCTCGCCATGCACCTGTTCACCGTATCCTCAAAACTAAGATTTCCTTCTTCGACCTTCGCACCCAGATCAACACCAACAGGAGGTTGTACTGCTGTATTAAGATTACTCCATAAAAACTCCGCCTTCTTGGTTGTTGATAGTTACCAGGGGGACCATAATTATTGAAATTCCCTTGGTAATTCCTGTTTCCTTGATTTTGGAACCTCATTCCTTGAATACTTTGACACATGGCGTAGATTTCCTCTTCTAATTCCTCTTGGCTAGCTCCTTCATAACCAACAACCAGCTGCATAATTGGTACTTGCTACGCTATATCAGTAATCTGCTTTTGCTGAGACTCAAGTAACTTGTTGATATTAGCCAAACTAGAGACGATCTCATCTTCTCTACTTGACTTAGCAATAGTACGCTCAACCTGCGCTACTTGTACAAGGATATAAGTACCTCTAACCCTATCTGTTGGACAATCTCTTGAATTCATAGACATATCCTCAAAGAGTTTTTCGACCTCAACGGATGACTTTGTAAGTAGTGCTCTATTTCACGAAGCATCTAATTAATCTCGAGAATCACAATCCAATCTGCTGTAGAAAATACTACTGTATTAAGCTTTAGATAGCCCATGTTGTGGATACTTCTAAGCATGTCCTTGAATCTGTCCCAAGCTTCATGAAATTTCTCTCCACTCCTGATAGCAAATTAATTGATGTGTTGTTTCATCTTAAACACCTTGGAAGGTGGCATGTATCTCTTCAAGAATTTCAATTTCAATTGCTCCCAGGTAGTGCATTCAGCAGCATTAAGAGTATCGTACCAATCTCTCACTCTTTCAGTAAGCGAGAATTTAAACAAAACAATCCTCCTCGCATCCACATGATTCCCTATGCTTTTTTGTGTGCTTGCATATCTTAGGAATTTATTCAGATGCTGTTGATGTTCCTCAAAGGATCCCCCAAAGAAGGTACTCCTTTCTATCATGTTGATTAGAGTAGGGTGAAGATCAAAATCCACATCGGCCCCTCATGCTCCTAACAGCCCCAAGTTGCCTCCTCCGTTGTTCTTAAAGGCTTCACGGATGGCAAGATTATTCAGATAAGCCGCCATATTGACTACTTCTGCTTCCGACTTGTCTCCGTTTGCAGCTTCAATTGCTTGCGAGTTTAGCTCTTCAACTTCAATTCCTAGATTAAGCGCTTTAGTTGATTCCATATTCTTGTTCTTGTTGTTGTTCTTCTTTTTTTTCCTCGATGATGCACCGATCTACGAATTAAAAGGTGCTAATTTTCTTGCATTTGATCTAGTGTGCATACACCTAAGAAAAATAAGCATTAAAAAATAAAGATAAGAATAAAATTGTCTCAATTAAACTAGAAATAAAAAACTAATAATTAATGCTGTCCCCGGCAACGTCGCCAAGAACTTGATGAGAGTTTTCTCATCACATAATATTAATCCCCAAATATGAAGGATGCTATTGTAGCTTTGATAAGCGACCAAGTGATTATCAAACCCAAGGGATGTATTATTATTAATTTAATTATAATCTAACTTATTAAGACTAGGTTGGCAATATAGTTGTGATAAATTAGGTAACTAGTAAACAAATAATTAAATAGCAATTAAAATAAACAAGCAGTAGAGATTGAACGAAAATGAATAAGTGAGAGATTAGGTAGTCCTTCTGGCCATCTAGTTTTACTCATTAACTTTCCTTCCGTGTATCAATGTCCGACTCTGCCTTGTGGAGTAAGGACACATAACTAAACCATGCAAATACTCTATAGACACAAGTAAATAAGCGTATGGCACATGTGAATATAATTGGAGCAAGAGATATAACTCATCCCCTTTTTAGGTACTATCAGTTTCAATTATTTCTCGTGCACTAAATACTCTAACTAGATATGATCTACTTTATAGGTACAATGAAGTTATTCCCTTTGTCCTACTTATTAACCCAAATCAGATTCAATTAACAAGTATTTATATAAGATAGTTCTAATAAGACTTTGGAGTCCCCTCACTTAGAATCATAATAGTAATCCTGCTCAGCATTGAACACACTCAATCAATAATCAAGATGTGTATTCAGACTCTACATAATAATTAATGATGCACAAAATAACTTTTAGTATGAATAGAAAGGCATAGTCTTACATAAAATAAACCACAAGTAATGTTGTACGGAGTATACACACGAAAGTTCAATTAACTCATAAAACTTCATAAAACCTAGAACTACCAAGGTGGTTCTAGCCCTTGATTGATCGAAGAACAATCATGGTGGTTGGATAGATCTTACCCGTAGTCTTGAAAATTACAAGATAAATTAAGAAGCGAAGTAAACCCTAGATGTGGGCGCCGTCATGTCTCTCTCCATCTTGATCTTCACTTGGTTCTCACTTGATTCGACAGACGAATCTCTCTCCACAGCTCCGTGGATGATGGTAGGATTTCGGATGTTGTGTAGAATGATAGTGGTGAATGGTGTCTTTCTTCACTGAGTAGGGTCTTCCATTTATAACTTTAGCTTCTCCAATGAACCTCTAATGGGCTTTTTGAGCGAAAACACGTACTAAAGATGTAAAAATATAGATCCGGAAGCTTCCCGCATATCGGTTCGACCAAGGCCCTTGGTCGAACCACTAAGTGCTTGGTCACGGCCTGTATTGCACTGCAGGTGACTGGTTCGACCCGAACCACCCGTCGAACCAAAAGCTTCGTGGTCGAATCACTTCTACAAATCTTCAAGCTTTTGGTTTGACCAAGGCTCGACCATTATGCCTGGTCGAACCACAAAGTCATGGTCAAATCATGCCAAAACTACTTCTAAACGCCTAGTTCGACCAAAATCGATGGGCGAACCAGCTCCCATTTTGTCAAACTAAGTGCTAAAACACCCCTTTTCGGGTTCTGAGCACTTCTATCCTGTTTTCCTTCAAAATCCGCTCAAACGGCCTCACATGCTCCTGATTCTTGACTTTCCACTACATATCACGATTTATCTTGACTTAAGATCAAATCATACATCATTATCACAGAAATCAGAGCTCAAATTACGTGAATTTGCACTCTCATCAGTGTCATCTTGTCATGTATAGTTCAAAAGAAATTTATATACACTTAACAGAGAAAACATATACAGTAAAGAAAATCCATCTTTTCGAATGCATAATGCTACCAACATACTTATCATGCCCATGTACAATTCAAATCATATCTATATACAATTAACTTAGAAAATATTTACAATTAAAATAATTTACCATACTCATCAGGCCCATATACAATTTAGAATAAATCCATATACAATTAACAGAGAAAACATATACAGTAAAGAAAAATTTATCACCTTGAATGTACAATGCTACCAACATATTAATCATGCCCATATATAATTCAGATCATATATATATATATATATATATATATATATATATATATATATATATATATATATATATATATATATATATATATATATATATATAATTAACTGAGAAAACAAATACAATTAAAATAATCCACCATACTCATCATGCCCATGTACAATTCAGAACAAATCCATATACAATTAACAAAGAAAACATATACAGTAAAGAAAAATTCATCACCTTGAATGCACAATGCTATCAAAATACTAATCATGCCCATATACAATTCAGATCATATATATATATATATATATATATATATATATATATATATATATATATATATATATATATATATATATATAATTAACTTAGAAAACATATAAAATTAAAATAATCCACCATACTCATCATGCCCATGTACAATTCAGAACATATTTATATACCATTAATGGAGAAAACATATATAGTAAAGAAAAATCCATCACCTTGAATGCACAATGCTACCTCATGCCCATGTACAATTCACAAACAATTTCTATACTATTTACGAGGAAAATATGTACAGTAAACAAAAATCTATCACTTTGAATGTAAAACGTTACCAACATACTCATCAAGCCATATAAAAAAAGATATGCACCATTTTGTTTAAGTGTAATCTATATTAATAGTACTATTTCATAATACAAAGAACATAAAATAAATTAAAAAAACTAACGCAACACTGAAGAAAAAATAATACACTTCAGTCAAAAAATTTATACATTAATGAACTACATAAACATATTTCACTTAAAAAAGGTAGCTCATCTTTCGCCTTCTTTAAAAAATCTTACTTCTTCAAGAGCTTGAAGATCTCACACTCAACCATCACATCCGAGCTCTTTGTTTCATATCAGCAAATCAAAGACATTTGAAATGATTCATTTTTGTTAAAATTAAATAATAATTTATAAAAAGTTACTAGAATAAAGGCTTTGACTCTGTGGCTTTCGAGCTTGATTTCCACAGTAGGGTGCTCTTCTACTGTTTGCCAAAGATATATTGGAATTAATTCATTCTGATTTATGCAGTCCTACGATTATCCAAGCGAGAGGTGGTTAGATATAATTTTGATGCAATGCAAGTGTAAGTACTATTATTAATTCAAAAGTGCATGGCTCATGCGGTGAAGGGTCATCAAAATATAAATCAAGTCATTACGATTTAATCATGGTGGTGAGTAAGAATAGTTTAGGAGCTATTTATTAGAGGTTGGAATTGAATCCCAAGTTGTCAACACCGAGCAAACCCCAGCCGGCTAGTGTGGCGAAAAGAAGGAATATGACTCTTATGGATTAGATAGATGATGAGTTATTTAGAATTACTAAATTCATTTTATGGGTACGCCCTAGAAACAACATGTCGCAAGGATGTTTGTCTGTTTGTGGGATATCCTACAAAAATGAATGGTGGTTTATTTGATAGTCCAAAAGATCAAAGGGTAATTTTAACACGAACACTAGATTTTTGGAAAAGGATTATGTAATAAATCATAAAGACATGTATAAATTGTTCTAAAGAATGTGAGAGGGAAAACACAAAGTATAGTACCAATTGTACAAGAGGATATACCATAAGAAAACTGCAACGCGTGATATTTCTGATACACAATTGCATGTAGCGCTTTATCGTAGTGGGAGGGTTATTCTACAACCTGATAAATTTATGTTTTGGGAGAGTCATGAGACTTGGCCCTAGTAAAGATGAAATCGGCCAATGGGTATGACGATGCACTACAAGATAAAAATGCGATATCTTAGAAACTTGCAATGATTATCTGAAACTAGAATCTATAGATTCTAAATTAGATCTGGGAGCCTGTATAACCACTAAGTGGTGTGAAAGCAATTCGAAGTGGCTCTACAAAATAAAAGAGGATCAGGTAGTAGGGTGATACTTTGAAACAACGCTTGTTGCGTAACGGTACACTCAGAAAGAAGGGTGAGTTCGAGTATGAGGAAACCTTTTTCGCCGGTAGCTAAGTTTAAGTCAATCCGGATTCTTTTATTTTATTGTTGCTCATATTAAATTATGAGGTATAGCAAATAGATGTCAAGACAGCTTCCGTGACTTGAAGTCTTGAGGGAAACATCTATGTGAAGCAATTAGGGTGATTCATTACAAAGAGCTAAGAGCATTTTGTGTGTAAGCTTAAAATTGTCCATCAATGGAGCATCCGTTTTGATGAGGAAATCCAGCCATATGGATTTAATCAATATTTGGATGGGCCTTGTATATTGAAAAGAGTGAGGGAAACGTGGTGGTATTTTTTATACTATACGTAGATAGTATCTTACTCATTAGAGATAATGAAAGAGTATTGTCGGGCGTATGGGGATGGTTAATAAAGCAGTATGAAATGAAGGACTTAAGAGAAGCAAAATATATTCTTGTAATCATGGTGATTTGGATCACAAGAAAGAATATTGTGCTTATCCCAAACTTCAAGAAATGATACAATCCTTACTCGTTTTAGCATGTGACTTTATCTAAGAATATGTGTCTTAAGACACAAAAGAAGATAAAAGTGTAGAAAGCGATTTCTTATACTTCGGCAAATAAGGAAACCAAATCTAAGGAATGCTATGCACGAGATTAGATATCTGTTTTACTGAATGCATGCAGAGTCGGTATCAATGTAACCTAGAACAAGAATGATGAATTGTGGTAAGACGTATTTGAAGTGCCTGAGAAGGACATATGTAGGCTTACCAGACAGATTCACTACTTCTTGTGGATTACGTAGATTTAGATTTTTCAAGTCCGATGGGACGACAGTAAATCCACCTCAAGGTTATGCGTTTATTTTAGGAAGTAGAGCCATAATATGGAAGAGTGTCATATCGAAATATATTTCGGTCTCCACTATGGAAAGATGATAAATTGGAGCCTCTGAGGCAACCTAAGTATCTGTATGACTCTAGAAATTTTGTGATGGACTTAGATTTATTTTTTAAGTTTACCCGAGGGTATCACAATTTATTGTGATAATAATGGTGCAATTGCAAACTTGAAGGAATTACGAGCCCATAAGCAATTAAACACATGGAGCGAGAGTACTACCTGTTACGAGAAATTATATGACGAGAGGAAGGTTGTTGTCGCCAAGATTGTATCAGATGATAACCTAGTAAATCCTTTTATAAGGACCTTAAGGCGAAAGCTTTTGATGGTCATGTAGTGGGAGTGGGACTCAGATGTATGGTAGTGAACATGGCAGCATACTCTTTTAGTATAAATGGGAGATTGTTAGATTGTATACTAATAGCCTAGATTTTATATGAACAATGCTTTAATAATTTATTTGCAACGAGAATTATATGATTAAATGATTGCGTCTTATAATATATTTATATGTCCGATGCAATAGTCCACTTACTTTATACTGTAGATAATATGTTGTGCCACAACAAGCGGAAGATCATATTATCAGTTTCCTTATAAAGTATAAACAGATGCTCACAACCAAGATAGATTGGGACTCTCTATCGGAATGGTTGTAGTATGATTTAATATTAGTTTGTCTTGACTATAGAATCACATTAGTGCACTTTTTGTGTATTGAGCAGGACCTCTTGAGATCCTTCGATTTATACTGATTATATAGGAGAACTTGATCTCAGTTATTATGGATATTCGTGCTCTTAATCCCTATACAATAACCTCGACATATAATGCAGTATGTATTTTTTCATCAATGGGCAAGATTTACATATAATTAAATCAATAAACTCAATGAGTTGGTAAATAGTGTTGTCTCTATGGTGTGCTGTTGATTGTATAAAGAATTCGTGTCCTATTAAATAGGTTGATGATGTCCTCTTGAGGAGCTCATAAGAATTATCATGTAAACCCAACTGGTGGATTTATTCTGGCATGATAATGAGGTTGAGTGGTACTACTCTCGGATGAGATATTAATTAATGGAGTTATCAGTAACATAATTAATTAATGGGCATTGTATATCTTAAACGCGGGGAGACTAACGGGCTCATAATAAGAAGGAGCCCATAATGTAATTATGGGATTAGAGCTGCAGTGCAGTAATAATATTTTAGTGGAATATATTATTATTATTGGATTTAAGTATAAGTTTTGGGCTAAACATGGATACTTAAGCCCAATGGAGGCCCGTCTCTATTTTTCCTCCTGGTCCCTGTGTAGCCTATATATAAGTCATCTCAACTGTTCTAAGCCTAAGAATACATGCCTAACTATGAGTGGAGTAGAGAGAATAGTAGATTGAGAGGATCTTGAAGATCGTCGCCCACATGACATCAAGATTGGACTTGGGAATACAGAAGAAGATCAAGAGGTCGTTTGCTGTTGCTATTTTTCAACTTCCATAATTTTTCTATACTTTTGTAGAACTTTAAACTATTTGTATGATGCACTATTGGAAAGAGACGGAAGAGAGGATCGTTTTGGCATAAAAATAACTTAAATCGAAGATCGGATGAGAAAGTTATGCCCAAAATTGTGAGGCTGCGTGTGCCGCAGGCGAGAATTTTTCTCTTCTTCAACATACCCTAGTGAAAGGTAATATGATTTTATGTTCTTACTTCCACTAATCTGGAATTGTATGAAACCCTAACGGTTCATGTTAACCAAACGATCGAACACCAACAGCATACTCACATGTTCATATAAGACCAAGTGTATTATTTGAAAAGCCTAAGATAATTGTGTTCACTGATTCTATTCCCTCACTGTTATTCATTCATTCTCTTTTTAGTGTATTTATAATACAATGTAAGTTTTTTTTTTCTTGATTTCACAATTGAAGTGATCTTTTTATCTCTCTTATTTGCCCCTCCCCCCCTCCAATTTGAATTTTTATTTTTTTGTGTAGATTCATTTTTTTTGTTAAATTAAGGTACTATTATCAATATGCTTATTAGGGTTAGATTGTTGATTGGTTAATTTTCTGTTACGGCTACGTTCAAGTAATGAAGTTAGAGCGGCTTTAATTTTAGCTATTTGTCAGATACTATATTATCGATCTCTTTAAGTATCCACCATGTATGTTGTTCCATTAAGTTGATCTGCACCTCCTATCCTGTGTTCCGCACTTTCATATTTTGATTGACTATTTTCTATTTTGATTTTATTAATTTAAACTTTGTAACTAAATGTACATGTTTCTTGCCTTATGATTAGCCATTTTGTAGTCGGGATGACTAATTAAAGAATTTATCGAACCACAAGGAGGAAGGTACTAGGGTTTAAGCGATCTCGCATTAATCATATTATTATAGAGATGATCATAAAGGGGTAGGATTAATCAAGAAATGACAATTAAATAATTAAATGACAAGATAAACAATGGGATAGATGAATGGAGGATGGATGAATGAGCCAAGTAGATAGAGAATGAGACAAGCAATACTTAAAGTATGGAAAATCTAGGTATCATGCAACGAATTCATATATGTCATGGATTAACAACTAAAGGCCAACACGAATTCCACCTAAACTCCCTCTCGAGATGGATATGATGTAGATCCTTTACAAGGTCTCCAAAAGGCTCTAAGGTTGGTTCTCAATTAAACAATTCCAACTAGGTACTAAGTTCAATTAGAGAGTCCCTTCACACGATCAATTGACCTCTCGATCTAACAAATCACATGTTCTATCAAAGAGTTCTAAATTCCAAAGGATTTCTCAATCTCTCTAAAACTTATAATGCACATGAATTGTATGATGAAATGATTCAATGAACTATCCTAAACATATAATTGATTTCTCTATCTAATCACATGCCAATGACAATTAATCACACAAATCAACAATACAAATCAAGCAATTAACAATCAATGATAGAAAATTAACAAATTCAATCAACATATGAATTCAATTACAAAATACCCAAAATTATCCAACACAATTCATATTGCTAATCTCACAAAGGAGATTAGTCTTTCATAGTTTCAAAGAAAACAATATAGACAATTGTATCTCTAAAAAACATGATTGATCTACAAAGAAATCTACAAAAATTAGAATTAAAACTCCCTTCAATTACTTCAATGGTGCTTCTCTTCCTCTTCTTGCAAACTCCACTCCCCCTTGCTTCTCTAACTACTTGGTTGATGTATTGGATGAATGAATTCAAGGATGGGTGAATGAGATGAGGGGCAGATGGAATGGAGAGGAAAGTGTGTGAAAAAATGGTGTGAATTAGGTGTCGATTGGATCCAGAAATGATTTCTGCCTAATTTTCACGCCAAATGATGTATTTGTGGGCCTAGAACCTCTGGAAGACGTACAAATCCAAAAAATAATTTTTTACCCAACACGGGTCGTGCTCGGTAAGTCATGCTCGGTACCTGGGTCGAGTAGGTGCAGCGCAGTCTCACCGTTTCGTGCATAACTTCTACATTCAAAATCCGATTTGAGTGATTCTTGCGCTCACGCGATCCTCTCTTCCTTGGCTTTCTATCCATTTAAAAATCTGACAAAAATTACAACATTTAAAAGTGTAACAAGTCATGTAAAGTGGCACACCATTCTAATTATAACTTTCTCGTTTGGACTCCAAATTGAGCTCCATTTTTCCTACGTCTTCCTTTTCACGTCTAGAATATATTTTTACCTGAAAAATCATACATTTAAGTTTATATTCACACATTTACATAAAAACACAAAACACGACCAAATAACACATAAATACGTATAAAATAATACGAAAACACATATAAAAAATACTAAAATCTAGGTGAAAATATCACTCATCACCTTAGCTTGCATTGAAAATTTTGCATGTGAAAATGTTATGATTTGTTTTCGGGTAGTACAGATGCTAACTGTGGCTTACATGTACATTGCCCAATTGTTATTATCATAGCTCATTTTTAGTAAAAAATTTGTCTACATGCTGGTGTCCATGCCCAATGCGTGTATTTAAAAAGTACAATAAGCAGCTTTTATTGGTTGGTCACTTGGTTCATCTCTGAATTAGGAGGAAAGGTTAAGATATTTTCTAAAAGAATAAAAAGGAAGTAGTACTCTACTCTTAACCCCTCTGGTTTACTGGTTAGAAATGTTATTAGTATAACCTAAAAAAAATCTGTATGAAGCTAATTGTTGCACCCTTTTTGTTGGTTTATTCTATATTTGTGCTTTTCAAAATTTTCCTTCTTTTACTTTTTTTCTTTCTTCTTTTTTTATTGTATCTCAATAAGGGAAATTAGAAACCTAAGTGGTTAAGACATGAGACATTTATCCTTTGTCATATGTTGAATATGAGTTTGGAATTAATTTGGATAGTGTGTAAGGTATCTAGTTGATACAGATGTTGAATACACTATATTTAACTAATAATTGATACCAATGCTGCAGTTATTTCTCATTGGACAAAAGATATTGGAATCGCTCAAAACTTGTCTATACATATCATCCAAGAACTTAGTGATGACAGTGTCATTTTAATAGTTTCTGATATTTGGCCACATCAATGATGAATGATGTGAGATTGTGCTTAGATTGAAGGTAAGCAACCAACATGGAGTAAATTTACTAATGAACCCAAATTCTTCAGAACTCCTTCAAAAATGAAAACGCCAATAGATTGTAAAGAAATGCCAATAGATTTCGTACTACAAACTTCCGTGAATGATGACCATTTTTACTTGCTTTGTGGTCGAGAGATGTTAATGGCCAGTGGAATTAATAACATTTTAATATTCTCAATTTTTATTTGGAGTCTGTCATACCATTTTATAATAGAACAATGTATATAAGCATGTGTTTTGACATGGAGCATTTAATGAGTTCAGCAAAATCATGAAATCTAACATTTAATTATTGTACTTTATTTTGGTTATATATTTGGTTCTTTTCATTGGAACATTTCACTATTGGTATTCATTTTAAAGTTCACAAAGGACTACCATTATTTACTCCATTACTATTAAAAATTATTTTGAAAAATAAAAAATAATAAAAATATTCTTATTTTTCATTATAATAGATAGAATACTAATTATTCATATGAAAAATAACACTAAAATTTGGGTTAACACCTTACGGAGTAAGGTGCCACTATCACTAGTACTACCGAAATGCACAACAAATTAGCGTGCATATGTGAACTTCTCATTAAAACTAGACTAGTGTAACACCCGTACAATGCTCGGGACATCAAATTATTTTATATTTTATATTTTAAAAATTTTTTATGTAATAATTTTACTATAAATTTCACTTGTAATAGTTAAATTAGATTTTTAAGGGAATTTACATATATATATATATATATATATATATATATATATATATATATATATATATATATATATATATATATTCAACTTTTTCAATTGTTCACTTTAAATATTTATTGGAATATACACTTGATCATATTTAAAGACATGCATAAAAATAAGGCAAAGACTTGGGTGAGACCATCTCACGGATCCCCTTATGTGAGATTGATCACCCATTAACCCATTAATTATATTTTTAAGGGCTTTGTTTGGTTATAATCGAATTAGAAAATTGAAAATTTAATTATAAATTAAATTAATTAGGTCTTATATATATAATGTTATTTTTTAAATTATATTTTAATCATGAAATTTTTTATTAATTTAAATTTGTTATTTATTTAATTTATTTTTTATTTAAATATTATAAATTTATAAAATATGATACCCAATTGATGAAAAGTGATAACAATGCTGTGAACTATTACGTGAACAATTTATAGTATAAATGAAAAGTGATAACATTTTAAACGAAAAGTTATAACATTTTTAATAAAAAGTGATGACTAATTATCAAACTTTAACTTACAAATAATTTATAAAATGGATAAAATGTGATAATATTTTTAATAAAAAGTGATTTCTAATCAAAGAAAAGTGATATTCATATAATTGAATTATTTCACAAACAAATTAATGGAATAAAATAAAAAGTGATAGTAATTTTAAGAAAAAAGTGATATATGATAAACAAAAAGTGATAACCGTTTAATTAAATTATTTTATGAATAATTCATAGGATGAATAAAAAGTGATAATATTTTTAATACTAGTTTTTAGAGGTGCAATGCACGTCGCATTCACGTCATACTTTATTTTAAATAGTAATCCAAGAGTTGCAATTCATGAATGTTTAAATGAATGATGAATTATTAGTAAAGAATAAGTTAATAAATTCATTAATATAATTACTAATTAAGGAAAATAGATGAGGGCAAAACTGTAATAAATGTTAACACTTGCTAAGTCACTTTTAATATGTTATGATAAAGTGATATGCGATTAAGATAAAGTAACGTTCTTCTCAACATCATGGGCTAGAACTGTTTTTGTAGATATAGGGTTTTTGAAGGTTTTATGAATTAATTAAACTCTCTTGTGTGTCATCCGTACAACACTACTTATGAATTAATTTTATATATGATTATGCTTTCATAATCCATATTCACGGTTGTTTTGTGCATCTTCAATTGGTATATCGAGTCTGAATATATATCTTGGTTGTAGATTGAGTGCGTTCACCGCTGAAAATGATTCCATGTTATGATTCTAAGTGAGGGGACTCCGAAACTTCATTAGAACTATTATATATGAATGTTTATTAATTGAATTGATTTCGGCTTGGTAAGCAGGATAAAGAGGGTAATTTTACAGTACCTATAAAGGAAGATCATATCGGGTTAGATTCTAGATGTGTGAAATATTTGATACTGATAGTACCTCAAAAGGGGGTGAAATTATATCTCTTGCTCCAAGGTTATTTACACGTGTTACACGCATATTTACTTGTGTCTATAGAGTATATTTGCATGGTTTAGTGATGCGTCCATAGTCCATAAGGCAGAGTCGGCCTGCACTTGAGAGAAGTTAAGTAGTAAAACTGGATTACTCAAGAGCTACCTATTCTCCATTCTTGAGACACTTTCGTATTCTTCTAGTGTTCAATTTATTTTATTGTTATTTTAATTTATTGTTTAGTAGTTGACAGTTAAAATCCTCAATCTTTATTGTCACTTGTCTTAATTAATTTAGTTAATAATTTAATTGATAATACGCTGTCCTTTGGATTCGATATTTTATTTGGTCGCTTGCTTAAGCTGCAACTGATATCCTTAATACTTGTGAATTAATTTTGCGTGCAAAGCACTAAATTTTATGTCTTCACGCTAAACACATAAAATCAATTTACCTAATCAAAAAGTTTCAAGGGACTCATCGCCCTTCATCTTCAGTTTGAAATTCTCTTTAACAACTTTCTTATCCAAACTTCTCACTTCCTTCATACTTGATTCCAAACCGTAGTCCCATTTTCACACGTTTTAAAAATTTCTCACGTTTTCAAATCCCAAGGGTCCTCTATCAATCTTCTAATCAACATCTATTTCTCTACCAAACTTGTTCTTTTCCTTAAGGCTATGACCTGTAACATTGAGTAGGAAGTTAATCAACTCACTTTCATTAAGAATTTCGTTTACCAAAGAATATTGTTCATTTGGAGGTTTATTTGGCGGGTTCAAGTGAAAATTTTCCTTCATGACATCCTTTCTAGATAGCACCAAAATTTTCCCATGCATTTGTAATGAAAATTCTTCCTTATCCATGTCGAACATTGTTTTTTCGTAGCTAAAAGCGATCGTCCCAAGATGAGTGGAATCAATGAATCTGCTTTCTTGTCTATTATTATGAAATCAACCAAAAATGCAAACTCTTCAAAACAACCACATCTTCTATTATGCCCACGGGTTTCACTACCGAGCCATCCATTATCTCTAATTCAACAACTTCTTCCTTTAACCCCCCGATGTCTGATTTCTCATAAACTTTAAATGGAATCACATTAATACTCGAGCCAAGATCACATAAAGCATTTAATGATCCTCTATTCCCAATTTCACATGTTATTACAAATTTTCCAGGTTCCTTTGCCTTCAACGAGGCATGAACTTTAACTACCTTATGATCATGTTCTAACTCTTTCTCTTTTTAACCACAATTTTTATCACAAAAAAAAGATAAGAAATCATTAATAATTTTCTCCTTATCAAAAGACAAATTATTATCAATGACAACCTTCTCCTCACTTGCCAACAAATTTTTAACATTTTCATCAAACAAAACTTTTTCAAAATCCAGAACAACGCTTTTAATTTTACATTCCCTTTCTTCACCATACTTTCCCTTTCTTCACCATACTTTCCATCTTGCATACATTAATATAAAAACATTGTTCTTTAGGATTCAAGATCGTAGTAGAAGGAAACTTGCCTTTTTGATGTACTTCTCCTAGCCCGCTCGAAACTTGGCTCACTTGTGTCTATAGGCTTTTGAAGCGTTAATCCATAATTGCTCATTCCTTCTTTGTATCCTCTATCTCATTCTTAATCATGTCCATGAGTTGCTCGAATTGACCTTGATTAGATGGCTTACTGTTATCATTGGGAGCTTTAGCATCGGGATTAACTCCATCAAGCATTTGCAATGCATTATTCGGGTTCCCATAAGATAGGTTATCAAACCTCCGAAGAGCTTATAATTATTTCCAAAATTACTTCCATTAAACCCTCATTGTCTTTGTGAAAAACCTCTTTGAAAATTCCCCCCATAGTTACCTTGAAAGTTTCCCCCTTGCATATAGGCAACCTTCTCAATTGATCACATATCGGATGGTCCCCATTGTCCTTGTGGAAAACCTCTTTGAAAATTTCCCCCATAGTTACCTTGAAAGTTTCCCCCTTGCATATAGGCAACCTTTTCAATTGATCACATGTCGGATGGTCCCCATGACTCTTGAAAACTTATGTTCGGGGAAGAAACTTGTTGAGGCAATGAAGTAGGGATTTGAACACAATTTCTACTCATTGGTTGATTCACACATTGACTAGGCACAATTTGCATACTAGAGCTCATCCTCTTCAAAATCTCAGTTAGTACCTTTTCCGTAGCATCCTCCTTCACACCTTCAGGCTAAACTCTCTTCTTAGATACTTCCTCCATCCTTGTAATTTTTTCAAACTCATAACAACCCGGCACTCTATTCATTGGCCATTGCCCCAAATTTAATGCAATTTCTTCACATATAGCCATGGCTCTCTCCAGATTTTTAACCTTAAATCGAACCTCCTGCGGATGCATCCAATAAGATTTTCAAACTTTCATCAATTCCCGCATAGAAGAATCCAATTTATTGATCAAGAGGAAAGCCATGTTGAGGGCATTTCCTCAACATTTTCCTAAACCAGTCCCATGCTTAACTAAATGTTTCCAATGGTTGTTGCTTGAATTGCACAATCATACTCTTCAAATGAAGCATTTTTTATGGTGGAAAGTACTTACTCAAAAAACTTTTGCAAGATCATGCCATGTATTGCACTCTCCCGGAGGAATCGTACTATACCATGCTCTTGCTCTATCCGTTAGTGAGATATATAATAGTTTCATTTTTACGACATCATCAGTAACTCCGTTGATCTTCATCATATTTGCCACCTCAACAAATTGTGATAAATGAGCATTGGGGTCTTCCATTACACCTCCACCGAATTGATTAGCTTGTACCTTGTGAATCATTCCCAGCTTGATTTCATAATTATTCACATTAACTCTCGGTCCCATCATATACTTCCCAACACGAGGTTGGAAATGATCTCTAATGTTCATCCCATGACCGTTAAATCCATGCCCTTGAGCATGTTGATTCACATTAATCGGAGCATTTCCTTGATTCCGAACACCTCGTTGAGATAATAATTATTGAATAATAGCTTGCAAGTGTTGGTTTTGCATTGCAACCACATCCAGATTCCAGCCACCACCAATCGAAACATCGTTCAAATTTTTCCCATTTCTCATCAAATTTTCCTTATCTTAAACAAGGCCATCATTATTTAAGATATTCATCCTTTCATGTCTTTCAACTCTTCTCCTTATTTTCAATGTCTTTTCTAACTCCAAGTCAAGTGGTATAACTTCTGGTGCTTTTGAGCGAGTGCGCATACACCAGCAAAATCGCACAATTAGTATTCCACAACAAACACAATTAAGAGCAACTAAAAATAAAAGAAAATATCCTTAGTAAAGCTAACAAGTTCATGTTAACCACTTGCCTTTGTCCCCGGCAACGGTGCCAAAACTTGATCGGTATTTTCTTTATGAAGAGCAAGTGTACTTCATTGTCTAGTAATACCAGTGACCAAGTAATAAAATATCGAACCTAAAGGACAATAGATGGGTATCCATGATAAAGAAGTGATCTCTCTAAAAGGACAAATCAAAGATTAGGGTTTGAATTATTCTACCAATTATCAACTAATAAGAACAAGTAAGGAAACAATCAAATAAATGTCAAGTAAAAATAAATATGGAATGGACGTAGGTAGTACAATAAGAGAAGCATGCAAGGCTAACAATATCGCGGTCAGGTTTTCTAGGTCACACACCCAAGCAATGACGAAGATCATGAATTGATTACTATAGTCTCTCACTATAAACAATACATGCTCTATCTTTCAAGAAATATATAGATGTAGGCACTTAGCACCTAAGATACCCCAAAATATCCCCTAGGAAAGTCTTACTATATTCCCATTCCCTTAGAAGGTACTAGAGTCCATAGAAGTTCCTATCAAAATATTTAAGTCTCATGTTCTACTATGAGGTTTTAAGCATGCATTGAATGTATTTCAATTTTAACACATACTAATATAGTCATCTCATGTCATAAATGATTTAATAATATAATCAAAACATACAAACAAGGTCTTTCCTCTATTTCACATCCAATGATCACACAACCACACAAATAATAACATAAGATGAGAATATGCACTCACAATAGAAAGTAATTCAACTCATTCATTTCATCAAACACTTAAAGTGCAAAAATTTAGAATTCAAATCTAATCATATTGCTAGCCTCATAAAAGGTCTAGCCTATTACAATTATTGTCAAATCGTTACAATACAAGGCTTGCTCCATGTGAGCTATGAATAGAAGAAAATTAATAAAATAAGATTGAAATACTTTCCCTTGAAGTTATGCTTCTTCTCCCTTGATCATGCCAATTTCTTCACCAAATATAGAACTCCTTCTCAAATTGGAGTTAGGTGATGAAAATATGATAGATGATAGATTTGTAGAATTCAAGTGGAATGGATGGGTGAATGGAGTAGAGATGGATTGTGGATCAACGCATGGAATAGAGATGATGTGTGTGTGTTCTAAGGTAAAAAGTAGGTGTAATTGTTGTTCCAAATGAATTCCCCCATAAAATCAGTATTAAACCTATATTTATAGCCTAGGAATCTTCTAGAATCTCGCAAATTAAATTTCTCAAAAAATGGCAAACTCGACTTGAGCTCTGCTGCTCGACTCGAGTCGGTCACGTTTCATGGTAGATTTGCAGCATGCGTGGGGCTCGAGTCGAGCTTTGGAACTTGGGCACAGGGGAGGCCGAGTACATGCGTCTGATGTGTATAGTCAATCGTCGGAGGTTGACTTGCACAGCTCGACTTGGGCCTAGAACGCAGACTCGACTCAAATTCTAAAGTCGAGTCAAGCTGGGTCGACTTCTGGCCATTTTTTCCATTTTTTCACCTGTTTTCAACATATTTAAGCTTATTTTCGCACATTACCAATTTCCAAATGCAACTCTCAATATGAACGTAAAACACCATCAAATGCTATAAAATGCTATCCTAACCGGATAAAATCATACGAGCATACACATAAAAAGACACAAAAATTAAGGTAAAAATAGCTCCGATCAACGTGGGAGCAACCTCTTAATTAAGGGTGCTCCTTTTGTGGTGGGTTAAAAGGTCTAATCCTTTTTGGTCGGTTAAGTTACCATGATTAACCTCTTTCATATGTTGTCAGGCCAGCATGCGAGAGCGCCTTGGGTGGGCGACTCCACTTTTATGCACAACTGCTTGTTCACCTATTTGCATGTCTCCCAAGTGTAGGGAATCAAATTGCAGTTCAGCATGTGACCAAATAAAAATATCGAACCCAAGGGATTAGAACTAAAGATATTACCACATAAATATAATATACACCACTAATAATTAAGACAATGTAACCTTTTCTGAGTTTGGAAATTATTGAACTATTTTTGCAGAAAAATAAATACTCAATAAAATAAATAAAAATAAAATAAAATTCACAAACAATCACAAGTGTTTTAAGAGAAAGACAAGATAGCTCTAGGAAATCTAATTTAAATTGTTCAAATTAAATCACTAGAAAATTAAATCACTAGACAATCAATTAAAATTTCTGCACATTTTATGAAAGCAATCACTTAATTATGTTAAATCCCTTTGGCGAAGTAAACTTAACATACAAATCTGGTTTAAACCCTCAGATGTATAAGAATAATTCAAACTCCATTTCTATGTACTTCATGCAAAATTTCATTAAAGGCTAAGCACTAGACTTCCCCTTATAGATATTTAATAACTAATCCCCAATTCTCACCTAATAATATAAGAAACCAAATTCTCTAGAATGGTAATTAATAGATATATTAAGTGTTCAATATTAATTATTCGAATAAATAAAGGTTATACGATTAGATCCTCTTTACCCATAACATGTTGACAAAATTAATCCCTTTATGGCACAATAAACAAGCATAAATATGCATAACACAATGACATATCGTGAATGAGGGCAGACCATATAAAAAAAATATGTCTCAATCAAAGCATCAATAAAGGAATAAACATACTACAGAAATCCAAAACTTAGTCTAGGTCATCAATTCAATCCAATTCAACCTTCAAAACCTAGAACTATCCAGAAAAATACTAGTACATGGTGTTACAAGCAACACCCATGGTTAAGTTGAAAACTTACCCATGAGTCTATAAATCAACAATAAGAAATTAAAGAAGGAAAAAAATCCTTGTTTGGAATAATTTTTCGTCTTGTGATCCTCTCCCGTTCTCCTTCTCAAGTAGCAAACACCGCGATTAAGTGTGAGGATGATAGCTGAAAGGCGTGTGAATGGCGGAAGGTAATGGGATAAGATTATGTAGTCCAAAGGATTTGGTGGAGAGTTTTAAGGAGAGTTTTGATTCTTTTGGAACTCTCTAATAGCTCCTTTTATAGTTGAGGGCTGCTAAAATTCTGACTCCACCTCAAAATAGATTTTTTTCATGTCAAAAACTACAAACGGGCCGAAAAATACGATTTGGACTTGCTGGGCAGTGACACTGGTCGTGCCAGCCATGGTACGAGTCGTGCTGGCCATGGCATAGTCTTGCCACCCACTCGTGCCACACGTCCGCATGGGTTATGCCACCCGTCGGCAGCCTACGCGTCCTCACGGTTTTGCTCATAACTTCTTCATCCGATCTCCGATTGAGGTGATTTTTATGCTCACAATTTTCTCTCTTCCTTGGAATTTTATTCATATAAAGATCTTATAAAAACTACAACATTTGAAGGACACAAGTCGTGCAAAAATGGCACGAGTCGTGCAGGTCGGCATAGCTTGCGCGTCTTCACCGTTTTCATCTTAACTATCTCATCAGAGCTCTGATTGAGGTGTTTCTTGAGCCATAATGACCTTCTATTTTATAGATTTCTAATCATATATCACATGATCAATTTGGACTTCTACATAAATATAAAAAATATGCAAAAAAGAGGACATGCATTTTTCAACATTCTTTCACGATTTTACTCTTCATTCCAACTTTGCACTTTTAATCCGTTTTCTACCTAAAAATACGAAATAACATCTCAAATGCATCAATATCCTAAATATATGAAAACTAACTATTTAGTGCTAAAATACGAACATGAATTCCACAAAACGGTGCTAAATCGAACCCTAAAACATACAGATTTTCACACTAAACAAACCCCTAAACTTAAGATGTTATTCGTTCCAAAACAATGAAATCAAATTAAGAAGAAACATAGTGTTAAAAATCTAAGGAAAAACAAGGAATATGACAACTAAGCTATTCAGCATACAATTTTCATTAACTCCGGTCATGCAACTTTTATTACATGCAATAATTCATTCATAGCATACAAGTTAAAACAATTACTACCAATTAAAATGCTACATCAACTTATTCTCATGGGAAGTATATCACATGCACTCAAGTGTAAAAGATATACACTTATGGGTATGGTGTTTACGCTCATAGTCAATTCAAGTGCATGCGTAACCATAAGCTTGCAAACGTCTCATACTCTCCACCACTTAGAAGTATGATTCGACAATGGGATCAAAAGGACTATTATTCAGATGTAATATTGGCTCTTTGATTAAGGTAGGAACTATATAGATAAGTGACTCAAAACTCGAATCAATCAAATCGTAATCCATCATGATCTTCATTCTTCTTACTAACTTCAATTAAGCTTATCATCCCCCTTTTCTCTTCATTTATCTCTTTCTTGCAGAACATATACATATATATTTCCCTTTTTTCTCTTCTTTTCTTCTTCTTTATTTTTTCTCTCGAGGTACAAGTTTCGGGCACTACCTCTCACATCCTCCATAGGGTACCAGTTTTGGGCACTACTCTAGGGTGTTTGTTTCGTGGAGTACTAGATTTAAGCACTACTCTATGGATTTTTCTCAACCCACAAATCACCACTCTTTTCAATTAAACTTTATTAGCTATCAAAAGAATAGATTTAAAAGGCTCAACGGGCAGACTAGGAATTTAATGAATTCAGGTAAAGTATATGGAAATATATGGGTTATAAATCAAAGATGACCTAATATCATTTCCCATCATCTAACACAACATGTATCTCAAGCAAGACAAGAGGCAAGTTTTAGAATACACGCACAAGAATGATACTCACCAGAAAGAAATATCATGTGATTATGTACATGAATAAGGTTCAAAATCTCACATGGGTTTTAATTAGGAATATAGAACTCTACATGGTAAGCAATATCCCATAAGTACACATAGAACTTCATATCACAATATAACTTAAGTACAATCCCTTTATCAATTTCAAGAGCATATGAATTTTTGACAGAAATCTAACAAATAAATCCTTACTAAGAACACAACCAGAAACTCAAATATAAGTACCTCAACTAATCAAGATTCAACATTATTTATCACATAAAAATTTATAATAAGGAAATGACGGCACCTAATTTATCTCCTTCATATCGTGCAAGCTCCTCGAGATATTCAACTCGGTCAGGCGTAGGCCTCAGATAGAACTCACTTCTCTTACTACTCCGATATCCTTCATAATCATTAAAGCTCAAACACGTCTCATCACCAATCAAAACTCATTAGTAAAATCATAGGAGAAACTAAAAATTTCAATAAAATCACACCAAATCTATGAAACAAATAAGAAACATAAGACACTTGGAATGTCGTAAAAAAATTTGAAAGATCGAAACAAATTTTGAAAATTGTAAAAAAAAGACCTCCAAGCATCACACACAAAGTGAACATACCTAGGTGCGGATGGAACAAGGGAAGAACGTCACCCCTCCCCCCAAACCTAGATGAAAATGAGAGTTGAATCTAAGTTTCAAAGGATATAATTACCTTAAGTCTAAGCACGCACCTTGAATATAATTTACCTAGCACAAGACACAACAAAGAAAATAGAATAAAAGAATTAAAATGATGGGTTGCCTCTCACCAAGCGCTCTTGTTTAACATGGATGAGCTCGACGAAAATCAATAGACTCATCGGAATGGCCATGGATATCTTTCATCCTTGCCATCAAACTCTAATCTTGGTGCTTCTTCATCAATCATGTACTTGTGGCAAGGGATGTCCTCGTTGGCATTCTTAAAATTTATCTTTACTTTCCCAACCATGTTTTGATCATATCTCATCAACATTTCCATTCCACTCCACCACTTATTCTTTCTTCTAACAAAAATTCCCAACTTCTCTTCTAACACCTTGTCCATAAGAATATGAGAGGAATCATTAGGTAAAACAAAATCAATAAAAACAGTATCATCAAATTCAATGCAACTTAAAGAATTTTAAGGTTTAGAAATGCTCATTTCATTCTTCAAGTCATCTTCGATTGCTTCTTGACTTTGGTCTTCTTCTTTTAAGTCCCTGCAATTATTTGATTCATGCAAGCATTCAAGGAATTCAAGAGAAAGCTCCTTAGAAAAATCATCAGTAATAGTAGTAGGAAGAGTAAGAAATTCGCTTAGGCTTATTTCTAATGGATCTTTAGACAGGATAATGGGTAAGCTCTCCTTAGCGGTTTCCTCTACTACGTCAATGCTTTTGCACTCTTCAAATGACAACTTAGAAACTTCAGACTGCATTCCAGGGCGCAATGGAACAACAATTTCTTCCTCAAACCCTTCTTCAACCTCTACTCTTTCCCTTTGCTGACATAGACGGAGCATAAGCAAATCAAAGATCTTTTGTCTATCTTCGTGTTCCTTCATCTTCTCTTCTTGCTGCTTCTTCAAATCTTCTTGTTGCTTCTTCAACTCTTCAAATAAATTCTCGGATTCATGAAAAATTTTGATTGAAATAGAATAAGTGTTCTCTTGATGAGGTTGATATGAATTTTCATTGTAAGCACAAGACCATTCATCTTCATATCTGACTTGATTATAGTATTGAGAAGGAACTTGATTCATTGGAATATCATAACCATAGTACCTCTCATCCATGTAATATGGAAAAGGAACCATAGCATTCTGATTTCCATAGAATTCCATCTCTTGTACCTCAAAAATAATTCAGAGTCAGAATATGTTCAAATAAATAAATAAATAAAAATAAAAATAAAGCAATAAAAAAATCCTGGTTAAAAGTGATAATAAATAATTTAATGGTCTCCTATTTAAACAATCTAATCCCCGGCAAAGGCGCCATTTGCTTGTTCACCTTTTTGCATGTGTCCAAAGTGTAGGGAATCAATTGCAGTTCAGTGTGTGACCAAGTAAAAGTATTGAACCCAAGGGATACGAGCTAAACAGATTACCACATAAATATAATTTGCACCATTAATAATTAGGGATAATTGATGCGTGTTTTCTTTGCACGCAAAATTAATCCCCAAGTATTAAGGATATCAATTGCAGCTTAAGCAAGTGACCAAGTGAATATCGAACTCAAAGGACGGCGTATTATATATTTAATTATTATCTAAATTAATTAGGACGATTATGGCAATATAGTTTGAGGTTTAGAATTATTAATCTACTAAATAATTAACTAAAATAACAAATAAAATAAAATCACTTAGAAGAATTCGAAAGTGACTCAAGAGATAGAATAGGTAGCCCTAGAGTAATCCAGTTTCACTCATTAATTTCCCATTCGTGTGTTGGTGTCCGACTCTGCCTTGTGGAATATGGACGCATCACTAAACCATGTATATCTACTCTATAGACACGAGTAAACATGCGTGTAACATGTGTGAATAACCTCGGAGTAAGAGATATAATTCCACCCTCCTTTCTAGGTACTATCAGTATCAATTATTTCCCTGGCCAATTGGTACTCTAACCCAATATGATATCCCTTTATAGGTACTATAAAATTAACCTCTTTATCCTACTTACTAATCTGAATTCAATTCAATTAATAAGTATTTATATATGATAGTTCTAATGAAGCTTCAGAGTCCTCTTACTTAGAATTATAACATGGAATTCTGCTCAGCAGTGAACGCACTCAATCAATAACCAGGATATGTATTCAGTCTCTACATAATAGTTAATGATGCACAAAACGACCGTGAGTATGAATTAAAAAGGCACAATCATATATAAAATAATTCCACAAGTAGTGTTGTACGGAGTTTACACACAAAAGTTCAATTAATTGGTAAAAACCTTCACAACCCTAGTCTACCAAAAAGGCTCTAGCCCATGGTGTTGTAGGAAACACACATGGGGGTTGGATAGATCTTACCCGTAGTCTGAAAAATACAAGATAAATTAGGAAGCAAACAAAACCCTAGATGTGGCGTCATCGCGTCCTTCTCCATCTTGAATTCTCCTCTTGATTCTCCTCTTGATTCCACAGACGAGTCTTCAAAGTGATGGATGTATGGAGGAAAGGATGTGGATGATGGTTGGGGGTGAACCTCCTTTGTGGGGTGTAGGATGGTGTTGTGGCCTCTCTTCTCCTCTCTTGTATATGTTTAATGGTGTGATCTACACCCCCTTTTATACTTGTAAGCTCTCCTTATAGGCCTTAGAATGGGCTTTTTGGGTGAACACATGCATTGAAGGTGTAAAATTACGGATATGGTAAGTTTCCGCACGTCAATTCGACCAAGGAGCCAGGTGAATTCTTCACTCCAGGTCGAATTGGAGGTCGAATTGACCTACTGGAAGCTTCAGGTGCTCAATTCGACCAGCACAACAGGTCGAATTGAGGTGTCATGGTTGAATTGACTCTTTTGCCATCTGATTTGACCTCAATTCGACCAACACATCAGGTAGAATTGACCTCCCCTGGTCGAATTGACTTGCACAGTCTCATCGTTTCGCGTATAACATCCACATCCGAGCTCTGATTTGAGTGATTCTTGCGCTCATGTGATCCTCTCTTCCATGGCTTATTATCCATATAAAGAACTTATAGAAACTCCAACATTTGAATATGTAACAAGTTATGCAAAGTGGACAGTCATTCTGAACAGGAACAACTTGCGCGACGTCACCACTTTGATCATAACTCTCTCGTTTCGAATCCGATTGGGGTGTTCTTCATACCAAAACGACCCTCTCTTCAGTGGCTTTCCAATAATGTGTTATATCAACAGTTTTGATCTCCACAACAACACAGAAAAATTATGAAAGTTGGACGTGCATTTTTCAGCATCCTTGCACAAATTGCACCTTTTCTCCAACCTTGCACTTTTGATCCTTTTTCCACCTAAAACACAACAAAACACCTCAAGTGCACCTTATTCTCATATATAATAAATATAAGACCATTGTGTTAATATATGACAATAATTTCAATCAAGAAGGTGTTAAATTGGATAATAAAACACGTTTATTTTCACGCTCATAAATCCCCAAACTTACCCGTTGCTCATCCCGAGGCAACAAAATAAAAATAAATAGAGAGAGAGAGAGTAAGAAAATTAGCAGGGAAACAAGGACTATGACTAATACCCCTCTTCAAAATACAATTGTCCTCAACTTAGGTCATGCAACTCTTATTGCATGTAATAATTAATTCATAGCATACAAGTTAAGAAAATCACCACCAATTCAAATGCTCCATTAACATGTTCTCTAGGGAAGTATATAACACTCGCACTCAAGTGTAAAAGACGTACACTTATGGATTAAGATGTTTACACTCATATTCAATTCAAGTGCATGCGTAACCATAAGCTTGCCAAATGTCTAAAACTCTCCACCACTAAAAGTATGATTCGACAATAGGATCAAAAAGGACTTTTGTTTGGACGTAATATTGGCTCTTTGGTTAAGGTAGGAAATATATGGTTAAAGTGACTCAATTAGTAGAGAATTAAAACCGGAGATCTTTTGTACTGCAGATTTTTATACTTCAAGGCTATCCAGCTTCATGCTCTTTTAATTTTCTTTTCTCTCCTTTCCTTCAAGCTCAACATACTTTCTCTTTTCTTTCTTTTTTCTCGAGGTACCAGTTTCGGGCACTATCTCTAACATCTCGGGGTACCAGTTTTGGGCAGTACCCTAAGCAACTTATTTTTAAGCTCATAATCACTTGTACAGCTCCAAATATTTTATTCCTTCCAAACTCCATCAAAATCAACTTCACACGCTTTGATAGCATTTAATTCTCCACTAAATATAGGAATTTCAGGCTCAAATAGGATATCAAAGTGGCTATCTTCGTAGGTTGCCAAAGAAGTAAGGCTTTTAGGCTCAAAAGGACTAACTACGAATATAAAATTATTTGGTAGGAATTATTTAGCTAAGTGACTCATAAATTCAAGGATGGCCTTAGATCATTTCCCATCATCTAACACACATGTAGTTTCAAGTAAGATAAGAGGCAAGTTCTAGAATATACGCACAAGAATGATACTCACCAGAAAGAAATATCATGTGATTATGTAACATGATCAACAAGGCTCAAAATCTCACATGGGTTTTTTTAACAAGTAACAAAGCACCATTCATGGTAAGCAATATCCCACAAGTACACATAGAACTTCATATCACAATATAATTTAAGTACAATTCATCCATCAATTTCAAGAGCATATGAATTTTAGCACACTTCAAGAATATAAGCTCACATGGATCACCAAAACCAAACTCAATCTTTCACTCCATGAATTAAAAGCACATATAAAAATTAGAATAAAGAAACGAGGGCACCTAATTTTTCTTCAACGAATGTACGAGCTCCTCGAGTTGAAGCCTCAATGTAGAACTCGTCTTGCCACCTAGTACCCTTTTTCTAACATCAAAGCTCAAACACATATCATCATCACAACATTCGTCAATAATAAAATAAAAGAACTATAAGAAAGACTTAATTGACTATCTAATCGACTCCACACACTAGAAACACCACTAAACACTAGACAAATTATAAAAAATCAACACATTAAAACCGATTAAAGTTTCAACATACCGCAAAAAATCAACTCTACTAGCAAACATTACAAAGAAAAGATTATACTCTTGGTGCTTCAATGATGTAAGAACATCACACCCCAAACTTAGTAAAAACGTAAGTTGAAACTAAGTTTGCAAAGAGATGTAATTGCCGATTAGTAAGCACCTTAAATATAAAAATTTCTTACTCACACGAAAGAAATAAATAATTAAAACGGAAGGGCAAGCCACCCAACAGGCACTCATATTTAACGTCGGAGAGTCACGACGGATGTAACCTTTATAGGCTACTGGATCAGAGGACGATCTTCTCACATCCTCACCTTCAAATACTTTCTTTCCCTCTTCTTGTCTACACTCAGCACCTCGCCTTTCTTAGTCACAAGCATATGATCATTGGAATTTCCTTCCTCCCATGGCTGTCTAGACACCTCCTTGTCAATCTTCCACTTAAATTCAAAATCTTCTGCCTTAGAAAAATCAAGAATAAACAAGTTAGAAATCACATCAATGCTCTTACACGATTGAGTCTCCGTGGGTATCTTTATTGCCTAATCAAGAGAGAAAACCACATCTTCGTTATCCATCTTCAGTCTAAGCTTCTCGGCTCTCAACTTCTTTGCTCTTTCCCACTTCTTCTCTATTGTAAGCTCAATATTCTACTTATGTAATGGTACTGGAGTAACATCAACATCATGTGGAGCATTCGGTGTGGAAAATGGTGCAGAACAGTTGGGTTCGACCTGGATTCGACTAGGCCTGTTGGTCGAATTGGGTATGTAGTGGTCGAATTGTTCACCTGGAAGTCCATTCTCACCCTGTATGCTTGATTCGACTAGGATTCAACCTGATGGTCTGGTCGAATTGAACTGCCCCTGGTCGAATTGGC
This sequence comes from Pogostemon cablin, assembly GCA_023678885.1. Classification (NCBI taxonomy): domain Eukaryota; kingdom Viridiplantae; phylum Streptophyta; class Magnoliopsida; order Lamiales; family Lamiaceae; genus Pogostemon; species Pogostemon cablin. The sequence goes on from CM042981.1 coordinate 21,882,843, forward strand.
TCTCTGTATAATTTTTCTCCTCCAATTCGACCTCAATTCGAGCTGAGGATCTGGTCGAATTGAATGGTTGCTGGTCGAATTGGGCTTCTGATGAAACAGAGTGCTTCGGAAGGTGGGATTCAACCTCAATTCGACCTGGTCTTTGGACAAATTGAAGTGGTTTTAGTCGAATCGAGGCTCTTTTGCTTCTAAATCACGTCCAGGCATCCAATTCGACCTCTCCTGCTAAATTCAACCTGAAGTGTTGGTCGAATTAGGGTCGAATCGAGCTCCCGACGCTTTAAAATTCATTTCAGGAATCATCGGTCCTGCATACGGCATCTAGGACCTCAATGTGATGGTTTTATTCTCCAATTTTTATGTTAGTTGATTCACGCTCGCGGTCAGCTGCCCCATAATCCAAGTTAAGTCCTTCAACTGCTTAGATAAATCTGCATGATCAACATTCATGGTATCCTCAAGATGATCAATCCTTGCATCATTTTCAGCCATGTATCGATTGAAGGTATCTTCAACACTCTTCACTTTATGCTGCCGCATATTAGGCCCCCTTAGTGTCAACTCTGTAATCTGCTTCTGCTGGGACTCTAGTATCTTGTTGATGTTAGCTAGACTAGAGACGATCTCATCATCCGTATTCGGGTTCACCACTTGATGTACAACATACGCTATCTTTCCAAGTACATATGAATCTCTCTCTCTCTCTCTACATGCCAGTCACGTGAATTCATAGAGATGTCTTCAAAAAAACTTTTCTGCTTCAAGTACTGTATTAGATAACATCGCTCCACCTGATGATGCATCAATAAAAACACACAACTCACAATCCAATCCATAGTAGAAGATACTTATGTACTCAGCTTTAGACATTCCAATGCTGGTGACACCTCCTGAGCATATCTTTAAACATGTCCCACACCTCATCAAATTTCTCACCCTGATTCATAACAAATTGAGTGATGTCTTGCCTCATTCTTAAGATCCAAGAGGGTGGCACGTATCTCTCTAAGAACTTCTGCTGCAGTTGGTCCCATGTAGTGCAATCCGTGGAATCAAGAGTATCATACCAAGCTTCTGCTCCATCAATCAAAGAGAACTTGAATAACGCGATTCGCCTAGCATTATCATTAGCTCCAGCACCTTTCTGAGTGTTTGCATAACCAAGAAATCTTCGGAAACGCTGATATGGATCTTCAAAGCAACCTTCAGAAAATGGATTCTTCTCTACCATGTTAATAAGAGCGGGATGTATCTCAAAATCATCATCCTCCCCCCTTAATCCTATCAACCCCATGTTGCCAATCCCATAGATCGTGAAAATTTCACGTATGGCAATATTATCCAGATCCTGCCTTGCTCCGGCCATGTTTAGCTCAATGTGTTATTCGTTCCTTTCCTTCATCTCCTTTTTCAAGCGCACAAGTAACTCAGAAAAATTTAAGGTTAGATAGAAATAAATAATCATAAATAAAAGTCTTAATCAAAATAGAAATAATAAAATCAATAATAACAGCTGTCCCAGGCAACGGCGCGAAGAACTTGATGCGCGTTTTCTTTGCACGCAAAATTAATCCCCAAGTATTTAGGATATCAATTGCAGCTTAAGCAATCGACCAAGTGAATATCGAACCCAAAGGACAACGTATTATCAATTTAATTATTATTTAAATTAATTAAGACGATTATGGCAATATAGTTTGAGGTTTAGAATTATTAATCTACTAAATAATTAATTGAAATAATAAATAAAATAAAAGCACTTATAAGAATTTGAAAGTTACTCAAGAGATAGAATAGGTAGCCCTAGAGTAATCCGATTTCACTCAGTAATTTTCCTTTCGTGTGTTGGTGTCCGACTCTGCCTTATGGAATATGGACACATTACTAAACCATGCATATCTACTCTATAGACACGAGTAAACATGCATGTAACACATGTGAATAACCTCGGAGCAAGAGATATAATTACACCCCCCTTTCTAGGTACTATCAGTATCAATTACTTCCCTGGCCAATTGGTACTTTAACCTGATATGATTTCTCTTTATAGGTAATATAAAATTAACCTCTTTATCCTACTTACTAACCCGAATTCAATTCAATTAATAAGTATTCATATATGGTAGTTCTAATGAAGCTTCGGAGTCCCATTACTTAGAATCATAACATGGAATCTTGCTCAACAGTGAACGCACTCAATCACTAACTAAGATATGTATTCAGACTCTACATAACAGTTAATGATGCACAAAACGACCGTGAGTATGAATTAAAAGGCACAATTATACATAAAATAAATCCACAAGTAGTATTGTACGGAGTTTACACACAAAAGTTCAATTAATTTGTAAAAATCTTTACAACCCTAGTTCTACCGAAAAGGCTCTAGCCCATGGTGTTATAGGAAACACACATGGGGGTTGGATAGATCTTACCTGTAGTCTGGAAAATACAAGATAAATTAGGAAGCAAACAAACCCTAGATATGGCGTCGTCACGTCCTTCTCCATCTTGAATTCTCCTTTTGATTCTCCTCTTGATTCCACAGATGAATCTTCAAAGTGATGGATGGATGGAGGAGAGGATGTGGATGATGGTTGGGGGGTGAACCCCATTTGTGGAGTGTAGGATAGTGTTGTGGCCTCTCTTCTCCTCTCTTGTATATATTTAATGGTGTGATCTACACTCCCTTTTATACTTGTAAGCTCTCCTTATAGGCCTTGAAATGGGCTTTTTGGGTGAACACACGCATTGAAGATGTAAAAATACGGATATGGTAAGTTTTCGCACGTCAAATCAACCAAGGAGCCAGGTGAATTCTCCCTTCCAGGTCGAATTGGAGGTCGAATTGACCTACTGGAAGCTTCAGGTGCTCAATTCGACTAGCACAGCAGGTCAAATTGAGGTGTCGTGGTCGAATTGACTCTTTTGCTGTCCGATTCGACCTCAATTTGACTAGTACATCAGGTCGAATTGACCTCCCCTGGTCGAATTGACTTGCACAGTCTCACCGTTTCGCGTATAACTTCCACATCCGAGCTCCAATTTAAGTGATTCTTGTACTCACACAATCCTCTCTTCCTTGGCTTCTATCCATATATAGAACATACAGAAACTCCAATATTTGAATATGTAACAAGTTATGCAAAGTGGATAGTTGTTCTGAACAGGAACAACTTGCGCGACGTCACCACTATGATCATAACTCTCTCATTTGGAATCCGATTGGGGTGTTCTTCATACCAAAACGACCCTCTCTTCAGTGCTTTCCAACCATGTATTACATCAAAAGTTTTAATCTCCATAAAAACACAGAAAATTATGAAAGTTGGACGTGCGTTTTTCAGCATCCTTGCACAAATTGCACCTTTTCTCCGACCTTGCACTTTTGATACTTTTGTTGGATTGTATACTAAAAGTCTAGCTTTAGTATGAACAATGTTACAACAATATTTGAAATGAGAATCATATGATCAAATGATTGCATCTTATAATTTATTTATATGCATGATGCAATAGTCCATTTACTTTATACTGTAGACAATATGTTGTGCGACAACACGCAGAAGATCATATTATCGGTTTCCTTATAAAGTATAAACAGATGCTCACAAATGAGATAGACGGGGACTCTCTATCGGTATGGTTGTAGTGTGATTTGGTATTAGCTTGTCTTGGCTATAGAATCACATTAGTGCACTTGTGTGTATTGAGCAGAATCGCTTGAGATCGTTCGACTTATACTGACTTATAGAAGAACTTGATCTCTGTTATTATGGAAGTTCGTGCTCTTAATCCCTATACAATAACCTCGACACGTAGGGCAGTATGTATTTCTTTAATTCATCAATGGGTGAGATTTATAAGTATTAAATCAACAAACTCGGTGAGTTGGGAAATAGTGCTGTCTCTATGGTGTGCTGTTGATTGTAGAAGGAATTCATGTCCGACATAGGTTGATGATGTCCCCTTGAGGAGCTCATAAGGTTTATCAAGTAAATCTTGCAAGTGGATTAATTTCCGGCATGATAATGAGGTTGAGTGGTACTACTCTCGGATGAGATATTAATTAATTTGAGTTGTCAGTAACTTAATTAATTAATGGACATTGTATATCTTAAACATGGGGAGACCAACGGGCTTATAATAAAAAGGAGCCCAGAACATAATTTTGGGATTGGACAGGTAGTGCAGTAATAATATTTTAGTGGACTATATTATTGTTATTGGATTTAATTAAAGCTTTGGGCTAAGCTTGGTTAATTAAATTCAATTGAGGCCCAGCCCAATTTCTCCTCCTGGTCCCTGCTGTAGCCCAACTATATAAGTCATCTCAGCTCCTGTTAACCCTAAGCCAGTGCCTCATTTGACAGTTAGAAAGAACAGGAGCAGATTGAGAGAATCCTGCGGATTGTTGCCCACACAACAGCAGGATTCGACTTGGGACATACAGCAGAAGATTGAGAGGTGGTTCTCTGCAACGGTTCATCCTCTACATCAATCCAGAAGTACGGTAAACGTTTAATTTTAATTGCTTCCGCTGTTATCGTTTATCTTAAATCCTAACGATCACGTTTGAACCACACGATCCAATTGCCAACAATTGGTATCAGAGCATTGGTTTCGTGGTGAAATGTGAGACGTTAGATTGGATTAATGTCATACGTGTGTTTATTGTTGGATTGAAAACATGTATGAACGGTTTATGTGATTTATGATTATGTGATATAATCGGGTGTAAGTTGCATGAAATTAAAAGGGTTTTAGAATTATTATTCTCCTGTCCATGATATCCTATCCCTATGCGCTGTGAATGAGAATTATTGTATCTGCTCCCTCAATATCACACACACCACTGTCCTGTGAGTGCTACGGAATCGGAGATAGGCGCGTGGCTGCCTGCGCCATCAATCGATGGCTAGAGGTGGCGCGTGTGAGAAGTGCGCGGCTGATGCGGGCGAATCCCGATCGGTGTCGTGCTGGGCGATGGTGACCTTGGGCGGTGCAATTCGTAGCGGATCCAAATTGATAGGCGGCGGCGCTGTCGAAGTGAATCGGGGTATCCCGATAGAAGAAGTTGCGACTCAAATCAGCGATGATAGAGGGCGAGTCAGAAGCGGCTGCGCGACTGGTGCGGGCAAATCCCAGATCGACGGCGAACTGGGCGGTGGCGGCCTCGGACGGATCACGACGACGCGTAGTGGTGGCGGACCCTCGGATGAAGCAGATGCCACCGATCCCAGTCGGATGTGCGGCAGATCTTGATCAGCTTGACAGTGCTAACCGGTGGCATGCAGTTCGCGGCGTAGTCAAAGCAAGATGGGCGGGGGCGGACGCTGGAAGCGGCATTCCGAGCGAGTCCCCTGATGATTCCGGGCGAGTCTCCTAGCGATTCCGGCGATTCTGTGGTGGTATCTATCGAGCCTGCTTCTTCATCGATTGGCGCAGCCCTCAAGCGACTTGTTCTGGGTAGTCGCGGTTGGCTACGATGGTTGAACGACTGACGGCTGATGGTGCAGCTCCGGCTGGCTGTCGGCGGCGGCTACCGGGAGCATTGGTCTGCTGGTTCTGGGCGGCGTCTGACGTTTGTGGCGTTCCGGTCGTGGTGCCCTAACTCAGCGATTCTGATGCTCCCTGGGCGCGGCACCGGCAGCAGTTCGTTGGCGGTGTCTGATCGGCTGCAGGGACGGATGAAGGCGGTTGTTGTTAGGGCAGCAATATTTATTCCTCTTGTTGGGCCTATTTAATTATTGGATGTTGGGCCCAATTCAGTAATAAATAAAAGGTTGCTCATTTTTTAATTTGGTTTTGGGCTGTTGGGCCCATATTTTATTAAAATGGAAATGGGCTGCTAGGCAATATTTACTGCTATTTTAATTAATTATGGGTTTAATGTTGGGCCAGGTTAAATATTGGGCTAGACATTAATGCATAAATTGGCAGGGTAAATGGGCTTAATTATTTAATTAATGGGCTGCTCATTTTATGCTAATGATGTTTGGGTCAGTTGGGCCTATTTAATTGATCCAACATATTATGCAATTAATTAATGTTATACAACTGATTAATTGATTTAATTGTCAATTATTGTTGTATATGTAAAAGACATGTTCTATGTAATTTATTTATTTAAATTGCTATTAATAGAAGCATGTCGAAGTTGTATATTTTATTCTGGAATATTATATGCATGTCAAAAACCCTCGGTGTTAAATAACTAAGTGGGAGAGGGGGTTGGTAATTAATTCCCGCGGCCTCCATTATTGGTTTGTTAGCGATGTGAATAGACTTGCGCGTCAGCATTAGAGCCTTCCTCCCCATCGGATGAGTTTATTCATGGATTGCAGGAACAGACTTCATTAAATAATTACGTTTGTAATGTGATGCATATGAACTTGCGCGTTGGCATAGACCTTCCTCCCTATCGGATGAGTTTATATGCGGTTCACTGGTACAGACTTGTAATTGATAATCGTAGGAAGTTATCCGAGTGCGTGTGTACTTCTCCATCTGTAAGGCACACAAACTTGGGCCGCGGACTTGGGATTAAATAATGGTGTACACTTAGATGTAAATAATAAGTATCCTCCCCATCGGAGTCACTGCTTTTATTTGCATGGCTAAAGAGGAACCGACTATTAATTATTTTGTCATAAAGTGAGGTTGACAAATGAAATTAATGGGTAAAACCTTCTCTTGTAAATGTTCAGGTTTGTAAACGTCCACACTATCGTGGCTTGCAGACTCACGGTGCCTGAGATGTCGGTGAATTTTATTTTATATTGTTTTGAGGGAATCAATATAAAAGAATAAAATTTGAAGATTTGATCGGTAAATTTATTTGTGATTCTCTGAATTTCGAATGGTTTTATTTCACTAATTGTTAACTAAAAGACATTATATTTACTTGTCCAAATTATATGATTAGAAAAGAATCTTGGTTTTGAAAATTACTGCTTAAGAAAATACATGTGTATTCTCACAAAGGACGTCTCATGATGCCTATTAAAGTCTCTAGTGAAGAGATGAGAGGTTCATAGAAATATGATGATCTCATGTAACTCTTCGGATACTTGAGTAAATTAAAAACAGAAGATCATGGTTGAATTGATGAATGAATTGGAAAAGCTTGGAATAGAAATTGAAAGGGAAACCTAAATCAATTTATTCTTCACAATTTGCCTGGATGTTTTGAGCAAGTTCTACCTGAAATACGAGAGGTTGTATATGGTGGGAAACTTCTAACAAAACATGTGGCAAAAGAAAGCCATTTTTCATCATGATGTGAACAAGTTTAATATCTTATTTACTAATGAATTAAACATGATTAGTGATGGCATCTACTGACACGAAGTATGTAGATACTGGAATTACTAAATGTTTATCACTGAGTAAGGATAAGATTGTTAATAACATGGGTAAAACTACAAAGGTAGTGGCTATTGCAGTGGGAGTTGTTTATTTATCTCATGATAAGATTAAACGATAGATTATGAGAAATTATCTTTACATACGTTTCATAGAAAGAATTTAATTTCGGTTTCTATGCATTAACGGATGGATACTTCATTTCATTTAAATGACATGGTCATAGTAATGAGGAATGAGGCTATAATCCGTTAAAGTACGTTGGTGGATAAAAAGTATACTCTTGAATTATGTACATCCCACAGATGCAATAAATAGTAATTAAATAATGCATCTTCTAATATTAGTAAGAGAAAGGAACCTTCGGAAATGAACTAAACATACATTTGGCGTCTATGACTAATTCATTTTACTTGAGTAGGATTCAAAAGTTGATAGCCGATAGACCGTAAGGTTTATCTGAAGTGGAAAATATCGGACTTGCGAGTCTTTCTTGGAAGTAAAAATGATTAACTGCCTTTTCAAGGCTGTGGGGTGTAGAGCCAAAGATATATATGTTGGAATTAGTTCATTCTGATTCAAGCGAACCTAATATTATCCAGGCGAGAGGTGGTTATGAATATTCGAAGATTATTTTGGAAATCAATATATTTATATGATGCACTGCATGTCTAAGTTCTTTGATTAATTCAAGAATTGTAAGGCTGGTACAGTGAAGCGTCATGGAAAATATATTAAGTCATTACGATTCAATCATGATGGCGAATACCTCTTGGGATAGTTAGAAGCTATTGATCAGAAGTTGAGATTAAATCTCAAGTAGTCTATGCCGGGCGAGCCCCAGCTGAATGGTGTGGTGAGTAGAAGGTATAAGGCTCTTATGGTAATGATTAGATAGATGATGAATTATTTGGAATAATTAAATTCATTTTATGGATATACCCTAGATACAGTAATTCGTGAAACATTTGTCTGTATATGGGATATCTTAGAAAAATGGAGGGTGATTTATTTAGTCCAAAAGATCGAAGGGTGATTGTCAACACAAACACTAGATTTTTGAAAAAGGACTATGTAATAAATCACAAGCCCATGTATAAGTTGTTCTAAAGGAAGTGAGAGGAAAACACAAAGTTAAAGTACCAAGTGTACAAGAGGATATACCACAAGGTAAACTGCAACGCGTGTCACGTCTGATACACAAATACATGTAGTTGTTGGCAATTGGATCTTATGGTGAACATGATTCAATAAGAAAAATAGATAATCACGTACAGCGGAAGCATAAAATAATTACCTGACTTCTGGGTTGGTGTAGTGGATGATAATCTGAGAAGAACACCTCTGATCTTCTACAGTATTACCCAAAGTCAACTCTCTGGTGTTGTGTGGTCAACAATCCCCAGAGAGTTCTCAATCTGTTCCTGATCTTTTTCTACATAAGTGGCGCAGACTTAGGTTATTAGGAACTGAGATAACTTATATACTTGGGCTACTGCAGGGACTAGGAGGAGAAATTGGGCTGGGCCTCAATCAGATTTAATTAACCAAGCTTAGCCCAAAGCTTTTAATTAAATCCAATAATAATAATATAGTCCACTAAAATATTATTATTGCACTACCCATCCAATCCCAAAATTACGTTCTGGGCTCCTTCTTATTATGAGCCCGATAGTCTCCCCATGTTTAAGATATACAATGCCCATTAATTAATTAAGTTACTGACAACTCAAATTAATTAATATCTCATCCGAGAGTAGTACCACTCAACCTTATTATCATGCCGGAAATTAATCCACTTGCAAGATTTACATGATAAATCTTATGAGCTCCTCAAGGGGACATCATCAACCTATGACGGACATGGATTCCTTCTACAATCAACAGCACACCATAGAGACAGCACTACTTCCCAACTCACCGAGTTTGTTGATTTAATACATTTAAATCTCACCCATTGATGAATCAAAGAAATATATACTGCCTTACGTGTCGAGGTTATTGTATAGGGATTAAGAGCACGAGCATCCATAATAACAGAGATCAAGTTCTTCTATATAGACAGTACAAGTCGAACGATCTCAGACGGTCCTACTCAATACACAAAGCAGTGTACAAATGTGGTTCTATAGTCAAGACAAACTAATACCAAACCACACTACAACCATACCGATAGATAGTCCCCGTCTATCTCGGTTGTGAGCATCTGTTTATACTTTATAAGGAAACTGATAATATGATCTTCCGCGTGTTGTCGCACAACATATTATCTACAGTATAAAGTAAATGGACTTTTGCACAAACATATAAATAAATAATTTATAATATGCAAAACAGTTTGATCATATGATTCTCATTTCAAATAAAATCGTTATTACATTGTTCAATACAAAAGCAAGGCTTTTAGTATATAAATCTAACAATCTCCCACTTATACTAAAAGACTACGCTGCCTTATCTGCTGACACACATCTAATCCCCATTCCTTCTACATGCCCATCGAACGCTTTCGCTGGAAGGCTCTTAGTAAAAGGATCAGCTAGGTTATCCTCAGATGCTATCTTAGCAACAACGACTTTCCCTCTTTTAACGATGTCTTGTATCAGGTGGTACTTGCGCTCAATGTGTTTACTCGCCTTATGGGCTCGTGGTTCCTTCGAGTTTGCTACTGCACCACTGTTATCACAATAAATTGTGATTGCTATGGGCAAACCAGGAATCACATCCAAGTCCATTAAGAAGTTCCTGAGCCACACTACTTCTTTAGCTGCCTCAGAGGCTGCTACATATTCAGCTTCCATGGTAGAGTCCGCAATGTATTTCTGCTATGCACTCCTCCATATTACGGCTCCTCCTCCAAGAGTATACACATAACCCGAGGTGGATTTACTAGCATCCCTATTTGACTGGAAATCCGAATCAGTATATCCCAAAGGTAACAAAGTATCTGCCCGGTAAACCAGCACATAATCCCTAGTCCTTCGCAGGTACTTCAAAATATGCTTTACCGCAGTCCAATGCCCTTGTCCTGGATTACTTTGATACCTACTGACCATGCCCACGGCATAACAGATATCTGGTCTCGTACATAGCATAGCATACATGAGACTTCCCACTGCCGAAGCATAAGGGACCAGCTTTATTACCTCTATTTCATGTTGTGTCTTTGGACACATTTCCTTAGATAGAGGTATTCCATGTCTGAAAGGTAGAAAACCTTTCTTAGAATCTTGCATGCTAAAACGAGTCAGTATTGTATCAATATATGAAGCTTGGGATAAGCACAACATTCTTTTCTTGCGATCCCTTATTAATTTGATCTCAAGAATGTGTCCGGCCTCTCCCAAGTCCTTCATCTCAAACTGCTTGGATAGCCATACCCTTACGCCCGACAATACCTTTACATTGTTTCCAATGAGCAGAATATCATCCACGTAGAGTACAAGAAATACCACTACGTTTCCGTCACACTTCTTGTATACACATGATTCATCCAGACATTGAATAAATCCATATGACTGGATTACTTCATCAAAACGGATGTTCCAAGATCTTGAAGCTTGTTTCAATCCATAAATGGACTTTTTAAGCTTACACACAAGATGTTCTTCGCCCTTTGCAATGAAACCCTCTGGTTGCTTCATATAGATGTTTTCCTCAAGACTTCCATTCAGGAAAGCTGTCTTGACATGCATCTGCCATACCTCATAGTCCATATGAGCAGCAATAGACAAAAGAATCCGGATTGACTTAAGCATGGCCACGGGCGAGAAGGTTTCCTCATAATCGATTCCTTCTTTCTGAGTATATCCTTTAGCCACAAGCCTTGCTTTAAAGGTTTCCACCTTACCGTCAGATCCTCTTTTTCTCTTATAGATCCACTTGCATCCAATAGCTTTTACACCATTAGGTGATTCTACAAGCTCCCAGACATGATTAGAATACATGGATTCTATCTCAGATTTCATTGCGTTTTGCCATAATTGAGTATCTTTATCCTGCAGTGCCTCGTTGTAATTCCAAGGGTCAATTTCATGTTCACCTGGGACCAAGTCGGATGACTCTCCCAATCCCATGAATCTATCTGGTTGTCTCGCAACCGTCCCACTACGACGAGGCTCCGCAGGCAATTGTGTATCAGGTGTGACATGCGGTGCAGTGTCCTGTGGTATATCCTCTTGCACAGTTGGTATATTGTTTGGTGTTTCCTTTCTAACTTCTTCTAGAACAATTGTACTCTTGGGTTTGTGATTCATTACATAATCCTCTTCCAAAAATCTGGCGTTCGTACTCACGATCACCTTTTGGTCATTAGGATCATAAAATAGACCACCCCTCGTTCCTTTAGGATATCCTATAAACAGACAAACATCCGTACGCGATTTTAACTTATCAGCATCTTGCTTCAACACATGTGCCGGAGCACCCCAAATCCGAAAGTGTTTGAGAGTAGGCTTTCGCTTTGTCCACAATTCGATGGGTGTTGAAGCTACTGATTTAGAAGGTACTAAATTCAGGATATAAGCCGCTGTATCTAAGGCATATCCCCAAAATGAGCTGGGTAATTTCGAATAACTCATCATAGATCTTACCATTTCCATAAGAGTCCTATTCCTTCTTTCCGCTACACCATTCTGCTGGGGTGTGCCCGGTGCAGACAATTGGAATTCAATCCCATTTTCTGATAAATAATTCCTAAACTCTCCCAAGAGGTATTCGCCACCACGATCAGATCGTAGTGTCTTGATATATTTTCTAAGATGCTTTTCCACATCAGCCTTGTACTCTTTGAATTTATCAAAGCACTCAGATTTGCGGCGCATCAAATAAACATACCCGTATCTAGAATAATCGTCAATGAAAGTGACGAAATATTCATAACCACCTCTTGCCTGGACAGACATAGGACCACATAAATCTGAATGAACCAATTCTAACAAATCCTTGGCTCTATACCCCTTTGTCTTGAAAGGCCTCTTGGTCATTTTTTCTTCCAAGCAGGATTCGCAAGTTGGATAATTTTCCACTACTAATGAACTCATAGGTCCATCAGCTATCAACCTTTGAATCCTACTCAAGTTAATATGACCTAGTCTTAGATGCCAAAGATATGTTTGGTTCATTTTAGAAGGTTCTTTTCTCTTATTAGTAGATGTATCATTCATTTCAATTTGTTGCACTGTGGGAGTAATTGGATTAAGAGTATACAAATTATCTATCAATGCACCATCACAGATAAAAATTCCATTTTTCCTTAAAACAACTTTGTCATTAAAAGAAACAGAATATCCATCCATAAACAATTTAGAAACTGAAATTAAATTCTTTCTAAAATGAGGTACATAAAGACAATTCCTCAAAACAAGAGTTTTATTCTTATTAAAAGATAAATAGACGTCTCCCACTGCAACAGCTGCTACTCTTGTAGCATTTCCCATGAGTATAGTAATCTCTCCATCACTGAGCTGTCGGGTTTGGTGGAACCCCTACAAAGAATTGCAGACATGGTCAGTGGCTCTCGTATCTACACACCAAGTGTCAGCAGATACAGCCGCTAAACACGATTCAACAACTAGTATATAAGACTTACCATTCCTGTTCCCCTTCAGAAGAGGGCAGTCTGCCTTGTAGTGTCCCAGCTGCTTGCATTTGAAGCACTTACCTTTAGGCTTCTTGACCGCACCAGTCTTTGCTTTCACTTGGTTCACCGGTGCTGAATTTCCTTGCTTCTTTTTCTTCCTACCGCCTTTCGGCCTAGGATGAGCAGCATATTCAGCAACATGAACCTGAGGAGGTCTACGAAACAGTTCTTCCGCCACCACAAGTTCTGTCAGAAGTTCCGCCAATGTGTACAAATGTTTGTTCATACCATAGTTCAGGCGAAACTGCTCAAAACTCCTAGGCAAGCTTTGGAGTATGATATCGACCTGGGTTTCTCCATCGATTTCAGCTCCAAGAACTTCCAACTCATTGAGTTGGCCCATCATCCTGAGGACATGTTCCCTTACGGGAGTGCCCTCAGCCATTTTGGTATTCATCAAGACCGACATGCCCTTCGACCTAGCAGGACGACTCTGATGTCCGAAGAGTTCCTTAAGATTATGCATCATATCATAGGCGGTCTCCATGGCTTGATGCTGAGTCTGAAGCACATTTGACATAGAAGCCAAAATGTAGCATTTAGCCATCCTATCAGCCTTGGTCCACTTATTATAAGCATTTCTTTGCTCTTCGGTAGAGTCATCATTAGGTTCCGGAGGACATTCCTCAGAGAGAACAAAGATATAATCTTCAGCAGTTAAAACAATGTCCATGTTTCGCTTCCAGTCGACATAATTTGTACCAGTAAGTTTATGCTCTTTAAGTATTACAGAAAGTGAGTTGAGTGCCATTTGAAAATCCTGAGAATCATAATTAAATAAACAGATCAAACACTTCGAATTTATCAATTTATATTGAATCCCTCAAAACAATATAAAATAAAATTCACCAATATCTCAAGCACCATGAATTTGCATGCCACGTTAGGGTGGACGTATACAAACCCGAACATTTACAAGAGTAGGTTTTACCCATTAATTTCATACGTCAACCTGACTTTATGACAAAATAATTAATAGTCGGTTACTTTTTAGCCATGCAAATAACAGCAGTGACTCCGTTGGGGAGGATACTTATTATTTACACCTAAGTGTATACCATTATTTGATTCCAAGTCCACTGCCCAAGCTTATGTGCCTTCAGTTGGTGAAATCCACACGCGCTCGGATAACTTTCTATAATCATCATGAAGAAGTTTGTACTAGTGAACCATGAATAAACTCATCCGTTAGGGAGGAAGGCTCTAATGCCAACGCGCAAGTTTACTCATATCACTTACAAACCAATAATGGAGGCCATGGGAATTTATTTACCAATCCCCTCTCCCACTTAGTTATTTAGCACAGAGGGTTTTTAACATGCATATAATATTTCATAATAAAATATACAACCTAGCATGCTTCTATTAAAGTAATTTAAATCAAATAAATCACATAGAACATGCCATTCACATATATAATAATTAATTGTCAAGCAAAACAATTAAATCAATTATATATAATAATTAATTGCTTAATAAAACTGTTGGATCAATAATGGGCCCAACAATCCCAAACATAATTAGCATAAAATGAGCAACTCCAAATTGTTCAATTAATAATACCCATTTACCCAGCCAATTATATTATCATGGAACAAGCCCAAAACATATCATGGCCCAACATCACAAACAATTAAACAAATCCAGCAATAATAAGCGGCCCAGCAGCCCATAACAATTTAATAAAAAATGAGCCCAAAAAACAACTGAATTATTAAAAAAAAAAAAACAACCCAGCAGGCCCAACACCAAATAAAAAAGGATTAGAGCCCCATCAGCAAAGCCCAAAAACACTCCAATAAAATTTGGGCCATCAGCCCAAAACCAAATTAGAGAGAAAAAAGGCCCAGGCAGCCCATCACCAAACTGAAGCCCTAAACAGCAGCCGCACAAGGACAGCCGTCCGATTTTGGAACCGCCAGCAACCACCGGCGCAAATCCTCTCCGTCAGCCGCCATAAGTCACCGCTGTAGCCGCTGGTTCGCACAGCCGAGAGTGATGCCACCAACCCTATCACGCCGTCTGACCCCATTGAAGCACAGCATCGTCGACTACCAAGGAGCCCGACTGAAGCACATACTCATCCTGCACCGGCGCTTCTGATCGCCGCGGCAGTCGGCGGCCTCGCAGCATCCGCCGCCAATCAGCGCCGCCGCTCGAGTACTGCAGCCGCCTCCGGTCATGCTACCACCGACCCACAGTCGAACAATTAGACTGACCGGATCGGTAATTAGTTTTACCTCCAGCGCCGCCCAGTCACCGCGTAACCTCCAGCGCCGCCCAGCCACCGCGTAACTTCCAGCGCCACCCAGCCTCTGCACTTCGAGATTGCCGCCGATTCCGCCGTGGAAAGGTCGGTAAACATCAGACCTTCTCTGGCTGTCATGCGTCGTCGATCTACCGGGCAGATCAACTCCGATCTGATAGGTAACGGGTTCGACTCGCCTGGGAATCATCACCGCCGCGCCGCCTTCACCACTAGCTGCCGCCTGGTTGTATTTCCAGTGCCGCCATGACATCACTGACTCGGCCCGAAGCCACCATCCATTGACAGTCAGCACTGGTCAAACACCGCCTCCTTGTCAGATGACCACGCGCCGCCGGGTAGAACACACATTGAGCAGTGTGCGTGTGTGTGATATAAACAATACAGATTGCTGACTTTTGTGTATGATTATTGTGTGTACAGTGTAAAAAAAAACACACATCACATCAAATAAACAAGTCAATCTGACTTCAGTTTGAACACACGAAAAGGATCAATTAACATGTGATTAAAGCCAGATTAAAACAATTAATCAAATAATCACAAAAACTAATTCTTACAAATCACATTTCACCAAGAAACAAGGCTCTGATACCAATTGTTGGCAATTGGATCTTATGGTGAACATGATTCAATAAGAAAAACAGATAATCACGTACAGCGGAAGCATAAAACAATTACCTGACTTCTGGGTTGGTGTAGTGGATGATAATCTGAGAAGAACACCTCTGATCTTCTACAGTATTACCCAAAGTCAACTCTCTGGTGTTGTGTGGTCAACAATCCCCAGAGAGTTCTCAATCTGTTCCTGATCTTTTTCTACGTAAGTGGCGCAGACTTAGGTTATTAGGAACTGAGATAACTTATATACTTGGGCTACTGCAGGGACCAGGAGGAGAAATTGGGCTGGGCCTCAATCAGATTTAATTAACCAAGCTTAGCCCAAAGCTTTTAATTAAATCCAATAATAATGATATAGTCTACTAAAATATTATTATTGCACTACCCATCCAATCCCAAAATTACGTTCTAGGCTCCTTCTTATTATGAGCCCGATAGTCTCCCCATGTTTAAGATATACAATGCCCATTAATTAATTAAGTTACTGACAACTCAAATTAATTAATATCTCATCCGAGAGTAGTACCACTCAACCTTATTATCATGCCGGAAATTAATCCACTTGCAAGATTTACATGATAAACCTTATGAGCTCCTCAAGGGGACATCATCAACCTATGACGGACATGGATTCCTTCTACAATCAACAGCACACCATAGAGACAGTACTACTTCCCAACTCACCGAGTTTGTTGATTTAATACATTTAAATCTCACCCATTGATGAATCAAAGAAATATATACTGCCTTACGTGTCGAGGTTATTGTATAGGGATTAAGAGCACGAACATCCATAATAACAGAGATCAAGTTCTTCTATATAGATAGTACAAGTCGAACGATCTCAGACGTTCCTACTCAATACACAAAGTAGTGTACTAATGTGGTTCTATAGTCAAGACAAACTAATACCAAACCACACTACAACCATACCGATAGATAGTCCCCGTCTATCTCGGTTGTGAGCATCTGTTTATACTTTATAAGGAAACTGATAATATAATCTTCCGCGTGTTGTCGCACAACATATTATCTACAGTATAAAGTAAATGGACTTTTGCACAAACATATAAATAAATAATTTATAATATGCAAAACAGTTTGATCATATGATTCTCATTTCAAATAAAATCGTTATTACATTGTTCAATACAAAAGCAAGGCTTTTAGTATAAAAATCTAACAGTAGTGCCTTGTCGTAGTGGGAGGGTTGTATGACAACCCATAAATATATGTTTTGGGAGAGTCGTGAGACTTGATCCCTAGTGAACATGGTATTGTCCCACGGATACGACGTAGCACTACAAGATGAAAATGCGAAATCTTAGTAAGTTGCAATGAATGTTGAAATAGAATCTATGGATTTCATATTAAGTCTGGGAACTTGTATGACCACTAAATGGTGTAAAAGCCATTACAAGTGGTCAAAGGAAATAAAAGAGGATCATATGGAAAGGTGAAAACCTTGGAAGTAAAGCTGGTTGCGGATAAGTGTACTCAGAAAGAAATGGTTCGATTATGAGGAAACATGTTCGCTGGTAGCTATGCTTATGTTGATCCGGATTCTTTTATTACTGCTATGAGGAACAACAAATAGATGTCAAAGACAGCTTTCCTGATTGGAAGTCTTGAGGAAAACATCTATGTGAAGCAACCAGAGTGATTCATTGTAAAATACTAATAGCATTTTGATAGTAAGCTTAAAATGGTTCAGCGATGAACTAAAGCAAGCTTTAAGATCGTGAAGCATCTGTTTTGATTAGGTAATCCAGTGGCATGGATTTAAATCAATGAGCGGATGAGTCTTGTGTGTTGTAAAGAGTGACAGAAACGTGGTGGCATTTCTTGGACTATATGTAGATAGTATCTTGCTCATTGGAGACAATGAAAGAGTATTATCGGGCGTATGGGTATGGTAAATAAAGCGGTAGAGATGAAGGACTTAAGAAAAGGCAAAATATACCCTTCTGATCACGGTAATACGGATCACAAGAAAGGATATTATGCTTATCTCAAGTTTCATAAAATGATACAGTCCATACTCGTTTAGCATGTAAATTTATCTAAGTGAATGTGTCTTTGAGACACAAGAAGAAGATAAAGAGGATGAAAGCGGTTCCTTATGCTTCGGCGAATAAGAAAGCTTAATCTAAGGAATGCTATGAACGATGTTGGATATCTGTTTTGCTGAATGCATGAACAGTGGGTATCAACGTAACCCGAAACAAGAATGATGAACTGTGGTAAGATATTTATAAAGTGCCTGAGAAGGACTGCAAATTATATGTGGACTTATTGGACAGATTCACTGCTTCTTGTGGATTACGTAGATTCAGATTTTTTAGTCATATTGGACGGCAGTAAATTCACCTCAAAGGTTATGTGTTTAATCTTAGGAAGTAGAGTCATAATGTGGAGGAGTGTTATATAGAAATATATTTCAGACTCTGGACTCCATCATGGAAAGATGATGAATTGGAGCCTATGAGGCAGCCAAAGTATCTATATGACTCTAGAGACTTCATGATGGACTTTGAAGTGTTTCTAAGTTTGCCCAAGGTAATCACAATTTACATTGATGATATTGGTGCAGTTGCAAACTTGTAGAAATCACAAGTCCATAAGGCAATTAAACACATGGAGCGCGAGTACCACCTGTTACGAGAAATCGTATGTGGGAGGAAGGTTGTTGTCGCCTAGATTGCATCGGATGATGACCTAGTAAACTATTTACAAGGACCTTAAGGCGAGAGCTTTTAATGGTCGTGTAGTGGGAGTAGGAATCAGATGTATGGCAGAAGACATGACAGCATAGTCTTTTAGTATAAGTGGGAGATTGTTGGATTGTATACTAAAAGTCTAGCTTTAGTATGAACAATGTTACAACAATATTTGAAATGAGAATCATATGATCAAATGATTGCATCTTATAATTTATTTATATGCATGATGCAATAGTCCATTTACTTTATACTGTAGATAATATGTTGTGTGACAACACGCAGAAGATCATATTATCAGTTTCCTTATAAAGTATAAACAGATGCTCACAACTGAGATAGACGGGGACTCTCTATCGGTATGATTGTAGTGTGGTTTGGTATTAGCTTGTCTTGGCTATAGAATCACATTAGTGCACTTATGTGTATTGAGCAGGACCGCTTGAGATCATTCGACTTATACTGACTTATAGAAGAACTTGATCTCTGTTATTATGGAAGTTCATGCTCTTAATCCCTATACAATAACCTCGACACGTAGGGCAGTATGTATTTCTTTGATTCATCAATGGGTGAGATTTATAAGTATTAAATCAACAAACTCGGTGAGTTGGGAAATAGTGCTGTCTCTATGGTGTGCTATTGATTGTAGAAGGAATCCATGTCCGACATAGATTGATGATGTCCCCTTGAGGAGCTCATAAGGTTTATCATGTAAATCTTGCAAGTGGATTAATTTTCGGCATGATAATGAGGTTGAGTGGTACTACTCTCGGATGAGATATTAATTAATTTGAGTTGTCAGTAACTTAATTAATTAATGGACATTGTATATCTTAAACATGGGGAGACCAACGGGCTTATACGTGGCTTAGGAAAATAATAGAAAACCAGAAGGTCATTTGCTATTTCTATCCGTCAATTTCTATGATTTTTATAAAATCATGTGTAAGTCCAAAATGGATGTATGATATACTGACGGAAAGCCACGGAAGAGAGAATCATTTTGGCGCATAGATCACTCCAACTGGAGATCAGATGAGAGAGTTATGGACAAAACGGTAAGACTGCATAGGCTGCCAGCGAGAATCCTTCTCCTTCAACATACCCTGGTGAAAGGTAATCAATTCTATGTTTATGTTTTCCGCTACTGTAGAATTACATGGAACCCTAACGGTTTACGTTAACCAAAAGATCCAAATGCCAACAGAGGCTATATCAACAACATGCTTGAGAAGAGGAAATTGGAGGACCATGGCTGATCTGTATGATGCTGGGATTTATCAGGAGTTACAAAGGATAGTTGATCAAGGACAGCAGCAGCAACATGATGGTGCTTGGACCGTTTGGTTAACGTGACCCGTTAGGGATTCATATGTTTCTAATATCACAGCGAAAGCAATAAATCATAGAAACGATTACCGTTCACCAAGGTATGTTGATGAAGATTAATTATCGCAGGATGCATGCGCAGTCCCACGAGAATGGCCATAACTTCCTCGTCTGATGTCGGAATTGAGTGATCTTTGTGTTCAGATGATCCTCTCTTCGACGGCTTTCCGTCAGTATATTGATCATCAAATTATGAGTAATTTACGATTTTATATAAATTTCTCAAAGCGGCAGACAGCAGGAGCAAACTACCTTCTGATCTTCTGCCGTATGTCCCAAGTCCGATCTCGACGTCGTGTGGGCGACAATCTACGAGACCTCCTCAATCTGCTCTCAACTCTCATCACACGTGAATAATCAGTTAGATTAGATTAGGGTTCCAGATAAGCTGAGGTGACTTATATACATGGGCTACAGCAGGGACAAGGAGGAGAAATTGGGTTGGGCCTCCATTGGGCTTAAGTATCCAAGCTTAGCCCAAAGCTTATACTTAAGTCCAATAATAATAATATATTCCACTAAAATATTATTATTGCACTACCGTACCAATCCCAAAATTACGTTTTGGGCTCCTTCTTATTATGAGCCCGTTAGTCTCCCCATGTTTAAGATATACAATGTCCATTAATTAATTTAAGTTACTAACAACTCAATTAATTAATATCTCATCCAAGAGTAGTACCACTCAACCTCATTATCATGTCGGAATAAATTCCACCTGCAGGGTTTACATGATAATCCTTATGAGCTCCTCAAGGGGACATCATCAACCTATGACGGACACGGATTCCTTCTACAATCAACAGCACACCATAGAGACAGCACTATTTCCCAACTCATCGAGTTTGTTGATTTAATTACATGTAAATCTCACCCATTGATGAATCAAAGAAATACATACTGCCCTACGTGTCGAGGTTATTGTATAGGGATTAAGAGCACGAACTTCCTTAATAACTGAGATCAAGTTCTCCTATAAGTCAGTATAAGTCGAACGATCTCAAGCGGTCCTGCTCAATACACACAAGTGCACTAATGTGATTCTATAGCCAAGACAAGCTAATACCAAACCACACTATAGCCATCCCGATAGAGAGTCCCCGTCTATCTCGGTTGTGAGCATCAGTTTATACTTCATAAGGAAATCGATAATATGATCTTCCGCGTGTTGTCGCACAGCATATTATCTACAGTATAAAGTAAGTGGACTATTGCATCGAACATATAAATAAATTATAAGATGCAATCATTTGATCATATGATTCTCATTTCAAATTAATTGTTATAACATTGTTCATACAAAAAGCTAGACTTTTAGTATACAATCCAACAATCTCCCACTTATACTAAAAGACTATGTTGTCATGTCTTCTGCCATACATCTGATTTCCACTCCCACTACACGACCATCAAAAACTCTCGCCTTAAGGTCCTTGTAAATGGATTTACTAGGTCATCATCCGATGTAATCTAGGCGACAACAACCTTCCCCTCATCATATGATTTCTCGTAATAGGTGGTACTTGCACTCTATGTGTTTAATTGCCTTATGGGCTCGTGATTCCTTCAAGTTTGCAACTGCACCAATATCATCAATATAAATTGTGATATCCTTGGGCAAACTTAGAAACACTTCGAAGTCCATCTTGAAGTTTCTAGAGTCATACAGATACTTTGGCTGCCTTATAGGCTCCAATTTATTATCTTTCCATGATGGAGTCCGGAGTCCGAAATATATTTCTATATAACACTCCTCCATATTATGGCTCTACTTCCTAAAATTAAACACATAACCTTGAGGTGGATTTACTGCCATCCCCATCTGATTTGAAAAATCCGAATCTACGTAACTCATAAGAAGCAGCGAATCTGTCCGGTAAGCCTACATATAATTTCTAGTCCTTTTCAGGTATATAAATATATGTCTTACCACAGTTCAACATTCTTATTTCGAGTTACCTTGATACCCACTGTTCATGCCATCGGCAAAACAGATATCCAATCTCGTGTATAGCATTCCTTATATTAAGCTTCCTCATTTGCCGAAGCATAAGGAACCGCTTTCATCTTCTTTATCTACTTTTGTGTCACAAGACACATTCACTTAGATAAATTCACATGCTAAACGAGTAAGGATTGTATCATTATATGAAACTTGAGATAAGCATAACATCCTTTCTTGTGATCCGTATTACCGTGATCAAAAGGATATTTTTGCTCTTCTTAAGTCCTTCATCTCATACCGCTTTATCAACTATACCCATACGCTCGACAATACTCTTTCATTATCTCCAATGAGCAAGATACTATCTACGTATAGTACAAGAAATACACCACGTTTCCATCACTCTTTTCAATACACAAGACCCATCCGATCATTGATTAGATCCATGTCACTGGATTACCTCATCAAAACGGATGTTTCATGATCTTGAAGCTTGCTTTAGTCCATGAATGGACACTTTTAAGCTTACTATCACAATGCTCTTAGCTTTTTGCAATGAATCACTCTGGTTGCTTCACATAGATGTTTCCCTTAAGACTTCCAATCAGGAAAGCTGTCTCGACATCTATTTGCTATCCCTCATATTTCATATGAGTAGCAACAAATAAAAGAGTCCAGATCAACTTAGGCATAGCTACCGGTGAACAGGTTTTCTCATAATCGAACTCTTTCTTTCTGAGTATACCTTTTCACAACAAGCTTGCTTCCAAGGTTTTCACCTTATTCTATGATCCTCTTTTATTCTTGCATGCCCGCTTTCAATGGCTTTTACGCCATTTAGCGGTTCAACAAGCATCCAGACCTAATTTAAAATTCATCGATTCTATTTTAATATTCATTGCACTTTGCTAGGATTTGGCATTTCTAACTTGTAGTGCTTCGTCGTATCCGTGGGTCCATTTCATGTTTGCGAGGGACCAAGTCTCACGACTTTCCCAAAACATGTATCTTACAAGTTGTCGAAGAACCCTCCCACTACGACAAGGCACTACATGCAATTGTGTATCAGACGTGACACGCGTTGCAGTTTACCTTGTGGTATATCCTCTTGTACACTTGGTACTTATACTTTGTGTTTTTCCTTCTCACTTCCTTTAGAACAATTTATACATGGGTTTATGTTTTAATACAGTCTCTTTCCAAAAATCTAGTGTTTGTGTTAACAATCACCCTTCGATCCTTTAGACTAAATAAATCACCTTCATTTTTATAGCATATCCCACAAACAGACAAACATTCAAATGAATTACTGTTTCTAGGGCTTATCCATAAAATGAATTAAGTAATTCCAAATAATTCATCATCTATCTAATCATTACGATAAGAGTCTTATTCCTTCTATCCACCACACCATTCAGCTGGGGCGACCACTTGAGATTTAATCTCAACCTCTGATTAATAGCTCCTAACTATCCTAAGAGGTACTCGTAATGACGATTAAATCGTCATTACTTGATATATTTTCCATGACGCTTCACTGTACCAGCCTTGCAATTTTTGAATTAATCAAAGAATTTAGACATGCAGTGCATCAAATAAATATATCGGTATCTAGAATAATCATCGATTGACGAATATTCATATCCACCTCTCATCCGGACAATCTTAGGACCACATAAATCATAATGAACTAATTCCAACATATATATCTTTGGTTCTGCACCCCTTTGCCTTGAAAAAGCAATTAGTCATTTTTACTCCCAAGCAAGACTCGAAAGTCAGATAGTTTTCACTTCAGATAAACCTAAGGGTCTATCGGCTATCAACTTTTGAATCCTACTCAAGTAAAATGATCTAGTCTTAGATGCCAAATATATGTTTAGTTCATATCCGAAGGTATCTTTCTCTTACTAAGATTAGAAGATTCATTATTAATTACTATTTGTTGCATCTGTGGAATATACATGATTTAAGAGTATACAAATTGTTCACCAACGTACAATAACAGATTACAACTCTATCCTTCATTATAATGACCATGTCATTTAAATGAAATGGAGTATCCATCTATTAATGCATAGAAACCGAAATTAAATTATTTCTATGAAAACGTACGTAAAATAATTTCTCATAATCAAACGTCTACTCATATCATTAGATAAATAGATAACTCCCACTGCAATAGCCACTACTCTTGTAGTTTTACCCATGTCATAACAATCTTATCCTCACTTAGTAATAAACATTTAGTGATTCCAGTATCTACACACTTCGTGTCAGTAAATGCCATCACTAATCATGTTTTAAACAACTAGAGAATAAGATATAAAACTTGTTCACATTATGATGAAAATGGCTTTCCTTTGCCACATGTTTTGCCAGAAGTTTTCCACCATATACATCCTATTGTAATTCAGGTGGAACTTACTCAAAAACATCTAGGCAATTCACGAAGAATTAAATTGATCTAGGTTTCCCTTCAATTTATACTCCATGCTTTCCCAATTCATTCATCAAATTAAATCATGATCTTCTGCCTTTTAACTTACTCAAGTATCCAAAGAGTTACATGAGACCATCATATTTCTATGAACCTCTCATCTCTTCACTAGAGACTTTAATAGGCATCATGAGACGTCCCTTGTGAGAACACACATGTATTTTCTTAAGCAGTAAAAATTCAAAACCAAGATTCTTTTCTAATCATCTAATTTGGACAAGTAAATGTAATTTCTTTTAGTTAATAATATGTAAGATAAAACCATTTGAAAATCAGAGAATCATAAATTAATTTACCGATCAAAACTTCGAATTTTATCCTTTTATATTGATTTCCTCAAAACAATATAAAAATAAAATTCACCGACATCTCAAGCACCGTGAGTCTGCAAGCCACGTTAGTGTGGACGTTTACAAACCCGAACATTTACAAGAGAAGGTTTTACCTATTAATTTCATTTGTCAACCTAACTTCATGACAAAATAATTAATAGTCGGTTCCTCTTTAGCCATGCAAATAATAGCAGTGACTCCGTTGGGGAGGATACTAATTATTTACATCTAAGTGTGCACCATTATTTGATTCCAAGTCCGCTGCCCAAGCTTATGTGCCTTACTGTTGGAGAAGTACACACGCGCTCAGATAACTTTCTACAACCATCAATTATATAAGTTTGTATTAGTGAACCGCATATAAGCTCATCCGTTAGGGAGGAAGGCACTATAGCCAACGCGCAAGTCCATATGCATCACATTACAAACAATAATTATTTAAAGAAGTTTGTACCAGTGATCCGTGAATAAACTCATCCGTTAGGGAGGAAGACTCTATTGCCAACGCGTAAGTTTACTCACATCACTTACAAACCAATAATGGAGGCCGTGGGAATTAATTACCAATCCCCTCTCCCACTTAGTTATTTAAGACCGAGGGTTTTTACATGCATATAATATTTCAGAATAAAATATGCAACCTAGCATGCTCATACTTCCAAATATATAACAATAATTGACCAATAAAACAATTATAGTAGTTATATATAAGGAAATAAATTGCCAAAAATAAGTTGACTTGATCAACACTCCAACATACATGCATATAATATACCAAATATAATACGCAATCTAGAATTCTTCTATTTAAGGCAATAAATCATAGAGAATCATGCATACATATATAACAATAATCAATTAATAAATCAATTATAACAGTTATATAACAGCGAATTCGATTGTTCGCCACCAATCACGAATGCGGACAACTGCGATGGGGATCGACCTCCCAGCAGCCTGCTCCACCACTCTGGCACCCTGCCCGATCATATTGTGAAGACTCACGCGGAACCTGATGCAGATCAGTCGAACTTTATGCAAACCTACTCGAACCTGGTGCAGAGTCGATCAAACCTGATGCAGACCAATCGAACCTGATGTGAATCCACTCGAACCTGGTGCAGCATTGATCGAACCTGATGCAGACCAATCGAACCTGATGCAGACCCGCTCGAACCTGGTGCAGCATCGATCGAACTTGATGCAGACCAATCGAACCTGATGTAAATCCGTTCGAACCTGGTGCAGCATCGATCGAACCTGATGCAAACCAATCGAACCTGATGCAGACCTGCTCGAACCTGGTGCAGCATCGATCGAACCTGATGCAGACCAATCAACCTGATGCAAATCTGTTCGAACCTGGTGCAACATCGATCGAACCTGATGCAGACCAATCGAACCTGATACAAACCCGCTCGAACCTGGTGCAGCATCGATCGAACCTGATGCAAACCAATCGAACCTGATGCAAATCCGCTCGAACCTGGTACAACATCGATCGAACCTAATGCAGACCAATCGTACCTGATGCAAATCCGCTCGAACTGTCGCTCGTCTAAGGGCCTACTTGCACGGAACCAAGTTCAGCCCAACACGCAACATCAATCTACACCAACTGTCGTTCAGGGTTCGCAACTGTAGGAACCTGGGAATCCAATCTCCACCGTCCAGAATCTATGCCTGTGAGTTTTGAACATGCTGTCCAAATTACAGGTCGATCCAACGGTTGATTGTGAGAAACAGCTCTTTTCCCTCGACTGCGCAGAACAGAATCGCCCAAAAAACTGCTTCTTTTTTCGGCGTATTCCTGACAACACAAAGCTCCAAATACGATCTTCACTGTTCAGAATGTACATCCACAAAATCCGAACATGCTGACAAAAATTCAGCCTGATCCGACAATTGAAACTCCGGTTATTGCCTCTGCAATATCACTGAATTGGATTTTCTCTCAATTTCTTCCTTCCATGTGAAATTGACGAACAGTTTTCGTCGAATCCTCTCACACACAACCATCAACGAACAGATGTGATATAGGGTATATTTCACATAGGGATATTCATGGTTTGCGCAGTAAAACCAAAACCCTAAACATGCGATCCTAATTTCGAAAAATTAATCACATAAACCCTAGTATAACGTGTCACGCTTCACCACGAAACCGAAGCTCTGATACCAATTGATGGTGCTTGGACCATTTGGTTAACGTGACCTGTTAGGGATTCATATGTTTCTAATATCACAGCGGAAGCAATAAATTATAGAAACAATTACCGTTCACCAAGGTATGTTGATGAAGATTAATTCTCGCAGGATGCCTGCGCAGTCCGACGAGAATGGCCATAACTTCCTCGTCTGATGTCGGAATTGAGTGATCTTTGTGTTCAAACGATCCTCTCTTCGACGGCTTTCCGTCAGTATATTGATCATCAAATTCTAAATATTTTACGATTTTATATAAATTTCTTAAAGCGGCAGACAGCAACAGCAAACTACCTTCTGATCTTCTGCCGTATGTCCCAAGTCCGATCTCGACGTCGTGTGGGCGACGATCTACGAGACCTCCTCAATCTGCTCTCAACCCTCATCACACGTGAATAATCAGTTAGATTAGATTAGGGTTCCAGATAAGCTGAGGTAACTTATATACATGGGCTACAGCAGGGACCAGGAAGAGAAATTGGGTTGGGCCTCCATTGGGCTTAAGTATCCAAGCTTAGCCCAAAGCTTATACTTAAGTCCAATAATAATAATATATTCCACTAAAATATTATTATTGCACTACCGTACCAATCCCAAAATTACGTTTTGGGCTCCTTCTTATTATGAGCCCGTTAGTCTCCCCATATTTAAGATATACAATGTCCAATAATTAATTTAAGTTACTGACAACTCAATTAATTAATATCTCATCCAAGAGTAGTACCACTCAACCTCATTATCATGTCGGAATAAATTCCACCTGCAGGGTTTACATGATAATCCTTATGAGCTCCTCAAGGGGACATCATCAACCTATGACGGACACGGATTCCTTCTACAATCAACAGCACACCATAGAGACAGCACTATTTCCCAACTCATCGAGTTTGTTGATTTAATTACATGTAAATCTCACCCATTGATGAATCAAATAAATACATACTGCCCTACGTGTCGAGGTTATTGTATAGGGATTAAGAGCATGAACTTCCATTATAACTGAGATCAAGTTCTCCTATAAGTCAGTATAAGTCGAACGATCTCAAGCGGTCCTGCTCAATACACACAAGTGCACTAATATGATTCTATAGCCAAGACAAGCTAATACCAAACCACACTACAACCATCCCGATAGAGAGTCCCCGTCTATCTCGGTTGTGAGCATCAGTTTATACTTTATAAGGAAATCGATAATATGATCTTCTGCGTGTTGTCGCACAACATATTATCTACAGTATAAAGTAAGTGGACTATTGCATCGAACATATAAATAAATTATAAGATGCAATCATTTGATCATATGATTCTCATTTCAAATTAATTGTTATAACATTGTACATACAAAAATCTAGACTTTTAGTATACAATCCAACACAACAACCTCAGCACGAAGAGCATGTTGAGATGCATGAAGAGAAGCCAGAGCATCCTGAGAGAGAGATTCAATAGCAGCAGCAGCATGAGATGCCACCACCACCACCAAATCCACAACAACCACAGCAGCAGCATTGGGGCGGCCCTGACGAGTATTATAGGGAGCAGTTTTGGCTGATGAATGAGCATCTCGTCAATGTGAACAACAATCAGATGGAGAAGAACTATTTGCTGGGTTTGCTTACTACGAGCTATGCCGTGCTCGATATGCATTACAACGCGCTGCATGCCAACTATGTGGTGATGGATTAGAGATTGGGAGATTTGAGTGACAATTATAAAGCTCTGGATAGGAAGGTGGATACCCTACAGAGAGATTTCAATAATTGGCGCAGAGGTGATAGTAATGATGATGCTCCACAGGAGTAGAGGGCGCCAGGTTTTCATCTTATCTGCTTCATCTCATCCCCCTTCTCTTTTCTCTTTACAGGATGGGTATTGGTGGTGTGAGTGGCATGTATTGATATTATGTACTGATTCTGATGTTAGATTGTTGGTGATACTTGATTTGGTTTGATATGATGGGTTCTTGATTAGTACGCTGCATTCTTATTTTGCATGTGTTGATTTTGTTGGTAAGAAGCATGTATAACTTGTTAAATATGTGGAGTTCATTGTGGAATTGATCTTGATTATATGCTATGATGAGTGCTTAGGAATCTATATACCCATATGAGAATTTGAGCCTTATGAGATCATGCTAAATCCATACATGATAGTTTATTCTTGTGAGAATCGTTCATATGAACGTATTCTAGAACTTGGCTTGGAGTCTTGTGTGAGACTTATGATTGATTAGTTATTAGGACATGATCTTAGGCCATTATTGTTTATTTGAGTCACTTAACCAAATTTTACCTTCCCATATATTGTATTAATTATTGGAAGCCCTGTTGAGCCTTTAAAAGATTTTTCTTTGGCAAGCCTTGATAAAAAACCTTATTCATCCTTACTTCAGCTTTGTTGAATGCCTATTCATTAGTAGAGAGTTGAGGTGAATATATGCTAGCCTGAATGTGAGAAGAAAGAGAAAAAAATTATTGGTTGAGTGTTAAGAAGAAAAGAAAAATATGGTTAAATCTTACTTAGGGATAGTGCCTGAAACTGGTACCCCGACTACTTAGAAGGATAGTGCCCAAAGTTGGTGCCCTTGAATTTCAAAAAAAGGAGAAAAGAAAGATGTTGATTCCAAGGAAAAAAAGGAAATATGAATCGCAAAGATAATGAGAATAAAGATGGAGAAGAGGAAGTTGTTTGATGAAAAGCAAAACTCCAAGGTAATTCTTTACTAGTGAGTTAGTCACTTTATCTATATTTTCCTATCTTTACTAAAGAGCCAACATTACAACCCAAAAATAAGTCCTTTGTGATCCTAGTAATGAAGATT
The DNA here is from genome assembly GCA_023678885.1 of Pogostemon cablin. Classification (NCBI taxonomy): domain Eukaryota; kingdom Viridiplantae; phylum Streptophyta; class Magnoliopsida; order Lamiales; family Lamiaceae; genus Pogostemon; species Pogostemon cablin. The sequence goes on from CM042981.1 coordinate 21,912,654, forward strand.
ATGAGTTGATTTTTGAGACCTTTGCCAAGCATATGGTTATGCGGAAATATGAATTGAGTATGAGCGTATATATTAACCTATTTAAGTGTATTTTGCACTTGAGAGCGAGAGTAAACACTTATCTTGTGAGCTAGATGACTTAGTACTCCAAAGTGTATTATAATTAAGTGATGTTTTGCATGAATAAAATGTATGATGCGAGTGGTACTTGTTTTAAATTGATAGAATTGCATGTGTAGGTATGTATTGTACTTGACTTGGTGGTCTTGTGAATTTTAAACTTACTCTCATGGTTTTGATTTCGTTGCCTCAGTACGAGCAACATGTAAGTTTGAGGGTATGATAAGAGTGTAAATTCACATAATTTGAACTCTGATTTCTGTGATAATGATGTATGATTTGATCTTAAGTCAAGATAAATCGAGATATATAGTGGAAAGTCACGAATCAAGTGTGTAGGAGGCCGTTTGAGCGAATTTTAGAAGAAAAATAGGAGTGAAGTACTCGGAACTGGAAAAGGGGTGTTTTAGCACCTGGTTCGACCAAATGGGAGGTGGTTTGACCACCGGTTCTAGTCGAACCAGGTGTCTGGAAGTGGTTTCAGCACGGTTCAACCACGACGTTGTGGTTCGACCAGGCATGATGGTCGAACCTGTTGGCAATTGGATCGTGCGGTTCAACGTGATCCGTTAGGATTCCAGGCAAATAATTAGCAGCGGAAGTAATTAATAAATCGTTTACCGTACTTCTGGGTTGATGTAGAGGATGAACAGCAGAGAACCACCTCTCAATCTTCTGATGTATGTCCCAAGTCGAATCCTGCTGTTGTGTGGGCAACAATCCGCAGGATTCTCTCAATCTGCTCCTGTTCTTTTCTAACTGTCAAATGAGGCACTTACTTAGGGTTAACAGGAGCTGAGATGACTTATATAGTTGGGCTACAGCAGGGACCAGGAGGAGAAATTGGGCTGGGTCTCAATTGAATTTAATTAACCAAGCTTAGCCCAAAGCTTTTAATTAAATCCAATAATAATAATATAGTCCACTAAAATATTATTACTGCACTACCCGTCCAATCCCAAAATTATGTTCTGGGCTCCTTCTTATTATGAGCCCGATAGTCTCTCCATGTTTAAGATATACAATGTACATTAATTAATTAAGTTACTGACAACTCAAATTAATTAATATCTCATCCGAGAGTAGCACCACTCAACCTTATTATCAAGCCGAAAATTAATCCACTTGCAAGATTTACATGATAAACCTTATGAGCTCCTCAAGGGGACATCATCAACCTATGTCGGACATGGATTCCTTCTACAATCAACAGCACACCATAGATACAGCACTATTTCCCAACTTACCGAGTTTGTTGATTTAATACTTATAAATCTCACCCATTGATGAATCAAAGAAATACATACTGCTCTATGTGTCGAGGTTATTGTTTAGGGATTAAGAGCACAAACTTCCATAATAACAGAGATCAAGTTCTACTATATAGTCAGTATAAGTCGAATGATCTCAAGCGGTCCTACTCAATACACATAAGTGCACTAATGTGATTCTATAGCCAAGACAAGCTAATACCAAACCACACTACAACCATACCGATAGAGAGTTCCCGTCTATCTCAGTTGTGAGCATCTGTTTATACTTTATAAGGAAACTGATAATATGATCTTTCGCGTGTTGTCGCACAACATATTATCTACAGTATAAAGTAAGTGGACTATTGCATCATGCATATAAATAAATTATAAGATGCAATCATTTGATCAATGATTCTCATTTCAAATATTGTTATGACATTGTTCATACTAAAACTAGACTTTTAGTATACAATCCAACAGAATCGTGGTTAAACCAAAAGCCTGAAGATTTGCAGAAGTGATTCAACCATGAAGCTTCTGGTTCTACTGGTGGTTAGGGTCGAACTAGTCACCTGCCAGTGCATTACATGCCGGTTCGACCAAGCACTTAGTGGTTTGACCAAGGGCCTTGGTCAAACAGATACGTGGGAAGCTTCCAGATCCATATTTTTACACCTTCAGTACGTGTTTTTGCTCAAAAAATCCATTAGAGGTCCATTGGAGAAGCTAAAGTTATAAAAGGAAGACCCTACGCAGCAGAGAAAGACACCATTCATCACTTTCATTCTACACAACATCCGAAACCCTAACATCATTCACGGAGCTGTGGATTGAGATTTATCTATCAAATCAAGTGAGAACCAAGTAAAGATTCAAGATGGAGAGAGATGCCACAGCGCCCGCATCTAGGGTTTACATCGCTTCTTAATTTATCTTATAATTTTCAAGACTATGGGTAAGATCTTTCCAACCACCATGATTTTTCTTCGATCAATCATAGGCTAGAATCGCCTTGGTAGTTCTAGGGTTTATAAAGGTTTTATGAGTTAATTGAACTTCCGTGTGTATACTCCGTACAACACTACTTGTGGTTTATTTTATATAAGAATATGACTTTTTAAATCATACTTAGAGTTGTTTTGTGCATCATTAATTGTTATGTAGAGTTTAAATACATATCTTGATTATTGATTGAGTGCGTTCACTGCGGAGCAGGAGTACATGATATGATTCTAAGTGAGGGAACTCTGAAGTCTCATTAGAATTATCTTATATAAATACTTATTAATTGAATCTGATTCAGGTTAATATGTAGGACAAAGGAAATAACTTCATAGTACCTATAAAGGGAGATCATATCATGTTAGAGTATTTAGTGCACGGGAAATAATTGATATTGATAGTACCAAGAAAGGGGGGTGAATTATATCTATTGCTCCAAGGATATTCACACGTGTCATACGCTTATTTACTTGTGTCTATAGAGTAGATTTTCATTGTTTAGTGATGCGTCCATACTCCACAGGGAAGAGTCGGACATTGATACACGAAAGGAAAGTTAATGAGTAAAACTGAATGACCCGAAGGACTAACTAATTTCTAACTTATTCATTTTCGTTCAATCTCTACTACTTGTTTATTTTAATTGCTATTTTAATTATTTGTTTATTAGTTACTTAATTCATCACAACTATATTATCAACCTAGTCTTAATAAGTTAGATTATAATTAAATTGATAGTAATACGTCCCTTGGGTTCGATATTCACTTGGTCGCTTATCAAAGCTATAATAGCATCCTTCATACTTGGAGATTAATATTGTGTGTTGAGAAAACTCTCATCAGACACTATGCTAAAAATGTTGTTAGACATAAGTGAATAGACATCAGTTATTCATAAATATGATGTCTTTTCGTTAAAAATCGATGTCTCATCCTAAACCAATGTCTATTAGTGAAAATATACGCTGATAGACATCGGTTTTCTATGAAAATGTGTTCATAGACAACGGTTTTCACTAACCGATGTCTTTCAAGTGATGTCTATTCTCAATTATTTTTAAAAATACGTTAATAGACATCGGTTAAAAACTGATGTCAATTCGCTACACACCTTATAAAAGACGCTGATAGACATCGGTTCTTCAAATCGATGATTATTTTATCTGATGTTCATGCTCTATATCAATTCTTTGTTCGACCGATGTTTATATAGTGGTGTATTTTCAATTTTTAAAATTTCTACAATGTGTATTGCCTCGTACTAAAAATTTTATCTTCAAACATTCCTTTCCTTATTTTAATATTTTAACTATTATTACTCACTGTTGTATTGTATTTAATTTAATTTAATAAATAAATTAACAAATTAATTAACTTTAAAAAAAGATAAAAGGTATTACGACCATCTCCAATTTATATTTAAATAAATTAACAAATTAATTAACTTTAAAAAAAAGTTATTCTGACCATCTCAATTCTCTCTAGAGACCTGTTCTAGAGTCTTTAAGGATTTCGTATTCATTTAATTAATCTAATGTTTTTGGATTATTCACAAATCGAATTACGATTCCTGAACTAATTTGATTACACTTAATAAAATTTTGTTGCGAACACCTCCATTCTCGTGATTTTGAATATCCCGTCTGATTATCAGATTTCACCATTTGGGAATCTGCCCTTTGGGCGAGAATCCTCACCGACCCCTGTCGCCAGAGACTGGCTTGAATTTTGAAACTCTCCATTAGGATTCACGTATTGGTGGCACTAGGGTTCCAATACTTCTGTGCAGCGCGATAAGTTGTGCGACCAGATCTTTCCTTCATCTTGATCTGTTGTCTAGCGGAGTAATTGACCTTGAGTATCTAGAATCCATTCAACGGAGCATTTAGATTGCAGAGCAAGGGCTTGGCGGCACTTTGTTTCTAGTGGTAAAGATTGACGGCGAGTATCCTATCATGTTCAAGTTGTTGGCAGTGCTAGGGTATCGTTCAAAATCATGACAGTGAGTTTCTTTCCTATCGTATCCAGGCTCTTGTTCCTCAAATGGAAATGGTCACCCCTTATAGGCTTTATTGATGCGCTGATGAGGTCGTTCCCTTTTCTTCTCTATGTCCTTTATTCCTCTTCACCTTTTCTCTTGTTCTGTGTTCTGTTTACTATATTTGTTGCTTCTTGTATGGTCTTGCATGGCTCTTTTATGTGATGCATTTTGGGATGATTAATTTTTCGTATCCGTTTCATTTTGTGTTATGTGTTCTTAAGATGGGAAGGATCCTAAGGATTTGCAGTAGGAGATCAGTGATGGGAATATGGAAATTCCACTAGATTAAGCTGAAAATTTAGGTTCAAATTCCCGGCGACAGCTTCTTCCCCCAAACTGAATTGGCTTTATCAAGTGAGTGCGTTCCTTTTCTCTTGTGTATCCCTTTTCCTTGACTTTCGTTCCTATTATTTTTTTCTCCTCTATTTTTTCCGCCTTGATGCTCTTGTGTTCAGTCGTGCTCTGTGTCTCACTTTGTGGTTTTGATTCGTTCCCTATTTACTTCGTGTGGGTTAGTTTATTCTCCTCTGTGTTCTATTGTTTGTGATGTTTTCTCCTTCTTTTTTGTTTCTGTGTAGCTCCTTTTTTGTTTGTGTCTTGTGCGTGTTCGATTCTTTTTGTGTTGTATTCTTTTTGTGGTGCTGTTGTGTCCAGTTTACTTGTGTGTTTTAGTATTAAATTTTTTATCTCCTATTTTCTGTGAGTTGTGTTTGTTGGTTTTGGTTCGTTAGTTTGCTTAGTTTTGTATTTGTGGTTTCTTCTTTCATCTCTTATTTATGGGTGTATTTGCTTAACTACAAAATTTTAAAATAGCCACTATTCCTTAAGTTGAATTCTTTTCTAGCCACCCTTATAATAACAAATTTTTTCTAGCCACTTTATATTATTCATTCCAAAATTACCCCTTCTTTCTTTAAAACAAAAAAATCATTTTATTTCCTCTACCCGATTGATATCCGTATATGATTTTCAATACCCTTTTTTTTCATCACAATTTTCTTCTTTAAAATAAACATAGTCCATTATGATCATATCAGGCCCATCATATTTTTGTATATTAATTAAACAACATTAATCTCGTAATTAACCAATTTGAAATAGTAACAGTACCCTTTTAGACCGTCAATCCACCGGGTATTCGGGAGATTTTACAACTGCTCCTCACAACCAACCACGCACCCCGCAGTGTGATGGTTCAATCCCGTTCCTTCAGCGAACCTCAGCACAACCCTGGTTCATTTCCTACACCGGGTGTACAGGATGCTGCTACTGTTTCTTACCGGAAAATATGGAGATTAAGGTTGCAGAATATAATGGAAGGTTACATAATTCGGGCAGTAGCCCAAGATTATTTATTTATTGAATAGAGAAATTTATCACACACTCATCCTCACCGAACAAGAGGAGAAACTCCTTTAGCTGCCTATGGTGGCTGGAACAGAAACACTCATACAAAGAAAGAAAAGAAACTACAATGTTTATTGAATGAGAGAAAACAGAGGGTGATGGTCGATGCCTTCTGCTTCCTCAACACACCTATTTATAGAGGCTTTCGAATTTGAAATTTGGATTTCAAAGCCTCTTAATGTTTTGTGATGTCACTGTTTACGTCACTGTGTTGGCGTCAGCACTTATGTCATCTGCCTCGGATTCCAACTTTAGCAGCTGGATGGTTTCTTTATTGGATACCCCATTGTGGTTCTTCTTCCCTGTCGGTCACATGTCTCTTACCCTTTCGGAAGGTCACCTGGCTCTTACTTTTTTGAGAAGTCATATGTCCTCTTTAGTGCCTGATGATTCTCCCGGCTCCTGGGTATTCCGAAGAGGTTTCACCCTCTTCTTTCTACGTGTTTCCTTTGTTGGTGGTGGATCAGCAGTTCTGATCATTCCTATGCCCAATCTTATCCCTTTCCTAATTTTTGGTTCTATTTGGGTGGAACAGCTTGTACATACCTTGTTCGTCCATTGCCCAAAATGGGTCATGTTGCAATATCTCCGATGAGTTTGTTTACTCACTGGAATCTTGTTTTTCCAGAGAAATTCTTGTTTTTCCTGGGAAGCCTTCTCAGCGAACACTATCTTCTTTTCTATTAAAGTGTTTAATAGGAAAGACCCATTCAAAGACTTATGCTCAAACTTGAATGGGAACTTTACCTCCACCATTGCTTTGATGCAGGCATATAAACCTCTCGCTCTTCGCGTAGAGATCTGTTCTTCAGAAAATGTAGAAACCAAGACTGGTTCCTTTCTAGAAGATTCTTTGATCTTATTTGATGATGAAACATCAGGTCTTCACAGCTTGATGAAATGGAAGACCTCGTGGTTGCCTTTTTCGACTGGTTCTGGGGCCGCACTGGTGAAGTACAGCTCTAATACATCGCCTCTGGATAGAGTCGAGTTATTCTCCCATGCCTTGAAATCCTTTTCTCCCAGCCATTCTGGAAGTTTTGCAAGTTCTGGAAAAACTGGTGCAATAGTATAGATCAAGACTAGTGCCCCAAAGTCATACCACTGCTTTACATCTATTGGATTTGAGCCTTCTCGCATCCAAACTCGGGAATATTCCCCAGATATATCCACCCGGCATTTCTCCGGTCGGATTCCTTGTCTGGTGTTCAATTTCTCCCAGTTGGCCTGGTATTCCTGCCAATAAGAGAAATCAGTTAAGTTAATACCAACCTTAGCAGTGCCCGTCATAAGCCTAAGGTTGATCTCTCCCTCTTTGACCCCAGAGGTGCTGGGTTGATTCGTCGACTCTAGATGTGACTCCAGGTCTTTGATTTTTCCTTGGACCGGTTCCTCTTCTAGAGGTTCCAGACTAGGACTTGTGCTAAGGGTATTTGAATCCCTTACTCCGAGTTTAGAGCCCCATTCTCGACTACTCTTCTTTTATAGATTGCAATTGCTATCAACAGCCCGGAGGAGTGGCTCTCGTGTTGCTTCGAATAGACTTGTGTTGTTTTGAATGTAGTCTCATATGTGATTAGACACTTTGGTCTGATCACTATCTTGTATTCTTCCAGCATGCCTTGCATTGAGTGCCAAATTCTCGAATTCCCTCTGAAGCAACTCAAGGTTATCCATCAGGTGCCTTGAAACAGTCAGGATGGAGTCTATCTCAGCTCCTTTCATCTCTCGTCAAGAAATCTGCCAAAACATTATCAACAGATTTAATAATGACAATATTAAAATCATAATATTAGCATTCTGCTTGCCATCTTAGTAGTCTAGCCTTTTTTTGTTTAGATTCGATTTTATTTTTCAAAAAGGCTTTGACGCTTGTGTTATCAATTTTAAGGATGAATTTCTTCGCAAGAAGAAATAGCGGCCATTTCTTGAACGCCTTTCGAACTGCAAAGAACTCTATTTTATTGATGTGCCATCTATTTGTTTCGCTCTCCTTAAAGAGCCCGCTACAGTATCTGCATGGCTTTTCTTCTTCTATTGTGGACTTTGTAAGCACCGCTGCCCAACAATGGTCACTGGCATTTGTATATAGTACTAGATCATCCTAGTCATTAGGAATGGCTAATTTGGGGAGCTTTTTGCAAACCTCCTTTAGTTGTTAACCATTGCTCAGTGTGAATCATCCCATTTGAATTCAGCATCCTTTTTCAACAAAGGACTGAACACCTTCCTGTATTGCGCCAGATTATTGATGAACATTCCAGAAAAGTTAACCACTCCTAAGAAACTTTGGAGCTGTTTCTTTTCTTTGAAATCTTCGGGAAATCCTTGGACCTTTTCTACAATATGTGGTTGTAGAATAATTCCAGATTTGTCGATCTCTACTCCAAGTAACTCGATCTGCCTTGTTGTTATTATTTCTTTCTTTTCAGAAAGCATCAATCCTTCCTTGTGGCATACTTCTGAAAATATTTCTAGATGTGCTAAATGTTCCTTCATGTTCTTCAAGGCTATGAGGATGTCATCCACATAGACAAACATGAATGAGAAATAATCTTTGAAAAGATTATCCATCTTCCTTTGGTATATCTGGAGTGCGTTTACCAAGCCCATAGGCATGACATTCCAAATATAATGGCCCTATGGTATGGAGAATGCTGTGAACTTCTTGCTCCCTTCTTCCATCATAATCTGGTAGAATCCAGATTTGCAATCAAACTTTGAGAATACCTTGGCATTCTTGATACAGTTGACCAAGAGTTCCCTACTTAGTATTGATGAGTGTGTAAATTCACAAGTTTGGCATCATGTTTTGTGCTAGTTTTGGAGAGTTTTGAGGTGGAAATAGGTGAAAAACCTATATATATTGTGAATTAGCATGAATCAGGTGTTAGTGGAGCTATTTAAGTGGTTTTCATAGCAAAATCGGAGTGGAAGTGCCAAGAATCGAAGAGACGAAGTCGAGACCACGCGAACCGCCAAGGAGAGAGGTGGGTTTGACCTATTGGAGGAGGGTTCGGCCTCTCCTACAGGTCGAACCAGCATTGCAAAATGTGCAGAAGGAGGGTTCGACCACGACTCAAGGGGTTCGACCTGCTCATCAGGTCGAACCATGGTCGAACCAGTTCGCGAGAAGTGTGATTCGACCACGACGTTAGGGTTCGACCTGACAGTAGGTCGAACCAGGAGCAGAAATTATCCAGTGGTGCGGTTCGACCTGTGGTTCGACAAAAGAGGGAGTGGTTCGACCTGTACAAGAAGTCGAACCAAGTGCAGAATACTTCCAGTAGGTGGGTTCGACCTGTGGTTCGACCTGTGGCAAGTGGGTCGACCTATTTGCTGAGGTCGAACCGTCGTGCGGAAACTTACCTTATCCGGATTTTCGAGGCCAAAACGCCTGGGATCACTTGAAAAGCCCATTCTAAACCCTAGAGACGTGATTAACAAGTATAAAAGGAGGCTCATGCAGTCAAGGAAGACGTCCCACGATCACCACATTCACAAAGTCACGAAGATCACCAATTACCAACAACACAATACAAGAGAGTTTCCATCTAACCATGATTGCTCCTAGATCAATCATGGGCTAGAGCCACTTCGGTAGTTCTAGGGTTATGAAGGTTTCATGAGTTGATTTGTATTTCGTGTGTATACTCCGTACAACACTACTTGTGGTTTAGTTTATATAAGATTGTGCATTTTTAATCCATACTCATAGTTGTTTTGTGCATCAAAAATCGTTGTGTAGAGTCTGAATGCATAACATGGTTATTGGTTGAGTGCGTTCACTAATGAGCAGGGTTTATTGTTATAATTCTAATTGAAGGGATTCCGAGGTTTTATTAGAACCGTCTTATATGAATGTTTGTTAATTGAATTGAATTCGGGTTAATAAGTAGGATTAAGAGTATAACGTTATAGTACCTAAAAAGAGAGATCAAATCGGGTTAGAGTACTAAGTGCACGGGAAATAATTGATTATGATAGTACCTAGAAAGGGAGGTAAAGTATATGTCTTGCTCTGAGGATTCTCACACGTGTCAAAAGCTTATCTATTTGTGTCTATAGAATAGATTTGCATGGTCTAGCGATGCGTCCATAAACCACAAGGCAGAGTCGGACATCGACACACGAAAGTATGAAATAACGAATGAAACTGGATGGCCTGACAAACTACCTATCATCTTATTTGATCACAACTAATATTTTCTTGTTCCTGTTATTTATTTGCTATTTTAGTTGTTACTTAATTTACAAACCAACAATTACAATTCTCAACATAGTCATAATTGCTAGAAAATAACTAAAGTGATATTTATCCATCCCGTGGATTCGATATTTAACTTGGTCACCTTCGAAACTACAATTGATATCCTTCATACTTGGGGATTAAAATTGTGTGTTGAAAAAATGTCCATCAAGTTTTTGGCGCCGTTGCCAGGGACGGCTTAAAATATCTTTTTGTTATTTCTAGTTTATTAGGGCTATTTTTCTTGTTTTGCTATTTTAATTCTAGTTCTTTTTAGGTGCATGCTCACCAGATCAAAGAAAGGTGAACTTGAACCCTATAATCCTAAAATCGGAGCATCGTCAAGAAAGAAGAAGAATCCGGATAGTAGAGACAGTCAACATGGCAGTGAATCCGGATAATCTAGCCATCTGGGAGGTTTTTAGAAATAATGGGGCTGGAAATTTTGGGCTTCTAGGAGCGAGGGGAACTAATTCATCTTTCGATCTTCATCCCGCTCTTATTAGCATGATAGAAAGGAACTCCTTTTCAGGAGGGTCTTTCGAGGATCCGCAGCAGCATCTGAACAAGTTCTTGGTCTATACAAGTACTCAAAAAGACGCAGGAGAACATAAAGATGCTAGGAAGATCTTTTTGTTCAAATTCTCGCTTACTGAAAAGGCGAGAGATTGGTACGACACTATCAACGCAGTTGAGTGCACCACTTGGAAGCAACTGCAGTTAAGGTTCTTGTAGAGGTACATGCCACCTTCAAAGGTGTTTAAGATGAAGCAAGACATTAACCAATTTGCTATGGGTGAAGGTGAAAAATTTCATGAAGCATGGGATAGATTCAAGGACATGCTTAGGAAGTGTCCTCAACATGGGCTATCTAAAGCTCAATATATCAGTATATTCTACAATGGATTGGACTATGATTCACGAGTGTTATTGGATGCTTCTTCTAATGGAGCATTGCTTATAAAGTCATCCGTAGAGGCCGAAATGTTGTTTGAAGATATTTCGATGAATTCGAGAGATTGACCAACTGATAGAGTTAGAGGTACTAATGTCCTTGGGAAGGTAGCTAAGGTTGAACAAGCAATGGTGAAAACAAGTTGAGAGGATGAGATCGTCTCTAATTTGTCCAATATCAACAAGCTACTTGAATCACAACAGAAGTAAATCAGCGAATTATCTCAACGCGTACCAATCATGCAGCAGGAGTTGAAGAATGATGGACCAATCCAAGAGGAGTTGGAAGAGGCACACTATGCCAGGGGTCAAAGTATTCAAGGGACTAGGTATCCAGATCAAGGAAACCGGAACTACCAAGGGAATTATCGAGGAAACTTTAATAATCGTGGTCCCCCAGGTGGTTATCAACAGCCTAGGAGGCCGGAGTTCTCATGGAGCAATCCGAATAATGCGATTCAATCTCCGATGGGTGTTGATCCGGGTGCTAAGGTGGAAGAAGGGAAACCGGGTCTTGAAGATACTGTGAACAGGTATATGGCCAAGAATGATGAAAGAGTAAACCGCCTTGAGGCCAAACTTGAAAAGAAAATTGATGCAAATCATGAGGTTATATCTAAGCAGGTGAAGGACCTTACGTTGCTGATGGGGGAGATGGCAGAAAGTGTTAACAAGCTTACTCAAACTCTTGAGAACAGGAAGTTCCCGTCTCAAAGTATTGAGAATCCAAGGTCCTGCAACGCCATCACATTGAGGTCGGGAATGCAGTACGAGGGACCTATGAGGCCGGAATCAAATTTGGACATGTCTAGGGCAAGATTCGACCATGGTTCGACCAACATTGAAGGTCGAACCATACAGGAAAAGTCGAACCAACGCACTGGACATGATCAGGAAGCATCACAGCATCGGTTCGACCAAACTACAGATGGTTCGACCTGGCATACAGGTCGAACCATGGTCGAATCTGACAATTCGGAGCGCTCTGTTTTTCCAGAACACCAGTTCAATCAAATCAATCATGGTTTGACCTGTCCAACAGGTCGAACCCAGGTCGAACCACACAACTTGGAGCACTCTGTTTTGTCACAGCAACGGTGGACCATGACGGACATGGTTCGACCTATCAAACAGGTCGAACCTTGGTCGAACCGGAGGGTGGAAGGAGTACAGAAGGTCGGTTCGACCTAGGTGCCCATGGTTCGACCTACTCAACAGGTCAAACCCAGGTCGAACCTCAAATTCAAAAAGTGAGCCATTGTCCAGAAGAGCTGCTCGACCATTACGTGCCTGGTTCGACCTATTTCACAGGTCGAACCCTGGTCGAACCCCTTCAGAAATTGCATGTTGCTACTCCGAACACTCTCGATGATGTTGATGCTACTCCAGTGGTTCGGAATAAGCAAAGTACAGAGATAATAGCTGAGAAAAAGTGGGAGAGAGCCAAGCGATTGAGAGCCGAAAAGGAGAAAGCGGAGAAGGTTGATCATGATGAATGGGGGATTCACAAAACAAAGATACCTCCGCCGTTTCCTTACAAGCTTGTGAAGAAGGGATTGGAAGAAAAGTTCAAAAAGTTTTCAGAGATAATGAACAAGATAAGCTTGAGCATTCCTTTCTCAGAGGCAATCATGGAGATGTCGTATTATGCCTGATTTCTTAAAGATATATTGTTGAAGAAGTGGAGCTTAACCGTAATTGAAATGGTGAATTTATCTGAGAATTGCAGCTCAATCATTCAAAGGAAGCTGCCGCAAAAGATGAAGGATCTGGGGAGCTTCACTATTCTATGTGAAATCGGAAAGGGGCCGGCACGGCGAGCTTTGTGCGATCTAGGGGCAAGCATCAATTTGATGCCTTTGTCTATCTTTCAGAGGCTTGGTTTGGGGGAGTTGACCCCTACAACAGTGGTTCTCCAATTGGCGGACAGGTCGATGACGTTTCCAAAAGGTAAAATTGAAGACGTTCTCGTCAAAGTGGAGAAGCTAGTCTTTTCTGTGGACTTTCTTGTGCTAGAGATAGAAGAAGACAAGGATAATATCCCTTTAATCTTGGGAGACCTTTCCTTGCTACTGCTGGAGCTATGATTGATGTTGAAAAAGGAGAGCTTAGATTGCGAATGGACAAAGAAGAAGTTCTTTTCAACTTGGACAAAGCAATGAAGATGTCCATGGAGTCTCAGTGTCATAGTATTGACGTGGTGGAGGAGATTGTGAAGGAGGATATGTCTCTGATTCTGTCAAAGGATCTTCTTGAGACATATTTGATGGAGTCTCTTACTTATCCCACTACGGAGCTTGACGGACTCTCCAACGAGGTATGTATTGAATATCTTGAGAACTTACTTGCTTTGGGTGATGCTAGGTATGCATTGGAGAAAGCTAAGTTTGAAGAAGCGAAAGGGTCTAGGAAGTACTTGCCATTGGAGAGAGAGAGCACTCCAATAGAAGAAAAGAAAGAGGAGCTGAAACCATTACCGGAACACTTGATGTATGCTTATCTTAGTGATAATGAAAAAGATCCATCAGGTGATTCAGAATTCAAGAGAAAAATTGATCCGAAGGAGTCTACACGGCCATGGGATGAAGGTAATTCTAATGATCATATTTTTGTGAGCGAGAAAGGTGCCGCGCTGACTGTAGACAAAGGAAAAGAAGATGATGCCTACTTGAAGCCTCCTAACTTACTACCGGATACCAACAAATTTGAAAGTTCTTGTTCTCGTTCTTATCCTGACTTTGATCGTGATGGAGATAGGAGTTATTCCAAAATTGAGTGGAAGATTGACAGGAATGAGAAGAGAAAGTTTGTGGAAGGAGATTCTACTGATTGTATGGTTCATAAGAATGGTAAGGTGGTAATTGTGGATGATAAGAGGGGAAGAAAGTATTGGAAGGTGAGGATGCGACATGATCATCCTCTGATCAAGTAGTCTTCTGAGTGGTAATCTATCGTGACTCTCCGACGTTGAACATGAGTGCCTGTTGGGGGCTTTCCCTCCCGTTTTAATGCTTTATTTCTTTCGTGTGAGTAAAAAAAATTTATATTTGAAGTGCTTACTTATCGGCAATCACATCTCTTTGCAAACTTAGTTTTGACTAAAGTTTCTACTAAGTTTGGGGGGGTGTGATGTACTTACCTCAATAAGCACCGATAGTATAATCTTTTCTTTGTGATGTTTGTTAGGGGAGTTGGTTTTTGCGCCATATTTAAAATTTTAATCGATTTTGATGTGACGATTTTTTACAACTTGCCTAATTTTTAGTGGGTTTTGGTTGTGTTTTCTTTTACGGAGTTACTCATGAATAATATTTTAAAGAACCAATTCTTGATGAAGTTGTGCTCTAGTTGGTACTTAATGATTCGTATTGAAGTTTGAAGTGTTTAGGGATTGAAGAACACTCAGCTTTGAAGCTTAGAAGGGTGGTTCGACCAAAGCAGGGTAGGTTCGACCAGTGCCAGGAGGTCGAACCGAGCTAAAGAAATCGAACCAGTAATGCAAAAATCATCCAGAGAGGTGGTTCGACCTCATGCAAGATGGTTCGACCAGATCAACAGGTCGAACCAAGGTCGAACCAGTGATAGCAGAATTCTAGAAGTGCGGTTCGACCACGACGTTCTTAGTTCGACCTGTTTAACAAGTCGAACCGAGATCGAACCGGTATATGAAACTTACAGAAGTGTGGTTCGACGTAAGCTGATATGGTTCGACCTAGTCAGCAGGTCGAACCCAAGCCGAACCGAAGGAGAAGGTGTTCAGAATGTTGATTCGACCACGATGAAGTTGATTCGACCTCTTCCACAGGTCGAATCAAGGTCGAACCAAGCCAGGAAAGTGTGTTCTTAATTCTGTCCTTCTATGATGCATGAGTTGAGTGTTGAATACTTGTATTGTTGATTGGGTATGAGCTTAATGTTTATGTGCATTCATATGTTTACATGTTTATGTTCATTAAAGAGAGCATGTATAATTTGATAAGTATGTAGAGTTCTTGTGGAATTGATCTTAATTATGTTCTATGAGGAGTACTTAGGATTCTATTTACCTATGTGAGGATTTGAGCTTTGATAATCATTCTTGATCATGATTGTTTTATTCTTGAGAGAATCATTCATATGAACGTATTCTAGAACTTGGCTTGGAGTCTTGTGTGAGACTTATGATTGATAAATTGCTAGGACATGATCTTAGGCCATTATTTTGTGATTAAGCTACTTAGCCAAATTTTATCCTTCCTAATGATCTAATTAATCTTTGGATGCCCCGTTGAGCCATTAAAGCTTTTTCTTTGGTAGCCGAAGAAAATAACCTTATAAACCTTTACGTGAGCCTTGATTAACCTATTCATTGGTAGAGAGAGTTGAGGTGAGTAAGTGTTGCAAGAAGAAAAAGGAAGATAGAATATGGTTGGATGAAGAGAATATAGTTAAATCTTGTTTAGGGGTAGTGCCTGAAACTGGTACCTCGATTGATTATAACATGAAGCTTTAAGCTTAAGAGCAGCTGATTGATAAAGAGAAGAAGGGTAGTGCCTAAAACTGGTACCCGAATTGTCTAAAGAGATGATGTTGATGCACGAAAAAGAAGAAAAATCCATGAGAAGAAGAGGAGAAGTTGGAGGAGATATTGCATCAAGAAGAAGAAATCGAGAACCTCCAAGGTAACTCTCTACTAGTGTCTTAAGTCACTAAGTCTAAATTTTCCTACCTTTTTCCAAAGAGCCAACATTACAACCCAAAACCAAGTCCTTTGTGATCCTAGTGAAGAGTTGATTATAAGTTGATTTTTGAGACCTTTGTCAAGCTTATGGTTACACGTGAATATGGATTGATATGAGTGTTTATATTAACCTATATAGTGCCTCACGCA
Source organism: Pogostemon cablin (assembly GCA_023678885.1). NCBI lineage: Eukaryota > Viridiplantae > Streptophyta > Magnoliopsida > Lamiales > Lamiaceae > Pogostemon > Pogostemon cablin. The sequence continues at coordinate 21,928,553 of CM042981.1, forward strand.
CTTGAGTGAAAGAGAACAAATATTTATCTTGTGAGTTAGATTACTTAGTACTCCGAATGGTGTGTGATTGGATTGGTTTTGCATGAGTGATATATATGAAGCAATTAATACTTGTTTGATTTAATGAAGTTGCATGTGTGATATGTGTTGTACTCGAATCTTGGTGAATTATACACGACTCCTGTGGTTTGATTTGGTTGCCTCGGGACGAGCAACATGTAAGTTTGGGGGTTTGATGAGTGTGTAAATTCACAAGTTTGGCATCATGTTTTGTGCTAGTTTTGGAGAGTTTTGAGATGGAAATAGGTGGAAAACCTATATATATTGTGAATTAGCATGAATCAGGTGTTAGTGGAGCTATTTAAGTGGTTTTCATAGCAAAATTGGAGTAGAAGTGCCAAGAATCGAAGAGATAAAGTCGAGACCACGCGAACCGCCAAGGAGAGAGGTGGGTTCGACCTGTTGGAGGAGGGTTCGACCTCTCCTACAGGTCAAACCAGCATTGCAAAGTGTGCAGAAGGAGGGTTCGACCACGACTTAAGGGGTTCGACCTGCTCATCAGGTCAAACCATAGTCGAACCAGTTCGCGAGAAGTGTGATTCGACTACGAGTTGGGGTTCGACCTGACAGTATGTCGAACCATGAGTAGAAATGGTCCAGTGGTGCGATTCGACCTGCGGTTTGACCAAAGAGGGAGTGGTTCGACCTGTACAAGAAGTCGAACCAAGTGCAGAATACTTCTAGTAGGTGGGTTCGACCTGTGGTTCGAGCTGTGGCCAGTGGTTCGACCTGTTTGCTGAGGTCGAACCTTCGTGCGGGAACTTACCTTATCTGGATTTTCGAGGCCAAAACGCGTGGGATCACTTGAAAAGCCCATTCCAAGCCCTAGAGACGTGATTAACAAGTATAAAAGGAGGCTCATGCAGTCAAGGAAGACGTCCCACGATCACCACATTCACAAAGTCACGAAGATCACCAATCACCAACAACACAATACAAGAGAGTTTCCATCTAACCATGATTGCTCCTAGATCAATCATGGACTAGAGCCACTCGGTAGTTCTAGGGTTATGAAGGTTTCATGAGTTGATTTGTATTTCGTTTGTATACTCCGTACAACACTACTTGTGGTTTAGTTTATATAAGATTGTGCATTTTTAATCCATACTCATAGTTGTTTTGTGCATCAATAATCGTTGTGTAGAGTCTGAATGCATAACATGGTTATTGGTTGAGTGCGTTCACTAATGAGCAGGGTTTATTGTTATAATTCTAAGTGAAGGGATTCCGAGGTTTTATTAGAACCGTCTTATATGAATGTTTGTTAATTGAATTGAATTCGGGTTAACAAGTAGGATTAAGAGTATAACTTTATAGTACCTAAAAGGGAGATCAAATCGGGTTAGAGTACTAAGTGCACGAAAAATAATTGATTATGATAGTACCGAGAAAGTGAGGTAAAGTATACGTCTTGCTCTGAGGATTCTCACACGTGTCAAAAGCTTATCTATTTGTGTCTATAGAATAGATTTGCATGGTCTAGCGATGCGTCCATAAACCACAAGGCTGAGTCAAACATCAACACACGAAAGTATGAATTAACGAATGAAACTGGATGGCCTGACGAACTACCTATCATCTTATTTGATCACAACTAATATTTTCTTGTTCCTGTTATTTATTTGCTATTTTAGTTGTTACTTAATTTACAAACCAACAATTACAATTCTCAACATAGTCATAATTGCTAGAAAATAACTAAAGTGATATTTATCCGTCCTGTGGATTCGATATTTAACTTGGTCACCTTCGAAACTACAATTGATATCCTTCATACTTGGGGATTAAAATTGTGTGTTGAGAAAACGCCCATCAAGTATGTAGTATCCATCGAACTCCAATATGTTGTTGATCCCTTTGTAGTTGATCACAAGTCTCGGCTTTCTCCGCTTGACTTTTCCATGATTTCGAACTAGAAATCCTAGACTGTTGTATGGAGATACTCCTGGTGATATTAACTTAAGGTCCAAATGTTCCTTAATTATTAGCTACATATCCTTTCGATCCTCTTGGTTCATTAGGATAGGCTTATACTCACGAACTCATGCTCCTTTTCTTCTTTTACTTTGAGTGAAGCTTTGAGCTCGTTCTTATCCCACCAGGCTAAAGGATCCTCATTGAAATTCCTATGTATCTTCTTCTTGACATCCTCCAAAGATGTTTGTTCTTTGATTGTGATGTCTCTTTGTAGGTTTTCTCCTAAGCTTGCTTTGAGAAGGTGGATTGTGTGCTCCTTTAGTTTCTCCATCTTCCATCCTCCTCTAGTTTCGGTTCTCATCTGAAGGACTGCTTTGCCATATCTCCTTCGATCATTCATCTTCGGATGGCTCAGTTTTCCTTCATCACCATGCTTGCTGCGAAATCTGATTGGCATTTTTCATTGAAATACATTACGTAGTCTTGGTGCGATGATCTTATGTTCACAAAGGATTGTGAAAATAAGCCTCCTAGTTGTATTTTCTTGGGTAAAACGCTTGAATGTCTGTAGGAAATTATTTCCTAATAGAATATCTGCTTCGGTGTCGTGAAAATATAATGGTGGAGTTTTCACCTTGTACCATGGGGTACGATCTGCTCCTCCGATTATGATTTCTGCTTTCTTAATTCCTCTGTTAAGGATTAGCACCCTTTGTGAGAAATCTTTTTCAAGAACTATTGGCAGTTCTTCGCCTGTGCCTTCCGAAATGACCCTTCCTTTGCTGTGCAGATGTCGGCTCCTGAATCAATGTATGCCATAAAATACTCTGCACGATATTCCTTATATATCATCCCTACGGTGATAAATATCAAAAATGGACTTGTGGCCATGGGTGGATCAGAGCTTAAAACCCCAAGCCTCTACTAGTAGACTTTGTATCTTTTTCCCTTGATCAAAAACTCCATTCCATCTTGCAGTCTTTTCCAATATACTCCTTCATTTGGAATAGATCTGAATGATGAGTGTTGGAAAGCGCATACGAGATACTGTATGTGATAGAGTAAGGCATGTTCCCTTCCTTCATCAAGTCTTTGTTTTTAAAATCTTGATGAAGGGTAATTGCCCTGTTGAAATCTCGGTCTGCTAGATTGTATGCGATCCTTGGATAAATGTAGGATGCTATTTTTCATGCGTACAGATTTCCTGAGAGTCCTCCTAGGCATGCTTCTCTTGTGCTCTTGATTCTCTTATCAAAAACAGCAATATCGATTGGTGTATCAATTTCTTCTTTGAATGTAGCTTTGATGAGAATCCGAATAGCTCCGATATGGACCCAAGACATAGTCTTGGACATCCTCTCTGGGAGTTTGCTTAGTTCCTTCTTGATTTCTTCATAAGGAACCAGTTGCATTTCCATCATATTTCCTGTGAGCTCCATTGGGATAGCAATTTCCCCTTCAGTCACTTTGTATATGATGTTGTGATTCCTTTTCTTGAAACTTGGAAAGAATTTTTCCAATTTTCCCACAGTGAATCCATCGTATAGGTTGAGCCTTTGATCCTCTCTCATGATTCTCATAAGGGCTTTATGAGAAATAGATGTCTGGGAAAAGAATCCAGACATATCTTCTTGCATCTCTTTCCTAAAGATTTTCTCTTCACTCCGACTCATCTTCGGAAGATTCATCTTGGCTAAAGAATTCTTCTTCATAGATGCTCTTGTCCGAGGGTATATCTTCAAACTGATATACCTGTACTAGGTCTTAGAAGTAAACTGCTTTCTCCATTTCTGGAGTTGTTTCGAACTATCGTACTCTCCTTTTCTGGTTTTCCGGGCAATCTGGTGAGATATGCCCTCTTGCTCCTGATGGGCGTTTTCTCAACACACAACTTTAATCCCCATGTATGAAGGATATCAATTGTAGTTTCGAAGGTGACCAAGTTAAATATCAAATCCACGGGACGGATAAATATTACTTTTGTTATTTTCTAGCAATTATGACTATGTTGATAATAAAAATAGCAAATAAATAACAAGAACAAGGAAATAGTAGTTGTGATCAAATAAGATAATAGGTAGTTCGTCAAGCCATCCAGTTTCGTTCGTTAATTCATACTTTCGTGTGTCGATGTCCGACTCTATCTTGTGGTTTATGAACGCATCGTTAGACCACATAAATCTATTCTATAGACACAAATAGATAAGCTTTTGACACGTGTGAGTATCCTCAGAGCAAGACGTACACTTTACCTCCCTTTCTAGGTACTATCATAATCAATTATTTCCCGTGTACTTAGTACTCTAACCTGATTTGATCTCCCTTTTTAGGTACTATAAAGTTATACTCTTAATCCTACTTGTTAACCCGAATTCAATTCAATTAACAAACATTCATATAAGACGGTTCTAATAAAACCTCGGAATCCCTTCACTTAGAATTATAACTATAAACCCTGCTCATTAGTGAATGCACTCAACCAATAACCATGTCATGCATTCAGACTCTACACAACGATTATTGATGCACAAAACAACTATAAGTATGGATTAAAAACGTGCAATCTTATATAAAATAAACCACAAGTAGTGTTGTACGGAGTATACACACGAAATACAAATTAACTCATGAAACCTTCATAACCCTAGAACTACCGAAGTTGCTCTAGCCCATGATTGATCTAAGAACAACCATGGTTAGTTGGACCAATCTTACTTGAAACTCCAGCTGAACCTCTGTCTCAGCTATCCTACTCTCCTCTTGTAATGTGTTGTTAACGACGATCCCTTTCTTCTTTCCTTTTCGTTCTCTTAGTGACCGTGTCTTCTTTTCTTGACTGCATGAGCCTCCTTTTATACTTGTAATCACGTCTCTAGGGCTTGGACTGGGCTTTTCAAGTGATCCCATGCATTTTGGCCTCAAAAATTAGATAAGGTAAGTTCTCGCACGTTGTTCGACCTCGTCAAACAAGTCGAACCACTGGTCGTAGGTCGAACCACAAGTCGAACCTACCTACTGGAAGTATTCTGCACTTGGTTCGACCTCTTGTACAGGTCGAAGCCCTCGGGTCTTGGTCGAACCACAGGTTGAACCCTCATACTGGATAAATTCCGCTCCTGGTTCGACCAACCATCAGGTCAAACCCCAACGTCGTGGTCGAACCCATCTTCTCACAAACCGGTTTGACCATGGTTCGACCTGATGAACAGGTCGAACCCCTTGAGTCGTGATCGAACCTTCCTTCTGCAAACTTTACAATGCTAGTTCGACCTGTAGAAGAGGTCGAACCCTCCTCCAACAGGTCGAACCACCTCTCTTCTTGGCGGTTCACGTGGTCTCGACTTTGTCTCTTCAATTCTTGGCACTTCCACTCCGATTTTACTATGAAAACCACTCAAATAGCTCCACTAACACCTAATTCCTGCTAATTCACAATATGTATAGGTTTTTCACCTATTTCCACCTCAAAACTCTCCAAAACTAGCACAAAACATGGTGCCAAATTTGTGAATTTACACACTCATCAAACCCCCAAACTTACATGTTGCTCATCCCGAGACAACCGAATCAAACCACAGGGGTCGTGTATAATTCACCAAGATCAAGTACAACACATATCACGCATACAACTTCATTCAATCAAACAACTATTAATTGCTTCATATATATCACTCATGCAAAACCAATCCAATCACACACCATTCGGAGTACTAAGTAATTTCGCTCACAAGATAAGTATTTATTCTCTTTCACTCAAGTGCGTGAGGCACTATATAGGTTAATATAAACACTCATATCAATCCATATTCACGCATAACCATAAGCTTGGTAAAGGTCTCTAAAATCAACTTATAATCAACTCTTTACTAGGACCACAAAGGACTTGTTTTCGGGTTGTAATGTTGGCTCTTTGGAAAAAGGTAGGAAAATTTAGACTTAGTGACTTAAGACACTAGTAGAGAGTTACCTTGGAGGTTCTCGATTTCTTCTTCTTACAGCAAGTTCTCCTCCAATGTCGTCTCTTGAACTTGTAAAATTCCTGAATTTTCCTTCTTTTCATGGCATCAACATCATCTTTTTAAATAATTCGGGTACCGGTTTCAGGCACTACCCTTCTTCTCATGTATAGGCTATCAGCTACTAAGCTTCACACACCATGTGTAAAAACAATCGGGGTACCAGTTTCGGGCACTACCCCTAAACAAGATTTAACCATATTCTTTTCATCCAACCATATTATATCTTCATTTTTCTTCTTGCAACACTTACTCACCTCCACTCTCTCTACCAATGAATAGGTTGATCAAAGCTCAAGTAAAGGTTTATAGGTTATTTACTTCGGCTACCAAAGAAAAAGCTTTAACGGCTCAACGGGGCATCCAAAGGTTAATAAAATCGTTAGGAAGGATAAAATTTAGCTAAGTAACTTAAGCACAAAATAATGGCCTAAGATCATGTCCTAGCAATTTATCAATCATAAGTCTCACACAAGACTCCAAGTCAAGTTCTAGAATACGTTCATATGAATGATCCTCTTAAGAATAAAATAATCATGATCACGCATGATTATCAAGGCTCAAATCCTCACATAGGTAATTAGAATCCTAAGTACTCCTCATAGCACATAATTAAGATCAATTTCACAAGAACTCAATATACTTATCAAATTATACATGCTTTTCATCAATAGAAATTAACACATGAACATATGAATGCACAAAAATCAATAAGCTTATACCAAATCAATCATACAAGATATCACTTATACATTCCACTCACGCATGAATCACACCCCAACCTATAAAGATAAAAAGAAGAATAAGATAATCAAGATGAATCGGAGAAAACCAAAGAAAACCTGAAAAACTACTCCTCCGGAGCATCATCATCCTCATCATCATCATTCTCATCATCAAGCCTCCGCTCCACAATCCGGTGCAGATCACCGATTTGTCTATCCAAGTAATCAACTCGATCACCCAACCTACCAACTTTCTCATTCAAGGCTGTGTACCTCTCATTCAACGTAGCATAGTTGGCATTGGCAAGTGCGAGCTGTCGGTTTGTCTCCTGCTGGCTAGCAACGATCACGACCAGCTGCTCATGAATAAGGTGGAGCTGCTCCCTTGTATCATTCGGGACAACCCGCTACTGCTACGGTGTTGGCTCATGCTGATGTGCATCGTGCTGCATCGGCATCTCCTCATCCTGCTGCTCCTCCTCTAAATACTCCTCTTCTTCGGGCTGCTGTGGTGGACGGAATTCTCCTTGATCCACAATCTGCTATAACTCCGTCATCCTACCATCCGCACACATCTGCGATACCGTCCTCCAATCACCACCCGACCTCGCTGCCATGGATAAGGCGTTGTGTCCGAGAGAATCCATCAACTTGTTCCTCGCCACCCGAATAGTCGTCAAGTTACTCACGTCGAAGGGAAACATGAAATCGAAGGGCTTGAGTCCCCTCGTGAAGAACCAATCTCCATTTCTAAAATGGGTAAATCCTCCCTTCACGCATGTAAACATCGCCAATCGGGCTCTCCTCTAACTGGTGTGATGCCGGTGAAATCCAAATTATAATGCTCAGCCACTATCGTGAGTAACCCTCCAATATTCACCTATTGAAACCCAATGGTCCTGAATCGATGTAGCTGTGCAATAAAATACGCTCTAACATTAAACTGTACCCCATTAAGCATACACCACAAAGCATAAAGCTCTCCTCTAGACACAACACTTCCCTCTGAGTGGGCGAACAACGTATTGCTCAAGACACGATCCATGTAACTCAAAACTGGATTCTTTATTGAGGAAGCATGAGACTGCCTAATCTTATAATCTCCAATCTCCCCTGTAATCTCTCTCCAAAACCTATTAGCGTTGAACGCACCATTCTCCAAACGAGAGATCCCCAAAGGCATCTCAAACAGCTCATTAAAATCCTCAGACGTCCATCTCCTACTCACTCCACCAAGCTGAAACGTACACTGATATGGGTACCCAAGCGGGTCCTTCACCATCTCGAAGGAGCAGACTACTTCCGCTGTAACATGGAAATACGTCGGCCTCTTTAACTCCATAAACCTCGGGATACCCACTTGATCGAACATCCAGAAAATATCATTCCCAATTCTCATTATCCTCATCACCTCATCATCTTGGTATCGAGTACGAGATATCTTGTCCGAGACTTCTTCCCACATTTCTTTAATCTCATCTCAGTTTTGCATTTGAATTTTAAAGTTCTCGGGTAAACGATCTTGTAGCCTCAGCTTCCTGGTCACTGTGTCCATATTCGAAGGCATGTCATTCCTCTTCTTCGATCTTGCTTCATCCGCCTTACCTTTCCCTTTACTTGATCCTTGTCCCTTTCCTGAAAACAACTACTTCAATACAACCAACAAGACAAGAACACAAGTATATGACTAGCATATCCTATACTCTACTCAAGACTTCAAGCATCCATGCTTAATCAACCCAACTATCATCTCAACATCACTTGCTTAATTAACATGCTCAAAACATCTTCAATCACACTACCTTTAATCTTCAAATCATAAACAACAAGCATGCATCGACCAATTCAAGCTATTCAACAAGAATTTCAACAATTGAACTTCATGAACAACTCCAATTATCAACAATTCAAACCTAACTAACATGCTCATTCATCTAGATGCATCATATCCTTGATCAATCCACATAAAACTCAAGTTCTATCCATAATCAAGCAATCTCAAACCAATAAACATGAATTCATATGAATCAACTCAACAATATCCATTATCACCATGAATTTCAACCAAAATCATCATTAATCAACTTACCCACAACACATTTCTTGCAATAAACTTCAATCCTTAGGTAATTGAGTTGAAAAAAATGTACCTTTAGTCTTGCCCATGGTTAACTATAAAAAATTTGAACATTACACTTAGAATCGCACAACTGAACCCTAATTTACGACGAAATTGCCCCAAATCCACGCCCAATTCAAGAATCAAGAGTGTCGTGTTGTGTAATCGGTGCAAAATCAAGTGTAATTGACGAATTTGTGCAAGGGTGTTAAGGTTCGGGGAGGGTTCGAGGTTTGGTGAACAAAAAGAATGATCGAACCCTTCTAAAAAACCAACTTAAAACGCGTCCCTGACTGGGTTCGACCTCGGGTTCGACCTGCGGAACAGGTCGAATCTCGAGCGACGAGGTTGAACCTACCTTCTGGACAAACTTACCTTTTGGTTCGACCTAGGTTTGACCTTCTGAACAGGTCGAACCACTCTTGTTTTAGTCGAACCTATCACCTGAAAAACAGAGTGCTCTGAACGGACTGGTTCAATCTCAGGTTCGACCTTCTGATCAGGTCGAACCATAATGGCTCAGGTCGAACCACCATACTGTAAATTTTAAGTCACCGGGTTCGACCTTAGTTCGACCTGTTAGACAGGTCGAACCAACAATGATCAGGTCGAACCACCTCACTGGATGATTTTTTGCGTCGGTTCGACTTCCTCTGCTCGATTCGACCTCTTGGCACTAGTCGAACCTACCCTGGCTTTGGTCGAACCACCCTTTTAAGCTTCCAAACTGAGTGTTCTTCAATCCCTACACACTTCAAACTTCAATACGAATCATTAGGTACCAACTAGAGCACAACTTCATCAAAAATTGTTCCACAAAATATCATTCATGAGTAACTCCGTAAAAGAAAACACAACCAAAACCCACTAAACATTAAGCAAGTTGTAAAAAATTGTCACATCAAAATCGATTAAAATTTTAAATATGGCGCAAAAACCAACTCCCCTAACAAACATCACAAAGAAAAGATTATACTATCGGTTCTTATTGAGGTAAGTACATCACACCCCTCCCCAAACTTAGTAGAAACCATAGGTGAAACTAAGTTTGCAAAGAGATGTAATTGCCGATAAGTAAGTACTTCAAATATAAAAATTTCTTACACACACGAATGAAATAAAACAATAAAACAGGAGGGACAACCCCCAACAGGCGTTCATGTTTAACGTCGGAGAGTCACGACGGTACCAAATCAGATCAAGGTATCCACAAAGATGACATAAACATCATCCGGCGACTTGTAATGCTTCAAGCGATGTCCATTCGTCGTAAAAATGTCTCCATCCTTGTCAATGAGCTCAAAACTCCCCCTCCTAAGACTCGATGAATCATGAACGGTCCCGTCCACTTTGACTTCAACTTGCCTGCAAAAAGCTTTAAACGAGAGTTAAAAAGTAATACCTCATCTCCTTGCTTGAACTCCTTGTACGAGATCTTCGAATCATGCCACCTCTTAATCCTTTCCTTATAGATCTCTGAATTCTTGTATGCACGACTCCAAAACTCATCCAAAAGATTGATGTGAGTAATCCTCAACTCCTTCACATCCTTGAGAGTCAAGTTCAAGCTTCGCAAAGCCCAAAACGCTTTGTGTTGAATCTCTACAGGTAAGTGGCACGACTTCCCATAGACAATCTGATACGGTGACATATCTAACACCGTCTTGTACGCGGTCCAGAACCCCCACACGACATCATCGAGCTTTAAAGCCCAATCCTTTCAATTGGTTTCGACCACCTTCTCCAAAATCTGTTTGACTTGACGGTTAGAGACCTGCGCTTGCCCATTTACTTGAGGATGATAGGGTGTAGTAACCCTATGCTTAACACCATACCCTTTAAGCACCTTCTCAAGAAATTTATTTAGGAAATGCGTACCTCCATCACAAACAAGTGCTCTAGGGACTCCAAAACGGGCAAAAATATGCTTCTTCAAGTAAGATATAACAGTTTTCGAATCATTCAAGCGAGTAGAAATCGCTTCCACCCACTTAAAAACATAATCCACCCCAAGTAGAATATAGAGAAATCCATTAGATGGGGGAAAAGGCCCCATAAAATCGATACCCCACACATCAAAAATCTCGACCACTATGCTTGGCTGAAGTGGCATCTCGTCTCTCCTACCGATGTTCCCCATACGTTAGCAACTATCGCAAGATGCCACATAGGTCTCACAATCCTTGAACAAGGTAGGCAATAAAGAGCGGACTGAAGTACCTTGGCTGCTGTCTTTTGAGCGCCGAAGTGCCCCACGTTAGGTTGTGCATGGCAAAACTCGAGAACACTCTCCATCTCCATCTCGGGCACACACTTACGGATGATAAAATCCATGCAAATTTTATACACAAATGGATCATACCATATGAAGGTCTCAACATCCCTTTTGAATTTAGCAAGTTGATATCGGTTGAGATCCCTTGGAATTTCTCCCACAGCAATATAATTAACATAATCCGCATACCATGGATCAACTCCCTGCGCAGCAACCACACACTCGCTCAGCCCCTTCAACAAACACGGTCATGATCTTTTCATCCGGAAATATTTCCTCAATATACTCGAAAGAATTATCACAATATTCCCTGGTCTCCAACCTCGAAAGATGATCCGCCAACACATTATCAGAACCTTTCTTATCCCGGATCTCCATGTCAAACTCTTGAAGTAAAAGAATCCACCTTATTATCCTAGGCTTCGTCTCCTTCTTTTCTATCAAGTACCGAATCGCTGAATGATCCGTGTACACAATAGTCTTCATGCCAACCAAATACTGACGAAACTTGTCGAATGCGTACACAACCGCCAAGAACTCCTTTTTAGTCTCCGTGTAATTCTTTTGTACCGCATTGAAACTCTTACTTGCGTAGTAAATGGCGCAAAACTTCTTCTCCTTCAGCTGTCCAAGCACCACTCCAAGTGCTACATCACTTGCATCACACATTAGTACAAACGGTTGAGTCCAATCCAGTGTGATCAAGATAGGTGCAGAAATAAGCGCCTCCTTCAAAACTTGAAAAGCTGTTAAACAATCATCATCATGTTGGATTGTATACTAAAAGTCTAGCTTTTTGTATGAACAATATTGTAACAATTAATTTGAAATGAGAATCATATGATCAAATGATTGCATCTTATAATTTATTCATATGTTCGATGCAATAGTCCACTTACTTTATACTGTAGATAATATGTTGTGCGACAACACGCGGAAGATCATATTATCAGTTTCCTTATAAAGTATAAACTGATGCTCACAACCGAGATAGATGGGGACTCTCTATCGAGATGGTTGTAGTGTGGTTTGGTATTAGCTTGTCTTGGCTATAGAAACACATTAGTGCACTTGTGTGTATTGAGCAGGACTGCTTGAGATCGTTCGACTTATACTGACTTATAGGAGAACTTGATCTCAGTTATTATGGAAGTTCATGCTCTTAATCCCTATACAATAACCTCGACACGTAGGGCAGTATGTATTTCTTTGATTCATCAATGGGTGAGATTTACATGTAATTAAATCAACAAACTCGATGAGTTGGGAAATAGTGCTGTCTCTATGGTGTGCTGTTGATTGTAGAAGGAATCCGTGTCCGTCATAGGTTGATGATGTCCCCTTGAGGAGCTCATAAGGATTATCATGTAAACCCTGCAGGTGGAATTTATTCCGGCATGATAATAAGGTTGAGTGGTACTACTCTTGGATGAGATATTAATTAATTGGGTTGTCAGTAACTTAATTAATTAATGGACATTGTATATCTTAAACATGGGGAGACTAATGGACTCATAATAAGAAGGAGTCCAAAACGTAATTTTGGGATTGGTACAGTAGTGCAATAATAATATTTTAGTGGAATATATTATTATTATTGGACTTAAGTATAAGCTTTGGGCTAAGCTTGGATACTTAAGCCCAATGGAGGCCCAACCCAATTTCTCCTCCTGGTCCCTGCTGTAGCCCATGTATATAAGTCACCTCAACTTATCTGGAACCCTAATCTAATCTAATTGATTATTCATGTGTGATGAGGGTTGAGAGCAGATTGAGGAGGTCTCGTAGATCGTCGCCCACACGACGTCGAGATCGGACTTGGGACATACAGCAGAAGATCAGAAGGTAGTTTGCTGCTGCTGTCCACGACCTTGCGAAATTTGTATAAATTCGTACAATGCTCAGAATTTGATGATCAATATACTGACGGAAATCTGTCGAAGAGAGGATCGTCTGAACGCAAAGATCACTCAATTCCGATATTATACGAGGAAGTTATGGCCATTCTCGTGGGACTGCGCAGGCTGCCTGCGAGAATCAATCTTCATCAACATACCCTGGTGAACGGTAATCGTTTCTATGATTTATTACTTCCGCTGTGTTAGAAACGCATGGTATGCTAACGGTTCACGTTAACCAAATGATCGAACGCCAACAATTGGTATCAGAGCTTCGGTTTCGTGGTGAAGCGTGACACGTTAGACTAGGGTTTATGTGGTTAATTTTTCGAAATTAGGATCGCATGTTTAGGGTTTTGGTTTTACTGCGCAAACCATGAATATCCCTATATGAAATATACCCTATATCATATCTGTTCGTTGATGGTTGTGTGTGAGAGGATTCGACGAAAACTGTTCGTCAATTTCCCATGGAAGGAAGAAATTGAGAGAAAATCCAGCGCAGTGATGTTGCAGAGACAACAACCAGAGTTTCAACCGTCGGATCAGGCTGAATTTTGGTCAGCATGTTCAGATTTTGTGGATGTACATTCTGAACGGTGAAGATCGTATTTGGATTTTTGTGTTGTCAGGAATACGCCGAAAATAGAAGCAGTTTTTTGGGCGATTCTGTTCTGCGCAGTCGAGGGAAAAGAGCTGTTTCTCACAATCTAACAGTTGGATCGACCTGTAATTTGGACAGCATGTTCAAAACTCACAGGCCTAGATTCTGGACGGTGGAGATTGGATTTCCAGGTTCCTAAAGTTGCGAACCCTGAACGACAGTTGGTGTAGTTTGATGTTGCGCGTTGGGCTGAACTTGGTTCTGTGCAAGTAGGCCCTTGGACGAGCGGGTTTGCATCAGGTTTGATCGATGCTGCACCAGGTTCGAGCAGATTTTCATCAGGTTCGATTGGTCTGCATCAGGTTCGATCGATGCTACACCAGGTTCGAGCAAATTTTCATCAGGTTCGATTGGTCTGCATCAGGTTCGATCGATGCTACACCAGGTTCGAGCGGATTTGCATCAGGTTCGATTGGTCTGCATCAGGTTCGATCGATGCTGCACCAGGTTCGAGTAAATTTGCATCAGGTTCGATTGGTCTGCATCAGGTTCGATCGATGCTGCACCGGGTTCGAACGGATTTGCATCAGGTTCGATTGGTCTGCATCAAGTTCGATCGATGCTGTACCAGGTTCGAACGGATTTGCATCAGGTTCGATTGGTCTGCATCAGGTTCGATCGATGCTGCACCAGGTTCGAGCGAATTTGCATCAGGTTCGATTGGTCTGCATCAGGTTCGATCAATGCTGCACCAGGTTCGAGTGGATTCACATCAGGTTCGATTGGTCTGCATCAGGTTTGATCGACTCTGCACCAGGTTCGAGCGGGTTTGCATCAAGTTCGACTGGTCTGCATCAGGTTCCGCGTGAGTCTTCACAATATGATCGGGCAGGATGCCAGAGTGGTGGAGCAGGCTGCGGGGAGGTCGATCCCCATCGCAGTTGTCCGCATTCGTGATTGGTGGCGAACAATCGAATTCGCTGTTATATAACTGTTATAATTGATTTATTAATTGATTATTGTTATATATGTATGCATGATTCTCTATGATTTATTGCCTTAAATAGAAGCATGCTAGATTGCGTATTATATTTGGTATATTATATGCATGTATGTTGGAGTGTTGATCAAGTCAACTTATTTTTGGCAATTTATTTCCTTATATATAACTGCTATAATTGTTTTATTAGTCAATTATTGTTATATATTTGGAAGTATGATCATGCTAGGTTGCGTATTTTATTTTTAAATATTATATGCATGTAAAAACCCTCGGTGTTGAATAACTAAGTGGGAGAGGGGATTGGTAAAAATTCCTGCGGCCTCCATTATTGGTTTGTTAACAATGTGAATAAACTTGCGCGTCGGCATTAGAGCCTTCCTCCCCATCGGATGAGTTTATTCATGGATTGCTGGGACAGACTTCTTTAAATAATTATGTTTGTAATGTGATGCATATGAACTTGCGCGTTGGCATAGACCTTCCTCCCTATCGGATGAGTTCATGTGCGGATCACTGTACAGACTTATAATTGATGACTGTAGGAAGTTATCCGAGCGCGTGTGTACTTCTCCATCTGTAAGGCACATAAGCTTGGGCCGCGGACTTGGAGTCAAATAATGTTATACACTTAGGTGTAAATAATAAGTATCTTCCCCATCGGAGTCACTGCATTTATTTGCATGGCTAAAGAGGAACCGACTATTAATTATTTTGTCATAAAGTTAGGTTGACAAATGAAATTAATGGGTAAAACCTTCTCTTGTAAATGTTCGGGTTTGTAAACGTCCACACTATCGTGGCTTGCAGGCTCACGGTGCTTGAGATGTCGGTGAATTTTATTTTTATATTGTTTTGAGGGAATCAATATAAAAGGATAAAATTTAAAGTTTTGATCGGTATATTTATTTGTGATTATCTGATTTTCAAATGGTTTTATCTCACTTATTATTAACTAAAAGAAATTATATTTACTTGTCCAAATTATATGATTAGAAAAGATTCTTGGTTTTGAATTTTACTGCTTAAGAAAATACATGTGTGTTCTCACAAAGGACGTCTCATGATGCCTATTAAAGTCTCTAGTGAAGAGATGAGAGGTTCATAGAAATATGATGGTCTCATGTAACTCTTCGGATACTTGAGTAATTTAAAAGGCGGTAGGTCATGATTGAATTTGATGAATGTATTGGAAATACATGGAATAGAAGTTGAAGGGGAAACCTAAGTCAATTTTATTCTTCATAATTGCCTAGATGTTTTGAGTAAGTTTCTCATGAATTACAAGAGGTTGTATATGGTGGGAAACTTCTTACAAAACATGTGGTAAAGGAAATCCAATTTCATAAAAGGAGTGAACAAGGATAGAATCTTACTTGCTAGTTGTTTAAACATGATTAGTGATGGCATCTACTGACACGAAGTATGTAGATACTGGAATCACTGAATGTTCATTACTAAGTGAGGATAAGATTTTTATGACATGGGTAAAACTACAAGACTAGTGGCTATTGCAGTGGGAGTTGTTTATTTATCTTACGATATGAATAAACGTTTGATTTTGTAAAATTGTCTTTACTTACGTTTTCATAGAAAGAATTTGATTTCGGTTTCTATGCATTAATAGATGGATACTCCATTTCATTTAAATGACATGGTCATTATAATGAAGGATAGAGTTGTAATCTGTTATGGTACGTTGATGGACAATTTGTATACTCTTAAATCATGTATATTCCACAGATGCAACAAATAGTAATTAATAATGCATCTTCTGATCTTAGTAAGAGAAAGTAACCTTCGGAGATGAACTAAACATGCATTTGGCGTCTAAGACTAGATCATTTTACTTGAGTAGGACTCAAAAGTTGATAGCAGATGGACCGTAAGGTTTATCTGAAGTGGAAACTATCGGACTTGCGAGTCTTACTTGGAAGTAAAAATGATTAATTACCTTTTCAAGGTAAAGGGGTGTAGAGCCAAAAGATATATATGTTGGAATTGGTTCATTCTGATTCAAGCGGGCCTAATATTATCCAAGCGAGAGGTGGTAATGAATAATCGAAGATTATTCTAGATACCGATATATTTATTTGATGCACTGCATGTCTAAGTTCTTTGATTTATTCAAGAATTGCAAGGTTGGTACAGTAAAGCATCATGGAAAATATATCAAGTAATGATGATTTAATCGTCATTACGAGTACCTCTTAGGATAATTAGGAGCTATTAATCAGATGTTGAGATTAAATCTCAAGTGGTCTACACCGGGCATGCCCCAGCTGAATGGTGTGGTGGATAGAAGGAATAAGACTCTTATGGTAATGATTAGATAGATGATGAATTATTTGGAATTACTTAATTCATTTTATGGATAAGCCCTAGAAACAGTAATTCATTTGAATGTTTGTCTGTTTATGGGATATTCTATAAAAATGAAGGTGATTTATTTAGTCTAAAAGATCGAAGGGTGATTGTTAACACAAACACTAGATTTTCGGAAAGGGACTATGTAATAAATCACAAACCTATGTATGAGTTGTTCTAAAGGTAGTGAGAAGAAAACACAAAGTATAAGTACCAAGTGTACAAGAGGATATACCACAAGGTAAACTGCAATGCGTGTCACGTCTGATACACAATTACATGTAGTGCCTTGTCGCAGTGGGAGGATTATTCGACAACCCGTGAGATACATGTTTTGGGAAAGTCGTAAGACTTGATCCTTAGTAAACATGGGATTATCCCAGGGATACGACGTTGCACTATAAAATTAAAATGCGAAATCTTAGTAAGTGCAATGAATATTAAAATAGAATCGATGGATTTTAAATTAGGTCTGGATGTTTGTTGAACCGCTAAATGGCGTAAAAGCCATTGGAAGCGGGCATGCAAGAATAAAAGAGGATCATAGAATAAGGTGAAAATTTTGGAAGCAAGCTTGTTGCGAAAAGGTATACTCAGAAAGAAAGGGTTCGATTATGAGAAAGCCTGTTCACCGGTAGCTATGCCTAAGTTGATCCGGACTCTTTTATTTGTTGCTACTCATATGAAATATGAGGGATAGCAAATAGATGTCGAGACAGCTTTCCTGATCGGAAGTCTTAAGGGAAACATCTATGTGAAGCAACCAGAGTGATTCATTGCAAAGAGCTAAGAGCATTGTGATAGTGAGCTTAAAAGTGTCCATTAATGGACTAAAACAAGCTTCAAGATCATGAAACATCCATTTTGATGAGGTAATCCAGTGACATGGATCTAATCAATGATCGGATGGGTCTTGTGTATTGAAAAGAGTGATGGAAACGTGGTGGTATTTCTTGTACTATACGTAGATAGTATCTTGCTCATTGGAGACAATGAAAGAGTATTGTCGGGCGTATGGGTATGGTTGATAAAGCGGTATGAGATGAAGGACTTAAGAAGAGTAAAAATATCCTTTTGATCACGGTAATACGGATCACAAGAAAGGATGTTATGCTTATCTCAAGTTTCATATAATGATACGATCCTTACTCGTTTAGCATGTGAATTTATCTAAGTGAATGTGTCTTGTGACACAAAAGTAGATAAAGAAGATGAAAGCGGTTCCTTATGCTTCGGCAAATGAGAAAGCTTAATCTAAGGAATGTTATGCACGAGATTGGATATCTATTTTGCTGATGGCATGAACAGTGGGTATCTAGGTAACCCAAAATAAGAATGTTGAACTGTGGTAAGACATATACTTATGTACCTGAAAAGGACTAGAAACTATATGTGGGCTTACCGAACAGATTCACTGATTCTTATGGATTACATAGATTCAGATTTTTCAAATCAGTAGGGACGGCAGTAAATCCACCTCAAAGGTTATGCGTTTAATTTTAGAAAGTTGAGTCATAATGTGGAGTAGTGTTATATAGAAATATATTTCAGACTCCGAACTCCATCATGGAAAGATGATAAATTGGAACCTATGAGGCAGCCAAAGTATCTGTATGACTCTAGAAACTTCAAGATGGACTTCGAAGTATTTCTAAGTTTGCCCAAGGATATCACAAATTATATTGATGATATTGGTGCAGTTGCAAACTTGAAGGAATCATGAGCCCATAAGGAAATTAAACACATGGAGCGCGAGTACCACCTGTTACGAGAAATCGTATGATGAGGGGAAGGTTGTTGTCACCTAGATTGCATCGGATGATAACCTAGTAAATCCATTTACAAGGACCTTAAGGCGAGAGCTTCTGATGGTCGTGTAGTGGTAGTGGAAATCACATGTATGGCAGAAGACATGACAGCATAGTCTTTTAGTATAAGTGGGAGATTGTTGGATTGTATACTAAAAGTCTAGCTTTTTGTATGAACAATATTGTAACAATTAATTTGAAATGAGAATCATATGATCAAATGATTGCATCTTATAATTTATTCATATGTTCGATGCAATAGTCCACTTACTTTATACTGTAGATAATATGTTGTGCGACAACACGCGGAAGATCATATTATCAGTTTCCTTATAAAGTATAAACTGATGCTCACAACCGAGATAGATGGGGACTCTCTATCGAGATGGTTGTAGTGTGGTTTGGTATTAGCTTGTCTTGGCTATAGAAACACATTAGTGCACTTGTGTGTATTGAGCAGGACCGCTTGAGATCGTTCGACTTATACTGACTTATAGGAGAACTTGATCTCAGTTATTATGGAAGTTCATGCTCTTAATCCCTATACAATAACCTCGACACGTAGGGCAGTATGTATTTCTTTGATTCATCAATGGGTGAGATTTACATGTAATTAAATCAACAAACTCGATGAGTTGGGAAATAGTGCTGTCTCTATGGTGTGCTGTTGATTGTAGAAGGAATCCGTGTCCGTCATAGGTTGATGATGTCCCCTTGAGGAGCTCATAAGGATTATCATGTAAACCCTGCAGGTGGAATTTATTCCGGCATGATAATAAGGTTGAGTGGTACTACTCTTGGATGAGATATTAATTAATTGGGTTGTCAGTAACTTAATTAATTAATGGACATTGTATATCTTAAACATGGGGAGACTAATGGACTCATAATAAGAAGGAGTCCAAAACGTAATTTTGGGATTGGTACAGTAGTGCAATAATAATATTTTAGTGGAATATATTATTATTATTGGACTTAAGTATAAGCTTTGGGCTAAGCTTGGATACTTAAGCCCAATGGAGGCCCAACCCAATTTCTCCTCCTGGTCCCTGCTGTAGCCCATGTATATAAGTCACCTCAACTTATCTGGAACCCTAATCTAATCTAATTGATTATTCATGTGTGATGAGGGTTGAGAGCAGATTGAGGAGGTCTCGTAGATCGTCGCCCACACGACGTCGAGATCGGACTTGGGACATACAGCAGAAGATCAGAAGGTAGTTTGCTGCTGCTGTCCACGACCTTGCGAAATTTGTATAAATTCGTACAATGCTCAGAATTTGATGATCAATATACTGAAGGAAAGCCGTCGAAGAGAGGATCGTCTGAACGCAAAGATCACTCAATTCCAATATTATACGAGGAAGTTATGGCCATTCTCGTGGGACTGCGCAGGCTGCCTGCGAGAATCAATCTTCATCAACATACCCTGGTGAACGGTAATCGTTTCTATGATTTATTACTTCCGCTGTGTTAGAAACGCATGGTATGCTAACGGTTCACGTTAACCAAATGATCGAACGCCAACACATCAAACACAAAAGGAACATCCTTTTCAAGTAAGCGAGATAAGGGCTTAAAGTATTTTGAGAAGTCTTTTATGAATCTCTTGTAAAAATCGGCGTGTCCAAGGAAGGACCGCACTCCTCTTTCATTGGTCGGTAGTGGAAGCTTCTCAATCGCCACCACTTTAGCACGATCTACCTGCAACCCTTTGGCTGAGACATGATGCCCAAGAACAATCCCATCCTTCACCATGAAGTGGCACTTCTCCCAATTCAAAACAAGATTAGTCACTTGGCATCTCTTCAAAACAGTAGCTAGGTTAGACAAACAAATATCAAAGGAGGAACCAAAAATAGAAAAATCATCCATGAACACCTCCATGATCTTCTCTATCAACTCATCGAATATTGTCATCATGCATCTCTGAAAAGTAGCAGGCGCATTACATAACCCAAATGGCATTTTTCGAAAAGCAAAGGTCCCATAGGGGCAAGTAAAAGTGGTCTTTTCTAGATCCTCGGGGGCAATCATAATTTGGTTGTACCCCGAGTATCCATCCAAGAAACAATAAAACTCATACCCTGCAAGAGGATCTAACATTTGATCCATGAAAGGAAGAGGAAAATTATCCTTTCACGTGTTCTCATTCAACTTCCTATAATCTACACATGTACGCCATCCCGTAGGAATCCTTGTGGCTATTGCTTCTCCATCCTCAGCTTTTACTACAGTCATATCTCCCTTTTTAGCAACTACATGCAATGGACTCACATGGGGACTATCACTAATAGGATATATGATTCCAGCATCCAACCACGTAAGGATTTGCTTCCTAATTACCTCTTGAATCGCGGGATTAACCCTCCGCTGATTCTGAAAACTTGTGTTTGCCTCATCTAACAATCTTATCATATGCATACAATACGAAGGACTAATTCCTTTCAAATCCTCAAGAGACCAACCAATCGCAGATTTATACTTCCTAAGAACGTTCAATAACTCCTCAAGTTGATCATCATCAAGAGAAGAAGATACAATTACCGGATATTTTTCATTGTCGCCAAGAAAGGCGTACTTCAAGTGTTCCGGCAAAAGTTTCAACTTCTCTTTCCTCACTTCCATCGGAGGGCTCTCGTTATCCAAAGGCAAGTACTTCATAGTCCACTTGACTTCTTCCACCTTAGTTCTTTCCGAATCAAACCTGTCATCACCCAAAGCAAGTAAGTTTTCAAGAAATTTAATACATACCTCGTTGGAGAGTACGTCAAGCTCCGTAGTGGGATAAGTAAGAGACTCCATCAAACATGTCTCAAGAGGATCCTTTGACAGGATCAGAGACATATCCTACTTCACAATCTCCTCCACCGCGTCAATACTATAACACTGCGACTCCATGGGCATCATCATTGCTTTGTCCAAGTTGAAAAGAACTTCTTTTTTATCCATCCCCAATCTAAGCTCTCCTTTCTGAACATCAATCATAGCTCCAGCAGTAGCAAGGAAAGGTCTCCCCAAGATTAAAGGGATATTATCCTTGTCTTTTTCCATCTCTAGCACAAGAAAGTCCACAGGAAAGACTAGCTTCTCTACTTTGACGAGAACGTCTTCAATTATACCTTTTGGAAACGTCATCGACCTGTCCGCCAATTGGAGAACCACTGTTGTAGGAGTCAACTCCCCCAAACCAAGCCTCTGAAAGATGGACAAAGGCATCAAATTGATGCTTGCCCCTAGATCGCACAAAGCTCTCCGTGCCGGCCCCTTTTCGATTTCACATAGAATAGTGAAGCTCCCTGGATCTTTCATCTTTTGCGGCAGCTTCCTTTGGATGATTGAACTGCAATTCTCAGATAAGTTCACCGTTTCAATTCTGGTTAAGCTCCGCTTCTTCAACAATATGTCTTTAAGAAATTGGGCATAGTACGGCATCTCCATGATTGCCTCTGAGAAAGGAATGCTAAAACTTATTTTGTTCATTATCTCTGAAAACTTCTTGAACTTCTCTTCCAATTCCTTCTTCACAAGCTTGTAAGGAAACGGCGGAGGTATCTTTGTTTTGGGAATCCCTCATTCATAACAATCAACCTTCTTCGCTTTCTCCTTTTTGGCTCTCAATCGTTTGGCTCTCTCCCACTTTTTCTCAGCTATTATGTCTGTACTTTCCTCATTTCAAACCACTGGAGTAGCATCAACATCACCGAGAGTGTTCGGAGTAGCAACAGGCAATTTCTGGTGGGGTTCAACCAGGGTTCTACCTGTGGAACAGGTCGAACCAGGTACATACTGGTCGAACCTACCTTCTAGACAACGGCTCTCTTTTTGAATTTGAGGTTCGACCTGGGTTCGACCTGTTGAGTAGGTCGAACCACGGGCACCTAGGTCAAACTGGCCTACTGTACTCCTACCGCCATCTGGTTCGACCAAGGTTCGACCTGTTTGTAGGTCGAACCATGACCGTCGTGGTCGAACCGTTGCTGCAACAAAACAGAGTGCTCCAAGTGGTGTGGTTCGACCTCGACCTGTTGGATAGGTCGAACCAAGATTGATTTGGTCGAGTCTGTGTTCTGGAAAAATAGAGTGCTCTGAGTTGTCGGGTTAGACCATGGTTCGACCTGTGGGACAGGTCGAACCATCTGCAGTTTGGTCGAACCGATGCTGCAATCTCTCCTGATCATGTCCAGTGTGTTGGTTCGACCTCCCCTGTATGGTTCGACCTTCAATGTTGGTCGAACCATGGTCGAACCTCGCCCTAAACATGTCCAAATTTGATTCCGGCCTCATAGGTCCCTCGTACTGCGTTCCCGACCTCAATGTGATGGCGTTGCAGGACCTTGGATTCTCAATACTTTGAGACGGGAACTTCCTGTTCTCAAGAGTTTGAGTAAGCTTGTTAACACTTCCTGCCATCTCCCTCATCAGCAACGTAAGGTCCTTCACCTGCTTAGTTATAACCTCATGGTTTGCATCGATTTTTTTTTCAAGTTTGGCCTCAAGGCGGTTAACTCTTTCATCATTCTTGGCCATATACCTGTTCACAGTATCCTCAAGACCCGGTTTCCCTTCTTCCACCTTAGCACCTGGATCAACACCCATCGGAGGTTGAATCGCATTATTCAGATTGCTCCATGAGAACTCCGGCCTCCTAGGCTGTTGATAACCACCAGGGGGACCATGATTATTAAAGTTTCCTCGATAGTTCCCTTGGTAATTCCGGTTTTCTTGATCTGGATACCTAGTCCCTTGAATACTTTGACCCATGGCATAGTGTGCCTCTTCCAACTCCTCTTGGATTGGTCCCTCATTCTTTAAGTCCTGCTGCATGATTGGTACGCGCTGAGATAATTCGCTGATTTGCTTCTGTTGGGATTCTAGTAGCTTGTTGATATTGGACAAGATAGAAACGATCTCATCCTCTCTACTTATTTTAACCATTGCTTGTTCAATCTTAGCTACCTTACCAAGGACATAAGTACCTCTAACTCTATCAGTTGGCCAATCCCTCGAATTCATCGAAATATCTTCAAATAACTTTTCGGCCTCTACGGATGACTTTGTAAGCAATGATCCATTAGAAGAAGCATCCAATAACACTCGTGAATCACAGTCCAATCCATTGTAGAATATACTGATATATTGAGCTTTAGATAGCCCATGTTGAGGACACTTCCTAAGCATGTCCTTGAATCTATCCCATGCTTCATGAAATTTTTCACCTCCACCCATAGCAAATTGGTTAATGTCTTGCTTCATCTTAAATACCTTTGAAGGTGGCATGTACCTCTCCAAGAACCTTAACTTCAGTTGCTCTCAAGTGGTGCACTCAGCTGCGTTGATAGTGTTGTCCCAATCTCTCGTCTTTTCAGTAAGTGAGAATTTGAACAAAAGAATCTTCCTAGCATCTTCATGTTCTCCTGCGTCTTTTTGAGTACTTGCATATCCCAAGAACTTGTTCAAATGCTGCTGCGGATCCTCGAAAGACCCTCCTAAAAAGGAGTTCCTTTCTATCATGCTAATAAGAGCGGGATGAAGATCGAAAGCTGAATTGGTTCCCCTCGCTCCTAGAAGCCCAAAATTTCCAGCCCCATTGTTTCTGAAAACCTCTCGGATGGATAGATTATCCGGATTCGCTGCCATGTTGACTGTCCTTACTCCCGAATTAACTTCAGTTGTAGCTTCAATCGTCTGCGAATTCTGCTCGTCAACTTCAACTCCAAAATTCAGAGCTTCAGTTGGATCAATAGTCTTTGTCTTGCTCTTCTTCTTCTTCTTCTTTCTTGACGATGCTCCGATTTCAGGATTATAGGGTTCAAGTTCACCTTTCTTTGATCTCGTGAGCATGCATCTAATAAGAACTAGAATTAAAACAACAAAACAAGAAAAATAGCCTTAATAAACTAGAAATAACAAAAAGATATTTTAAGCCGTCCCCGGCAATGGCGCCAAAAACTTGATGGGCGTTTTCTCAACATACAACTTTAATCCCCAAGTATGAAGGATATCAATTGTAGTTTCGAAGGTGACCAAGTTAAATATCGAATCCACGGGACGGATAAATATTACTTTTATTATTTTCTAGCAATTATGACTATGTTGATAATAAAAATAGCAAATAAATAACAAGAACAAGGAAATAGTAGTTGTGATCAAATAAGATAATAGGTAGTTCGTCAAGCCATCCAGTTTCGTTCGTTAATTCATACTTTCGTATGTCGATGTCCGACTCTGCCTTGTGGTTTATGGATGCATCGCTAGACCATACAAATATATTCTATAGACACAAATAGATAAGCTTTTGACACGTGTGAGTATCCTCAGAGCAAGACATATACTTTACCTCCCTTTCTAGGTACTATCATAATCAATTATTTCCCGTGCACTTAGTACTCTAACCCGATTTGATCTCCCTTTTTAGGTGCTATAAAGTTATACTCTTAATCCTACTTGTTATCCTGAATTCAATTCAATTAACAAACATTCATATAAGACGGTTCTAATAAAACCTCGGAATCCCTTCACTTAGAATTATAACAATAAACCCTGCTCATTAGTGAACGCACTCAATCAATAACCCTGTCATGCATTCAGACTCTACACAACGATTATTGATGCACAAAATAACTATGAGTATGGATTAAAAACGTGCAATCTTATATAAAATAAACCACAAGTAGTGTTGTACGGAGTATATACACGAAATACAAATTAACTCATGAAACCTTCATAACCCTAGAACTACCGAAGTTGCTCTAGCCCATGATTGATCTAAGAACAACCATGGTTAGTTGGACCAATCTTACTTGAAACTCCAGCTGAACCTCTGTCTCAGCTCTCCTACTCTCCTCTTGTAATGTGTTGTTGACGACTATCCCTTTCTTCTTTCTTTTTCGTTCTCTTAGTGACCGTGTCTTCTTTTCTTGACTGCATGAGCCTCCTTTTATACTTGTAATCACGTCTCTAGGGCTTGGACTGGGATTTTCAAGTGATCCCACGCGTTTTAGCCTCGAAAATCCAGATAAGGTAAGTTCTCGCACGCTGGTTCGACCTCGTCAAACAAGTCGAACCACTGGCCGCAGGTCGAACCATAGGTTGAACCTACCTACTGGAAGTATTCTGCACTTGGTTCGACCTCTTGTACAGGTCGAACCCCTCGGGTCTTGGTCGAACTACAGGTCGAACCCCCTCACTGGATAATTTTCGCTCCTGGTTCGACCAACCGTCAGGTCGAACCCCAACATCGTGGTCGAACCCATCTTCTTGCAAACCGGTTTGACCATGGTTCGACCTGATGAATAGGTCGAACCCCTTGAATCGTGGTTGAACCTTCCTTCTGCAAACTTTGCAATGCTGGTTCGACCTGTAGGAGAGGTCGAACCCTCCTCCAACAGGTCGAACCACCTCTCTCCTTAGCGGTTTGCGTGGTCTCGACTTTGTCTCTTCAATTCTTGGCACTTCCACTCCGATTTTGCTATGAAAACCACTCAAATAGCTCCACTAACACCTGATTCCTGCTAATTCACAATATGTATAGCTTTTCCACCTATTTCCACCTTAAAACTCTCCAAAACTAGCACAAAACATGGTGTCAAACTTGTGAATTTACACACTCATCAGCTCCACACATGTAGCAGTTGCAATCCTTGAATCTTTTATTGATTTGTGTGGCTGTTCTTCGGAACGTCTTTCTTGTGGGAGTTCTTCCTGTGCTCCTTTGGTTTGACCCTGAGGATGAGGCTTGGCTTCTTGAACTCCATCTTGATGGTCCAGATCTTTGCCCTGATTTATAGCTTCGGGCCTTTTATTTAGACTAAAATGATCTTGGTCTTCTAGATCTCCATCCTCCGCTCCTTTGATTGCAAGGATGATTCTTCTTCATCCTTTTCTGCTTCTTTGGGTTTCTTCCAATGATAGTTGGAAGATCATTGCTTTCGCAACATAAGGGGACTGTCTTGTTGATTCTCCTTAATCTCTTGTAGTTCTTGTGTAGTGCCGTTTGATGACACCACTCTGCAATCTTGGCTTTGAGGAAAGACATTCTCCTTGCTATCGAATCTAGCTCGTATGGTTCATACTCGTTGATCAACATTTCTCTCCATGGGCTCGGGATCTTAGCAAAGAATAGGTGGAATACTTCTTCCTCTTTGACCTTAGATTTCCATCTATACTCTGTGAAGAGTTTGATGTACTCATCTATGTGATAAATGTCAAGTAGTTCTAGGCTGTATAGGGCATTCCTATACTTCTTTTTCTTTTTTTCTTCTATTTCTTCGAAGTATCCTACTCCGATAAAATGGATCTTAAAGATCTTGGCCATTCGATCGACAATATACCTAGATCTTCGCCTTCCATAGCCTCCTTTTTGACTTTGTCTGAGAGCTCTTCCCAGGCGCATTTTACTGATCCTTCCAGGCTCATAGTAAGGAATCTTATGGACCCTTTTTTGTCCAGCTCTATGCGCCACCTGCGATCTTCATGGTATTTGTCCATTCATCGATCAAGGCTTCTCTATTCTTGAAGTCTAGAGTGTCGAGGTCTAAGATCAACCCATATGGATTTATTGGTTCAAGGTGAGACCGGCCATAAGGGGTGTTGTGTATATTAGATCCTCAAACTCGACTTGCTCATGTTGACATTCCTATGGCCTTCATTTTGAAGTTTCCTGGTGGTTGGAATGTATCTTCTTGTCTTGCCCCATGGACTCCGTGTGATCCAGAGGTTCCTTCTTGGCTCCGATCCTGTTGTGTCTGATGATCCTGGGACTGTTGTTGAGAACTTGATGTCTCTTCAACGTTCATATTTAGATCTACAATTGATAATCCTTGGAAGGACTCATATAGATCTTGTAGATCTTCAAGATTTGCTCTTTCCATCTGGGGATGTGGAGTCTCCTCGAAGGATAGCAATCATCTTTTCGCTTTCGGACTTTGGCCTTATGACCTCCGTCATTTTTCCTTTTGGTGTAAAAGGGGTTCTGTTCCAAAAGTTAGTGGTAACCTTCCTCCAGGCCTTCTTCATGTCGCCTTGGTTTCCAGGGACTTTACTTGTTCTATCAACTTCATGATGAGGTCGAATTGTTTGTTCTGCAATTTCTCGACCTTGTCCATCTTGAGGCTAATCTCGAACATCGTCTTGGACATGCTTTGACAATATTCTCCAAAAAATCTTACCGTATTCTGTAATTCTCTAAGATCTTGGTTCATCTTAGAGTTATCTGCCTCGAACTCCCTCCACTCTGTCATTCTTTCCAATGCGTAAAGTAGTAGGGCTTGCAAATTTCTCTCGGACCCTGGTTTGATCGTCCCCTCCATTGTTCTTGTTTGGAGATTCGTCCTTAGATCTCGGTGAAACTTCAGATTTTCACTATGTTCCTCGAAATTTCCTTGAAACAATTTATCTCTGTCTGGCGAATTTCTTTCAGACGTTCCTCTTTGGTGAGGTCCTCAAGGTTCGCCAATTTCTATTTTCAATTGAGGTTTTCCCAAAATAGATCGGCGTCCTCGTCCTCTTTCTCTACGTATTGTCTATACAACACATTATAGTATTGTTGTATAGAACTGCTTGTTTCGTCATATCCAACGGGCCAGAAGTCTCGGTTGCTCCAGCTTGGAACAGGGCTAATAATCCTGTCACTCTCGGATGTCGAACTTTCGTTTGGATCCATATCTCTTTGAAACTCTCCTCTCGTTAAGTGATATAAGTTTATAATAATTTTTTCATACATAAATAAATAAACTTAGGGTTCTGATACCATTTTAAAGCGTGACAAAAGTGATGAAAATTAGATAAATATATAGGCCGAATAGGCAAATACATGTAGTCCGAATAGTCAAATATGTATAGGCCGAATAGACAAATATGTATAGGCCGAATAGAACAACTATTTAGACGAAAATATATAGGCCGAACAGGCTAATACGTATATGTTGAATAGGTAAATACGTATAGGCCAAATAGACAAATACGTATAGGCCGAATAAGCAAATACGTTTAGGCCGAATAGAACAACTATTTGGGCCGAAAAATATCAAGGATATATAAGTCATTTCGAGTATCAATCGGATATTTATTTGTATTTTTGATTTAAAATTGTCTTTGAATAATGTTTAGGGGTAAAATGATCTTGAATATAAAAAGTGGCTAGAAAAAATTACTCTTAACATGGGTGGCTAGAAAAAATTCATTTTAAGTCAAAGTGACTACTTTTTGCCATTATCACTTTACTTAATACTGTGATGTGTGTCTCTCTTAGTTGTACTTAGGTTTGTGGCCAGTCCTTGTAATTATTTTACTGCTAGGTATGTCTTTTTTAGTGTTGTGATAGTTGTGTTTGGATGCTGCCCCTTGTCTCCTGGAAATTTGTATCCTATGTTTCAACCCATTTGATGCTATAATAAACTGTTGTGGATTGCCTCGTAACGTTAATTGCTTACTTAGCTAGAAGTGGTAATACAGCACCTAGTATTATGGGGGCATAGGGAGTATTTAGTATCATTGTAGTAATTGGAAATTGGAAGTATTTATAATTCCGTGTTCAAGTATCCATTGACATTTTCCAATTTCATTTGTAGTTTGTTATAATTGGATTCTAGTAGGATGTTTATATGTTGAATGGGACATACTATGGGAATCATGAGTCATCCTTGGTTGCTTATGCACTAATATTCGTCATGATCTTATTCTTTTGTGCATTAAAGGTTATTTTGGGATGTTTATTATAATTAGAATTTTAAACGTGCGTTGCATGTTGCACGCAAGTTATATGCTTGTAATGTGTTTTTTTTTTAACTTAATAATGAATCATTTAAGTAAATCATTTACTTATTAATTGCATCAAATTTATATATAAATAAGTAAATTGTTGTATGCATTTTTTTTCTCTCATTTGTCTGTTGTTTCATTATTGAATATGTACTACTTTGAACCTTTTGCTTTCACTTTTTTAGCGATAATATTGAGTACTTTGATTTTTTTATCATGATTATTCATATTTCTTCCTAAACCTTTTTACACAAATATTCTTCAGCCCACTATATTAATAAAGAGTAGATAATTTAAGAATAATTATTATTTCATCATTCACACTTTAATTTAATAGAGTATAATCTTTCAATACACATTAACTATAAAATATTTAATAAGATTTCAAAATTACTAATAAAACATATTAAAACAATTCATTGTCATATCCAAACTATCATTACAATTTTATACTCAACTCTTACAATTTAATTTTATAGCAAATTTCCTTATAATAATATATATTCACATTCGTTATTTAATTAAATTGATTAAATGTAGTCCTTTGATTTATATAGCATTAATATCTTACAATCATCAATCATGTACAAATTTCCACGAAAGTTCTTGACAAAGCATATATAATTGCCAAAAAATGATGCATTCAGCATGTCCAGATGAACAATAACAACATATAACTTGCCGACATCATTTCCATCTTCTAATTCACTCATGTAAGATCTGAGATCCCGCATCTTTGGTAAAGAAATCATCTTGTTGAGTTTTCCACAACCTCTGGATAGGAAACTTGTAATACAATGCGTTGCTTATTCAATTTGAGAAAAGTTTATAGAACTCATTTTACCGATTTTTAAAATTCATTTGTTTAATTAATAAATAAATTAAGTATTTATGAATCATGCAAGGAAGTTTTGGCCATTCTATTTTGAAAGTAATATTTTATATTTTATACTCACTTATTACAATTTAATTTTAAATAATTAATTTTCATCCAATCAAATCTATTCTTCTTCAATTAAATTGAATCTCTTCATTTTTTATATAAAAAATAATTAGAAATCAAAGAGATCTAAAAACTTTAAAATATTATATTTTAATTAATATATCATATGAAATACATCTAACTCTTCAAATTATCATTTTAGCATTTTATGTTAAAAGTATCATTTTCAATAATAAACATAATTATCAATGTGCGATTGAGCTTATCTCTGATTAAAAATAAATTAAAATATAATAGATAAAATATCAAAATGATTGTGCGCTTTAAAAAAAGGCAAAGATTTGGGTGTGACCGTCTCACGGATCCTCTTATGTGAGACGGATCACCCATTAACCCATTAATTATATTTTTAAGGACCCTGTTTGGTTGTAGTCAAATTAGAATTTTTTTGTATATATATAATGTTATTTTTTAAATTATATTTTTATTATTAAAATTTTTATTAATTTAAATTTGTTATATATTTAATAAATTTTTATTTAAATATTAATTTATAAAATGTGATACTCAATTGATGAAAAGTGATAACAGTGACATGTGAAAAGTGATAACATTTTAAACAAAAAGTGATAACATTTTAAACAAAAAGTGATAACTTTGTTTTGAACTATATTTCATAAATATTTTATAATATAAATGAAAAGTGATACATTTTATAAGAAAAGTGATAACATCGTTCATAAAAAGGTAATAACTAAATAAAAAAGTGTATTTCACGAACTATTTACTTGAATAATAAAAACTGATAACATTTTAATAAAAAGTGATTCCTAATCAATGAAATGTGATATCCATCTAATTAAATTATTTCACGAACAATTCATTGGAACAAAAAGTGATAACATGCTTAAAAAAAGGTCACCTAATAAAAAAATAGTAATAACCATTTAATTTAATTATTTTATGAACATTTCATAAAATGAATAAAAAGTGATAATATTTTAATCAATGATCTGAAAATTGGACCAGATCAGCCGGTTCAACCGGTTGGACCGGGAACCGATCCCAGAACCGGTCCGGAAGGGCTAGAAAACCGTTTATGGAGTTGAATCGAGTTGGACCGGGTTGAACCGATCAAACCGAAAAAACTGGTTGAATTGGTTCAATAGGTTTCAATATTATTTTTTTATTTTTTTATTTTTAATTATTTTTTTACTTTTTTTAATTTTTTAAAACTTTTATGATATTTTATTTTTATTTTTATTTATTTTAGAACATAATATTTCCATTTTAGATTAAATTATAAATTATAATATTGAGTGAGTATATTATAAACTATATATGAAGTATAAATTATGAACATTAGATATTTTTATTTAATTATATTTTGATTTAAAATTGTATTTTAAAATTAAAAAAATAATTTAGGTGATTATATATTTTTATAATTGGTAATTTTATAAAATATAATTGAAAATATGTAAAATTCAATTTTCTTGTTGAACCACCCGGTTGAACCGGTTCGACTGATTGAACCTCGAACCGTTATCTCTTCCGGTTCGTTCTCCGATTTGATTTTCTAATCACTGATTTTAATACAAAGTGATGTCTAATTATAATAAAGTGATAATAAGATTGATGAATTGTCTAATGAATAATTAATGATTAATAATAATAATAATAATAATAATAATAATAAATTAATTAATTAATAAAAAAAATCCTAATACTACTGAATGCTGGCGCCTGGAAGTTTATAAGCGAAATTTTTAATTAAAAATCGTGAATGGGTGGCAAGTGGCGAAATTGAAATGATTAGTAAAAAGATACCTCTCCATCCCGAAAAACTTTTCACGTTTACTGTTTCACATTGTTTAAGAAAAGTTACACTTTTTGACCAATTTTATTAACTTTGAAAGGTATTGTAGTATTTTTAGGTAATTAAAAAATATAAAATAATGATATGTTTGTGAAAAAGGAGTGGCAAATTTGAAATTAAAGTAACTTTTAAGGTTGTTGGATAAAGTGATGTTTCATTTTCTGGGGTGAAAGGTTTTGTGGGACAAATAAATGAGAAAAGTGGGAAAAGTATTATGGACGGAGGGAGTATTTTAATTAGTGAAAGCCGCTCTTATTTTTCTTTAATTTTCTTTTTATTTAATATATAATATATTTATTTAGGTTAATGGATGATCCGTCTTACATAAAATGATCCGTAAGACGGTGTCACCCAAGACCTACCCTTAAAAAAACTAAAAAGCCAACTTAATATGAAAATGAGCAAATTAAATTGTCAAAGCCATAGTAAAAACAATATTACACTATTCAATTATAAAGAAAAGAATGATTTTTAAAATAGAAAAAGTACATTTTAATAATATTCACTTTTTATATACATTCCAATAACTTTACACATTTTTTTTATTAAATTATTTTAAAATACTCACTTTTTTATCTATCTCAATAATTATGATTTCTAATTAATATATTTAACTATGTGCAGGTGGGTGATATACTTCGACTGAGAGGACGTAATCCACCCAAGTTTGCATTCTTGCTATTTACTGAAAACTTCCAAGTGGTTTAATTAGTGTGCTACTATAATGTTAGATAGATGTAGAAAATAATATTTAACCTTCTCGTAATACTTTGCACAAATACACTAAAGCCATGTAATGAATTTATGAATAATTTAATATTTATTTTTAATATATAATAATTAATAACAATACATGATTAAAAAAAATTCTATATTGAAATGGTAAGAAGAAAATTCAAAATATATATATATATATATATATATATATATATATATATATATATATATATATATATATATATATATATATATATCAGAAGTTTTCCAGTTGGCTTGTTGATAACACTCACTACATCCAGAATTGCTCATACATCTTTTTTAACTTGCTTTTGAGCATCATTAAAGTAAGCCGCAGAAGATAAGCATAAAATATCAGTAACCATATGATATTTGATTGTTGTAAATAAACTGAAAATTGATTCGCCAATAAAAGTGACAACAATGTCTTTAATTTTTTTTCCAATGTCCAACACCTTTTTATACAAATGGATTAGACTTTTCAAATCCATACTCAATGAATGCTCATTATAATTTTGTTTATTGGGAACTATAAAGTTAATCTATTTATTAAGAATTAGTAATGTTTGAATTTGTTTTTTTATTGAAATAATTAATACATTTAAGTATATAAAGTATATTAAATTTTAAAATAAAAAACATGTAAATAATAAAAATCATATCATTTTAAAACGTAAATAACATTCCTCATATGATAATAATTACTTTTAATAACTATGAAAAATTACAATTTAAAATATAAATTCTTTTAAGTATCATAAATATGTTAGAGTCACAAACATATTATGAATTACTCTTACAAAATAATTATGATGAATATAGGGAGTCATCAAAAATTTATTCCTCTCATTATTATTAAATAAAATATGAACATACATAAAACTTATTATATTAATTATGTAAAGCAATAAATATTATATTATTAATGAGATATTAAATAAAATATGAACATACATGACAACTTATTATATTAATTATGTAAAGCAATAAATATTACTCCCTCCATCCCAAAGATATTGATACACTTTCTTTTTTGGGTTGTCCCATAGAAATTGACGTATTTCCTTTTTAAGGATATGGAACCCACACAAAAACTATTTATTTAATTACATGGGCCCACACAAACATCGCACTCACCACTAATACAACTACCCACTACACATTAAATATTATTTCTCTCACTTCACTTTACATTAATTTATTATACTTCTTAATCTCCGTGCCCAAAAAAATGTGTCAATTTCTCCAGGATGGAGGGAGTATATTATTAATGAAATAGAAGGTTAAAATTGTAGAAAAGAAAACTATGCAAGGATAAAATTGAGAAAAAAAGTTTCTCATTTTCTTCCCACTTTTAATATATTAAGATAAGATTTGTATATTGTTTGCATCTTCCTCAATTGATTACACCGCATTCTCCATTACATTGTTAAACATTGGAGCATATTAGAATTTGTGAAAATGGAATCTGTTTTTTCAATTGTTTTTCCTTGAAGAGTTTTGTGATCCCCATTTTATTAAATGGAAATCTGTGATCCCTTGTTTCCACTAAAATAAAATTTGATTCTTCTTCTATCAATTAAAAGTTTCTGCAACTTTTTTAAACCTCTTCTTCTATCAGACTTTTCAAGTGAAATTTTCTAGTATTTTGAAGTGTTCTTATGTCTTAGTGGTTGCTGTCTTTTCTCTACAGTAAAATTTGAGTTTCTAGTATTTTAGAATAAGAGTATCTGAAGAGCACTAAATAAGCAGTTCGGTGAAGTGGTAGGAGCCAACTTTACATGGATAATTTTTCATTTAGATGATTAAGTTTCTCCTTTCATTTGTCATTTAAAACCTGTTAAACTTTTAAACTATTTATGGATTAAAATCAGTTTTGAGTGCAGGTCGTTATTCAAAAAATGAAAAGGAAATACTATTCATGAAAAGAATGTATAAATCTGAGACTTGTCAAGGTAGTATGAGGTTGCTGCTGTTCATACAAGGTATCACCGGGACATATTTTCCTTTCTTCAAGTTATCTTCCAATTTTTTGGTTTCGTATGACCTGTTATTTTTTAGGTTCCTGTTAGTTGAGTTCACTATAAATGTGTTTTGTTTAAAACATCTATAGTCTGTCCGTAATAAGATTTTATGATTCTGATCCAACCATTTTATGCGGTTGATTTTAGATTATCTTCTCTATTTTCGCTCTCCTTCTATTCTGTAAACTGTAATGGAAGATGATTAATGCCTCAAAAGGCTCAACTTTGATTGGCAAAAAGATAATTGCAAGATTAACAGTAATGGAGGATTAGCTAGAGATGTCGCTGATCGTTGTCATTTTCACCTAGATTTTAGTGTCGTATTTGTGGATTTTCGGATGTTTTTATCCGTATTTGTGTAACTTTTGGTGGAGTTTTGTGTTAATTAGGAGAGATATGTACAGGTTGATAAATGTGTGGAAATGAGTTTAAATGTATATAAAACAGGTCAAAAACAGAGCAAAAAGGAGTCGGGAGCTGAAACAGGCTGAAAAATACCCAACTCGAGTTGCAAGTAGGGGTGGCAATTCATGCTAACAGGTTGGGTTTCGTGTTGACACGATAGTGACATGACACGATAAGGGCAAACCCGAACACGACACGATAAGAATTCGTTCCAACACGACACGAACACGAAAAATAACGGGTTGACAGGACACGACACGATAACAGCACGATAAGAAAATAAAAATAAAAAAATAAAAAATACTAATTAAATTAAATAAAAAATTTAAATTAATATATTTTAAAATTATTAATAAGTATTTTTATCATATATTTTTCTAATTTTATATTTATATTGGGTTGTTAATAGGTTATTGGGTTGTTAATGGGTTAATGGATTATCTGTTAATATTAACCGTGCTTAACGGGTTGACACGAACCCGACACGAACACGCACGAAATTTTCGTGTCCTTATTAGGTTGACACGATAATGATACGAACCCAATAAGGTCAAACACTAACCCGCAATTATTGTGTCGTGCTCGTGTCGTGCTATCGTGTCGTGTCGGGAATTGCCACCCTTAGTTGCAAGGTCTTACTCACTTGCAAATCGAGTCAAGTTGTGACCCGAGTGAAGTCAAAATGCATCCAGTAGCTCAACTCGAGTTGCAAGGTCCAACTCGACTTGCAACTCGAGTCGAGTTGAGTGCCGATAAAATTCCAGATTCTGATGGAGCCGACACGACTTGACAGGCGAGAGCTCGAGTTAACCAACACGAGTCGAGCTGGGTCAGAACAAGTTGAGCTGTAGGTCGAGTTGGGACAGAGCAGCATTCGAAAATCATCCAGTAACCTAACTCGAGTTGCAAGACGTAGCTCTACTTGCAACTCGAGTCGAGCTGAGTGCATAGAAGTGTCCAGTTTCAGAGTCATGCAACTTGACTTGACAGGCGAGAGCTTGAGTTACAACTCGACTCGAGTTGGATTAAGAGCAAGAAAAATTCAAAAAAAATTCTGAAAGCTTCTAGAAGGTCCCAAAGGGGTATAAATACCCAATTGATGAGAAAATTAAGTGGAGAATCTCATTTGAATAGTTATTGAAGATCAAAACACACACTATCTCACCACATCTTCAAACACTCATTCTAGATCATCCATTTCCACACTTTTCATCAATTTAATCCATTGGTTCTCCCAAAATTAATCCATCACTTCATCATTCCATCAATTTGAGAAGAGAAGATCATAAGAGATTGAAGAATTGAGCATGTTGAAAGGAAAGAAGGCCATCTTCACAAAAGGGAAGCAGATCTACTTTTCAATTGTTATTTTTCTTCATATTTTGGCTCAAATGGAGCAAGCTATTTGATGTATTGATTTGAACATGATGTTTAGTGGCTAGTCCTATAGTAGGGCTAACCATATGATTGGTTGAGAAGAATGTTAGATATGTAAGATTTTAGATGTTGAATTGAGTTAATTTTTAACTTCCTTTTATGATTAATTATCCACGCTTTATTTCATTACTTGTGTGATTAATTCTTACTTACGACATGTTAGGATAGCCAATCCGATATATTGTAGGATGACTTGATTGAATCATGTATTAAGATGAGCATGCATGTTAGTGTGAGGGGAGGTAAGCCATACCCTTCTTATGCTTAGAACATTCATAACGGGACACTTAAGAAATTGAGTAAAAAGAACCAAACTTATTATCATAGTACCTTAAGGGAATTGAGAGTAAGGATAATCTTAAGAGATTTAGACTTGTCAAAGAGTCGAGAACTTAGTCACCTTGGCCATAGGGATTAGGGGTAAAAATGTGATTGCTTTTAGTCCATGATTAATGAAGTTCAATGTTAAAAGTCATGCATATCTAGCTAGTTTCTTGACCATGAGTATGATTAGTCTTACTCTCTTCTTAAGTACATTCTATCCATTCTATTCAACTTGTTACGTGATTGATATTTGATACTATTAGTTGTTAATTGATTTCTTTAGTTAATTGATTAGAGTAAGTATTAGTATAAAACTAAACCTTCAATCTTATCACCCTTACAAAGCATAATTGATGACAAATCCGGATACAACTATGAGTTTACTTTCCCTTAGGATGACATAATTATAAACTTTGTTACTTGGTCACACGTGTGCAATAATGATAGAGTCTCTTACTCTAATTCATTCTACCTAAAATGCGACTAAGAACCGTTGCAGATGCTTTGTTGAATTATGCTTTCAGTTATCTCTCTCTCTTCTTTGGATTCAAAATTTGAAAGTGGAAATTTTCATTGGAAGTGAAGAATTGCCTATATGTAGGTTGACTATTTTACGCCTTTTAAGTAGTTTTTAGATTCACAGCCCTTTATTTGATTCATAGATGTTCTCTCCCCCTTTTTGTTGACTTGGACGTTACATTTGTAGATGGGAGTGAGTCTCTTGTGACAACATTTTAAGATCCATAAAAAGATAGCTAATAGTAGTGAGACGAACTTATATTAATATTAGTCATATTAATTTTTTTCTTCTAATAAATGCCTTTTAATTCATATTATTAAGTGTTAAATTTTTATTCTATATCAAGTAATTGCAGTGAGACGACAAGAAGATAAAGATATTAATGTAAGGTAAGAAGGATTGAAAACAATAGGTTGGGCAGCTCTTCATTATGAGAGTTTAGCTTATAAATTTAGGTTCTGTTTAAAATTGAAGTTTGGATTTAATTAGATAGGATATTCTTGTACTTATAGGTTTAAAGGATTTTTGTGTATTTTAAATTAAATATTTGAAATTGTAAAACATTCGAAAGTCTTGAGTTATATAGCATAATTGTTTTTAATATTATTTCAATAATAATATAAATTTATGTATAAAAATAAATAAAAAATAAAAATATGAAAGATATCAGGAGAAAATCGATGTCTATTGGTGTAAAACTGAAGTCTATACTAGGAAGACATCGGCAGAATAATGATGTGTTTTGGTACAAAACCGATGTCTTTACTTAAAAAGACATCAGTGAAAAACTTATTTCTATTAGTCCCTTATGATGTCATTAACTGGATAGACATCGGTTAACAACCGATGTCTAATTTTTATTGAGAAAGACATCGGTTTATAATCGATATTTTTTTATCTTATATGATGTCTTTTTAAAGAAATATATCAGTGAATAAACGATGTCTTATGTATGCCAATCGATATCTTTCCGTTGAAAGAAATCAGTGGATAACCGATGTCAATGGATACAACCGATGTCTAAACAAGGAAAAGACATCGGCTAAAAACCGATATCTATCAGCGCCTACTTTCAATATCATGGGCTTCAACATCGGCTGGCTGGTATAATAGATATTGGTTTTTAGCCGATGTCTATTAGCATTTTTGGTGTAGTGTGACAAAGATGGTTTTTTTTTAATTGAATGTACTTATCTGGTTAATTGTAATTATCTTCTAAATTGTACATGGGCAAGATGAGTGTGTTGGTAGTATTGTGTATTTGAAGTGGTGGATTTTTCTTTCTGCATATGTTTTTTCGGTTAATTGTATATAAATGTCTTCTGAATTGTACATGGGTATAATGAGTATGGTTGATTATTTTAATTGTATGTATTTTTCTCGTTAATTATATATAAATATCTTTAGAATTGTACATGAGCATGATGAGTATGTTGGTAGCATTGTGCATTCGAGGTGATGGATTTTCCTTTAATGTATATGTTTTCATCGTTAATAGTATAGAGATATTTCTAAATTGTACATTGGTATGATGTGTATGTTGGTAATATTGTGCATTCACAGTGATGTGTTTTTCTTAGTGTATATATTTTCTCGGTTAAATGTATAGAAATATCTTCTGAATTGTAAATGGGCATAATGAGTGTGTTGGTAGAATTTTGCATTTCAAGTGGTGGATTTTTTTCTTATTGTACATGTTTTTCTTGTTAATTGAATAGAAATAGTTTCCGAATCTCTCTTCAGCATGGATGGGTAAAATCTAATTTATGTTAAATAATCAAGTGTATAAGTTTTAGTAGTAATAACGTGTATACAATTAAAGCTCATTTTGTATTTATTTTTCTTTAAGTATTATAATATTAGTTTTATCTTAATATCACATAATTTTTTTCATTAACAGAGCTATTACTCTCTCAGAATTATTTGTGCTAGATAACCCAGTTTATAAATATTTTCAATACTCAAGTGTATACAATTTAAATATGTTTTGTATTGTTTAAGTGTAACGAAGTGTATAACTTTTATAACCAGTGTGCAAAATTAAAACTAGTAATTTTGTATATATTTTTCTTTTATTATTATAAAATTAGTTTTAACTCAATATTTAATAAATTTTCATTAACACGGTATTTATCCTTCAGAATTATTTGTATTTAACAGTCAATAGTCAAGTGTTCAAGTTTTAATAATCTAAGTGTATAATTTAAACATGTTTTTGTATTTGTTAAGTGTTCCAAGTGTATAAGTTTTAATAATCAAGTGTAATCAATTTTTTTTTTTTTAATTCTATTTACACAATTCTATTTTCTTATTTTAAATTTCAATCTTTAATATACTAAAGGAGAGTTTAATTTTGATGAGTTGTCACCACCAGAATTAATTTCAATTATTATAATTTTTAATTAAATTAAAAATATCAATTATTTTAATTATTAATTAAATTTTAATGTAGATAAATACATATATTATTCTAAAATTTGAATATGATATTATCAAATCAAAATTAATTAAAAATTAGATAAATACATTTAGATAAATACATATAATTCCTTTAAGATTTAGAAAATTTATTTCTTCTCCACCTATAAATAAGACTCTTTATTTATTT
Organism: Pogostemon cablin; assembly: GCA_023678885.1. Taxonomy (NCBI): domain Eukaryota; kingdom Viridiplantae; phylum Streptophyta; class Magnoliopsida; order Lamiales; family Lamiaceae; genus Pogostemon; species Pogostemon cablin. Next base: position 21,968,981 of record CM042981.1, read on the forward strand.
ATTCTACACACATAATTTATTCATTATGACAAATAAAAACTTTCTTCAAATTCTAAAGAAATATATCAATTTTTAATTATTATTATTCTTATTGATTAGTTTTTGTTGTTCTTTTATATTTTTTAAATAATTTTTTTATTTATTGATTTTAGTTTTTTTTCTAAATTGTTAGAATGTAATTGTATTTTTTTACGTAATTAAAATTTTTTTCTTGGTTATTTAACAAATTTTTTGAATTAATTTTTTTTAGGGAGGATTACTACTAGGTACACAAAAAAACCCTAAATTACTATGAGATACAAACATACAAAAGTATTACTACTAGGTACAAAAATATATAGTGATATTCCAATATTACCCCTATTAATGTGCTGCACATAAATATTGTGTGCAGCAAAAGTTCATGTGCAGCAAAGTGTGTGCAGCAAAAAAAGTGTGTGCAGGAAAAAAAAAGTGTGTGCAGCAAAAAAATGTGGTGGTCCGGCGGCGGCGGTCCGGCAGCTTTTCCGGCGGCGGCAGTTTTTCCGGCGACCAGTTTTTTTTTTTTCCTTTTTTTTTTTTTGGACGAACAGTTTTTCCGGCGACCGGCTGCCGGAGCTCCGGCGGCGGCGGCGGGGCAGCTTTCCGTCGACCAGTTTTTTTTTTTTTTTTTTTTTTTCTTTTTTTTTTTTCTGACGAACAGATTTTCCGGCGACCGGCCGCCGGAGCTCCGCCGGCGGCGGCGGCGGTCCGGCAGCGGCAGCGGTGGTCCGGTGGTGGGTGGAGGTTGGGGTTAGTGTTTTAAAGGTATATGGGTTTAGGGGTATATTTGGTATTTTACTTTAATATGTTGTATTAAATAATAATTATTTTAAATCAATGTATCTAGTAGTAATTAGGGGTACAAAGTGTGTACCTATCAATAATTATTTCTTTTTTTTTAATTTTACTTTTGATTGTATTTTTCTTACGGTTTTTTTTATATTTTTCATGAATTTAAAATTTTATTTAATTAATTTTATTATGTCATCTTTTTCTTTTCTTATTTCTTTGAATTTATTTATAATAAATTTATCTTTTATTTTTTAATAATATATATTATTTTTATTATAATTTTTCTTTTATATTTTTTAAAATTTTTAAAATTTTATTGTATGTTTCTTTTAATTTTTTTAATATATTTTCACCAACATTAAAATTTAATGATACATAAATAAATTTTTTTAAGATCGAATAATTAGAATGTAAATTTTTTATTTTTTAAATTTTTGCTCTTTCTTTTATATTTTTAAAAATTTTTTATTAACTTTTGTTTTGATTTTTTTTTTGTTATTTTAATTTTAATTTTTATTAATATGTAATTTTTTAATCTTTTATTTTTTTATATTAATAATTTTTTTCCATTGTTATTTTTATACTCCCTCCGTACACTCGAAAGAGGGTATTTTTTTCATTTTGGTCGTCCGTTTCAAAGAGGGTTATTTCTTTTTTAACACACATGAGACCCACATACACCCACTAATACAACTAAAGTATGGGGTCCACACTCCCACTAATACAACAACCTACTACACATTAAATAATAATACTCCTTAATCAACGTACACAAAAGTAAAAGATCCTCTTTCGGGCTGACGAAGGAAGTAATTTTTTTAATTAATTTTTTTATGATTTCTCTTTAGATTATTTTTTCTATTTATTTAATTTTTTTTAATTCATTTTTCTTTTCATTAGTAATTTTTTATTTTTTGACTTTTTACATTTTTATATTTTTTACATGGTTAAATTTACTAAAAATTTTAAGAGTGAGTCTCATGTAAACCGGGTTCACATGAAAACCTTATTTTTTAAAATTACTCTTTAGTTTATAAAAAATTACTCTTTGAAAAGTAATAATTTTTATATATAAGTATAATAATTCACATTTTAAAAAAAATAATTTTCCATGTACTAAGAGTAATCGAAAAATCGGGGTTTACAATAATTTGAAGATTAATTTTTTAATTTAGAAAAGTAATAATTTATGTGTCTAAATATTAATTTTATTATGTACTAAAGAGTAATATGATTTACATATAAGCGTATATAAACTCAGTTTACACAAGTGTTTGTGAAATTTTAAATTTTAATGATGTATCGTCACCTGGATTAATTTTAATTTTAATAATTATTAATTAATATTTAGTGGTAAATACATAATTTTCATATAAATTTTCTTCTATATATTTCAATTTTTCTTTTAATTAATTTTTTTTAAAAAAATTGTTTATCTTTTTATCTTTTAATTTTTTATTTGGTTATGTTATTAATTTTTTTCATGGTTAATATTATAATTTTTAAAATTAATTTTTTGTTATTTCATCAAATTGTTTATGTTGAATTTATATTTTTATTTTTTTATTAAATAACTTTATTATAATTTTTTAATCAATGATTAAAATGACATATTTTAATATTTTTTTGATTAATTTAATTTTGAAATAATAATCATAACAAAATTTGAAAGATCAACAATTATTTTTTTAAAAAAAAATTAATAAATCAATTTAACAATAAAACTAAGTTTTTACCAACGAAAGTAAATTCACATTTGAATGTATATAAATTAAATTTTACTCTTCAATATAAACTTATATTAGATTATAATTGAATAAATAATAATATTTTTAAAATTGTTGAATAAATAATTATATACGAGTACATATTCCCGCATAATATGCGGATGCATTATATTTTATTAAAATTTTAATTAGATAATTCAATATTAAATGCATATTGTAATTTAGTATGATGATATGATCAAAATTTTTAAAGATATATTTTTATTAATTGATTTATTTATCTAATTTTAAGGTTTACTTTTTAATTATAAATATAAAGATTTACATTAGTAATATAATAATAAAAAAATAAAAAAATTATAAGTAATATTAAAATAAAAAATAAAGATATATATTCCTAACCAATCAAAAAAAATATGATTAATGCTGATATTTAATTTGAAGATATACATGAATAATAATAATAATAATAATAATAATAATAATAATAATAATAAATTGGATATATTTTTATTGGTTGGTTTAATTATCTATTCTAACCAACCAAAATATAAATAAATAAATTAAAAGTGGTATTCATATTATAGATATACATGAATAATAATATAATAATAAATAAATAGATAAATAAATAAAAATAGATAGATTATATATAAAATAAAAATAAAAATATGACAATTAACCACGCGACACCTCATACTTTTAAAAAGTTATTTATAGTAACGTATTCATAATTAGTATATATAAAATATTAGGCTTAAATTTTATTTTTAAAATGATAACTTTACAACCCGTGTAATGCACGGTATTTATACTAGTATAGTATAATTTGTAGGTTGATTCAAACTATGAGGAGGTTGAGTCTCCCTTAAATATTAAAGATACTAAAGGTTACATTTATTTTTAAGTAATATATTTAATATTTTTATATTTAGTTATTTATTAATTTATTTTCTAGATCGATTTATCATAATTTTGTTAATAATAATATTTTTGGATGAATTCTTGCTCATTTTTTGTACTCTCTATTCCTACATCCTACTTTTGTTGTTTTTAAAAAAATATTTTAATTTACATGACTGTTCTTATTTTCATTTGATCTTTTGAGTTCATGTATTCTATTTTCAAGGTACTTTTTCTTTTTTATTTTTTCATCCATTTATCAGATAATGATATATAAGAATTGTTTATTCCTTTTCTTCTTTTTTAAAAATTTCGTCCTTTTTATTTTATTTTTTTATTCGTATTATTTTTTGATCTGTTTTAAATTTATATGATTTTTAAATTTTTTTTCCTTTTCCTTTTTCATTCATCATACTTTTTTACTATCTATTTTGAATTTTTTTTATTCATTTTAAATATGTTTTTATTATAGGTTTGGTAGACCTGACTTATGGATACCATGGTCAAATTTAATATTGACTTTGGAGAGACTTTGCAAAGAAATAGCAAAATCCATAGTAACCGTGGGAAGCATCTTAAAGATATTATTACTAAGAAGAGAAGAGATGCAACATTAAAGTTAGTCAATGTATTATTTATTTTTTCTTTTTTTATATTAGATATTAATGAAATTCGTCATGATTCTTTGTGATTAATTTTTTTAAGAGATGTAACATTAAAATTAGTCAATGTATTATTTATATTTTCTTTTTTATATCAGGCATTAATGAAATTTGTCTTTCTTTGTGATTAATTAATTTTTTGATTATTATAGTTGGATTGTATTTTCCATGAGATTTTTCCTTTTCTTTTAAATTTAATCAATATTAGAGTTTAATGTTACGTTTTAAAGTAACTCGAATATTTAATTAGATTATATATAATTAAGAATAAGTCAGTCAAATAAATCAAACATATATTACTTCTTTTTTAATTACAAAGAATAATCAATTAATTTTTTTTTTCAAATGAAAATTTAATTTCACTATAATTTTTGTAATGTAAATATTTTCATCTCACTATTCTTATATGACAATTAACTAAATGATTTTACAAGAAATCAATATAATTAGCTTAAATTATTTTAACAAAATTTATAATTAATACATACTAGATAAAATCACCAAAGATATTATTACGCATATTTAGTACAATTTCTTTTTTATATGTATAATAATTATTGGATTCATTTTTCCATTAATAATATTTTTCCTATATATGATGAAAAATCACTTTATTAAATTAATATTAATTTGTTGAAATCAATTTATTTAAGGTAAATCTTACATTTTAATCCATTAAATTACAATTTATTTATATATGATAATTATTTATTTTTCCAATTCTTTTTTTATTGATTTAATAGTTATTTATTTTTTAACTTTAGTGAGACGGGCACGAGTAATCCTAAATAAGTTTGAGACGAATATGGGTAATTAAGTAAAATCTCATTAAAGTTTGAAATAAATACGGGTAGAGTTGATATCCGATTTATAAGTTTTTATTCAAATTTGTATATATATATTTCTTAATAATTGTATAGTTTTTTTACATTCAATTTTTCAACTATGTTTTTATTCATAATCGTATACATTTCTGAAAGTGAGTGCACCCTGATGCATAAAATAATTAGTCATACTGGTAATACCTCAATATTCATGGGTATATATATATATATATATATATATATATATATATATATATATATATATATATATATATATATATATATATTAAGTATATTATAGCAGAAATTTTTCTTGCTGACGTGTCGTCTCCAGAGCGCTCCAATATAAAGTGTAATTTTCTCAATTTTTAGATTTTTTAATACTTTTTTTAATATTTTTATTATTTACTTTTAATTAACTTTCTTATTTAATATTTTCTTTATTAAATAATGAATTTCTTATTTTTAATAATGATTAAATTTTCAATATTTTTTATTTATTTGGGTATCATTAATTAGTTATTAAATCTTTTAATACAATAAATTAATTAATATCAAATGAAATCATATATATAAAGGGAAAAAATAATATTCCATATAATATTCTCTCTCACCCCATCTATAAATAAGACTTTTTGGTTATTCATTCTAAATACATACATTCGATTTTCCAAGAGTAATAGGAACTTTCTTCAAGTTTCTCTAAAGAATTGATTTATGAAAGAATAAAAATTTATTTCGATAGAGCGAATCAAGTACAGATTCGATCTACCTCTTAAAAATCGATTCAAGTATTCTTCAAGTAGGAAGAGAATTGATTCAAGTATTCTTGAATCGATTTATCTATTAAGAATCAATTCTTCAAGACGAAGAGAATTGATTAAAATATTCTTGAGTAGATTTGTTAAAAATTATTTTCTCAAGAGTAAGAGGATCGATACAAGTATTCTTGAATCGATTTACATTTAAGAATCGATTCTTCAAGAGGAAAAAAAATCAATCTAAGTATTACCTCTTAAGAATCGATTCAAATAATCTTCAAGAGGAAGAGAACTTATTTAAGTATTCTTGAATCGATTTACCTCTTAAGAATTGATTCTTCAAGAGGAAGAGAATCGATTCAAGTATTCTTGAATAGATTTACATCTTAAAAATTGATTTTGTCAAGAGTAAGAGGATCGATTCAAGTATTCTTGAATTGATTTACATCTTAAAAATTGATTTTTCAAGAGGAAAAAAATTAATATAAGTATTACCTCTTAAGAATCGATTCAAGTATTCTTTAACATTTACCTCTAAAGTATTGATTCAAGTATTCTTCAACTGAAAGAGGATCGAAGATTCAAGTACTCTTGAATCGATTTACCTGAAGAGAATAAGAGATTGAAAAACTAATTCATTTATAGAAAGAATCGAAAGCTTAAGTTTTTTAAGTTAAATCATTATTTCATATCAAATAACATTAAAAATGAGTTTGTAAATATTTGTTAATTTTTTAAATTTAGTATATTAATATTTATTTATTTACATATATCTTAATTATTCAATTATGACATATGAATTATAAAATTTGTTTTCTTTAGTTGTTTATATAATTTGAAACTAATAAAAAAATATTTAGTAAATACATTAAAAATTTATGAATATTTAAAAGAATATTTCATATTAATTAATTTTATTTATATTATAATATATATATATATATATATATATATATATTTACATTAGTTTTTTTAAAAATAACAATTAATGAAAATAGAATTAATATTACATAGTTATAAGAAATACTAAACCATAATCAAGAGAAAAAGGAATACCTCATTTAAATAGTATTTATAATATTACGTATATTTTAATATATATAGTAACTATTTAAAATATTTTAATAATTTTGTTTTAATTAATTATAAAATGTTTGACCTTATTTTTCGTAAATAATCGATATATATATTAAATATAGCATAGCAAAGTCCTTTGTCATCTGATTCGTTCACGTATAGTCTTACTATTTATTTAATTTTCCTATGCATATGACTTATTTACTTTAATATCATTAATTGTAATTAATAAATAAATCATTCGATATAAATAAATTAATTATTATCTAATCAAATCATACATAGAAAAAAAGAATAAATTGAGATTTTTTTATATATAATTGATATTTATTTTAGACAAACAGAAAAATTAAGGATTTATTACTAAGAGTTACATATTTTGATCATAATTCACTTAAATACAATAAAAAAATAAAATACTAACAACTATATAAAAATACAGCAAAGATACAAAATTGCCCCTATGTGGTTGCACATTGTTTTAGAGAGATATGGGGAGTAATAAATAATTTTCAATTGTATTATTTTAAAAAGTAATATTTAACAAAAAATACAAGTCATGATTCTTTTAAATAATTAGAATATATGTACATATATATATATATATATATATTAAATTTATACATGATTTAGTTATATGTTACGTTATAAAAATTAAATGTTATAATTTGTTGCAAATTCTTTACATTGATGAAAGAAATTGTCTAGCTATAAGAAAAAAATTCTCAATAATTAATGTTGTTACGTAATATAACACGAATTATTTAATTACACAAAATAAGAATAATTAAATAAATGATCATGCGTTGTACGCGGGTTTATACACACACACACACACACACACACACACACACACACACACATATATATATATATATATATATATATATATATATATATATATATATATATATATATTATGAGATATTTTATATTATTAATTAATAAATATAAATTTTATTTAATTATATTTTTTAAATATAAATTTAAAATAATAGAATTTATATTATATTTATTATATACTCCTTCCGTCCACTGTCAATCTATCAATTTTATCATTTTGGGTCGTCTACTCTTACTCTATCAATTTCCACTTTTAGACACATGGGACCCATCCACCCACAAATACAATTAAAATATGAGACCTACACACCCCACTAATACAACTACCCACTACACATTAAATAATAATACTCTTTAATTTATGCGCAAAAAGCAAACAGATAGATTGGGGATGGATGGATGGAATATTTAATATCTTTATATATATATATATATATATATATATATATATATATATATATATATATATATGTTGGATGTTTTCTCAACACACAATTTTAATCCCCAAGTATGAAGGATACCAATTGTAGTTTCGAAGGTGACCAAGTTAAATATCGAATCCACGGGACGGGTAAATATTACTTTAGTTATTTTCTAGCAATTATGACTATGTTGAGAATTGTAATTGTTGGTTTTTAAACTAAATAACAATTAAAATAGCAAATCAATAACAAGAACAAGAGAAGAGTTGTTGTGATCAAATAGATGATAGGTAGTTCGTCAGGCCATCCAGTTTCTTTCGTTAATTCATACTTTCGTGTGTCGATGTCCGACTCTACCTTGTGGTTTATGGACGCATCATTAGACCATGCAAATCTACTCTATAGACACAAATAGATAAGCTTTTGACACGTGTGAGTATCCTCAGAGCAAGATGTATACTTTACCCCCCTTTCTAGGTACTATCATAATCAATTATTTCCCGTGCACTTAGTACTCTAACCCGATTTGATCTCCCTTTTTAGGTACTATAATGTTATACTCTTAATCCTACTTGTTAACCCGAATTCAATTCAATTAACAAATATTCATATAAGACGGTTCTAATAAAACCTCGGAATCCCTTCACTTAGAATTATAACAATAAACCCTGCTCATTAGTGAACGCACTCAATCAATAACCATGTTATGCATTTAGACTCTACACAACGATTATTGATGCACAAAACAACTATGAGTATGGATTAAAAACGTACTATCTTATATAAACTAAACCAAAAGTAGTGTTGTATGGAGTATACACACGAAATATAAATCAACTCATGAAATATTCATAACCCTTGAACTACCGAAGTGGCTCTAGCCCATGATTGATCTAGGAGCAATCATGGTTAGATGAACCAATCTTACTTGAATATCCAGCAGAACCTCTGTCACAACTCCTCCTAGTCTCCTTTTGTGCTTCACGTTCTTACGCTCTCTAAAACTCTCTTGTATTGTGTTGTTGTCTTGTTGTATATTTCTCTGACTGCATGAGCCTCCTTTTATACTTGTAATCAAGTCTCTAGGGCTTGGAATGGGCTTTTCAACTGATCACACGCGTTTTGGCCTCAAAAATCCGGATAAGGTAAGTTTTCGCATAACGGTTCGACCTCAGCAAACAGGTCGAACCACTGGCCGCAGGTCGAACCACAGGTCGAACCCACCTACTGGAAGTATTCTGCACTTGGTTTGACTTCTTGTACAGGTCGAACCACTCTGTCTTGGTCGAACCACAGGTCGAACCACGCTACTGGATAATTTCTGCTCTCGATTCGACCAACCGTCAGGTCGAACCCCCAACGTCGTGATCGAATCAACTTTCTCGTGAACTGGTTCGACCATGGTTCGACCTGATAGATAGGTCGAACCCCTCGAATCATGGTCGAACCCATCTTCTACCGCTTTGCATTGCTGGTTCGACCTGCTGAAGAGGTCGAACCCTCCTCCAACAGGTCGAACCCACCTTTCTCCTTGGCGGTTCGCATGGTCTCGACTTTGTCTCTTCGATTCTTGGCACTTCTACTCCAATTTTGCTATGAAAACTACTTAAATAGCTCCACTAACACCTGATTCATGCTAATTCACAATATATATAGGTTTTCCACCTATTTCCACCTCAAAACTCTCCAAAACTAGCACAAAACATGATACCAAACTTGTGAATTTACACACTCATTAAACCCCCAAACTTACATGTTGCTCGTCCCGAGGCAACCAAATCAAACCACAGGAGTCGTGTATAATTCACCAAGATCATGTACAACACATATCACACATGCAACTTCATTAAATCAAACATATATTAATTGCTTCATATATATCACTCATGCAAAACCAATCCAATCACACACTTTTCGGAGTACTAAGTAATCTAGCTCACAAGATAAGTATTTATTCTCTTTTACTCAAGTGCGTGAGGCACTATATAGGCTAATATAAATACTAATATCAATCCATATTCACGCGTAACCATAAGCTTGGCAAAGGTCTCAAAAATCAACTTATAATCAACTCTTCACTAGGATCACAAAGGACTTATTTTTGGGTTGTAATGTTGGCTCTTTGGAAAAAGGTAGGAAAATTTAGGTAAAGTAACTTAAGACACTAGTAGAGAGTTACCTTGGAGGTTCTCGATTTCTTCTTCTTGCTGCAATATCTCCTCCAACTTCTCTTCTTCTTCTCATGGATTTTCTTCTTTTCCATGCATCAACATCATCTCTTTAGACAATTCGGGTACCGGTTTTAGGCACTACCCTTCTTCTCTTTATCAATCAGCTGCTCTTAAACTTAAAGCTTCATGTTATAAGCAATCGGGGTACCAATTTCAAGCACTACCCCTAAATAAGATTTAACCATATTCTTTTCATCCAACCATATTCTATCTTCCTTTTTCTTCTTATAACACTCACTCATCTCAACTCTCTCTACCAATGAATAGGTTAATCAAGACTCAAGTACAGATTTATAAGGTTATTTACTTCGGCTACCAAAGAAAAGGATTTTTAACGGCTCAACGGGGCATCCAAAGGTTAATAAAATCATTAGGAAGGACAAAATTTGGCTAAGTAGCTTAATCATAAAATAATGGCCTAAGATCATGTCCTAGCAATTTATCAATCATAAGTTTCACACAAGACTCCAAGCCAAGTTCTAGAATACGTTCATATGAATGATCCTCTCAAGAATAAAACAATCATGATCAAGCATGATTAAAAAGGCTCAAATCCTCACATAGGTAAATAGAATCCTAAGTACTCCTCATAGCACATAATTAAGATCAATTCTACAAGAACTCTACATACTTATCAAATTATACATGCTTTTCATCAATAGAAATTAACACATGAACATATGAATGCACAAAATCAACAGTCCATAAATCGAATCAACCATACAAGTATTAAACACTCATGAATCCCTCTATCCTAACAATACCTGGCTTGGTTCGACCTTGGGTTCGAGCTGTTGAACAGGTCGAACCACGACTGACGAGGTCGAACCACCCTTCTGGACAAGTTTTTCTTCAGGTTCGACTTGGGTTTGACCTACTGGAACAGGTCGAACCAAAATGCATCAGGTCGAACCACCCTACTGTATGTTTCAGATCACCGGTTCGACCTTGGTTCGGCTTGTTAAACAGGTCGAACCAAGTACGTCGTGGTTGAACCGAACTTCAGCTGCACTGGTTCGACCTAGGTTCGACCTGTAGGATCAGGTCGAACCATGCTTTTGAAGGTCGAACCACCTCACTGGACAATTTATCACCACGGTTCGACTTCCACTATTGGGTTCGACCTCCTGAAACTGGTCGAACCTACCCCCTAAAAGCTCCAAAACGCGTGTTCTTCAATCCCTACACACTTCAAACTTCAAAACGAATTATTAAGTACCAACTAGAGCACAACTTCATCAAGAATTGGTTCTTTAAAAACTTATCAATCATGAGTAACTCCGCAATCACTCAAAATACGAAACCACAAAACACCACGGAACATTAGGCAAGTTACAAAAAATCGACACATACAAACCGGTTAAAGTTTTAAATATGCCGCAAAAAATTAACTCCCCTAACAAACGTCATAAAAAAAAATATTATACTATCGGTGCTTATCAAGGTAAGTACATCACACCCCCCCAAACTTAGTAGAAACTATAGTCAAAACTAAGTTTGCAAAGAGATGTAATTGCCGATAAGTAAGCACTTCAAATATAAAAATTTCTTACTCACACGAAAGAAATAAAGCATTAAAACAGGAGGGAAAGCCCCCAACAAGCGCTCATGTTTAACGTCGGAGAGTCATGACGGTACCAACTCAGATCAAGGTATCCTCAAAGATGACACAAACATCATCCGATTACCTATAATGCTTCAAGCGATGTACATTTGCCGCAATAATGTCTCCATCCTTGTCAATGAGCTCAAAACTCCCCCCTCCTAAGGCTCGATGAATCATGAACGGTCCCGTCCACTTTGACTTCAACTTGCCTGCAAAAAGCTTTAAACGAGAGTTAAAGAGTAATACCTCATCTCCTTGCTTTAACTCCTTGTACGAGATCTTCGAATCATGCCACCTCTTAATCCTTTCCTTGTAGATCTCGGAATTCTTGTACGCACGACTCCGAAACTCATCCAAAAGATTGATGTGAGTCATCCTCAACTCCTTCACATCCTTGAGGGTCAAGTTCAAGCTTCGCAAAGCCCAAAACGCTTTGTGTTGAATCTCTATAGGTAAATGGCACGGCTTCCCATAGACAATCTGATACGGTGACATATCTAACACCGTCTTGTACGCGGTCCAGAACTCCCACACGACATCATCGAGCTTCAAAGCCCAATCCTTTCTATTGTTTCCGACCACCTTCTCCAGAATCTGTTTGACTTGACGGTTAGAGACCTCCGCTTGTCCATTCGCTTGAGGATGATAGGGTGTAGTTACCCTATGCTTAACACCATACACTTTAAGTACCTTCTCAAGAAATTTATTAACAAAGTGCGTACCTCCATCACTAACAAGTGCTCTAGGAACTCCAAAACGAGCAACGATATGCTTCTTCAAGAAAGATATAACAGTTTTCGAATCATTCAAGCGAGTAGGAATCACTTCCACCCACTTAGAAACATAATCCACCGCAAGTAGAATGTAGAGAAATCCATTAGATGGGGGAAAAGGCCCCATAAAATCGATACCCCACACATCAAAAATCTCAACCACTATGCTCGGCTGAAGTGGCATCTCGTCTCTCCTACCGATGTTCCCCATGCGTTGACATCTATCACAAGACGCCACATAGGTCTCACAATCCTTGAACAACGTAGGCCAATAAAGAGCGGACTGAAGTACCTTGGCTGCTGTCTTTTGAGCGCGAAGTGCCCCCCGTTAGGTTGTGCATGGCAAAACTCGAGAACACTCTCTATCTCCATCTCGGGCACACACCTACGGACGATAGAATCTATGCAAATCTTGTACACAAACGGATCATACCATATGAAAGTCTCAACATCCCTCTTGAATTTAGCAAGTTGATATCGGTTGAGATCCCTTGTAATTTCTTCCACAGCAATATAGTTCACATAATCTGCATACCATGGATCAACTCTCTGTGCCGCAACCACACACGCTCGCTAAACCCCTTCAACAAACATGGCCATGATCTTTTCATCCGGGAACATTTTCTCAATATACTCGAAAGAATTATCACAATGCTCCCTAGTCTCCAACCTCGAAAGGTGATCCGCCAACACATTATCAGAACCTTTCTTATCCCGGATCTCCATGTCAAACTCTTGAAGTAAAAGAATCCACCTTATGATCCTAGGCTTCGTCTCCTTTTTCTCCATCAAGTACCGAATCGTTGAATGATTCATGTACACAATAGTGTTCATGCCAACCAAATACTGATGAGACTTATTGAATGCGTACACAACAGCCAAAAACTCCTTTTCAGTCACCGTGTAATTCTTTTGTGCCGCATCGAAAGTCTTACTCGCGTAGTAAATGGTGCAGAACTCCTTCTTCTTCAACTGCCCAAGCACCACACCAAGTGCTACATCACTTGCATCACACATTAGTACAAATGGTTGAGTCCAATCTGGTGTGATCAAGATAGGTGCAGTGATAAGCGCCTCCTTCAAAACTTGAAAAGCTGTTAGACATTCATCATCAAACACAAAAGGAACATCCTTTTCAAGTAAGTGAGATAAGGGCTTAGAGTATTTTGAGAAGTCTTGTATGAATCTCCTGTAAAAACTAGCGTGTCCAAGGAAAGACCGCACTCCTCTTTCATTGGTCGGTGGTGGAAGCTTCTCAATTGCCACCACTTTAGCAGATCGACCTGCAATCCCTTGGCTGAAACATGATGCCCAAGAATAATCCCATCCTTCACCATGAAGTGGCACTTCTCCCAATTCAAGACAAGATTAGTCACTTGACGTCTCTTCAAAACAGTAGCAAGGTTAGACAAACAAATATCAAAGGAGGAACCAAAAATAGAAAAATCATCCATGAACATCTCCATGATCTTCTCTATCAACCCATCGAATATTGCCATTATGCATCTCTGAAAAGTAGCAGGCGCATTACATAACCCAAATGGCATTTTCCGAAAAGCAAAGGCCCCGTAGGGGCAAGTAAATGTGGTCTTTTCTTGATCCTCGAGGGCAATCATGATTTGGTTTTACCCCGAGTATCCATCCAAGAAACAATAAAACTCATACCCTGCAAGACGATCTAACATTTGGTCCATGAAAGGAAGAGAAAAATGATCCTTACACGTGTTCTCATTCAACTTCCTATAATCTACATATGTACGCCATCCCGTAGGAATCCTTGTGGCTATCGCTTCTCCATCCTCAGCTTTTACTACAGTCATGCCCCCCTTTTTAGCAACTACATGTAATGGACTCACATGGGGACTATTACTAATAGGATATATGATTCCAGCATCCAACCACGTAAGGATTTGCTTCCTAATCACCTCTTGAATCGCGGGATTAACCCTTCGTTGATTCTGAACACTTGCCTTGGCCTCATCTAACAATCTTATCCTGTGAATGCAATACGAATGGCTAATTCCTTTAAAATCCTCAAGAGACCAACCAATCGCAGACTTATACTTTCTAAGAACATTCAATAACTCCTCAAGTTGATCATCAATAAGAGAAGAAGATACAATTACCGAATATTTTTCATTGTCGCCAAGAAAGGCGTACTTCAAGTATTCCGGCAAAAGTTTCAACTCCTCTTTCCTCACTTCCATCGGAGAGCTCTCGTTATCCAAAGGCAAGTACTTCCTAGTCCACTTGACTTCTTCCACCTTAGTTCTTTCCGATTCAAACCTGTCATCACCCAAAGCAAGTAAATTTTCAAGAAATTCAATACATACCTCGTTGGAGAGTCCGTCAAGCTCCGTAGTGGGATAAATAAGAGACTCCATCAAACATGTCTCAAGAGGATCCTTTGACAGGATCAGAGACATATCCTCCTTCACAATCTCCTCCACCACGTCAATACTATAACACTACGACTCCATGGGCATCTTCATTACTTTGTCTAAGTTGAAAAGAACTTCTTTGTTCATCCGCAATCTAATCTCTCCTTTTTGAACATCAATCATAGCTCCAGCAGTAGCAAGGAAAGGTCTCCCCAAGATTAGAGGGATATTATCCTTGTCATATTCTATCTCTAGCACAAGAAAGTCCACAGGAAAGACTAGCTTCTCCACTTTGACGAGAACGTCTTCAATTATACCTTTTAGAAACATCATCGACCTGTCCGCCAATTGGAGAACCACTGTTGTAGGGGTCAACTCCCCCAAACCAAGCCTCTGAAAGATGGACAATGGCATTAAATTGATGCTTGCCCCTAGATTGCACAAAGCTCGTCGTGCCGGCCCCTTTCCGATCTCACATAGAATAGTGAAGCTCCCCAGATCCTTCATCTTTTGTGGCAGCTTCATTTGAATGATTGAGCTATAATTCTTAGATAAATTCACCGTTTCAATTCCGATTAAGCTCCGCTTCTTCAACAATATGTCTTTAAGAAATCGGGCATAGTACGGCATCTCCATGATTGACTCTGAGAAAGGAATGCTCAAGCTTATCTTGTTCATTATCTCTGAAAACTTCTTGAACTTCTCTTCCATTCCCTTTTCCACAAGCTTGTAAGGAAACGGCCGAGGTATCTTCGTTTTGGGAATCCCCCATTCATCACGATCAACCTTCTCCGCTTTCTCCTTTTTGGCTCTTAATCGCTTGGCTCTCTCCCACTTTTTCTCAACTATTATCTCTGTACTTTGCTCATTCCAAACCACTGGAGTAGCATCAACATCATCGAGAGTGTTCGGAGTAGCAACAGGCAACTTCTGGATGGGTTCGACCAGGGTTCGACCTGTGGAACAGGTCTAACCAGGCACGTAATGGTCGAACCGCTCTTCTGGACAAATGCTCTCATTTTGAAGTTGAGGTTCGACCTGGGTTCAACCTGTTGAGTAGGTCAAACCACGGCTACCTAGGTCGAACTGACCTACTGTACTCCTTCCACCCTCCAGTTCAACCAAAGTTTGACCTGTTGGATAGGTCGAACCATGTCTATCGTGGTCGAACTGTTGCTGCGACAAAACAGAGTGCTCCAAGTTGTGCAGTTTGACCTGGGTTCGACCTGTTGGATAGGTCGAACCATCATTGATTTGGTCGAACCGATGTTCTGGAAAAACAGAGTGCTCCAAATTGTCAGGTTCGACCATGGTTCGACCTGTATGCCAGGTCGAACCATCTGCAGTTTGGTCGAACCGATGCTATGATGCCTCCTGATCGTGTCCAGTGCGTTGGTTCGACTTCCCCTGTATGGTTCAACCTTCAATGTTTGTCGAACTATGGTCGAATCTTGCCCTATACATGTCCAAATTTGATTCCGGCCTCATAGGTCCCTCGTACTGCGTTTCCGACCTCAATGTGATGGCGTTGCAGGACCTTGGATTCTCAATACTTTGAGATGGGAACTTCCCCTTCTCAAGAGTTTGAGTAAGCTTGTTAACACCTCCTGCCATCTCCCCCATCATCAATGTAAGGTCCTTCACCTGCTTAGATATAACCTCATGGTTTGCATCGATTTTCTTTTCAAGTTTGGCCTCAAGGCGGTTCACTCTTTCATCGTTCTTGGCCATATACCTGTTCACAGTATCCTCAAAACCCGATTTTCCTTCTTCCACCTTAGCACCCAGATCAACACCCATCGGAGGTTGAATCGCATTATTCGGATTGCTCTATGAGAACTCCGACCTCCTAGGCTGTTGATAACCACCCGGGAGACCACGATTATTAAAGTTTCCTCAATAATTCCCTTGGTAGTTCTGGTTTCCTTGATCTGGATACCTAGTCCCTTGAATACTTTGACCCATGGCATAGTGTGCCTCTTCCAACTCCTCTTGGATTGGTCCATCATTCTTCAACTCCTGCTGCATGATTGGTACGCGCTGAGATAATTTGCTAATTTGCTTCTGTTGGGATTCAAGTAGCTTGTTGATATTGGACAAGCTAGAGACGATCTCATCCTCTCTACTTGTTTTCACCATTGCTTGTTCAACCTTAACTACCTTCCCAAGGACATAAGTACTTCTAACTCTATCAGTTGGCCAATCCCTCGAATTCATCGAAATATCTTCAAACAACTTCTCGGCCTCTACGGATGACTTTGTAAGCAAAGCTCCATTAGAAGAAGCATCCAATAACACTCGTGAATCACAGTACAATCCATTGTAGAATATACTGATATATTGAGCTTTAGATAGCCCATGTTCAGGACACTTCCTAAGCATGTCCTTGAATCTATCCCATGCTTCATGAAATTTCTCACCTCCACCGATCGCAAATTGGTTAATGTCTTGTTCATCTTAAACACCTTTGAAGGTGGCATGTACCTCTCCAAGAACCTTAACTGCAGTTGCTCCCAAGTGGTGTACTCAGCTGCGTTGATACTGTCGTACCAATCTCTTGCCTTTTCAGTAAGCGAGAATTTGAACAAGAGGATCTTCCTAGCATCTTCATGTTCTCCTGCGACTTTTTGAGTACTTGCATAGCCCAAGAACTTGTTCAGATGCTGCTGCGGATCCTCGAAAGACCCTCCTGAAAAGGAGTTCCTTTCTATCATGCTAATAAGAGCGAGATGAAGATTGAAAGCTGCATTAGTTTCCCTCACTCCTAAAAGCCCAGAATTTTCAGCCCCATTATTTCTGAAAACCTCTCGGATGGCTAGATTATCCAGATTCGCTGCCATGTTGACTGTCTCTACTCCCGAATTAACTTCAGTTGTAGCTTCAATCGTCTGCGAAATCTGCTCGTCAACTTCAACTCCAAAATTCTGAGCTTCAGTTGGATCAATAGTCTTTGCCTTACTCTTCTTCTTCTTCTTCTTTCTTGACGATGCTCCGATCTCAGGATTATAGGGTTCAAGTTCACCTTTCTTTGATCTCGTGAGCATACACCTAAAAAGAACTAGAATTAAAACAGCAAAACAAGATAAATAGCCCAAATAAACTAGAAATAATAAAAAGATATTTTAAGCTGTCCCCGACAATGGCGCCAAAAACTTGTTGGGTGTTTTCTCAACACACAATTTTAATCCCCAAGTATGAAGGATACCAATTGTAGTTTCGAAGGTGACCAAGTTAAATATCGAATCCACGGGACGGGTAAATATTACTTTAGTTATTTTCTAGCAATTATAACTATGTTGAGAATTGTAATTGTTGGTTTTTAAACTAAGTAACAATTAAAATAGCAAATCAATAACAAGAACAAGAGAAGAGTTGTTGTGATCAAATAGATGATAGGTAATTCGTCATGCCATACAGTTTCTTTCGTTAATTCATACTTTCGTGTGTCGATATCTGACTCTACCTTGTAGTTTATGGACGCATCGCTAGACCATGCAAATCTACTCTATGGACACAAATAGATAAATTTTTGACACTTGTGAGTATCCTCAGAGCAAGATGTATACTTTACCCCCATTTCTAGGTACTATCATAATCAATTATTTTCCGTGCACTTAGTACTCTAACCCGATTTGATCTCCCTTTTTAGGTACTATAAAGTTATACTTTTAATCCTACTTGTTAACCCGAATTCAATTCAATTAACAAACATTCATATAAGACGGTTCTAATAAAACCTCGGAATCCCTTCACTTAGAATTATAACAATAAATCCTGCTCATTAGTGAACGCACTCAATCAATAACCATGTTATGCATTCAGACTCTACACAAAGATTATTGATGCACAAAACAACTATGAGTATGGATTAAAAACGTACTATCTTATTTAAATTAAACCACAAGTAGTGTTGTACGGAGAATATACACGAAATACAAATCAACTCATGAAACATTCATAATCCTAGAACTACTGAAGTGGCTCTAGCCCATGATTGACCTAGGAGCAATCATGGTTAGATGGACCAATCTTACTTGAATCTCCAGCGGAACCTCTGTCACAACTCCTCCTAGTCTCCTTTTGTGCTTCACGTTCTTACGCTCTCTAAAACTCTCTTGTATTGTGTTGTTGTCTTGTTGTATATTTCTCTGACTGCATGAGCCTCCTTTTATACTTGTAATCACGTCTCTAGGGCTTGGAATGGGCTTTTCAAGTGATCACACGCATTTTGGCCTCGAAAATCCGGATAAGGTAAGTTTTCGCACGATGGTTCGACCTCAGCAAACAGGTCGAACCACTGGCCGCAGGTCGAACCACAGGTCGAACCCACCTACTGGAAGTATTCTGCACTTGGTTTGACTTCTTGTACAGGTCAAACCACTTTGTCTTGGTCGAACCACAGGTCGAACCACGCTACTGGATAATTTCTGCTCTCGATTCGACCAACCGTCAGGTCGAACCCCCAACGTCGTGATCGAATCAACTTTCTCGCGAACTGGTTCGACCATAATTCGACCTGATAGACAGGTCGAACCCCTCGAATCGTGGTCGAACCCCTCTTCTGCCGCTTTGCATTGCTGGTTCGACCTGCTGGAGAGGTCGAACCCTCCTCCAACAGGTCGAACCCACCTCTCTCCTTGGCGGTTCGCATGGTCTCGACTTTGTCTCTTCGATTCTTGGCACTTCTACTCTGATTTTACTATGAAAACTACTTAAATAGCTCCACTAACACCTGATTCATGCTAATTCACAATATATATAGGTTTTCCACCTATTTCCACCTCAAAACTCTTCAAAACTAGCACAAAACATGATGTCAAACTTGTGAATTTACACACTCATCAATATATATATATATATATTTAGAGGTAGAATAAATCCAATCCTGGCCATCTATTTCTAAAACAAATCTCACCCATCCATTAAAATAATTAAATAATTATAATTATGACATTTTCAAATTAGAAAATAATTTAGTCAAAAAACAGAAAAAATCTAATCATGTCCATCTATTTTTAAAACAAATCTCAGCCACCCATTAAAATAATTAAATAATTATAGTTATGACATTTTCAAATTAGGAAAAAATTTAGTCAAAATTTTGACCATTTATTTCTCAAATAAATCTCAGCCACCCATTAAATTAAATAACTATAATTATGAACTTTTCAAATTTGAAAATAAGATATTATTTATTAAAAATTTAATAATATTAAATATATTATTTGAATATATTCAAAATTTTCAAATAAATCTAAGCCACCCATTAAAATAATTAAATAATTATAATTATTACATTTTCAATTCAGGAAATAAGATATTATATATTAAAATTGAATAATATTAAATATATTTGTTAGCAAATAAAATTCACAGTCCAATATTGAATAATATTAAATAATTTGTTAGCAAATAAAATTCACAGTCCAATTAAATGACAACACGTGAATTTTTGTGATTAAGATATCAATTTTAATTTATTATTATATTTTACTTTTAATTTAAATGAGGCTTACATTAAATGAGAACTAACTCAAATCAAATAAGCCCAATTCAAATGTGGCCTAACCCAAGTCAAATAAAGCCTAGAAAGATCCAAGCCTGCAGAATAGAGGTCAAATCAAATATTTACCAATCAAATTGAATAGATGAAAAGGCCAAAGCCCGCAGAATTAGGTCAAATCAGCCATTGACTAATCAAATTACGAGTTATATATGGAGCTTCCTCACCCTTCTCCTATATAAAGAGTCATCCTCCATTCATTTTAGACATACCGAGAGTGATTCTCTACGAAGATCAAAGACTTCAGATTTGTTTGAAAAGTCTTTGAATTCTTCAACGAGAATCAACCCCAAATTAAGAGTTCTACAGTCAAGTTCTTCGGTGAATGGCCTATAATCTGGGATTCAGGTGCTAAACCGTCCGGATTTAAGCATTCTAAAGTCAAGTTCTTCGGTGAATGGTCTATAATCTGGGGTTCAGGTGCTAAACCGCTCGAATTTAAGCCTGCTAAAGTCAAAGTTATTCCAAGTATAATCTAGAATTAAGATGTTAAACCATCTGCATTTAAGCGTTCTTAAGTCAAGTTCTTCAGTGAACAACCTATAATCTGGGAGTCGGGTGTTAAACCGCTCGGATTTAAGTCTGTTTAAAAAATTAAAAATAAATCTATTACAACTTTATGGCCTATAAATAAATAAATATTTTTTCCGTGAAATTACATTATATTGAGATATTTAATTTAAAATTTTAATAATCTCATTAAATCTTTTACTAATATAGCAATGATAAGCTGTCGCCGGCCTACCAAAATATAATTTAATTTCCGACTTACAAAATACTTAGTATAATGGCAAGTACGGGTCGAACCCAAGGAAGTATAATGAATTTTAATTAAATTAAAGTGTTGAAAACAATAAAATAAATAAAAGGGGGATTTTTGATTTGGTGACAATATGAAAATAACACAAGTATTAAATTAACTCAATGTTTAAATGACAAAGTAGAGGAAAATTAATATGTAAATTAACAAGTGATAAAAGTCTAGTTTAGGATGTCGATCCCCTCCCGTTTACTAATTTAATTAATTACAGAAATTAAATATCTAGCCTAATGTGCAAACTCAAATCCCTAGGTTGACGGTACGACCAATCAACCCGAATGTTCTTATGTTCATCAACTAGGGTACGACCACTAAATTGAACTATCTACGAGTGATCCTATGGATTCGAACTCGTAAATGCATTAAAACTCTAAACATAGAACTACTAGGCTATGAAAGCCGGCTAGGAATCATACAACCTAGATCCTATTACATCTAGAGGGAATAATCTATATTTGTTACTTAATCCAATTCCTACAACAATTACGGATTGTAGTTCATAGAATAACATTCAGCTGTAAAATAATTAAATAGTTGATCAGGCTAAATTAATTATCAAACAGCCATTAGGAACATCAAAGCATGTAATAGAATAAATTTGCATTAAAGATTCAATGTAAAACCCTTAATAATTCATATAAATTTCAACAGGAGGTTCACGAAATTCTAAACTAGAGAAGGGGACTCGACCTCGACATGCTCAATTCAACCTGGGCCTCTAGTTGAATTCAGGTCGAATCGATCGCCTAAAACTCTAGGAGGGGGATTCGACCTTGACATGCTCAATTCGACCTGGGCTTCTGGTCGAATCCAGGTCGAATTGATCGGTGGTGAAGCCAATTCGTCCTCCAAAGTTTGTTCTGGCAGTAACGATGAGTCTGGAACTTAGAGTATGTCAATTCGACCTCCAAAAACAGCTGATGAGCGTTTTCTCAACACACAGTTAATCCCCAAGTATGAAGGAAATCAATTGTAGTTTCGAAGGTGACCAAGTTAAATATCGAATTCACAGGACGGATAAATATCACTTTAGTTATTTTCTAGCAATTATGACTAT
Organism: Pogostemon cablin; assembly: GCA_023678885.1. Classification (NCBI taxonomy): domain Eukaryota; kingdom Viridiplantae; phylum Streptophyta; class Magnoliopsida; order Lamiales; family Lamiaceae; genus Pogostemon; species Pogostemon cablin. Next base: position 21,991,444 of record CM042981.1, read on the forward strand.
GTTGGGAATTGTAATTTTGGTTTGTAAATTATGTAATAATTGAAATAGCAATTAAATAACAAGAACAAGAAAATAGTAGTTGTGATCAAATAAGATAATAGATAGTTCGTCAAGCCATCCAGTTTCATTCGTTAATTCATACTTTCGTGTGTTGATGTCCGACTCTGCCTTGTGGTTTATGGACGCATCGCTAGACCATACAAATCTATTTTATAGACACAAATAGATAAGCTTTTGACACGTGTAAATATCCTCAGAGCAAGACGTATACTTTACCTCCCTTTCTAGGTACTATCATAATCAATTATTTCCCGTGTGTTGAGAGTGGAATTTCACGTATTTTAGGTCTCACATTACACCGTTTTTGATAGAATGTGGCCATGATTTTGTATAGAATGGCATGGTTTTCATATCTTGCATAATTAAGATGCTACTAAGGTGTTTTGTTGAGTTTTGAAGGATAAAACATGATCAAAAGTTCAAAGTTGGAATGAGGAGTGAAAGTGAGAAGGAATGCTGAAAAATACAGTCCATGTTGTACAAATTTCTGTATTCTTATAGACGTCCAAATTGATCATATGATATATGGTTGGAAAGCCACAGAAGAGAGGGTCGTTTTGACGTAAAAAACACCCCAATTGGATTCTAAACGAGAAAGTTATGATCAAAGTGCTAACGTCGCACATGCTGTACCGAGCAGCCAGTTTGCATGACGTTTTACATATTCAAATGTTAGATTTTCTGAGAGTTCTTTATGTGGATAGAAAACCAAGGAAAAGAGGAACGCGTGAGCGTAAAAATCATTCAAATTGGAGTCCGTATGAAGAAGTTATACTCAAAACGGTGAAGTCGCGCAGTGCTGTCTCTGCAGCTCGGGAGGCCGCTCGGCTCGAGCGGCACAAACTTTGTGCGAATTTCTAGCCGAGTTGGGTTGTTTCAGAACCTAAATGACATCCCCGTTTCACTTATATGTCACTCGGCAGCTTCCAGGCACAGCTCGGCCCGAGCTAGGGGCCGAGCGGCCCAGTTCAGGGCCCAGACGGGCCTGTTCGATGCAGCAGTGTATATATACCTTCAAATCGCGATTCTAAAGCAGTTTCGATCGCGAAAAAGCCCTGTATTAGTCCTAGAAACAATTAGGGAGATTAAAACACAAATTGGAGAGGACCTATCCATAACCCATCATCAATTCACACCTCTAATCCTTCCATATCAGATTGACAACCTGATTTCATCCTCCATCCAATTCCACAAGGGTTTCAAGTGCTAATTAAGGGAAAATCAAGCAATTGAAGAGACGGAGAAGGAACGTGAGATTGCTCCTACACTAGGGTTTCACCATTCCTATCTATTCCTTTCTATTACTTTGATTATTGTTATGAATTGCTTAGCCATGAGTGTTGCTTGTGACCTCATGGGCTAATTTTATATACAGTTCTAGGGTTTGATGGATTGATTTAATTGATTTGGGGATTTAGACCAAAGATTGAGATTTTATGCAGTTGAGCTTTTGATTTTACTTATTTTATTAAGACATGCTTTTCTGCTTCGTAACGTCTTCATAATATATTCATGACATCCGCTATAATGCTTGGATTATTGTGTTAGCTTGTGTGCGTTCATGATTGGTATTGTCTATCTGTTAGGGATTAGAGTTGCTCCGCTATAAGCACTTTAATTTCATGAACTGGTACGTCAAATGCTTGATTAGTTTAGTGGAACAATGCAATTAGACAATCAAGTAGGAAGTGAATAGAACCTTGTAGTAATTTCAGAAAATATCTTGTTAGTCGGGCTTACCATCCGGAGGTATTGTTGCTTGCTTTGATTAGTATCTAGGAATAAGGCTTGGTAATATTTGCGCACCTTAGGATTTAAACCAGAGTATACTGTTAGCTTAGAATCGAATCATATTCGGTGGGATAACAGGGATATGTGGTGTATTTTCAGTGAAACTGCATGAATGAACAATCGTAAGTTTAATAACCCAAATTAATTGGTCTCTACCTGATACCTTAGAACTGTTCGTTATCTCTTGATTAAAAACTTGCTTTTATTTTTATTGCCTTTTAATTAATTTAGTTATTTATATTTTTAGAATTTTAGTTAATTCGCAACAAAACATTGAAAATCGGTTACCTTATTCTGATTAAGCTAGTATAATTAGAAAATAAATAGTTAGTTGTCCCTTGGGTTCGATAATTTAACTTGGTCACTTACCGCTACAATTGATATCCTTCATACTTGGGGATTAAATTATAGTGTGCAGAAAAAGCCTATCAAGTTTTTGGCGCCGTTGCCGGGGACGGCTTAATTATTTATTTTTCTTTTATTGCTAGTTTAATTAGGACTTTTTATTGCTTTTTTTTTATTTTTCTTATTTGGATATATTCTGACTATAAATTATCTTTGAGGTACTGAGATGGATGAAATATTGAAAAGATATGGAAATCAGAATGTTATGGATCCTTCTTCATGCATAGACAAAATATTGAAACGCTATGAAAATCATAATGCTATGGTTCCTTCTCCATATTACATGGATGAGAGGAATTATGGTTATGATTCTTTAGTGAATCAAAGTCATTCTCAGTACTACAATCAAGTCAGATATGAAGATGAATGGTCTTGTGCTTATAATGAAAGTTTATATCAACCTTATCAAGAGAACACTTATTCTAGATCGATTGGAGTTTCCCAAGAATTACAAGACGCGTTTTATACTTCCATCAAGAAGCATGAAGAAAACATGGGAATGTTAGAAGCTCTAGAAAGAAAGATGAAAGTTCAATCGCAGGAGAGGAAAGTTGCATCGCAGGAGTTTGATCAAAGAACGAGAGACATAAACAATCTTCTTGCGAACATCACTTCAAGTTTAAATTCTCAAGGTCAACAAGAGGAAAGAATGGATGAAGAGGAGTTTGAGGAAGATATTGTTGTTCCATTGTACCCTGGAATGCAATTTGAAGGTCCTATGCTGTCGCTTGAGGAAGTAGAACTCGAAGAGGAGTCCACTCGATTAAGTCAAGTGGTTCCACTTGAATTGAGCTATCAACTGGAGTCAATTATTGAGGAAGAAAAGAAAGTAGAAGAGCAAAGTCATGAAGCAACCGAAGAGGACTTGAAGAATGAAATGAGCATTTCTAAACCTTTAAACTCTTTAAGTTACATTGAATTTAATGATATTGTTTCTGTTGACTTTGTTTCACCTTATGATTCCTCTCATATTCTTAGGGATAGAAAGGAACTAGAAGAGAAGTTGGGAATTTTCATCGGAAGAAGGAATAAGTGGTGGAGTAGAATGAAGAGGTTGATGAAATTTGATCTTAACATGGTTGGCAAGGTCAAGATAAATTTTAAGAATGCCAACGAGGCCATCCCTTGCCATAAATATTGGATTGATGAAGAAGCACAGCGATTAGAATACGATGGAAATGATGAAAGATATCCATGGCCATTCCGATGAGCTTGAGGTATTACGTCGTGACTCTCCGACGTTAAACATGAGCGCTTGTTGGGGGCTGTCCCTTCCGTTTTATTGCTTTTCTATGTCTGTGTTGGTGTAATAATTTTATTAGGTATTGCTCGACTACGGTATATACTTCTTTGCAAACTTAGTTTCTCACTTTGTTTGATCTAAGTTTGGGGGGAGGTTACGTACATACCTCGTCTTGTAGTACCAAGTAAAATTTTTGTATTGTGTTGTTGCTTGGAGGGTCGATTTTTTGCGGATTTTTAATATTTTCAATTTATTTGATGATGTTGAGGGTTCGATTTTTTGCAATTTTCTAGGTTTCGTGTTGTTTTTGTTTGTGTTTATTTATTTTGTGTTAATCCTAGTGTCGGTGTAGTCGATTTATGGTTCTCTAGGATGATTTTCTGGTTTTTTATGACACTTGATTATATGTGTGATTGTGTTTGAGAAGCAATTTGATATTGTGCTTTGATATTGAGAGCTTGAAGTTTACTTATGTACATGAAAGATTTGCTATGTGACTTGATTAGGTTTGCTCGTTCATTCGTATAGCTATGTGAGAATTTGAGCCTTTTGAAATCATGACAAATTGCATGATTTAATTTATTCTTGTGAGTATCGTTCATACACACGTATTCTAGAACTTGGCTTTATATCTTGCTTGAAGCTACGTGTTCGATTAGACAATAGGAAATGATCTTAGGCCATCTTTGTTATTTATTAGTCACTAGCTAAATTATTATCCTACCTATTGAAATTATCCGTAGTTAACCCTTTTGATCCTGAAAAGCCATATTTGTTGGAAGCCTACGTGATAAGCCAATTGCTCCCTTTGTTAGCCTTTAAAAATCCCTACCTAGTAGAGAGTTGAAGGAGTCAATTTGGTGTCTTGAGAAGAAACATAAAAGGAGAATAAGTTGGAAGTGATGAAAATTGTTGAAAAGAGTGGTCAAATTGTTGCATAAAGGGGTAGTGCCCGAAACTGGTACCCCATGAAAAGGGTAGTGCCTGAAACTGGTACCCTTATTTGGAAAAAAAAGGGAAAGAAAAGAAGAAAATGAAAAAATTCAAGTAAGGAAGTTGTGCTTGAAAGTGAAGGAGGAAATCAAGTTGCGAGAGAATTGAAGAGCATTGAAGAAGGGAGAAGAAATTGAAGCTGTCTGTTGAAAAGCTGTAAGTCTTCTTTGATTCTTTACTAGTGAATTTGTCACTTTATCCATATATTCCCTACCTTTACCAAAGAGCCAACATTACAACCTAATGCAAGACCTTTGTGATCCTATTGTTGAAATTATTCCTTCAGTCGAGAGTTGAGATGATTGCCAAGCTTATGGTTACGCGTGTGTTTGAATTGAATTTGAGTGTAAACACCTAACCCTGAAGTGTATATCTCACACTTGAGCGATGAGCGTAAATACTACCCGTGAGAATGGTGGATGAGCATTCCGAAAAAGTGAAGTAGTTGATTTGAATTGTATGTTCTTAGATGGATGGTTGTCTTAGTATTTGAAGTATGATTTTTGAATTGTTATATTTTCTTGGATGTGAAGTTGTGAAATTTCCTCTCAATTACTCTATTGGTTTTATATGTCGTTGCCTCGGGACGAGCAACAAGTAAGTTTGGGGGTTTGTTGAGAGTGGAATTTCACGTATTTTAGGTCTCACATTACACCATTTTTGATAGAATGTGGCCATGATTTTGTATAGAATGGCATGGTTTTCATATCTTGCATAATTAAGATGCTACTAAGGTGTTTTGTTGAGTTTTGAAGGATAAAATATGATCAAAAGTTCAAAGTTGGAATGAGGAGTGAAAGTGAGAAGGAATGCTGAAAAATATAGTCCATGTTGTACAAATTTCTGTATTCTTATAGACGTCCAAATTGATCATATGATATATGGTTGGAAAGCCACAGAAGAGAGGGTCGTTTTGACGTAAAGAACACCCCAATTGGATTCTAAACGAGAAAGTTATGATCAAAGTGCTAACGTCGCACATACTGTACCGAGCAGCCACTTTGCATGACGTTTTATATATTCAAATGTTAGATTTTCTGAGAGTTCTTTACATGGATAGAAAGCCAAGGAAAAGAGGAACGCGTGAGCGCAAAAATCATTCAAATTGGAGTCCGTATGAAGAAGTTATGCTCAAAACGGTGAAGTCGCGCAGTGCAGTCTCTGCAGCTCGGGAGGCTGCTCGGCTCGAGCGGGACAAACTTTGTGCGAATTTCTAGCCGAGTTTGGTTGTTTCAGAACCTAAATGACGTCCCCGTTTCACTTATATGTCACTCGGCAGCTTCCAGGCACAGCTCGGCCCGAGCTAGGGGCCGAGCGGCCCAGTTCAGGGCCCAGACGGGCCTGTTCGATGCAACAGTGTATATATACCTTCAAATCGCGATTCTAAAGCAGTTTCGATCGCGAAAAAGCCCTGTATCAGTCCTAGAAACAATTAGGGAGATTAAAACACAAATTAGAGAGGACCTATCCATAACCCATCATCAATTCACACCTCTAATCCTTCCATATCAGATTGACAACCTGATTTCATCCTCCATCCAATTCCACAAGGGTTTCAAGTGCTAATTAAGGGAAAATCAAGCAATTGAAGAGACGGAGAAGGAACGTGAGATTGCTCCTACACTAGGGTTTCACCATTCCTATCTATTCCTTTCTATTACTTTGATTATTGTTATGAATTGCTTAGCCATGAGTGTTGCTTGTGACCTCATGGGCTAATTTTATATACAGTTCTAGGGTTTGATGGATTGATTTAATTTATTTGGGGATTTAGACCAAAGATTGAGATTTTATGCAGTTGAGCTTTTGATTTTACTTATTTTATTAAGGCATGCTTTTCTGCTTCGTAACGTCTTCATAATATATTCATGACATCCGCTATAATGCTTGGATTATTGTGTTAGCTTGTGTGCGTTCATGATTGGTATTGTCTATCTGTTAGGGATTAGAGTAGCTCCGCTATAAGCACTTTAATTTCATGAACTGGTACGTCAAATGCTTGATTAGTTTAGTGGAACAATGCAATTAGACAATCAAGTAGGAAGTGAATAGAACCTTGTAGTAATTCCAGAAAATATCTTGTTAGTCGGGCTTACCATCCGGAGGTATTGTTGCTTGCTTTGATTAGTATCTAGGAATAAGACTTGGTAATATTTGCGCACCTTAGGATTTAAACCAGAGTATACTGTTAGCTTAGAATCGAATCATATTCGGTGGGATAACAGGGATATGTGGTGTATTTTCAGTGAAACTGCATGAATGAACAATCGTAAGTTTAATAACCCAAATTAATTGGTCTCTACCTGATACCTTAGAACTGTTCGTTATCTCTTGATTAAAAACTTGCTTTTATTTTTATTGCCTTTTAATTAATTTAGTTATTTATATTTTTAGTATTTTAGTTAATTCGCAACAAAACATTGAAAATCAGTTACCTTATTCTGATTAAGTTAGTATAATTAGAAAATAAATAGTTAGCTGTCCCTTGGGTTCGATAATTTAACTTGGTCACTTACCGCTACAATTGATATCCTTCATACTTGGGGATTAAATTATAGTGTGCAGAAAAAGCCTATCACCGTGCACTTAGTACTCTAACCCGATTTGATCTCCCTTTTTAGGTACTATAAAGTTATACTCTTAATCCTACTTGTTAACCCGAATTCAATTCAATTAACAAACATTCATATAAGACGGTTCTAATAAAACCTAGGAATTCCTTCACTTAGAATTATAACAATAAACCCTGCTCATTAGTGAACGCACTCAATCAATAACCATGTTATGCATTCAGACTCTACACAACGATTATTGATGCACAAAACAACTATGAGTATGGATTAAAAATGTGCAATCTTATATAAAATAAACCACAAGTAGTGTTGTACGGAGTATACACACGAAATATAAATTAACTCATGAAACCTTTATAACCCTAGAACTACCGAAGTGGCTCTAGCCCATGATTGATCTAAGAACAATCATGGTTAGTTGGACCCATCTTACTTGAATCTCCAGCTACACCTCTGTCACCGCCCTCCGGATGGATCACCAATCTCTTCTCTTGTCTCCTCTTATGATTCTCGCGTCGTCGTTGTTTTCTTGACTGCATGAGCCTCTTTTTATACTTGTAATCACGTCTCTAGGGCTTGGAATGGGCTTTTCAAGTGATCCCATGCGTTTTGGCCTCGAAAATCCGGATAAGGTAAGTTTCTGCATTTTGGTTTGACCTCGTCGAACAGGTCGAACCATCGGCCACAAATCGAACCACAGGTCGAACCCTGCTACTGGACACATTCTGCACTTGGTTCGACCAACTGTATAGGTCGAACCACTCCCTTTTTGGTCGAACCCCAGGTCGAACCTCACCACTGGACAATTTTCACTCCTGGTTCGACTAATTGTCAGGTCGAACCCCAACGTCGTGGTCGAACCCATCTTCTCGCGAACTGGTTCGACCATGGTTCGACCTGATGAACAGGTCGAACCCCTTGAGTCGTGGTCGAACCTTTCTTCTGCAAATTTTCAATGCTGGTTCGACCAGTAGGAGAAGTCAAACCCTCCTCCATCAGGTCGAACCCTACTCTTTCCTTGGCGGTTCGCGTGGTCTCAACTTCGTCTCTTCGATTCTTGGTACTTCCACTCCATTTTTGCTATGAAAACCACTTAAATAGCTCCACTAACACCTGATTCATGCTAATTCACAATATATATAGGTTTTCCACCTATTTTCACCTCAAAACTCTCCAAAACTAGCACAAAACATGATGCCAAACTTGTGAATTTACACACTCATCAAACCCCCAAACTTACATGTTGCTCGTCCCGAGGCAACCAATTCAAACCACAGGAGTCGTGTATAATTCACCAAGATCAAGTACAACACATATCACACATGCAACTTCATTCAATCAAACAAGTATTAATTGCTTCATATATATTACTCATGCAAAACCAATCCAATCACATACCATTCGGAGTACTAAGTAATTTCGCTCACAAGATAAGTATTTATTCTCTTTCACTCAAGTGCGTTAGGCACTATATAGGTTAATATAAACACTCATATCCATCCATATTCACGCGTAGCCATAAGCTTGGCAAAGGTCTCAAAAATCAACTTATAATCAACTCTTCACTAGGATCACAAAGGACTTATTTTTGGGTTGTAATGTTGGCTCTTTGGCGAAAGGTAGGAAAATTTATGTAAAGTGACTTAAGACACTAGTAGAGAGTTACCTTGGAGGTTCTCGATTTTTTCTTCTTACAGCAAGTTCTCCTCCAATGTCGTCTCTTGAACTTGTAAAATTCCTCAATTTTCCTTCTTTTCATGGCATCAACATCATCTTTTTAAACAATTCGGTTACCGGTTTCAGGCACTACCCTTCTTCTCATGTATAGGCCGTCAGCTGCTAAGCTTCATGCACCATGTATAAAAACAATCGGGGTACCAGTTTTGGGCACTACCCCTAAACAAGATTTAACCATATTCTTTTCATCCAACCATATTCTATCTTCCTTTTCTTCTTGCAACACTTACTCACCTCCACTCTCTCTACCAATGATTAGGTTAATCAAGGCTCAAGTAAAGGTTTATAAGGTTATTTACTTCGGCTACCAAAGAAAAAGCTTTAACGGCTCAACGGGACATCCAAAGGTTAATAAAATCATTAGGAAGGATAAATTTGGTTAAGTAACTTAATCACGAAATAATGTCCTAAGATCATGTCCTAGCAATTTATCAATCATAAGTCTCACACAAGACTCCAAGCCAAGTTCTAGAATACGTTCATATGAATGATCCTCTCAAGAATAAAATAATCATGATCAAGCATGATTATCAAAGCTCAAATCCTCACATAGGTAATTAGAATCCTAAGTACTCCTCATAGCACATAATTAAGATCAATTTCACAAGAACTCAATATACTTATCAATTATACATGCTTTTCATCAATAGAAATTAACACATGAACATATGAATGCACAAAAATCAATAAGCTTATACCCAATCAATCATACAAGATATCACTTGTACATTCCACTCACGCATGAATCACACCCCAACCTCTCAAGATAAAAAGAAGAATAAGAAAATCAAGATGAATTGGAGGAAACCAAAGAAAACCTGAAAAACTACTCCTCCGGAGCATCATCATCCTCATCATCATCATCCTCATCATCAAGCCTCCGTTCCACAATCCGGTGCAAATCACCGATGTGCTATCCAAGTAATCAACTCGATCACCCAACCTACCAACTTTCTCATTCAAGGCTGTATACCTCTCATTCAACGTAGCATAGTTGGCATTGGCGAGTGCGAGCTTTCAGTTTATCTCCTGCTGGCTAGCAACGATCGCGACCAGCTACTCATGAATAAGGCGGAGCTGCTCCCGTGTATCATTCGGGACAGCCCGCTGCTGCTGCGGTGATGGCTCATGCTGATGTGCGTCGTGCTGCATCGACATCTCCTCATCCTGCTGCTCCTCTTCTTGATACTCCTCGTCTTCGGGCTGCTGTGGTGGACGGAACTCTCCTTGATCAACAATCTATTGTAACTCCGCCATCTTACCATCCGCACACATCTGCGATACAGTCCTCCAATCACCACCCGACCTCGCTGCCACGGATAAGGCATTGTGTCCAAGAGAATCCATCAACTTATTCCTCGCAATCTGAATAGTTGTCAAGTTACTCACGTAGAAGGGAAACATGAATTCGAAGGGCTTGAGTCCCCTCGTGAAGAACCAATCTCCATTTCTGAAATGTGCTAATCCTCCCTTCACGTACGTAAACATCGCCAAATCGGGCTCTCCTCTAACTGGTGTTATGCCGGTGAAATCCAAATTATAATGCTCAGCCACGATCATCAGTAACCCTCCAATATTCACCTTTTGAAACCCAATGGTCCTGAATCGATGTAGTTGTGCAATGAAATACGCTCCAACTTTGAACTGCACCCCATTAAGCATACACCACAAAGCATAAAGCTCTCCTCTAGACACAACACTTCCCTCTGAGTGGGCGAACAACGTATTGCTCAAGACACGATCCATGTAACTCAAAACTGGATTCTTTATTGAGGAAGCATGAGCCTGCCTAATCTTATAATCTCCAATCTCCCCTGTAATCTCTCTCCAAAACCTATTAGCATTGAATGCACTATTCTCCAAGTGAGAGATCCCCAAAGGTGTCTCAAACAGCTCATTAAAATTCTCAGACGTCCATCTCCTACTCACTCCACTAAGCTGAAACGTACACTAATACGGGTACCCAAGCGGGTCCTTCACCATCTCGAATGAGAAGACTACTTCCACTGTAACATGAAAATACGTCGGCCTCTTTAACTCCATAAACCTCCGGATACCCACTTGATCAAACATCCAGAAAATGTCATTCCCGATTCTCATTATCCTCATCGCCTCATCATCTTGGTATCGAGTACGAGCTATCTTGTCCGAGACTATTTCCCACTTTTCTTTAATCTCATCCCAGTTTTGCATTTGAATTTTGAAGTTCTCGGGTAAACGATCTTGTAGCCTTAGCTTCCTTGTCACTGTGTCCACATTCGAAGTCCTGTCATTCCTCTTCTTCAATCTTGCTTCATCCGCCTTACCTTTCCCTTTACTTGATCCTTGTCCCTTTCCTGAAAACATCTACTTCAATACAACCAACAAGACAAGAACACAAGTATATGACTAACATATCCTATACTCTACTCAAGACTTCAAGCTTCCATGTTTAATCAACCCAACTATCATCTCAACATCACTTGCTTAATTAACATGCTCAAAACATCTTCAATCACACTACCTTTAATCTTTAAATTATAAACAACAAGCATGCATTAACCAATTCAAGCTATTCAACAAGAATTTCAACAATTGAACTTCATGAACAACTCCAATTATCAACAATTCAAACCTAACTAGCATGCTCATTCATCTAGATGCATCATATCCTTGATCAATCCACATAAAACTCAAGTGCTATCCATAATCAAGCAATCTCAAACCAATAAACATGAATTCATATGAATCAACTCAACAATATCCATTATCACCATGAATTTCAACCAAAATCAACATTAATCAACATACCCACAACACATTTCTTAAAATAAACTTCAATCCTAAGGTAATTGAGTTGAAAAAAACGTATCTTTAGTCTTGCCCATGGTTAACAATCGACAATTAGCACACAACACTCAAAATGCGCGACTGAAGCCCTAATTCGCGACAAAAATCGCCCAAATCCGCGCCCAATTCAAGAATTAAGAGTGTAATGGTGTAATCGGTGCAAAATCAAGTGTAATTGATGAATTTGTGCAAGGGTGTTAAGGTTCGGGGAGGGTTCGAGGTTTGGTGAACAAAAAGAATGATCGAACCCTTCTAAAAATCCAACTTAAAGCGCGTACCTGACTGGGTTCGACCTCGGGTTCGACCTGCAGAACAGGTCGAACCTCGAGCGATGAGGTCGAACCTACCTTCTGGACAAACTTACCTTTTGGTTCGACCTAGGTTCGACCTTCTGAACAGGTCGAACCAATCTTGTGACGAGGTCGAACCTACCTTCTGGACAACTGCTCCTCGTGGTTTGACCTGGGTTCGACCTGTTAGACAGGTCGAACCACTCTTGTTTTGGTCGAACCTATCACCTGAAAAACAGAGTGCTCTAAACGGACTGGTTCGATCTCAGGTTCGACCTTCTGATCAGGTCGAACCATAACGGCTCAGGTCGAACCACCATACTGTAAATTTTAAGTCACCGGGTTCGACCTTGGTTCGACCTGTTAGACAGGTCGAACCAAGAATGATCAGGTCAAACCACCTCACTGGATGATTTTCTGCGTTGGTTCGACTTTCTCTGCTCGGTTCGACCTCCTGGCACTGGTCGAACATCTCCTGGCTTTGGTCGAACCAACCTTTTAAGCTTTCAAACTGAGTGTTCTTCAATCCCTATACACTTCAAATTTCAATACGAATCATTAGGTACCAACTAGAGCACAACTTCATCCAAAATTTGTTCCACAAAATATCATTCATGAGTAACTCCATAAAAGAAAACACAACCAAAACCCACTAAACATTAGGCAAGTTATAAAAAATCGTCATATCAAAATCGATTAAAATTTTAATATGGTGCAAAAACCAACTTCCCTAACAAACATCACAAAGAAAAGATTATACTATCGGTGCTTATTGAAGTAAGTACTACACCCCCCTAAACTTAGTAAAAACCATAGGTGAAACTAAGTTTGCAAAGAGATGTAATTGCCGATAAGTAAGCACTTCAAATATAAAAATTTCTTACTCACACGAAAGAAATAAAATAATAAAACGGGAGGGAAAGCCCCCAACAAGCACTCAAATTTAACGTCGGAGAGTCACGACGGTACCAAATCAGATCAAGGTATCCACAAAGATGACACAAACATCATCCGGCGACTTGTAATGCTTCAAGCGATGTCCATTCACCGCAAAAATGTCTCCATCCTTGTCAGCTCAAAACTCCCCCTTCCTAAGACTCGATGAATCATGAACGGTCCCTTCCACTTAGACTTCAACTTGCCTGCAAAAAGCTTTAAACGAGAGTTAAAAAGTAATACCTCATCTCCTTGCTTGAACTCCTTGTACGAGATCTTCGAATCATGCCACCTCTTAATCCTTTCCTTATAGATCTCTGAATTCTTATACGCACGACTCCGAAACTCATCCAAAAGATTGATGTGAGTAATCCTCAACTCCTTCACATCCTTGAGAGTCAAGTTCAAGCTTCGTAAAACTCAAAACGCTTTGTGTTGAATCTCTACAGGTAAGTGGCACGGCTTTCCATAGACAATCTGATATGATGACATATCTTGTACGTGGTCCGGAACCCCCACACGACATCATCAAGCTTCAAAGCCCAATCCTTTCTATTGGTTCCGACCACCTTCTCCAAAATCTATTTGACTTGATGGTTAGAGACCTTCGCTTGCCCATTCACTTGAGGATGATAGGGTGTAGCGACCCTATGCTTAACACCATACCCTTTAAGCACCTTCTCAAGAAATTTATTTACGAAATGCGTACCTCCATCACTAACAAGTGCTCTAGAGACTCCAAAACGGGCAAAGATATGCTTCTTCAAGAAAGATATAATAGTTTTCGAATCATTCAAGCGAGTAGGAATCGCTTCCACCCACTTAGAAACATAATCCACCGCAAGTAGAATGTAGAGAAATCCATTAGATGGGGAAAAAGGCCTCATAAAATCGATACCCACATATCAAAAATCTCAACCACTATGCTTGGCTGAAGCGGCATCTCGTCTCTCCTACCGATGTTCCCCATGCGTTGACATCTATCGCAAGATGCCACATAGGTCTCACAATCCTTGAACAAGGTAGGCCAATAAAGAGCGGACTGAAGTACCTTAGCTACGGTCTTTTGAGCGCCGAAGTGCCCCCCGTTAGGTTGTGCATGGCAAAACTCGAGAACACTCTCCATCTCCATCTCGGGCACACACCTACGGATGATAGAATCCGTGTAAATTTTGTATACAAACGGATCATACCATATGAAAGTCTCAACATCCCTTTTGAATTTAGCAAGTTGATATCGGTTGAGATCCCTTGGAATTTCTCCCACAGTAATATAATTAACATAATCTACATACCATGGATCAACTCCCTACGCAACAACCACACACGCTCGCTCAGCCCCTTCAACAAACACGGCCATGATCTTTTCATCCTGAAATATTTCCTCAATATACTCGAAAGAATTATCACAATGTTCCATAGTCTCCAACCTCGAAAGATGATCCGCTAGCACATTATTAGAACCTTTCTTATCCCAGATCTCCATGTCAAACTCTTGAAGTAAAAGAATCCACCTTATTATCCTAGGCTTTGTCTCCTTCTTTTCCATCAAGTACCGAATCGCAGAATGATCCGTGTACACAATAGTCTTCATGCCAACCAAATACTGATGAAACTTGTCGAATGCGTACACAACCGCCAAAAACTCCTTTTCAGTCACCGTGTAATTCTTTTGTGCCGCATCGAAAGTCTTACTTGCATAGTAAATGGCGCAAAACTTCTTTTCCTTCAGCTGTCCAAGCACCACTCCAAGTGCTACATCACTTGCATCACACATTAGTAAAAACGGTTGAGTCCAATCCGGTGTGATCAAGATAGGTGCAGAAATAAGCGCCTCCTTCAAAACTTGAAAAGCTGTTAGACAATCATCATCAAACACAAAAAGAACATCCTTTTCAAGTAATCGAGATAAGGGCTTAGAGTATTTTGAGAAGTCTTTTATAAATCTCCTGTAAAAATAGGCGTGTCCAAGGAAGGACCGCACTCCTCTTTCATTGGTTGGTGGTGGAAGCTTCTCAATCAGTACCACTTTAGCACGATCTACCTGCAACCCTTTAGCCGAGACATGATGCCCAAGAATAATCCCATCCTTCACCATGAAGTGGCACTTCTCCCAATTCAAGACAAGATTAGTCACTTGGCATCTCTTCAAAACAGTAGCTAGGTTAGACAAATAAATATCAAAGGAGGAACCAAAAATAGAAAAATCATCCATGAACACCTCCATGATCTTCTCTATCAACCCATCGAATATTGCCATCATGCATCTCTGAAAAGTAGTAGACGCATTACATAACCCAAATGGTATTTTCTAAAAAGCAAAGGTCCCGTAGGGGCAAGTAAAAGTGGTCTTTTCTTGATCCTCGGGGGCAATCATAATTTGGTTGTACCCCGAGTATCCATCCAAGAAACAATAAAACGCATACCCTGCAAGACGATCTAACATTTGATCAATGAAAGGAAGAGGAAAATGATCCTTACACGTGTTTTCATTCAACTTCCTATAATCTACACATGTACGCCATCCCGTAGGAATCCTTGTGGCTATCACTTCTCCATCCTCAGCTTTCACGACAGTCATACCCCCTTTTTAGTAACTACATGCAATGGACTCACATGGGGACTATCACTAATAGGATATATGATTCCGACATCCAACCACGTAAGAATTTGCTTCCTAATTACCTCTTGAATCGCGGGATTAACCCTCCGCTGATTCTGAACACTTGCCTTTGCTCGTCTAACAATCTTATCCTATGCATACAATACGAAGGACTAATTCCTTTCAAATCCTCAAGAGACCAACCAATCGCAGATTTATACTTCCTAAGAACGTTCAATAACTCCTCAAGTTGATCATCATCAAGAGAAGAAGATACAATTACCAGATATTTTTCATTGTCGCCAAGAAAGGCGTACTTCAAGTGTTCTGGCAAAAGTTTCAACTCCTCTTTCCTAACCTCCATCGGAGGGCTCTCGTTATCCAATGGCAAGTACTTCCTAGTCCACTTGACTTCTTCCACCTTAGCTCTTCCCGATTCAAACCTGTCATCACCCAAAGCAAGTAAGTTTTCAAGAAAGTCAATACATACCTCGTTGGAGAGTTCGTCAAGCTCCGTAGTGGGATAAGTAAGAGATTCCATCAAACATGTCTCAAGAGGATCCTTTGACAGGATCAGAGACATGTCCTCCTTCACAATCTCCTCCACCACGTCAATACTATGACACTGCGACTCCATGGGTATCTTCATTGCTTTGTCTAAGTTGAAAAGAACTTCTTCTTTGTCCATCCGCAATCTATGCTCTCCTTTCTGAACATCAATCATAGCTCCAGCAGTAGCAAGGAAAGGTCTCCCCAAGATTAAAGGGATATTATCCTTGTCTTCTTCCATCTCTAGCACAAGAAAATCCACAGGAAAGACTAGGTTCTCCACTTTGACGAGAACGTCTTCAATTATACCTTTTGGAAACGTCATCGACCTGTCCGCCAATTGGAGAACCACTGTTGTAGGGGTCAACTCCCCCAAACCAAGACTCTGAAAGATGGACAAAGGCATCAAATTTATGCTCGCCCCCAGATCGCACAAAGCTCGCCGTGCCGGCCCCTTTCCGATTTCACATAGAATAGTGAAGCTCCCCGGATCCTTTATCTTTTGCGGCAGCTTCCTTTGGATGATTGAGCTGCAATTCTCAGATAAATTTACCATTTCAATTCTGGTTAAGCTCCGCTTCTTCAACAATATGTCCTTTAAAAATCGGGTTGCTGGTGCTTGGATCGTTTGGTTAACGTGACCCATTAGGGATTCATACGTTTCTATCACAGTGGAAGCAATAAATCATAGAAACGATTACCGTTCACCAAGGTATGTTGATGAAGATTGATTCTCGCAGGCAGCATGCGCAGTCCCACGAGAATAGCCATAACTTCCTCGTCTGATGTCGGAATTGAGTGATCTTTGCGTTCAGACGATCCTCTCTTCGACGGATTTCCGTCAGTATATTGATCATCAAATTCTGAGCACTGTACAAATTTATAAAAATTTCGCAAGGTCGTGGACAGCAGCAGCAAACTACCTTCTGATCTTCTGCTGTATGTCCCAAGTCCGATCTCGACGTCGTGTGGGCGACGATCTACGAGACCTTCTCAATCTGCTCTCAACCCTCATCACACGTGAATAATCAATTAGATTAGATTAGATTAGATTAGGGTTCCAGATAAGTTGAGGTGACTTATATACATGGGCTACAGCAGGGACCAGGAGGAGAAATTGGCTTGGGCCTCCATTGGGCTTAAGTATCGAAGCTTAGCCCAAAGCTTATACTTAAGTCCAATAATAATAATATATTCTACTAAAATATTATTATTGTACTACCGTACTAATCCCAAAATTACGTTTTGGGCTCCTTCTTATTATGAGTCCGTTAGTCTCCCCATGTTTAAGATATAAAATGTCCATTAATTAATTTAAGTTACTGACAACTCAATTAATTAATATCTCATCCAAGAGTAGTACCACTCAACCTCATTATCATGCCGGAATAAATTCCACCTGCAGGATTTACATGATAATCCTTATGAACTCCTCAAGGGGACATCATCAACCTATGACGGACACGGATTCCTTCTACAATCAACAGCACACCATAGAGACAACACTACTTCCCAACTCATCGAGTTTGTTGATTTAATAACATGTAAATCTCACACATTGATGAATCAAAGAAATACATACTGCCCTACGTGTCGAGGTTATTGTATAGGGATTAACAGCACGAACTTCCATAATAACTGAGATCAAGTTCTACTATAAGTCAGTATAAGTCGAACGATCTCAAGCGGTCCTGCTCAATACACACAAGTGCACTAATGTGATTCTATAGCCAAGACAAGCTAATACCAAACCACACTACAACCATCCCGATAGAGAGTCCCCGTCTATCTCGGTTGTGAGCATTTATTTATACTTTATAAGGAAACCGATAATATGATCTTCCGCGTGTTGTCGCACAACATATTATCTACAGTATAAAGTAAGTGGACTATTGCATCGAACATATAAATAAATTATAAGATGCAATCATTTGATCATATGATTCTCATTTCAAATTAATTGTTATAACATTGTTCATACAAAAAGCTAGACTTTTAGTATACAATCCAACAATCTCCCACTTCTACTAAAAGACTATGTTGTCATGTCTTCCGCCATACATCTGATTTCCACTCCCACTACACGACCATCAAAAGTTCTCGCCTTAAGGTCCTTGTAAATGGATTTACTAGGTTATCATCCGATGCAATCTAGGTGACAACAACCTTTCCCTCATCATATGATTTCTCGTAACAGGTGGTACTCGCGCTCCATGTGTTTAATTTCCTTATGGGCTCGTGATTCCTTCAAGTTTGCAACTGCACCAATATCATCAATATAAATTGTGATATCCTTGGGCAAACTTAGAAACACTTCGAAGTCCATCTTGAAGTTTCTAGAGTCATACAGATACTTTGGCTGCCTCATAGGCTCCAATTTATCATCTTTCCATGATGGAGTCCGGAGTCTGAAATATATTTTTATATAACACTCCTCCACATTATGACTCAACTTCCTAAAATTAAACGCATAACTTTTGAGGTGGATTTACTACCGTCCCTATCTGATTTGAAAAATCTGAATCTATGTAACCCATAAGAATCAGTGAATCTGTTCAGTAAGCCCACATATAGTTTCTAGTCCTTTTCAGGTACATAAGTATATGTCTTACCACAGTTCAACATTCTTATTTTGGGTTACCTTGATACCCACTGTTCATGCCATCGGCAAAACAGATATACAATCTCGTGCATAGCATTTCTTAGATTAAGCTTCCTCATTTGCCGAAGCATAAGGAACCACTTTCATATTCTTTATCTACTTTTGTGTCACAAGACACATTCACTTAGATAAATTCACATGCTAAACGAGTAAGGATCGTATCATTATATGAAACTTGAGATAAGCATAATATCTTTTCTTGTGATCCGTATTACCGTGATCAAAATGATATTTTTGCTCTTCTTAAGTCCTTCATCTCATACCGCTTTATCAACCATACCCATACGCCCGACAATACTCTTTCATTGTCTCCAATGAGCAAGATACTATCTACGTATAGTACAAGAAATACCACCACATTTCCATCACTCTTTTCAATACACAAGACCCATCCGATCATTGATTAGATCCATGTCACTAGATTACCTCATCAAAACGGATGTTTCATGATCTTGAAGCTTGTTTTAGTCAATTAATGGACACTTTTAAGCTCACTATCACAATGCTCTTAGCTCTTTGCAATGAATCACTCTGGTTGCTTCACATAGGCCATACCTTTGATTGTACGAGACTCGAGTCATGTTTCCCTTAAGACTTCCAATCAGGAAAGCTGTCTCGACATCTATTTGATATCCCTCATGTTTCATATGAGTAGCAACAAATAAAAGAGTCCGGATCAACATAGGCATAGCTACCGGCGAACAGGTTTTCTCATAATCGAACCGTTTCTCTCTGAGTATACCTTTTCGCAACAAGCTTGCTTCCAAGGTTTTCACCTTATTCTATGATCCTCTTTTATTATTGCATGCCCGCTTCCAATGGCTTTTACGCCATTTAGCGGTTCAACAAGCATCCAGACCTAATTTAAAATCCATCGATTCTATTTTAATATTCATTGCACTTACTAAGATTCCGCATTTTAATTTTGTATTTCTAACTTGTAGTGCTTCGTCGTATCCATGGGTCCATTTCATGTTTGCGAGGGACCAAGTCTCACGACTTTTTCAAAACATGTATCTTACAAGTTTTCGAAGAACCCTCCCACTACGACAAGGCACTACATGCAATTGTGTATCAGACGTGACACGCGTTGCAGTTTACCTTGTGGTATATCCTCTTGTACAATTGGTACTTATACTTTGTGTTTTTCCCTCTCACTTCCTTTAGAACAATTTATACATGGGTTTATGATTTAATACATAGTCTTTTTCCAAAAATCTAGTGTTTGTGTTAACAATCACCCTTCGATCTTTTGAACTAAATAAATCACCCTTCATTTTTCTAGGATATCCCACAAACAGACAATCATTCATACGAATTACTGTTTCTAGGTCATACCCATAAAATGAATTTAGTAATTCCAAATAATTCATCATCCATCTAATCATTACCATAAGAGTCTTATTCCTTCTATCCACCACACCATTCAGCTGGGGCATGCCCGGTGTAGACCACTTGAGATTTAATTTCAACCTCTGATTAATAGCTCCTAACTATCCTAAGAGGTACTCGTAATGACGATTAAATCGTCATTACTTGATATATTTTCCATGACGCTTCACTGTACCAGCCTTGCAATTCTTGAATTAATCAAAAAACTTAGACATGCAGTGCATCAAATAAATATATCGGTATCTAGAATAATCATCGATTGACGAATATTCATATCCACCTCTCATCCGGACAATCTTAGGACCACATAAATCATAATGAACTAATTCCAACATATATATCTTTGGTTCTGCACCCCCTTTGCCTTGAAAAAGTAATTAGTCATTTTTACTCCCAAGCAAGACTCGAAAGTCAGATAGTTTTCACTTCAGATAAACCTAAGGGTCTATCGGCTATCAACTTTTGAATCCTACTCAAGTAAAATGATCTAGTCTTAGATGCCAAATATATGTTTAGTTCATATCCGAAGGTATCTTTCTCTTACTAAGATTAGAAGATTCATTATTAATTACTATTTATTGCATCTGTGGAATATACATGATTTAAGAGTATACAAATTGTCCATCAACGTACCATAACAGATTACAACTCTATCCTTCATTATAATGACCATGTCATTTAAATGAAATGGAGTATCCATCTATTAATGCATAGAAACCGAAATCAAATTCTTTCTATGAAAACGTAAGTAAAGACAATTTTACAAAATCAAACGTTTATCCATATCGTAAGATAAATAAACAACTCCCACTGCAATAGCCACTAGTCTTGTAGTTTTACCCATGTCATAACAATCTTATCCTCACTTAGTAATGAACATTCAGTGATTCCAGTATCTACACACTTCGTGTCAGTAGATGCCATCACTAATCATGTTTAAATAACTAGTAAGTAAGATTCTATCCTTGTTCACTCCTTTTATGAAATTGAATTTCCTTTAACACATGTTTTGTCAGAAGTTTCCCACCATATACAACCTCTTGTAATTCATGAGAAACTTACTCAAAACATCTAGGCAATTATAAAGAATAAAATTGACTTAGGTTTCCCCTTCAACTTCTATTCCATGTATTTCCAATTCATTCATCAAATTCAATCATGACCTACCGCCTTTTAAATTACTCAAGTATCTGAAGAGTTACATGAGACCATCATATTTCTATGAACCTCTCATCTCTTCACTAGAGACTTTAATAGGCATCATGAGACGTCTTTTGTGAGAACACACATGTATTTTCTTAAGGAGTAAAATTCAAAACCAAGATTCTTTTCTAATCATCTAATTTGGACAAGTAAATATAATTTCTTTTAGTTAATAATAAGTGAGATAAAACTATTTGAAAATCAGAGAATCACAAATAAATATACCGATCAAAACTTTGAATTTTATCCTTTTATATTGATTCCCTCAAAACAATATAAAAATAAAATTCACCGACATCTCAAGCACCGTGAGTCTGCAAGCCACGATAGTGTGGACGTTTACAAACCCGAACATTTACAAGAGAAGGTTTTACCCATTAATTTCATTTGTCAACCTAACTTTATGACAAAATAATTAATAGTCGGTTCCTCTTTAGTCATGCAAATAAAAGCAGTGACTCTGATGGGGAGGATACTTATTATTTACACCTAAGTGTACACCATTATTTGACCCCAAGTCCGTGGCCCAAGCTTATGTGCCTTACTGATGGAGAAATACACATGCGCTCGGATAACTTCCTACAGTCATCAATTATAAGTATGTACAGTGATCCGCACATGAACTCATCCGATAGGGAGGAAGGTCTATGCCAACGCGCAAGTTCATATGCATCACATTACAAACATAATTATTTAAAGAAGTCTGTCCCATCAATCCATGAATAAACTCATCTGATGGGGAGGAAGGCTCTAATGCCGACGCGCAAGTTTATTCACATTGCTACAAACCAATAATGGAGGCCGCGGGAATTTTTACCAATCCCCTCTCCCACTTAGTTATTCAACACCGAGGGTTTTTACATGCATATAATATTTAAAAATAAAATACGCAACCTAGCATGCTCATACTTCCAAATATATAACAATAATTGACTAATAAAACAATTGTAGCAGTTATATATAAGGAAATAAATTACCAAAAATAAGTTGACTTGATCAATACTCCAA
The DNA here is from genome assembly GCA_023678885.1 of Pogostemon cablin. Classification (NCBI taxonomy): domain Eukaryota; kingdom Viridiplantae; phylum Streptophyta; class Magnoliopsida; order Lamiales; family Lamiaceae; genus Pogostemon; species Pogostemon cablin. The sequence continues at coordinate 22,013,717 of CM042981.1, forward strand.
CATACATGCATATAATATACCAAATATAATACGCAATCTAGCATGCTTCTATTTAAGGCAATAAATCATAGAGAATCATGCATACATATATAACAATAATCAATTAATAAATCAATTATAACAGTTATATAACAGCGAATTCGATTGTTCGCCACCAATCACGAATGCGGACAACTGCGATGGGGATCGACCTCCCTGCAGCCTGCTGCACCACTCTGGCATCCTGCCCGATCATATTGTGAAGACTCACGCGGAACCTGATACAGACCAGTTGAACTTGATGCAAACCCTCTCGAACCTAGTGCAGAGTCGATCGAACCTGATGCAGACCAATCGAACCTGATGTGAATCCGCTCGAACCTGGTGCATCATTGATCGAACCTGATGCAGACCAACCGAACCTGATGCAAATCCGCTCGAACCTGGTGTAGCATCAATCAAACCTGATGCAGACCAATCGAACCTGATACAAATCCGCTCGAACCTGGTACAGCATCGATCGAACCTGATGTAGACCAATCGAACCTGATGCAAATCCGCTCGAACCTGGTGTAGCATCAATCGAACCTGATGCAGACCAATCGAACCTGATACAAATCCGCTCGAACCTGGTATAGCATCGATCGAACCTGATGTAGACCAATCGAACCTGATGCAAATCCGCTCGAACTGTCGCTCGTCCAAGGGCCTACTTGCACGGAATCAAGTTCAGCCCAACGCGCAACATCAAACTACACCAACTTTCGTTCAGGGTTCGCAACTTTAGGAACCCGGGAATCCAATCTCCACCGTCCAGAATGTACACCTGTGAGTTTTGAACATACTGTCCAAATTACAGGTCGATCCAACGGTTACATTGTGAGAAACAGCTCTTTTCCCTCGACGGCGCAGAACAGAATCGCCCAAAAAACTGCTTCTGTTTTCGGCGTATTCTCGACAACACAAAGTTCCAAATACGATCTTCACTATTCAGAATGTACATCCACAAAATCCAAACGTGCTGACCAAAACTCAGCCTGATCCGATGGTTGAAACTCCGGTTATTGCCTCTGCAATATCACTGCGCTGGATTTTCTCTCAATTTCTTCCTTCCATGTGAAATTGACGAACAGTTTTCGTCGAATCCTCTCACACACAACCATCAATGAACGAATATGATATAGGGTATATTTCACATATGGATATTCATGGTTTGAGCAGTAAAACCAAACCCTAAACATGCGATCCTAATTTTGAAAAATTAATCACATAAACCCTAGCCTAACGTGTCACGCTTCACCACGAAACCGAAGCTCTGATACTAATTGCTGGTGCTTGGATCATTTGGTTAACGTGACCCATTAGGGATTCATACATTTTTATCACAGCAGAAGCAATAAATCATAGAAACGATTACCGTTCACCAAGGTATGTTGATGAAGATTGATTCTCGCAGGCAGCATGTGTAGTCCCACGAGAATGGCCATAACTTCCTCGTCTGATGTCGGAATTGAGTGATCTTTGCGTTCAGACGATCCTCTCTTCGACGGCTTTCCGTCAGTATATTGATCATCAAATTTTGAGCACTGTACAAATTTATACAAATTTCGCAAGATCGCGGACAGCAGCAGCAAACTACCTTCTGATCTTCTGCTGTATGTCCCAAGTCCGATCTCGACGTCGTGTGGGCGACGATCTACGAGACCTCCTCAATCTGCTCTCAACCCTCATCACACGTGAAAAATCAATTAGATTAGATTAGATTAGATTAGGGTTCCAGATAAGTTGAGGTGACTTATATACATGGGCTACAGCAGGGACCAGGAGGAGAAATTGGGTTGGGCCTCCATTGGGCTTAAGTATCCAAGCTTAGCCCAAAGCTTATACTTAAGTCCAATAATAATAATATATTCCACTAAAATATTATTATTGTACTACCGTACCAATCCCAAAATTACGTTTTGGGCTCCTTCTTATTATGAGCCCGTTAGTCTCCCCATGTTTAAGATATACAATGTCCATTAATTAATTTAAGTTACTGACAACTCAATTAATTAATATCTCATCCAAGAGTAGTACCACTCAACCTCATTATCATGCCGGAATAAATTCCACCTGCAGGATTTACATGATAATCCTTATGAGCTCCTCAAGGGGACATCATCAACCTATGACGGACACGGATTCCTTCTACAATCAACAGCACACCATAGAGACAGCATTACTTCCCAACTCATCGAGTTTGTTGATTTAATTACATGTAAATCTCACCCATTGATGAATCAAAGAAATACATACTGCCCTACGTGTCGAGGTTATTGTATAGGGATGAAGAGCACGAACTTCCATAATAACTGAGATCAAGTTCTCCTATAAGTCAGTATAAGTCGAACGATCTCAAGCGGTCCTGCTCAATACACACAAGTGCACTAATGTGATTCTATAGCCAAGACAAGCTAATACCAAACCACATTACAACCATCCCGATAAAGAGTCCTCGTCTATCTCGGTTGTGAGCATCTGTTTATACTTTATAAGGAAACCGACAATATGATCTTCCGCGTGTTGTCGCACAATATATTATCTACAGTATAAAGTAAGTGGACTATTGCATCGAACATATAAATAAATTATAAGATGCAATCATTTGATCATATGATTCTCATTTCAAATTAATTGTTATAACATTGTTCATACAAAAAGCTAGACTTTTAGTATACAATCCAACACGGGCATAGTACGGCATCTCCATGATTGCCTCTGAGAAAGTAATGCTCAAGCTTATTTTGTTCATTATCTCTGAAAACTTCTTGAACTTCTCTTCCAATCCCTTCTTCACAAGCTTGTAAGGAAACGGCGGAGGTATCTTTGTTTTGGGAATCCCCCATTCATCACGATCAACCTTCTCCGCTTTTTCCTTTTCGGCTCTCAAACGCTTGACTCTCTCCCACTTTTTCTCAGCTATTATCTCAGTACTTTGTTCATTCCGAACCACTGGGGTAGCATCAACATCATCGAGAGTGTTCGGAGTGGCAACAGGCAATTTCTGGTGGGGTTCAACCAGGGTTTGACCTGTGGAACAGGTCGAACCATGTACGTACTGGTCGAACCTACCTTCTGGACAATTGCTCTCTTTTTGAATTTGAGGTTCGACCTGGGTTCGACCTGTGAAACAGGTCGAACCATGGGTACCTAGGTCGAACCGACCTACTGTACTCCTTCCGCCATCCGGTTCAACCAAGGTTCGACCTGTTTGATAGGTCGAACCATGACCGTCGTGGTCGAACCGTTGCTGTGACAAAACAGAGTGCTCCAAGTGGTGCGGTTCGACCTGGATTTGACCTGTTGGATAGGTCGAACCAAGATTAGTTTGGTTGAATCGGTGTTCTGGAAAAATAGAGTGCTCCGAGTTGTGGGGTTCGACCATGGTTCAACCTGTGGGACAAGTCGAACCATCTGCAGTTTGGTCAAACCGATGCTGCAATCTCTCCTGATCGTGTTCAGTGTGTTGGTTCGACCTCCCCTGTATGGTTCGACCTTTAATGTTGGTCGAACCATGTTCGAACCTCGCCCTAGACATGTCCAAATTTGATTCCGGCCTCATAGGTCCCTCGTACTGCGTTCCCGACCTTAATGTGATGGCGTTGCAGGACCTTGGATTTTTAATACTTTGAGATGGGAACTTCCCATTCTCAAGAGTTTGAGTAAGCTTGTTAACACTTCCTGCCATCTCCCCCATCAGTAACGTAAGGTCCTTCACCTGCTTAGATATAACCTCATGGTTTGCATCGATTTTCTTTTTAAGTTTGGCCTCAAGGCGGTTAACTCTTTCATCATTCTTGGCCATATACCTGTTCACAGTATCCTCAAGACCCGGTTTCCCTTCTTCCACCTTAGCACCCGGTTCAACACCCATCGGAGATTGAATCGCATTATTCGGATTGCTCCATGAGAACTCTGGCCTCCTAGGTTGTTGATAACCACCCGGGGGACCACGATTATTAAAGTTTCCTTGATAGTTCCCTTGGTAATTCCGGTTTCCTTGATCTGGATACCTAGTCCCTTGAATACTTTGACCCATGGCATAGTATGCCTCTTCCAACTCCTCTTGGATTGGTCCCTCATTCTTTAACTCCTGCTGCAAGATTGGTACCCGCTGAGATAATTCGCTGATTTACTTCTGTTGGGATTCAAGTAGCTTATTGATATTGGACAAGCTAGAGACGATCTCATCCTCTCTACTTGTTTTAACCATTGCTTGTTCAACCTTAGCTACCTTACCAAGGACATAAGTACCTCTAACTCTATCAGTTGGCCAATCCCTCGAATTCATCGAAATATCTTCAAATAACTTTTTGGCCTCTACGGATGACTTTGTAAGCAATGCTCCATTAGAGGAAGCATCCAATAAAACTCATGAATCACAGTCCAATCCATTGTAGAATATACTGATATATTGAGCTTTAGATAGCCCATGTTGAGGACACTTCCTAAGCATGTCCTTGAATCTATCCCATGCTTCATGAAATTTTTCTCCTCCACCCATAGCGAATCGGTTAATGTCTTGCTTCATCTTAAACACCTTTGAAGGTGGCATATACCTCTCCAAGAACCTTAACTTCAGTTGCTCCCAAGTGGTGCACTCAGCTGCGTTGATAGTGTCGTACCAATCTCTCGCCTTTTCAGTAAGCGAGAATTTGAACAAAAGGATCTTCCTTGCATCTTCATGTTCTCCTGCGTCTTTTTTAGTACTTGCATAGCCCAAGAACTTGTTCAGATGCTGCTGCGGATCCTCGAAAGACCCTCCTGAAAAGGAGTTCCTTTTTATCATGCTAATAAGAGCGGGATGAAGATCGAACGCTGAATTAGTTCTACTTGCTCCTAGAAGCCCAAAATTTTCAGCCCCATTGTTTCTGAAAACCTCTCGGATAGCTAGATTATCCGGATTCGCTGCCATGTTGACTGTCCTTACTCCCGAATTAACTTCAGTTGTAGCTTCAATCGTCTGCGAATTCTGCTCGTCAACTTTAACTCCAAAATTCAGAGCTTCAGTTGGATCAATAGTCTTTGCCTTGCTCTTCTTCTTCTTCTTTCTTGACGATGCTCCGATTTCAGGATTGTAGGGTTCAAGTTCACCTTTCTTTGATCTTGTAAGCATGTACCTAAAAAGAACTAGAATTAAAACAACAAAATAAGAAAAATAGCCTTAACAAACTAGAAATAACAAAAAGATATTTTAAGCCGTCCCCAGAAACGGCGCCAAAAACTTGATGAGCATTTTCTCAACACACAATTAATCCCCAAGTATGAAGGATATCAATTGTAGTTTCGAAGGTGACCAAGTTAAATATCGAATCCACAGGACGGATAAATATCACTTTAGTTATTTTCTAGCAGTTATGACTATGTTGGGAATTGTAATTTTGGTTTGTAAATTAAGTAATAATTTAAATAGCAATTAAATAACAAGAATAAGAAAATAGTAGTTGTGATCAAATAAGATAATAGGTAGTTCGTCAAGCCATCCAGTTTCATTCGTTAATTCATACTTTCGTGTGTCGATGTCCGACTCTGCCTTGTGGTTTATGGACGCATCGCTAGACCATACAAATCTATTCTATAGACACAAATAGATAAGCTTTTGACACGTGTAAATATCCTCAGAGCAAGACGTATACTTTACCTCCCTTTCTAGGTACTATCATAATCAATTATTTCCCGTGCACTTAATACTCTAACCTGATTTGATCTCCCTTTTTAGGTACTATAAAGTTATACTCTTAATCCTACTTGTTAACCCGAATTCAATTCAATTAACAAACATTCATATAAGACGGTTCTAATAAAATCTAGGAATTCCTTCACTTAGAATTATAACAATAAACCCTGCTCATTAGTGAACGCACTCAACCAATAACCATGTTATGCATTCAGACTCTACACAACGATTATTGATGCATAAAACAACTATGAGTATGGATTAAAAACATGCAATCTTATATAAAATAAATCACAAGTAGTGTTGTACGGAGTATACACACGAAATATAAATTAACTCATGAAACCTTCATAACCCTAGAACTACCAAAGTGGCTCTAGCCCATGATTGATCTAAGAACAATCATGGTTAGTTGGACCAATCTTACTTGAATCTCCAGCTACACCTCTGTCACCGCCCTCCGGATGGATCACCAATCTCTTCTCTTGTCTCCTCTTATGATTCTCGCGTCGTTGTTGTTTTCTTGACTGCATGAGCCTCCTTTTATACTTGTAATCACGTCTCTAGGGCTTGGAATGGGCTTTTCAAGTGATCCCACGCGTTTTGGCCTCGAAAATCTGGATAAGGTAAGTTTCTGCATTTTGGTTCGACCTCATCAAACAGGTCGAACCATCGGCCACAAGTCAAACCACAGGTCGAACCCTGCTACTGGACACATTCTGCACTTGGTTCGACCAACTGTACAGGTCGAATCACTCCTTCTTCGGTCGAACCCCAGGTCGAACCTCACCACTGGACAATTTCCGCTCCTGGTTCGACCAACTGTCAGGTCGAACCCCAACGTCATGGTCGAACCCATCTTCTCGCGAACTGGTTCAACCATGGTTCGACCTGATGAACAGGTCGAACCCCTTGATTCATGGCCGAACCTTCCTTCTGCAACTTTTCAATGCTGGTTCGACCTGTAGGAGAAGTCGAACCCTCCTCCATCAGGTCAAACCCTACTCTTTCCTTGGTGGTTCGCGTGGTCTCAACTTCGTCTCTTCGATTCTTGGCACTTCCACTCCATTTTTGCTATGAAAATCACTTAAATAGCTCCACTAACACCTGATTCATGCTAATTCATAATATATATAGGTTTTCCACCTATTTCCACCTCAAAACTCTCCAAAACTAGCACAAAACATGATGCCAAAATTGTGAATTTACACACTCATCAACAGCCTATTATCACACTAATATAAATAATTAAAGCTCTAATTTTCAAAAGACAAGATAAGTTAAGTTAGCGCCCAATTAGAATATAAGTTAATCAAATAAACATGAATTTCAACCAAATAATTGTGCTAAACTATGACTTATCAAATCTCCCCACACTTAAACTTTGCTTGTCCTCAAGCAAACTGAAATCTAAGATAACAGAGAATAGAAAATCAAGTTACATCTACCAAGGTAAATAAAAGTCACACACCTCAAGAGACAAGTAACCAATGAGCATTTGGAACTAATATGAAAAATGACTCTTTACTCAAAGTTTGAAACTTTCATGGCATCAAAATTTTTCAAAATCCATGGCCTCACAAAGATTCACTTAAAATCTCAAATGTATGATGTAGGTAGCAAGATCACTCAAAAATTGAAAAGAACAATCATTACCATATACTTGCTCCCAAATCAAATCTCCACCCATTTCTAGATGGATTATGTGTAACAATCAAAGGGTCTTTGAATGGGTTGTAATGGGGCCTTAGGATAGGGTAAGGTAAAAAGAGAGATAAGATTGGCTAAAACGCACCACTTTACAATATGTGATCTACACAAATCAAAACTTCCATAATCTCCACATTTTCCTTTTCACAATAGAACTTTCTTGCACTTATTAAATCTCCCCACACCTACTCCTTTTCAAGACTTGAAACAGCTGGTGTCACATTTGGTAAATGTCACTGTTTGCTAGTTATTCAGTAATTCCAAATAGTTCAACAACTCCTCTCTTTTTATATATATATATATATATAAATCAAATCCCCCTTCATCATAATCCAACAACAAAGTATTTCAACAAGATTCACATATTGCAAAGTAATGAAGGGTTCAAACGGAAGAGTTAAAGAAAGAAATGGGAATTCAGGGTTCATTTATGTGCTTATAATTCAAAGAAAAGGTTTAGGCTCAACGTGGCTTCCCTAAAGTTGTTCATAATCAGGTGGACAATATAAGCCAAGAGGGTTAAACCTAAGTGCCCTTATCACTTTATCACACACAATCAATCATATGATCTTGAAACACATTCAAAAGAGCAAGTTCTAGAATGAGCAATTCAAATTCAATGCACTCAAGAAAGAAATTCAATGGAGCTTATAGATGATAGCTCGTTAAGGCTCAAAAGCTCACCAGAAATTGGGTAAATTGCCATGTAATTCGAAAAAAAATGAGCCACTATAATCACAAAAATTTTGCAAAGAATATCACTTTCAAAAGCTCCTCAACATCACTGCCACCCCCTCAATCATGCATTACCCTCATCACCTCAAAAGATTTTAACCCTCAATTATCCAACTCCACGTCAACATAAAATTAAGAGGACAACAAGAGTAAGACATGGGACAAGAAATTCAGCAAATTGCATGATTTTTCTATTTTTCTACCCCCAATTATCATATAAAATTCCTCCCCACACTTAAACGTTTGCTTGTCTCCAAGCAAAACACAGTATAAGAAAGACTAAACATGTAATTGGGTAGAATACACCTGATTCAGTTTTGGGAAGAGCTCTAACCATGATCAACCCTTGCAATATGAATCACCGCAGCTAATCACATCAGACAAAAAAAGTGAACAATCAGACAATTTATTGAAAATAAAAATAAAATGATAAAATTGGATTGCCTCCCAATCAGCGCCTTTTTTATTATCGTTGGCTCGACTTAGGTAAGGTATATTGTCATCAACTGTAGACCCGCCTGTCACGCGGGTGGCCCGGGTTCGATCCCCGGCAACGGCGCCATTTTTGATAGGCTATCGCCGGCCTACCAAAATATAATTTATATTTCCGACTTACTAAAATACTTAGTATAATGGCAAGTGTGGGTCGAACCCAAGGGAGTATAATGAATTTTAATTAAATTAAAGTGTTGAAAATAATAAAATAAATAAAAGGGGGTTTTTGATTTGGTGACAATATGAAAATAACAAAATTATTAAATTAACTCAATGTTTAAATGACAAAGTAGATGAAAATTAATATGTAAATTAACAAGTGATAAAAGCCTAGTTTAGGATGTCGATCCTCTCCCGTTTACTAATTTAATTAATTACAGGAATTAAACATCTAGCCTAATGTGCAAACTCAAATCCCTAGGTTGACGGTATGACCAATCAACCCGAATATTCTTATGTTCATCAACTAGGGTACGACCACTTCCTCTAACTCCATTAGGTCCATCTCAATCGTCTGGAATCCTTCATGATACTCCTTAAGTTAGTGCCTATTAACTTTTAAACTCTTTTCAGAGTTTGCGCTTCTTATCTCAACTGCACCATGAGGAAAAATATTAGTCACAATAAACGGACCAATCCAACGAGAACGCAACTTATCAGGAAATAATTTAAGCTTTGAATGATAAAGTAAAACTTTTTGCCCAATGCTGAAATTTTTCCTTGATATTCTTGCATCATGAAATGCCTTTGTTTTCGCCTTATAAATAACTGGATTTTCGTAAGCCTCGTTCCTCAATTCCTCCAATTCTTGCAGTTGGAATTTCCTTTGCTCTCCGGCCTTTTCATAATCCATGTTGCACTTCTGGATTGCCCAATTCTTGTCAGATTTTGACCAATTTTGTCCTGCTCTAATCCAACGTGGAAAAAAGAAAAAAAAAGGGCAGTTTCTCCTGCAACCCTCTTTTGCTCAATCAACGTCCAGCAACCCCATATGCCGTCGCCAAACAAACTCCTTTAATCTCACGTAGCCGTCAAAGCCACCACAGTGACGGATCCAAACACCTTTACCATCATGCGCCACCACTCATTGCTGGAAGCCCCGACAACTCTCTGCAAGAAGCAGCAGGTAGGAAGGGGCTAACTCTCTCCCCTCTCTCTGCACTATTTAAAAACCAAAATGCAAAGGCTGCAATTTTAACTAATTAATTATTAATTATGCTTTTAGATATTAATTAATATATTCACATGAGCCCACACACACCCTATACACACCACTAATACCAGTACCAACTATACATTAAAATATTGGGTTAATTTATAAAAAAATCACCACCTTATTGGAATTTTCAAATCTATCACGACCTTTTATTTTTGTCAATTCAATACTACATGATTTGTTTAATATTTTCAATTCTATCACGACTTTTTATTTTTGTCAATCCAATACTCAATCTATTTAATATTTTCAATTCTATCACAACTTTTATTTTTTCATTTTCATACACCTCTTATTTTATATTTTCAATTCAATCCAATTAAATTCAATTCATCATCATTATTATTATTATTATCGGTACACAATATTATTTTTTTGATTTTTGTTTCGTAATTTTTTAACTTTTTTAATATAATAAAGATGTATATATATATATATATATATATATATATATATATATATATATATATATATATATATATATATATATATATATATATATATATATATATATATATATATATATATATATATATATATATATGAATTATAAAAATAGACGAAATAAAAATTATGAAGTTAATGAGAAAGTAATAATAAAAAATTTAGTTAGTGTATATTAATTTTTTGTAAGAATATAATTTTAAAATCAATAAATCTATCACAATAACTGGTGTTAAAGAACTCATCACTTATTTATTATTATTATTATTATTATTATTATTATTATTATTATTATTTTATGAAATCAACAATTATATAAAAATATCACAGCTAAAGAATTGACCACGTATTTTATAGTTTTAATTTACTTTATTATATTTATTTTAAGAAACCCACAATTAAATAATACTAATAATAATAATAATAATAACGAACTGAATTGAAAATATATAATAAATGGTGTATCAAATTGAAAAAATAAAAGTTGTGATAGAATTGAAAATATTAAATAGATTGCACATTGAATTGACAAAAATAAAAGGTTGTAATAGAATTGAAAATATTAAACAGATCGTGTATTGAATTGACAAAAATAAAAGGTCGTGATAAATTTGAAAATTCACTATATGGTGGTGATTTTTTTAGAAATTAATCTTAAAATATTATATCTTTAACCCACTACACATTAAAATATTATACTCCTTAATCTCCGTGCCCAAAATAAGGCGTCAATATCTTTAAGATGAAGGGAATATTTAAAACAACAGCCTAATAACTATTTTATTTGATTGAATCAATAATCAATGAGATTTTATGATCTATCATTAAAAAAAAATACAAAGGTCACTATCCATCATTTTTTTTAATTTTTTTTTCAAAAAGCCAATAATAGTCATGGAGAAACTATCCCAAAAAATCTATAACACCATTTACATACTTTCAGCCAGTGTAAAATTAGTAATTTAAAATATCTAATTTCACCTCTAATATTCAATTCTTCATTTTATTAATTCATTTTAATACTATCCATTCTATATGATCGATGTATCGAAGTTTTAGAGGTAAATTATTTTTATTTTTTAATTTTTTCTTATGAATTTTTTTCTCAATATATTTTATAATTTATATTTTTATTATAAACTTGATTAATATAGTAAAAGAAATAATAATAATAATAAAGAATTTGGGCATAATCTTTTTATTTTATCACGGCCCCCTAAATTGTCTTCCCTGTCTTGCACTCAATGTTCATATTTGTTGAAGAATGGGATATAAACCTTGATCCAACTTATGTACAATATGTTTAGCTTGGTGACCGAGGGTGTACAAATAAATTGGTCATGCTGCATGGTGATTATGCATCAAGATTTGTCTATTAACATCATTTTTGGCAAGCAAGTTCAAGTATTGTATGTAAGGGTTCATGGGATCAGATATATTGTTATCTGAGCTTGCAAAATGGAAGTTATGCATAGTTGGTTGTCTAATACAGCGGCTAAAAGGTTTATGATGTGTCATCGGCTCATTGGAACTCAGAAGGAAGTGATTAGTCTATAAAAAGCATGTTAAGCTAGTCAGTGGTGATTAGTTTTCGTTTTCACTTTTTTTTCTTTTGGTTTTCATCATTAAAGTGTAGTTGAGCTTAAATAATTTTGATTCTTCAATGTGTATCTTCATCAATAAGAAAGGAGATTCTATTTGTTATATATAGTGGACGTAGATCTTAAAAGATCAAACCACTTAAATTCTTGAGTGTTCTCTTGTTTTCTTATAGTGTGTGTAAATTCTTGATTTGTGTAAACGAGGAAATAGCCTTGGTTAGAGATTAAAGCTTGCAAATTCATAACAATATTCTTAGGAAATAAATCATAAATCCTAATGCCTTAAACACTATTATGATAAACAAGATTTAACTATAAGGCGAAAGTATACCTTGGATCTATTCGAAATACGAACTCTTTGATCTAGTGATTTTGTGATCTTCCTCAACTAAGCCTCATTATTCCTTATGGGACCTTCGTGATCTCTTCTGATGGGAGAAGAGAATATGTGTGGCTTAGTATATTGGGGACCATAACCTATGGAGACTTTGTAAACTATATAATTGGGCCACCCATAATCACCTAATTATGTAGTATTAGGTATCTACTCATTTGGCCTATATCAATTATTACTATAGCCCATGGACTTTTAACCTTAATTGGATTACTAAATTAAGTCCATAAAATAATTGAATAACTAATATAATTTCATAATAATATATGGTCCACAATTAGATTATATAGGAAATTAAAATTTTCCTAACAATCTCCCACTTGGGCTATATATTGTTTCAAAGCAATTATATTAAGAGTCTTTAGTTGCGCAACTTTATGCTATTCCTCTTCATGCTATACTTAACAATCTGGTTTATCTCGTATACTAATATGGAACTACCATGGTATTCACCACATTACAAATCATGGTTAAACCCTGACAATCACCAATATCAATATATTCAATGACATAGATCAAATATGGTGAGTAGCATGAAAATTACATGTAATGTAATCGACATCATGTCTATTTCCAACTGGTCTAACTTTAATCTTTATTGAGATTAATCCATAATTTAAAATATTACAAAATGGAATATTACTTAAGTGAACTCAGAATGAATTCAAAACCATCAACTTTATTCTGCAGAAAACTGAATTACCAAATCAAAGTGACTTAAAAATCTTTATGAGCAATAAATATAGACTCCCACTAAACTAATGTATTCTAATACCATATAACACCCACATGAGTAGCTAGCTCTTGTACAGGGCGTTAAATACATAAATGGCGAATTTGAATCCTTATTTGGAGTCTATCACAACATGCTCTACTAAAATTTTATTCATACAAAACACTTTCTTTAACAACCAAGAATTCTATGTCAAATTGATTGACTTATAAGTACTATTGTTGTTATTAAAATACTTTATTGCAAACTATTTGTCATGATAAACTTTATGTGACAACACTTCGCAACCTTTAATTCATGATTGAATGCCCCTTAGTGTACTACTATTTCTGTTGTCATGGTTAATGAGTTACAATTGTTTGTTTAACACTTTTACATGACAACTCTCCCGACCAATAGAAGATGTAGCCTAAAGTGGATCTTATACTACTAGCATCCAACAAAACTCAGAATTAGACTTCCTTATGATCTCTAACAAATATGATCCTTGATGTGCAAGCATGTTATACTTAGTTATCTATAAATATTTTATAAGGATACATAATAGAGTTACTTAAAGGTCTACTCAATATACCAACAACAGAAGCAAAATTAATTCTTGTAGAGACCACTTCATACAATAACTTCTAACAATCAAAACATATGGAATATTTCTATATTTCTAATCTTTAGCTAACTTTATGGTACTTGATTGAGACTGCACTTGTCTTCCTTAGTTTAACTTAAATTTTCTCCCACTGAATCATACAATCATCTACATTTGTCTCAAAACCAAATAAAACAATTACATCATGATGATAGTTGTGATTCCTATATGTGAAAGCTTGCTTAAATTCATAGATGGATTTTCTTTTAATTCATAAACCGTTGAGATCGTTTAATCAACATTACCTTAAGAAACAATATCTTGACATCCATTTAATGCAATTCAAAATCAAAATGTGCTACTAATGTCACAATTATCTTTAAAAAATCTTTCTCAGTAACCGGATAGAAAGTCCCTTAAAGCAATGCATTCCGTCCCTTTTGAGTATAATCCTTTACCAAGTTGCAAACCTGATCATCTTGTATTGATTTAAACTTATAATAACCCACTGTCGAGTATATGGACATTGCTTGACTTGACGAACATTTTTGGAATCTTCTACCATTAATTTCATAGTATCCTCATTATTTAGGAGAAGAACTACATAAGCATCCAAATTGTCTTTCTCCCAACTCTAGTGATTTTCTTAGTGACATTAATTCTTGAGGTTGTTGAATTTGTTATTCCTTAAGTATTATTGACAATATTTTTTTTTATTTGCATGTTCTTTAAACATAAGTATAGTCGAATCGACTCCCCTCAAAGACAATGTCCATAATATTATTCTTCCCCCAAATTACATCCTCAAAGAATACCCTATTACCCGTCTCAAATATGATCCGATTAATTGGATCATAAGCTTTTATCTTTTTCATAATCAATAAAGTAGCTGATAACTATCTGTGTCCAATTTTCTTTAGTAGCTCTTAATGATCTAGCCTTAGTTGTACATCACTATATGTGAAACTCAAAAAAGAGTTCTCACAACTATTTAGTTAGAACTTTATTGAAACCATAAGGTGCAATCTTTAGTATTTCTCCAATTAGTAACCATATGTTGTGGAGTACCATTTTTATCTTTTAACTGCACTACAATAACATTAATTCTAAGTAATCTTAATTTGGTGTATTATAAAATAATTTCACAAGTCTTTAGGAGTAAACAAAAGGTTGTACTTTAGTTGTCTTTAGCAGCTTTAATTTTTAATGAGTTTTCTTATATTACCCTTATACTTTATTGAGACTAAATTTTTTTGAAGCTTACTAGTCTCATCTTTATTATTGGAGTTCAATCATTATGTATAAAAGTTGTTGATATAAGAAAAATTCAATAAGCAGACTTCTTAATTGTAGAGAGAATTAATTCGAAATAATTATCATGCTTGCATTAAACTTTATAATCTTTCAAAATTTAAATAATTTAGAATCATCTCAAGGATTCGAGCACAACATTAGTATCAAGTCCTTGGACAATAGTACTAATTTAAATGATACTCTCGCGAAGTGGTCAAATACTGACAATAAGAATTGTCAAGCAATAGCCTTCCTTTGGACCGACTTATTACTCATATGTAAAACTATATAACTATCATGTATTCACCACCACAGATGTTTATGTATTTCGGGTAAAATATTAATCTACCTTTGGGCCGATCAATACACTCATGAAGATAAACTCACATAACATGATTAAATATGGACCATCACAAGATACCTTGTGCAACATTAATCTCGTCTATGGACAAAAATTAACTGCAGTGGTAATCTCGGTGTAATAATCAAGTATTGATAATAAGTTCTGTCAAACAAAAGTATATCTATGGACCGACTGATATTCACATGAACAATTTATAATAATTATCACATACTTATTATCACAAGGGTGTTATTATTCTGTTAAAATATGCCTACCTATGGGCCAAAAACAGAACTCATATATAATTCCACACTCATCTATGTAATTTCAATAAAGTCACACTCCACACACAGAGGCTGCTATGGCAACATGATACTTTGATTGATTAGATTGAAAATTACTAGACCAATTAAAAATATTAAAAAAATATTAAGTTTAATTGAACGACATTAAAATGTCTCCCCAATCATACTTTAATTAAATTCTCAAGTTGAACGAGAATATTTGATGATTACCACCTGTTTAAAAATAATGAAACATCTCTTAATTTAATTAAAAATCAAAATCTTAATTTAGAATAAACTAAATTAGGTCAATATTCATATATTCAAGAAACCAAAGAGCCGCGTATGTGTTGATATAACATGAATAGCTTTATTTGAAAAATATTATTAATCAAACTAAAATGTCAATCCACGCATTTAAATTAATAAATAAATCCAAAAGCATAATATACAGAATACAACAATTTCTAAATTAATGTGGTGCAATAATGTATAATTCAACCATAAGAAAAAATTAAACTTTTCACAAAATACACATATAAAGTACAAGCCTTTACCATACCTTGAAAAGCAAGATACAAATTAATGTACATGATCATGTAGTATTCCGAATGGTAGTATGGTACAATAATTGATGTCTTTCTTTTAATCATAATTAAAAATTATTAAAAGGCAAGTCCTCAAAATCTGAAAGCTTTATTGATCAAAGTCTGATTTCACGTTCATGTTGTAATTGATTGTCAATTAATTAAATAAATTGCATGTATAAACTATACACCAATCGGATCCATAAGCACATAGAACTATTTTGTTAATCAACCATCTTTCTAAATTACTAAAATACCACATGTATTTAAGTTCAGTGACATAAAAATAGAGTCATATCCATTATCATTCATTGATATGTAAATAAGTAGAAGAGGGCAATAGCAAAAAACCCACATACATAATAATTGTATTCACTAAATTAATAACAATCCACTAATTGCCATTAAATAAAATAAATTAACCACAAAGGCACCAAAGGATAGCACATTGGTACTAATTAATGCTTAGTGATCAATTCTTACCATTATGATTTAGCTAAAGGTGCATACGCACTTATCCTATTATTGAAGTGAGACATATGGCAATCCATTAGGATGCGTTTACATTAAGGGTGGGGGGTTATCCCCATTTAACCCTAGTTAAATCTTGCTTACTTTGAGGGTTACCAAAAAAGATAACCCTTGGGCTTTTTACGACCTGGTGTGAACAAATGCTGAGTGAAGGCTAATTCAACCCTCAAAATCTCGGGGGATATTTCTCAGCCCTGGGGGTTAAGATTGTGAAATTATAATTTTGTCCCCAATATTACAACATCAAAAAAATTGACGAAATAATTCTCAACATCCCTGCTAAATATCCCCTCACCGCCACTATCTCTCTCCATCCCCAACGATGAAGTCGTCGCCCACTCCGCCTCCGTCACCAGCACCGAAATCTCTTTCAACCCCTTTCTTATCCCCTACCACATTGTCCCACAGCGTCTCACCTTCGCCGATCTCCAACAGCTCACGCGACACCATCTAAACATGTATCCCCACTCTCCTCCTCTCCAAATCCATCATCATTACCAACAACTTAGCCTCTAATTTCATGATCGACAATTTGCTGATTACCCAAGCGGATATTTTCTATAATGCTGCCTTCTCCATCCAAGGAATCAACAACATTCTCGATTACTCTGAATACGTTGGAGGCGGCAAAGGTGTGTTTTCATTGATTCGGTGATGGAGAAGACTGGAATTAGGGCTAAAGATATCAGATTCCATCTGACGCTCTCCTTCTCACCCTCGCTACAATATTTGCTCCTTGATTTAACAGATCTACATAGTCAAATGTATATTTGCTCGTTGATTTCACAGATCTGCATAGTCAAATTTTATTCTAGAGATCTCGATATCTTTTGTTAGAAGATGAATTAATTTTTTATTTATTTTATTTTAGTATTTAGATTTTATATTTAAATTTAGATATCATTTATTTTATTTTAGTATATTTAGATAAATGATTCTGTCAAAAAAAATTAGATAAAGGATATTATAGTAAAAACATTAAAAATAAACATGGAAAGTAAACACAATGAATCAACCTTAACTAAGTAATTTATTTTAACCCAGCCTTCTTTAAACCTTTAGTTAAGGTTAATAAACCTTAATCCTAATACTTAAACTGTATTTATAACAAATATGCAAATATTCACAAGAAATTATACATACACATGACGAAAATTAAGTGGCACACCATACGTAATTACCCACTTCATGGAAAATTAAAGATCAATTAATAAATTCAACTTACAGATTCATTATTAACCGGATTAAAATCCAAGAACTATCAAGATCTTCAATATCCAAAATTAATCCCATCAAAATTATCAAAATTATAAATAGTATGATATCCAAATTATTACTCAAATATAACTGGATGTTAAGATTGTCGATAGTAATTCTTCATATCAATAGAGACAATATTTGAGCCTTACTTTGTTTCTTCATGTCAAAGATTGCTCTTTTTTACTTTCCTATTTTGGTCTTTTCCCATGACCATACTCTAGAGTCTATTTTGTTGAGTTGAGGCCGATGCAGTTTCGTTCCATACTCCTAAGTCATGATTTATTAATAGCTAAGTCATGATTTATTATTTGAGTCTTACTTTGTTTTTTTCTTGAACTCTTTTAGTCCCGTTTGGCCATTTGACTTCATGCCAACATTTGGACTAATTATTAGAGTATATTTGGGTTTATTTGCTTCATTTTTTTTCATATAACCAACTTTGAGACTATAACATGTTAGAACTTGATGATGTTTTATCAAATCGATCCATTTGTTTGGATTTTTTTTAGCTTTTTATTTGGCTCGATCTTTTCCTTGGGTTGTCGTTTTGGGTCTATTTTTATATAGTAGTTTTGGATTTAGCCATTAGGTCTATCTCTTACTCTATCTTAAACTCACAATGCCGACAATCATCTCTAGCCATCTTTCGGCTCTATTTTCCTTCAAGTCATGGCTTGCCTCTTAATATAAATCTCGATTAGCTCGACACTAAAGCAGATAGCTACAAAAGGAGGAGTAGGTAGGACTACTCATTTCGGCACGGAAACTCTTTTCTCATGACACGCTTGTCATCTTAAGCTCGCTACTGATCACGAAGCCTTTTGCCCGATTATGGCAAGGACCTTCAGCCCGAGATCAGCCCTTCTATTAGCTCCATGCCGTAGTTCTGAGTTTAGTTATGGTCCTTCCTCATGCCCCTAATTGGCATTTCTCATGATTATAGTCGAGTGATCAGAGTGAAAATAAACATATTTTAGTGTCCAATTTAACACCTTTTTGATAGGAATTGTTATTATATATCAGCATAAGTTTCTTATATTAGATATATTTGATAAAAAGGTTCGTTTGAGATATTTTATTTATTTTTTAGGTGGAAAAATGATCAAAAGTGTAAAGTTGGAGAAAAGGTGTAACATGTGCAAGAATGCCGAAAAATGCACGTCCAACTTGTGTAATTTTTTGTATTCTTTTGGAACTCAAAACTAGAAATGTGACACATCATTGGAAAGCCACAGAAGAGAGGGTCATTTTGACGTAAGAAACACCTAAATCAGAATTCAAATGAGAAAGTTATGATCAGAATGGTGACGCCGCGAAAGTTATTCCTGCTCAACACTGTTGTGTCACTTTGTATGACTTGTTATACATACAAATATTGGAGTTTTTGTAAATTTTTATATATATAGAAAGCCAAGGAAAAGAAAATCACGAGAGTGCAAGAATCACTCAAATTGGAGGTCGGATGTCGAAGTTATGTACGAAACGGTAAGACTGCACATGCAGCTTGACTAGTAGTTCGACCAAGGCCTTTCCGTTCGACTAGGACCATTTTGGTCGAACTATAGAAGTCAAGTCTAACTAGAAATTTCAGCTTACAGACATCTCGTTCGACCAAGGTCTTCCAGTTCCACCAGAAACACTTTGATCGAATGGGTACACGGAATTCTAATTTCAACTGGTTTTACACCCCCCCAGTGCATGTATTTTCGTGTTTTCTAAGAAAAATCTCATCCAAGGTCCATAAGGAGAGCTTACAAGTATAAAAGGGGATGTAGATCACACCAAGGAAGTGAGAACAACAACACATTCATCCTACACCCCACAAGGGGGGATTCCCCCCATCATCACATCCATCCTTTCCTCCATCCATCCATCACTGTAAAAATTCGTCTGTGGAATCAAGTAGGAGAACCAAGAGGATTTGAAGAGATGGAAGAGAGAAGGAATGAGACTTCTACACCAAGGGTTTTTCTAATTCTTTTCTTCTACTTTCTAATTTTCCGGACATATGGGTAAGATCTATCCAACCACCATGATTGTTCTTCGCAACATCATGGGCTAGAACTATTTTAGTAGATCTAGGGTTTTGAAGGTTCTTATGAATTAATTGAACTTTCGTGTGTATACTCCGTACAACACTACTTGTGAAATTATTTTATATATGACTATGCATTTTTAATCCATATTTAGAATCTTTTTGTGCATCTTCTACTATTATATAGAGTCTGAATATATATATTAGTTGTTGATTGAGCGTGTTCACTGCTGAACAGGATTCTATGTTATGATTCTAAGTGAGGGGACTCTGAAACTTCATTAGAACTATCATATATGAATACTTGTTAATTGAATTGAATTCGGGTTAATAAGTAGGATAAAGAGGGTAATTTTATAGTACCTATAAAGGGAGATCATATCAGGTTAGAGTACCAATCCTAGTGGAAAATAATTGATACGGATAGTATCTAGAAAGGAGGTGAAATTATATCTCTTGCTCCAAGGTTATTCACACATATTACACGCATATTTACTTGTGTCTATAGAGTGGATTTGCATAGCTTAGTGTTGTTTCCATATTCCACAAGGCAGAGTTGGATATTGATATAGGAAAGAGAAATTAATGAGTAAAATTGGATTACCCTAGGCTACCTATTCTCCATTCTTGAGTCACATTCGTATTCTTCAAGGTTATTTTATTTTAATTGTTATTTAATTTAATTGTTTATTAGTTAATATTTCAATCCTCAATATTATTGCCAACTTGCCTTAATTAATTAGCTTATAATTAAATTGATAATACGACGTCCTTTGGGTTCGATATTTAACTTGATCGCTTGCTTAAGCTGCAATTGACATCCTTAATACTTGGGGATTTATTTTGCGTGCAAAGAAAATGCGCATCATCGAGCTCCATTGCTTTACTCCATTTTGTACTTTTAATCATGTCCTTTTACCTTATGAGCCACCTCATGTTTAGGCTCTTTTTTGCAAGTCGTTTCTTTGGCTTCTTATTTTTTTTTTTTCCCTTTGCCTTTCTCTTTGTCCCCCTCTTATTTTTATTTGTTTTTTTTATAATATTGCCTAATTTAATAGAGACAATATGAATTTTCCAATTACCAAACCAATTGCCGCATTATGACAATTCACATGTCACCACTGAATACATTTATTTTATAATTTTAAATTAAAATTTGGTTGTGCATATATTAAGCCACACAAGTGCTACAGTAATATAATGAGACATAATTTAAATTATCATAATCATGCCTTCGAAAAAACATAACAGTTGAATCCATTAAAATAGATTGTATTTTTATATGAAACAAAATAGTGAAAAATCTCAATCATCACATTTTTAGTCATGTTATATATGAATTCAATTAGCAAACTGGAATATGATAATTGAATCAATAAATCAATAAATAATACCAATCCTTTAATTTAAAAAAAAATAGTGATTTACTATAATGATTCAAACACACATGTTTGAATCTAATCACAATATTTTCATATCTCAGGAAATAATATATTAGGTAGCTCTGATACAATTTGTAGGAAATAAATCCATAAATCATAATGCCTTAAATCCTATTATAAACGAAATTTAACTCCAAAGCGGAAGCATACCTTGGATCTATTCGGAATACGAACCTTTTGATCTAGAGGTTTTATGGCCTTCCTCAACTAAGTCTCCTTATTCCTTATGGGACCTTCATGATCTCTTCCGATGGAAAAAGAGAAGACTATGTGCGACTTAGTATATTGGGGACCATAACCTAGGGAAATTTTATATGCTACACAATTGTGTCACCCATAATCACCTAATTATGTAGTATTGGGTATCTACTCATTTGGCTCAAATAAATTATTATTATTATTATAGTCATAAACTTTTAATCTTAATTGGATCACTTAATTAAGTTCATAAAATAATTTAATAGCTAATATAATTGCATAATAATAATATATGATCGATTTTATAGGAAATTAAAAATTTCCTAACATATTCTTATTTAACTTATTGGGATTACAAAACCCACAGATTTTGAATTCAAAAAATGGCATAACTGGATTAAGTGGTAAGGATCCGAAGATCCTCATCCTGTTCAAAAAGGGAATATCGGAATGATGCGAAGACACCCATGCATCAATGCCGTCATTTTTTGCAGTGTTGAGCAGAGTAAACTGGTCCCTGAATGGCGCCTCCGCGATGCTCACCCACACCGGTTTCCCAAACCCGAAGTTGAGCTCGTACTCTCTGAACTTGGAAAAATCAGTAATAAATATGGCCTTGTAATCTTCCCTCTCTGCTTTCTCAAAAGCTTCTCGAAAACAATCCACCATCAGCCATCTCCCGAACTCTCTATCACTCAGAATCCTGGCACAGTCTTTCATGCACCGAAGGACGACGTCTCGCATCCTCAACGCCTTCTCCAGCAGATTCTGCTCCATCTCCTTGTTGGGATAAGTATATCCCCATTCATTCTTAAGGGACAAATAAAGAAGAACATAAAAAGCACAACACAAGAATTTACGTGGAAAACTCCAAAATTAGAGAAAAATCATGGACCGAGAATCCTGGCATAGTCTTTCACGCACTGAAGGAGGACGTCTCGCATCCTCAACGCCATCTCCGGCAGATTCTGCTCCATCTCCTTGTTGGGATAAGCATATCCCCATTCATTCCTAAGGGACAAATAAAAAAGAGCATAAAAAGCACAATACAAGAATTTACGTGGAAAACTCTAAAATCGGAGAAAAATCATGGACCGAAAAAATACCACTATGTGAAAATTTTTTACAATCACATAATTTCTCTATCCCGACCTCAATCCCTACACTCTTACAAATCTTTGACTAATTTACACCTTTCTACCCCATTCTCACAACTGAAAATCCAAGAAATGAATTTAAATAGAATCAAATTCAAAGATTAAAGTGTACTTGATTGGTACAATTAACATCAAAACTAGGGACCTCCTTAAATAGCATAAGAATTCTCCCCTTTTGATCTTCCATCCGATGTGGGACAGAAACCCCTTCTTTTTATTTGACAAAATACCAACACTCCTCACTCTCGCGGGCGCTGAATTCCACGAAGGTTTCCGCCACCACGTACCGCATGAATCTTTCGGCAGGGGCAAAATCGTCCTTTCACGAACGTTGATCACTTGACCGATCAGGGTAGCCCTTGACTTGCCGTGCTTCACTCGGTCAGCGCACAAGAGTGCCCGGGTCAGCAGTCAGCACCGCCGCCACCCTCGATGGGGATTCTCGATTCCAACTGATTTTCATTTGCTGCTCAGCATGTCTCGAAGTTTGGATATGGCATTTTTGTCGAACATGTATCTCCTGGAAACGATACTCCTGTCTCGAGTTCTGGATATGCATTCATGTGGGGGAAGGTCGACGGGAGGAAAGTAGGTAGGGGAGTCGAAAGTTGGGGAGATGAGTAGGCCGCCATCGCTGGCAGCATTGACCCAAGCTGCCAGGAATATACCGACGGCTCCGGAGTCGAAAATCCTGTGTGAGATGCAGGCTGCAATGGTCAATCCCCCCACACTGAAACCTGGATATGCATTACTGATTTGAATTAAAGACATGTAAGACCTAAGATGAGAAAATTGCAAAACTAGTCCCACCCGTCACGGTCCCATTTGGGTTTGGTCCCAATATACTTGAGTTTAGTCCCAAATCTTTTTTTTTCGACAAAAGTGGTCCCACTGTCGGCAAAAGTGGTCCCGCCGTCAACTCTCCCATTAATTCCCGTTAGCAATACTGGTACCACTGGATTTAACCTTAAATATTGTGACCAAAATTGCAAAGTCTTGCAATTTTGGCCCCAAAGCACCTGTAAAATCCATTTTTGGTGATAAAATGGGCTAATTTTTTACGCTCAAATAAAAACTACCCCTACCCTATTATATCCTTATAATCATAACCCAATTCTCACATAATTAATGTGTAAATCTTAAACTATTCTCACATAATTAATTTATGTAAATCTTAAATAATTTTTAAGGTTATGATTATCTTTATCATTTTTTAATAAGAAGAGTTCAAGTAAAATAGGACTCGCAGAATACACTCCAGAAAAATGAGTGTGTGATATCATGATCTAAAATAATCATATAATATTATATTACTGAGGCACGAGAATATTTCACGAAATGACTCTCGTAAGACAAATAAAAAAATAATAATATTAATAAAAAAAATACAATTAATAAAAAATTATAATACTGCAATAAATTATTTCATAAACAATTTATAAATATTTTTTTTAAAAAAATGATACGCAATTTATTAAAAATTATAATAATTTCATGAATAATTTATAATATAAATAAAAGATGACAATGAGACGGGTATTTTCGGATATCCTGTCTACCCGAACCCTAATGGGTAGGGTACAAGTAGTTGTAAATGGATTTGGGACGAGTACATATAGTTGTGAAAAATACCAATAGGGTTTGAGACGGGTACGGGTAATGCCTCAAATACCCGCGGGTAACCCGATTATATATATATATTTATAAAATTTAATATATATGGAGTATATAATTTATGAGTCTTACCACCGGTGCACCTGTAAAATCTAATTCACTAAAATTTAACACAATTAATCTCCACCCTTAGATTTTAATTAGTAACCAACTTTTTAATTTATGTAATTACTATTATACCCTAAATTATACTATTAAACCCTTAAGTGCACCGGTGCACCCAATGCACCCCAAAATTACCCATAATTAATACATGATAAGATATTTTGTACTATATTTAATTAATAGTTATAAGTTTTATTTAATCATATTTATTTAAAATAATACAATTTATATTATATTTAATTAATATTAATGTAATTTTTATTATAATACTTATTTAGACAATAAAAAATATAAATATATATAAAATAAATAAATATTAAATGGGTATGGGTACCCACGGGTATTGATAAACGGTAATGGTACGGGTACCCTAATAAATTTTTTAAATGGGACGGATACGGATACGGGTAATTGTTATTTTAAACGGATACGGGTACCCTAAAATAAGCGGGTACCCTACCCGTTGTCATCCCTACCCGTCAAAAATTATCCCATTTTATCACCAAAAATGGATTTTACAGGTGCTTTGGGACCAAAATTGCAAGATTTTGCAATTTTGGTCTCAATATTTAAGGTTAAATCCAGTGGGACCAATATTCCTAACGGGAATTAACGGGAGAGTTGACGGCGGGACCACTTTTGCCGACAGCGGGATCACTTTTGTCGAAAAAAAAAGTTTGGGACTAAACTCAAGTATATTGAGACCAAACCCAAATGGGACCGTGACGGGCGGGACTAGTTTTGCAATTTTCTCGAAGATTATGAAACAAATTTTTTTTTTCACTAAATCATTAGTAAGAAGACTTGTATGCCCATACTAATTAATATTCCTAGAGATGTTTGTAACTTGCTTTTGCAGTATGATTAAGGTTATACAAGATTTTTTTGTCACACTGTGGATTACACGCATGAGATAGTAGAAAGATAAAAAAGTACTCTCCGTCACATTTCAAAATTTGTTTGCTTTTTTTTTCCTAATATTAAAGAATATAGAGTAGTATTTTAATATAAAACAAAATAGGTACTTGTATTAGTTTAGTGTTTAGTCTCAAGATATATAAAGATTGAAATGAGACACTCAAATTATTAAAATATGTAAAGATTGAAATGAGATTTATAGAGTATATATCCCAAAATAATAATTGAATTCTTTTCTGTATCAATCAAATAATTAGCTAGCAAAATAAGAAATTATACAATAATGTGACAGAAGAATCCGTGTAGACCAAAGGTACTAATTAAAGAAACCGATGCTCCACGAAAGTATACATAATTTCATTTTGATTTTTCTCATAATTTTTTTTATGAGTGAGACTCTTATGATCAGGGACACACCATGTCTTCATATGAACACAATAGTTTTAATACTAAAACTTTTGTATTCAAATGCGAAATTGAAAATATACTCATAACAACTAACTCCTTAATGCCATCTCCAGCATGTAACACATGAAACATATTTTACTTTTTATTTATTCCTAAGGATATCAAAGAAAAATTATTACTCCCTCCAATTCATAGTTAAGTTCATCGACACTGTAGATACGAAGTTTAAGAAAAGTTATTTTTTGACCAGCTTTATTGAATTTTAGGGGTATTGTGGTATTTTTAGGTAATAAATAAATTATAAAGTATGTTATGTGTGTTAGGTGGAAGTGATATTTTTGAAATTAAGATAACTTTTGAGGTTTTTGGTTAATGTGAAGTTTTCTTTTTTGGGTGGTGAACATGTGGGACGGACGAAAACGAAAAGTGTGAACATAAGTGTGAGACTACATTTCATCATTTGTATATATGCCCAAATCTACAAATGGTTCCCTAAATATTTCAAACTCAATTTCAGTAATTTATAGAAAAATATTAAAATTGATCATTTATGTTTTGTCTAATTCAAATTCAATCTTTAAATTTGCTAAATTCCCACTTTTAATCTTGTAGTTCTAATTTTGGTCCTTTTTTTTGTCCAAACTCTATAATGAAAATAAAGATTTTCGGTTATTTTTATTAATTTAATAATATCTCTAGTAATCCTTTTAATCAAAATTAATTTTTATCATTATTATTTATTCTTATTAATGATTCTCCATGTATATTACTATTCATAATCAATAATTTCCACAAAGCGGCTCGTTATTAGAGACGACCGGTATGTCATCTTTCCTACCTGAATATTAATTTGTCATTTTCTTACTTTTTTTTTTCTTTTTTTTTAACACCATTATAATTAACCCTAAAACTTAAAGATAAATATTAAAAATTAGGATAAAAATAGACCATGAATCAAAGGGGAGTGATGTTGCATTATTTATAATGATAAAATTACAATTATATCCTGATAATTAACATTAACTTTTAAAAATATATATTTAATGCTAGGAACAAAATAGACCATAAACCATAGATCTAAAATAGACCATAAACAATAAGGGCGAAATGATAATTATATTTTTAAAATTAAGACTAAAGTTAAATAGGAACAAAGTATACCTTATTAGGTTCCATGGATCAAGGTGTAAAAGATGTCATGATCATGCTAAAATATTACTTTCTCTGTCCATTATAACTTTTATCCATATTGTTTAAAATGTCATAAATTTTTTTTCTAATATTTTACTTTTAAGGGTACTTTAGTATTTCTAGGTAATAAAATAAAGTGTAAGTAATGTTATGAGTGTGAAAAAAAAGTACTCCCTCCGTCCCAAATTTAAGTTCACATTTACTGTAGATACGGAGTTTAAGAAAAGTCACTTTTTGACTTACTTTTGAGGGTAGTATGGTATTTTTAGATAATAAATAAATGATAAAGTATGTTATGTGTGTTAAAAAGGTGATGGCAAATTTGAAATTAAAGTATGTTAGAGGGATATTAGTTTGTTGCTTTTTCCTTTTATGGAAGTGTGAATTTGAATTTGGGACGGACCAAAACGGAAAGTGTGAAGTTGAAGTTGGGACGGAGGGAGTAGTAAATTTGAAATTAATATAACTTTTCAGGTGGTTGTATAAAATTGTATTTCTTTTTTGGGGTGAAAAAGTTATTGTGGGGCAAACAAATAAAGAAAGTGTGAAAGTTGGGACGGAGAGAGTACATAATTATTAAAGTTGTATTCTCTTCATTCTATCGAACCATGTACACTTTTCTCATTTATTTATCCCACAAAATCTTTCACACCCTACAAAATAAAATAATACTCTCTCCGTCTCACACTTATGTTCACACTTTCTATTTTCATCCATCTCACACTTATCTTCTCCACCCAAAAAAGAAATCTTCACATTAACCAACAACCTCAAAAGTTATCTTAATTTCAAAAATACAACTCTCATCTACCACACATAACATACTTTATAATTTATTTATTACAAAAAATACCACAATACCTCTAAAAAATAAATAAAGTTGGTCAAAAAGTAACTTTTCTTAAACTTTGTATTTACAGTGTCGGCGAACATAGTGTCGGCGAACATAAGTTCGAAACGAAGGAAATATATTTATTCAATAACTTCAAATTTTACTTTAATTTTTTAATTGTCACTTTCACTTAACATACCTTTCATTACTTTGCAATTAATTTATCAATAAACTAAAAATATTTAGATACCCTAAAAATCAATAAAATTGGTAACAAAAATATTTTTTTTAAGAGTGAGGCTCTTGTATCCCCAAGTGCACAAGATGGGCAAGGGTACATTGTTTTGTTGTAAATGGTATATACTTTAATTAATAAGGGTACATCATTTTGTTCTAAAGGGTATACACTTTTCATTATTTTTTTATTTTTTCAGAAAATAAAAGGTATACATCTTTATACTAAAGGTTATACAATTTAATAATAAAGGGTATGGGCGCATGGTGGGCGCACGACGTGCCTCGGAATCACAAAATTTTTGCCTTTTTTTAAACAATATGGAACAATAAAGGTGAATGGTTTTATATACTCCCTCCGTCCCATTTAAAAATATTTTTTTTCCATTTTGGTCGTCCCACTCAAAGGGTCCTCTTTCTTTTTTTATATACATGGACCCACACACCTCCTCTAATACAATTAAAATATGGGGTCAACATTCCCACTAATACAACTACCCAATACACATTAAATAATAATACTCCTTAATTTACGTGCAAAAAAGTAAAAGACCCTCTCTTGACGGGACGAGGGAATATGGAAAGGACAGAGTAATTAATTATAACTAATTGAAAGGAAAAACAAGATAAAAAATTGAAAAAAAAAAAGACAGAACAACTATAGTTTTTTTATGTGCAACTCTCAATTTCGATAATTGTTTATTGCATTTTTGTTCTTTTCATTCAAATTCAGTCCTTTTATAAAATTTTAGTTCTTTTTGCCAAAATTTTGTACTAAATTTTGGAATGAAGGATCAAAATTAGAAAAAAAAAAAAACACCAAACTCAGATAAAAAATGATCAAATTTGGGAATTACAAATAAAAAATGATTAACATTGGAATCAAACGAGTTTTTCTGTATGTATTTAGAAAAGTTATTACATTATCCTTTGAATTTTTTAAAAATATCTTTTAATTTTTGAGACTACGGTGGGATGGACAAATATAAAATTGTCCGGATGTAGTGTAAAAATATCAAACAAAATGATCAGAGACTCAACCATATTAGGAGGGATAAATTGATCAACCAAGAAATCATAAAACAATAATTGAAGTGGATGGGTTAAGTGTGTTTTGGACTTTTAATTTAGTATATATTGAGCATAAATGCTGTAAAACTTAAGATGAAACAACCGATGTAGGCGTGCATGCAGAGTTACCTGCAGATTTGAAAAGCCAGCATTGGATCTGTCGGCTCCTCGGATGCGCCTATCTAGAGTGGCAGGAGGTCATCAAGGCGGTCGAGTTCCGATTTAGCATACAGAATCTGCACGAGGTCGCAGTCGACCCGTGCGGTCGAAAACTCAGCACCCTCGTCGTTGCAATCGACTTGACGCCTTTGCTTATCGTATCGGCCAGCGAGTGGATAAAAGTGGGTCAACACACGAGCCAGTGACTCCTCCAAGCATAGATCAGTTCCTTGTTTATGATCACGTGTGAAGTAGAGTATGCGAGTCACGTGTATGGATGGATTGACTTCATCCAAGAGAGAGATCTTGTACTTGCTGAGGTGTGAAGGAGTTGGTTTGCATGGTTTCACCAACTTCTTGCTAACAACATCCACCTTCATGCTTCAACTGCATTTATTCATATGAAATGTTGCAAATAAATTTAATTTTTCATGACCTAATTATTTTGTTATTTTAATATTTAAAAAAAAATAAAAAGAAAAAGAAAAAAAGAAATGGATGTAGTACCTGGAGATTTGGATGATAGAAGAAATGGATGCTATTTAGCTACCTGCAATGTTTGATTTATATAGACAGCAAAGTCATTTTCAAACAAGTTTGGTACAGTATTTCTTACTCCATGTGCACATAAAAATTATATACAACTCTGATTTATATTCTTACTGTTTAATTTTTTTTTTTGTTTAAATTTATGTTGGTATTTAACGGTACAAAAAAGTATTAAGACAACATATATAATCTGTTGTCCATTAGGTTGTTTTTGGGAAAATGCTATGTAGTCAAAGCCCCTATTATCTTAGAATCTATTTATGAAAATACATTACTTTGTAAGTCTTTTTTCAAAAAAAATTACGCACAAAGACAACAGACAACAAATTATATATGTTGTCCTTATGCGTTTTTTTTTTCTAAAATGACAACAAAATATGTGTAATCTTTGTACATTTTTATTTCTATTTATTTTTAAATATGTTGTCCTGGTGCGTTTTTTTTTTCTAAAATGACAACAAAATATATAATATATGTTTAGTCTTTGTACATCTTTATTTCTATTTATTTTTAGAATGACAATAGATTATATATGTTGTCTTATTCCGTTTTTAAATCTATTAAATTTTTTTTTATTAATTAATATATTTATTAACCTATCATTTTGCCCTTAGCAAAAAATATTATACACTAAATTTATTAATTACTAATTAATAAAAGAGATAATAAAATTAAAAGAATTAAATGCATTCTAAAATATCCACAATACACAATATTAAATAACCATTTTAAATCCAAATGTCAACAAAAAACCAAATACTAGATCATAAAGCAAATAGTATTTGGAATAAGCAAATTTCACAATATCCACCACATTTTCCATAAGCACAAACTTCGGCCAGATAGTCACAATATCCATGTAAACAACTACTTGCTTATTTTTAGGATCTTGAAGTGGCGCACTTTTATTTCCAAACGCCACTAATTCCTTGGCAAGATGGGCCCCCACTTCAGCTTTTCTTGACAAGAACTATTAGCAGGTAGGCATTTCATACAAACTAATAAGAAATTGGAATAAGTAGGATATATTAAATCAACAACAAACCTGTACTTACGATTTTTTAAACCATCCATACCTGCAGCTACGCTGCTAATGATACTGAATATCCAAATCTTAACCCAAGTCTGTTGAAAGCAGACCAATTGCATTAATCGGGAGACCCTTCTCGCGCGTGGATGTGGATGTTGAAAGGGATTCATAACCATGACCACTTGTTCCAAATACTTGATCATCACCTGAAATTAAGACACATGAGAATTGTATTAGTAGAATAAATTCTCATTTCTTGTTTTCTTGCATTATTGTAGGAACTAGAGGTTACTGCAGCATGAAAACAACGTAAAATTAATCTGCAATATTAGGAGGAAAGATAACCTTGGCAAAACTATGTAGAGAGTGAAATCGTAGACTAGCACAAAATATGAATTGCTCAATGAAAAGAAACCCACAACACTGCAGAAATTAGACTTCAGTGCAGATTCAACAATCAATAAAAAGAGATTGGCTGCAGCAGTAATACATTTAGCTGGAAGCAAATGATTATTTCCACTACTGTCCATCTGCTGTAGTAAACCGTGCATACAAAAAGAACCCAAATAATTCACAAAACAACTATTTCACGTTATGCAATTTAGTAAGTGATACCTATTCTAGCAGAGAGCCTTCAAGAAAACACCTCAGAACCTGCCACATTAGGACCAAATCAGACAATTTTCTTCATTAAGAGCATATACCATGTATGAGAAAAACGAGCAGATGGAAAGGCAGACATAAGAATTTTCTTCATTCATTCAACTAGAGCAATGTAGTTTTACATTGAGAACACATAAAGAGTCCCTCCCAATTTCTCATCAAGTATTTTGAAAATTAACCCACTGCAGAGCATGAGCATGATATAAGTTAAGATTCCAAAACACTTCTTTTCTTTCCTCTACCAATTCTCTTGATACATTTAAGAATAAATCAACCTGCTGCCGTATGAAATTAATAATGGACATGTCAGAAAACTCCACTGCAAAGATCAGAGTAAAATTATAGTGGATTATGTGCATGATAAGAATAAATCTACCTGCCGCCATATCAACTCTTTTTATTCCTTCCTCTACCAGCGTTCTTTCCAAAACTAATTGTAAATAAGGAGATTTTAGTTCATAGCTAAACAAGGACTATACTTAACACACTGAAAAACAGAAATAAGGGTTCAAGGATAAAAAACACATGAACCTAAGATTTATGATGAGATGCAACTAATGGTGACATGATATACGAACAAGTGCATAATTTTATATGAATAAAACTGAAAAGAAGAAACAAGGACAAGAGAGAACAATAAACTACCTATTAAATTAGTGAAAGAAAAACTGAAACAACAATCGACACTCGTATTGTGGGCGATGTTTCCAATAGAATTTGAGAGCTTTATTTGGTTCTCACTCAGAATTTCCAATGCCCATCAAGGCTATGTGTTTCCAATAGCCTCCCACAGTGAATTCTTCGCTGTCAATGTGTTTGCCAATGCCCATCAAGGCTATCAGAATCATCATTAAAGCTCCGGCCAATTTTGTTGGACCCTCAGTCCAATCTGCTTTCACCTGAAACATTATCACATATCATAAGATTCCCTTAAAATTAAAATGTTAAATATGCTAACGTGATGATACAGATAAAAGAAAAGCTTGAACTTACAAATCTATGCAATTAATGAAATCTAAAAAAGTCAAGTTTCAACTAATCAGGAGTTTAAACAATAACCTTCTGACTTAGGGGAATTCTCAGTCAAAAAAGGAATCCAATATACATATTTCACCCAACAAAAAACAGTCATATATTCGATGTTATAATGAACTAAACCGTGGATATGAACTCCATTCTTAACTTGGTTGCACGGGCTCTTCTAGTCTCCCTGATCATCAGTAGTGGAAGACAGCATAATAAATTCTAGAAGCAGTTATGCGAAGACTAATGTATAGAATGGTTCCAAAACTGCTAGCTTTTCTAGATATAATATATCCCAATCTGGGTTCATGCTCATAAACTCAAATATTAAAAACAATACAAGCAAATAAGCATCAATTTTACCTTAGTTAAAGATCCTAGAGTGAAACTGCTTAGAGCTTAGACACTCTCGTTCGGTCGTCTGACCGTTTGGGTTTCCATTTATATACATTTCCTTCAATTAAATGCACTAAAATATAGAAACAACTCTGATCCCACTCTTCACATCATTATAGCCAAACCTCTTAACTTAAAATCAATTTGTAGCTACTTAAAATTCGAACCACTACACCTATATAAATTTACCATTTTCCATACCAAAGATCATTGCAGAAAGAATAGATCCCAAAAAAAGAAAAAAATGACACATGCAACAAGAATCAACCATAGATCCATCCATCACATATTTCATTAGATAACCAAACTAAACTCATCAAAGAACATCAAAGATCAATCACTTAAACTAACTGCAGCTCAAAACACCAAAGGCAAAAACCTCCTCAACTAATCCAAGTAATCTTTGACCTGAAACATAAATACAAAAAAGAGGAAAAGGAAAAGGGAAGACCGTAGTGGACCATGTGCAAAGAGAGATAAGGAGCGTGAGTTCTTTGAATCTACTGAGCGAAAGAAGGAAAAGAAAAGGGAAAGACCGACACCGCAGCCATCGTCGCCGCCCTTCTCGATGAACTCCGCCTCAACCACGTGGCGGATATTAGGCTCGAACGCGGCCTCTCCGGCAGGGTTGAAACTCCGCGTCTCGCTTGGGCTGAGCCTCCTCCACGAACCGGTGGTGTTGTCTTCGACGAACCAAGCTCCGACCTCTACAACCAGTCAGCATTACGTTGCCGAGAGAAATCGTCGTCACGCGCCGCCTCACTGTAAATCTATCAATTCACCAACCGAGCTTCAATGTCTTTTGCTCGTGCAAGGATTCACTATCCCTCGTTGATTTCCTCGCTGGAATTTTGGGAATTTGGTGTTCGTGGGTTTTGCTCAATGATTTTGAATTTGGGTTTAGTTCACGATGAGAGTTGGCCAATTTTGTGCAACTGTAGAATGAATTTTGTGCAAGTGAGACTAAACTACGATTTATCCGATAAACACGTTTCTTTTAATAAATTATATATATATATATATATATATATATATATATATATATATATATATATATATATATATATATATATATATATTAATATTATTGATGTTTTTAAAATTCATAAATTTTTTTAAGTTTTAATGAGTTATAAAAATAATTTTTTAATTAAAGTAATTATTATTTAATGAATTTTAAATTAATTAAATTAAATTTATTGTATTTTAACTAAATAGTTTTAATTATTAAAGTTATTTAACAAAATTAAAAGTATCTTATCAAGTGTATAATTAGTAGAGTGTATATTGGGTGTACCGGGTGCAAGGGTGCATCCATATGTGTATACATTTTTATTCTATTTTGTATACATATTATTCTATTTTGTATACGTGTTTTTGTAATAATTGTATACTTTTTCACATTAATTTTTCATTAAAAAAATTAACATCCATATGTGTATAACATTTCATTGAATATTATATACAATTTTTCATTAAAAAATTAACAATTAAATTGTATACATTTTTACTCTTAATGGTATATGTTTTTGTTTATATTTGTATGTGGATGCACCCTATCTTTAGGTGTACCCGGGTGCACACTATAAATTGCCTAATTAGTAATTGGCAAAAACTTATGTGAGACCGTCTCACGTAATGACTTACGTGAGACGAATAAAAAGTGATAACTTTTGTAATGAGAAATTATACTCTATTAATGAAAAGGGACAATGTTATTTCATTAATAATTTATAGTATAAATGAAAACTTATAACTAATTAAGATTATAATAGTCCCACCGTGAGATGGTTCACACAGACTTGCCCTAAGTAATTTTTTTAAAAAAAAATTAAGCTTGAATATTATATTTTATAATTATTTTTTCATATTTAATTAAAATTAAAGAATTTATTGTTATATATTTAATGTTTAATTAGTTTTAAAGTAAATTTACAAATTTATGAGTAACAACATAGTCAAATTATATATGCACTCAAAATAAATTAATTAAAATATATTATATTATACACAACATATATTGTCATATAGTATGTAGTTTATAAATAAATAAATAAAAAAATCAATAAGACAACATATATCGTCATATATGTTGTCTTTGTGCGTAAAAAAAATTATGACAACATATGTTGTCATATATGTTGTCTTATAGTAAATTACCTTGAAAAATAATATATATGACACCACATTAAGATAACACCAGTCAATATGTGTTGTTTTTGTGGGTGAAAAAAATTTAAGACAACATATATATTTAAGATTATATATATAAAGCATACGACAATACATATTTCTTATCTATATAGTGTATTTATTGTTTTTTTAATGGTTTTTTTTGTTGTGTATGGCGCATCTAGCGTTAGATTGAGTGGAGTCGAAATAATATGGAAGAGGGAGAGATTAGCTTGAAATATAAGTGGTGTGTTGTTTAGACAGCCACTGGTGAATAAAAGTATGTTTTTTTTCTAAAATATGTAAAATATAATGAACAATGCATCAAAGTATAATACTAAGCTATTATAATATAATTTATATTAATATATTTTAAAATAAAAATTTGTGTGAGATTGTCTCACGTAAGATTTACGTGAGACGACCGAAAAGCGATAACTTGCATAATGAAAAGTGATACTAAATTAATAAAAAGTGATAATGCAATTTTATGAACAAATTTATAGTGTAAATGAAAAGGGATAACATTTTATAGCGAAAGTAATAAAATTTTTAAAAAGTGTAAAATGGTCTCACGTGAGACGGTCTCAAGCAAGACCTACCCATATTTTAACTACAAATAAATACTCATATTTTATCTATAACTAATTATACTGTGCACCCGAATGCACCTTAAGATATGGTGCACCCACTTTAAAAAACGTATACAAATAAATAAAAACATATACAATTATGAACAAAAATGTATACAATTTAATTGTTAGTTTTTTAATGAAAATTTGAGTGTAAAAAAATACAATTATTAAAAATATGTATACACTGTTGAATAAAAGTTATACACATGTGGTTGTTAGTTTTTTTAATGAAAAACTTAGTGTGAAAAAAATATACAATTACTAAAAAATAAGTATACAAAATAGAATAATTTATATATATAATATAATAAAAAATTTACACATACATATATACTTTTACAATCAAATACACCTAATATCAACTCTTTTATCTATTAATAAATTTTAATAATGAATTCAACTATCTCACCACTTACCACCCATCTTATAAAAACGCCTCGCCAGATAGCGCCCGAGATAATCAGTGGACACTCATCACTATAAATTATTCTACTATATTCTATAGCTTAGTTAATGAGCTAAATATTCTAAGAAGTTTTGATACTTATCTGCTTGATGTCGGTTAGCAGATAAGGTAGAAGTTGTCTTTAGATTTTTGTAGCTTATAATTAATGAGAAAATGTCATATTTGGTACCATAAAAATTCTTTCAATTAAATTTTAGTTCCGTAGAAATTCACTGGTCTCATTACTAACAGTTTTGGTCCCATAAAAATTTTATAACCATATTTTTTCAAAAATTTTCATCCCAAATTAACTTATATTATTATAAAGACTTAATAAAGTTTTTCGTCCATTAAGTTTCCCTATTTTTGAAATTAGTCCATAGGTTTCTAGATTTTGATTTTAATCCATTAACTTTGTAACATTCAACAATTTGGTCCTTTGACCTGCTATAGCAGGTCACCAACCGATTATTGAAGTTTATTTTTCTTTAAAATTTTGAAATCAATCCACTATCTTTATAAATTTTGAAATCAGCCCTTTATCTTTATCTAATTCAACTTTTTGGTCCTTAACAGGTCTTTGAAGATTTTTAACCCCAATCAACATTTATCGTATCTACCTTACCAGATTTTCATTTTCTTTCTATTCTTCAAAATAGATATAGTCCATTACGACCATATTAGGCCCATCATACTTCTATATATTAATTAAACAACATTAATCTCGTAATTAACCAACTTATAACAGTAACAGTACCTTTTTCGATCGTCATCTACCGGGTATCCAAAAAGTTTTATAGCTGCTCCTCATAGCCAACCACGCGCCCCGCAGTGTGATGGTTCTATCCCGTCCCTTCAGCAGACCTCAACACAACCCTGGTTCGTTTCCTACACCTGATGTACAGGATGCTGCTACTGTTTCTCATCGAAAAATATGGAGATCAAGTTTGCAGGAAAATGGAAGGTTGCATGTGGGCAATAGCCCAAGATTATTTATTTATCGAATGGAAATATTATTACACACTCATACTACCTAAACAATAGGAGAAGACTCCTCTAGCTACCTATGGTAGCTGAAATGGAAACACTCATACAAGAAAAGAAAGGAAACTACAATGTTTATTGAAGGAGAGAAAACAGAGGGGAATGGTCGATGCCTTCTGCTTTCTCAACTCTGCTATTTATAGAGCCTTGCGGATGTGAAATCCAGATTTCAAAGCCTCTTTACTTTTGTTGACGTCACTGCTTACGTCATTGTAATGACGTCACTGCTTATGTTATTGCCATTGGATTCCAACTTTAGCAGCTGGCTAGTCCCCTTTCTCCATTGGATGCCTTCTTGTGGTCCATCTTCCTTGTCGGTCACATGTCTCTTGCCCTTTCAGAAAGTCATATGGCTCTTGCTTTTTTGAAGAGTCATTTGTCTTCTTTGGTGCCTGATGATTCTCCTGGCTCTTGGGTAATCTGAAGAGATTTTACCCTCTTCTTTCCACGTGTCTCTTTTGCTGAGGGTGGTTCAGCAGTTCTGATCATCCCTATGCCCAACCTTATTCCTTTTTCAAACTCTGGTTCGGTTTGGGTGGAATAGCTTGTGCATACTTTATTCGTCCACTGCCCAAAATGGGCCATGTTGCAATATCTCCAGTGAGTTTGTTTACTTACCAGAATCTTTTTTTTCCAAAGAAGGTCTTGTTTTTCCTGGAAGGCCTTCTCACCAAACCCTGTCTTCTTTCCTGTTAAAGTATTCAACAGAAAAGACCCATTCAAAGACTTGTGCTCGAACTTGAAGGGGAACTTCACCTCCACCATTGCTTGAATGCAGGCGAACAAACCCCTCGCTCTTCGTGTAGAGATCTACTCTTCAGAAAATGTAGAAACTAGGACTGGTTCCTTCCCAGAAGACTCTTTGATCCTATTTGATGCTGAGACATCGGGTCTTCTTAGCTTGATGAAATGGAAGGCCTCGTGGTTGCCATTCCCAACTGGTTCTGGAGCTGCACTAGTGAAGTAAAGCTCCAACACATCTCATCTGGATAGAGTCGAGTTGTTTTTCCATGCTTTGAAAACTATTTTCCCCAGCCATTCTGGCAGCTTTGAAAGCTCTGGGAAGCTTGGTGCAACAGTATATATTGAAGCTAGCGCCTTAAAATCATACCATTATTTCACATCATTTGGATTTGAGTCTTCTCGCATCTAAACTTGGGGATATTCCCTAAATATATCCACCCGGCATTTCTCCGGTCGGATTCCTTATTTGGTATTTAATTTCTCCCAGCTGGCCTGGTATTCCTGCCAATAAGAGAATCAGCTAAGTTAATACCAACCTTAGCAATGCCCGTTATAGGCCTAAGGTTGATCTCTCCCTCTTTGACTCCAGAGGTGCCGGGTTGACTCGAAGGCTCAAGATGTGACTCAGAAGCCTCGACTTTTTCTTGGATTAGTTCCTCTTTTAGAGGTTCCAATCTAGAACTCGTGCCAGGGGTATTTGAATCCCATGCTCCGAGTTTAGAGCCCCGTTCTCGACTATTCTTCTTTTGTCGATTGCTATTACCATCAACGACCCAGAGGAGTGGCTCTCGTAAGGACTCGAAGAGACTCGCATTGTTGCGAATACAAGCTCGTATGAGATTAGACACTTTGGTCCGATCACTTTCTTGTAATTTTTCAGCACGCGTTGCATTGAGTGCTAGATTCTTGAATTCCCTTTGGAGCAACTCCAGGTTGTCCATCAGGTCCTTGAAACAGTCAAGATAGAGTCTATTTCAGCTCCCTCCATCTCTCGTCAGAAAATTTGCCAAAATATTATTAACAGATTTAATAACGACAATATTAAAATCATAATATTGACACTCTGCTTGCCATCTTAAAAGTCTAGCCTTTTCTGGTTTAGATTTAATTTTATTTTTCAAAAAGACTTTGACACTTGTGTTATCAATTTTAAGGATAAATTTCTTCGCGAGAAGAAACAGCGGCCATTTTTTGAACGCCTTCGAATCGCAAAGAACTTCTTTTCATTGATGTGCCACCTCTTTGCTTCATTCTCCACAAAGAGTCCACTACAGTATCTGCATGACACTTCTCCTTCAGGTGTGGTCTTAGTTAGAACCGCTGCCCACCAATGGTCACTAGCATCTATGTAGAGTACCAATTCATCCTCGTCATTTGGTATATCTACCTTGGGGAGCTTCTTGCTAATCTCCTTTAGTTATTTAACTATTGCTTAGTGTGATTCCTCCCATTTGAATTCAGCATCTTTTTTCAACAGAGGACTGAACACCTTCCTGTATTGCACAAGATTGTTGATGAACATTCCAGCAAAGTTGACAAATCCTAAGAAGCTTTGGAGTTGCTTCTTGTCCTTGAAATCTTCAAGAAATTCTTGAACCTTTTCTACAATGTGTGGTTGTAGAATAATTCAGAACTCATTGATCTCGACTCTAAGAAACTCGATCTGTCTTGTTACAATTACTGCTTTCTTTTCAGAAAGCACTAATCCTTCCTTGTGACATACTTTTGAGAATACTTCCAGATGCGCCAAATGCTCCTTCATGTTCTTTGAGGCTATGAGGATGTCATCCACATAAACAAACATGAATGAGAAATAATCTTTGAAAAGATTATCCATCTTCCTTTGGTATATCTGTAGTGTGTTTTCCAAGCCCATAGGTATAACATTCCAGATATAATGGCCTTGTGGTGTGGAGAAGGCAGTGAACTTCTTGCTTCCTTATTCCATCATAATTTGGTAGAACCCAGATTTGCAATCAAACTTTGAAAATACCTTGGCATTCTTGATACAGTTGACCAAGTGTTCTCTACTTGGTATGTAGTATCCATCGAACTCCAAAATGTTGTTGATCCCTTTGTAGTTGATCACAAGTCTTGGCTTTCCCCGCTTCACTTCTTCATGATTTCGAACTAGAAATCCTGGACTGCTGTATGGAGATACTCC
Source organism: Pogostemon cablin (assembly GCA_023678885.1). Lineage (NCBI taxonomy): Eukaryota > Viridiplantae > Streptophyta > Magnoliopsida > Lamiales > Lamiaceae > Pogostemon > Pogostemon cablin. The sequence continues at coordinate 22,053,916 of CM042981.1, forward strand.
TTGGGATATCAATTTAAGGTCTAGATGTTCCTTAAGTATTTGATGCATATCTTTCCGATCTTCTTGATTCATCAGGATAGTCTTGTATCTCACGAACTCATGCTCCTTTCCTTCTTTCACTTTGAGAGAGGCTTTGAGCTCGTTTTTGCCCCACCAGGCTAGAGGATCCTCATTGAAGTTCCTCTATATCTTTCTTTTGACGTCCTCCAAAGATGTCTGCTCTTCGATTGTGGTATCTTTCTGTAAGCTTTCTCCCAAGGTGGATAGTATTTCCTTTTAGTTTCTTCATCTTCCATCCTCCTCTTATCTCGGTTCTCATCTGAAGGACTGCTTCGCCATATTTCCTTCTATCATTCATCTTTGGATGGCTAAGTTTGCCTTCATCACCATGCTTGCTGCGAAATCTAATAGGCATTTTTCTTTGAAATGCATTACGCAGTCTTGGTGCGATGATCTTATGTTCACAGAGGGTTGTGAAAACAAGCCTCCTTGTTACATTTTCTTGGGTAAAATGCTTGAATGTCTGTAGAAAATTATTTTCTAATAGAATATCCGCTCCGGTGTCGTGAAAGTATATTTGTGGAGTTTTCACCTTGTACCATGGGGTATGATCTGCTCCTCCAATCATGATCTCCGCTTGTTTGATTCCTTTGTTAAGGATTAGCACCCTTTGAGAGAAATCTTTTCCTAGTACCGTTGGCAATTCTTCACCTAAGTCTTTAGAAAAGACTCATTCTTTTGTTGTGCAGATGTCGGCTTCCTGAATCAATGTATGCCACAAAATACTCTGCACGATGCTCCTTATATATCATCCCGACGGTGATATATATCGAGAATGGACTTGTGGTCATGGGTAGATCAGAGCTTGTAAGCCCTAGCCTCTACTAATAAACCTTGTATCTTTTTCCTTTGACCGTGAATTCCATTCCATCTTGCAATCTTTCTCAAGGTTTGTGATCCTCGAGAAATTCTAATCCCAGCACTAGTTGTTCTGGGAATCTTCCTGCTACTCCTTCAATTACCATCTCAAGTTCTCCGAGTTTGAGCTGTCCTTGATATCTCCCCATTGTTGCCTGTTAAAGATAATATAAGACATCACAAGGAATAGAGTTTTTCCTTTTTGTAATGTCGAATATTACTTCGACTCCTCTCCATCCTTCTGGGCATTTAAGTTCACCTTTAGTTGTGAACTTTTCTGATTCCTAGACTACCTCCATGATCTGCTTCTTTCCCTATTTTTCACTGATCATTCTATCTTCTTGGAAAGAAATCCTTCTCTGGTCAAATCTGATGCTATCTTGTATGCTCCAGACTAGTTTGTCTCTGATCCGCAAATCCAGGTCGTGGATTAGTGATAACTCCATTATTTCTGGCCTAGTTGTACATGCAACCCTTTCCAACACCTCTGGTATCTCAATATACTCCTTTATTTGGAATAAATCTGAATGATGGGTGATGGACAAAGCATACGAGATGCTGTAGGTGATAGACTAAGGCCTATTCCCTTCTTTCATCAGATCTTTGTTCTTGAAATCTTGATGAAGGGTGAGTGCCCTACTGAAGTCTTTATCTGCCAAATTGTAGGCAATCCTTGGGTATATGTAGGATGCCACTTTGCCTGCGTATAGGTTCCCTGAGATTCCTCCCAAGCAAGCCTCTTTTGTATTCTTGATCATTTTATCAAAGATTGCAATATCGATTGGTATATCGATACCTTCTTTGAAAGTTGCTTTGATGAGGATCCGGATTGCTCCGATATGGATCCAAGACATAGTCTTAGCCATTCCTTCCTTGAGTTTACTTAGCTCCCTTTTGATTTCATTAATAGGGACTAGTTGCATTTCCATCACATTACTCGTGAGCTCCATTGGGATGGCAATCTCCCCTTCGGTCACCTTGTATATGATGTTATGCTTTCTCTTTTTGAAGTTGAGGAACCGCTCTAGTCATCCTATGGTAAATCCGTTGTATAGATTAAGTCTTGGATCCTCCTTCATGATTCACATTAGAGCCCTATGAGAAATAGATGTCTGGGAAAAGAATCCAGACATGTCCTCTTGCATCTCCTGTCTGAAGCTTTGTTCTTCACTCCGACTCATCTTTAGAGGATTCATCCTGACTAAAGAACTCTTCTTCATAGATGCTTTCGTCTGAGGGTATATCTTCGAACTGATATACCTGTACTAGATCTTGGAAGTAAACAGATTCCTCCATTTCTGGAGTTGTCTCAAACTGTCATACTCCCCACTTCTGGTTTTCTGGGCAATCTGGTGAGATATGCCCTCTTGCTCCACACATGTAGCAGTTGCAATCCTTGAATCTTTCATTGACTCACGTGGCCACTCTTCGGAACGTCTGTCTCATGGGAGTTCTTCCTGTACTCCTCTGGTTTGACCCTGAGGATGATGCTTGACTTCTTAAACTCCATCTCGATGGTCCAGATCTCTGCCTTGATTTATAGCTTCGCGCCTTTTGTTTAGACCAAAAGGATCTTGGTCTTCTGGACCTCCATCATCCGCTTCTTTTGTGTTAGAATGATGTTTCTTCATCCTTTTCTACTTCATTGGACTTCTTCCAATGATAGTTGGAAGATCATTATTCTCACAACATAAGGGTACTGTCTTATTGATTCCTCTTAGTCTCTTGTATTTCTTGTGTAATGATGCTTGGTGGCACCATTCTGCAATCTTGGCTTTGAGGAAAGACATCCTTCTTGCTATTGAATCCAACTCGCATGGTTCATCCTCTTTGATCATCATTTCTCTCCATGGGCTTAGGATCTTTGCAAAGAATAGGTGGAATACCTCCTCCTCCTTGATCTTTGATTTCCATCTATACTCTGTGAAGAGCTTGATGTACTCATCTACATGACAGATGTCAAGTAGTTCCAGACTGTATAGGGCATTCTTATACTTTTTCCTCTTTTCTTCTTCCATACCCTCGAAGTATCCTACTCCGATGAAGTGGATCTTGAAGATTTTGGCCATGTGATCAACAATATTGCCTAGGTCTTCGTCTTCCATGGTATTTTTCTTGACTTCGTCTAAGAGTACCTCCCAGGCATATTTTAATGATCCTTTCAGGCTCATAGTTAAGAATCTTATGAACCCTTCTTTGTCCAGCTCCAATGCGCTACATGCAATCTTCATGGCATTTATCCATTCATTGATCAATGCCTCTCTATTCTTGAAGTCTAGAGTGTCGAGATTTAAGATCAACCCGTATGGATTTATCGGTTTAAGGTGAGACTGGCCATATGGGGTGTTGTGTATATTAGATTCCTGAACTCGGCTTACTCCTGTTGACAATCCTATCGCCTTCATTTTGAAGTTTCCTGGTTATTGAAATGTCTCTTCTTGTCTTGTCTCATGGACTCCCTGTGATTTAGAGGTTCCTTCATTTTGGCTCCGCTCATGTTGAGGTGCCTGTGACTGCTGCTGTGAGCTTGATGACTCTCCAACATTCATCTTTAGATCTACAATTGATAGTCCTTGGAAGGACTCATATAGATCTTGTAGATCTTTAAGATTTGCTCTTTCCATCCAGGGATGTGGATTCTCCTCGAAGGATAGCAATCATCTTCTCGCTTTCAGACTTTGGCCTTGTGACCTCCGTCGTCTTCCCCTTTTAGTGTAAAAGGGATTCTATTCCGAAGGTTGGTGGCAACCTTCCTCCTAATCTTCTCCCGGTTACTTTGGTTTCTAGGTATTCTACTTGATTTATCAGCTTCTGGATGAGGTCGAGTTATCTGTTCTGGAATGTTTCCACCTTATGCATCTTGAGGCTGATCTCAAATATCATTCTGGACATATTTTGGCAATATTTTCCAAAAAAATTCACTGTCTTTTGTAATTCTCTAAGATCTTGGTTTATCTTAGAGTTGTCTGCCTCGATCTCCTTCCACTCTGTCATTCTGTCCAATGTAAAAAGTGGTAAGGCTTGCAGATCTCTCTTGGACCCTGGTTTGGTCGTCTCCTCCATTGTTCTTGTTTGGGGACACGTTCATGGATCTCGGTGAAACTTGGGAGTTCCACTATGTTCCTCGAAACCTCCTTGGAATATCTTATTTGATCCTGATGGATATCCTCCAGGTGTTCTTCTTTGGTATGGTTAGCTCTGGCATCCGCCAGTTTCCATCTTCGATCAAGATTGTTCCAAAATCGATCGTTGTCCTCGTATTTTTTCTCGGCATATTGTCTATATAACACATTATAGTATTGTTGTATAGAACTACTTGGTTCATCATATCCAACAGGCTAGAAGTCCCTGTTGCTCCAGCTTTGAACAAGGCTAATAGTCATGTCACTCTCGGATGTCGAACTTTCGCTCAGATCCATATTTCTTGAAACTCTCCTTTCGTTAAGTGATATAAGTTTATAATAATTTTTCCATTCATAAATAAATAAACCTAGGGCTCTGATACCATTTTGAAGCGCGGAAAGTAGAAGAAAATTTGGTTAAATATTAATACAATATAATGTTGAATTGAGGTTTTTTTTGGAACCTGCTGTATGACGATTTTCAAAATTTTTGTAAACATAAAGGACGATTTTCAAAATGAAGGAAATTGATGGACCATTTTCAAAATCAGGTAAAGATAATGGATGAAAAAATATATTAGGCCTATTATAAACTACTAGATTTATATTATTTTCACGCAGACATAGTCCATTATGACAATTTCCCTCTATTTTCTCTCTCAATAAACATTATATTAGTTTTCTTTGGGGATTATTTTTGCAAATTATGGAATCAAATCTACAAGTTATCATTTTAGTTTTGCTAACGGTTCAAAATATTTCGTTAACTATTAACAGATTTTAATAAAAAATTTCTATAGTACTAAATCTGCAAGTTTTGGGACCTTTATAGCATTGAATACTTCTTACGGACCAAAAGTGTAATTTTCCCTATAATTAATATGCATCAACTTTTATCAGTTTATTACTCATGTTCCACGTACTTTTATATATATATATATATATATATATATATATATATATATATATATATATATATATATATATATATATATATATATATATATTATTTTAATTTGTCGCAATATTCATGCAAATTTTAATTCATTAATAATAAAAATATTATACATTTTACATATTTTTTATACTTTATTTATTAATTCAAACAACTCTATTTATTTATTATTATTATTTCATCTTATTTATGAATACAACAACTTATTTGTTTATTTATTTTTTAAAATTACCAACCCACTTCTATTTTATTAACATTATATATTTAAAAAGTAATAATTCTTAATTTCCGTAGCAGTATAATTGGACATAAATATTCAAGACAAAGAAAGTGTTAAATTTTAGAGTATAATGGTAATTTCATCGTTGTAGGATAATTGTAGTGTATCTTAACGGCTTACCCTTATGTTTATGATGTATCTAATTATTGTTGTTATAACTTATTCAAAAATATAATTGTGTTTTTAATCCATGAATAAGAAAGTCTATGTACACTTTGTTTAGTACCCTCCCCCTCCTGTAACGAAATTCACAGTTAATATTATAAATACGGAGTTCTAATAAAGTTGCTTTTTCACTTACTTTTAGGGTAGTTTGATATTTAGATATAATAAATAAATTATAAAGTATGTTATATATGAATTGTAAAGAAATAATAATTTTGAAATTAAAGTGTATTTTGGAGTTGTTGGATTATTTCTATTTTTTTATTTGGCAATGTGAATTTATTTATGATACAAATAAAAATATTAATTATGAATTTGTGTATAAGATGGAAGGAGGGGTTTTAGTTATGAGCATGGGTAATGAATAAAAAAATAAAAATTATACTTTCTCCGTCCCGGAAAAGTTAACATATTTTTTTTAGCACAGAGATTAAGGAGTATAATAATTTAATGTAAAGTGAAGTAAAGTGAAGTGAGGTGAAAGAAATAATATTTAATGTGTGGTTGATATTGTATTAGAGGTGGTATGTGGGCTCTACGAGAATAAATTAATTATTTTGGTGTGAGTTCCATGTATTAAAAAGAAAATGTGTCAACTTTAGTGAGACAAACAAAAAAGGAAAATGTGTCAATTTCTATGAAACGGAGGGAGTACATTTTCTATTAAAAAAGGCAGGCATGTCTTCTTTTTCCTTCATTTTTATTCCTTTTTAGGCATATATTATAAAGGTGTTGTTTTATCAGCTAGCTGTAAGATTTTGACAGCTGAGGCAATTATTTTCTTCTTTTAATTCAGCTTCGTATGATTCCAAGGTGTGTCAAAGTCATGCATCGATGGATTGATAATTTGATCATTCATTAGTATTTGGCCCAACAAGCCTAAGTCGATATAGTAGACTACAGTTTTAACGTTTATTATATGAAACTCAAATAAAATTTTCAAAATAAGTTGCTAATCGCCGTTTAATCAAATCAAGACTTCCGTAAACTATTCGGATTTGAATTTGAAAACAAGCTGTGCCCGAATTTCCAGCTTGAATAAAAAATTATTGAGCTGAATAGGTTCGTTAATAGGTTCGCAAACGCTGGTATATTGGCTCTCGAATATGTTCACTAAGGTTCGTGAACATTCATGAATCGAATATGTACACAATCGTGTTCAAAAACAAATTTATTAGAGTTTAACATCAAAATCATCTCATACAAATTTATTTTATTCAAAATACTTTCAAGAAATTTAATTTTTAGGAAATTGTTGCAAAAATTTTAAATTCTCACCAAAATAGTTAATTTTACTTAAATGTATTCATTTTAAGATTAAAATCAAAATCGTCCATAAAAATTTACTTTATTAAAAATGGCTCAAAAAAATTTAATTTCTCTGAAATAGTTTCATAACTTTTAAATAAAATAGTTATTTATAATTAAAAATATTAAATTCTTCTAATTTACATGGGACTGAATCGATGCTTTTAAAAAATTATATAATAGGACAAAATTGGTAAAAAAAAAATTAGTTATAGGATGAAATCGGAACAAAATTGAAAGATTGGACGAAAATGAATGTCATAACTATTTGTGATCTTTTCAAATAAAATAAAAAGACACACGACAATTTATATTTTAAACTCTTTAATTTTTCTAATTCTATGGGATGAGACACAATTGGTGCATTTACAAAGTTATGACACGCAATCGGTTAAAAAAATTTTTTTTTGACAAAATCGAAACAAAACTGAAAGGCTTGGGACGAAATTATTGAATGTCCTCACTATTTTGGGACCTTTTCGAATAAAATAAAAAAGACAAGAGAAGATTTATGTTTAAAACTCAATTTATAAATTACTAAATACTCCCTCCATCCCACAACAAGGGTGGCAAAACTTTTTGGCACGTAGATTAAGGGATATAATATTTAATATGTAGATGAGGAGAGAGAAATAATATTTTAATGTAAAGTTGTTACGTGTATTAGTGTGGTGTATGGGTCCCATGAGAATATATTAATTGTTTTGTGTGGGTCCCTTTTACTAAAAGGAAAATGCACATCTTGTGTTGGGACGGACAAAAATGGTAAAATGCACTCATTATTGTGGAACGGAGGGAGTATATACCACTTCCACCCTCTGTCCCACAAAATTTGACGCACTTTCCTTTTTAGTTTGTCCCATAAAAGTTGACACATTTTTTTTTATTAAATGAGACCCACACAAAAATAATTAATTTATTCTCGTAGGGAACACATACACCTCTAATACAACTACCCACTAAACATTAAATATTATTTCTCTCACTCCACTTTACAATAAATTATTATATTCTTAATCTTCGTAGAAAAAAATATGATAACTTCTCTAGAATAGAGGGAGTATTAATTATAAAATTATCATATCTCATCACAAATAATTATAATAATTAATGTGCAAATTAATACAGGGTTAGTAGTAAGTAAAACCACTCACTCACTGCAATTCCATTGTAATTTAATGCCAACTTTTAAGAATAGCCTAACAATTGAGTTTAAAATATAAATCGTTCTATATCTTTGAAAAAAACTCTAAAATAGTTAGAGCGTTTATTTTCATCCCGAACTTTTCAATTTTACTTCAATTTTGTCCCAAAACAATACTCCTTCCGTTCCCTTCAAAGATGATATTTTTTTCATTTTAGGCCACTCAAAGAGTCTAATTTCCTTTTTTTACACACATGACCCACACACACCTACTAATACAATTAAAATATGGGCTCACACTCCCACTAATACAACTACCCACTACATATTAAATAATAATATTCATAAATCCACGTGCAAAAAGCAAATGACACTCTTTGGGTGGGATGGATGGAGTATTTTTTTTACCAATTTCATCACATAACTTTGTAAAAGTACTGATTCAGTCTCATCACATGTAATTAGAAAAATTAAATATTTTTAAGTAAAAAAATCATTTTGGTGAGAATTTAAAAGTTAGAGAACTATTTCGGAGAAAGTAAATTTCTTAGGACTATTTTAATTAATATGACGGTTTTGGTTTTAAACTACCACATTTTAAATTTTTGGCGAATAGACCCTATTTGGGAATCAAATGCTCTTAGTTCGCGGATGTGCCTGACTCATACCACATCATTTTCTAAGCCATATTTGATTTATTTGCAAGAAAACCTACAACTTAACTTAAAATGCAATTTAGTCCGAACACTTGAGATTTTGGCAATAAAAGAGTACCAAATTATGTTTTTGGTAAATTGCATCCATATAAAAATATTTAAATATACTTTATGCATGTGTTTAAATTTTTAAAAAATTATTATATAAATACTCAAAATATAAAATTCTAATATGTTATTAATGTTTATATAATTTGTTTAATTTATAATATATTACTACTAATAAGTATATATGAACAAAATATTTAATTCATTAAATTTTGTTATATGAATTAAATTAATTATTTATAATATTTAAGTAGTAAAAAAATGTATAAAACCTCTTGTTGAGAGTGAAAATTTACATGTTTTTAGCTCTGATTTTCTTGATAATTGTGTAATCTTAAATTGAGACGAATCAAGTTGTTTAATGAATAATCAAGAATCAGATGCTATTATGGTCAGTTGAGCTATTTTAAAAAAAAAATGTGATAAAAGCGATCAGAATCAGAATGGGATTTTTCGGAGGCTTGTTCGACCACCGGAGGAGCTGTTCGACCAGGGTTATTGGTCGAATGGGATGCCTAGGAGTTTTCAGATCGACGATGTTTTGTTCGATTGCCGTTCGACCAAGCCTTGAGGTCAAATGGGCACGCGAGATGCTCCAGATCTGTACTTTTTACTCTCCCAGTGTGTGTCAATGCGTGTTTTGACGTGAAAAACTCATTAGAGGTCCAATGGAAGAGTCTGGGCGTATAAAAGGACACAATTTACATCCAAAAACATAACACCCTACACAAGAGCCATACTCTACATCCATCCCATCATTCGTCGTCATTGTGGAGATTCGTCTGTCAAATCAATAAGGACAACTGAGAGGAAGATTCAAGATGGAGGAGGAAGCGACGATTACCACCATATAGGATTTTCTTCATTTCTTGACCTTCTCTTGTGATTTTTCAAACTATGGGTAAGATCTATCAAACCCCATGTGTGTTGCTAGTAACGCCATGAGCTAGAACCTTTTTGGTAGTGCTAGGGTTATGAAGGTTTTTATGACTTAATTAAACTTTCTTGTTATCACATCCTGGATTTTACTTATTTAAAACTATTTTACTAAAAGATTTGAGCGGAAGTTTGAAGGAAATAAATATCTAAGACAAAATTTCCATAAAATTAAAAATTCAACCCTTAAATCACGAAATAATTATCGGTCCTGCAAATTAAATATAAAAAAATAAAGTTTAATGGTGCTAGGCATCCTCCAGTCCCACCACGCCACCTCCTTTATCTGAAAAGGGGGAGTGATAAAGGGTGAGCAAAAATAATGGTTTAGTGAGAAATCACTACTTATCAAACTAAACATAACACGCAACAATAATTAATTCAGATATAATTATATTTACTAGAATGTAACCCGTGTAATACACGGCCTCATTAAATTATAATTATAAAAATAATAATATTAATTATCAATAGTTTTAAAGCAATAAAAAAGAGAGTGAATAGGGTACAACCAGATATAATTATATTCACTAGCATGTAACCTGCGCAATACACGAGCTCATTAAATTATAGTTATAAAAATAATAATATTAATTATCGATAGTTTTAAAGCAATAAAAAAAGAAAATGAATAGGGTACAACCAGGGGTACCAATTTATTGGTACCCCCCTTTGATCTCCACCCTTAATTAATTCTTGCTCCTTCATCAAAATATCAAAACACACACATTGAAGGTGAAGGAAGGAGGTTGTACATTTCAAAATTGGTGCCCCCTTCCCACCCTAGTCATTGTCATAAAAAAATATATAAAACTTAAATCGAACATAATATTACTTTATTTATAAAATATAGGAAAAATTACTCATAGATACACATTTTGTACCCATAATTACTGTGAGATACATTGATTTAAAAAAAATATTCTCATATACAAAATATTAAAGTAAATTACCAAGTATAACCTTAATTCATTATAATCTTATACACTTTTAAACCACAAATCCTAAACTCCTCACCCACCCACTGCCGCCATCAGACCACCGACAGACCGTTGCCGCCGCCAGAGGCCGGTCGCCGGATATACACTTTTTTTGATGCACACACTTTTTTTACCCTTCATTTGGTAGGATGTAATATAGGTTCTCAGTATAGTTAATATGTTCTAATATGTTGTTTGGTAGGGCATAATAATATGTGGGGGGACCCGTTATAAAAATCGTATTCGGTGGATTGGAATGGATAGGCACTGTTGCCTTCAACATTGTTAATACCACGATGGAGGTGGTATTAATATTACTAAGGGTACAGTAAACCCATATTGGAGATGAAAATTCCCAAATTAGGTCTGGAAGAAACGTTTGCTTTATCAATTCCAAAACTGAAACTCTGTTACTATACGCGAATCTCTCACTGATGGGAACCACGCTCCCTTCTTTATCACTCCCCTAGAATCAGTCAGGTCATGTTTTTGCTGCCTAGGGCAGCCTCCATCACCGCCACCGTATTTAAACAGAAGCGTCTCCTACTTATTTCATCACCGGCGAGCTCTTTTCGATGCGAATCTCTGCTAGAGCGAGCCTCAATTTCCCTATTTTTGGCCCTGTGACAATCATGCTCAACAATCACCAAATCTAAGCAGCAATGACTCATAATCCATCGTCGTAACCCCTTCCTTATGGACCTCACGGATGAAGAAATCGAGAAGCGAGTCTGGAATCGAAACAAGTAAGAAGATGAAGGGAAAGAGGAAGATATCCTCAAATCTGGCCCGAGAAATCATCTGGATTCAGATCTTAATGAGTTGAGCGATGATGACGAGGAAGACCATGATAAAATTGACGCTAAGGAAAAGATACGACATCACAACATTAGTGGTGGCATTGATGAATATTTTGATGTTCTATCCAGTATTGGCCGCGATTGCACCTTGATTTTAAGGTATTTTTTTCTTAATTTCTTACACTAATTTCCATCAAGTGTTTGATTTTGAAAAGTTTATTCTAGAGGGTAATGACTAATCTGAAATTATAATTTGATTAAATTGGCAGAGGAACATAGCAGCAGACGATGAGGAGGAAGTCGAGCAAATTGATGGCGAGGAGAAGAAACGACGGCAGAACTGTAGTGAAGACGCTGAAGCTGATGAGTATTTGGATGTTCAATCCAATATTGGCCACAATTGCACCCTTGATTATGAGGTGATGGTTACTTATATGATGCCAATTTCTTTCCATAAATGTTAGTCATTGTGCATTATAGTGCTCTAAGTTCGTGGAAACTTGTTTAAACTTTAAAGTGATATTGCAATTCTGGTGGGAGAAGACTAATCAGAAAAATTGATTGATAAGAAGTCTTCTTTGCAGGTCAAAGTGGAATTTTATATTGACATTGTGTTGTGGCCTGTAGGTGTGTAAAACTCCTTGGTGGTCTATGTTTGATCTGCAACAGGCCAGTAGACATTCATTACATACATATTTTACTCTGCTAGAGCGAGCCTCGCTTTCCCCAATTTTTGGCCCTTGACAATCATGCTCAACAATGCCGAGGGTCTGATGCTTTCCTGATATGCTGATTTCAAATAGTAGTTGAGGCTATGAAGTGTCCTTGCTCAACTATTATTAGTACCAAACTTTGACTTCAATGCCTACAGTGGTGTAGTCTGATGCTTCTCCTCATGTTCCTACTGAGAGCATGAAGCAGCAAGTTAGGACTTGAGCAGCTACGGACAGGTGAGTTGGTGATGGATGAACAATTTTGCAGCAATGGTTTCAAATTATCTTTGGAGTTTATATTACTGAGAGTCTTGATTATTATTCTTGTTTGTTTGTGATATGTAAGTTGATAGGTAATGATGAACTCTTATCTGGTCTCTTCTTTCTTTGTGTATTGTTTGAAAATGGATGTTGTCGTATATCATACTGTAATTTGGGAACCTCAGAAGTTGCCTTGTTAGCCTACATAGCAATTGTTGAATACATAAAGAAAGAGCATATGGAATATTGTGTAACTTTGTGATTTTAGTTGAGTTAAATTCAGTTCATAGCTTTTTGATTGAATCACTGGGTTGTTGGCTTGTGATACATATGCAACAACTATATACTTTCATTTTCGGAATTAGGTTTGGTAAATCCATTCTTAATTAAAATGGCTTGATCAAGTAAAAGAGTCTTGAGCTTTATATTTTGAAAGAAGTTTGTCTTTTTTTATTTTTACTTTTTTTTGGGACTGATGTGTCGATGTCAAATTATCTCATATTTTAGATGGTGGCATTTCATGTTAATGTTATGTAAATTTTGTGATGATGTGTTGGATTACATCTAGACTGTAATATACAATTTTTACTTGAAGTATGTATCAACACTCCAATTAGAGTAGTTGGATTAACTGATGTGTATCTGAGTTGAAATATTAGATGATTACATTTATAATTTTTTTTCTAATTTGTAAATTTGTGATTTTTTATCGTTTTGTAAGTTTGTGGCAAGGTTTAAAATATCGATAACGGTAAAAATATCGGTACATCTAATTTACGGATATATCGATGGATATATCAAATATCGATATTGATATCGGTAAAAATTTTAAAAATTATGAAAATTTGTGAGAAAAAAGATGAAAATTGATTATTTAATTTTGCAATATATTATAACTAATTTTAATATATAAATACAATTTATAATCAAAATAAAAATTAAAATATATGATAAGTAGAACAATAACAACATATTTAAATAGGAAATCATACAATAATTATTATTAATTATTTAACACATAATAACTAATATCAAAATGATGATCTAAGAGGTTCAAATGTAAAACATGTCATGTTGTCTTGATCTAAATAATATTGGTACCAACTAATCGAATCATATAAAATTTTGAATCTTGTTCTGAATATGTTCGTAGTATATTATTCTATCTTATCCAACTGTGCCAAAATAATTGTATTTTTAATCAGAGTATATTGTTTACGTGAACCCTTCATATTTACTAGTTATAATATTTTTTAACGAAAAGTGATAACTATTTTAATTAAGAAAACGTAAAACAGTCTCACTATGAGATGGTTTCATGCAAGTACTGCTCCATTTTTATTTTATTTTTTAAATTGAATAAATTAATGACCAAAAAATGTATTTAGTTAATAAATAAAAGTAACATAAAAATCATTAAAATTTATTAAAATTATGGATAATTTTTCAATATTTTCGATATATCTTCGATATTTCCTCGATATATTTCAACATCCAGAAAAATTTGAATTGTGGCAAATCGATATCGATATTTTCACCGATATTTTTTTATATTTCCTCGATATCAGAAAAAAATATCATTTTCCCTAATATCGATATCTATACTCTCCAAAGGTTGTGGTTATATTTTGTACTTTGTTTTTACCTTTCATTTTGTAAATCTAATTTCAAAATATCATCTAAAATTTAAGAAATTACCATATATTATATATTTGATTAAATAGAAATAAAATTTAAATAAATAAAAAATAAAAAATATTTAAAAAACCTATCATCATCTTTAAAAGGATATAATTTAAAACCTAAAAATTAAAAAAAGGGCATAAAGGTAATATTACATCTAATACATAATAGTAATATTACCTACCAAACACTATATAATATTTTTTTTTTATATATTCTATCAAACAAAATCACTCATTCATATTACCTCCTTATACTAACATACATAATACTTATCCCCATAATACTTCCTTATTGCACACACTTTAACTGCACACGAATTTTCATGCTGCACACAAATATTTATGTGCAGCACATTGTAAGGGTAATATTAGAATATCACTATATATTTTTGTAATTACTAGTAATTGTAAGCAATTAAAATTTACTGTTCAATCAGATAGCGACATGATGAAAGTGAAAATAAGCGTGTTTGATTATCCAATTTAACACCTTATTGATGAGAATTGTTGTTATATATTAGCACAAGGATCTTATATTCATTATATTTGAGAAAAAGGTGCCCTTGAGGTGTTTTATTATATTTTAGGTGGAAAAAGGATAAAAAATACAATGTTGGAGAAAAGGTGCAACTTGTGTATGAATGCTGAAAAATGCACGTCCAACTTTTGTAATTTTCTTGTATTTTTGTGGAGATCAAAACTGGTAGTGTGATACATTTTTGGAAATCCACAGAAGAGAGGGCCGTTTTGGCGTAAAGAACACCTCAATCGGAATTCAAACGAGAAAGTTATGATTAAAGTGGTGACATTGTGCAAGCTGTGCCGAACAGAAAGGCTGTGCCACTTTGCATGACTTGTTACACATACAAATGTTAAATTTTCTATAAGTTCTTTATATGGATAGAAATCAAAGGAAGAGAGGATCGCATGAGCGTAAGAATCACTCAAATCAGAGTTTTGAAGAGGAAGTTATGCTCAAAATCGTGAAGTCGCGCAGCTGCCAGTGAGAATTTCCGAATTTGTGCATGTTTTTACACCACTCAGTGTGTGTCGCGTGTTTTACATCCCATTGCATGTATTTTCGTGTTTTCTAAGAAAAAGCTCATCCAAGATCTATAAGGAGCTCACAAGTACAAAAGGGGATGTAGATCACATCATTATTCATGAGATCAGATAATTGGATGAGATTAGATAATTGAATGTATAAAAGGGGATGTAGATCACGTCGTTTCCTAATTTATCTTGTAATTTTCCAGACAAATGGGTAAGATCTATCCAACACCCATGATTATTCTTCGTAACATCATGGGCTAGAGCCTTTTTGGAAGAACTAGGGTTTTGAAGGTTTTTACAAATTAATTGAACTTTCGTGTATAAACTCCGTACAACACTACTTGTGGATATTTGTGGGCACCTTTTACACTGAGTGGTGTAAAAACATGCACAAATTCGGAAATTCTCGCTGGCAGCTGCGCGACTTCACGATTTTGAGCATAACTTCCTCTTCAAAACTCCGATTTGAGTGATTCTTGCACTCATACGATCCTCTCTTCCTTTGCTTTCTATCCATATAAAGAACTTACAGAAAATTCAATATTTGAATATGTAACAAGTCATGCAAAGTGGCACAGCTATTTTGTTCGGCACAGCTTGCACGATGTCACAACTTTAATCATAACTTTCTCGTTTGAATTCCGTTTGAGGTGTTATTTACGCCAAAACGACCCTCTCTTCTGTGGCTTTCCAAAAATGTATCACACTACCAATTTTGATCTCCAAAGAAACACAGAAAAATTACAAAATTTGGACGTGCATTTTTCAGCATTCATGCACAAGTTGCACCTTTTCTCCAACATTGCACTTTTGATCATTTTTCCACCTAAAACACAATAAATACCTCAAGGACACCTTTTTTTCAAATATAATGAATATAAATCCTTGTGCTAATATATAATAATAATTCTCATCAATAAGGTGTTAAATTGGACAATCAAACACGCTTATTTTCACTCTCATCACGACACGTGGATTTTTTTTATTAAATATCAATTTTAATTTATTTTGGAATTTATTTCCAAAAATAGATTAATAAGTATTTGATAATTAATTTGAGCCCAACAAATTAAATGGGCTTAAATTAAATGAAGTCTGACCCAAGTCAAGTCAGCTCAAGTTAAATGAGACCTGACCCAAGTCAAGTAAGCCCAAATCAAATGAGGCCTAACTTAAGACAAACAAGCACATACAAATTAATCAGACCTAAGTCAAATAGGCCCGATTATGGTCCTATCAAGTTGGAGGCCCAAGCCCGTAGAGTAAGGCTCAAATATCCTTGGACTTCACCTCTCACATATATAAAGGAGTCTCCTCCATTAATTCATTTGGACACATAGATTCAAGCACCTGAAGACGAGACGCTCCTGAAGAGATCGAGAACACGAGCAGTGCTCCCTCAAATCTTCAAGCTTCAAGTGAAGAACAAGCAAGGATCTTCAAGCCTTCAAAGATTCACATGCAAAAATCTTCAAGTCTTCAAATCTTCAAAGCTTCAAGCAAAGAACACGCGAGGATCTTCAAGTCTTCAAATCTTCAAAGCTTCAAGTGAAAAACAAGCAAGGATTTTCAAGCAATCTTCAAGTCTTCAAAGCTTCAAACGAAGAACAAGTGAGGATCTTCAAGCAATCTTCAAGTCTTCAAGTTTCAAACATCTTCAAGCAAGCTTCAAGCCAAGAACGGCCATCAATCCAGGATCAAGGCTCCAAGTCTCCCAGATCAGCGTTCTTTGCAGAAAGTTCTCCAGCCAACGTTCAATCCGAACAAAGGTTCAATGCCTCTGGATTAACGACACAAGACTTCACATCCGAGCTTGGACAAGCTTCATTTGAAGATCCAACTCAACACACACGCTGTCAACACAGTCAGCATACACTCCAGTCAAAGAAGTCAAAGCCAATACACATAAGTCAAGTCAAGTCAAAGTCAATGTCAAATTGGTTCGAGAGAAGAATCAAATGATTGATTGAGATTGTAACCCTTTTACCTATTCTCTAAATTAAATCCATTTAAAATTATCTTTGTACACAATTTGTATTTATTTTTTTATAAATACAAAATTTATTGTTACAAATTTTGGCACGCCCAGTAGGACGGTCTCTACCTCTCATCTCTTCTCTCCACAAGGATACAAAATATGACTCCTCTTAGAATTGCTATCAAAAGGTCATCTACCTCAAAGCCTTCTGAGCTGCAAGCTATAAAGACTCAAATGATGACTCCATTAAAGATTGCAATACGAAGGCTTGCTGCATCAAAGCCTCCAGAGTTGCAAACTGAAAAGATTGAAGTCATTACAAGAGGTATTCCCGAAGGCTCCATAGAGGGAAACCATATGGTGGGGATTACTCTCAATAAGCCATTGCACGGAGACAAGGGTGGTAAAAATATTTCTACTTGCTCAACTCTTCATTCAACGCCAAGCTCGCCATCTGCCTCTGCTGTAGTTGTAGTGATGACAACAAATGCTATGACCATTGAGGAACAACTCGCAAGTATGATGAGAGTCATTGAAGGACTCAATAAGCATATGGAACCTCAAGACATAAAGATCTCCGTACTTATGAAGAAAATGGATAATGCAGAGACAAGCCATGCAAATAATAAACAAGTTGAGGATGAACACAAGGAGGAGCACTCCACAAAACACCATCCATTTTTAGAAAAACCAGTTGAGGATAAGATACAAGTTTCAACTGATGAAATACTTCCTGCCAACCAACTAAAGGCCATTGTGTTGGAGATGATAAAAGATAAGTTTGAAGGGAGCTCCAAATCTTTTATTTCCTACAAAAATCCTTATGAAAAGAGGATTGACAACTTGAGGATGCCAATTGACTACCAACCTCCCAAATTTCAACAATTCGACAGCAAAGGCAATTTAAGACAGTATGTGGCACATTTCATCGAGACATGCAATGATGCTAGAAATTTAGGAAATCATATGGTGAGACAATTCTTTCGATCTCTAAAAGAAAATGCCTTCAATTGGTACATCGACTTGGAAGCTAACTCCATTGATAGCTGGGAGAAATGGAAAAAGTATTCTTCAACCGCTTCTATAACACACGAAGAATTGTTAGCATGATTGAGTTAACAAATACTCGTCAAAGTGATGAAGAATATGCCATTGACTACATCAACAGATGGAGGAGCCTAAGCCTCAATTACAAAGAAAAGCTATCAGAAACTTCAGCTATTGAAATGTACATTCAAGGGATGCAGTGGAATCTTCACTATATACTGCAAGGAATTCGCCTTAAAACTTTTGAAGAGCTGGCTATAAGAGCTCACGACATGGAGTTGAGATTGACATCAAATGAAATTGAATGGCCATCTATTCAAAACTCTTACGAGTTTGAAGACATGCCTTCTGATGGGCTCGTGAAAGAGGAACAACAAACGAGGACTGCAGTTTCCATAAAGGTTCATAGAAATAAATTGGAAGCAAGGAAAAGTGGTGCATCATAAGATTAGATAAATCAAGTCAAAGCTCCTTGATATGAGTTTAAACTATCCACATGACGCTCTTTGAAATGAGCATAAATTGTCTAACTCAAATCAAATCTCCTCGAGAAGAGACTAAACTCTCGACAAATTATACTCCTCGACACGAGAGAAAACTATCCCCACAATACTCCTCGACACGAGCGAAAACTGTCCACATGACGCTCCTTGATATGAGCAAAAATTGTCCACACTATACTCCATGATATAAGTCTAAAATATCCAACACAAATAATGCAAGACTCCCCAGCAAGAGCATAAACTGTCCACATTACGCTCCTTGATATGAGCTTAAACTATCTAAAATCCTTCAGTAAAAAACTCCTTGATATGAGTTTAAAGTATCTAGAAATCTACAAGCAACGCTCCTCGACACGAGCGAAAACTGTCCACAATATGTTCTTTGATACGAGTTTAAACTATCTACATATAACACTCCTTTATAAGAGCTTAAACTATCTAAAATTCTCTGCTCCTTGATATGAGTATAAACTATCTACACATCAAATCAAATCTTATTGGGAAGAGAATAAACTCTCTACACAAAGCTCCTCGGCACGAGCAAAAAGTGTCCACACAAGGTTCACACGAGTATAAATTGTCAGCAAATTCAAATACAATGCTCCTTGACGCACGAGCCTAAAATGCATGTTACTTCTGGTCCGCATGAGTATAAACTGTACATGACAAACTCCTGGTCCACATGAGTATAAACTGTGCACGACAAACTCCTGTTCTACATGAGTATAAACTATTTACGACAAACTCCTGGTCCGTATAAGTATAAACTGTGTACGATAAACTCCTGGCCCGCATGAGTATAAACTGTGCACGTCACCCCCCATCCAAATCACATCATGTCCCTTTGAACTACGTTATGACTTGATTCTCATTAAAAAGATACGTAGGAAGCTTAGAATCCCACTAAGTTCAATCATTACATAAGTTATCTTGTGCAAGTTCGTGTGGCAGTTGAAGAAGTTAGTGAATTACAAGATTGATGTCAAGTATTCGTGATACAAATTCGTATGAAGAAATTCAAAATTATTGAAATGGTGAAAGAAGTTCAACTTCTTGGAGTGTTGAAATAATCCCAAATTTTATAGTGGTGAAGTGATGAAGTTACCTCTCAACGATGAGCCACCAAAGTTCGCAAATGCTTCACATTACTCCCTTTGACAGAATCTTGTTGACAGTCGCCATGCCTCATCAAGCAGTTACCAGAACGGAAAAGAAGCAAAAGTGCAATCTTAAGGAAGAGTGGTGATGTTAATGTTGCTCTACTAATTCCATCTCAAGGAAAAGTGGCGATGTTGATTTTGCTCTGTCGATTCCATTTGAGTGGCGAGGCTAAGTTGCTCAATCGATTCCATCTCATGGACGAGTGGCGAGACTCATGTTGCTTTGTCGATTTCATCTCCAGGAAGAGTGGAGACGCTAATGTTGCTCTATCGATTCCATCTCAAGGAAGAGTGGCGATGTTGATGTTGCTCCATCAATTCCATCTCATGGAAGAGTGGCGAGGCTCATGTTGCTCTGTCGATTCCGTCTTAAGGAAGAGTGGAGATGTTGAGGTTACTCTGTCGATTCCATCTCAAGGAAGAGTGACGAGGCTCATGTTGCTCTGTCAATTCCATCTCCAGGAAGAGTGGCGAGGTTGATGTTGCTCTGTCGATTCCATCTTAAGGAAGAGTTGCGATGTTGAGGTTGCTCTGTCGATTCCATCTCAAGGAAGAGTGGCGAAGCTCATGTTGCTCTGTCGATTCCATCTCCAGGAAGAGTTGTGATGTTGATGTTGCACCATGGTAAGGCTAATGTTGCACCGTCGATTCCATCTCCAAAAAAAAGTGGCAATGCCGATATTGTTTCTCGTTGATTGCTGCTCATCCACTCCGTAGAGGAAGATCATGAACACCAAATTTATTTGAATAAATGAGAGATTGGAAGAAGTAAAGTACGATGATGTAGTCTCTTTGTGTAGATTTTTCTTTCTCATGATAAAAAATTCTGCAAGAAAAAGAAAGAGTTCAAATTAATTTAATTTGTGGATTTAATTAATTAAAGGACCCAATCAAATTATGGGATCAATTAATTATTACATTCAAAATTATAAATTAATTAAATATATGAAGAGAGGAGAGCAATTAAATTAATTAATGTTTAGGTTTAAATAATTTTAAACTCAATAGCATTAAGTAAATTTAATCAAGCCCTTAAAATTGAGGCCCAAATTTATTAGCCCAAGCTATTTACAAGAAAACCTGAAAATGCGAGTCCAACTCAATAATTGAAACTGGCCCAAATTGATACTCCATTTTGTTAGCAATTTATTCATGGTGGCCCAAGTGAGTTGAATGAACCCAAGACAAAGATTGATAGAGAAGAAATCTGATCACGTGAATGACAACCCTTTAATTAATCACATTTCTCTCCTTTCCATGTAAGAAAATGTGATTTAATCTTTCCAAATCTTCTCTCTCCAAGGTGAGTAATATTCTCTCTCTTCTCTAATAAAAAAAGAGAAAAATAAGAATTCTATGTAAATGGATCTTTGAATTTTGAAATACCCACATGTTTTCTTTGTATTTTACCCTTTAATCGGTTAAAATGACCTTAGTGGCCTTGAATTCAGTTTTTCTAAAAGAAAAACATTTAATTAAATATGCACCTCAACTTCAGGTTTCCCGGTTGCAGAGCTCACCCAAATATATGTAGCTGTCAGAATTTAGGCGGACTACGAAATTCAAAATTCATTTCTCTATAGAGAAGAGTTTTTTAGAAAGAGAACACAAGCCCTATTTCCAAATCATTCATAGTTTGAGAAGGGGAAGGGGTGCTAAGCGGGAAGAAAGCTTAACTGGAAATGGAAGAGGAAGAGTTCCCGGGCGGGCCCGTTACTCTGCTACCCATTGCCCTAGCCGCCGCCGTGGCTGTTTCTCAATCAACGGGCTGATACTCTTGGCTGTTGCCATCTACTGCCGTTCCCGGCAACTTCCGACGCGCCTGACTGCCGTCGTTTTGCTTCCGCTCTGCGCGGATTTCACCAGCCGTCTACTGATCTTATCGATCACCCCATATAGTGACGGCCCTGCCACCGAGAGCTTTAGTCGTCGCCCACGTCACGTGCGTCTGTTGGCCCCAATCGGAGTCCTCCTAGGGCTTGCGCTGAATCTGGGCTCCTTGCACGTATATGGTTGATGCAGCCTGCCACGATGGACATCCGCCGTTCCCACAGCCGTCAGCCTTTTCTGGCCAATTTATTGGTCTTTTGAAATCCCTTCGTAAGGTATTTCGTCGGCCTCCGCTCAAAGGCGATCTCTGCATAGGGCAGTCTTTTTCTCTCCGCCGCCGCTTGGTCTACTGCCAGAAGCGACTGGTTCGCTTTATCTGCTGCCGGTGCGCGACCTCCGACGAGCCTTCCGGCCGTCGCCTTCGCCTCGTGCGACTTCCCCCGACTGGACACACCTGTGTGAGAAGGGTCCATTCACTTTTAATCCTCTGCTTCCACTGCCGATTGTCGTCCAGCGATAGCCTCTTTTCGACAAGGATTTTCTCCCGCTGATTAGGATTACCCCCAATTCACCGCTTGACTTGAAACCAGAATCGAATGGGGTTTATCCTTCTTTTAGTTTTAGCCCTACATCTGTCACGCAAATTGTCGTTCAGCGACATCCCACCTTCGTTCAGGGCTGTTTCTCTTTCGCTGATACAGAGTTGTCTTCGATCTCAATTACGGACAGGTACGTGCTCAAAAGGTTGTCTCAATTGGTACCATTTGTTCGTCCTAATCAAATAGGCTCTAATGGATTGATGATTAATTGATTATTGATTATCTGATGGCTTTCAGTTTATCGTCTATGAAAAATAAAAATAATACAGCGTTTTGTTGCACGATTTTGTGGGTGTTAATATTAAAGCTTGTTGATAATTTTCTGTGCATTTATTCTATGCTTCTTTGAGATTTTATTCTTCATCTTTAATTTGATAATTTGACTATGGCCTGAAGACTTGCCGATGTTTTAGTTCTGATTATGCTTTAATGCTCTGTGTTGGATCTGCTTATGTAATGCCTTATGCTTTAGTTCTAATTATGCTTTATCTATTGTTGACATATTCAGTCCATCAACGTCGAATCTGTTGAAGATCACCACCGACTTTAAGAAATTCTAGAATTCTCTAGTGGAGATCATGGCGGAAGATTTGATGAAGAAACATAACTCTCACTACAATGTGTGAATGGTGACTTTGCAGCTTGATACATTGGCAGAGCTTCAAAGACTATATGACGAGGTTTTTGAAAATGCAGAAGCTTGCCGACTGGATCATTACGCTACTTCTGAGAATTCTGGGAGGTAGATGTTAATCAAATCTCTGTTTCTGGTTCTCATGAACGGATTCTGAAGGGCAAGCTAGTTTCCTATCTCCTTTTCTCTTCTAGCATACTCCTTTAGTTTCATTATTTTCTTGCCCTTTTATCCATGTGACTATGTCTAATATCAATTATATTAATTCACATGAGTAGGTGTTAGCGCTCGAAAATAATCAAACGATAAATGTTTGCCAAATTAGCCAAAGTGGCTACCAAAATCCAATATTGTTCAAATGATAAATCCAATAGGTACATCGCGGTATATATAGAGTAAACAATGAAACCCTAAGGCCTGCTACACCAGACCCAACTAATTAACAACAATAATAAGTAATAGTTATATAAGGAAATCTCTAATCATAATAGTTATATAAGGAAATCTCTAATCATGATCAATCCGTTCGTTTCCTGCGGCGATAGACCATCAAGGGTTTCGGCCCTTGTGGCTCCTCCACACCACGAGTCGTATCAATTTCCTTCCCCTAAAAAACGACCTTGTCCCCAAGGTCGAACCAAGGAAATTGACATCGGAACTCCTCCCGATTCATCCACCTTGCATCATCCTCCGGCAGCACGCTCCATTTCACCAAGAGTTGTTCCACCTCCTTCCCGCCTTCTTGCACAACTCGACGAGCCATCACTCTCTCCGGCTCGAACATCGCCGCAGTAGGTAGCTCAATTGAATCCGGTAAGATGGCCTCAACTGGGTGGTCGCCTATGACTCGCTTGAGAAGTGAAACATGAAAGACTGGGTGGATGCGACTGTTGGAAGGAAGCTCGAGCCGATAAGTAGCCGGCCACACTCTGGCAGTGATCTCGAACGGCCCGTAGAACTTGGCGGATAGCTTATGATGTCCTCCACTTGCCAAGGACAGCTGCCTGTGAGCCCGAACCTTAAGAAAAACCTTATCCCCTACTTGAAAATTAACGCCACGACGGTGACGATTGGCCGAACGAACCATGCGATCACGTGCTATACCCAAATTTTCCTTCAACCTTGCTAGCATTACGGCCCTGTTTTCAAGAACCTCCGCCTCCGCTGGCACCTTGCACTCACTAGGGAGATATCGCCGGAGGGATGGCGGTGGTCGACCATACACCGCCTCGAACGGAGTGGTTTGGGCGGCCGATTGGTAGGATGTGTTATACCAATATATTCTGCCCAAGGAAGCCAAATCACCTATTTTCGCGGTTGCTCGCCTGCAAACCAACGTAAATAGGTCTCCAAAACAGGATTCAGTACCTCCGTTTGACCATCCGTCTCCGGATGGTAGGCGGTGCTGTACTTCAACTGAGTTCCAGACAGTTGAAAGAGCTCCTTCTAGAACTGACTCACGAATACAGGATCACGATCACTGACAATCGTTGCCGGGATTCCATTGAGGCGCACCACCTTGCGAAATAAAAACCTCGGCCACTCCTCGAGCTGATAATTTCCCTTTCAAGGCGATAAAGTGCCCGTACTTTGAGAGTCGATCCACAACCACTATAATGGTCGTGAAGCCATGAGAACTGGGCAATGAGGTGATGAAATCCATGGACATGTCCTCCCAGACTTGAGCCGGAATGGGCAGCGGCTGTAATAGCCCCGCAGGGGACATAGCCTCATACTTGGCCCTCTGACAAACTAAGCATTGGGCGACAAACTTCTTAACAGCAACGAATATCCCACGCCAATACACATTGGCAGCCAAGCGTCGGCAGGTACGCAAGGCGCCAGCATGACCGCCAGTGGGCGTTCTGTGAAACTCACTGAGCAGCTTAGGTATCCACTCTGAATCAGCAGCCAACACGATCCGCCCTCTATAGTAAAGCTTCCCATCCACCAAGGAAAACCCCACACGGCTGGTAGAATCTCTCTGCAAATCTCTCACCACACTTTGGATGATGGTCCAGCGACTGTTCGGACAGTACATCCGCCAACTCTTCCCAATATGGCGCACTGAGTGCTAACAAGTCGCCTCCCTTCTCTCGACGCGACAGTGCGTCTGCAGCTGAATTAGTCATGCCGGACTTGTATTCGATCACAAAATCATAGCCGAGCAGTTTAGCAACCCAAAGTTGTTGTGAAGGGGTCGTGATTTTCTGAGACAACAAATGCTTCAAGCTACTGTGATCCGTGCGGGCAGTGAACTGTCGCCCCACCAAATATGGCCTCCAATGCTGAACTGCCAGAACTAGCCTCATCAATTCCCTTTTATATGCTGATTTAGAAATCATCCGGTCTGCCAACGACTTACTAAAATAAGCAATTGGTCGACCTTCCTGCATTAGCACTGCTCCCACACCCGACCCCGATGCATCACACTCCACCACAAACCTCTTTGTGAAGTCGGGCATGGCGAGCACGGGTGCCGTCATTAATGCTGATTTTAGCGCCTAGAAGGCTCCCTCCGCTGCTTCTGACCAAGCGAAATCTGGAGGAGCTGATTTCTTGAGCAGAGCCGTCAGAGGTCGCGCAATCAGTCCATATCCTGCAACAAATCGACGGTAATAACCAGTTAAACCTAAAAACCCTCTAACCTCTCGCACACAACGAGGTCGAGGCCAATCCACCACTGCTTGGATCTTAACTGGATCCATCTTTACTCTAGCTGCCGAGATAATATGCCCGAGGTACTCCACCTTCAAACCGCCAAAGGAACACTTCTTGCGATTCGCCTTGTACTTGTTGTCCTTCAAAATTTGAAGAACCTCTCGTAGGTGTTCCTTGTGATGCTGGCACGACTGACTGTAGACCAGGATATCGTCGAAGAAAACCAGGACGAACTTCCTCAGAAAGGGTCGAAATAAGTCATTCATTGCTGACTGAAACGTTGCCGGCGCATTAGTTAATCCAAACGGCATCACCAAGAACTCGTAATGGCCGTTGTGAGTGCGAAAAGCTGTCTTCGGGATATCTTCCGGGGCTACTCGAATTTGATGGTAGCCAGATCGGAGGTCAATCTTTGAAAATACCTCGGCTCCTGCCAACTCATCCAATATCTCCTGGATGACCAGAATGGGGTATTTGTTCAATGCAATGGCTTTATTCAGCTCCCGGTAATCGACACAAAACCTCCAACTTCCTTCCTTTTTCTTAACAAGGAGTACCGAGCTAGTAAACGGACTCGAGCTAGGCTGTATAATCTGTGCCAACAACATATCAGCCACCAATCTCTCTATCTCGTCTTTTTGTGCATAACTGTAGCGATATGGCCTGACAGAAACTGGACGGTGCCAGGCAACAGATCGATGCGGTGCTCTGTCGACCTGGTTGGGGGTAGCCCTTCCGGATCGCCAAACACTTCTTCAAACTGTTGGAGCAGGTCCCCCAACTCACCTTCCCACGGCACACCCTGCGACTAATCCGACACCCTCGGAGGGCTAGCTTCCAAAACTAATACACACAGCTCCCAATCTTGGATCTGCACTAGCTCACGAACACCAATTGGACTGCGACACAACGCCGGGCCCCCTGACAACCTTACCCTACCTCCTTTCGACTGAAAGGACATAGTCATTTCTGCCCAATTAGTCGTCACCTCTCCTAATGTGGCTAACCAAGCAACGCCCAAGATAACATCTACGCTCCCCAACGGGAATACGTGATAATCAGCCACTATAAGGAAGTTCCCGACTAAGGCCTCCACACCGCGGCAAAGCCTCTTCGGCTCTTGTCGTCGACCATCTCCCAATTGCACACCAAAGCGAGTGGACCTGTCAGGCAACAATTTAACTCTGTTAATAATGGAGTTAGAGATGAAATTGTGGCTGGCTCCACTGCCCACGAGTATGGATATTGGTTGACCCCGCAGTTTCCCACAAAAACGCATGGTGCGTGGACTTGAAATTCCAGCCATAGAGTAAATAGGTAAGACCACATTGTCTTTCTCCGCTCCACTAGTGGTCACGATCGGATCGCCTTCTCCCTGCCCCCCAATCTCTTCGTTAACCTCAAGGCACGTCATGTCGACTGCCTCGTCCTCCTCGACTATAACCACGTTCAGCTGCCGAAGCATGGGGCACTGATGCCCCGGAGCCCATGTCTTCTTGCAGCGATAGCAAAGGCCTCTAGCACGGAGGTCATTCATCTCCTGGGGGGTCATTCTAGTGAACCGGAAAGGACCCGTCAGCTGGCCCGACGAGGCAGCCCTCAAGGGCGGGCCGCGTCTCGCCAGTCTCGGCGCTGATGAGGCTGAGGATAACGTCGGGGAGCTGCTGAACTCGCCCGGCGAGCTGTTGTACCGAGGACCAGGTGTGAACGCCGAAGCTGCCGGAAGTGAGGCTCGACTGGGTGGTGGCATGCGGCTCCACTAACCACCCGGCGGTCTCGCCGGATGTTCCAAACGTGGTCCACCAAGGCTGATTTCTACGAGTCTTGCCAACTCCAATGCCTTGTCCAAAGTTAACTCGGTCGGTTGATGGAGGCGCAAGGAATTGCGCACCTCATCAGTCAGCCCTGCCATGAGTTATCCCAGGTACTCCTGATCGCTTAGACCAGGCGCTTGGCTCGCCAATTGCATGAAAACCGACATGAACTCCTTCACCGACCCCGTTTGCCGAAGCGCTGACAGCCGTTCAAAGGGATTGTCGGTGAAACGAGTCATAGCGGTTCACTAATGCCTCTGAAAACTCCTCTGAAGTCTTCTCCGGATTCCTGGATCGCCATCATGTAAACCAATAGAGGGTGGAATCCTCCATCGCAACCATGGCCGCCTCTAATTTGGTTTCAGACGGCGTGTGGCAAATCTTGAATTGTTGGTTGGCCCTAGCCAACCAACCAATGGGGTCAGATCCGTCAAAAGAAGGAAGAACCGATGGTGCAGGGGATCGGTCCATCCCTGGAGCGGCGGCCACGATCGCCGCTGAGGATTCGTGGCCTGTGTATTGTCGGGAGCTTGCTGTTCAGCCGCCTTCCTCGCTATGCGCGTCGCGATCGGCGCCTGGTGGATCGCGGACGACGCGTCGTCAGTCGGTTGCTGTCCAACCGCCCCCTTCGCCGCGTTCGCAGCGCTGCTCTCAGCGTGCATCGTACCGGTTGCGGCGCGGGCTTGGGTGATCGAGAGCCCCGCCACGAAAGCGGTGAGGCTGGCGATCGATTTAGTGATCTCCTGCAACTGGGCCATGATGTTGGCCTGATCGGCCTTCATCTGCGTAAAATCCTCAGCCATGGCAGCCTGCTTGCCTTCGATCTCATCAACTCGTTGCTCGCGGGTCATCGTCATCACGGGTGAGTTTCCACGCTCACCGCACCAAATTGTTACCAAAATCCAATATTGTTCAAATGATAAATCCAATAGGTACATCGCGGTATATATATAGAGTAAACAATGAAACCCTAAGGCCTGCTACATCAGGCCCAACTAATTAATCCGTTCGTTTCATGCGGCGATAGACCATCTAGGGTTTCGGCCCTTGTGGCTCCTCCATACCACGAGTCGTATCAGTAGGTGGTTGTGGTCTCGCTTCATACCCCAACCTTCATATGGGTCTGTGTAAGGACTTTATCAATATGGGGGAGTAGGAACTGGAAAAACTATGACGATATTAGATCAGCTGTAAGGATCTAGCACCAATATCCTTTTCCAATCTTGCAATTAAGCGTACACTGCACCAATATGTGCATTGGCTGTTGACGTAGGCTTGTTATTTTTGCTTTCTTATTTCTTATAAACCTTGTTAATGTTCCCAGACCTTCTAATTGGAGGAAGAAGAGGAGCCATTTTGAATTCATGCTGAATGTTTACAGCCGTTTACAAGTATGAACACTCTCCTATTGTGTGCCATTTTAAAAAAGTTATCTGGAAGATCTATGAAGTTGCATCTTTAGATTTACCTTGCATCCTCAGATTACCTATCTTTTTTATTTATATTACTCCATGATTTTTCTGGTTACGTTTCGAGTCCTGATTCATGTGCAACCATTGAGAATTGCACACTATCTATGTCCAATCGTATAATCAGAGTAGTGTTACGATTATATCAAGTATGAAGGACTTCAGTAAATTCTTGATTATTTTTAGGATTCAATCTTATGATAATGTTACGGAATTAATATTAATCAAAAGGAGGGAGGACTTAACCTTATGCATATGATTATTTAATTGCAGAAGCACAGGGGCGTAGCAGATCCTTTGGAAATTGTTGCTAGAGAGCTATCAGATGAAGTAATATCGCTATGGCTTGATGAGTTCATGGTATGTTGGGTTGACATAATATTATCATCTTTGTCAATTCAATTTATCGATCTGCTTAAAACATAGACTTGGGGGCTTATGGTAATAGCTCAGGCTTCAATGTTCTCTCTTTGTCTGGTTGTTAATTTTTTGTTACTGATTGTAGGTGACTGATGTTGCTGATGTGTTATTTTAAATCGTCTATTTAAATAACTATTCACCAATGGATGTGCAAGTGATTCAAACATCACCATTCTGTTTTTCATTGCTGGCATAAACTGATTATAACTACTCAGTAGCATGCCAACTTGTAATTTATGATGTGAATTTAGATTCTTGTATATACATCAAATCGACCTCTAGATAACCTTAATAAACGAGACTGCAGAGGGATCTGTTTTTTCCATTTATTGCTACTTTGAAGGTATGCATATCAATTCATTTAACAGTATATGATACTGAGAAGAAGCTAAAATGAGGCTTTTGATTGTTTGAGTGGCTAAAGAGGGAAGTGTACTTTCCCCTGACCTTCGAGCCCGTGAGAAAAACACTTGGGACATTGTCATCCCTGTTGAAATTATACGAACTGCTTCTTGCAGTCCAATTTATAGCCATATGGCACATATATGATTGGTTTTACCTGCATTTCAGGCAGAGAGGTTTTGAACGGATTGTCAAAATAGCTGATGCTCAGCAATTGGTCCCTGACTATACTTTCAATCTCAATTTTGTGATATGGTAGATGCTAATGAGTAGAAATACCTTCTTGGTTCGTTCCCATGGATGAAGATTTGTGGTCGTCTTTCCTTTCGTGTATGTGATACACATTGTCATATTGCAACTGTCAATTATGTTGCCATATCTGAAGCTCTTGGAGTCACCCGTCGGTGTTAGCTGCTGCAGATAATGTTATTTTGAAGTAGATAATATTTAGGTAGACTGTCTGTTGATTTCTTGCCAATTAGTTGTTGTAGGTAGATTAATTTTTTATGAATCAAGTACTTCGTGTAATGATCATGTAATGGTAGATTTTGTTTGGAGAACACTGTTATTTAATTAAAATTATATTTTTAATAAGAATATTTGTTTTAATTTTTTTATATATCTATTTTTAAATATTTGATATGCTAACTAATACTTCTTCCGTCCCATAATACTTTTCACGTTTACTGTTCCACGTTGTTTAAAAAATGTGTACTTTTTGACAAACTTTATTAACTTTGGAGGGTATTGTAGTATTTTTAGGTAATAAAAGGAGTATAAAATAATGATATGTGTGTGAAAAAGGAGTGTCAAATTTAAAATTAAAGTAACTTTTGAGGTTGTTGGATAAAGTGATGTTTCCTTTTTTGAGGGGTGAAAGGTTTTATGAGACAAACAAATGAGGAAAGTGAGAAAAGTATTATGGGATGGAGGGAGTAGTAATTAGTACATTTGTAAAGTGTCCTATAAAATTATACTCCTATTGGGACAATTTCAAATCCCCTATTTTTCATTTTTAGTTTAACACATTATAGGAAACTTTTTAAGTGTTCCATTTACAAAATGTGTCTTATTATACCTATTGTGATTAGAGTAACATGAACACTTCATGAAAGTATCTTATCTATTTAAACACTTAAAAAATATCTCATTGTATCCTTAATGGGAAGTGTTCTATTAGAGTTTTTTCTTCTCTCTCGTAGTGTAGGAATGAAATTATCTAGAGGAAGATTGTGGTCTAGAATGATCCATAGTTTACTTCAACGGGTAATGTTAAGGTTTAGTAACCTTTAGTAAAGGTCACAGGATGGTTGAGTCAAAATTTAACACAATGATTAATGTTGGAATTTATTGTTTACTTCAAAGGTTTGTTTTTACAATTTTATTATATTACCCTTAATTTTTATCTAAATTTATTAAAAAATATTAGATACTATTTTTTAGACGAAAATGTAATCTCAAGAACAGATCGCAATCTGCCTTAATCTTTATCTAAATTTATTAATCTTTATCTAAATTTATTAAAAAATATTTGATACTATTTTTCAGACGAAAAGACAATCTCAAGAATATAAAAAACAGATCACAATTTGCTTAATCTTTATCTAAATTTATTGAAAAATATTTGATAATATTTTTCAGATGAAAAGACAATCTCAAGAATAGAAAGAATTGATAGATCGCAATCTGCAAGAATAGAAATTTAAAATATTTGATATTATTTTTCAGACAAAAAGGCGATCTCAAGAACAGAAACAATAGATCGCAATATGCAAGAACAGAACAGAACAGAGTTGACCCTCGAAAATCTGCCAGTAATTTCGCTGGAATCGCACTCCATCGGTGTTCGTCGGAATCGCGGGGCATTGCATCTACGTTCTCTCTTACCGAATCTCAACGCCGTGAACACCTTCTCGCACTCTTCCCCCGGCGACGTCGTATTTTCTCCGATCAAGAATCTCAACTCCTCCTTGATGAATCTGTATAGCAAATACGATCTACATTCTGAAATCTTGTTGCTCGCCGTCGGATTCCCATCCTCCACCACCATTCTTGCACTCTCCACCTCTTTCTGCAGAATGGCCTTCATCTTTTCCTCGAATGATTCGATCTTCTGGAAGATGGACGTGCCAACGGTCTCCTCGTCGTCGCCGGTCTTCAAGGCATGCTCCACCAGTTCTGGAAGATAGACGTGCTGATGGTGTCCTCTTAAATTGGATTGGAGGAAGCCATTAATCTCCTCTTCCCCGAATCACAACAATGGAGTACGTGGAGATGATAGATCTGATTTTTTGCTGTTTGATTTTTATAATCGAGGACAAAAATATAATTTCTCAACTTAACCCTCCACTTCTTGAGAGTTGAGATAGCCCTTTTTACACACTCGTTCAGATCGTGCCGACAAAAGCCCGAGGGTTATCGTTCGGGCTTAACCTTCAAAGTACTCAATCTTTAACCAGGGTTGAGTGGGAAATAACCCCTTAAACCTCAAAGTAAACGGACCCATATAGGCACCATTAGTGAATAGTGCACAGAAAGATAGTAAGAAAGATAGAAAAGTGGTGGAATGAGTGATAGAAGTGGAATGAGTGCGCGATAATTAAGAGTGAGTCGGTTGAGTTTGAGAGATCTATGAGTGTGTCTTGAGTGTATTAAGAGTATATTTTGAAATATTGTGTGAGCCCCTCAATAATCTATTAACTTTCTCAAATTTCAATCCTACAATTACATAACAAGTGCATGACACTTAGTACAGTTGTATTTGTTGAAAATTCAAAATTGCAGTATTCCATCTATTGTATATTGGAATTAATTTGGATAAATAATTTTATTTCAGCTAGTAATTAATTTTAGTCATATATATCAGCTAGATCAAACAATAGTTTTTTGAAAGTTAAGTTTTTTAATTTTTTTAGTTTTGATAATGTATAAAATAAATATCATGGATTTTAAGACTTTAACACCAAGAATTTAAGGTATATCGTGCACCCGGTGCATTGGTGCACCTGTGATTAGTGGGTTAAAAATAAGGGGAGTGGGTAGTTTTTTTTAAAAAAATTAATTATTTTATTTTGGGTAAATATCAAAATTAGTCCTGTAAGTATGACGTATTTCAACTTAATTTAGTACTTTTTTCTATAATTCTCAATTTCGGTCATTTTTTGTCCACTTTTAGTCCTTTTGGTCTAGTTTTGATTATTTTTTCAAAATTTGGTCCTTTTTCGGTCCACTTTTGGTCCTAAATGTATATATTTTTGGACCAATTTTAGATATTTTTTTAACATAAAGGACTAAAATTGGACAAAAAATGACTAAAAGTAGACAAAAATAACTAAATTTGGACAAAAAGGACTAAAAGTGGACAAAATAGGACCAGAATTGAGAATTGCAAATGTAAAAAGACTAAAGTTGGAATATGTCATACTTACATGACCAATTTTGATATTTACTCTTTTATTTTAATTGATGGTAGAAATCAAATTAAAATATAATATAATAGTTAAGATCGTCTAGGTGTACCGATGCACCAGGTGCACAGTAGTCGGACTCCAAAATTAATTATATATTTCAAAATTTTAATTTTCATATTTCAGTCTTCTGGTCATAGTGTTCGTATATTTGTTGCCGTGGGTGATTACAAAAAATAAAAATGATCTAATTCAACAATATTTCATTTTATTATTTGCTGATGTAGTTCAAAATTTTATAAAACTTTTAGTCTTTTTGTAATTTTTTTTTTCAAAATTTAGAAGCCTTGCAAAGAGTTCTATAAATTTGAAAATACTTTTTCCAAAATGATCAATAAAAAAAGTTACAGGTTAAAAAATAAAACACCTTACCAAGTACATGATCAACTACGAAAAAATTTCATCCAACAATTATTTTGTGTGGGCCATGACAAAAGTAATAATGGGTATTATGGTATTTTTTGGTAATAAATAAATAATAAAGTATGTTAGGTGTATTAGGTATGGGTAATTTTTTATGAAAATAAAGTATATTGGGAATGTTGATTGTGTTTAACTTTTTGCTTTTTTATGAAGGTGCAAACTTTTGTGGGACAACTC
Organism: Pogostemon cablin; assembly: GCA_023678885.1. NCBI lineage: Eukaryota > Viridiplantae > Streptophyta > Magnoliopsida > Lamiales > Lamiaceae > Pogostemon > Pogostemon cablin. The sequence goes on from CM042981.1 coordinate 22,087,584, forward strand.
AAAATGAAAAGTGTACCATCTGAAATGAGACCGAATGAGTAAATCTTAACTTGGGACAACCCAAAATGGAAAATATAAACCTTAACGCGGGACGGGTATTAGTTTTATAAATTTCGCCGCTAGGCAATAACATTTAAAATTTTTATAAGACCCATATAGTCTTATAAGTTGTTGCAAATCTTGTAATTTTTCATAAAAGTTTGCAAGATTAAAATTTAAAGTCAACTTACACATAAATTAGGGAATTAAACTTTTTTCTTCATTCATTTGCTGAAACATTTTCGTAATTGGACATATATAGTTGGTAATTTTGTTTGTTAATCGATTTACAATTTTTTTTAGATAGTGTGAGTATATTATGGATTTTATTACAGTCAATATCTTACTCACTACAACAAAAAAACCCTTAATAGGACACTTGTAAGTGTCTTATTAAGGGGTATAATGATACATTTTCAAGGTTTTAAATGAATAAGACACTTATCTTAAGTGTCTTTTTTCGTCGAGTCACAATAGGTAAAAGTGTCTTATTACATGATAATTAAAAGCATTTTAAAGTGTCCTTTTTGCTTGAGTCACAATAGATAAAATTGTCTCATTACATGATAATTAAAACACTTTAAAGTATCCTTTTTGCTCGAGTCACAATAGATAAAATTGTCTCAATACATGATAATTAAAATACTTTAAAATGTCATTTTCGTTGCATGACAATTAAAACACCTTAAAGTGTCCTTTTTACTTGAGTCACAATAAGTTAAAGTGTCTCATTATATGATAATTAAAACACTCCTAATATCCTATAATTTTTATAGGACACTTCATAAATGTACCTATTAATTAACAAAATAAAGATTTTCTATAAAAGAAAGTATTATTTAAAAAATAATTTTAATTAAATATCATACAAAACTCAGGAAAAAAGGGGAAAGAAAATAAAGAAAACAGTACTTATGAATTATGATTGCATCTTCATCAACTAACACAATCTTCGATACAGGGTAGGAAATGTCAGCCTCTAATACAAACCAATGTTTACACAGACTTGAATCAATATCATATCCATTTATACTCAACTCACAACCATAAGCCCGCATCATCACATCTTCATAGTTTAAATCCAACTATTTATGTAAAATCCTAAACCAAATCTCCTAAATGCAAGCGTAAAGTCTGCCTCTAAAGCCCTAGAATCTCAGGAAAATAAGCATACCATATTCGGGTACTTGTCTTGATCAACAACCCTGGCATTCTCCAGCTTAATGTTGAGATACTGAAATACAAGAAGAATAACTGAAACCTGAACCAACATAAATGATCCCAAATTCAAATAGATAAGAGAGAAAAATAAACACATTCACAAGTGAAATATACAAAAGGAATTAAACAGATAGAAGGTTAACTGCCCATACAAATCAATCATATATCACTAATTGGGTGGTTCCTTTTCTTATCTGCAAGGGTGTATATTTAAAAAAAATTAAAGTACTATCTGAATGTTCAAAACAACTAACCAGCCTTAGGTCCGTACTCATGAAATATGGTATTCAGAACTGTTGTGCCTAGAGACACAGTAAGGATTGAATTTCGTAACCTGAGAAGGCCCCTGGTATGTATGTATAGAAGAAATAGATTGTACCTTACATTCTAGTTTTTGTTCATGCAACATAACAATACAAATAATTTGTTCACTGCGGCAGTTAAAGCTTGTTAACACAAACTGAAATTAGTAGCAATTACAGAAACCCCTGTTCCCCTTGTAAATGAATTTATTAAACCAGTAAGAGTAAATTTGGTGACGTGTATACACAACCCTCATACATCTTAATGGATTAATAAATACACAATCAATGAGTAATTTAACGAGTAAAACAAATGAAATAAGAGTGAAACGAACTTACTAAAACATCCCCTGGTTGTACTGTCAAGCAGAATTTTTTTAATACATGCATCTGTTCAATCACAAAAGTAATAAATAAATAAATAAATATAACAGCTATAAATATGTACAAACTACAATGTTTGGTGTTAGGAAGGATTGGTACTCTAAAGTACTCTATATCAAAGTTTCAAAATAGATAACAGAATTATCCATGGGGCTTTGGTCAAGCAGAAGTGTAACATCCCAGGTTTTTATAAAATATTTTTATAAAAATAGGATGTTAATTAATTTAAAAATAGGGAAATTAGGGCACACAAACAAATAAGTCACATTTCATAATTGATAAAAGAGTTATTAAAAAGTAGTTCATGATGAAAATACATAGTGTTTTGCCTCTAGTTAAATAGAGGAATATAAGTTCATAACGCATAAAACTTAAAAAAAATAGAGTCCATAGCAATTGAGATATGGTTGCCCAAGCCAATTACACCTCCCACCAAGCCTTGCATCAACCTTCATAATCTGAAAATATTCAGTGTTTGGGGTGAGCATTCCAACTTGCTCAGTGGGGAACCATATGCATATTCAAATATAAATAATGACATGCTCCAACATCATGTATTCATCAACTTAGCATAAAATAGTTTTAAGATGCTTGATCGATCGATAATATCATGAGCACGGCGAGTATACCTCGGGGATCTTTATACAATCCCGGCCCCTAAGGGACCCTGGCTAACTTTCATGGTACAATTAAGTACAAAATTTGCTTTCATATATCATGTATGCATTCATAGATTCATGTCATGAACATTTAGAAACATGCATATTCATATAGGAAAACACATAAAAATTCCCACACCTTAGTCTTGGACTCTTGAACTTAACTTGCTTGATACTTGAAACTCTTGAGAACTTGCTTTAGAGTGAAATGTTGTGGTCTGTGTAGTGAGCTTGGGGCTTGGGGTTTATATAGGGGTTTGTGAGCTAGTGAAAGGTTTAAGCACTAAATAAACATAAATGCTATCCTAATAATTACCCTATTTAATTGTAGATCATGGGTAGTGGAAACTTGTGAGTTAAGCTCACATGTGAGAAATTTGAATGGTTACATAAGCTCTTAACTTGTGCACATTTTAGTAGGAATTTGAAGGGTTACTAGTGTTTCTACATTATTCTATATAGTAAAGCCTTTTCTTTTATTTAATTTAATTTAATTAATTAGTTAAAATTAGTGGGGTGTTACATTCTACCCTCCTAAATTTTTATTTCGTCCTCGAAATACAATGACATACCCACTTTAGGAAACTTAGGAAAATTAGCGCGAATTTCTTCCTCTCGTTCCCACGTAGCCGCGTCCTCACCATGACCTTTCCATAAAACCTTAACGTATAACACATGTCGTTTCTTCAACTTCCGGATTTCTCGATCTAGTATAGCTTCTGGTTCTTCCTCATAGGTTAAGTCGCGGTTAACTTCCAAGTTTGCATAACTTATAACGTGGCTAGGGTCATGGACATATTTCCTAAGCATCGATATATGGAAAACGTTATGTATCGATGAGAACTTTGGAGGCAATGCTAATCTGTAAGCTAACTCGCCTACTCTTTCCAAAATTTCAAAAGGACCAATAAATCTTGGTTTTAACTTCCCTTTCTTCCCAAAACGAGCCACTTCTCTGGTTGGTGATACCTTCAAGAAAACCTTGTCTCCCACAACGAATTCTAGTTCTCTCCTTCGATTATCCGCATAAGATTTCTGTCTATCTTGGGCTGCCTTAATACTTTCCTTAATTTTCTCCACTTTACTCACGGTCCTTTCTATGACATCTGGGCCTAATACCTCTCGCTCTCCTACCTCATCCCAATATAAGGGCGAACGACATTTTCTTCCATACAAGGCCTCATACGGTGCCATCTTGATAGTGGATTGATAACTGTTGTTATATGCGAATTCTACCAACGGAAGATGTTCCTCCCAATCTCCACTTAAATCGAGTGCACATGCCCGTAGCATGTCTTCCAATACCTGAATCGTCCTCTCAGACTGCCCGTCCGTCTGAGGGTGATAAGCAGTACTAAATGTCAACTTCGTGCCCATTGCTCTATGTAAACTCTCCCAAAATCTTGAGGTAAATCGTGTATCCCTATCAGACACTAGTGAGTTCGGAACGCCATGCAACCTCACAATTTCCTTGATGTACAATTGTGCGTACTGTTCCATTTTGAGGTTCATCTTCACTGGTAGAAAGTGAGCAGACTTTGTCAATCGATCTATTATAACCCATACAGCGTGATTTCCCTTCACCGTTTTCGGAAACCCTACCACAAAATCCATCGATATTTGTTCCCACTTCCATTCAGGAATTTCCAGTGGTTTCAATTTCCCAGCTGGCCTTTGGTGCTCTGCTTTGACTTGTTGGCAAGTCAAGCATCTTTCCACAAATTTTCCAATATCCCGTTTCATACTTCTCCACCAAAATACTTCTTTCAAGTCGTGGTACATTTTGGTACCCCCCGGATGCGCGGTGTACGGTGTATTATGTGCTTCTTCCAATATCTCTCTTCTCATTTCTTCATTATAAGGAACACAAATTCTGTTTTCGTAGTACACGGCGTTATCATCCTTTACATTAAATCCTTGGTATGTCCCCGACCCTGCTTTCTGCCTCATATTTCTCAAAAGGAAATCTTCAGCTTGCGCCAATATGATCCTTTCTCTTAAAGTGGGTTGTACAACCAATGCTGCTAACACTGATTTTGTGTCTTTTGGCGGAACTATTACCTCAATCTTCATTTTCTCAAATTCTTCCACCAACCGTTGTTGTTCAGTGTATAGACATGCCAATTGCTTATTTGTTTTCCGACTTAAGGCGTCTGCGACAACATTGGCCTTTCCTGGATGATAGTGTATGGTACAATCATAGTCCTTCACCAATTCTAGCCATCGCCTTTGCCTCATGTTTAATTCTTTCTGTGTGAACAAATACTTTAGACTCTTATGATCGGAGTAAATTTCACACTTTCCCCCATACAAGTAGTGACGCCAAATCTTTAAGGCATGGACTACCGCAGCCAACTCCAAATCATGTGTTGGGTAATTCACCTCGTGAGTCCTCAATTGCCTTGAAGCATAAGCAATTACCTTCCCTTCTTGCATCAAAACACATCCGATTCCTTGTTTTGAAGCATCACTGTATATTACAAATTCCTTGGTTGGATCTGGAATTGTTAATACAGGCGCTGACGTAAGCCTTTTCTTAAGTTCTCGAAAACTCTTCTCGCACTTCTCATCCCACAGGAATTTTATTCCTTTCTTTGTTAACCCTGTCAATGGTGCTGCGAGCTTCGAAAATCCATCTATAAACTGTCGGTAATAACCAGCTAAGCCCAAGAAACTGCGCACTTCGTGGGCATTGGTGGGAACACTCCATTGGTTCACAGATTCCACCTTTGCTGGATCTACCTCGATTCCCTAGGCTGTTATCACATGTCCAAGGAACACGACTTGGTTCATCCAAAACTCGCATTTCTTAAACTTTGCATATAATTTCTCTCTTCGCAGTGTCTCCAACACTTATCTGAGATGTTCCTCATGTTGTTTCTCATCCTTTGAATATACCAAAATATCGTCTATGAAAACGATTTTGAATCGATCCAAATAAGGATGAAACACACGATTCACCAAGTCCATGAATACAGCAGGTGCATTGGTTAACCCAAATGGCATAACTACAAATTCAAAATGTCCATATCGGGTTTGAAATGCTACTTTCGGTACATCAGTTGGTTTCACCCTCAACTGGTGATATCTTGTCCTCAAATCGATCTTGGAAAATGTTCCAGCTCCTTTTAATTGATCTAACAGGTCTTCTATCCTTGGTAGTGGATATTTGTTCTTGATTGTGATTCGATTTAGCTCCCTATAATCGATACACATTCTCATCGTCCCATTCTTTTTCTTTACAAATAGCACTGGCGCACCCCAAGGTGAAACATTAGGCCAGATAAAACTTATATTTAGTAACTCTTGTATTTGGGTCTTCAATTCCTCCAACTCTTTTGGTGCCATTCGGTAAGGAGCTTTAGTGGTTGGTGTGGCTCCTGGCATTAGATCAATAGTGAACTCCACTTGGCGTTCAGGAGCAATTCCCGGCAAGTCTTCTGGAAAAACGTCTAAAAATTCTCGCACCACTGGAACATTTTCTATGCTTCCAATTTCTGGAAATCCAACCATCTTGACCAAATAACCTTGATTGTATCTTTTTGTTAACATCCTTGCGGCTTCCATAGCCGTCACCACCCATGGCATTGCTCTAACTTTTTCTCCACAATTTTTTTTTTTACGTGTTCCTCAGTAGGTAAACATAGGGTGATTTCTATCGCATGAAACCTAATGTCTCCTTGATACTTACTAAGGCAATCCATCCCAAGAATTACATCAAAATCCCTCATGACTAATATATATAAGTCAGCATCTAAGTTATTTTCATTCACCTTTATTAGTATGTTCTTAGCTACCGAGTTTGCGAGTATTATCTTCCCGGATGATATGTTAATTTAGGGCTTCTTGTATTAATTCCAACACTTTTACTTCCGATTAGAGAGTGAGATTTGGAGATGAATGAGTGTGCGACGTTTTCCTAACAAATACATAAGTTCTCTTTAGTGTTCACTACAGTAATTCCATTTCATAAGATTAACTAGTTTCCTAAAGTTGTTTTGTCTACCAGACTAATCTCTGATTTTAGTAAGGTTAATAATATTCTCTCTAATACCTGTCCTACTAAATGTTTTTTTTTTTTAATTATTATTATTATTACTACTACTATTATTATTATTATTATTGTAATCTCTATGTTTTATTTTTTATCATTAGTGTATAAATAAATTGTAATTGTTGTCATAATTAACATTGTCACCTTGTTTATTAGTTATACAATTACTCATTTTACCAATTAGTTGCTGCTATTAATTATTGTTTTGACTTTTTTTTTTATTATTTTTTTTTTATTTTTTTTTGTGAGAAACTGTCACATTTTCATTACATTTAATTTCGGATAAAATCTTGTTACGACTCACTTGAATTATCTTTTCCAACACTTGATACTTCTTATTCAAGTTCTTAAATATATATATATATATATATATATATATATATATATATATATATATATATATATATATATATATTTTAAATAGTTATAGAGTTTTTTTTTTTTACAAGTGTGCTTTTAAATCAGTAAATGTTTGTAATTAAAACAACGTTCGATTACTATTAGCTACCAAATTTTTTTTTTTTTACAAATACTGAGAAGCTAACTTGATCCTTATAAATGGTCTGATTATTTCCTAAATTAAGTTATCTTTGTTTTTTTTTAACTAAAATGAAATTATATGTGTATTATAATATTTATTATTATTATTACTGTTATTGTTTTGAACTACTCCTCTTGAATTGACATTCTACTCATTATATATTTGTTGTACATAGTATTGGAGCTAAGCTGATTCATTGGATTCTTAAGTAAATAAGAGAATATCATTTACTAATATACTTGAATGATAGATAACGTAGGAGACAATTGAAATATAAAGTTGAAAAGAAAATCCAGTGGTCAACTAATTTTCCATGGGTTCTTCCTACTTTGGGTTGGTCTCTCCATCAACTTCTACATTCTCACGGTAGTCAATAAATATTTGTACATTCATCTCTAAGGATTTGAGTGTTACCTTGTGGTTGACGCGACTTGGTGAGTGTGTAATTGCTTGGACTTGGTGTGTAATGTCATGACAATACATACGGATATGCGGAAAAAGGTAATGTATATGTGATATTTATGTATGTAGAAAAAATGCACATGCTGAGTTTTTAAAAGAAAATAGAAGGGCAGATTTTTTTTTTTTTTTTTTTTTCAGAGTTTATGATTTTTTTTTTTTTTGCAGAATTTTATTATGCAGAAATTTATATGATGAACTTATAAGTGTATAAAATACATATATGCAGAATTTTAAACACAACTCATGCAAAATAAATTTATGGGGAGCGAAAAATATTTTATTTTTTATAGTCTACAGAACCGCAAAGGCTCTGATACCAACTGTAACATCCCAGGTTTTTATAAAATATTTTTATAAAAATAGGATGTTAATTAATTTAAAAATAGGGAAATTAGGGCACACAAACAAATAAGTCACATTTCATAATTGATAAAAGAGTTATTAAAAAGTAGTTCATGATGAAAATACATAGTGTTTTGCCTCTAGTTAAATAGAGGAATATAAGTTCATAACGCATAAAACTTAAAAAAAATAGAGTCCATAGCAATTGAGATATGGTTGCCCAAGCCAATTACACCTCCCACCAAGCCTTGCATCAACCTTCATAATCTGAAAATATTCAGTGTTTGGGGTGAGCATTCCAACTTGCTCAGTGGGGAACCATATGCATATTCAAATATAAATAATGACATGCTCCAACATCATGTATTCATCAACTTAGCATAAAATAGTTTTAAGTTGCTTGATCGATCGATAATATCATGAGCACGGCGAGTATACCTCGGGGATCTTTATACAATCCCGGCCCCTAAGGGACCCTGGCTAACTTTCATGGTACAATTAAGTACAAAATTTGCTTTCATATATCATGTATGCATTCATAGATTCATGTCATGAACATTTAGAAACATGCATATTCATATAGGAAAACACATAAAAATTCCCACACCTTAGTCTTGGACTCTTGAACTTAACTTGCTTGATACTTGAAACTCTTGAGAACTTGCTTTAGAGTGAAATGTTGTGGTCTGTGTAGTGAGCTTGGGGCTTGGGGTTTATATAGGGGTTTGTGAGCTAGTGAAAGGTTTAAGCACTAAATAAACATAAATGCTATCCTAATAATTACCCTATTTAATTGTAGATCATGGGTAGTGGAAACTTGTGAGTTAAGCTCACATGTGAGAAATTTGAATGGTCACATAAGCTCTTAACTTGTGCACATTTTAGTAGGAATTTGAAGGGTTACTAGTGTTTCTACATTATTCTATATAGTAAAGCCTTTTCTTTTATTTAATTTAATTTAATTAATTAGTTAAAATTAGTGGGGTGTTACATTCTACCCTCCTAAATTTTTATTTCGTCCTCGAAATACAGTGACATACCCACTTCAGGGAACTTAGGAAAATTAGCGCGAATTTCTTCCTCTCGTTCCCACGTAGCCGCGTCCTCACCATGACCTTTCCATAAAACCTTAACGTATAACACATGTCGTTTCTTCAACTTCCGGATTTCTCGATCTAGTATAGCTTCTGGTTCTTCCTCATAGGTTAAGTCGCGGTTAACTTCCAAGTTTGCATAACTTATAACGTGGCTAGGGTCATGGACATATTTCCTAAGCATCGATACATGGAAAACGTTATGTATCGATGAAAACTTTGGAGGCAATGCTAATCTGTAAGCTAACTCGCCTACTCTTTCCAAAATTTCAAAAGGACCAATAAATCTTGGTTTTAACTTCCCTTTCTTCCCAAAACGAGCCACTTCTCTGGTTGGTGATACCTTCAAGAAAACCTTGTCTCCCACAACGAATTCTAGTTCTCTCCTTCGATTATCCGCATAAGATTTCTGTCTATCTTGGGCTGCCTTAATACTTTCCTTAATTTTCTCCACTTTACTCACGGTCCTTTCTATGACATCTGGGCCTAATACCTCTCGCTCTCCTACCTCATCCCAATATAAGGGCGAACGACATTTTCTTCCATACAAGGCCTCATACGGTGCCATCTTGATAGTGGATTGATAACTGTTGTTATATGCGAATTCTACCAACGGAAGATGTTCCTCCCAATCTCCACTTAAATCGAGTGCACATGCCCGTAGCATGTCTTCCAATACCTGAATCGTCCTCTCAGACTGCCCGTCCGTCTGAGGGTGATAAGCAGTACTAAATGTCAACTTCGTGCCCATTGCTCTATGTAAACTCTCCCAAAATCTTGAGGTAAATCGTGTATCCCTATCAGACACTAGTGAGTTCGGAACGCCATGCAACCTCACAATTTCCTTGATGTACAATTGTGCGTACTGTTCCATTTTGAGGTTCATCTTCACTGGTAGAAAGTGAGCAGACTTTGTCAATCGATCTATTATAACCCATACAGCGTGATTTCCCTTCACCGTTTTCGGAAACCCTACCACAAAATCCATCGATATTTGTTCCCACTTCCATTCAGGAATTTCCAGTGGTTTCAATTTCCCAGCTGGCCTTTGGTGCTCTGCTTTGACTTGTTGGCAAGTCAAGCATCTTTCCACAAATTTTCCAATATCCCGTTTCATACTTCTCCACCAAAATACTTCTTTCAAGTCGTGGTACATTTTGGTACCCCCCGGATGCGCGGTGTACGGTGTATTATGTGCTTCTTCCAATATCTCTCTTCTCATTTCTTCATTATAAGGAACACAAATTCTGTTTTCGTAGTACACGGCGTTATCATCCTTTACATTAAATCCTTGGTATGTCCCCGACCCTGCTTTCTGCCTCATATTTCTCAAAAGGAAATCTTCAGCTTGCGCCAATATGATCCTTTCTCTTAAAGTGGGTTGTACAACCAATGCTGCTAACACTGATTTTGTGTCTTTTGGCGGAACTATTACCTCAATCTTCATTTTCTCAAATTCTTCCACCAACCGTTGTTGTTCAGTGTATAGACATGCCAATTGCTTATTTGTTTTCCGACTTAAGGCGTCTGCGACAACATTGGCCTTTCCTGGATGATAGTGTATGGTACAATCATAGTCCTTCACCAATTCTAGCCATCGCCTTTGCCTCATGTTTAATTCTTTCTGTGTGAACAAATACTTTAGACTCTTATGATCGGAGTAAATTTCACACTTTCCCCCATACAAGTAGTGACGCCAAATCTTTAAGGCATGGACTACCGCAGCCAACTCCAAATCATGTGTTGGGTAATTCACCTCGTGAGTCCTCAATTGCCTTGAAGCATAAGCAATTACCTTCCCTTCTTGCATCAAAACACATCCGATTCCTTGTTTTGAAGCATCACTGTATATTACAAATTCCTTGGTTGGATCTGGAATTGTTAATACAGGCGCTGACGTAAGCCTTTTCTTAAGTTCTCGAAAACTCTTCTCGCACTTCTCATCCCACAGGAATTTTATTCCTTTCTTTGTTAACCCTGTCAATGGTGCTGCGAGCTTCGAAAATCCATATATAAACTGTCGGTAATAACCAGCTAAGCCCAAGAAACTGCGCACTTCGTGGGCATTGGTGGGAACACTCCATTGGTTCACAGATTCCACCTTTGCTGGATCTACCTCGATTCCCTAGGCTGTTATCACATGTCCAAGGAACACGACTTGGTTCATCCAAAACTCGCATTTCTTAAACTTTGCATATAATTTCTCTCTTCGCAGTGTCTCCAACACTTATCTGAGATGTTCCTCATGTTGTTTCTCATCCTTTGAATATACCAAAATATCGTCTATGAAAACGATTTTGAATCGATCCAAATAAGGATGAAACACACGATTCATCAAGTCCATGAATACAGCAGGTGCATTGGTTAACCCAAATGGCATAACTACAAATTTAAAATGTCCATATCGGGTTTGAAATGCTACTTTCGGTACATCAGTTGGTTTCACCCTCAACTGGTGATATCTTGTCCTCAAATCGATCTTGGAAAATGTTCCAGCTCCTTTTAATTGATCTAACAGGTCTTCTATCCTTGGTAGTGGATATTTGTTCTTGATTGTGATTCGATTTAGCTCCCTATAATCGATACACATTCTCATCGTCCCATTCTTTTTCTTTACAAATAGCACTGGCGCACCCCAAGGTGAAACACTAGGCCAGATAAAACTTATATTTAGTAACTCTTGTATTTGGGTCTTCAATTCCTCCAACTCTTTTGGTGCCATTCGGTAAGGAGCTTTAGTGGTTGGTGTGGCTCCTGGCATTAGATCAATAGTGAACTCCACTTGGCGTTCAGGAGCAATTCCCGGCAAGTCTTCTGGAAAAACGTCTAAAAATTCTCGCACCACTGGAACATTTTCTATGCTTCCAATTTCTGGAAATCCAACCATCTTGACCAAATAACCTTGATTGTATCTTTTTGTTAACATCCTTGCGGCTTCCATAGCCGTCACCACCCATGGCATTGCTCTAGCTTTTTCTCCACAAATTTTTTTTTTACGTGTTCCTCAGTAGGTAAACATAGGGTGATTTCTATCGCATGAAACCTAATGTCTCCTTGATACTTACTAAGGCAATCCATCCCAAGAATTACATCAAAATCCCTCATGACTAATATATATAAGTCAGCATCTAAGTTATTTTCATTCACCTTTATTAGTATGTTCTTAGCTACCGAGTTTGCGAGTATTATCTTCCCGGATGATATGTTAATTTAGGGCTTCTTGTATTAATTCCAACACTTTTACTTCCGATTAGAGAGTGAGATTTGGAGATGAATGAGTGTGCGACGTTTTCCTAACAAATACATAAGTTCTCTTTAGTGTTCACTACAGTAATTCCATTTCATAAGATTAACTAGTTTCCTAAAGTTGTTTTGTCTACCAGACTAATCTCTGATTTTAGTAAGGTTAATAATATTCTCTCTAATACCTGTCCTACTAAATGTTTTTTTTTTTAATTATTATTATTATTACTACTACTACTATTATTATTATTATTATTATTGTAATCTCTATGTTTTATTTTTTATCATTAGTGTATAAATAAATTGTAATTGTTGTCATAATTAACATTGTCACCTTGTTTATTAGTTATACAATTACTCATTTTACCAATTAGTTGCTGCTATTAATTATTGTTTTGACTTTTTTTTTTATTATTTTTTTTTTATTTTTTTTTGCGAGAAACTGTCACATTTTCATTACATTTAATTTCGGATAAAATCTTGTTACGACTCACTTGAATTATCTTTTCCAACACTTGATACTTCTTATTCAAGTTCTTAAATATATATATATATATATTTTAAATAGTTATAGAGTTTTTTTTTTTTTTACAAGTGTGCTTTTAAATCAGTAAATGTTTGTAATTAAAACAACGTTCGATTACTATTAGCTACCAAATTTTTTTTTTTACAAATACTGAGAAGCTAACTTGATCCTTATAAATGGTTTGATTATTTCCTAAATTAAGTTATCTTTGTTTTTTTTTTTAACTAAAATGAAATTATATGTGTATTATAATATTTATTATTATTATTACTGTTATTGTTTTGAACTACTCCTCTTGAATTGACATTCTACTCATTATATATTTGTTGTACATAGTATTGGAGCTAAGCTGATTCATTGGATTCTTAAGTAAATAAGAGAATATCATTTACTAATATACTTGAATGATAGATAACGTAGGAGACAATTGAAATATAAAGTTGAAAAGAAAATCCAGTGGTCAACTAATTTTCCATGGGTTCTTCCTACTTTGGGTTGGTCTCTCCATCAACTTCTACATTCTCACGGTAGTCAATAAATATTTGTACATTCATCTCTAAGGATTTGAGTGTTACCTTGTGGTTGACGCGACTTGGTGAGTGTGTAATTGCTTGGACTTGGTGTGTAATGTCATGACAATACATACGGATATGCGGAAAAAGGTAATGTATATGTGATATTTATGTATGTAGAAAAAATGTACATGCTGAGTTTTTAAAAGAAAATAGAAGGGCAGATTTTTTTTTTTTTTTTTTTTTTTCAGAGTTTATGATTTTTTTTTTTGCAGAATTTTATTATGCAGAAATTTATATGATGAACTTATAAGTGTATAAAATACATATATGCAGAATTTTAAACACAACTCATGCAAAATAAATTTATGGGGAGCGAAAAATATTTTATTTTTTATAGTCTACAGAACCGCAAAGGCTCTGATACCAACTGTAACATTCCAGGTTTTTATAAAATATTTTTATAAAAATAGGATGTTAATTAATTTAAAAATAGGGAAATTAGGGCACACAAACAAATAAGTCACATTTCATAATTGATAAAAGAGTTATTAAAAAGTAGTTCATGATGAAAATACATAGTGTTTTGCCTCTAGTTAAATAGAGGAATATAAGTTCATAACGCATAAAACTTAAAAAAAATAGAGTCCATAGCAATTGAGATATGGTTGCCCAAGCCAATTACACCTCCCACCAAGCCTTGCATCAACCTTCATAATCTGAAAATATTCAGTGTTTGGGGTGAGCATTCCAACTTGCTCAGTGGGGAACCATATGCATATTCAAATATAAATAATGACATGCTCCAACATCATGTATTCATCAACTTAGCATAAAATAGTTTTAAGTTGCTTGATCGATCGATAATATCATGAGCACGGCGAGTATACCTCGGGGATCTTTATACAATCCCGGCCCCTAAGGGACCCTGGCTAACTTTCATGGTACAATTAAGTACAAAATTTGCTTTCATATATCATGTATGCATTCATAGATTCATGTCATGAACATTTAGAAACATGCATATTCATATAGGAAAACACATAAAAATTCCCACACCTTAGTCTTGGACTCTTGAACTTAACTTGCTTGATACTTGAAACTCTTGAGAACTTGCTTTAGAGTGAAATGTTGTGGTCTGTGTAGTGAGCTTGGGGCTTGGGGTTTATATAGGGGTTTGTGAGCTAGTGAAAGGTTTAAGCACTAAATAAACATAAATGCTATCCTAATAATTACCCTATTTAATTGTAGATCATGGGTAGTGGAAACTTGTGAGTTAAGCTCACATGTGAGAAATTTGAATGGTCACATAAGCTCTTAACTTGTGCACATTTTAGTAGGAATTTGAAGGGTTACTAGTGTTTCTACATTATTCTATATAGTAAAGCCTTTTCTTTAATTTAATTTAATTTAATTAATTAGTTAAAATTAGTGGGGTGTTACAAGAAGAATATGTATTAAGGATCCTTGCATCGATGCATGAGTATCAACACTTGATTTTTCTCAAAAGTAACATAGTGAAAATGACGAGATTTGTTTTCTTAGTTTCAATAACCAAAAAGAAGTGGCAAGATTGCAGATGGTGATATTGAATGATGAAAAATAAGATTATACATACACTCAAAGGATATAAACAAACATATGATTACTTTTATAACTAAAAGATCATACCCGCGGCGGAAGAGGAAATCTATGATTAAGAGATTGCAGTTTTCCTTGAAAAATTGTGTGCTCCATATGATATTTGCAACTTGTTTAACAGGGATCAGCTGGAAACTCTTCACCTCTCCATCTGTGAGTAAAAAGACCTCGATTACAGGTCAATAGAAGCTTTAGAGTTGAAAAGGCTACGTTTCAAGATCCTCTGTCAAATAGTACCGAGAGAGAGACATCAAACAAAGAAAAGCACATGCATACTGAGATTAATAGTACAGCATTTTAGTTTGGTCATCACATAAAGAAATTTTTGACTTAAAACACACAGCTGATTCTAGATCCATCTCTTGAAACAACTGTAGCATTCT
Organism: Pogostemon cablin; assembly: GCA_023678885.1. Lineage (NCBI taxonomy): Eukaryota > Viridiplantae > Streptophyta > Magnoliopsida > Lamiales > Lamiaceae > Pogostemon > Pogostemon cablin. Next base: position 22,102,987 of record CM042981.1, read on the forward strand.
AGGCATTGATCTTTTCCAAACACAAAATACCAAAACTAGAGGCAAAACTTACAGACTAGTCCAATAAAAAGTCGCGTACTAGGTTTACCAACTAGAATAAAATAGGCAGGGCCACAACTTAAAGAGACTGTTAAGCAACAAGATTCTTCAGTCATGTGAGGTAATGCAGACTAGAGAAGATTTGAAACCAATAGATATTTTTCTATGAATACATTTAGTGACAGAGATATTGCTGAGTACAAAGATAAGCTTAGTTAATATAATGTCGACAATGAGTTCATATTAAAAACTTAAAAGTATAAAAATTATCAAGTATCATACATGTTTCAACTGTCACGTTTATTTAGATGTTTATATGTAATAGTCTTTACATGTAACCACCTTACTCGTGTAACTTAAAGAGGCTTGCTGATCACCTTTTTCCCATTCATATCAGCAAGCTAAAAACACAACACAAGTATCAGTTCAGGTTGTAAGTAATGTAATGTAATCCACAAGGTCTACATTAGGGTGTAACTTACAGTTTTCGGAAGCTTCTTCCGGAGTTGAAAAGGCTACAAATCCAGATCCTGTACTTTTTCCATTAAGATATCGCCTGACCTGCAACCAAAGATATATTATGATCCATAAAGTTGAGAAAAGTTCACAAACATTACAGTAAAGAACAGCTTCCGTAGACATTCTTATTATTAATAAACATACCATTCAACTTATCAATAGCATTTGCACGGTTCCTTTAGTATCACCAATTGCAAATATCCTTAACCCTTAGATCGGCCAATCAAATTTGTCGCTGTCTTCCATGATAGGATGTTTCCAAAGCTTGAGAAGGTGTCATGAAGTGCTTTGTTACCAATTGATTTGTTCAAATTCTGCAGAAGAAAAAATATTACAGTAGACATCAATTTCCCAATATATTCTTTTAGAGAATCTACTTTACAAATCAAACTCTGTTCACATTACCACTTTACCACTGAGTTGAGAACTAACAAGTAAATATTAATTCTTACGAAACATGATAATATTTCTATTCTGAAGGGATTTACATCATTTCCATTTTCCCCTCAAATTCCAAACTAAGATAATAGTAAGATACCACAATCATATGGGAATCTCAAAAACCAATTGATTCTTAAAAATGCAAAATAAATTTACTCACATGCAATCCTTTGGAAAATTTAAGCATATCAAGAGGTAAAAATTACAAATCTTAAAGTAACTCCAAACTAACCATCTTGGGATTGTTATAGTTCACATAGCCACAGCGAAGGCTGAGCTCTCGGTAATTCCTAACCGACCTCATTGAACAAATCGGAGATTTGAGAGTCCGTCACTAACTAGTTCTACAATTCCAAATATTTAGGCACCAAAATACCCTATCTAGTTCTAAAAATTTTCGGAAACAATCCATAAAATGTGAAATGAAGCCTTTCTATGAACATACCTGAGAGGAGAAGAAGAGCGGTTGCCAATTGTGTATTTCGGAGTTATCGTGGTCTTAGAAATTATGCGTTTCCCTCTTGAACAGTGGTAGCACCGCTATGCTTTCGTTGTGGCTGCTAGTGGTCTGCGAACAGCGGTAGCGCCGACGAGGCGGTAGTGAGAAGCGCTAATGTATCAACGGCGGAGGTGGAAATCCTTGGATTAGAGAAGCTTTCAATACACTTTTTTGTTTTTAAGAATCTCAATCAAAATGGAGGTGAATGATTTTCCGTTATGAGTCTGTGATTTCTCGAAGAACCCTAGCTTTCTTTGCGGTCCTTTGTAACAGAGATTAATTATATTATGTGAAATACTGATTACTCCCTCCGTCTCAAAAAAGTTGGCACCCTTTCCATTTTGGGCTGTCTCACAAAAGTTTGCACATCCCAAAAAAAGCAAAAAGTAAAAAACAATCACCCTTCCCCATACATTTTAATTACAAAAAAACCATCTCTACCTACCATACTTTATCATTTATATATTACATAAAAATACCATTATACCCCTAAAAGTTATCACTTTCTTAATCTCCGTGCCGAAAAGAGGTGTGCAAACTTTTTAGAGACGGAGGGAGTATTATTTAAAAAAAATAGTACTCCCTCCGTCCCGGGTATTTTTACCCATTTGTACCGGCACAGAGATTAAGACGTTTTATTTTTTTAATATATAATGTACTGTAAGAGAAAGTAGAGATAAATTAGTAATTTTAAAAAAAAAGTGAATAAAATTATTGGGAATAATGAATAAAGTGTAAAAAAGTACTCCCTCCGTCCCGGGTATTTTTACCCGTTTGTACGGGCACGGAGATTAAGACGTTTTATTTTTTTAATATATAATGTAAGAGAAAGTAGGGATAAATTAGTAATTTAAAAAGAAAAAGTGAATAAAGTTATTGGGAATGATGAATAAAGTGTAAAGAAGTAATTAAAGTTGTTGGGATTGTAAAAAGTAGGTAATAAAATATTATGTATTTTTGCCAAAAATGGAATGGGTAAAAATACGTGGGACACCCCAAAATGGAAAGTGGGTAAAAATACGTGGGACGGAGGGAGTAATTAAAGTTGTTGGAATTGTAAAAAGTAGGTAATAAAATATTATGTATTTTTGCCAAAAATGGAATGGGTAAAAATACGTAGGACATCCCAAAATGAAAAGTGGGTAAAAATACATGCGACGGATGGAGTATATAAAATAGGACGTTTATGAAAGAGGTTTCAATAGGATTAAATAATAAACTTTTAACAGGACACTTTAGGTATAAATGTCTTATTATATGTATTATGGGACACTTTTATTGAAAGTCTCAATAAACAGGTCCTCGGAGCCCTTTTTTGTTGTAGTGACTTTAAGCAAATAAAAATAAGATTTAATTATAGAATATTTTGTTTGATTGTTCGCTGAAATGTTTAAATAGTTGCACAAAGGTGCTAATTTTGTTGTTTTACTAATGGACGCTATTTTTAATTTTTAAATTATGTTTGTAATGTTTAGGATTTTATATTTAATCAATGTCTGCCAAAAGCGAATGAAATTAACACAATTAATTATAGTAGAATATTTTGTGTAATCGTTTGCTGAAATAATTTCTTAGGTTAGTTTATAATTTTATAGTTTATAACGTATAAAATTTTACAAGTCTCGTAATTTTTTTACTGTTCTAATTTTGGTGGCTTTGCAAAAACTTTTTTTACAATTTATAAGACTTGCAATGTTTTATAAATTCTTTCCATTCTATATGTTTTTGCAAGACTTGGTGTCCTGTTAGTCAAACAATACAGACAACATTAATGGCAACTTCACGAGCAACATAACCAACTTCATTGTTTTTAACCAAGCATCTGTAGCCCTAAAGAATAAGGAGTTGGGTAAATATCAAAATTAATCCTATAAGTATGGTCGATTCCAACTTTAGTCCTTTATTTTCAGCAATTCTTAATTTTAGACATTTTAGTCAACTTTTGGTATTTTTTTCAAACTTTGGTCATTTTAGTTCACTTTTGGTTCAAAATTTATATATTTAGGACCGATTTTGGACATTTTTGAATATAAGGACTAAATTTGGACAAAATGATAGGACTAAATTTGAAAAAAAGACTAAATTTGGACTAAAATGACTAAAATTGGACAAAAAAGACCAAAATTGAAAATTGTAAATGATAAAGGATTAAAGTTGAAATATGCCATACTTACCGGACCTATTTTGATATTTACTTTAAGGAGTTTAATTAAAGTGCCTAAGTAGGGTCTTCAGGGTTGGGAAAATGTTAGCAATATTCAGTTGATAGAGTATGGGTTCTGGAACGGTAAATATAAGAGGCAACATTAATGGAAACACCAAAAGCAACATTAACCTGCTTGAGTATTTTTAACCAAGTATTTGTAGCCCTAAAGAGCAAGGGGTTTAAGTAGGGTACCTAAGTAGGGTCTTACATGTTGGGCTTAGAATGTTATTAATATCTAGTAGATAGAGTATGTATCCTGGTATGGTAAACATAAGAGGCAACATTAATGGCAACACTAGGGGCAACATTAACCTACTTGAACGTTTTTAACCAAGCATCTGTAGTCCTAAAGAGTAAGGGGTTATAAGTAGGATGCCTAAGTAGGGTCTTACGGGTTGGGCTTATAATGTTATTAATATCCAGTTGATAGAGTAAGAGTCCTGGTATGGTAAACATAACAGGCAACATTAATGGCAACCTAAGGGACAACATTGACTTGCTTTAGCGTTTTTTAAGATCCCATATCTCCTGCTTCTTATCTTATTTATTCTCACACCTATACGTACTTCATTCTCATCACCACATAAGGATGTGGAGAAACCGCCTAATCTACCACCACCACATCACCTAGGGTTTTAAACCCTAATCCACTATATCCGCCTTTTATCTTCTACCCATCATCTGTCGTCCACAATCTGGAGAGGATTCAAGAGAGCATTTATCTACTTGATCGGAGACGTGAATTCTGGAGAGGACGAAGACAAATAAGTTTTCCTTTCTTTACTTTATTCTTTCTAGTTTTTAGACTCATGAGTAAGTTCTCCGATAGACATTGTCGTTGCTTGTAATACCATGGGCTAAGTATCTTGTTGGTAATGTTTGGACATTAGACAATTTTGATTATATGATTTGATGCCCTAGACTTAGATATTTTATACTGCAGATTGTTTATTTCTTTATTGAAGAAGATATATTGAAACTTCTAATTATTGCGTTTTGGGGGAATTGGCTTATAATTCCTAATATAGTTAGACTTTGAGTGTAATCAAGCTATCTCCTGCGCTAATAAATTTAAAATAATTCTATAATTAATTGTTTTTATTTTTTTCACTTAAAATATAATTGATTAAACTTTAAAACCCTCACACACAAAATTAGTATCAATATAAACAACGTAATTACCAACTTTATTTCCAACTTTTAAAAACATTTCAGCAAATGATTAAAATAAATTATCTCTAATTAATTATTTAATTTTATCCAAATTACTAGCTGATAATGATATTTTTTTCTTTTGCAAACAATTAAACAAGTAATAATTACTAATATTTCTTTCATTTTTATTCATGGTATGACCACACAATATACTCAGCCAACTTTTAATACACTTAATCAATCTATAAATCTAAATAAATTTTGTTTTGTTGCCATTTTTCTTTGTTCGATTATACAAATCCTTGATTGATCTTTAATATTCACGATGTAATTAACCACTATATAAAAAAATTACGGGACCATAATGATACAATGATTAAATTTTGCAAGTTTCGTAGTTTTTTTACTACTTCAATTTTGGTGCTTTTGTAAAAAACTTTTTTACAATTTATAGGACTTGCAATGTTTTATAAATTCTTGCGATTCTATAAGCTTTGCAAATATTTTACAAAAGAACTCAACTTGAAAAGTTTAATAATGTAATCAACATTTTTTGGGTTTAATTAATCATAGAAGTGTATAAAAAGTTGATCATAGTTTTGGTATCTTTGTTGCTGTAAGTGATAAACAAAAAAAAACTAATTCAACAATAGTTTATTTTTATTATATGTTGATGTGGTTCAAAATTTTGTAAATTTTTAGCTCTTTTATAAATTTTTTTTTGATAAACTTAGAGGTCTTGCTAAGATTTATAAGACTTGCAAAGTCTTATAAAGTTGAAAATAATTTTTGTAAAATGAGGAAGAGAGAGAGAGTCTAAATTTGACTCAAATGATTAATTTGAAAATTTGAAAAGTTATAGGATGAAAATTGATTAATTAATTATTTTAATTTTATTAGTTCAAATTACACATTAATTAAATATAAATCAAATAATTTAATAACTAGTAAGGGGATTAAGTAGGCTGCCTAATTAAGGTCCCACGGGTTGGATATAGAATGTTATATTAATATCTATTTGCGAAACTTAGTGTCATGAGACGTCAAACAATATAGACAACATTAATGGCAACTCCAGATGCAATATTGACCTACTTCATCGTTTTTAACCAACTATCTGTAGCCTTAGTGAATAATATAACCCCAATATTTCATAATCTATATTTTCATTAAGTTTTTTTCTTTTAAATAAAAGAAATTATATAGTTATATCTTTAATCAAAAGTGTGTTTATATATATATATAATATATATATATATATATATATATATATATATATATAATAATAATAATAATAATAATAATAATAATAATAATATATGTAAGATATTTTCTCAAGTTGCATTTTTGATAAAGACTAATTATAGATAAGATTATAATGATTAGATAAGTTTGATGATATGGGTATTGGATAAGTTTGGGAGATTTGAACATAAAAAATTATTACACTTATCCATTTATCTTCTATATAAATATACGTATATACACACTACGCATATACATATTTTCTCATGTTTCTAAAAACACACGCGCACACATATATATACACACTGTTCACATTGTAGCTTCCTCATTCACTACAAGAAACTGTCTGATTACCGACGGAAAATTCCGTCGGTAAAGAGTGAAAAATTCGTCGCTAACTTAGTTACCGACGGAAATGAATCTGTCGCGAAAACCTGCGTCGGTAATTTTTTAGCGACGAAATTTTAAATCCGTCGATAATTACCGACGGATTTTTTCGTCAGTAAAAAATATATCCGTCGGTAATCAAATAATACAAATTCGTCGGAAGTGATAATATAGCGATGATTTTACCGATGGATTTTTCCGTCGGTAAATTAGCGACGGAATAATTCGTCGGTAAATTATGTTTATTTTTTAAAAAAATTTAAATTTACTGATGAAATTTTTCGTCGGTAATTTAAATTTAAATTACTATATTATATTTTAAATATAAATACCCATAAAACAATTAAAATTTCATATTAAATAATCCTTCAAAACACTACTTAATATAAATTATTCATCTATTATAATATTTAAATTATAAAATCTCCACAATCCAAATTCACCACAAAATATTCAATTCTAATAATTCTCCTAAATCATGGATACAAAATTATTCAATCGATCGATTGTGACGTTTGGTTTCATGGAACGATCCGGCTCAGTTTCCAAACAAGTCCCTTCATAGTCTCGGTCCGCAAATAGCAGCTGGTGTAGCCGTCTATCGACGTAGGTTGAAGTAGCAACATTTACGTGGAGATTGGCGAGTACAGCAGTGATCTCAGACAATAGACCTGGGCGGTCCCGGCCTATGAGCTCGATAGCAGTGCAATCACCCACGGAGTTCAGCCCCACCCCCTTGACTTCAATATTCCTGATGTGTTTCCTTTTGGTCCTAAAGCCTAATAAGAAAAGGATATGTAAGTATAAATAAAGTGTATGTATACAAATAACAAAACAGGATTGAAAATTACTAACCACAAAAAACAAGTTGAGATATTAGAGTCCTAATTAATTATAGCTTTGCAGAAGTTAACTGCTGTCAAGATTATAATATCTTTAGTCACTTGTGTTCTTGTGCTTGTGAGTGCTTTTATTACAACAAGTTACTGAACCCCCAGAGGATATCTTCTGATATGAGGGTTACAATTACACAACAAATGTTACAAATTGGTACAATAATTACCACTTAGTGATCCAGGGGCATCAGTGGCTAATATAAATGTAAAAACCTCATTAGTAGAGAAAAAACTCAAAATCTTTGAATTCATTCAATAATAAAGAGCTGAGTGCAAAACTTTAGCAATGAATTCATCTACTAGCCGGACCCCATTATTATAACCCCTGAATCAGTGAATACTCAGAAACATCTGCTAAGCAGACTCAAAAACCAAGACTCCTTATCCAGTACATAGACAATCATATATCATATATCATCAAAAACCATGGATTCATCATCAAAGAAAATTACTGCTACAAGCACAGTCAAAGAAACTGCCATAGAGTTTAGAGATGATAAAACCCGCAATAGCAAGGCATCAAGGCATAATCATGGAGATGCTGTCTAATAATACTAAGTGCCATATCAAAAGCATCTTCAAAGTATAAAACAAGCTGATCATTCCAGAATTGGGATCAAAGATAATCCCTCAAGATTGGACTTACAGGGAGCAGCAACAACGAATAGGGGCAACCTGCCCCTTTAGAGAGTGAGATTGAGAAATCGATCCCTCAAGAAAATCCACCCATCAGCAATCATTGGAACAGCGAAAAAAAGAGGCAGATCGAGCGAGGTGCGCGCACTGGAGACGCAATTGTAGGTGGCAGAACTGCATTTGGCAGAAGAGCCCAAAGCAGTGGAGACAACCACGACGCACAAAGGCGTTTGCTGGAAATTGAACGGCAGCGGCGCCAGAAAGGCCGCGCACCGACTGAGAGACGGTGGCTAAAAGTTCGCGAGGGGCCGCCGCAACCAGAATCTAAGTCGGCTACTGTGAAATAGCGGTCGGGGGAAGAGCCGCAGTGGAACGCCGGAAATGGAAGCAAAAGTGAAATCAGGAAGCGAGGCCTCCAGATTAGACAAACTTCACCCAAAGCGAAATCGACAAAGAAAGACGCATCGGTGGAACCACGCACCATTGAAAATTAATGGACCATCCGCTGTTCGGAAGAACGGCGGCGAGATTAAAAACTGCCCTAGGCAGCGACAACATCGCAGAAGCGACGATTGGAGCTGGTGGATCGTAATGGAGGCAGATGGGTGGATTTGTCTTCTAGGGCAGCCCTAAAACTTTTAAAATTTTTTTTTGTTACTGACGGAAATAGTCGTCGGTAAACAAAAGAATAATTATTTTTCAAAATAAAATTTTATAATTACTGACGGATTAAATCCTTCGGTAGATTTAAAAAGAATAATTATTTTTTTAAATAAAATTTTATAATTACCGACGGTAAGTTTAAAAAAATTTAGTCTTCACTTTACCGACGGATACAATTCGTCGTTAACTTAAAAACTAATTTATTTTTTAAATAAAAAATAAATTATATATTTACCGACAGATTAAATCCGTCGATAAATGAAAGACTCAAATTTATTTTTTTTAAAAAAATTATAATATTTACCGACAAAAATTAGTCGTCGGTAATTTTTCGAGATTTAATCCCTCCAAAATAATGACGGATTTACCGACGAAAAATAATCCGTCGCAAATTTCGTCGTAAATTTATTATGATAATTTTTAAAAATAATTCATACTAAATCGAAAAAAATGTCGGTAATCCGTCGTTAATTACCGACGAAATAAATTCGTCAGTAAATCCGTCGGTAATTTGACAGTTTCTTGTAGTGATTTCGTTATTTAATCTTATCATGTTAATACAAAAATGTTCGTCTCGAAGCGTAGATTCCAAATATATAATTCTTTTATAAAATAGATGTCATTTTAAGCTAGAAAAGCTCCGTCAAAGTTTCAACCCCTTTAATGGCAGATTTTGTTTTGATGTGAGTTAGCTTTCATATTATAGTCCGTTTTGAAGCTCTCCTCACGAGGATCACAAAAGTATAATTAGTTTTGAGTTTTGACGTAAAATGAAGAAGTTGGGAAGAAACCCACTTCACGATATAAATTTTATATTTTCAAAACTTCAATATTTTGATACAAAATTGGTACTGATGTGATCCTCACCTCACGAGAATTCCAACAATGTTATCGGAATTTCAAACGGAGTTGTATAACTAAAGTTGGGTCATTTTGTAATAAGTTTAAAGTTTAGGATAAGTTTAAATGAGAATTTAATATAATGCAGAGACTTGATTGCAATTTATAAAATTATATATTTTAATAATAATTTTGTAGGTTTTATGCAAGCAGTAGTACATATTTTATATATTTATTTTATAATTATATATTTTAATTTTATGATTATAATTTTATATTATTATCTTAACTTTTTATTTTAAATATTATTATTATTATTATTATTATTATTATTATTATCTTACTTTTCATTTATAAGTATAATTTTTTATTAAATAGAATTATTATAATTTTTATCACTATTATTATTTGGGAGGATTACTACTAGGTACACAAAAAAACCCTAAATTACTATGAGATACAAACATACAAAAGTATTACTACTAGGTACAAAAATATATAGTGATATTCCAATATTACCCCTATTAATGTGCTGCACATAAATATTGTGTGCAGCAAAAGTTCATGTGCAGCAAAGTGTGTGCAGCAAAAAAAGTGTGTGCAGGAAAAAAAAGTGTGTGCAGCAAAAAAATGTGGTGGTCCGGCGGCGGCAGTTTTTCCGGCGACCAGTTTTTTTTTTTTTTTTTCTTTTTTTTTTGGACGAACAGTTTTTCCGGCGACCGGCTGCCGGAGCTCCGGCGGCGGCGGCGCGGCAGCTTTCCGGCGGCCAGTTTTTTTTTTTTTTTTTTTTTTTTTTTTTTTTTTTTTTGACGAACAGATTTTCCGGCGACCGGCCGCCGGAGCTCCGCCGGCGGCGGCGGCGGTCCGGCAGCGGCAGCGGTGGTCCGGTGGTGGGTGGAGGTTGGGGTTAGTGTTTTAAAGGTATATGGGTTTAGAGGTATATTTGGTATTTTACTTTAATATTTTGTATTAAATAATAATTATTTTAAATCAATGTATCTAGTAGTAATTAGGGGTACAAAGTGTGTACCTATCAGTAATTATTTCTTATTATTTTAAGTGAAAAATATTTATTTTATATTTGTAATAAAATTAGTATATCATTTTAAAGAATTTATGAGATCGAGGAGCAAGCATTGTCCACTCTACTATTTCCAAGAAATGTCAAGGTGGGGTAACTTTCACTCTTTACCGAGTGCTACAATTTTATGTCATGATTGCTATGTTAAGATGCGATATGTGTTACTGATATGTCATGTTATGTGCCATGTGTGCTTTTAGTTCGATGATAAATATTTTCTACTAACACTTGTACGGGTGATGGGCGTTTTCTCAACACACAAATTTAATCTCCAAGTATGAAGGATATCAATTGTAGTTTCGAAGGTGACCAAGTTAAATATTGAATCCACGGGACGGATAAATATTACTTCTGTTATTTTCTAGCAATTATGACTATGTTGAGAATTATATTTGTAGTTTTGTAAACTAAGTAATAATTAGAATAGCAAATAAATAACAAGAACAAGAAAATAATAGTTGTGATCAAATAAGATGATAGGTAGTTCGTCAGGCCATCCAGTTTCATTCGTTAATTCATATTTTTGTGTGTCGATGTCCGACTCTGCCTTGTGGTTTATGGACGCATCGCTAGACCATACAAATCTATTCTATAGACACAAATAAATAAGTTTTGACACGTGTGAGTATCCTCAGAGCAAGACGTGTACTTTACCTCCCTTTCTAGGTACTATCATAATCAATTATTTCCTGTGCACTTAGTACTCTAACCCGATTTGATCTCCCTTTTTAGGTACTATAAAGTTATACTCTTAATCCTACTTGTTAACCCGAATTCAATTCAATTAACAAACATTCATATAAGACGGTTCTAATAAAACCTCGAAATCCCTTCACTTAGAATTATAACAATAAACCCTGCTCATTAGTGAACGCACTCAACCAATAACCATGTCATGCATTCAGACTCTACACAACGATTATTAATGCACAAAACAACTATGAGTATGGATTAAAAACGTTCAATCTTATATAAAATAAACCACAAGTAGTGTTATACGGAGTATACACACGAAATACAAATTAACTCATGAAACCTTCATAACCCTAGAACTACCGAAGTGGCTCTAGCCCATGATTGATCTAAGAACAATCATGGTTAGTTGGACCAATCTTACTTGAATCTCCAGCTGAACCTCTGTCACAGCTCTCATACTCTCCTCTTGTAATGTGTTGTTGATGATGATCCCTTTCTTCTTTCTTTTCGTGATTTCTTTCTTGACTGCATGAGTCTCCTTTTATACTTGTAATCACGTCTCTAGGGCTTGGAATGGGCTTTTCAAGTGATCCCACGCGTTTTGGCCTCGAAAATTTGGATAAGGTAAGTTCCCGCACATCGGTTCGACCTCGTCAAACAAGTCGAACTACTGGCTGCAGGTCGAACCACAGGTCGAACCCACCTACTGGAATTATTCTGCACTTGGTTCGACCTCTTGTACAGGTCGAACCCCTTGGGTCTTGGTCGAACCACAGGTCAAACCTCATCACTGGATAATTTCCGCTGCTGGTTCGACCAACCGTCAGGTCAAACCCCAACGTCGTGGTCGAACCCATCTTCTCACGAACTAGTTCGACCATGGTTTGACCTGATGAACATGTCGAACTCCTTGAGTCGTGGTCGAACCCTCCTTCTGCACACTTTGCAATGCTGGTTCGACCTGTAGGAGAGGTCGAACCCTCCTCCATCAGGTCGAACCACCTCTCTTCTTGGCGGTTCGCGTGGTCTCGACTTCGTCTCTTCAATTCTTGGCACTTCCACTCCGATTTTGCTACGAAAACCACTTAAATAGCTCCACTAACACCTGATTCATGCTAATTCACAATATATATAGGTTTTCCACCTATTTCCACCTCAAAACTCTCCAAAACTAGCACAAAACATGATGCCAGACTTGTGAATTTACACACTCATCAAACCCCCAAACCTTCATGTTGCTCGTCCCGAGGCAACCTAATCAAACCACAGGAGTCGTGTATAATTCACCAAGATTCAAGTACAACACATATCACACATGCAACTTCATTAAATCAAACAAGTATTAATTGCTTCATATATATCACTCATGCAAAACCAATCCAATCACACACCATTCGGAGTACTAAGTAATCTCGCTCACAAGATAAGTATTTATTCTCTTTCACTCAAGTGCGTGAGGCACTATATAGGTTAATATAAATACTCATATCAATCCATATTCACGCGTAACCATAAGCTTGGCAAAGGTCTCAAAAATCAACTTATAATCAACCCTTCACTAGGATCACAAATGACTTGTTTTCGGGTTGTAATGTTGGCTCTTTGAAAAAGGTAGAAAAATTTGGACTTAGTGACTTAAGACACTAGTAGAGAGTTACCTTGGAGGTTCTTGATGGGCGTTTTCTCAACACACAACTTTAATCCCCAAGTGTGAAGGATATCAATTGTAGTTTCGAAGGTGACCAAGTTATTATCATACCCAAGGGACGGATAAATATCAATTCAATTATACTCTAGTAAACTAAGACTATTTGGAAATATAATAATGTTGAAATTGAGTAGGAACTATTAATCGAAATAACAAAAGAAAAGATAGAAGGTTGTGGTCAAGTAAGATGATAGGTAGTTCGTCAGATCATCCAGTTTCATTCATTAATTCATACTTTTGTGTGTCGATGTCCGACTCTGCCTTGTGGTTTATGGACGCATCACTAACCCATGCAAATCTACTCTATAGACACAAGTAGATAAGCGTTTGACATGTGTGAATATCCTCGGAGCAAGATGTATACTTTACCCCCCTTTCTAGGTACTATCATAATCAATTATTTCCCGTGCACTTAGTACTCTAACCCGATTTGATCTCCCTTTATAGGTACTATAAAGTTATACTCTTTATCCTACTTATTAACCCGAATATGATTCAATTAAAAAGTATTCATATAAGATAGTTCTAATAAGACTTCGGAATCCCTTCACTTAGAATTATAACTATAAACCCTGCTCCTTAGTGAACGCACTCAACCAATAACCATGCTATGTATTCAGACTCTACACAATGATTATTGATGCATAAAACGACTATGAGTATGGATTAAAAAAGCACAATCTTATATAAAATAAACCACGAGTAGTGTTGTACGGAGTATACACACGAAAGATAAATCAACTCATGAAACCTTCATAACCCTAGAACTACCGAAGCGGCTCTAGCCCATGATTGATCTAGGAACAATCATGGTTAGATGGATCGATCTTACTTGAACCTCCAGTGGAGCTCTGTCACAGCCCTCCGGATGGTGGAAGATCGTCTCCTCCAATCCACGTCTCCTTATCTCCTTATGATTTTCGATCAAAAGCTCCCTTTCTTGGACTGCATGAGCCTCCTTTTATACTTGTAATCACGTCTCTAGGGCTTGGAATGGGCTTTTCAAGTGATCTCACGCGTTTAGGCCTCGAAAATCCGGATAAGGTAAGTTTTCGCGTGACGGTTCGACTTCAGCAAACAGGTCAAACCCCAGGCCGCAGGTCGAACCACAGGTCGAACCATGCTACTGGACAATTTCTGCACTCGGTTCGACCTCTTGCACAGGTCGAACCACTCCTCCTTTGGTCGAACCACAGGTCGAACCGCACCACTGGACAATTTCTGCTCCCGATTCGACCGACTGGCAGGTCGAACTCACACGTCGTGGTCGAATCCTCTCTTCCGCGAACTGGTTCAACCACGGTTTGACCTGATGGACAGGTCGAACCCCTAGAGTCGTGGTCGAACCCTCTTCCGTAAGGTTCGCGATGCTGGTTCGACCTGCTGGAGAGGTCAAATCCTCCTCCAACAGGTCGAACCCACCTGTTTCTTGGGCGGTTCACAAGGCTTCTACTCCGTCTCTTCGATTCTTGACACTTCCTCTCCGATTTAGCTAGTAAAATCACTCAAAGAACTCCACTAACACCTGATTCATGCTAATTCACAATATGTATAGGTTTTTCACCTATTTTCACCTTCAAACTCTCCAAAACTAGCACAAAATATGATGCTAAACTTGTAAATTTACACACTCATCAAACCCCCAAACTTATATGTTGCTCGTCCCGAGGCAACCAATTCAAATCACATGAGTCGTGTATAATTCACCAAGTCCAAGTACAACACATATTACACATGCAATCCCATTAATTCAAACAAGTATAGCTTGTATCATACATATCATTCATGCAAAACATCACTCAATCATAATACCATTCGGAGTACTAAGTTATCAAGCTCACAAGATAAATTTACTCTCTCACTCAAGTGCGTGAGGCACTTCATAGGCTAGTATAAACGCTCATATTCAATCCATATTCACGCGTAACCATAAGCTTGGCAAGGGTCTCAAAAATCAACTCACAATCAACTTATTACTAGGATCACAAAGGACTTGTCTTTCGGGTTGTAATGTTGGCTCTTTGGATAAGGTAGGAAAATTTAGGTAAAGTGACTTAAGACACTAGTAGAGAGTTACCTTGGAGGTTCTTGATTTCTTCTTCTCGCTGCAAGGCAAGATCTCCTCCAATTTATCCTCTTCTTTTCATGAATTTTTTCTTCTTTACCAAACATCAACATTATCTTCATTGGACGACTAGGGTACCGGTTTTAGATACTACCCTTCTTCTCATAAGCAATCGGCTTCCTTTTAAAAGCCTCAAACTTCATATCTAAGCAATCGGGGTACCAATTTCGGGCACTACCCCTCAATAAGATTTAACCATAATCTTTTCATTCAACCACATTCTATCTTCCTTCTTCTTACAACTCTTAATCTCCTCAACTCTCTACCAATAAATGGGTTAATCAAGGCTCAAGTAAAGGTTCATAAGGCTATTTAGTTTGGCTACCAAAGAAAAAGCTAACGGCTCAAACGGGGTAACCAACGGTTTATATGATCATTGGGAAGGTAAAATTTGGCTAAGTAACTTAGTTACACAATAATGGCCTAAGATCATGTCCTACAATTCATCAATCATAAGTTTCACACAAGACGCCAAACCAAGTTCTAGAATACGTTCATATGAATGATTCTCTCAAGAATAAACTATCATGATCAAGCATGACAAAGGCTCAAATCCTCACATAGGTAATAGAATCCTAAGTACTCCTCATAGCATATAATCAAGATCAATTCAACACGGATTCCACATACTTATCAAATATACATGCTTTCATCAATGGAAATTAACACATGAAAACATGAATGCACAAAAATCCAAGCTCAAATCAATCATACAAGCTTCTCTACAACCCCACTCATGCATCATAGAAATATGAGATGAAGAACACACTTTCCTGCTCCAATTCGGCCTGGATTCGACCTGTTGAAGAGATCGAATCACCTCCATCGTGGTCGGATCAACATTCTGGGCACTTTCTCCTTCAATTCGACCTGCTGACCAGGTCGAACCAGATAGGCTCAGATCGAACCATCCTACTGCAAGTTTCAGGTTACCAGTTCGACCTTGGTTCGATTTGAAGAACAGGTCGAACCAAGAACGTTGTGGTCGAACCGATCTTCAGGAATTCCACTGGCACTGATTCGACCACAGTTCGACCTAGTTGATCAGGTCGAACCATTCTTCACTTGGTCAAACCACCTCTCTGGATAATTTATCACCACGGTTCGACGTCTTCAGCTGGGTTCGACCTCCTGGCACTGGTCGAACCTACCCATGTAAGCTCCAAAACTGAGTGTTCTTCAATCCCTACACACTTCAAACTTCGAAACGAATCATTAAGTATCAACTAGAGCACAACTTCATCAACAATTGTTTCTTCAAAACCTATCAATCATGAGTAACTCCGCAATCACTCAAAATACAAAACAAAACACCACTAAACATTAGGCAAGTTGCAAAAAATCGACATACCAAAACTGGTTAAAATTTTAAATATGCCGCAAAAATCAACTTCCCTAACAAACTTCATAAAGAAAAAAATTATACATCCGTGCTTATCGAGGTAAGTACATCACACCCCCCTAAACTTAGTAGAAACTATAGTCGAAACTAAGTTTGCAAAGAGATGTAATTGCCAATATGTAAGCACTTTCAATATAAAAATTTCTTACGCACACTAAAGAAATAAAGCACTAAAAACGGGAGGGAAAGCCCCAACATACGCTCATGTTTAACGTCGGAGAGTCACGACGGTACCACTTTGAAGACTACTTGATCAGAGGACGGTCTCATCGCATCCTCACCTTCCAATACTTTCTCCCCCTCTTACTATCCTCACTTACCACCTTACCTTTCCTTGGCACCATACGATCAGTTGAATCTCCTTTCTCCAACTTTCTCTTCTCATTCCTGTCAATCTTCCATTCAATTGTGGAATCACTCCCATCACCATCAAGATCAAGGTTAGGACAAAATTGATTACTAAATAAAGAATGAGAGAAAAGATTTTCAAATTTGTGAGTAGCCGGTGGTAAGTTAGGAGGCTTCAAGTAGGCATCCTCTTTCTTTACTTCCATCGGAGTGCTCTCTCTCTCCAATGGCAAGTACGTTTTAGTCCCTTTCACTTCTTCAGCCTTCGATTTTTCCAATGCATACCTGGCCTCACCCGAAGCAAGTAAGTTCTCAAGATATTCAATGCAATCATCATTGGATAGACCATCAAGCTCTGTAGTGGAAGAAGTAGGAGACTCCATCAAACATTTCTCAAGAGGATCCTTAGACATCAAAGACATATCCTCCTTTACAATCTCCTCCATCACGTCAATACTATGACACTGAGACTCCATGGGTATCTTCATTGCTTTGTCTAGATTGAATAGCACCTCTTCTTTGTCCATCCGCAATCTGAGTTCCCCTTTTTGAACATCAATCATAGCTCCAGCAGTAGCAAGGAAAGGTCTCCCCAAGATTAAAGGGATATTATCCTTGTCATCATCCATCTCTAGCACAAGAAAATCCACAGGAAATATTAGTTTATCTACTTTGACGAGAACGTCTTCAATAATACCTTTTGGAAACGTCATCGACCTGTTCGCCAATTGTAGAGCAACTGTTGTAGGAGTTAACTCCCCCAAACCAAGCTTTTTAAAGATAGACAATGGCATCAAATTGATGCTTGCCCCAAGATCGCACAAAGCTCGTCGTGCCGGCCCTTTTCCAATATCACACAAGATAGTGAAGCTTCCCGGATCCTTCATCTTCTGTGGCAGCTTCCTTTGAATGATCGAGCTGCAATTCTCAGATAAATTCACCGTGTCAACTCCGTTCAAGCTCCTCTTCTTCAACAATATGTCCTTAAGGAATCGGGCATAGTACGACATCTCCATTATTGCTTCCGAGAAAGGAATGCTCAAGCTTATCTTGTTCATGATCTCTGAAAACTTCTTGAACTTCTCTTCCAATCCCTTCTTCACGAACCTATAAGGAAACGGCGGAGGTATCTTCATTTTGGGGATACCCCATTCATCACGTTCAACCTTCTCCGCTTTATCCTTCTCAGCTCTCAATCGCTTGGCTCTCTCCCACTTTTTCTCAGCTATAATCTCTGTACTTTGCTCATTCTGAACCACTGGAGTAGCATCAACATCATCGGGAGTATTCGGAGTAGGAATAGGCAACTTTTGGACAGGTTCGACCAGGGTTCGACCTGTTGAACAAGTCAAACCAGGCACGTAGTGGTCGAACCGTCCGTCTGGAATGTTGTTCTCACTTTGAAGTTCAGGTTCGACCTGGGTTCGACCTGTCGGATAGGTCGAACCACTACCCCCTAGGTCGAACCGACCTACTGTACTCCTTCCGTCCTCTGGTTCGACACAAGTTCGACCAGATTGATTGGGTTCGACCTGGGTTCGACCTGTCAGATAGGTCGAACCATGCATGTCGTGGTCGAACTGTTGCTACGACAAAACAGGGTACTCCAAGTTGTGTGGTTCGAGGTGGGTTCGACCTGATGTCCAGGTCAAACCATGCTTGCCTTGGTCGAAACCATCATGTGGAAAAACAGAGTGCTGTGAACGGCCTGGTTCGACATAGGTTCGACCTGTAGGCCAGGTCGAACCATCTGCATGTTGGTCGAATCGATGCTGCAATGCCTCCTGATCATATCCAGTGTATGGGTTCGACCTCCCCTGTATGGTTCGACCTTCAATGATGGTCGAACCATGGTCGAACCTGGCCCTAGACATGTCCAAATTTGATTCCAGCCTCATGGGTCCCTCGTACTGCGTTCCCGACCTTAATGTGATGGCGTTGCAGGACCTTGGATTCTCAATACTTTGAGACGGGAACTTTCCCTTCTCAAGAGTTTGAGTAAGCTTGTTAACACTTCCTGCCATCTCCCCCATCAATAACATAAGGTCCTTCACCTGCTTAGATATAACCTTATGGTTTGCATCGATTTTCTTCTCAAGTTTTGCCTCCAGGCGGTTAACTCTTTCATCATTCTTGGCAATATACCTGTTCACAGTGTCCTCAAGACCCGGTTTCCCTTCTTCCACCTTAGTACCCGGATCAACACCCATCGGAGGTTGAATCGCATTATTCGAATTGCTCCATGAGAACTTAGGCCTCCTCGGCTGTTGATAACTACCCGGGGGACCACGATTATTAAAGTTTCCTCGATAGTTCCCTTGGTAGTTCCGATTTCCTTGATCTTGATACCTAGCCCCTTGAATACTTTGACCCATAGCATAGTGTGCCTCTTCCAACTCCTCTTGGATTGGTCCCTCTTTCATTAGTTCCTGCTGCATGATTGGTACGCGCTGAGATAATTCGCTGATTTGCTTCTGTAGGGATTCAAGTAGCTTGTTGATATTGGACAAGCTAGAGACGATCTCATCCTCTCTACTTGCTTTCACCATTACTTGTTCAACCTGAGCTACCTTCCCAAGGACATACATACCTCTAACTCTATCAGTTGGCCAATCCCTCAAATTTATCGAAATATCTTCAAACAACTTCTCGGCCTCTACGGATGACTTTGTAAGCAATGCTCCATTAGAAGAAGCATCCAATAACACTCGTGAATCACAGTCCAATCCGTTATAGAATACACTGATATATTGAGCTTTAGATAGCCCATGTTGAGGACACTTCCTAAGCATGTCCTTGAATCTATCCCATGCTTTATGAAATTTTTCACCTCCACCGATAGCAAATTGGTTAATGTCTTGCTTCAACTTAAAAACCTTTGAAGGTGGCATGTACCTCTCCAAGAACCTTAACTTCAGTTGTTCCCAAGTGGTGCACTCAGCAGCGTTGATAGTGTCATACCAATCTCTCGCCTTTTCAGTAAGCGAGAATTTGAACAAGAGGATCTTCCTAGCATCTTCATGTTCTCCTGCATCTTTTTGAGTACTTGCATAGCCCAGGAACTTGTTCAGATGCTGCTGCGGATCCTCAAAAGACCCTCCTGAAAAGGAGTTCCTTTCTATCATGCTAATAAGAGCGGGATGAAGATCGAAAGCTGCATTAGTTCCCCTCGCTCCTAGAAGCCCAAAATTTCCAGCCCCATTGTTTCTGAAAACCTCTCGGATGGCTAGATTATCCAGATTCACTGCCATGTTGACTGTCTCTACCCCCAAATTAACTTCAGTTGTAGCTTCAATCGTTTGCGAAATCTACTCGTCAACTTCAACTCTAAAATTCAGAGCTTCAGTTGGATCAATAGTCTTTGCCTTGCTCTTCTTCTTCTTCTTTCTTGACGATGCTCCGATCTCAGGATTATAGGGTTCAAGTTCACCTTTCTTTGATCTCGTGAGCATACACCTAAAAAGAACTAGAATTAAAATAGCAAAACAAGTTAAATATCCCTAACAAACTAGAAATAACAAAAAGATATTTTAAGCCGTCCCCGGCAGCGGCGCCAAAAACTTGATGGGCGTTTTTTCAACACACAACTTTAATCCCCAAGTGTGAAGGATATCAATTGTAGTTTCGAAGGTGACCAAGTTATTATCGTACCCAAGGGACGGATAAATATCAATTCAATTATATTCTAGTAAACTAAGACTATTTGGAAATATAATAATGTTGAAATTGAGTAGGAACTATTAATCAAAATAACAAAAGAAAAGATAGAAGGTTGTGGTCAAGTAAGATGATAGGTAGTTCGTCAGGTCATCCGGTTTCATTCATTAATTCATACTTTTGTGTGTCGATGTCCGACTCTGCCTTGTGGTTTATGGACGCATCACTAACCCATGCAAATCTACTCTATAGATACAAGTAGATAAGCGTTTGACACGTGTGAATATCCTCGAAGAAAGATGTATACTTTACCCCCCTTTCTAGGTACTATCATAATCAATTATTTCCCGTGCACTTAGTACTCTAACCCGATTTGATCTCCCTTTATAGGTACTATAAAGTTATACTCTTTATCCTACTTATTAGCCCGAATATGATTCAATTAACAAGTATTCATATAAGATAGTTCTAATAAGACTTCGGAATCCCTTCACTTAGAATTATAACAATAAACCCTGCTCCTTAGTGAACGCACTCAACCAATAACCATGCTATGTATTCAGACTCTACACAACGATTATTGATGCATAAAACGACTATGAGTATGGATTAAAAAAGCACAATCTTATATAAAATAAACCACGAGTAGTGTTGTATGGAGTATACACACGAAAGATAAATCAACTCATGAAACCTTCATAACCCTAGAACTACCGAAGCGGCTCTAGCCCATGATTGATCTAGGAACAATCATGGTTAGATGGACCGATCTTACTTGAACCTCCAGCGGAGCTCTGTCACAGCCCTCCGGATGGTGGAAGATCGTCTCCTCCAATCCACGTCTCCTTATCTCCTTATGATTCTCGATCAAAAGCTCCCTTTTTTGGACTGCATGAGCCTCCTTTTATACTTGTAATCACGTCTCTAGGGCTTGGAATGGGCTTTTCAAGTGATCTCACGCGTTTAGGCCTCGAAAATCCGGATAAGGTAAGTTTTCGCATGACGGTTCGACTTCAGCAAACAGGTCGAACCCCAGGCCGCAGGTCGAACCACAGTCGAACTATGCTACTGGACAATTTCTGCACTCGATTCGACCTCTTGCACAGGTCGAACCACTCCTCCTTTGGTTGAACCACAGGTCGAACCGCACCACTGGACAATCTCTGCTCCCGATTCGACCGAGTAGTAGGTCGAACCCACACGTCGTGGTCGAATCCTCTCTTCCGTGAACTGGTTCGACCTGATGGACATGTCGAACCCCTAGAGTCGTGGTCGAACCCTCTTCCGTAAGGTTCGCGATGCTGGTTCGACCTGCTGGAGAGGTCAAACCCTCCTCCAACAGATTGAACCCACCTGTTTCTTGGGCGGTTCGCATGGCTTCTACTCCGTCTCTTTGATTCTTGACACTTCCTCTCTGATTTAGCTAGTAAAACCACTCAAAGAACTCCACTAACACTGATTCATGCTAATTCACAATATGTATAGGTTTTCCACCTATTTCCACCTTCAAACTCTCCAAAACTAGCACAAAATATGATGCTAAACTTGTGAATTTACACACTCATCAGTTCTCGATTTCTTCTTCTTACAGCAAGTTCTCCTCCAATGTCGTCTCTTGAACTTGAAAAATTCCTGAATTTTCCTTCTTTTCATGGCATTAACATCATCTTTTCGTTGGACAGCTCGGGTACCAGTTTCAGGCACTACCCTTCTTCTCATGTATAGGCCGTCAGCTGCTAAGCTTCACACACCATGTATAAAAACAATCGGGGTACCAGTTTCAGGCACTACCCCTAAACAAGATTTAACCATATTCTTTTCATCCAACCATATTCTATCTTCCCTTTTCTTCTTGCAACACTTACTCACCTCAACTCTCTCTACCAATGAATAGGTTAATCAAAGCTCAAGTAAAGGTTTATAAGGTTATTTACTTCGGCTACCAAAGAAAAACTTTAACGGCTCAACGGGGCATCCAAAGGTTAATAAGATCATTAGGAAGGATAAAATTTGGCTAAGTAACTTAATCACAAAATAATGGCCTAAGATCATGTCCTAGCAATTGATCAATCATAAGTCTCACACAAGACTCCAAGCCAAGTTCTAGAATACGTTCATATGAATGATCCTCTTAAGAATAAAATAATCATGATCAAGCATGATTATCAAGGCTCAAATCCTCACATAGGTAATTAGAATCCTAAGTACTCCTCATAGCACATAATTAAGATCAACTCCACAAGAATTCAATATACTTATCAAATTATACATGCTTTTCATCAATAGAAATTAACACATGAACATATGAATGCACAAAATCAACAGCCCACTCATGCATCATAGAAGGATGGAATTAAGAACATACTTTCCTGGCTTGGTTCGACCTTGATTCGACCTTAGGAAGAGGTCGAATAAACTTCATCGTGGTCGAATCAACATTCTGAACACCTTCTCCTTCGGTTCGACTTGGGTTCGACCTACTGGAACAGGTCGAACCATATCAGCTTAAGTCGAACCACACTTCTGTAAGTTTCAGATCACCGGTTCGACCTAAGTTCGACCTGCTGAATAGGTCGAACCAAGAACGTCATGGTCGAACTGCACTTCTGGAATTCTGCTATCACTAGTTCGACCTTGGTTCGACCTGTTGATCTGGTCGAACCATCTTGCATGAGGTCGAACCACCTCTCTGGATAACTTTTGCATTGCTGGTTCGATTTCCTCAGCTAGGTTCGACCTCCTGGCACTGGTCAAACCTACCCTGGCTTTAGTCGAACCATCCTTCTAAGCTTCAAAACTGAGTGTTCTTCAATCCCTACACACTTCAAGCTTCAATATGAATCATTAGGTACCAACTAGAGCACAACTTTGTCAAAAATTGTTCCACAAAATATTATTCATGAGTAACTCCGTAAAAAAAAAAAACCAAAACCCACTAAAAATTATGCAAGTTGTAAAAAATCGTCACATCAAAATCGATTAAAATTTTAAATATGGCGCAAAAACCAACTCCCCTAACAAACATCACAAAGAAAAGATTATACTATCGGTGCTTATTGAGGTAAGTACATCACACCCCCCAAACTTAGTAGAAACTATCGTGGAAACTAAGTTTACAAAGAGATGTAATTGCCGATAAGTAAGCACTTCAAATATAAAAATTTCTTACACACACAAATGAAATAAAATAATAAAACGGGAGGGAAAGCCCCCAATAGGCGCTCATGTTTAACGTCGGAGAGTCACGACGGTACCAAACCAGATCAAGGTATCCACAAAGATGACACAAACATCATTCGGCGACCTATAATGCTTCAAGCGATATCCATTCGCCGCAAAAATGTCTCCATCCTTGTCAATGAGCTCAAAACTCCCCCCTCCTACGACTCGATGAATCATGAACGGTCCCGTCCACTTTGACTTCAACTTGCCTGCAAAAAGCTTTAAACAAGAGTTAAAGAGTAATACCTCGTCTCATTCCTTGAACTCCTTATACGAGATCTTCGAATCATGCCACCTATTAATCCTTTCCTTGTAGATCTCTGAATTCTTGTACGCACGACTCCAAAACTCATCCAAAAGATTGAGTAATCCTCAACTCCTTCACATCCTTGAGAATCAAGTTCAAGATTCGCAAAGCCCAAAACGCTTTGTGTTGAATCTCTACAGGTAAGTGGCACGACTTCCCATAGACAATTTGATACGGTGACATATCTAACACCGTCTTGTACGCGGTCCGAAATCCCCACACGACATCATCGAGCTTCAAAGCCCAATCCTTTCTATTGGTTCTGACCACCTTCTCCAGAATCTGTTTGACTTGACGATTAGAGACCTCTGCTTGCCCATTCGCTTGAGGATGATAGGGTGTAGTAACCCTATGCTTAACACCATACCCTTTAAGCACCTTCTCAAGAAATTTATTGACGAAGTGCATACCTCCATCACTAACAAGTGCTCTAGGGATTCCAAAACGGGCAAAGATATGCTTCTTCAAGAAAGATATAACAATTTTTGAATCATTCAAGCGAGTAGGAATCGCTTCCACCCACTTAGAAACATAATCCACCGCAAGTAGAATGTAGAGAAATCTATTAGATGGGGAAAAAGGCCCCATAAAATTGATACCCCATACATCAAAAATCTCGACCACTATGCTCGGCTGAAGTGGCATCTCGTCTCTCCTACCGATGTTCCCCATGCGTTGACATCTATCGCAAGACGCCACATAGGTCTCACAGTCCTTGAACAACGTAGGCCAATAAAGAGCGGACTGAAGTACCTTGGCTGCTGTCTTTTGAGCGTCGAAGTACCCCCCGTTAGGTTGTGCATGGCAAAACTCGAGAACACTCTCCATCTCCATCTCTGGCACACACCTACGGATGATAGAATCCGTACAAATTTTATACACAAATGGATCATACCATATGAAGGTCTCAACATCCCTTTTGAATTTAGCAAGTTGATATCGGTTGAGATCCCTTGGAATTTCTCCCACAGCAATATAGTTAACATAATCCGCATACCATGGATCAACTCCCTGCGCAGCAACCACACACGCTTGCTCAGCCCCTTCAACAAACACGACCATGATCTTTTCATCCGGAAATATTTCCTCAATATACTCGAAAGAATTATCACAATGTTCCCTAGTCTCCAACCTCGAAAGATGATCCGCCAACACATTATTAGAACCTTTCTTATCCCGAATCTCCATGTCAAACTCTTAAAGTAAAAGAATCCACCTTATTATCCTAGGCTTCGTCTCCTTCTTTTCCATCAAGTACCGAATCACTGAATGATCCGTGTACACAATAGTCTTCATGCCAACCAAATACTGACGAAACTTGTCGAATGCGTACACAATCGCCAAAAACTTCTTTTCAGTCACCGTGTAATTCTTTTGTGCCGCATCGAAAGTCTTACTTGCATAGTAAATGGTGCAAAACTTCTTCTCCTTCAGCTGCCCAAGCACCACTCCAAGTGCTACATCACTTGCATCACACATTAGTACAAACGGTTGAGTCCAATCCGGTGTTATCAAGATAGGTGCAGAAATAAGCGCCTCCTTCAAAACTTGAAAAGCTGTTAGACAATCTTCATTAAACACAAAAGGAACATTCTTTTCAAGTAAGTGAGATAAGGGCTTAGAGTATTTTGAGAAGTCTTTTATGAATCTCCTGTAAAAACCGGTGTGTCCAAGGAAGGACCGCACTCCTCTTTCATTGGTCGGTGGTGGAAGCTTCTCAATTGCCACCACTTTAGTACGATCTACATGCAATCCTTTGGCTGAAACATGATGCCCAAGAACAATCCCATCCTTCACCATGAAGTGGCATTTCTCCCAATTCAAGACAAGATTAGTCACTTGGCATCTCTTCAAAACAGTAGCTAGGTTAGACAAACAAATATTAAAGGAGGAACCAAAAACAAAAAAATCATCCATGAACACCTCCATGATCTTCTCTATCAACCCATCGAATATTGTCATCATGCATCTCTGAAAAGTAGCAGGCGCATTACATAACCCAAATGGCATTTTTCGAAAAGCAAAGGTCCCGTAGGGGCAAGTAAAAGTGGTCTTTTCTTGATCCTCGGGGGTAATCATGATTTGGTTGTACCCCGAGTATCCATCCAAGAAACAATAAAACTCATACCCTGCAAGACGATCTAACATTTGATCCATAAAAGGAAGCAAAAAATGATCCTTACACGTGTTCTCATTCAACTTCCTATAATCTACACATGTACGTCATCCCGTAGGAATCCTTGTGGCTATCGCTTCTCCATCCTCAGCTTTTACTACAGTCATTCCCCCCTTTTTAGCAACTACATGCAATGGACTCACATGGGGACTATCACTAATAGGATATATGATTCCTGCATCCAACCACGTAAGGATTTGCTTCCTAATCACCTCTTGAATCGCGGGATTAACCCTCCGCTGATTCTGAACACTTGCCTTTGTCTCGTCTAACAATCTTATCCTATGCATACAATACGAAGGACTAATTCCTTTCAAATCCTCAAGAGACCAACCAATCGCAGATTAAACTTCTTAAGAACATTCAATAACTCCTCAAGTTGATCATCATCAAGAGAAGAAGATACAATTACCGGATATTTTTCATTGTCGCCAAGAAAGGCGTACTTCAAGTGTTCCGGCAAAAGTTTCAACTCCTCTTTCCTCACTTCCATCGGAGAGCTCTCGATATCCAAAGGCAAGTACTTCCTAGTCCACTTGACTTCTTCCACCTTAGTTCTTTCCAATTCAAACCTATCACCACCCAAAGCAAGTAAGTTTTCAAGAAAGTCAATACATACCTCGTTGGAGAGTCCGTCAAGCTCCGTAGTGGGATAAGTAAGAGACTCCATCAAACATGTCTCAAGAGGATCCTTTGACAGGATCAGAGACATATCCTCCTTCACAATCTCCTCCACCACGTCAATACTATAACACTGCGACTCCATGGGCATCTTCATTGCTTTGTCCAAGTTGAAAAGAACTTCTTCTTTGTCCATCCGCAATCTAAGCTCTCCTTTCTGAACATCAATCATAGCTCCAGCAGTAGCAAGGAATGGTCTCCCCAAGATTAAAGGGATATTATCCTTATCTTCTTCCATCTCTAGCATAAGAAAGTCCACAGGAAAGACTAGCTTCTCCACTTTGACGAGAATGTCTTTAATTATACCTTTTGGAAACGTCATCGACCTGTCCGCCAATTAGAGAACCACTGTTGTAGGGGTCAACTCCCCCAAACCAAGCCTCTGAAAGATGGACAAAGGCATCAAATTGATGCTTGCCCCTAGATCGCACAAAGCTCGCCGTGCCGGCCCCTTTCCGATCTCACATAGAATAGTGAAGCTCCCCGGATCCTTCATCTTTTGCGGCAGCTTCCTTTGGATGATTGAGCTTCAATTCTCAGATAGATTCACCGTTTCAATTCCGATTAAGTTCCTCTTCTTCAACAATATGTCTTTAAGAAATCGGGCATAGTACGACATCTCCATGATTGCCTCTGAGAAAGGAATGCTCAAGCTTATCTTGTTCATTATCTCTGAAAACTTCTTGAACTTCTCTTTCAATCCCTTCTTCACAAGCTTGTAAGGAAACGGCGGAGGTATCTTTGTTTTGGGAATCCCCCATTCATCACGATCAACCTTCTCCGCTTTCTCCTTTTCGGCTCTCAATCACTTGGCTCTCTCCCACTTTTTCTCAGCTATTATCTCTGTACTTTGCTCATTCTGAACCACTGGAGTAGCATCAACATCATCGAGAGTGTTCGGAGTAGCAACATGTAATTTCTGGTGGGGTTCGACCAGGGTTCGACCTGTGGAATAGGTTGAACCAGGCACATACTGGTCGAACCTACCTTCTGGACAACGGCTCTCTTTTTGAATTTGAGGTTCGACCTGGGTTCGACCTGTTGAGGAGGTCGAACCACGGGCACCTAGGTCGAACCGACCTACTATACTCCTTTCGTCCTCCGGTTCGACCAAGGTTCGACCTGTGTGATAGGTCAAACCATGATCGTCGTGGTCGAACCGTTGCTGCGACAAAACAGAGTGCTCCAAGTTATGCGGTTGGACTTGTTAGACAGGTCGAACCATGATTGATTTGGTCGAATCGGTGTTCTGGAAAAATAGAGTGCTCCGAATTGTGAGGTTCGACCATGGTTCGACCTGTTGAACAGGTCGAACCATCTGCAGTTTGGTCGAACCGATGCTGCAATGCCTCCTGATTGTGTCCAGTGCATTGGTTCGACCTCCCCTGTATGGTTTGACCTTCAATGTTGGTCGAACCATGGTCGAACTGGGCCCTAGACATGTCCAAATTTGATTCCGGCCTCATAGGTCCCTTATACTGTGTTCCCGACCTCAATGTGATGGCATTGCAGGACCTTGGATTCTCAATACTTTGAGACGGGAACTTTCCCTTCTCAAGAGTTTGAGTAAGCTTGTTAACACTTCCTGCCATCTCCCCCATCAGCAACGTAAGGTCCTTCACCTGCTTAGATATAACCTCATGGTTTGCATCGATTTTCTTTACAAGTTTGGCCTCAAGGCGGTTCACTCTTTCATCATTCTTGGCCATATACCTGTTCACAGTATCCTCAAGACCCGGTTTCCCTTCTTCCACCTTAGCACCAAGATCAACACCCATCGGAGGTTGAATCACATTATTCGGATTGCTCCATGAGAACTCCGGCCTCCTAGGCTGTTGATAACCACTAGGAGGACCACGATTATTAAAGTTTCCTCGATAGTTCCCTTGGTAATTCCGGTTTCTTTGATCTGGATACCTAGTCCCTTGAATACTTTGACCCATGGCATAGTGTGCCTCTTCCAACTCCTCTTGGATTGATCCCTCATTCTTTAACTCCTGCTGCAAGATTGGTATGCGCTGAGATAATTCGCTGATTTGCTTCTGTTGGGATTCAAGTAGCTTGTTGATATTGGACAAGCTAGAGACGATCTCATCCTCTCTACTTGTTTTCACCATTGCTTGTTCAACCTGAGCTACCTTCCCAAGGACATACGTACCTCTAACTCTATCAGTTGGCCAATCCCTCGAATTCATCGAAATATCTTCAAATAACTTCTCGGCATCTACGGATGACTTTGTAAGCAATGCTCCATTAGAAGAAGCATCCAATAATACTCGTGAATCACAGTATAATCCATTGTAGAATATACTGATATATTGAGCTTTAGATAGCCCATGTTGAGGACACTTCCTAAGCATGTCCTTGAATCTATCCCATGCTTCATGAAAATTTTCACCTCCACCCATAGCAAATTGGTTAATGTCTTGCTTCATCTTAAACATCTTTGAAGGTGGCATGTACCTCTCCAAGAACCTTAACTGCAGTTGCTCCCAAGTGGTGCACTCAGCTGCGTTGATAGTGTCGTACCAATCTCTCGCCTTTTTAGTAAGCGAGAATTTGAACAAAAGGATCTTCCTAGCATCTTCATGTTCTCCTGCGTCTTTTTGAGTACTTGCATAGCCCAAGAACTTGTTCAGATGCTGCCGCGGATCCTCGAAAGACCCTCCTAAAAAGGAGTTCCTTTCTATCATGCTAATAAGAGCGGGATGCAGATCAAAAGCTGCGTTAGTTCCTCTCGCTCCTAGAAGCCCAAAATTTCCAGTCCCATTATTTCTGAAGACCTCTCGGATGGCTAGATTATCTGGATTCGCTGTCATGTTGACTGTCCTTACTCCCGAATTAATTTCAGTTGTAGCTTCAATCGTCTGTGAATTCTGCTCGTCAACTTCAACTCCAAAATTCAGAGCTTCAGTTGGATCAATAGTCTTTGTCTTGCTCTTCTTCTTTTTCTTTCTTGACGATGCTCTGATTTCAGGATTATAGGGTTCAAGTTCACCTTTCTTTGATCTCGTGAGCATGCACCTAAAAAGAACTAGAATTAAAACAGCAAAACAAGAAAAATAGCCCTAATAAACTAGAAATAACAAAAAGATATTTTAAGTCGTCCCCGGCAACAGCGCCAAAAACTTGATGGGCGTTTTCTCAACACACAACTTTAATCCCCAAGTATGAAGGATATCAATTGTAGTTTCGAAGGTGACCAAGTTAAATATCGAATCCACGGGACGGATAAATATTACTTCTGTTATTTTCTAGCAATTATGACTATGTTGAGAATTATATTTGTAGGTTTGTAAACTAAGTAATAATTAGAGTAGCAAATAAATAACAAGAACAAGAAAATAATAGTTGTGATCAAATAAGATGATATGTAGTTCGTCAGGCCATTCAGTTTCATTTGTTAATTCATATTTTCGTGTGTCGATGTCTGACTCTGCCTTGTGGTTTATGGACGCATCGCTAGACCATACAAATCTATTCTATAGACACAAATAGATAAGCTTTTGACACGTGTGAGTATCCTCAGAGCAAGACGTATACTTTACCTCCCTTTCTAGGTACTATCATAATCAATTATTTCTCGTGCACTTAGTACTCTAACCCGATTTGATCTCTCTTTTTAGGTACTATAAAGTTATACTCTTAATCCTACTTGTTAACCCGAATTCAATTCAATTAACAAACATTCATATAAGACAGTTCTAATAAAATCTCGGAATCCCTTTACTTAGAATTATAACAATAAACCCTGCTCATTAGTGAACGCACTCAACTAATAACCATGGCATGCATTCAGACTCTACACAATGATTATTGATGCACAAAATAAATATGAGTATGGATTAAAAACGTGCAATCTTATATAAAATAAACCACAAGTAGTGTTGTACGGAGTATACACACGAAATATAAATTAACTCATGAAACCTTCATAACCCTAGAACTACCGAAGTGGCTCTAGCACATGATTGATCTAAGAACAATCATGGTTAGTTGGACCAATCTTACTTGAATCTCTAGCTGAACCTCTGTCACAGCTCTCCTACTCTCCTCTTGTAATGTGTTGTTGATGATGATCCCTTTCTTTTTTCTTTTCGTGACTTCTTTCTTGAGTGCATGAGCCTCCTTTTATACTTGTAATCACGTCTCTAGGGCTTGAAATGGGCTTTTCAAGTGATCCCACGCGTTTTGGCCTCGAAAATTCGAATAAGGTAAGTTCCCGCACGTCGATTCGACCTCGTCAAACAAGTCGAACCACTGGCCGCAGGTCGAACCACAGGTCGAACCCTCCTACTAGAATTATTCTGCACTTGGTTCGACCTCTTGTACAGGTCGAACCCCTCGGGTCTTGGTCGAACCACAGGTCGAACCCCTCGGGTCTTGGTCGAACCACAGGTTGTACCTCACCACTGGACAATTTTCGCTCCTAGTTCGACCAACCGTCAGGTCGAACCCCAACATCGTGGTCGAACCCATCTTCTCGCGAACTGGTTCGACCATGGTTCGACCTGATGAACAGGTCGAACCCCTTGAGTCGTGGTCGAACCCTTCTTCTGCACACTTTGCAATGCTGGTTTAACCTGTAGAAGAGATCGAACCCTCCTCCATCAGGTCGAACCACCTCTCTTCTTGGCGGTTCGCGTGGTCTCGACTTCGTCTCTTCGATTCTTGGCACTTCCACTCCGATTTTGCTACGAAAACCACTTAAATAGCTCCACTAACACCTGATTCATGCTATTTCACAATATATATAGGTTTTTCACCTATTTCCACCTCAAAACTCTCCAAAACTAGCACAAAACATGATGCCAAACTTGTGAATTTACACACTCATCAACGGGGTGACGACTCGGTGCACATATACCAACTAACACAAGTTACTGGCTACGTCGGCTCAATACTAAAATGTATTTCAAAGTATGCTAACATCGTACTGGGGTGACGACCCGGTGCACACAGACCAACTAATATAAGTTATCGGATGATGATTCGATCTAAAATATTTCTAATGGTTATCAAACGATAATGTGCAAATTATTTTATTAAAATTGGCATATGTTACATCTTATGGTATATTTGGCATGCATATTTATTTTTAACTGTGCAATCATTTAAGTTAACCCACTGAGTGTATTTCACACGCTCACCCCTTTCACTCCAAACTCTTTTCAGGTTGAGGCTGCGACGGCGTACCAGGGGTGGATGCTTTGCGTGAGAGCTTTTTAATTAATACACTGCGTCAAAATCTCTTTATATAATTTCTAATGATATACTTTTGTATAATTTTCACTGTTTATAATATTTTATTAACTTTATATTATGATTCACGCCCGCATTGAAGGTTAATATTATCAAAGAATTGCGAATAGATCTCCCTTTCTATTTATTAAAAAAATTGGGCGTGACAAATAAGGAGTTTAATTAGAGTGCCTAAGTAGGGTCTTAGGGGTTGAGTTTAGAATGTTATTGTTATCCAATTGATAGAGTAGGTGTCCTGGTATGGTAAACATAACAGACAACATTAATGGTAACACTAGGGGCAACATTAACCTGCTTGAGCATTTTTTAACCAAGCATCCACAACCCTATAAAAAAGGGATTTAAGACTTAAAGTATGGTGCCTGAGTAGGGTCTTATAAGTTAGGCTTAGAATGTGATTAATATCTAGTTGATAGAGTAGGTTACCTGGTATGGTAAATATAAAAGGCAACATTAATGGCAACTCTAAGGGCAACATTAACCTGCTTGAGCGTTTTTAACCAAGTATCTGTATCACTAAAGACAAAAAAGGGTTTAAGACTTTAAGTAGGGTGTCTAAGTAAGGTCTTACGGGTTAGACTTAGAATGTTATTAATATCCAGATGATATAGTAGGTGTTGTGGTATGATAAACATAAGGGGCAACATTAACCTGTTTGAGCGTTTTTAACCAAACATCTGTAGCCCTAAAGAGTAAGAGGTTTAAATAGGATGATTAAGTAGGCTCTTTCAGGTTGGGCTTACAATGTTATTAATATCCAGTTGATAGAGTAGGGGTCCTGCTATGGTAAACATTAGAAGCAACATTAATGGCAACATCAGGGGGGGCAACAATGACCTTCTTGAGCATTTTAACCAAGCATCTGTAGACACCTACTGATAAGTGTGTAAATTCACAAGTTTGGCATCATGTTTTGTGCTAATTTTGGAGAGTTTTGAGGTGGAAATAGGTGGAAAACCTATATATATTGTGAATTAGCATGAATCAGGTGTTAGTGGAGCTATTTAAGTGGTTTTCATAGCAAAATCGGAGTGGAAGTGCCAAGAATCGAAGAGACAAAGTCAAGACCACGCGAACCGCCAAGGAGAGAGGTGGGTTCGACCTGTTGGAGGAGGGTTCGACCTCTCCAGCAGGTCGAACCAGCGTTGAAAGAGTGCAGGAGGTGGGTTCGACCACGACTTAAGGGGTTTGACCTATCTATCAGGTCGAACCATGGTCGAACCAGTTCGCGAGAAGATGGATTCGACCACGACGTTGGAGGTTCGACTTGACGGTTGATCGAATCAAGAGCAGAAATTGTCCAGTAGCGTGGTTCGACCTGTGGTTCGACTAAGACTCGAGGGGTTCAACCTGTACAAGAAGTCGAACCAAGTGCAGAATACTTCCAGTAGGTGGGTTCGACCTGTGGTTCGACCTGCGGCCAGTGGTTCGACCTGTTTGCTGAGGTCGAACCGTCGTGTGGAAACTTACTTTATCCAGATTTTCGAGGCCAAAACGCGTGTGATCACTTGAAAAGCCCATTTCAAGCCCTAGAGACGTGATTACAAGTATAAAAGGAGACTCATGCAGTCAAGGAAGACGTCACCAATCACACAAAAACACAACAATATACAACAACACAATACAAGAAAGATGTTAGAGTCCTCTGGAGATTCAAGTAAGATTTGTCCATCTAACCATGATTGTTCCCAGATCAATCATGGGCTAGAGCCACTTCGGTAGTTCTAGGGTTATGAAGGTTTCATGAGTTGATTTGTATTTCGTGTGTATACTCCGTACAACACTACTTGTGATTTATTTTATATAAGATTGTGCGTTTTTAATCCATACTCATAGTTGTTTTGTGCATCAATAATCGTTGTGTAGAGTCTGAATGCATAACATGGTTATTGATTGAGTACGTTCACTAATGAGCAGGGTTTATTGTTATAATTCTAAGTGAAGGGATTCTGAGGTTTTATTAGAACCGTCTTATATGAATGTTTGTTAATTGAATTGAATTCGGGTTAACAAGTAGGATTAAGAGTATAAATTTATAGTACCTAAAAAGGGAGATCAAATCGGGTTAGAGTACTAAGTGCACGGGAAATAATTGATTATAATAGTACCTAGAAAGGGAGGTAAAGTATACGTCTTGCTCAGAGGATACTCACACGTGTGAAAAGCTTATCTATTTGTGTCTATAGAATAGATTTGTATGGTCTAGCGATGCGTCCATATTCCACAAGGCAGAGTCGGACATTGACACACGAAAGTATGAATTAACAAATGAAACTGGATGGCCTGACGAACTACCTAACATCTTATTTGATCACAACAACTCTTCTCTTGTTCTTTTTATTTATTTGCTATTTTAGTTGTTACTTAGTTTACAAACCAATAATTAGAATTCTTAACATAGTCATAATTGTTAGAAAATAACTAAAATAATATTTATCCGTCCCGTGGATTCGATATTTAACTTGGTCTTCTTCGAAACTACAATTGATATCCTTCATACTTGGGGATTAAAATTGTGTGTTGAGAAAACACCCATCATGTTTTTGGCACCGTTGTCGGGGACGGCTTAAAATATCTTTTTGTTATTTTTAGTTTATTAGGGCTATTTATCTTGTTTTGCTGTTTTTAATTCTAGTTCTTTTTAGGTGTATGCTCACGAGATCAAAAAAAGGTGAACTTGAACCCTATAATCCTGAGATTGGAGCATCGTCAAGAAAGAAGAAGAAGAAGAAGAGCAAGGCAAAGACTATTGATCCAACTGAAGCTCTGAATTTTAGAGTTTAAGTTAACGAGCAAATTTCGCAGACGATTGAAGCTACAACTGAAGTTAATTTGGGAGTAGAGACAGTCAACATGGCAGCGAATCCGGATAATGTAGCCATCTGGGAGGTTTTCAGAAATAATGGGGCTGGAAATTTTGGGCTTCTAGGAGCGAGGGGAACTAATGCAGCTTTCGATCTTCATCCCGCTCTTATTAGCATGATAGAAAGGAAATCCTTTTCAGGGGGGTCTTTCGAGGATCCGCAGCAGCATCTGAACAAGTTCTTGGGCTATGCAAGTACTCAAAAAGATGCAGGAGAACATGAAGATGCTAGGAAGATCCTCTTGTTCAAATTCTCGCTTACTGAAAAGGCGAGAGAATGGTACGACACTATCACGCAGCTGAGTGCACCACTTGGGAGCAACTGTAGTTAAGGTTCTTGGAGAGGTACATGCCACCTTCAAAGGTATTTAAGATGAAGCAAGACATTAACCAATTTGCTATCGGTGGAGGTGAGAAATTTCATGAAGCATGGGATAGATTCAAGGACATGCTTAGGAAGTGTCCTCAACATGGACTATCTAAAGATCAATATATCAGTATATTCTAAAATGGATTGGACTGTGATTCACGAGTGTTATTGGATGCTTCTTCTAAATGGAGCATTACTTACAAAGTCATCCGTAGAGGCCGAGAAGTTGTATGAAGATATTTCAATGAATTCGAGGGATTGGCCAACTGATAGAGTTAGAGGTACTTATGTCCTTGGGAAGGTAGCTCAGGTTGAACAAGCAATGGTAAAAACAAGTAGAGAAGATGAGATCGTCTCTAGCTTGTCCAATATCAACAAGCTACTTGAATCCCAACAGAAGCAAATCAGCAAATTATCTCAGCGCATACCGATCAAGCAGTAGGAGTTGAAGAATGATGGACCAATCCAAGAGGAGTTGGAAGAGGCACACTATGCCATGGGTCAAAGTATTCAAGGGACTAGGTATCCAGATCAAGAAAACCGGAACTACCAAGGGAACTATCGAGGAAACTTTAATAATCGTGGTCCCCCGGGTGGTTATCAACAGCCTAGGATGCCAGAGTTCTCATGGAGCAATCCGAATAATGCGATTCAATCTCCGATGGGTGTTGATCCAGGTGCTAAGGTGGAAAAAGGGAAATTGGGTTTTGAGGATACTGTGAACAGGTATATGGCCAAGAATGATGAAAGAGTAAACCGCCTTGAGGCCAAAATTGAAAAGAAAATTGATGCAAACCATGAGGTTATATCTAAACAGGTGAAGGACCTTACATTGCTGATGTGGGAGATGGCAGGAAGTGTTAACAAGCTTACTCAAACTCTTGAAAAGGGGAAGTTCCCGTCTCAAAGTATTGAGAATCCAAGTTCCTGCAACGCCATCACATTGAGGTAGGGAACGCAATACGAGGGACCTATGAGGCCGGAATCAAATTTGGACATGTCTAGGGCAAGATTCGACTATGGTTCGACCAACATTGAAGGTTGAACCATACAGGGGAAGTCGAACCAACGCACAGGACATGATCAAGAAGAATCGCAGCATTGGTTTGACCAAACTGCAAATTGTTCGACCAGGCATACAGGTCAAACCATGGTCGAACCTGACAATTCGGAGCACTCTATTTTTCCAGAACACCGGTTCGACCAAATCAATCATGGTTTGACCTATCCAACAGGTCGAACCCAGGTCGAACCCAGGTCGAACCACACAACTTGGAGCACTCTGTTTTGTCGAGGCAACGGTTCGACCACGACGGACATGGTTCGACCTATCCAACAGGTCGAACCTTGGTCGAACCGGAGAGCAAAAGGAGTACAGTAGGTCGGTTCGACCTAGGTGGCCGTGGTTCGACCTACTCAACAGGTCGAACCCAGGTCGAACCTTAAATTCAAAAAGAGAGTAGTTGTCCAGAAGAGCGGTTCGACCATTACGTGCCTGGTTCGACCTGTTCCACAGGTCGAACCCTGGTCGAACCACTCCAGAAGTTGCCTGTTGCTACTCCGAACACTCTAGATGATGTTAATGCTACTCCAGTGATTCAGAATGAGCAAAGTACAGAGATAATAGCTGAGAAAAAATGGGAGAGAGCCAAGCGATTGAGAGCCGAAAAGGAAAAAGCGAAGAAGGTTGATCGTGATGAATGGGGGATTCCCAAAATGAAGATACCTCCGCCGTTTCCTTACAAACTTGTAAAGAAGGGATTGGAAGAGAAGTTCAAGAAGTTTTCAGAGATAATGAACAAGATAAGCTTGAGCATTCCTTCTCAGAGGCAATCATGGAGATGCCGTACTATGCCTGATTTCTTAAAGACATATTGTTAAAGAAGCGGAGCTTAACCGAAATTGAAACTGTGAATTTATCTGAGAATTGCAGCTCAATCATTCAAAGGAAGCTGCCGCAAAAGATGAAGGATTCGGGGAGCTTCACTATTCTATGTGAGATTGGAAAGGGGCCGGCATGGCGAGCTTTGTGCGATCTAGGGGCAAGCATCAATTTGATGTCGTGGTCCATCTTTCAGAGGCTTCGTTTGGGGAAGTTGACCCCTACAACAGTGGTTCTCCAATTGGCGGACAGGTCGATGACATTTCCAAAAGGTATAATTGAAGACGTTCTCGTCAAAGTGGAGAAGCTAGTCTTTCCTGTGGACTTTCTTGTGCTAGAGATGGAAGAAGACAAGGATAATATCCCTTTAATCTTGGGGATACCTTTCCTTGCTACTGCTGGAGCTATGATTGATGTTCAAAAAGGAGAGCTTAGATTGCGGATGGACAAAGAAGAAGTTCTTTTCAACTTGGACAAAGCAATGAAGATGCCCATGGAGTCGCAGTGTTATAGTATTGACGTTGTGGAGGAGATTGTGAAGGAGGATATGTCTCTGATCCTGTCAAAGGATCCTCTTGAGACATGTTTGATGGAGTATCTTACTTATCCCACTACGGAGCTTGACGGACTCTCCAACGAGGTATGTATTGAATATCTTGAGAACTTACTTGCTTTGGGTGATGCTAGGTATGCATTGGAGAAAGCTAAGGCTGAAGAAGCGAAAAGGTCTAGGAAGTACTTGCCGTTGGAGAGAGAGCACTCCGATGGAAGAAAAGAAAGAGGAGCTGAAACCGTTACCAGAACACTTGACGTATGCTTATATTGGTGACAATGAAAAAGATCCATCAAGTGATTCGAAATTCAAGAGGAAGATTGACCAGGAGGAGTCTACATGGCCATGGGATGAAGGTAATTCTAATGATCATATTTTTGTGAGCGAGAAAGGTGCCGTGCTGACTGTAGACAAAGGAAGAGAAGATGATGCCTACTTGAAGCCTCCTAACTTACCATCGGATACCAACAAATTTGAAAGTCCTTGCTCTCGTTCTTATCCTGACTTTGATCTTGATGGAGATAGGAGTTATTCCAAAATTGAGTGGAAGATTGACAGGAATGAGAAGAGAAAGCTTGAGAAAGGAGATTCTACTGATCATATGGTGCATAAGAATGGTAAGGTGGTATGTGTGGATGATAAGAGGGGGAGAAAGTATTGGAAGGTGAGGATGCGATATGATCATCCTCTGATCAAGTAGTCTTCTGAGTTGGTACCGTCGTGACTCTCCGACGTTAAACATGAGCGCCTGTTGGGGACTTTTCCTCCCGTTTTATTGTTTTATTTCATTTGTGTGTAAGAAATTTTTATATTTGAAGTGCTTACTTATCGGCAATTACATCTCTTTGCAAACTTAGTTTCGACTATAGTTTCTACTAAGTTTGGGGAGTGTGATGTACTTACTATGATAAGCACTGATAGTATAATATTTTCTTTATGATGTTTGTTAGGGGAGTTGGTTTTTGCGCCATATTTAAAATTTTAATCGATTTTGATGTGATGATTTTTTACAACTTGCCTAATATTTAGTGGGTTTTGGTTGTGTTTTCTTTTATGGAGTTACTCATGAATAATATTTTGTGGAATAATTTTTGATGAAGTTGTGCTCTAGTTGGTACCTAATGATTCGTATTGAAGTTTGAAGTGTGTAGGGATTGAAGAACACTCAGTTTTGAAGCTTAGAAGGGTGGTTCGACCAAAGCCAGGGTAGGTTCGACCAGTGCCAGAAGGTCGAACCGAGCAGAGAAAGTCGAACCGTGGTGATAAATCGTCTAGTGAGGTGGTTCGACCACGACGTTCTTGGTTCGACCTGTTTAACAGGTCGAACCTGGGTCGAACCGGTGATCTGAAACATACAGAAGGGTGGTTCGACCTGATGCATTTTGGTTTGACCTGTTCAAGTAGGTCGAACCCAAGTCGAACCTGAAGAAGAACTCTGTCCAGTGAGTGTTGAATACTTGTATGGTTGATTCGGTTTATGGGCTGTTGATTTTGTGCATTCATATGTTCATGTGTTAATTTCTATTGATGAAAAGCATGTATAATTTGATAAGTATGTAGAGTTCTTATGGAATTGATCTTAATTATGTGCTATGAGGAGTACTTAGGATTCTATTTACCTATGTGAGGATTTGAGCCTTGTTAATCATGCTTGATCATGATTGTTTTATTCTTGAGAGGATCATTCATATGAACGTATTCTAGAACTTGGCTTGGAGTCTTGTGTGAGACTTATGATTGATAAATTGCTAGGACATGATCTTAGGCCATTATTTTGTGATTAAGCTACTTAGCCAAATTTTGTCCTTCCAAATGATTTTATTAACCTTTGGATGCCCTGTTGAGCCGTTAAAACCTTTTCTTTGGTAGCCGAAGTAAATAACCTTATAAACCTTTACTTGAGCCTTGATTAACCTATTCATTGGTAGAGAGAGTTGAGGTGAGTAAGTGTTGCAAGAAGAAAAAGGAAGATAGAATATGGTTGGATGAAAAGAATATGGTTAAATCTTGTTTAGGGGTAGTGCCTGAAACTGGTACCTCGATTGCTTATAACATGAAGCTTTAAGCTTAAGAGCAGCTGATTAATAAAGAGAAGATGGGTAGTGCCTAAAATCGATACCCGAATTATCTAAAGAGATGATGTTGATGCACGGAAAAGAAGAAAAATCCATGAGAAGAAGAGGAGAAGTTGGAGGAGATATTGCAGCAAGAAGAAGAAATCGAGAACCTCCTAGGTAACTATCTACTAGTGTCTTAAGTCACTTTACCTAAATTTTCCTACCTTTTTTCAAAGAGCCAACATTACAATCCAAAAACAAGTCCTTTGTCATCCTAGTGAAGGGTTGATTATAAGTTGATTTTTGAGACCTTTGCCAAGCTTATGGTTACGCGTGAATATGGATTGATATGAGTGTTTATATTAACCTATATAGTGCCTCACGCACTTGAGTGAAAGAGAATAATACTTATATTGTGAGCTAGATTACTTAGTACTCCGAATGGTGTGTGATTGGATTGGTTTTGCATGAGTGATATATATGAAGCAATTAATACGTGTTTGATTTAATGAAGTTGCATGTGTGATATGTGTGGTACTTGTTCTTGGTGAATTATACATGACTCCTGTGGTTTGATTTGGTTGCCTCGGGACGAGCAACATGTAAGTTTGGGAGTTTGATGAGTGTGTAAATTCACAAGTTTGGCATCATGTTTTGTGCTAGTTTTGGAGAGTTTTGAGGTGGAAATAGGTGGAAAACCTATATATATTGTGAATTAGCATGAATCAGGTGTTAGTGGAGCTATTTAAGTGGTTTTCATAGCAACATCGGAGTGGAAGTGCCAAGAATCGAAGAGACAAAGTCGAGATCACCCGAACCGCCAAGGAGAGAGGTGGATTCAACCTGTTGAAGGAGGGTTCGACCTCTCCAGCAGGTCGAACCAGCATTGAAAGAGTGCAGGAGGTGGGTTCGACCACGACTCAAGGGGTTCGACCTGTCTATCAGGTCAAACCATGGTCGAACAAGTTCGCGAGAAGATGGATTCGACCACGATGTTGGGGGTTCGACCTGATGGTTGGTCGAATCGAGAGCAGAAATTGTCCAGTAGCGTTGTTCGACCTGTGGTTCGACCAAGATTCGAGGGGTTCGACCTGTACAAGAAGTTGAACCAAGTGCAGAATACTTCCAGTAGGTGGGTTCGACCTGTGGTTCGACCTACGGCCAATGGTTCGACCTGTTTGCTGAGGTCGAACCGTCGTGCGAAAACTTACCTTATCTGGATTTTCGAGGCCAAAACGCATGTGATCACTTGAAAAGCCCATTCCAAGCCCTAGAGACGTGATTACAAGTATAAAAGGAGACTCATGCAGTCAAGGAAGACGTCACCAATCACACAAAAACACAACAATATACAACAACACAATATAAGAGAGCTGTTAGAGTCCGCTGGAGATTCAAGTAAGATTGGTCCATCTAACCATGATTGTTCCTAGATCAATCATGGGCTAGAGCCACTTCGGTAGTTCTAGGGTTATGAAGGTTTCATGAGTTGATTTGTATTTCGTGTGTATTCTCCGTACAACACTACTTGTAATTTCTTTTATATAAGATTGTGCGTTTTTAATCCATACTCATAGTTATTTTGCGCATCAATAATCGTTGTGTAGAGTTTGAATGCATAACATGGTTATTGATTGAGTGCGTTCACTAATGAGCAGGGTTTATTGTTATAATTCTAAGTGAAAGGATTCCGAGGTTTTATTAGAACCGTCTTATATGAATATTTGTTAATTGAATTGAATTTGGATTAACAAGTAGGATTAAGCGTATAACTTTATAGTACCTAAAAAGGGAGATCAAATCGGGTTAGAGTACTAAGTGCACAGAAAATAATTGATTATGATAGTACCTAGAAAGGGAGGTAAAGTATACGTCTTGCTCTGAGGATACTCACACGTGTGAAAAGCTTATCTATTTGTGTCTATAGAATAGATTTGCATGGTCTAGTGATGCGTCCATATTCCACAAGACAGAGTCGGACATCGACACACGAAAGTATGAATTAACGAATGAAATTGGATGGCCTGACGAACTACCTAACATCTTATTTGATCACAACAACTCTTCTCTTGTTCTTTTTATTTATTTGCTATTTTAGTTGTTACTTAGTTTACAAACCAACAATTACAATTCTTAACATAGTCATAATTGCTAGAAAATAACTAAAGTAATATTTATCCGTCCCGTGGATTCGATATTTAACTTGGTCACCTTCGAAACTACAATTGATATCCTTCATACTTGGGGATTAAAATTGTATGTTGAGAAAACACCCATCACCTACTATAACATTTTGTATTGTTCCATTATTTTGCATAGACATATCACAAAATCAAAT
This sequence comes from Pogostemon cablin, assembly GCA_023678885.1. Taxonomy (NCBI): domain Eukaryota; kingdom Viridiplantae; phylum Streptophyta; class Magnoliopsida; order Lamiales; family Lamiaceae; genus Pogostemon; species Pogostemon cablin. The sequence goes on from CM042981.1 coordinate 22,145,241, forward strand.
ACATACTAACATTGTTTAAACCCTATCAAGGACTTGCCGGGGTATCGAGATTCACCCTTAATGGTTGCTTTCATTTTTTCTTTTGCCTCTATTCAAGTTATAAAAGCAGCCGGATGGTAATACATGTTGCCAATGCGGTTACCTTTTGTGTTGTTCCATTATTTTGCATAGACATATCACAAAATTAAATATATAGGAAATACTTAAACCCTATTGGGGACTTGCAGGGGTATTGAGGTATACCTCGCTTGGGTGATTCTATTTTTGTACCTCTACTCAAGTTATAAAAGCAGTCGGATGGTAATACATGTTGTCAATGCGGTAACCTTTTATGTTGTTCCGTTATTCTGCATAGACATATCACATAATCAAATATATAGAAACCATTTGAACCCTTTTGGGGACTTGCGGGGTATTGAGGTTCACCCCTAATGGTTGCTTCCATTTTTTGCATCTACTCAAGTTATAAAAGAAGCCGGATAGTAATGCATGTTGCCAATGCGGTTACCTTTTGTGTTGTTCTATTACTTTGCATTGACATATCACCGACAAAGATACCAACACTATGACCAACTTTTAATTCACTTTTTGATCAAGTTTGTATTATTTCCAGTTTTTGTTCGATTAATAAGACCCTGACTAACTCCTAATATCCATGGGATATCCAGTTGCGCGAGTAGGTGGTCTGGTATGATTAACATAAGAGGCAATATTAATGACAACATTAGGGGCGCATTGACCTACTTGAGCATTTTTAACCAAGCATTTATAGCCTTAAAAGTAAGGGGTTTAAGACGAGTGCCTAAGTAAGATCGAGAGAGTTCGGTTTAAATATTCACTAATATCCAGTTGTGAGAGTAGGTCTCTTGGTGTGGTAAACATAAAATGCAACATTAATGGAAACACCAAAGGCAACATTGATTTGGTTGAATGTGTTAAACCAAGCATCCGTAGTCTTAAAGAATTTGAGGTTTAATTAGTACGGTGCCTAAATAGGGTTTTAGGGGTTGGATTTAGAATTTCATTCATATTCAATTACGAGAGTAGGTGTCCTTGTATGGTAAATATAAGAGGCAACATTAATGGCAACACTAGGGGCAATATTGACCTGTTTGAGTGGTTTTAACCAAGCATCTATATCCCTAAAGAGTAAGGGGTTTAAGTAAGGTTTTACAGGTTGAGTTCAGAATGTTATTAATATCCAGTTGATAGAATAAGTGTCCTGGTATGCTAAACATATCAGGCAACATTAGTAGCAACCCAAGGGGTAACATTGACCTACTTGAGTATTTTTAAATGAATACCGATGACCAAGTTTTGTAAAATAATAATAATAATAATAATAATTAAAATTTATAGGATAACTAAATAATATGTGTCCATCTGTTAAATAATTAAAACTACCAACTATATGCCCAATTATTAATATATTTCAACAAATAATAAAACAAAGTATTCTATTATTAATGTATGAGATTGAGTGAATATAAAACTCATAACCTAACCACATAATTTCAAAAAAAAAATGTCAATTGATTACGTCTCACATCACACCATTTTTGTTAGAATATGGTCATGATTTCGTGTAAGATTGTGTGTTTTTCATATCTTGCACAATTAAGGTGCTACTAAGGTGCTTAATTTGTTACATAATTACGGGTTGGGTTTACAATGTTATTAATATCTAGTTAATAGAGTAGGAGTAGGTGTCCGGATATGGTAAATATAACAGGAAATATTAGTGAGCAACATTGACCTTCTTGGTTGAATAAAATTAGAGAGGATATAGGTTTAAAATTGAATAACATTTATCTGCTTGAGCATTTTTAACTAAGCATCTGCAGCCCTACAGAGTAAGGGGTTTAAGTAGGATGTATAAGTAGAGTCTTACGGGTTGGACTTATAATGTTATTAATATTCAGTTGATAAAGTAGGTGTCCTGGTATGGTAAACATAACATGCGATAATATTGGCAACCCAAGAAGCAACATTGGCTTGTTAGAGCGTTTTTAAATGAATACCGATGACCAACTTTTGCAAAAAAAAAAAAAATTATTATAAAAATAAATTGAAACTTGAAGAACAATTAAATAATATTTGTCTGTTTGTTTAATAATTAAAACTACCAACTATATGCCAATTATTATTTCTGCAAACAATTAAAAGTATTATTCTATAATTAAAGTATGACATTGAGTGATATAAAACTCATAAACAAACTACACAATCTTAAAAAAAATGTCAATTGATTAACAAACAAAATTACCAACTATATGTATAACTATATATTTTTTGCAAGTCGTATAAGTATTGCGAAAATTAAGCGTATAAAAAATTTACGCTCTTAGTTTTTGAAAATAATTTTCTGCAAGTCATATAAGTATTGCGAAAATTTTTATAATAGGACTAAAATTGAAAAAAAATAAAAAGTTATAGCACCAATATTACTGGCAACTACAAGGGCAACATTAATCTCCTTAAGCGTTTTTAACCAGGCATAGCCCTAAAAAATATAGTGTTTAAGTAGGTCTTAAGGTTGGTTTTAGAACGTTATTAATATCTATATGATATTAATATCCATTTGATAGAGTAGGTGTCCTAACATTCAAATAATAACAAGCAACCACAGGGGCAACGTAAGGAGAGAACATATAGGTCTAAAATTGAATAAAAAATAACTAAAATTTAAGGATAAAAAAGTTATAGGACTAATATTAATTAATAAATTATTTTAATTTTATTAGTTAAAAGGTGATGTTGATTAAGTACAAATTAAATACTTTATAGCACTTAATTTTCTTTCATTGATCTTAAAAAAATTATTTATCCTTAAATCAAACAAAGTTGATTATTAAACCTATATAAAAACAATATCAAAATTAATTATATATAAAAAATTTAAATTTTCATATTTCAGTTTGTTGGTCGTATTGTTGATAAATTTGTTGGTGATCAATTGCCCCATTTTTTTTTATGAATTATTTAGTAATGCTAATATTTTTAGGGTTAGTCAAGTCCTTTTTTATAGTAACAAAGTTAAACAATATAATCGACATCTGTTGGGTTCAATTAATCTTAGAAGTATAATAAAAGTTGTTCATAAAGTTGGTATATTTTTTGCCATGATTAAAAAATAAAAATAATCTAATTCAACAATATTTCGTTATATGCTAATGTAGTTCAACATTTTGTAAAATATTTAGTCTTTTGTAATTTATTTATTTATTTTTTTCAAAATTTAGAAGTCTTGCAAAGACTTATAGGACTTTGCAAGTTATATAAATTTAAAAATATATTTTACAAAATGAACAAAAAAAAGTTGTAGGTCTAAAAATGAAAATCTCAAGGATGCCTAGGTATGTTCTTAGGTATTGTGTTTAGAATGTCATTAATATCTAGTTGCGAGAGTAGGTGTCCTAGTAATATCAATTATATCATACTCCCTCCATCCCACATCAAGGAGTGTATTTTATCATTTTCGTCCGTCTAATACAAGAGGTGCATTTTCCTTTTCAGTAAATGGGATCCACACAAAACTATTAATATATCTCTATGGGACCCACAAACTATACTAATACACCTACCCATTATACATTAAAATAATATTTCTCTCACCTCAACTACTCTCAACTACTCATTAAATATTATATTCCTTAATCTACGTGCAAAAAAATTTCGCCACCCTTGTGGTGGGACGGAGGGAGTACATTTTATTTTAATTACCCAAAATACCCCCTCTCTTACTTACATCACTACAACAAAAAGTTACTTTTTTTAAACTTCGTGCCATCAATACAATTACATGAATGTATTCTTGGGATGTAGGAAGTATTAATATCTAGTTGATAGAATGATGTGTAAACATAATGAGCAACATTAATGGCAATTTCAGGGGCAACATTGACTTGTTTGAGCATTTTTAAACAAGCATTTGTACCCCTAAAGAATATGGGGTTTAAGTAGGGCCTTAGGGGTTGAGTTTTGAATGTAATTATTAGTATCCATTTGATGGAGTAGGTGTCCTGATATTGAAATAATAACATGCAACATCAAGGGCAACCCCAAGGGCGATATAGGTCTAAAATTGAATAAAAATAATTAAAATTGAAAAGTTATAGGATTAAAATTGATTAATTTATTATATTAATTTTATTCGTTTAAAGTAGACGTTGATGAAATATAAATCAAACTTAATGTTCTTCAGTTGATCTTCACAAAATTACCTATCCTTAAATCAATTTATTGATTTTCAAATTTTCAATATAATTAATTTTTGGAATTAAAAGATGTCATTTATTTCCATTTACAGGGGCGGATCCAGAAAATAATTTTTGGGGTACGACATGTAATAATAAATCAAAATGCATAAATTTAATTATGGTTAATATTGTCTAATTTTTATTAATAAAAAAAAATTTAAGACGTTATTATCATAAATTTATAACATATTTTTAGAAAAATAGTAATGAATTGAATGTATATTTATGTTGCAAATAATAATTTAAGTAATAAACAATTGAAGAAAATGTGAGTACTTTTATAAAATATGAATATTAATATGTTGTGTATATATGAGTGAAGTGATGAAAAAACACTAAAGTTTAAAATAAAAAAAAAATGTGTACGATAATATTGGAGAAATATATTTGATATATAAAATAAAATAATTTCAAAAAAAAATATAGAGAAATAATAAATCAATAATATATCATAACTAATTAAGTTGGAGAAATAATATGAATATACACTAAAAGGAAAGGGATAAATAAAATATAAATACAGATAATGATAAATAGTAAAGTAAAGGGTAGAAATAATATAAATCCTAATCCTACTCCTAATACATTAAAAGTGCCTAGCACTTGTAAAATATTTTTGGACATATTTGTCCTCACCTATTTCTCTTTACTACATTTTCACCCTTTAATTAATATATCCTAATAAATTATTAGTATTTTTTATGGATTATTATTGATAAGTACGCGTATATATAACCTAATTACTAATAAATACATTGATCTAAAAGTCTTTTTTTTTCCAGCTTTACCCTCTGAATATTTCAACATTTTCACTTAACTAGTTTCATTGAACACTAATGTACATTAAATCAAATAAAAACAATGGGTGAGAGATTTAATGAGAGATTTAAGAATAATTATAACAACCCTATTTTCAATTTAATTAATCATGTATTTTCTATTTCTTTCTCAAATATGCACACTAATTGTACATTCGTAGGGTTTTTCAATTTAATTGCATATTTTCTATTTCTCTCTAAGAATGCACACCTAATGCACTTAACAATAGTTTCAATCGTGTATTTTTCGTTTCTCTCTCAAAGATGCACACTGATGTACATTCGTAGGTTTTTCAGTTTAATCACGTATTTTTTGTTCTCTCTCAAGAATGCACACTAATGTACATTAGTATAGTTCTTCAATTTAATTGCGTATTTTCAGTTTCTTTCTCAATAGAATGTATACTAATGTACATTTCATATAAATAACGTATTTTTGTTTCCATCTTAACAATGCACACTAATGTACGAATATGTATAGGTATTATGGGAAAAATAAAATACTAATTTTGTATTTATCGGTAATTTTTTGCAGCGAATGTATTACTTAGTAATTTTTAAATACATTTTGTACCTACTATTTATTGATTCTATTTTTTAATTATTTATTTCATATCCATTAATTACTTCCCGTCTTTCCATCATCTCAGTCTAACTTTTCATTTTTCTCTCTAATTTCATCTGCTAAATGAATACTCTACTTATTATCATACTAATCTCATTCTCCACTAAACCTTCAGTACGACTAAAATTCTCAATGTTGTTTCTTCTTCGATAAAGCCTTTCTGCAATTTCCTAAATTCCATTCCAGCGACGATAATGGAGTATCCATGGCGTTTCAGGCCTCTAATGGGCCATTTCTGTCCAGTTTATAGATTCGGAGAACGAAGTTTAGGACTGCGCATTATGTCATAGAAATCGAAAACAAACGTTCAATCAATGTTGTCATTCCTTCCCAACATCACTGCAAAGGGATACAAATAAATAGATTTTCAATTTTCTCAAACCTCATCATTGTTTATCATTCTGAATGCAGGAGCACTTTCATTGGTTTGGCAATAACCAGAGTTTGCTTCTCTCTCTTCTCTCCAACTTTCAATCAATATGTTTACATAGGTTAAGTACATTTGTGTCACACAAGGCACCGGTTCTTCTTCATCCAACACCTATTCCGAACGACTCAACGATTAACCACGGATCCCTTGAACAATTACCTGGACAATTGAATCGATTTGAGTGGCCGTGTGTGAGCGTGATCAAAAAAAGTGCAAGAAAGCTAAAGAGAAAAAATATGGAACTGAATAATATTTTCTTTGTTATCCCCAATCACATCAGATTCGTTCTTCTTATTTGGGTCGTAACTAACAATTAACAGCTGTTAATAGAGTTAGGCCAACTAACTACTAAATCGTGTTTTAAGAAGTATGTTTCTAAAAAATAGAAATACAAAATATACAAGTGCGTTTCTAAAAATAAAAATAGAAATACAAGATATATGACAATTGCGTCCCCCTGAAAATGTGGCTTGTCCTCAAGCCAAGCTGTGGAAAATGAGTAGAGATCTCTTGGAAATCCTCCCACGTGGCTTCATCTTTAGGTAAATGTGCCCAGTGGACCAAAACCTGTGAACGGGATTTGTTGTTGCATTTAACAATCCTACGAGCCAAGATTGCAACAGGATGCAACAAAACCTTTTCTTCATCATCAAAATGTGATAATACAGACGTAACTCTATCCAATAACTTGATACCCTTCTTAAGCAAACTCACATGGAATACTGGATGAATGCGAGATGAGGGCGGCAGCTGCAATTCGTAGGCGATAGGTCCCACACGTTTAAGAACTTGAAAGGGACCAGCATACCTTGGGCTTAGCTTCCAGAATTTTTGTAGCTGTAGTGAGTGTTGTTTATACGGTTTGAGCTTCAAGTATACCCAATCACCCACCTCGAACTCTCGAAAACTGCACCCTTTATCCGCCTATACTTTCATCCTATCTTGAGCTTTCTGTAGTACTCGCTTAAGGTGCAACTGGATATCTCTTTTCTCTCGGAGAGAAGCTTCCACACCAACAACTTGCAGTTATAAATAGGTAGAGATAGCCAAAGGTGTGGGCTTGTAACCATACAAGGCTTCAAATGGAGAAATGCTAATAGAGGTATGAAAGGAAGTGTTGTACCAGAATTCTACAAATGGAAGCCAACGAATCCACGTACGCGGGCTGTTGCTACACATGCACCTCAAATAAGTTTCCAGACATTGATTCACCCGCTCACTCTGCCCGTCGGTTTGAGGATGATAAGCAGTACTCAAGTGATGTTGCACACCTAAAAGTTTGAACATCTCCTTCCAAAAAAGACTAGTGAAGATTCTATCTCTATCAGAAGTAATACTACATGACAAGCCATGTAATTTGTAAACAATGTCAATGAACAATTGAGCAATATGTGAAGCAGTATATGGGTGGTGTAGTGCAACAAAATGTGCATATTTAGTGTATCTATCAACTATTACCCAAATTGAATCCTTACCATTTGATGTAGGCAACTGCTCAATGAAATCCATGGTGATGTGTTGCCAAGCCTGATTGGGAATAGGTAGAGGATGAAGAAGACCTGGTGACCTTGTGTGCTCATGTTTGCTTAATTGGCATTGACGACACTCGAGCACTCTTTGCTGAATAGCTATCCTCATACTTGGCCACCAAAATGTAGCCTTAATTCTCTGATAGGTGGCATTCACCCCTGAATGTCCTCCATAATCCGAGGCATGCATATATTCTATTATTTTCTTCCGTAACGTACCCATAGAACCCACAAACAACATTCCTTTGTACTTCAACAGTCCATCATAGTATGAGAACAGAGACAAATTATAAGGAACAGTAACATTATCTATTATGGCTTCTTGTGATTCCAAATCTCCCTCATAACTACTCTGCAACTCAGACATCCAAGCAGGTTTGCACTCTGTAATTATAAGATAAGTAGACCCTGTATGATCTCTTCTAGACAAAGCATCAGCCACCTTGTTCTCTGCCCCTTTCTTATATTCAATTCGGTAATCAAAGCCAAGCAACTTGGTCAAATACTTGTGTTGTAAAGGTGTAGAAATCTTCTATTCAAGCAAGTATTTGAGGCAATGATGGTCAGTTCTAATAATAAATTGACCATTCAGCAAGTAAGATCTTCACTTTTCAATAGCTTGAATTATTGCAAGAAATTCCTTTTCATATATAGAAAGACCAAGATTTCTCTTAGCAAGGGCCTTGCTTAAGAAAGCAATAGGATGAGAATCTTGCATCAACACTGCCCCAATACCATCATAGCACACATTCGTCTCTAAAATGAATGGATACCAAAATTTAGTAATCGTAAGACAGGTGCAGTAACCATAGCTCTCTTCAATTTCTCAAATGCACTTTCAGCTTTTTCTGTCCACACAAAATTTCCCTTCTTGGTCATGTCCGTTAATGGTTTGGCAATGATCCCATAGTGCCTTATGAATTTTCTGTAATAGCCCGTTAGAACCAAAAATCCTCTTAGTGACTTCACTGTTTTAGGCATAGGCCATTCCTCCATAGCCTTTATTTTTCCCGGATCTGCCGCCACCCCATTTTCAAGGATAATATGGCCAAGATACTCAACTTGATTTTTGCCAAATGAACACTTAGAAGCTTTGACAAACAACTGGTATTTGGATAGTGTTTGAAGGACAGATTCAAGGTGATGTATATGGCTATGCATATCAGGGTTGAAGATAAGTATATCATCAAAGAAAACCAACAAAAACTTCCCCAAAAAAGGTTTAAACACATGGTTCATCAAGGATTGGAAAGTGGATGGAGCATTAGTTAAGCCGAATGGCATGCCTTTAAACTCATACAACCCACTAGGAGTAACAAATGCTGTCTTATGTACATCTAGAGGATCCATTCTGATTTGGTGGTACCCAGCCCTCAAATCTATCTTGGAAAAAATAGTTGCTCCCCCCAACTCATCTAAAAGATCATCAATTAATGGGATTGGAAAGTTATATTTTACTGTCAAAGAGTTCAATTTCCTAAAATCCACACAAAATCTCCAGGTTCCATCTTTCTTTTTTACAAGCAAAACAGGGGATGAAAATGAACTTGTACTTGGCTGGACAACTCCACTGTCAAGCATTTCTTTTACTAATTTTTCAATTTCAATCCTCCGTAAATAAGGGTACTTGTAGGGTGGTATTTTAAATGGTTGGACACCTGATTTAAGTGGGATTTTATGATCATGAGACCTCTGTGGTGGCAACTCAGTGGGGGTTTCAAACACATGCAGGTATTTGAAAATTAAGGGCTGCAATTCTAACGCGGGTTTGCTATCTTTCATAACTTGTTCAGCTGTAATCATACAGAGACAACCAAATACTAACCCTTTTCTTTTTCTGTAGTCTTTTTTAAATTGCTTTACACTTATCATTTTCAAGGTTATATCTTGTTTAATTCCCTGCAATGTTATATCTTTCCCATTCTTTCTGAATTTTACTTGATGTTCATCAAAATTGAAAGTAACGGGACCCAATTATCTAAGTAAATCTACCCCAATTACCATGTCACAACTCCCCAGGTTAAGAATCCTAATGGATGAGTTAAAGTTACACTTTCCCATCTCCCATTCTAACTTTGGGCACCTAGTGTTGTATTCTAACTCCCCACCATCAGCTACTGTAACCAACAAGGGATTTGTACATTCTAAAACACATCCTAGCCTTCTAGCAGTTGACTCATCTAAAAAGGTGTGGGTGCTTCCGATATCAATTAATACGGTGATATCATGCTTCCCTACCTTTCCCAAGAGTTTAATAGTATCTGGGGTGACCTGCCCTGCTAAAGCATGAACTGAAATATGATAATCCCTATTTTCCTCTTCTAAATCATGTAGAACAAGCTCGGTCTCTTTATCCTCACTTGGTTCACAGATTATTACAAAGAATTTTTTGCATTTATGGCCAATATGGTAGGTTTAATCACAATTAAAACACTGATTCTTCTTCCTCCTAGACTCTATTTCTTCTGGGATTAACTTTTTAAAGTTCTGTGGTTTACTGATTAATGTGCTTTCAGTGTTTTTAAACCCCTTACATGGTTCATAGCTATCTTTCTTCCACTTATTATCACCCATGCCACTAATGTTTTTATTAAAGTTTTTGGGACCCCTTCCTAGAGAGTTTATGAGCAGCTCTTGTTTCTTAGCAAGCTGAATGGTTAGACTCAAAGTTTTTGGATTAAACATTTCAACTATTCTACCTACTTCATCTTTCAGCCCACTTAGATAACTCTGAACAAAATATTCTTCATTCAAACTCTTATTAGAATTGGCCATGAAAGCTTTAAGTTCTTCAAATTTCAAAGTATATTCAGACACATCTCTATCTTGCCTAAGTTTATTAAACTGAGCAACAAGGTTCTTGCCATCAACATTAGCAAATCTTTCTAAAACAAGACTGGTAAATTCTTCCCATCCTAATTCAATTCTACCCTCAATATATTCCAAGTACCACAAATCAGAATTTCCCTCCATGTACATAGCAGCATTTAGAATTTTATCATGATCATTCATGGGATTGAACATGAAATATTTATTGCACTTACGAATCCACTGTCTGGGGTTTTCTCGAGAAAATTTTGGAAAATCAAGCTTTGGTATACGGTGTGGAAAATTAATGGGTTGAGCTGGGTTACCTTGGCCATTTACAGTATGCACCAGAGTCGAACCAAATTCCCCATCTTGCTTACTGCTCGAAGCCCTAGCTTCCATTCCATTCCAACCTCCAGACATTTGCATCTCCTTTCTGAATTCCTCAAACTGTTGCTTCAATAAATTCATCATCGATCGACTGAAATCGATTTGCTGCTGCTTCATCTGAGAAAATTGAGCCTCCCAATTCTCTACCCGAACATCCATTCTTGTTCTTCTTGGCCGCATGTGCAGATCGAACCGCTTTGATACCAAATGTCACACAAGGCACCGGTTCTTCTTCATCCAACACCTATTCCGAACAGCTTAACGATTAACCACGGATCCCTTGAACAATTACCTAGACAATTGAATCGATTTGAGTGGCCGTGTGTGAGTGTGATCAAATAAAAGTGCAAGAAAGCTAAAGAAAAAAAATATGGAACTGAATAATATTTTCTTCGTTATCCCCAATTACATCAGATTTGTTCTTCTTATATGGGTCATAACTAACAATTAACTGCTGTTAATAGAGTTAGGCCAACTAACTACTAAATCTTGTTTTAAGAAGTAAGTTTCTAAAAAATAGAAATACAAAATATACAAGTGCGTTTCTAAAAATAGAAATAAAAATACAAGATATATGACAATTTGATCTTTATTTGTGGGATGCAGATGTAGTTTTGATAGCAATGTTGAATGCAATACTCACTGCAGATGTTTGGATGCTCTATGTTAAAAGTTCTAATTTTTGTTTTGGGACACCATACAGAGAAAGTTGCTTCAAGACTTCAACCAGAATATATATGAATATATATTGGACTATTAAGAAATTTTGTTGTTTATCTAAAGACTAACTTTGTTTGGGTACTCTGCTCTTTTCATGTGATGCCCAGATATAATTCTGCTGGAAACTCAGTTTCAAGGAACTTTTAAGATTCCATTGAGAGGTCATGCAAGCCTTCGATTTTGCTTAGTCTATGCATTTTTGGCATTGAGAGCAGTGACTAACATTCTTAATTTATGCGAATAGTATTAAGATTATTTTGTATTTCGTAGTTGTGGAGTTTGGTCTACGAATGTCCAAGAGCATGTGTTTTTTTGCCTGATATTTTTTTGGGACACAAATCCTCAGGAAGAATTCAATATGATCAAAGTTACTGCTGATATGCAGGTTTCAATGTGGAGAAGGTTTAGTATATGTATAAAAATGTGATCTTTACAGTGTGGGATGTTGGGGGACAGGAAAAATTAAGACCCTTGTGGAGACATTCCTTTAATAAAACTGATGGGCTGGTATGATTTTATTATTTAGCTTATCATTTTTCTCTTGAGTTCACTGTTTACGTTGTAAAATTCGATTCTTGAACTTTTTAGGTTTTGTTTATTGTGGTTGTGAAAGGGTGAAAATCTGAAAATTCTTATAAGAAGAACGCTATGGAACCGTATTCAAATGGAACCATATGCGTTTTACTCGACAAATATAATTTGTCAATTGTTTAAGAAGAATGCTAATTAATATGCATGGTTTATATATTTATTTTGGAGCTAAGACATATATTTCATCAGTCCCATTCTCAAAATGTTTCTTCCCTCTACACCCCCTTCTTCAATTAATTTCTTATTCACCTTCATGCATTTAATTGAATGGAAGAAGAAGTGAACGATTCAATTACTTCAAGGAAGTTCAGAAAGTTGATTGTTAGAAGTTGAGGGATTGCCTAAAAGAACAATTCATGAAGTTGAGGAATGTCCTTCCTGTCGTTTGCAACTAGAGGGATGATCTTAGGGCTTTTCGGTGCGCTGTTGAGTTGGGCTTGGGTAAACCCTCCTTTGGTTTGTACACTTTTGTATGGCAATACAATCCTAATTATTTGTGCACATCATGCTAACACTGAAGAATTTAAGAGCTATCTTATTGTGTTAGCTGATGCCATTACCTATAAAATTAAGTAGTTCCATTTTAGTGGCTATGAATTATGATGTTAGTTCTTGGGCCATAGTCATTTGTGACAAATTACTTTTCGTGAAAGCTTGATTCATTTTTTATTTTAAGTCATAATCTTTCATCTCGATCTTTTGCAGATCCATCCAGATAGCCCTAAAAATGACTAACCTTCTATTCTTACTAATACAATACGAATGATGAATGATTTGACTGCTAAAGTGGGGAGACTTAAATCTGAAAAGTATCAGGTGCTACTTCTCTTGGTAAGCTAGGGTAAAGATAAAGATTATTTCATTGAATGTATGGTCAGGTTATCTTTTGCATATTTTTACATATGAGATTCTCTATGAGGATGTATCATGCGTTTAAATAGTACTAGGTTTAATGCTAATAATGGGCTCGAGATATTCCAACATTCTACCATATAAGCCATCTGTGCAAATATTGCATGCTCCAATGAGAGCACGAAAGGAATATAACATACACTTGCAATCTGTATATACTTTAAGCTTAATGAGGAACAAATGTAAAGGAATGAATTAAGTGTTAGTGAAATGAATTACCATATATTTGAATTTAATTGAGAAATCAAAGCTAATGTTATCCTTATTTTTTATGCATATACCACACATGTACTATGATTGGCCATCACTTATTGCCTTTATTCAGTTAAATTTTGCTGGTGGAATATTTTTTGGCTCTAATTTGCTGTAGTTGACTGCTATATAATCTTTATACATGGTTTTACTGCCATAAATTGCCATAAATTTTTTAAATTAGGTTCTTGCTAATATTAGTTCAAGTCTATTAATATGCATTGCCAAACACAGTCTTTTTATATTAGGTTCTTGCTGCATTCGCGACCACCACTTCAATTGTTGTTCATGATAAAATGATTTAGTACTTGATAATTTTCCAGTTTTCAACAAAAACTGGAGGAGGAAGAGAAGGATAGCGTGTCGGCAGAGATTGTTGTTCACATGATAAAATGATTTAGTATTTGATAATTTTCCAGTTTACATCAAAAGCGGGACGAGGAAGAGAAGGATAGCGTGTTGGCAGAGATGGAACAGAGTAACTGCAGGGCACTGGTGCTACCAGAGTCCATACCCTCCGTTATTCTAGGGTGATTTCGGAGATTAACCCAATGTGGTTTTGTAATATTCTCTCCACCTACCTGGAAAGTGTGTAGATACCTTGATACATGTATTTCTTGACGTATTCCTCTGCTATTATTTTTTTTATCATGCTTTTATCATTTTTTTAATACCTTTCAGTTTTTAATTTGGACAGAAACAGGGGTTCTATTATAAAGAACATGATTTCAATTATTCTATTTCTAATAATGAATACAAAGTTTATGCAAGTTAAATTCCGCTTTTGGGGGATATTTTTAAGTTCCTTAACAGAGCAATGCAGATGTATTATAATTTGAGTTAATGATATTATGTTGGTGTAATTTAATCTTCCTTTTAGTTGTAATATTCTGTGGCTTTCGACATAGAAATATTCTTATTTCGTACTCTTTTCTTTTTTTCTTTTTATAATATATCATCTATTAGCCTTAATTCTATGTCACAGAAATTTTACATAAAACTATGTGATTTTTGCAATTAACTTAGTGCAGAAGTACTTCTAATATCCATATACATATCCATTTTAAACCATGAATGGGAATAAGATGTCATATGGAAGTAAGAACGTATATTTACAACTCACATCATGCCTTCATTGTTCAATGAAAACCCAATGAAAATTTTATTTTTCATTGTGCAACTTAATTACAAAAGTAACATGGTTGGTTATTGTTGTAGGCATTTTAGAAATATGCAAGAAAAGCGCACTCATTGAAAATAGAAAATTATTGTTTCAAGGGAAATGGGAGATGTCCTGAATTTGTAGTAAAAAAAAACTTATCTTTGGAAATGACAAACAAAAATTCTAAAGTTTATCTTAATCCATGGTGATGTTAATGCTCTTTTACTTTATTTCATTTAATTTTTTAATAAAATTAGTAATAGTTTTTTTGGAAAAAAACATACTCCATAATAATCATAATATTTTTATTCTATTAATTTATATTTAAAATACAATTTTTTTAAATAAAATGTCTTTTAAAAAATATTACAAATAATTTATAAAAATGATTTTAAATATAATAATGTACTCCTTCCGCTCCACCAAAAGGTTCCCATTTTACTATATTGGATGTCTCATTCAAAAATCTCAATTTTTATTTTTAATAAAAGCTCCACATATGACCCTCCACTCACTAATAATACAACTACTCACTAAATATAAAATTATAATACTGCAAAAAGGACTTATGGATGAAACGGAAGGTGATGTTTTTAAAAAAATTTATGTTTATTGAGAAAATGCATTCTTACAAAAATAAAAGAATATAAAAAAAGTCATATTACAAAGTAATACTTGCATGCGACATGCGAAGCACGTGTTAAAAAATTAGTATAGTAAAAAATAATGGATAAAAGCACAAACGCGATTGTAGGGATTGAACACTTGACCTTATCTACCGCATTTTAGAGCTAACCACTGAACTACTCAAAATGTTGGTTCCCATATCCTATATGTATTCTAATTATTTTTCAATTTGGGGTACAATTGTACCCCTTTACCTATACTGTGTCCATTTATATAGGTTTCATATTGATACGATAGTGACATGATAGTGACGCGATAGTGACAAGACATGATAAGGGCACGATAAGAAAATTTAAATAACACGAACATGATAAGAATTCATTGTGACACAACACAAACACGAAAAATAATGAGTTGACACGACACGATAACAATACAATACGAAAATTAAAATAAAAATACTAATTAAAAGTACTCTTTGGGGCCCGCAATAATGCTTACACTTCCTTTGTAAATTACAAAGGAAGCGTAAGCATTATTGCAGGACGGAGGGAGTATTGATTTTTTTAGTAAATATATTTATAATTATTAATAAGTATTTTTATTATATATTTACCTAGTTTTATATTTATTTGAGTTGTTTATAGGTTAATGGGTTGTTAATGGGTTAATGAGTAATCTGTTAATATTAATCATGCTTAACGAGTTGACACGAACAAATACGATAAGAAATTTTGTGTCCTTATTAGAGTTGACACTATAACAACACAAATACAATAAGATCAAACACTAATCCGCCATTATCGCGTCGTGCTATCATATTGTGTCGGAAATTGCTACCCTTAGCTAGAAGATACATCATACTACCTCCACCCCTGTCAAAATGTGTCATTTGCTTTTGACACATAGATTAAGGAGTATTATTATTTTATGTAAAGTGGGTAGGTGTATTAGAGAGATGTGATAAGTAGTAGTGGGCCATTGGTGGGCTATTTTTACTAAAAGAGAAAAATGGTGCAATTTGGACGGGATGCCCAATATAGTAAAACGGTGCTATTTGGGCGGGACGGAGGGAGTATTCATTAATAATAATAGAAAGAGTATGTACACAAATGTTGGCATTCGATCCTTTGGTTAACTTGAACCATTAGGGTTCCATACGTTTCTAACATCAGTGGAAGCATGAAAATAAAAAAACGTATTACCTTTCACCAGGGTATGTTGGAGAAGATGGATTCTCACCGGCAGCCTACATAGCCCACCATTTTAGGCGTAACTCTCTCATCCGATGTCGAAATCGAGTGATCAATGCGTCAAAACGATTATCTCTTTCGTGGCTTTCCGTCAGTATATCACAAGTTGAATTCTGAGGTCTGTATGATTTTATAAAAATCTTACAAGTTGGAGGACAGCAGCAGCAAACGACCTCTTGATTCTTTTGCTGTATTCCCAAGCCCAATCTCGACGTCGTGTGGGCGACGATCTTTTAGATCTTCTCATTTTATTGTTCCCTAACCCTCACTCACTTGTTAGGTGTGATCAATCTCATAGATTAGGATTTCCGGACAGTTGAGATGACTTATATATGGGCTACAGCAGGGACCAGGAGGAGAAATTAGAGTTGGGCCTCCATTGGGCTTAAGTATCCAAGCTTAGCCCAAAGCTTATACTTAAGTCTAATAATAATAATATATACCACTAAAATATTATTACTGCACTACCGTTCTAATCCCATAATTACGTTATGAGCTCCTTCTTATTATCAGCCCGTTAGTCTCCCCATGTTTAAGATATACAATGCCCATTAATTAATTAAGTTACTGAAAACTCCATTAATTAATATCTCATCCAAGAGTAGTACCACTCAACCTCATTATCATGCCGGAATAAATCCACCTGCAAGGTTTACATGATAATCCTTATGAGCTCCTCAAGGGGACATCATCAACCTATGACGGACACGGATTCCTTCTACAATCAACATCACACCATAGAGACAGCATTATCTCCCAACTCACCGAGTTTATTGATTTAATTATATATAAATCTCACCCATTGATGAATCAAAGAAATACATACTGCCCTACGTGTCAAGGTTATTGTATAGGATTAAGAGCACGAACATCCATAATAACAGAGATCAAGTTCTTCTATAAGTCAGTATAAGTCGAACAATCTCAAGCGGTCATACTCAATACACACAAGTGCACTAGTGTGATTCTATAGTCAAGACAAACTAATACCAAATCACACTACAACTATCCCAATAGAGAATCCACGTCTATCTCGATTGTGAGTATTTATTTATACTTTATAAGGAAACCGATAATATGATCTTCCGCGTGTTGTCGCATAACATATTATCTACAATATAAAGTAAGTGGACTATTGCATCTACATATAAATAAATTATAAGACGCAATCATTTGATCATATGATTCTCATTTCAAATAAGTTATTATAATATTGTTCATACTAAAGCCGGACTTTTAGTATAAAATCCAACAATCTCCCACTTATACTAAAAGACTATGCTGTCATGTCTTCTGCCATATATCTAATTCCCACTCCCACTACACGACCATCAAAAGCTCTCGCCTTAAGGTCCTTATAAATGGATTTACTAGGTTATCTTCCGATGCAATCTAGGTGACAACAACCTTCCCCTCATTATATGATTTCTTGTAACAGGTGGTACTCTCACTCCATGTGTTTAATTGCCTTATGGGCTCGTGATTCCTTCAAGTTTGTAACTGCACCATTATCATCAAAATAAATTGTGATAACCTTGGGCAAACTTAGAATCACATCGAAGTCCATCATGAAGTTTCTAGAGTCATATAGATACTTTGGCTGCCTCATAGGCTCCAATTTATCATCTTTCCATGATGGAGTCAGTAGTCTGAAATATATTTCTATATAACACTCCTCCATATTATGGCTCTACTTCCTAAAATTAAACACATAACCTTCGAGGTGGATTTACTGCCGTCTCTATCTGATTTGAAAAATCTGAATCTATATAACAAACAAGAATCAGTGAATCTATTCGGTATTTCCACATATAATTTCTAATCCTTTTCAGGTACATAAGTATTTGTCTTACCACAGTTCAACATTCTTACTTTTGGGTTATCTTGATACCCACTGACCATGCCATTGGCAATACAGATATCCGCTCTCGTGCATAATATTCTATAGATTAAGCTTACTTATTCGCCGAAGTATAAGGAACCGCTTTCTTCTCCTTTATCTTCTTTTGTGTCTCAAGACATATTTCCTTAGATAAAGTCACATGATAAAATAAGTAAGGATCGTATCATTTCATGAAACTTGAGACAAGCATAACATCCTTTCTTATGATCCGTATTATCGTGATCAAAAGGATATTTTTGCTCCTCTTATTTCCTTCATCTCATACCGCTTTAACAACCATACCCATACGCCCAATAATACTTTTTCATTGTCTCCAATGAGTAATATATCATCTACGTACAGTATAAGAAATACCACCACGCTTTCGTCACTCCTTTCAATACACAAGACACATCCGCGCATTGAATAATTCCATGTCACTGAATTACCTCATCAAAACGGATGTTTCATGATCTTGAAGCTTGCTTTAGTCTATCGATTGACACCTTTAAGCTTACAATCAAAATGCTCTTAGCACTTTGCAATGAATCACTCTAGTTACTTCACATAGATATTTTCTTCAAGACTTCCAATCAGGAAAGCTGTCTTGACATCTATCTGTTATTCCTCATATTTTGTATGAGTAGCAACAAATAAAAGATTCGGATCGACATAGTCATAGCTACCGGTGAATAGATTTCCTCATAATTGAACCTTTCTTTCTGAGTATACCTCTTTGCAGCAAGCTTTGCTTTCAATATTTTCACCTTATCATATGATCCTCTTTTATTTTGTATGCTTCCAACGGCTTTTACACCATATAGTAGTCCTACAAGCTCCCAAATCTAATTTAAAATCCCTAAATTCTATTTCATAAATCATTGCACTTTGCTAAGATTTCGCATTTCTATCTTGTAGTGTTTCGTCGTATCCGTGGGTCAACTCCATGTTTACTAGGGACTATGTCTCATGACTCTCCCAAAACATATATCTTACCGGTTGTCGAACAACCCTCCCACTACGACAAGGCACTACACGCAATTTTGTATCAGACGTGACACGGGTTGTAGTTTATCTTATGGTATATACTCTTGTACACTTGGCACTAATACTTTGTGTTTTCCCTCTCACTTCCTTTAGAACAATTTATACATGGGTTTATGATTTAATACATAGTCCTTTTCTAAAAATTCTAGTGTTTGTGTTAACAATCACCCTTCGATCTTTTGGACTAAATAAATCATCACCCTTCATTTTTCTAGGATATCCCACAAGCAAACAAACGTTCATACGAATTACTATTTCTAGGGCATATCCACAAAATAAATTTAATAATTCCAAATAACTCATCATTTATCTAATCATTTTCATAAGAGTCTTTCTCTTATCAGGATTAGAAGATGTGTTATTAATTACTATTTGTTGCATTCGTGAGATAAACATGATTTAAGAGTTTACAAATTGTAACCAATGTACCATAACAGATTATAACTTCACCCCTCATCACTATGACCATGTTATTTAAATGAAATGGAGTATCCATCCATAAATGCATAGAAACTGAAATCAATTTCTTTATATGAAAAACGTACGTAAAGACAATTTCTCAAAACCAAACATTTATTCATATCGTAAGATAAATAAACAACTCCCACTGCAACAACCACTACTCTCACAGTATTACCCATGTATTACAATCTCAACATCACTTAGTTGCAGGTTTTAGTGACTCCGGTGTCTACACACAACGTGTCAGTAAATACCATCACTAATCATGCTTCAGCGACTAGTGAATGAGATTCTAACCTTGTTCACATCTTGATGAAATTGGATTTCCTTTGCCATATGTTTTGTCAAAAATTCCCCACCATATACAACCTCTTGTATTTCAGGTAGAACTTGCTCAAAACACCTAGAAAAACTACGGAAAATTAAATTAATCTAGGTTTCCCTTCAATATCTACTCCGAGCATTTCCAATTCATTCATCAAATTAATCATGACCTCCCGCCTATCTAACTTACTCAAGTATCTGAAGAGTCGCATGAGACCATCATATTTCTATGAACCTCTCACCTCTTCACTAGAGACTTTAAAAGGCATCATGGGATATCCTTAGTGAAAACACATATTTATATTTTCTTAAGCAGTAAAATTAAAAAACAAGATTCTTTTCTAATCATCTAATTTTGGACAAGTATATATATTTATTTTAGTATACAATAAGCGAGATAAAACCATTTGAAATTACAGAGAATCACAAATAAATACATCGATCAAATCTTCGAATTTATCCATTTATATTGATTCCCTCAAAACAATATAAAAATAAAATTCACTGACATCTCAAGAACCGTGAGTCTGCAAGCCACGATAGTGTGGACGTTTACAAACCCGAATATTTACAAGAGAAGATTTTACCCATTAATTTCATTTGTCAACCTAATCTCATGACAAAATAATTAATAGTCGGTTCTTATTTAGCCATGTAAATAAAAGCAGTGACTCCGATGGGGAGGATACTTATTATTTGCAACTAAGTGTACACCATTATTTGATCCTAAGTCCATTTTGCAAGCTTATGTGCCTTATAGATAGAGAAGTACACACGCGCTCGGATAACTTCCTACAGTCATCAATTATAAGTTCGTACAATGATCCACAAATAAACTCATCTGATGGGGAGGAAGTCACTATAGCCAACACACAAGTTTACGTACATCACATTATAAAACAATAATTATTTAATAAAGTCTGTACCAGTGATCCACAAATATACTCATCCGATAGGGAGGAAGGCATTATAGCCAACACGCAAGTATACTTGCATCACCTACAAACCAATAATGGAGGCCGCGAGAATTATTAACCAATTTTCTCTCCTACTTAGTTATTTAAAAACCGAGGGTTTTTACATGCATATAATATTCAATAATAAAATACGCTACCCAGCATGCTCCTATTACGGCACATACGGCAATAAATCACAGAGTATCATGCATAACATATATAACAGTAATCAAATAATTAAATCACTTATTAAAAGTTATATATCAGGAAATTCGATTAATCGCCACAAATCACGAATGCGGGCAACTGTGACTATGCATGGTACGATCTCCCCGAAACCTAATCTGAAAATTAGAAGCCGGTCTTCACAAATTTTCCTCCAAATTCAATATCCGCCAACCTGCTCCACTGCTCCGGCACCCTGTCCAACATCCTTACACTTAGCCGCCCATTTACCGTGCAAACCCGATGCGATATCATGAGCGAAAATGAGACAGCTGGCCATACTACATGCTGACACGACTCGTGCCAATCTTGCACGAGTCGTGCCAGTGCCAAGCGGCCCTTGTCACGCCCTACAGCATCGAGCTCATGCTGAGTTTTTTGCCTACATGACTTATACCGGCTGAAGTCGACAGTCGTGACGGCCACTCATCGGAGTCGTGCTGCCTTCTCGCCTGCTCGCACATCTGCCATCTACCTGCGTCTGGTCATGCCGAGTGAGCATCGCTACTCGTGTAAGAGACTCCAGCAAATCGCGCCGGCTGTACAGACAGACAGTAGACTTAGCTTACACCTTAAGCCACGTCGTCTCCATATGCACATCATCGTCCATCAATGACCTTCTATCTATCCGCAGCATCCTTTGCTGGAGACACGACAACCAGCAATAGCCTACCCGGTTCATGCCTGACTCGCCGGCTATCAGGGAGACTCGAACGGAACTGCCGCCGACAACCCTTGACCAGTAGCCGCCAGTCAGCACCCAACAACTACCCATTAACATGCCTGAAGGGTCGTCCCACCAAGTCCCACCGCCTGTACTGACAAAACTGGTGCCTTCTGGAGACTTGCAAACCCGACCGGCCAGTAGGTGACTTGCCAGGAAAGAAACACTAGACCTGATCAGAAACATATACAGACTCAATGCAGCCTGCATCGTGACCTGACCAAAACTCTCCAGACTCGATCGGCAATAAAGCAGACTCACCTGGAAGCTCACCTGAATTGCCCTGCTTACCGTGCCTCTCGCGACAGCCAACACGCTAGCCAGCCTGCTTACTGCCGAGCGGCCTTCCGTGCGCCATGCCCAGCAAATCAGGGAGCTTTGCTCGCCTGCTGGTGCAACACTCACAGCACGCCGCCCTGCACTGCTAAGCCCAGACGCCCACGCCATCATCGCTCGTCTAATTGGCTTGCTTCACACACTAGTATTTTCTAGGCATGCAATCAGCCGCATCGTCCAACTGCTGATGTCGAAAATAAGCCGCCATTTGAGCACTAGCGCGCTAGCCTGTGCTTTGTGTCGCAAGTAGTCCAGTCGACAGCCACGACTCAACCCCACCAGTGATTCAAAACTTAAAGCCTTGTGCTTTGTTCATGCTGGACGCCATGATTCAGCACCTACCAGCAACTTCACGACTCGGTACCGTGTCACCGAGAATTCACACACCATCGGGCATCAGCAACTCGCTGATGGGCGAACTCACTCATCACCCAAATGCCTCCGTGCCCCATCCACACATCGCTGCCGTGTACACTTCAGGTGCAACCAAGTACCATCAACAATCACTATTCATCCGCTGCCCAACTTCGTGCAAGACATGAACTAACTAGCCTTTCATCCGCCATCACGACATCCACATCCGTTATCAACCACTCGCGTTGCGCAGCCATGTGGTGATTGTGTGTGCCGTATACAATTAGGGTATTCAATAAGAAAATAAATTCTAAAACCCTAACATCATGTACACACATAAACCCTAGCCTAACGTTTCACGCTTCACCATTAAACCAAAGCTCTGATACTAATTGTTGGCATTCGATCGTTTGGTTAACATGAACCGTTAGGGTTCCATACATTTCTAATAGTCAGCGGAAGCATGAAAACAAGAAATGTATTACCTTTCACTAGGGTATGTTGAAGAAGATGGATTCTCGCCGGCAGCCTGTGCAGCCCCACATTTTGGACATAACTCTCTCATCTGATGTCGAAATCAAGTGATCTATGCGCCCAAATGATCTTCTCTTCCGTGACTTTCCATCAGTATATCACACGTTGAATTCTGAGATCTATACAATTTTATAAAAAATATACAAATTGGCAGACAGTAGCAGAAAATGATCTCTTGATCTTCTGCTGTATTCCCAAGCCCAATCTCGACGTCGTGTAGGCGATGATCTTTGAGATCTTCTCATTTTGCTGTTCCCTAACCCTCACTCATATGCTAGGCGTGATCAATCTCATAGATTAGGGTTTCCGGACAGTTGAGATGACTTATATATGGGCTACAACAGGGACCAGGAGGAGAAATTAGAGTTGGGCCTCCATTGGGCTTAAGTATCCAAGCTTAGCCCAAAGCTTATACTTAAGTCCAATAATAATAATATACACCACTAAAATATTATTACTGCACTACTGTTCTAATCCCATAATTATGTTATGGGCTCCTTCTTATTATGAGCCCGTTAGTCTCCCCATGTTTAAGATATAAAATGCCCATTAATTAATTAAGTTAGTGAAAACTCTATTAATTAATATCTCATCCAAGAGTAGTACCACTCAACCTCATTATCATGCCGGAATAAATTCACTTGCAGGGTTTACATGATAATCCTTATGAGCTCCTCAAGGGGACATCATCAACCTATGACGGAAACGGATTCCTTCTACAATCAACACCACACCATAGAGACATCTTATTTGATCACAACAACTCTTCTCTTGTTCTTTTTATTTATTTGCTATTTTAGTTGTTACTTAGTTTACAAACCAACAATTGCAATTCTTAACATAGTCATAATTGTTAGAAAATAACTAAAATAATATTTATCCATCCCGTGGATTCGATATTTAACTTGGTCTCCTTCGAAACTACAATTGATATCCTTCATACTTGGGGATTAAAATTGTGTGTTGAGAAAACACCCATCAAGTTTTTGGCGCCGTTGCCGGGGACGACTTAAAATATCTTTTTGTTATTTCTAGTTTATTAGGGCTATTTATCTTGTTTTGCTATTTTAATTCTAGTTCTTTTTAGGTGTATGCTCACGAGATCAAAGAAAGGTGAACTTGAACCCTATAATCCTGAGATTGGAGCATCGTCAAGAAAGAAGAAGAAGAAGAAGAGCAAGGCAAAGACTATTGATCCAACTGAAGCTCTGAATTTTGGAGTTGAAGTTAACGAGCAAATTTCGCAGATGATTGAAGCTACAACTGAAGTTAATTCGGGAGTAGAGACAGTCAACATGGCAGTGAATCCGGATAATGTAGCCATCTGGGAGGTTTTCAGAAATAATGGGGCTGGAAATTTTGGGCTTCTAGGAGCGAGGGGAACTAATGTAGCTTTCGATCTTCATCCCGCTCTTATTAGCATGATAGAAAGGAAATCCTTTTCAGGGGGGTCTTTCGAGGATCCGCAGCAGCATCTGAACAAGTTCTTGGGCTATGCAAGTACTCAAAAAGATGCAGGAGAACATGAAGATGCTAGGAAGATCCTCTTGTTCAAATTCTCGCTTACTAAAAAGGCGAGAGAATGGTACGACACTATCATGCAGCTGAGTGCACCACTTGGGAGAAACTGCAGTTAAGGTTCTTGGAGAGGTACATGCCACCTTCAAAGGTGTTTAAGATGAAGCAAGACATTAACCAATTTGCTATCGGTGGAGGTGAGAAATTTCATGAAGCATGGGATAGATTCAAGGACATACTTAGGAAGTGTCCTCAACATGGACTATCTAAAGATCAATATATCAGTATATTCTAAAATGGATTGGACTATGATTCACGAGTGTTATTGGATGCTTCTTCTAAATGGAGCATTACTTACAAAGTCATCCGTAGAGGCCGAGAAGTTGTTTGAAGATATTTCGATGAATTTGGCCAACTGATAGAGTTAGAGGTACATATGTCCTTGGGAAGGTAGCTCAGGTTGAACTAGCAATGGTGAAAACAAGTAGAGAAGATAAGATCATCTCTAGCTTGTCTAATATCAACAAGCTACTTGAATCCCAACAGAAGCAAATCAGCGAATTATCTCAGCGCATACCGATCAAGCAGCAGGAGTTGAAGAATGATGGACCAATCCAAGAGGAGTTGGAAGAGGCACACTATGCCATGGGTCAAAGTATTCAAGGGACTAGGTATCCAGATCAAGAAAACCGGAACTACCAAGGGAACTATCGAGCAAACATTAATAATCGTGATCCCCCGGGTGGTTATCAACAGCCTAGGATGCCAGAGTTCTCATGGAGCAATCTAAATAATGCGATTCAATCTCCGATGGGTGTTGATCCAGGTGCTAAGGTGGAAGAAGGAAAACCGGGTTTTGAGGATACTGTGAACAGGTATATGGCCAAGAATGATGAAAGAGTGAACCGCCTTGAGGCCAAAATTGAAAAAAAAATTGATGCAAACCATGAGGTTATATCTAAACAGGTGAAGGATCTTACATTGCTGATGTGGGAGATGGCAGGAAGTGTTAACAAGCTTACTCAAACTCTTGAAAAGGGGAAGTTCCCGTCTCAAAGTATTGAGAATCCAAGGTCCTGCAACGCCATCACATTGAGGTAGGGAACGCAATACAAGGGACCTATGAGGCTGGAATCAAATTTGGACATGTCTAGGGCAAGATTCGACTATGGTTCGACCAACATTGAAGGTTGAACCATACAGGAAAAGTCGAACCAACGCACAGGACACGATCAAGAAGAATCACAGCATCGGTTTGACCAAACTGCAAATTGTTCGACCAGGCATACAGGTCGAACCATGGTCGAACCTGACAATTCGGAGCACTCTGTTTTTCCAGAACACCGGTTCGACCAAATCAATCATGGTTCGACCTATCCAACAGGTCGAACCCAGGTCGAACCTAGGTCGAACCACACAACTTGGAGCACTCTGTTTTGTCGAGGCAACGGTTCGACCACGACGGACATGGTTCGACCTATCCAACAGGTCGAACCTTGGTTGAACCGGATGGCGAAAGGAGTACAGTAGGTCGGTTCGACCTAGGTGGCCGTGGTTCGACCTACTCAACAGGTCGAACCCAGGTCAAACCTTAAATTAAAAAAGAGAGCAGTTGTCCAGAAGAGCGGTTCAACCATTACGTGCCTGGTTCGACCTGTTCCACAGGTCGAACCCTGGTCGAACCACTCCAGAAGTTGCCTGTTGCTACTCCGAACACTCTAGATGATGTTAATGCTACTCCAGTGGTTCAGAATGAGCAAAGTACAGAGATAATAGCTGAGAAAAAGTGGGAGAGAGCCAAGCGATTGAGAGCCGAAAAGGAAAAAGCGAAGAAGGTTGATGGTGATGAATGGGGGATTCCCAAAACGAAGATACCTTCGCCGTTTCCTTACAAACTTGTGAAGAAGGGATTGGAAGAGAAGTTCAAGAAGTTTTCAGAGATAATGAACAAGATAAGCTTGAGCATTCCTTTCTCAGAGGCAATCATGGAGATGTCGTACTATGCCTGATTTCTTAAAGACATATTGTTGAAGAAGCGGAGCTTAACCAAAATTGAAACTGTGAATTTATCTGAGAATTACAGCTCAATCATTCAAAGGAAGCTGCCGCAAAAGATGAAGGATTCGGGGAGCTTCACTATTCTATGTGAGATCGGAAAGGGGCCAGCATGGCGAGCTTTGTGCGATCTAGGGGCAAGCATCAATTTGATGCCGTGGTCCATCTTTCAGAGGCTTGGTTTGGGGGAGTTGACCCCTACAACAGTGGTTCTCCAATTGGCGGACAGGTCGATGACGTTTCCAAAAGGTATAATTAAAGACGTTCTCGTCAAAGTGGAGAAGCTAGTCTTTCCTATGGACTTTCTTGTGCTAGAGATGGAAGAAGACAAGGATAATATCCCTTTAATCTTGGGGATACCTTTCCTTGCTACTGCTGGAGCTATGATCGATGTTCAAAAAGGAGAGCTTAGATTGCGGATGGACAAAGAAGAAGTTCTTTTCAACTTGGACAAAGCAATGAAGATGCCCATGGAGTCGCAGTGTTATAGTATTGACGTTGTGGAGGAGATTGTGAAGGAGGATATGTCTCTGATCCTGTCAAAGGATCCTCTTGAGACATGTTTGATGGAGTATCTTACTTATCCCACTACGGAGCTTGACGGACTCTCCAACGAGGTATGTATTGAATATCTTGAGAACTTACTTGCTTTGGGTGATGCTAGGTATGCATTGGAGAAAGCTAAGGCTGAAGAAGCGAAAAGGTCTAGGAAGTACTTGCCATTGGAGAGAGAGCACTCCGATGGAAGAAAAGAAAGAGGAGCTGAAAGCGTTACCGGAACACTTGACGTATGCTTATCTTGGTGACAATGAAAAAGATCCATCAGGTGATTCGAAATTCAAGAGGAAGATTGACCAGGAGGAGTCTACATGGCCATGGGATGAAGGTAATTCTAATGATCATATTTTTGTGAGCGAGAAAGGTGCCGTGCTGACTGTAGACAAAGGAAGAGAAGATGATGCCTACTTGAAGCCTCCTAACTTACCATCGGATACCAACAAATTTGAAAGTCCTTGCTCTCGTTCTTATCCTGACTTTGATCTTGATGGAGATAGGAGTTATTCCAAAATTGAGTGGAAGATTGACAGGAATGAGAAGAGAAAGTTTGAGAAAGGAGATTCTACTGATCATATGGTGCATAAGAATGGTAAGGTGGTATGTGTGGATGATAAGAGGGGGAGAAAGTATTGGAAGGTGAGGATGCGATATGATCATCCTCTGATCAAGTAGTCTTCTGAGTTGGTACCGTCGTGACTCTCCGACGTTAAACATGAGCGCCTGTTGGGGGCTTTTCCTCCCGTTTTATTATTTTATTTCATTTGTGTGTAAGAAATTTTTATATTTGAAGTGCTTACTTATCGGCAATTATATCTCTTTGCAAACTTAGTTTCGACTATAGTTTCTACTAAGTTTGGGGGTGTGATGTACTTACCTTGATAAGCACTGATAGTATAATATTTTCTTTGTGATGTTTATTAGGGGAGTTGGTTTTTGCGCCATATTTAAAATTTTAATCGATTTTGATGTGATGATTTTTTACAACTTGCCTAATATTTAGTGGGTTTTGGTTGTGTTTTCTTTTATGGAGTTACTCATGAATAATATTTTGTGGAATAATTTTTGATGAAGTTGTGCTCTAGTTGGTACCTAATGATTCGTATTGAAGTTTGAAGTGTGTAGGGATTGAAGAACACTCAGTTTTGAAGCTTAGAAGGGTGGTTCGACCAAAGCCAGGGTAGGTTCGACCAGTGCCAGAAGGTCAAACCGAGCAGAGAAAGTCGAACCGTGGTGATAAATCGTCTAGTGAGGTGGTTCGACCACGACGTTTTTGGTTCGACCTGTTCCAGTAGGTCGAACCCAAGTCGAACCTGAAGAAGAACTCTGTCCAGTGAGTGTTGAATACTTGTATGGTTGATTCGGTTTATGGGCTGTTGTGGGCTGTTGATTTTGTGCATTCATATGTTCATGTGTTAATTTCTATTGATGAAAAGCATGTATAATTTGATAAGTATGTAGAGTTCTTGTGGAATTGATCTTAATTATGTGCTATGAGGAGTACTTAGGATTCTATTTACCTATGTGAGGATTTGAGCCTTGTTAATCATGCTTGATCATGATTGTTTTATTCTTGAGAGGATCATTCATATGAACGTATTCTAGAACTTGGCTTGGAGTCTTGTGTGAGACTTATGATTGATAAATTGCTAGGACATGATCTTAGGCCATTATTTTGTGATTAAGCTACTTAGCCAAATTTTGTCCTTCCTAATAATTTTATTAACCTTTGGATGCCCTGTTGAGCCGTTAAAATCTTTTCTTTGGTAGCCGAAGTAAATAACCTTATAAACCTTTACTTGAGCCTTGATTAACCTATTCATTGGTAGAGAGAGTTGAGGTGAGTAAGTGTTGCAAGAAGAAAAAGGAAGATAGAATTTGGTTGGATGAAAAGAATATGGTTAAATCTTGTTTAGGGGTAGTGCCTAAAACTGGTACCTCGATTGCTTATAACATGAAGCTTTAAGCTTAAGAGCAGCTGATTAATAAAGAAAAGATGGGTAGTGCCTAAAACCGATACCCGAATTGTCTAAAGAGATGATGTTGATGCACGGAAAAGAAGGAAAATCCATGAGAAGAAGAGGAGAAGTTGGAGGAGATATTGCAGCAAGAAGAAGAAATCAAGAACCTCCAAGGTAGCTCTCTACTAGTGTCTTAAGTCACTTTACCTAAATTTTTCTACCTTTTTTCAAAGAGCCAACATTACAATCCAAAAACAAGTCCTTTGTGATCCTAGTGAAGGGTTGATTATAAGTTGATTTTTGAGACCTTTGCTAAGCTTATGGTTACGCGTGAATATGGATTGATATGAGTGTTTATATTAACCTATATAGTGCCTCACGCACTTGAGTAAAAGAGAATAATACTTATATTGTGTGCTAGATTACTTAGTACTCCGAATGGTGTGTGATTGGATTGGTTTTGCATGAGTGATATATATGAAGCAATTAATACGTGTTTGATTTAATGAAGTTGCATGTGTGATATGTGTGGTACTTGTTCTTGGTGAATTATACAGGACTCCTGTGGTTTGATTTGGTTGCCTCGGGACGAGCAACATGTAAGTTTGGGAGTTTGATGAGTGTGTAAATTCACAAGTTTGGCATCATGTTTTGTGCTAGTTTTGGAGAGTTTTGGGGTGGAAATAGGTGGAAAACCTATATATATTGTGAATTAGCATGAATCAGGTGTTAGTGGAGCTATTTAAGTGGTTTTCATAGCAAAATCGGAGTGGAAGTGCCAAGAATCGAAGAGACGAAGTCGAGACCACCCGAACCGCCAAGGAGAGAGGTGGATTTGACCTGTTGGAGGAGGGTTCGACCTCTCCAGCAGGTCGAACCAGCATTGAAAGAGTGCAGGAGGTAGGTTCGACCACGACTCAAGGGGTTCGACCTGTCTATCAGGTCAAACCATGGTCGAACAAGTTTGCGAGAAGATGGATTCGACCACGACGTTGGGGGTTCGACCTGATGGTTGGTCGAATCGAGAGCAGAAATTATCCAATAGCGTGGTTCGACCTGTGGTTCGACCAAGATTCGAGGGGTTCGACCTGCACAAGAAGTTGAACCAAGTACAAAATACTTCCAGTAGGTGGGTTCGACCTGTGGTTCGACCTGCGGCCAATGGTTCGACCTGTTTGCTGAGGTCGAACCGTCGTGCGGAAACTTACCTTATCTGGATTTTCGAGGCCAAAACGCGTGTGATCACTTGAAAAGCCCATTCCAAGCCCTAGAGACGTGATTACAAGTATAAAAAGAGACTCATGCAGTCAAGGAAGACGTCACCAATCACACAAAAACACAACAATATACAACAACACAATACAAGAGAGTTGTTAGAGTCCGCTGGAGATTCAAGTGATTGTTCCTAGATCAATCATGGGCTAGAGCCACTTCGGTAGTTCTAGGGTTATGAAGGTTTCATGAGTTGATTTGTATTTCGTGTGTATACTCCGTACAACAGTACTTGTGGTTTCTTTTATATAAGATTGTGCGTTTTTAATCCATACTCATAGTTATTTTGCTCATCAATAATCGTTGTGTAGAGTCTGAATGCATAACATGATTATTGATTGAGTGCGTTCACTAATGAGCATGGTTTATTGTTATAATTCTAAGTGAAAGGATTCCGAGGTTTTATTGGAACCGTCTTATATGAATGTTTGTTAATTGAATTGAATTTGGGTTAACAAGTAGGATTAAGCGTATAACTTTATAGTACCTAAAAAGGGAGATCAAATCGGGTTAGAGTACTAAGTGCACGGAAAATAATTGATTATGATAGTACCTTGAAAGGGAGGTAAAGTATACGTCTTCCTCTGAGGATACTCACACGTGTGAAAAGCTTATCTATTTGTGTCTATAGAATAGATTTGCATGGTCTAGTGATGCGTCCATATTCCACAAGGCAGAGTCGGACATCGACACACGAAAGTATGAATTAACGAATGAAATTGGATGGCCTGACGAACTACCTAACATCTTATTTGATCACAACAACTCTTCTCTTGTTCTTTTTATTTATTTGCTATTTTAGTTGTTACTTAGTTTACAAACCAACAATTACAATTCTTAACATAGTCATAATTGCTAGAAAATAACTAAAGTAATATTTATCCGTCCCGTGAATTCGATATTTAACTTGGTTACCTTCGAAACTACAATTGATATCCTTCATACTTGGGGATTAAAATTGTGTGTTGAGAAAACACCCATCACCTACTATAACATTTTGTGTTGTTCCATTATTTTGCATAGACATATCACAAAATCAAATACATACTAACATTGTTTAAACCCTATCAAGGACTTGCCGGGGTATCGAGATTCACCCTTAATGGTTGCTTCCATTTTTTCTTTTTCCTCTATTCAAGTTATAAAAGCAGTCGGATGGTAATACATGTTGCCAATGCGGTTACCTTTTGTGTTGTTCCATTATTTTGCATAGACATCACAAAATTAAATATATAGGAAATACTTAAACCCTATTGGGGACTTGCAGGGGTATCGAGGTATACCTCGCTTGGGTGATTCTATTTTTGTACCTCTACTCAAGTTATAAAAGCAGTCGGATGGTAATACATGTTGTCAATGCAGTAACCTTTTATGTTGTTCCATTATTCTGCATAGACATATCACATAATCAAATATATAGAAACCATTTGAACCCTTTTGGGGACTTGCGGGGTATTGAGGTTCACCCCTAATGGTTGCTTCCATTTTTTGCATCTACTCAAGTTATAAAAGAAGCCGGATAGTAATGCATATTGCCAATGCGGTTACCTTTTGTGTTGTTCTATTACTTTGCATTGACATATCACCGACAAAGATACCAACACTATGACCAACTTTTAATTCACTTTTTGATCAAGTTTGTATTATTTTCAGTTTTTGTTCGATTAATAAGACCCTGACTAACTCCTAATATCCATGGGATATCCAGTTGCGCGAGTAGGTGGTCTGGTATGATTAACATAAGAGTTAATATTAATGACAACATTAGGGGCGCATTGACCTACTTGAGCATTTTTAACCAAGCATTTATAGCCTTAAAAGGTAAGGGGTTTAAGACGAGTGCCTAAGTAAGATCGAGAGAGTTCGGTTTAAATATTCACTAATATCCAGTTGTGAGAGTAGGTCTCTTGGTGTGGTAAACATAAAATGCAACATTAATGGAAACACCAAAGGCAACATTGATTTGGTTGAATGTGTTAAACCAAGCATCCGTAGTGTTAAAGAATTTGAGGTTTAATTAGTACGGTGCCTAAATAGGGTTTTAGGGGTTGGATTTAGAATTTCATTCATATTCAATTACGAGAGTAGGTGTCCTTGTATGGTAAATATAAGAGGCAACATTAATGGCAACACTAGGGGCAATATTGACCTGTTTGAGTGGTTTTAACCAATCATCTATATCCCTAAAGAGTAAGGGGTTTAAGTAAGGTTTTACAGGTTGAGTTCAGAATGTTATTAATATCCAGTTGATAGAATAAGTGTCCTGGTATGCTAAACATATCAGGCAACATTAGTAGCAACCCAAGGGGTAACATTGACCTACTTGAGTATTTTTAAATGAATACCGATGACCAAGTTTTGCAAAATAATAATAATAATAATTAAAATTTATAGGACAGCTAAATAATATGTGTCCATCTGTTAAATAATTAAAACTACCAACTATATGCCCAATTATTAATATATTTCAACAAATAATAAAACAAAGTATTCTATTATTAATGTATGAGATTGAGTGAATATAAAACTCATAACCTAACCACATAATTTCAAAAAAAAAATGTCAATTGATTACGTCTCACATTACACCATTTTTGTTAGAATATGGTCATGATTTCGTGTAAGATTGTGTGTTTTTCATATCTTGCACAATTAAGGTGCTACTAAGGTGCTTAATTTGTTACATAATTACGGGTTGGGTTTACAATGTTATTAATATCTAGTTAATAGAGTAGGAGTAGGTGTCCTGGTATGGTAAATATAACAGGAAATATTAGTGAGCAACATTGACCTTCTTGGTTGAATAAAATTAGAGAGGATATAGGTTTAAAATTGAATAACATTTACCTGCTTGAGCATTTTTAACTAAGCATCTGCAGCCCTACAGAGTAAGGGGTTTAAGTAGGATGTATAAGTAGAGTCTTACAGGTTGGACTTATAATGTTATTAATATTCAGTTGATAAAGTAGGTGTCCTGGTATGGTAAACATAACATGCGATAATATTGGCAACCCAAGAAGCAACATTGGCTTGTTAGAGCGTTTTTAAATGAATACCGATGACCAACTTTTGCAAAAAAAAAAAAATTATTATAAAAATAAATTGAAACTTGAAGAACAATTAAATAATATTTGTCTGTTTGTTTAATAATTAAAACTACCAACTATATGCCAATTATTATTTCTGCAAACAATTAAAAGTATTATTCTATAATTAAAGAATGACATTGAATGTATATAAAACTCATAAACAAACTACACAATCTTAAAAAATAATGTCAATTGATTAACAAACAAAATTACCAACTATATGTATAACTATATATTTTTTGCAAGTCATATAAGTATTGCGAAAATTAAGCGTATAAAAAATTTACGCTCTTAGTTTTTGAAAATAATTTTCTGCAAGTCATATAAGTATTGCGAAAATTTTTATAATAGGACTAAAATTGAAAAAAAATAAAAAGTTATAGCACCAATATTACTGGCAACTACAAGGGCAACATTAATCTCCTTAAGCGTTTTTAACCAGGCATAGCCCTAAAAAATATAGTGTTTAAGTAGGTCTTAAGGTTGGTTTTAGAACGTTATTAATATCTATATGATATTAATATCCATTTGATAGAGTAGGTGTCCTAACATTCAAATAATAACAAGCAACCACAGGGGCAACGTAAGGAGAGAACATATAGGTCTAAAATTGAATAAAAAATAACTAAAATTTAAGGATAAAAAAGTTATAGGACTAATATTAATTAATAAATTATTTTAATTTTATTAGTTAAAAGGTGATGTTGATTAAGTACAAATTAAATACTTTATAGCACTTAATTTTCTTTCATTGATCTTAAAAAAATTATTTATCCTTAAATCAAACAAAGTTGATTATTAAACCTATATAAAAACAATATCAAAATTAATTATATATAAAAAATTTAAATTTTCATATTTCAGTTTGTTGGTCGTATTGTTGATAAATTTGTTGGTGATCAATTGCCCCATTTTTTTTATGAATTATTTAGTAATGCTAATATTTTTAGGGTTAGTCAAGTCCTTATTTATAGTAACAAAGTTAAACAATATAATCGACATCTGTTGGGTTCAATTAATCTTAGAAGTATAATAAAAGTCGTTCATAAAGTTGGTATATTTTTTGCCATGATTAAAAAAATAAAAATAATCTAATTCAACAATATTTCGTTATATGCTAATGTAGTTCAACATTTTGTAAAATTTTTAGTCTTTTGTAATTTATTTATTTACTTTTTTCAAAATTTAGAAGTCTTGCAAAGACTTATAGGACTTTGCAAGTTATATAAATTTAAAAATATATTTTACAAAATGAACAAAAAAAAGTTGTAGGTCTAAAAATGAAAATCTCAAGGGTGCTTAAGTATGTTCTTAGGGATTGGGTTTAGAATTTCATTAATATCTAGTTGCGAGAGTAGATGTCCTAGTAATATCAACTATATCATACTCCCTCCGTCCCACATCAAGGAGTGCATTTTATCATTTTCGTCCGTCTAACACAAGAGGTGCATTTTCCTTTTCAATAAATGGGATCCACACAAAACTATTAATATATCTCTATGGGACCCACAAACCATACTAATACACCTACCCACTATACATTAAAATAATATTTCTCTCACCTCAACTACCCTCAACTACCCATTAAACATTATTTTCCTTAATCTACGTGCAAAAAAATTTCGCCACCCTTGTGGTGGGATGGAGGGAGTACATTTTATTCTAATTACCCAAAATACCCCCTCTCGTACTTACATCACTACAACAAAAAGTTACTTTTCTTAAACTTCGTGCCACCAATACAAATACATGAATGTATTCTTGGGATATAGGAAGTATTAATATCCAGTTGATAGAATGATGTGTAAACATAATGAGCAATATTAATGGCAACTTCAGGGGCAACATTGACTTGTTTGAGCATTTTTAAACAAGCATTTGTACCCCTAAAGAATATGGAGTTTAAGTAGGGCCTTAGGGGTTGAGTTTTGAATGTAATTATTAGTATCCATTTGATGGAGTAGGTGTCCTGATATTGAAATAATAACATGCAACATCAAGGGCAACCCCAAGGGCAATATAGCTCTAAAATTGAATAAAAATAATTAAAATTGAAAAGTTATAGGATTAAAATTGATTAATTTATTATATTAATTTTATTCGTTTAAAGTAGACGTTGATGAAATATAAATCAAACTTAATGTTCTTCCGTTGATCTTCACAAAATTACCTATCCTTAAATCAATTTATTGATTTTCAAATTTTCAATATAATTAATTTTTGGAATTAAAAGATGTCATTTATTTTCATTTACAGGGGCGGATCCAGAAAATAATTTTTGGGGTACGACATGTAATAATAAATCAAAATGCATAAATTTAATTATGGTTAATATTGTCTAATTTTTATTCATAAAAAGAAATTTAAGACATTATCATAAATTTATAACATATTTTTAGAAAAATAGTAATGAATTGAATGTATATTTATGTTGCAAATAATAATTTAAGTAATAAACAATTGAAGAAAATGTGAGTACTTTTATAAAATATGAATATTAATATGTTGTGTATATATGAGTGAAGTGATGAAAAAACACTAAAGTTTAAAAAAAAAAAATGTGTACGATAATATTGGAGAAATATATTTGATATATAAAATAAAATAATTTAAAAAAAAATATAGAGAAATAATAAATCAATAATATATCATAACTAATTAAGTTGGAGAAATAATATGAATATACACTAAAAGGAAAGGGATAAATAAAATATAAATACAGATAATGATAAATAGTAAAGTAAAGGGTAGAAATAATATAAATCCTAATCCTACTCCTAATACATTAAAAGTGCCTAGCCCTTTAATTAATATATCCTAATAAATTATTAGTATTTTTTATGGATTATTATTGATAAGTACGCGTATATATAACCTAATTACTAATAAATACATTGATCTAAAAGTCCTTTTTTTTCCAGCTTTACCCTCTGAATATTTCAACATTTTCACTTAACTAGTTTAATTGAACACTAATGTACATTAAATCAAATAAAAACAATGGGTGAGAGATTTAATGAGAGATTTAAGAATAATTATAACAACCCTATTTTCAATTTAATTAATCATGTATTTTCTATTTCTTTCTCAAATATGCACACTAATTGTACATTCGTAGGGTTTTTCAATTTAATTGCATATTTTCTATTTCTCTCTAAGAATGCACACCTAATGCACTTAACAATAGTTTCAATCGTGTATTTTTTGTTTCTCTCTCAAAGATGCACACTGATGTACATTCGTAGGGTTTTTCAGTTTAATCACGTATTTTTTGTTCTCTCTCAAGAATGCACACTAATGTACATTAGTATAGTTCTTCAATTTAATTGCGTATTTTCAGTTTCTTTCTCAATAGAATGTATACTAATATACATTTCGTATAAATAACGTATTTTTGTTTCCATCTTAACAATGCACACTAATGTACGAATATGTATAGGTATTATGGGAAAAATAAAATACTAATTTTGTATTTATCGGTAATTTTTTGCAGCGAATGTATTACTTAGTAATTTTTAAATACATTTTGTACCTACTATTTATTGATTCTATTTTTTAATTATTTAATTCATATCCATTAATTACTTCCCGTCTTTCCATCATCTCAGTCTAACTTTTCATTTTTCTCTTTAATTTCATCTGCTAAATGAATACTCTACTTATTATCATACTAATCTCATTCTCCACTAAACCGTCAGTACGACTAAAATTCTCAATGTTGTTTCTTCTTCGATAAAGCCTTTCTGCAATTTCCTAAATTCCATTCCAGCGACGATAATGGAGTATCCATGGCGTTTCAGCCCTCTAATGGGCCATTTCTGTCCAGTTTACAGATTCGGAGAACGAAGTTTGGGACTGCGCATTATGTCATAGAAATCGAAAACAAACGTTCAATCAATGTTGTTATTCCTTCCCAACATCACTGCAAAGGGATACAAATAAATAGATTTTCAATTTTCTCAAACCTCATCATTGTTTATCATTCTGAATGCAGGAGCACTTTCATTGGTTTGGCAATAACCAGAGTTTGCTTCTCTCTCTTCTCTCCAACTTTCAATCAATATGTTTACATAGGTTAAGTACATTTGTATCACACAAGGCACCGATTCTTCTTCATCCAACACCTATTCCGAACGACTCAACGATTAACCACGGATCCCTTGAACAATTACCTGGACAATTGAATCGATTTGAGTGGCCGTGTGTGAGCGTGATCAAAAAAAGTGCAAGAAAGCTAAAGAGAAAAAATATGGAACTGAATAATGTTTTCTTTGTTATCCCCAATCACATCAGATTCGTTCTTCTTATATGGGTCGTAACTAACAATTAACTGCTGTTAATAGAGTTAGGCCAACTAACTACTAAATCGTGTTTTAAGAAGTATGTTTCAAAAAAATAGAAATACAAAATATACAAGTGCGTTTCTAAAAATAGAAATAGAAATACAAGATATATGACAATTGCGTCCCCCTAAAAATGTGGCTTGTCCTCAAGCCACCAGCTGTGGAAAATGAGTAGAGATCTCTTGGAAATCCTTCCACGTGGCTTCATCTTTAGGTAAATGTGCCCAGTGGACCAAAACCTGTGAATGGGGTTTGTTGTTGCATTTAACAATCCTACGAGGCAAGATTGCAACAGGATGCAACAAAACCTTTCCTTCATCATCAAAATATGGTAATACAGACGTAACTCTATCCAATGACTTGATACCCTTCTTAAGCAAACTCACATGGAATACTGGATGAATGCGAGATGAGGGCGGCAGCTGCAATTCGTAGGCGATAGGTCCCACACGTTTAAGAACTTGAAAGGGACCAGCATATCTTAGGCTTAGCTTCCAGAATTTGTGTAGCTGTAGTGAGTGTTGTTTATACGGTTTGAGCTTCAAGTATACCCAATCACCCACCTCGAACTCTCGAAAACTGCGCCCTTTATCCGCCTATACTTTCATCCTATCTTGACCTTTCTGTAGTACTCGCTTAAGGTGCAACTGGATATCTCTTTTCTCTCGGAGAGAAGCTTCCACACCAACAACTTGCAGTTATAAATAGGTAGAGATAGCCAAATGTGTGGGCTTGTAACCATACAAGGCTTCAAATGGAGAAATGCTAATAGAGGTATGAAAGGAAGTGTTGTACCAGAATTCTACCAATGGAAGCCAACGAATCCACGTACGCGGGCTGTTGCTACACATGCACCTCAAATAAGTTTCCAGACATTGATTCACCCGCTCACTCTGCCCGTCGGTTTGAGGATGCAGTACTCAAGTGATGTTGCACACCTAAAAGTTTGAACATCTCCTTCCAAAAAAGACTAGTGAAGATTCTATCTCTATCAGAAGTAATACTACATGACAAGCCATGTAATTTGTAAACAATGTCAATGAATAATTGAGCAATATGTGAAGCAGTATATGGGTGGTGTAGTGCAACAAAATGTGCATATTTAGAGAATCTATCAACTATTACCCAAATCGAATCCTTACCATTTGATGTAGGCAACTGCTCAATGAAATCCATGGTGATGTGTTGCCAAGCCTGATTGGGAATAGGTAGAGGATGAAGAAGACCTGGTGACCTTGTGTGCTCATGTTTGCTTAATTGGCATTGACGACACTCGAGCACTCTTTGCTGAATAGCCATCCTCATACTTGGCCACCAAAATGTAGCCTTAATTCTCTGATAGGTGGCATTCACCCCTGAATGTCCTCCATAACCCGAGGCATGCATATATTCTATTATTTTCTTCTGTAACATACCCGTAGAACCCACAAACAACATCTCTTTGTACTTCAACAGCCCATCATAGTATGAGAACAGAGACAAATTATAAGGAACAGTAATATTATCTATTATGGCTTCTTGTGATTCCAAATCTCCCTCATAACTACTCTGCAACTCAGACATCCAAGCAGGTTTGCACTCTGTAATTATAAGATAAGTAGGCCCTGTATGATCTCTTCTAGACAAAGCATCAGCCACCTTGTTCTCTGCCCCTTTCTTATATTCAATTCGGTAATCAAAGCCAAGCAACTTGTGTTGGTGCTTGATCATTTTGTTAACGTGACCCGTTAGAATACCATGCGTTTCTATCACAGCGGAAGCAATAAATCATAGAAACGATTACCGTTCACCAAGGTATGTTGATGAAGATTGATTCTCGCAGGCAGCATGCGCAGTCCTACGAGAATGGACATAACTTTCTCGTCTGATGTCAGAATTGAGTAATCTTTACGTTCACACGATCCTCTCTTCGATATCTTTCCGTCAGTGTATTGATCATCAAATTTTGAGCACTGTACGAATTTATACAAATTTCGCAAGGTCGCAGACAGCAGCAGCAAACTACCTTCTGATCTTCTGCTGTATGTCCCAAGTCCGATCTCGACGTCGTGTGGGCGACGATCTACGAGACCTCCTCAATCTGCACTCAAACCTCATCACACGTGAATAATCAGTTAGATTAGATTAGATTAGATTAGATTAGGGTTCCAGATAAGTTGAGGTGACTTATATACATGGGCTACAGCAGGGACCAGGAGGAGAAATTGGGTTGGGCCTCCATTGGGCTTAAGTATCCAAGCTTAGCCCAAAGCTTATACGTAAGTCCAATAATAATAATATATTCCACTAAAATATTATTATTGCACTACCGTACCAATCCCAAAATTACGTTTTGGGCTCCTTATTATGAGCCCGTTAGTCTCCCCATGTTTAAGATATACAATGTCCATTAATTAATTTAAGTTACTGACAACTCAATTAATTAATATCTCATCCAAGAGTAGTACCACTCAACCTCATTATCACGCCGGAATAAATTTCACCTGCAGGATTTACATGATAATCCTTATGAGCTCCTCAAGGGGACATCATCAACCTAT
The DNA here is from genome assembly GCA_023678885.1 of Pogostemon cablin. Taxonomy (NCBI): domain Eukaryota; kingdom Viridiplantae; phylum Streptophyta; class Magnoliopsida; order Lamiales; family Lamiaceae; genus Pogostemon; species Pogostemon cablin. The sequence continues at coordinate 22,185,794 of CM042981.1, forward strand.
GACGGACACGGATTCCTTCTACAATCAACAGCACACCATAGAGACAACACTACTTCCCAACTCATCGAGTTTGTTGATTTAATAACATGTAAATCTCACTCATTGATGAATCAAAGAAATACATACTGCCCTATGTGTCGAGGTTATTGTATAGGGATTAAGAGCACGAACTTCCATAATAACTGAGATCAAGTTCTCCTATAAGTCAGTATAAGTCGAACGATCTCAAGCGGTCCTGCTCAATACACACAAGTGCACTAATGTGATTCTATAGCCAAGACAAGCTAATACCAAACCACACTACAACCATCCCGATAGAGAGTCCCCGTCTATCTCGGTTGTGAGCATCTGTTTATACTTTATAAGAAAACCGATAATATGATCTTCCGCGTGTTGTCGCACAACATATTATCTACAGTATAAAGTAAGTGGACTATTGCATCGAACATATAAATAAATTACAAGATGCAATCATTTGATCATATGATTCTCATTTCAAATTAATTGTTATAACATTGTTCATACAAAAAGCTAGACTTTTAGTATACAATCCAACAACTTGGTCAAATACTTGTGTTGTAAAGGTGTAGAAATCTTCTGTTCAAGCAAGTATTTGAGGCTATGATGGTCAGTTCTAATAATAAATTAACCATTCAGCAAGTAAGATCTTCACTTTTTAATAGCTTGAATTATTGCAAGAAATTCCTTTTCATATATAGAAAGACCAAGATTTCTCTTAGCAAGGGCCTTGCTTAAGAAAGCAATAGGATGAGAATCTTGCATCAACACTGCCCCAATACCATCATAGCACACATTCGTCTCTAAAATGAATGGATACCGAAATTTGGTAATCGTAAGACAGGTGCAGTAACCATAGCTCTCTTCAATTTCTCAAATGCACTTTCAGCTTTTTCTGTCCACACAAAATTTCCCTTCTTGGTCATGTCCGTTAATGGTTTGGCAATGATCCCATAGTGCCTTATGAATTTTCTGTAATAGCCCGTTAGAACCAAAAATCCTCTCAGTGACTTCACTGTTTTAGGCATAGGCCATTCCTCCATAGCTTTTATTTTTCCCGGATCTGCCGCCACCCCATTTTCAAGGATAATATGGCCAAGATACTCAACTTGATTTTTGCCAAATGAACACTTAGAAGCTTTGACAAACAACTGGTATTTGGATAGTGTTTGAAGGACAGATTCAAGGTGATGTATATGGCTATGCATATCAGGGCTGAAGATAAGTATATCATCAAAGAAAACCAACACAAACTTCCCCAAAAAAGGTTTAAACACATGGTTCATCAAGGATTGGAAAGTGGATGGAGCATTGGTTAAGCCGAATGGCATGACTTTAAACTCATACAACCCACTAGGAGTAACAAATATTGTCTTATGTACATCTAGAGGATCCATTCTGATTTGGTGGTACCCAACCCTCAAATCTATCTTGGAAAAAATAGTTGCTCCCCCCAACTCATCTAAAAGATCATCAATTAATGGGATTGGAAAGTTATATTTTACTGTCAAAGAGTTCAATTTCCTAAAATCCACACAAAATCTCCAGGTTCCATCTTTCTTTTTTACAAGCAAAACAGGGGATGAAAATGAACTTGTACTTGGCTGGACAACTCCACTGTCAAGCATTTCTTTTACTAATTTTTCAATTTCAATCCTCCATAAATATGGGTACTTGTAGGGTGGTATTTTAAATGGTTGGACACCTGATTTAAGTGGGATTTTATGATCATGAGACCTCTATGGTGGCAACTCAGTGGGGGTTTCAAACACATGCAGGTATTTGAAAATTAAGGGCTGCAATTCTAATGCGGGTTTGCTATCTTTCATAACTTGTTCAGCTGTAATCATACAGAGACAACCAAATACTAACCCTTTTCTTTTTCTGTAGTCTTTTTTAAATTGCTTTACACTTATCATTTTCAAGGTTATATCTTGTTTAATTCCCTACAATGTTATATCTTTCCCATTCTTTCTGAATTTTACTTGATGTTCATCAAAATTGAAAGTAACGGGACCCAATTATATAAGTAAATCTACCCCAATTACCATGTCACAACTCCCCAGGTTAAGAATCCTAATGGATGAGTTAAAGTTACACTTTCCCATCTCCCATTCTAACTTTGGGCACCTAGTGTTGTATTCTAACTTCCCACCATCAGCTACTGTAACCAACAAGGGATTTGTACATTCTAAAACACATCCTAGCCTTCTAGCAGTTGACTCATCTAAAAAGGTGTGGGTGCTTCCGGTATCAATTAATACGGTGATATCATGCTTCCCTACCTTTCCCAAGAGTTTAATAGTATCTGGGGTGACCTGCCCTGCTAAAGCATGAACTGAAATATGATAATCCCTATTTTCCTCTTCTAACTCATGTAGAACAAGCTCGGTCTCTTCATCCTCACTTGGTTCACAGATTATTACAAAGAATTTTTTGCATTTATGGCCAATATGGTAGGTTTCATCACAATTAAAACACTGATTCTTCTTCCTCCTAGACTCTATTTCTTCTGGGATTAATTTTTAAAGTTCTGTGGTTTACTGATTAATGTGCTTTCAGTGTTTTTAAACCCCTTACATGGTTCATAGCTATCTTTCTTCCACTTATTATCACCCATGCCACTAATGTTTTTATTAAAGTTTTTGGGACCCCTTCCTAGAGAGTTTATGAGCAGCTCTTGTTTCTTAGCAAGCTGAATGGTTAGACTCAAAGTTTTTGGATTAAACATTTCAACTATTCTACCTACTTCATCTTTCAGCCCACTTAGATAACTCTGAACAAAATATTCTTCATTCAAACTCTTATTAGAATTGGCCATGAAAGCTTTAAGTTCTTCAAATTTCAAAGTATATTCAGACACATCACTATCTTGCCTAAGTTTATTAAACTGAGCAACAAGGTTCTTGCCATCAACATTAGCAAATCTTTCTAAAACAAGACTGGTAAATTCTTCCCATCCTAATTCAATTCTACCCTCAATATATTCCAAGTACCACAAATCAGCATTTCCCTCCATGTACATAGCAGCATTTAGAATTTTATCATGATCATTCATGGGATTGAACATAAAATATTTATTGCACTTACGAATCCACTGTCTGGGGTTTTCTCGAGAAAATTTTGGAAAATCAAGCTTTGGTATACGGTGTGGAAAATTAATGGGTTGAGCTGGGTTACCTTGGCCATTTACAGTATGCACCAGAGTCGAACCAAATTCCCCATCTTGCTTACTGCTCGAAGCCCTAGCTTCCATTCCATTCCCACCTCCAGACATTTGCATCTCCTTTCTGAATTCCTCAAACTATTGCTTCAATAAATTCATCATCGATCGACTGAAATCGATTTGCTGCTGCTTCATCTGAGAAAATTGAGCCTCCCAATTCTCTACCCGAACATCCATTCTTGTTCTTCTTGGCCGCATGTGCAGATCGAACCGCTTTGATACCAAATGTCACACAAGGCATCGGTTCTTCTTCATCCAACACCTATTCCGAACAGCTTAACGATTAACCACGGATCCCTTGAATAATTACCTGGACAATTGAATCGATTTGAGTGGCCGTGTGTGAGTGTGATCAAAGAAAAGTGCAAGAAAGCTAAAGAAAAAAAATATGGAACTGAATAATGTTTTCTTCGTTATCCCCAATTACATCAGATTCGTTCTTCTTATATGGGTCATAACTAACAATTAACTGCTATTAATAGAGTTAGGCCAACTAACTACTAAATCTTGTTTTAAGAAGTATGTTTCTAAAAAATAGAAATACAAAATATACAAGTGCGTTTCTAAAAATAGAAATAGAAATACAAGATATATGAAAATTTGATCTTTATTTGTGGGATGCAGATGTAGTTTTGATAGCAATGTTGAATGCAATACTCACTGCAGATGTTTGGATGCTCTATGTTAAAAGTTCTAATTTTTGTCTTGGGACACCATACAGAGAAGTTGCTTCAAGACTTCAACCAGAATATATATGAATATATATTGGACTATTAAGAAATTTTGTTGTTTATCTAAAGACTAACTTTGTTTGGGTACTCTGCTCTTTTCATGTGATGCCCAGATATAATTATGCTGGAAATTCAGTTTCAAGGAACTTTTAAGATTCCATTGAGAGGTCATGCAAGCCTTCGATTTTGCTTAGTCTATGCATTTTTGGCATTGTGAGCAGTGACTAACATTCTTAATTTATGCGAATAGTATTAAGATTATTTTGTATTTCGTAGTTGTGGAATTTGGTCTACGAATGTCTAAGAGCATGTGTTTTTTTGCCTGATGTTTTTTTGGGACACAAATCCTCAGGAAGAATTCAATATGATCAAATTTACTGCTGATATGCAGGTTTCAATGTGGAGAAGGTTTAGTATCTGTATAAAAATGTGATCTTTACAGTGTGGGATGTTGGGGGACAGGAAAAATTAAGACTCTTGTGGAGACATTCCTTTAATAAAACTGATGGGCTGGTATGATTTTATTATTTAGCTTATCATTTTTCTCTTGAGTTCACTGTTTACGTTGTAAAATTCGATTCTTGAACTTTTTAGGTTTTGTTTATTGTGGTTGTGCAATGGTGAAAATCTAAAAATTCTTATAAGAAGAACGCTATGGAACCGTATTCAAATGGAACCATATGCGTTTTACTCGACAAATATAATTTGTCAATTTTTTAAGAAGAATGCTAATTAATATGCATGGTTTATATATTTATTTTGGAGCTAAGGCATGTATTTCATCAGTCCCATTCTCAAAATGTTTCTTCCCTCTACACCCCCTTCTTCAATTAATTTCTTATTCACCTTCATGCATTTCATTGAATGGAAGAAGAAGTGAACGATTCAATTACTTCAAGGAAGTTCAGAAAGTTGATTGTTAGAAGTTGAGGGATTGCCTAAAAGAACAATTCATGAAGTTGAGGAATGTCCTTCCTATCGTTTGCAACTAGAGGGATGATCTTAGGGCTTTTCGGTGCGCTGCTGAGTTGGGCTTGGGTAAACCCTCCTTTGGTTTGTACACTTTTGTATGGCAATACAATCCTAATTATTTGTGCACATCATGCTAACACTGAAGAATTTAAAGCTATCTTATTGTGTTAGCTGATGCCATTACCTATAAAATTAAGTAGTTCCATTTTAGTGGCTATGAATTATGATGTTAGTTCTTGGGCCATAGTCATTTGTGACAAATTACTTTTCGTGAAAGCTTGATTCATTTTTTATTTTAAGTCATAATCTTTCATCTCGATCTTTTGCAGATCCATCCAGATAGTCCTAAAAATGACTAACCTTCTATTCTTACTAATACAATACGAATGATGAATGATTTGACTGCTAAAGTGGGGAGACTTAAATCTGAAAAGTATCAGGTGCAACTTCTCTTGGTAAGCTAGGGTAAAGATAAAGATTATTTCATTGAATGTATGGTCAGGTTATCTTTTGCATATTTTTACATATTAGATTCTCTATGAGGATGTATCATGCGTTTAAATAGTACTTGGTTTAATGCTAATGATGGGCTCGAGATATTCCAACATTCTACCATATAAGCCATCTGTGCAAATATTGCATGCTCCAATCAGAGCACGAAAGGAATATAACATACACTTGCAATCTGTATATACTTTAAGCTTAATGAGGAACAAATGTAAAGGAATGAATTAAGTGTTAGTGAAATGAATTACCATATATTTGAATTTAATTGAGAAATCAAAGCTAATGTTATCCTTATTTTTTATGCATATACCACACATGTACTATGATTGGCCATCACTTATTGCCTTTATTCAGTTAAATTTTGCTGGTGGAATATTTTTTGGCTCTAATTTGCTGCAGTTGACTGCTATATAATCTCTATACATGGTTTTACTGCCATAAATTGCCATAAATTTTTTAAATTAGGTTCTTGCTAATATTAGTTCAAGTCTATTAATATGCATTGCCAAACACAGTTTTTTTATATTAGGTTCTTGCTGCATTCGCGACCACCACTTCAATTGTTGTTCATGATAAAATGATTTAATACTTGATAATTTTCCAGTTTTCAACAAAAACTGGAGGAGGAAGAGAAGGATAGCGTGTCGGCAGAGATTGTGGTTCACATGATAAAATGATTTAGTACTTGATAATTTTTCAGTTAACATCAAAAGCGGGAGGAGGAAGAGAAGGATAGCGTGTTGGCAGAGATGGAACAGAGTAACTGCAGGGCACTGGTGCTACCAGAGTCCATACCCTCCGTTATTCTAGGGTGATTTCGGAGATTAACCCAATGTGGTTTTGTAATATTCTCTCCACCTACCTGGAAAGTGTGTAGATACCTTGATACATGTATTTCTTGACGTATTCCTCTGCTATTATTTTTTTATCATGCTTTTATCATTTTTTAATACCTTTCAGTTTTTAATTTGGACAGAAACAGGGGTTTCTGTTATAAAGAACATGATTTCAATTATTCTATTTCTAATAATGAATATAAAGTTTATGCAAGTTAAATTCCGCTTTTGGGGGATATTTTTAAGTTCCTTAACAGAGCAATGCAGATGTATTATAATTTGAGTTAATGATATTATGTTGGTGTAATTTAATCTTCCTTTTAGTTGTAATATTCTGTGGCTTTCGACATAGAAATATTCTTATTTCGTACTCTATTCTTTTTTCTTTTTATAATATATCATCTATTAGCCTTAATTCTATGTCACAGAAATTTTACATGAAACTATGTGATTTTTGCAATTAACTTAGTGCAGAAGTACTTCTAATATCCATATACATATCCATTTTAAACCATGAATGGGAATAAGATGTCATATGGAAGTAAGAACGTATATTTACAACTCACATCATGCCTTCATTGTTCAATGAAAACCCAATGAAAATTTTATTTTTCATTGTGCAACTTAATTACAAAAGTAACATGGTTGGTTATTGTTGTAGGCATTTTAGAAATATGCAAGAAAAGCGCACTCATTGAAAATAGAAAATTCTTGTTTCAAGGGAAACGGGAGATGTCCTGAATTTGTAGTAAAAAAAACATATCTTTGGAAATGACAAACAAAAATTCTAAAGTTTATCTTAATCCATGGTGATGTTAATGCTCTTTTACTTTATTTCATTTAATTTTTTAATAAAATTAGTAATAGTTTTTTGGAAAAAAACATACTCCATAATAATCATAATATTTTTATTCTATTAATTTATATTTAAAATACAATTTTTTTAAATAAAATATCTTTTAAAAAATATTACAAATAATTTATAAAAATAATTTTAAATATAATAATGTACTCCTTCCGCTCCACCAAAAGGTTCCCATTTTACTATATTGGATGTCTCATTCAAAAATCTCAATTTTTATTTTTAATAAAGAGCTCCACATATGACCCTCCACTCACTAATAATACAACTACTCACTAAATATAAAATTATAATACTGCAAAAAGGACTTATGGATGAAACGGAAGGTGATGTTTTTAAAAAAAATTATGTTTATTGAGAAAATGCATTCTTACAAAAATAAAAGAATATAAAAAAAAGTCATATTACAAAGTAATACTTGCATGCGACATGCGAAGCACGTGTTAAAAAATTAGTATAGTAAAAAATAATGGATAAAAGCACAAACGCGATTGTAGGGATTGAACACTTGACCTTATCTACTGTATTTTAGAGCTAACCACTGAACTACTCAAAATGTTGGTTCCCATATCCTATATGTATTCTAATTATTTTTCAATTTGGGGTACAATTGTACCCCTTTACCTATACTGTGTCCATTTATATAGGTTTTATATTGATACGATAGTGACACGATAGTGACGCGATAGTGACAAGACATGATAAGGGCACGATAAGAAAATTAAAATAACACGAACATGATAAGAATTCATTGTGACACAACACAAACACGAAAAATAATGAGTTGACACGACACGATAACAATACAATACGAAAATTAAAATAAAAATACTAATTAAAAGTACTTTTTGGGGCCCGCATTAATGCTTACACTTCCTTTGTAAATTACAAAGGAAGCGTAAGCATTATTGCAGGACGGAGGGAGTATTGATTTTTTTAGTAAATATATTTATAATTATTAATAAGCATTTTTATTATATATTTACCTAGTTTTATATTTATTTGAGTTGTTTATAGGTTAATGGGTTGTTAATGGGTTAATGAGTAATCTGTTAATATTAATCATGCTTAACGAGTTGACACGAATAAATACAACAAGAAATTTTGTGTCCTTATTAGAGTTGACGCTATAACAACACAAATACGATAAGATCAAACACTAATCCGCCATTATCGCGTCGTGCTATCATATTGTGTCAGAAATTGCTACCATTAGCTAGAAGATACATCATACTACCTCCACCCCTGTCAAAATGTGTCATTTGCTTTTGGCACGTAGATTAAGGAATATTATTATTTTATGTAAAGTGGGTAGGTGTATTAGAGAGATGTGATAAGTAGTAGTGGGCCATTGGTGGGCTATTTTTACTAAAAGAGGAAAATGGTGCAATTTGGACGGGACGCCCAATATAGTAAAACGGTACTATTTGGGCGGGACGGAGGGAGTATTCATTAATAATAATAAAAAGAGTATGTACACAAATGTTGGCATTTGATCCTTTGGTTAACGTGAACCATTAGGGTTCCATACGTTTCTAACAGTCAGTGGAAGCATGAAAACAAAAAAACGTATTATCTTTCACCAGGGTATGTTGGAGAAGATGGATTCTCATCGGCAGCCTGTATAGCCCACCATTTTAGGCATAACTCTCTCATCCGATGTCGAAATCGAGTGATCAATGCGTCAAAACGATTATCTCTTTCGTGGCTTTCCGTCAGTATATCACAAGTTGAATTCTGAGGTCTGTATGATTTTATAAAAATCTTACAAGTTGGAGGACAGCAGCAGCAAATGACCTCTTGATTCTTTTGCTGTATTCCCAAGCCCAATCTCGACGTCGTGTGGGCGACGATCTTCTAGATCTTCTCATTTTGCTGTTCCCTAACCCTCAGTCACATGTTAAGCGTGATCAATCTTATAGATTAGGGTTTCTGGATAGTTGAGATGACTTATATATGGGTTACATGAGGGACCAGGAGGAGAAATTAGAGTTGGGCCTCCATTGGGCTTAAGTATCCAAGCTTAGCCCAAAGCTTATATTTAAGTCTAATAATAATAATATATACCACTAAAATATTATTACTGCACTACCGTTCTAATCCCATAATTACGTTATGAGCTCCTTCTTATTATCAGCCCGTTAGTCTCCCCATGTTTAAGATATACAATGCCCATTAATTAATTAAGTTACTGAAAACTCCATTAATTAATATCTCATCCAAGAGTAGTACCACTCAACCTCATTATCATGCCGGAATAAATCCACCTGCAAGGTTTACATGATAATCCTTATGAGCTCCTCAAGGGGACATCATCAACCTATGACGGACACGGATTCCTTTTACAATCAACATCACACCATAGAGACAGTATTATCTCCCAACTCATCGAGTTTATTGATTTAATTATATATAAATCTCACCCATTGATGAATCAAAGAAATACATACTGCCCTACGTGTCGAGGTTATTGTATAGGATTAAGAGTATGAACATCCATAATAACAGAGATCAAGTTCTTCTATAAGTCAGTATAAGTCGAACAATCTCAAGCGGTCATACTCAATACACACAAGTGCACTAGTGTGATTCTATAGTCAAGACAAACTAATACCAAATCACACTACAACTATCCCAATAGAGAATCCACGTCTATCTCGATTGTGAGTATTTATTTATACTTTATAAGGAAACCGATAATATAATCTTCCGCGTGTTGTCGCACAACATATTATCTACAATATAAAGTAAGTGGACTATTGCATCTAAATATAAATAAATTATAAGACGCAATCATTTGATCATATGATTCTCATTTCAAATAAGTTATTATAATATTGTTCATACTAAAGCCGGACTTTTAGTATAAAATCCAACAATCTCCCACTTATACTAAAAGATTATGTTGTCATGTCTTCTGCCATACATCTAATTCCCACTCCCACTACACGACCATCAAAAGCTCTCGCCTTAAGGTCCTTATAAATGGATTTACTAGGTTATCATCCGATGCAATCTAGGTGACAACAACCTTCCCCTCATTATATGATTTCTTGTAACAGGTGGTACTCTCACTCCATGTGTTTAATTGTCTTATGGGCTCGTGATTCCTTCAAGTTTGTAACTGCACCATTATCATCAAAATAAATTGTGATAACCTTGGGCAAACTTAGAATCACATCGAAGTCCATCATGAAGTTTCTAGAGTCATACAGATACTTTGGCTGCCTCATAGGCTCCAATTTATCATCTTTCCATGATGGAGTCAGTAGTCTGAAATATATTTCTATATAACACTCCTCCATATTATGGCTCTACTTCCTAAAATTAAACACATAACCTTCGAGGTGGATTTACTGTCGTCTCTATCTGATTTGAAAAATCTGAATCTATATAACCCACAAGAATCAGTGAATCTATTCAGTATTTCCATATATAATTTCTAATCCTTTTCAGGTACATAAGTATTTGTCTTACCACAGTTCAACATTCTTACTTTTGGGTTATCTTGATACCCACTGACCATGCCATTGGCAATACAGATATCCGCTCTCGTGAATAATATTCTATAGATTAAGCTTTCTTATTCGCCGAAGTATAAGGAACCGCTTTCTTCTCCTTTATCTTCTTTTGTGTCTCAAGACACATTTCCTTAGATAAAGTCACATGATAAAATAAGCAAGGATCGTATCATTTCATGAAACTTGAGACAAGCATAACATCCTTTCTTATGATCCGTATTATCGTGATCAAAATGATATTTTTGCTCCTCTTAAGTCCTTCATCTCATACCGCTTTAACAACCATACCCATACGCCCGATAATACTCTTTCATTGTCTCCAATGAGTAATATATCATCTACGTACAGTACAAGAAATACCATCACGCTTTCGTCACTCCTTTCAATACACAAGACACATCCGCGCATTGAATAAATCCATGTCACTGGATTACCTCATCAAAACGGATGTTTCATGATCTTGAAGCTTGCTTTAGTCCATCGATGGACACCTTTAAGCTTACAATCAAAATGCACTTAGCACTTTGCAATAAATCACTCTAGTTACTTCACATAGATATTTTCTTCAAGACTTCCAATCAGGAAAGCTGTCTTGACATCTATCTGCTATTCCTCATATTTTGTATGAGTAGCAACAAATAAAAGATTCGGATCGACATAGTCATAGCTACTGGTGAATAGGTTTCCTCATAATCGAACCTTTCTTTCTGAGTATACCTCTTTGCAGCAAGCTTTGCTTTCAAGATTTTCACCTGATCATATGATCCTCTTTTATTTTGTATGCTTCCAACGGCTTTTACACCATATAGTAGTCCTACAAGCTCCCAAATCTAATTTAAAATCCCTAAATTCTATTTCATAAATCATTGTACTTTGCTAAGATTTCGCATTTCTATCTTGTAGTGTTTCGTCGTATCCGTGGGTCAACTCCATGTTTACTAGGGACTAAGTCTCATGACTCTCCCAAAATATATATCTTACCGGTTGTCGAACAACCCTCCCACTACGACAAGGCACTACACGCAATTTTGTATCAGACGTGACACGGGTTGCAGTTTACCTTGTGGTATATCCTCTTGTACACTTGGTACTAATACTTTGTGTTTTCCCTCTCACTTCCTTTAGAACAATTTATACATGGGTTTATGATTTAATACATAGTCCTTTTCTAAAAATTCTAGTGTTTGTGTTAACAATCACCCTTTGATCTTTTGGACTAAATAAATCATCACCCTTCATTTTCCTAGGATATCCCACAAGCAAATAAACGTTCATACGAATTACTATTTCTAGGGTATATCCACAAAATAAATTTAATAATTCCAAATAACTCATCATTTATCTAATCATTTCCATAAGAGTCTTTCTCTTATCAGGATTAGAAGATGTGTTATTAATTACTATTTGTTGCATTCGTGGGATAAACATGATTTAAGAGTTTACAAATTGTAACCAATGTACCATAACAGATTATAACTCCACCCCTCATCACTATGACCATGTTATTTAAATGAAATGGAGTATCCATCCGTAAATGCATCGAAACTGAAATCAATTTCTTTATATGAAAAACGTACGTAAAGACAATTTCTCAAAACCAAACATTTATTCATATCGTAAGATAAATAAACAACTCCCACTGCAACAACCACTACTCTCGCAGTATTACCCATGTATTACAATCTCAACATCACTTAGTTGCAGGCTTTAGTGACTCCGGTGTCTACACACAACGTGTCAGTAAATACCATCACTAATCATGCTTCAGCGACTAGTGAATGAGATTCTAACCTTGTTCACATCTTGATGAAATTGGATTTCCTTTGCCATATGTTTTGTCAGAAATTCCCCACCATATACAACCTCTTGTATTTCAGGTAGAACTTGCTCAAAACACCTAGAAAAACTACGGAAAATTAAATTAATCTAGGTTACCCTTCAATATCTACTCCGAGCATTTCCAATTCATTCATCAAATTAACCATGACCTCCCGCATATCTAACTTACTCAAGTATCTGAAGAGTCGCATGAGACCATCATATTTCTATGAACCTCTCACCTCTTCACTAGAGACTTTAAAAGGCATCATGGGATATCCTTCGTGAAAACAAATATTTATATTTTCTTAAGCAGTAAAATTAAAAAACAAGATTCTTTTCTAATCATCTAATTTTGGACAAGTAAATATATTTATTTTAGTATACAATAAGCGAGATAAAATCATTTGAAATTACAGAGAATCACAAATAAATACATCGATCAAATCTTCTAATTTATCCATTTATATTGATTCCCTCAAAACAATATAAAAATAAAATTCACTGATATCTCAAGAACCGTGAGTCTGCAAGCCACGATAGTGTGGACGTTTACAAACCCGAATATTTACAAGAGAAGGTTTTACCCATTAATTTCATTTGTCAACCTAACCTCATGACAAAATAATTAATAGTCGGTTCTTCTTTAGCCATGCAAATAAAAGCAGTGACTCCGATGGGGAGGATACTTATTATTTGCAACTAAGTGTACACCATTATTTGATCCTAAGTCCATTGTGCAAGCTTATGTGCCTTATAGATAGAGAAGTACACACGCGCTCGGATAACTTCCTACAGTCATCAATTATAAGTTCGTACAGTGATCCACAAATAAACTCATCTGATGGGGAGGAAGGCACTATAGCCAACACGCAAGTTTACGTACATCACATTACAAAACAATAATTATTTAACAAAGTCTGTACTAGTGATCCACAAATATACTCATCCGATAGAGAGGAAGGCACTATAGCCAACACGCAAGTATACTTGCATCACCTACAAACCAATAATGGAGGCCGCGAGAATTATTAACCAATTTCCTCTCCTACTTAGTTATTTAAAAACCGAGAGTTTTTACATGCATATAATATTCAATAATAAAATACGCTACCCAGCATGCTCCTATTACGGCACATACGGCAATAAATCACAGAGTATCATGCATAACATATATAACAGTAATCAAATAATTAAATCACTTATTAAAAGTTATATATCAGGGAATTCGATTATTCGCCACAAATCACGAATGCAGGCAACTGTGACTATGCATGGTACGATCTCCCCAAAACCTAATCTGAAAATTAGAAGCCGGTCTTCACAAATTTTCCTCCAAATTCATTGTCCGCCAACCTGCTCCACTACTCCGGCACCCTGTCCAATATCCTCACACTTAGCCGTCCATTTACCGTGCAAACCCGATGCGATTCACACCCATGCTCGCATATCATGAGCGAAAATGAGACAGCTGGCCATACTACATGCTGACACGACTCGTGCCAATCTTGCACGAGTCGTGCCGCTCCCAAGCAGCCCTTGTCACGCCCTACAGCACCGAGCTCATGCTGAGTTTTTTACCTACATGACTTATACCGGCTGAAGTCGACAGTCGTGCCGGCCACTCATCGGAGTCGTGCTGCCTTCTCGCCTGCTCGCGCATCTGCCATCTGCCTGCGTCTGGTCATACCGAGCGAGCATCGCTACTCGTGTAAGAGACTCCAGCAAATCGCGCCGGCTGTACAGACAGACAGTAGACTTAGCTTACGCCTTAAGCCACGTCGTCTCCATATGCACATCATCGTCTAGCAATGACCTTCTATCTATCTGCAGCATCATTTGCTGGAGACACGACAACCAGCCATAGCCTACCCGGTTCACGCCTGACTCGCCGGCTATCAGGGAGACTCGAACGGAACTGCCGCCGACAACCCTTGACCAGTAGCCGCCAGTCAGCGCCCAACAACTACCCATTAACACGCCTGAAGGGTCGTCCCACCAAGTCCCACCGCCTGTACTGACAAAACTGGCACCTTCTGGAGACTTGCAGACCCGACCGGCCAGTAGGTGACTTGCCAGGAAAGAAACACTAGACCTGATCAGAAACATATACAGACTCGACGCAGCCTGCATCGTGACCTGACCAAAACTCTCCAGACTCGATCGGCAATAAAGCAGACTCACCCGGAAGCTCACTGAATTGCCCTGCTTACCGTGCCTCTCGCGACAGCCAACACGCCAGCCAGCCTGCTTACTGTCGAGCGGCCTTCCGTGTGCCATGCCTAGCAAATCAGGGAGCTTTGCTCGCCTGCTGGTGCAACACTCACAGCACGCCGTCCTGCACCGCCAAGCCCAGACGCCCACGCCATCATCGCTCGTCTAATTGGCTTGCTTCACACACTAGTATTTTCCAGGCATGCAGTCAGCCGCATCGTCCAACTGCTGATGTCGAAAATAAGCTGCCATTTGAGCACTAGCGCGCTAGCCTGTGCTTTGTGTCGCAAGTAGTCCAGTCGACAGCCACGACTCAACCCCACCAATGATTCAAAACTTAAAGCCTTGTGCTTTGTTCACGCTGGACGCCATGATTCAGCGCCTACCAGCAACTTCACGACTCGGCACAACGCTTGGATATTGCCCATCACCGAGAATTCACACACCACCGGGCATCAGCAACTCGCTGATGGGCGAACTCACTCATCACCCAAATCCCTCCGTGCCCCATCCACACATCGCCGCCGTGTACACTTCAGGTGCAACCAAGTACCATCAACAATCACTATTCATCCGCTGCCCAACTTCGTGCGAGACATGAACTAACTAGCCTTTCATCCGCCATCACGACATCCACATCCGTTATCAACCACTCGCGTTGCGCAGCCATGTGGTGATTGTGTGTGCCGTATACAATTAGGGTATTCAATAAGAAAATAAATTCTAAAACCCTAACATCATGTACACACATAAACCCTAGCCTAACGTTTCACGCTTCACCATGAAATCGAAGCTCTGATACTAATTGTTGGCATTCAATCGTTTGGTTAACATGAACCGTTAGGGTTCCATACATTTCTAACAGTCAGCGGAAGCATGAAAACAAGAAACGTATTACCTTTCACTAGGGTATGTTGGAGAAGATGGATTCTCGCCGGCAGCCTATGCAGCCCCACCATTTTGGACATAACTCTCTCATCCGATGTCGAAATCAAGTGATCTATGCGCCCAAATGATCTTCTTTTCCGTGACTTTCCATCAGTATATCACACGTTGAATTCTGAGATCTGTACAATTTTATAAAAAATATACAAATTGGCGGACAGCAGCAGAAAATGACCTCTTGATCTTCTGCTGTATTCCCAAGACCAATCTCGACGTCGTGTGGGCGATGATCTTTGAGATCTTCTCATTTTGCTGTTCCCTAACCCTCACTCATATGCTAGGCGTGATCAATCTCATAGATTAGGGTTTCCGGACAGTTGAGATGACTTATATATGGGCTACAGCAGGGACCAGGAGGAGAAATTAGAGTTGGGCCTCCATTGGGCTTAAGTATCCAAGCTTAGCCCAAAGCTTATACTTAAGTCCAATAATAATAATATACACCACTAAAATATTATTACTGCACTACTGTTCTAATCCCATAATCACGTTATGGGCTCCTTCTTATTATGAGCCCGTTAGTCTCCCCATGTTTAAGATATAAAATGCCCATTAATTAATTAAGTTAGTGAAAACTCTATTAATTAATATCTCATCCAAGAGTAGTACCACTCAACCTCATTATCATGCAGGAATAAATTCACTTGCAGGATTTACATGATAATCCTTATGAGCTCCTCAAGGGGACATCATCAACCTATGACGGAAATGGATTCCTTCTACAATCAACACCACACCATAGAGACAGCATTATCTCTCAACTCACCGAGTTTATTGATTTAATTACATGTAAATCTCACCCATTGATGAATCAAAGAAATACATACTGCCCTACGTGTCGAGGTTATTGTATAGGGATTAAGAGCACGAACATCCATAATAACAGAGATCAAGTTCTTCTATAAGTTAGTATAAGTCGAACGATCTCAAGCGGTCCTGCTCAATACACACAAGTGCACTAGTGTGAATCTATAGTCAAGACAAACTAATACCAAATCACACTACAACCATCCCGATAGAGAGTCCCCGTCTATCTCGATTGTGAGCATCTATTTATACTTTATAAGAAAACCGATAATATGATCTTCCGCGTGTTGTCGCACAACCTATTTTCTATAGTATAAAGTAAGTGGACTATTGCATCTACATATAAATAAATTATAAGACGCAATCATTTGATCATATGATTCTCATTTCAAATAAATTGTTATAACATTGTTCATACTAAAGACAGACTTTTAGTATACAATCCAACAATAAACAAAAACATCTTTTAACATCAACGAAGCAGTACACACCATTAGGCCATAGGTACTTTCCCACAAATTCCATCATTTTATCTTTTAACATAGAATATTATACGGTTAGTTTACTTTTCTTATTTTCTATTTGCTATGCAAAGAAGTAGGCTGAGCTAGGTGATAGATAACCTACTGAAGAACTTTGACTACCTTCTTTTTATGATATTCACAATAGCTTCTGAAGTTAAATTGATACGGAGCAAATTTTAAATAGCCACTGTTGACTAAGTACAATTTTAAATAGCCACATCTCTTAAAAATAATTTTTAGTAGCCACTATTTAGTGGACTCCCCAAATTACCCCCATAACTGTCAGATAAAGGACGACTATAATGGGGGGCATGATTATGTCAGTATTGACTGCATTAAATAGGGTGGGTGGGACCACATTTAAAATTATAAGAAATATTTTTTCCAGAAAAAAATAAAAAAAAAATTCGAAAAAAATATTTCTTCTATTCGGTCTATTCGGCCAACACTATTTGTTCTATTCGGCCAATACTTTTTATTTTCAAAAAAAATTAAAAAAATTCAAAAAAATTTTTATTCTATTCGGTCTATTCGGCCAACAATTTTGTTCTATTCGGCCAACACTTTTTTTTTCCAAAATTTTTTTTAAAAAAATCGAAAAAAATATTTCTTCTATTCGGCCTATTCGGCCAACAATTTTGTTCTATTCGGCCAACACTATTTGTTCTATTCAGCCAACACTTTTTTTTTTCAAAAAAAATTTAAAAAAAATTCAAAAATCCAGAGGCCCTGGTCGAATTGACATGACGTGGTCGAATTGGCTTCACCACTAATCAATTCGACCAGGATTCGACCAGATGCCCTGGTCGAATTCCTCTGTCTTGGTCGAATCCTCCTACTGGAAGTGTTGTGCTGCCAATTCGACCAGAAATGCTAGTCGAACTCTCTTCCTTCTGGTGAATTCACCTATTGCTTTGCCCAAACGGATGGTTTCGACTTCCGTTCTTCAGTTTTCAACACTTCCACTCTGATTTCCTTTCACCACATGCATCCAATATCACCTTGTCTCCATCACCCACCTTTCACTTCCATTAGTTAATGCATGATTGCATCCACAATAATTTGTGCATGTCTCTATCACTTGTTAGGTAGTGGGATTAAACAAATAAAAGGCCTTCTCCACTAATCAAAATATACATCAGCCTCATCTCTTCCATAAACCGACACTTTCATATTATTGTTCCACCAAACTTTGTCCATGCATGATATAATATGACTAGTGCATGATCCATCCTCACTTGTGCATGGTCCACCATCTTTGTCTATTATTGGAAGTGACGGAGAGTCTACGCAACATCAATAATTCAACATTTGATAATATATGCACTATCTCCACATCACTATCTAAAGCAATATCAACACTTTTATAATGCATGCCTATCACTATCAACATGCCTCCACCAACAATTAAAGTAGTGAGTGTTGGAGAGAAGTCATTATTGTTGAATTAGTGGAATGCATAAATCATCCCCACTGCCCATTCTATTATCAGCCGACAACATCAACATCAAAAAACTTGTCCTTTCCACTCATTTTCACACCAACTTTGCAGCTGCTGGACTCCACCAAGAACCGCTGCGATCTTCATGCCGCTGCTGTCCAGCATAGCTGTTACTTCGTGTCGTCTTCGCTTGTGAGTTCCACCACCGAGTTCTCTCGACTGAAACCCACACCACGAATCACGATAGCAGCGCCAGACACCAGCAATGAATAAGCATCATCCGCTGTCACGACCCAGCTTTAGGGCATACTCATTCGGAATAAGTCAGACCCACTCGGTAAGCTGTTCAACCCACCGGACGTATGCTAGTCCCACCATAAAACTGTCTGTGTCGCAACCAGGCGACACCAGTATGATGATCGATGCACGACTCTTTTATTCAGCAAAGACCAGAAATCTTGTCGCCCATCTAGCGTTGTCCAAGCTCCAACCTAGCGTGATGGAGCACGCCCAGCCTTGCCTTTCCGTAGACTTAACGTCACCTGGTTGCTGTGAACACATCTTCCAAAACCAGTTTAGTCAGAGTCATCACCATCTGGGTTCTAAAAACCCTAATGATGATAATCAGCATAGTATGTTTATCACGGCAGCCTGTTTACAAACTCTAACTATCGTTCATCCATGACAATCAGCTTTCAACAAGCAACTACTCTCACTTTCACCGATAGCATCCATGCCTCATCACCACATCCCAAGGTGCAACTGTGTGTCATGTTCAATTAGGATAGAGGAGCCGTGAAGAACACTTTCACCATCGCCGAGTGTGTGATGAACATTTTCGAAATGACAGATGTGAATAACAGATTAAGGATTCATACAGATTGCACCAAGAATTCAAAACATTTCACCATGCGATCATTATTCACATATAATTCACATAATTCACTCCAAACCTAAGCCTAATGTTTTACGTTTAGCCTTAGAACCTACGCTCTGATACCAATTATTGGTGTTCGGATCTTTAGGCTAACGTGAACCGTTAGGACTTCATATAATTCTACTGCAGCAGAAGTACAAGAGCAAAATTACCTTTCACCGGGTTTGATGTAGAGGATGAACAGCGAATGACCTTACGGTCTTCTGTTGTATTTCTAACCCTCTCATTGATGTTGTGTGGGCAACGATCACCAAGGAGAGCTCAATCTGCAGCTCGTCACACTCTCACGATCCTCATTATGAGTTGTGTATCATTGTAAGTGAATGAGCTGCTGAGGGTGGCTATATATAAACTACAACAGAGACCAGGAGGAGAAATTAGGGTTTGGGCCTCCCATTGGCTTAAGCATTCAAGTTTAGCCCAAAACTTATACTTAAGACCAATAATAATAAATCATTCCACTAAAAAAATATTATTGAACTGCCACCCTAATCTTAAATTACGTTTATAGGCTATGATCCCGTTAATCTCCCCTTGTTTAAGATTCAATGCCCATTAATTAATTAAGTTATTAACAACTCAATTAATTAATTAATATATTTACCGAGAGTAGTACCACTCAACCTTATTATCATATCGGAATAAATCCACCTGTAGGGTTTACATGATAAAAATTATGAGCTCCTCAAGAGGACATCATCAACCAATTCCGTTAGGACACGTATTCCTTCTACAATCAACAGCACACCATAGAGGAAGTACTATCTGCCAATTCACCGAGCATATTGATTTAACTATTAAATCTCACTCATTGATGAATTAAAGAAATAAATACTGGCTTACATGTCGATGTTATTGTATAGGGATTAAGAGTACGAACTTCCATAATAATAGAGATCAAGTTCTATTATATAGTTAGTATAAAATGAAGATCTCAACAGCGGTCCTACTCAATACACTCAAAGTGAACTAGTGTAATTTTATAGTCAAGATAGAAGCCAAATCACACTACAACCATACCGATAGATAGTCCCCATCTATCTCGATTGTGAACATCTGTTTATACTTTATAAGAAGCCGATAATATGATCTTCCATGTGACGCCGCACACCACATTATCTACAGTATAAAGTAAATGGACTTTTGCAACAATGTTATTATTGCAAATGTTTGATCACATGATTCTCATTTCAAAAATTATTATAAATATTGTTTATACAAAAGCTAGACTTTTAGTATATAATCCAACATATAATGCATATTTTCTTCATCAAGATACTCATTTCCTTCATCATGATGTTTATTTTCATCATCATCATGCAATAATCCCTTAACACGATCCTTATTTTCTTCATCATGATACAGAAATCCTTCATCCTGATGCGCATTTCCGTCATCATGATGCTCATTTCATACATCATGATGCTCATTTCCTTCATCATGATGCATATTTTCCTTCATCATGATCACGATTTCTATTTTCATCTTCATGATACTCATTTCCTTCATCATGATGCTCATTTTTTTCATCTTGATGATCATTTTCTTCATCATTATGGTCATTTCCTTCACTATGATGCTAATTTCCGTCATCATTATCCGTATTTCCTTCATCATGATACTTATTTCCTACACTATGATGCTCATTTTCTTCATCATGATGCACGTTTCTTTCATTACAATGCGTATTTCCTTCATCATGATGCCCAATTCCTACACCATGATGCTCATTTCTTCATCATGATTCATATTTCCTTTATCATGATGCTCATTTCCTTCATCATAATGCTCATATCCTTCATCATGATATATATTTCCTTCATCAAGATGATCATTTCCTACGTCATTATGGTCATTTCTTAATCATGATGCTAATTTCATTTATCTTAATGCATATTTCAGTCATCATGATGCTCATTTCCTACAAAATTATACATATTTCCTTCATCATGCTAATCATTTCCTTCATCGTGATGCTCATTTCCTACGTCATTATGATCATTTCCTTCATCATGATGCATGTCTTCTTCATCATGATGCTAATATACTTCATCATGATGCGTATTTCCTTCATCATGATACTCATTTCCTACATAATAATGATCATTTCATTCATAATTATGTTCATTTTCTACATCATGATGCATATTTCCTTCATAATTATGCTCATTTCCGTCTTCATGATGTAAATTTCTTCATAATGATGCTCATTTTCAACATCATGATGGATGAATTCTTCATCATGATGCTCATTTTGTTCGTCAATATGCGTATTTCATACATCATGATGCTCATTTCCTTCATCATGATGATTAATTCTGACGTCATTATGGTCATTTCCTTCATCATGATGCTCATTCCATTCATCATGATGCATATTTCCTAAATCATGACGCTCATTTCCTACATGATGATGCTTATTTCCTTCATCATGATGCATATTTCCTTCATCATGATTCATATTTCCTTTATCAAGATACTCATATCCTTCATCATGATGTATATTTACTTCATCGTGATTATCATTTCCTAAGTCATTAGTCATTTCCTTAGTCATGATGCTCATTTCATTCATCATTATGCATATTTCCTTCAACATGATGATCATTTCCTTCATTTTGATGCTCAATTCCAACATCATCACGCTCATTTCCTTCATCATTATGCATGTTTTATTCATCATGATGCTCATTTCATTCATCATGACACTAATTTCCTTTATCATGATGCATATTTCATTCATCATGATACTCATTTTCTTCATAATGATGCTCGTTTCAATCATCCTGATGCTCATTTCGATCATCATGATGCATATTTCTTTATTCAAATTCTCTTTCCTAAGTCATGATGCTTATTTCCTTCATCATGTTGCTCATTTCCTTCATTATGATACTTATTTCCGTCATCATGATGTAGAAATCCTTCATCATAATGCACATTTCCTTCATCATGATGCTCATTTACCACATCATGATGCTCATTTCCTTCATCATGATGTATATTTCCTTCATCAAGATGATCATTTCCTACGTTATTGTGGTCATTTCTTAATCGTGATGCTCATTTCATTCATCATGATGCTCATTTCCATAATCATGTGGATCATTTCCAACATCATGATGCTCATTTAATTCAAAATGATTCATATTTCCTTCATCATTATGCTCATTTCCAACATCATGATGATAATTTCCTTCATCATGATGCAAATTTTCATCACAATGATGCTCATTTCAATCATCATGATGCATAAATCCTTCATCATGATGCTCATTTCATTCATCAATATGCATAGTTTGTTTATCATGATGCTCATTTTCTATATCATGATGCTCATTTCCTTCATCATTATGATTAATTCCGACGTCATTATGGTCATTTCCTTCATCACGATGCTCATTTCATTCATCATGATGCATATTTCCTTCATCATGTTGCTCATTTCCTTCATGATAATGCTCTTTTCATTCGTCATGATGCATATTTTCTTCATCATGGTGCGCATTTCCTTCATCATGATGCTCATTCCTTCATCATGATGTATATTTTCTTCATCATGATGCTCATTCCCTACATCATGCTGTGTATTTCTTTCATCATTATGCTCATATCCAACATCATGATGCTCATTTCTTTCATCATTTTGCAAATTTTCATTATAATGATACTCATTTCCATCATCACGATATATTAAATCCTTCATTATGATGATCATTTCGTTCGTTGTTTGCATATTTTCATTATCATGACGCTCATTTCCTTCATCATGATGGTTAATTTCAACGTCATTACGATCATTTCCTTATTCATGATGTTCATTTCATTCGTTATGATACATATTTTCTTCATCATGATGCTCATTTCCTACATCATGATGCTCATTTCCTACATCAAGATGCTCATTTACTACATCATGATGCCTATTTCCATCATCATGATGCATAAATCCTTCATCAAGAAGCTTATTTCCTTCATCATAATGCTCATTTCTATCATCATGATACATGTTTCTTTCATCATGATGCTCATTTCCTACGTCATGGTGCTCATTTCCTTCATCATGACGCTCATTTCTTTCATCATGATGCTCATTTCTTTCATCATAATGCTCGTTTCCTTCATCACGATGCTCATTTCCTTCGTCATGATGCAAATTTTCTTTACCATGATGCTTATTTCCTTCATCTTGATGATCATTTCCTATATCATTATGGTCATTTCCTTCATTATGATGCTCATTTCCTTCATCATTATGCGTATTTCTTTCATCATAATGCTTTTTTCCTACATTATAATGCTCATTTCCTTCACCATGATCCGTATCTCTTTCATCATATTGCATATTTCCATCATCATGAAGCTCATTTCCTACATAATGATGTATGATTTCTACATCATGATGCACATTTCCTACATCATAATGCTTACTTTATTTCTCATGATGTATATTTTTTTCTTCATAATGCTCATTTCCTACATCATGATGCTTATTTCCATGATCATGTTGCTCATTTTCATCATCATGATGATCATTTCCCTCATCATGATGCTTATTTCTTTCATTATATTGCATATTTTCTTCATCATGATACGCATTTCTATAATATCTTAGCCTAACTAGATTATTTTTTTTAGAAAGCCCAAAACCTATTTATTTATTTTTGGCCCAAGTTGACCTAGATTTGTTTTTAAAGCCCAAAACCTATTTATTTATTTTTGGCCCAAGTTGACCTAGATTTGTTTTTAGAGCCCAAAACCTATTTATTTATTTATTTGGCCCAAGTCCAGCCCACTTAAATGGCATAACATGGAAATAAGCCCAGCCCATTCTAATAGCCTCAACACATATAAAAAAAAGAAAAGAAAGAAAGAAGAGTACGGGAGAAGAAAAGTGAGAAGAACAAAAGAGGGGAAAGAAGAGAGTGAAGAGGAGAAACCCTTGTTGATCAAATTCTCCCTTACAACCCTCATCCTAGGTGGTTTCTAAGTTGTTTTGAGGTAAGTAATAGGTTAATTAAGCTTCCTTTCTCCAAGATTTTGTGATTTTGTTGGGTTTTCTTCCTTATATGAGGAAATTCGTAGCTACTGTTCGAACTACTTTCGACATAGCTATTGATCTCTGAAATTTACAAACTCAATTTCTGTATGTAGCTGAACGTGTTAGCTTTCTATAGCCACTTGAAACTCCTCAATTCGATTTTTCTACAATTAGTTATGATTTTTCTTGTAAACTGCCGCTAGCTGGAAAATTTCAGAATATTTATGCCGAATTCAAATTTATTTCCTATCGTTTTGTTTAAGAAATGATCTGAAACGGGTTATGTGAGATTGGGAGATGATGTTGAGGAGATACGGGCTGTTCTTATTTAATATCGACTCGCTCAAGCTCGATTAAGATTTATTTTGACAATGAAAGACGATGTTACCGCTAATAGTTAGTTATATTTGATTTGTCTTTAATTGCTCATCTCCTTTCTAGGTAAAGAACCGTCGATGAAGGGCAAAGGACCTACTTCAGACTCCGGAGAGAGTTAATCACTTCCTTGTGAGTTGATAATTCGGGAACGCCTTCTCTTGTGGGAAGTGTGGACCCTCATTAAATTTGCATTCATTTTATTTTTAGTTAATTGATAACAAAATTATTTTGGTAATGTGTTATGTGGTAAAGAGTATGATTGGCTCGATTGTTCTAGTTAGAGCCTGATTGGCCTAAGTTGGTCCATTGATTATCTTATATTATTTCATATGGGTATTGTTGATTTTAACTTATGTTGAAGAGCCTTGCCGGCTCGATATCTGATAGCCTTTATTGCGAATTATTTGCAGATTGATTTCTGGTTATTCTTGTGACTTGTGTGCCAATTAAGACTATGACTTGAATTGTTATTTATCTCATGATGCATATGTATACCTGATACCAAGGTTAAGTAGCCTGAATTGGTCACGGTTCGGGTGAGTTGGAGCGACATTGATTAAGTAGCCCGAATTGTCGCGGTTCGGGTGAGTTAGAGTGACAATCGAGTCGCCCGTGGCTTGGCAAACCCGGGTGAGTTAGATCTAACGGGGCACCTGTCCATTTGCCAAATACTGATACTTTGGAAGGTGATCGTTAGATGAATCAGTCTATTGTAGGCTCAGCCAACGTCACCGGTGTGGACATGCATGTCATATATGTTTATATATTTTCATTTCAAGTATTCACATCGATATTGAATTGTGAACTTTAGCATTTGGCATGTTGAGAAAGAACATTAATGTGCATTTTATCTAGAGTAACGGTGACGGGCTCGGATTGACTCTCGACGGAGAGATCAGTTTGAGGAGGATATTGGCTACCCACGCGTCTTTTATGTGATAACATCTTGTTTGAACTAATTGTGTATTTGTAAATGCATTCATAGGTTGTATTTTTGTTAAGTTGTATATTAAGTAAACATAATAATTGATGTGGAACGAAATATTGGATTTTATGTTATGAACCGCGAGTGGGAGTGCATGCTTCGTATAAGGGTTGGGGTGACCGGCTTATCACCTCACTGAGCTAGTGGTTTTGCTCACCCCCATCATTTCCTTCCTTTTCAGGCTGTTGATATCATTTTGGTTGGAGGTTTGCCTGTCGTTTGCTCATCATTCGATCGGGGTTTTGGGTACTTTATCTTTTATGTTAATTGACGGATCCATTGGCGAGTTTGTTCATTTTATATTCTGTGACCCCCCTTGATGTTTTTTTTGTACTTTCGCGATGTTATATCGCTCATGTATATTTTCTTCAAACTAAGTTACATCGTGGTATTTTGTACCTTTGTAAATCCTTGTTGATACTTTATGTAATGATGTCCTCGGGTTGTACTCGTAGTTATCAGTTGTTCAATTCTACAGGTACTTGATAGCAAGCCTTACGTTTTCTATAAACTTTGTGGAGTGGAGTGCACCCATTTCGCGAAATTTATGGTTAACGTGGCGGTTGTCGTGTTCTGCCTGCGGGTTGGGGCGTGACAATTTCCTACCTTATGATGCTCATTTCTTCATCACGACACATATTTCCTACATCATGATATTAATTTCCGACATCATTATGGTCATTTCCTTCATCGTGATGCTCATTTCATTCACCATGATGCATAGTTCCATCATAATGATGCTCATTTCATACAATATTATGCCCATTTCCTTCATCATGATGCATGTTTCAATAATCATAATGCTAATTTCCTACATCATGATGCTAATTTCGTTCATCATAATGGATATTTCCCTTATCGTGATGCTCATTTCCTACATCATGAAAAATATTTCCTTTATCAAGATGCTTATTTCCTTCATCATGATGCTCGTTTCCTGTATCATGCTGCATAATTTCTTATTCATTATGCTTATTTTCATTATCATGATGCTCATTTCGTTCATTATTATGCGTATTTTCTTTATCATGATACTCTTTTCCTACATCATGATGCTCATTTCCTTCATCATGATGATTGATTCCGACGTCAATATGGTCATTTCCTTCATCTCATTGCTCATTTAATTCAAAATGATGAGTATTTAATTCATCATGATGCTCATTACCTGCATCATGATGCATGTTTTCTTTTTTGTGATGCATATTTCCTACGTCGTGAAACTCATTTCATTCATCATGATGCATATTTCCTTCATAATGATGCTCATTTCCTGCATCATTATGCTCATTTCCTTCATCAGGATGCATATTTTCCTTCATCATAATGCTCATTTCCAGCATCACGATGCATATATCCATCATCATAATGCCCATTTACTTCATCATGATGCTATTTCCTACATAACGATGCATATTGCCATATTCTTGATGCTCATTTCCTTCATCATGATGCATTTATCCTTTATCACTATGCTCATTTCCTTCATCGTGATTCACATTTCCTTCATCATGATGCTCATTTCGTTCATCTTGATGATCATTTCCTACATCATTACGGTCATTTCCTTCATTATGATGCTAATTTCTTTCATCGTATTACGTATTTCCTTCATCACGATACTTACTTCCTATATTATGATGCTCATTTCCTTCATCATGATGCACATTTCTTTCATCATAATGCATATTTCCTTCATCATAATGCTCATTTCTATCATCATGATGCTTGTTTACTTCATCATGATACTCATTTCCTACGTCATGATGCTCATTTCCTTTATCATGATGCATATTTCCCTTCATCATGATGCTCATTTCCTAAATCACGATACATATTTTCATCATCATGATGCTCATTTCCTTGATCACGACGCTCATTTCTTTCACCATGATGCATATTTCCTTTATCACGATGTTCATTCCTTCGTCATGATGCATATTTACTTTATCATGATACTTATTTCATTCATCTTGATGATCATCTCCTACATCATTATGGTCATTTCCTTCATTATGATGCTCATTTCCTTCATCATTATGCGTATTTCTTTCAGCATAATGTTATTTTCCTACATTATGAAGCTCATTTCCTTCATCATGATGCATGTTTCTTTCATTATACTGCATATTTCCTTCATCATGATGCTCATTTGCTACATAATGATGTATGATTTCTACATAATGATACACATTTCCTACATCATAATGCTTACTTCATTTCTCATGATGCAAATTTCCTTAATCATGATGTTCATTTCCTACATCATGATACATATTTCCATGATCATGTTGCTCATTTCCATAATCATGATGATCATTTCCCTCATCATGATGCTCATTTCTTTCATTATATTGCATATTTTCTTCATCATGATACACATTTCCTACCTTATGATGCTCATTTCCTTCTTCATGATGCATATTTCCTACTTCATGATATTAATTTCCTACATCATTATGGTCATTTCCTTCATAAGATGCTCATTTCCTTCATCATGATGCATGTTTCCATCATCATAATGCTAATATCCTACATCATGACGCTCATTTCGTTCATCATGATGGATATTTCCCTTATCATGATGCTCATTTCCTTTATCATGATGCTCATTTCCTATATCATGCTGTTTTTTTATTCATTATGCTTATTTCCATCATCATGATGATCAGTTCCTTCATCATGATACTAATTTTCTTTATAACGATGCTCATTTCCATCATCATGATGCATAAATACTTCATTATGATGCTCATTTCGTACATTATTATGCGTATTTCCTTTATCATGATACTCATTTCCTACAATATGATGCTCATTCCTTCATTATGATGATTGATTCCGACGTCATTATGGTTATTTCCATCATCTCAATGCTCATTTAATTCATCATGATGAATATTTCCTTCATCACGATGCTCATTTCCTACATCATGATGCATGTTCCTTCTTTGTGATGCTCATTTCCTACATCGTGAAACTCATTTCATTCATCATGATGCATATTAACTTCATCATGATGCTCATTTCATACATCATGATGCTCATTTTCTTCATCATGATGCATATTTTCCTTCATCATTATGCTCATTTCCTACATCACGATGCATATTTCCATCATCATGATGCTCATTTCCTTCATCATGATGCTATTTCCTACATCATGATGCATATTTCCATATTCATGATGCTCATTTCCTTCATCATGATGCATATTTCATTTAACATGATGCTCATTTCCTTCGTTGTGATGCACATTTCCTTCATAATGATGCTCATTTCGTTCATCTTGATGATCATTTCCTACATCATTATGGTCATTTCCTTCATTACGATGCTAATTTCTTTCATCATATTACGTATTTCCTTCATTATGATACTTACATACAACATTATGATGCTCATTTCCTTTATCATGATGCACATTTCTTTCATCATAAGGCATATTTCCTTCATCATGATTCTCATTTCCTACATCATGATGCATGTTCTCTACATCATGATGCACAATTCCTTCATCAGAATGCATACTTCATTCATCATTATGCACATTTCCATCATCATAATGCTCATTTCCTACATCATTATGTATATTTCTATCATCATGATATTCATTTCCATCATCTTGATGATCATTTCCCTCACCATGATGCTCATTTCCTTCATCATAATGCATATTTTCTTCATCATGATACTCATTTCCTATATCTTGGGGCTCATTTCCTTTATCATGATGCATATTTCATTCATCATGATGATAATTTCCTACATCATTATGGTCATTTCCATCATCGATGCTTATTTCCTTCATCATGATGCGTATTTTCATAGTAATGATGCTCATTTCCTACACTATTATGTTCATTTCCTTTATCATGATGCATGTTTCCATCATCGTAATGCTAATTTTCTATATCATGATGCTCATTTTATACATCATGATGCATAATTCATTCATCATGATACTCATTTCCTATGTCGTAATGAGCATTTCCCTCATCATGATACTCATTTCATTCATCATGATGCATACTTTCTTCATCATGATACTCATTTTCTACATCATGATGCTCATTTACATCATCATGATGATTGTTTCCATAATCATAATGCTAATTTCCTACATCATGATGCACATTTCGTTCATCATGATGCTCATTTAGTTCATCTTAATGATCATTTCCTACATCATTATGGTCATTTCCTTCATTATGATGCTAATTTCTTTAATCATATTACGTATTTCCTTCATCATGATACTTACTTCCTACATTATGATGCTCATTTCCTTCATCATGATGCACGTTTCTTTCATCATAATGCATATTTCCTTCATCGTGATGCTAATTTTCTACATCATGATGCATGCTTTCTATATCATGATGTACAATTCCTTCATCATAATGCATACTTCATTCATCATTATACGCATTTCCATCATCATAATGCTCATTTCCTACATCATGATGCATATTTCTATCATTATGATGTTCATTTCCATCATCTTGATGATCATTTCTCTCACCTTGATGCTCATTTCCTTCTTGATAATGAATATTTTCTTTTTCATGATACTCATTTCCTATATCTTGATGCTCATTCCCTTTATCATGATGCATATTTCCTTCATCATGATGATAATTTCCTACACCATTATGGTCATTTCCATCGTCATTGCTCGTTTCCTTCATCATGATGCGTATTTTCATCATAATGATGCTCATTTCCTACACTATTATGCTCATTTCCTTCATTATGATGCATGTTTCCATCATTGTAATGCTAATTTCCTCCATCATGATGCTAATTTTGTACTTCATGATGCATAATTCATTCATCATGATATCATTTCCTATGTCATAATGAGCATTTCCCTCATCATGATACTCTTTTCATTCATCATGATGCATACTTTCTTCATCATGATACTCATTTCCTACATCATGATGCTCATTTACATCATGATGATGATTGTTTCCATAATCATAGTGCTAATTTCCTACATCATGATGCTCATTAACATCATCATGATGATTGTTTCCATCATCGTAATGCTAATTTCCTACATCATGATGCTCATTTTGTATATCATGATGCATAATTCATTCATCATGATACTCATTTCCTACGTCATAATGAGCATTTCCCTCATCATGATACTCATTTCATTCATCATGATGCATACTTTCTTCATCATGATACTCATTTCCTACATAATGATGCTCATTTACATCATCATGATGATTGTTTCCATAGTCATAATGCTAATTCCCTACATCATGATGCTCATTTCGTTCATCGTGACGCATATTTCCTTCGTCATGATGCTCTTGTCCCAACATCATGATGCACATTTCCTTTATCATGATTCTCATTTCCTTCATTATGATACGTGTTTTCTTTATCATGATGCTCATTTCTTTATCATGATTTATATTTCCTTTATAATGATGCTCTTTATCTACATCGTGATGCTCATTCCCGACATCATGATGCTCATTTCCATCATTATAATGCTCATTTCATTCATCATGATGCTCATTTTCACAATCGTGGTGCTCATTTCCTTCTTCACGATCCGTATTTCCTTCATCACGATGCTTATTTCTTAAATCATGAAGCTCATATTCTTCATCATGATTCTCATTTTCATCATCATGATGCATAATTCCTTCATCATGATGATCATATCCTTCATCAAGATGCATATGTTCTTTGTTATGATGCTCATTTCGTACATCATGATGCTCATTTCCTTCATCATGATGTATATTTCATTCATCATAATACTCATTTTCCTCATCATGATGCTAATTTCCATCATCATGATGCTCATTTCCTAAATCATGAATCTCATTTCCTAAACTATGATGCTCATTTTCTTCATCATGATGATTAATTCTGACTTCATTATAGTCATTACCTACATCCTGATGCTCATTTCCATCATCATGATGCATATTTCCTTAATCATAATTCTCTTTCCTAAGTAATGATGCTTATTTCCTTTTTCATGTTGCTCATTTCCTTCATCATGATGCTTATTTCCTTTATCACGATGCTCATTTCCTTCATCGTGATGCATATTTCCTTCGGCATGATGCTCATTTCCTTCATCTTGATGGTCATTTCCTACATCATTATGGTCATTTCCTTCATTATGATGCTAATTTCCTTCATCATAATACGCATTTTCTTCATCATGATACTTATTTCCTACATTATGATGCTCATTTCCTACATCATGATGCATGTTTTTTCATTGTAATGCATATTTCCTTCATCATGATTCTCATTTCCTACATCATGATGCACGTTTTCTACACCGTAATGCACAATTCCTTCATAAAAATGCCTACTTCATTCATCCTGATGCACATTTCCGTCATCATAATGCACATTTTCAACATCACGATGCATATTTCCGTCGTCATAATGCTTATTTCCATCATCTTGGTGATCATTTATCTCACCATGATGCTCATTTCCTTCATCATGATGCATACTTTCTTTATCATAATACTCATTTCCTATATCATGATGCTCATTTCTTTCATCATGATTCATATTTCCTTCATCATGATGATAATTTCCTACATCATTATGGTCATTTCCTTCATCGCTGCTCATTTCCTTCATCATTATACATGTTTTCATCATCGTAATACTAATTTCCTACATCATGATACTCATTTTGTTTATTATGATGCATAATTCCTTTATCAAGATGCTCATTTCCTACATCATAGTGCATTTTTCGTTCATCATGATGCTCATTCCCTTTGTCACGATGCTCATTTCCTTCATTATTATGCATGTTTTATTCATCATGATTCATATTTCCCTTACAATGATGCTCTTTAGCTATATTGTGATGCTCATTCCCTATCATGATGCTCATTTCAATCATCATGATGCTCATTTTCACAATCGTGATGCACATTTCCTTCTTCATGATGCGTATTTCACTCATCACGATGCTTATTTCTAATATCATAAAGCTCATATTCTTCATCATGATTCTCATTTCTTTCATTATGATTCTTATTTCCATCATCTTGATGCATAAATCCTTCATCATGATGCTCTGATCCTTCATCAAGATGCATACGTCCTTCGTCATTGTTGGGTGTTTTCTCAACACACAATTTTAATCCCCAAGTATGAAGGATACCAATTGTAGTTTCGAAGGTGACCAAGTTAAATATCGAATCCACGGGACGGATAAATATTACTTTAGTTATTTTCTAGTAATTATGACTATGTTGAGAATTGTAATTGTTGGTTTTTAAACTAAGTAACAATTAAAATAGCAAATCAATAACAAGAACAAGAGAAGAGTTGTTGTGATCAAATAGATGATAGGTAGTTCGTCAGGCCATCCAGTTTCATTCGTTAATTCATACTTACGCGTGTCGATGTCCGACTCTGCCTTGTTGTTTATGGACGCATTGCTAGACCATGAAAATCTACTCTATAGACACAAATAGATAAGCTTTTGACACGTGTGAGTATCCTCAGAGCAAGATGCATACTTTACCCCCCTTTCTAGGTACTATCATAATCAATTATTTCCCGTGCACTTAGTACTCTAATCCGATTTGATCTCCCTTTTTAGGTACTATAAAGTTATACTCTTAATCCTACTTGTTAACCCGAATTCAATTCAATTAACAAACATCATATAAGACGGTTCTAATAAAACATTGGAATCCCTTCACTTAGAATTATAACAATAAACCCTGCTCATTAGTGAACACACTCAATCAATAACCATGTTATGCATTCAGACTCTACACAACGATTATTGATGCACAAAACAACTATGAGTATGGATTAAAAACGTGCAATCTTATATAAAATAAACCACAAGTAGTGTTGTACGGAGTATACACATGAAATACAAATTTAACTCATGAAACCTTCATAACCCTAGAACTACCGAAGTGGCTCTAGCCCATGATTGATCTAGGAGCAATCATGGTTAGATGGACCAATCTTACTTGAATCTCCAGCGGAACCTCTGTCACAACTCCTCCAAGTCTTCTTTTGTGCTTCACGTTCTTACGCTCTCTAAAACTCTCTTGTATTGTATTGTTGTCTTGTTGTATTCTTCTCTGACTGCATCAGCCTTCTTTTATACTTGTAATCACGTCTCTAGGGCTTGGAATGGGCTTTTCAAGTGATCACACGCGTTTTGGCCTAAAAAATCTGGATAAGGTAAGTTTTTGCACGACGGTTCGACCTTAGCAAACAGGTCGAACCACTGGCCGCAGGTCGAACCCTGGAAGTATTCTGCATTTGGTTCGACTTCTTGTACAGGTCGAACCACTCTGTCTTTGTCGAACCACAGGTCGAACCACGCTACTGGATAATTTCTGCTCTCGATTCGACCAACCATCAGGTCGAACCCCTAACGTCGTGATCGAATCAACTTTCTCGCGAACTGGTTCGACCATGGTTTGACCTGATAGACAGGTCGAACCCCTCGAGTCGTGGTCGAACCCATCTGCTGCCACTTTGCATTGCTGGTTCGACCTGCTGGAGAGGTCGAATCCTCCTCCAACAAGTCAAACCCACCTCTCTCCTTGGCGGTTCGCGTGGTCTCGACTTCATCTCTTCGATTCTTGGCACTTCCACTCCGATTTTGCTATGAAAACTATTTAAATAGCTCCAATAACACCTGATTCATGCTAATTCACAATACATATAGGTTTTCCACCTATTTCCACCTCAAAACTCTCCAAAACTAGCACAAAACATGATGCCAAACTTGTGAATTTACACATTCATCAAACCCCCAAACTTACATGTTGCTCGTCCCGAGATAACCAAATCAAACCACAGGAGTCGTGTATAATTCACCAAGATCAAGTACAACACATATCACACATGCAACTTCATTAAATCAAACAAGTATTAATTGCTTCATATATATCACTCATGCAAAACCAGTCCAATCACACACTATTTGGAGTACTAAGTAATCTAGCTCACAAGATATGTATTTATTCTCTTTCACTCAAGTGCGTGAGGCACTATATAGGCTAATATAAACACTAATATCAATTTATATTCATGCGCAACCATAAGTTTGGCAAAGGTCTCAAAAATCAACTTATAATCAACTCTTCACTAGGATCACAAAGGACTTGTTTTTGGGTTGTAATGTTGGCTCTTTGGAAAAAGGTAGGAAAATTTAGGTAAAGTAACTTAAGACACTAGTAGAGAGTTACCTTGAAGGTTCTCAATTTATTCTTCTTGCTGCAATATCTCCTCCAACTTCTCTTCTTCTTCTCATGGATTTTCCTTCTTTTCCGTGCATCAACATCATCTCTTTAGACAATTCGGGTACCGGTTTTAGGCACTACCCTTCTTCTCTTTATCAATCAGCTGCTCTTAAGCTTAAACCTTCATGTTATAAGCAATCGAGGTACCAGTTTCAGGCACTACCCCTAAACAAGATTTAACCATATTCTTTTCATCCAACCATATTCTATCTTCCTTTTTCTTCTTGTAACACTTACTCACCTCAACTCTCTCTACCAATGAATAGGCTAATCAAGGCTCAAGTAAAGGTTTATAAGGTTATTTACTTCGGCTACCAAAGAAAAGATTTTTAACGGCTCAACGGGGCATCTAAAGGTTAATAAAATCATTAGGAAGGACAAAATTTGGCTAAGTAGCTTAATCACAAAATAATGGCTTAAGATCATGTCCTAGCAATTTATCAATCATAAGTCTCACACAAGACTCCAAGCCAAGTTCTAGAATACGTTCATATGAATGATCCTCTCAAGAATAAAACAATCATGATCAAACATGATTAACAAGGCTCAAATCCTCACATAGGTAAATAGAATCCTAAGTACTCCTCATAGCACATAATTAAGATCAATTCCACAAGAACTCTACATACTTATCAAATTATACATGCTTTTCATCAATAGAAATTAACACATGAACATATGAATGCACAAAATCAACAGCCCATAAACCGAATCAACCATACAAGTATTCAACACTCATGAATCCATCTATCCTAACAACGATATCCAAGAATATACATGCCACTCACTCAATAAACACAGCCCAATATGTAAAGAGAAAAAGAAGAATGGAGGTGAGATGAATCGGAGAAAATCAAAAGAAAACCTGAAGATCTACTCCTGCGGAGCATCATCATCCTCATCATAATCATCCTCGTCATCCAGTCTCTGCTCCACAGCTCGATATAGACTGCTGATGTTCCTATCCAAAAGATCCACCCGACTACTCACCCTACCAACCCGCTCATTCAAGGCAGTGTACCTCTCATTCAACATGGCGTAGTTGGCGTTGGCGAGTGTAAGCTGCCTGTTTGTCTCCTGCTGTGCAGCTACGACCGCGACCAGCTGCTCGTGAATCAAGCGAAGCTGTTCCCGGGTATCATCCCGAACAGCCCGCTGCTGCTGCGGTACTAGAGCATGCCAACGCTCGACCTCGGGCTGCTGTGGTGGCGGATGGTACTCTCCCTGTCCCACAATTTGTTGTAGCTCCGCCAATCTGCCTTCTGTACACATCCTAGCCACGGCTCTCCAATCCCCGTTGGTCTTCACAGCCACGGACAGAGCGGTGTGTCCTAGGGAGTTCATCAACAAGTTTCTCGCCTCCCGAACGGTGGTCATGTTGTTCATGTCAAAGGGAAACATAAAGTCGAATGACTTTGGTCCTCTCGTGAAGAACCAATCACCATCTCTAAAATGTGCAAATCCTCCCTTTACGCATGTTAACATCACCAAGTCGGGCTCTCCTCTCACAGGTGTAATGCTGGTGAAGTCCATGTTGTAGTGCTCAGCTACAATCATCAGCAACCTCCAATGTTCATCTTCTGAAATCCAACGGTCCTGAATCGATGTAGCTGCGCGATAAAATATGCTCCCACATTGAACTTCACCCCATTCATCATACACCATAAGGCGTAAAGCTCTCCTCTAGACACACAGCCACCCTCCGAATGAGCAAACAGTGTGTTTCCGAGCACTCGATCCATATACTTCAACACTGGATTCTTGATCGAGGCCGCATGAGCCTGCTTAATCTTATAGTCTCTGATCTCCCCGGAGATCTCCCTCCAAAACCTATTAGCATCGAAGTGTCCATGCTCCACTCGAGAAATCTCTAGAGGCATCTAAAAAACCTGATTAAAATCCTCAGCCGTCCATCTCCTTCGGACTCCTCCCAACTAAAATGTATACTGATACGAGTAGCCAAGTGGGTCCTTATCCATCTCAAAGGAGCAAACTACCTCCGCTGTAACATGGAAGTAAGTCGGCCTCTTCAACTCCATAAATCTGCGGATCCCCACTCGATCGAACAACATCGTCATATCATCCTGGATGCTCATGAGTCTCATGGCCTCATCGTCTTGGTATCTAGTCCGAGCTATCTTTTCTGAGACCTCTGCCCACTTCTCTTTGATCTCATCCCAATCAGGCATCTGAATCTTGAAGTTCTCGGGAAGGCGTTCTTGCAATCTCAGCGTCTTCGTCACCTTATCTATGTTCGAAGGCCTGTCTTGCCTCTTTTTCGATCTTTCTTCGGCTGCCTTCCCCTTCCCCTTGCCTTGCCCGGAACCTTGTCCGGATCCTTGTCCTGTACCTGAAAACAACTACTCAGTACAACCAACAAGACAAGAAAGCAAGTAATCGACTAGCATATCCTATACTCTACTCAAGACTTCAAGCATCCATGCTTCATCAATAACATATCACCTCAACAACCATCATCAAACACCACTTGCTTTTGAACATGCTCAAACTACTTCAATCACATCTTCCTCATCATTCGAACACAGCCATACAAGCATGCCTTCAACTTATCAAAGCAATTCACATGAATTTCAACAAGTCAAAACATGAACTCCTCAAATTTTGAACGATTCAACCAAACTAACATGCTTATACTCATAAACGCACAATATCATTGATCAATTCACATCAACACTCAAGTTCAATCAATAATCAAACATTCTCAAACCAATGAACAAGAATTCATATGAATCAAATCAAAATAACAACATTCACCATGAAATTCAACCAACATCAACATCAATCCTCTTACCCACAACGAATTGCATCCACTAAGCTTCAATCCTAGAGTAATTGAGTTGAGAAAACATACCTTTAGCTTTTCCCATGGCAAAAGAACAATCAAACACTCAAACCCCCCCAAGAAATCGCGACTGAGCCCTTACTTGCAGCGAAATTTGCCCAAATTCGCGTCCAAGTCGTGAATTAAAGGTGTGATGATGTGTAATCGGTGCGAAATCAAGTGTAATTGAAGAATTGGTGCAAGGGTGTAGTGATTTTGTGAAGGTTCGAGGAAGGGTGAAGTGAAAAGTGATCGAACCATTCTAAAAAATCGAACTTAAAACACATACCTGGCATGGTTCGACCTTGGGTTCGAGCTGTTGAACAGGTCAAACCATGACTGACGAGGTCGAACCACCCTTCTGGACAAGTTTTCTTCAGGTTCGACTTGGGTTCGACCTACTGGAATAGGTCGAACCAAAATGCATCGGTCGAACCACCCTACTGTATGTTTCAGACCACCAGTTCGACCTTGGTTCGACTTGTTAAACAGGTCGAACCAAGTACGTCGTGGTCGAACCGAACTTCAGCCGCACTGGTTCGACCTAGGTTCGACCTGTAGGATCAGGTCGAACCACCTCACTGGACAATTTATCACCACGGTTCGACTTCCACTATTGGGTTCGACCTCCTGAAACTTGTTGAACCTACCCCCTGAAAGCTCCAAAATGCATGTTCTTCAATCCCTGCACACTTCAAACTTCAAAACGAATCATTAAGTACCTACTAGAGCACAACTTCATCAAGAATTGGTTCTTTAAAAACTTATCAATCATGAGTAACTCTACAATCACTCAAAATATGAAACCACAAAACACACGGAACATTAGGCAAGTTACAAAAAAATCAACACATACAAACCGGTTAAAGTTTTAAATATGCCGCAAAAAATTAACTCCCCTAACAAACGTCACAAAGAAAAGATTATACTATCGATGCTTATCAAGGTAAGTACATCACCTCCCCCCAAACTTAGTAGAAACTATAGTCGAAACTAAGTTTCCAAAGAGATGTAATTGCCGATAAGTAAGCACTTCAAATATAAAAATTTCTTACTCACTCGAAAGAAATAAAGCATTAAAACAGGAGGGAAAGCCCCCAACAAGCGCTCATGTTTAACGTCGGAGAGTCACGACGGTACCAACTCAGATCAAGGTATCCTCAAAGATGACACAAACATCATCCGGCGACCTATAATGCTTCAAGCGATGTCTATTCGCCGCAATAATGTCTCCATCCTTGTCAATGAGCTCAAAACTCCCCCTCCTAAGGCTCGATGAATCATGAACGGTCCCGTCGACTTCGACTTCAACTTGCCTGCAAAAAGCTTTAAACGAGAGTTAAAGAGTAATACCTCGTCTCCTTGCTTGAACTCCTTGTACGAGATCTTCGAATCATGCCACCTCTTTATCCTTTCCTTGTAGATCTCGGAATTCTTGTACGCACGACTCCGAAACTCATCCAAAAGATTGATGTGAGTCATCCTCAACTCCTTCACATCCTTGAGAGTCAAGTTCAAGCTTCGCAAAGCCCAAAACGCTTTGTGTTGAATTTCTACAGGTAAATGGCACGGCTTCCCATAGACAATCTGATACGGTGACATATCTAACACCGTCTTGTACGCGGTCCAGAACCCCCACACGACATCATCGAGCTTCAAAGCCCAATCCTTTCTATTGGTTCCGACCACCTTCTCCAGAATCTATTTGACTTGACGGTTAGAGACCTCCGCTTGCCCATTCGCTTGAGGATGATAGGGTGTAGTAACCCTATGCTTAACACCATACCCTTTAAGCACATTCTCAAGAAATTTATTAACGAAGTGCATACCTCCATCACTAACAAGTGCTCTAGGGACTCCAAAACGGGCAAAGATATGCTTCTTCAAGAAAGATATAATAGTTTTCAAATCATTCAAGCGAGTAGGAATCGCTTCCACCCACTTAGAAACATAATCCACCGCAAGTAGAATGTAGAAAAATCCATTAGATGGGGGAAAAGACCCCATAAAATCGATACCCCACACATCAAAAATCTCGACCACTATGCTCGGCTGAAGCGGCATCTCGTCTCTCTTACCGATGTTCCCCATGCGTTGACATCTATCGCAAGACACCACATAGGTCTCACAATCCTTGAACAACGTAGGCTAATAAAGAGCAGACTGAAGTACCTTGGATGCTGTCTTTTGAGCACCGAAGTGCCCCCCGTTAGGTTGTGCATGGTAAAACTCGAGAACACTCTCCATCTCCATCTCGGGCACACACCTACGGACGATAGAATCCGTCCAAATCTTGTACACAAATGGATCATACCATATGAAAGTCTCAACATCCCTCTTAAATTTAGCAAGTTGATATCGGTTGAGATCCCTTGGAATTTCTCCCACAGCAATATAGTTCACAAAATCCGCATACCATGGATCAACTCCCTGTACAGCAACCACACACGCTCGCTCAGCCCCTTCAACAAACACGGCCATGATCTTTTCATCCGGGAACATTTCCTCAATATACTCGAAAGAATTATCACATTGCTCCCTAGTCTCCAACCTCAAAAGGTGATCCGCCAACACATTATCAGAACCTTTCTTATCCCGGATCTCCATGTCAAACTCTTGAAGTAGAAGAATCCACCTTATGATCCTAGGCTTCGTCTCCTTCTTCTCCATCAAGTACCAAATCGCTGAATGATCCATGTACAAAATAGTCTTCATGCCAACCAAATACTGACAAAACATATTGAATGCGTACACAACAGCCAAAAACTCCTTTTCAGTCACTGTGTAATTCTTTTGTGCCGCATCGAAAGTCTTAGCAGAACTTCTTCTCCTTCAGGTGCCCAAGCACCACTCCAAGTGCTACATCACTTGCATCACACATTAGTAAAAACGGTTGAGTCCAATCCGGTGTGATCAAGATAGGTGCAGTGATAAGCGCCTCCTTCAAAACTTGAAAAGCTGTTAGACATTCATCATCAAACACAAAAGGAACATCCTTTTCAAGTAAGTGAGATAAGGGCTTAGAGTATTTTGAGAAGTCTTGTATGAATCTCCTGTAAAAACCGGTGTGTCCAAGGAAGGACCGCACTCCTCTTTCATTGGTCGGTGGTAGAAGCTTCTCAATTGCCACCACTTTAGCACGATCGACCTGCAATCCCTTGGCTGAAACATGATGCCCAAGAACAATCCCATCCTTCACCATGAAGTGGCACTTCTCCCAATTCAAGATAAGATTAGTCACTTGACATCTCTTCAAAATAGTAGCAAGGTTAGACAAACAAATATCAAAGGAAGAACCAAAAACAAAAAAATCATCCATGAATACCTCCATGATCT
This sequence comes from Pogostemon cablin, assembly GCA_023678885.1. Classification (NCBI taxonomy): domain Eukaryota; kingdom Viridiplantae; phylum Streptophyta; class Magnoliopsida; order Lamiales; family Lamiaceae; genus Pogostemon; species Pogostemon cablin. Next base: position 22,227,025 of record CM042981.1, read on the forward strand.
TCTCTATCAACCCATCGAATATTGCCATCATGCATCTCTGAAAAGTAGCAGGCGCATTACATAACCCAAATGGCATTTTCCGAAAAGCAAAGGTCCCGTATGGGCAAGTAAAAGTGGTCTTTTCTTGATCCTCGGGGGCAGTCATGATTTGGTTGTACCCCGAGTATCCATCCAAGAAACAATAAAACTTATACCCTGCAAGACGATCTAACATTTGGTCAATGAAAGAAAGAGAAAAATGATCCTTACACGTGTTCTCATTCAACTTCCTATAATCTACACATGTACGCCATCCCGTAGGAATCCTTGTGGCTATCGCTTCTCCATCCTCAGATTTTACTACAGTCATGCCCCCCTTTTTAGCAACTACATGCAATGGACTCACATGGGGACTATCACTAATAGGATATATGATTCCAGCATCCAACCACGTAAGGATTTGCTTCCTAATCACCTCTTGAATCGCGGGATTAACCCTTCGTTGATTCTGAATACTTGCCTTGGCCTCATCTAACAATCTTATCCTATGCATGCAATACGAAGGGCTAATTCCTTTCAAATCCTCAAGAGACCAACCAATCGCAGACTTATACTTCCTAAGAACATTCAATAACTCCTCAAGTTGATCATCATCAAGAGAAGAAGATACAATTACCGGATATTTTTCATTGTCGCCAAGAAAGGCGTACTTCAAGTGTTCCGGCAAAAGTTTCAACTTCTCTTTCCTCACTTCCATCTGAGAGCTCTCGTTATCCAAAAGCAAGTACTTCCTAGTCCACTTGACTTCTTCCACCTTAGTTCTTTCCGATTCAAATCTGTCATCACCCAAAGCAAGTAAATATTCAAGAAATTCAATACATACCTCGTTGGAGAGTCCGTCAAGCTCCGTAGTAGGATAAGTAAGAGACTCCATCAAATATGTCTCAAGAGGATCCTTTGACAGGATCAGAGACATATCCTTCTTCACAATCTCCTCCACCACGTCAATACTATAACACTGTGACTCCATGGGCATCTTCATTGCTTTGTCCAAGTTGAAAATAACTTCTTCTTTGTCCATCTGCAATCTAAGCTCTCCTTTTTGAACATCAATCATAGCTCCAGCAGTAGCAAGGAAAGGTCTCCCCAAGAATAAAGGGATATTATCCTTGTCATCATCCATCTCTAGCACCAGAAAGTCCACAGGAAAGACTAGCTTCTCCACTTTGACGAGAACGTCTTCAATTATACCTTTTGGAAAAGTCATCGACCTGTCCGCCAATTGGAGAACCACTGTTGTAGGGGTCAATTCCCCCAAACCAAGCCTCTGAAAGATGGACAACGGCATCAAATTGATGCTTGCCCCTAGATCGCACAAAGCTCGCCGTGCAGGCCTCTTTCCGATCTCACATAGAATAGTGAAGCTCCCCGGATCCTTCATCTTTTGTGGCAGCTTCCTTTGAATGATTGAGCTGCAATTCTTAGGTAAATTCACTGTTTCAATTCCGGTTAAGCTCCGCTTCTTCAACAATATGTCTTTAAGAAATCGGGCATAGTACGACATCTCCATGATTGCCTCTGAGAAAGGAATGCTCAAGCTTATCTTGTTCATTATCTCTGAAAACTTCTTGAACTTCTCTTCTAATCCCTTCTTCACAAGCTTGTAAGGAAACGGCGGAGGTATTTTTGTTTTGGGAATCCCCCATTCATCACGATCAACCTTCTCCGCTTTCTCCTTTTCGGCTATCAATCGCTCAGCTCTCTCCCACTTTTTCTCAGCTATTATCTCTGTACTTTGCTCATTCCTAACCACTGGAGTAGCATCAACATTATCGAGAGTGTTTGGAGTAGCAACAGGCAACTTCTGGATGGGTTCGACCAGGGTTCGACCTGTGGAACAGGTCGAACCAGGCACGTAATGGTCAAACCGCTCTTATGGACAACTGCTCTCTTTTTGAAGTTGAGGTTCGACCTGGGTTCGACCTGTTGTGTCACGCCCCGACCCCAGACAGAACGCGACAACCGCCAAGTTAACCATAAATTTTGCGGAATGGGTGCACTCCACTCCACAAAGTTTATAGAAAATGTAAGGCTTGATATCAAGTACCTGTAGAACTGAACAATTGATAACAACGGGTACAACCCGAGGACATCATCTCATAAAGTATCAACAAGAATTTACAAAGGTACAAAATACAACGATGTAAATTAGTTTAAAGAAAATATACATGAACGATATAACATTGCGAGGGTACAAAAAGAACATCAAGGGGGTCACCAAATATAAACTATACAATCTCGCCAATGAATCCGTCAATTTACATAAAAGTGAAAGTACCCAAAACACTGATTGGATGAAGAGCAAACGATAGGCAAACCTCCAACCAAAATGATATCAACAGCCTGAAAAGGAAAGAATGATGGGGGTGAGCAAAACCACTAGCTCAGTGAGGTGATAAGCCGGTCACCTTGACCCTTATACGAAGCATGTATTCCCACTCGCGGTTCATAACATAAAATCCAACATTTCGTCCCACAATAACTATTTCTCACTCAGTATACATATTAATGAAAATAAAAACCTTAGTACACATTTACGAATAACACAATTAGTTCAAACAACATGTTATCACATAAAAGACGCGTGGGTAGTCAATATCCTCCTCGAACTGAGCTCTCCATCGAGAGACAGTCCAAGCCCGTCACCGTTACTCTAGATAAAATGCACATTAATATTCTTTCTCAACACGCCAAGTGCTAAAGTTCACAATTCAATATCGACGTGAATACTTGAAATGATCAAATATATAAACATATATGACATGCATGTCCCACACCGGTGACATTGACTGAGCCTATAATAGACTGATCCATCTAACGATCACCCTCCAGAGTATCAATATTTGATAAGTGGACTGGTGCCCCGTTAGATCCAACTCACCCAGGTTTGCCAAGCAACATGCAACTTGGTTGTCACTCTAACTCACCCGAACCGCGACAATTCGGGCTACTTAATCAATGTCGCTCTAACTCACCCGAACCGTGACCAATTCGGGCTACTTAACCTTGATACCAGGCACACATATGCATATGCATCATAAGATGAATAACAACTCAAGTTAGAGTCTTAATTGGCACACAAGAATAACCCGAAATCAATTCTCAAATAATTCACAATAAATGCTTTCAGATATCGAGCCGGCAAGGCTCTTCAACATAAGTTAAAATTAATAATACTCATAAAATGGCTAACAGGACTCTAACCAGAGCAATCGAGCCAATTAGGCCTTTACCACATAACACAATACCAAATAATTTTCTTATCAATTAACTAAAACTAAAATAAATGCACATTTATCGAGGGTCCACACTTCCCACAAGAGAAGGTGTTCCCAAATTATCAACTCACAAGAAAGTGATTAACTCTCTCCGGAATCTGAAGTCGGTCCCTTGCCCTTCGTCGATGGTTCTTTACCTAGAAAGGAGATGAGCAATTAAAGACAAATCAAATATAACTAACTATTAGCGGTAATATCCCTTTCATTGCTAAAAACAAATCCTAATCGAGTTCGAACGAGTTGATATTAAATAAAAATGACATGTAACTCCTTAACATCAGTTCCCAATGCCACATAACCCGTTTCAATACATTAACTAAACGAAACGATAGAAAATAAGTTTGAATTCGACATAAAAATTCTGAAATTTTCCAGCTAGCGGCAGTTTACGAGAAAAATCATAACTAATTGTAGAATAATCGGATTGAGGCATTTCAAGTGGCTACGGAAAGCTAACGAGTACAGCTACGTACAGAAATTAAGTTCGCAAACTTTCGAGGGAAATAGCTATGTCAAAATCAGTTCGAACAGTCTGTGAATTACCCACATACCAAAAAGAAAAACCCCACAAAATTACAAAACCATGGAAGAAGGAAGCTTAATTCACACGCCACTTACCTCAAAACAACTTAGAAACCACCTAGGATGAGGGTTGTAAGGGAGAATTTGATCAACAAGGGTTTCTCCTCTTCACTCTCTTCTTTCCCCTCTTTTGTTTTTCTTCTCCCGTTCTTCTCTCTTTTTTTTGACTTTAGCCTTAATAATTATATATCAGGCCATTTAAGTGTGCTGAAACTTTGGGCCACAAAATAAATAAATAAATAAGTTTGGGCTTTCTAAAAAAAATCTAGTTGGGCTAGGATATTATAAAGTATCCCCTACTCTAAAAAGTTTCGTCCTCGAAACATAAACGTACCTAGAGATGAAAAGAGATTTGGATGGTGTTGACGCATGACTGATTCTGGTTCCCATGTTTCTTCTTTAATATGATAACTTCTCCATAGAACTCTCACCATAGGAATGGATTTGTTACGAAGCATTTTCTCTCGGCGATCTACAATTTGAACAGGTTGTACTTCGTACGATAGATTTTCCTTTAATACAACTGGGGGATATTTGAGCACATGCGAAGGATCTAGTTCATATTTTCTAAGCATAGAGACATGGAAGACATCGTGAATCTTTGACAATTTCGATGGTAGCTCAAGTCGATACGCGACACGACCAATCCTTTGCACGATCGTAAACGGGCCAATATACCTTGGACTCAACTTTCCTCGACGGCGGAATCGCAACACACCCTTCCATGGAGAAACTTTTAGAAAAACTTTGTCTCCTTCATTAAACTCCAAATCGCGCCTCCTATTATCTGCGTAGCTTTTCTGTCGATCTTGCGCTGCCTTAAGTCTGTCTCGAATAAGTTGTATTTTTGCCTTCGCATCTTTGATAAGCTCTACTTGTTCGATTTGTCTCTCGCCAACCTCATCCCAAAAGAGTGGTGTTCGACACTTTTGGCCATACAGAGCTTCATACGGGGGCATTCCAATGCTTGAATGATAACTGTTGTTATAAGTGAACTCCACCAAAGTCACGTACTTATCCCAGCTACCTCCCAAATTCAACACCACTGCACGTAGCATGTCTTCTAGTGTCTGTATAGTTCTCTCTGACTGTCCATCAGTCTGTGGATGAAACGAGGTACTGAATAGTAATTTTGTACCTAGCGCTTTCTGCAGACTAGGCTAAAACGGGAAGTGAATCTTGGATCACGATCAGATATGATTGACACTGGTACTCCATGCAATCTCACGATCTCATCGACATATAACTTGGCAAGTTTCTCTAAAGATTCGTTGGTATGCACTGGAAAAAAATGTGCCGATTTCGTCAGGCGATCGACAATGACCCAAATTGAGTCATGACTCTTTTGGGTTCGAGGTAAACCAGAAACAAAATCCATTGTGACGTTTTCCCATTTCCACTCAAGAATAGGTAGTGGTTGAAGCATGCCGGCTGGTTTTTGGTGTTCCGCTTTAATCTGTTGGCATGATAAGCACTTTGATACAAATTCAGTAATTTCCCGTTTCATACCTGGCCACCAATAATGCTCCCAAAATGTTCTATACATTTTGGTACTACTAGGATGCATAGAATAGGCTGAAGAATGGGCTTCCTCAAGAATAGCTCTACGAACATCAAGTTCTGATGGAACACAGACACGATTTTTAAAAGTAAGAAGTCCATCATCCCGAATTTGAAATTCTGTTTCTTTTCCTTGATTTAGCTTCGCCATCTTCTGTTGTAAATGAACATCATGTGATTGTTTTTCTCGAATTTGCTCGACCAAGGTAGGTCTGACCTCGAATTCGGCGATTAAGGCAGAATCATTAGACTTTTCACAATCGAGTGAAATGTGTAAAGATTTAAATTACTCCAACATAGGAAGATAAAAAGATTGAATCAAAGCAAGTGAGGTAGAAGACTTTCTACTCAGAGCATCTGCAACAACGTTCGCCTTGCCAGGATGATAATCGATGACTAAGTCATAGTCACTAATCAACTCCGTCCATCGCCTTTGCCTGAGGTTGAGCTCCTTTTGCGTGGTGATATACTTTAAGCTCTTGTGATTAGTGAAAACCCAACAAGTTGCACCATATAGATAGTGCCTCCAGATCTTCAATGCAAAGACGATTGCAGCCAACTCTAAATCATGTGTAGGATAATTTTCTTTGTTCTTCTTCAATTGCCTTGAAGCGTAGGAAATAAACTTTCTTTATTGCATGAGAACGCATCCTAATCCTTGTCTCGAGGCGTCGCTATAAATGGTAAGTTCTCCAATCGCTGGGTCTGGCAAAGCAAGAATAGGAGCTGAAACGAGTCGTCTTTTCAATTCTTGAAATGCTTCCTCGCATTCTTCACTCCATTCAAATTTTACCCCTTTCCGAGTCAATTTAGTCAAAGATGAAGCCAATAACGAAAAGTCTTTGACAAACCGTCGATAATATCCAGCTAATCCCAGAAAACTACGAATCTCTGTCACGTTCTTTGGACGCTCCCAATCTAGTATAGCTTGAATCTTCACTGGATCGACGTGGATTCCTTCTTTAGAAATGTGATGACCCAAAAAGCTTACCTCACGAAGCCAAAATTCACACTTCGAGAATTTAGCATAAAGCTGATTTTCTCTAAGAATGTTCTGAGCAATTCTTAGATGATGAGAATGCTCGTCGTCCGATTTAGAATAAATAAGAATGTCATTAATGAAGATGATGACAAACTTATCTAAGTACGGCCGAAAGACCCAATTCATAAGATCCATAAAAGCTGCAGGAGCATTTATGAGTCCAAAAGGCATAACACAGAATTCAAAATGACCGTATCTGGTTCGAAAAGCAGACTTAGGGATATCAGATTCCCTAATCTTGAGTTGGTGATAGCCAGATCGCAAATCAATTTTTGAGAACACAGTTGCTCCTTGCAATTGATCAAACAGATCATCGATTCTTGGAAGAGGGTATTTGTTCTTGATTGTCACCTTTTTCAATTGACAGTAGTCGACACATAGGCGAAGTGATCCATCTTTCTTCTTGACAAAAAGAATTGGAGCACCCCACGGAGATGTGCTAGGTCGTATGAATCCTTCTCCAATAATTCCCCAAGTTGTGTCTGGAGTTTCTTCAGCTCAGCAGGCGATATTCGATATGGAGTAATCAATATAGGTATGATTCCAGGAAGTACGTCAATGGAAAAATCAATCTCTCGATTCAGAGGTTGTCCTGGTAAGTCTTCGGGAAAGACATCAGGAAATTCATTCACGATCGGGATGTCATCTAGTTTAGTTTCAGAAAGAGAAGTGTCGATGACAAATGCCAAGAAAGCCTCACAACCCTTACGCATTAATTTATGCGCAGTCAACATTGAAATAAAAGAGAGGGATCTCGTTTGAAGTTTACCTTCAAAAACAAGTTCTGAGAATCCTGGTCTACGAAAAATAACAAGCTTCTCGTGGCAATCGAGAATTGCATGATGAGAAGAAAGCCAATCCATGCCAAGAATAACATCAAGATCAATCAAAGGCAATGGTATCAATTCAGCCTCAAAAATGACATCTTTGATCTTCAATGGACAACCAAGGAATACCGAATCACGAATTAGACGCTCTCCAAAAGGGGTATGAACGATGATTCCAGGTGACAAATGAGAGATATGATAATCTAAGATCGCAGTAAGATCATTCCGGATATAAGACCTATCAGAACCTGGGTCAAATAAAGCGTAGACCTGATGGCCTCCCACAAACACATGGCCTAAAGAAGTAATATTAGGTGAGATTGTGATTTAAAAATTCAGAAAGATAGAATTTCTTATGAATGTTTTATTCGTAATCAAGTGGCATAACAGGGGTTAGATCTAGCTTGTGAAAATACCCAGATTATAAATTACCTGTCACAACCTTCGGATCTGAGCGAGCCTCTTCCTGGGAAATATGAAATACTCTAGTTTGCTTCCTTCCTTGCATAGGTGATTGAGTACTAGGGCCGCTTGAGGCATCGGGCACTCTGGTAGCTGCAGATCGAGTATCTCTGGGTGTAGAATATGTTAGTTTACCACGAAGCTAACTAGAACACTGAATGCTCGCTCCCATAAGCTGAGGACAAGAACTTCGCATATGCCCCGACTGTCGACACTGAAAACTACTTGAGGAGCCTTACAGGGGCCGTCGTGATATTTTAAGCAATTCAGGCACTTGCGATTTTTACCAACCGATCCCGAGACATTGCACCCGCCTCTACTAAACTACTCCCGAGGTTGAGAAAAACTAAGAGATACCAAACTTGGTGCGCCACACGAAGATCCCACACCCCTATACACCTTCGATGCATTTCCTAGAAATGCGCTCCCTTGTCTTTTCTTTTGAGATCGTTCTGCAAGCTTATGTCTCGCCTGAACTAAACTTTCTACCCTCAGGGCTTTTTCTATGAGATCGTCAAGACTCTCATACTTGTCTCCGGACTTGATGCGATCTCGAATATTTAAATTAAGATCATCTTCAAATCTCTTGCATAAGTCTCTCGTCGTATATGACTCAGGAGTGAATTCTCACAATTCCAGAAATTTACTTTCGTACTCCACGACCGACATAATTCCTTGAAAGAGGTTGAAGAACTCCTTTCTCTTCTGATCCTTGATGTACTGAGAGAAGTATCGATCTTTGAATCGTTCCACAAAGATAGCCCACGTAATAGTAACCGAAGATGTCTCTTTTAGATTCTGCCACCATCGTCGTGCATCTGGGCCTAACAGCTTGGTCGCAATGATCACACGATAACATTCTTCAATCATCAAGGTGTCAAAGGTCTCTGTAATCTCCTTTAACCATGCCCCACTTTAGAAGCATCTCTTGCACTGTCAAATTTCGAAGTCCCCATGTTTTCAACTGCTTTCACCAAATCAGGTATAAAAAGTGCACCTCGAGAAGTAGAACCTCCTAAAGCCATTTCTGGAGTAAAAACTTGTACATTTGTTGTAGGTCGAATCGGTTCATTAGCACGAAGAACCTCTTCAGTGACAGTCGTAGTCGTATGAGGCATTGTAGGTGGTGGAATACCATGTATTCGAATGTGATCATAATACAATTGGTACTGCTCCGGTGTCATCATGTGCTCAACCCGCAATTGGGCCCGTGGTTGCTCTACCTGGGAAACCGACAACCTATGATCAGAATTGATAGGGTTCCTAACCGTCGGAGGAATGGCATGTTCAGAAGAAACATGTCCTCGAGGTCCACAAGGAATAGAAGAGAGTACAGGACTCGGAGGAACACGAGGAGCGTGTACTCAACCTCGACGACGAACTGGAGATGCCATAATGATTGAAAGGAAGAAAGGAAAGAAAATGCAAGGTCAACATCAAGGCAATACGATACCTTAGGATGACATAGAAACAAAGTTGGACCCATTGGCTCGACTCAAAAAGAATGAGAATCATAAAACCAGGCTCTGTTACCAAGAAAGTTGTCACGCCCCGACCCCAGATAGAGCGCGACAACTGCCACATTAACCATAAATTTTGTGGAATGGGTGCACTCCACTCCACAAAGTTTATAGAAAACGTAAGGCTTGCTATCAAGTACCTGTAGAACTGAAAAACTGATAACAATGGGTACAACCCGAGGACATCATCTCATAAAGTATCAACAAAGATTTACAAAGGTACAAAATACAACGATGTAACTTAGTTTAAAGAAAATATACATGAACAATATAACATTGCGAGGGTACAAAAAGAACATCAAGGGGATCACCAAATATAAACTATACAATCTCGCCAATGAATCCGTCAATTTACATAAAAGAGAAAGTACCCAAAACACTGATTGGATGAAGAGCAAATAATAGGCAAACCTCCAACCAAAACGATATCAACAGCCTGAAAAGGAAAGAATGATGGGGGTGAGCAAAACCACTAGCTCAGTGAGGTGATAAGCCGGTCACCCCGACCCTTATACGAAGCATGTATTCCCACTCGCGGTTCATAACATAAAATCCAACATTTCGTCCCACAATAACTATTTCTCACTCAGTATACATATTAATGAAAATAAAAACCTTAGTACACATTTACGAATAACACAATTAGTTCAAACAACATGTTATCACATAAAAGACGCGTGGGTAGTCAATATCCTCCTCGAACTGAGCTCTCCGTCGAGAGACAATCCAAGCCCGTCACTGTTACTCTAGATAAAATGCACATTAATATTCTTTCTCAACACGCCAACTATTAAAGTTCATAATTCAATATCGACGTGAATACTTGAAATGATCAAACATATAAACATATATGACATGCATGTCCCACACTGGTGATGTTGACTGAGCCTATAATAGACTGATCCATCTAACGATCACCCTCCAGAGTACCAGTATTTGGCAAATGGACAGGTGCCCCATTAGATCCAACTCACCCAGGTTTGCCAAGCAACAGGAAACTTGGTTGTCACTCTAACTCACCCGAACCGCGATAATTCGGGCTACTTAATCAATGTCGCTCCAACTCACCTGAACCATGACCAATTCGGGCTACTTAACCTTGGTACCAGGCACACATATGCATATGCATCATAAGATGAATAACTACTCAAGTTAGAGTCTTAATTGGCACACAAGAATAACCCGAAATCAATTCTGAAATAATTCACAATAAATGCTATCAGATATCGAGCCGGCAAGACTCTACAACATAAGTTAAAATCAATAATACTCATAAAATGGCTAACAGGACTCTAACCAGAGAAATCGAGCCAATCAGGCCTTTACCACATAACACAATACCAAATAATTTTCTTATCAATTAACTAAAACTAAAATAAATGCACATTTTATCGAGGGTCCACACTTCCCACAAGAGAAGGCGTTCCCGAATTATCAACTTACAAGGAAGTGATTAACTCTCTCTGGAATCTGAAGTCGGTCCCTTGCCCTTCGTTGATGGTTCTTTACCTAGAAAGGAGATGAGCAATTAAAGACAAATCAAATATAACTAACTAGTAGCGGTAACATCCCTTTCATTGCTAAAAACAAATCCTAATCGAGTTCGAACGAGTCGATATTAAATCAAAATGACATATAACTCCTTAACATCAGTTCCCAATCCCACATAACCCATTTCAATACATTAACTAAACGAAACGATAGAAAATAAGTTTGAATTTGACATAAAAATTCTGAAATTTTCCAGCTAGCGGCAGTTTATGAGAAAAATCATAACTAATTGTAGAATAATCGGATTGAGGCGTTTCAAGTGGCTACAGAAAGCTAACGAGTTCAGCTACATATAGAATTTAAGTTTACAAACTTTTGATGGCAATATATATGTCAAAATCAGTTCGAACAGTCTGCGAATTAGCCACATACCAAAAAGAAAAACCCCACAAAATTACAAAAACATGGAAGAAGGAAGCTAAATTCACACACCACTTACCTCAAAACAACTTAGAAACCACCTAGGATGAGGGTTGTAAGAGAGAATTTGATCAACAAGGGTTTCTCCTCTTCACTCTCTTCTTTTCCCTCTTTTGTTTTTCTTCTCCCGTTCTTCTCTTTTTTTTTTAACTTTAGCCTTAATAATTATATATCAGGCCATTTAAGTGGGCTGAAACTTTGGGCCACAAAATAAATAAATAAATAAATAAGTTTGGGCTTTCTAAAAAAAAATCTAGTTGGCCTAAGATATTATATGTTGAGTAGGTCGAACCACGGCTACCTAGGTCGAACCGACCTACTGGACTCCTTCCGCCCTCCGTTTCGACCAAGGTTTGACCTGTTGGATAGGTCAAACCATGTCCATCGTGGTCGAACCATTGCTGCGACAAAACAGAGTGCTCCATGTTATGCGATTTGACATGGGTTCGACCTGTTGGATAGGTCAAACCATCATAGATTTGGTCGAACCGGTGTTCTGAAAAAACAGAGTGCTCCGAATTGTCAGGTTCGACCATGGTTTGACCTGTATGCCAGGTCAAACCATCTGCAGTTTGGTTGAACCGATGCTGCGATGCCTCCTGATCGTGTCCAGTGCGTTGGTTTGACTTCCCCTGTATGGTTTTGGTCGAACTATGATCGAATCTTGCCCTAGACATGTCCAAATTTGATTCCGGCCTCATAGGTCCCTCGTACTGCGTTCCCGACCTCAATGTGATGGCGTTGCAGGACCTTAGATTCTCAATACTTTGAGACGGGAACTTCCCCTTCTCAAGAGTTTGAGTAAGCTTGTTAACACTTCCTGCCATCTCCCCCATCAGCAATGTAAGGTCCTTCACCTGCTTAGATGTAACCTCATGATTTGCATCGATTTTCTTTTCAAGTTTGGCCTCAAGGCGGTTCACTCTTTCATCGTTCTTGGCCATATACCCGTTCACAGTATCCTCAAAACACGGTTTCCCTTCTTCCACCTTAGCACCCGGATCAACACCCATCAGAGGTTGAATCGCATTATTCGGATTGCTCCATGAGAACTCCGGCCTCCTAGGCTGTTGATAATCACCTGGGGGACCACGATTATTAAAGTTTCCTCGATAATTCCCTTGGTAGTTCTGATTTCCTTGATCTGGATACCTAGTCCCTGGAATACTTTGACCCATGGCATAGTGTGCCTCTTCTAACTCCTCTTGGATTGGTCCATCATTCTTCAACTCCTACTGCATGATTGGTACGCGCTGAGATAATTCGCTGATTTGCTTCTATTGGGATTCAAGTAGCTTGTTGATATTGGACAAGCTAGAGACGATCTCATCCTCTCTACTTGATTTCACCATTGCTTGTTCAACTTGAGCTACCTTCCCAAGGACATAAGTACCTCTAACTCTATCAGTTGGCCAATCCCTCGAATTCATCGAAATATTTTCAAACAACTTCTCGGCCTCTACGGATGACTTTGTAAGCAAAGCTCCATTAGAAGAAGCATCCAATAACACTCGTGAATCACAGTCCAATCCATTATAGAATATACTGATATATTGAGCTTTAGATAGCCCATGTTGAGGACACTTCCTAAGCATGTCCTTGAATCTATCCCATGCTTCATGAAATTTCTCACCTCCACCGATAACAAATTGGTTAATGTCTTGCTTCATCTTAAACACCTTTGAAGGTGGCATGTAACTCTCCAAGAACCTTAACTGCAGTTGCTCCCAAGTGGTGCACTCAGCTGCGTTGATAGTGTCGTACCAATCTCTCGCCTTTTCAGTAAGCGAGAATTTGAACAAGATGATCTTCCTAGCATCTTCATGTTCTCCTGCATCTTTTTGAGTACTTGCATAGCCTAAGAACTTGTTCAGATGCTGCTGCGGATCCTCGAAAGACCCTCCTGAAAAGGAGTTCCTTTCTATCATGCTAATAAGAGCGGGATGAAGATCGAAAGCTGCATTAGTTCCCCTTGCTCCTAGAACCCATAATTTCTAGCCCCATTATTTCTGAAAACCTCTCGGATGGCTAGATTATCCGGATTCGCTGCCATGTTGACTGTCTCTACTCCCGAATTAACTTCAGTTGTAGCTTCAATCGTCTGCGAAATCTACTCATCAACTTCAACTCCAAAATTCAAAGCTTCAGTTGGATCAATAGTCTTTGCCTTGCTCTTCTTCTTCTTCTTCTTCTTCTTCTTCTTCTTTCTTGACGATGCTCCGATCTCAGGATTATAGGGTTCAAGTTCACCTTTCTTTGATCTCGTGAGCATACACCTAAAAAGAACTAGAATTAAAACAGCAAAACAAGATAAATAGCCCTAATAAACTAGAAATAACAAAAAGATATTTTAAGCTGACCCCGGCAGCGGCGCCAAAAACTTGTTGGGTGTTTTCCCAACACACAATTTTAATCCCCAAGTATGAAGGATACCAATTGTAGTTTCGAAGGTGACCAAGTTAAATATCGAATCCACGGGACGGATAAATATTACTTTAGTTATTTTCTAGCAATTATGACTATGTTGAGAATTGTAATTGTTGGTTTTTAAACTAAGTAACAATTAAAATAGCAAATCAATAACAAGAACAAGAGAAGAGTTGTTGTGATCAAATAGATGATATGTAGTTCGTCAGGCCATCCAGTTTCATTCGTTAATTCATACTTTCGTGTGTCGATGTCCGACTCTGCCTTGTGGTTTATGGACGCATCGCTAGACCATGCAAATCTACTCTATAGACACAAATAGATAAGCTTTTGACACGTGTGAGTATCCTCAGAGCAAGATGTATACTTTACCATAATTAATTATTTTTCGTGCACTTAGTACTCTAACCTGATTGGATCTCCCTTTTTAGGTACTATAAAGTTATACTCTTAATCCTACTTGTTAACCCGAATTCAATTCAATTAACAAACATTCATATAAGACGGTTCTAATAAAACCTCGGAATCCCTTCATTTAGAATTATAACAATAAACCCTGCTCATTAGTGAACGCACTCAATCAATAACCATGTTATGCATTCAGACTCTACACAACGATTATTGATGCACAAAACAACTATGAGTATGGATTAAAAATGCACAATCTTATATAAAATAAACCACAAGTAGTGTTGTACGGAGTATACACACGAAATACAAATCAACTCATGAAACCTTCATAACCCTAGAACTACCGAAGTGGCTCTAGCCCATGATTGATCTAGGAGTAATCATGTTTAGATGGACCAATCTTACTTGAATCTCTAGCGGAACCTCTGTCACAACTCCTCCTAGTCTCCTTTTGTGCTTCACGTTCTTACGCTCTCTAAAACTCTCTTTTATTGTGTTGTTGTCTTGTTGTATTCTTCTCTGACTGCATCAGCCTCCTTTTATACTTGTAATCACGTCTCTAGGGCTTGGAATGGGCTTTTCAAGTGATCACACGCGTTTTGGCCTCAAAAATCCGGATAAGGTAAGTTTCCGAAGACGGTTCGACCTCAGCAAACAGGTCGAACCACTGCCCGCAGGTCGAACCACAGGTCGAACCCACCTACTGGAAGTATTCTGCACTTGGTTCAACTTCTTGTACAGGTCGAACCACTCTGTCTTGGTCGAACCACAGGTCGAACCACGCTACTGGACAATTTCTGCTCTCAATTCGACCAACCGTCAGGTCGAACCCCCAACGTCATGATCGAATCAACTTTCTCACGAACTGGTTCGACCATGGTTCGACCTGATAGACAGGTCGAACCCCTCGAGTCGTGGTCGAACCCATTTGCTGCCACTTTGCATTGCTGGTTGGACCTGCTGGAGAGGTTGAACCCTCCTCCAACAAGTCGAACCCACCTCTCTCCTTGGCGGTTCGCATGGTCTCGACTTCGTCTCTTCGATTCTTGGCACTTCCACTCCGATTTTGCTATGAAAACAACTTAAATAGCTCCACTAACACCTGATTCATGCTAATTCACAATATATATAGATTTTTCACCTATTTCCACCTCAAAACTCTCCAAAACTAGCACAAAACATGATGCCAAACTTGTGAATTTACACACTCATCAGTCATGATGCTCATTTTCTTCATCATGATGCATATTTCATTTATAATAATACTCATTTCCTTCATCATGATTCTCATTTCCATCGCCATAATGCATAAATCCTTCATCATGGTGCTCAATTTGTTCATCGTTATGCGTATTTCCTCTATTATAATGCTCATTTCCTTCAGCATGATGATTAATTCCGACGTCATTATGGTCATTTCCTGCATCTTGATGCTCATTTCTATCATAATGACGCAAATTTCATTATTCAGGATTCTCTTTCCTAAGTCATGATGCTTATTTACTTCTTCATGTTTCTCTTTTCCTTCATCATGATGCTTATTTCCTTTATCAAGATGCTCATTTCCATCATCACGATGCTTATTTCCTTCATCATGATGCTCATTTCCTTCATCATGATGTTCATTTCCTATATCATGATGCTCAATTCCTTCATCATGATTCATATTTCCTTCATCATTATGCCCATTTCCTTCATCATGATGCTCATTTCCTTCATCATGATGCATATTTCCTTCATCTAGATAATCGTTTCCTACGTCATTATGGTCATTTCTTCATCATGATGCTCATTTCATTCATCTTGATGAATATTTCCATCATCATGATGCTCATTTCCAAAATCATTATATATTTCCTTCATCGATGTTCATTTCCATCATCATGATGATCATTTCCTTCATCGTAATGCTCAATTTCTACATCATTATGCTCATTTCCTTCATGTCTTCTTCATCATGAAGCTAATTTCTATCGTTATGATGCTAATATACATCATCATGATGCATACTTCCTTCATCATGATGCTCAATTCCTAAATCATGATGCTCATTTCATTCATAATGATCCATATTTCCTTCATCATGATGCTAATTTCTAACATCATGATGCGTACTTCCTTCATCATGATGCTCATTTCAAACATCATGATGATCATTTCCTTTATCATGATGCAAATTTTCATCATAATGATCCTCATTTCAATCATCATGATGCATAAATGATGCTCATTTTGTTCATCAATATGTGCATTTCCTTTATCATGATACTCATTTCCAACATCATAATGCTCATTTCCTTCATCATGATTATTAATTTCGAAGTCATCATGGTCATTTTTTACATCATGATGCTCATTTCATTCATCATGATGCATATTTCCTTCGTCATGATGCTCATTTCCTATATGATGATGCTGATTACCTTCACCATGATGCGTATTTCCTTTATAATGATGCTCATTTCCTTTCCTATATGATGATGCTGATTTCCTTCATAATGATGTTCATTTCCTATATCATGATGCTCATTTCCTTCATCATGATGATCATTTCCAATGTCATTATGGTCATCTCTTTTATCATGATGCTCATTTCATTCATCATGATGCTAATTTCCATCATCATGATGATATTTTCTTTATCGTGATGCTCATTTCCTACATCAATATGCTCATTTCTTTCATCATGATGTATATTTCCATCATCATGATGCTTATTTCCTTCATCGTTATACAAAAATCCTTCATCCTGATGAGTATTTCTGTCATCTTGATGCATGTTTCATTCAATATGATGCTCATTTCCTATATCATGATGCTCAGTTCCTTTATCGTGATGCATATTTTCCTTCATCATGATGCACATTTCCTACGCCACGATGAATATTTCCATCATAATGATACTCATTTCCTACATCACGATTCCTATTTTCATCTTCATGATGCTCATTTCCTTCATCATGATGCTCATTTCCTTCATCTTGATGATCATTTCCTTCATCATTATGGTCATTTTCTTCACTATGACGCTAATTTCATTCATCATTATCTGTATTTCCTTCAACATGACGCTTATTTCCTACACTATGATGCTCATTTTCTTCGTCATGATGCATGTTTCTTTCACCACAATGCATATTTCCTTCATCATGATGCCCAATTCCTACATCATTATACACATTTCCTTCATCATGATTTATATTTCCTTTATCATGATGCTCATTTCCTTCATCATGATGCTCATTCCTTCATCAAGATGATCATTTCCAACGTCATTATGGTCATTTCTTAATCATGATGCACATTTCATTCATCTTAATGCATATTTCCATCACCTTGATGCTCATTTCCTACAAAATTATACATATTTCCTTTATCATGATGATCATTTCCTTCATCGTGATGCTCATTTCCTACGTCATTATGATCATTTCCTTCATCATGATGCTGATATACTTCATCATGATGCGTATTTCTTTCATCATGATACTCATTTTAAACATCACGATGCTCATTTTCTTCATCATGATTCATATTTCCTTCATTATTATGCCCATTTTCTTCATCATGATGCTCATTTCCTTCATCATGATGCATATTTCCTTCATCTAGATAATCATTTCCTACGTCATTATGGTCATTTCTTCATCATGATGCTCATTTCATTCATCTTGATGAATATTTCCATCATTATGATGCTCATTTCCGAAATCATTATATATATTTCCTTCATCATGATGCTCATTTCCATCATCATGATGATCATTTCCTTCATCGTAATGCTCAATTCCTACATCATTATGCTCATTTCCTTCATGTCTTCTTCATCATGATGCTAATATACGTCATCATGATGCTCATTTCATTCATAATGATGTGTATTTCCTTCATCATGATGCTAATTTCTATCATCATAATGCGTACTTCATCATGATGTTCATTTCAAACATCATGATGATCATTTCCTTCATCATGATGCAAATTTTCATCATAATGATCCTCATTTCAATCATCATGATGCATAATCCATCATAATGATGCTCATTTCGTTCATCAATATGTGCATTTCCTTTATCATGATACTCATTTCCAACATCATGATGATCATTTCCTTCATCATGATTATTAATTCTGAAGTCATTATAGTCATTTTCTTCATCATGATGCTCATTCCATTCATCATGATGCGTATTTCCTTCATTATGATGCTCATTTCCTACATGATGATGCTGATTTCCTTCACAATGATGCGTATTTCCTTCATAATGATGCTTATTTCCTATATCATGATGTTCATTTCCTTCATCATGATATATATTTCCTTCATCATTATAATCATTTCCAATGTCATTATGGTCATCTCTTTTATCATGATGCTCATTTCATTCATCATGATGCTAATTTCCATCATCATATTATATTTCCTTTATCGTGATGCTCATTTCCTGCATCAATATGCTCATTTCTTTCATCATGATGTATATTTTCATCATCATGATGCTTATTTCCTTCATCATTATACAAAAATTGTCACGTCCCGACCCCAGACAGAACGCGACAACCGCCACGTTAACCATAAATTTCGTAGAATGGGTGCACTCCACTCCACAAAGTTTATAGAAAATGTAAGGCTTGCTATCAAGTACCTGTAGAACTGAACAACTGATAACAACGGGTACAACCCGAGGACATCATCTCATAAAGTATCAACAAGGATTTACAAAGGTAAAAAATACAACGATGTAACTTAGTTTAAAGAAAATACACATGAACGATATAACATCGTGAGGGTACAAAAAGAACATCAAGGGGGTCACCAAATATAAACTATACAATCTCGTCGATTTACATAAAAGAGAAAGTACCCAAAACACTGATTGGATGATGAGCAAACGATAGGCAAACCTCCAACCAAAACGATATCAACAGCCTGAAAAGGAAAGAATGATGGGGGTGAGCAAAACCACTAGCTCAGTGAGGTGATAAGCCGGTCACCCCGACCCTTATACGAAACATGTATTCCCACTCGCGGTTCATAATATAAAATCCAGCATTTCGTCCCACAATAACTATTTCTCACTCAGTATACATATTAATGAAAATAAAAACCTTAGTGCACATTTACGAATAACACAATTAGTTCAAACAACATGTTATCACATAAAAGACGCGTGGGTAGTCAATATCCTCCTCGAACTGAACTCTCCGTCGAGAAACAGTCCAAGCCCGTCACCGTTACTCTAGATAAAATACACATTAATATTATTTCTCAACACGCCAAGTGCTAAAGTTCACAATTCAATATCGACATGAATACTTGAAATGATCAAACATATAAACATATATGACATGCATGTCCCACACCGGTGACGTTGACTGAGCCAATAATAGACTGATCCATCTAACGATCACCCTCCAGAGTATCAGTATTTGGCAAATGGACAGGTGCCCCGTTAGATCTAACTCACCCGGGTTTGCCAAGCACGGGCAACTTGGTTGTCACTCTAACTCACTCGAACTGTGACAATTCGGGTTACTTAACCAATGTCCCTCCAACTCACCCGAACCGTGACCAATTCGGGCTGCTTAACCTTGGTACCAGGCATACATATGCATAAGCATCATAAGATGAATAACGACTCAAGTTAGAGTCTTAATTGACACACATGAATAACCAGAAATCAATTCTCAAATAATTCACAATAAATGCTATCAGATATCGAGCCGGCAAGGCTCTTTAACATAAGTTAAAATCAATAATACTCATAAAATGGCTAACAGGACTCTAACCAGAGAAATCGAGCCAATCAGGCTCTTTACCACATAATACAATACCAAATAATTTTCTTATCAATTAACTAAAACTAAAATAAATGCACATTTATCGAGGGTCCACACTTCCCACAAGAGAAGGCGTTCTCGAATTATCAACTCACAAGGAAGTGATTAACTCTCTCCGGATCTGTAGTCGGTCCCTTGCCCTTCGTCGATGGTTCTTTACCTAGAAAGGAGATGAGCAATTAAAGACAAATCAAATATAACTAACTATTAACGGTAACATCCCTTTCATTGCTAAAAACAAATCCTAATCGAGTTCGAACGAGTCAATATTAAATAAAAATGGCATGTAACTCCTTAATATCAGTTCTCAATCCCACATAACCCGTTTCAATACATTAACTAAACGAAATGATAGAAAATAAGTTTGAATTCGACATAAAAATTCTGAAAATTTCCAGCTAGCGGCAGTTTACGAGAAAAATCATAACTAATTGTAGAATAATCGGATTTAGGCGTTTCAAGTGGCTACGGAAATCTAACGAGTTCAGCTATGTACAAAAATTAAGTTTGCAAACTTTCGAGGCCATTAGCTATGTCAAAATCAGTTTGAACAGTCTGCGAATTACCCACATACCAAAAAGAAAAATCCCACAAAATTACAAAACCATGGAAGAAGGAAGCTTAATTCAATCATCACTTACCTCAAAACAACTTAGAAACCACCTAGGGTGAGGGTTGTAAGGGAGAATTTGATCAACAAGGGTTTCTCCTCTTCACTCTCTTCTTTCCCTCTTTTGTTTTTCTTCTCCCATTCTTCTTTCTTTTCTTTCTTTTAACTTTAGCCTTGCTAATTATATATCAGGCCATTTAAGTGGGCTAAAACTTTGGGTCACAAAATAAATAAATAAATAGGTTTTGGGCTTTCTAAAAAAAACTAGTTGGGCTAAGATAGGGCTGGCCTTTTGGGCCATAAAAATAAATAAATAGGTTTTGGGCTTTCTAAAAAAATCTAGTTGGGCTAAGATAGGGCTGGCCTTTTAGGCCATAAAAATAAATAAATAGGTTTTGGGCTTTCTAAAAAAAATCTAGTTGGGATAAGATGTTATAAAGTATCCCCTCCTCTAAAAAGTTTCGTCCTCGAAACATAAACGTACCTAGAGATGAAAAGAGATTTGGATGTTGTTGACACATGACTGACTCTGGTTCCCATGTTTCTTCTTCAATTTGATCACTTCTCCATAGAACTCTCACCATAGGAATGGATTTGTTACGAAGCATTTTCTCTCGGGGATCTACAATTTGAACAGGTTGTACTTCGTACGATAGATTTTCCTTTAATACAACTGGGGGATATTTGAGCACGTGTGAAGGATCTGGTTCATATTTTCTAAGCATAGAGACATGGAAGACATCGTGAATCTTCGACAATTCCGATGGTAGCTCAAGTCGATACGCTACACGACCAATCCTTTGCACAATCGTAAACGGGCCAATATACCTTGGACTCAACTTTCCTCGACGGCGGAATCGCAACACGCCCTTCCATGGAGAAACTTTCAGAAAAACTTTGTCTCCTTCATTAAACTCCAAATCGCGCCTCCTATTATCTGCGTAGCTTTTCTGTCGATCTTGCACTGCCTTAAGTCTGTCTCGAATAAGTTATATTTTTGCCTTCGTATCTTCGATAAGCTCTACTTGTTTGATTTGTCTCTCGCCAACCTCATCCCAAAAGAGTGGTGTTCGACACTTTTGGCCATACAGAGCTTCGTATGGGGGCATTCCAATGCTTGAATGATAACTGTTGTTATAAGAGAACTCCACCAAAGTCACGTACTTATCCCAGCTACCTCCCAAATTCAACACCACTGCACGTAGCATGTCTTCTAGTGTCTGTATAGTTCTCTCTGACTGTCCATGAGTCTGTGGATGAAACGAGGTACTGAATAGTAATTTTGTACCTAGCTCTTTCTGCAGACTAGGCCAAAAATGGGAAGTGAATCTTGTATCACGATCAGATATGATTGACACTGGTACTCCATGCAATCTCACGATCTCATTGACATATAACTTGGCAAGTTTCTCTAAAGATTCGTTGGTATGCACTGGAAGGAAATGTGCTGTTTTCGTCAGACGATCAACAATGACCCAAATTGAGTCATGACCCTTTTGGGTTCGAGGTAAACCAGAAACAAAATCCATTGTGACGTTTTCCCATTTCCACTCAGGAATAGGTAGTGGTTGAAGTATGCCGGCTGGTTTTTGGTGTTCCGCTTTAAGCTGTTGGCATGATAAGCACTTTGATACAAATTCAGCAATGTCCCGTTTCATACCTGGCCAGCAATAATGCTCCCGAAGTGTTTTGTACATTTTGGTACTACCAGGATGCATAGCATAGGCTGAAGAATGGGCTTCCTCAAGAATAGCTCTATGAACATCAAGTTCTGATGGAACACAAACACGATTTTTAAAAGTAAGAAGTCCATCATCCCGAATTTGAAATTATGTTTCTTTTCCTTGATTTAGCTTCGCCATCTTCTGTTGTAAATGAACATCGTGTGATTGTCTTTCTAGAATTTGCTCGAACAAGGTAGGTCTAACCTCGAATTTGGCGATTAAGGCAGAATCATTAGACTTTTCACAATCGAGCGAAATGTGTAAAGATTTAAATTGCTCCAACATAGGAAGATAAAAAGATTGAATCGAAGCAAGTGAGGTAGAAGACTTTCTACTCAGAGCATCTGCAACAACGTTCGCCTTGCCAGGATGATAATCAATGACTAAGTCATAGTCACTAATCAACTCCATCCATCACCTTTGCCTGGGGTTGAGCTCCTTTTGCGTGGTGACATACTTTATTCTCTTGTGATCAGTGAAAACCCGACAAGTTGCACCATACAGATAGTGCCTCCAGATCTTCAATGCAAAGACGATTGCAGCCAACTCCAAATCATGTGTAGGATAATTTTCTTTGTTTTTCTTCAATTACCTTGAAGCGTAGGCAATAACCTTTCCTTCTTGAATGAGAACGCATCCTAATCCTTGTCTCGAGGCGTCGCTATAAATGGTAAATTCTCCAATCGCTGGGTCTGGCAAAGCAAGAATAGGAGCTGAAACGAGTTGTCTTTTCAATTCTTGAAATGCTTCCTCGCATTCTTCACTCCATTCAAATTTTACCCCTTTCCGAGTCAATTTAGTCAAAGATGAAGCGAATAACGAAAAGTCTTTGACAAACCGTCGATAATATCCAGCTAATCCTCGAAAACTACGAATCTCTGTCATGTTCTTTGGACGCTCCCAATCTAGTATAGCTTGAATCTTCACTGGATCGACGTAGATTTCTTCTTTAGAAATGTGATGACCCAAAAAGCTTACCTCACAAAGCCAAAATTCACACTTCAAGAATTTAGCATAAAGCTTATTTTCTCTGAGAATGTTCAGAGCAATTCTTGGATGATGAGAATGCTCGACGTCCGATTTAGAATAAATAAGAATGTCATCAATGAAGATGATGACAAACTTATCTAAGTACGGCCGAAAGACCCGATTCATAAGATCCATAAAAGCTGCAGGAGCATTTGTGAGTCCAAAAGGCATAACACAGAATTCAAAATGACCATATCTGGTTCGAAAAGCAGACTGATATCAAATTCCCTAATCTTGAGTTGGTGATAACTAGATCGCAAATCAATTTTTGAGAACACAGTTGCTCCTTGCAATTGATCAAACAGATCATCGATTCTTGGAAGAGGTTATTTGTTCTTGATTGTCACCTTATTCAATTGACGGTAGTCGACACATAGGCGAAGTGATCCATCTTTCTTCTTGACAAAAAGAACTGGAGCACCCAATGGAGATGTGCTAGGTCGTACGAACCCCTTCTCCAATAATTTCCCAAGTTGTGTCTGGAGTTCCTTGAGCTCAGCAGGCGACATTCGATATGGAGTAATCGATATAGGTGTGATTCTAGGAAGTACGTCAATGGAAAAATCAATCTCTCAATTCGGAGGTTGTCCTGGTAAGTCTTCGGGAAAGACATTAGGAAATTCATTCACGATCGGGATGTCATCTAGTTTAGTTTTAGAAAGAGAAGTATCGATGACAAATGCCAAGAATGCCTCACAACCCTTATGCATTAATTTATGCGCAGTCAACATTGAAATAAAAGAGAGGGATCTCGTTTGAAGTTTACCTTCAAAAACAAGTTCTGAGAATCCTGGTCTACGAAAAATAACAAGCTTCTCATGGCAGTCGAGAATTGCATGATGAGAAGAAAGCCAATCCATGCCAAGAATAACATCAAGATCAATCAAAGGCAATGTTATCAATTCAGCCTCTAGAATGACATCTTTGTTCTTCAATGGACAAACAAGGAATACCGAATCACGAATTAGACGCTCTCCAAGAGGGGTATGAACGATGATTCCAGGTGACAAATGAGAGATAGGATAATCTAAGATCGTAGTAAGATCATCCCGTATATAAGACCTATCAAAACCTGGGTCAAGTAAAGCGTAAACCTGATGGTCTCCCACAAACACATGGCCTAAAGAAGCAATATTAGGTGAGATTGTGATTTAAAAATTCGGAAAGATAGAATTTCTTACGAATGTTTTATTCGTAATCAAGTGGCATAACAAGGCAGGGTTAGATCTAGCATATGAAAATACTCAGATTATAAATTACCTGTCACAACCTTCGGATCTGAGCGAGCCTCTTCCTGGGAAATATGAAATACTTTAGTTTGCTTCCTTCTTTGCATAGGTGACTGAGTACTAGGGCCGCTTGAGGCATCGGGCACTCTGGTAGCTGCAGATCGAGTATCTCTGGGTGTAGAATATGTTAGTTTACCACGAAGCTGACCATAACACTGACAGCTCGCTCCTATAAGCTGAGGATAAGAACTTCGCATATGCCCCGGCTGTCGACACTGAAAATATACTTAAGGAGCCTTACAGGGGCCGTCGTGATATTTTAACCAATTCTGGCACTTGCGATTTTCACCAATCGATCCCGAGACATTGCTCCCGCCTCTACTAAACTGCTCCCGAGGTTGAGGAAACTAATAGATACCAAACTTGGTGCGCCAGATGCATTTCCTGGAAATGCGCTCCCTTGCCTTTTCTTTTGAGATCGTTCTGCAAGCTTATGTCTTGCCTGAACTAAACTTTCTACCCTCAGGGCTTCTTCTACGAGATCGTCAAGACTCTTGTACTTGTCTTCGGACTTAATGCGATCTCGAATATTTAAGTTAAGACCATCTTCAAATCTTTTGCATAAGTCTCTCGTCATATATGACTCAGGAGCTAATTCTCGCAATTCCAGAAATTTGCTTTAGTACTCCACGACCGACATAATACCTTGAAAGAGGTTGAAGAACTCCATTCTCTTCTGATCCTTGATGTACTGAGAGAAGTATCGATCTTTGAATCGTTCCACAAAGATAGCCCACGTAATAGTAACCGAAGATGTTTTTTTTAGATTCTGCCACCATCGTCGTGCATCTGGGCCTAACAACTTGGTCGCAATGACCACACGATAACATTCTTCAATCATCAAGGTGTCAAAGGTCTCTATAATCTCCTTTAACCATGCGCCCGCTTTAGAAGCATCTCTTGCACCATCAAATTTTGAAGTCCCCATGTTTTCAACTGCTTTTACCAAATCAGGTATAAAAAGTGCACCTCGAGAAGTAGAACCTCCTAAAGCCATTTTTGGAGTAAAAACTGGTACATTATTTGTAGGTCGAATCGGTTCATTAGCACGAAGAACCTCTTCAGTGACAGTCGTAGTCGTATGAGCTGTTGTAGGTGGTGGAACACCATGTATTTGAATGTGATCATAATACAATTGGTACTGCTCCGGTGTCATCATGTGCTCAACCAGCAACTGGGCCCGTGGTTGCTCCACCTGGGAAACCGGCACCCTATGATCAGAATTGATAGGGTCCGTAACTGTCGGAGGAATGGCATGATCAGAAGAAACATGTTCGCGAGGTCCACGAAGAACAGAAGAGAGTAGAGGACTCGGAGGATCACGAGGAGCGTGTCCTCGACCTCGACGACGAACTGGAGGTGCCATAATGACTGAAAGGAAGAAAGGAAAGAAAATGCAAGGTCAACATCAAGGCAATACGATACCTTGGGATGACATAGAAACAAAGTTGAACCTATTGGCTCGACTCAAAAAGAATGAGAATCATAAAACCAGGCTCTGATACCAAGAAAGTTGTCACGTCCCGACCCCAGACAGAATGCGACAATCGCCACGTTAACCATAAAATTTGCGGAATGGGTGCACTCCACTCCACAAAGTTTATAGAAAATGTAAGGCTTGCTATCAAGTACCTGTAGAACTGAACAATTAATAATAACGGGTACAACCCGAGGACATCATCTCATAAAGTATCAACAAGGATTTACAAAGGTACAAAATACAACGATGTAACTTAGTTTAAAGAAAATATACATGAACGATATAACATTGCGAGGGTACAAAAAGAACATCAAGGGGGTCACCAAATATAAACTATACAATCTCGCCAATGAATTCGTCGATTTACATAAAAGAGAAAGTACCCAAAACACTGATTGGATGATGAGCAAACGATAGGCAAACCTCCAACCAAAACGATGTCAACAGCCTGAAAAGGAAAGAATGATGGGGGTGAGCAAAACCACTAGCTCAGTGAGGTGATAAGTCGATCACCCCGACCCTTATACGAAGCATGTATTCCCACTCGCGGTTCATAATATAAAATCTAATATTTCGTCCCACAATAACTATTTCTCACTCAGTATACATATTAATGAAAATAAAAATCTTACTGCACATTTACGAATAACACAATTAGTTCAAACAACATAATATCACATAAAAGACGCGTGGGTAGTCAATATCCTCCTCGAACTGAACTCTCCGTCGAGAGACAGTCCAAGCCCATCACCGTTACTCTAGATAAAATGCACATTAATATTCTTTCTCAACACACCAAGTGCTAAAGTTCACAATTCAATATCGACGTGAATACTTGAAATGGTCAAACATATAAACATATATGACATGCATGTCCCACACCGGTGACGTTGACTGAGCCTATAATAGACTGATCCATCTAACGATCACCCTCCAGAGTATCAGTATTTGGCAAATGGACAGGTGCCCCGTTAGATCTAACTCACCCGGGTTTGCCAAGCACGGGAAACTTGGTTGTCACTCTAACTCACCCGAACCGCGACAACTCGGGCTACTTAACTAATGTCGCACCAACTCACCCGAACCGTGACCAATTCGGGCTACTTAACCTTGGTACCAGGCATACATATGCATAAGCATCATAAGATGAATAACGACTCAAGTTAGAGTCTTAATTGGCACACAAGAATAACCAGAAATCAATTCTCAAATAATTCACAATAAATGCTATCAGATATCGAGCCGGAAAGGCTCTTCAATATAAGTTAAAATGAATAATACTCATAAAATGGCTAACAGGAATCTAACCAGAGCAATCGAGCCAATCAGGCTCTTTACCACATAACACAATACCAAATAATTTTCTTATCAATTAACTAAAACTAAAATAAATGCACATTTATCGAGGGTCCACACTTCCCACAAGAGAAGGCGTTCCCGAATTATCAACTCACAAGGAAGTGATTAACTCTCTCCAGAATCTGAAGTCGGTCCCTTGCCCTTCGTCGATGGTTCTTTACGTAGAAAGGTGATGAGCAATTAAAGACAAATCAAATATAACTAACTATTAGCGGTAACATCCCTTTCATTGCTAAAAATAAATCCTAATCGCGTTCGAACGAGTCTATATTAAATAAAAATGGCATGTAACTC
The DNA here is from genome assembly GCA_023678885.1 of Pogostemon cablin. Classification (NCBI taxonomy): domain Eukaryota; kingdom Viridiplantae; phylum Streptophyta; class Magnoliopsida; order Lamiales; family Lamiaceae; genus Pogostemon; species Pogostemon cablin. The sequence goes on from CM042981.1 coordinate 22,254,770, forward strand.
CTTAACATCAGTTCCCAATCCCACATAACCCGTTTCAATACATTAACTAAACGAAACGATATAAAATAAGTTTGAATTCGACATAAAAATTCTAAAATTTTCCAGCTAGCGGAAGTTTACGAGAAAAATCATAACTAATTGTAGAATAATCAGATTTAGGCGTTTCAAGTGGCTACGGAAAGCTAACGAGTTCAGCTACGTACAGAAACTAAGTTTGCAAACTGTCGAGGCCAATAGCTATGTCAAAATCAGTTCGAACAGTCTGCGAATTACACACATACCAAAAAGAAAAACCCCACAAAATTACAAAACCATGGAAGAAGGAAGCTTAATTCAATCATCACTTACCTCAAAACAACTTAGAAACCACCTAGGATAGGGGTTGTAAGGGAGAATTTGATCAACAAGGGTTTCTCCTCTTCACTCTCTTCTTTCCCTCTTTTGTTTTTCTTCTCCCATTCTTCTTTCTTTTCTTTCTTTTAACTTTAGCCTTGCTAATTATATATCAGGCCATTTAAGTGGGCTGAAACTTTGGGCCACAAAATAAATAAATAAATAGGTTTTGGGCTTTTTAAAAAAAATCTAGTTGGGCTAAGATAGGGCTGGCCTTTTGGGCCATAAAAATAAATAAAAAGGTTTTGGGCTTTCTAAAAAAAATCTAGTTGGGCTAAGATAGGGCTGGCCTTTTGGGCCATAAAAATAAATAAATAGGTTTTGGGCTCTCTAAAAAAAATCTAGTTGGGATAATATATTATAGAAATCCTTCATCCTGATGAGTATTTCCATCATCTTGATGCATGTTTCATTCAACATGATGCTCATTTCCTACATCATGATGCTCATTTCCTACAAAATTATACATATTTCCTTCATCATGATGATCATTTCCTTCATCGTGATGCTCATTTCCTACGTCATTATGATCATTTTCTTCATCATGATGCATGTCTTCTTCATTATGATGCTAATATATTTCATCATGATACATATTTCCTTCATCATGATACTCATTTTCTACATCACGATGCTCATTTTCTACATAATGATGCATATTTCCTTCATCATTATGCTCATTTCTTCATAATGATGCTCATTTTCATCATCATGATGGATGAATTCTTCATCATGATGCTCATTTTGATCATCAATATGCGTATTTCCCATATCATGATGCTCATTTCCTTCATCATGATGATAAAATCCGACATCATTATGGTCAATTCCTTCATCATGATGCTAATTTCATTCATCATGATGCATATTTCCTTAATCATGATGCTCATTTCCTTCATGATGATGCTTATTTCCTTCATCATGATGCATATTTCCTTCATCATGATGCATATTTCATTCTTCAAGATACTCATATCTCGCATCATGATGTATATTTCCTTTATCATGATGATCATTTCCTACATCATTATGGTCATTTCCTTAGTCATGTTGCTCATTTCATTTATCATTATGCAAATTTCCTTCAACATGATGATCATTTCCTTCATTGTGATGCTCAATTCCTACATCATTATGCACATTTCCTTCATCATGATGCATGTTTTCTTCATCATGATGCTAATTTCATTCATCATGACGCTAATTTCCTTCATAATGATGCATATTTCCTTCTTCATGATGCTCATTTCAAACATCATGATGCTCATTTCATTCATCATGATGGGTATTTCCTTCATCATGACGCTCATTTCCTACATCATGCTTCATATTTCCTTCTTTATTATGCTCATTTCCAACATGATTATTATCATTTCTTCATCATTATCCAAATTTTCTTTATAATGATACTCATTTCCATCACCATGATGCATAAATTCTTCATCATGATGCTAATTTCTTTCATCGTTATGCATATTTCCTTTATCATGACACTTATTTCCTACATCTTGATGCTCATTTCTTTTATCAAGATGATCAATTTCGAATCATTATGGTCATTTCCTTCATCATAATGCTCATTTCCTTCATCGTGATGCTCATTTCCTACATCATGAAACTCATTTCATTCATCATGATGCTTATTTCTTACATCACAATACAAACATCATCATAATGCTAATTTCCATCGTCATGACGCAAATTTTCATCATCATGATGCTCATTTCCAACATCATTATGCTTATTTCCATTATCATGACACATAAATCCTTCATCATGATGCTTATTTCCTCATCTTGATGCTCACTTCCATCATCATGATGCTTATTTCCATCATCATGAGTCTCATTTCCTACATGATGAAGCTTATTTCCTTCATCATGATGCTAATTTCTATCATCATGATGTGTACTTCCTTCATCATGATGCTCATTTCAAACATTATGATGATAATTTCCTTCATCATAATGTTCCTCATTTCAATCATCATGATGCATAAATCCATCATAATGATGCTCATTTTGTTCATCAATATGTGCATTTCCTTTATCATGATACTCATTTCCAACATCATGATGCTCATTTCCTTCATCATGATTATTAATTTCGAAGTCATCATGCTCATTTTCTTCATCACGATGCTCATTTCATTCATCATGATGCATATTTCCTTTGTCATGATGCTCATTTCCTAAATGATGATGCTGATTTCCTTCACCATGATGCATATTTCCTTTATAATGATGCTCATTTCCTATATCATGATGCTCATTTTCTTTCCTATATGATGATTCTGATTTCCTTCACCATGATACGTATTTCCTTTATAATGATGCTGATATCCTATATCATGATGCTCATTTCCCTTATCATGATGATCATTTCCTATGTCATTATGGTCATCTCTTTTATCATGATGCTCATTTTATTCATCATGATGCTAATTTCCATCATCATGATGATATTTCCTTCATCGTCATTGTCACGCCCCGACCCCAGACAGAACGCGATAACCGCACGTTAACCATAAATTTCACGAAATGGGTGCACTCCACTCCACAAAGTTTATAGAAAACGTAAGGCTTGCTATCAAGTACCTATAGAATTGAACAACTGATAACAACGGGTACAACCCGAGGACATTATTTTCATAACATACCACCAAAGATTTTCAAAGGAACAAAATACAATGATGTAACTCGGTCTGAAGAAAATATACATGAACGATATAACATCGAGAGGGTACAAAAAGAACATCAAGGGGGTCACCAAATATAAACTATACAATCTCGCCAATGGATCCGCCAATTTATACACAAAAAGAAGAGTACCCAAGCACTGATCGGATGACGAGCAAAAGATAGGCAAACCTCCAACCAAAAGATATCAACCGCCTGAAAAGGAAAGGAATGGTGGGGGGTGAGCAAAACCACTAGCTCAGTGAGGGGATAAGCCGATCACGCCAACCCTTATACGAAGTATGTACTCACGTTCAAGACTTATAACTTAAAATCCAACATTTACGTTACACATCAAGTATTTCTTACACAATATACAAATTAATGAAAATAAAACCTCTATACGCATTTATAAAATAACACATTTAGTTCAAACAACATGTTAACACATAAAAGACGCGTGGGTAGCCAATATCCTCCTCGAACTGAGCTCTTCGTCGAGAGTCAGTCCGAGCCCATCACCGTTACTCTAGACAAAATGAAGGTTAATGCTCTTTCTCAACATATACCAAGTACCACAATTTAATATCAATGAGATCCTTGAAATGATAAAACATGTATATAACATGCGTGTCCCACACCGGTGACGTTGACTGAGCCTATAATAGGCTGATCCATCTAACGATCACCTTCCAGAGTATCAATATTTGGCAAATGGACAGGTGCCTCACTAGATCTAACTCACCCAGGTTTGTCAAGCCACGGGCGATTAGTTTGTCACTTTAACTCACCCGAACCGCGACTATTCGGGCTACTTAATCAATGTCGCTCCAACTCACCCGAACCGTGACCAATTCGGGCTACTTAACCTTGGTACCAGGTATGCATATAAATCATCAAATGCATAACAACTCAAGTCACAAGATTATCAATACATTAATCCTCAAATACTTCACAACAAATGATATCATATATCGAGCCAACAAGGCTCTATAAATTAAAATAAACAATACCCGTAATACATGGCTGACACGACTCTATATGAAATAATATAAGATAATCAATGGACCATATCATGCCAATCAGGATCAACCTAGAGCAATTGAGCCAATCAACCTCTTTACCACATAACACATCACCAAGTAATTTTCTTATCAAGTAAGTAAAGAAAATGAATGCAAACTTGTCAAGGGTCCACACTTCCCACAAGAGAAGGCCTTCCCGAATTATCAACTCACAAGAAAATGATTAACTCTCTCCGAAATCTGAAGTTATTCCCTTGCCCTTCGACGATTGATCTTTACCTAAAAAGTAGATAAGCAAATGAATATAAATCAATATATATAGGAGTTGATATTAAATAAAGGGCAGCTCGTAACTCCTCAACACCAACTCCGAGTCTCACATAACCCGGTTCATATCATTTCTCAAACGAAACGATAGGAAATAAATTTGAATTTGTTCACGAAAAAAAATCATAACTAATTGTATATAACTCGGATTGAGGCATTTCAAGTGGCTACGGAAAGCTAACAAACTCACTACATACAGAAATTGAGTTTGCAAATTTCTGAGGGCAATAGATATGCCAAAATTAGTTCGGACAGTGGCTGCGAATCACCTAGAGGCAGTTTACGAAAAAATTCATAACTAATTGTAGGAAAATTGGATTGAGGTGTTTCAAGTGGCTACGGAAAGCTAACGATTCCAGCTACGTATAGAAATTAAGTTTGCAACTTTCTAAGATCAATAGCTATGTAGAAAGTAGGTCGAACAGAAGCATACGAATTTCTCTTTACTAGGAAGAAACCCAACAAAATCACAAAATCATGGAGAAAGGAAGCTTAATTGATATATTACTTACCTTAACACACTTATACACCAACTAAAATGAGAGTTGTATGGGAGAATTTGATCACAAGGGTTTCTCCTCTTCCTTTCTCTTCTTTCCCCCTCTTGGATGTTCTAGAAGCCCTTTCTTATTTCTTATCTTCCTTTCTCATTTTTTCTTCTATTTTTGACATATATTGTTGGGGCTATTGATGGGCTGGGCTTATTAATAGATTAAGCCATTTAAGTGAGTTAGACTTTGGGCCAAAAATACATATATAGATTTTGGGCTCTAAAAGCAAATTCTAGTTGGGCTAATAATAATTAAATAGATTTTGGGCTCTAAAAATAAATTCTAGTTTGGGGCTGATATATTATAAGGTTTGGGACAAAGATAAATAAATTATTTTGGGCTTTTAAAAGTTGAGGCAAGACATTATAAGGTATCCCCTCCTCTAAAAAGTTTCGTCCTCGAAACGTAAACATACCTAGAGATGGAAAGAGATGTGGATGTTGTTGACGCATAATAGACTCTGGCTCCCATGTTTCTTCTTCAATTCGATCACTTCTCCATAGAACCCTCACCATAAGAATGGATTTATTACGAAGTATTTTCTCTCGGCTATCCACAATTTGAACAGGTTGGACTTCGTATGATAGATTTTCCTTTAATGCAACTGGGGGTCATTTGAGCACATGTGAATGATCTGGTTCATATTTTCTAAGCATAGAGACATGGAAGACATCGTGAATCTTTGACAATTCTGATGGTAGCTCAAGTCGATACGCGACACGACCAATCCTTTACAAGATCGTAAACGGGCCAATATACCTCGGACTTAACTTTCCTCGATGGTGGAATTGCAGCACGCCCTTCCATGAAGAAACTTTCAGAAACACTTTGTCTCCTACATTAAACTCCAACTCACGCCTCCTATTATCTGCATAGCTTTTCTGTCGATCTTGTGCTGCTTTAAGTCTGTCTCGAATAAGTTGTACTTTTTCCTTTGCATCTTCGATAAGCTCTACTTGTTCGATTTGTCTCTCACCAACCTCATCCCAAAAGAGTGGTGTCCGACACTTTCGGCCATAAAGAGCTTCGTACGGGGGCATTCCAATGCTTGAATAATAACTGTTGTTATAAGTGAAGTCCACCAAAGTCACGTACCTATCCCAGCTACCTCCCAAATTCAACACCACTGCACGTAGCATGTCTTCTAGAGTTTGTATAGTTCTCTCTGACTGTCCATCAGTCTGTGGATGAAACGAAGTACTGAATAGAAGTTTCGTACCAAACACCCTTTGCAGACAAGGCCAAAAACGTGAAGTGAATTGTGGATCTCGATCAGATATGATTGACACTGGTACTCCATGCAATCTCACGATTTCATCCACATATAACTTGGCAAGTTTCTCTAAAGAGTCATTGGTGTGTACCGAAAGGAAATGTGCCGATTTCGTCAAACGATCAACAATGACCCAGATTGAGTCATGACCCTTTTGCGTTCGAGGCAAACCGGAAACAAAGTCCATCTTGATGTTCTCCCATTTCCACTCAGGAATAGGTAGTGGTTGAAGCATACCGGCTGGTCTTTGGTGTTCCGCTTTTATCTGTTGGCATGATAAACATTTTGATATGAATTCAGCAATGTCCCGTTTCATACCTGGCCACCAATAATGCTCCCGAAGCATTCTATACATTTTGGTACTACCAGGATGCATCGCATAAGCTGAAGAATCGGCTTCCTCAAGAATAGCTCTTCGAATATCAAGTTCTGATGGAACACAAACACGATTTTTAAAAGTAAGGAGTCCGTCATCCCGAATCTGAAATTCTATTTCTTTTCCTTGCTTTAGCTTCGCCATCTTCTGTTGTAAATGAACATCGTGTGATTGTCTTTCTAGAATTTGCTCGAACAAGGTAGGTCTAACCTCGAATTTGGCGATTAAGGCAGAATCATTAGACTTTTCACAATCGAGCGAAATGTGTAAAGATTTAAATTGCTCCAACATAGGAAGATAAAAAGATCAAATCGAAGCAAGTGAGGTAGAAGACTTTCTACTCAGAGCATCTGCAATAACGTTTGCCTGGCCAGGATGATAATCAATGACTAAGTCATAGTCACTAATCAACTCCATCCATCGCCTTTCCCGGAGGTTGAGTTCCTTTTGCGTGGTGATATACTTTAAGCTTTTGTGATCAGTGAAAATTCTACAAGTTGCACCATAAAGATAGTGCCTCCATATTTTCAACGCAAAGATGATTGCGGCCAACTCCAAATCGTGTGTGGGATAATTTTCTTCATTCTTCTTCAATTGCCTTGAAGCGTAGGCAATAACCTTTCCTTCTTGCATTAGAACACATCCTAACCCTTGTCGCGAGGTGTCGCTATAAATGGTAAATTCTTCAATTGCCGGGTCTGGCAAAGCAAGAATAGGGGCTAAAATGAGTCGTCTTTTTAATTCTTGAAATGCCTCCTCACACTCTTCACTCCATTCAAATTTTACCCCTTTCCGAATCAATTTAGTCAAAGATGAAGCCAGCAACGAAAAGTCTTTGATAAATCGTTGATAATATCCAGCTAATCCCAGAAAGCTACGAATCTCTGTCACGTTCTTTGGACGCTCCCAATTCAGTATAGCTTGAATCTTCACTGGATCGACGTAGATTCCTTCTTTAGAAATGCGATGACCCAAAAAGCTTACCTCACGAAGCCAAAATTCACACTTTGAAAATTTAGCATAAAGCTGATTTTCTCTAAGAACATTCAAAACAATTTTTAGATGATGAGAGTGCTCATCGTCTGATTTAGAATAAATAAGGATGTCATCAATGAAAACGATGACAAACTTATCTAAGTACGGCCGAAAGTCCCGATTCATAAGATCCATAAAAGCTGCAGGAGCATTTGTTAGTCCAAAAGGCATAACACAGAATTCAAAATGACCGTATCTGGTTCGAAAAGCAGACTTAGGGATATCAGATTCCCTAATCCTGAGTTGGTGATAGCCAGATCGCAAATTAATTTTTGAGAACACAGTTGCTCCTTGCAATTGATCAAATAGATCATCGATTCTCGGAAGAGGATATTTGTTCTTGATTGTCACTTTATTCAACTGATGGTAGTCGACGCATAGGCGAAGTGATCCGTCTTTCTTCTTGACAAAAAGAACTGGAGCACCCCACGGAGATGTGCTAGGTCGTATGAACCCCTTCTCCAATAATTCCCCAAGTTGTGTCTTGAGTTCCTTGAGCTCAGCTGGCGACATTCGATATGGAGTAATCGATATAGGTGTGATTCCAGGAAGTACGTCAATGGAAAAATCAATCTCTCGATTCGGAGGCTTTCCTGGTAAGTCTTCAGGAAAGACATCAGAAAATTCGATCACGATCAGGATGTCCTCTAGTTTAGTCTCAGGAAGAGAAGTGTCGATGACAAATGCCAAAAATGCCTCACAACCCTTGCGCATTAATTTATGCGCAGACAACATTGAAATAAAAGAGAGTGGTCTCTTTTGAAGTTCACCTTTAAAAACAAGTTTTGGGAATCCTGGTCTACGGAAAATAAAAAGCTTCTCGTGGCAGTCAAGAATCGCATGATGAGAAGAAAGCCAATCCATACCAAAAATAACATCTAGATCGATCAAAGGCAATGGTATCAATTTAGCTTCTAGAATAACATCCTTAATCTTCAATGGGCAATCAAGGAACACCGAATCACGAATTAGATGCTCTCCAAGAGGGGTATGAACTATGATTTCAGGTGACAAATGAGAGATAGGATAATTTAAGATCGCAGCAAGGTTATCCCGTATATAAAACCTATCAGAACCTGGATCAAATAAAGCATAGACCTGGTGGTCTCCAACAGACGCATGGCCTAAAGAAGTAAGATTACATAAGATTATGAGTTAAAAGTTCGGAACGATAAAATTTCTTACGAATGTCTTATTCGTAATCAAGTGGCATAACGAGGCAAGGGTTAGATCAAGCATGTAAAAATACTCGAATTATAAATTACCTGTCATAACCTTCGGATCTGATCGAGCCTCTTCCTGGAAAATATGAAATACTCTAGTTTGATTCCTTCCTTGCATAGGTGATCGAGTGCTAGGGCCGCTTATGATATCAGGTACTCTGGCAGCTGCTGATCGAGTATCTCTGGGTGTAGAATATACTGGTCTACCACGAGGCTGACTAGAACTCTGACCGCTCGCTCCCGTATGCTGGGGACAAGAACCTCGCATATGCCCCAGTTGTCGACACTGATAACATACCTGAGGAGCCTTGCAGGGGACGTCGTGATAATTTAAGCAATTCTGGCACTTGCGATTTGCACCAACCGATCCCGAGACATTGCTTCCACCTCTATTAAACTGCTCTCGAGGCTGAGGAAAACTAGTGGATACCGAATTAGGTGTGCTACGCGAAGATCCCACACCCCTATACATCTTCAATGCATTTCCTGCAATTGCGCTCCCTTGCCTTTTCTTTTGAGTTCGCTCTGCAAGCTTATGTCTCGCTTGAACTAAACCTTCTACCCTAATAGCTTCTTCTACGAGCTCGTCAAGACTCGTACTTGTCTCCAGACTTGATGCGATCTCGAATATTTAGATTAAGACTATCTTCAAATCTCTTGCATAAGTCTCTCGTCGTATATGACTCAGGAGCAAATTCTCGCAATTCAAGAAACTTACTTTCGTAATTCACGACCGACATAGTGCCTTGAAAGAGGTTGAAGAACTCTTTCCTCTTCTGATCCTTGATGTACTGAGAGAAGTATCGATCTTTGAATCGTTCCACAAAGATAGGCCACGTAATAGTAATAGAAGTTGTCTCCTTTAGATTCTGCCACCATCGTCGTGCGTCTGGGCCTAATAGCTTGGTCGCAATGACCACACGATAACATTCTTCAATCATCAGGGTATCAAAGGTCTTTGTAATCTCCTTTAACCATGCTCCCGCTTTAGAAGCATCTCTTGCACCGTCAAATTTTGAAGTTCCCATGCTCTCAGCTGCTTTCACCAAATCAGGTATAAAAAGTGTACCTCGAGAAGTAGAACCTCCTAAAGCCATTCCTGGGGTAGAAACTGGGACATTGGATGTGGGTTGAATCGGTTCATTAGCGCGAATAACGTCCTCAGTGATAGTCGTAGTTGTAAGAGCCATCGTAGTTGGTGGAACACCATGTATTCGAATGTGATCATAATACAACTTGTACTGCTCTGGTGTCATCATGTGCTCAACACGCAACTGAGCTCGTGCTTGCTCTACCTGGGTAACCGGCATCCTATGATCAGAATTGATAGGGTCCGTAGAAATCGGATGAACAACATGATCAGAAGAAAGATGCCCTCGAGGACTCGAAGGATCACGAGGGGTGCATCCTCGACGTTAAACTGGAGGTGCCATAAAAACTGAAAGAAAAATGCAATGTAAACATCAAGGTAATACGATACCTTAGAAGAACATAGAAATAAAATTAGATCCATTGGCTCGACTCAAAGAGAATGAGACTCATATAACCTCGCTCTGATACCAAGAAAGTTGTCACGCCCTGACCCCAGACAGAACTCGACAACCGCCACGTTAACCATAAATTTCACGAAATGGGTGCACTCTACTCCACAAAGTTTATAGAAAACGTAAGGCTTGCTATCAAGTACCTGTAGAACTGAACAACTGATAACAACGGATACAACACGAGGACATCATTTTCATAACATACCACCAAAGATTTTCAAAGGAACAAAATACAATGATGTAACTCAGTCTGAAGAAAATATACATGAACGATATAACATTGAGAGGGTACAAAAAGAACATCAAGGGGGTCACCAAATATAAACTATACAATCTCGCTAATGGATCCGCCAATTTATATACAAAAAGAAGAGTACCCAAGCACTGATCGGATGACGAGCAAAAGATAGGCAAACCTCCAACCAAAAGATATCAACCGCCTGAAAAGGAAGGGAATGGTGGGGGGTGAGCAAAACCACTAGCTCAGTGAGGGGATAAGCCGATCACGCCAACCCTTATACGAAGTATGTACTCACGTTCATGACTTATAACTTAAAATCCAACATTTGTGTTACACATCAAGTATTTCTTACACAATTTACAAATTAATGAAAATAAAACCTCTATACGCATTTATAAAATAACACATTTAGTTCAAACAACATGTTAACACATAAAAGACGCGTGGGTAGCCAATATCCTCCTCGAACTGAGCTCTTCGTCGAGAGTCAGTCCGAGCCCATCGTCGTTACTCTAGACAAAATGAAGGTTAATGCTCTTTCTCAACATATACCAAGTACCACAATTTAATATCAATGAGATCCTTGAAATGATAAAACATGTATATAACATGCGTGTCCCACACCGGTGACGTTGACTGAGCCTATAATAAGCTGATCCATCTAACGATCACCTTCCAGAGTATCAATATTTGGCAAATGGACAGGTGCCTCGTTAGATCTAACTCACCCAGGTTTGCCAAGCCACGGGCGATTAGTTTGTCACTCTAATTCACTCGAACCGCGACTATTCGGGCTACTTAATCAATGTCGCTCCAACTCACCCGAACCGTGACCAATTCGGGCTACTTAACCTTGGTACCAGGTATGCATATAAATCATCAAATGCATAACAACTCAAGTCACAAGATTATCAATACATTAATCCTCAAATACTTCACAACAAATGATATCATATATCGAGCCAACAAGGCTCTATAAATTAAAACAAACAATACCCGTAATACGTGGCTGACACGACTCTATATGAAATAATATAAGATAATCAATGGACCATATCATGCCAATCAGGTTCAACCTAGAGCAATTGAGCCAATCAGCCTCTTTACCACATAACACATCACCAAGTAATTTTCTTATCAAGTAAGTAAAGAAAATGAATGCAAACTTGTCAAGGGTCCACACTTCCCATAAGAGAAGGCATTCCCGAATTATCAACTCAAAAGAAAATGATTAACTCTCTCCGAAATCTGAAGTTATTCCCTTGCCCTTCGACGATTAATCTTTACCTAAAAAGTAGATAAGCAAATGAATACAAATCAATATACATAGGAGTTGATATTAAATAAAGGGCAGCTCGTAACTCCTCAACACCAACTCCGAGTCTCACATAACCCGGTTCATATCATTTCTCAAACGAAACGATAGAAAATAAATTTGAATTTGACATAACAAATTCTGAAATTTTCCAGCCTGCGGCAGTTCACGAAAAAAAATCATAACTAATTGTATATAACTCGGATTGAGGCGTTTCAAGTGGCTACGGAAAGCTAACAAACTCACATACAGAAATTGAGTTTGCAAATTTCTGAGGGCAATAGATATGCCAAAATCAGTTCGGACAGTGGCTGCGAATCACCTAGAGGCAGTTTACGGAAAAATTCATAACTAATTGTAGAAAAATCAGATTGAGGTGTTTCAAGTGGCTACGGAAAGCTAACGATTCCAGCTTCGTATAGAAATTAAGCTTGCAACTTTCTAAGATCAATAGCTATGTCTAAAGTAGGTCGAACAGAAACATACGAATTTCCCTTTACTAGGATGAAACCCAACAAAATCACAAAATCATGGAGAAAGGAAGCTTAATTGACATATTACTTACCTTAACACACTTATACACCAACTAAAATGAGAGTTGTATGGGAGAATTTGATCACAAGGGTTTCTCCTCTTCCTTTCTCTTCTTTCCCCCTCTTGGATGTTCTAGAAGCCCTTTCTTATTTCTTATCTTCCTTTCTCCTTTTTTCTTCTATTTTTGACATATATTGTTGGGGCTATTGATGGGCTGGGCTTATTAATAGATTAAGCCATTTAAGTGAGTTAGACTTTGGGCCAAAAATAAATATATAGATTTTGGGCTCTAAAAGCAAATTCTAGTTGGGCTAATAATAATTAAATAGATTATGGGCTCTAAAAACAAATTCTAGTTTGGGGCTGATATATTATAAGGTTTGGGCCAAAGATAAATAAATTATATTGGGCTTTCAAAAGTTGAGGCAAGACATTATAGTCATGCTCATTTCCTATATCAATATGCTCATTTCTTTCATCATGATGTATATTTCCATCATCATGATGCTTATTTCCTTCATCATGATACAGAAATCCTTCATCATGATGCGTATTTCTGTCATCTTGATGCAAGTTTCATTCAACATGATGCTCATTTCCTACATCATGATGCTCATTTTCTTTATCGTGATGCATATTTTCCTTCATCATGATGCACATTTCCTACGTCACGATGAATATTTCCATCATAATGATGCTCATTCCCTTCATCATGATGCTCATTTCCTACATCACGATTCCTATTTCCATCTTCATGATGCTCATTTTCTTCATCTTGATGATCATTTCCTTCATCATTATGGTCATTTCCTTCACTATGATGCTAATTTCAATCATCATTATCTGTATTTTCTTCATCATTATGCTTATGCCCGACACTATGATGCTCATTTCCTTCATCATGATGCATGTTTCTTTCATCACAATGCATATTTCCTTCATCATGATGCCCAATTCCTACATCATTATACTCATTTCCTTCATCATGATTCATATTTCCTTTATCATGATGCTCATTTTCTTCATCATGATGCTCATTTCCTTCATCAAGATGATCATTTCCTACGTCATTATGGTCATTTCTTAATCATGATGCTCATTTCATTCATCTTAATGCATATTTCCGTCTCCTTGATGCTCATTTCCTACAAAATTATACCATATTTCCTTCATCATGATGATCATTTCCTTCATCGTGTTGCTCATTTCCTACGTCATTATGATCATTTCCTTCATCATGATGCATGTCTTCTTCATCATGATGCATATATACTTCATCATGATGCGTATTTCCTTCATCATGATACTCATTTTCTACATCACGATGCTCATTTTCTTCATCATGATTCATATTTCCTTCATCATTATCCCATTTCCTTCATCATGATGCTCATTTCCTTCATCATGATGCATATTTCCTTCATCTAGATAATCATTTCCTATGTCATTATGGTCATTTCTTCATCATGATGCTCATTTCATTCATCTCGATGAATATTTACATTATCATGATGCTCATTTCCGAAATCATTATATATATATCCTTCATCATGATGCTCATTTCTATCATCATGATGATCATTTCCTTAATCGTAATGCTCAATTCGTACATCATTATGCTCATTTCCTTTATGTCTTCTTCGTCATGATGCTAATTTCTATCGTCATGATGCTAATATACGTCATCATGATGCGTACTTCCTTCATCATGATGCTCATTTCATTCATAATGATGCATATTTCCTTCATCATGATGCTAATTTCTATCATCATGAAGCGTACTTCATCATGATGCTCATTTCAAACATTATGATGATCATTTCCTTCATCATGATGCAAATTTTCATCATAATGATCCTCATTTCAATCATCATCAATATGTGCATTTCCTTTATCAACATCATGATGCTCATTTCCTTCAACATGATTATTAATTTCGAAGTCATTACGGTCATTTTCTTCATCATGATTCTCATTCCATTCATCATGATACGTATTTTCTTTATTATGATGCTCATTTCCTACATGATGATGCTGAATTACTTCACCATGATGCGTATTTCCTTCATAATGAAGGTCATTTCCTATATCATGATACTCATTTCCTTCATCATGATATATATTTCCTTCATCATGATGATCATTTCCAATGTCATTATGGTCATCTCTTTTATCATGATGCTCATTTCATTCATCATGATGCTAATTTCCATCATCATGATGATATTTCCTTTATCGTGATGCTCATTTCCTACATCAATATGCTCATTTCTTTTATCATGATGTATATTCCCATTATCAAGATGCTTATTTCCTTCATCATTATACAGAAATCCTTCATCCTGATGAGTATTTCCGTCATCTTGATGCATGTTTCATTCAACATGATGCTCATTTCCTACATCATGATGCTTATTTCCTTTATCGTGATGCATATTTTCCTTCATCATGATGCACATTTCCTATGCCACGATGAATATTTCGATCATAATGATGCTCATTTCCTTCATCATGATGCTCATTTCCTACATCACGATTCCTATTTTCATCTTCATGATGCTCATTTCCTTCATCATGATGCTTATTTCCTTCATCTTGATGATCATTTCCTTCATCATTATGGTCATTTCCTTCACTATGATGCTAATTTCATTCATCATCATCTGTATTTTCTTCATCATGATGCTTATTTCCTACACTATGATGCTCATTTCCTTCATCATGATGCATGTTTCTTTCACCACAATGCATATTTCCTTCATCATGATGCCCAATTCCTACATCATTATACTCATTTCCTTCATCATGATTCATATTTCCTTTATCATGATGCTCATTTCCTTCATCAAGATGATCATTTCCTACCTCATTATGGTCATTTCTTAATCATGATGCTCATTTCATTCATCTTAATGCATATTTCCGTCACCTTGATGCTCATTTCCTACAAAATGATACATATTTCCTTAATCATGATGATCATTTCCTTTATCGTGATGCTCATTTCCTACGTCATTATGATCATTTCCTTCATCATGATGCATTATTCGCCGAAGCATAAGGAACCGCTTTCATCAACTTTATCTCTTTTTGTGTCTCAAGACACATTCCCTTAGATAAATTCACATGCTAAATGAGTAAGGATCGTATCATTTTGCTAAACTTGAGCCAAGCCTAACATCCTTTCTTGTGATCCGTATAACCGTGATCAAAAGGATATTTTTACTCTTCTTAAGTCCTTCATTTCATACTGCTTTATTAACCATACCCATACGCCCAACAATATTCTTTCATTGTCTCCAATGAGCAATATATCATCTATGTATAGTACAAAAAATACCACCACATTTCCGTCACTCTTTTCAATACACAAGACATATCCGAGCATTGATAAAATTCATATCACTGGATTTCTTCATCAAAACGGATGTTCTATAATTTTGAAGCTTGCTTTAGTCCATTGATGGACACTTTTAAGCTTAATATCAAAATACTCTTAGCTCTTTGCAAGGAATCACTCTGGTAGCTTAACATAGATGTTTACCTCAAAACTTCTATTCAGGAAAGCTGTCTTGACATCTATTTGCTATCCCTCATATTCCATATGAGTATCAACAGATAAAAGAGTCCAGATCGACTTAGGCATTGCTACCGGCGAACAGGTTATCTCATAATCGAACCCTTTCTTTCTGAGTATACCTTTTTTGCAACAAGCTTTTCTTCCAAGGTTTTCACCTTACCATATGATCCTCTTTTATTTTGTATGACCACTTCCAATGGCTTTTACGCCATTTAGTGGTCTTACAAGCTCCTAGATTTAATTTAGAATTCATCAATTCTATTTCAACATCATTGCACTAGCTAAGATATCGCATTTCGATCTTGTAGTGCTTCGTCGTACTAAGTCTCACGACTCTCCCAAAATATATATCTTACAAGTTGTCAAAAAACCCTCCCACTATGACAAGGCACTACACGCAATTGTGTATCAGACGTGACACACGTTGCAGTTTAACTTGTGGTATATCCTCTTATACACTTGGTACTAATACTTTATGTTTTCTCTCTCACTTCCTTTAGAACAATTTATATATGGGTTTATGATTTAATACATAGTCCTTTTCCAAAAAACTAGTGTTTGTGTTAACAATCACCCTTTGATCTTTTGGATTAAATAAATCATCACCCTTCATTTTTCTAGAATATCCCACAAATAGACAAACGTTACACGACATGCTGTTTCTAGGGTATACCCATAAAATGAATTTAGTAATTCCAAATAATTCATCATCTATCTAATCATTTGTATAAGAGTCTTTCTCTTATTAGGATTAAAAGACGCATTATTAATTACTATTTGTTGCATACGTGGTATAAACATGATTTAAGAGTTTACAAATTGTCACTAACGTACCTTAACAGATTATAGCTCCATCCTTCATTACTATGACCATGTCATTTAAATGAAATGGAGTATCCATCCGTAAATGCATAGAAACTGAAATAAAATTCTTTCTATTAAAACGTACGTAAAGACAATTTCTCATAATCAAACATTTATTCATATCATAAGATAAATAAACAACTCCCACTGCAATAACCACTACTCTCGTAGTTTTACCCATGTATATTATTATTTCATCATCACTTAGTTGCAAGCTTTTAGTAATTCCGGTATCTACACTCAACATGTCAGTAAATGCCATCACTAATCATGCTTCAATGAATAGTGAATGAGATACTAACCTTGTTCACATCTTGATGAAATTGGATTTCCCTCACCACATGTTTTGTGAGAAGTTTCCCACCATATACAACCTCTTGTATTTCAGGTAGAACATGCTCAAAACACCTAGGCAAATTATGGAGAATAAATTGATTTAGGTTTCCCCTTCAATTTCTACTCAAAAAATTCCCAATTCATTCATCAACTTATCCATGACCTCTTGCCTTTTATTCTCACTCAAGTATCCAAAGAGTTGCATGAGACCATCATATTTCTATGAACCTCTCACCTCTTCACTAGAGACTTTAATAGGCATCATGGGATATCCTTAGTGAGAACACATATTTATATTTTCTTATGCAGTAAAATTTAAAACCAAGATTCTTTTCTAATCATCTAATTTTGAACCAGTAAATATGTTTCTTTTAGTAAATAATAAGTGAGATAAAACCATTTGAAATTCAGAGAATCAAAAATAAATATACCGATCAAATCTTCGAATTTTATCCATTTATATTGATTCCCTCAAAATAATATAAAATAAAAAATTCACCGACATCTCAAGCACCGTGAGTCTGCAAGCCACGATAGTGTGAACGTTTACAAACCCGAACATTTACAAGAGAAGGTTTTACCCATTAATTTCATTTGTCAACCTAACCTCATGACAAAATAATTAATAGTCGGTTCCTCTTTGGCCATGCAAATAAAAGCAGTGACTCCGATGGGAGGATACTTATTATTTACATCTAAGTGTACACCATTATTTGACCCCAAGTCCATTGTGCAAGCTTATGTGCCTTAAAGATAGAGAAGTACACACGCGCTCGGATAACTTCCTGCAGTCATCAATTATAAGTTTGTACCAGTGAACTGAATATAAGCTCATCTGATAGGGAGGAAGGTCTATGCCAACGCGCAAGTTCATATGCATCACATTACAAACATAATTATTTAATAAAGTCTGTTCCAGCAATCTATGAATAAACTCATCCAATGGGGAGGAAGGCTCTAATGCTGACGCGCAAGTTTATTCACATTACTAACAAACCAATAATGGAGGCCGCGGGAATTTATTACCAATCCCCTCTCCCACTTAGTTATTTAAGACCGAGGGATTTTACATGCATATAATATTCAAAAATAAAATACGCAACCTAGCATGCTCCTATTACGGCAAATAAGACAGTAAATCAAGATTATCATGCATAGCATATATAACAATAATTAAATAATTAAATCAAATTATAACAGTTATATATCGGCGAATTCAATTGTTCGCCACCAACCACGAATATGGGCAACGCACACGGGGATCGACCTGCCTGGTCAGGTCGCGGGGTGCGGGGCAGCGCCCCGAAGAAAAATTTATCCGCTGGGCACACCACACGAATTTTCCTTGTCCGCCATAATGCTCATTTCCTTCATCATGATGCATACTTTCTTCATCATGATACTCATTTCCTACATCATGATGCTCATTTCCTTCATCATGATGCATATTTCCTTCATCATGATGATAATTTCCTACATCATTATGGTCATTTCCTTTATCATGATGCGTATTCCCATCATAATGATGCTCATTTCCTACACTATTATGCTCATTTCCTTCATCATGATGCATGTTTCCATAGTCGTAATGTTAATTTCCTACATCATGATGCTCATTTCGTATATCATGATGCATAATTCCTTAATCATGATACTCATTTCCAACGTCATAATGCATAATTCCTTCATTATGGTGCTCATTTCCTTCATTATGATGCATGTTTTATTCATCATGATACTCATTTCTTCATCATTATTTATATTTCCTTTATAATGATGCTCTTTATCTACATCGTGATGCTCATTCCCTACATCATGATGCTCATTTCCATTATTATGATGTACATTTCCATCATCTTGATGCTCATTTTCACAATCGTGATGCTCATTTCCTTCTTCATTATGCGTATTTCCTTCATCAAGATGCTTATTTCTTTTATCATAGAGCTCATATTCTTCATCATGATTCTCATTTCATTCATCCTAATTCTCATTTTCGTCATTATGATGCATAAATCCTTCATCATGATGCTCATTTCCTTCATCATGACTGTCATTTCATTCATCAAGATGCATATGTCCTTCGTCATGATGCTCATTTCCTACACCATGATGCTCATTTCCTTCATCATGATGCATATTTAATTCATCATGATACTCATTTTTCTCATCATGATTCTCATTTCCATCATCATGATGCTCATTTCCTAAATCATGATGCTCATTTCCTAAACAATGATGCTCATTTCCTTCATTATGATGATTAATTCGGACGTCATTATGGTCATTTCCTATATCCTGATGCTCATTTTCATCATCATGAAGCATATTTCCTTATTCATAATTCACTTTCCTAAGTAATGATGCTTATTTCCTTCTTCATGTTGCTCATTTCCTTCATCATGATGCCTATTTCCTTTATCACGATGCTCATTTCCTTAGTCGTGATGCACATTTCCTTCATCTTGATGATCATTCCCTACATTATTATGGTCATTTCTTTCGTTATTATGCTAATTTCCTTCATCATAATACGTATTCTTTCATCATGATACTTATTTCCTACATTATGATGCTCATTTCCTTCATCATGATGCATATTTTTCATCGTAATGCATATTTCCTTTATCATGATGCTTATTTCCTACATCATGATGAATGTTTTCTACATCATAATGCACAATTCCTTCATTAGAATTCTTATTTCATTCATCATGATTCAAATTTCCTTCATCATATTTCATGATGCATATTTCCATCATCATTATGCTCATTTCCTTCATCATGATGCTCATTTCCTACCTCATTATGGTCATTTCCTTCATCGCTACTAATTTCCTTCATCATGATGCGTATTTCCATTATAATAATGCTCATTTCCTACACTATTATGCTCATTTCCTTCATCATGATGCATGTTTCCATCGTCGTAATGTTAATTTCCTACATCATGATGCTCATTTCGTACATCATGATGTATAATTCCTTTATCAAGGTACTCATTTCCTACATCATAGTGCATTTTTCTTCATCATGATTCTCATATCTTCATCATGATTCATATTTCCTTTATAATGATGCACTTTATCTCATGGTGATGTTTATTCTCTACATCATGACGCTCATTTCAATCATCATGATGCTTCTTTTCACAATCTTGATGCTCATTTCCTTCTTCATGATGCGTATTTCCCTCATCACGATGCTTATTTCTTATATCATAAAGCTCATATTCTTCATGAAGATTCTCATTTCTTTCATCATGATTCTCATTTCCATCAACATGATGCATAAATCCTTCATCCTGATGCTCATATCCTTCATCAAGATGCATATGTCCTTCGTCATGATGTTCATTTACATCATCATGATGCTCATTTCCTTCATGATTCATATTTCATTCATCATGATAATCATTTCTTTCATCATGATGCTCATTTCTATCATCATGATGCATAAATCCTTCATCATGATGCTCATTTCGTTCATCGTTATGCGTATTTCCTTTATCATGATGCTCATTTCCTTCAGCATGACGATTAATTCCTACCTCAGTTATGGTAATTTTCTACATCCTGATGCTCATTTCTATCATCATGACGCATATTTCCTTATTCATTATTCTCTTTTCTAATTTATGATTATCATTTACTTCATCATGATGCTTATTTCCTTTATCTTAATGCTCATTTCCATCATCATGACGCCTATTTCCTTCATCATGATGCATAAATCTTTCATCATGATGCTCATTTCCTTCATCATGATGTTCATTTCATACATTATGATGCTCATTTCCTTCGTCATGATTCATATTTCCTTCACCATTACGCCCATTTCCTTCATCATGATGCTCATTTTCTTCATCATGATGTATATTTACTTCATCAAAATAATCATTTCTTACGTCATTATGTTCATTTCTTCATCATGATGCTCATTTCATTCATGTCGATGCATATTTCCTTCATCATGATGCTAATTTCCTAAATCATTATATATATTTCCTTCATCATGATGCTCATTTCCATCATCATGATGATCAATTCCTTCATCATAATGCTCAATTCCTACATCATTATGCTCATTTCCTTCATGTCTTCTTCAAAATGATGCTAATTTCTATCGTCATGATGCTAATATACTTCATCATGATGTGTACTTCCTTTATCATGATGCTTATTTCCTACATCATGATGCTCATTTCCTTCATCATGATGCTAATTCTCATCATGATGCGTACTTCCTTCATCGTGTTGCTCATTTCCTACATCATGCTGCATATTTCCTTCATCATGATGATGTTCATTTCCTTCATCATGATGCAAATTTTCATCATAATGATCCTCATTTCCATTATCATGATACATAAATCCTTCATAATTATGCTCATTTCGTTCATCAATATGTGTATCTCCTTTATCATGGTACTCATTTCCAACATCATGGTGCTCATTTCCTTCATCATGATTATTAATTCTGACGTCATTATGGTCATTTTCGTCATCATGATGCTCATTTCATTCATCATGATGTATATTTCCTTCATCATGATGCTCATTTCCTACATGATGATGCTCATTTCCTTCACCATGATGCATATTTTCTTCATAATGATGCTCATTTCCTATATCATGATGCTCATTTCCTTCATCATGTTGTACATTTCCTTCATCATGATGATCATTTCCTATGTCATTATCGTCATCTCTTTTATCATGATGCTCATTTCATTCATTATGATGCTAATTCCCATCATCATGATGATATTTCCTTCATCGGGATGCTCATTTGCTACATCAATATGCTCATTTCCTTCATCATGATGTATATTTCCATCATCATGATGCTTATTTCCTACATCACGATACATACATCAGCATGATGCTTATTTCCTTCAGCATGATACATATTTAATTCATTATGAAGCTCATTTCCTTCATCATGATGCTTATTTTCATCATCATCAAGCTTTAATCCCTTACCATGATGTTTATTTCCTTCATCATGATACAAAAATCCTTCATCATGATGCAGATTTCCATCAACATGATGATGCATGTTTCCTTCAACATGATTCTCATTTCCTATACCAATATGCTCATTTCCTTCATCAAGTGGCTAATTTCCTACATCAATATGCTAATTACCAACATCACTATGCTCATTCCATTCATCATGATGCATATTTCCTTCATCATGATGCTAATTTCCTACATCATGCTACATAATTCCTTCATCATTACGCTTATTTCCAACATCATGGAGATCATTTCCTTCATCATGATGCAAATTTTTTTCATCTTGATGCTCATTTCCATCATCATGATGCATAAACACTTCATCATGATGTTAATTTCTTTCATCATTATGCGTATTTCCTTTATCATGATACACATTTCCTACATCATGATGCTTATTTCCTTCATCATGATACATATTTCCTTCATCATGATCCATATTTTCCTTCTGCATGATGCACATTTCCTACGTCACGATGAATATTTCCATCATAATGATACACATTTCCTTTATCATGATGCTCATTTCTTACATCATGATTCCTATATCCGTCTTCATGATGCTCATTTTGTTCATCTTGATGATCATTTCCATCATCATTATGGTCATTTCCTTCACTATGATGCTAATTTCCTTCATTATTATCCGTATTTCCTTTATCATGATGCTTATTTCCTACACTATGATGCTCATTTCTATCATCATGATGCCCAATTCCTTCATCACGATGCTCATTTCCTTCATCATGATTCATATTTCTTTTATCATGATGCTCATTTCCTTCATCATAATGATTATTTCCTTCATCATGATATATATTTCCTTCACCAAGATGATCATTTCCTATGTCATTATGGTCATTCTTAATCATGATGCTCATTTCTTTCATCTTAATGCATATTTCCTTCATCATGATGCTCATTTCCTACAAAATTATACATATTTCTTTCATCATGATGACCATTTGTTTCATCGTGATGCTTATTTCCTATGTCATTATGATCATTTCCTACATTATTATGCTCATTTCTTTCATCACAATGCATATTTACTTCATCATGATACTCATTTCATTTATCATGATGCTTATTTCCGTCATCCTGATGCTTATTTCCATCATCATGATGTATATTTCATTCACAACGATTCTCTTTCCTACATCATGATGATTATATCCTTAATCATGTTGCTCATTTCCTTCATCATGATGCTCATTTCCATCATCATGAAGCAAAAATTCTTTATCATAATGCTAATTTTCTTCATCATGATGCTCATTTCCTTCATCATGATGCTTATTTCCATCATCATGACGCATAAATCCTTCATCATGATACTTATTTCCTCCATCATGATGCTCATTTCCTACATCACGATGCATGTTTCCTTCATCATGATGCTGATTTCCTATATCATGATGCTCATTTCCTTCATCATTATGCTCATTTCCTTCATTATGATGATCATTTCCTACGTCATTATGGTCATTTCCTTAATCATTATGCTCTTTTTATTCATCGTGATGCATATTTTCTTTATAATGATGCTAATTTCCTACATCATTACACATATTTCTTACTTCGTGATGCTCATTTCCATCATCATATTGCTCATTTCTGTCATCTTAATGATCATTCCCCTCATCACGATGCTCATTTCCTTCATCATGATGCCTAATTCCTTCATCACGATGCTCATTTCCTTCAGCATGATTCATATTTCCTTTATCATGATGCTCATTTCCTTCATCATAATGATTATTTCCATCATCATGATATATATTTCCTTCACCAAGATGATCATTTCCTACGTCATTATGGTCATTCTTAATCATGATGCTCATTTGTTTCATCTCAATGCATATTTCCTTCATCATGATGCTCATTTCCTACAAAATTATACATATTTCTTTCATCATGATGACTTTTGTTTCATCGTGAAGCTTATTTCCTATGTCATTATGATCATTTCCTACATTATTAGGCTTATTTCTTTCATCACAATGCATATTTACTTCATCTGATACTCATTTCATTTATCATGATGCTCATTTCCGTCATCCTGATGCTAATTTCCATCATCATGATGTATATTTCATTCATAACGATTCTCTTTCCTACATCATGATGATTATTTCCTTAATCATGTTGCTCATTTCCTTCATCATGATGCTTATTTCCTTCGTCATGATGCTTATTTCCTACACCATGATGCTCATTTCCTTCATCATGATGCATATTTAATTCATCATGATACTCATTTTTCTCATCATGATGCTCATTTCCATCATCATGATGCTCATTTCCTAAATCATGATGCTCATTTCCTAAACAATGATGCTCATTTCCTTCATTATGATGATTAATTCGGACGTCATTATAGTCATTTCCTATATCCTGATGCTTATTTTCATCATCATGAAGCATATCTCCTTATTCATAATTCACTTTCCTAAGTAATGATGCTTATTTCCTTCTTCATGTTGCTCATTTCCTTCATCATGATGCCTATTTCCTTTATCACGATGCTCATTTCCTTAGTCGTGATGCACATTTCCTTCATCTTGATGATCATTTCCTACATTATTATGGTCATTTCTTTCGTTATTATGCTAATTTCCTTCATCATAATACGTATTCTTTCATCATGATACTTATTTCCTACATTATGATGCTCATTTCCTTCATCATGATGCATATTTTTCATCGTAATGCATATTTCCTTTATCATGATGCTTATTTCCTACATCATGATGAATGTTTTCTACATCATAATGCACAATTCCTTCATTAGAATTCTTATTTCATTCATCATGATGCAAATTTCCTTCATCATATTTCATGATGCATATTTCCATCATCATTATGCTCATTTCCTTCATCATGATGCTCATTTCCTACCTCATTATGGTCATTTCCTTCATCGCTACTAATTTCCTTCATCATGATGCGTATTTCCATTATAATAATGCTCATTTCCTACACTATTATGCTCATTTCCTTCATCATGATGCATGTTTCCATCGTCGTAATGTTAATTTCCTACATCATGATGCTCATTTCGTACATCATAATGTATAATTCCTTCATCAAGGTACTCATTTCCTACATCATAGTGCATTTTTCTTCATCATGATTCTCATATCTTCATCATGATTCATATTTCCTTTATAATGATGCACTTTATCTCATGGTGATGTTTATTCCCTACATCATGACGCTCATTTCAATCATCATGATGCTTCTTTTCACAATCGTGATGCTCATTTCCTTCTTCATGATGCGTATTTCCCTCATCACGATGCTTATTTCTTATATCATAAAGCTCATATTCTTCATCAAGATTCTCATTTCTTTCATCATGATTCTCATTTCCATCAACATGATGCATATATCCTTCATCCTGATGCTCATATCCTTCATCAAGATGCATATGTCCTTCGTCATGATGTTCATTTACATCATCATGATGCTCATTTCCTTCATGATTCATATTTCATTCATCATGATAATCATTACTTTCATCATGATGCTCATTTCTATCATCATGATGCATAAATCCTTCATCATGATGCTCATTTCGTTCATCGTTATGCGTATTTCCTTTATCATGATGCTCATTTCCTTCAGCATGACGATTAATTCCTACCTCAGTTATGGTAATTTTCTTCATCCTGATGCTCATTTCTATCATCATGACGCATATTTCCTTATTCATTATTCTCTTTTCTAATTTATGATTATCATTTCCTTCATCATGATGCTTATTTCCTTTATCTTAATGCTCATTTCCATCATCATGACGCCTATTTCCTTCATCATGATGCATAAATCTTTCATCATGATGCTCATTTCCTTCATCATGATGTTCATTTCATACATTATGATGCTCATTTCCTTCGTCATGATTCATATTTCCTTCACCATTACGCCCATTTCCTTCATCATGATGCTCATTTTCTTCATCATGATGTATATTTCCTTCATCAAAATAATCATTTCTTACGTCATTATGTTCATTTCTTCATCATGATGCTCATTTCATTCATGTCGATGCATATTTCCTTCATCATGATGCTAATTTCCTAAATCATTATATATATTTCCTTCATCATGATGCTCATTTCCATCATCATGATGATCAATTCCTTCATCATAATGCTCAATTCCTACATCATTATGCTCATTTCCTTCATGTCTTCTTCAAAATGATGCTAATTTCTATCGTCATGATGCTAATATACTTCATCATGATGTGTACTTCCTTTATCATGATGCTTATTTCCTACATCATGATGCTCATTTCCTTCATCATGATGCTAATTTCTCATCATGATGCGTACTTCCTTCATCGTGTTGCTCATTTCCTACATCATGCTGCATATTTCCTTCATCATGATGATGTTCATTTCCTTCATCATGATGCAAATTTTCATCATAATGATCCTCATTTCCATTATCATGATACATAAATCCTTCATAATGATGCTCATTTCGTTCATCAATATGTGTATCTCCTTTATCATGGTACTCATTTCCAACATCATGGTGCTCATTTCCTTCATCATGATTATTAATTCTGACGTCATTATGGTCATTTTCGTCATCATGATGCTCATTTCATTCATCATGATGTATATTTCCTTCATCATGATGCTCATTTCCTACATGATGATGCTCATTTCCTTCACCATGATGCATATTTTCTTCATAATGATGCTCATTTCCTATATCATGATGCTCATTTCCTTCATTATGTTGTACATTTCCTTCATCATGATGATCATTTCCTATGTCATTATCGTCATCTCTTTTATCATGATGCTCATTTCATTCATCATGATGCTAATTCCCATCATCATGATGATATTTCCTTCATCGGGATGCTCATTTGCTACATCAATATGCTCATTTCCTTCATCATGATGTATATTTCCATCATCATGATGCTTATTTCCTACATCACGATACATACATCAGCATGATGCTTATTTCCTTCAGCATGATACATATTTAATTCATTATGAAGCTCATTTCCTTCATCATGATGCTTATTTTCATCATCATCAAGCATTAATCCCTTACCATGATGTTTATTTCCTTCATCATGATACAAAAATCCTTCATCATGATGCAGATTTCCATCAACATGATGATGCATGTTTCCTTCAACATGATTCTCATTTCCTATACCAATATGCTCATTTCCTTCATCAAGTGGCTAATTTCCTACATCAATATGCTCATTTCCATCATCAAGATGCTAATTACCAACATCACTATGCTCATTCCATTCATCATGATACATATTTCCTTCATCATGATGCTAATTTCCTACATCATGCTACATAATTCCTTCATCATTACGCTTATTTCCAACATCACGATGATCATTTCCTTCATCATGATGCAAATTTTCTTCATCTTGATGCTCATTTCCATCATCATGATGCATAAACACTTCATCATGATGTTAATTTCTTTCATCATTATGCGTATTTCCTTTATCATGATACACATTTCCTACATCATGATGCTTATTTCCTTCATCATGATACATATTTCCTTCATCATGATCCATATTTTCCTTCTACATGATGCACATTTCCTACGTCACGATGAATATTTTCATCATAATGATACACATTTCCTTTATCATGATGCTCATTTCTTACATCACGATTCCTATATCCGTCTTCATGATGCTCATTTTGTTCATCTTGATGATCATTTCCATCATAATTATGGTCATTTCCTTCACTATGATGCTAATTTCCTTCATTATTATCCGTATTTCCTTTATCATGATGCTTATTTCCTACACTATGATGCTCATTTCCTTCATCATGATGCCCAATTCCTTCATTACGATGCTCATTTCCTTCATCATGATTCATATTTCTTTTATCATGATACTCATTTCCTTCATCATAATGATTATTTCCTTCATCATGATATATATTTCCTTCACCAAGATGATCATTTCCTACGTCATTATGGTCATTCTTAATCATGATGCTCATTTCTTTCATCTTAATGCATATTTCCTTCATCATGATGCTCATTTCCTACAAAATTATACATATTTCTTTCATCATGATGACCATTTGTTTCATCGTGATGCTTATTTCCTATGTCATTATGATCATTTCCTACATTATTATGCTCATTTCTTTCATCACAATGCATATTTACTTCATCATGATACTCATTTCATTTATCATGATGCTTATTTCCATCATCATGATGCTTATTTCTATCATCATGATGTATATTTCATTCACAACGATTCTCTTTCCTACATCATGATGATTATATCCTTAATCATGTTGCTCATTTCCTTCATCATGATGCTTATTTCCTTCATCATGATGCTCATTTCCATCATCATGATGCAAAAATTCTTTATCATGATGCTAATTTTCTTCATCATGATGCTCATTTCCTTCATCATGATGCTTATTTCCATCATCATGACGCATAAATCCTTCATCATGATACTTATTTCCTCCATCATGATGCTCATTTCCTACATCACGATGCATGTTTCCTTCGTCATGATGCTGATTTCCTACATCATGATGCTCATTTCCTTCATCATTATGCTCATTTCCTTCATTATGATGATCATTTCCTACGTCATTATGGTCATTTCCTTAATCATTATGCTCTTTTCATTCATCGTGATGCATATTTTCTTTATAATGATGCTAATTTCCTACATCATTACACATATTTCTTACTTCGTGATGCTCATTTCCATCATCATATTGCTCATTTCTGTCATCTTGATGATCATTCCCCTCATCACGATGCTCATTTCCTTCATCATGATTCCTAATTCCTTCATCACGATGCTCATTTCCTTCATCATGATTCATATTTCCTTTATCATGATGCTCATTTCCTTCATCATAATGATTATTTCCATCATCATGATATATATTTCCTTCACCAAGATGATCATTTCCTACGTCATTATGGTCATTCTTAATCATGATGCTCATTTGTTTCATCTTAATGCATATTTCCTTCATCATGATGCTCATTTCCTACAAAATTATACATATTTCTTTCATCATGATGACCATTTGTTTCATCGTGATGCTTATTTCCTATGTCATTATGATCATTTCCTACATTATTATGCTCATTTCTTTCATCACAATGCATATTTACTTCATCATGATACTCATTTCATTTATCATGATGCTTATTTCCGTCATCCTGATGCTTATTTCTATCATCATGATGTATATTTCATTCACAACGATTCTCTTTCCTACATCATGATGATTATATCCTTAATCATGTTGCTCATTTCCTTCATCATGATGCTTATTTCCTTCATCATGATGCTCATTTCCATCATCATGATGCAAAAATTCTTTATCATGATGCTAATTTTCTTCATCATGATGCTCATTTCCTTCATCATGATGCTTATTTCCATCATCATGACGCATAAATCCTTCATCATGATACTTATTTCCTCCATCATGATGCTCATTTCCTACATCACGATTCATGTTTCCTTCATCATGATGCTGATTTCCTACATCATGATGCTCATTTCCTTCATCATTATGCTCATTTTCTTCATTATGATGATCATTTCCTACGTCATTATGCTCATAATGTTTATTTCATTCATCTTGATGATCATTTCCCACATCATTAGGGTCATTTCCTTCATTATGATGCTCATTTCCTTCATCATTATGCGTATTTCCTTTATCATAATGCTTTTTTCCTACATTATGATGCTCATTGCCTTCATCATATTTCATGTTCATTTCATCATAATGTGTATTTCCTTCATCATGATGCTTACTTCATTCCTTATTATGCATATTTTCTTTATCATGATGCTCATTTCCTACATCATGAAGCATATATCCGTCATCATATTGCTCATTTTTGTCATCTTGATGATTATTCCCCTCATCATGATGCTCATTTCCTTCATCATGATGCCTAATTCCTTCATCACGATGCTCATTTCCTTCATCATGATTCATATTTCCTTTATCATGATGCTCATTTCCTTCATCATAATGATTATTTCCTTCATCATGATATATATTTCCTTCGCCAAGATGATCATTTCCTATGTCATTATGGTCATTTCTTAATCATGATGCTCATTTCTTTCATTTTAATGCATATTTCCTTCATCATGATGCTCATTTCCTAAAAAATTATACATATTTATTTAATCATGATGACCTTTTGTTTCATCGTGATGCTCATTTCCTATGTCATT
The DNA here is from genome assembly GCA_023678885.1 of Pogostemon cablin. Taxonomy (NCBI): domain Eukaryota; kingdom Viridiplantae; phylum Streptophyta; class Magnoliopsida; order Lamiales; family Lamiaceae; genus Pogostemon; species Pogostemon cablin. The sequence continues at coordinate 22,285,352 of CM042981.1, forward strand.
ATGATCATTTCCTTCATCATGATGCATGTCTTCTTCATCATGATGCGTATTTCCTTCATCATGATACTCATTTCCTGCATAATAAGCTCATTTCATTCATAATGATGCATATTTCCTACATCATAATGCTCATTTTATACATCATGATGCATATTTCCTTCATCATTATGCTCATTTCCATCATCATGATACATATTTATTCATAATGATGCTCATTTTCATCGACATGATGGATGAATCCTTCATCATGATGCTCATTTCGTTCATCGTGATTTTTAATTCCGAAGTCATCATGGTCATTTTCTTCATCATGATGCTCATTTCATTCATCATGATGCATATTTCCTTCATCATGATGCTCATTTCCTACATGATAATGCTTATTTCCTTCATCATGATGCATATTTCATTCATCAAGATACTCATTTCCTTAATCATGATGTACATTTCCTTCTTCATGATGATCATTTCCTACGTCATTATGGTCATTTCCTTAGTCATGATGCTCATTTCATTCATCATTTTGCATATTTCCTTCAACATGAAGGTCATTTCCTTCTTTGTGCTGCTCAATTCCTACATCATTATGCTCATTTCCTTCATCATGATGCATGTTTTCTTCATCATGATGCTCATTTCATTCATCATTATGTCAATTTCCTTCATCAGTATGCATATTTCCTTCATCATGATGCTCATTTCAAACATCATGATGCTCATTTCATTCATCATGATGGATATTTCCTTCATCATGATACTCATTTCCTACACATGCTTCATATTTCCTTCATGATTATGCTCATTTCCAACATCATGATGATCATTTCCTTCATCATTATGCAAATTTTCTTTATCATGATACTCATTTCCTACATCTTGATGCTCATTTTCTTTATCATGATGATCAATTTCGACATCATTATGGTCATTTCCTTCATAATGATGCTCATTTCCTGCATCATGATGCATTTTTCCTAAATCATGATGCTCATTTCCTACATGATGAAACTTATTTCATTCATCATGTTGTTTACTTCCTACATCACGCTACAAACATCATGATGCCAATTTCCATCATCATGATGCATAGTTTCTTCTTCATGATGCTCATTTACTACATCATGATGCTTATTTCCAATGTCATGATGCATAAATCTTTCATCATGATGCTTATTTCCTTCATCATGATTCTCATTTCCATCATCATGATGCATGTTTCTTTCTTCATGGGTCTTATTTCCTACATCATGATGCATATTTCCCTTCACCTTGATGCTCATTTCCTACATCACGATGCATATTTCCATCATCATGATGGTCATTTCCTCATCATGATGCTCATTTCTTTCATCATGATGCATATTTCCTTTATCATGATGCTCATTCCCTACATCACTATGGTCATTTCCTTCATTATGATGCTCATTTCCTTCAACATTATGTGTATATCCTTCATCATAATGTTTTTTTCCTATATTATGATGCTCATTTCCTTCATCATGTTGCTTGTTTCTTTCATCATAATGCGTATCCCGTTATCATGATGCTTCCTTCATTCCTTATAATGCATATTTCCTTTATCATGATTGCTCATTTCCAACATCATGATGCATATTTCCATCATCATGTTGCTCATTTCTGTCATCTTGATGATCATTCCCCTCATCATGATGCTTATTTCCTTCATCATGATACTTATTTTCGTCATCAATTTCCTACATCATTATGCTCATTTTTTTAATCATGATGCATATTTCATTCATCATGATGTTAATTTCTACATCATTATGGTCATTTCCTTCATCATGATGCTAATTTTCTTCACCATGATGCGTTGTTCCATCATAATAATGCTCATTTCCTACATTATTATGCTCATGTCCTTCATCGTGATACATGTTTCTATCATCGTAATGCTAATTTCCTACATCATGATGCTCATTTGGTTCATCATGATACATATTTCCTTCATCATGATGCTCATTTCCTACATCGCGATGCATATCCGTCATAATGATTCTCATTTCTTTAATCATGATGCTCATTTCCTTCATCATGATGCATATTTCCTTAATAACGATGCTCTAATCTACATCATGATGCTCATACCCCACATAATGATGCTCATTTCCATCATCATGTGATAATTTCCTTCATCATGATGCTTATTTTCTTCATCATGATTCTCATTTCCTACATCATGATGCTTATTTCCATCATCATGATGCATAAATCCTTCATCATGATACTTATTTCCTTCATCATGATGCTCATTTCCTACAACACAATGCATGTTTCCTTTATCATGATGCTAATTTCCTATATCATGATGCTCAATTCCTTCATCATTATGCTCATTCCCATCATCATGATGTATATTTCATTCATAACGATTCTCTTTCCTACATCATGATGATTATTTCCTTAATCATGTTGCTCATTTCCTTCATCATGATGCTTATTTCCTTCATCATGATGCCCATTTCCATCATCATGATGCAAAAATTCTTTATCAAGATGCTAATTTTCTTCATCATGGTGCTCATTTCCTTCATCGTGATGCTTATTTCCATCATGACGCATAAATCCTTCATCATGATACTTATTTCCTTCATCATGATGCTCATTTTCTACATCACGATGCATGTTTCCTTCATCATGATGCTAATTTCCTACATCATGATGCTCATTTCCTTCATCATTATGCTCATTTCCTTCATCATGATGATCATTTCCTACGTCATTATGGTCATTCCCTTAATCATTATGCTCTTTTCATTCATCGTGATGCATATTTCCTTCATCATGATGCTAATTTCCTATATCATTACACATATTTCTTACTTCGTGATGCTCATTTCCATCATCATGATGATTATTTCCTTCATCGTGATGCTCATTTACTTCATCATTATGCTCATTTCCTTCATCATGATGCATATTTTGTTTATCATAATGCTTATTTCCTTCATCTTGATGATCATTTCCCATATCATTATGGTCATTTCCTTCATTATGATGCTCATTTCCTTCATCATTATGCGTATTTCCTTTATCATAATGTTTTTTTCCTACATTATGATGCTCATTGTCTTCATCATATTTCATGTTCCTTTCATCATAATGTGTATTTCCTTCATCATGATGCTCACTTCATTCCTTATTATGCATATTTTCTTTATCATGATGCTCATTTCCTAAATCATGATGCATATATCCATCATCATGTTGCTCATTTCCATCATCTTCATGATCATTCCCCTCATCATGATGCTCATTTCCTTCATCATGATGCCCAATTCCTTCATCACGATGCTCATTTCCTTCATCATGATTCATATTTCCTTTATCACGATGCTCATTTCCTTCATCATAATGATTATTTCCTTCATCATGATATATTTTTCGTTCACCAAGATGATCAATTCCTACATCATTATGGTCATTTCTTAATCATGATGCTCATTTCTTTCATCGTAATGCATATTTCCTTCATCATGATGCTCATTTCCTACAAAATTATACATATTTCTTTAATCATGATGATCTTTTGTTTCATCGTGATGCTCATTTCCTTCATCATAATGTATAGTTCCATCATAATGATGCTCATTTCCTTCATTATTATGCTCATGTCCTACATCATGATGCTCATTTCGTTCATCATGATACATATTTCCTTCATCATGATGCTCATTTCCTATATCATGGTGCATATTTTTTTCATAGTGATGCTCATTATTTTTATCATGATGTTAATTTCTTTCATCATGATTCTTATTTCTTCATCATGATGCATATTTCCTTTATGATGATGCTCTTTAACAATATCATGATGCTCATTCCCTACATGATGATGCTCATTTCCATCATGATGCTCATATCTTTCATCATGATGCTCATTTTCACTATCGTGATGCTCATTTCATTCATCATGATGGATATTTCCTTCATCATGATGCTCATTTAGTTCATCTTTATGCATATTTCTGTTATCAAGATTCTCATTTCCTTCATCATGATGCTCATTTCCTACATCATGATGCTTATTTCTATTATCATGATGCATAAATCTTTCATCATGATGCTTATTTCCTTTATCATGATGCTCATTTCCATCATCATGATGCTTGTTTCCTTCATCATGAGTCTCATTTCCTACATCATGATGCTCATTTCCTTCATCATGATGCACATTTCCCTTCATCATGATGCTCATTTCCTACATCACAATGCATGTTTCCATCATCATGACGGTCATTTCCTTCATCATGATGCTCATTTCCTTCATCGTGATGGATATTCCTTTATCACGATGCTCATTCCTTCGTCATGACTCATATTTCCTTTATCATGATGCTTATTTCCTTCATCTTGACGATCATTTCCGACATCATTATGGTCATATTCTTCATTATGATGCGCATTTCCTTCAACATTATGCGTATTTCCTTCATCATAATGCTCATTTCCGACATTATGATGCTCATTTCCTTCATCATGATGCATGTTTTTTTCATCATTATACACGTTTCCTACATCATTATGCTCATTTCTTTAATCATGATGCATATTTCCTTCATCATGATGTTAATTTTCTATATAATTATGGTCATTTCCTTCATCATGATGCTCATTTCCTTCACCATGATGCATTGTTCCATCACAATAATGCTCATTTCCTACATTATCATGCTTATGTCCTTCATCATGATGCATGTTTCCATAATCACAATGCTAATTTCCTACATCATGATGCTCATTTCGTTCATCATGATATATATTTCCTTCATCATGATGCTCATTTCCTACATCGCGATGTATATTTCCGTCATAATGATTCTCATTTCTTTTATCATGATACTCATTTCCTTCATCATGATGCTTATTTCTTCATCATGATGCATATTTCCTTTATAACGATGCTCTTAGCTACATCATGATGCTCATTCCCTACAAGATGATGCTCAATTCAATCATCATGGTGATCATTTCCTTCATCATTATGCTCATTTTTACTATCGTGATGCTCATTTCCTTCATAATGATGCTCATTTTTCCTACATCATGTTGCATATTTTCTTCATTATTATGCATATTTACAACATCATGATGATCATTTCTTTCATCATTATGCAAATTTTCTTTATAACGACACTAATTTCCATCACCACGATAGATAAATCCTTCATCATGATGCTCATTTAGTTCATCTTTATGCATATTTCCGTTATCATGATACTCATTTTATACATCTTGATGCTCATTTCCTTTATCATGATGATCAATTTCGACGTCATTATGGTCATTTCCCTACATCATGATGCATGTTTCCTTCATCAAGATGCTTATTCCGTACATCATGAAACTCATTTCATTCATCACGATGCATATTACCTTCATCTTGATGCTTATTTCCTACATCACGAATCAGACATCATCACGATGCTAATTTCCATATTCGTGATGCATATTTTCTTCATCATGATGCTCCTTTCCTACATCATGATGCTTATTTCCATTATCATGATGCATAAATCTTTCATCATGATGCTTATTTCCTTCATCATGATGCTCATTTACATCCTCATGATGCTTGATTCCTTCATCATGAGTCTCATTTCCTACATCATGATGCTAATTTCCTTCATCATGATGCATATTTCCCTTTATCATGAAGCTTATTTCCTACATCACGATGCATATTTCCATCATCATGATTGTCATTTCCTTCATCGTGATGCATATTTCCTTTATCACGATGCTCATTCCTTCGACATGACGCATATTTCCTTTATCATGATGCTCAATTCCTTCATCTTGACGATCATTTCCTGCATCATTATGGTCATATCCTTCATTATGGTGCTCATTTCCTTCAACGTTATGCGTATTTCCTTCATCATAATGCTTTTTTCCTACATTATGATACTCATTTCCTTCATCATGTTGCATGTTTCTTTCATAATAATGCTCAATTCCTACATCATGATGTATATTTCCATCATCATGCTGTTCAGTTCTATCATCTTGACTATCATTCCCCTCATCATGATGCTCATTTCCTTCATCATGATGTATATTTTTTTCATCATTAAAAACATTTCCTACATCATTATGCTCATTTCTTTAATCATGATGCATATTTTCTTCATCATGGTGTTAATTTCCTACATAATTATAGTCATTTCCTTCATCATGATGCTCATTTCGTGCACCATGATGCGTTGTTCCATTATTATAATGCGCATTTCCTACATTATCATGCTCATGTCCTTCATCATAGTGCTAATTTCCGACATCATGATGCTCATTTCGTTCATCATGATACATATTTCCTTCATCATAATGCTCATTTCCTACATCACGATGCATATTTCTATCATAATTATTTTTATTTCTTTTATCATGATGCTCATTTTCTTCATCATGATGATTATTTCTTCATCATGATGCATATTTCCTTTATAACAACGCTCTTATCTACGTCATGATGCTCATTCCCTACATGATGATGCTCAATTCCATCATCATGATGATCAATTCCTTCATCATTATGCTCATTTTCACTATCGTGATGCTCATTTCCTTCATCATGATGCGTATTTCCTTCATCATGATGCTTATTTCCTGTATCATAATGCTCATTTTCTTCATAATGATGCTCATTCTATCATCATGATTCTCATTTCCATCATTATGATGCATAATTCCTTCATCATTATGCTCATTTCCTTAATCAAGATGCGTATGTCCTTCGTCATGATGCCCATTTCCTACATCATTATGCTCATTTCCTTCATCACGATGCATATTTACTTCATCATGATACACATTTCATTCATTATGATGCTTATTTCCGTCATCCTGATGCTTATTTCCATCATCATGATGTATATTTCATTCATAATGATTCTCTTCCCAACATCATGATGCTTATTTCCTTAATCATGTTGCTCATTTCCTTCATTATGATGCTTATTTCATTCATCAAGATGCTCATTTCCATCATCATGATGTAAAAATTCTTCATCATGATGCTTATTTTCTTCATCATGATTCTAATTTCCTTCATCATGATACTTATTTCCTTCATCATGATGCTCATTTCCTACATCACGATGCATGTTTCCTTCATCATGATGCTCATTTCCTACATCATGATGCTCATTTCCTTCATCATGATCATCATTTCCTATGTAATTATGGTCATTCCCTTAATCATTATGTTCTTTTCATTCATCATGATGCATATTTCCTTTATCATGATGAGCATTTCCTACATCATTACACATATTTATTTCTTCATGATTCTCATTTCCATCATCATGATGATTATTTCCTTCATCCTTATGCTCATTTACTTCATCATTATGCTCATTTCCTTCATCCTGATACATATTTCCTTCATCGTATGCTCATTTCCTACATCAATATACTCATTTCCTTCATCATGATGCATATTTCCATCATCATGATGCTTATTTCCTACATCACGATACTAACATCATCATGATGTATATTTTCTTCATCATGATACTCATTTCCTTCATCATTTCCTTCGTCATGGTGCTTATTTTCATCATCTTCATGCATTAATCCCTTACCATGATGCTTATTTCCTTCATCATGATACAGAAATCCTTCAATATGATGCGAATATACATCATCATGTTGCATGTTTCCTTCAACATGATGTCCATTTCCTACATCAATATGCTCATTTTCTTCATCACGATGCATGTTTTCTTCATTATGATGCTCATTTTCATCATCAAGATGCTATTTTCGTTCATCATTATGTGTATTTCCTTCATCATGATGCTAATTTCCTACATCGTGATGCTCATTTCGTTTATCATGATGCATATTTCCTTCATTATGATGCTCATTCCCTTCATCATGATGCATATTTTATTAATCATGATACACATTTCCTACATCATTATGCTTATTTCTTCATCATGATGCATATTTGCTTCATCATGATGTTAATTTCCTACATCATTACATTTATTTCATTCATCAGGATGCTCATTTCCTTCACCATGATGTGTAGTTCCATCATAATGATGCTCATTTCCTACATTATTATGCTCATGTCCTTCATAATGATGCATGTTTCATTATCATAATGCTAATTTCCTACATCATGATACATATTTCCTTCATCATGATGCTCATTTCCTACATCATGGTGCATATTACCTTCATAATGATGCTTATTTCTTTTATCATGATGCTAGTTTCCTTCATCATGATTCTTATTTCTTCATCATGATGCATATTTCCTTTATGATGATGTTCTTTACCAATATTATAATGCTCATTCCCTATATGATGATGCTCATTTCCATCATCATGATGCTCATTTCTTTCCTCATGATGCTCATTTTCACTATCGTGATGCTCATTTCCTTCATCATGATGCTCATTTCAAACATAATAATGCTCATTTCATTCATCATGATGGATATTTCCTTCATCATGATGCTCGTTTCCTACATCATGTTGCATATTTCATTCATTATTATGCTCATTTCCAACATCATGATGATCATTTCATTCATCATTATGAAAATTTTCTTTATAATGATACTAATTTCCATCACCACGATGCAAAAATCCTTCATCAAGATACTCATTTAGTTCATGTTTATGCATATTTCCGTTATCATGATACTCATTTCCTATATCATGATGATCAATTTCGACGTCATTATGGTCATTTCCTTCATCATGACGCTTTTTTCCTACATCATAATGCATGTTTCCATCATCATGATGCTTATTTCCTACATCATGAAACTCATTTCATTCATCACGATGCATATTTCCTTCATCTTGATGCTTATTTCCTACATTCCGAATCAGACATCATCACGATGCTAATTTCCATATTCATGATGTATATTTTCTTCATCATGATGCTCATTTCCTACATCATGATGCTTATTTCCATTATAATGATGCATAAATCTTTCATCATGATGCTTATTTACTTTATCATGATGCTCATTTCCGTCATCATGATACTAATATACTTCATCATGATGCGTATTTCCTTCATCATGATGCTCATTTCCTACATCATGATGCTCATTTCCTTCATCATGATGATCATTTCCCATGTCATTATGGTCATTTTCTTAATCATGATGCTCATTTCAATCGTCATGATGCATATTTCCTTCATTATGTTGCTCATTTCCTACATCTTGATAAATATTTCCTTCATCATGATGCTAATTTCCATCATCATGATGATATTTTCTTCATCGTGATGCTCAATTCCTACATCAATATGCTCATTTCCCTAATCATGATGCATGTTTTCTTCATCAGGATGCAAATTTCCATCATTATGATGCTAATTTCCTTTATCATGTTGCATATTTCCTTCATCATAATGCTCATTTACTACTTCATGATGCTCATTTCATTCATCATGATGCTAATTTACTCATCATGACGCTCATTTACTACATCATGATGCTCATTTCCTTCATCATGATGTATATTTCCCTTCATCATGATGCTTATTTCGTACATCAATATGCATATTTCCATCATCATGATGCTCATTTCCTTCATCATGATGCTCATTTCCGTCATCATGATACTAATATACTTCATCATGATGCGTATTTCCTTCATCATGATGCTCATTTCCTACATCATGATGCTCATTTCCTTCATCATGATGATCATTTCCTATGCCATTATGGTCATTTTCTTAATCATGATGCTCATTTCAATCATCATGACGTATATTTCCGTCATTATGTTGTTAATTTTCTACATCATGATGAATATTTTCTTCATCATGATGCTAATTTCCATCATCATGATGATATTTCCTTCATCGTGATGCTCAATTCCTACATCAATATGCTCATTTCCCTAATCATGATGCATGTTTTCTTCATTAGGATGCAAATTTCCATTATTATGACGCTAATTTCCTTTATCATGATGCATATTTCCTTCATCATAATGCTCATTTCCTACTTCATGAAGCTCATTTCATTCATCATGATGCTTATTCACTCATCATGACGCTCATTTATTACATCATGATGCTCATTTCCTTCATCATGATGTATATTTCCCTTTATCATGATGCTCATTTCCTTCATCATGATGCTCATTTACTTCATCATGATGCTCATTATGGTCATTTCATTAAAATGCTTTTTTGCTACATTATGATGCACATTTCCTTCATCTTGATGCAAGTTTTTCTCATCATAATGCATATTTCCTTCATGATGATGCTCATTTCCTACATCATAATGCATGTTTTCTTCATCATGATGCACATTTCCTACATCATAATGCTTACTTCATTCTTCATGATGTATATTTCCTTCAACATGAAGCTAATTTTTTTACATAATAATGCATATTGCCATCATCATGTTGCTCATTTCCATCATCATGGTGATCATTTCCATCATAATGATGCTCATTTCCTTCGGCATGATGCATATTTTCTTCATCTTGATGCTTATTTCCTACATCATGATGCTCATTCCCTTCGTCGTGACGCATGTTTCCTTCATCTTAATGTTCATTTCCTTCATTATTATGCTCATTTCCTACATCGTTATGGTCTTTTCCTTCATTATGATGCTCAGTTCCTACATCATAATTTTCATTTCGCTCATCATGATGCATATTTCCTTTCATGATGCTCATTTACTACATCATGATGCATATTTCTTTTATCATGACACTTATTTCTTTTATCATGATGCTCATTTCTTCATTGTGATGCTCATTTCATTATAATGATGATGCTATTTATCTACATCATGTTCTCATTCCCTACATCATTACGCTCATTTCCATCATCATGATGCTCATTTACTTCATCATGATGCTCATTTTCACCATCGTGATGCTCATTTCCTTCATCATGATGCGTATTTCCTTCATCATGATGCTTATTTCCTATATCATAATTCTCATTTTCTTCATCATGATGCTCATTTCTTTTATCATGATTCTCAATTCCATCATTATGATGCATAATTTTTTTTATCATGATGTTCATTTTCTTAGTCATGATGCTAATTTCCTTTATCAAGATGCATGTGTCCTTTATCATGATGCTCATTACCTTCATCATGATGCATATATACTTCAATATGATACTCATTTCCTTCATCATGATGATCAGTTCCATCATCCTGATGCTCATTTCCATCATCATGATGCATATTTCCTTCATGATGATTCTCTTTCCTACATTATGATGGTTATTTTCTTCATCATGTTGCTCATTTCCTTCATCGTGATGATCATTTCCATCATCGTGATGCAAAAATACTTCATCAGGATGCTTATTCCCTTCATCATGATGTTCATTTTGTTGGATTGTATACTAAAAGTCTAGCTTTAGTATGGACAATGTTATGACAATATTTGAAATGAGAATCATTGATCAAATGATTGCATCTTATAATTTATTTTATATGCATGATGCAATAGTCCATTTACTTTATACTGTAGATAATATGTTGTGCGACAACACGCGGAAGATCATATTATCGGTTTCCTTATAAAGTATAAACAGATGCTCACAACTGAGATAGACGGGGACTCTCTATCGGTATGGTTGTAGTGTGGTTTGGTATTAGCTTGTCTTGGCTATAGAATCACATTAGTGCACTTGTGTGTATTGAGTAGGACCGCTTGAGATCGTTCGTCTTATACTGACTATATAGTAGAACTTGATCTCTGTTATTATGGAAGTTCGTGCTCTTAATCCCTATACAATAACCTCGACACGTAGGACAGTATGTATTTCTTTGATTCATCAATGGGTGAGATTTATAAGTATTAAATCAATAAACTCGGTGAGTTGGGAAGTAGTACTGTATCTATGGTGTGCTGTTGATTGTAGAAGGAATCCATGTCCGTCATAGGTTGATGATGTCCCCTTGAGGAGCTCATAAGGTTTATCATGTAAATCTTGCAAGTGGATTTATTTCCGGCATGATAAAAAGGTTGAGTGGTACTACTCTCAGACGAGATATTAATTAATTAGAGTTGTCAGTAACTTAATTAATTAATGGACATTGAATATCTTAAACATGGGGAGACTATCGGGCTCATAATAAGAAGGAGCCCAGAACATAATTTGGGATTGGACGGGTAGTGCAATAATAATATTTTAGTGGACTATATTATTATTATTGGATTTAATTAAAAGCTTTGGGCTAAGCTTGGTTAATTAAATCTGATTGAGGCCCAGCCCAATTTCTCCTCATGGTCCCTACTGTAGCCCTTTATAATAGTCTGCTCAGCTCCTGGATGCCCTGAGAATTGAGAACGCCGTTCTTTTGTCTAAAAAGTGGTTAGGAGCAGATTGAGTGATCCTACAGACTGTTGACCACACAACAGTAGGATTGACTAGGTTAATACAGTAGAAGAACAAGAGGTAGTTCTTCTCAAACATTCATCCTCTACTCCAATCCAGAAGACAGGTATTGATTTATGCTTCCGCTGTATATGATTACTTGTTTTCTTTTCGAATCGTGTTCACCATAAGATCCAATTGCCAACAATTGGTATCAGAGCGTTGGTTTCTTGGTGAAACGTGATTTGTAAGGCTGTTTTTGTGATTATTTGATTAATTAATTTAATCTGGATTAATCGCATGGTTATTAATGATCTGTATGAATGTGATTATGTGAAGTCAGTATTTACTTTGTAATTGCATAGTGCTTTGTGATCTACTGTGTTATGTACTGTAGTGTATTTGTTTCTTTGATTGAATACATAGTACATAATTTTGGTCACACAAACACATTTGTACGTCTGTCCACTGTCATCTTCCCATCAACCTCCCCTGCTTGATGGATATTTGTCGCGGCGGCGCGTGGACGCTGGAGGAGAAGACAGGGTCTGAAAGGCGCGAACCATGACGGCTGGTGGTTGCGGCCGGACCAATTTTGTCGCGGCGGCGCTGGAAAGACGAACGGCTTCGACTGGGGGCATCGACTGGTTCAATTGTCGACGACGAGAGATGAGCGGCGCTGATAATCCCAGTCGACGAACAGCTCCGGCTGGGCGGATCGGGATAGGTTGAGACAGATCCAGGTGGATCGGGACTGGTCGACGAAGAAGAGGCGACCGCTAGTGCGTTTAGGCGAGGCAGACGGCGGTTTCCGGGCGAGCTCCCTAGTCTCGGTAGAGCGGTCAGCGTGGTGGTTCCGGGAAGGCTGGGTTTTCCTTCCCATAGTGTCGACACGGGTCTTCGCTGCGCACTGACTTCCGGCTCGTGACAAGCGAGGCAGGAATCGACCGGCGACCACCTGTTGAAAGCCGGCGTTACTTTGCTGGTGGATTCCTGGAGCGCAGTCGGCGAATACTGGTTGGGCTCTGGGCAGATCAACGATCAGTTGGCGCTGCGGATTCAGTCGGATAGGAGAAGATCGTCACAGATCCGATGGGGCTGAAGGCGGGTCCTGGCGGCGCACATCGTGTCTCTCTTCCAGTCGACTGGGTGTCTTCCGGGCGTGATGGAAGGCGGGCGCGGGATGCGGTAGTCTCCGGCGGCAGCGCTGATGGTCGACTGCTGCGCGGCGCTGGAGGTTTGCGACAGCGAAGTCTGGTGCTCTATCGTGTAAGCGGCGGCAGGCCGGTTGGCGTGTTGGCGCGGCCGCCAGGAGGAGAAGGCTGACGGAACTTCCGCCGATAGCGGCGGCCGTGGGACCAGAAAACACCGGTGGAGGCTGGGAATTGGTGAGATTGCGGCTGGAATCCATGGCGGCTGGCGGCCGGTGGACGGGCAGCGAGGAAGCGAGGCGGCTGTCGGCGCGGCTCAATTCCGGCGACTGTGGGAAGGTCCGCCGGTTGAAGTCGCCGGTGATAGCTGCGTGAAGAAGCAACAGCGGCTGAATCATTAGGGCAGCAATTCAAGGGCCCAATTTCTTGGTTTTGGGCTTTCTTGATGGGCTGTGGAATTTAGGCTGCCCCTTTGGACTTAGATTCAATTTGGTTTTGGGCTGGTTTTAAAAGGCCCAATTTTAATTGATAGCATATGGGATGCTTGGCCTAATTTTCTGCTGGACTAATTAATTTTAATTTGGTTTTGGGCTGTTGGACCCAATTTTAATTAAAATGGTAATGGGCTGCTCTATTAATTTTAATTTGGTTTTGGGCTATTGGGCCTAATTTTAATTATAATGGTAATGGGCTGCTAGGCAATATTAATTGCTGGTTTTAATTAATTGTGGGATTGATGTTGGGCCAAGGTTAAATATTGGGCTAGACCTTAATGTTGAAATTGGCAGGGTAAATGGGCTTAATTATTTTATTAATTGGCTGCTCATTTTATGTTAATAATGTTTGGGTCAGCTGGGCCTATTTAATTGATCCAACATTTTATGCAATTAATTAATGTTATATAACTGATCAATTGATTTAATTGTCAATTATTGTTGTATATGTCAAAGGCATGTTCTATGTGATTTATTTATTTAAATTACTGTTAATAGAAGCATGTCTAAGATGTATATTTTATTTATAAAATATTATATGCATGTTTAAAACCCTCGGTGTTAAATAACTAAGTGGGAGAGGGGATTGGTAATAAATTCCCGCGGCCTCCATTATTGGTTTGTAAGTGATGTGAGTAAACTTGCGTGTTGGCATAGGCCTTCCTCCCTAACGGATGAGTTTATTCACGGATCACTGGTACAGACTTCATAAATAATTATTGTTTGTAATGTGGCTCACAAACTTGCGTGTTGGCATTGGCCTTCCTCCCTAACGGATGAGTTTGTGTACGGTACACTGGTACAAACTTATAATTGATGATTGTAGGAAGCTACCCGAGCGCGTGTGTACTTCTCCAACTGTAAGGCACATAAGCTCGCGCAGTGGACTTGGGATCAAATAATGGTGTACACTTAGGTGTAAATAATTAGTATCCTCCCCAACGGAGTCACTGCTATTATTTGCATGGCTAAAGAGTAACCGACTATTAATTATTTTGTCATAAAGTTAGGTTGACAAATGAAATTAATGGGTAAAACCTTCTCTTGTAAATGTTCGGGTTTGTAAACGTCCACACTAACGTGGCTTGCAGACTCACGGTGCTTGAGATGTCGGTGAATTTTATTTATATTGTTTTGAGGGAAACAATATAAAAAGATAAAATTCGAAGTTTTGATCAGTAAATTTAATCGTGATTCTCTGTATTTCGAATAGTTTTAGTCTCACTAATTGTTAACTAAAAGAAATTATATTTACTTGTCCAAATTATCTGATTAGAAAAGAATCTTAATTTTGAAATTTACTGCTTAAGAAAATACATGTGTTCTCTCAAAGGACGGCTCATGATGCCTGTTAATGTCTCTAGTGAAGAGATGAGAGGTTCATAGAAATATGATGGTCTCATGTAACTCTTTGGATACTTGGGTAATTTAAAAGGCGCAAGATCATGATAGAATTTGATGAATGAATTGGAAATATATATGGAATAGAAGTTGAAAGGGAAACCTAAGTCAATTTTATTTTCCATAATTGCCTAGATGTTTTGAGAAAGTTCCACCTCAATTACAAGAGGATGTAAATGGTGGGAAACTTCTAACAAAACATGTGGCAAAGGAAAACCATTTTCATCATAAAGTGAACAAGTTTAATATCTTATTTATTAATGGCTTAAACATGATTAGTGATGGCATCTACTGACACGAACTGTGTAGATACTGGAATCACTAAATGTTTATTACTGAGTGAGGATAAGATAGTTATGACATGGGTAAAACTACGAAGGTAGTGGCTATTGCAGTGGGAGTTATTTATCTATCTTATGATAGGAATGAATGATTGATTATGAGAAATTATCTTTACTTACGTTTTCATGGAAAGAATTTAATTTCGGTTTCTATACATTAACGGATGGATACTTCATTTCATTTATATGACATGGTCATAATGATGAGGAATGGGGGTATAATCCGTTATAGTACGTTGGTGGATAATAATTATACTCTTGAATCATGTTCATCCCACAGATGCAAGAAATAGTAATTAATAATGCATCTTCTAATATTAGTAAGAGAAAGGAACCTTCGGAGATGAACTAAACATACATTTGGCGTCTATGACTAATTCATTTTACTTAAGTAGGATTCAAAAGTTGATAGCCGATAGACCGTAAGGTTTATCTGAAGTGGAAACTATCGGACTTGCGAGTCTTGCTTGGAAGTAAAAATGATTAACTGCCTTTTCAAGGCTGTGGGGTGTAGAGCCAAAGATATATATGTTGGAATTAGTTCATTCTGATTCAAGCGAACCTAATATTATCCAGGCAAGAGGTAGTCATTACGGTTTAACCGTGGTGGTAAATACCTCTTAGGATAATTAGGAGCTATTAATCAGAAGTTGAGATTAAATCTCAAGTTGACTACACCGGGCATGCCCCAGCTGAATGGTGTGGTGGGTAGAAGGTATTAGGCTCTTATGGTTATGATTAGATAGATGATGAATTATTTGGAATAATTAAATTCATTTTATGGATATGCCCTAGATACAGTAATTCGTGAAACGTTTGTCTGTATATGGGATATTCTAGAAAAATGGATAGTGATTTATTTAGTCCAAAAGATCGAAGGGTAATTGTTAACACAATGACCAGATTTTTGAAAAAAGGACTATGTAATAAATCACAAGCCCATGTATAAGTTGTTCTAAAGGGAGTGAGAGGAAAACACTAAGTAAAAGTACCAAGTGTACAAGAGGATATACCACAAGGTAAACTGCATCGCGTGTCACGTCTGATACACAATTACATGTAGTGCCTTGTCGTAGTGGGAGGGTTGTGTGACAACTCATAAATATATGTTTGGGAGAGTCGTGAGACTTGATCCCTAGTGAACATGGTATTATCCCACGGATACGACATAGCACTACAAGATTAAAATGCGGAATCTTAGTAAGTTGCAATGTACGTTGAAATAGAATCTACGGATTCTATATTAAGTCTGGGAACTTGTATGACCACTAAATGGTGTAAAAACCATTGCAAGTGATCATAGGAAATAAAAGAGGATCATACGGAAAGGTGAAAATCTTGGAAGCAAAGCTTGTTGCGAAAAGATGTACTCAGAAAGAAATGGTTCGATTATGAGGAAACATATTCGCTGGTAGCTATGCTTATGTTGATCCGAATTCTTTTATTTATTGCTGCTCATATTAAATTATGAGGGACAGCAAATAGATGTCAAGACAGCTTTCCTGATTGGAAGTCTTGAGGAAAACATCTATGTGAAGCAACCAGAGTAATTAATTGCAAGGTACTAATAGCATTTTGATAGTAAGCTTAAAAGTGTCCAGCGATGGACTAAAGCAAGCTTTAAGATTGTGAAGCATCTTTTTTGATTAGATAATCCAGTGGCATGGATTTAAATCAATGAGCGGATGAGTCTTGTGTGTTGTAAAGAGTGACGGAAACGTGGTGGTGTTTCTTGTACTATACGTAGATAGTATCTTGCTCATTGGAGACAATGAAAGAGTATTATCGGGCGTATGGGTACGGTTATTAAAGCGGTAGAGATGAAGGACTTAAGAAAGGCAAAATATATCCTTTTGATCACGGTAATACGGATCATATGAAAGGATGTTATGCTTATCTCAAGTTTCATAAATGATACAATCCATACTCGTTTAGCATGTGAATTTATCTTATTGAATGTGTCTTTGAGACACAAGAAGAAGATAAAGTAGATGAAAGCGGTTCCTTATGCTTCGGCAAATAAGGAAGCTTAATCTAAAGAATGCTATGAACGAGATTGGATATTTGTTTTGCTGAATGCATGAACAGTGGGTATCAATGTAACCCGGAACAAGAATGATGAACTGTGGTAAGATATATATGAAGTGCCTGAGAAGGACTGGTTATCATATATACACTTACTGGTCAGATTCACTGCTTCTTGTGGATTACGTAGATTCGGATTTTTAGTCAGATTGGACGGCAGTAAATTCTCCTCAAAGGTTATGTGTTTAATTTTAGGAAGTAGAGTCATAATGTGGAGGAGTGTTATATAGAAATATATTTCAGACTCCGGACTCCATCATGGAAAGATGATAAATTGGAGCCTATGAGGCAACCAAAGTATCTATATGACTCTAGAGACTTCATGATGGACTTTGAAGTGTTTCTAAGTTTGCCCAAGATTATCACAATTTATATTGCTGATATTGGTGCAGTTGCAAACTTGAAGGAATCACGAGTCCATAAGGCAATTAAACACATGGAGCGCCAGTACCACCTGTTACGAGAAATCGTATGATGAGGGGAAGGTTGTTGTCGACTAGATTGCATCGGATGATGACCTAGTAAATCCATTTACAAGGACCTTAAGGCGAGAGCTTTTAATGGTCGTGTAGTGGAAGAGGGAATCAGATGTATGGCAGAAGACATGACAGCATAGTCTTTTAGTATAAGTGGGAGATTGTTGGATTGTATACTAAAAGTCTAGCTTTAGTATGGACAATGTTATAACAATATTTGAAATGAGAATCATTGATCAAATGATTGCATCTTATAATTTATTTTATATGCATGATGCAATAGTCCATTTACTTTATACTGTAGATAATATGTTGTGCGACAACACGCGGAAGATCATATTATCGGTTTCCTTATAAAGTATAAACAGATGCTCACAACTGAGATAGACGGGGACTCTCTATCGGTATGGTTGTAGTGTGGTTTGGTATTAGCTTGTCTTGGCTATAGAATCACATTAGTGCACTTGTGTGTATTGAGTAGGACCGCTTGAGATCGTTCGTCTTATACTGACTATATAGTAGAACTTGATCTCTGTTATAATGGAAGTTCGTGCTCTTAATCCCTATACAATAACCTCGACACGTAGGACAGTATATATTTCTTTGATTCATCAATGGGTGAGATTTATAAGTATTAAATCAACAAACTCGGTGAGTTGGGAAGTAGTACTGTATCTATGGTGTGCTGTTGATTGTAGAAGGAATCCATGTCCGTCATAGGTTGATGATGTCCCCTTGAGGAGCTCATAAGGTTTATCATTTAAATCTTGCAAGTGGATTTATTTCCGGCATGATAAAAAGGTTGAGTGGTACTACTCTCGGACGAGATATTAATTAATTAGTCAGTAACTTAATTAATTAATGGACATTGAATATCTTAAACATGGGGAGACTATCGGGCTCATAATAAGAAGGAGCCCAGAACATAATTTGGGATTGGACGGGTAGTGCAATAATAATATTTTAGTGGACTATATTATTATTATTGGATTTAATTAAAAGCTTTGGGCTAAGCTTGGTTAATTAAATCTGATTGAGGCCCAGCCCAATTTCTCCTCCTGGTCCCTACTGTAGCCCTTTATAATAGTCTGCTCAGCTCCTGGATGCCCTGAGAATTGAGAACGCCGTTCTTTTGTCTAAAAAGTGGTTAGGAGCAGATTGAGTGATCCTACAGACTGTTGACCACACAACAGTAGGATTGACTAAGGTAATACAGTAGAAGAACAAGAGGTAGTTCTTCTCAAACATTCATCCTCTACTCCAATCCAGAAGACAGGTATTGATTTATGCTTCCGCTGTATATGATTACTTGTTTTCTTTTCGAATCGTGTTCACCATAAGATCCAATTGCCAACACATTTCCTATATCGTAATTCATGTTTCCTTCATATCAATGCACATTTCCTATAATATGATGCTCATTTCCTTCATTGTGATGCATGTTTCCTTCATCTTAATGCTCATTTCCTATATCATGATGCTCATTTTTTTCATCACGATGCGTATTTCCTTCATCATGATGCTCATTTCTATCAACATGATGCTCACTTCCATCATCATGATACTAATATACTTCATCATTATGCATATTTCCTTCATCATGATGCTAATTTCCTATATCATGATGCTCATTTCCTATGTCATTATGGTCATTTTTTTAATCATGATGCTCATTTCGTTCATCATGATGCATATTTCGTTCATTATGTTGCTTATTTCCTACAACATGATAAATATTTCCTTCATCATGATGCTAATTTCCATCATCATGATGTTATTTCCTTCATCGTGATGCTCAATTCCTACATCAATATGTTCCTTTCCCCAATCATGATGCATGTTTTCTTCATCAGGATGCTAATTTCCTTCATCATGATGCTAATTTCCTTCATCATGATGCTCATTTCCTACTTCATGATGCTCATTTCATTCATCATGATGCTTATTTCCTTCATCATGATGCTCATTTCCTACATCATGCTGCATATTTCCTTCATCATTATGCTTGTTTCCAACATCATGTTGATCATTTCCTTCATCATGATGCAATTTTTTTTCAAAATAATGCTCATTTCCATCTTCATGATGCATTAATACTTCATCATGATGCTCATTTCATTCATCATTATGTGTATTTCCTTTATCATGATACTCATTTCCTACATCTTGATGCTCATTTCTTCATCATGATGATTGATTCCAACATCATTATGGTCATTCCCTTCATCTTGAGGCTCATTTCATTCATCATGATGCATATTTCCTTCATCATGATGCACATTTCCTACATCATGATAAATGTTTCCTTGGTCATGATGCTTACTTCCGACATCATGAAACTCATTTCATTCATCATGATGCATATTTCCTTCAACATGGTACTTATTTCTACGTCATGATGGAAACATCATCATGATGCTTATTTTTAATATCATAATACATAAACCTTTATCATGATGCTTATTTTCTTCATCATGATGCAAAAATCCTTCATCAAGATGCGTATTTCCATCATCATGATGCATGTTTTCTTCAACATGATGCTCATTTCCTAAATCACTATGCATATTTCCATCTTCATGATGCTCATTTCCGTCATCCTGATGCATTTTTCCTTTATCATGATGGTCATTTCTTTCGTCATGATGCATATTTCCTTCATCAAGATACTCATTTCCTTCATCTTGATGATCATTTCCTACATCATTATCGTCATTTCCTTCATTAAAATGATAATTTCCTTCATCATTAATCGTATTTCTTTCATTATGATGCTTATTTCCTATATTATGATGCTCATTTCCTTCATCATGATGCATATTTCTTTTATCATAATGCATATTTCCTTCATATTGATGTTCATTTCCTACATCATGATGCATGTTTTCAACATCATGATGCACAATTCCTACATCAAAATGCTTACCTCATTCATCATGATGTACATTTTCTTCATCATAATGCTCATTTCCTATATCATTATGCATATTACCATCATCATGATGCTCATTTCCATTACCTTGATGATAATTTTCTTCATCATGATGCACATTTCCTACATCATATTTAGTTCATTATGTCAGAAAAAAAGTGATGCATACTTTTTTCATCATGATACACATTTTCCTACATCATGATGCTCATATTCATCATCATGATGTATGTTTCCATTATCATAATGCTAATTTCCTCCATTATGATGCTCATTTCGTTCATCATGATGCATATTTCCTTCATCATGATGCTCTATTCCCTACATCATGATGCATATTTCCTTCATCATGATGCTCATTTCCTACATCGTGCTGCACATTTCCATTATCTTTATGTTCATTTCCAATGTCATGATGATCGTTTCCTTCATCATAACATAATTTTTTTTCATAATGATGCTTATTTCCATCATCATAATTCTCATTTCCTTCATCATGATGCGTATTTCCATCAACATGATGCTTATTTCCATCATCATGATGCATATTTTTATTCAACATAATGCTCATTTTCTATATCACCATGCATATTTCCATCATCATAATGCTCATTCCCGTCATCATAATGCATGTTTCCTTCATCATGCTGCTCACTTCTTTTATCATGATGCATATTTTCCTTCATCATAATGCTCATTTCCTACATCACTTTGCATATTTCCGTCATCATGATGCTCTTTTCCTTCATCATGATGCTCTTTTCCTTCGTCATGATGCATATTTCCTTCGTCATGAAGCTAATTTTTTACATCATAATACAAATTGCCATCATCATGTTGCTCATTTCTATCATCATGGTGATCATTTCCTTCATCATGATGCTCATTTCCTTCGGAATGATGCATATTTTCTTCATCTTGATGCTTATTTCCTACATCATGATGCTCATTCCCTTCATCGTGATGCATGATTCCTTCATCATAATGTTCATTTCCTTCATTATTATGCTCATTTCCTACATTGTTATGGTCTTTTCAGTCATTATGATGCTCAGTTCCTACATCATGATTCTCATTTCGCTCATCATGATGCATATTTTCTTTCATGATGCTCATTTACTACATCATGATGCATATTTCTTTTATCATGATGCTCATTTCTTTTATCATGATGCTCATTTCTTCATCGTGATGCTCATTTCATCATAATGATGATGCTATTTATCTACATCATGTTCTCATTCCCTATATCATTACGCTCATTTCCATCACCATGATGCTCATTTACTTCATCATGATGCTCATTTTCACCATCGTGATGTGTATTTCCTTCATCATGATGCTTATTTCCTATATCATAATTCTCATTTTCTTCATCATGATGCTCATTTCTTTTATCATGATTCTCAATTCCATCATTATGATGCATAAATTTTTTTTATCATGATGCTCATTTTCTTAGTCATGATGCTCATTTCCTTTATCAAGATGCATGTGTCCTTTATCATGATGCTCATTACCTTTATCATGATGCATATATACTTCAATATGATACTCATTTCCTTCATCATGATGATCAGTTCCATCATCCTGATGCTCATTTCCATCATCATGATGCATATTTCCTTCATAATGATTCTCTTTCCTGCATCATGATGCTTATTTTCTTCATCATGTTGCTCATTTCTATCAACATGATGCTCACTTCTCATTTCTATCAACATGTTGCTCACTTCCATCATCATGATACTAATACACTTCATCATGATGCATATTTCCTTCATCATGATGCTAATTTCCTATATCATGATGCTCATTTCCTATGTCATTATGGTCATTTTCTTAATCATGATGCTCATTTCATTCATCATTATGCATATTTCGTTCATTATGTTGCTCATTTCCTACAACATGTATAAATATTTCCTTCATATGATGCTAATTTCCATCATCATGATGATATTTCCTTCATCGTGATGCTCAATTCCTATATCAATATGCTCATTTCCCGAACCATGATGCATGTTTTCTTCATCAGGATGCAAATTTCCATCATCATGATGCTAATTTCCATCATCATGATGCATATTTCCTTCATCATGATGCTCATTTCCTACTTCATGATGCTCATTTCATTCATCATGATGGTCATTTCCTACATCATGCTGCATATTTCCTTCATCATTATGCTTGTTTCCAACATCATGTTGACCATTTCGTTCATTATGATGCAATTTTTCTTCAAAATAATGCACATGCATTAATACTTCATCATGATGCTCATTTAATTCATCATTATGCGTATTTTCTTTATCATGATACTCATTTCCTACATCTTGATGTTCATTTCTTCATCATGATGATTGATTCCGACATCATAATGGTCATTTCCATCATCTTGATGCTCATTTCATTCATCATGATGCATATTTCCTTCATCATGATGCACATTTCCTACATCATGATAAATGATTCCTTCGTCATGATGCTTACTTCCGACATCATGAAACTCATTTCATTCATCATGATGCATATTTCCTTCAACATGGTACTTATTTCCTACGTCATGATGGAAACATCATCATGATGCTTATTTCTAATATCATAATGCATAAATCCTTATCATGATGCTTATTTCCTTCATCATAATGCAAAAATCCTTCATCAAGATGCGCATTTCCATCATCATGATGCATGTTTTCTTCAACATGATGCTCATTTCCTAAATCACGATGCATATTTCCATTTTCATGATACTCATTTCCTTCATCATGATGCTCATTTCCTTCATCCTGATGTATATTTTCTTTATCATGATGGTCATTTCTTTCGTCATGATGCATATTTTCTTCATCAAGAACATTTCTTTCATCTTGATGATCATTTCCTACATCATTATCGTCATTTCCTTTATTAAGATGATAATTTCCTTCATCATTAATCGTATTTCTTTCATCATGATGCTAATTTCCTATATTATAATGCTCATTTCTTTCATCATGATGCATATTTATTTTATCATAATGCATATTTCCTTCATATTGATGCTCATTTCCTACATCATGATGCATGTTTTCAACATCATGATGCACAATTCCTACATCAAAACGCTTACCTCATTCATCATGATGCACATTTTCTTCATCATAATGCCCATTTCCTACATCATTATGCATATTACCATCATCATGATGCTCATTTCCATCACCTTGATGATAATTTCCTTTATCATGATGCACATTTCCTACATCATATTTAGTTCATTACGTCAGAAAAAAGTGATGCATACTTTCTTCATCATGATACACATTTTCCTACATCATGATGCTCATATTCATCATCATGATGTATATTTCCATTATCATAATGCTAATTTCCTATATCATGATGCTCATTTCTTGAATCATGATGCATATTTTCTTCATCATGATGCTCTTTTCCCTACATCATGATGCATATTTCTTTCATCATGATGCTCATTTCCTACATCGTGCTGCACATTTCTTTTATCTTTATGTTCATTTTCAAATCATGATGATCGTTTCCTTCATCATAACACAATTTTTTTCATAATAATGCTCAATTCCATCATCATAATGCTCATTTCCTTCATCATGATGCGTATTTCCATCAACATGATGCTTATTTCCATCATCATGATGCATATTTTTATTAAACATAATGCTCATTTCCTATATCACGATGCATATTTCCATTATCATGATGCTCATTCCCGTCATCATGATGCTCATTCCCGTCATCATAATGCATGTTTCCTTCATCATGCTGCTCACTTCTTTTATCATGATGCATATTTCCCTTCATCATAATGCTCATTTCCTGCATCACTTTGCATATTTCTGTCATCATGATGCTCTTTTCCTTCATCATGGTGCTCATTTCCTTCGTCATGATGCATATTTCCTTCATCATGATGCTCATTTCCATCATCATGATACTAATATACTTCATCATGATGCGTATGTCCTTCATCATGATGCTCATTTCCTACATCATGATGCTCATTTCCTTCATCATGATGATCATTTCCTATGTCATTATGGTCATTTTCTTAATCATGATGCTCATTTCATTCATCATGATGCATATTTTTTTCATTATGTTGCTCATTTACTGCATCATGATAAATATTTCCTTCATCTTGATGTACGCAACGGAATTCTCCAAACCCTAAATCGGATTTCACCCCGCCTGATTGTGCTGATCACGATTGCATGTCTGCCACGGCCTTATCAATGATTCATCATCTAATCTCACCTTCTGATCGTAATGTCTTGATTACTCCTACAATGCCTGCTATTCATCCGATCACTTCCCATCCTTCTGATCATCTCCGTGCAGCGATCTCCGCAAAATCCACAGTGCCTACAGCGACTCGACCGGATTATGCCTAGCCTCAATCAGAATTTGCAGCAACTCGATCGGGACCATAGACTCGATCGGAATCTGCTGTGACCTGATCAGATCATCCACAGAACCGATCGAAAACTGCTGATGCTCGCTCGAAATTACATTCTGCAGTGATATTCTCGGATCAAGTTCAGCAGTGGCGATTGATCCCTCCTATGCAGACTTGAGCTTCTTCCATCAATCCCCTCGTTTCACTACGCCCAATACTACCACACGAGATTTTGATCTCCCTTCAATGCCTTCGCCGACTGATAAAGGCGATGCCTCTCCCTTACATTCGTTCCATGTGGCATTAAGCAAAGGGCTCCCAAGCCCGGTTGCAAAGCCACCAGATCGTTTATGATTCTCTCCTTCATGATCGTTTATCTTTATGCTCCAATTTCTTGATTGGTAGGGTCATTCATTCTCGTGGGCAGCATCCCCTTTCTCAGCAGGATTTGCTTGGCCAATTGACGAAGCTTTAGACGACAAAGGACATCTTCATGGCACCCCTTGGCAGAGGGTATTTCAATATACATGTTCATGATGCTGCTATATGTCAGAGGGTTCTGAAAGAGCGGTCTTTTGACCTTGATTCGGGTCTGATTAGATTGCAGAAGTGGGTACCTTTCTTCAACCCTTACAAAATCAAGTCTTCAATTACTAATGTGTGGATTCGTATTTATGAATTGCCATATGATTTTTGAGCGGCCCTATTCTCCGTTCCATTACTTCTGGGATTGGTAAGCCTGTGAAGGTTGATGCTAGAGCATTGGACGGATCTCTTGGTCACTTTACACGTGTCCTTGTTGAAATCGATGTTTTGGAAGAGCTACCAACTAGTATTACTATAAACACTTCAGATCACTCTTTTTCGACATATATATCTTATGAGAATGTGCCAAGTTATTGTACAATGTGTTATATTATTGGACACTCTAATGAGGAGTGTCGTAAGGGAAAGAAAACAGCAGCGAATTTGAAGAGGAATGATGCTGCAGCAAATTTGAAGAGGAATGATGCACCAGCTAACTTTATCTAAGGAAATGTGTATAAGGATACAAAAGAAGATAAATGAGATGAAAGCGGTTCATTATGCTTCAGCGAATAAAGAAGCCTAATCCATGGAATGCTATGCACGAGATTGTATATCTATTTTGCTAAACGCATGGACAGTGGGTATCAAGGTAACCTGAAACAAGATTGTTGAACTCTGGTAAGACATATACTTATGTACCTTAAAAGGACCAAAAATTATATGTGGACTTACCGGACATATTCATTGTTTCTTGTTGGCTACATATATTTGAATCTTCTGATCAGATAGGAACGGCAGTAAATCCACCTCAAGGTTATGTGTTTATTTTGGAAGTAGAGCAATAATATGGAGGAGTATTATATAGAAATATATTTTGGACTCCACCTAGGAGATGTTGAATTGGAGCCTCTGAGGCAGCCAAATCCATCTGCATGACTCTAACTTCGTAATGGACTTAAATGTGATTCTAAGTTTGCCCAAGATTATTACAATTTATTGTGATAATAATGGTACAGTTGCAAACTTGAAGGAATCACGAGCCCGTAAGGTAATTAAATACATGGAGCGCAAGTACCACTTTCTACAAGAAATCGAATGATGAGGGGAAGGTTGTTGTCGCCTAGATTGTATCAGATGATAACCTAGTAAAATCCTTTTACAAGGACCTTAAGGCGAAAGCTTTTGATGGTCGTGCAGTGGGATTAGGAATCAAATGTATGGCAGTGGTCTTGACAACATAGTCTTTTAGTATAAGTGGAAGATTGTTGAATTGTATACTAAAAGTCTAACTTTTTGTATGAATAATTCTATAACAATTTATTTGAAATGAGAATCATATGATCAAATGATTGCGTCTTATAATTGTTGGCATTCGATCGTTTGGTTAACGTGAACCGTTAGGGTTCCATGTATTTCTAACAAGCAGCGGAAGCAAGTAAACATGAAACGCATTACCTTTCACCAAGGGTTGATGTAGAGGTTGAATTCTCGCTGGCAGTCTGCGCAGTCCCACGAGAATAGCCATAAGTTCCTCTTCTCATGTCGGAATTGAGTGATTTTTGTGCTCAGACGATCCTCTCTTCGACGGCTTTCCATCAGTATATAATACATCAAAATCGAAGAATTGTACGATTTTATATGAATTTTGACATGACGAACTGCAGCAGCAAACGACCTTCCGGTCTTCTGCTGTATGTCCCAAGTCCGATCTCGACGTCGTGGGGGCGACGATCTACGAGACCTACTCAATCTGCTCTCAACCCTCATCACACGTGAATAATGAATTAGATTGGAGTTCCAGATAAGTTGAGGTGACTTATATACATGGGCTACAGAGGGACCAGGAGGAGAAATTGGGTTGGGCCTCCATTGGGCTTAAGTATCCAAGCTTAGCCCAAAGCTTATACTTAAGTCAAATAATAATAATATATTCCACTAAAATATTATTACTGCACTACCATACCAATCCCAAAATTACGTTTTGGGCTCCTTCTTATTATGAGCCCGTTAGTCTCCCCATGTTTAAGATATACAATGTCCATTAATTAATTTAAGTTACTGACAACTCAATTAATTAATATCTCATCCAAGAGTAGTACCACTCAACCTCATTATCATGCCGGAATAAATTCCACCTGCAGGGTTTACATGATAATCCTTATGAGCTCCTCAAGGGGACATCATCAACATATGACGGACACGGAGTCCTTCTACAATCAACAGCACACCATAGAGACAGCACTACTTCCCAACTCACCGAGTTTATTGATTTAATTGCATGTAAATCTCACCCATTGATGAATCAAAGAAATACATACTGCCCTATGTGTCGAGGTTATTGTATAGGGATTAAGAGCACGAGCATCCATAATAACTGAGATCAAGTTCTCCTATAAGTCAGTATAAATCGAACGATCTCAAGCGGTCCTGCTCAATACACACAAGTGCACTAATGTGATTCTATAGCCAAGACAAGCTAATACCAAACCACACTACAACCATCCCGATAGAGAGTCCCCGTCTATCTCGATTGTGAGCATCTGTTTATACTTTATAAGGAAACCGATAATATGATCTTCCGCGTGTTGTCACACAACATATTATCTACAGTATAAAGTAAGTGGACTATTGCATCGAACATATAAATAAATTATAAGATGCAATCATTTGATCATATGATTCTCATTACAAATTAATTGTTATAAAATTGTTCATACAAAAAGCAAGACTTTTAGTATACAATTCAACAATCTCCCACTTATACTAAAAGACTATGCTGTCATGTCTTCCGCCATACATCTGATTCCCACTCCCACTACACGACCATTAAAAGCTCTCGCCTTAATATCCTTGTAAATGGATTTACTAGGTCATCATCCGATGTAATCTAGGCGACAACAACCTTCTCCTCATCATACGATTTCTCGTAACAGGTGGTACTTGCACTCAATGTGTTTAATTGCCTTATGGGCTCGTGATTCCTTCAAGTTTGCAACTGCACCAATATCATCAATATAAATTGTGATATCCTTGGGCAAACTTAGAAACACTTCGAAGTCCATCTTGAAGTTTCTAGAGTCATACAGATACTTTGGCTGCCTTATAGGCTCCAATTTATCATCTTTCCATGATGGAGTCCGGAGTCTGAAATATATTTCTATATAACACTCCTCCACATTATGACTCAACTTCCTAAAATTAAACACATAACCTTGAGGTGGATTTACTGTCGTCCAATCTGACTAAAAAATCCGAATCTACGTAATCCACAAGAAGCAGTGAATTTGCCCAGTAAGCTTACATATAATTTCCAGTCCTTCTCAGGCACTTCATATATGTCTTACCACAGTTCATCATTCTTGTTCCGGGTTACGTTGATACCCACTGTTCATGCGTTCAGCAAAATAGATATCCATTCTCGCGCATAGCATTCCTAAGATTAAGCTTCCTTATTCGCCGAAGCATAAGGAACCGCTTTCATCACCTTTATCTTCCTTTTATGTCTCAAGACATATTTTCTTAGATAAAGTCACTTGCTAAAACAAGTAAGGATCGTATCAATTCATGAAGCTTGAGACAAGCATAATATCCTTTCTTATGATCCGTATTACCGTGATCAAAAGGATATTTTTGCTCTTCTTAAGTCCTTCATTTCATACCGCTTTATTATCCATACACATACGCCCGACAATACTCTTTCATTATCTCCAATGAGCAATATATCATCTACGTATAGTACAAGAAATACAACCACGTTTCCATCACTCTTTTCAATACACAAGACCCATCCGATCATTGATTAGATCCATGTCACTGGATTACCTCATCAAAACGGATGTTTCAAGATCTTGAAGCTTGTTTTAGTCCATTAATGGACACTTTTAAGCTCACTATCACAATGCTCTTAGCTCTTTGCAATGAATCACTCTGGTTGCTTCACATAGATGTTTCCCTTAAGACTTCCAATCAGGAAAGCTGTCTCGACATCTATTTGCTATCCCTCATATTTCATATGAGTAGCAACAAATAAAAGAGTTCGGATCAACTTAGGCATAGCTACCGGCGAACAGGTTTTCTCATAATCGAACCCTTTCTTTCTGAGTATACCTTTTCGCAACAAGCTTGCTTCCAAGGTTTTCACCTTATTCTATGATCCTCTTTTATTCTTGCATGCCCGCTTCCAATGGCTTTTACGCCATTTAGCGGTTCAACAAGCATCCAGACCTAATTTAAAATCGTTCTATTTTAATATTCATTGCACTTTGCTAGGATTAGGCATTTCTAACTTGTAGTGCTTCGTCGTATCCGTGGGTCCATTTCATGTTTGCGAGGGACCAAGTCTCACGACTTTCCCAAAACATGTATCTTACAAGTTGTCGAAGAACCCTCCCACTACGACAAGACACTACATGCAATTGTATATCAGACGTGACACGCGTTGCAGTTTACCTTGTGGTATATCCTCTTGTACACTTGGTACTTATACTTTGTGTTTTCCTCTCACTTCCTTTAGAACAACTTATACATGGGTATTTGATTTATTACATAGTCCTTTTTCCAAAAATCTAGTGTTTATGTTAACAATCACTCTTCGATCTTGTGGACTAAATAAATCATCCTTCATTTTTCTAGGATATCCCACAAATAGAAAAACATTCTTACGAATTACTGTTCCTAGGGCATATCCATAAAATGAATTTAGTAATTCCAAATAATTCATCATCTATCTAATCACTACCATAAGAGTGTTATTCCTTCTATTCGTCACACCATTAAGGTGGGAAATTCATTTCCGAAGGTACCTTTCTCTTACTAGATTAGAAGACTCATTATTAATTACTATTTGTCGCATCCAGGGGATAAACATGATTTAAGAGTGTACAAATTGTTCACCAACGTACCATAACAGATTACAACTCTATCATTCATTATAATGACCATATCATTTAAATGAAATGGAGTATACATCTATTAATGCATAGAAACCGAAATCAAATTCTTTCTATGAAAATGTATGTAAAGACAATTTCATAAAATCAAACGTCTACTCATATCATTTAATAAATAGACAACTCCCACTGCAATAGCCACTACTCTTGTAGTTTTACCCATGTCATAATAATCTTATCCTCACTTAGTAATAAACATTTAGTGATTCCAGTATCTACACACTTCGTGTCAGTAAATGCCATCACTAATCATGTTTTAAACAACTAGTGAATAAGATATAAAACTTGTTCACATTATGATGAAAATGGCTTTCCTTTGCCACATGTTTTGCCAGAAGTTTTCCACCATATACATCCTATTGTAATTCAGGTGGAACTTACTCAAAAACATCTAGGCAATTCACAAAGAATTAAATTGATCTAGGTTTCCCTTCAATTTATACTCCATGCTTTCCCAATTCATTCATCAAATTAAATCATGATCTTCTGCCTTTTAACTTACTCAAGTATCCGAAGAGTTACATGAGACCATCATATTTCTATGAACCTCTCATCTCTTCACTAGAGACTTTAATAGGCATCATGAGACGTCCATTGTGAGAACACACATGTATTTTCTTAAGCAGTAAAATTCAAAACCAAGATTCTTTTCTAATCATCTAATTTTGGACCAGTAAATATAATTTCTTTTAGTCAACCATAAGTGAAATAAAACCATTTGAAATTACAGAGAATCATAAATAAATATACCGATCAAATCTTCGAATTTTGTCCTTTTATATTGATTCCCTCAAAACTATATAAAAATAAAATTCACCGACATCTCAAGCACCGTGAGTCTGCAAGCCACGTTAGTGTGGACGTTTACAAACCCAAACATATACAAGAGAAGGTTTTACCCATTAATTTCATTTGTCAACCTAACTTTATGACAAAATAATTAATAGTCGGTTCCTCTTTAGCCATGCAAATAATAGCAGTGACTCCGTTGGGGAGGATACTAATTATTTACACCTAAGTGTACACCATTATTTGATCCCAAGTCCACTGCGCGAGCTTGTGTGCCTTACAGTTGGAGAAGTACACACGCGCTCGGATAGCTTCCTACAATCATCAATTATAAGTTTGTACCAGTGAGCCCCACATAAACTCATCCGTTAGGGAGGAAGGCCTATTGCCAACACGCAAGTTCATGTACCACATTACAAACAATAATTATGTAATGAAGTCTGTACCAGTGATCCGTGAATAAACTCATCCGTTAGGGAGGAAGGCCTATTGCCAACACGCAAGTTTACTTACATCACTTACAAACCAATAATGGAGGCCGCGGGAATATTTACCAATCCCCTCTCCCACTTAGTAATTTAACACCGAGGGTTTTACATGCATATGATATTCAGAATAAAATACGCAACGCTAGCATGCTTCTATTACGGCACATAAGGCAGTAAATCACAGAGAGTCATGCATACATATATAACAATAATCAATAATTAAATCAATCATTAACAGTTATATATCAGCGAATTCGATTCTTCGCCACCAGGCACGAATATCAGCAAAGACTTCCAGACTATCAAATTTTCAAAATTTCCAGATTGTCCAATTTTCGAAACCATCGATATCGACCGTCGATATCGTCCAGATTATCAAAATCATCGATATCGACTAGATTATCAAATATTCGAAAAACATCAAGATTATCAAAATTCCGAAACTATCGATATCGATCGTCATATCGTCTATATTATCAAAATCATCGATATCGATGAGCAACCATATATAACAATAATAGATAATTAAACCAATTATGTCAGTTATATATTAGGAATCAATTCAACATCCATATATAACAATAATAGACAATCAATTATA
This sequence comes from Pogostemon cablin, assembly GCA_023678885.1. Lineage (NCBI taxonomy): Eukaryota > Viridiplantae > Streptophyta > Magnoliopsida > Lamiales > Lamiaceae > Pogostemon > Pogostemon cablin. The sequence continues at coordinate 22,318,374 of CM042981.1, forward strand.
GCAGTTATATATTAGGAATTAATTCGACATTCATATATGACAATAATAGATTATTAAATCAATTATAGCAGTCATATATTAGGAATTAATTCGACATCCATATATAACAATAATATACAATCTATTATGGCAGTTATATATTAGGAATTAGTTTTCTTAAAATTGGATGTCTTATCCAACACTCTAGCAATACATGCATATAATATACCAAATATAATACGCAATCTAGCATGCTTCTATATAAGACAATAAATCATAGAGATCAGGCATCCATATATATATATATATAACAATAATAGCCAATTAAATTAATTATGACAGTTATATATATTAGGAATAAAAACGCCTCTAAATTTTAATGTCTTGTCCGACACTCCCACTGTGGAATCGATGCCTTACGCAACAAGCAGGATTGCTTGTGCCCCAAGACGTCCATCGTCATATCCCACCGCCAATTATGTCAGGGAGCGCCCCAAGTGCCTTGACGAGCGCCCCTCGCCTGGATTGTCGCTCGTCCAAGGGCATACTTGCATGGAACCAAGTTCAGCCCAACGCGCAACACCAAACTACACCAACTGTTTCGTAGTTCGAAACTGAAAGAACCTCAGAATCTAATCTCCACCATCCAGAATCTACTACTGTAAGTCCTGAACATTCTGTCCAAATTACAGATCGATCCAACGGTTATTTTGTGAGAAACGACTGTTTTCTCTCGACTGCGCAAAACAGAATCGCCCAAATATCTGCTTCTGTTTTCAGCGTACTCCCAGCAAGAAAAGGCTCAAATTCGATCTCCACCGTTCAGAATGTACATCCACAAGGTTTGAACGTTCTGACCAAATTACAGATCAATCCGACCGTTGAAACTCTGGTTATTGCCTCTGCAATATCACTACGCTGGATTTTCTCTCAAAAGCGTGATTCTATTTTTGCCCTCTCTTTCTTCCTTGCATGTGAAATTGACGAACAGTTTTCGTCGAATCCTCTCACACACAACCATGGACGAATGGATATGATATAGGGTATATATTACATAGGGATATTCATGGTTTGCGCAATAAAACCAAAACCCTAAACATGTGATCCTAATTCCGAAAAATTAATCACATAAACCCTATCCTAACGTGTCACGCTTCACCACGAAACCGAAGCTCTGATACCAATTGTTGGTATTCGATCGTTTGGTTAACGTGAACCGTTAGGGTTCCATGTATTTCTAACAAGCAGCGGAAGCAAGTAAACATGAAACGCATTACCTTTCACCAAGGGTTGATGTAGAGGTTGAATTCTCGCTGGCAGTCTGCGCAGTCCCACGAGAATAGCCATAAGTTCCTCTTCTGATGTCGGAATTGAGTGATCTTTGTGCTCAGACGATCCTCTCTTCGACGGCTTTCCATCAGTATATAATACATCAAAATCGAAGAATTGTACGATTTTATATGAATTTTGGAACATGACAAACTGCAGCAGCAAATGACCTTCCGGTCTTCTGCTGTATGTCCCAAGTCCGATCTCGACGTCGTGTGGGCGACGATCTACGAGACCTACTCAATCTGCTCTCAACCCTCATCACACGTGAATAATGAATTAGATTAGGGTTCCAGATAAGTTGAGGTGACTTATATACATGGGCTACAACAGGGACCAGGAGGAGAAATTGTGTTGGGCCTCCATTGGGCTTAAGTATCCAAGCTTAGCCCAAAGCTTATACTTAAGTCAAATAATAATAATATATTCCACTAAAATATTATTATTGCACTACCATACCAATCCCAAAATTACGTTTTGGGCTCCTTCTTATTATGAGCCCGTTAGTCTCCCCATGTTTAAGATATACAATGTCCATTAATTAATTTAAGTTACTGACAACTCAATTAATTAATATCTCATCCAAGAGTAGTACCACTCAACCTCATTATCATGCCGGAATAAATTCCACCTGCAGGGTTTACATGATAATCCTTATGAGCTCCTCAAGGGGACATCATCAACCTATGACGGACACGGATTCCTTCTACAATCAACAGTACACCATAGAGACAGCACTACTTCCCAACTCACCGAGTTTATTGATTTAATTGCATGTAAATCTCACCCATTGATGAATCAAAGAAATACATACTGCCCTATGTGTCGAGGTTATTGTATAGGGATTAAGAGCACGAACATCCATAATAACTGAGATCAAGTTCTCCTATAAGTCAGTATAAATCGAACGATCTCAAGTGGTCCTGCTCAATACACACAAGTGCACTAATGTGATTCTATAGCCAAGACAAGCTAATACAAAACCACACTACAACCATCCCGATAGAGAGTCCCCGTCTATCTCGATTGTGAGCATCTGTTTATACTTTATAAGGAAACCGATAATATGATCTTCCGTGTGTTGTCGCACAACATATTATCTACAGTATAAAGTAAGTGGACTATTGCATCGAACTTATAAATAAATTATAAGATGCAATCATTTGATCATATGATTCTCATTACAAATTAATTGTTATAAAATTGTTCATACAAAAAGCAAGACTTTTAGTATACAATCCAACAATAATTTATTTATATGTCTGATGCAATAGTCCACTTACTTTATACTATAGATAATATGTTGTGCGATAACACACGGAAGATCATATTATCAGTTTCATTATAAAGTTCAAATAGAGGCTCACAACCGAGATAGATGGGAACTCTCTATCGGTATGGTTGTAGTGTGATTTGGTATTAGGTTGTCTTGACTATAGAATCATATTAGTGCACTTTATGTGTATTCAGCAGGACCGCTTGAGATCGTTCAACTTATACTGACTATATAGGAGAACTTGATCTTGGTTATTATAGATGTTCGTGCTCTTAATCCGTATATAATAACCTCGACATGTAAGCCAGTATATATTTTTTTTATTCATCAATGGGTGAGATTTAAATATTAAATCAATAAACTTGGTGAGTTGGGAAATAGTGTTGTCTCTATGGTGTGCTGTTGATTGTAGAAGGAATCCGTATCCCCTATAGGTTGATGATGTCCCCTTGAGGAGCTCATAAAGATTATCATGTAAACCCTACAAGTGGATTTATTATGGCATGATAATGAGGTTGAGTGGTACTACTCTCGGATGAGATATTAATTAATGGAGTTGTTTGTAACTTAATTAATTAATGGGCATTGTATATCTTAAACATGGAGAGACTAACCGGCTCATAATAAGAAGTAGCCCATAACGTAATTATGAGATTAGAGCGGCAGTACAGTAATAATATTTTAGTGGACTATATTATTGTTATTGGACTTAAGTATAAGTTTTGGGCTAAACTTAGATACTTATGCCCAATAGAGGCCCGACTCTAATTTCTCCTCATGGTCCCTACTGTAGCCCATATATAAGTCATCTCAGCTATCCAGAACCCTAATCTACTTCGCGCCTAACATGTGAGAATTAGGGAGGAAGCAGATTGAGAAGATCTCGAAGATCGACGCCCATACGACGGCGAGATTGGACTTGGGAATACAATAAAAGATCAAGAAGTTGTTTGCTGCTGTTGTTCGTCAACTTTCACCATTTTTATAAAATCATGTGGAACTCCAAACTGAACATGTCATACACCAATGAAAAGCCACTGAAGAGGAGATCGATTTGGCACATAGATCACTCGAATTGAATTTTGGATGAGGAAGTTATGCCCGAAACGGTGAGGCTGCGCAGACTGCGAGCGAGAATCGTTCTTCTTCAACATACACTGGTGAAAGGTAATACGTTTCTATGTTTTCTTACTTCCGCTAGATTAGAAACGTATGGAACCCTAACGGTTCATGTTAACCAAATGATCGAACGCTAACACTAACATATGATATCATCAACATGACATACTCTAACGTAATATAAAAATACTACAGAAGTAATAGTTACTTCAAGAAAGAAAAGACATATCCTAACAAATAAATTACGTATTATACCATTAAACGACATACCAAATCGCCTACGTGGAGTACTTAACACGAACATACAATTAAAATGTCATAACATACTTTAACCAGATCACTACATACTATACCACCGCAAGAGTTTATATAGTACACTACACATAAGATTTTACTCATTACACCATAATACATTAACGACATACTATAGGCCGTATCAAGCCACACTGTAAGCCCAAATCAACATACTATACGTAGTAATAGGCATAAATTAAGACCTAACATATCAAAACATCAACATAACATACTATAATGTAATATAAAACTACAACAAAAGTAATACATACTTTAAAAAAGAAAAGACATACTCTACCAAAAAAAATACATACTATAACATTAAACGACATACCCGAACATCTACATGGAGTACTTTACACAAGTATACAATTATAATGGCATAACATACTTTAACCAGATCACAGCATACTATACTACTGCAACCGTGTATACAGTACGCTACACATTAGACTTTATGCATTACATTATAAGAGATAAACGACATATTATATGAAAAAAAGGCATCACTTTCTAACTAATACACTAATCAACATGACAAACTTCATCATCTAAATAAAATACTAAAGAATTCCCGTTGTATAATCATCATACACATATAATAACAAGTAAATAATATACTCCTAAACATCTTTACACGTTTTTGTGACATAATATAAGAATGAAAGCATTAACACACCTTCAACGAAATTTTCATCGACATCATAATACAGAACAATGTCCATTGATTTCACCGAAAATGGTTTGTCGGAGATGGGGATGATGGCAGACCCCGGGTTTCATTTGGCTAAGAAAAATTGGGATGACAAGCCTGAGGGGGAGAACATATTGTGGGTTAATCATCCACGCAGAAAAGATTAATGAATAATCCCACTAATTTAGGAACTAATTAAAATAGTGGGTTGACAACTATAATAATAATATTTGATATAATATTAAATTATATAAATTAATGTGGGTTAAACTGTCTCACGACCCGTCTCTATAATAATCTGTCTCACAATAGACTAACTTATAATAAAAAAATCATGCCTGGTTTGTTGAAAAAATTTACGAATTTCGATGGATAATAGCCAAATTTTTAATAAAATTTCAGTTAGTAGTAACTGAAATTTCAGGTGAAAAATTCGACAACCTTAGAGATTTACAAGTCATTAATATTGTATAATTGGGAAAGATTTACAACTAGATTCTATTTGAACTTAGAGAGTTCAATTTAATTTGATAAATAGGCCTAATACAATTATATTAGTTTAGTTGCTTTATTTAGGCCCACTAAACTCTCTCAAAAATTTCAACAACATCCAATTAAATTTTTTAACAAGAATTTCAGTAGTACAAGTAACATGACACATCTTACATAACTTATAATTCAAATACTAATTAACATAAACATCATCATTATAAAAACCTGCATATAATTTTTTTCTCATAATATATTTATAACCAAAACCATAATCCACCATACGTCACCCATTTCTGACACAACATCAATCCACATAAACTTGTGAAAGTATTTATTACATTATTTAATAAAACATCAGCGGAAACAAAATCAACCCACTGCCTAGCCCAACTGGTCATCATCTCTGTACATCCGCTCAAAATCCTGTAGTAGCTCCACAACTTGCACAGTCACATCATAAAACTCAATCATCAAAAAGCTCACCTACAATTCATAAACTAGTGAGACAACACCTCAGTAAGTAAAAATCATACATGCCAGTACATGAAAATTTATTTAGTTTTCTATTGCCTATTTTCCTAATGTTTCTAGTTGGCCTCTTTTTATTTTGAAAATTGTTTACGTTACGGGATTCCCACGATTCACTTATGATATGCACCCCAAATGAGCTCAATAGACACACACAGTATCAGATCAATTCTTCCAATCCCTTAATAAAGTAACACACACAGTGTCAGATTAATTTTTCCAATCCATGAATAAAAATAAGCCGATAAACGACTTATTGAGTCAACACATGACTCGTATCACCCTCGATCCCTGAATAAAAGTGAGCCGACAAGTCACTCATTGAGTCAACACATGACTCGAATCGCCCCGCGATCCCCAAATGGGGTGAGTCAACTCATGACTCGGACCTCAGTCCGACCATCAGGTCTGGTCGAACTGGGTGGTGTTGGTCAAACATGGCTCCTGCCTTCTTCGTTTCCACTCACCGATTTCATCGAACCCTCATACTGCGTCGCGGACCTTAATGTGATGGCATTACAAGACTTAGGGTTCGTAATACTTTGAGATGGAAGCTTTCCTTTCTCTATTATTTGTGTCAATTGATTTATGCTCCCTGCCATTTGTCCCATCAACAATGTTAGTTCCTTCACCTGCTTTGACAACTCCTCATGACTTGATTCAATTTTTCCTTCCAAATGGTCCACCCTTACATCATTCCTAGCTGCATATCGGTTCACCGTATCCTCTAAACTAGGTTTTTCTTCTTCTATCTTGGCACAGGATTAACACTAATAGGAGGTTGCATCACCGCATTTGAATTGCTCCATGAAAATTTTGGACTTCTAGGTTGTTGATAATTACCCCGGAGACCGCGATTGTCATAGTTCCTTTGGTAATTCCTGTTTCCTGGATTATTCGGATACCTCGTTCCTTGAATACTTTGTCCCATGGCATGGTTAGCTTCTTCTAGCTCCTCTTGGATCGGTCTTTTTTCACTGTCATCCTGCTGCATTATAATTGGTACTTTCAGTGTGAAATCAGTGATCTGCTTCTACTGCGATTCAAGTAGCTTATTTATACTAGCCAAGCTAGAGACGATCTCATCTTCTCTACTCGACTTCATCATAGTGAGTTCAACCAGTGCTACTTTTTCCAAGGACATAGGTTCCTCTTGTTGGCGTTTCAGATCTTTAGGATAACGTGAACCGTTAGGACTTCATATAATTCTACTGCAGCGGAAGTATAAGAGCAGAATTACCTTTCACCGGGTTTGATGTAGAGGATGAACAGTGAACGACCTTCCGGTCTTCTGTTGTATTTCTAAGCCTCTTCTTGACGTTGTGTAGGCAACGATCGCCAAGGAGAACTCAATCTATAGCCCTCTCACTCTCACAAACTTCCTCGTGTATTGTTGCAAGTGAATAGGCTGCTGAGGGTGGCTATTTATAGACTACAATAGGGACCAGGAGGAGAAATTATGGTTTGGCCTCCCATTGGCTTAAGCATCTAAGTTTAGCCCAAAACTTATACTTAAGTCCAATAATAATAAATCATTTCACTAAAAAAATATTATTGCACTGCCACCCTAATCCTAAATTACGTTTATGAGCTCCTTCTTATTATGAGCCCATTAATCTCCCCGTGTTTAAGATTCAATGCTCATTAATTAATTAAGTTACTGACAACTCAATTAATTAATATATTTACCAAGAATAGTACCACTCAACCTTATTATCATGTTGGAATAAATCCACTAGCAGGGTTTACATGATAAACATTATGAGCTCCTCAAGGGGACATCATCAACCAATTCCACTAGGACACAAATTCCTTCTACAATCAAAAGCACACCATAGAGACAACACTATCTCCCAATTCACCGAGCCTATTGATTTAACTATTAAATCTCACTCATTGATGAATTAAAGAAATAAATACTGGCTTACGTGTCGAGGTTATTGTATTGGGATTAAGAGTACGAACTTCCATAATAACAGAGATCAAGTTCTATTATATAGTCAGTATAAACTGAATGATCTCAACTGCGGTCCTGCTCAATATACTCAAAGTGCACTAGTGTAATTTTATAGTCAAGACATACTAATGCCAAATTACACTACAACCATACCGATAGATAGTCCCCATCCATCTCGATTGTGAACATCTATTTATACTTTATAAGGAGCTGATAATATGATCTTTCGTGTGACGTCGCACACCACATTATCTACAGTATAAAGTAAATGGACTTTTTCAACAACATTATTATTGCAAACGTTTGATCACATGATTCTCATTTCAAATATTATCAAAATATTATTCATACCAAAAGCAAGACTTTTAGTATATAATCTAACAATCTCCCACCTATACTAAAAGACTATGCTGTCATATTCACTGTCATACATCTGATTACCACTTTCACTGCTTGACCATTAAAGCTTTCGCCTTAAGGTCCTTGTAAAAGGATTACTAGGTTATCATCCGATACAATCTAGGTGACAACAATCTTCCACTCATCATACGATTTCTCGTATAAGGTAGTACTAGCTATCAATGTGTTTAATTTCCTTATGGACTCGTGATTCTTTCAAGTTTGCAACTATGTCATTTTTATCACAATAATTTGTGATAACCTTAGGCAAACTCAAAACCACATCCAAGCCCATTACGAAGTTTCTAGAATCATATAGATACTTTGGCTGCCGTAAGTCTCCAATTTATCATTTTCCATGATGGAGTCCAAAATATATATCTATATAACACTCCTCCATAGTATGGATCTACTTCCATTAAACACATAACCTTGAGGTGGATTTACTGTAGTCCCTATGATTTGAAAATCTGAATCTAAGTAACCATCAAGAAGTAATGAATTAGTCCGCTAAGCTTACATATTATTTCCAGTCCTCTTCAGGCACTTCAAATATGTCTTACCATAATTCAATATTCTTGTTCCGGGTTACCTTGATACCCACTGACTATGCCATTGGCATTACAGATATCTAATCTCGTGCATAGCATTCCATAGATTAAGCTTCCTTATTGCCGAAGCATAGGGAACTGCATTTATCTATTTTATCTTCTTTTGTGTCTTAAGACACAAAACCTTAGATAAAATCACATGCTAAAACGAGTACGGATTGTATTAATTTATGAAGCTTGAGACAAGCATAATATCCCTTCTTGTGATCTATATTACCATGATCAAAAGGATATATTTTGCTTCTCTTAAGTCCTTTCATTTTATACTGCTTTATTTACCATACTCATATGCCCGACAATACTTTTTCATTGTCTCCAATGAGCAAGATACCATCTACGTACTTACAAGAAATACCACCATGTTTTCGTCACTTTTTTTACTATATAAGACTCATCCGAGCATTGATTAAATTCATATGATTGGATTTCCTAATCAAAACGGATGTGTCATGATCTTAAAGCTTGCTTTAGTCCATTGATAGACACCTTTAAGCTTACACTCAAAATGCTCTTAGCTCTATGCAATGAATCACTCTGGTTGATTCATATATATGTTTCCTCAAGACTTTCATTCAGGAAAGCTGTCTTGACATCTATTTGTTATACCTCATAATTTAATATGAGCAGCAACAAATAAAAGAATCTGGATCGACATCATGTGATCAATCCTCTTTTAATTTTGTACAGCCACTTCCAACGGCTTTTTACACCATTTAGTGGTCCTACAAGCTCCCAGATTTTATTTAGAATCCTTAGATTTTATTTCAAAATTCATTACAACTTACTAAGAGTCTGCATTTTGATCTTGTTGTGCTTCGTCGTGTTCATGGGCTAATTTCATGTTAACCAGAGATCAAGTCTCACGACTCTCCCAAAATATAAATCTTTTCGGTTGTCAAACAACCCTCCCACTATGACGAGGTACTACATGTAATTGTGTATCAGACATGACATGCGTTGCAGTTTACTAGTGGTATATCCTCTTGTATTCTTGGTATTAAAATTTGTGTTTCCCTTCTCACACCTTTTAGAACATTTTTATACATGGATTTATTACATAGTCCCTTTCAAAATCTAGTGTTCGTGTTAACAATCACTTTCTGATTCTTTTGGACTATTAAATAAACCACCCTTCCATTTTTCTAGGATATCCCACAAATATTAATTCAATATGTTATTTTCTATGGCTTACCCATAAAATGAATTTAGTAATTTCAAATAATTCATCATCTATCTAACCATATCCATAAGAGTGCTATTCCTTCTTTCCATCACACCATACAGCTGGGGTATGCTCGGTGTAGACAACTTGAGATTCAATCTCATCCTCTGATTATCAGCTCCTAAATTATCTTAAGAGGTACTCGCTACCACGATTTAAATCGTAATAACTTGATATATTTTTCATGATGCTTCACTGCATTAGTCATGTACTTCTTGAATTAATCATAGTACTCAAACTTGCAGTGCATCAAATATATCTTGTTTCTAGAATAATCTTCAAATATTCATAAACACCTCTCAACGGGATAATCTTAGTATCGCATAAATTAGAATGAACCATTTCCAACATATCTTTTCATGGCTCTATACACCTTTGCCTAGTAGAGGCAATTAATCATATTTACTTCCAAGTAAGACTCGCTAGTTTGATAGTTTTCACTCCTAATAAACCTTACGGTTCATCGGCTATCAACTTTCGATTCGTACTTAAGTAAGATGATCTAGTCTTAGATGCCAAAAGGTACATTTAGTTCATTTCAAAAGGTTCCTTTCTTTTATTAGATTAGAAGATGCTTTATTAATTACTATTCATTGCATTCGTGGGATAAACATGATTTAAGAGTGTACAAATTGTCACTATCGTGCCATAACATATTATAGCTCCATTCTTTATTATAATGACCATGTCATTTAAATAAAATAGAGTATTAATCTGTAAATGCATAGATACCGAAATGAAATTCTTTATATGAAAATGTACGTAAAGTCAATTTCTCTTAATCAAATGTTTATTCCTATCTTAAGATAAACAAACAACTCCCACTGCAACAACCACTACTCTCTTAGTTTACCCAAGTACTTAATTATCTCATCATCACTATGTTTAAACATTTAATGATTCTGGTATTTACAAACAACGTGTCAGTATACGCCATCATTAATCATGTTTTAACAACTAGTGAATAAGCAATTAACCTTGTTCACCTTTTGATGAAATTGGTTTTCCTTTGCCGTATGTTTTGTCAGAAGTTTTCCCACCATATACAACTTATTGTAATTCAGGTAAAACTTGCTCGCAACGTTTAGGTAAATTAAGAAAATTAAATTGAACTAGGTTTCCCTTTCAATTTCTATTCCAAGTATTTCCAATTCTTTCATCAAGTTAACCATGACCTCTTGCCTTTCTAGCTTTCTCAAGTGTTCGAAGAGTCTTACGAGGCCATCATATTTCTATGAACTTCTCATCTCTTCACTAGAGACTTAAATAGGCATCAGAAGGCATCCTTAGTGAGAACACATTTTTATTTTATTAAGCAGTAACAATTAAATTCAATATTCTTTTCTAATCAAATAATTATTAAGGACCAGTAAATATTATTTCTTTTAGTTAACATTAAGTGAAATAAATTATTCAAAAATTCAGAGAATCAAGTAAATTAATACGACGATCAAACTCTTCGAATTTAAATTTTATATTGATTCCCTCAATGAACAATATAAAATAAATTCACCATCTCAAGCACCATGAATTTGCAAGCCACGTTAGTGTGGACCATTACAAACCCGAACATTCAAAAAAGAAGGTTTTACCCATTAATTCCATACGTCATAATTAACCTTATGACTCAATGATTAATAGCCTGTTGTCCTTTAGCCATGCAATTTAATAGCAGTGACTCTGTTGGGGAGGATACATATTAATTGCACCTAAGTGTATACCATTATTTGATACAAGTACATTATTCAAGATTGTGTGTCTTACAGTTGGAGAAGTCCACACGCCCTCAAATAATTTCCTTTAACCATCAATTATTAATTTGTACCAGTGATCCACAAATAAAACTCATCCATTGGGGAGGAAGGCACTATAGCCGACACATAAGCTTACTTGCATCACATTATAAATAATAATTATTTAATGAAATTTATTCCAGTGATCCGCAAATAAAACTCATCCGTTGGGGAGGAAGGCACTATAGCCGACTCATAAGCTTACTTGCATCACTTAATAAATCAATAATGGAGGCCGCAGGATCTTGACCAATCCCTCTCCCACTTAGTTATTTAACAAGAGGGTTTTTGCATGCATATAATATTCAAAATAAAATACGCAACATAGCATGCTCCTATTACGGCAAATAAGGCAGTAAATCTCAGAAAATCATGCATAGCATATACAACAATAATCAAATAATTAAATCAATTATAAACAGTTGTATATAACAGCGAATTCGATTGTTCGCCACCAAGCACGAATGTGGGCAATGCAGACGGGGATCGACCTTCCCGGTGAGGTCGCAGGGATCTTACGTAGAAAATTCCTCCAATTTCTTGTCCGCCAACCTGTTCCACCATTTCGGCACCCTACTCGAAATTCATACGCCAAGTTGCCCATGCACCATGTTTAACAGCAAGCCTCCGCGCAAGCAGACCACAAACGTATTCCCTACATCTACCCATCACTATCACCTGTGCATGCTCCACTATCACTACACCACTAACCAAAGTTGGTGCATATCATCCATACTTCCAATTAACTTGGTCAAAATTGGGTAATAATTTGCACAAACAAGTTGGACAAAAAATGGGCCCAAATCCAACTCATTTTGCCGAAGCAAACCATTTCCTCCCTCCACCATACTTTGTCCATGCATGATATAATATAACTAGTGCATGATCTATCCTCACTTGTGCATGGTCCACTATCTTTGTCTATTATTGGAAGTGATGGAGAGTCTACGCAACATCAATAATTAAACATTTGATAATACATGCACTATCTCCACATCACTATCTAAAGCAATATAAACACTTTTATAATGCATGCCTATCACTATCAACATCTCCACCAACAATTAAAGTAGTGAGTGTTGGAGAGAAGTCATTATTATTGAATTAGTGGAATGCATAAATCATCCCCACTGCACATTCCATTATCAGCCGACAACATCAACATAAAAAAACATGTCCTTTCCACTCATTTTCACACCAACTTTGTAGCTGCTGGACTCCACTAAGAACCGCTGCGATCTTCATGCCGCTGCTGTCCAGCATCGCTGTTACTTCATGTCATCTTCGCTTGTGAGTTCCACCACCGAGTTCTCCCGACTGAAACACATACTACGAATCACGATAGCAGCGCCAGACACCAGCAATGAATGAGCGCCGTCCGCTGTCACGACCCAGCTTTAGGGTAGACTCATTCGGAATAAGTCAGATCTACTCGGTAAGCTGTTCAACCCACCGGACATCTACTAGTCCCTCCATAAAACTGCCTGCGTTGCAACCAGGTGACACTAGTATGATGATCGATGCACGACTCTTTCGTTGTTCAGAAAAGACCAAAAATCTTGTCGCCCATCTAGCATCGTCCAACCTCCAGCCTAGCATGATGGAGCACGCCCAGCCTTGCCTTTTCGTTGACTTAACGTTGAATGGTTGCTGTGAACACCATCTTCCAAAACCAGTTCAGTCAGAGTCGTCACCATCTGGGTTCTAAAAACCCTAATGACGATAATCAGCATTGTATGTTTATCACGGCAGCCTGTCTACAAACTCTAACTATCGTTCATCCATGACAATCAACTTTCAACAAGCAACTACTCTCGCTTTCACCGATAGCATCCATGCCTCATCACCACATCCCACGATGCAATGTGTGTGTCATGTTCAATTAGGATAGAGGAGTCATGAAGAACACTTTCACCATCGCCGAGTGTGTGTGATGAACATTTTTGAAACGGCATATGTGAATACCAGATTAAGGATTTATACAGATTGCACTAAGAATTCAAAACCTTTTACCATGCGATCATTATTCGCATATAATTCACTCTAAACCCAAGCCTAACGTGTCACGTTTAGCCTTAGAACCTATGCTCTGATACCAATTGTTGACGTTTCAGATCTTTAGGCTAACGTGAACCGTTAGGACTTCATATAATTCTACTGCAGCGGAAGTACAAGAGTAGAATTACCTTTCACCGGGTTTGATGTAGAGGATGAATAGTGAACGATCTTCCGGTCTTCTGTTGTATTCTAAGCCTCTCCTTGACGTTGTGTGGGCAACGATCACCAAGGAGAACTCAATCTACAGCCCTCTCACTCTCACAAACTTTCTCATGTGTTGTTGCAAGTGAATAGGCTGCTGAGGGTGGCTATTTATAGACTACAACAAGGACCAGGAGTAGAAATTTGGGTTTGGGCCTCCCATTGGCTTAAGCATCCAAGTTTAGCCCAAAACTTATACTTAAGTCCAATAATAATAAATCATTCCACTAAAAAAATATTATTGCAATGCCACCTTAATCAAAAATTATGTTTATGGGCTCCTTCTTATTATAAGCTCGTTAATCTCCCCGTGTTTAAGATTCAATGCCCATTAATTAATTAAGTTACTGACAACTCAATTAACTAATATATTTACTGAGAGTAGTACCACTCAACCTTATTATCATGTCGGAATAAATCCACCTGCAGGGTTTACTTGATAAACATTATGAGCTCCTCAAGGGGACATCATCAACCAATTCCGTTAGGACACAGATTCCTTCTACAATCAACAGCACACCATAGAAAGAGCACTATCTCCCAATTCACCGAGCATATTGATTTAACTATTAAATCTCACTCATTGATGAATTAAAGAAATAAATAATGGCTTGTTGGCTTTTGGATCATTTGGTTCAACGTGATCGTTAGGAATTCAAGTAAACGGATACAGCGGAAGCAAACTAAACGTTTACTTTTCTTCTGGGTTGATGTAGAGGATGATCTGCAGTAGAGAACCACCTCTTGATCTTCTGCTGTATGACCCAAGTCAAATCCTACTATTGTGTGGGCAACAATCTACAGGATTTCTCAATCTGCTTCTCTCCCTTGATTTCTCACGTTGAAACGGCGCAGGAATAGGGCAACTAGAAACTGAGATGACTTATTTATTTGGGCTACAGCAGGGACCAGGAGGAGAAATTGGACTGGGCCTCAATTGGATTTAATTAACCAAGCTTAGCTCAAAGCTTTTAATTAAATCCAATAATAATAATATAGTCCACTAAAATATTATTACTGCACTACCCATCCAATCCCAATATAATGTTTTGGGCTCCTTCTTATTATGAGCCCGAAAATCTCACCATATTTAAGATATACAATGCCCATTAATTAATTAAGTTACTGACAACTCAAATTAATTAATATCTCATCCGAGAGTAGTATCACTCAACCTTTTTATCATGCCGGAATTAATCCACTTGCAAGATTTACATGATAAATCTTATGAGCTCCTCAAGGGCACATCATCAACCTATGACGGACATGGATTCCTTCTACAATCAACAGCACACCATAGAGACAATACTATTTCCCAACTCACCGAGTTTGTTGATTTAATATAAGTAAATCTCACCCATTGATGAATCAAAGAAATACTACCTTACATGTCAAGGTTATTGTATAGGGATTAAGAGCACGAACATCCATAATAACTGAGATCAAGTTCTCCAATATAGACAGTACAAGTCGAACGATCTCTAGCGGTCCTACTCAATACACACTAAGTGCACTAATGTGATTCTATAGTCAAGACAAACTAATACCAAATCACAGTACAACCATCCCGATAGATAGTCCCCGTCTATCTCGGTTGTGAGCATCTGTTTATACTTTATAAGGAAACCGATAATATGATCTTCCGCATGTTGTCGCACAACATATTATCTACAGTATAAAGTAAATGGACTTTTGCACAAACATATAAATAAACAATTTATAATATGCAAAATATTTGATCATATGATTCTCATTTCAAATAATATTGTTAAAACATTGTTCAATACAAAAGCAAGGCTTTTATTATACAAATCTAACAATCTCCCACTTATACTAAAAGACTACGCTGACATATCAGCTGACACACATCTAATCCCCATTTCTTCTACATGCCCATCGAACGCTTTCGCTGGAAGGCTCTTAGTGAAAGGATCAGCCAGGTTATCCTCCGATGCAATTTTAGCGACAACGACCTCCCCTCTTTTAACAATGTCTCGTATTAGGTGGTACTTGCGCTCAGTGTGTTTACTCGCCTTATGGGCTCGTGGTTCCTTCGAGTTCGCTACTGCACCACTGTTATCACAATAAATTATGATCACTTTGGGCAAACCAGGAATCACATCCAAGTCCATTAAGAAGTTCCTGAGCCATACTGCTTCTTTAGCTGCCTCAGAGGCTGCTACATATTCAGCTTCCATGGTAGAGTCCACGATGCATTTCTGCTTCACACTCCTCCATATAATGCATCCTCCTTCAAGAGTATACACAAAACCCGAGATGGATTTACTAGCATCCCTATCTTACTGGAAATCCGAATCAGTATAACGCAAAGGTAATAAAGTATTTGCCCGGTAAACCAGCACATAATCCCTAGTCCTTCGTAGGTACTTCAAATATGTTTTACCGCAGTCCAATGTCCTTGTCCTGGATTACTTTGATACTTACTGACCATGCACAGATTGTTGGATTGTATACTAAAAGTCTAGCTTTTTGTATGAACAATATTATAACAATTAATTTGAAATGAGAATCATATGATCAAATGATTGCATCTTATAATTTATTTATATGTTCGATGCAATAGTCCACTTACTTTATATTGTAGATAATATGTTGTGCGACAACACGCGGAAGATCATATTATCGGTTTCCTTATAAAGTATAAACAGATGCTCACAACTGAGATAGACGGGGACTCTCTATCGGGATGGTTATAGTGTGGTTTGGTATTAGCTTGTCTTGGCTATAGAATCACATTAGTGCACTTGTGTGTATTGAGCAGGACCGCTTGAGATCGTTCGACTTATACTGACTTATAGGAGAACTTGATCTCAGTTATTATGGAAGTTCGTGCTCTTAATCCCTATACAATAACCTCGACACGTAGGGCAGTATGTATTTCTTTGATTCATCAATGGGTGATTTTTACATGTAATTAAATCAACAAACTCGATGAGTTGGGAAGTAGTGCTGTCTCTATGGTGTGCTGTTGATTGTAGAAGGAATCCGTGTCCGTCATAGGTTGATGATGTCCCCTTGAGGAGCTCATAAGGATTATCATGTAAACCCTGCAGGTGGAATTTATTCCGGCATGATAATGAGGTTGAGTGGTACTACTCTTGGATGAGATATTATTTAATTGAGTTGTCAGTAACTTAAATTAATTAATGGACATTGTATATCTTAAACATGGGGAGACTAACGGGCTCATAATAAGAAGGAGCCCAAAACGTAATTTTGGGATTGGTACGGTAGTGCAGTAATAATATTTTAGTGGAATATATTATTATTATTGGACTTAAGTATAAGCTTTGGGCTAAGCTTGGATACTTAAGCCCAATGGAGGCCCAACCCAATTTCTCCTCCTGGTCCCTGCTGTAGCCCATGTATATAAGTCACCTCAGTTTGTTCTAAACCTAACTCTGCGCCTAACATACGAGAGAGAGAGTGAACAGCAGATTGAGTAGGTCTCGTAGATCGTCGCCCACACGACGTCGAGATCGGACTTGGGACATACAGCAGAAGACCGGAAGGTCGTTTGCTGCTGCAGTTCGTCATGTTCCAAAATTCATAAAAAATCGTATAGTACTCCGATTTTGATGTATTATATAGTGACGGAAAGCCGTCGAAGAGAGGATCGTCTGAGCATAAAGACCACTCAATTCTGACATCAGAAGAGGAAGTTATGGCTATTCTCGTGGGACTGCGCAGACTACCAGCGAGAATTCAACCTCTACATCAACCCTTGGTGAAAGGTAATGCGTTTCATGTTTACTTGCTTCCGCTGCTTGTTAGAAATACATGGAACCCTAACGGGTCACGTTAACCAAACGATCGAGCGCCAACAATTGGTATCAGAGCTTCGGTTTCGTGGTGAAGCGTGACACGTTAGGCTAGGGTTTATGTGATTAATTTTTCGGAATTAGGATAACATGTTTAGGGTTTTGGTTTTATTGCGCAAACCATGAATATCCCTATGTGATATATACCCTGTATCATATCTATTCGTCCATGGTTGTGTATGAGAGGATTCGACGAAAACTGTTCGTCAATTTCACATGCAAGGAAGAAAAAGAGGGCAAAAATTGAATCACGTTTTTGAGAGAAAATCCAGCGCTCTGATATTGCAGAGGCAATAACCGGAGTTTCAACGGTCGGATTGAGCTGTAATTTGGTCAGCACGTTCAGATCTTGTGGATGTACATTCTGAACGGTGGAGATCGAATTTCGAGCTTTTTCTTGCTGGGATTACGCTGAAAACAGAAGCAGATATTTGGGCGATTCTGTTTTGCGCAGTCGAGGGAAAAGAGCCGTTTCTCACAAACTAACCGTGAGATCGAGCTGTAATTTTGTCAGCACGTTCAGACCTTATGGTTGTACATTCTGAACGGTGGAGATCGAATTAGGAGCTTTTTCTTGCTGGGATTACGCTGAAAACAGAAGCAGATATTTGGGCGATTCTGTTTTGCGCAGTCGAGGGAAAAGAGCCGTTTCTCACAAACTAACTGTGAGATCGAGCTGTAATTTGGTTAGCACGTTCAGACCTTATGGTTGTACATTCTGAACGGTGGAGATCGAATTTGGAGCTTTTTCTTGCTGGGATTACGCTGAAAACAGAAGCAGATATTTGGGCGATTCTGTTTTGCGCAGTCGGGGGAAAAAAGCCGTTTCTATCAAACTATCCGTTGGATCGGGCTGTAATTTGGTCAGAACGTTCATACCTTGTGTATGTAAATTCTGAACGGTAGAGATCGAATTTGGAGCTTGTTCTTGCTGGGATTACGCTGAAAACAGAAGCAGATCTTTGGGCGATTCTGTTTTGCGCAGTCGAGGGAAAAGAGCCATTTCTCACAAAATAACCGTTGGATCGACCTGTAATTTGGACAGCATGTTCAGGACTTACAGTAATAGATTCTGGATAGTGGAGATTGGATTCTGAGAGTTTTGCAGTTTCGAACTACGAACGACAGTTGGTGTAGTTTGGTGTTGCGCGTTGGGCTGAACTTGGTTTCATGCAAGTAGGCCCTTGGACGAGCGACAGTCCGGGCGAGGGGCGCTCGTCAAGGCACTTGGAGCGCTCCCTGACACGATTGGCGGTGGGATATGGCGATGGACGTCTTGGGGCACAAGCAATCCTACTTGTTGCGTAAGACATCGATTCCACAGTAGGAGTGTCGGACAAGACATTAAAATTTAGAGGCGTTTTTATTCCTAATATATATAACTGTCATAATTGATTTAATTGTCTATTATTGTTATATATATATGGATGCCTGATCTCTATGATTTATTGTCTTATATAGAAGCATGCTAGATTGCGTATTATATTTGGTATATTATATGCATGTATTGCTAGAGTGTTGGATAAGACATCCAATTTTAGGAAAACTAATTCCTAATATATAACTGCCATAATAGATTGTATATTATTGTTATATATGGATGTCGAATTAATTCCTAATATATGACTGCTATAATTGATTTAATAATCTATTATTGTCATATATGGATGTCGAATTAATTTCTAATATATAACTGCTATAATTAATTGTCTATTATTGTTATGTATGGATGTTGAATTAATTCCTAATATATAACTGACATAATTGATTTAATTATCTATTATTGTTGTATATGGTTGCTCGTCGATATCGATGATTTCGATAATCTAGACGATATCGACGATCGATATCGATAGTTTTGGAATGTTGATAATCTTGATGTTTTTCGAATATTTGATAATCTAGTCGATATCGATGATTTTGATAATCTGGACGACATTGACGGTCGATATCGATGGTTTCGAAAATTGGACAATCTGGAAATTTCAAAATTTTTATAGTTTGGAAGTCTTTGCTGATATTCGTGCCTGATGGCGAACAATCGAATTCGCTGATATATAACTGTTAATGATTGATTTAATTATTAATTATTGTTATATATGTATGCATGACTCTCTGGGATTTACTGCCTCATGTGCCGTGATAGGAGCATGCTAGAATTGCGTATTTTATTTTATGAATATTATATGCATGTAAAAACCCTCAGATTTAAATATCTAAGTGGGAGAGGGGATTGGTAATTAATTCCCGCGGCCTCCATTATTGGTTTGTTAGCAATGTGAATAAACTTGCGCGTCGGCATTAGAGCCTTCCTCCCCATCGGATGAGTTTATTCATGGATATTGCTGGAACAGGCTTCTTTAAAATTATGTTTGTAATGTGATGCACATGAACTTGCGCGTTGGCTTAGACCTTCCTCCCTATCGGATGAGTTCATGTGCGGATCACTGTACAGACTTATAATTGATGACTGTAGGAAGTTATCCGAGCGCGTGTGTACTTCTCCATCTGTAAGGCACATAAGCTTGGGCCGCGGACTTGGGGTCAAATAATGGTGTACACTTAGATGTGAATAATAAGTATCCTCCCCATCGGAGTCACTGCTTTTATTTGCATGGCTAAAGAGGAACCGACTATTAATTATTTTGTCATGAGGTTAGGTTGACAAATGAAATTAATGGGTAAAACCTTCTCTTGTAAATGTTCGGGTTTGTAAACGTCCACACTATCGTGGCTTGCAGACTCACGGTGCTTGAGATGTCGGTGAATTTTAATTTTATATTATTTTGAGGGAATCAATATAAAAGGATAAAATTCGAAGATTTGATCGGTGTATTTATTTATGATTCTCTGTAATTTCAAATGGTTTTATCTTGCTTATTGTTGACTAAAAGAAATTATATTTACTGGTCCAAAATTAAATGATTAGAAAAGAATCTTGGTTTTGAATTTTACTGCTTAAGAAAATACATGTGTGTTCTCACAATGGACGTCTCATGATGCCTATTAAAGTCTCTAGTGAAGAGATGAGAGGTTCATAGAAATATGATGGTCTCATGTAACTCTTCGGATACTTGAGTAAGTTAAAAGGCAGAAGATCATGATTTAATTTGATGAATGAATTAGGAAAGCATGGAGTATAAATTGAAGGGAAACCTAGATCAATTTAATTCTTTGTGAATTGCCTAGATGTTTTTGAGTAAGTTCCACCTGAATTACAATAGGATGTATATGGTGGAAAACTTCTGGCAAAACATGTGGCAAAGGAAAGCCATTTTCATCATAATGTGAACAAGTTTTATATCTTATTCACTAGTTGTTTAAAACATGATTAGTGATGGCATTTACTGACACGAAGTGTGTAGATACTGGAATCACTAAATGTTTATTACTAAGTGAGGATAAGATTGTTATGACATGGGTAAAACTACAAGAGTAGTGGCTATTGCAGTGGGAGTTGTTTATTTATCTTACGATATGAATAAACGTTTGATTTTATGAAATTGTCTTTACGTACATTTTCATAGAAAGAATTTGATTTCGGTTTCTATGCATTAATAGATGGATACTCTATTTCATTTAAATGACATGGTCATTAAAATGAATGATAGAGTTGTAATCTGTTATGGTACGTTAGTGAACAATTTGTACACTCTTAAATCATGTTTATTCCCTGGATGCGACAAATAGTAATTAATAATGAGTCTTCTAATCTAGTAAGAGAAAGGTACCTTCGGAAATGAATTTTCCACCTTAATGGTGTGACGAATAGAAGGAATAGCACTCTTATGGTAGTGATTAGATAGATGATGAATTATTTGGAATTACTAAATTCATTTTATGGATATGCCCTAGGAACAGTAATTCGTAAGAATGTTTATCTGTTTGTGGGATATCCTAGAAAAATGAAGGATGATTTATTTAGTCCACAAGATCGAAGAGTGATTGTTAACATAAACACTAGATTTTTGGAAAAGGACTATGTAATAAATCAAATACCCATGTATAAGTTGTTCTAAAGGAAGTGAGAGGAAAACACGAAGTATTAGTACCAAGTGTACAAGAGGATATACCACAAGGTAAACTGCGACGCGTGTCACCTCTGATATACAATTGCGTGTAGTGTCTTCTCGTAGTGGGAAGGTTGTTCTAACACCTGATAGATATATGTTTTGGGAGAGTCGTGAGGCTTGGTCCCTAGTAAACATGGAGTTAACCCACGGATACGACGAAGCACTACAAGTTAGAAATGCCTAAATCTTAACAAATTGCAATAAATGTTGAAATAGAATCAATAGATTCTAAATAAGATCTGGATGATTGTAGAACCACGGATGGTGTGAAAACCATTGGAAGTGGTCATACAAAATAAAAGAGGATCATACGGTAAGGTGAAAACCTTATAAGTAAAGCTTGTTGGGAAAAGGTATACTCAGAAAGAAAGGGTTCGATTATGAGAAAACCTGTTCGCCAGTAGCTATGCTTATGTTGATCCGGACTCTTTTATCTGTTGCTACTCATATGAAATATGAGGGATAGCAAATAGATGTCGAGACAGCTTTCCTGATTGGAAGTCTTAAGGGAAACATCTATGTGAAGCAACCAGAGTGATTCATTGCAAAGAGCTAAGAGCATTGTGATAGTGAGCTTAAAAGTGTCCATTAATGGACTAAAACAAGCTTCAAGATCATGAAACATCCGTTTTGATGAGGTAATCCAGTGACATGGATCTAATCAATGATCGGATGGGTCTTGTGTATTGAAAAGAGTGATGGAAACGTGGTGGTATTACTTGTACTATACATAGATATTATCTTGCTCATTGGAGACAATGAAAGAGTATTATCGGGCGTATGGGGTATGGTTAATAAAGCGGTATAAGATGAAGGACTTAAGAGGAGCAAAAATATCCTTTTGATCACGGTAATACGGATCACAAGAAAGGATGTTATGCTTATCTCAAGCTTCATGAAATGATACAATCCTTACTCGTTTTAGCATGTGACTTTATCTAAGGAAATGTGTCTTGAGACACAAAAGGAAGATAAAGGAGATGAAAGCAGTTCCTTATGCTTCGATAAATGAGGAAGCCTAATCTAAGGAATGCTATACATGAGTATGGATATCTGTTTTGCTAAATGCATGAACAGTGGGTATCAACGTAACCTGGAACAAGAATGATGAGCTGTGGTAAGACATATATGAAGTGCCTGAGAATGACTGGAAATTATATGTAAGCTTACTGGACAGATTCACTGCTTCTTGTGGATTACGTAGATTCAGATTTTTTAGTCAGATTGGACGGCAGTAAATCCACCTCAAGGTTATGTGTTTAATTTTAGGAAGTTGAGTCATAATGTAGAGGAGTGTTATATAGAAATGTATTTCAGACTTCGGACTCCATATGGAAAGATGATAAATTGGAGCCTATGAGGCAACCAATGTATCTGTATGACTCTAGAAACTTCATGATGGACTTTGATGTGATTCTAAGTTTGCCCAAGGTTATCACAATTTATATTGATGATATTGGTGCAGTTGCAAACTTGAAGGAATCACAAGTCCATAAGGCAATTAAACACATGGAGCGCAAGTACCACCTGTTACGAGAAATCGTATGATGAGGGGAAGGTTGTTGTTGCCTAGATTGCATCGGATGATGACCTAGTAAATCCATTTACAAGGACATTCAGGCGAGAGCTTTTAATGGTCGTGTAGTGGGAGTGGGAATCAGATGTATGGCAGAAGACATGACAGCATAGTCTTTTAGTATAAGTGGGAGATTGTTGGATTGTATACTAAAAGTCTAGCTTTTTGTATGAACAATATTATAACAATTAATTTGAAATGAGAATCATATGATCAAATGATTGCATCTTATAATTTATTTATATGTTCGATGCAATAGTCCACTTACTTTATATTGTAGATAATATGTTGTGCGACAACACGCGGAAGATCATATTATCGGTTTCCTTATAAAGTATAAACAGATGCTCACAACTGAGATAGACGGGGACTCTCTATCGGGATGGTTGTAGTGTGGTTTGGTATTAGCTTGTCTTGGCTATAGAATCACATTAGCGCACTTGTGTGTGTTGAGCAGGACCGCTTGAGATCGTTCGACTTATACTGATTATAGGAGAACTTGATCTCAGTTATTATGGAAGTTCGTGCTCTTAATCCCTATACAATAACCTCGACACGTAGGGCAGTATGTATTTCTTTGATTCATCATTGGTGAGATTTACATGTAATTAAATCAACAAACTCGATGAGTTGGGAAGTAGTGCTGTCTCTATGGTGTGCTGTTGATTGTAGAAGGAATCCGTGTCCGTCATAGGTTGATGATGTCCCCTTGAGGAGCTCATAAGGATTATCATGTAAACCCTGCAGGTGGAATTTATTCCGGCATGATAATGAGGTTGAGTGGTACTACTCTTGGATGAGATATTAATTAATTGAGTTGTCAGTAACTTAAATTAATTAATGGACATTGTATATCTTAAACATGGGGAGACTAACGGGCTCATAATAAGAAGGAGCCCAAAACGTAATTTTGGGATTGGTACGGTAGTGCAGTAATAATATTTTAGTGGAATATATTATTATTATTGGACTTAAGTATAAGCTTTGGGCTAAGCTTGGATACTTAAGCCCAATGGAGGCCCAACCCAATTTCTCCTCCTGGTCCCTGCTGTAGCCCATGTATATAAGTCACCTCAGTTTGTTCTAAACCTAACTCTGCGCCTAACATACGAGAGAGAGAGTGAACAGCAGATTGAGTAGGTCTCGTAGATCGTCGCTCACACGACGTCGAGATCGGACTTGGGACATACAGCAGAAGACCGGAAGGTCGTTTGCTGCTGCAGTTTGTCATGTTCCGAAATTCATAAAAAATCGTACAGTACTTCGATTTTGATGTATTATATACTGACGGAAAGCCGTCGAAGAGAGGATCGTCTGAGCGCAAAGACCACTCAATTCCGATATCAGAAGAGGAAGTTATGGCTATTCTCGTGGGACTGCGCAGACTGCCAGCGAGAATTCAACCTCTACATCAACCCTTGGTGAAAGGTAATGCGTTTCATGTTTACTTGCTTCCGCTGCTTGTTAGAAATACATGGAACCCTATCGGGTCACGTTAACCAAACGATCGAGCGCCAACACAGATATCCAATCTCGTACATAGCATAGCATACATGAGGCTTCCTACTGCCGAAGCATAAGGGACCAGCTTCATTGCCTCTATTTCTTATTGTGTTTTAGGACACATCTTCTTAGATAGAGGTATTCCATGTCTGAAATGTAGAAAACCTTTCTTGGAATCTTGCATGCTAAAACGAGTCAGGATTGTATCAATATACGAAGCTTGGGATAAACATAACATTCTTTTCTTGCGATCCCTTATTAATTTGATCCCAAGAATGTGTCCAGCTTCTCCTAAGTCCTTCATCTCAAACTGCTTGGACAGCCATACCCTTACGCCCGACAATACTTTTACACTGTTTTCAATGAGCAGAATATCATCCACGTATAGTACAAGAAATACCACTACATTTCCGTCACACTTCTTGTACACACATGATTCATCCGGACATTGAATAAATCCATATGACTGGATTACTTCATCAAACCAGATGTTCCATGATCTTGAAGCTTGTTTCAATCCATAAATGGACCTTTTAAGCTTGCACACAAGATGCTCTTCGCCCTTTGCAATGAATCCTTCTGGTTGCTTCATATAGATGTTTTCCTCAAGACTTCCATTAAGGAAAGCTGTCTTGACATCCATTTGCCATACCTCATAATCCATATGAGCAGCAATAGACAAAAGAATCCGGATTGACTTAAGCATGGCCATAGGCTCGGTTTCCTCATAATCGATTCCTTCTTTCTGAGTATATCCTTTATCCTCAAGCCTTGCTTTAAAGGTTTCCACCTTACCGTCAGATCCTCTTTTTCTCTTATAAATCCACTTGCATCCAATAGCTTTTACACCATTTGGTGGTTCTACAAGCTCCCAGACTTGATTAGAATACATGGATTCTATCTCAGATTTCATTGCGTTTTGCCATAATGGAGCATCTTTATCTTGCAGTGCCTCGTTGTAATTCCATGGGTCAATTTCATGTTCACCTGGGACCAAGTCGGATGACTCTCCCAATCCCATGAATCTATCCGGTTGTCTGGCAACCCTCCCACTACGACGAGGCTCCACAGGCAATTGTATATCACGTGTAACACACGGTGCAGTGTCCTGTGGTATATCTTCTTGTACAGTTGGTATTATATTTGGTGTTTCCCCTCTAACTTCCTCTAGAATAATTTTACTCATGGGTTTATGATCCATTATATAATCCTCTTCCAAAAATCTGGCGTTCGTGCTAACGATCACCTTTTGGTCCTTGGGACTATAAAATAAACCACCCTTTGTTCCTCTAGGATACTCTATAAATAGACAAACATCAGTACGTGATTCTAACTTATCAGCATCTGCCTTTAACACGTGTACCGGAGCACCCCAAATTCGAACATATTTCAGACTAGGCTTGCGCCCGGTCCACAGTTTTGTGGGTGTGGAGGCTACCGATTTAGAAGGTACTAAGTTTAGAATGTAAGCCGCTGTTTCTAAGGCGTGTCCCCAAAATGAATTTGGTAATTCCGAATAACTCATCATTGATCTTACTATTTCCATAAGAGTCATATTCCTTCTTTCCGCTACACCATTCTATTGGGGTGTGCCCGGTGCATACAATTGGGATTCAATCCCATTTTCCAATAAATAATTCTTAAACTCTCCCAAGAGGTATTCACCCCCATGATCATATCGTAGTGTTTTGATATATTTACCAAGTTGCTTTTCTACATCAGCCTTGTATTCTTTGAATTTATCAAAGCATTCAGACTTGCGGCGCATCAAATAAATATATTCGTATCTTGAATAATCGTCAATGAAAGTGATGAAATATTCAAAACCCCCTCTTGCCTGGATAGACATAGGACCACATAAATCGGAATGAACCAATTCCAACAAATCTTTAGCTCTATACCCCTTTGCCTTAAAAGGCCTTTTAGTCATTTTTCCTTCCAAGCAGGATTCGCAAGTTGGATAATATTCCACTACTAATGAACTCAGAGGTCCATCAGCTATCAACCTTTGAATCCTACTTAAGTTAATGTGACCCAGTCTTAGATGCTAAAGATATGTTTGGTTCATTTTAGAAGGTTCCTTTCTCTTATTAGTAGATGTATCATTCGTTTCAATTTGTTGCATTGTGGGAGAAATTGGATTAAGAGTATACAAAGTATCTATCAATGTACCATCACAGATAATAATTCTATCTTTCCTTATAATAACCTTGTCATTAAAAGAAACAGAATATCCATCCATAAACAATTTAGAAACTGAAATTAAATTCTTTCTAAAATACGGTACATAAAGACAATTCCTCAAAACAAGAGTTTTACTTTTATTGAAAAATAAATAAACGTCTCCCACTGCGACAGCTGCTACTCTTGTAGCATTCCCCATGAGTATGATAATCTCTCCATCACTGAGCTGTCGGGTTTGGTGGAACCCCTGCAAAGAATTGCAGACATGGTCAGTGGCTCCCGTATCTACACCCCAAGTGTCAGCAGAAACAGCCGCTAAACACGATTCAACAACTAGTATATAAGACTTACCATTCATGTTCCCCTTCAGAAGAGGGCAGTCTGCCTTGTAGTGTCCCGGCTGCTTGCATTTGAAGCACTTGCCTTTAGACTTCTTGACCGCACCAGTCTTTGCTTTCACTTGGTTCACCGGTGCTGAATTTCCTTGCTTTTTTTTCTTCCTACCGCCCTTCGGCCTAGGATGAACAGCATTTTCAGCAACATGAACCTGAGGAGGTCTACGAAATAGTTCTTCCGCCGCCACAAGTTCTGTCAGAAGTTCCGCCAACGTGTACATGTGTTCGTTCATACCATTGTTCAGGCGGAACTGCTCAAAACTCCTAGGCAAGCTTTGGAGTATGATATCGACCTAGGTTTTCCCATCGATTTCAGCTCCAAGAACTTCCAACTCATTGAGTTGGCCCATCATCCTAAGGACATGTTCCCTTACGGGAGTGCCCTCAGCCATTTTGGTGTTCATCAAGACCGACATGCCATGCCCTTCGACCTAGCAGGACGACTCTGATGTCCGAAGAGTTCCCTAAGATTATGCATCATATCATAGGCGGTCTCCATGGCTTGATGCTGAGTCTGAAGCACATTTGACATAGACGCCAAAATGTAGCATTTAGCCATCCTATCAGCCTTGACCCACCTATTATAATCATTTCTTTGCTCTTCGGTAGAGGCATCAGTAAGTGCCGGAGGACATTCCTCAAAAAGTACAAGGATATAATCTTCAGCAGTTAATACAATATCCATGTTTCGCTTCCAGTCAACATAGTTAGTGCCAGTAAGTTTGTGCTCTTTAAGTATAACAGAAAGTGAGTTGAGTGCCATTTGAAAATCATGAGAATCATAAATAATTAAACAGATCAAACACTTCAATTTATCAATTTATATTGAATCCCTCAAAATAATATAAAATAAAATTCACCAACATCTCAAGCACCGTGAATTTGCATGCCACGATAGTGTGGACGTATACAAACCCGAACATTTACAAGAGAAGGTTTTACCCAATAATCTCATTTGTCAACCTATCTTTATGACAAAATAATTAATAGTCGGTTTTCTTTAGCCATGCAAATAACAACAGTGACTCCGATGGGGAGGATACTAATTATTTGCATCTAAGTTACATCATTATTTGACCCCAAGGCCATTGCGCAAGCATATGTGCCTTACAGATAGAGAAGTACACACGTGCTTGGATAATTTCCTACAGTCATCTTAAAGAAGTTTGTACCAGTGATCCGTGAATAAACTCATCCGATGGGGAGGAAGGCTCTAATGCCAACGCGCAAGCTTACTCACATCACTTACAAACCAATAATGGAGGCCATGGGAATTTATTTACCAATCCCCTCTCCCACTTAGTTATTTAAATACCGAGGGTTTTATTTAACATGCATATAATATTTCATAATAAAATATACAACTTAACATGCTTCTACTTTAAGTAATTTAAAGAAAATAAATCACATAGAACATGCCTCATATATAACAATTAATTGTCAAATAAAACAATTAAACAAGTTATATATATATCATGAATTAATTGCATAAATAGAGCAGCAAATGGGCCTAGAAAGCCCAACAACAGGAATCCCACAATAAAATGAGCATACCATTAATAAATTAAATAAGCCCATTTCTCTTGCCAAATCAGCCCATAAACATCTCAATTAAAAATGGGCCCAACACCCCATGATCAATTAAAAGAATTAAGCCCACAGCTACTGCCCTATACTTGCGCCAACAAACATCGACTTCCCACGAAGAAGATACCGAAAGCAGAAGTCGAGCTCAATAACGACAAGTAACCGGCAACCTCGCCGTGCACACCACCAGGCAGGCCGCCCAGAATTCCACTCGGCATCATACTCGGAAGATACTGCCTCCCTCAGAAAGCTGTTGCCTCGCCCGGTGATTGGTGCAGCTCGCCTGGTATGACATGAAGACACCCGCGAATCCCCACCGGCATCCATCCTCTCCAGCCACCCAAGCCAAGCTGTTGCGACTGCCATCAGTAGTGCCGCGCAACTACAAGCCTCTAATTCACTGTCATCGTCTCAGATTAGAGTCGCCTCTCTAGCCCACGACGATGAGAATCGCTCTCAGCAGCCCCTCCGTTGTCGCACCAATCAACGGCAGTCATTGCAGACCAGTGAACATCGACCCGCCGGAAGCCAGCAGTGACTCGCCCAGAAATTGCTGCAGTTCGTCTGGTGATGGTGAGTCCAGCCTCACTTTTACGCCTGCCATCATCCACCAGACCCTTCTGTCGCACTAGCAAGCGACGGTGGTTACAGACTCGCCCGGAATCCATCAGACGCCACCTGCTCCAATCTCGTCAAGCTATAGCGGTCATCTTAATCCTTGTTATCCGCAACTTGCCGCCCGATCGAGCTAATTTCCATCATGTGATCATCGCCAGTCTACCAATGTTTGCATCCCATGAAAGCCACACCTAAACACAGCGCTCTCACTTTTGATAAGCGTCGCTGTCCATGGCATTCTCCAGTCGATGGGTCTGAACATCACACCATCATTGTTCTGCCAGGCCACTCCAAGACACACCATCGCGATGGGAGACAACAATCTAAACAAACCCTGTTGCCAAGGAGTCAAGCAACAGTCACGCCAGCCTCCATCGATCTTTCTTCTTTCTTCTTTCATGGTCGCCGCTCATCAGCCTTTCTTCTAGGCCTTTCACGTGCATCCAGTGTGTGTGTTGTCCAACTATCACAAAACAACAATATCCAACAAATAATACGCATAGGGTTTCATGGATAATTCAAAATAACCCTAAAATCATGCTTTCAATCGAACAATTAAACACACGTATAACATGAAAACCCTACCTAACGTCTCACGTTTCACCATGAAACCAATGCTCTAATACCAATTGTTGGCTTTTGGATTGTTTGGTTCTATGTGATCGTTAGGAATTCAAGTAAACGAATACAGCGGAAGCAAACTAAATGTTTACCTTTCTTCTGGGTTGATGTAGAAGATGATCTGCAGTAGAGAACCACCTCTTGATCTTCTGCTGTATGACCCAAGTCAAATCCTACTGTTGTGTGGGCAACAATCTACAGGATTTCTCAATCTGCTTTTCTCCCTTGATTTCTCACGTTGAAACGGTGCAGGAATAGGGCAACTAGAAACTGAGATGACTCATTTATTTGGGTTACAGCAGGGACCAGGAGGAGAAATTGGACTGGGCCTCAATTGGATTTAATTAACCAAGCTTAGCCCAAAGCTTTTAATTAAATCCAATAATAATAATATAGTCCACTAAAATATTATTACTGCACTACCCATCCAATCCCAATATAATGTTTTGGGCTCCTTCTTATTATGAGCCCGAAAGTTTCCCCATGTTTAAGATATACAATGCCCATTAATTAATTAAGTTACTGACAACTCAAATTAATTAATATCTCATCCGAGAGTAGTACCACTCAACCTTTTTATCATGCCAGAATTAATCCACTTGCAAGATTTACATGATAAACTTATGAACTCCTCAAGGGGACATCATCAACCTATGACGGACATGGATTCCTTCTACAATCAACAGCACACCATAGAGATAATATTATTTCCCAACTCACCGAGTTTGTTGATTTAATATAAGTAAATCTCACCCATTGATGAATCAAAGAAATATATACTACCTTACATGTTGAGGTTATTGTATAGGGATTAAGAGCACGAACATCCATAATAACTAAGATCAAGTTCTCCTATATAGACAGTACAAGTCGAACGATCTCTAGCGGTCCTACTCAATACACACTAAGTGCACTAATGTGATTCTATATTCAAGACAAACTAATAACAAATCACACTACAACCATCCCGATAGATAGTCCCCGTCTATCTCGGTTGTGAGCATCTGTTTATACTTTATAAGGAAATCGATAATATGATCTTCCGCGTGTTGTCGCACAACATATTATCTACAGTATAAAGTAAATGGACTTTTGCACAAACATATAAATAAATAATTTATAATATGCAAAACATTTGATCATATGATTCTCATTTCAAATAATATTGTTAAAACATTGTTCAATACAAAAGCAAGGCTTTTAGTATACAAACCTAACATGGCTTACGTGTCGAAGTTATTGTATAGGGATTAAGAGTACGAAATTTCATAATAACAGAGATCAAGTTCTATTATAAAGTCAGTATAAACTGAATGATCTCAACTGCGATCCTACTCAATACACTCAAAGTGCACTAGTGTAATTTTATAGTCAAGACAGACTAATGTCAAATTACACTACAACCATACCGATAGATAGTCCCCATCTATCTCGATTGTAAACATCTGTTTATACTTTATAAGGAGTTGATAATATGATCTTCCATGTGAAGCCGCACACCATATTATCTACAGTATAAAGTAAATGGACTTTTGCAACAACATTATTATTGCAAACATTTGATCACATGATTCTCATTTCAAATATTATCAAAATATTATTCATTCCAAAAGAAAGACTTTTAGTATATAATCCAACACCTCTCAATCTATCAGTAGGCCAATCACTTGAATTCATTAAAATATCCTTGAAAAGCCTCTCGACCTCAATGGATATCTTAGCAAGTAAAGCTCCACTCCGGCAAAGGCGATGGATGGAGTTGATTAGCGACTATGACTTAGTCATTGATTATCATCCTAGCAAGGCAAACGTTGTTGCAGATGCTCTGAGTAGAAAGTCTTCTACCTCACTTGCTTCGATTCGATCTTCTTATCTTCCTATGTTGGAGTAGTTTAAATCTTTGCGCATTTCGCTCGATTTTGAAAAGTCTAATGATTCCGCTCTAATCGCCAAATTTGAGGTTCGACCTACTTTGTTCGAGCAAATTCGAGAAAGACAATCACATGATGTTCATTTACAATAGAAGATGGCGAAGTTAAAGCAAGGAAAAGAAACAAAATTTCAGATTCGAGATGACGGACTCCTTACTTTTAAAAATTGTGTTTGTGTTCCATCAGAACTTGAAATTCGAAGAGCTATTCTTGAGGAAGCCCATTCTTCAGCTTATGCGATGCATCCTGGTAGTACCAAAATATACAGAATGCTTCGGGAGCATTATTGGTGGCTAGGTATGAAACGGGATGTTGCTGAATTCATATCAAAATGTTTATCATGCCAACAGATAAAAATGGAACACCAAAGACCAGCCGGTATGCTTCAACCACTACCTATTCCTGAGTGGAAATGGGAGAACATCACAATGGACTTTGTTTCTGGTTTGCCTCGAACGCAAAAGGGTCATGACTCAATCTAGGTCATTGTTGATCGTTTGACGAAATCGGCACATTTCCTTCCGGTACACACCAATGACTCTTTAGAGAAACTTGCCAAGTTATATGTGGATAAAATCGTGAGATTGCATGGAGTACCAGTGTCAATCATATCTGATCAAGATCCACGATTCACTTCACGTTTTTGTCCTAGTCTGCAAAGGGCGTTGGGTACGAAACTTCTATTCAGTACTTCGTTTCATCCACAGACTGATGGACAGTCAGAGAGAACTATACAGATGCTATAAGACATGCTACGTGCAGTGGTGTTGAATTTGGGAGGTAGCTGGGATAGGTACGTGACTTTGGTGGAGTTCACTTATAATAACAGTTATCATTCAAGCATTTGAATGCCCCCGTACGAAGCTCTTAATGGCCGAAAGTGTCGAACACCACTCTTTTGGGATGAGGTTGGTGAGAGACAAATCGAACAAGTAGAGCTTATCAAAAATACAAAGGAAAAAGTACAACTTATTCGAGACAGACTTAAAGCAGCACAAGATCGACAGAAAAGCTATGCATATAATAGGAGGCGCGAGTTGGAGTTTAATGTAGGAGACAAAGTGTTTCTGAAAGTTTCTCCGTGGAAGGGCGTGCTGCGATTCCACCATCGAGGAAACTTAAGTCCGAGGTATATTGGCCCGTTTACGATCTTGCAAAGGATTGGTCGTGTCGCGTATCGACTTGAGCTATCATCAGAATTGTCAAAGATTCACGATGTCTTCCATGTCTCTATGCTTAGAAAATATGAACCAGATCCTTCACATGTGCTTAAATGTCCCCCAGTTACATTAAAGGAAAATCTATCGTACGAAGTCCAACCTGTTCAAATTGTGGATCGCCGAGAGAAAATTCTTCGTAATAAATCCATTCCTATGGTGAGGGTTCTATGGAGATGTGATCGAATTGAAGAAGAAACATGGGACCCAGAGTCTGTTATGTGTCAACAACATCCACATCTCTTTTCATCTCTAGGTACGTTTACGTTTCGAGGACTAAACTTTTTAGAGGAGGGGATACCTTATAATGTCTTGCCTCAACTTTTAAAAGCCCAAAATAATTTATTTATCTTTGGCCCAAACCTTATAATATATCAGCCCCAAACTAGAATTTGTTTTTAGAGCCCAAAATCTATTTTATTATTATTAGCCCAACTAGAATTTGCTTTTAGAGCCCAAAATCTATATATTTATTTTTGGCCCAAAGTCTAACTCACTTAAATAGCTTAATCTATTAATAAGCCCAGCCCATCAACAACCCCAACAATATATGTCAAAAATAGAATAAAAAGGAGAAAGGAAGATAAGAAATAAGAAAGGGCTTCTAGAACATCCAAGAGGGGGAAAGAAGAGAAAGGAAGAGGAGAAACCCTTGTGATCAAATTCTCCCATACAACTCTCATTTTAGTTGGTGTATAAGTGTGTTAAGGTAAGTAATATGTCAATTAAGCCTCCTTTCTCCATGATTTTGTGATTTTGTTGGGTTTCTTCCTAGTAAAGGGAAATTCGTATGCTTCTGTTCGACCTACTTTCGACATAGCTATGGATCTTAGAAAGTTGAAAACTTAATTTCTATACGTAGGTGGATTCGTTAGCTTTCCGTAGCAACTTGAAACACCTTAATCCGATTTTTCTACAATTAGTTATGAATTTTTTCGTAAACTGCCTCTAGGTGATTCGCAGCCACTGTCCGAACTGATTTTGGCATATCTATTGCCCTCAGAAATTTGCAAACTCAATTTTTGTATGTAGCTGAGTTTGTTAGCTTTCCGTAGCCACTTGAAACGCCTCAATCTTAGTTATATACAATTAGTTATGATTTTTTTTTCGTGAACTGCCGCAGGCTGGAAAATTTCAGAATTTGTTATGTCAAATTCAAATTTATTTCCTATCGTTTCGTTTGAGAAATGATATGAACCGGGTTATGTGAGACTCGGAGTTGGTTGAGGAGTTACGAGCTGCCCTTTATTTAATATCAACTCCTTTGTATATTGATTTGTATTCATTTGCTTATCTACTTTTTAGGTAAAGATCAATCGTCGAAGGGCAAGGGAATAACTTCAGATTTCAGAGAGAGTTAATCATTTCCTTGTGAGTTGATAATTCGGGAATGCCTTCTCTTGTGGGAAGTGTGGACCCTTGACAAGTTTGCATTTATTTTCTTTACTTACTTGATAAGAAAATTACTTGGTGATGTGTTATGTGGTAAAGAGGCTGATTGGCTCAATTGCTCTAGGTTGAGCCTGATTGGCATGATATGGTCCATTGATTATCTTATGTTATTTCGTATAGAGTCCTGTCAGTCATGTATTACGGGTATTGTTTGCTTTAATTTATAGAGCCTTGCTGGCTCGATATATGATATCATTTGTTGTGAAGTATTTGAGGATTAATCTATTGATAATCTTGTGACTTGAGTTGTTATGCATTTGATGATTTATATGCATACCTGGTACCAAGGTTAAGTAGCCCGAATTGGTCACGGTTCGGGTGAGTTGGAGCGACATTGATTAAGTAGCCTGAATAGTCACGGTTCGGGTGAGTTATAGTGACAAACTAATTGCCCGTGGCTTGGCAAACCTGGGTGAGTTAGATCTAACGAGGCACCTGTCCATTTACCAAATATTGATACTCTGGAAGGTGATCGTTAGATGGATCAGCCTATTATAGGCTCAGTCAACGTCAGCGGTGTGGGACACGCATGTTATATATGTTTACATGTTTTATCATTTCAAGGATCTCATTGATATTAAATTTTGGTACTTGGTATATGTTGAGAAAGAGCATTAACCTTCATTTTGTCTAGAGTAACGGTGACGGGCTCGGACTGACTCTCGACGGAGAGCTCAGTTCGAGGAGGATATTGGCTACCCACACGTCTTTTATTTGTTAACATGTTGTTTGAACTAAATGTGTTATTTTTTAAATGCGTATAGAGGTTTTATTTTCATTAATTTGTATATTGTGTAAGAAATACTTGATGTGGAACGTAAATGTTGGATTTTAATTTATAAGTCATGAACGTGAGTACATACTTCGTATAAGGGTTGGCATGATCGGCTTATCACCTCACTGAGCTAGTGGTTTTGCTCACCCCCACCATTCCTTTCCTTTTCAGGCGGTTGATATCTTTTGGTTGAAGGTTTGCTTATCTTTTGCTCATCATCCGATCAGTGCTTGGGTACTCTTCTTTTTGTGTATAAATTGGCAGATCCATTGGCGAGATTGTATAGTTTATATTTGGTGACCCCCTTGATGTTCTTTTTGTACACTCTCGATGTTATATCGTTCATGTATATTTTCTTCAGACCGAGTTACATCATTGTATTTTGTTCCTTTGTAAATCTTTGGTGGTATGTTATGAAAATGATGTCCTCGGGTTGTACCGGTTGTCATCAGTTGTTCTATCCTACAGGTATTTGATCGCAAGCCTTACGTTTTCTATAAATTTTCAGAGTGGAGTGCACCCATTCCATGAAATTTATGGTTAACGTGGTAGTTGTCGCGTTCTGTCTACGGTCGGGGCGTGACATAATTTGTGTGATAATGATGTATGATTTGGTCTTAAGTCAAGATAAATCGTGTGGTGTAGTGGTAAGTCATTGAATCAGGTGTGTTTGAGTATGTTTGAGTGGATTTTTGATGGAAAACAGGATAGAAGTGATCAGAACCGGAAAAAAGAGGTTCAGGTACCCAGTTCGACCAAGCATGGGCTTGGTTCGACCAAGAGAAAGTTGGTTCGACCAGCACCTCTGGTCGAACCAGGTGAGAGGAAGTTGCAGAAGTGCGGTTCGACCACGATACTGTGGTTCGACCAAGCCATTTAGTCGAACCGCAGTCGAACCAGAAGCATAAGTGTTCGCAGTTGTAGTTTGACCGAATAGCTTCTGATTCGACCTACTTCGGGTCGAATTAAAGACCTGCTAGTCTGTTACAAGTCGATTCAACCTGTGGTTAGAGCAAAGGAGAATGGTCCGACCAAGAGCTTTGGTCAAACTGAGGAGCTAGAAATGTCTGGATCTATATTTTTACACCTTCAATATGTGTTTTTACTCAAAAAGCCTATCCTAAGTCTGTAAGGAGAGCTCACAGTATGAAAGGAAGACCTTAAGCAAGAAAAAAGGGGAGTTCACCACCACCTTCATTCTACACAACCTACCACCATCCGTGGAGCCCGCATCTAGGGTTTACTTCGCTTCTTAATTTATCTAGTAATTTTCAAAACTATGGATAAGATCTATCCAACCACCATGATTGTTCTCCGATCAATCATGGGCTAGAACCGCTTTGGTATTTCTAGGGTTTATGAAGGTTTTACGAGTTGATTAAACTTCCGTGTGTATACTCCATACAACACTACTTGTGGTTTATTTTATATAAGACAATGCATTTTTAATTCATACTCCGAGTCATTTTGTATATCATTAACTGTTATGTAGAGTCTGAATACATATCTAGGTTATTTACTCAGAGTCGTTTTGTATATCATTAACTGTTATGTAGAGTCTGAATACATATCTAGGTTATTAATTGAGTTCATTCACTGCTGAGCAGGATTCCATATTATGATTCTAAGTGAAGGGATTCTGAAGTTTCATTAGAATTATCTTATATAAATACATGTTAATTGAATATATTATTTGGGTTAATGAGTAGGATAAAGTGTATAGTTTCATAGTACCTATAAAGGGAGATCATATCAGTTTAGAGTACTTAGTGCACGGGAAATAATTTATACTGATAGTACCTAGGAAGGGGGTTGACTTATATATCTTGCTCCAAGGATATTAACACGTGTCACACGCTTATTTACTTGTGTCTATAGAGTAGATTTACTTGGTTTAGTGATGCTTCCATACTCCACAAGGCAGAGTCGGACATTGATACACGGGAGGAAAATTAATGAGTAAAATTGGATGGCCCGAAGAACTAACAATCTTCTCACTTATTCACTTTCGTTTAATATCTACTGTTTATTTACTTTAATTGTTCTTTTAATCACTTGTTATTAGTTACTGAACTATCACAACTTTATTGCCATACTAGTCTTAAATAAGTTAGAATATAATTAAATTAATAATAATCTATCCCTTGGGTTCTATAATCACTTGGTCTCTTATCAAAGCTACAATAGCATCCTTAACACTTGGGGATTTATATTGTGTGTTGAGAAAATGCTCATTAAGTTCTTGGTGCCGTTGCCGGGGATGGCATTAATTATTAGTTTATTATTTTTAGTTTAAATTGAGACTATATTATTCTTGTCTTTAATCTCTAACACTTATTTTTCTTAGGTGTATGCTCACTACATCAAAGGTAGGTGAATTAGAACCTTATAATCCGAAGATTGGAGAATCGTCGAGAAAGAAAATAAAGAAGAAAGAACAAGAATAAGAATGTAGAACCAACTGTGGCTCTTAATTTAGGAGTTGAAGTTGAGGAGCTAAATCCGCAAACGACTGAAGCTGCAACCAATCTTCACTTGGAAGTAGTCAACATGGCTGCGAATTTGGATAATCTTGCCATTCGTGAAGTCTTTAAGAACAACCGAGAAGGCAATGTGGGGCCGTTAGGAGCAAGAGGGGCCGGAGCTGATTTTGATCTTCACCCTGCTCTGATCAGCATGATTGAAAGGAGTCCCTTCTTTGGAGGAATATTTGAAGATCCTCAGCAACATTTGAATAAGTTCCTTGGTTATGCAAGTACATAGAAAGATGCAGGAACTCATGAAGATACAAGGAGGATCATCTTGTTTAAGTTCTCGCTGAATGAAAAGGCGAGAGATTGATACGATAATATCAATGCTGCTGAATGCGATACCTGGGAGAAATTGAAATTCTTAGAGCATTACATGCTACCTTCAAAGATGTTTAAGATGAAACAAGAAATCAATCAATTTGCTATCCATGGTAATGAGAAGTTTCATGAGGCTTGGGACAGATTCAAGGACATGCTTCGAAATTGTCCACAACATGGATTTTCTAAAGCTCAATACATCACTATTTTCTACAACGGATTGGACTGTGATTCTTGAGTATTGCTAGATGCTTCTTCTAATTGAGTACTGCTTACAAAGTCATCCGTTGAGGCCGAAAAGCTCTTCGAGGATATATCGATGAAATTAAGAGATTGGCCGACTGATAGAGTGAGAGACACTTATGTTCTTACTAAGGTAGCACAGGTTGAGCATACTATGGTGAAGTCGGGTAGAGAAGATGAGATCGTCTCTAGTTTGACTAATATCAACAAGCTACTTGAGTCTCAGCAAAAGCAGATTACTGACATAGCTCAGCTGTTGGCGTTTGGATCTTTTGGTTAACATGAATCGTTAGGGTTCCATGTGTTTCTAAATTAGCGAAAGCAATAAATCATAGAAATGTATTACCTTTCTCCAGGGTATGCTGAAGAAGAAAGATTCTCGCCGACAGCCTGTCCAGCCTCACGGTTTTGGCCATAACTTCATCGTCCGATGTCCAATTTGAGTGATCTATTCACCAAAACAACTCTCTCTTCTGTGGCTTTCTAATGGTGTATAACACATACAGTTTAGAGTTACACACAATTTTATAAAAATTATGGAAGTTGATGGACAGAAACAGCAAACGACCTACCGATCTTCTGTTGTATTCCTAAGCCACATCTTGACGTTGTGTGGGCAACGATCTACAAGACGATCTCAGTCTACAATCCTAATCTTTCTTTCACGTGTTTAGGCATGTAAAACTTATATTCGAATTGATGAGATTGGCTATTATATAGGCTACAATAGGGACCAGGAGGAGAAATTAGGGTTTGGGCCTCCATTGGGCTTAAGCTTCCAAGTTTAGCCCAAAACTTATACTTAAGTCCAATAATAATAAACCAGTTCACTAAAGAAGTATTGTTGCACTGCCACCCTAATCCCAAATTACATTTATGGGCTCCTTCTTATTATGAGCTCATTAATCTCCCCGTGTTTAAGATTCAATGCCCATTAATTAATTAAGTTACTGACAACTCTATTAATTAATATATTTACCGAGTTTAGTACCACTCAACCTTATTATCATGCCGGAATAAATCCTCCTGCAGGATTTACATGATAATCATTATGAGTTCCTCAAGGGGACGTAATCAACCAATTCCGTTAGGACACATATTCCTTCTACAATCAACAACACACCATAGAGACAGCACCATCTCCCAACTCACCGAGCATATTGATTTAACCATTGAATCTCATCCATTGATGAATCAAAGAAATAAATATTGGCTTACGTGTCGTGGTTATTGTATAGGGATTAAGAGTACGAACATCCATAATAACAGAGATCAAGTTCTATTATATAGTCAGTATAAACCGAACGATCTCAGTGTGGTCCTGCTCAATACACAAGTGTACTAGTGTAATTTTATAGTCAAGACAGACTAATACCAAATCACACTGCAACCATACCGATAGATAGTCCTCGTCTATCTCGGTTGTGAATATCTGTTTATAATTTATAAGAAGCCGATAATATGATTGTTCGTGTGACGCCGCACACCACATTATCTACAGTATAAAGTTAATGGACTTTTGCAACAACATCATTGCAAACGTTTGATCACATGATTCTCATTTCAAATATTATCGAAAATATTATTTATACAAAAAGCTAGACTTTTAGTATACAATCCAATATCAGCGAGTAACAATTATACAGCATGATGTTTGTAATGAAGGAGCTAACCAAGAGAAAATGAAAGAGACGAACTATGCCATGGGTCAAAGTATTCAAGGAACGAGGTTCTAAAATCAAGGTAATCGGAATTACCAAGGGAACTACGACAATTATAGTCCCCCGGGTGGTTATCAACAACCAAGGAGGCCGGAGTTTTCATGGAGAGATCCTAATGCAGCAATACAACCTCCTGCTGGTGTTGATCCGGGAGCTAAAGTCAAAGAAAGAAAACCTGGTTTTGAGGATACGGTGAACAGGTACATGGCTTGGAATGATTCAAGAGTGGATCGTCTTGAGGTGAAACTTGAGTCAAAAATAGATGCTAATCATGAGGATATATCTAAGTAGATGAAGGAATTGACGTTATTGGTAGGGCAGATGGCCCAGAGTGTGAACTAATTAACACAAACCGTAGAGAAGGGTAAGTTCCCGTTGCAAAGTATAGCAAATTCGAAGCAGTGACATGCTATCAAGTTAAGGTCTAGAATGCAGTACGGGGGATCGATGATGCCCGAAATGAGTTCTGAAGCTCCCGGAGCCCGATTCTACCGTGGTTCGACCAACATAGCTGGTCGAACCACACACAGTTGGTCGAACCAGGACCTGGGCATGCTTCGAAGATCTCCGCTGAGCGATTTGACCATGACCACAATGGTTCAACCACACTTGTTGGTCGAACCGGTCGAATTCCCCGTCCTGAACACTCTATTTTTCTGAAGCACAATTCGACCACGATCGACATGGTTGGTTGAACCATGGTCGAACCAGCCTATCCAGGAGGGAAAATTACTTTTTGATGCATGATTCGACCATTACTCACCTACTTCGACCAGCACCCCTGGTCAAACCACGATCGAACCACGTCGTTCTGCACCATTTTACGCACCAAATGCTTTCCATGATGTCTGTCACTCCGTACTATCCAAAGAGCAGAATACTGAGCTTATAGTAGAAAAGAAATGGGAAAGAGCAGAGAGATTGAGAGCCAAAAAGGATAAAGCAGAGAAGGTGGAACGTGATGAATGGGGGATTCCTAAAACTAAGATACCTCCTTCGTTTACTTTCAAGCTAGTCAAGAAGGGTTTGGAAGAGAAGTTCAAGAAGTTTTCAGATATCATAAACAAGATAAGCTTGAGCATCCCTTTCTCAGAATCAATCTTAGAGATGTCATACTATGCCCGCTTTCTAAAGGACATAAGAAAAGCTTAAACGGAATGTGGAGGAGATTGTGACGGAAGATATGTCTTTGATTCTGTCGAATGATCCTTTGGAGACATGCATAGCGGAGTCTCTTACTTTTCTCACCACCGAGCTAGATGAGCTATATAATGAGGTATGCATTGACTTTCATGAAAACCTACTTGCTTTGGTGATGAAAGGTATGGATCTAAGAGAACCAAATTCGAAGAGGTGAAGTGGACTAGGAAGTACTTGCCTTTGGATCGTGAAAGCACAATCAAAAAAGAGAAGAAAGATGAGTTGAAACCATTACCAGAACACTTGAAGTATGCCTATCTAGGTGACAATGAAACATATCTGCTAATTGTATATTCTTCCCTTACTGATGATCAACTCGATGAGTTATTAGATGTGCTTAGGAAGTATGTCTGCAATTAGTTGGTCTCTTGATGATTTGAAAGGTATTAGTCCATCATATTGTATGCATAAGATAAGATTGTTAGATGAGACTAAGAGTTGCATTTAGAATCAGCAGAGGGTGAATCCCACTATTCAAGAAGTGATTAGGAAGCAAATCCTAACTTGGCTAGATGCAGGAATTATTTATCCAATTAGTGATAGTCCCCATGTGAGTCTATTGCATGTTGTAGCTAAAAAGCGGGGATGACTATTGTGAAAGCCGATGATGGCGAGACCTTAGCCACTAGGATTCCTATGGGATGGCGTGTGTGTACTGATTATAGGAAAGTGAATGAAAATACATGCAAAGACCATTTTCCCCTTTCTTTCATGGATTAAATGCTTGATCGTCTTGCAGGGTATGAGTTTTATTGTTTCTTGGATGGGTACTCGGGTTATAATCAAATCATGATTGCACCTGAAGACCATGAAAAGACTAATTTCACTTGCCCTTATGGAACTTTTGCCTTTAGAAAGACGTCTTTTGGATTGTGTAATGCACCTGCTATATTTTAGTGCTGCATGATAGCCATATTTGATGGGTTGATAGAAATGATCATGGAGGTGTTTATGGATGATTTTTCTGTGTTCGGTTCCTCCTTTGATATTTGTTTATCTAACTTGTCTACTGTTTTGAAGAGATGCCAAGAAACTAATCTTGTTTTGAATTGGGAAAAGTACCACTTCATGGTGAGAGATGGGATTGTGCTTGGGCATCATATTTCGGCTAAGGATTGCAGGTGGATATAGCAAAGGTGGTGGCGATAGAGAATCTTCCAGCACCTACTAATGAAAAGGGAGTACGGTCCTTCCTTGGACACGAAGGATTTTACAGAAGATTTATTAAAGACTTCTCGAAGTACTCCAAATCATTGTCTCAATTACTTTAAAAAGATGTTCCTTTTATTTTTGATGATGAGTGTCTAACAACTTTTTAGGTTTTGAAGGAGGCATTGATTACTGCACCTATCTTGATCACACCTGATTGGACTCAACCGTTTGTACATGTGTAATGCAAGTGATCAAGCACTTGGAGTGGTGATTGGGCAGTTGAGAGAGAAGAAGTTCTGCGCCATTTACTATGCAAGTAAGACTTTTGATGCAGCACAAAAGAACTGCACTGTTTCTGAAAAGGAGTTTTTAGCTGTTGTTTATACATTCGATAAGTTTTGGTATTATTTGATTGGCATAAAGACCATCGTGTATACGGATCACTTTGCAATATGTTATTTGATGGAGAAGAAGAAAGCGAAGCCAAGGATCATTAGACGAATTCTTCTTCTGCAGGAATTTGATATGGAGATTCGAGATAAGAAAGGTATGAAGAATTTGTTGGCGGATCACCTATCGAGGTTAGAGACAAGGAAGCATTGTGATGATTCTTTTGATTACATAGAGGAGATGTTCCCCGATGAAAAGATCATGGTGGTGTTCGCTGAAGGAGCGGAAAGAGCTTGTGTAGTAGCTGCTCAAGGAGTAGATCCATGGTATGCGGACTATGACAATTACATTGCCGTAGGAGAAATTCCAAGAGATATCGACAGATATCAACTTGTGAAGTTTAAAAAGGATGTTGAGACTTTCATATGGTATGATCCGTTCGTCTACAATATTTGTATAGATTCTATCATCCGTAGGTGTGCGCCTGAGATGGAGATGGAGAATGTTCTAGATTTTTGCCATGTACAACCTAACGGGGGGCATTTCGAAGCCCAAAAGACAGCAACTAAGGTACTTCAATCTGCTCTTTATTGCCTACTTTGTTTAAAGACTGTGAATCCTATGTAGTGACATGCGATAGATGTTAAAGGATGGGAAACATAAGTAGAAGAAATGAGATGCCACTGCAACCGAGCATTGTTGTTGAGATCTTTGATGTATGAGGAATCAATTTTATGGGGCCTTTTCCCCCATCTAATGGATTCTCTACATCCTTCTAGCTGTAGATTATATTTCTAAGTGGGTGGAGGTCATTCCTACCCGCATGAATGATTCAAGGACTGTGTTGTCCTTCTTGAAGAAGCATATCTTTGCCCGCTATGGAGTCCCTAGAGCACTAGTGAGTGATGGAGGTTCTCACTTAGCCAACAAGCTTCTTGAGAAAGTGCTCAAGGATTATGGAGTCAAGCATAGGGTTACTACACTCTATCATCCTCAAGCGAACGGGCAAGCTGAGGTCTCTAACTGGCAAGTGAAGCAAATTTTGGAAAAAGTAGTCAGAACTAATAGGAAGGATTGGGTGATAAAGCTCGATGATGTTGTGTGAGGGTTTCGAATTGCGTACAAGATGGTGCTAGATATGTCACCATATCAAATTGTCTATGGGAAGCTATGCCACTTACCCATAGAGATTCAGCATAAAGCTTTTTGGGCATTGAGATATTTGAACTTATGTCTTAAAGATCAAAAAGAGTTGAGGA
The DNA here is from genome assembly GCA_023678885.1 of Pogostemon cablin. Lineage (NCBI taxonomy): Eukaryota > Viridiplantae > Streptophyta > Magnoliopsida > Lamiales > Lamiaceae > Pogostemon > Pogostemon cablin. The sequence goes on from CM042981.1 coordinate 22,362,914, forward strand.
TGACTCATATCAATCAATTAGATGAGTCCAGGAATCAAGCTTACAAGAATTCAGTGATCTACAAGGAAAGAATGAAGAAACAGTATGATTCGAAGATCACTTATAAGGAATTCAGGCAAGGTGATGAGGTATTACTCTTTAACTCTCGTTTGAAGCTCTTTGCAGAAAAATTGAAATCGAAGTGGACGGGACCGTTCATTATCCATAGAGCTTGTAGAGGGGGGAGTTTTGAACTCATGGACAAAGACGGAGACATCATAGCAGCGAATGGGCAGCGATTGAAACATTATATGTCACCGGATGAGGCTTGCGTCATTTTTGAGGATACCTTAAATTGATATAGTACCGTCGTGACTCTCCGACGTTAAATAGGAGTGCCTGTTGGGGGTTTTCCCTCCTGTTTTAGTGTTTTATATCATTGGTGTGAGTAAGAAATTTTTATATTTGACTTGCTTACTTATCGAAAATTATGTCTTCTTGCAAACTTAGTTTCGACTATAGTTTCTACTAAGTTTAGGGGGTGTGATGTACTTACCTCATCGTAGCATGAAGAGTATAATCTTTTCTTTGTAACGTTTGTTAGGGGAGTTGATTTTTTACGGCATATTTAAACTTTAACCAATTTGGATGTGTCAATTTTTCGCAATTTGCCTAATGTTTAGTGGTGTTTATTTATTAAGTCGTACACGGAGTATATGCACAAGATTTGTGAGTCTTAATTGTGATTCTCTAGTATAGTTTGCTCTGTTTTGGTGCCTAATGATCATTTTTGAGCTTAAAGTGTGCAGGGGACGAAGCTGGAAGGATTTTGTAGCAGGTGCTTGGTTCGACCAGGTGGGCATGGTCGAATCGCAAGTTCGACCACAAGGCCTGGTCAAACTACTAACCAGAGCCAGTGTTACAGGTCAATTCGACCAAGAAAGGTATGGTTCGACCAAGTGGAAAGTCGAACCAAGGTCGAATCGCAGATTAGAAAGTTTATTACAGGTCGATTCGACCACGACTATACTGATTCGGCCTATAGTTCGAGTCGAACCAGCTTCCTGAGAGTTTGTTACAGGCTGGTTCGACCATGATGGCCCAATTTGACCTGCATTTCGAGTCGAAGCGAGGTGTTGAATATGTCCAGAAGCACGATTCGACCACGACGAGGTGGTTCGACCACCAGTTCGGATCGAATCGCACAGGTTAGTCATGAATTTAAGTATATTTTCGCCCTTGTTTCGATAACTTTACACACCACCCGCACTCGAATCAGTCCCGAACCAAAAATCCTCTCTTCCAAACTTCGATTACACTCAATTTTGCTCTGATAAACCACAATCTACACTACCTACACTCGATTCATCATGAATTTGGAGCGTTCTAGTTGTAAAACTAGGGTTTCTCGACAAATTTAGGGATTCTTCGCATTTGTTCATTTTAAGCCATAGCTGGATTAAAAGGTATGTTCTCTTGACCCTATTACCCTAGGATTGCAGTTCTATTGCTTGATTTTGGAATGGGTAGGGTGACTGAACTGGTTTTCATGATAATCTATGGTGCAACTTGAATTATTGTTTGAAATTTCTCATGAATGCGTGATGGGTCCTATTTTAATTATTGATTTGTTGTTAGACCTTGATGTTTATGTGAAATTGATGAGCAATTTGAAGTGGTGAAGTGAAGCATTTTGAATTTTGAGTTGAATTGTGTTAATTATTAGATGCATGCTTAGGGAAGTGAAGTGGTTGTTGAGTTTTTATTAGTTCAGATCAAGGAGATGATGATTGGAGTGAATTGAATTGGCATTGGATGTTTGACATCATGGTGAAGTTGGAAGCATGATTTTGAATTTGATTATATGTGCTAACTTGAAGTCTTGAGTAGAGTTGCATGTGTAGTTGGTTATGAACTAGGCTAGTTTGCTTTTCGTGTTTTGTTAGTATTGAAATATTATTCTTGTAGGAAAAGAAAAGGCGGCTGACGTTCGATCAAAGAAGAGGCAAGATAGGCCAGCCCGTGAGGATGAAGTTACCAAGAAGCTAAGGCTGAAGGAGAGGCTGCCTAAGGACTTTAAGATTCAAAGGAGAATTTGGATGAGATTAAGGAGCGATGGGGTGATATGTCGGACAAGATCGCCCGAACGAGGTACCATGATGATGGGGCAATGATGACAATGCATATCCGAGATGATATTATGTGGATGTTTGACTAAGTATGGATACGTCACTTCATGGAGTTGAATAGGATGACGTACTTCCATGTTACTGTTGATGTGCTATGTTCGATCACCATCAAGAAGGGCTCTTCTTCTCTCCCTTATGAGGGTTCGTTTTAGCTGTGGGACGAGATGAGGAAATGGTCAGCTGAGGACTTCAACTTGCTTTTTAAAACTCCGAGGGGGATCTCCAAGAATGAGAATGGGTATTTCAATGCGAATAGCTTTTGGAGAGTCATTTCTAGAGAGGACGTGGATTTCAAGATAAAGGATGCTCACGCTTCCATGATTAGGAACCCTGTGATTCGATATATGGATCGAGTGTTAGGCAACACACTGTTCGCCCGGTCTGAAGGGAATTGTGTATCAAGGAGGAGTTCTATGTGTTGTGGTGCATTTTGAATAGAGTAAGTTTCAATGTGGGGTCGTACTTGATTCAGCAACTCTACAAGTTTAGGAGTTCTACATTCCAGCGAGTGAATATTGGAGTTAACTTCTGTGGCTGAGCATTACCATATGGATTTTACTGACATTTCACTTATCTTTGAGGACCCGGATCTAGTCATGAATGCTTGTGTGAAGGCTGGATTTTCCCATCATCGCGATGGAGATTGGTTTTACACGAGAGGATCTAAGCCCTTTTCTTTAATGTTCCCATTCGATGTGAGTGAGCTGACTATGATCCGGGGTGATGGTAATATGTTGATGAACATGTTGGCACACGAGGCTATATCGATCACGTGCTTGAGGAAAGCTGATTGAAGGACTGTGGCTCAAATGTACGCTGCAGGGATGTTCCAGGAATTGCAGAGGATTGTTGACGAAGGGCAGCAGGGGCTACAACAGCCACATCAGCAGCAGTAGCACGAGGAGCGTAGGATGTATGGAGAGGATCAGATGCACCTTGAGATGGATGTTCCGCAGCAGCATGGGATGCCACCACCACTGATTCCGGCAGTACCACAACATCAGTTTTGGGTTAGTCCTGATGAGTACTTGAGGGAGCAGTTCAGGTTGTTGAATGAGCATCTTGCTAATTTGAACAATAATCAGCAAGAGACTAACCGCCAGCTGGGCCTGCTTACCACTAGTTATGATGCGCTTGACATGAGATAAACTGCATTGCATGCTAACTATGTTGAGATGGATAGGAGATTGGGAAAGATGTAAGCCGATGAGCATGAGTTGGATAGGAAGCTTAATAATCTTCATAAGGATTTTGATCGGTGGTGCTCGGAGATGAGTGATAGTGATGATGATGACGAGGATGATGCTCTGGAGGAGTAGATTACGTCAGGTTTTTTACCTTTGTATGTTTCATCTCATCTCCCTTTTCTTTTTCTCTTTATATGATGGGTATTGTGGTGTGAGTGGCATGTACGTATATTATTATTCTGATTTGAGAATTGATGGATGTGTGATACTTGATATTTGAGGTTGGGTTGGTTGGTGATACTTGATTTGGATTGATATGTTGGGTTCTTTGCTAAGAATGTTACATTCGTATTTTTCATGTGTTAATTTTGTTGATGAGAAGCATGTTTAACTTTTTAGTATGTGGAGTTCATTGTGAAATTGATCTTGATTATATGCTATAAGGAGTGCTTAGGAATCTGTTACCCATGTGAGAATTTGAGCCTTATGAAATCATGTTATATCTATGCATGATAGTTTATTCTTGTGAGAATTGTTCATATGACCGTATTCTAGAACTTGGTTTGGAGTCTGTGTGAGTGTTATGATTAATGAGTTGTTAGGACATGATCTTAGGCCATTATTGTTTATTTGAGTTATTTAGCCAAAATTTTACCTTCTCTTATATTGAATCAATCATTGGAAGCCCCGTTGAGTCTTTAAAAGTTTTTTCTTTGGCAAGCCTTGATTAAGAAAGCCTTTATTTATCCTTTACTTGATCCTTATTGAATACCCTATTTATTAGTAGAGAGTTGAGGTGAATATACGCTAGTTTGAAGGTGAAGAAGAAAGGAAGATGGATTGGTTGAGTGATATGAATTGAAAGAGAAATAAGGTTAAATCTTACTTAGGGGTAGTGCCTGAAACTGATACCCCAACTGCTTAGAAGGGTAGTACCCGAGATTGGTATCCTTGTATATTGAAGAAATATAATGTTGATGCCAAATGAAGAAGGAGAAGTTGAATTAGAAGATCATGAGAAAAGATGGAGAGAAAGAAGCTGTTTGATGAAAAGCAAAACTCCAAGGTCATTCTCTACTAGTGAATTAGTCACTTTATCTAAAGTTTTTCTACCTTCACCAAAGAGCCAATATCGCAACTCAAAAGTAAGTCCTTTGTGATCCTAGTAACGGAGTGATTATAAGTTGATTTTTGAGACCCTTGTCAAGATTATGGTTACGCGGGAATATGAATTGAATATGAGCATATATACTAACATGTTTAAGTGTATATTTTCTACACTTGAGAGCAAGAGTAAACACTTATCCTATGAGCAAGATGACTTGGTACTCCGAATTGTATTATGATTGAGTGATTTTTTGCATGAATGAAATGTATGATGTGAGTGATACTTGTTTTTAATTGATAGAATTTCATGTGTGAGTATGATTTGTATTTGATTGGATGGATGGACTTGTGAAGTTTACACTTACTCCTACGGTTTTGATTTTGTTGCCTCGGGACGAGCAACATGTAAGTTTGGGGGTTTGATGAGTGTGTAAATTCATATGTTTTGAGCTCTGATTCGTGTGATAATGATGTATGATCTGGTCTTAAGTCAAGATAAATTATGTGTTGTAGTGGTAAGTCATTGAATTAGGTGCATTTGAATCCGTTTGAGTGGATTTTCAAAGGAAAATGAGATAGAAGTGATCGAAACTGGAAAAAGAAGATTCAGGTACCCAGTTTGACCAAGCAGGGGCTTGGTTTGACCAAGAGGAAGTTGGTTAGACCAGCACCTCTAGTCGAACCAGGCGAGAGGAAGTTGTAGAAGTGTGGTTCGACCACGATATTGTGGTTCGAATAAGCCATTTGGTCGAACCGTGGTCGAACCAGAAGCATAAGTGTTCACAGTTGCAGTTCAACCGGAAAGCTTCATATTCAACCTACTGTTAGGGTCGAATTGAAGACCTGCCAGTTTGTTACAGGTCAATTCGACCTGTGGTTCGACCAAAGGAGAATGGTTCGACCAAGAGCTTTGGTTGAATTGACGAGCTGGAAATGTTCGGATCCATATTTTTACACCTTTAGTGCATGTTTTTACTCAAAAAGCCCATTCTAGGTCCGTAAGGAGAGCTCACAAGTATAAAAGGAAGAACTTACGCAAGAGAAAAGGAGAGTTCACCACCACCTTCATTCTACACAATATCTGAAACCCTACCACCATCCGTGGAGCTCTGGAGAGAGATTCATCTGTCGAATCAAGTGAGAATCAAATGAATATTCAAGATGGAGAGAGACGCGACGGCACCCACATTTGGGATTTACTTCGCTTCTTAATTTATCTTGTAATTTCAAGACTATTAAGATCAATCCAATCACCATGATTGTTCTCCAATCAATCATGGGCTAGAACCTCTTTAGTAGTTCTAGGGTTTATGAAGGTTTTACGAGTTGATTAAACTTAAGTGTGTATACTCCGTACAATACTACTTGTGGTTTATTTTATATAAGATATTGTGTTTTTAATTCATACTCAGAGTCGTTTTGTGCATCATTAAATGTTTTGTAGAGTCTGAATACATATCTAGTTTATTGATTGAGTGTGTTCACTGCTGAGCAGGATTCCATGTTATGATTCTAAGTGAAGGAATTCCGAAGTTTTGTTAGAACTATCTTAAATAAATACTTGTTAATTGAATATATTATTCGGGTTAATGAGTAGGATAAAGGGTATAATTTCATAGTACCTATAAAGGGAGATCATATCGTGTTAGAGTACTTAGTGCACGAGAAATAATTGATACTGATAGTACCTAGAAAGGGGGGTGACTTATATCTCTTGCTCTAAAAATATTCACACGTGTCACACGCTTATTTACTTGTGTCTATAGAGTAGATTTGCATAGTTTAGTGATGATTCCATACTCCACAAGGCAAAGTAGGACATTAATACGCGGGTGATGAGTGTGTAAATTCACAAGTTTGGCATCATGTTTTGTGCTAGGTTTGGAGAGTTTTGAGGTGAAAATAGGTGGAAAACCTATATATATTGTGAATTAGCATGAATCAGGTATTAGTGGAGCTATTTAAGTGGTTTTCATAGCAAAAACGGAGTGGAAGTGCCAAGAATCAAAGAGACGAAGTCGAGACCACGTGAACCGCCAAGGAAAGAGTAGGTTTCGACCTGGATGGAGGAGGGTTCGACCTCTCCTACAGGTCGAACTAGCACTGAAAAGTTGCAGAAGGAAGGTTCGACCATGACTCAAGGGGTTCGACCTGTTTGATCAGGTCGAACCATGGCCGAACCAGTTCGTGAGAAGATGGGTTCGACCACGACGATGGGGTTCGACCTGACAGTTGGTCGAACCAAGAGCGGAAATTATCCAGTAGCGTGGTTTGACCTGAGGTTCGACCTGTGAGGAAGTGGTTCGACCTGTACAAGAGGTCGAACCAAGTGCAGAATGTGTCCAGTAGCAGGGTTCGACCTGTGGTTCGACTTGTGGCCGATGGTTCGACCTGTTTGACGAGGTAGAACCAAAACGCGGAAACTTACCTTATCTGGATTTTCGAGGCCAAAACGCGTGGGATCACTTGAAAAGCCCATTCCAAGCCCTAGAGACGAGATTACAAGTATAAAAGGAGGCTCATGCAGTTAAGAAAAGGATGACGCGAGGATCACGAACGATGACGCGAGAATCATAAGAGGAGACAAGAGAAGAGATTGGTGATCCATCCGGAGGGCGGTGACAGAGGTGTAGCTGGAGATTCAAGTAAGATTGGTCCAACTAACCATGATTGTTCTTAGATCAATCATGGGCTAGAGCCACTTTGGTAGTTCTAGGGTTATAAAGGTTTCATGAGTTAAATTTGTATTTCATGTGTATACTCCGTATAACACTACTTGTGGTTTATTTTATATAAGATTGCACGTTTTTAATCCATACTCATAGTTGTTTTGTGCATCAATAATCGTTTTGTAGAGTCTGAATGCATAACATGGTTATTGGTTGAGTGCGTTCACTAATGAGCAGGGTTTATTGTTATAATTCTAAGTGAAGGGATTCCAAAGTCTTATTAGAACTGTCTTATATGAATGTTTGTTAATTGAATTGAATTCGGGTTGACAAGTAGGATAAAGAGTATGACTTTATAGTACCTAAAAGGGGAGATCAAATCGGGTTAGAGTACTAAGTGCACGGGAAATAATTGATTATGATAATACCTAGAAAGGGGGGTAAAGTATACGTCTTGCTCTGAGGATACTCCCACGTGTCATAAGCTTATCTATTTATGTCTATAGAATAGATTCGCGTGGTCTAGCGATGCGTCCATAAACCACAAGGCAGAGTCGGAAATCGACACACGAAAGTACGAATTAACGAAGGAAACTGGATGGCCTGACGAACTACCTATCATCTTATTTGATCACAACTAATATTTTCTTGTTCTTGTTATTTATTAGCTATTTTAATTATTACTTCGTTTATAAACCAACTATTTTATTTCCAAGATAGTCATAATCTACTAGAACGTAATTAAATTGATATTTATCCATCCCGTAGATTCGATATTTAACTTTTTCACCTTCGAAACTACAATTGATATCCTTCATACTTGGGGATTAAAATTGCGTGTTGAGAAAATGCTCATCAAGTTTTTGGCGCCGCTGCCGGGGACGGCTTAAAATATCTTTTTGTTATTTCTAGTTTGTTAAGGTTATTTTTCTTGTTTTGTTGTTTTAATTCTAGTTCTTTTTAGGTGCATGCTTACGAGATCAAAGAAAGGTGAACTTGAACCCTACAATCCTAAAATCGGAGCATCGTCAAGAAAGAAGAAGAAGAAGAAGAGCAAGGCAAATACTATTGATCCAACTGAAGCTCTGAATTTTGGAGTTGAAGTTGACGAGCAGAATTCGCAGACGATTGAAGCTACAACTGAAGTTAATTCGGGAGTAAGGACAGTCAACATGGCAGCGAATCCGGATAATCTAGCCATCCGAGAGGTTTTCAGAAACAATGGGGCTGGAAATTTTGGGCTTCTAGGAGCAAGGGGAACTAATTCAGCGTTCGATCTTCATCCCGCTCTTATTAGCATGATAGAAAGGAACTCCTTTTCAGGAGGGTATTTCGAGGATCCGCAGCAGCATCTGAACAATTTCTTGGGCTATGCAAGTACTCAAAAGACGCAGGAGAACATGAAGATGCAAGGAAGATCCTTTTGTTCAAATTCTCGCTTACTGAAAAGGCGAGAGATTGGTACGACACTATCAACGCAGCTGAGTGCACCACTTGGGAGCAACTGAAGTTAAGGTTCTTGGAGAGGTATATGCCACCTTCAAAGGTGTTTAAGATGAAGCAAGACATTAACCAATTCGCTATGGGTGGAGGAGAAAAATTCCATGAAGCATGGGATAGATTCAAGGACATGCTTAGGAAGTGTCCTCAACATAGGCTATCTAAAGCTCAATATATCAGTATATTCTACAATGGATTGGACTGTGATTCACGAGGTTTATTGGATGCTTCCTCTAATAGAGCATTGCTTACAAAGTCATCCGTAGAGGCCGAAAAGTTATTTGAAGATATTTCGATGAATTCGAGGGATTGGCCAACTGATAGAGTTAGAGGTACTTGTGTCCTTGGTAAGGTAGCTAAGGTTGAACAAGCAATGGTTAAAACAAGTAGAGAGGATGAGATCGTCTCTAGCTTGTCCAATATCAACAAGCTACTTGAATCCCAACAGAAACAAATCAGCGAATTATCTCAGCGCGTACCAATCATGCAGCAGGAGTTAAAGAATGAGGGACCAATCCAAGAGGAGTTGGAAGAGGCACACTATGCCATGGGTCAAAGTATTCAAGGGACTAGGTATCCAGACCAAGGAAACCGGAACTACCAAGGGAACTATCGAGGAAACTTTAATAATCGTGGTCCCCCGGGTGGTTATCAATAGCCTAGGAGGCCAGAGTTCTAATGGAGCAATCCGAATGATGCGATTCAACCACCGATGGGTATTGAACCAGGTGCTAAGATGGAAGAAGGGAAACCGGGTCTTGAGGATACTGTGAACAGGTATATGTCCAAGAATGATGAAAGAGTTAACCGCCTTGAGGCCAAACTTGAAAATAAAATCGATGCAAACCATGAGGTTATAACTAAGTAGGTGAAGGACCTTACGTTACTGATGGGGGAGATGGCAGGAAGTGTTAACAAGCTTACTCAAACTCTTGAGAAGGGGAAGTTCCCGTCTCAAAGTATTGAGAATCCAAGGTCCTGCAACGCCATCACATTAAGTTCGGGAACGCAGTACGAGGGACCTATGAGGCCAGAATCAAATTTGGTCATGTCTAGGGCCAAGTTCGACCATGGTTCGACCAACATTGAAGGTCGAACCATACAGGGAAGGTCGAACCAACACACTGGACATGATCAGGAGAGATTGTAGCATCAGTTTGACCAAACTACAGATGGTTTGACTTGTCCCACAGGTCGAACCATGGTCGAACCCCACAACTCGGAGCACTCTATTTTTCCAGAACATCGGTTCGACCAAACTAATCTTGGTTCAACCTATCCAACAGGTCGAACCCAGGTCGAACCTCAAATTCAAAAAGAGAGTCGTTGTCTAGAAGATAGGTTCGACCAGTACATACATGGTTCGATCTGTTCCACAAGTCAAACCTTGGTCGAACCCCACCAGAAATTGCCTGTTGCCACTCCGAACACTCTCGATGATGTTGATGCTACTCCAGTGGTTCGGAATGAACAAAGTACTGAGATAATAGCTGAGAAAAAGTGGGAGAGAGCCAAGAGTTTGAGAGCCGAAAAGGAGAAAGCGGAGAAGGTTGATCGTGATGAATGGGGGATTCCCAAAACAAAGATATCTCCGCCGTTTCCTTACAAGCTTGTGAAGAAGGGATTGGAAGAGAAGTTCAAGAAGTTTTCAGAGATAATGAACAAAATAAGCTTGAGCATTCCTTTCTCAGAGGCAATCATGGAGATGTCGTACTATGCCCGATTTCTAAAGGACATATTGTTGAAGAAGCGGAGCTTAACCGGAATTGAAATGGTGAATTTATCTGAGAATTGCAGCTCAATCATCCAAAGGAAGCTGCCACAAAAGATGAAGGATCCGGGGAGCTTCACTATTCTATGTGAAATCGAAAAGGGGCCGGCACGGCGAGCTTTGTGCGATCTAGGGGCGAGCATAAATTTGATGCCTTTGTCCATCTTTCAGAGGCTTGGTTTGGGGGAGTTGACCCCTACAACAGTGGTTCTCCAATTGGCGGACAGGTCGATGACGTTTCCAAAAGGTATAATTGAGACGTTCTCGTCAAAGTGGAGAAGCTAGTCTTTCCTGTGGACTTTCTTGTGCTAGAGATGGAAGAAGACAAGGATAATATCCCTTTAATCTTGGGGAGACCTTTCCTTGCTACTGTTGGAGCTATGATTGATGTTCAGAAAGGAGAGCTTAGATTGCGGATGGACAAAGAAGAAGTTCTTTTCAACTTAGACAAAGCAATGAAGATGCCCATGGAGTCGCAGTGTCATAGTGTTGACGTGGTGGAGGAGATTGTGAAAGAGGACATGTCTCTGATCCTGTCAAAGGATCCTCCTGAGACATGTTTGATGGAATCTCTTACTTATCCCACTACGGAGCTTGACGGACTCTCCAACGAGGTATGTATTGACTTTCTTGAAAACTTACTTGCTTTGGGTGATGACATGTTTGAATCGGGAAGAACTAAGGTGGAAGAAGTCAAGTGGACTAGGAAGTACTTGCATTTGGATAACGAAAGCCCTCCGATGGAGGTGAGGAAAGAGGAGTTGAAACTTTTTCGGAAACACTTGAAATACGCCTTTCTTGGCGACAATGAAAAATATCCGGTAATTATATCTTCTTCTCTTGATGATGATCAACTTGAGGAGTTATTGAACGTTCTTAGGAAGTATAAATCTACGATTGGTTGGTCTCTTGAGGATTTGAAAGGAATTAGTCCTTCGTATTGTATGCATAGGATAAGATTGTTAGACGAGGCAAAGGCAAGTGTTCAGAATCAGTGGAGGGTTAATCCCGCGATTCAAGAGGTAATTAGGAAGCAAATCCTTACGTGGTTGGATGCCGGAATCATATATCCTATTAGTGATAGTCCCCATGTGTGTCCATTGCATGTAGTTACTAAAAAGGGGGGTATGACTGTCGTGAAAGCTGAGGATGGAGAAGCGATAGCCACAAGGATTCCTACGGGATGGCGTACATGTGTAGATTATAGGAAGTTGAATGAAAACACGTGTAAGGATCATTTTTCTCTTCCTTTCATGGATCAAATGTTAGATCGTCTTGCAGGGTATGAGTTTTATTGTTTCTTGAATGGATATTCGGGGTACAACCAAATTATGATTGCCCCCGAGGATCAAGAAAAGACCACTTTTACTTGCCCCTATGGGACCTTTGCTTTTTGGAAAATGCCATTTGGGTTATGTAATGCGCCTGCTACTTTTCAGAGATGCATGATGGCAATATTCGATGGGTTGATAGAGAAGATCATGGAGGTGTTCATGGATGATTTTTCTATTTTTGGTTCCTCCTTTGATATTTGTTTGTCTAACCTAGCTACCGTTTTGAAGAGATGCCAAGTGACTAATCTTGTCTTGAATTGGGAGAAGTGCCACTTCATGGTGAAGGATGGGATTGTTCTTGGGCATCATGTCTCGGGTAAAGGGTTGCAGGTAGATCGTGCTAAAGTGGTGGCGATTGAGAAGCTTCCACCACCGACCAGTGAAAGAGGAGTGCGGTCCTTCCTTGGACACGCCGGTTTTTACAGGAGATTTATAAAAGACTTCTCAAAATACTCTAAGCCCTTATCTCGCTTACTTGAAAAGGATGTTCCTTTTATGTTTGATGATGATTCTCTAACAGCTTTTCAAGTTTTGAAGGAGGAGCTTATTTCTGCACCTATCTTGATCACACCGGATTGGACTCAACCGTTTGTACTAATGTGTGATGCAAGTGATGTAGCACTTGGAGTGGTGCTTGGACAGCTGAAGGAAAAGAAGTTTTGCGCCATTTACTACGCAAGTAAGACTTTCGATGTGGCACAAAAGAATTACACGGTGACTGAAAAGGAGTTTTTGGTTGTTGTGTACGCATTCGATAAGTTTCGTCAGTATTTGGTTGGCATGAAGACTATTGTGTACACGGATCATTCTGCGATTCGGTACTTGATGGAAAAGAAGGAGACGAAGCCTAGGATCATAAGGTGGATTCTTCTACTTCAAGAGTTTGACATGGAGATCCGGGATAAGAAAGGTTCTGATAATGTGCTAGCGGATCATCTTTCGAGGTTGGAGACTAGGGAACATTGTGATAATTCTTTCGAGTATATTGAGGAAATGTTTCCGGATGAAAAGATCATGGCCGTGTTTGTTGAAGGGGCTGAGCGAGCGTGTGTGGTTGCTGCGCAGGGAGTTGATCCATGGTATGCAGATTATGTTAACTATATTGCTGTGGGAGAAATTCCAAGGGATCTCAACCGATATCAACTTGCTAAATTAAAAAGGGATGTTGAGACTTTCTTATGGTATGATCCGTTTGTGTATAAAATTTGCACGGATTCTATCATCCGTAGGTGTGTGCCCGAGATGGAGATGGAGAGTGTTCTCGAGTTTTTCCATGCACAACCTAACGGGGGGCACTTCGGCGCTCAAAAAACAGCAGCCAAGGTACTTCAGTCTGCTCTTTATTGGCCTACGTTGTTCAAGGATTGTGAGACCTATGTGGCGTCTTGCGATAGATGTCAACGCATGGGGAACATCGGTAGGAGAGACGAGATGCCGCTTCAGCCAAGCATAGTGGTCGAGATTTTTGATGTGTGGGGTATCAATTTTATGGGGCCTTTTCCCCCATTTAATGGATTTCTCTACATTCTACTTGCGGTGGATTATGTTTCTAAGTGGGTGGATGTGATTCCTACTCGCTTGAATGATTCGAAAACTGTTATATCTTTCTTGAAAAAGCATATCTTTGCCTGTTTCGGAGTCCCTATAGCACTTGTTAGTGATGGAGGTACGCACTTCGTAAATAAATTTCTTGAGAAGGTGCTTAAAGGGTATGGTGTTAAGCATAGGGTCACTACACCCTATCATCCTCAAGCGAATGGGCAAGCGGAGGTCTCTAACCGTCAAGTCAAACAGATTTTGGAGAAAGTGTTTGGAACCAATAGAAAGGATTAGGCTTTGAAGCTCGATGATGTCGTGTGGGGGTTCCGGACCGCGTACAAGACGGTGTTAGATATGTCACCATATCAGATTGTCTATGGGAAGTCCTGCCACTTACCTGTAGAGATTCAACACAAAGCGTTTTGGGCTTTGCGAAGCTTGAACTTGACTCTCAAGGATGTGAAGGAGTTGAGGATTACTCACATCAATCTTTTGGATGAGTTTCGGAGTCGTGCGTACAAGAATTCAGAGATCTACAAGGAAAGGATTAAAAGGTGGCATGATTAGAAGATCTCGTATAAAGAGTTCAAGCAAGGAGATGAGGTATTACTTTTTAACTCTCATTTGAAGTTTTTTGCAGGCAAGTTGAAGTCTAAGTGGACGGGACCGGTCATGATTCATCGAGCCTTAGGTGGGGGGAGTTTTGAACTTATTGACAAGGATGGAGACATTTTTGCAGCGATTGGACATCGCTTGAAGCATTACAAGTCGCCGGATGATGTTTGTATCATCTTTGTGGATACCTTGATCTGATTTGGTACCGTCGTGACTCTCCGATGTTAAACATGAGCGCCTGTTGGGGGCTTTCCCGCCCGTTTTATTGCTTTATCTCATTCGTTTGAGTAAGAAATTTTTATATTTGAAGTGCTTACTTATCGGCAATTACATCTCTTTGCAAACTTTGTTTCAACTATAGTTTCTACTAAGTTTGGGGGGGTATGATGTACTTACCTCAATAAGCACCGATAGTATAATCTTTTCTTTGTGATGTTTGTTAGGGGAGTTGGTTTTTGTGCCATATTAAAATTTTAATCGATTTTGATGTGATGATTTTTTACAACTTGCCTAATGTTTAGTGGTTTTGGTTGTGTTTTCTTTTACGGAGTTACTCATGAATGATATTTTGTGGAACAAATTTTGGATGAAGTTGTGCTCTAGTTGGTACCTAATCGTATTGAAGTTTGAAGTGAATGGGGATTAAAGAACACTCATTTTGGAAGGTTAAAAGGGTGGTTCGACCAAAGCCAGGAGAGGTTCGACCAGTTCCAGGAGGTCGAACCGAGCAGAGGAAGTCGAATCGACGCAGAAAACCATCCAGTGAGGTGGTTCGACCTGATCATTCTTGGTTCGATCTGTCTAACAGGTCAAAACAAGGTCGAACACGGTGACTTAAAATTTACAGTATGGTGGTTCGACCTGAGCCGTTATGGTTCGACCTGATCAGAAGGTCGAACCTGAGGTCGAACCAGTTCATTCAGTGCATTCTATTTTTCAGGTGATAGGTTCGACCACGGCATTCATGGTTCGACCTGTTCAGAAGGTCGAACCCAGGTCGAACCACGAGGAGCAATTGTCCAGAAGGTAGGTTCGACCTGTCATAAGAGTGGTTCGACCTGTTCAGAAGGTCGAACCTAGGTCGAACCCAAAAGGTAAGTGTGTCCAGAAGGTAGGTTCGACCTCATCGCTCGAGGTTCGACCTGTTCCGCAGGTCGAACCTAGTCAGGTACACGTTTTAAGTTATGATTTTAGAAGGGTTCGATCATTCTTTTTGTTCACCAAACCTCGAACCTTCCCCGAACCTTAACACCCTTGCAAAATTCGTTAATTACACTTGATTTTGCACCGATTACACAACATTACACTCTTAATTCTTGAATTGGGCGCGAATTTGGGCAATTTTCATCGCGAATTAGGGCTTCAGTCGCATTTTTGAGTGTTGTGTGCAAATTATCGATTGTTAACCATGGGCAAGACTAAAGGTACGTTCTTTCAACTCAATTACCTTAGGATTGAAGTTTATTGCAAGAAATATGTTTTGGGTAAGTTGATTGATGTTGATTTTGGTTGAAATTCATGGTGATAATTGATATTGTTGAGTTGATTCATATGAATTCATGTTTATTGGTTTGTGATTGCTTGATTATGGATAGAACTTGAGTTTTATATGGATTGATCAAGGATATGATGCATCTAGATGAATGAGCATGTTAGTTAGGTTTGAATTGTTGATAGTTTGAGTTGTTCATGAAGTTCAATTGTTGAAATTCTTGTTGAATAGCTTGAATTGGTTAATGCATGCTTGTTGTTTATAATTTGAAGATTAAAGGTAGTGTGATTGAAGATGTTTTGAGCATGATGAATGAGCAAGTGATGTTGAGATGATAGTTGGGTTGATTAAGCATGGAAACTTGAAGTCTTGAGTAGAATATAGGGTATGCTAGTCATATACTTGTGTTCTTGTCTTGTTGGTTGTATTGAAGTAGATGTTTTCAGGAAAGGGACAAGGATCAAGTAAAGGGAAAGGTAAGGCGGATGAAGCAAGATCGAAGAAGAGGCATGACAGGCCTTCGAATGTGGACACAGTGACAAGGAAGCTGAGGCTACAAGATCGTTTACCGAAAACTTTAAAATTCAAATGCAAAACTGGGATGAGATTAAAGAAAAGTGGGAAGAAGTCTCGGATAAGATAGCTCGTACTCGATACCAAGATGATGAGGTGATGAGGATAATGAGAATCGGGAATGATATTTTCTGGATGTTTGATCAAGTGGGTATCCGGAGGTTTATGGAGTTAAAGAAGCCGACGCATTTCCATGTTACAGCGGAAGTAGTCTGCTCATTCGAGATGGTGAAGGACCCGCTTGGGTACCCGTATCAGTGTACGTTTCAGCTTGGTGGAGTGAGTAGGAGATGGACGTCTGAGGATTTTAATGAACTGTTTGAGACGCCTTTGAGGATCTCTTGTTTGGAGAATGGTGCATTCAACGCTAATAGGTTTTGGAGAGAGATCGCAGGGAAGATTGGAGATTATAAGATTAGGCAGGCTCGTGCTTCCTCGATAAAAAATCCAGTTTTGAGGTACATGGATCGTGTCTTGAGCAACACGTTGTTCGCCCGCTCAGAGGGAAGTGTTGTGTCTAGAGGAGAGCTTTACGTCTTGTGGTGTATGCTAAATGGGGTGCAGTTCAATGTTGGAGCGTATTTCATTGCACAGCCACATCGATTCAGAACCATTGGGTTTCAAAAGGTGAATATTGGAGGGTTACTGACGATCGTGGCTGAGTATTATAACTTAGATTTCACCGGCATTACACCAGTTAGAGAAGAGCCCGATTTGGCGATGTTTACGTGCGTGAAGGGAGGATTTGCACATTTTAGAAATGGAGATTGGTTCTTCATGAGGGGACTCAAGCCCTTTGATTTCATGTTCCCTTTCAACGTGAGCAACTTGACAACTATCCGGGTGGCGAGGAACAAGTTGATGGATTCTCTCGGACACAACGCCTTATCCGTGGCAGCGAGGTCGGGTGGTGATTGAAGGACTGTATCGCATATGTGTGCGGATGGTAGGATGGCAGAGTTACAATAGATTGTTGATCAAGGAGAGTTCCGTCCACCACAGCAGCCTGAGGAGGAAGAGCAGCCCAAGGAGGAGCAGCAGGATGAAGAGATGCCGATGCAGCACGACGCACATTAGCATGAGCCAGCACCGCGTCAGCAGCGGGCTGTCCCGAATGATACACAGGAGCAGCTCCGCCTTATTCATGAGCAGCTGGTCGCGATCGTTGCTAGCCAGCAGGAGACAAGCCTACAGCTCGCACTCGCTAACGCCAACTATGCTACGTTGAATGAGAGGTATACGGCTTTGAATGAGAAAGTTGGTAGGTTGGGTGATCGAGTTAATTACTTGGATAGACACATCGGTGATTTACACCGGATTGTGGAGCGGAGGCTTGATGAAGAGGATGATGATGCTCCGGAGGAGTAGTTTTTCAGGTTTTCTTTGGTTTCATCCGATTCATCTTGATTTCCATTATTTTTCCTTTTATCTTTAGGTTGGGGTGTGATTCATGCATGAGTGGAATGTATAAGTGATATCTTGTATGATTGATTGGCTATAAGCTTATTGATTTTTGTGCATTCATATGTTCATGTGTTAATTTCTATTGATGAAAAGCATGTTTAGTCGATAAGTATATTGAGTTCTTGTGGAATTGATCTTAATTATGTGCTATGAGGAGTACTAGGATTACCTATGTGAGGATTTGAGCTTTATAATCATGCTTGATCATGATTAATTTGTTCTTGAGAGGATCATTCATATGAACGTATTCTAGAACTTGGCTTGGAGTCTTGTGTGAGACTTATAATTGATAAAATGCTAGGACATGATCTTAGGCATTTTTTTGTGATTAAGCTACTTAGCCAAATTTATCTTTTCTAATGATCTTATTAACCTTTGGATGCCCCGTTGAGCCGTTAAAGCTTTTTCTTTGGTAGCCGAAGTGAATAACCTTATAAACCTTTACTTGAGCCTTAATTAACCTAATCATTGGTAGAGAGAGTTGAGGTAAGTAAGTGTTGCAAAAAGAAAAGGAAGATAGAATATGGTTAAATCTTGTTTAGGGGTAGAGCCCGAAACTAGTACCCCGATTATTTATACTTGGTGTGTGAAGCTTCGCAGCTGATGGCCTATATATATGAGAAGGGTAGTGCCTGAAACCGGTACCCGAATTGTTTAAAAAGATGATGTTGATGCCATGAAAAGAAGGAAAATTCAGGAATTTTACAAGTTCAAGAGACGACATTGGAGGAGAACTTGCTGTAAGAAGAAGAATTCAATAACCTCCAAGGTAACTCTCTACTAGTGTCTTAAGGCACTAAGTCCAAATTTTCCCACCTTTTTCCAAAGAGCCAACATTACAACCCAAAAACAAGTCCTTTGTGATCCTAGTGAAGAGTTGATTATAAGTTGATTTTTGAGACCTTTGCCAAGCTTATGGTTACACGTGAATATGGATTGATATGAGTGATTATATTAACCTATATATTGCCTCACGCACTTGAGTGAAAGAGAATAAATACTTATCTTGTGAGCTAGATTACTTAGTACTCCGAATGGTGTGTGATTGGATTGGTTTTGCATGAGTGATATATATGAAGTAATTAATACTTGTTTGATTGAATGAAGTTGCATGTGTGATATGTGTTGTACTTGATCTTGGTGAATTATACACGACTTCTGTGGTTTGATTTGGTTGCCTCAGGACGAGCAACATGTAAGTTTGGGGTTTTGATGAGTGTGTAAATTCACAAGTTTGGCATCATGTTTTGTGCTGGTTTTGGAGAGTTTTGAGGTGGAAATAGGTGAAAAACCTATATATATTGTGAATTAGCATGAATCAGGTGTTAGTGGAGCTATTTAAGTGGTTTTCATAGCAAAAATAGAGTGGAAGTGCCAAGAATCGAAGAGATGAAGTCGAGACCACGCGAACCGCCAAGGAAAGAGTAGGGTTCGACCTGGATGGAGGAGGGTTCGACCTCTCCTACAGGTCAAACCAGCATTGAAAAGTTGCAGAAGGAAGGTTCGACCATGACTCAAGGGGTTCGACCTATTTGATCAGGTTGAACCATGGTCGAACCAGTTCGCGAGAAGACGGGTTCGACCATGACGATGGGGTTCGACCTGACAGTTGGTCGAACCAGAAGCGGAAATTGTCCAGTAGCGTGGTTCGACCTGAGGTTCGACCTGTGAGGGAGTGGTTCGACCTGTACAAGAGGTCGAACCAAGTGCAGAATGTGTCCAGTAGCAGGGTTCGACCTGTGGTTCGACTTATGGCTGATGGTTCGACCTGTTTGACGAGGTCGAACCAAAATGTGGAAACTTACCTTATCCAAATTTTTGAGGCCAAAATGTGTGGGATCACTTGAAAAGCCCATTTTAAGCCCTAGAGACGTGATTACAAGTATTAAAAGGAGGCTCATGCAGTCAAGAAAAGGACGACGCGAGGATCACGAACGACGACGCGAGAATCATAAGAGGAGATAAGAGAAGAGATTGGTGATCCATCCGGAGGGAGGTGACAGAGGTGTAGCTAGAGATTCAAGTAAGATTGGTCCAACTAACCATGATTGTTCTTAGATCAATCATGGGCTAGAGCCACTTTGGGAGTTCTAGGGTTATGAAGGTTTCATGAGTTAAATTTGTATTTCGTGTGTATACTCCGTACAACACTACTTGTGGTTTATTTTATATAAGATTACACGATTTAATCCATATTCATAGTTGTTTTGTGCATCAATAATCGTTGTGTAGAGTCTGAATGCATAACATGGTTATTGGTTGAGTGTGTTCACTAATGAGCAGGGTTTATTGTTATAATTCTAAGTGAAGGGATTCCGAAGTCTTATTAGAACTGTCTTATATGAATGTTTGTTAATTGAATTGAATTCGGGTTAACAAGTAGGATTAAGAGTATAACTTTATAGTACCTAAAAATGGAGATCAAATCGGGTTAGAGTACTAAGTGCACGGGAAATAATTGATTATGATAGTACCTAGAAAGGGGGGTAAAGTATACGTCTTGCTCTGAGGATACTCACACGTGTCAAAAGCTTATCTATTTGTGTCTATAGAATAGATTCGCGTGGTCTAGCGATGCGTCCATAAACCACAAGGCAGAGTCGGAAATCGACACACGAAAGTACGAATTAACGAAGGAAACTGGATGGCCTGACAAACTACCTATCATCTTATTTGATCACAACTATTATTTTCTTGTTCTTGTTATTTATTAGCTATTTTAATTGTTACTTCATTTATAAACCAACTATTTTATTTCCAAGATAGTCATAATCTACTAGAACATAATTAAATTGATATTTATTCGTCCCGTGGATTCGATATTTAACTTGGCCACTCTCGAAACTATAATTGATATCCTTCATACTTGGGGGATAAAATTGCGTGTTGAGAAAACGCTCATCAACGGGAGGGAAATTAATGAGTAAAATTGGATGGCCCGAAGAACTACCTATCTTCTCATTTATTCACTTTCGTTTAATCTCTATTGTTTATTTACTTTAATTATTCTTTTAATTACTTATTATTAGTTACTCAACTATCACAACTTTATTGCCATACTAGTCTTAAATAAGTTAGAATATAATTAAATTGATAATAATCCGTCCCTTGGGCTCGGTAATCACTTAGTCACTTATTAAAGCTACAATAGCATCCTTAACACTTGGGGATTAATATTGTGTGTTGAAAAACGCTCATCACCAATCCGTTGTAGAAAATACTGATGTATTGTGGTTTAGTCAAACCATGCTGAGGACACCTTCGAAGCATGTCCTTGAATCTATCCCAAGCCTCACGGAACTTCTCCCCGTTATTGATCATAAACTAATGAATCTCTTGCTTCAATTTAAACACCTTAGATGGTAGCACATATCTCTCCAAGAATTTCATCTTCAAATTGTTCCATGTAGTGCAGTCAGCAGCACTAAGAGCATCATACCAATCTCCCGCTCTTTCAATAAGTGAGAATTTAAACAATAGGAACTTCCTTGCATCTTTATGAGTTTCTGCATCTTTTTGTGTACTAGCATATCCAAGAAAATTATTCAGATGTTGTTGAGGATCCTCGAAAGTTCCCCCTGAGAAAGAGTTCCTTTCTATCATGCTGATAAGAGTGGGGTGAAGATCAAAATCTGCATCGGCTCCACGCGCTCCTAACAGCCCCATGTTGCCCCTCCATTGTTCTTAAAGACTTCACGAATGGCAACATTATCGGGATTCACCGCCATATTGA
The DNA here is from genome assembly GCA_023678885.1 of Pogostemon cablin. Taxonomy (NCBI): domain Eukaryota; kingdom Viridiplantae; phylum Streptophyta; class Magnoliopsida; order Lamiales; family Lamiaceae; genus Pogostemon; species Pogostemon cablin. The sequence continues at coordinate 22,384,066 of CM042981.1, forward strand.
CTGTTTCTGCTTCAAAGTTATTTTCGGCCGCAGCTTCAGTTGCTTGCGAATTCAGCTCGTCAATCTTAACTCCTAAATTAAGAGCTTCGGTCGCCTCCACATTCTTGTTCTTCTTTTTCCTTGTCTTCTTTTTCTTTGACGGTGCACCAATTTCTGGATCAAAAGGCTCTACATACATCTAAGAAAAATATAGTGTTAGAATCTAAAGACAAGTATGGTATATTTTCAAATAAAATAGAAACAATAAATTTGATAAGGACAACCGTCCCCAGCAACAGTGCCAGAAACTTGATGGGCATTTTCTCAACACATAATTTTAATTCCCAAGTATGAAGGATGCGATTGTAGCTTAGATAAGCGACCAAGTTATATTATCGAACCCAAAGGAAAGTTGGTTATCAATTTATTATTATCTAATCTAAGAGAAACTATTGTTGGCAATTTAAGTGAGGATATTTATTAACTACTAAAAAATAATCAAAATAGCAAATTAAATAGAACAGTATAGATAGACAATACTTAACAAGTGAGAAGATAGGTAGCTCTTCGGGCCATCCAGTTTCACTAGCTAATTTTCCTTTCGTATGTCAATGTCTGACTCTGCCTTGTGGAATATGGACGCATCACTAAGCCATGCAAATCTACTCTATAGACACAAGCAGATAAGCTTGTAACATGTATGAATTACTCTGGAGCAAGGGACATAATTACATCCCCTCTCTAGGTACTATTAGTATCAATTTTTTCCTGTGCACTAAGTACTCTAACCCGATATGATCTCTCTTTATAGGTACTATATAATTGTTTTCTTTATCCTACTTACTAACTCAAATAATTCAATTAATAAGTATTTATATAAGATAGTTCTAATGAAGCTTCGGAGTCCCCTCACTTAGAAACATAACATGGAATCCTGCTCAGCAGAATCAATAACCAAGATATGTATTCAGACTCTACATAACAGTTAATGATGCACAAAATAACTCTGAGTATGAATTAAAAACGCATAGTCTTATATAAAATAAATCACAAGTAGTGTTGTACGGAGTACACACACGGAAGTTCAATTAACTAGATAAAAACCTTTATAACCCTAGAACTACTAAGGTGGTTCTAGCCCATAACGCTTCGAAGAATGTTCATGATGGATAGATCTTACCCATAGTCTTAAAAATTACAAGTAAGATTAAGTTGCGAAGTAAACCCTAGATATGGGCATTGTCGCTTCTCACTCCGTCTTGAATCTTCACTTGGTTCTCACTTGATTCGCTGCATGAATCTCTCTCTACGGCTCCTGCTAACGGAGTTAGGGTTTGGATGTGGTGTAAGATGGATATGGAATCTAACTTTCTTTTTAGTGTGATCGGTACCTCCTTTTATACTTGTAGCTTCTCTTCATGGACCCTTACTGGGTTCTTTCATGGAAAACACACACATGCATGCACTTGGAGGTGAAATCTCGATGTTTCAGAGCTGATGTGTCACCGTTTGATTAGACCTGGATTGGTCGAATAGGACCTATTGGTCGAACGGTGGTCGAATAGCATGCCTGTAAGCTGAAACCTATCTTCACGTCTGTCGTTCAACTTGCCCTCTTCATTCGACTTGACATCGCTTGGTAGAATGGAACGTCTTGGTCAAACGATCACTCTATACGCTGAAAGCTCCTCCATTCAACTTTTCTCCTCAGTTCGACCAGCCTAAACCAGGTCGAATAGCCTATTCTGGTCAAGCAAGCCTTGAAAATTGCCTAAAAAATTATATTTTCTGATTTCGAGCACTTAAGACCTGTTTTCCTGTACAAATATGCTCAAATAGCCTCAGTAGCATCTGATTCGTGGATTTTCTATAAACAACCCGATTCGTCTTGATAGTAGACCAAATCATACTCACTTTCCACACAAATCGAAGCCTAAAATATGTGAATTATCACTCTTATCAAATCCCCAAACTTACATGTTGCTCGTCCCGAGGCAACGAAAATCAAAACAAGGCAAGAGAGTGTAATCATAAGGTCCTTATAACAAGCACAACCTATTCTAACACATGCAATTATCAATTCAAAACATGCATCCACATAACTTTCATCCATGCAAAAATATCAATCAACCACAATACTTCTACGAGTGTAAAATCATCTAGCTCACTAGGTAAATGTTTACTCTCGTGCTCAAGTGTAAAAGATGTGCACTTCAAATGGTTAGTATATACGCTCAAAATCAATTCATATATTCGCGTAACCATAAGCTTGGAAAAAGGTCTAAAAAATCAACTTATAATTGTTTTAACACTAGGATCACAAAGGACTTGTTCTTTGGGTTGTAATGTTGGCTTTTTGGTAAAGGTAGGAGAATATAGATAAAGTGACTATCTTCATTAATAGAGAATTACCTTTGAGAATTGCTTTTCATCAAACAAAATTAATACTTCTTCCTCCATCATTCTCATGATCTTGTTAATACTATTTCTCTTGCTTCACTTGGGATCAACATCTTTCTTTTCTTCAAAGTACAAGGCACCAATTTTGGGCACTACCCTTCTAAGCAATTGGGGTATCAGTTTCAGGCACTACCCCTCACATAATTTAACCATTCTTTATTTTTCATCACTCCACAAACTTTCCTTCCCTTATTCTTTACACGAGCTAGCAATTTATTCACCTTAACTCTCTACTAGCAAGTAAGGTATTTCAAGCCTTAAATCTAGGTAAATAAAGGTTTTTTATCAAAAACTTGCCAAAGAAAAAGCTTTGAAGGCTCAACGGGGATTCCAATGATTAATATTATAGGGTAGGGTAAGATCATGTCCTAATACCTATCAATCATAAATTTTAAACAAGACTCCAAACCAAGTTCTAAAATACGAATATATGAACGATACTCACAAAGAATAAACTATCATGCGTTCATGTAGCATGATTAATAGGCTCAGATACTCACATGGGTAATAAATTCCTAAGCACTCTTCAAAGCATGCAATCAACATCAATTTCTACATAAACTACAAGTAATAACAATACGTGCCTATCATTAATACAATCAACATGCATTAAAACAAGTGCACATGCATAATCAAGAAGCATCATACTCTCCAAATCAATCCAATCACATCCAAATCAAATATCCCAAATGAATCCTTCATCATCAATCAATATCAAGTACAAACCACCCATGCATGAATCTCAATCAAAACCAATACCCACTTATTCAAAATCCAACCTGTAAAGTGAAAAAGAGAATAGAGATGAGAGGAAACATACAAAGAAAAAAACCTAGCGCACTCTACTCCTCCGGAGCATCATCATCAACACTTAGCTCTATACGCCATAAGTCGAAGTCCCTGTGCAGTTCATATTGCTTCCTATCAATCTCTCAATTGCTAGCCTGCATCTCTTCCATCCTTCTCTCCATCGCATCATATCGAAGGTTGAGCGCAACGTAATTTGTATTCACCAATGCCAGCTGCCGATTATTCTCTTGCTGGTTTACATTCAAAGTGATAAAATGCTTGTTCATCAATCTGAACTTCTCTCTATAGAAATGATCCTGGGCCTGCCAAAAATCCTGTTGCGCTGTGGTGGTGGCTCATCATACTCATGTTGTGGCTGTGGCTGCTGCGGTGGCGGTATCGGAGGCAAATCCATCTCCGATACACAAAAGCTGGCTATAGTGGCAGATCCTCGTCAATGAAATTGGTTGGATCGCCTACCATAATCATATCTTCATCCATCAAGACTCCCTGTAGGTGCATCTCCGCCAAAAGTCCCCAATTTCCCTCTTCTAAACAAGTCCGAGAAATTGACCTATGCACTGAGGTATCCATCGATAGGTTGGTGACGATCTGAATTGTAGTGAGATCAACAATCGACAATGAAAATCAAAAAGAAAGAGGATTCTTGCCACAGATGAACATCCATGCATCATCCATCCTCTGAACCAACCCTATCCTCACACAAGATGACATAATCAAATCAGGATCCCCTCGAATTGGCCTATGCCTTCTCAAATCTACTCGATAATACTCCGCTAATGGAGTAATCAGTCCACCAATGTTGACCTTCTGGAAGGGATGAGTCGCAAATTTGTACAGTTGTTGGAAAAAGTATGCTCCAACATTGAAATGAACTACATTCATCATACACTATAGCACGTATAGTTCTGCTCTCGGTATGCAACTCCCTTCGGATCGAGAAAACAAAGTATTGCTTAAAATCTGGTCCACATAAGTTGTCACGGGATTGCGAATAAAAGATACCTTTGTGGTGTTCAAATTATAAGGACCTCACCTCCCTGAGATAGATCTCCAAAACTCATCAGGATGAAAATCAGCATGCTCCACATCAGACACCTCCTCGCAACCAATCATTTCATTAAACTCATTCGTGTACATATGATGTAACTGTCCACCAATCTGCATCCACAAAACATAAGGAAGGTAGTGATCTCCACGATCAACATATACCGTGCACAACACCTCAGCTATGATGTGGAAATAAGTCTCCCTTTTCATCTCTATAAACCTAGTGATCCCTACTCGATCGAATATCCAACGAATATCGTTGATAATGTTCATCTCCACCATCGCTTGATCATCTTGAAAATGAGTCCTTGTTATCTTACTTGCAATAGCTGCCCACAACAGTCTTTTCTCCTCCCAATCAGCGATCTTGATGCTATAATCTGAAGGTCTCTTCTTATCAAGTTTTAACTTCTTGGCACCATCACCTTTGCTAGGAGACTTAGTCTCCTTTTCTTCGAAGATGAAGAAATCTCTTTTCCTACAAAATCTATACTTCAATAAACAACCAAAGAGATAATGCAAGTATACAAATCTTAAGACTAATTAAAGCATGAATTCTACTCAAGACTTCGAATTCGTATGCTATAATCTACGCAAAATTTAATTCTCCAAATTTCAAGTGTACATCTAATCATCATAACAAATATATGCTCAACAATATCAATCATGAGACAACTTTAGCCAATAGTCTTAAAATTACTACACATCTTAGACATGCTTCTCAATTTCAACATTAACTCAATAAAAACCATAAGCATGCTCATCTCCCATATTCAATTTCACAACATCAACACTTCAAATCAACGAGCCCATGTTGGCATTTGGATCTTTTGGTTAACGTGAACCGTTAAAATTATATGCAATTCTATCATAGCGGAAATATAAACATAGAATTGATTACCTTTCACCAGGATTCGATGTAGAGGTTGAACAGTAGCAGCAAGAATAAACGACCTTTTGATCTTCTGTTGTATTCCTAAGCCCGTCTTGATGTTGTGTGGGCAACGATCTACAAGATGATATTAATCCACAATCCTAATCTTCTTTCTCACGGTATTAGGCATGTAAGTCAGTTTACCGGATAGCTGAGATTGGCTATTTATAGGCTACAACAGGGACCAGGAGGAAAAATTTGGGTTTGGGCCTCCATTGGGCTTAACCATCCAAGTTTAGCCCAAAACTTATACTTAAGTTCAATAATAATAAATCAGTCCACTAAAGTCATATTATTACACTGCCACCCTAATCTCGAATTACGTTATGTGCTCCTTCTTATTATGATCTCGTTAGTCTCCCCGTGTTTAAGATTCAATGCCCATTAATTAATTAAGTTACTGACAACTCCATTAATTAATATATTTACCGAGAGTAGTACCACTCAATTTTATTATCATGCCGAAATAAATCCACCTGCAGGATTTACATGATAATCATTATGAGCTCCTCAAGGGGACATCATCAATCAATTCCGTTAGGACACAAATTTCTTCTACAATCAACAACATATCATAGAGACAGTATCATCTCCTGACTTACCAAGCATATTGATTTAATAATTAAATCTCACCCATTGATGAATCAAGGAAATAAATACTAGCTTACGTGTTGAGGTTATTGTATAGAAATTAAGAGTACAAACATCCATAATAACAGAGATCAAGTTCTATTATATAGTCAGTATAAACAGAACGATCTCAACGGCGGTCCTATTCAATACACAGAAAATGCACTAGTGAAATTTTATAGTCAAGATAGATTAATGCCAAATCACACTACAACCATACCGATAGATAGTCCCCGTCTATCTCGGCTGTGAATATCTATTTATACTTTATAAGGAGCCGAAAATATGATCTTCCGTGTAACGCCGCACACCACATTATCTACAGTATAAAGTAAATGGACTTTTGCAACAATACAATTGCAAACGTTTGATTACATGGTTCTCATTTCAAATAAATTAAATTGTTAAAACATCGTTCATATAAAAAGCTAGACTTTTAGTATACAATCCAATAGCCCATATATATAATTCGAAATTAACCTCAAGCCCATAAGATATGTATCATAAATTTCACAAAATTTCAACAATCCAATGTAAATTGAATCATGCAAATTCATGTAAAATTTCAACAAAAACACCAAAAATTAAACACTTCAAATCCAACTAAAACTATGTTTAACCAACTTACCCAATCTTCACTAAACATAATCACTTCAATTTAAGAGTAAAGAGGTAGAAAAACATACCTTTGTAAGTCATGGTGTGCGTGTGATGTACGACAATAATTCCCCAAAATTTCGAATAGAATAGCCCCAAATCATACTTAAATCCTTCAAAACTTGGATGTGGAAGTGTGTGGAGAGGAAGAATTGAGTGTGGGAAGAGTTTAGAGTGAACTCTTACTAGTTGGGATGAGTGCTCGAGAAAAGGTGATGGGAATCGGTTGAACAACACGCAGAAACTGACGTTTTATTTTCGATTTCAGACTCTGTTCGACTCGAGCAAAGTTGTCGAACTAGGGCTTCTAGTCGAACTACATGAGTCTGCCCTTAAAATGTGACCTCGTTTGACTTTCATTCGACCTAAATGTTTTGGTCTAACAATAGTGTGAGGTCGAACGACACCTCTATACGCTGATAAATCGCCCCATGTTCTCCCCTGTTCCATTCGACTGTCGTTCGACTTAAAAGTCTTGGTCGAACAAGACGTGCTGGTCACACGGCACTTCTGTAAAGAGGTTCCGCATTCAGGCTCCCTGTTCGACCATTGTTCGACTCCATATCTTGGTCGAACAGCAGTGCATGGTCGAACGAGCCTCCAAACTTCTGAAATTTTGTGATTTTCTCGTCTTTCCCTGCAAAACTTAAACTCTAGGACAACATCAAGCATCATAATACAAAAATAAAAGCTAGAGAACCACTCTTAGACTATATAAAATCATGAATACTACTTCGTTCACACTAATAAAAAACACCAAATGCTAGGCAAATTACAAAAAATCGACACATCAAAATCGATTAAAGTTTTAATATACCGCAAAAAATCAACTTCCCTAGCAAATGTTATGAAGAAAATATTATACTCTTGGTACTGATGAGGTAAGTGCATCACACCCCCCCAAATTTAGTAGAAGCTATAGTCGAGACTAAGTTGCAAAGAGATGTAATTGCCGATTATTAAGCACCTTAAATAGAAAATTTTTTTACCCACACGAAATAAATAAAGCAATAAAACATAAGGGAAAGCCCCCAACAAGCTCTCATTTTTAACATCGGAGAGTCACGACGGTACCAACTCAATGCAAGATATCTTCAAAAATGACACAAGCATCATCAGGCGACATATAATTCTTCAATCGATGCCCATTTGCCGCTATGATGTCTCCGTCTTTGTCCAAGATTTTAAAAGGTAATACCTCATCTCCTTGCTTGAACCTTTATCCGTGATCTTCGAGTCATGCCACTTCTTCATTTGTTCATTATGTATCACCAAGTTCTTAAAAGCTTGGCTTCCAAACTCATCCAATTGATTGATATGCATCAACCTCAAGTCCTTGACCTCCTTAAGACATAAGTTCAAACTTCTCAATGCCCAAAAAGCTCTATGTTGAACCTCTATGGGTAAGTGGCACGACTTTCCGTAGATAATTTAATAAGGAGACATATCAAGCACAGTGTTATATGCAATTCAGAACCCCCATAAGATGTCATCGAGCTTCTTAGCCCAATCTTTCATATTGGTCCCAACCACCTTCTCTAGGATTTGCTTCACTTGCTAGTTAGAAACTTCTTCTTGCCCATTCGCTTGAGGATGATAGGGTGTAGTAACACTATGCTTAACACCATAATCCTTTAGAACTCTTTCAAGCAGCTTGTTGACGAAGTGTGAACCTCCATCACTTACAAGGGCTCTTGGAACTCCATAACGAGAATAAATATGTTTCTTTAAGAATGACAAGACCGTCTTTGAATCATTCATGCAGTTGAAATCGCTTCCACCCACTTAGAAACATAGTCCATAGCAAGAAGAATGTATAAGAATCCATTACATGGCAGAAACAGCCCCATAAAATCAATTCCCCATACATTAAAGATCTCCACAATAATACTTGGTTGAAGTGGTATCTCATCCCTTTTACTTATATTTTCCATCCTTTGACATCTATCACATATCGCCACATAGTATTCACAATCTTTAAACAAGGTGGGCCAATACAAAGCGGATTGTAATACCTTGGGTGCAGCCTTTTGAGCTCCAAAGTGCCCCCTGTTAGGTTGTGCAAGGCAGAAATCAAGAACATTTTCCATCTCCATATCGGGCACACGCCTACGGACGATAGAATCCATACAAATCTTGTAGATAAATAGAACATACCATATGAAGGTCTCAACATCCCTCTTAAATTTCGCAAGTTGATATCTATAGAGATCCTTAGGAATTTCCCCACAACAATATAATTAACATAATCAGCATACCAATGGTCCATTCCTTGAGCAACCACTACACAAGCTCTCTCCGCTCCTTCAACAAACACTGCCATAATCTTCTCATCTGGGAACATCTTTTCAATGTATTCAAAAGAGTCATCACAATGTTCCCTTGTCTCTAACCTTGATAGGTGATCCGCCAAGACATTTTCGGTTCTTTTCTTATCTCTGATCTCCAAGTCAAACTCTTGTATAAGAAGGATCCATCGAATAATCCTGGGCTTCACTTCCTTCTTCTCCATCAAATACCCGATCGCTGAATGATACGTGTAGACAATGTTCTTCATGCCAACCAAATACTGTCGAAACTTATCAAATGCATACACAACTGCTTAAAATTCCTTTTCATTAACAATGTAATTCTTTTGTGCTGCATCAAAAGTTTTGCTCGCATAGTAGATGGCACAGAACTTCTTTTCCCTCAGCTGCCCAAGCAACACTCCAAGTGCTAAATCACTTGCATCACACATAAGTACAAACAGTTGAGTCCAATCCGGTGTGATCAAGATATGTGCAGTAATAAGCGCCTCCTTCAAAACCTAAAAGCTGTTAGAAATTCTTCATCAAAAACAAAAGGAACATCCTTTTCAAGTAAGTAAGATAAGGGCTTGGAGTATTTTGATAAGTCTTTTATAAATTTTCTATAGAATCCGGCGTGTCCAAGAAAAGATCGCACTCCCTTCTCATTAGTAGGTGGTGGAAGCTTCTCAATTGCCACACCTTTGCTCGATCAACCTGCAATCCTTTGGCCAAAATATGATACCTAAGAACAATTCCATCTTTCACCATGAAGTGACACTTCTCCCAATTCAAGACAAGATTAGTTTCTTGACATCTCTTCAAAACAGTAGATTGGTTAGACAAACAAATATCAAAAGAGGAACCAAACATAGAAAAATCATCCATAAACACCTCCATGATTTTCTCTATCATCCCATCAAATATGGCCATCATGCAACGCTGAAATGTAGCAGATGAATTACACAATCCAAAAGGTATTTTCATAAAAGCAAAGGTTTCATATGGGCAAGTAAAATTCATCTTTTCTTGATCCTCGGGTGTAATCATGATTTGATTATAACCTGAGTACCCGTCCAAGAAATAATAAAACTCATACCCTGCTGATTAGCCATATTATAGTGGGCATGACCAATTAAAGAAATTATCAAACCACAGGGAGGAAGGTACTAGAGTTTAAGCGATCTCAAGCTTATCGTGATTTTATAAGGACGACGGAAGAGAGGATAGGAGCAAATGAATGCAATTATGCTAAAGCACGAAATAAAGATAAAATGAATGCAAAGATAAAAGGGTTCCAAATGATGCAAGGATGAGATTAACAACAATCATGGCATAGATAATTAAGTAATCATGCAATTAATTCTAATCTCTCATGGACAAGGTATAGAAGCGATCACTAATTCCACCTAAACTCTCTCTCGAGATGGATAGGATGTAGGCCCTCAACAAGGCTCCCAAACGCACATAGGATCGAGACAATAGCAAACACCTCCCACTAGGTACTAATTACTCTATGAGTTCCCTAATTAGGTACTAAATCATAAGCAATATTCCCTTTTAAGGTACTATGAATTCACTAATTGTTTGGGTCTCCTCATTTAATCAACCAACCTCTCGATTAAGCTAATCAAATGTTCTATCAAAGGGTTCTAAATCTAGAAGGATATCTCTATCTCATTCTAAATTAATGCACATGAAGTGTATGATGAAATGATTCAATGAACTATCCTAAACACATAATTGATTTCTCAATCTAATCACATGCCCATGACAATTAATCACACAAATCATCATATACATCAAGCAATCAACAATCAATGATAGAAATAACACAAAGCCCATTCAAGATTAAAATCAATTTGCATAAAAAAACTAAATTATCCAACACCAATCATGGAGCTAATCTCACAAAGGAGATTAGCCTCTCATATCCATAAGAAAATTAACATAGACATTAAGATCCTTACAAAACATGATCAATCTATAAAGAAATGCACAAAAATTAGAATTAGATTCCCCCTTTGAAGTGCTTCAATGGAGATCTCCTTCTTCTTCTTGTGATCTCACTCTCCCTTGCTTCCTTGATCACTTGGATGGTGAATTTGATGGAGGGGATCAAGTGTAGATGGGTGGATGAAGATGATGGTGGAAAATGGAAGAAATGGTGTGTGAGGTGTGTGTGGAAGGTGGAATTTTGGATTTTTTTTATAAAATCTGAATGGAGGGGTATTTATACTCCTTGACAAGCTTCTAGAAGGATTCTGAATTTTTCTGATCCCTGACACGACACGAGTCGTGTGGCGCAACACGGCCATAAGGTGCCCGTGTTGCGTGAACTGATGCTCCCGCACGGCCATCGCTTACATGCCCGTGTTGGCTACACGGGTCGTGTGCTGCAACACGAGTCGAGCTCCGCAACACGGCCAAGTGGTGGTCGTGTTGGATGAATAGATGTTGCCGCACGGCCATTCTGGACAGGCCCGTGCTAGCTACACGAGTCGTGCACTGCGACACGGCTCGTGCCACCGACACGGCCAGTCGTGTTGCTGCTGCCCTGTTTCCTTCACTGTTTTGGCTCGTTCTCCCTCGTTTCAACTCCAAATTGAGATCCGCTTTTTCCTACATCTTCCTTATCCTATTTATCATCAAATAAAAAGTGAAAATAGTAGGTTTAAGCTCATTCACACACATTTCCATGAAAACACAAAACACAACCAAATAACACATAAAATACAGATAAAAATATACGAAAACACATATAAAAAGACACTAAAATCTAGGTGAAAATATCACGCATCACCTGCTAAACGGTCAAGCATTTGATCCATGAAAGGAAGAGGGAAATGGTCTTTGCATGTATTTTCATTCAGCTTCCTATAATCCGTACACACACGCCATCCCGTAGAAATCCTAGTGGCTAAGGTCTCGCCATCATCGGCTTTCACAATAGTCATGCCCCTTTTTTTAGCTACAACATGCAGTGGACTCACATGGGACTATCACTAATGAGATATATAATTCCTGCATCTATTCACTTTAGGATTTGCTTCCTAATCACTTCTTGAATCGCGGGGTTAACCCTCTGTTGATTCTGAATACAACTCTTAGCTTCATCTAGTAACCTAATTTTATGCATGCAATACGATGGACTAATACAATTCAAATCATCAAGAGTCCAACCTATAGAAGACATACTTTCTAAGCATATCTAAAAACTCTTCAAGTTGATTATCAGTAAGAGAAGAAAATACAATTATCGGATAGGTTTTATTATCGCCTAGATAGGCATACTTCAAGTGATCCGGTAGCGGTTTCAACTCCTCCTTCTTTTCTTCCTTTGGTGTGCTTTCTCTGTCCAATAGGAGGTATTACCTAGTCCACTTGACTTCCTCAAGCTTGGTTCTTTATGATTCATACCTGTCATCACCCAAGGCAAGTAAATTTTCAAGAAATTCAATACATACCTCATTTAGAGCTCATTTAGCACCTTAGTGGGAAAAGTAAGAGATTCCGCCAACCATGTCTCCAAAGGATCCTCCGATAGGATCAAGGACATGTCTTCCTTCACGATCTCCTTGATGGGCGTTTTCTCAACACACAAATAATCCCTAAGTATGAAGGATATCAATTGTAGTTTCGAAGGTGACCAAGTTAAATATCGAATCCACGTGATGGATAAATATCAATTTAATTACGTTCTAGTGGATTATGACTATTTTGAATAAAAAATTGGTTTAAGTAACAATTTGAATAGCTAATAAATAACAAGAACAAGTAAATAATAGTGGTGATCAATTAAGATGATAGGTAGTTCGTCAGGCCATCCAGTTTCCTTTGTTAATTCGTACTTTCGTGTGTCGATGTCCGACTCTGCCTTGTGGTTTATAGACGCATCACTAGACCATGCAAATCTATTCTATAGACACAAATAGATAAGCTTTTGACACGTGTGAGTATCCTCAGAGCAATACGTATGCTCCACCTCCCTTTCTAGGTACTATCATAATCAATTATTTCCCGTGCACTTAGTACACTAACCCGATTTGATCTCCCCTTTTAGGTACTAAAAGTCATACTCTTTATCCTACTTGTCAACCCGAATTCAATTCAATTAACAAACATTCATATAAGACAGTTCTAATAAGACTTCGGAATCCCTTCACTTAGAATTATAACAATAAACCCTACTCAATAGTGAACGCACTCAATCAATAACCATGTTATGTATTCAGACTCTACACAATGATTAATGATGCACAAAACAACTATGAGTATGGATTAAAAACGTGCAATCTTATATAAAATAAATCACAAGTAGTGTTGTATGGAGTATACACACGAAATACAAATTAACTCATGAAACCTTCATAACCCTAGAACTACCGAAGTGGCTCTAGCCCATGATTGATCTAAGAACAATCATGGTTAGATGGACCAATCTTACTTGAATCTCCAGCTGAATCTCTGTCACAGCCCTCCGGATGGATCACTAATCTTTTTTCTTCACTCCTCTCTTGTATCACGATGTCTCTCTCCCTGTTCTCGACTGCATGAGCCTTCTTTTATACTTGTAATCATGTCTCTAGGGCTTGGAATGGGCTTTTCAAGTGATCTCATGCATTTTGGCCTCAAAAATCCGGATAAGGTAAGTTTCCGCGTTTTGGTTCGACCTCGTCAACAGGTCGAACCACTGGCCAACAAGTTGAACCCCAGGTCGAATCCTGTTACTGGACACATTCTGCGTTTGGTTCGACCTCTTGCACAGGTTGAACCACTCAGGTCTTGGTCGAACCCCAGGTCGAACCACGCTACTATTCAATTTCCGCTCCTAGTTTGACCAACTGTCAGGTCGAACCCCCAACGTCGTGGTCGAACTCATCTTCTCATGAACTGGTTCGACCATGATTCGACCTGATGAACAGGTCAAACCCCTGGAGTCATGGTCGAACCCATCTTCTGCTGTTCCACAATGCTGGTTCGACCTATAGGAGAGGTCAAACCCTCCTCCATTAGGTCGAACCCTACTCTTTCCTTGGCGGTTTGCGTGGTCTCGACTTCGTCTCTTCGATTCTTGGCACTTCCACTCCGTTTTTGCTATGAAAACCACTTAAATAGCTCCACTAACACCTGATTCATGCTTATTCATAATATATATAGGTTTTCCACCTATTTTCACCTCAAAACTCTCCAAAACTAGCACAAAACATGGTGCTAAACTTGTGAATTTACACACTCATCAAACCCCCAAACTTACATGTTGCTCGTCCCGAGGCAACCAAATCAAACCACATGAGTCGTGTATAATTCACCAAAGATCAAGGACAATATACATCACACATGCAACTTCATTCAATCAAACAAGTATTAATTGCTTCAAATATATCACTCATGCAAAATCAATCCAATCCATACCATTCGGAGTACTAAGTAATTTCGCTCACAAGATAAGTATTTATTCTCTTCCACTCAAGTGCGTGAGGCACTATATAGGTTAATATAAACACTCATATCAATCCATATTTACGCGTAACCATAAGCTTGGCAAAGGTCTCAAAAATCAACTTACAATCGACTCTTCACTAGGATCACAATGGACTTGTTTTTGGGTTATAATGTTGGCTCTTTGGAAAAAGGTAGGAAAATTCGGACTTAGTGACTTAAGACACTAGTAGAGAGTTACCTTGGAGGTTCTCGATTTCTTCTTCTTACAGCGAGTTCTCCTCCAATGTCGTCTCTTGAACTTGTAAAATTCCTGAATTTCCTTCTTTTCATGGCATCAACCTCATCTTCTTAAACAATTCGGGTACCAGTTTTAGGTACTACCCTTCTCGTATATATAGGTCATCAGCTGCTAAGCTACATGCAACACGTATAAACAATCGGGGTACCAGTTTCGGGCACTACTCCTAAACAAGATTTGACCATATTCTTTTCATCCAACCATGTTCTATCCTCCTTTTCTTCTTGCAACACTTACTCACCTCCACTCTCTCTACCAATGAATAGGTTAATCAAAGCTCAAGTAAAGGTTTATAAGGTTATTTACTTCGGCCACCAAAGAAAAGTCTTTTAACGGCTCAACAGGGCATCCAAAGATAAATAAGATCATTAGGAAGGATAAATTTGGCTAAGTAGCTTAATCACAAAATAATGGCCTAAGATCATGTCCTAGCAATTTATCAATCATAAGTCTCACACAAGACTCCAAGCCAAGTTCTAGAATACGTTCATATGAATGATCCTCTCAAGAATAAAATAATCATGATCAAGCATGATTAAAAAGCTCAAATCCTCACATAGGTAATCCTAGTACTCCTCATAGCACATAATTAAGATCAATTCCATAAGAACTCAATATACTTATCAACTAAACATGCTTTTCATCAATAGAAATTAACACATGAACATATGAATGCACAAACATCAATAAGCTTATACCCAATTAATCATACAAGATATCACTTTACATTCCACTCACGCATGAATCACACCCCATCCTAAAGATAAAATGAAAAAAATAATGGAATCAAGATGAATCAGAGGAAACCAAAGAAAACCTGAAAAACTACTCCTCTGGAGCGTCATCACCCTCATCATCATCATCCTCATCATCAAGCCTCCGCTCCACAATCTGGTGTAGATCACCGATGTGCCTATCCAAATAATCAACTCGATCACCCAACCTACCAACTTTCTCGTTCAAGGCCGTATACTTCTCATTCAGCATAGCATAGTTGGCGTTGGCGAGTGCGAGCTGCCAGTTTATCTCCTGCTGGCTAGCAACAATTGCGACCAGCTGCTCCTGAATAAGGCGGAGCTGCTCCCGTGTATCAATCGGGATAGCCCGCTGCTGACGCGGTGCTGGCTCATGCTGAGGTGCGTCGGGCTGCTCCTCTTCCGGAATCTTCATCTCTGGCTGCTCATCTTCCTGATGCTCGACCTCGGGCTGCTGTGGCCACTGAAGTGGCTGGTGCGGTGGCGGATGGTACTCTCCCTGTTCCACAATTTGCTGTAGCTCCTCCAACCTACCTTCGGCACACAACCTAGTTACGGCTCTCCAATCCCCATTAGTCTTCACAGTCACGGACAGAGCAGTGTGTCCTACGGAGTTCATCAACAAGTTCCTCGCCTCCCGGACAGTGGTCATATTGCTCATGTCAAAGGAAAATATAAAGTCAAATGGCTTTGGTCCTCTCGTGAAGAACCAATCACCATCTCTAAAGTGTGCGAATCCTCCCTTTACACATGTGAGCATCACCAAGTCGGGCTCTCCTCTAACAAGTGTAATGCCGGTGAAGTCCATATTGTAGTGCTCAGCTACAATCATCAGTAACCCTCCAATGTTCACATTCTGAAATCCAATGGTCCTGAATCGATACAGCTGCACGATGAAATATGTTCCCACATTGAACTTCACCCCATTCATCATACACCATAGGGCATAAAGCTCTTCTCTAGACACAGCCACCCTCCGAACGAGCAAATAGTGTATTTCCGAGCACTCGATCCATATACTTCAACATGGGATTCTTGATCGAGGTCGCACGAGCCTGCCTAATCTTATAGTCTCTGATCTCCCCAGTTATCTCCCTCCAAAACCCATTAGCATTGATGTGTCCATTCTCCACTCGAGAAATCTCTAGAGGCATCTGAAAAAGCTGATTAAAATCCTCAGCCGTCCATCTTCTTCGAACTCCTCCTAACTGAAATGAGAACTGATACGGGTAGCCAAGTGGGTCCTTTTCCATCTCAAATGAGCAAACTACCTCTGCTGTAACGTAGAAGTAAGTCGGCTTCTTCAACTCCATAAATCTGCGGATCCCCACTCAATCGAACAACATCGTCATATCATCCCTAATGCTCATAAGTATCATGGCCTCATCATCTTGGTATCTTGTCCGAGCTATCTTATCTGAGACTTCTTCCCACTTTTCTTTAATCTCGTCCCAATTTTGCATTTGAATTCTAAAGTTTTCGGGTAAACGCTCTTGTATCCTCAGTTTTCTCGTCACTATGTCTACATTTGAAGGCCTGTCTTGCCTCTTCTTCGATCTTGCTTCATCCACCTTGCCCTTCCCTTTATTCGATCCTTGTCCCTTTCCTGAAAACAACTATTTCAACATAACCAATAAGACAAGAATACAAGTATATGACTAGCATATCTTATACTCTACTCAAGACTTCAAGCATCCATGCTTAATCAACTCAACTATCATCTCAACACCACTTGCTCATCCATCATGCTCAAAACATCATCAACCACACTCTCTTCAATCTTCAAATTATCAACAACAAGCATGCATCAACCAATTCAAGCCATTCAACATAAATTTCAACAATTGAACTTCATGAACAACTCAAACTATCAACAATTCAAACCTAGTTAACATGCTCATTCCTCTAGATGCATCATATCCTTGATCAATCCACATAAAAACTCAAGTTCTATCCATAATCAAGCAATCTCAAACCAATAAACATGAATTCATATGGATCAACTCAAAAATATCAATTATCACCATGAATTTCAACCAAAATCAATATCAATCAACTTACCCACAACAAATTTCTTGCAATAAACTTCAATCCTAAGGTAAATGAGTTGAAAGAACGTACCTTTCGTCTTGCCCATGGTTAAAAATCGATAATTTGCACACAACACTCAAAAACGCGACTGAAGCCTTAATTCGCGACAAAAATCCCCTAAATCCGCGCCCAATTCAAGAATTAAGAGTGTAATTTTGTGTAATCGGTGCAAAATCAAGTGTAACTGACGAATTTTTGCAAGGGTGTTATGGTTCGGGGAAGGTTCGAGGTTTGGTGAACAAAAATATGATCGAACCCTTCTTAAAAACTCAACTTAAAATGCTTACCTGACGGGGTTCGACCTTGGGTTCGACCTGCAAAATAGGTCGAACCACTCTTGTGACAGGTCGAACCTACCTTCCGAACAATTTCTCCTCGTGGTTCGACCTGGGTTGGACCTTCTGAACAGGTCGAACCACTCTTGTGACAGGTCGAACCTACCTTCTGGACAATTTCTCCTCGTGGTTCGACCTTCGAAACAGGTCGAACCATTGGTGTCGTGGTTGAACCTATCACCTGAAAAATAGAGTGCTCTGAACGGACTAGTTCGACCTCAGGTTCGACCTTCTGATCAGGTCGAACCATAACGGCTCAGGTCGAACCACTCTACTGTAAGATTTAAGTCCCGGGTTCGACCTTGGTTCGACCTGTTAAACAGGTCGAACCTAGAATGATCAGGTCGAACCTTCTCACTGGATGGTTTTCTTCGTCGGTTCGACTTCCTCTGCTTGGTTCGACCTTTTGGCACTGGTCGAACCTCTCACGGCTTTGGTCGAACCACCCTTTTAAGCTTCAAAACTGAGTGTTCTTCAATCCCTATACACTTCAAACTTCAATACGAATCATTAGGTACCAACTAAAGCACAACTTCATCCAAAATTTGTTCCACAAAATATCATTCATGAGTAACTCCATAAAAGAAAACACAACCAAAACACACTAACATTAGGCAAATTGTAAAAAATCGTCACATCAAAATCGATTAAAATTTTAATATGGCGCAAAAACCAACTTCCCTAACAAACATCACAAAGAAAAGATTATACTATCGGTGCTTATCAAGGTAAGTACATCACACCCCCCCAAACTTAGTAAAAATAATAGTTGAAACTAAGTTTGCAAAGAGATGTAATTGCCGATAAGTAAGCACTTCAAACATAAAAATTTCTTACGCACACAAATGAAATAAAGCATTAAAACAGGAGGAAAGCCCCCAACAGGCGCTCATGTTTAACGTCGGAGAGTCACGACGGTACCAAATCAGATCAAGGTATCCACAAAGATGACACCAACATCATCCGGCAACCTATAATGCTTCAAGTGATGTCCATTCGCCGTAAAAATATCTCCATCCTTGTCAATAAGCTCAAAACTCCCCCTCCTAAGACTCGATGAATCATGAACGGTCCCGTCTACTTCGATTTCAACTTGCCTGCAAAAAGCTTTAAACGAGAGTTAAAAAGTAATACCTCATCTCCTTGCTTGAACTCCTTTTACGAGATCTTCGAATCATGCCACCTCTTAATCCTCTCCTTATAGATCTCTGAATTCTTGTACGCACGACTCCGAAATTCATCCAAAAGATTGATGTGAGCAATCCTCAACTCCTTCATATCTTTGAGAGTCAAGTTCAAGCTACGCAAAGCCCAAAACGCATTGTGTTGAATTTCTACAGGAAAGTGGCACGGCTTCCCATAGACAATCTGATACGGTGACATATCTAACATCGTCTTGTACGCGGTTCGGAACCCCCACACGACATCAGCGAGCTTCAAGGCCCAATCCTTTCTATTGTTCCGACCACCTTCTCCAAAATCTGTTTGACTTGACGGTTAGAGACCTCCGCTTGCCCGTTCGCTTGAGGATGATAGGGTGTAGTGACCCTATGCTTAACACCATACCCTTTAAGCACCTTCTCAAGAAATTTATTTACGAAATGCGTACCTCCATCACTAACAAGTGCTCTAGGGACTCCAAAACGGGCAAAGATATGCATCTTCAAGAAAGATATAACAGTTTTTGAGTAATTCAAGCGAGTAGGAATCGCTTCCACCCACTTAGAAACATAATCCACCGCAAGTAGAATGTAGAGAAATCCATTCGATGGGGGAAAGGCCCCATAAAATCGATACCCTACACATCAAAAATCTCGACCACTATGCTTGGCTGAAGCGGCATCTCGTCTCTCCTACCGATGTTCCCCATACGTTGACATCTATCGCAAGACGCCACATAGGTCTCACAATCCTTGAACAAGGTAGGCCAATAAAGAGCGGACTGAAGTACCTTGGCTGTTGTCTTGTAAGCGCCGAAGTGTCCCCCGTTAGGTTGTGCATGGCAAAACTCGAGAACACTCTCCATCTCCATCTCGGGCACACACCTACGGATGATAGAATCCGTGCAATCTTGTACACAAACGGATCATACCATATGAAGGTCTCAACATCCCTTTTGAATTTAGCAAGTTGATATCGGTTGAGATCCCTTGGAATTTCTCCCACAGCAATATAATTCACATAATCCGCATACCATGGATCAACTCCCTGCACAGCAACCACACACGCTAGCTCAGCCCATTCAACAAACACGGCCATAATATTTTCATCCGAGAACATTTCCTCAATATACTCGAAAGAATTATCGTAATGTTCCCTCATCTCCAACCTCGAAAGATGATCCGCAAACACATTATCAGAACCTTTCATATATCGGATCTCCATGTCAAACTCTTGAAGTAGAAGAATCCACCTTATGATCCTAGGCTTCGTCTCCTTTTTTCCATCAAGTACTGAATCGCAGAATGATCCGTGTACACTATAGTCTTCATGCCAACCAAATACTGACGAAACTTATCGAATGCGTACACAACAGTCAAAAACTCCTTTTCAGTCACTGTGTAATTCTTTTGTGCCGCATCGAAAGTCTTACTTGCGTAGTAAATGGCGCAGAACTTCTTTTCCTTCAGCTGCCCAAGCACCACCCCAAGTGCTACATCACTTGCATAACACATTAGTACGAACGGTTGAGTCCAATCCGGTGTGATCAAGATAGGTGCAGTGATAAGCGCCTCCTTTAAAACTTGAAAAGCTGTTAGACATTCATCATCAAACACAAAAGGAACATCTTTTTCAAGTAAGTGAGATAAGGGCTTAGAGTATTTTGAGAAGTTTTTATGAATCTCCTATAAAAACCGGCGTGTCCAAGGAAAGACCGCACTCCTCTTTCATTGGTCGGTGGTGGAAGCTTCTCAATCGCTACCACTTTAGCACGATCTACCTGCAACCCTTTGGCAGAAACATGATGCCCAAGAACAATCCCATCCTTCACCATGAAGTAGCACTTCTCCCAATTCAAGACAAGATTAGTCACTTGGCATCTCTTTAAAACAGTAGCTAGGTTAGACAAACAAATATCAAAGGAGGAACCAAAAACAGAAAAATCATCCATGAACACCTCCATGATCTTCTCTATCAACCCATCGAATATTGCCATCATGCATCTCTGAAAAGTAGTAGGCGCATTACCTAATCCAAATGGTATTTTCCGAAAAGCAAAGGTCCCGTAGGGGCAAGTAAAAGTGGTATTTTCTTGATCCTCGGGCGCAATCATAATTTGGTTGTACCCCGAGTACCCATCCAAGAAACAATAAAACTCATACCCTGCAAGACGATCAAACATTTGATCCATGAAAGGAAGAGGAAAATGATCCTTACACGTGTTCTCATTCAACTTCCTACAATCAACACACGTACGCCATCCCGTAGGAATCCTTGTGGCTATCGCTTCTCCATCCTCAGCTTTTACTACGGTCATATCCCCCTTTTTAGCAACTACATGCAATGGACTCATATGGGGACTATCATTAATAGGATATATGATTTCGGCATCCAACCACGTAAGGATTTGCTTCCTAATTACCTCTTGAATTGCGGGATTAACCCTCCGCTAATTCTGGACACTTGCCTTCGTCTCATCTAATAATCTTATCCTATGCATACAATACGAAGGACTAATTCCTTTCAAATCCTCAAGAGACCAACCAATCTCAGATTTATACTTCCTAAGAACATTCAATAACTCCTCAAGTTGATCATCATCAAGAGAAGAAGATACAATTACCGGATATTTTTCATTGTCGCCAAGAAAGGCGTACTTCAAGTGTTCCGGTAGAAGTTTCAACTCCTCTTTCCTCACTTCTATCGGAGAGCTCTCGTTATCCAATGGTAAGTACTTTCTCGTCCACTTGACTTCTTCCACCTTAGCTCTTTCCGATTCAAACCTGTCATCACCCAAAGCAAGTTACTTTTCAAGAAATTCAATACATACCTCGTTTGAGAGTCCGTCAAGCTCCGTAGTGGGATAAGTAAGAGACTCCATCAAATATGTTTCGAGAGGATCCTTCGATAAGATCAGAGACATATCCTCTTTCACAATCTCCTCCACCACGTCAATACTATAACACTGCGACTCCATGGACATCTTCATTGCTTTGTCTAAGTTGAAAAGAACTTCTTCTTTATCTATCCGCAATCTAAGCTCTCCTTTCTGAACATCAATCATAGCTCAGCAGTCGCAAGGAAAGGTCTCCCCAAGATTAAAGGGATATTATCCTTATCTTCTTCCATCTCTAGCACAAGAAAGTCCACAGGAAAGACTAGCTTTTCCACTTTGACGAGGACGTCTTCAATTATACCCTTTGAAAAAGTCATCGACCTGTCCGCCAATTGGAGAACCACTGTTGTAGGAGTAAGCTCCCCCAAACTAAGCCTCTGAAATATGGACAAAGGCATCAAATTGATGCTTGCCCCTAGATCACACAAAGCTCGTCGTGCCGGCCCCTTTCCGATTTCACATAGAATAGTGAAGCTCCCTGGATCCTTCATCTTTTGCGGCAGCTTCTTTTGGATGATTGAGCTGCAATTCTCAGATAAATTCACCGTTTCAATTCTGGTTAAGCTCTGCTTCTTTAACAATATGTCCTTTAGAAATCGGGCATAGTACGGCATCTCTATGATTGCCTCTGAGAAAGGAATGCTCAAACTTATTTTGTTCATTGCCTCTGAAAATTTCTTGAACTTATCTTCCAACCCTTCTTCACAAGCTTGTAAGGAAATGGCGGAGGTATCTTTGTTTTGGAAATCCCCCATTCATCAGATCAACCTTCTCCGCTTTCTCCTTTTCGGCTCTCAAACGCTTGGCTCTCTCCCACTTTTTCTCAGCTATTATCTTAGTACTTTGTTCATTCCGAACCACTGGAGTAGCATCAATATCATCGAAAGTGTTCGGAGTGGCAAAAGGCATTTTCTGGTGGGGTTCGACTAGGGTTCGACCTGTGGAACAGGTTGAACCATGTACGTACTGGTTGAACCTTGCTTCTGGACAATGGCTTTCTTTTTGAATTTGAGGTTCGACCTGGGTTCGACCTGTGGGATAGGTCGAACCATGGGTACCTAGGTCGAACTGGCCTATTGTACTTCTTCCACCATCAGGTTCGACCAAGGTTCGACCTGTTTGATAGGTCGAACCATTACTGTCGTGGTCGAACTGTTGCTGTGACAAAACAGAGTGCTCCAAGTTGTGCGGTTCGACCTGGGTTTGACCTGTTGGATAGGATGAACCAAGGTTGGTTTGGTCGAACCAGTGTTCTGGAAAAACAGAGTGCTCCGAGTTGTTGGGTTCGACCAAGGTTCGACCTATAGGCCAAGTCGAACCATTTGCAGTTTGGTCGAACCTATGCTGCAATCTCTCCTGATCGTGTCCAGTGTGTTGGTTCGACCTCCCCTGTATGGTTCGACCTTCAATTTTGGTCGAACCAGGGTCGAACCTGGCCCTAGACATATCCAAATTTGATTCCGGCCTCATAGGTCCCTCGTATTGCGTACCCGATCTCAATGTGATGGCATTGCAGGACCTTGGATTCTCAATACTTTGAGACGGGAACTTCCCTTTCTCAAGAGTTTGAGTAAGCTTGTTAACATTCCCTGCCATCTCCCCTATCAGCAATGTAAGGTCTTTCACCTGCTTAGATATAACCTCAAGGTTTGCATCTATTTTCTTTTCAAGTTTGGCCTCAAGGCGGTTCACTCTTTCATCATTCTTGGTCATATACCTGTTCACAGTATCCTCAAGATCCGGTTTCCCTTCTTCCACCTTAGCACCCAGATCAACACCCATAGGAGATTTAATCGCATTATTCGGATTGCTCCACGAGAATTCCAGCCTCCTAGGCTGTTGATAACCACCCGGGGGACCACGATCTCATCCTCTCTACTTGTTTTAACCATTGCTTGTTCAACCTTAGCTACCTTACCAAGGACATAAGTACCTCTAACTCGATCAGTTGGCCAATCCCTTGAATTCATCGAAATATCTTCAAACAACTTCTCTGCCTCTACGGATGACTTTGTAAGCAATGCTCCATTAGAAGAAGCATCCAATAACACTCGTGAATCACAGTCTAATCCATTGTAGATATACTGATATATTGAGCTTTAGATAGCCCATGTTGAGGACACTTCCTAAGCATGTCCTTGAATCTATCCCATGCTTCGTGAAATTTTTCTCCTCCACTCATAGCAAATTGGTTAATGTCTTGCTTCATTTTAAACACCTTTGAAGGTGGCATGTTGATGAGAGTGAAAATTAGCATGTTTGAGTGTCCAATTTAACACCTTTTTGATGAGAATTGTTGATATATATTAGCACAAATATCTTATATTTCATATATGTGAGATAAAGGTGCACTTGAGGTGTTTTATTGTGTTTTAGGTGAAAAAATGATAAAAAATGCAAGGTTGGAGAAAAGGTGCAAATTGTGCAAGGATGATAAAAAACGCACGTCAAACTTTCATAATTTTTCTGTGTTATTTTGGAGATCCAAACTGTTGGTGTGATACATGGTTGGAAAGCCACTGAAAAGAGGATCGTTCTGGCGTAAAGAACACCCCAATTGAGTTCCAAACGAAGAAGTTATGAGCAAAATGGTGACGACACGCGAGAGGTGCCGAAGAGGATTGCTGTTCTACATTCCGAGGCTTGTTGCACATACAAATCTTGGATTTTTTCTGAGATCTTTATATGGATTGAAAGCCAAGGAAGAGAGGATCGCGTGAGCGCAAGAATTATTGAATTTGGAACTAGAATGTGGAAGTTATACATGAAACAATGAGGAGGTGCAAGTCCATTCGAGCTGAAGGAACAACACTTCGACCTCAATACATCTATTCGACCACACATGCATGTCGAATTAGGCATAATAAACTTCCAGTAGGGTCATTCGACCTGAGCTTCAATCATTCGACCAAGAGCTCAGGTCGAATGATGGTCGAATAAGGATGAAGAGAGGGTCAGTAGCCTCATTCGACCTGGACAGCCTCCATTCGACCAAGAGCTCAAGTCGAATGGAGGTCGAATGAGCAGCAAATGGCATCCAGTGGCCTCATTCGACCACGCTTGCCTTCATTCGACCAGAGGTGCTGATCGAATGAAGGTCGAATGACCTCTTTTTGGCTTAAAAACGTGCTGTTCGACTTGCATTCGACTTGGGGAGGCTTCATTCGATCTACTCATGTGCATATCTACCTGTAAAACACGATGCAAGTTGTCAAGTAGTGCACACATGGGCTAAAGTGAAGATAATACACCATTCACATGGATCACATGAAGCAACAAACACACCAATGGAAAGAAGACAAAGAAAGACAGCACAATGAGCTGCAAAGACAGCACAATGAGCTGCAAATCCAACACCAAAAGAAGAGGAGCACATGGACAACAAAGAATAAAGAGAAGTGGACACATGTGGAGCAACATGGACAGCAAGAATGAAAGAGATGGCTGCATGTGGAGCTTCATCATGGCTGCAAGTATAAAAGGAGGACCTTGGCAGCAGCAAAAAGGAGCCAAGAATCCTACAATTCAATCTCAACACCACAGACAACACAACACACAACACACCACCACAAGAGGGCTGCCATTGCAGCAAGCTTGCTGCCCTTTTCAAGGGTAGCAAGCTTGCAACATGGAGCTGATGTAGAGGCAGCGAGCAGCTGCACAACGCCAAGGAGAGGAGGAGAATTCAAGTGCGATCAAAAGAGCAATCCAACGGGAGATAAGGAGAAGAACGCAAGCCACGTGACACTAGGGTTTTGTATTCTTTTCTTTCATCTTTACTTGTTGATTTTTGTTATGAATTGATTAGCCATGAGTGTTTTGTTCATGAGCTAAATACTTTTATGGTTCTAAGGTTTGAAGGGTAATGTAGTTGATTTAGAAACCTTGATTAATATTGTTGATTCATGATATTCATATTCTTGTTTATTCGATTATATAAGACATTGTTAATACGTGTGTAACGTCTTCATAATATGCCATTGACATTGCCCGTGATGCTTGGTATATTGTGTTAGTTTGAGTGCACGCATTATTAATATTGTCTACTTGTTAGGGATTGTAGTAGTTTGCCCGTGAACATGATAATCCTAAGGGCTGGTAAACAAGATGCTTGGTTATCCTAGTGGAACAATGCAATTAGAAAATCAAGTAGGAAGTGAATAGGTTTGAATATTAATTTCAGAGAATATATGTTAGTCGAATTGGCCTTCCGGAGGTTTATGAAATTCGCCTTATTAGTATCTAGAAAGGAGGTTCAAAAAACTATTCACGCGTCATCTTGTGATGTATTTCCATAAAATAGCATGAATGAACAATAGGACGTCTAGGGGACCAAATCAATTGCACTATACCTGATACCTTAGAACTGTTATTTCTCTCTTGATTTGATCTTGAATACTTATTCCCTTCTTGCTTTTATTTATTTTGTTATTTGTTATTTAAATTCTTTAGTTATTATTTAATTCAAAAAATCTTGGAAAATTGGCTACAACAATTCTAGTTAAATAGTGATTTAAAGTAAAATAGATAATTGACCGTCTCGTAGGTTCGATATTTTAACTTGGGTACTTGCCACTACAATTGATATCTCTACACTTGGGGATTTTAGTTGAGGTGCGCAGAAAACGACCAACAAGTTTATGGCGCCGTTGCCGGGGACGGCTTAATTATTTATTTTTCTTTTATTGCTAATTTAATTAGAATATCCATCGTGACTCTCCAACGTTAAACATGAGCGTCTGTTGGGGGCTGACCCTCCCGTTTTAATTACTTTATTGAGTTTATGTAGTAATTTTATTAGGTGTTGCTCGACTAGGGTATGCACTCCTTTACAAACTTATGCTCTAACTTCGTTTGAGCTAAGTTTGGGGGGGATACTTGTATACCTGCATCTTGCTACACCAAAGTAAAATTGCTTCATAGTGTTGTGTGCTTGGATGATTAATTTTTTTGCGATTTTTCAGTATTTTTGATTAATTTGATTATATTGAAAGATCGATTTTTTGTGATTGTCCAGGTGCATGTCGTTTATTTTTGCTGTGTGTTTTTCCTAGTTTAGTGTGGTTATTTTTGGGTTCTTGAGAATGATTGTTGGATCTTCCTAAAGCACTTGATTGAATTTAATTGATAAACTGATGGATTGCGTCTATGGTGGTGATCAATGGAGCTAATATTGTTTAAATTGTCTTTGAAATTCATATACTCTTGAAATTAATGAAGGAAATGTACTTAAGTTATATTGTGATATGAAGTTCTATGTACTTGTGGGATATTGCTTACCATGGAAAGTGCTCCGTTACGTGTTGAAAACGCATGTGAGATTTTGAGCCTTATTCATGTTATATAAACACATGATATTTCTTTCTGGAGAGTATCGTTCTTGTGTGTGTATTCTAGAACTTGCTTCTTGTCTTACTTAAACTACATGCTGTGATAGATAATGGGAGATGATTTTAGGCCATCCTTGAATTATAAGTCACTTAGCCAAATAATTCCCTACCATATGATTGATTGTTCATCCGTAGTTAGCCCTATTGAGCTTAAAAACCTCATTCTTTGGCAGCCTACGAGAAGTAAACACTTTGAGCTTCTGAATTTTTTTAGCCTTGATTGTCCTTCTAGAAGAGAATTAATGGCTTTTCAAAGTGTGCTAATGGAGTTTGATAACAGATTCGGAAGGAATGAATTTGTGTTTACATAGTGATTTAGCTTGAAAATGCATATAAGGAAAATCATGGAGTAGTGCTTAAATCTAGTACTTCATGGAATCAAACACCCTAGGGTAGTGCTTAAATCTAGTACCCTATGGAGGATGCGCGAAGTAGTGCCCGAAATTGGTACCTCGAAAGAAGAAAGAAAAATAGTTGTGCTTGAAGGTGGAGAAGGAATGAAAATCGTCTGCATTGAAAAGAAAAAGAAGATGAAAGTTGAAGTGATCAATCAGCCTTAATTCTCACCTATTTGAGTCACATTGTCCATATATTTTCTTACTTCACCAAAGAGCCAACATTACATCCAAAAGAAAAGTCCTTTTTGATCTCATTATTGAACCATACTTTTAGTGATAAAAAGTTTGAGACTTTTGGCAAGCTTATGGTTACGCATGCACTCGAATTGAATTTGAGCATAAACACCTTAACCCATAAGTGTACATATTTTACACTTGAGTATGAGTGATATACTTCCCGTGATAATATGTTAATAGAGCATTTGAATTGGTGGTAATTGTCTTAAACTTGTATGCTATGAATTGATTATCCCACGTAATACTAGTTGCATGTCCTAAGTTGAAGACAATTGTATTTTGAATATGGTATTGGTCATGGTCCTTATTTCCAGCAAATTTTCTTACACTCTCGATCTTTATTTTTTATTTTGTTGACTCGGGACGAGCAACAGGTAAGTTTGGGGGCTTGATGAGAGTGAAAATTAGCATGTTTGAGTGTCCAATTTAACACCTTTTTGATGATAATTGTTGATATATATTAGCACAAATGTCTTATATTTCATATATGTGAGATAAAGGTGCACTTGAGGTGTTTTATTGTGTTTTAGGTGAAAAAAGGATAAAAAATGCAAGGTTGGAGAAAAGGTGCAAATTGTGCAAGGATGATGAAAAACGCACGTCCAACTTTCATAATTTTTCTGTATTGTTGTGGAGATCCAAACTGTTGGTGTGATACATGGTTGGAAACCCACTGAAAAGAGAATCGTTCTGGCGTAAAGAACACCCCAATTGAGTTCCAAACGAAGAAGTTATGAGCAAATGGTGACAACACGCGAGAGGTGCTGAAGAGGATTGCTGTTGTACTTTCCGAGGCTTGTTGCACATTCAAATCTTGGAGTTTTTCTGAGATCTTTATATGGATTGAAAGCCAAGGAAGAGAGGATCGCGTGAGCGCAAGAATTATTGAATTTGAAACTCGGATGTGGAAGTTATACATGAAACAATGAGGAGGTGCAAGTCCATTCAAGCTGAAGGAACAACACTTCGACCTCAATACATCTATTCGACCACACATGCATGTCGAATTAGGCATAATAAACTTCCAGTAGGGTCATTCGACCTGAGCTTCAATCATTCGACCAAGAGCTCAGGTCGAATGATGGTCGAATAAGGATGAAGAGAGGGTTAGTAGCCTCATTCGACCTGGACAGCCTCCATTCGACCAAGAGCTCAAGTCGAATGGAGGTCGAATGTGCAGCAAATGGCATCCAGTGGCCTCATTCGACCACGCTTGCCTTCATTCGACCAGAGGTGCTGATCGAATGAAGGTCGAATGACCTCTTTTTGGCTTAAAAACGTGCTGTTCGAATTGCATTCGACTTGGGGAGGCTTCATTCGATCTACTCATGTGCATATCTACCTGTAAAACACGATGCAAGTTGTCAAGTAGTGCACACATGGGCTAAAGTGAAGATAATACACCATTCACATGGATCACATGAAGCAACAAACACACCAATGGAAAGAAGACAAAGAAAGACAGCACAATGAGCTGCAAAGACAGCACAATGAGCTGCAAATCCAACACCAAAAGAAGAGGAGCACATGGACAACAAAGAACAAAGAGAAGTGGACACATGTGGAGCAACATGGACAGCAAGAATGAAAGAGATGGCTGCATGTGGAGCTTCATCATGGCTGCAAGTATAAAAGGAGGACCTTTGCAGCAGCAAAAAGGAGCCAAGAATCCTACAATTCAATCTCAACACCACAGACAACACAACACACAACACACCACCACAAGAGGGCTGCCAATGCAGCAAGCTTGCTGCCCTTTTCAAGGGTAGCAAGCTTGCAACATGGAGCTGATGTAGAGGCAGCGAGCAGCTGCACAACGCCAAGGAGAGGAGGAGAATTCAAGTGCGATCAAGAGAGCAATCCAACGGGAGATAAGGAGAAGAACGCAAGCCACGTGACACTAGGGTTTTGTATTCTTTTCTTTCATCTTTTCTTGTTGATTTTTGTTATGAATTGATTAGCCATGAGTGTTTTGTTCATGAGCTAAATACTTTTATGGTTCTAAGGTTTGAAGGGTAATGTAGTTGATTTAGAAACCTTGATTAATATTGTTGATTCATGATATTCATATTCTTGTTTATTCGATTATATAAGACATTGTTAATACGTGTGTAACGTCTTCATAATATGCCATTGACATTGCCCGTGATGCTTGGTATATTGTGTTAGCTTGAGTGCACGCATTATTAATATTGTCTACTTGTAAGGGATTGTAGTAGTTTGCCCGTGAACATGATAATCCTAAGGGCTGGTAAACAAGATGCTTGGTTATCCTAGTGGAACAATGCAATTAGGAAATCAAGTAGGAAGTGAATAGGTTTGAATATTAATTTCAGAGAATATATGTTAGTCGAATTGGCCTTCCGGAGGTTTATGAAATTCGCCTTATTAGTATCTAGAAAGGAGGTTCAAAAAACTATTCACGCGTCATCTTGTGATGTATTTCCATAAAATAGCATGAATGAACAATAGGACGTCTAGGGGACCAAATCAATTGCACTATACCTGATACCTTAGAACTGTTATTTCTCTCTTGATTTGATCTTGAATACTTCTTCCCTTCTTGCTTTTATTTATTTTGTTATCTGTTATTTAAATTCTTTAGTTATTATTTAATTCAAAAAAATCTTGGAAAATTGGCTACAACAATTCTATTTAAATAGTGATTTAAAGTAAAATAGATAATTGACCGTCCCGTGGGTTCGATATTTTAACTTGGGTACTTGCCATTACAATTGACATCTCTACACTTGGGGATTTTAGTTGAGGTGCGCAGAAAACGACCAACACATGTACCTCTCCAAGAACCTTAACTTCAGTTGCTCCCAAGTGATGCACTCAGCTGCGGTGATAGTGTCGTACCAATCTCTCGCCTTTTCAGTAAGCGAGAATTTGAACAAGAGGATCTTCCTAGCATCTTCATGTTCTCCTGCGTCTTTTTGAGTACTTGCGAAGCCCAAGAACTTATTCAGATGTTGCTGCGGATCCTCAAAAGACCCTCCTGAAAAGGAGTTCCTTTCTATCATGCTAATAAGAGTGGGATGAAGATCGAATGCTGAATTAGTTCCCCTTGCTCCTAGAAGCCCAAAATTTCCAGCCCATTGTTTCTGAATACCTCTCGGATGCTAGATTATCCGAATTCGCTGCCATGTTGACTGTCTCTACTCTCGAATTAACTTCAGTTTTAGCTTCAATCGTTTGCAAAATCTGCTCGTCAACTTCAACTCCAAAATTCAGAGCTTCAGTTGGATCAATAGTCTTTGCCTTGCTCTTCTTCTTCTTCTTCTTTCTTGACGACGCTCCGATTTCAGGATTATAGGGTTCAAGTTCACCTTTCTTTGATCTCGTGAGCATACACCTAAAAAGAATTAGAATTAAAACAGCAAAACAAGTTAAATAGCCCTAACAAACTAGAAATAACCAAAAGATATTTTAAGCCGTCCCCGGCAACGGCGCCAAAAACTTGATGGGCGTTTTCTCAACACACAATTAATTCCCAAGTATGAAGGATATCAATTGTAGTTTCGAAGGTGACCAAGTTAAATATCGAATCCACGGGACGGATAAATATCAATTTAATTATGTTCTAGTGGATTATGACTATTTTGAATTAAACAATTGGTTTAAGTAACAATTTAATAGATAATAAATAACAAGAACAAGTAAATAATAGTGGTGATCAATTAAGATGATAGGTAGTTCGTCATGCCATCCAGTTTCCTTTGTTAATTCGTACTTTCATGTGTCGATGTCCGACTCTGCCTTGTGGTTTATGGACGCATCACTAGACCATGCAAATCTATTCTATAGACACAAATAGATAAGCTTTTGACACGTGTGAGTATTCTAAGAGCAAGACGTATGCTCCACCTCCCTTTCTAGGTACTATCATAATCAATTATTTCCCGTGCACTTAGTACTCTAACCCGATTTGATCTCCCTTTTTAGGTACTATAAAGTCATACTCTTTATCCTACTTGTCAACCCGAATTCAATTCAATTAACAAACATTCATATAAGACAGTTCTAAAAAGACTTCGGAATCCCTTCACTTAGAATTATAACAATAAACCCTGCTCAACAGTGAACGCACTCAATCAATAACCATGTTATGGATTCAGACTCTACACAACGATTAATGATGCACAAAACAACTATAAGTATGGATTAAAAACGTGCAATCTTATATAAAATAAACCACAAGTAGTGTTGTACGGAGTATACACACGAAATACAAATTAACTCATGAAACCTTCATAACCCTAGAACTACCGAAGTGGCTCTAGCCCATGATTGATCTAAGAACAATCATGGTTAGATGGACCAATCTTACTTGAATCTCCAGCTGAATCTCTGTCACAGCCCTCCGGATGGATCACTAATCTCTTTTCTTCACTCCTCTCTTGTATCACGATGTCTCTCTCCCTGTTCTCAACTGCATGAGCCTTCTTTTATACTTGTAATCACGTCTCTAGGGCTTGGAATGGGCTTTTCAAGTGATCTCACGCATTTTGGCCTCGAAAATCCGGATAAGGTAAGTTTCCGCGTTTTGGTTCGACCTCGTCAACAGGTCGAACCACTGGCCAACAAGTCGAACCCCAGGTCGAACCCTGTTACTGGACACATTCTGCGTTTGGTTCGACCTCTTGCACAGGTCGAACCACTCAGGTCTTGGTCGAACCCTGGGTCGAACCATGCTACTGGATAATTTCCGCTCCTGGTTCGACCAACTGTCAGGTCGAACCCCCAACGTCGTGGTCGAACTCATCTTCTCGCGAACTGGTTCGACCATGGTTCGACCTGATGAACAAGTCGAACCCCTGGAGTCGTGGTCGAACCCATCTTCTGCTGTTCCACAATGCTGGTTCGACCTATAGGAGAGGTCGAACCCTATTCTATTAGGTCGAACCCTACTCTTTCCTTGGCGGTTCGCGTGGTCTCGACTTAGTCTCTTCGATTCTTTGCACTTCCACTCCGTTTTTGCTATGAAAACCACTTAAATAGGTCCACTAACACCTGATTCATGCTAATTCACAATATATATAGGTTTACCACCTATTTCCACCTCAAAACTCTCCAAAACTAGCACAAAACATGGTGCTAAACTTGTGAATTTACACACTCATCACTCCTCCACCACATCAATGCAATGATATTGTGTCTTCATTGGCATCTTCATTGCCCTATCAAGATTGATTAGAACCTCATATTTATCCATTCTCAATCTTAGCTCCTCCTTTTGGACATCAATCATGGCTCCGGCTGTGGCAATGAATGGCCTTCCCTGATTAAGAGGGGCATTATCCTTGTCATCTTCCATCTCTAGCACAAGAAAATCCACAGGAAAGACAAGCTTGTCTACTTTCTCAAGTACGTCTTCAATCACACCCTTCAGAAAAGTCATAGACCTATCTGCCAATTATAGAGCCACTTTTGTGGGAGCAAGCTCCCCCAAACTTAGCTTTTTAAATATTGATAAGGGCATCAAGTTGATGATTGCACAAAGATCACACAAAGCTTTATGTGCCGGCCTTTTCAATCTCACATAGAATAGTGAAGCTCCACGGATCCTTCAACTTTTGTGGTAACTTTATCTGAATGATCGAGCTGCAGTTTTCTGATAGATTTACTGTCTCTACTCCATTCAAGCTTCTCTTCTTCAATATGATATCTTTTAAAAATCAGGCATAGTATGGCATCTCTATGATTGCTGGTATGTTCAAGCTTATCTTGTTCATTATATCTTGAAATCTCTTGAATTTATCTTCCAATCCCTTCTTTACTATCCTCAAAGGAAACAGAGGTGGTATCTTTGTCTTTGGAATTCCTCATTCATCACTCCACCTCCTTTGCTTTGTCCTTCTCAGCTTTCAATCTCTTTGCTCTTTTTCACTTCTTCTCTGCTATAAGCTCAGTATTCTACTCTTGGGATAGCTCTGGAGTGTTCTGAACAATAGTGTAGCATTCGCTATCAAAACAGGAGGTGCATGAAGCTGTTCGACCACTATTTGACCAGAGTAGTCTGGTCGAACAACATGAGTGTGGTCGAACGAGTGTTCTGTAAGTGGATTCAGTCTGTCCACTGCCCGTTCGACCATGTTCGACCAGAATAATCTGGTCGAACAGGAAGAGTCTGGTTGAACAGGTGTCCTGTAATCTGAATGTTATCCTACTTTTCCACAAATGCCTGTTCGACCAAGGTTCGACCAGAATGATCTGGACGAATAGTAGTGCCTTGGTCAAATGGCGGGGCTGAAAATAGAGCATCGAGATTCTATTTTTTGAAATTTGTTCAACCTCAGTTCGACAATCAGGTCTGGTCAAACTGGGTGGTGTTGGTCGAACAGGGCTCCTGCCTTTTTCGTTCCCGCTCACCGGCTTCATCAGACCCTCGTATTGTGTCTCGGACCTCAATGTGATGGCATTAAAAGACTTAGGGTTTGAAATTCTTTGAGATGGAAGCTTTCCTTTCTCTATTGTTTGTGTCAATTGATGTACTCTCCCTGCCATTTATCCCATCAACAATGTTATTTCCTTCATCTGCTTTGACAAATCCACATGACTTGAATCAATTTTTTCTTCCAAATGGTCCATGCTTGCATCATTCCTAGCAGCATATCGGTTCACCATATCCTCTAAACTAGGTTTTTCTTCTTCCGTCTTGGCACCAGGATTAACACCAACAGGAGGTTGCATCGTCGCATTTGGATGCTCCATGAAAATTCTGACCTTCTAAGTTGTTGATAATTACCCGGGGGACCATGATTATTATAGTTCCCTTGGTAATTCCTATTTTCTTGATTATTCGGATACCTCGTTCCTTGAATACTTTGTCCCATGGAATAGTTAGCTTCTTCTAGTTCCTCTTGGATCGATCTTTCTTCACCGTCATCCTGTTGCATCATAATTGGTACTTTCAGTGACAAATCAGTGATATGCTTCTGCTGCGATTCAAGTAGCTTGTTTATACTAGCCAAGCTAGAGGCGATCTCATCTTCTCTACTTGACTTCACCATAGTATGTTCAACCTGTGCAACTATTCCAAGGACATTGGTTCCTCTCAATCTATCAGTTGGCCAATCTCTTGAATTCATAGAAATATCCTCGAAAAGCTTCTCGACCTCAAGGATATCTTAGCAAGTAAAGCTCCACTTGATGACGCATCAAGTAAAACTCTAGAGTCATTATCCAATCCGTTGTAGAAAATACTGATGTATTGTGGTTTAGTTAAACCATGCTGAGGATACCTTCGAAGCATGTCCTTGAATCTATCCCAAGCCTCATGGAACTTTTCCCTGTTATTGATCATAAACTAATGAATCGCTTGGTTCAATTTAAACACCTTAGACGGTGGCATATATCTCTCCAAGAATTTCATCTTCAAATCATTCCATATAGTGCAGTCAGCAACACTAAGAGTATCATACCAATCTCTCGCTCTTTCAAAAAGCAAGAATTTAAACAATAGGATCTTTCTTGCAACTTCATGAGTTCCTTCATCTTTTTGTGTACCAGCATAACCGAGAAACTTATTAAAATGTTGTTAAAGATCCTCGAAAGTTTTCCATGATAAAGAGTTCCTTTCTATCATGCTGATAAGAGTGGGGTGAAGATCAAAATCTGCATCGGCTCCACGCGCTCCTAACAGCCCCACGTTGCCCCCTCTGTTGTTCTTAAAGACTTCACGGATGGCAACATTATCAGATTCGCTACCATGTTGACTGCTTCTACTTCCAAGTTATCTTCGGTCACAGCTTTAGTCACTTGCGAATTCAGCTCGTCAACCTCAACTCCTAAATTATGAACTTCGGTCGCTTCCACGTTATTTTTTCTTGCCTTATTTTTCTTTGATGATGCTCCAATTTTCGAATCAAAAGGCACTAATGTTCCTACCTTTGATCTAGTGTGCATACACCTAAGAAAATATAGTGTTAGAATCTAAAGACAAGTATGGTATAGTTCAAATAAAATAGCAATAATAAATTTAATAAGGACAACCGTCCCCGGCAATGGCGCCAGAAACTTGATGGGCGTTTACTCAACACAAAATTTTAATCACCAAGTATGAAGGATGTGATTGTAGCTTAGATAAGCGAACAAGTTATATTATCGAACCTAAAGGTAAGTTGGTTATCAATTTATTATTATCTAATCTAAGAGAAACTATTGTTGGCAATTTAAGTGAGGATATTTATTAACTACTTAAAAATAATCAAAATAGTAAATTAAGTAGAACAGTAGAGATAGAAAAGAGTTAACAAGTGAGAAGATAGGTAGCTCTTTGGGCCATCCAGTTTCACTAGCTAATTTCCCTTTCGTATGTCAATGTCCGAATCTGCCTTGTGGAATATGGACACATCACTAAGCCATGCCAATCTACTCTATAGACACAAGAAGATAAGCGTGTAACACGTGTGAATTACTTTGGAGCAAGAGATATAATTACAACCCCCCTTTCTAGGTACAATCAATATCAATTATTTCCCGTGCACTAAGTACTCTAACCCAATATGATCTACCTTTATATGTACTATATAATTATTCTCTTTATCCTACTTACTAACCCAAATTCAATTCAATTAATAAGTATTTATATAAGATAGTTCTAATGAAGCTTCGGAGTCCCCTCACTTAGAATCATAGCATGGAATCATGCTTAGCAGTGAACGCACTCAATCAATAACCAAGATTTGTATTCAGACTTTACATAATAGTTAATGATGCACAAAACAACTCTGAGTATAAATTAAAAATGCATAGTCATATATAAAATAAACCACAAGTAGTGTTGTACGGAGTATATGTTGGCAATTGGATCTTATGGTTAACGTGATTTGATAAACAAAACAGATAAACAGATACAGCGGAAGCATAAATCAATACCTGTCTTCTGGATTGGAGTAGATGATGAATATTTGAGAAGAACTACCTCTTGTTCTTCTACTGTATTACCCTAGTCAATCCTACTGTTGTGTGGTCAACAGTCTGCAGGATCCCTCAATCTACTCCTAACCACTTTTTAGACAAAAGAACGGCGTTCTCAAATCTTAGGGCATCCAGGAGCTGAGCAGACTATTATAAAGGGCTACAGTAGAGACCAGGAGGAGAAATTGGGCTGGGCCTCAATCAGATTTAATTAATCAAGCTTAGCCCAAAGCTTTTAATTAAATCCAATAATAATAATATAGTCCACTAAAATATTATTACTGTACTACCCATCCAATCCCAAATTATGTTCTGGGCTCCTTCTTATTATGAGCCCAATAATCTCCCCATGTTTAAGATATACAATGCCCATTAATTAATTAAGTTACTGACAACTCAAATTAATTAATATCTCATCCGAGAGTAGTACCACTCAACCTTTTTATCATGCCGGAAATTAATCCACTTGCAAGATTTACATGATAAACCTTATGAGCTCCTCTAGGGGACATCATCAACCTAAATCGGACATGGATTCCTTCTACAATCAACAGCACACCATAGAGACAGTACTACTTCCCAACTCACCGAGTTTGTTGATTTAATTCATTTAAATCTCACCCATTGATGAATCAAAGAAATACATACTGCCCTACGTGTCGAAGTTATTGTATAGGGATTAAGAGCATGGACATCCATAATAACAGAGATCAAGTTCTTCTATATAGACAGTACAAGTCGAACGATCTCAAGCGGTCCTACTCAATACACGCTAAGTGCACTAATGTGATTCTATAGTCAAGACAAACTAATTCCAAATCACACTACAACCATACCGATAGATAGTCCCCGTCTATCTCGGTTGTGAGCATCTGTTTATACTTTATAAGGAAACCGATAATATGATCTTCCGCGTGTTGTCGCACAACATATTATCTACAGTATAAAGTAAATGGACTTTTGCACAAACATATAAATAAACAATTTATAATATGCAAAAACGTTTGATCATATGATTCTCATTTCAAATAAAATTGTTATTACATTGTTCAATATAAAAGCGAGGCTTTTAGTATACAAATCTAACAATCTCCCACTTATACTAAAAGACTACGCTGCCATATCTGCTGACACGCATCTAATCCCTATTCCTTCTACATGCCCATCGAACGCTTTCGCTGGAAGGCTCTTAGTAAAAGGATCAGCAAGGTTATCCTCAGATGCAATCTTAGCGACAACGACTTCCCCTCTTTTAACGATGTCTCATATCAGGTGGTACTTGCGCTCAATGTGTTTACTCGCCTTATGGGCTCGTGGTTCCTTCGAGTTTGCTACTGCACCACTATTATCACAATAAATTGTGATCACTTTGGGCAAACCAGGAATCACATCCAAGTCCATTAAGAAGTTCCTGAGCCATACTGCTTCCTTAGCTGCCTCAGAGGCTGCCACATATTCAGCTTCCATGGTAGAGTCTGCAACACATTTCTGCTTTACACTCCTCCATATTATGGCTCCTCCTCCAAGAGTATACACATAACCCGAGGTGGATTTACTAGCATCCCTATCTGACTGGAAATCCGAATCAGTATAACCCAAAGGTAACAAAGTATCTGCCCGGTAAACCAGCACATAATCCCTAGTCCTTCGCAGGTACTTCAAAATATGCTTTACCGCAGTCCAATGCCCTTGTCCTGGATTACTTTGATACCTACTGACCATGCCCACGGCATAACAGATATCTGGTCTCGTACATAGCATAGCATACATGAGACTTCCCACTGCCGAAGCATAAGGGACCAGCTTCATTGCCTCTATTTCATGTTGTGTCTTTGGACACATTTCTTTAGAAAGAGGTATTCCATGTCTAAAAGGTAGAAAACCTTTCTTGGAATCTTGCACGCTAAAACGAGTCAGTATTGTATCAATATATGAAGCTTGGGATAAGCACAACATTCTTTTCTTGCGATCCCTTATTAATTTGATCCCAAGAATGTGTCCGGCCTCTCCCAAGTCCTTCATCTCAAATTGCTTGGACAGCCATACCCTTACGCCCGACAATACCTTTACATTGTTTCCAATGAGCAGAATATCATCCACATAGAGTACAAGAAATACCACTACGTTTCCGTCACACTTCTTGTATACACATGATTCATCCGGACATTGAATAAATCCAT
Source organism: Pogostemon cablin (assembly GCA_023678885.1). Lineage (NCBI taxonomy): Eukaryota > Viridiplantae > Streptophyta > Magnoliopsida > Lamiales > Lamiaceae > Pogostemon > Pogostemon cablin. Next base: position 22,422,985 of record CM042981.1, read on the forward strand.
ATGACTGGATTACTTCATCAAAACGGATGTTCCAAGATCTTGAAGCTTGTTTCAATCCATAAATGGACTTTTTAAGCTTACACACAAGATGCTCTTCGCCATTTGCAATGAAACCCTCTGGTTGCTTCATGTAGATGTTTTCCTCAAGACTTCCATTCAGGAAAGCTGTCTTGACATCCATCTGCCATACCTCATAGTCCATATGAGCAGCAATAGACAAAAGAATCCGGATTGACTTAAGCATGGCCACGGGTGAGAAGGTTTCCTCATAATCGATTCCTTCTTTCTGAGTATATCCTTTAGCCACAAGCCTTGCTTTAAAGGTTTCCACCTTACCGTCAGATCCTCTTTTTCTCTTATAGATCCACTTGCATCCAATAGCTTTTACACCATTAGGTGGTTCTACAAGCTCCCAGACATGATTAGAATACATGGATTCTATCTCAGATTTCATTGCGTTTTGCCATAATTGAGCATCTTTATCCTGCAGTGCCTCGTTGTAATTCCATGGGTCAATTTCATGTTCACCTGGGACCAAGTCGGATGACTCTCCCAATCCCATGAATCTATCTGGTTGTCTGGCAACCCTCCCACTACGACGAGGCTCCGCAGGTATTTGTGTATCATGTGTGACACGCGGTGCAGTGTCCTGTGGTACATCTTCTTGCACATTTGGTATTAAATATGGTGTTTCCCCTCTAACTTCTTCTAGAACAATTTTACTCATGGGTTTATGATCCATTATATAATCCTCTTCCAAAAATCTGGCATTCACGCTCACGATCACCTTTTGGTCCTTGGGACTATAAAATAAACCACCCTTCGTTCCTCTAGGATACCCTATAAACAGACAAACATCAGTACGTGATTCTAACTTGTCAGCATCTGCCTTTAACACGTGTGCCGGAGCACCCCAAATCCGAACATGTTTCAGACTAGGCTTGCGCCCGGTCCACAGTTCTGTGGGTGTGGAGGCTACCGATTTAGAAGGTACTAAGTTTAGAATGTAAGCCGCTGTTTCTAAGGCATGTCCCCAAAACGAATTTGGTAATTCCGAATAACTCATCATTGATCTTACCATTTCCATAAGAGTCCTATTCCTTCTTTCCGCTACACCATTCTGCTGGGGTGTGCCCGGTGCAGACAATTGGGATTCAATCCCATTTTCCGATAAATAATTCCTAAACTCTCCCAAGAGATATTCACCACCACGATTAGATCGTAGTGTTTTGATATATTTTCCAAGTTGCTTTTCCACATCAGCCTTGTATTCTTTGAATTTATCAAAGCATTCAGACTTGCGGCGCATCAAATAAATATATCCGTATCTTGAATAATCATCAATGAAAGTGACGAAATATTCAAAACCACCTCTTGCCTGGACAGACATAGGACCACATAAATCAGAATGAACCAATTCCAACAAATCCTTGGCTCTATGCCCCTTCGCCTTGAAAGACCTTTTTGTCATTTTTCCTTCCAAGCAGGATTCGCAAGTTGGATAATTTTCCACTACTAATGAACTCAGAGGTCCATCAGCTATCAACCTTTGAATCCTACTCAAGTTAATATGACCTAGTCTTAGATGCCAAAGATATGTTTGGTTCATTTTAGAAGGTTCTTTTCTCTTATTAGTAGATGTATCATTCATTTCAATTTGTTGCACTGTGGGAGTAATTGGATTAAGAGTATACAAATTATCTATCAATGCACCATCACAGATAAAAATTCCATTTTTCCTTAAAACAACCTTGTCATTAAAAGAAACAGAATATCCATCCATAAACAATTTAGAAACTGAAATTAAATTCTTTCTAAAATGAGGTACATAAAGACAATTCCTCAAAACAAGAGTTTTATTCTTATTAAAAGATAAATAGACGTCTCCCACTGCAACAGCTGCTACTCTTGTAGCATTTCCCATGAGTATAGTAATCTCTCCATCACTGAGCTGTCGGGTTTGGTGGAACCCCTGCAAAGATTTGCAGACATGGTCAGTGGCTCCCGTATCTACACACCAAGTGTCAGCAGATACAGCCGCTAAACACGATTCAACAACTAGAATATAAGACTTACCATTCCTGTTCCCCTTCAGAAGAGGGCAGTCAACCTTGTAGTGTCCCGGCTGCTTACATTTGAAGCACTTGCCTTTAGGTTTCTTGACCGCACCCGTCTTTGCCTTCACTTGGTTCACCGGTGCTGGATTCCCTTGCTTCTTCTTCTTCCTACCGCCTTTCGGCCTAGGATGAGAAGCATGTTCAGCAACATGAACCTGAGGTGGTCTACGAAACAGTTCTTCCGCCGCCACGAGTTCTGTCATCAGTTCCGCCAACGAGTACAAATGTTTGTTCATACCATAGTTCAGGCGAAACTGCTCAAAACTCCTAGGCAAGCTTTGGAGTATAATATCGACCTGGGTTTCCCCATCGATTTCTGCTCCAAGAACTTCCAACTCATTGAGTTGGCCCATCATCCTAAGGACATGCTCCCTTACGGAAGTGCCCTCAGCCATTTTGGTGTTCATCAAGACCGACATGCCCTTCGACCTAGCAGGACGACTCTGATGACCGAAGAGTTCCCTAAGATTAAGCATCATATCATAGACGGTGTCCATAGCTTGATGCTGAGTCTGAAGCACATTTGACATTGAAGCCAAAATATAGCACTTAGCCATCTTATCAGCTTTGACCCACCTATTATAAGCATTTCTTTGCTCTTCGGTAGAGGCATCAGTAGGTGCCGGAGGGCATTCCTCAGAAAGTACAAAGATGTAATCTTCAGCAGTTAAAACAATATCCATGTTACGCTTCCAGTCGACATAATTAGTGCCAGTAAGTTTGTGTTCTTTAAGTATGACAGAAAGTGAGTTCAAAGCCATTTGAAAAAACCTGAGAATCATAAATAATAAACAGATCAAACACTTCGAATTTACCAATTTATATTGAATCCCTCAAAACAATATAAAACAAAATTCACCAACATCTCAAGCACCGTGGATTTGCATGCCACGATAGTGTGGACGTATACAAACCCTAACATTTACAAGAGAAGGTTTTACCCAATAATTTCATTTGTCAACCTAACTTTATGACAAAATAATTAATAGTCGGTTTCTATTTAGCCATGCAAATAATAGCAGTGACTCCGATGGGGAGGATACATATTATTTACACCTAAGTGTATACCATTATTTAATCCCAAGTCCGCGGCCCAAGCTTGTGTGCCTTACAGATGGAGAAGTACACACGCGCTCAGATAACTTCCTACGATTATCTTAAAGAAGTTTGTACCAGTGATCCGTGAACAAACTCATCCGATAGGGAGGAAGGCTCTAATGCCAACGCGCAAGTTTATTCACATCACTTACAAACCAATAATGGAGGCCATGGGAATTTATATACCAATCCCCTCTCCCACTTAGTTATTTAGCACAGAGGGTTTTTAACATGCATATAATATTTCACAATAAAATATACAATAAAGCATGCTTTAAATCCAAGTAATTTAAATTAAATAAATCACATAAAACATGCTTTACACATATATAACAATTAATCGTCACGTTAAACAATTAAATCAATTATATAATTCAATTAATTGCAAAATAAAGTTGGATCAAAAATTGGGCCTACCTATTCCAAATAAAATTAGCAATTAATGAGCAGCCATTATAATTAAAAAAATAAAGCCCATTAAGCCAGCCAATTTTATTTCTTTGGAACAAGCCCAATACATCTCAAGGCCCAACACCACAAACAATTAATAAATAAAACACATATAGGCCCAGCTGCTCAAATAATTAATTACAATCCATGAAGCCCAAACCTCAAAAAAATAAAATACAGGTCCAACAGTACTTAATTAATATGCAAGCCCAATCATCAGACACAAGCCCAATCCGCAAACAAAAACAAGGCCCAACCCAAGCCCACAACAGCTGAAACCCTAGGAGTAGCAGTCGCCATCTCCTCTTCACCGGCTCAGCCAGTCGCCGCCTTGCCGCTGTCCCCGGAGGCGCCGCCAACAGGCGACCTGAATCACGCCGTTAGCCCGCTGCCGACAGCTCCCAGCTGCACCCGCCAGCCGCCGCGTATAGACGAAACTGATGCAGCAGACACGGCACCGACGCTGCCGCCGCCGGCTTCCCTCGCAGACACCGGCCGTTTGTCGTCCAGCAGACTGTCCAGCGCCGCCGCACAGACGTCCGCTTCTGCAGACCGCCTGGAGTTGACCTCTCCACCAGCCGACGTCAACGCCCGATCTGCGCCGATGTGTGCCGATCTGAACTTGTCGCCTTCAGACATGCACGGATCTCCCCCGGCGCTGCCGCAATCTACCGCCGCCTCGACTCCGTCGCTCAGCCGCGTGCCATCACCAGTACAGCCAGATCCTACGGCGACGTGCACCGATCTGAACGGATCTTCCGCGCTGGTCCGTCCAGTCGTGCTGTCCCCATCGCCGCCCAGACGCCTCGCCTTGGAGTTCAAGCCGCAGCGTCGCAATCGAACTCGAACCCGCGCCGACTGGTCTTGGAATCGTCACCGCCGCGCCGTCGCCTCGATTCCGCGCCGACTGGTCTTGGAATCGTCACCGCCGCGTCGTCGCCACGATTCCGCCTCGACTGGTCTTGGAATCGTCACCGCCGCGCCGTCGCCTCGATTCCGCCTCGTCAGAAGGTCACGCGCCACCGGGAAGGACGCTGTCTTCTTACTCGACAGGGTGCGCGTGTGTGATGAGTGTGAAACAAACACACCAAAGAGTTGACTATTGTGTATGATAATAGTGTGTACAGTGTAAAGGAAACACACATCACATCAAATCAACAAATCAATTTGTCTACTAACTTGAACACACGAAAAATAGCCAATGAACATGTGATTAAAAACAGATTAAAACAATTAATCAAATAATCACAAAACAACCTTACAAATCACATTTCACCAAGTAACAAGGCTCTGATGCCAATTGTTGGCAATTGGATCTTATGGTTAACGTGATTTGATAAACAAAACAGATAAACAGATACAGCGGAAGCATAAATCAATACCTGTCTTCTGGATTGGAGTAGAGGATGAATATTTGAGAAGAATTACCTCTTGTTCTTCTACTGTATTACCCTAGTCAATCCTACTGTTGTGTGGTCAACAGTCTGCAGGATCCCTCAATCTACTCCTAAGCACTTTTTAGACAAAAGAACGGCATTCTCAAATCTTAGGGCATCCAGGAGCTGAGCAGACTATTATAAAGGGCTACAGTAGGGACCAGGAGGAGAAATTGGGCTGGGCCTCAATCAGATTTAATTAATCAAGCTTAGCCCAAAGCTTTTAATTAAATCCAATAATAATAATATAGTCCACTAAAATATTATTACTGTACTACCCATCCAATCCCAAATTATGTTCTGGGCTCCTTATTATGAGCCCAATAATCTCCCCATGTTTAAGATATACAATGCCCATTAATTAATTAAGTTACTGACAACTCAAATTAATTAATATCTCATCCGAGAGTAGTACCACTCAACCTTTTTATCATGCCGGAAATTAATCCACTTGCAAGATTTACATGATAAACCTTATGAGCTCCTCAAGGGGACATCATCAACCTAAATCGGACATGGATTTCTTCTACAATCAACAGCACACCATAGAGACAGCACTACTTCCCAACTCACCGAGTTTGTTGATTTAATTCATTTAAATCTCACCCATTGATGAATCAAAGAAATACATACTGCCCTACGTGTCGAAGTTATTGTATAGGAATTAAGAGCATGGACATCCATAATAACAGAGATCAAGTTCTTCTATATAGACAGTACAAGTCGAACGATCTCAAGCGGTCCTACTCAATACACGCTAAGTGCACTAATGTGATTCTATAGTCAAGACAAACTAATTCCAAATCACACTACAACCATACCGATAGATAGTCCCCGTCTATCTCGGTTGTGAGCATCTGTTTATACTTTATAAGGAAACCGATAATATGATCTTCCGCGTGTTGTCGCACAACATATTATCTACAGTATAAAGTAAATGGACTTTTGCACAAACATATAAATAAACAATTTATAATATGCAAAAACGTTTGATCATATGATTCTCATTTCAAATAAAATTGTTATTACATTGTTCAATATAAAAGCGAGGCTTTTAGTATACAAATCTAACAGTATACACACGGAAGTTCAATTAACTAGATAAAACCTTCATAATTCTAGAACTACCAAGGTGGTTCTAGTCCATAACGCTTCAAAGAACATTCATGGCGTTTGGATAGATCTTAGCCATAGTCTTAAAAATTACAAGAAAGATTATGTTGCAAAGTAAACCCTAGATATGGGCGTCGTCGCTTCTCGCTCCGTCTTGAATCGTCACTTGGTTCTCACTTGATTCACTGCACGAATCTCTCTCTACGGCTCCTGCGGATAGAGTTAGGGTTTGGATGTGGTGTAGGATGGATGTGGAATCTAACTCTCTTTTTAGTGTGATCGTCACCTCCTTTTATACTTGTAACTTCTCCTCATGGACCCTTACTGGGCTTTTTCGTAGAAAACATACACATGCACACACTTGGAGGTGAAATCCTGACATTTCGGAGCTGATGTGCCACCATTCGACCAGACCTGGATTGGTCGAACAGGACCTCCTGATCAAATGGTGGTCGAACAGGATGCCTGTAAGCTGAAACCCATCTTCACGTCTGTCGTTCAACTTGCCCTCTTTATTCAACTATACTTCGCTTGGTGGAATGAAACGTCTTGGTCGAACGACCACTCTATACACTAAAATCTCCTTCGTTAAACTTATATCCTATGTTCGATCAGTCTGAACCTGGTCAAACAGTCTATTCTGGTCGAGCAAGCCTAAAAATTTACCTCAAAAATTGTGTTTTCTGATTCCGGGCAGTTAAGACCTATTTCCCTGTACATATATGCTCAAATAGTCTCAGTAGCATCTGATTCGTGGATTTTCCATAAATAACCCAATTCGTCTTGATAATAGACCAAATCATACTCACTTTCCACACAAATCAGAGCCCACAATACGTGAATTATCACTCTCATCAATGCACATCCTCAATGTGCCATCCTTCTTATGAACAAAAGGAACTGGTGCTCCCCAAAATGAGAAACTAGGTTGGATGATTCCTTTGTCTAGAAACTCTTACAACTGTATCTTCAATTCTTTTAGTTCAGCTGGTGCCATTCTGTATGGCTGATGAGAGTGTAAATTTACGTATTTTGGGCCTCTGATTTGTGTGGAAATTGAGTATGATTGAGTATTTTATTGAGATGAATTAGAATGTTCATGGAAAAGCCACGAATCAGATAATACAAGGGCCTTTTGAGCATATTTTTTTAGGAAAATAGACCGTAAGGGCTTAGAATTGGAAGACACGATTTTTGACGTAATTTTCTAAGGCTGCTCGACCTCAGGACCTTGTTCGACCATCATCATCTTAGTCGAACAAGGAGGCCAAGTCGAGCAAATTATGCAAAAACGTACAGAGAGCTTGCTCGACCAGGAGATGTTGTTCGACCAGCATCATCTTGGTCGAACAGTTGAGTGCTGGTCAAATGAAATGTACAAAAACTTACAGAAGGCTTGCTCAACCATTGCTCGACCAGGAGGCCTTGCTCGACCAGTCAAGGCTTGGTCGAACAGTTTCTCGCTGCTTCTATTTTAGGTAATTTCGGATTTCTTTTATCAAATTTAATGTATGTCTCAAGCAAAAGCCCATCCTAGGCCCGTAAGGAGGTTCCACGAGTATAAGAGAAGAGCTTTCGCATGAGAAAAAAGATTATTATTATTCATTCATCCACTACCGAAATCCTACCATCATCCCAAGGAGTCGTGAAGATAGGTTCATCTAGCGAGTCAAGTAAGATCATACCAATTAATCATGATTGTCCCTAGAACAATCATGGGCTAAAGCCACTCCGGTGGTTCTAGGGTTATGAAAGTTTTATGAGTTAATTGAATTTCCATGTGTAAACTCCGTACAACACTACTTGTGGTTTATTTATATAAGATTGCGCTTTTTAAATTCATACTCACAGTCATTTTGTGCATCATTAACTATTATGTAGAGTCTGAATACATATCTTGGTTATTGATTGAGTGCGTTCACTGATGAGCATGATTACATGTTATAATTTTAAGTGAAGGGATTCCGAAGTCTATTAGAACTATCTTATATAAATACTTGTTAATTGAATATTATTCGGGTTAATAAGTAGGATAAAGTGTATAATTTCATAGTACCTAAAAAGGAAGATCATATCGGGTTAGAGTACTAAGTGCATGGGAAATAATTGATACTGATAGTACCTAGAAAGGGGGTGAATTATATATCTTGCTCCGAGGATATTCACACGTGTCTTACGCATGTTTACTTGTGTCATACGTCCATAGACCACAAGGCAGAGTCGGACATCAAGTATGGAAAGGAAATTAACAAGTAAAACTGGATGACCCAAAGAACTACCTTATTTCTCACTTGATCCCAGTCGTATTTTCTCTATTGCTTGTCTATTTAATTTGCTATTTAAGTTATTCGTTATTTAATTCTGTAACTACTCCAACAAAATTACCAACATAGTCTTAGTTAATTAGAACATAACTAAATTGATAATAATCCATCCCTCGGGTTCGATAATCACTTGGTTGCCTATCGAAACTACAATTGATGCCCTTAATACTTGGGGATTAATTTTGTGTGTTGAGAAAACACTCATCAAGTTCTTGGTTCCGTTGCCGGGGATGGTAATGCATTGATTTTATTATTTCTAGTTCAATTGAGATTATATAATTCTTGTCTTTAATTTCTAACACTTATTTTTCTTAGGTGTATGCTCACTAGATCGAACACATGTGAATTAGAGCCTTATAATCCAGAGATTGGAGCATTGTCGAGGAAGCAAAAGAACAAGAACAAGAACACAGATCCAACTGAGGCTCTTAATTTAGGAGTTGAAGTTGACGTGCTAAATTCGCAAACGATTAAAGCTGCAATCGAAGTTAACTTGGAAGTAGAAACAGTCAACATGGCTAGATGCCGAGAAACTCTTTGAGGATATTTTGATGAATTCAAGAGATTGGCTGACTGATAGAGTGAGGGGCACTTATGTTTTTAGTAAAGTAGCACATGTTGAGCATACTACGGTGAAGTTGGGAAGAGATGATGAGATCGTCTCTAGCTTGGCTAATATCAAAAAGTTACTCGAGTCTCAGTAAAAGCAGATTATAGATATATCTCAGAGAGTACCAATGATGCAGCAGGACGGTAGCTATGAAGAAGCTAGCCAAGAGGAGATCGAAGAGGCGAATTATGCCATGGGTCAAAGTATTCAAGGAACGAGGTTCCAAAATCAAGGGAACCAGAATTATCAGGGGAACTATAATAATCGTGGTCCGCCGGGTAATTATCAACAACTAAGGAGGCCGGAGTTTCCGTGGAGTAATCCCAACAATGCATTGCAACCTCCTGTTGGTGTTGATCCGGGTGCTAAAGTGGAAGAAGGAAAACCAAATTTCGAGGATCCTGTGAACAGGTACATGGCAAGGAATGATGCAAGAGTGGATCGTCTTGAGGTCAAATTAGAAAAGAAGATTGATGCTAATCATGAGAATTTATCTAAACAAGTGAAAGACCTTACATTGTTGATGGGGGAGATGGCTGGAAACGTAAACAAATTGACTCAATCTATTGAGAAGGGAAAGTTTTCATCTCAAAATATTGAGAATCCAAAGTCTTGCCATTACATCACATTGAGGTCAGGTACGCAATACGAAGGTCCGATGATGCCGGTACATGAAAATGAAGGAAGCAGGGGAGTCGCTCGACCAAACTTCATTTGTTCAACCAAACCTGTTAGTCGAACGGAGGTCGAGCAAACTCCGGAGAAACAGAATTATGATGCTCTATTTTCAGACCCACTCTTTGACTAGACCATCTTGATCGAACGGAGGTCGAACAGTTCTTGGAGAAAAGGATTGCTCGAGCTGCAAAGTTGTTCGACCAAGACCTTATCGTTTGAATAGACCATCTTGGTCGAACGGAGGTCGAACAACACCTGGAGCACGAGATCCTGCAATCAGCTAAGTTGTTCGACCAACCTCAGTCTGTTGGACTAAGCCAGCTCGATCGAACAGAGTTCGAGCAATTTAGTTCAGAGCCCAATTCGATCCCAAATGCAACACCCGTTGATCAGAACATCATGGTACCATCTCAAGAGCAGAACACTGAGGTTATAGTAGAGAAGAAGTGGGAAAGAGCCAAGAGATTGAGAGCCGAAAAGAATAAAGCGGAGAAGGTTGAACGTGATGAATGGGGGATTCCCAAAACAAAGATACCTCCACTGTTTCCTTTTAAGCTGGTCAAAAAGGGATTTGAAGAAAAGTTCAAGAGGTTTTCAGATATCATGAACAAAATAAGCTTGAAAATTCCTTTTCTAAAGCGATCTTGGAGATTCCGTATTATGCCCGTTTTCTGAAGGATATACTTTTGAAGAAGAGAAGCCTGAACGGAATTGAAACAGTAAATTTAACAGAGACTTGCAGCTCGATCATACAGAAGAAGCTGTCAACTAAGTTGAAAGATCCGGGAAGCTTTACTATCTTGTGTGAAAATGGAAAGGGGCCGGCACGACGAGCCTTGTGCGACCTTGGGGCAAGCATTAATTTGATGCCTCTGTCCATTTTTAAAAGGCTTGGTTTGGGGGAGTTAATTCCCACATCGGTTGCTCTACAATTGGCGGATAGGTCTATGACTTTTCCGAAGGGTGTTATTGAAGACGTTCTTGTCAAAGTAGAAAAGCTTGTCTTTCCTGTGGACTTTCTTGTGCTTGAGATGGAAGATGACAAGGATAATATCCCTCTAATTTTAGGGAGACCTTTCCTTGCGACTGTGGGAGCTATGATTGATGTGCAAAAGGGTGAGTTACGACTGAGGATGGATAAAGAAGAAGTTTTATTTAACTTGGACAAAGCAATGAAGATGACGATGGAGTCACAATGTCATAGTATTGATATGGTGGAGGGGATTGTGAGTGAAGATATGTCTTTGATCCTCTCTAAGGATCCTCTTGAGACATGCTTGGCAGAGTCTCTTACTTTTCCCACCACGGAGCTAGATGAACTCTCCAACGAGGTATGTATTGATTTCCTTGAAAATTTACTTGCTTTGGGTGATAACAGGTATGAGTCTAAAAGGACCAAGATTGAAGAGGTGAAGTGGACTAGGAAGTACTTGCCTTTGGATGGAGAGAGCGCACCTCAAGAAGAAAAGAAAGAGGAGTTGAAACTGCTGCCGGAGCACTTAAAGTATGCCTACCTAAGTGACAATGACACATATCCGGTAATTGTATCTTCTTTCCTTAATGATGATCAACTTGAGAAATTGTTAGATGTACTTAGGAAGTATAAGTCTGCGATTGGTTGATCTCTTGATGATTTAAAAGGAATTAGTCCATCATATTGCATGCATAGAATAAGAATGTTAGATAAGGCCAAGAATAACATTCAAAATCAGCGGAGGGTGAATCCTGCTATTCAAGAAGTGATTAGAAAGCAAATCCTAACTTGGCTAGATGCAGGAATTATATATCCCACTAGTAATAGTCCCCATGTGAGTCCATCCATTGCATGTTGTAGCTAAGAAGGGGGCATGACTATTGTGAAAGCTGTTGATGGTGAGACATTAGCCACTAGGATTCCTACAGGATGGCGTATGTGTACGGATTATAGGAAACTGAATGAAAATACATGCAAAGACCATTTTCCCCTTCCTTTCATGGATCAAATGCTTGATCGTCTTGCAGGGTATGAGTTTTATTATTTCTTGGATGGGTACTCGGGATATAATCAAATCATGATTGCACCCGAGGACCAAGAAAAGACTACTTTCAGTTGCCCTTATGGAACTTTTTCCTTTAGAAAGATGCCTTTTGGATTATGTAATGCACCTGCTACATTTCAGCGTTGCATGATGGCCGTATTTGACGGGTTGATAGAAAAGATCATGGAGGTGTTTATGGATGATTTTTCTGTGTTTGGTCCCTCCTTTGATATTTGTTTATCTAACCTTGCTACTGTTTTGAAGAGATGCCAAGAAACTAATCTTGTCTTGAATTGGGAGAAGTGTCACTTCATGGTAAGAGATGGGATTGTTCTTGGCCATCATATTTCGGCCTAATGGATTGCAGGTGGATAAAGCAAAGGTGGTGGCGATTGAGAAGCTTCCACCACCTACTAATGAAAAGGGAGTGCGGTCCTTCCTTGGACACGCCAATTTTTATAGAAGATTCATCAAGAACTTCTCAAAATACTCCAAGCCCTTATGTCATTTACTTGAAAAGGATGTTCCTTTTGTTTTTGATGAAGAGTGTCTAACAACTTTTCAGGTTTTGAAAGAGGTTCTTATTACTGCACCTATCTTGATCACACCGAATTGGACTCAGTCATTTGTACTTATGTGTGTTGCTAGTGACTTAGCACTTGGAGTGGTGCTTGGGCAGTTGAGGGACAAGAAGTTTTACGCCATTTACTATGTGAGTAAGACTTTTGATGCTGCAAAAAAGAACTACACGGTGAAGGAAAAGGAGTTTCAAGCTGTAGTGTATGCATTCAATAAGTTTTGACAGTATTTGGTTGGCATGAAGACTATAGTGTATACGGATCATTCTGCGATCCGATACTTGATGGAGAAGAAGGAAACGAAGCCAAGGATCATTAGATGGATTCTTCTTCTGCAGGAGTTTGATATGGAGATCCGAGATAAGAAGGGTACGGAGAAAGTTTTAGCGGATCACCTATCAAGGTTGGAGACAAGGGAGCACAGTGATGGTTCTTTCGATTACATAGAAGAGATGTTCCCTGATGAGAAGATCATGGCGGTGTTTGTTGAAGGAGCGGAAAGAGCATGTGTGGTGGTTGCGCAAGGGATGGATTCATGGTATGCGGATTATGTGAATTACATTGCCGTAGGAGAAATTCTAAGAGATCTCAACCGATATCAACTTACAAAATTCAAGCGGGATGTTGAGACTTATATGGTATGATCCGTTTATCTATAAGATTTGTACAGATTCTATCGTCCGTAGGTGTGTGCCCGAGATGGAGATGGAGAATGTTCTTAATTTTTACTATGCACAACCTAACGGGAGGCACTTTGGAGCTCAAAAGACTGCAGCGAAGGTTCTTCAATCGGCTCTTTATTAGCCTACTTTGTTCAAAGACTGTGAAACTTATGTGGTGACATGCGATAAATGTCAAAAAATGGGGAACATAAGTAGGAGGGATGAGATGCCACTTCATCCGAGCATTGTTGTTGAGATCTTCGATGTATGGGGGATCGATTTTATGGGGCCTTTTTCCCCGTCTAATGGATTTTTCTACATCCTTTTAGCAGTGGATTATGTTTCTAAGTGGGTGGAAGCCATTCCAACTCGCGTAAATGATTCAAGGACTATTTTATCTTTCTTGAAGAAACATATATATGCCCGCTATGGAGTTCCTAGAGCACTAGTAAGTGATGGAGGTACTCACTTCGTCAATAAGCTTCTTGAAAAGGTTTTCAAGGATTATGGTGTTAAGCATAGGGTTACTACGCCCTATCATCCTCAAGCTAATGGACAAGGAGAGGTCTCTACCGACAAGTGAAGCAAATCTTGGAAAAAGTAGTTGGAACTTATAGGAAGGATTAGGCTATGAAGCTCAATGATGTATTGTGGGGGTTCCGGACTGCTTATAAAACAGTGTTGGATATGTCACCGTACCAAATTATCTATGGGAAGTCGTGCCACCTACCCGTAGAAATTCAGCACAAAGCTTTTTGGGCGTTAAGAAGCTTGAACTTGTCACTTAAAGATGTGAGGAGTTGATAGTAACTCATATCAATCAATTGGATGAGTTCCCGAATCGAGCTTACAAGAATTCGGTGATCTACAAGGAGAGAATAAAGAAATGACATGATTCGAAGATCACATACAAGGAGTTCAAGCAAGGTGATAAGGTATTACTTTTTAACTCTCGATTGAAGCTTTTCACAAGATAATTGAAATCAAAATGGACAGGGCCGTTCATTATCCATAGAGCCTGTGGAGGGGGGAGTTTTGAGCTTATGGACAAAGACGGAGACATTATTGCGGCGAATGGGCATCGTTTGAAGCATTACAAGTCACCGGATAATGCTTGCGTCATCTTTGAAGATACCTTACACTAGAATTGGTACCGTCATGACTCTCCAACGTTAAACATGAGCACCTGTTGGGGGGCTTTCCCTCCCGTTTTATTACTTTATTTTCATTGGTGTGAGTTAGAAATTTTTATATTTGACGTGCTTATTATTCAGAAATTACATCTCTTTGCAAACTTAGTTTCTACTATAGTTTTCCTAAATTTGGAGGAGGGTGTGATGTACTTGCCTCATCGTAGCACGGAGAGTATAATCTTTTCTTTATAAAGTTTGCTAGGGGAGTTGATTTTTTGCGGTATATTAAAACTTTAATCGGTTTTGATGTATCAATTTTTGCAATTTGTCTAGTGTTTAAAGGTGTTTTGTTTTTTTTAAGTGTAGTTGCGGAGTTACACTTGATGTTATTTAGTCTAAAAGTGGTGCTCAAGTTTAGAAATTGCTATCTTGATACTTGATGTTGTCCTATAGTTTAAATGTTGCAGGGAAAGACGAGAGGAATACGAAGTTTCGAAAATCTGGGAAATTGTTCGACCAATGAGATGCTGCTCGATCAAACTAGTCTGGTCGAGCACTGGTCGAACAAAATGTGCAAAACTTCAAGAGAGTTTGTTCGACCAAGCAAAGGTTGTTCGACCAAGGACTGCCAGTTGAACGAAGGTCGAGCGGGACAGAGAAGAACAGGGAGCACGACTAGGTAAGTTGCTCGATTTCCAGCACTTGTTTGACCTACATATTTTGGTCGAACTGAGGTCGAACGATGCCAATTTTAAAGGGCAGATCTATGTTGCTCGACTTACACCCATTGTTTGACTTACCTGATCAAGTCGAACAGAGTCTGGAATCAGTTTAAAAGGTTAGTTTTCTCATTCCGTTCAACATACTCCCATCACCTTCTCTCGAACACCGATTCCAACCCGTAAGTCTTCTTTCCACATTCTTCCCTACATGCTAATCTACCCTTCCACACACTTTCACATCCGAATTTGAGGGTTTTCAAGTCCGATTTGGGGCTAGTCACTCGAATTTTAGGGTTTTCATCGTCGAACACCACACGCACACCATGTCCAACAAAGGTATGTTTCTCCTCACTTTTTACACTTGAATTGTAGTGATTATGCTTAGTGGAAAGTGGGTGAGCGGATTTAACATAGTTTTGATTGGATTTGATTGGTGAATTGTTGAAGTTCTTATTCAAAATTTCACTTGAATTTTCAAGGTTTGATTTACGTTGAATTGTTGAATTTTTGTGAAATTGATAGTGTGTATAGTATGGGCTTAAGGTTAATTTCAATTAATATATATGGGCTCGTTGAATGGGAGTGTTGTTATGGTGCAATTGAGGGTGGAAGATGAACATGCTTAAGGATTTGTGGTTGAAGTTTATGTGACATGAAAGCATGCTTGTGTAGTGTTAATACTAAAAGAATTCCAATTGTTCTTGATTGAAGTGTTGATGTATAATTGCTATTGTGATGAGATTAGCACTTGGAGTTGAATTGTTTTGAGTACATGAATTTGAAGTCTTGAGTAGGATTCATGTTAGTCTTAAGATTGGTATGTTTGTTATATCTTTTTGTTATGTATTGAAGTATTGTTCTTGTAGGAAAAGGGATTGCTTCTTCATCCGAGAGGAAGGGGCCTAGGTCGCCTTCGTTGGGCGATATACTCAAGAAAATGAGGATGGATAAGAGGAGGCCATCCGATTATGGCAGCAAAATTGCAGATTGGGAGGAGAAGAAGGAGCTGTGGACTGCAATAGCACAAAAGATCACGAGGACGCGGTATCAGGAT
Source organism: Pogostemon cablin (assembly GCA_023678885.1). Lineage (NCBI taxonomy): Eukaryota > Viridiplantae > Streptophyta > Magnoliopsida > Lamiales > Lamiaceae > Pogostemon > Pogostemon cablin. The sequence goes on from CM042981.1 coordinate 22,438,978, forward strand.
GATCATGTGATGATGGAGATGAACATTATCAACGATATTCATTGGATGTTCAATCAAATGGTCATTACTCAGTTCATGGAGATGAAGAGAGAGACTTATTTTCACATCACTGCGGAGGTCTTATGCACACTGAGGATTGAGCATGGAGATCGATAACTTTCTTATGGTATTCGGATGCAGATTGGTGGGCAGGAGCAGACGAAGTGGGCTCGAGAGTTTAATAAGTTGATTGGCTGTGAGAATGAGACTGATGTGGAGCATGATGATTTCAAGCCGGATGAGTTCTGGTGAGCTATTACGGGGAGGCGAGAGAGATATAATTTGAATACTTCCAAGGTTGATTTCATTTGCAACCCAGTGTTAGCTTATATGGATAGAATTTTGGGGAACACGCTGTTTGCAAGGTCTGAGAAGAGTTGTATTCCTAGGGGAGAGCTGTACGTGCTATGATGTATGCTTCATGGAGTTCGTTTCAATGTGGCTGCCTATTTTTTTAGCAACTCCACAAGTTCACGGCTCACGGATTCCAGCGTGTAAACATCGGAGGGCTCATCACGTTGATAGCTGAGTATTACAGGGTTGATTTGAGCCAGCATAGACCCGTTCAAGGGGATCCAAACTTGATCCTGACATCATGTGTAAGGATGGGGCTGATTGAGCGGATAGATGACACTTGGATGTTCATCCGTGGCAAGAACCGTAGTTCATTCAGATTTCCATTGCCAATTGTTGATCTTACCACCGTTAGGGTCAACAAAAATTTATTTATAGTACCACAGAGCATAAGGTGATCTCAGAGACTTGTTTGGGAAGAGGAGATTGGTGGCTTCTTGATGAAATGCGCTCTCAGGGGATCGTCTTAGATGAGGATATGGTTCTGATAGGAGATCCGGCCGACTTTGAAGAGGAAGAGCCGCAGCCGCCACCAGCTTTCATTTATCCGGAGATAGGTATGCCTCCGGTGCAGCCTCCACAGCCACAGCCATACGAGCGAGAGTTTTATGAGCCACAGCCACAGCAATAGGATTATTGGCGAGCTCAGGATCAGTTCTATCAGGAGCAATTCCGATTGATGAATGAGCACTTCGCCACGCTTAATGTAAACTAACAGGAGATGAATAGGCAGTTGGCATTGGCAAATGATAATTATATTACGCTTAACCTTAGATTGGGAGATTTTAATGAGAACTATGAAGCTCTTGATAGGAAGATCGATACTCTTCAGAAGGATTTCGATGATTGGCGTAGAGATAAGGGTGATGATGATGCTCCGGAGGAGTAGTAGCGCCAGTTTTTTAGTTTTATCTGCTTCATCTCATCTCTCTTCTTCTTTTCACTTTACAGGTTGGGTATTTGTGATGTGAGTGGCATGTACTTAATATTGATGATGATTGGGTGATTGATTGTTGGAAGATGTTTACATGGATTTGCTTTGGATTGTTTAGTGATGAGGTTTATTCATGTTATGCATGTGCACTTATTTTGATGCATGTTGATTTATTGATGATGAGCATGTTCTATTTTTACTTGTAGTTCATAGAAAATTGATGTTGATTGCATGCTTTGAAGAGTGCTTAGGATTCTATTACCCATGTGAGGATTTGGGCCTTTTGATCATGCTATAAGCATGATAGTTTATTCTTGAGAGTCGTTTGTATATTCGTATTCTAGAACTTGGCTTGGAGTCTTGTTTGAAGTCTATAATTGATAGATACTAGGAGATGATCTTAGGCCATTGTTGTTGATTAAGTCATTTAGCCAAAGTTATCCTACCTTATTTATTATTATCATTGCAAGCCCTTTTGAGCCTTAAAGCTTTTTCTTTGGCAAGCCTTTGATAAATAGTATTTTACCTTTTTGAGCCTTGAACACATATTACTAGTAAAGAGTGGAGGCCAATAAATGCTAAATGAAGTTATGAAGAAGAATAGGAAGGAGAGATTTGGTATAATAAGAATCATGAGACAAGTGGTTAAATCTTGCAGGGGATAGTGCCTGAAATCGATATCCCTAATGCTAGAAAGGGTAGTGCCCGAAATTGGTACCCTTATACTTGAAGAACACCGGAATTGGTATTCTACTGCGAAGAAAGATGTTGATCTAAAGGAAGATAGAGAAAGCAAAAATTGACGTGATCATAAGAAGGTCGAAGAAGAAAAGAAGGAAGCTGTTGAATAGAAAATTTCCAAGTACTTCTTTACTAGTAAATTTAGTTACTTATCCATATTCTCCTACCTTTACCAAAGAGCCAACATTACAATCTAAATGCAAGTCCTTTGTGATCGTAGTGTTTAATTAGTTATGGATGGATTTTTGAGACACTTGTCAAGATTATGGTTACGCGAGTATATGAATTAAAATTGAGTGTCTATACTAATCCATGAAGCGTACATCTTTTACACTTGAGAGAGAGAGAGAGTAAACACTTACCCGTGAGCTAGATGACTTAGCACACGTAGAAGTATTGTGATTGATTGATGTTTTTGCGGAATGAAAGGCATGATGGATTGCTGATGAGCGTTTTCTCAACACACAAAATTAATCCTCAAGTATAAGGATATCAATTGTAGTATCGATAGGTGACCAAGTGATTATCGAACCCAAGAGACTGATTATTATCAATTTAGTTATATTCTAATTAACTAAGACTATGTTGGCAATTTGGTTTGGAATAGTTACGAAACTAAATAGTATATAATTTACATAATGAATTAAAGAGGCAAGCAATAGAGATAATACGATTGTGATCAAGTAAGAAATTAGGTAGTTCTTCGGGTCATCCAGTTTTACTTATTAATTTCCTTTCCATGTGTTGATGTCCGACTCTGCCTTGTGGTCTACGGACGCATCACTAAACCATGCAAGTTCACTCTATAGACACAATTAAACATGCGTATGACATGTGTGAATATTCTCGGAGCAAGAGATATAATTCACCCTCCTTTCTAGGTACTATCAGTATCAATTATTTTCCATGCACTTAGTACTCTAACCCGATATGATTTCCCTTTATAGGTACTATGAAGTTACTCTTTATCCTACTTATTAACCCGAATAATATTCAATTAACAAGTATCTATATAAGATAGTTCTAATAAGACTCGGAATCCCTTCACTTAGAATTATAATATGTAATCCTGCTCAGCAGTGAACGCACTCAATCAATAACCAAGATATGTATTCAGACTCTACATAACAGTTAATGATGCACAAAACGACCATGAGTATGAATTAAAAAGGCACAATCTTATATAAAATAAACCACGAGTAGTGTTGTACGGAGTTTAAACATGAAAATTCAATTAACTCATAAAACTTTCATAACCCTAGAACTACCGGAGCGGTTCTAGCCCATGATTGATCTAGGAATAATCATGGTTAATTGGTATTATCTTACTTGACTCGCCAGACGAACCTCTCCTCATGACTCCTTCAGATGATGGTAGGGTTTCTGTGGTGGAAGGATGATGAGTGATGATTTTCTCCTGCGAAAGCTCTTCTTTTATACTTGTAAACTCTCCTTATGGGCCTTGGAGAGGCTTCTTGAGCGAACACACGCATTAAAGGTGTAAAAATATGAATATGGTATGTTTTCGCACGTCAGTTCGACCAACAGGCCAGGTCGAACTCTTCTCCCCTAGTTGAACTACAGGTCGAATCGCTCTGTAACATGGCTGCAGGTTCCGAATTCGACCAATATCCTGGTTGAACTGCACACTCTCTGGCCAAGCTGCAAGTGCTTTCGTTCAGGCTTCTGGTTAGACCACGGTTCGACCAAATAGCTAGGTCGAACGGCAACGACGTGGTCGAACGGCACCTCCGATGCTTTTTCTCCATCGGTTCGACCACAGGTGTTGGTCGAACCATCTTTTTCTTGGTCGAACTCAGCGCCTGCTTGGTCGAATCCTCCTCTGAATATCCCTTTTTACGGATCCGATCACTTCCAACTTGTTTTCCTTTGAAAATCAACTCAAATAGCCTTCAAGATTCCTGATTCGTGACTTTTCACCATGTATATCGATTCACATCGAATTACAACCATCTAACACACCATTATTACATGAATCTGGGCTCGAAACACGTGAATTTACACACTCATCAAACCCCCAAACTTACATGTTGCTCGTCCCGAGGCAACGCAATCAAAATCATATAGTAGCGTAAAATACACTTGGATACCACCTTCAATACAATTCATATTCACACATGCAATTTCATCAATCGAAAACAAGTATTACTTGCATCATATAAATCATTCATGCAAAACATCACTCAATTATTATGCAATTCGGAGTATTAAGTCATCTAGCTCACGGGATAAGTATTTACTCTCTCTCTAATGTAAAAGATATATACTTTAATAGGTTAATATACTCTCATATCAATTCATACTTCCGCGTAACTATAAGCTTGGCAAAGGTCTCAAAAATCAACTTACAATCAATTCCTTACTAGGATCACAAAGGACTTGCTTTTGGGTTGTAATGTTGGCTCTTTGGTAAAGGTAGGAGAATTTGGGTAAAGTGACTAATTCACTAGTAGCGAATTACCCTGGAGTATTGCTCTTCGTCATACAGCTTCATCTTTTTCTCCATCTTCTTCTCATAATATTCATTGTTTGAATTCTCCTTCTTTTCCTTAGCATCAACATCATCTTTCTTCAATGATCAAGGGTACCAATTTGGGCACTACCCTTCTAAGCAGTTGGGATACCAGTTTCAGGCACTACCCCTAAACAAGATTTAACCATACTTTTCCTTTTTTCATGCTTCTCAACCAAGCTTCTACCTTTTTCATTCTTACAAGCACTTATGCACTCCAACTCTCTACTAATGAATAAGATATTCAACAAGGCTCAAGTAAAGGTTTAATAAGGCTTTTTATCAAGGCTTGCCAAAGAAAAAACTTTGAGGCTCAAAAGGGCTTTCAATGATACATATATTATAAGGTAAGGTAAAATTTTTGGCTATGTGACTCAAATAAACAATAATGGCCTAAGATCATGTCCTAGCAACTCATCAATCATAAGCTTCACACAAGACTCCAAGCCAAGTTCTAGAATACAGTCATATGAATGATCCTCTCAAGAATAAACTGTCATGAACTAGCATGATTCAAATGGCTCAAATTCTCACATGGGTAAATAGAATCCTAAGTACTCCTCATAGCATAAAATCAAGATCAATTTCACAATGAACACATACTCATCAAGTTGTACATGCTTCTCATCAATAAAAATTAACACATGTAAAATGTGAATGCATCATACTAAAACCAAGAACCCTCATATCATGACAATACATACAAGTATATCCAACCAATTCCACCCTCAAGTATCTATCATCACATCTCAATCTAACATCAAATCATACCAATATATATACATGCCACTCACACCACAAATACCCATATGAAACAGACAAAGAACAAAAACCTAGTGCATTCTACTCCTCCGGAGCATCATCATCGCTCGTACCATCTTCGTCATCACCGTTACTCATCTCCGAGCACAATCGATCCAAATCTTTGTGAAGAGCATTAAGCTACCTATCCAACTCGCGCTCATGATCATAAAATCTCCCCAATCTTCTATCCATCTCCACATAGTTATTCTGCAGTGTGTTGTACCTCGCATCCAGTGCTACATAGTTCGCATTCGCCAACTCCAGCTGCCTATTTGTCTCTTGCTAGTTCGCATTCAGTGTGGCGAACTGCTCATGAATCAATCGAAACTGCTCTTGAAAATAAGCATCAGGACCAGCCCACTGCTAATGTGGCCATGCTGGAATAGGACGTGGGGGAATCTCATGCGGCTACGGATCTCCCATCTTCAGATCGACCTGATCCTCTCCATGCTCCTGCTGCTGCTGTGGCTGTACTCGATGATGTGGCTGAAAATGCCCCTCGTCTATAATCCTCTGAAGCTCCTCCATCATCCCCTCAGCGTACATCTGAGCTACAGTCCTCCAATCGCCTTTTCTCAAGCAAGTGATGGAGAGAGCATCGTGCGCCAGCGTGTTCATTAACTTGTTGCCTTCATTCTGGATAGAAGTCAACTCGCTCACATCAAACGGAAACATAAAAGTAAAGAGCTTTGAACCCCTCGTGTAGAACCAATCTCCATCGCGAAGATGAACAAATCCACCCTTCACACACGTATTCATAACATAATCTGGATACTCAAGAATGGGTGTAACACCAGTGAAGTCCATGTGATAATACTCAGCCACAAAAATCAACAAACCTACCCTCTGAAACGGGGAAATCTTGAACCTATATAGCTGATGAATAAGGTACGATCCCACGTTGAACCTCACTCCATTGAGCATACACCAGAGGGCGTACAACTCTCCCCTCGACACACAGCTTCCCTCAGACTAAGCAAACAGTGTGTTGCTCAACACTCGATCCATGTATCGGAGTACCGGATTCTAAATCAACGAAGCACGAGCACTACTTGTCTTGAAATCCATATCCTTCCCAGAAATCTCTCTCCAGAAGTTATAGCATTAAAGAATTCATTCTCATGTCTAGAGATCCCTCTCGGAGTCTGAAACAGCGCATTCAACTCCTCAACCGACCACGTCCTCATCTCACCTCCAAGCTGGAATGTACACTCATATGGGAGATGGCTCAAACCCTTCCTAATAGTAATCGAGCATAGTACCTCAGCAGTCACATGGAAGTATGTCGGCTTCTTCAGCTCCATGAAGCGACGAATCCCCACTTGATCAAACATCCACAGAATATCATCTCGGATGCGCATTGTAACCATCGCCTCATCATCCTAATACCTCGTTCTAGCAATCTTATCAGACATATCACCCCATCTATCCTTGATCTCCTCCCAATCGTTCATCCTAATCTTAAAATTCATAGGCAAACGCTCCTGAAGCCTTAGCTTCTTTGTCACTGCATCTTTACGAGACGGTCTATCTTGCCTCTTTTTGGAACGAGCCTCAGCTTCCTTTCCTTTTCCTGAAATCAATACTTCAATACCAACAAACAAGAAAAGCAAACCAAGTTAATTCATAATCAACTAGCATTCAACCCTACTCAAGACTTCAAGTTTTTCAATGCATAGTCACTCCAAACAAGTATGTTCCATCCTCATGATTCAACAATTCAATTCACATGCTTACTCAATTCCATTCTAACATCAATTATGCAATAAGATCAACAAACGATCCTATCAACCACAAGCATGCATTATCAATTCAAGCAATGTACCCATAATCAAACATGCTTCATCTCATACTTCTAAATTACTCCCAAATTCACATAAACATCAAGGTTTGACAACAATTAAACAATCAAAATCAAACCCAACAATTGTTCATATGAAATTGTACACAAAAACTCAAATTCCACCATGAATTCCTATAGAAACTTGTTCAATCAGCTTACCCACTTGCAATCAACAATTAGAACTTCAATCCTAGAGTAATAGAGTCGAGAAAACGTACCTTTTGAACCGTCCATGGCTAAAGAATGAACAAGTGTGACAAAATACAAAATCGTGGCAAAAACCTAGATTTTCAACTAGATTGTTCCGAAAACGCGATGAATTGAGTGAAAAGAGTATGGAGTATGGTTTAATTAGAGCGAAATCGAGTGGAATCGAAGATTATAAGGAGGGGTTTTCGATCCGAGATGAATTCAAGTGAAGGTGGTGTGCAAAGTGATCGAATGGGGATGAAGAACTACGTTTAAAACTTACTTACCTGGTATGATTCGACCAACTGATGTGGTCAAACGAGCTTGTCATGGTTGAACCACGTTTCTAGAGACCTTTCGCACCTCAGTTCGACATCGATTCGATCAAATGCCTTGGTCAAACCACAACGTCGTGGTCAAACTCCTCTGTCAAAACTTTCAGGTCCGCGATTCGACCTTGGTTAGACTTAAACCTTTGGTCGAACCAAGCCCATCTTGGTCGAATCAGCCTGTATAAAATTCTCTGATCTCCAGTTCGACCTGAGCTAGGCAGTTCGACCTGCATCCCTGGTCGGATCGGACACCTGATGCTCCAAAGTCGAATTTTCTTCATCCCCTGCACACTTCAAGCTCAAAAACGAACATTAGGTACTAAAACAGAGCAAACTTAGCTCGAGAATCAATCACAAACTCAATATTAATGCATAACTCCACATACGACACTCAAAAACAACACAAAACACCACTAAACATTAGGCAAATTGCAAAAAAAATCGACGCACTAAAACCGGTTAAAGTTTCAATATGCCGCAAAAAATCAACTCCCCTAACAAACGATGCCAAGAAAAGATTATACTCTTGGTGCTTCAATGAGGTAAGTACATCACACCCCCAAACTTAGTAGAAACTATAGGAGAAACTAAGTTTGTAAAGAGATGTAATTGCTGATAAGTAAGCACATCAAATATAAAAATTTCTTACTCACACAAAAGAAATAAAGCAAAAAAAGGGGAGGGAAAGCCCCCAACAGGCGCTCTTGTTTAACGTCGGAGAGTCATGACGGTACCAATCTAGCGCAAGCATCATCAGGCGACTTGTAATGCTTCAATCTATGCCTATTCGCCGCTATGATGTCTCCATCTTTATCCATAAGCTCAAAACTCCCCCCTCCTCAGGCTCTATGGATAATGAACAGCCCCGTCCACTTTGATTTCAATTTTCCTGCAAAGAGCTTCAGACGAGAGTTAAAAAGTAATACCTCATCACATTTTTTAAACTCTTTGTAAGTGATCTTTGAATTATGCCATGTCTTCATTCTCTACTTGTAGATCTCCGAGTTCTTGTAAGCTCAATTTCTGAACTTATCCAATTGATTAATATGCGTCATCCTCAACTCCTTTTGATCCTTTAAAGACAAGTTCAAACTCCTCGATGCCCAATAAGTTTTGTGTTGAATCTCTACGGGTAAGTGGCACTGCTTCCCATAGACAATTTGATACGGTGACATATCCAACACCGTCTTATGAGTAGTCCGGAACCCCCCAAAAAATATCATCGAGCTTCATAGCCCAATCTTTCCTATTAGTTCCGACTACCTTCTCCAAAATTTGTTTCACTTGTCGGTTGGAGACTTCAGCTTGCCCATTCGCTTGAGGGTGATAGGGTGTAGTAACCCTATGCATGACTCCATAATCCTTAAGCACCTTTTCAAGAAGTTTGTTGACGAAGTGAGGCCCTCCATCACTCACTAGTGCTCTAGAAACTCCATAGCGGGCAAAGATATATTTCTTCAAGAAAGACAACACAGTCCTTGAATCATTCACGCGAGTGGGAATGGCTTCCACCCACTTAGAAACATAATCCACTACTAACAAGATGTAGAGAAATCCATTAGATGGGGGAAAAGGCCCCATAAAATCAATCCCCCATACATAGAAGATCTCAACCACAATGCTCGGTTGAAGTGGCATCTCATCTCTCTAACTTATGTTTCCCATCCTTTGATATCTATCGCATGTCGCCACATAGGTTTCACAATCTTTAAACAAAGTAGGCCAATAGAGAGCAGATTGAAGTACCTTTGCTGCCATTTTTTGAGCTCCAAAGTGCCCCCCGTTAGGTTGTGCAAAGAGAAATTTTGAGTTTAAAGCTGGCAAGATTAGAACACAGTCGTGGGTTTCTTTTTTAATTAATATACAGCGAAAACATCTGTGGTTTCCATTTGGGTGAGAATTTTCAAACTTCTGTTCGAATTATAGACAGAGCGCATTCTTCAGTCTATTACCTCTGCTATCGGTACACCAGTATGCATTGACGATCGTGCACTAAATTGTTCTACCGGCCATTTTGCTCGCGTCCTGGACGATCTGGATGTACAAGATGAGTTATCTGACCAACTTTCTCTAGCATTATCTTCTCATACTTTATCAATATCTATTAGATATGAATATTTGTCTGCTTTTGTGAGTCTTATTCTTCTTTGGGACATGTGGTTTCGGACTGTAAGAATATGAAGAAAGGGAAAGCCCAATCCCAACAAAAAAGGACTGCTGATGATGTTGGATTTGTAACTCAGAAAAGGAAAATACGGAAATAAAAAATTCCTTCATCTTCTGGTGTTGATGCTCCATCAACGGCCCAGGTAGAAGATATTTTGGCTTCATTGTCTCGGGTTAATCCTTCCCTAGTTGTTCGTGTCTCGAATATGTTTGGTGAGGTGGGACTGATGAGGTGGGGGTAAACCCCACGACTCCTTCTCATTCCTGCAAATAATTCTGAGGAATTGGATGCTAAAGTTGTCTTGCATGATTCTGAAAACTGGACGAAAGTCCCTTCTTCTCATCAAAGTGATGGGGTTGATCACACTCCAGTTGCTCCTACGTTGGTTTTAAATAATAAATTTGGAGCACTTGGATTTAGCTCCTGATGATAATTGCTCGCACTCTGCATCGGCTCTGCCCCATGGCATTGTCGAACAGCCCGTCACTGTGGGAGACAACATTAGAGGGGAGGAGCAGCATTCACCCTCTTCACAAGCAGATGCGTTGGATGAGATCCCCTCTTCTCCTACGCAGTCTGTTGATGCATTACCTGATGCTTCTGTCACTGAGGACGGTTTCATTAATAAGAATGCCCTGTTGAGGGTTGGAGATTCCAACTTGTTGGCTGATTTAGCAGCCTCTCCTTCTGTTATTGATGAGGTTTTGCGCACCATTCGATTGGCACAAAATCAAAATGCCTCACCCAAATCTTCTACAAGTGGGGCTCTTCCTGTAACAGAATATAACCATATTTTTGTTGAGCCCAAGGCATCACTCCAAGAACTTGCTAAGGAGTTTCCTCCTCTTCACAGCAATGCATTCAATCTAAAAAAGGTAAACGGGATAAGAATTTTTTTCAGCCGGCCTCTAGAACAAATACGCGTTCTCAAGCAAAGCTAAATCCTCCAAGGGACCCGATGGATACAACGAATATTCTGGTGCTTTTGAAAATAAGAGAAGAACAAAACAAATAATTTAAGAAAGAACTCTTACTTTTATTTTTATGGCCAATTTTTGGCTCTCTATTTTTGGACTGGCTGTTTGGTTCATTTTAGGCAATGCCTTTTTCACTACATCTTTTATCACTTGCATTCTGTTCTCCATTTATTTTTATAATATTGCCTATTTAAATAATTATTTAATTTTAAGAAAAAGTATTTTTTAAATAAAAATTAAATTTAAAAAAAAGGAAAAAAAAAATCAAACAGCTTGATCTGATACCAATGAGACAAGTGGTGTCAAGCCAACTACTGATTAGCATGTGGATTCAGCGAAAATTATATATAGCCGTCCGAATTAAATTATTTTGGTCAAAAGAGATCCCTCTCACATCATGAGATTTGTGAGACAGGTCTCGCATGAGTCTTTGTTTGAATTTAAGACATCTGAACATAAAATTATACCTCATTTTGTGTATAAATGCAATGAAAGCTCTAAGGTTGAGTTTCTCCAAAAATCGAACACCACACGTGGCAGGAGGTACAACTATTAATTTAGATTATATTTGGATAAGTCATTTCAAATTCAATGCATTTAAAAATGAGTAAATTTTAAATTGCATGATTTTAAATCAATTTATTTTTATTTTATTGTTTAGATAATTATGAATTTATGGAAGGATTCTCAAATTTATAAAAGAATTCTCAAATTCATAATTCAAGAAGTATTTTTTTATTTTTAAAATAGAATTTTATTTATAGGTGGGGTGGAGAGTGGTTAGACGAAGATGGAGAGGAGTGGGGTGACAGGAGGAAGGAGGTGGGATTAAGGGGATTGAGAGATACGAAGGGGTGGGTGGATTGGGGATAGTTTGAGTAATAGGGATTAAAATTTACTCCCTCCGTCCCAACTTCAACTTCACATTTTCCGTTTTGGTCCGTCCCAAATTCAACTTCACACTTCCATAAAAGGAAAAAACAACTAACTAATATCCCTCTACTCTACTTTAATATCAAATTTGCCATCACCTTTTTACCATACATAACATACTTTATCATTTATTTATTACCTAAAAATACCATACTACCCCCAAAAGTAAGTCAAAAAGTGATTTTTCTTAAACTCCGTATCTACAGTAAACGTGAAGATGAATTTGGGACGGAGGGAGTATTAATTTTACACTCCCTCAATCCTACCTAAATGGTAATTTTTACTTTTTGCACGTGAATTAAGAAATATTATTATTTAATATGTAGTATGTAATATGATTAGTTGGAGTGTAGGCCGCATATTTTTATTGTATTAGTGGATGTGTGTGAATCTCATGTGTGTGAAAAAATAAATGTGACTCTTTAGGAACACCCAAAATGAAAAAAATGAATTTTTCGGGGTAAGACGAATAGAGTATATTTTTATATATTAATATATCTAATACACAATGGAAATATTTCAAATGACATAGTTTGAATAAAGATTTGAATGTTCACCCAATATAATTAAAACAACATCAAAAAACAAATCCATGATTTGAAATCCATCATTTGAAATCTTGTGGATTTAATGATGGATCCAGACATGAAGGAAGGTTGAGGGAAGGATTTATAAATTCCTCCTCAAATCCTCCCATCCAAATACAATCTTAAATAATACTCCTTCCCTCCGTTCCAAGTTAAATATCACACTTTGAGTTTTCATTACCAAGTTAAATATCACATTTTTTTTCGTCACTTCAATTTTAAACTTCACCGCATAAAAAATGAAATATTACATCAATCTTCACCCCTAAAGTACATATTAATTACTCCCTCCGTCCGCCCCAAAGGTGGACATTTGCTTTTTGCACGTGGATTAAGAAGTATTATTATTTAATGTGTAGTTTGTAGTTGTAGTAGTGGGGTGTATGGATCCCATAAATTTATTGTATTAGTGATGTGTGTGAGTCTCATTTGTTTAAAAAGAAAAATGTGGACCTTTGGTGCGGACGCCCAAAATGGAAAAATACTCATCTTTCGGGTGGACGAAGAGAGTACAAATTTACTACTCCCACCTATCACACATATCATACTTTATAATTTATATATTACCTTAAAATATTACATTACTTTCTAAAAATCAATAAAATTAATTAAAAGTAACTTTTTTAAACTCCGCGTTACCAATAACTGGGAAGGTTAAACTAGGACTAACTGAGACGGAGAGAGAATATTTTTTATTAATTGAAGTAAAGTAATCTAATCGTTGCACGTAAATTTTGGTCATTTAAGAATCAACTGGATGGTATAGAAAAAAAAAAAAAAGAATCAACTGCATGGTATCGGGAAACATATAGATGACTTTCAATGAAAAGAGTTAGCACAATTTAAAATTCATTTAAATGCAATAAACTTGTTGGACAAAAGCAGCACAAAGTGAGGCGTGTTCAACTTTCCCCTGCACTGTTTTTTAGCTTCAGTCCAGTATGAGATTCAATATATCGCACTCCTGGTAATAATATTCAAAACACATTACTTGAAACCACTGTTTATTACTAGTAGTACGTACACACATGAATAACTCTCAGTTTTCACCTTCAAATAAACCTTAACAACCTCAAACAAAGTTCAAACCTTAATCAGAGTAAAGACCAAGATACAACCTCAAAACAAATTTGGACCTATAAATAGATCTTTAAGAGAACATTCAAAATTTTATGTATACACACGAGAAACTGCCTTGAATATTGATCTTGTATAGCTGCTGTATGCGCTTTTGCGTTTGTATTTTCTGAAATATAATTTACTATTTTCAGAACTACCTTGAATATTGCCAGCAACTAGTTAGGTACTGTAGCGGGGGCCATACATCATATTTCTCAAAGCTACTATTAAATTGAGGTTAACTTCTTATCCTTGCATAAAACAAAACCTTTCAATGACAATTAAAAGATACTACCTCAACGTCCTTGCATAATCCTGATATAATAGCTTTAAGCAGATTGGAATTTCGATATCTAATATTCTCAAAAGCAGGTTCATGCTCCATGCTCAAAACCTGAATGTAGCTTCAAGAAATGCAAATAACCTTAGACCTTCGTGAAGAAGGGCACAAATTTATTATTCAGTGCTACTCAGAACACTTGGTTAACGTTTGATATGGAAATCATTCAAGTACAGTCAAGACACCTGAAATGATCAGCCAAGAAATTATGTGCCCTCTGAGGGATGGAAAAATAAATCAGGTAAGAGATTTACCCCAGCGGTTTCAAGAGCATCATGTGAGTGCAACAGCAAGATCTATGTGAGATCTTGTTTGTGTGTGTAGTCAATCACAAGCAAGAAATCACATTGCATGTCTTGAGTTACCATAGGAAATGGGACAGATTTGCACCGAAAATCTGAACAAACCAAACCGAACAGAAGAAAGACAAATTGGTCGAGAAAAGGATGAGAGCAGTAGTTTGGTGGCAGAACCACATGTAATGTGTAAGGCAGTGAAACAAAAACTTGAACAAAATAGCATTATGGCAATGAAATGCCTACCTCAACTGTTTCTCCTCTAATTATATTGGTGATAGGAGATGGTATAGTCTCATTAGAGCTGTGAGGAACAGAAAACAATTTCACACATAATGACAACAAACTCAAGACTCCCAAATCACATACAATTAACTTGATGTTTATAGAAGTGTCTACCTCTTTAGAATTCAGATATATTCTACACAATCTCTAATATGGACGACCAGGACTCCTGGATGACCTTCTGCGACGGTTCCTGAGGGGAGAACGTGATCTACTTCTGTCATTTTCACGATTTCTCTCTCTACTGCCTTCTCTTCCATTACTAGAATTGCTGTTCTTCCTATCTGACCCTCTTCCCCCTTCGCGGCTTCCTCTACCATTCCTTTCACGAGATCTTTCGTGGTCACGATCCCTTTCTCGGAGTCGGTCCCTCTCCCTGTCATAGTCCCGGTCACGGAACTTGTCCCTGTCAGATGAATCACTTCTTCTATTCTTATTCTCACGTTCTTTTTCCCGAAACTTCCTTCGCTCTTCAGCTTCCTTCTCCCTGGCCAATCTTTCCTCTTCTCTTGCCTTCTCCTTAGCTTCCTGCTGATTTAACACAAGGGAATTACCAAATTTTAATCACAATATAAATGCAACTTGTCAGCTCTCTCGTCACTCCTTAAACCAAATTTTAATCACAATATAAATGCAACTTGTCAGCTCTCTCGTCACTCCTTAAAAAAAAGTATAATTCTCATTGTATTACCTTATACTCAGTCAGAAAGTCCCGGACCATGCCATAACCCACATGCTGCTTGCCAGTAACATGTGACTGAGTTCTTTCGGCAGCATCATTTGCTACTAGAAAGGAACCACATATTTCACATAGAGCCATTTTTTTCTCCTGAGCAACCATTAGAAGTTTATCCTGCTGTGGTTGCTGCGTTAAGGCTGTTTTCTCAGTATTCAGCATTTCAACCTGAGAAGTAAAAAGAAATCAGACTCATTCAGGTGTACGTAAAATTTTTCAAAGAATAAAAAAAGATATCATCACTCAGAAAAATAGATAACACCTTTCTCATAAGTGCCTCAGCTTCATCAACCTTCCCTTCTTCACCAAGAGACTCAACTTGTTCCAGCAAGTTCTTTATTTTCTCTTCTAGCACAGACAACTGCTCTGCTTTTTCAGCTGAAATTGGAGGAGGAGGCAGAACATCAACTTCTTGTGCAAGGCGTTCACGGCCACGCCTTACTCTCCTATCTAAGTCAGAAACCTAGAACAGAACAGAATGTAATGTAATGTGGGCACTAAGATTAAAGATCATACACAAACATCGAACTTCAGAGTTATTAACGAAGAGGACTTGCCAGTCGTTCACAGAGGTGTGCAAGTTCAGCTTCAAACTTGGGAACATATGAATCATGTCTGGGGGATTTCTCAAAACTACAGAAAACAAACAACACAATGTCATTCAAATTTAAAAATAGGCTCAAATATACACCTGCACAATACATCCACACATAATGCATAAAGGCACAACACAAGGGCTATTTTCATGTGTTAATAAATTGGAAATGTTTTTGATAAGATATCTTATTCTTATAGATTACTTGACGACATGTTTTCGTGACACTCTCCATTTGAAGCTCTGATATAATAAACATTAAATGGATACTGACCAAGAGTTAAAAAAAAAAAAAAAGATGGTAACACTGGTGCAGAAGAAAACAACTGTTTCTAAGGTTGTCTGCTAAAGCTAAGAACAAAGTAAGTAGCTGCTAGTCAAGTAACACTATTATTAAAAATAGCAAATACACAAAGCAACTCAATAAAACACACAAGAAGAGGCAAAAACTGAAATCTCTTTTGCAGCTGAATTCCCATCTGTTTTGAAACTTAAAGACACTATCTTTCATACTTTTCCTACAACTTTCCATGTTAAAACTTTTAAGTTCGTTCTCATACTCAATATTTTTTCATGGTGCACACCCATCATGAAGTTAACGTGAATCATAGAAATAATACATCATAAATTAAAGCCGTATTTTCCAAAATAGCCTTCAACCTAGCCATATAAATTCTTTAACTTTATAACAAGAATTCGTACTCTATAAGATGACTTTCTAACTAACATGCATCATATCATGAGCTTAATTACTTGCACAATGTTTGTTAACATTTGTCGTATCTTTTCATAATTAGACCACCCATACTATATGTCACAATACCCCACAATGAATCAACAAGAAAATGTGGAATGGCAAAGTTGGGATCAACCATTTACCTTTGACAATGATTTTGGGTTAATTTAGGGCCACTAGCCTACATGATTAACAATTTGTCCGACTTGCCAGATTTGGGCGGCATGTAGGTCCACGGGGATTGCCACAAGGGGAGTTCCCACCCAGAGTTGTGGGCCTTGGTGTGTGGGTTTGCACCCAGCATGTGTCGTCCAAGAACGTACAGTTCAAGAAGGATCGATGTTACGATCTCGGCACATCGATTCCACATAAAAGTGTGAAAAGGAATATATGTGAGGGTCAACTCTTTACCTTTGATTGTGGTTTTGGGTCATGTAATAGCTCTCTAGCTTATATGCCTAACAATTTGGTCCCATCGACCGGATTTGGGCAGGCTGTTGAGAGGGCCTCTGGATGGTAGGCCAGGGGTTCCAATGAACCCTATTGTGGGCCCAAGAGGGATTTCCATGGTTGTGGTCATCCATATTTGGGTAGCCCCCAGGATGTGCCATCCATGGGCGTCAAATTCATAAGAGGTTTAATTGTTACGAGCAAACATGCGAGATCAAACTTTTACCTTGATCATGGCTGTAGATTAAGTCAGGGCTCCCTAGTTTATGTGTCTGACAGTACACTATACATCCTCATTTCAACACATGCATTCATGGTGGCTGTGATAGTTAATGACTTGATTCTTTGTGGGACAACATATAGTTGAATAACATTGTATTCTTTCTTGAATTTCGTCTTAATAACTATAATTAAGTATAGAATAAAGACCAGAACAAAAAAGGAGTGAATTCTCTCAAGCTGTCTTTGCAAACATCACTACAGTGAATAGTGCGGCAGAGTTAGTGATACTGAACTTCAACTAAACATTCAAAAACATTTAGAGTTTAGACGTATGATATTAGTCAAAACTTGTATTCATTCACTTGTAAAAGAAGACTGGAAGCAACTACACCCAAAAAAGATGAAGACCAGTATAATAAAACAAAAATTCTTTGAACATGTGTTAGGACTGACAGTTGAATGGGGTGTGATAATAGTACATTATTTAGATCAGTTACTTGTATGATTGTATCTTAGTGATGGAGTCAGTCCTTCTCTATCAACCACCAGTTAAAGTTCACCAATCAATGGAAATCAATTTCATACATAAGCCCCATTATTTCAGGCATCTATAGAAGGCAAACCAATCCAAAAGACACAAAAGCATGAAAATTGAATATTACTAAGGTTGGAACCATTGAAAGACCGATGGTAACCTAACTGGGTAATTCCCCAACATAAGTATGCACAAGATAACACAAGCAGTCAAGAGCACCCTAGGAACAATTTCTAAAAAGGGCCAAACTCGTGAACAGTTGAGAAATTATATATCAGTGGAATATTCTAATTCAATGAACATTCAATACCTTTCCTTCAGCTTTGGGTCATGAATTTTTGGGCATGCCCCTGAGGCAATAAAATAGAACAAGAACATATGTAAGCAAAATAACATGTGCAAATCAGTAATGTAATCTCTTCAGAATCAACTGAAGGGACCAATTCTCCAATGACACAGTATTCTGATAAAGGAAAAACTTTATTTCTTTCATGTGCTTTAAATTGTACTCTAAACAGAACCAAAATCATGACCAAATAAATAGAGAAATTACCCAAGTCACTGCGAGTGTTCACAAACAAATCATGGGGACAAAACCGGACCATGTAACATCCACAAACCTCCTTGTCGTCCCATTTCATTTCTCGGTGCCCTTTTCTCTCTTCTTCAGTCAGATTACGTGCTACAGAAACCATAACAGCTATCAGTGTTCCCGTTCAGTACCAGACTTATCTCATACAAATGATTTTAATTCAAACAATAGCAGCAGTAAAAATAATTTCAAGCCAGACTTGTGCTTTTAACATAAATTATAGGTGTATGCTACAACTAAAGCTAATCCATTTCATAAATAAGAAAAATACGCAAACCTCTTAAACGAAATTTCACAAATCAGGTCATATATATTACCTATGCAACTCCAAGCTTAGTATTCAGACTAAAGCCAGCTATAGAGGCATTGACAGAATTTCGAGCAACAATTAACGACAGAATAAGTACGATAACTCAACCGCAAACACGAACGAAAGAAATGTCCAAAAAATCGAAATTACAAGTTGAATTTAAAGCATCGAAACTGCTGCAAACCTGAGCCCATTAGTTCATCAAGCAAAGCCCTCTGAGCATCCATCTCCAAGATTGAATATGCTGTAGCTCGAATCACCAGCGATTCTCGAACGACAATATCTAATTGCTTTACAAGTCCTAGATAAATTCCGAGACGAAACCCTAAAATGCGAGCCAATTTATGATGGCGTAAGATAATCGAATATGTGGCAAATTATGGCAAAAGCTCCTGTGCGCCCGGGGACACGGAAAGATGCTCCGTGTCCCAATGTGAACACAACCCTCCCCTCCAATCCTATTTAAACCTATGTATTGCTAGGGGTTTAAATTGTAAAGGAACATGAAAATTGTAAAGGCGCACGGAATCCGTGCGCCCGGGTGCACAAGAGCCTCACTCATTAGTAATTAGTTGCTCCCTATACAAACTAGAGTGTATATTAGGTGCATTCGGGTGCACCTTACACCCATATTTGTATAACTTTTTATTCTATTTTGTATACATGTTATTCTCTTTTGTATACGTGTTTTGTAATAATTGTATACTTTTTTCACACTAAGTTTTTCATTAAAAAAACAAACATTCATATGTGTATAACTTTTTATTCAATAGTGTATACATGTATTTTAATAATTGTACATTTTTTTACACTCAATTTTTTATTAAAAAAATTAACAATTAAATTGTATACATTTTTACTCATAATTGTATATGTTTTTGCTTATATTTGTACATGGGTGCACACGAAACTTCGTGTGCACCCGGGTGCACACTATATTTAGCGTACAAACTAATAATTCGCCCGTGCATTAGGAGTATTTACTAACAATTTTAAATTCATATTTATTTTTGTGATACTATGAAGTGCAAAATAATACTCTGTGAAGTGCAAAATAAAATAAAAGGGTAGGTTTTGCGTGAGATCATTTTTTAAAATGGTTGTCACTTTCGTTATAAAACGTTATCATTTTCACTATAAAATGTTATTACTTTTTATTTATATACTATAAATTGTTCATGCATTAATTTATTATCACTTTTCTGTATAGAAGTTGTTACTTTCTGACCGTCTCACGTAATCCCTTGCGTGAGATGGTCTCACACAAGTCTTTGCCAAAATAGAATATTACATGTATTTACTGTTAGATACAAATCCAAAATTTAATCAAATACAAAATTATAAAATATAAAGCCCTTCTTGCTCCCAATTGGATACGTGATTTTTTAGGAAACAAAATATATTTATAAAAAATAAATTTTGCTGCATATTAATTTAATGTATTTATCCTAAGCTCACGTATTTATCCTAAACTAAACATAATAGTATTAAGCTAAGGTTAATTATAGTGTGCACCTGGGTGCACCCCAGGATAAGGTGCACCCACTTTAAAAAACGTATACAATTATGAACAAAAACATATAATTATGAACAAAAATGTATACAAATTATTTGTTAGTTTTTTTAATGAAAAATTGAGTGTAAAAAATTTACAACTATTAAAAAATATGTATAGACTATTGAATAAAAAGTTATACACATATGGATGCTAGCTTTTTTTAATAAAAAATTGTGTGTGAAAGAAGTATACAATTATTAAGAAACATGTATACAAAATAGAATAAAAAGTTATAAGTTCACCTTTGCACCCTGGTGTAATCAATATCAACTCTTAAGCTATTAAATAATTAGAAAATGATAGTGTTTAAACGTATATTAATTATATATGCACAATAAATGTATAAATTTGCACAATACAGTTAAAATCGTTGCACAACATATAATTATATTATTGCACTACTGTAAATAATAATTAATATTATTTACTTATTATTTTCCACATATGAATGATGTGGCACTGTGGACAGAGGGAGTTATGTAACTCCTGCAGTTTTCTCACGGTTTCCTTATTTGAAGGAAACTGTGCAGTTGTTGAGAGTGAAAATAAGCGTGTTTTAATGTTCAATCTAACACCTTTTTTATGGAAATTGTTGTCATATATTAGCACAAGTATCTTATATTCCATATATATAAGAAAAAGGTGCACATGAGGTGTTTTATTGTGTTTTAGGTGAAAAAAGGTTCAAAAGTGCAAAGTTGGAGAAAATGTGCAACATGTGTATGAATGCTGAAAAACACATGTCCAATTTGTATAATTTTTTTGTATTTTTGTGGAGCTCTGAATTAAAATTATGATATATAGTTTTAAATCCACAGAAGAGAGGATCGTTTTGGCGTAAAGAACACCTCAATCAGAATCCAAATGAGAAAGTTATGATCAAAATGGTGACGTCGCGCAAGTTGTTCCTGTTCAGCACAAATGTTCCACTTTGCATAACTTGTTACATATTCAAATGTTGGATTTTTTAAGAGTTCGTTATATGGATAGAAAGCCAAGGAAGAGAAGATTACGTGAGTGCAAGAATCAAAAAAATCTGAGTTTGGAAGAGGAAGTTATGCTCAAAATCGTGAAGTCGCGCAGATGGCGGCGAGAATTTCCAAAAATTTCCGAAAATAGCCTATTTCTTGGATCACAATTAATCTCCTTATCACATAATACTCCATGATTTACCCATATCTTTTATTTCCTTATTTAAGTCCCTTCTCATTTCCTTATTTTAAGTCCCTTCTCACACCTATATATTTTATATCATTATTCATTATGAGGGAGAGCCACAAATCCATCTACACCCCACAAGGGGGATCACCTCCCAACCATCATCCACATCCTTTCCTTCATCCATCCATCACTTTGAAGATTTGTTTGTGAAATCAAGAGGAGAACCAAGAGAAGGATTCAAGATGTAGAAGGACGTGATGACGCCACATCTAGGGTTTCATTCGTTGATTCAAGATGGAGAAGGATGCGATGATGCCACATCTAGAGTTTTCTTCGTTTTCTAATTTATCTTTTATTTTTTGGACATATGGGTAAGATCTATCCAACCTCCATGATTATTCTTCGAAACATCATGGGTTAGAACCGTTTTGGTAGATCTAGGGTTTTGAAGGTTTTATGAATTAATTAAACCCTCTTGTGTATCCTCCGTACAACACTACTTGTGGATTTATTTTATACATGATTGTGCTTTCTTAATCCATATTCACGGTCGTTTTGTGCATCTTCAATTGGTATATAGAGTTTGAATATATATCTTGGTTGTAGATTGAGTGCATTCACCGCTTAACAAGATTTCATGTTATGATTCTAAGTAAGGGGACTCCGAAACTTCATTAGAACTATCATATATGAATGTTTATTAATTGAATTAAATTTGGGTTAGTAAGCAGGATAAGGAGGGTAATTTTATAGTACCTATAAAGGAAGATCATATTGGGTTAGGTTCCAGACGTGGGAAATATTGATACTGATAGTACCTAGAAAGGGAGGTGAAATTACGTCTCTTGCTTTGAGGTTATTCACACGTGTTACACGCATATTTACTTGTGTCTATATAGTAGATTTGCATGGTTTAGTGATGCGTCCATAGTCCACAAGGCAGAGTCGGCCAGCACTTGGAAGAGAAATTAATGAGTGAAACTGGATTATCCTAGGGCTTGGAGCCGTTGCTGGGGATGGCTGTTATTATTGATTTTATTATTTCTAATTGATTAACTCTTCTATTTGTGATTATTTATTTTTATCTAACCTTAAATTTTTCTGAGGTACTTGTGCACCAGGAAAAGAAAGGAATGAAAGGAATGAATAACATATTAAGCTAAATATGGCCGGAGCAAGGCAGAATTCGGATAAAGTTGCCATACGTGAAATTTTCACGTATAATGGAATTGGCAATATGGGGTTGATAGGAGCAATGGGGGAAGATGATGATTTTGAAATACATCCTGCACTTATTAACATGGTAGAGAAGAATCCATTTTCAAGAGGTTATTTTGAAGATCCATATCAGCACCTCAGAAGATTGCTTAGTTATACAAACATTCAGAAGGGTGCTGGAGCTAATGATAATGCTAGGCGGATCACCCTATTCAAATTTTCATTGATTGTTAGGGCAGAAGCTTGGTATGAGACTCTTGATGCAACAGATTGCACTATATGGGACCAACTGCAGCAAAAGTTCTTGGAGATATACATGCCACCCTTAAGGATCTTAAGAATGAGGCAAGACATCACCCAATTTGTTATAAATCAGGGTGAGAAATTTTATGAAACGTGGGACAGGTTTAAAAACATGCTCAGGAGGTGCCCACAACATGGGATGTCTAAGGCTCAATACATAAGTATCTTCTACTATGGATTAGATTGTGAGTCGCATGTTTTATTGATGCATCCTCAGGGGGAGCGCTATTATCTAAGATAGCACTTGAAGCAGAAACGTTGTTTGAAGACATTTCTATGAATTCACGTGACTGGCCTGTAGAGAGAGATAGAGGATCATATTGTTGGCAATTGGATAGTGTGGATCAACTGTAATCGTTAGGATTTCAGGCAAACAATCAGCGGAAGCAATTAAAAAATATTTTACCGTACTTCTGGGTTGATGTAGAGGATGAAGATCTGTGATGAACACCTCTGATCTTCTACCGTATGTCCCAAAGTCAACTCTGGTGTTGGGTGGTCAACAATCCCCAGAGTTCTCTCAATTTGCTCTCTGTTGTCTCCTGTATGTCAAATGAGACACAGACTTAGGGTTAACAGGAACTGAGATGACTTATATAATTGGGCTACAGCAGGGACCAGGAGGAGAAATTGGACTGGGCCTCAATTGAATTTTAATTAACCAAGCTTAGCCCAAAGCTTTTAATTAAATCCAATAATAATAATATAGTCCACTAAAATATTATTACTGCACTACCCGTCCAATCCCAAAATTATGTTCTGGGCACCTTCTTATTATGAGCCCGATGGTCTCCCCATGTTTAAGATATACAATGTCCATTAATTAATTAAGTTACTGACAACTCAAATTAATTAATATCTCATCCGAGAGTAGTACCACTCAACCTTATTATCATGCCGGAAATTAATCCACTTGCAAGATTTACATGATAAACCTTATGAGCTCCTCAAGGGGACATCATCAACCTATGTCGGACATGGATTCCTTCTACAATAAAAAACACACCATAGATACAGCACTACTTCCCAACTCATCGAGTTTGTTGATTTAATACATATAAATCTCACCCATTGATGAATCAAAGAAATATATACTGCCCTACGTGTCGAGGTTATTGTATAGGGATTAAGAGCACGAACTTCCATAATAACAGAGATCAAGTTCTTCTATAAGTCAGTATAAGTCAAACGATCTCAAGCGGTCCTGCTCAATACACACAAGTGCATTAATGTGATTCTATAGCCAAGACAAGCTAATACCAAACCACACTACAACCATACCAATAGAGAGTCCCCGTCTATCTCGGTTGTGAGCATCTGTTTATACTTTATAAGGAAACCGATAATATGATCTTCCGCGTGTTGTCGCACAATATATTATCTACAGTATAAAGTAAGTGGACTATTGCATCATGCATATAAAATAGATTATAAGATGCAATCATTTGATCATATGATTTTCATTTCAAATATTGTTATAAAATTGTTCATACTAAAGCTAGACTTTTAGTATACAACCCAACAATCTCCCACTTATACTAAAAGACTATGTTGTAATGTCTTCTGCCATACACCTGATTCCTACTCCAACTACACGACCATTAAAAGCTCTCGCCTTAAGGTCCTTGTAAATGGTTTACTAAGTCATCATCCGATGTAATCTAGGCGACAACAACCTTCCCCTCATCATACGATTTCTCATAACAGGTGGTACTCGCGCTCCATGTGTTTAATTGCCTTATGGACTCGTGATTTCTTCAAGTTTGCAACTGCACCAATATAATCAATGTAAATTGTGATTACCTTGGGCAAACTTAGAAACACTTCAAAGTTCATCATGAAATCTCTAGAGTCATATAGATACTTTGGCTGCCTCATAGGCTCCAATTCATTATCTTTCCATGATGGAGTCCGGAGTCTGAAATATATTTCTATATAACACTCCTCCACATTATGACTCTACTTCCTAAGATTAAATACATAACCTTTGAGGAGAATTTACTATAGTCCAATCTGACTAAAAATTCGAATCTACATAATCCACAAGAAGCAGCGAATCTGCTCAGTAAGTCTACATATAATTTCCAGTCCTTCTCAGGCACTTCATATATGTCTTACCACAGTTCATCATTCTTGCTCTGGGTTACGTTGATACCCACTGTTCATGCATCCAGCAAAACAGATATCTAACATCGTTCATAGCATTCCTTAGATTAAGCTTTCTTATTCGCCGAAGCATAAGGAACCGCTTCCATCCTCTTTATCTTCTTCTTGTGTCTCAAAGACACATTCACTTAGATAAATTCACATGCTAAACGAGTATGGACTGTATCATTTTATGAAACTTGAGATAAGCATAACATCCTTTCTTGTGATCCGTATAACCATGATCAAAAGGATATATTTTACCTTTCTTAAGTCCTTCATCTCTACCGCTTTATTAACCATACCCATACGCCCAATAATACTCTTTCATTGTCTCCAATGAGTAAGATACTATCTACATATAGTACAAGAAACACCACCACCTTTCTGTCACTCTTTACAACACACAAGACTCATCCGCTTATTGATTTAAATTCATGACACTGGATTACCTAATCAAAACAGATGCTTCACGATCTTAAAGCTTGCTTTAGTCCATTGCTGGATACTTTTAAGCTTACTATCAAAATGCTATTAGTATTTTGCAATGAATCACTCTGGTCGCTTCACATAGATGTTTTCCTCAAGACTTCCAATCAGGAAAGTTGTCTTGACATCTATTTGTTGTTTCTCATAATTCAATATGCGCAGCAATAAATAAAAGAATCCGGATCATCATTAGCATAGCTACCAGCGAATATGTTTCCTCATAATCGAACCATTTCTTTCTGAGTACACCTTTTCGCAACAAGCTTTGCTTCCAAGGTTTTCACCTTTCTATATGATCCTCTTTTATTTTCTTATGACCACTTGCAATGGCATTTATACCATTTAGTGGTCATTCAAGTTCCCAGACTTAATTTAGAATCCGTAGATTCTATTTCAACATTCATTGCAACTTACTAAGATTCTGCATTTTAATCTTGTAGTGCTACGTCGTATCCGTGGGACAATACCATGTTTACTAGGGATCAAGTCTCACGACTCTCCCAAAACATATATTTATGGGTTGTCAAACAACCCTCCCACTACGATAAGGCACTACATGTAATTGTGTATCAGACGTGATACGCGTTGCAGTTTACCTTGTGATATATCCTCTTGTACACTTGGTACTTATACTTAGTGTTTTCCTCTCACTTCCTTTAGAACAACTCATACATGGGTTTGTGATTTATTACATAGTCCTTTTTCCAAAAATCTAGTTATTGTGTTAACAATTACCCTTCGATTTTTTGGACTAAATAAATCACCCTCCATTTTTCTAGGATATCCCATATACAGACAAATGTTTCAGGAATTACTGTATCTAGGGCATATTGTTGAGAGTGGAATTTCACGCATTTTATGTGTGCACATTACACCATTTTGCTTAGGAAATTGATCGTTTTTGCATGGAATTGTGTATGTTTAAGTATTTACACGATTTTAAGGCTATTAAGGTGTTTTTATGAGTTTCGAAGGCAGGAAACAGGGTAAAACAGGGCAGGATCGGAAGAGGAGCAAAACAGACCCGGAACGGCCCAGCTCGGGAGCAGCTCGGCGAGCCGCTCGAGCCGAGCTGGGTGCCGAGCGGTGGTAAACGGTGCCGAGTGGGGTCCCACTTGGACCCCAGTGACGTGGCCAGTGACGTGGCAGGCCGCTCGGCTGGGTCCAGACCCAGCTCGAGCCGAGCTGGGTGCCGAGCGGCCCAGTTCAGAGCCCAGACGGGGCCTGTTCGATTCAACACTGTATAAATACCTTCCAGACGCGATTCTGAAGCAGTTTCGATCGCGAAAAAGCCCTGCATCAGTCCTAGAAACAATTAGGGAGATCGAGACACAAATTGGAGAGAACCCATCATCAATTCACACCTCCAACACCTCCATATCAGATTTACAACCTGATTTCACCATCCATCCACTTCCAAGAGGGTTCCAAGTGCTAATCAAGGGAGAATCGAGCAATTGGAGAGACGGAGAAGGAACGAAAGACTACGTCTACACTAGGGTTTCATAATTCCTATCTTTTTCTTCCTTTTACTTTGATTATTGTTATGAATTGCTTAGCCATGAGGATTGCTTGTAATCTCATGGGCTAATTTCCTATACAGTTCTAGGGTTTGATGGATTGATTTAATTGATTTGGGGATTTAGACCAAAGATTGGGATTTTATGCAGTTGAGCTTTTGATTCTACTTATTTTACTAAGACATGTTAATCTGCTTCGTAACGTCTTCATAATATATTCATGACATCCGCTATAATGCTTGGATTATTGTGTTAGCTTGTGTGCGTTCATGATTGGTATTGTCTATCTGTTAGGGATTAGAGTAGCTCCGCTATAAGCACTTTAATTTCATGAACTGGTGAATCGAATACTTGATTAGTTTAGTGGAACAATGCAATTAGACAATCAAGTAGGAAGTGAATAGAACCTTGTAGTAATTCCAGAAAATATCTTGTTAGTCGGGCTTACCATCCGGAGGTATTGTTGCTTGCTTTGATTAGTATCTAGGAATAAGGCTTGGTAATATTTGCGCACCTTAGGATTTAAACCAGATTATACTGTTAGCTTAGAATCGAATCATATTCGGTGGGATAACAGTGATATGTGGTGTATTTTCAGTGAAACTGCATGAATGAACAATCGTAAGTTTAATAACCCAAATTAATTGGTTAATACCTGATACCTTAGAACTGTTTGTTATCTCTTGATTAGACACTTGCTTTTATTTTACTTTGCTTTTAATTAATTCAGTTATTTAATATTTCGTTAATTAGATTAATTCACAACAAAACATTGGAAATTGGTTACTCAATTCTGATTAATTAGTAATTTATAGAATAAATAAATAATTAGCTGTCTCAGTGGGATCAATAATTTAACTTGGGTGCTTGCTGCTACAATTGATATCCTTACACTTGAGGATTTAATTATAGTGCGCAATAAAAGCCTAACAAGTTTTTGGCGCCGTTGTGCCGGGGACAGTTTTAATTATTTATTTTCTTTTATTACTTAGTTAGTTAGAATATTTTCTTTGGGATTTAATTATTTTTCTTTGGATTTTTCTTGAAGTTGCATGCAAACTAGGTCAAAGACGAGAGCACAAGATCTTGAATTTGATCCGGAAATTGAAGCTTCTGCGAGAAAAAGAAGAGTAAAATCAAAGAATACCAAAGCACCTCCTAAAGCAATTTTAGAGAAGGAAGAAGTGCAGATTGAGAATCAGGCTATCCTAGAAGAGGCTGAATCGGAGTTTGAATCAGAATCTGAGACAGAACCTGAAACAGCATCAATGGGAGAAAGAGTCGATGAGGATGACATCGTCATCCGAGAAACATTCAAGTCCACCAATCTAGGAGGATCAGGCGTAGTTGGAGCCATTCAAGCTGATGAAACGAACGACATAAGGCCAGCCCTGATTCATATGGTGGAGAAAAACCCCTTTGCCGGAGGCGTTTTTGATGAGCCCTATGGCCATCTTAAGCGTTTCAACAGCTACATGGATACAGTGAAAGCTGCTGATGCTACTAATGATAGATGGAAGATGAGGCTTTTTCAGTTTTCATTGGTTGATAAGGCAAGGGAGTGGTATGATAAGCTAAAGGGAGACAGTTGCTCAAACTGGACTGAGTTGCAGCAGCTGTTCGTGGATCGATTTATGCCACCAGGAAAGGTTCTTTTACTGAAACAGGAGATCAATCAATTCAAGCAGCGGAGAGATGAGTCGTTTGGAGAGGCTTGGGAAAGGTTTACTGATGCGTTGAGGAGATGCCCTCAGCATGGATTCAAAAAGTCTCAACTCATCAGTGTCTTCTATAATGGCCTTGACAACGAAGCGAGAGTGTTGGTTGATGCTTCTGCTGGAGGAACAATCTTTGGCAAGACATCCAATGCAGTAGAGAAATTGTTTGATGATATCTCTTTGAACTC
Organism: Pogostemon cablin; assembly: GCA_023678885.1. Lineage (NCBI taxonomy): Eukaryota > Viridiplantae > Streptophyta > Magnoliopsida > Lamiales > Lamiaceae > Pogostemon > Pogostemon cablin. The sequence continues at coordinate 22,467,927 of CM042981.1, forward strand.
AAGGGATTGGCCATCTGAGAGGATCCGAGGGACTTATATACTTGGTAAAGTTGCAAAGGTTGAAGAGAAATTTTCTGAAGCTGATAAGAATGATAAGGTTGTCGCTCAATTGGAACAGATGAATAAAAACCTGATTACTCTGATATCAGGTAATAATGGGGGAGGCAACCGAGGGCCTGCAAGTGATGATGTGGTGATGAACCTTCAAGAGGTCGAGGATGCTAATTGGGCTATAGGGCAGAGTCTTCAAGGTTCGAGAGCTCCTCAAAATTGGCAAGGAAATAGGTACCCTCAAGGTAATTCAAATCAAAGGAATAACCAAGGGGGAGGTCCTAATAATCAAGGAGGCAATTGACATAATCACAGGCATGAGAACTTCTCTTATTCAAATCCGAATAATGCAGTTCCATATCCTCCTAATTTTGATCATGGCGCTAAAACTGAAGAAGGAAAGTCTAGTATTGATGATGTGTTGGCCAGGTATATGAAGAAGACTGATGGAGATATTGACAAGATTAATAACTGCATTGTTCTCATGGATTCAAATATGACAAAGCAGCATGAAGAAGTGAACAAGCAGTTGAAGAGTTTGTCATATAACATAGGGCAGATCTCCACTACAGTAAATCAGCAGCAAGTGCAGTTGCAGAAAGGGAAGTTTCCTTCGGATACGGAAATCAACCCGAAGGAGTGCCATGCGATCACTTTGAGATCTGCAAAGCAGTGTAAAGGTACGAAACTAATGCAGGACGTCACAGAATTGATGCAGAATGATACAGAACAAAAGCAGAACGAAACAGGGGTGGAGCAGAACAAAGATGGTGCCGCTCGGCCACCCGCTCGCGGTGAGCTAGATGCCGAGCTGGCTGAACTACCGTCGAGTGGCCCGCCAGCCGGTTCAGAAGGGCTCTCCGATTCAGCTGGAACCCAGCTCGACTCAGTTTCCCCTCAGCTCGAGCCGAGCGAGCCGGCGAGCCATCCTCCGGGATTTTCTGCACGTCCGACTTCCATGCAGAACCAATCTGATCTGGAAATTTCTGATAAAAAGTGGCAGAGAGCGAAGAAACTGAGAGAAGCGGAATAGGTATTCGAGAGAGACAGTCTGGGACTTCCGATAACAAAGGTACCAATTCCTTTCCCTCAGAGATTCTTGTCGAAGAGCCTTGATGAGAAGTTTCGTAAGTTCGCTGATGTTATGAGGGATGTCCAAGTCACTATTCCTTTCTCGGAAGCATTGGAAGAGATGCCACATTATTCAAGGTTCATCAAGGAACTTATCTCCAGAAAGAGGAAGCTTAACAGTGTGGAGACAGTGAATTTGATAGAGAACTGCAGCTCTATTATTCAGAAAAAGCTTCCAGAAAAATTGAAGGATCCAGGGAGCTTCATCATTCCCTGTGAGATTGGAAAAAGACCATCTAGGAGAGCACTGTGTGATTTAGGAGCCAGTATAAATTTGATGTCTTTATCAGTGTTCAAGAAGCTTGATTTGGGGGAGTTGAAACCTGCGTCTGTTGCCCTACAGTTAGCAGATTGATCGTTGACATACCCCGAGGGAGTGATTGAAGATGTGCTAGTGAAGGTGTCGAATTTGACTTTTCCTGTGGATTTCCTTGTACTTGACATGGAGGATGAAAAGGATGGTGCGCCTCTGATCTTGGGGCGTCCATTCCTTGCAACTGGAAGGGCTCTGATTGATGTGTTCAAAGGAGAGTTGAGGCTTAGGGCTGATGATAAGGAGATTGTCTTTTCTTTGAATAAGGAGATGCAGTGGCCCACGGATCAGCAGCAGTGCAAGTCTGTGGATGTAGTGGACGCAGTGCATGATGAGAACTTTATTCTTTCTGATGCAGAGTTTGAGAATTTGTCTAATGATGCATGTATTGATTATCTTGAGAAGCTATTTTCATTGGGCAATGCTAGTGTGAATCGGAATAAGAGGTCCACTGTTGAAGTGAGGATGAAGCCTACTGCTAAGGAAGAGAAGCAAAAGAGCCAAAGCATTGAGGTGGTAGAGGAGATCGCAGGACCAGACGTATCTCTTACTTTTCCTACTACTAATTCTAATGTGATATTTGATAATCTTTTAGTTGCAGTAAAGATGGATGATCCATATCTGAAGCCTCCGAACATACCTCCGGATTTTTATTGTTATATTGATGTTGAAAATTCTAACTTGTTTGATCCTTGTTTTGCTACACAGGTTGAGCCTACAATTGAGTGGAGGATTGACAAGAAGGACTCAAGACAGTCATGGGAGGAAAAGAATTCAAAGGATCATGTTGGAGTGACAAAGAAGGGTGAGATGATTGATGAAGTAAATAAGAGAGGAAAGAAGTACCTTAAGGTACGAATGCGAGAGAGCTGTCCTCCGATCCAGTAGTTGAAAAGAGGTATCCCGTCGTGACTCTCCGACGTTAAACATGAGTGCCTGTTGGGGGCTGTCCCTTCCGTTTTATTGCTTTTATATGTCTGTGTTGGTGTAGGAGTTTTATTAGGTGTTGCTTGACTACGGTATATACTTCTTTGCAAACTTAGTTTCTCACTTCGTTTAATCTAAGTTTGGGGGGGATAACGTACATACCTTGTCTTGCAGTGTCGAAATAGAATTTTTACATTGTGTTGTTGCTTGGAGAGTCGATTTTTTGCGGATTCTTAATATTTTTGATTTATTTGAGAATATTGAGGGTTCGATTTTTTGCGATTTTTCAGGTTTCGTGTTTTGTGGTGTTTATTGTTTGTTTTGTGTTAATCCTAGTGTCGGTGTAGTCGATTTATGGTTCTCTAGGATGATTTCTGATTTTTTATGGCACTTGATTATATGTGTGATTGTGTTTGAGAAGCAGTGTGAGATTGTGCTTGGATATTGAGATACTTGAAATTTATTTATGTGCATGAAAGATTAGCTATGTAACTTTATTAGGATTTCTCGTTCATTCCTACAGCCATGTGAGATTTTGATCCTTTTGAAATCATGACAAATTGCATGATTCAGTTTATTCTTGTGAGTGTCGTTCATACACACGTATTCTAGAACTTGGCTTTATATCTTGCTTGAAGCTACGTGTTTAATTGAATGATAGGAAATGATCTTAGGCCATCTTTGTTGTTTATTAGTCACTAACCAAATCATTATCCTACCTATTGAAACTATCCGTAGTTAACCCTTTTGAGCCTAAAAGCCTTATTTTTGTGGAAGCCTACGTGATTAGCCAATTGATCCATTTGCTAGCCTTAAAAATTCCTACCTAGTAGAGAGTTGAAGGAGTCAATTTGGTATCTTGAGAAGAAACATAAAAGAAGAATAAGTTGGAAGTGATGAAATTTGTTGAAGAGAGTGGTTAAATTGTTGCATAAAGGGGTAGTGCCCGAAACTGGTACCCCATGAAAAGGGTAGTGCCTGAAACTGGTACCCTTATTTGAAAAAGAAAAAAAAAAGAGGGAAGAAGAAAAAATTCAAGTAAGGATGTGGTGTTCAAAAGTGAAGGAGGAATCAAATTGCAAGAAGCATTGACGAGCGTTGAAGAAGAAAGAAGAAAGTTAAGCTGTTTGTTGAAAAGCTGTAAGTCTTCTTTGATTCTCTACTAGTGATTGAGTCACCTTATCCATATACTCCCTACCTTTACCAAAGAGCCAACATTATAACCTAATGCAAGACCTTTGTGATCCTATTGTCGAAATTATTCCTTTAGTCGAGAGTTGAGATGATTGCCAAGCTTATGGTTACGCGTGTGTATGGATTGATTATGAGTGTAAACACCATACCCTAAAGTGTATATCTCGCACTTGAGTGTTGAGCATAAATACTACCCGTGAGAATGGGTGGATGAGCATTCCGAAAAGGTGAATTAGTTGATTTGAATTGTATGTTTTTAAATGGATGGTTATCTTGTATCCAAAGTATGATATTTAAATTGCTATATTGTCTTGAATGTTTTTCTGCTGTGAAATTTCCTCTCAGTTAATCTATTGGTTTTTGATGTTGTTGCCTCGGGACGAGCAACAGGTAAGTTTGGGGGTTTGTTGAGAGTGGAATTTCACGCATTTTATGTGTGCACATTACACCATTTTGCTTAGGAAATTGATCGTTTTTGCATGGAATTGTGTATGTTTAAGTATTTACACGATTTTAAGGCTATTAAGGTGTTTTTGTGAGTTTCGAAGGCAGGAAACAGGGTAAAACAGGGCAGGATCGGAAGAGGAGCAAAACAGACCCGGAACGGCCCAGCTTGAGAACAGCTCGGCGAGCCGCTCGAGCCGAGCTGGGTGCCGAGCGGTGGTAAACGGTGCCGAGTGGGGTCCCACTTGGACCCCAGTGACGTGGCCAGTGACGTGGAAGGCCGCTCGGCTGGGTCCAGACCCAGCTCGAGCCGAGCTGGGTGCCGAGCGGTCCAGTTCAGAGCCCAGACGGGGCCTGTTCGATTCAACACTGTATAAATACCTTCCAGACGCGATTCTGAAGCAGTTTCGATCGCGAAAAAGCCTTGCATCAGTCCTAGAAACAATTAGGGAGATCGAGACACAAATTGGAGAGAACCCATCATCAATTCACACCTCCAACACCTCCATATCAGATTTACAACCTGATTTCACCATCCATCCACTTCCAAGAGGGTTCCAAGTGCTAATCAAGGGAGAATCGAGCAATTGGAGAGACGGAGAAGGAACGAAAGACTACGTCTACACTAGGGTTTCATAATTCCTATCTTTTTCTTCCTTTTACTTTGATTATTGTTATGAATTGCTTAGCCATGAGGATTGCTTGTAATCTCATGGGCTAATTTCCTATACAGTTCTAGGGTTTGATGGATTGATTTAATTGATTTGGGGATTTAGACCAAAGATTGGGATTTTATGCAGTTGAGCTTTTGATTCTACTTATTTTACTAAGACATGTTAATCTGCTTCGTAACGTCTTCATAATATATTCATGACATCCGCTAGAATGCTTGGATTATTGTGTTAGCTTGTGTGCGTTCATGATTGGTATTGTCTATCTGTTAGGGATTAGAGTAGCTCCGCTATAAGCACTTTAATTTCATGAACTGGTGAATCGAATACTTGATTAGTTTAGTGGAACAATGCAATTAGACAATCAAGTAGGAAGTGAATAGAACCTTGTAGTAATTCCAGAAAATATCTTGTTAGTCGAACTTACCATCCGGAGGTATTGTTGTTCGCTGGATTAGTATCTAGGAATAAGGCTTGGTAATATTTGCGCACCTTAGGATTTAAACCAGATTAAACTGTTAGCTTTGAATCGAATCATATTCGGTGGGATAACAGGGATATTGGAAGTTCTAGAAAGAAAAATGAAAGTTCAATCGCAGGAGAGGGAAGTTTAAATTCTTGCGAACATCACTTCAAGTTTAAATTCTCAAGGTCAACAAGAGGAAAGAATGGATGAAGAGGAGTTTGAGGAAGATATTGTTTTTCCATTGTGCCCTGGAATGCAGTTTGAAGGTCCTATGTTGTTGTTTAAGGAAGAAGAAGTCGAAGTGGAGTCCACTCGATTAAGTCAAGCGGCTCCACTCGAATTGAGCTATCAACTGGAGATAATTTTTGAGGCAAAGGAAGTGATTGATGAAGAATTTGACGATGTTGAAAAAGAAAAGAAAGAAGAAGAGCAAAGTCATGAGGCAACCGAAGAGGACTTGAAGAATGAAATGAGCATTTCTAAACCTTTAAACTCTTTAAGTTGCATTGAATTTGATGATATTGTTTCTATTGACTTTGTTTTACCTAATGATTCCTCACATATTTTTAGGGATAGAAAGGAACTAGAAGAGAAGTTGGGAATTTTTGTCGGAAGAAGGAATAAGTGGTGGAGTAGAATGAAGAGGTTGATGAAATTTGATCTTAACATGGTTGGCAAGGTCAAGATAAATTTTAAGATTGCCAACGAGGCCATCCCTTGCCATAAGTATTGGATTGATGAAGAAGCACAGCGATTAGAATACGATGGAAAGGATGAAAGATATCCATGGCCATTCCGATGAGCTTGAGGTAACCCGTCGTGACTCTCCGACGTTAAACATGAGCGCTTGTTGGGGGCTGTCCCTCCCGTTTTTATTGCTTTTCTATGTCTGTGTTGGTGTAATAATTTTATTAGGTATTGCTCGACTACGGTATATACTTCTTTGCAAACTTAGTTTCTCACTTCGTTTAATCTAAGTTTGGGGGGGTAACGTACATACCTTGTCTTGCAGTATCGAAATAGAATTTTTACATTGTGTTGTTGCTTGGAGAGTCGATTTTTTTGCGGATTCTTAATATTTTTGATTTATTTGAGAATATTGAGGGTTCGATTTTTTGCGATTTTTCAGGTTTCGTGTTATTGTTTTGTTTCGTATTTGTTGGTCCTAGTGTTGGTATAGTCGATTTATGGTTCTCTAGGATGATTTTTTGATTTTTCATGGCACTTGATTATATGTGGGATTGTGTTTGAGAAGCAGTTTGAGATTGTGCTTGGATGTTGAGATGCTTGAAATTTGATTATGTACATGAAAGATTTGCTATGTAGCTTTATTAGGTTTGCTCGTTCATTCGTATAGCCATGTGAGATTTGAGCCTTTTGAAATCATGATAAATTTCATGATTCAGTTTATTCTTGTGAGTGTCGTTCATACACACGTATTCTAGAACTTGGTTTTATATCTTGCTTGAAGCTACGTGTTTAATTAGATGATAGGAAATGATCTTAGGCCATCTTTGTTATTTATTAGTCACTAGCCAAATTGTTATCCTACCTATTGAAATTATCCGTAGTCAACCCTTTTGAGCCTTTGAGCCTTATTTTTTGGAAGCCTACGTGATTAGCCAATTGATCCATTTGCTAGCCTTTAAAAATTCCTACCTAGTAGAGAGTTGAAGGATTCAAGTTGGTATCTTGTGAAGAAACATAAAAGGAGAATAAGTTGGAAGTGATGAAAATTGTTGAAAAGAGTGGTTAAATTGTTGCATAAAAGGGTAGTGCCCGAAACTGGTACCCCATGAAAAGGGTAGTGCCTGAAACTGGTACCCTTATTTGAAAAAGAAAAAAAGAGAAAAGAAAAGAGGGAAGAAAAAAAAATTTCGAGTAAGGATGTGGTGTTCAAAAGTGAAGGAGGAATCAAATTGCAAGAAGCATTGAAGAGCGTTGAAGAAGAAAGAAGAAAGTAAAGCTGTTTGTTGAAAAGCTGTAAGTCTTCTTTGATTCTCTACTAGTGATTGAGTCACGATATCCATATATTTCCTACCTTTACCAAAGAGCCAACATTACAACCTAATGCAAGACCTTTGTGATCCTATTGTTGAAATTATCCCTTTAGTCGAGAGTTGAGATGATTGTCAAGCTTATGGTTACGCGTGTGTTTGAATTGACTTTGAGTGTAAACACCTTACCCTGAAGTGTATATCTCACACTTGAGCGATGAGCGTAAATACTACCCGTGAGAATGGTGGATGAGCATTCCGAAAAAGTGAAGTAGTTGATTTGAATTGTATGTTCTTAGATGGATGGTTGTCTTAGTATTTGAAGTATGATTTTTGAATTGTTAAATTTTCTTGGATGTGAAGTTGTGAAATTTCCTCTCAATTACTCTATTGGTTTTATATGTCGTTGCCTCGGGACGAGCAACAGGTAAGTTTGGGGGTTTGTTGAGAGTGGAATTTCACGTATTTTAGGTCTCACATTACACCGTTTTTGATAGAATGTGGCCATGATTTTGTATAGAATGGCATGGTTTTCATATCTTGCATAATTAAGATGCTACTAAGGTGTTTTGTTGAGTTTTGAAGGGTAAAACATGATCAAAAGTTCAAAGTTGGAATGAGGAGTGAAAGTGAGAAGGAATGCTGAAAAATACAGTCCACGTTGCACAAATTTTCTGTATTCTTGTCGAAGTCCAAATTGATCATGTGATATATATTGAAAGACATAGAAGAGAGGGTCGTTTTGACATAAAGAACACCCCAATTGGATTCCAAACGAGAAAGTTATGATCAAAGTGCTAACGTCGCACATGTTGTACCGAGCAGCCACTTTGCATGACTTTTTACATATTCAAATATTAGGGTTTCTCAGAGTTCTTTATATGGATAGAAAGCCAAGGAAAAGAGAAACACGTGAGCGTGAAAATCATTCAAATTGGAGTCCTTATGAAGAAGTTATGCTCAAAACGGTGAAGTCGCGCAGTGCAGTCTCCGCAGCTCGGGAGGCCGCTCGGCTCGAGCGGAACCACCATTTTGCGAATTTCCAGCCGAGTGGGATGCCCTCAGAGCCTACACTACATTCCCGTTTCATCCATATGCTGCTCGGCAGGTTTGGGGGCCGCTCGGCCATGAGCTCGGCTCGAGCAAGGTGCCGAGCGGCTCAGTTCAGGGCCCAGACGGGGCCTGTTCGATGCAGCAGTGTATATATACCCTCAAATCGCGATTCTGAAGCAGTTTCGATCGCGAAAAAGCCCTACATCAGTTCTAGAAACAATTAGGGAGATCGAGACCTAAATTGGAGAGAACCCATCGATAATCCATCATCAATTCACACCTCCAACACTTCCATATCAGATTGACAACCTGATTTCACCATCCATCCACTTTCAAGAGGGTTCCAAGTGCTAATTGAGGGAGAATCGAGCAATTGGAGAGACGGAGAAGGAACGAAAAACTACGTCTACACTAGGGTTTCATAATTCCTATCTTTTCCTTCCTTTTACTTTGATTTTTGGTATGAATTGTTTAGCCATGAGTGTTGCTTGTGATCTCATGGGCTAATTTTATATACAGTTCTAAGGTTTGATGGATTGATTTAATTGATTTGGGGATTTAGACCAAAGATTGGGATTTTATGCAGTTGAGCTTTTTATTTTACTTATTTTATTAAGACATGCTTTTCTGCTTCGTAACGTCTTCATAATATATTCATGACATCCGCTATAATGCTTGGATTATTGTGTTAGCTTGTGTGCGTTCATGATTGGTATTGTCTATCTGTTAAGGATTAGAGTAGCTCCGCTATAAGCACTTTAATTTCATGAACTGGTAAATCAAATACTTGATTAGTTTAGTGGAACAATGCAATTAGACAATCAAGTAGGAAGTGAATAGAACCTTGTAGTAATTCCAGAAAATATCTTGTTAGTCGGGCTTACCATCCGGAGGTATTGTTGCTTGCTTTGATTAGTATCTAGGAATAAGGCTTGGTAATATTTGCGCACCTTAGGATTTAAACCAGATTATACTGTTAGCTTAGAATCGAATCATATTCGGTGGGATAACAGTGATATGTGGTGTATTTTCAGTGAAACTGCATGAATGAACAATCGTAAGTTTAATAACCCAAATTAATTGGTCTCTACCTGATACCTTAGAACTGTTCGTTATCTCTTGATTAGAAACTTGCTTGTATTTTATTTTATTGCTTTTAATTATTCTGCAATTTATTATTTAAGTATTTTAGTTAATTCGCAACAAAATATTGAAAATCGGTTACCTTATTCCGATTAAGCTAGTATAATTAGGAAATAAATAGTTAGTTGTCCCTTGGGTTCGATAATTTAACTTGGTCACTTACCGCTACAATTGATATCCTTCATACTTGGGGATTAAATTATAGTGCGCAGAAAAAGCCTATCAAGTTTTTGTTTGTTGAGAGTGGAATTTCACGTATTTTAGGTCTCACATTACACCGTTTTTGATAGAATGTGGCCATGATTTTGTATAGAATGGCATGGTTTTCATATCTTGCATAATTAAGATGCTACTAAGGTGTTTTGTTGAGTTTTGAAGGGTAAAACATGATCAAAAGTTCAAAGTTGGAATGAGGAGTGAAAGTGAGAAGGAATGCTGAAAAATACAGTCCACGTTGCACAAATTTTCTGTATTCTTGTAGAAGTCCAAATTGATCATGTGATATATGGTTGGAAAGACGCAGAAGAGAGGGTCGTTTTGACATAAAGAACACCCCAATTGGATTCCAAACGAGAAAGTTATGATCAAAGTGCTAACGTCGCACATGTTGTACCGAGCAGCCACTTTGCATGACTTTTTACATATTCAAATGTTAGAGTTTCTCAGAGTTCTTTATATGGATAGAAAGCCAAGGAAAAGAGAAACACGTGAGCATAAAAATCATTCAAATTGGAGTCCTTATGAAGAAGTTATGCTCAAAACGGTGAAGTCGCGCAGTGCAGTCTCCGCAGCTCGGGAGGCCGCTCGGCTCGAGCGGAACCACCATTTTGCGAATTTCCAGCCGAGTGGGATGCCCTCAGAGCCTACACTACGTTCCCGTTTCATCCATATGCTGCTCGGCAGGTTTGGGGGCCGCTCGGCCATGAGCTCGGCTCGAGCAAGGTGCCGAGCGGCCCAGTTCAGGGCCCAGACGGGGCCTGTTCGATGCAGCAGTGTATATATACCCTCAAATCACGATTCTGAAGCAGTTTCGATCGCAAAAAAGCCCTACATCAGTTCTAGAAACAATTAGGGAGATCGAGACCTAAATTGGAGAGAACCCATCGATAATCCATCATCAATTCACACCTCCAACACTTCCATATCAGATTGACAACCTGATTTCACCATCCATCCACTTTCAAGAGGGTTCCAAGTGCTAATTGAGGGAGAATCGAGCAATTGGAGAGACGGAGAAGGAACGAAAAACTACGTCTACACTAGGGTTTCATCATTCCTATCTTTTCCTTCCTTTTACTTTGATTTTTGGTATGAATTGCTTAGCCATGAGTGTTGCTTGTGATCTCATGGGCTAATTTTATATACAGTTCTAAGGTTTGATGGATTGATTTAATTGATTTGGGGATTTAGACCAAAGATTGGGATTTTATGCAGTTGATCTTTTGATTTTACTTATTTTATTAAGACATGCTTTTCTGCTTCGTAACGTCTTCATAATATATTCATGACATCCGCTATAATGCTTGGATTATTGTGTTAGCTTGTGTGCGTTCATGATTGGTATTGTCTATCTGTTAAGGATTAGAGTAGCTCCGCTATAAGCACTTTAATTTCATGAACTGGTAAATTCAATACTTGATTAGTTTAGTGGAACAATGCAATTAGACAATCAAGTAGGAATTGAATAGAACCTTGTAGTAATTCCAGAAAATATCTTGTTAGTCGGGCTTACCATCCGGAGGTATTGTTGCTTGCTTTGATTAGTATCTAGGAATAAGGCTTGGTAATATTTGCGCACCTTAGGATTTAAACCAGATTATACTGTTAGCTTAGAATCGAATCATATTCGGTGGGATAACAGTGATATGTGGTGTATTTTCAGTGAAACTGCATGAATGAACAATCGTAAGTTTAATAACCCAAATTAATTGGTCTCTACCTGATACCTTAGAACTGTTCGTTATCTCTTGATTAGAAACTTGCTTTTATTTTTCTTTTATTGCTAGTTTAATTAGGACTTTTTATTATTTTTTTTATTTTTCTTATTTGTCTTCATAATATATTCATGACATCCGCTATAATGCTTGGATTATTGTGTTAGCTTGTGTGCGTTCATGATTGGTATTGTCTATCTGTTAGGGATTAGAGTAGCTCCGCTATAAGCACTTTAATTTCATGAACTGGTGAATCAAATACTTGATTAGTTTAGTAGAACAATGCAATTAGACAATCAAGTAGGAAGTGAATAGAACCTTGTAGTAATTCCAGAAAATATCTTGTTAGTCGAACTTACCATCCGGAGGTATTGTTGTTCGCTGGATTAGTATCTAGGAATAAGGCTTGGTAATATTTGCGCACCTTAGGATTTAAACCAGATTAAACTGTTAGCTTTGAATCGAATCATATTCGGTGGGATAACAGGGATATGTGGTGTATTTTCAGTGAAACTGCATGAATGAACAATCGTAAGTTTAATAACCCAAATTAATTGGTCAATACCTGATACCTTAGAACTGTTTGTTATCTCTTGATTAGACACTTGCTTTTATTTTACTTTGCTTTTAATTAATTCAGTTATTTAATATTTCGTTAATTAGATTAATTCACAACAAAACATTGGAAATTGGTTACTCAATTCTGATTAATTAGTAATTTATAGAATAAATAAATAATTAGCTGTCTCAGTGGGATCGATAATTTAACTTGGGTGCTTGCTGTTACAATTGATATCCTTACACTTGAGGATTTAATTATAGTGCGCAATAAAAGCCTAACACATATCCATAAAATGAATTTAATTGTTCCAAATAATTCATCATCTATCTAATCATAACCATAAGAGCCTTATTCCTTCTATCCACCACACCGTTCAGCTGGGGCATGCCCGGTGTAGTCCACTTGAGATTAATCTCAACTTCTGATTAATAGCTCCTAACTATCCCAAGTGGTATTCGCCATCACGATAAAATCATAATGACTTAATATATTTTTCATGACGCTCCACTGTACCAGCCTTGCAATTCTTGAATTAATCAAAGAACTTAGATATGCAGTGCATCAAATAAATATATTGGTATCTAGAATAATCTTCGAATATTCATAACCATCTCTCACCTGGATAATATTAGGTTCGCTTGAATCAGAATGAACTAATTCCAACATATATATCTTTGGCTCTACACCCCACAGCCTTGAAAAGGCAGTTAATCATTTTTAATTTCAAGCAAGACTCGCAAGTTTGATAGTTTCCACTTCAGATAAACCTTACGGTCCATCGGCTATCAACTTTTGAATCCTACTCAAGTAAAATGAACTAATCTTAGATGCCAAATGTATGTTTTAGTTCATCTCCGAAGGTTCCTTTCTCTTACTAATATTAGAAGATGCATTATTAAATACTATTTATTGCATCTGTGGGATGTGCATGATTCAAGAGTTTACATATTATCCACCAACATACTTTAACGGATTATAGCCTCATTCCTCATTACTATGACCATGTCATTTAAATGAAATGAAGTATCCATCCGTTAATACATAGAAACCGAAATCAAACTCTTTCTATGAAGGGTACATAAAAATAATTTCTCATAATCAATCGTTTATTCTTATCATGAGATAAATAAACAACTCCCACTGCAATAGCCACTACCTTTGTAGTTTTACCCATGTCATTAACACTCTTATCCTTGCTAAGTGATAAACATTTAGTGATTCCAGTATCTACATACTTCGTGTCAGTAGATGCCATCACTAATCATGTTTAAACCATTAGTAAATAAGATATTAAACTTGTTCACATCATGATAAAAAAAGGCTTTCTTTTGCCACATGTTTTATTAGAAGTTTCCCACCATATACAACCTCTCGTATTTTAGGTAGAACTTGCTCAAAACATCCAGGCAAATTGTGAAGAATAAATTGATCTAGGTTTCCCTTTCAATTTCTATTCCAAGCTTTTCCAATTCATTCATCAATTCAACCATGATCTTCTGCCTTTTATTTTACTCAAGTATCCGAAGAGTTACATGAGACCATCATATTTCTATGAACCTCTCATCTCTTCACTAGAGACATTAACAGGCATCATGAGACGTCCTTTGTGAGAACACACATGTATATTCTTAAGCAGTAAAATTCAAAACCAAGATTCTTTTCTAATCATCTAATTTGGACAAGTAAATATTATTTCTTTAAGTTAACAATAAGTGAAATAAAACCATTCGAAATTCAGAGAATCACAAATAAATATTCTGATCAAATCTTCGAATTTTATCCTTTTATATTGATTCCCTCAAAACAATATAAAAATAAAATTCACCGACATCTCAAGCACCGTGAGTCTGCAAGCCACGATAGTGTGGACGTTTACAAACCCGAACATTTACAAGAGAAGGTTTTACCCATTAATTTCATTTGTCAACCTAACTTTATGACAAAATAATTAATAGTCGGTTCCTCTTTAGCCATGCAAATAACAGCAGTGACTCCGATGGGGAGGATACTTATTATTTACACCTAAGTGTACACCATTATTTAATCCCAAGTCCGCGGCCCAAGTTTGTGTGCCTTACAGATGGAGAAGTACACACGCACTCGGATAACTTCCTACGATTATCATAAAGAAGTTCGTACCAGTGATCCGTGAATAAACTCATCCGATGGGGAGGAAGGTCTATGCCAACACGCAAGTTTATTCACATCACTTACGAACCAATAATGGAGGCTGCGGGAATTTATTACCAATCCCCTCTCCCACTTAGTTATTTAAACACCGAGGGTTTTTAACATGCATATAATATTCCTGAATAAAATATACAACTTAGACATGCTTCTATTAACAGCAATTTAAATAAATCACATAGAACATGCCTTTTTACATATACAACAATAATTGATAATTAAATCAATTAATCAGTCGCATAACATTAATTAATTGCATAATATGTTGGATCAATTAAATAGGCCCAGCTGACCCAAACATCATTAGCATAAAATGAGCAGCCCATTAATTAAATAATTAAGCCAATTTACCCTGCCAATTTATGCATTAAGGTCTAGCCCAATATTTAACCTGGCCCAACATCAAGCCCACAATTAATTAAAACCAGCAATTAATATTGCCTAGCAGCCCATTACCATTTTAATTAAAATTGGGCCCAACAGCCCAAAATCAAATTAAAATTAATTGAGCAGCCTTTATTAATTACTGTATATGGCCCATCAGGCAATTAAATTTGCCCAACTACAACAGCCCACAAGCATTTTAATTAAATATGGGCCCAACAGCCCATAACCAAATTAAAATAAAATTGGGCCCAGCTGGGACAGCCCACACACAACATTGCAGCCCTAAACAACAGCCACCAAGCATCAAAATACAGCGCCATCGTGAACCGCAAGACGTAGTGGCCGCTGCTATCGGCGGAAGTACCGTCAGCCCACCGCCGTGCGACGATCCAGCGCACCCGACAATGACCGCCAGCTTTCTGCCGTCATTCCAACCATCGCGCCTGACTGCGACCACCGAAACGCATCGCCGCTTGGTAGCGCCGATCGATGTCGTAATGCGATGCCATCAGCGGCGCCGTGGAGCCACCAGCCTCTCCGGTCGCCTAATAAAATGCGCCGACAGCCACCAGCAGAAGAGTGGTGTCACTGCCTCGCCTCATCAGCACTTCCCGCCACCGCTGCTGCAACATCGTCGGCCATGGCAGACCTGGAAATTTCAGTCTACAGCGACAACCATCGTCGCGATCCCGCCACCGTCCAGAACTTGCCATCCGTATCAAGCCTCACCGTCGTCATCAGCCAGCCACGCCAATTAGCAGATCCGACAAAATCCAGTCGCCCCCAGCGTAGTCTATAAAATCTCCAGCCATCGACTGAACAGTCAAACCACTTGACTGTCTTCGATCGACAGCCAAGTTTTTGGCCAACGTCTCGACTCTTCACAGTAGTTCACACCAACGACAATGATTGACGACAGTCCATAGCACGAACAGCAACGAGAGCTCTCACTCTAGGTGCCGTAGTGATGCCTTCTTCGATCAGAGAGTAGCCTTGTGGGTATTTTCATATGTGCAGCGTGTTTAATCATCGTTAATCACACGCCTCTATCTTTTTGATTCTGGTTCAGCCATCAGGCTGTTGCTCATCCTGTATGAGGCTCGTGTGAGTATGATTTCCAGCGAGTTGAACCATAAGAATTACACGCCAAAACCATCGATAAAAGCACATATAATATATGGATAATTCACTCATATAAAAACCCTTTCTTCATGCTTAATATCAATGATTATTATCATAGGATCTTTCACAAATAATACATAATTATTCAAATCCTAATTCACATGCTATCTATACGATTAGAAATCCACGTATAGCACGTAAACAGTACCTAATGTCTCACGTTTCACCACGAAACCAACGTTCTGATACCAATTGTTGGCAATTGGATCGTGTGGATCAACCGTAATCATTAGGATTTCAGGCAAACAATCAGCGGAAGCAATTAAAAAATGTTTACCGTACTTCTGGGTTGATATAGAAGATGAAGATCTGTGATGAACACCTCTGATCTTCTACCGTATGTCCCAAAGTCAACTCTGGTATTGGGTGGTCAACAATCCCCAGAGTTCTCTCAATCTGCTCTCTGTTGTCTCCCGTATGTCAAATGAGGCACAGACTTAGGGTTAACAGGAGCTGAGATGACTTATATAATTGGGCTACAGCAGGGACCAGGAGGAGAAATTGGACTGGGCCTCAATTGAATTTTAATTAACCAAGCTTAGCCCAAAGCTTTTAATTGAATCCAATAATAATAATATAATCCACTGAAATATTATTACTGCACTACCCGTCCAATCCCAAAATTATGTTCTGAAATTGGACTGGGCCTCAATTGAATTTTAATTAACCAAGCTTAGCCCAAAGCTTTTAATTAAATCCAATAATAATAATATAGTCCACTAAAATATTATTACTGCACTACCCGTCCAATCCCAAAATTATGTTCTGGGCTCCTTCTTATTATGAGCCCGATAGTCTCCCCATGTTTAAGATATACAATGTCCATTAATTAATTAAGTTACTGACAACTCAAATTAATTAATATCTCATCCGAGAGTAGTACCACTCAACCTTATTATCATGCCGGAAATTAATCCACTTGCAAGATTTATATGATAAACCTTATGAGCTCCTCAAGGGGACATCATCAACCTATGTCGGACATGGATTCCTTCTACAATAAAAAACACACCATAGACACAGCACTACTTCCCAACTCACCGAGTTTGTTGATTTAATACATATAAATCTCACCCATTGATGAATCAAAGAAATACATACTGCCCTACGTGTCGAGGTTATTGTATAGGGATTAAGAGCACGAACTTCCATAATAACAGAGATCAAGTTTTTCTATAAGTCAGTATAAGTCGAACGATCTCAAGCGGTCCTGCTCAATACACACAAGTGCACTAATGTGATTCTATAGCCAAGACAAGCTAATACCAAACCACACTACAACCATACCAATAGAGAGTCCCGTCTATCTCGGTTGTGAGCATCTATTTATACTTTATAAGAAAACCGATAATATGATCTTTCGCGTGTTGTCGCACAACATATTATCTACAGTATAAAGTAAGTAGACTATTGCATCATGCATATAAAATAGATTATAAGATGCAATCATTTGATCATATGATTCTCATTTCAAATATTGTTATAAAATTGTTCATACTAAAGCTAGACTTTTAGTATACAACCCAACACATATTTACTTGGCAAGGTGGCTCAGGTTGAACATCAAGTGGTGAAGCCGAATAGGGATGATGAGACTGTCTCTAGTCTAGCTAACATCAACAAGCTACTAGAATTCCAGCAGAGGCAGATTACAAAGTTGACACAAAGGGGGCCTAGTATGCAACATTAAAAAGTTAAGAATGTTGAAAATACCTTCAATCGATACATGGCTGAGAATGATGCATGGGTTGATCTTTTTGAGGATACCAAGAATGTTGATCATAAAGATTTATTTAAGCAGTTGAAGGACCTTACTTTGATTACGGGGCAGATGGCCGCGAATCTGAATCAATTTACACAAATGTTGGAAAATAATGCCATCACTTTGAGGTTCGGGACACGGTACGAAGGTCTGATGAAGCCGGTGTCCGTAAATAAAGGAAGCAAGGCTCCTGTTTGACCAACCCCATGCAGTTCAACCAGACCTAATGGTGGAACTGTGGTCAAATAAGTTTCAGAAAAATAGAATCCTGATTCTCTATTTTTAGGCTCGCCGTTCGACCAAACCACCACTGTTTGACCAGACCACTTTGGTTGAACATAGGTCGAACAAGCATCTACGGAGAAGATAGATCGCGTTCAGTATACAAGGTCTTCGTTCGACCAGACTAATATTATTCGATCAGACCATTCTGGTCGAACGATGGTTGAACAAGCATTGAACGAACAGAACCAATTTACAGAGCCTTTGTTCGACCACACTACTATTGTTCGACCAGACCACTTTGGTCGAGCAATGGTCAAACAACTTCATTCACCTCTCTTTTTGATACCGAATACTACACCTATTGTTCCGAACACTCTCGAGCCATCCTAAGAGCAGAATAATGAGCTTATAGTAGAGAAGAAGTGGGAAAGAGCAAAGAGGTTGAGAGCTGAGAAGCTCAGACTGCAGATGGATAATGAAGATGTGGTTTTCTCTCTTGATCATGCAATGATGATGCTCATGGAGACTCAATCATGCGAGAGCATAGATGTGATTTCTAACTTATTTAATCTTAATTTGGATAGGACAAATGATTCTGAATTTAAGTGGAAGATTGACAAGGAGGTGTCTAGATAGCCATGGGAAGAAGGAAATTCCAAGGATCATATACTTGTGACCAAGAAAGGTAAGGTGTTGAGTGTAGATAAGAAGAGGGAAAGAAAGTACTTGAAGGTGAGGATGCGATAAGACCTTCCTCGAATCCAGTAGTCTTAAAAGTGGTAAACTGTCGTGACTCTCTGACGTTAAATATGAGCGCCTGTTGGAGGTTTGTCCCTTCCATTTTATTGCTTTATTATTTCTTTCGTGTGAGTGAGGAGTTATTATATTTAAGGTGCTTACGTTTTGACAATTACATCTCTTTTCAAACTTAGTTTCGACTTACATTTTTACTAACTTTGGGGGGTGTGATGTACTTATCTCATCTTATGAGCACTAAGGGTATAATTTTTCCTTTCGTTGGTTGTTTGTTTGTTAGGAGGTTGATTTTTTGCGGCATATTAGTATTTTAACCGGTGTTGGTATGTCGATTTTTTATAACTTACCTAATATTTAGTATGTTGTGTTGGTGTGTCTAATGTGTGGAGTCAATTAGATAGTCAATTTAGTCTTTCTTATTATTCTCTTATTTTATTATTGATGAATCTGTGATGATGAGGTGTGCTTGAGTTTTGATGAAAGAACGGTAAAAGAGTGGCAAGATGAGTTCTACACTGAGGCTTGACCTAATCGAGTTGAGCAACTTGAGAAACTCGTGCATACATTGAAGAAAAATCAGGTGCCCTCGTTTCCTTATTCTAATTTTTATGTGTGCTTTTTAATTCATAGAGTGGAAGGATTGAGTTTAGTTTTTGTGGACATGTGAGCTTATATTTTTAAATTGTGCCTGAAATTCATATACTCTTGAAATTTATGAAGGAAGTGTACTTGATTTATATTGCAATATGAAGTTCTATTTGTACTTGTGGGATATTACTTACCATAAAAGGTGCTTTGTTACTTGTTAAAAACCCATGTGAGATTTTGAGCCTTATGATCATGTATATAATCACATGATATTTTTCTTTTCTGGTGAGTATCATTCTTGTGTGTGTATTCTAGAACTTGTCTCTTGTCTTACTTGAGACTGTTTACGTTCGATCATTTGGTTAACGTAATCCGTTAGGGTTCCATACGTTTCTAATCCAGCGGAAGCAAGAAAAATCAAGAAACGTATTATATTTCACCAGGGTATGTTGAAGAAGATTATTCTCGCAGGCAGCCTGTGCAGCATCATGAGAATGGCCATAACTTCGTCATAAAACTCTAATGGGAGTGATCTATGCGCTTAAATTATTCTCTCTTCAGCGGCTTTCCGTCAGTATATTAACATCAAATTCGGAGCACTGTAAGATTTTATATGAATTTTGCAAGGTGGCAGACAGCAGCAGCAAACAATCTTTCGGTCTTCTGCTGTATTTCCAAGTCCAATCTCGACACGATCCTCGAGATCTTCTCAATCTGCTGTTCCCTCACCCCCTCACAGTCTTATGCATGTTCTTAGGGTTTTTGGATAGCTGAGATGACTTACATATGGGCTACAGCAGGGATCAGGAGGAGAAATTGGGTTGGGTCTTCATTGGGCTTAAGTATCCAAGTTTAGCCTAAAGCTTATACTTAAGTCCAATAATAATAATATAGTCCACTAAAATATTATTACTGCACTACCTTTCCAATTCCAAAATTACATTTTGGGCTACTTCTTATTATGAGCCCGTTAGTCTCCCCATGCAACCTATGATGGACACAGATTCCTTCTACAATCAACAGCACACCATAGAAACAACACTATTTCCCAACTCACCGAGTTTGTTGATTTAATTACATGTAAATCTCACCCATTAATGAATCAAAAAATACATACTGCCCTACATATCGAGGTTATTGTATAGGGATTAAGAGCACGAACATCCATAATAACTGAGATCAAGTTCTCCTATAAGTCAGTGTAAGTCGAACGATCTCAAGCGGTCCTGCTCAATACACACAAGTGTACTAATGTGATTCTATAGCCAACACAAGCTAATACCAAACCACACTATAATCATCCCAATAGAGAGTCCCCGTCTATCTCGGTTGTGAGCATCCATTTATACTTTATAAGGAAACTGATAATATAATCTTCCGCGTATTGTCGCACAACATATTATCTACAGTATAAAGTAAATGGATTATTGCATCATTCATATAAATAAATTATAAGACGCAATCATTTGATCATATGATTATCATTTCAAATAAATTATTATAACATTGTTCATACGAAAAGCTAGACTTTTAGTATGCAATCCAACAATCTCCCACTTATACTAAAAGACTATGCTGTCTTGTCTTCTGTCATACATCTGATTCTCACTCCCACTACACGATCATTAAATGCTCTTACTTTAAGGTCCTTGTAAATGGATTGACTAGGTTATTATCCGATGCAATCTAGGTGACAACAGCCTTCCTCTCATCATACGATTTCTCGTAACAGGTGGTACTCGCGCTCCATGTGTTTAATTGCCTTATGGACTTGTGATTCCTTCAAGTTTGCAACTGCACCATTATTCACAATAAATTGTGATAACCTTGGGCAAACTTAGAAATACTTCCAAGTCTATCATGAAGCCTCTAGAGTCCTATAGATACTTTGGTTGCTTTATAGGCTCCATTATTATCATCTAACCATGATGGAGTCCGGAGTCCAAAATATATTTCTATGTAACACTCCTCCATATTATGACTCAAGTTCCTAAAATTAAACACATAATCTTTGAGGTGGATTTACTGCCATCCCTATCTGATTTGAAAAAATTGAATCTATGTAACTTATAAGAAACAATGAATATGTCCGGTAAGTTCACATATAATTTCTAGTCCTTTTCAGGTACTTCAAAATTATGTGTTACCGCAGTTCAATATTTTTATTTCGGGTTACCTTTGATACCCACTGTCTATGCCATTGGCAATACAGTTATCCATTCTCGTGCATATCATTCCTTAGATTAAGCTTCCTTATTTGCCGAAGCATAAGAAACCGCTTTCATCACCTTTATCTCCTTTTGTGTCTCAAGACACATTCACTTAGATAAATTAATATGCTAAACGAGTAAGGATTGTATCATTTTGCGAAACTTGAGATAAGCATAACATCCTTTCTTGTGATCCATATTACCGTGATCAAAATGATATTTTTGCTCTTCTTAAGTCCTTCATTTCATACTACTCTATTAACCGTACCCCATACGCCCGTCAATACTCTTTCATTGTCTCCAATGAGCAAGATACTATCTACATATAGTACAAGTAATACCACCACATTTTTGTCACTCTTTACAACACACAAGACACATCCGCGCATTGAATGAATCCATATGTTTGGATTTCCTCATCAAAACGGATGTTTCATGATCTTGAAGCTTGCTTTAGTCCATCAATGGACACTTTTAAGCTTACTATCAAAATGTTCTTAGCTCTTTGCAATGAATCACTCTGGTTGCTTCACATAGATGTTTTCCTCAAGACTTCTAATCAGGAAAGCTGTCTTGACATCTATCTGCTATTCTTCATATTTCATATGAGTAGCAACAGATAAAAGAGTCCGGATTGACTTAGGTATAGCTACCGGCGAACAGGTTTTCTCATAATCGAACCTTTTCTTTCTGAGTATACCTTTTCGTAACAAGCTTTGCTTCAAAGGTTTTCACCTTACCATATGATCCTCTTTTATTTCGTATAACCACTTCCAATGGCTTTTACACCATATAGTGGTTCTACAAGCTTCCAGACTTGATTTAAAATTCATCGATTCTATTTCAACATCATTGCACTTTCTAAGATATTGCATTTCGATATTGTAGTGCTTCATCGTATCCGTAGGTCCATTCCATATTTACTAGGGACCAAGTCTCACGACTCTTCCAAAACATATATCTTACGGGTTGTCAAACAACCCTCCCACTAGGACAAGGCACTACATGCAATTGTGTATCAGACGTGACACGTGATGTAGTTTACCTTGTGGTATATCCTCTTGTACACTTGGTACTAATACTTAGTGTTTTCCTCTCACTTCCTTTAGAAGAACTTATACATGGATTTATAATTTAATATTTAGTCCTTTTCTAAAAATCTAGTATTTGTGTTAACAAACACCCTTCGATCTTTTAGACTAATTAAATCATCACCCTTCATTTTTCTAGGATATCCCACAAACAGATGAACATTCATATGAATTACTGTTTCTAGGGCATATCCATAAAATGAATTTAATAATTCCAAATAATTCATCATCTATCTAACCATTTCTATAAGAGGCTTTCTCTTATTAGGATTAGAAGATGTGTTATTAATTACTATTTGTTGCATCCGTGGGATAAACATGATTTAAGAGAACAAATTGTCACTAACGTACCATAACAGATTATAGCTCCATTCTTCATGACTATGACCATGTCATTTAAATGAAATGGAGTATCCATCCGTAGATGCATAGAAACTGAAATCAAATTCTTTATATGAAAAATGTATGTAAAGATAATTTCTCATAATCAATCGTTTATTCATATCGTGAGATAAATAAATAACTCCCACTGCAACAACCACTACTCTCGTAGTATTACCCATGTCCATAAAATCTCATCATCACTTAGTTACACACTTTAAGTAATTCTGGTATCTACACACAACGTGTCAGTAAATACCATCACAAATCACGCTTTAACGACTAGTGCATGAGATATTCACCTTGTTCACATCTTGATGAAATTGGATTTCCTTCGCCACATGTTTTGTCAGAAGTTCTCCACTATATATAACCTCTCGTATTTCAGGTAGAACTTGCTCAAAACATCCAGACAAATTATGTAGAGTAATCTAGGTTTTTCTTCAATATTTACTCCGAACCTTTCCAATTCATTCATCAAATTAACCATGACCTCCCGCCTATCTAACTTACTCAAGTATCTGAAGAGTCGCATGAGACCATCATATTTCTATGAACCTCTACGTATAGTACAAGTAATACCACCACATTTCCGTCACTCTTCACAACACACAAAACACATCCGCGCATTGAATGAATACATATGTTTGGATTTCCTCATCAAAACGGATGTTTCATGATCTTGAAGCTTGCTTTAGTCCATCAATGGACACTTTTAAGCTTACTATCAAAACGCTCTTAGCTCTTTGCAATGAATCACTCTGTTTGCTTCACATAGATGTTTTCCTCAAGACTTCCAATCAGGAAAGTTGTCTTGACATCTATCTTCTATTCTTCATATTTCATATGAGTAGCAACAAATAAAAGAGTCCGGATTGACTTAGGTATAGCTACCGGCGAACAGGTTTTCTCATAATCAAACCCTTTCTTTCTGAGTATACCTTTTCGCAACAAGCTTTGCTTCAAAGGTTTTCACCTTACCATATGATCCTCTTTTATTTCGTATAACCACTTCCAATGGCTTTTACACCATATAGTGGTTCTACAAGCTCCCAGACTTGATTTAAAATTCATCGATTCTATTTCAACATCATTGCACTTTCTAAGATATCGCATTTTGATATTGTAGTGCTTCGTCGTATCCGTAGGTCCATTTCATATTTACTAGGGACCAAGTCTTACGACTCTCCCAAAACATATATCTTACGGGTTGTCAAACAACCCTCCCACTAGGACAAGGCACTACATGCAATTGTGTATCAGACGTTACACGCGATGTAATTTATCTTGTGGTATATCCTCTTGTACACTTGGTACTAATACTTAGTGTTTTCCTCTCACTTCCTTTAGAACAACTTATACATGGATTTATAGTTTAATACTTAGTCCTTTTTCAAAAATCTAGTATTTGTGTTAACAAACACCGTTCGATCTTTTAGACTAATTAAATCATCACCCTTCATTTTTCTAGGATATCCCACAAACAGATGAACATTCATACGAATTACTGTTTCTAGGGCATATCCATAAAATGAATTTAATAATTCCAAATAATTCATCATCTATCTTACCATTTCTATAAGAGTCTTTCTCTTATTAGGATTAGAAGATGTGTTATTAATTACTATTTGTTGCATCAGTGGGATAAACATGATTTAATAGAACAAATTGTCACTAACGTACCATAACAGATTATAGCTCCATTCTTCATTACTATGACCATGCCATTTAAATGAAATGGAGTATCCATCCGTAGATGCATAGAAACTGAAATCAAATTCTTTTTATGAAAAACATATGTAAAGATAATTTCTCATAATCAATCGTTTATTCATATCGTGAGATAAATAAACAACTCCCACTGCAACAACCACTACTCGCGTAGTATTGCCCATGTCCATAAAATTTCATCATCACTTAGTTACACACTTTAAGTAATTCTAGTATCTACACACAACGTGTCAGTAAATGCCATCACAAATCACGCTTTAACGACTAGTGCATGAGATATTCACCTTGTTCACATCTTGATGAAATTGGATTTTCTTCGCCACATATTTTGTCAGAAGTTCTCCATTATATATAACCTCTCGTATTTCAGGTAGAACTTGCTCAAAACATCCAGGCAAATTATGGAGAATAATCTAGGTTTTTCTTCAATATTTACTCCGAACATTTCTAATTTATTCATCAAATTAACCATGACCTCCCGCCTATCTAACTTACTCAAGTATCTGAAGAGTCGCATGAGACCATCATATTTCTATGAACCTCTCACCTCTTCACTAGATATTTTAATAGGCATCACAGAACATCCTTAGTGAGAACACATTTTTATTTTCTTAAGCAGTAAAATTCGAAACCAAGATTCTTTTCTAATCATCTAATTTGGACAACTAAATATAATTTCTTTTAGTCAACTATAAGCGAGATAAAATTATTCGAAATTCAGAGAATCACAAATAAATATACCGATCAAATCTTTGAATTTTATCATTTTATATTGATTCCCTCAAAATAATATAAAAATAAAATTCACCGACATCTCAAGCACCGTGAGTCTGCAAGACACGTTAGTATGGACGTTTGCAAATCCGAACATTTACAAGAGAAGGTTTTACCCATTAATTTCATTTGTCAACCTAACCTCATGACAAAATAATTAATAGTCGGTTCCTCTTTAGCCATGTAAATAATAGCCGTGACTCCATTGGGGAGGATACTAATTATTTACATCTAAGTGTACACCATTATTTGATCCCAAGTCCGCTGCCCAAGTTTATGTGTCTTACTGTTGGAGAAGTACACACACGCTCAGATAACTTTCTACAACCATCAATTATATAAGTTTGTACCAGTGAACCGCATATAAGCTCATCCGTTAGGGAGGAAGGCACTATAGCCAACGCGCAAGTCCATATGTATCACATTACAAAAAATAATTATTTAATAAAGTCTGTAACAGTGATCCGTGAATAAACTCATCCGATAAAGAGGAATGCACTATAACCGATGTGCAAGTTTATTCACATTACTTTACAAACCAATAATGGAGGCCGCGAAAATTTTTACCAATTCCCTCTCACACTTAATAATTTAACACCGAGGGTTTTTACATGCATATAATATTCAAAATAAAATACGCAACTAAGCATGCTATTATTACGGCAAATAAGGCAGTAAATCAAATAGCACATGCATCCAAATATATAATAATAATTGGCAAATAAAATAATTATATGAATCAATTATATATAAGGAATAAAAAAAATTGCCCAAAAATAAGAGGTTGACTTAGTCAACCAACCAATTAAGCAATTACTTGCACCACAAGTAGGATAAAATTGGGCCTCAAGCCAATCAGCCCATATACGTATAGCTGCATTGCTAGAAACCGCTCATGGCATCAGCCCACAACTTCTCAACTGCCAGCAGCTCCAAACAT
Organism: Pogostemon cablin; assembly: GCA_023678885.1. NCBI lineage: Eukaryota > Viridiplantae > Streptophyta > Magnoliopsida > Lamiales > Lamiaceae > Pogostemon > Pogostemon cablin. The sequence continues at coordinate 22,494,027 of CM042981.1, forward strand.
CCATTCCACCGCTGCGACGATCGCCGAACACACCCACCACTTGTACCGGTGCCGCTTCATCCGGTTATTCCCATCGAAACACAGTGGCTCCTCGGAGAATATGTCCTATGCCGGAAGCCCATCGAAGAGGACCACTGCCATGAAACCGCCAACCATCTGCCATTGATCTAGCGTGCTCTTGTGAACCAGCTCACTGGAAAGACTCACTGTCGACGCCAACCATGGACAACTTGCAGCTATGGACCAGCCGCCAGTCATCACTTCGCGAATCCACAGCAACACAGCCGATTCTCACCAAGCATTCACCCATCAAAAAATCTAGACACCCACCAGAATAACTGTTGCCCAGCCGAAACGGCCGCCAATTGTCCTTAAGGTTAAGCCACAAGACACCTCTGTCCAGCAGTGATCATCTACTTTTCCAGGCTACAATCCTCCACCAAGCCGATTATCTCCGCCAGCCTCATCGCGCTGTTGAGTAGCGATAGCCTGTATTCCATTCCAGCGCCGCCGCCTGCTAGTGGTTTCTTCTCATTGGCGCCGCGTCAGCCTCAAGTGCCATGACATTCTGCTACCAGCATTCTGCCATTTCGCGCGATGTCAGCGGACCAAACCTAGCACACTAGAAGGCTCGCTCGGAATACGCTGAGACCCGATCAGAACAGGTGAAGAACCCGCTCAGAATCACTTAGACTCGCTCAAAAAACGAGCCAGACCCGCTCCAAACTTCATCCTGCCTCGATTGGAAACCATTTTTCTCCACTCTCCGATGCCAGTCTGGTCATCCAGCAATCCCCAACAGTACTGCAATGGCACTTCACGACAACACCAGTGCCAACAATCTAATGCCCAGCCGTCGTCGTGCCTATATCAAAGTGCAGCTCCGTAACAGCAACAATCATCATCATCAGCCTCGCTTCGTCGCCGACCCAGCAGTTCCGTAACTCCATGTCATTGCTGACCAACACCAGCAGTCATTGTCTTCAGCAATCAACTGCTCATAGTGCCTTTTGCCAGAGAATCAAACCAACGTACATCGCCAGCCCGATCACGACGAGATACAGTGCTCATCATTCGGCCGACGATGTCAGTTTTGCAGTGCTGGTCGTACACCTTTAAGGGTGCGCTGACTTTAAGCCCCAAGCTGTGTTAACGCTGTCAGCCTACCCTTTCACGCAACGTTCTACCACTGGTCTATCAGTAGCACCGACAACCACCGAAATTAGCCCTTTTTGTCTCCGTATACCATCCACCATCAATCAATCGTGCAGTGCTCATGTGTGTGGTGTACAATTAGGATAAGGTACAACCATGAATAATCTTTGGGTTTTTACAGAATATCCATTGATTACTCAATAAACTAAAAAACCCTAATTATCATGTGATTCTATTCCAAATAAAACACATAATTCACATAAGCCATTCAAACCCTAGCCCAACGTGTCACACTTCACCATGAAACCGAAGCTCTGATACCAATTGTTGGCGTTCGATCATTTAGTTAACGTGACCCGTTAGGGTTCCATACGTTTCTAATCCAGCAGAAGCCAGAAAAATCAAGAAACGTATTACCTTTCACCAGGGTATGTTGAAGAAGATGATTCTCGCCTGTAGCCTGCGTAGCATCATGAGAATGGCCATAACTTCTTCATCAGAACTCTGATGGGAGTGATCTACATGCTCAGACAGTCCTCTCTTCGGCTGCTTTCCATCAGTATTTTAAATATCGAATTCGAAGCAATGTATGATTTTATATGAATTTTTCAATGTGGCAGATAGTAGCAGCAAACAACCTTCCGGTCTTCTGCTGTATTCCCAAGTTCAATCTCGACATCGTGTGGGCGACGATCCTCGAGATCTTCTCAATCTGCTATTCCCTCACCACCTCACAGTGTTAGGCATGTTCTTAGGGTTTTTGGACAGTTGAGATAACTTACATATGGACTACAGCAGGGACCAGGAGGAGAGATTGAGTTGGGTCTCCATTGGGCTTAAGTATCCATGCTTAGCCCAAAGCTTATACTTAAGTCCAATAATAATAATATAGTCCACTAAAATATTATTACTGCACTACCTTTCCAATCTCATAATTATATTTTGGGCTCCTTCTTATTATGAGCCCGTTAGTCTCCCCATGTTTAAGATATACAATGTCCAGTAATTAATTAAGTTACTGACAACTCCATTAATTAATATTTCATCCGAGAGTAGTACCACTCAACCTTATTATCATACCGGAATAAATCCACCTGCAGGATTTACATAATAATCCTTATAAGCTCCTCAAGGGGACATCATCAACCTATGACGGACACAGATTCCTTCTACAATCAACAACACACCAAGAGACATTACTATTTCCCAACTCATCGAGTTTGTTGATTTAATTACATGTAAATCTCACCTATTAATGAATCAAAGAAATACATACTGCCCTACGTGTCGAGGTTATTATATAGGGATTAAGAGCACGAACATCCATAATAACTGAGATCAAGTTCTCCTATAAGTCAGTATAAGTAGAACAATCTCAAACGGTCCTGCTCAATACACACAAGTGCACTAATGTGATTCTATATCTAAGACAAGCTAATACTAAACCACACTACAACCATCCCGATAGAGAGTCCCCGTCTATCTCGGTTGTGAGCATCCGTTTATACTTTATAAGAAAACCGATAATATGATCTTCCGCGTGTTGTCGCACAACATATTATCTACAGTATAAAGTAAATGGACTATTGCATCATTCATATAAATAAATTATAGGATGCAATCATTTGATCATATGATTATCATTTCAAATAAATTGTTATAACATTGTTCATACGACAAGCTAGACTTTTAGTATACAATCCAACAGACACTACATGTGTGCTAGATGATAGGAGATGATTTTTGGCCATCCTTGAATCTATGAGTCACTTAGCCAAATAATTCCCTACCAAATGATGTTTATCCGTAGTTAGCCCCGTTGAGCCTAAAAACTCATTCTTTGGCAGCATACGAGAAAGAACCACTATGAGAATCTAATTTTTTTAGCCTTGATTATCTTTCTGGAAGAGAATTAATGGCTTTTCAAAGTGTATTGATGGAGTTTGATAACAGTATGGAAAGGAATGAAATTGGTGTTGAAATAGTGATTGAGCTTGAAAATGCATCTAAAGAAAAATCATGGAGTAGTGCTTAAATCTAGTACTTAATTGAATCAAACACCCTAGGGTAGTGCTTAAATCTAGTACCCTATGGAGGATGCGAGAGGTAGTGCCTGAAACCGGTGTCTTGAGAGAAAAAGAAAAAAAAGAGAAGAAAAAAATGTTGTACTTGAAAAGAAAAAAAAAGTGAAAGAGTTGAGGAGGAGGATGTGCTTAATTGAAGTGAAGAGGAAGAATAAAAGATCGAGAGAGACTGCAGGTTTGATTGATCCGAGTTTTGAGTCACTTATCCATATACTTCCTACCTTAACCAAAGAGCCAACATTACATCCAAAAGAAAAGTCCTTTTTGATCCAATTGTCGAATCATACTTTTAGTGGTGGAGAGTTTGAGACTTTTGGCAAGCTTATGGTTACGCATGCACTTGAATTGAATTTGAGCGTAAATACCTTAACCCATAAGTGCACATCTTTTACACTTGAGTGTGAGTGATATATACTTCCCGTGAGAGCATGTGAATGGAGCATTTGAATTTGTGGTAATTGTCTTATCTTGTATGCTATGAATTGATTATTACATGTAATGAGAGTTGCATGACCTAAGTTGAGGATAATTGTATTTTGAAGGGGGTATTGGTCATAGTCCTTGTTTTCAAGCTAATTTTCTTACTCTCTCTCTTTATATTTATTTTGTTGCCTTGGGACAAGCAACGATAAGTTTGGGGGATTGCTGAGAGTGAAAACAAGCGTGTTTTAGTGTTCAATCTAACACTTTTTGATGGGAATTATTGTCATATATAAGCACAAGTATCTTATATTCCATATATGTGAGAAAAATGTGCACTTGAGGTGTTTTATTATATTTTAGGTGGAAAAAATGATCAAAAGTGCAAAGTTGGAGAAAAGGTACAACTTGTGTATGAATGCTGAAAAATACACGTCCAACTTGTGTAATTTTTTGTATTTGTGTGGAACTTTGAATTGAAATTGTGATACATGTTTGGAAACCCACAAAAGAGAGGATCGTTTTGGTGTAAAGAACACCTCAATCGAAATCCAAATGAGAAAGTTATGATCAAAATGGTGACGTCGCGCAAGATGTTCCTGCTCAGCACGGATGTTCCACTTTGCATGACTTGTTACATATGCAAATGTTGAATTTTCTGAGAGTTCCTTATATGGATAGAAAGCCAAGGAAGAGAGGATTGCGCGTGAGCATAAGAATCACTAAAATCAGAGTTTGAAAGAGAAAATTATGCTCAAAATCGTGAAGTCGCACAAATGGCAGCAAGAATTTCTGGAAATTTCCAAAAATAGCCTATTTCTTGGAGCACAATTAATCTCCTTATCACATAATACTCCATGTATTTCCTTATTTAAGTCCCTTCTCACACCTATATATATTTTACATCATTATTCATTGTGAGGGAGAGCCACAAATCCATCCTACACACCACAAAGGGGGATCACCTTCCAACCATCATCCACATCCTTTCCTTCATCCATCCATCACCTTGAAAATTCATTTGTGGAATCAAGAAGAGAACCAAGAGTAGGATTCAAGATGGAGAAGGAGGCAACGAAGCCACATCTAGGGTTCCTTTGTTTCCTAATTTATCTTTTATTTTTCGGACATATGGGTAAGATCTATCTAACCCCCATGATTTTTCTTCGAAACATCATGGGTTAGAACCATTTTGGTAGATCTAGGATTTTGAAGGTTTTATGAATTAATTAAACTCTCTTGTGTGTTCTCCATACAACACTACTTGTGGATTTATTTTATATATAATTGTGCTTTCTTAATCCATATTCACGGTCGTTTTGTGTATCTTCAATTAGTATATAGAGTCTGAATATATATCTTGGTTGTAGATTGAGTGCGTTCACCGCTGAACAGGATTTCATGTTATGATTCTAAGTGAGGGGACCCCGAAGCTTCATTAGAACTATCATATATGAATATTTATTAATTGAATTGAATTCGGGTTAGTAAGCAGGATAAATAGGATAATTTTATAGTACCTATAAAGGGAGATCATATAGGGTTAAGTTCTAGACGTGGAAAATAATTGATACTGATAGTACCTAAAAAGGGGGTGAAATTACGTCTCTTGCTCCGAGGTTATTCACACGTGTTACACAAATATTTACTTGTATCTATAGAGTAGATTTGTATGGTTTAGTGATGCGTCCATAGTCCACAAGGCAAAGTCGACCTGCACTTGAGAGGGAATTTAAGTAGTAAAACTAGATTACCCTAGAGCTACATATTCTCCTACTTGATCCACTTTCATATTCTTCTAGTGCTATTTTATTTAATTTTAATATTTTAGTTGATAATTAATTCCACAACTTTTATTGCCTTACGTATTAATTAATTTAGTAAATAATTAAATTGGTAATACGCATCCTTTGGGTTCGATATTTAACTTGGTCGCTTGCTTAAACTGCAACTGATATCCTTCATACTTGGGGATTAATTTTGTGCGCATACGCATAACACAAAAAAGTTTTTTTCTGAGAGTGAATTCTCATTTGTTTTTTTCTCGTATTCTTCATCCAGTTTTAATACAAATTCGTGAATCATAATCTTTCAATCCCGTATTGAAGATTTGATCCAGATATACAAACGTGAGTATCAATCGATTCGTACGTGTTCTTCCGCAGCAACACAATCCTATGGTGAGAGGTAAGAGATTTCTCTCTAAGTATGCTCAGGGTATGTGCTTTAGGAACGTGTGTTTTCCAACATTGATATCAGAGCCAATGATTGGTACTCCGTGTTTTTTTCTCTAGAATCATGGGTTTATGTTTTTCTGCCTTTATGATTTATATGCTCCTGCATGATTCGTGTTTGGTGTTATATAATAGTTGTATTATGTGACATTGATGTATCATTTATGTGAGTATGAGGTAGATTGTGGGTTTTTTCCAATAGCTATGTGTTTTTGATGTTGTTATTCACCGTTAATACTTGGGGTGTTACTTTTCGTCATTTTTTGTGCATGTAAAAGTTTGTTTTGATTATACCACTGGAAAGGCCTCGTTGAGAGGAGTCCGTCAGTATTTTTTGTGTATTTTTTGGCCTTCTAAAACTCAAGTTATGATTTTTTGAAGTTTTTCCAAAATTGGGCCAAATATGCAAAGTTTCAGAAAATTGGGGGTTGTTTTTTGAAAATTAGAGAAAGTTCAGGGACCTTTCTGTAACTAAAATATGAATGGCTCTGAATTGGCTCGGACCAGGTCAGACCAGGCTGAACCGGGTCAAACCAGGTGGGAGGGTAGGCAACCGGCGATGGTGCGTGAAGGTCACACGTCGGCAGACGGCGGCTCTGACAGTGGCGCATGAAGGCCACGTGCATGTAACCATGACTCTGGCGGTGGCACTTGGGGTTCACGCCCCGACCGACACCTTCTTCGGCGGTGGCGCGTGTGGTACATGCGTCGGCCAGTTATAAGAGTGAAAATAAGCGTGTTTTAGTGTCCAATTTAACACCTTTTTGATAGGAATTATTGTCATGTCTTATATTTGATATATGTGAGAAAAATGTGTATTTGAGGTGTTTTATTGTGTTTTAGGTGAAAAAATGATCAAAAGTGCAAAGTTGGAGAAAAAGTGCAACTTGTGCAAGAATGCTGCAAAACACACGTCCAACTTGTGTAATTTTTCTGTATTCTTGTGGAGCTCTGAACTAGAAGTGTGATAAATGGTTGGAAAGCCACATAAGAGAGGATTGTTTTGGCATAAGGAACACTTCAATCGGAGTCCAAACGAAAAAGCTATGATCAAAATCGTGAAGTCGCGCAGCTGCCAGCGAGAATTTCTGAAAGTTTCCAAAAATTATGTATTTCTTGGAGCACAATTAATCTCCTTATGACATAATCCTCTATGATTCACTCATATCTTTTATTTTCTTATTTAATTCCCTTCTCACACCTATATATATTTTACATCATCATTCATGTGAAGGAACCGCAACACAATCATCCTACACCCCACAAGGGGGGATCACCCCCCAACCATCATCCACATCCTTTCCTCCATCCATCCATCACTTTAAAGATTCGTCTGTGGAATCAAGAGGAGAACCAAGTGAAAGATTCAAGATGGAGAATGACGCGACGACGCCCAAATCTAGGGTTTTTATCGTTTTCTAATTTATCTTGTATTTTCTGGATATATGGGTAAAATTTATCCAACCCCATGATTGTTCTTCGCAATATCATTGGCTAGAACCGTTTTGGTAAATCTAGGGTTTGAAAGTTTTATGAATTAATTAAACTCTCTTTTGTGTTCTCCGTACAATACTACTTGTGGATTTATTTTATATATGATTGCATATTTTTAATCCATAATTAGAGTCGTTTTGTGCATCTTCAACTGTTATATAGAGTCTAAATATATATCTTGGTTGTTGATTGAGCGCGTTCACTGCTGAACAGTATTCCATATTATGATTCTAAGTGAGGAGACTCCGAAACTTCATTAGAACTATCATCTATGAATATTTATTAATTGAATTGAATTCGGGTTAGTAAGTAGGATAAAGAGGGTAATTTTATAGTACCTATAGGCAATTAATTTTATTGCCTAATAAATATAAATGCAAAGAAAAATATATTAAATATTGATTAAATATTTATTTGTTAAGGAATTTAAATTAATTAATTCCTAAAATAAGTAAATAAATAATTGATAATTAATATAATTATTTGTGCCCAAATCCAAATCAAATGGACTCAATTCAAGTCAAGTGGGCCTGATTTAAGTCAACAAGCCCAGCCAAGTCAAATTCAGCAGGCCTAATTAAATTAAATAGGCCCGTATCCAGTCCAGCAGGCTTAATTAAAAGAGAAAAGCCCAATATATCTTTTCAAGGAGAAAATATCTCTTAAGTGGTTATTTTCTCTACCTATAAATAAGGGCCTTCAGTCTTCATTCCAAACATTCTGAAAATCCTGAAAGCTCGGAAAGCTCTGAAGGAGCTTGGAATTTCTACGAAGATCAAAGTCATTCTTTGAAGATCAATCTAGAAACAACATTCAATCTGGGATCAAGGTGCGGAGCCCCTCAGATTTATCATTTCTTCAAGTCAATTTCATCCAGCAATATTCGTGAGGTCAATGGTGTTCTACCAAATTGAACGGCATTCTTCATAGTAAATCTTCAAGTCAACGGTTGATCCAAACAAAGGCTCGACGTCTCTGGATAAACATTTATAAAGCTTCAAGTCAAATCCGAGCTCGGACAAGCTTCATCCGAAGATCCAGCTCCGAAAGTTGATAAAGTCAAAGAAGTCAACTCAAGAGATGAATCAGAGAACAACTAGAGATTGTTCGCTCAATTTTCAAGTTCAATACATCTTGGATTATCGTTGTAATTTCTTTTGTGTTTATTATTTCAATCTCATAAATTTTGTTGTTACAAATTTTGGCACGCCCAGAGGGACAGTTTCTACCTCTCATCTCCTTTTCACATAAGCAAAGCAAGATGACTCCACTCAGAGTCACCAAGCCAGCTTCTGTCTTCAAGTCGTCAAAATTACAAGTTGAAGACGTTAATGTTACAACTAGAAGCATGTCAAGAAAAATGCGATTTGAAGCCTCTTCGGAGACAGATTCTTCAGTTGGAGTCATCCTCAAATGAATACCTTATAATGATAGGGATGATAAAAATGAGGAGGGAAACCTTGATGGCTCAACTCCTCTATCTGAAGAAAGTTCATCGTCTGATTCATCCATAGCCTTAGCAATGACAATAAACACTTCGTTTGTCGAAGAGCAATTAGCATGTTTGACTGAGTCTGTTGCTGCACTTGCAAAACAGAACCAAGAACAAAGTACTTTGATTTTCAAACTAATAGAGAAGATGGCTGGTGCTGAAACTAGCCATGCAAACGAAAAGCAAGTTGAGGACAATGAAAATGAAGTAAATGACTCCGCGAAATGTCAGTCAACGGGTAAAAAAGTGACTGAAGAAGAATTGAATGTTTCCCATGACGGAATGGTTCCTATCAGTCAGCTAAAAAGCATTATACTTGGCACAATTAAGGACCAATTTGAAGAGAGCTCCAAGCCTTCATTCATGTATGCTAAGCCTTTTACTAGGAGGGTTGACAAATTGAAGATGCCACCGAACTATCAGCTCCCCAAGTTCCAACAGTTTGATGGCAAAGGTAATCCAATGCAACATATAACACATTTCATTGAAACGTGCAATGATGCTGGAACTGACGTAGATCATATGGTAAAACAATTCGTTCATTCTCTAAAGAGAAGTGCTTTTGAATGGTACTCTGACTTGGAGGCCGATTCTATAGATAGTTGGGATCAGATGGAATATCAATTCCTTAATCGCTTCTACAGTACTAGGAGGACGGTTAGCATGATATAGTTGACTAACACCCATCAGTTAAAAGAAGAGCCAGTAATTGAGTACATTAATCGATGGAGAAATTTGAGCTTAAATTGTAAAGATCGACTGTCTGAAGTTTCTACCATTGAGATGTACACAGCAGGAATGCAGTGGACCCTTCATTACATACTTCAAGGGATTAAGCCTAAAACCTTTGAAGATTTGGCCATAAGAGCTCACGACATGGAGCTGAGCATGGGGATAAGTGGAGTTGTAGAGCCACCGATTCCTGGATCCTGCAAGTACAAAGAAAAGCAAGAGGTTAGGAAAGGGGGCAAACCCTACAATAAATCTTCTAAAAAAGAGTCCATGGCAACAAATGCATCAACCGTCAGGTTTCGAAGAAATGAGAATGAAAAAGATTATAAAGCAAAGAATGATTCCCAAGAAAGGGGGTAAAGAAGATTGACCTTGAAAGAAATGCAAGAAAGGAAGTACCAATTCCTTGATTCGGATGTCCCAGGCATATTTGATGATCTGCTCAAAGATAAACTTATCGAGCTTCCTGAAATGAAGAGACCAAAAGAAGCGAGACAAATAGACAATCCAAAATACTGCAAGTATCATAGACCGATGGGTCATTCTATCAAATATTGCTTTGTATTTAAAGACAAAGTTATGCGATTGGTTGAGCAAGGGAAGATCTTTCTAGATGAAGATGCAACTGCAAACTCTACTTCTGCAGACGGTGGAAATAATTATTCATGTCATATGGCAAGCGAAGTTGTTATGCCTAGAGTTGAAAGCAAGGCCCATGCTATGAAGATTACCTTCACAGAGGAAGACTTACTGCTCGGTTCACAATCTCACAACTGACCCTTGTTCGTAGCTGGTTGCACTCAAAAGCAAAGGGTGAATCGAATATTGATTGATGGAGGTTCAGCAGTCAATATCTTACCCCTGATGACATTAAAGAAGTTGGGGATTCCAACTAATGACTTGGGCAGTAGTCGATTGACGATTTATGGGTTCAATCAAGAAGGCCAGAGAACACTTGGTACGACAGTCTTGGACTTACTGATAGATGAGATGGTCTCAACAGTTCTGTTTCATGTCATTGATGCTAAAACATCATATAACATGCTCTTGGGGCGCCCATTGTTGCATGAAAATAGAGTGATTCCTTTTACGCTACATCAATGCTTCAAATACTGCAATGGAGGTAACATAAAAAAAGTACTTGGTGATGAAAGCCATTCACATAAGTCGAGTTGTATTTTGCGGATGCTAGATATTTTCTAAAAAGTAGCAAGGCCGTCAAACAAGAAGCAAGTTCATCACAAGAGAAAAGTGATGATAAATAAAAAAAAGAGAATGCAGATGATGTTTCATCCACACAGTCTAATGAAAGCAAACAGTTGATCAAAACTATAGAAGGATTGACACTGCCTCTGACTAAGGTTGACACGGAGAAACCCTCTCCTCCTCCACTCAAAAGGTTCATTCGCTCGGTTCAAGGGGATGAAACTGAACATGGAGAAGTATTTGAGGCGGCAGTTTCAAAATCATATAGCCCACAAGCTTACAAACTTCTCATCAAAGCTAGATACAACCCGCAAGAAAGAGTTGTGATAAAAGAGTCATCTCATGAGACTCCTAGTGGATTCAATACCACTTAAGAAACATTCAAAAGTAATGGTCGCACTTCCAAATATACTAGAATAGGTCTAGGATATGTTCCACAAAAGCCTATTCACATTGCGATCAAAAGGGCAAACACGAACTACATCACTGAAGATGAAATTCTTCCTGAAGAAGAAGAGTCTTATGAGAAAGATAGAAAGACAGAAAGAATCTCAGTCTTCGAAAGACTTAGACCAGCCAGAATTGGAAATCGACAGAGACTTGAGACTCTCAGTTTCCCAAAGATACATAGTCGGATCCCATCTCGCATGAAAAGACGATATTTTCTGACTATATCATGTGACACAGTGTTGAAAGCTAAGAAGCAAACAATAATCTTCACCCGAAGTGAAGAAGAAGATCGGGAAAGTGTAGGCTCATCAGATGTTATTCATTCCGTTATCATGCAAACGAATCTACACAATGCAGAAAGAGATCTACGAAGCAAGATCATCGAAATGAGGAGAGATGGCTATGTAGTGGAGAGCATTGTTAAAGTGGTAGAAAATGAACAAGTTAGGTCTAATCCACATTTTCAAAGGCAAGAACTTCTGGAGGACGTTGCCGCGGTGAATCATGTCACTATACGAGAAGAAACCTCAACTGAAGAGGAAGATGCCGATGATGCTCCCCCAGAATTTGAGGAGGGTATCAAATCTACTGTTGATCAATTGAAGGAGATTAATTTGGGTGATGCTAATGATCCACATCCAACCTATATAAGTGCTTTGTTGACATCTAAGGAAGAAAAAGCTTACATTGAGCTTCTTCAAGAGTTTAGAGATGTGTTTGCATGGTCATTCAAGGAAATGCCCGGATTAGATCCAAAAGTGGCGGTTTATCATTTAGCAGTAAAGGAAGGAGCCAAGCCAGTTAAGCAGATGCACCGTCGATTTCGACTAGAGCTGGTTCCATTAATTGAAGCTAAGGTTAATAAGCTCCTTGAGAAGGGAAATATACGAGAAGTTAAGTATCTCACTTGGCTCTCTAACATTGTACCAGTAAGGAAGGCAAACGGGCAACTTAGAGTATGTGTTGACTTTCGTGACTTGAACTTGGCATGTCCAAAAGATGACTTTCCACTGCCAATTACTGAGCTCATGATTGATGCGACAACTGGTCATGAAGTTCTTTCATTCATGGATGGGTCATCCGGCTATAATCAAATTAGTCTTGCTCCAGAAGACCAAGAGAAAACAGCCTTCCGTACTCCAAAAGGAATATTTTGCTACAATGTTATGCTGTTCGGCTTGAGGAATGCTGACGCTACTTACAAACGAGCCATGCAAAGATATTCGATGACATGCTCCATAAGAATGTCGAGTGTTATGTTGATGACATCGTGGTGAAGTCAAAGAAGAAAAAGGACTATCTTAAGGATCTAAGGCAAATATTTGAGCGTCTCAGAAAATTCCAACTCAAGATGAACCCGCTTAAGTGCACATTCGGAGTCTCTTCTGGAAAGTTCCTTGGATTCATTGTCCGACATCATGGCATTGAGATTGACAAAGCAAAGATTGATGCAATCATGAAGATGCAAGTGCCCCGAAACATACATGAGCTCAAGAGTTTGCAGGGCAAGCTGGCGTACTTAAGAAGATTCATATCAAACTTGGCAGGCCGATGCCAACCATTCAGCAATCTTATGAAGAAAGGCAGCCCATTTGAATGGGATGAAGCTTGCACTAATGCCTTTAACAACATTAAAGTATATTTGATGAAGCCGCCAGTGTTGATTGCTCCAATAGCCGGACGTCCATTAATTCTCTACATATCTGCTCAAGAAAAATCAGTTGGAGCCCTACTTGCACAAAATAATGATGAAGGAAAGGAGTGTGCATTATACTATTTGAGTAGAACAATGACTCCAAATGAGTTAAAGTACTCACCAATTGAAAAGATCTGTCTTGCTCTCATCTTTGCAATTCAGAAGTTAAGCCATTACTTTCAAGCTCATATTGTTTACTTGGTCTCAAAGACCAACCTATTAAAGTTCATCATGTCAAAGCCAGTGCTCTCTGATAGGCTTGCAAGATGGTATCTTCAATTGCAGCAATTTGAAATTATATATGTCCCTCAAAAGGCAGTGAAAGGGCAGGTGTTAACAAAGTCTTCTGGAGGTCATCTTTATATTCTGGTTGCCACTGATTACTTTTCTAAGTGGGCGGAAGTTGTACCCTCGAGGGAAGTTAAGAAAGAAAATATTGCCGATTTCATCCACATCAACATTATATATAGATATGGAGTGCCTCGATACATCATCACCGATAATGGGATGCCGTTCAGTAACTCTTTGAATGACAAACTTTGTGAGAAGTTTGACTTCAAGCAAAGAAAATCTTCTATGTATAATGCAGCAGCTAATGGGCTCGCGGAAGCCTTCAATAAAACGCTATGTAATTTGTTGAAGAAGGTAGTCTCAAAGTTAAAGCGAGACTGGCATGAAAGGATTTATGAAGCTTTATGGGCATACCAAACCACTTATAGAACGTCTACTCAAGCTACTCCGTATTCTCTTGTATATGGGGTTGAAGTTGTGGTGCCCCTTGAAAAGCAAATCCCATATTTGAGAATAGCCATACAAGAAGGTTTGACTGAAGAAGAGAACGCACGACTGCATTTCGAAGAATTAGAGGCACTTGATGAAAAGAGGTTGGAAGCACAACAGAGACTTGAGTGCTATCAAGCTCGCCTCTCCAGAACGTTTAACAAGAAAGTGAAGATATGTTCTTTTCAAGTCGGAGACTTAGTCCTTGCTGTGAGAAGGCATATAGTCATTACTCACCGAGTTGGAAATAAATTCTTGCCCAAGTGGGATGGCCCACATGTTGTGAAAGAAGTGTATACAAATGGTGCATACAAGTTGATATCTGAAGATGGAGTGGGAATTGACCCCATAAATGGCAAATTCCTAAAACGCTACTTCACGTAATCCAGTCAAACCTAAGTAACGCTCCATGACGCACGAGCCTAAACTGCATGTTACTCCTAGTCCGCACGAGTATAAACTGTGCACGACACCCACCAAAGGTAATTATACGTGGCTAAACTATTAATTCACCCCACTCAGGTATTTTAAGTGGTTAAAGTATTAAATACCTTACTTTGCCTAAAGTAGTTAAAGAATAGTCATTCCTGACCCGCATGAGTATAAACTATGTACGATACCCCCATTCAAGCCAAATCCTGTTCCTTTGAACTACGTTATGACTTGATCCTCCATATAGAGGTATGCAGACAGCTTAGCACTTTACTAAGTTCAGTCATAAATTATGTGAGGTATGCAATAAATTGAAACATGAAGAAGTCGAGAAGCTAAAAATATGATCAGGAGAAGACGGTGGTTGAATTGCACATTGAGATGAAGAAATTCAAATTATTGAAAGGGTAAAAAAAATTCAAATCCTTGGAGTGTTGAAATAATCCCAATTTCTCATAGTGGTTCAGTAAGTTTGTGGATTTAATTAATTAAAAGGCCTAAAATAAGTATATTAGTTCAATTGAGTAATAAATCCAAAATTATAAAGAAACTAACTAATGAGGAGTGGAGACCCCAAGTAGTTGGTCTGCAATTGTTCTAGGTTGATTGAAGCCCAAGGAAATAAATATTTCCTTTACTATTGGTCCAATACAAATATGGAAGATTGATCCATCAATTAAAGCTCCTCTTAAAGTTGAAGTTGAAGTTGAAGTTAGCCCAAATGAGCTGATTTAATTGAGGCCCAAGTAAAAAAAAAATTAAAGGGCTAAGTTAATTCATGGTGAATTTTATGGCAAACATGGAAGTAATTTTTTCCCAATTTATCCAGGCCAATTCACGTGAGATTTTAGGGCAAATATGGAAATAATTTTCTCCAATTTATTTCAAGTCAATTCCATGTCATAATAGTTGATTTAAAGTTGAAGAGAATTGCAATTCTCTCTCCTAAACATACCTGGTCAAACTTTCTCTCACCTCCAAGAGAAATCACGTGAATCAGCTCCTCTTTATTTGGGAAGGAATTCCTTTCTCTCTCCAGAAATAGTGTTCTTCAAAAGGAAGAATCTGCTCATGGCCACCCCTCAATTGTCTACTCACGGCCATCCCTCAATCTTCACTACTGCTCGACGAAAATCTCAGTTGCTGTCAAGTACAGTCGGTCACCGTTAGAGAGGATTGACTTCTACGGAACAGCAAGCTATCAACGGAAGACGCAGAAGCTCGCCATCAGCTCAACGCCAAAAATAAACGCTGCCACGCTGCTGCTACCGGGAATGAGCGCCAGCCACCATTCATACGCTGGCGTCACCAACAGTTACGGCTGAACTTGCGTGTGCCCGCCCGGTCAGATCTGCTGACAAGCCTAACTCGGTCAGATCCGTCGCCAAAAACACCGTGTCGTCTGCTTGTTACCCGTGATCACCGACGTCCAGCATCAAAAAACCAAATCAAGACATTGCGAGATGCTGCTGTTGGAAAATTCGGAGGCTCAACGCACAGCGTCGCCTCTCTATCCCAACACCCAATAATCACCGCCAGTCCGTCGTCACTGCAGGATGCCGCTGCCGGAAAACTCAAAGGTTTGATGCATGCATGGCATCACCTCTTGTTTCAAACACCCGACAGTCACTGCCATGATTGGAAAGATAGCTTACTTGGCTAGGAATTAATTTGTTACTTGGACTCACATCTGACTCGTCGGAACCTCTGACTGGGATAAATCCCTAGTCGTCAGGAATACACAACGCTGGTCTCGATGGCCCATTTCATCTTCAAAGGGAATTAGTCTGGTACGTTAAAGTCTTCTCTTCTCTTCTCTTCGTGAGTGGAAAGGAAGTAGAAAGAAAAAAACAAGGAAAAGAACGAAAGAGATGAAGAAGTAAACATGAGAATACAAGGGAAGGCTTACCTTGATGATTATGTGAAGGCAAATAAACAGTTAAATACAAGGAAGAAAGAATTTAAAAGTACAGAAGCAATAAGTAAATAAGAAGGGAAAAAGGGAGAAGAACTAAGGAGTTACACTGCTGGAAGCGGGTTCTGGTGTATTTGTGTTAAAGGGGTCAACAACCTTCTTGAAGAGACCTGCAAGAAAAAGTAAGAGAATGAACATACTAAAATTTATTTGGAAGAGAAGAAGAGTTTATAAAGGTGTGGAAATTATTCTGCAGAATTAATGTTTCCCACTTATGGTCCGCGATGGAATTTTTGAACGTATAAACCATTCTTATATAGTTGTCGATAGCTCACGGAGATAAACTAATCCGTAAGCAAGTTATGTGAATATCTGAGTACGTGTATATCTTTGAAAATATTTTACTCATGCATGAGATATGGTATAAGTATTGAGATAAGTTGATTACTTGTTTCCGAATATAGCTGACGTCATCACACGTCAATTTTGGGACTTAAGGTTATGTCAATAAATTGAATGGAGATGGCCAATCTGGATGGAAAAGTTATTGTCCAGGCCCAGTAAATTTTGCTGGTATAAAAAAAGCATATTGGGCTGAAACTAAATAAAAAGTGGGCTTGAAGAAAAAGGTTCAAGGAAGTTATTGTTATAAAGTATTGAAGGAGCTTTGCTTGCAAAGCAATTTTTTTAGAGGCATAGACAAGAAGTAAGAAATTAAATTGTTGCAATTTATTCACTTCAAGAAATTTTAGAGAACAAAATGCAAGGGGCATTTGTAGGCAATTAATTTTATTGCCTAATAAATATAAATGCAAAGAAAATTATATTAAATATTGATTAAATATTTATTTATTAAGGAATTTAAATTAATTAATTCCTAAAATATGTAAATAAATAATTGATAATTAATATAATTATTTGAGCCCAAATCCAAATCAAATGGGCTCAATTCAAGTCAAGTGGGCCTGATTTAAGTCAACAAGCCCAGCCAAGTCAAATCCAGCAGGACTAATTAAATTAAATAGGCCCAAGTTAAATCTAGCAGGCCTAATTAAATTAAATATGCCCGTATCCAGTCCAGCAGGCTTAATTAAAAGAGAAAAGTCCAATATATATTTTCAAGGAGAAAATATCTCTTAAGCGGTTATTTTCTCTACCTATAAATAAGGACATTCAGTCCTCATTCCAAATATTCTGAAAATCTTGAAAGCTCGGAAAGCTCTGAAGGAACTTGGAATCTCTACGAAGATCAAAGTCATTATTCGAAGATCAATCTAGAAACAGCATTCAATCTAAGATCAATGTGCGGAGCCCCTCAGATTCATCGTTTCTTCAAGTCAAGTTCATCCAGCAATATTCATGAGATCAACGGTGTTCTACCAAATTGAACGGCATTCTTCATAGTAAATCTTCAAGTCAACGGTTGATCCAAACAAAGGCTTGATGCCTCTGGATAAATGTTTTTAAAGCTTCAAGTCAAATCCGAACTTGGAAAAGCTTCATCCAAAGATCCGGCTCCAAAAGTTGATAAAGTCAAAGAAGTCAACTCAAGAGAGGAATCTGAGGACAGCTAGAGACTGTTCGCTCAATTTTCAAGTTCAATCCATCTTGGATTATCTTTGTAATTTCTTCTGTGTTTATTATTTCAATCTCACAAATTTTGTTGTTACAGTACATATAAAGGGAGATCATATCGGGTTAGATTCTAGATGTGGAAAATAATTGATACTGATAGTACCTAGAAAGAGGGGTAAAACTACATCTCTTGCTCCGAGGTTATTCACACGTGTTATTGTTGGCGTTTGGATCTTTTGGTTAATGTGAATCGTTAGGGTTCCATGTAATTCTACCACAGCGGAAGCATAAACATAAAATTGAATTACCTTTCACCAGGGTTGATGTAGAGGTTGATCATTAACAACAGGAACAAACGACCTTCAGATCTTCTGTTGTATTCCTAAGCCACGTCTTGACGTTGTGTGGGCAATAATCTACAAGACGATCTCAGTCTACAACCCTAATCTACCTTTCACGTGTTTGACGTGATTAACTTATTTTCGGATTGATGAGATTGGCTATTATATAGGCTACAACAGGGACCAGGAGGAAAAATTAGGGTTTGGGCCTCCCATTGGGCTTAAGCATCCAAGTTTAGCCCAAAACTTATACTTAAGTCCAATAATAATAAATCAGTCCACTAAAGAAATATTATTGCACTGCCACCCTAATCCCAAATTACGTTTATGGACTCCTTCTTATTATGTGTTTGTTAATCTCCCCGTGTTTAAGATTCAATGCCCATTAATTAATTAAATTACTGACAACTCTATTAATTAATATATTTACCGAGAGTAGTACCACTCAAGCTTATTATCATGCCGAAATAAATCCACATGCAGTGTTTACATGATAATCATTATGAGCTCCTCAAGGAGACATCATCAACCAATTCCATTAGGACACGAATTCCTTCTATAATCAAGAGCACACCATAGAGACAACACTATCTCCCAACTCACCGAGCACATTGATTTAACTATTAAATCTCACTCATTGATGAATCAAAGAAATAAATACTGGCTTACGTGTCGAGATTATTGTATAGGGATTAAGAGTACGAACATCCATAATAACAGAGATTAAGTTCTATTACATAGTCAGTATAAATCGAACAATCTCAAAGGCAGTCCTATTCAATACACACCAAGTGCACTAGTGCAATTTTATAGTCAAGACAAAGTAATACCAAATCACACTACAACCATACCGATAGATAGTCCCCGTCTATCTCGATTGTGAATATATGTTTATACTTTATAAGGAACCGATAATATGATCTTCCATATGACGTCGCACACCATATTATCTACAGTATAAAGTAAATGGACTTTTGCAATAACTTAATTGCAAACGTTTGATCACATGATTCTCATTTCAAATATTGTTTGAAACATTATTCATACAAAAAGCTAGACTTTTAGTATACAATCCAACAGTTATACGCATGTTTGCTTGTGTCTATAGAGTAAATATACAAGGCTTAGTGATGTGTCCATATTCCACAAGGTATAGTCGGACATTGATACACGAAAGGAAAATTAATAAGTGAAACTGAATTATCCTAGAGTTACCTATTCTCCATACTTGATCCACTTTCGTATTCTTCTAGTGCTTAGTTTATTTTATTTGTTATTTTAATTAATTGTTTAGTAGTTTAATAATTAAATCTCAAACTTTATTGCTTCCGTCTTAATTAATTTAGTAAATAATTAAATTGATAATACACCGTTCTTTGGGTTCAATATTTAACTTGGTCGCTTGATTAAGCTGCAATTGACATCCTTAATACTTGGGGATTAATTTTGCATGCAAAGAAAACGCGCATCAAGTTCTTGGCGCCGTTGCCGGGGACGGCTGTTATTACTGATTTTATTATTTCAAGTTTATTAAGACTTTTATTCGTGATTATTTATTTCTATCTAACCTGAAATTTTTTTGAGGTACTTGTGCACTAAGAAAAGGAAAGGTGTTGGATTGTATACGAAAAGTCTAGCTTTTTGTATAAACAATATTTTGATAATATTTGAAATGAGA
This sequence comes from Pogostemon cablin, assembly GCA_023678885.1. NCBI lineage: Eukaryota > Viridiplantae > Streptophyta > Magnoliopsida > Lamiales > Lamiaceae > Pogostemon > Pogostemon cablin. The sequence continues at coordinate 22,513,711 of CM042981.1, forward strand.
ATCATGTGATCAAACGTTTGCAATAATGATGTTGCAAAAGTCCATTTACTTTATACTGTAGATAATGTGGTGTGCGGCATCACACGGAAGATCATATTAACGGCTCCTTATAAAGTATAAACAGATGTTTACAACCGAGATAGAATGGGACTATCTATCGGTATGGTTGTAGTGTAATTTGGCATTAGTCTGTCTTGACTATAAAATTGCACTAGTGCACTTTCTGTGTATTGAATAGGACCGCCGTTGAGATCGTTCGGTTTATACTAACTATATAATAGAACTTGATCTCTGATATTATGGATGTTCGTATTCTTAATCCCTATATGATAACCTCAACATGTAGGCCAGTGTTTATTTTCTTGATTCATCAAAGGGTGAGATTTAATTATTAAATCAATATGCTTGGTGAGTCGGGAGATGATATTATCTCTATGGCGTGCTGTTTATTGTAGAAGGAATCTGTGTCCTAATGGAATTGGTGGATGATGTCCCCTTGAGGAGCTCATAATGATTATCATGTAACTCTGCAGGTGAATTTATTCCGATATGATAATAAGGTTGAGTGGTACTACTCTTGATAAATATATTAATTAATGGAGTTGTCAGTAACTCAATTAATTAATGGACATTGAATCTTAAACACGGGGAGATTAACGAGCTCATAATAAGAAGGAACCCATAAACATAATTGGGGATTATGGTGGCGTGCAATAATATTTCTTTAGTGGAATGATTTATTATTATTAGATTTAAGTATAAGTTTTGGGCTAAACTTGTATGCTTAAGCCCAATGGGAGGCCCAAACCATAATTTCTCCTCCTGGTCCCTATTGTAGTCTATATAAAGCCACCCTCATTAGCTCGTTCACTCATTACAACACACACAACACACGACAAGAGTTGTAAGATTGTGAGGGGCTACAGATTGAGTTCTCCTTGGTGATCGTTGCCCACACAACGTCAAGGAGAGGCTTAGAAATATAACAGAAGACCGGAAGATCGTTCACTGTTCATCCTCTACATCAAACCCGATGAAAGGTAATTTTACTCTTATACTTTCACTGCTGTAGAATTATTTGAAGCCCTAACGGTTCACGCTAGCCTAAAGATCCAAACGCCAACAAAATGAAGGAAATGAACAAATAACACATTGAGCTGAACATGGCCGGAGCAAGGTAGAATCCGGATGATGTTGCCATACTTGAAATTTTCACGAACTATGGTATTGGTAACATGGGGTTGATAGGAGTAAGGGAGGAAGATGATGATTTTGAGATACATCCCACTCTTATTAACATGGTAGAGAAGAATCATTTTTCTGGAGGTTGCTTTAAAGATCCATATCAGTATCTCAAAAGATTCATTGGTTATGCAAACATTCAAAAGGGTGATGGATCTAATGACAATGCTAGGCGGATCGCCCTATTCAAGTTCTCTTTAATTAATAAGGCAGAAGCTTGGTATGAGACTCTTGATGCCACAGATTACACTATATGAGATTAACTGCAGCAGAAGTTCTTGGAGAGATATATGCTGTAACACCCAATATTTATTCATTTATATTCTCGTAAATTTTACATTTAGATTACTTTAAATACTAAGCATTTAATATTTACTTCCATAATTATGCATTTGTAATAATAATATGTATTTATATATTATAATAATCATAATAGAATATACATTTATATAATAATAATAACATAGTAAACATACATATTGTAATAATAAATGGCGCATGGTAACTAATGGACAGAAGTAGTAAATCGTGGAGATTACCGCTTCAATTAAAATTGGCAGGATAGGGACAACACACGTCGTTGAGAGTAGGTGTGCAGTCGTACGTAAGAAACCTATACACATAGGCAGTAGTGATTAGTCTGTAATCCTACTACAAAAATCCATCTATAAATAGGACTACCTGCACTATTCCTTGGAACCACATACAACCTACGCATACAATATACACACACTATACACTATTAAAGAAGAAGGAAGGAGCAGACGCCAGAGGAAGGAGAAGTTGCTGGATAGAAGGTAAGTTTGCCATATAGTTACCGATTCTTATCACATTATATATCAAAATGATCCTCTCGTCGGATAGACTTCATATATCAAAACTGTTTATAAAATTGATACCCCATTAGTTAGATATATCATTCCGAAGTAAGTTATGCATCAATGGCATCTTTTGTTTCAGCAAGAGTTAGGTCATGTATTATATACCATTTTGAAGCTCTCTTCGCAGTGATCAACATGGTATAATTTGTTTTAGAATTGGACGTAAAATAAAGAAGTTACTGCGAGACCCATTTATTACATCGTTCCGTCAACGGAAACGAAACCTTATAGTGTTATATCTTAAAATGCTCGTCTTGAAGTATAGATGCTAAATACTAAGGCCGATTGTTGTTTCGGTGTCTTAATTGATAGATATTTTTCGTTAAAGTTTTAAAGCTTTAATATCAACTTTTGTCTCCTTGAATATGGTACCTTGTATTATATACCATTTTGAAGTACTCCACACGAGGATCACAAATATATAATTAGTTTTAAATTTGGACGTAAAATGAAGTGTTTATGAGCTCTCAAAGTGTTAAAAAGTGTCCCAAAAACTTGATGCATAATTAGTATAGTTGTAACCCTCGTCTCGTCAGGAACTCATCGGTGCTTTCGGATTTTTTACGGAGTTGATAACTCAAGTTGGGTCACTTTGGGTCATTTTGTTATAAGGTTAAAGTTTAGGGTAAGTTCAAATAAGAATTTAATATAATGCAGGGACTTGATTGCAATTTATATATATATATATATATATATATATAATGAAATAATTTTTGCGTGAGCTGTTGTTTTCAGAAAACAGCACGCAATACATATATATACCTTATATATTTAATATATTATTAATAATAAATTAAATACGAAACTTAATGTTAACTATGAAAGCAGAACAGTTCTGTTGCACGCACACTTGTTTTAACTACTTTAACATTAAATATTATCATAATTATAATTTATAAGTTTTTATTATAATTTTAATTTATATACATAAATTTTGAAATTAGAATTCATCAAATGCAGTTATGCATTCCTGCATTTATATTATATTCTTTATTTTATTTACTCAATATTTTTTTATATTTTTACCAATATTATTATTTTATCCGTTTTAATTAATAAAATTAATGTCATATTTATCCATATTTTTATATATTACGATTTATTACTAAAATTTTAAACTGTGATTGTTAAATTATTATTTTTAAAAATTTTAAAGTATGTATTTCTATTCATTGTTTTATTTTAACTCATTTTATTTAACGATTAATTATAGTATATATTTTCTTAAGTTAATAATTAGTTTATTTTAATTGTACTATATTAGAAATTTAGTTTTAGTAGTAGGAATTATTATTATTATAAGTAGAACTCAATTTAGTATATCATTGCAGGCATACCTGAGACCAACAAGCAAGCTTAGTTTATTCTACTCTCTCTTAAAAGCTTTAAGGTAGGGGTAACTTCTACTCTTCACTGAGTATTATTACATTTCATATTTATGATTGCTATTGTTAATGTGTGTACGTAATGGACATGTATATACCATTGGAAAATATTTCCACATTTGCAGTTCGATACTAATTGACATATTGCCGAACGCAATCGGAGCCGGTTTTAATTGACATATTAGCGGATTTTGAGCCGTCGTTGACACATATTTATCAACTGCCACGTTATTTTATTTTACACATTTATCTTACATATATATATTAGCAAGTGCAATCACTGATGTTTCCCTACTGAGTGTTTTTTTTACACTCACCCTATTATTTTAAATTTCAGATTCTACAGAAGGTGCAGAAGTGTGACTTAAGTGGAATTTTATATCTTGGCGATATTTGCATGTTTTGTAAAATAAACTACTTGATGTTATAGTTCTTGTCCTAGAACATCATGTTACGACTTCCGCTTATGTACTACTTTCAGTGACGTCCATGTTCTAGGGCAACTTTTTCATTTATTTTACTATTTATTTATTTGTCTTTTTATTTAAAAAAAATGAGGATATCCTATTTAAAGAATTTAGGGCGTTACATATGCCACCCTTTAAAGTGTTTAGAATGAGGCAACAGATCACCCGTTTTGTTATGAAACAGGGTGAGAAATTTCATGAGGTGTGGGATAGGTTTAAAGATATACTCAGGAGATGCCCACAGCATGGGATGTCTAAGACTGAATACATAAGTATCTTCTATAATGGATTGGATTGTGAGTCGCGTATTCTAATTGATGCATCATCAGGAGGAGCGTTGTTATCTAAAACAGCAATAGAAGCAGAAAAGTTATTTGAAGACATCTCTAAGAATTCACGTGACTGGCCTACGGAAAGAGTGAGAGGATCTTATGTACTTGGTAAAGTGGCTCAAGTTGAACGTCAAGTGGTGACGCCGAATAGGGATGATTAGATCGTCTCTTGTCTAGCTAACATCAACAAGCTACTAGAGTCTCAGCAGAGGTAGATCACAGAATTGACACAAAGGGGGCTTAGTATCCATCAGCAAGAAGTGAAGAGTGTTGAAGATACCTTCAATCGATACATGGCTAAGATTGATGCAAGGGTTGATCGTCTTGAGGCTACTATAAATGCTAATCATGCAGATTTATCTAAGCAGTTGAAGGACCTTACTTTGATTTTGGGCCAGATGGCCGGGAACGTGAATCAATTGACACAAACTTTGAAAAAAAGAATGTTCCCATCTCAAGGTATAATAAACTCGAAAGAGTGCAAAGCCATCACGTTGAGGTTCGGAACACAATATGAAGATCGATGATGCCGGAAATGATTTCTGAAGCTCTAAGAGCTCGATTCGACCAGGGTTCGACCAAGTTAGAAGGTCAAACCACATCCCGGAGGTCAAACCAAGTACATAGGCAACCTCCGGAGCTTCCAGATGATCGGTTCGACCACGACCACTATAGTTCGACCAACCCTATTGGTCGAACTGAGGTCGAACAAGCCTGTCCACAACACTCTGTTCCTATTGAAGCACGGTTCGATCACGACCACTATGGTCGAACCATGTCGAACTGACCTGTCCGGGGGAGAACACACTTTCTGAAGCATGGTTCGACCACTACTCATCTGGTTCGACCAGTACCCATGGTCGAACCGAGGTCAAACCAACTTGTCCGACACCATTTTTCATGCAGAACACTATACCTGATGTTCAGAGTACTCTAGTACCATCACATGAGTAGAATACTGAGCTTATAGTGGAAAATAAGTTGGAAAGAGCAAAGAGGTTGAGAGCCGAGAAGCTTAGACTGCAGATGGACAATGAAGATGTGGTTTTCTCTTTTGATAAAGTAATGAAGATGCCCATGGAGACTTAATTATTCAAGATCATAAATGTGATTTCTAACTTGTTTTATCTTAATTTTAATAGACAGATGATTCTGAATTTGAGTAAAAGATTGACAAGGAGGAATCTAGATAGCCATGGGAGGAAGAAAATTCCAAGGATCATATACTTGTTAACAAGAAAGGTGAGGTGCTGAGTGTAGACAAGAAGAGGGAAAAAAAGTATTTGAAGGTGAGGATGCGACAAGACTGTCCTCTGATCCAGTAGTTCAAAAGGTTACATCCGTCATGACTCTCCGACGTTAAACATGAGTGCCTGTTGGGGGCTTGCCCTTTCATTTTATTACTTTATTATTTCTTTTGTGTGACTGAGGATTTATTAAATTTGAGATGCACACAATTCGGCAATTACATCTCTTTTCAAACTTAGTTTCGACTTACGTTTTTACTAAGTTTGGGAAGGTGTGATGTAGTTACCTCATCTTATGAGCACTAAGGGTATAATTTTTTCTTTCGTTGGTTGTTAATTTGTTTGTTAGGGGTTGGTTTTTTGCGGCGTATTAATACTTTAACCGGTGTTGGTATGTCAATTTTTTACAACTTACCTAATGTTTAGTGTGTTGTGTTGGTGTGTCTAGTGTGTGGAGTCGATTAGATAGTCAATTGAGTCTTTCTTATAGTTTTTCTATTTTATTATTGATGAATCTTTGATGATGAGGTGTGCTTGAGTTTTAATGATAGAAAAAGTTAAAGAGTGGCAAGACGAGTTCTACACTGAGGCTTTGACCTGATTGAGTTGAACAACTAGAGGAACTCGTTCATACGTTGAAGAAAAATTAGGTACCCTCATTTCCTTGTTCTAATTTTTATGTGTGCTTTTAATTAGTTGGAGTGAAATGATTGAGATCTTGATTTTGTGATCCATGTGAACTTATATTTTTAAATTTTTCTTGAAATTCATATGCTTTTGAAATTAATGAAGTGTACTTTGAGTTATATGGTGGTATGAAGTTTTATGTGTACTTGTGGGATATTTCTTAACATGAAAAGTGTTCTATTACTTGTTAAAAACCCACACTACAGGAAATCATACATTTTGTGACGAAAATTTTTGCGACGCTAGAATTTTGTCATATTTAATTATTCAAAAATGACGAATTTTACTTTCGTCACTGATATATATCTATTAGCGATACATTTTATTGTTGTCATTATAAGTAATTTTATTCGTCACTAATTAATCTATTTCATGACGAATTTTAAAAACGCGTCACAATTTTTAAAAAAATATTTTTATTGATTAAAATAATCAAAAAATTTGATGTTAATTCTTCACTAACGAATTTATAATATTTAGTGATGACGCTTACCGTCATGATTAAAATATGTTTTCTAACAATAATAATTTTGTCATTAAATATTTAAATAGTTAGTAACATCATATATTTTGTCACAATTATCTAACTATAGTAATGATAATAGAAATCGTCGTATTATCATTAGAAGATGAGTTATACTTTAAAGCAATACATGATTTTCGTTATTATATGAAAATTTTAAAATTTATTTTTCTTTTTATAACAAAATTTATTGTTTAATAGATAAAAATGTAATATAAACTTTTTTTTATAATGTAGTATAATTAATCGACATTAAAATTCCATGAACATGAGGTGCACATATTGGAATGGACTGTTTCTTTCCCAAGTTCTTAATCAATCATAGCCTGCAATCTTATTGTTGGGGTGAACAGTGGACGGAAAATACAAAAGACAAATAGCTTTTTATTAATATTAATTCCCTCTATAAATACTTTAACTTACTTGCAACAACATACACTTCATCAATTGATATACAATTTCTCTAGTATGATTACATTTTGCAGCTTTCTTCCTAATTGAGAATTTAAGCATGGCAAGCACAATATTATTGTCTTTGCGATCACCTTGGTTTATGTCTTTCCCCTTGGTTGCATTGGCCTTTGAACCTAATTCTTTGCAAAATTTCTGTGTTGCTGGTCCTGCTAGCTCAGGTAATATATAATAAGCTTTATTTTAGTATTAAACAAATATGCATGAATTCCATACAGATAAGATTGATCATGTGTGTTTTTATACTATATGCAGAGCAGCAAAATCATTTTTAAGAAATATGGAAATTCGAAATCAAAACATAGCAGAACTACTTAGATCTTAGAACTTCAGAATTCTGTTAAATAGTACATCTAATCCACCACAACAGTGGTTATGTATGAATTTTTTATAAGACCTACCATCACAGCAGTTCCTTCAGAAACCATAGGAATGCAAATGAGCCTCACCACCGGCTCGTTTGATCCTGCAGTTTAGGACTACCAATTAAATTTCACAATATAAAATCAAAAGAAAACAATAGATGCAACAGTTTTTAATACAAAGAATTTTACCCCTAAAAAAGCTAGTCTCGTATTTATCTTGATAGTAGGCATGAGGGCACATCTCAATGAAAAAGAAATCTCTATCACAAGAGGAACAAAAATGCATTTAAAAAACACATGAACTCATTCACTTGTGAAAAGCATACAATTTTCAGTTCAAGGAGCCTCCAACTCAAAGTCGGTGCCAGGTGACTCCATCTCAATGTTCTTTACAGAAATTCAAGTCTGTTTTTCCATCAGAATATTTTGCAATATCATCAATGTTTTGACCGGATGACTAGAGAAACATCAGAACCATAGATAGAATTTAAGACTATGTAACTTAATCTCAACCAAAAAAAAAATCTTAACTAAAGTGATGTTTCACACCCAACAGTGTCTAGCTCAAGTTTGTACATATACTTCATACTTTATCATGCACGCAATCAAGGTTTACTTAAACATAAAATTGATAAAGAAAAAAGGTTGAGAGATAATGGAATATGGATACCTCCATGGTTTAATCTTTGATTAATGTGTCTATTTTGTTCATCTTTATTGTTTGATGTTGTTATGTTTGGATGGAACTGTTCTTTTATTTGACAAAAGTCTGATGAGAGATGAAAATTGAAAACAAGAAAGATGGCAGCGCTGCATTTAGATAATATTTCTTCTAGAAAAAAAAATGGTGGCAAAAGTTTGTAGAAAACTACACTCAAAGCTGAGGGTAGATGGGCTTGTTTTTACAAGAGTCCTGATCCCCTCAATTTCAGTATTTATCTTTGCTACGAGTATCAGTGACTAGTTGCTAAAGAAGTGACTAACAGACCAAGTATGAAGAATTGTTTTGCACTAGCCTGGGATCGAAAATGCCAAATATTAGGTAATCTTTTAAATGAAAACAAAATTCTCATTTCACCTTTCTTCTGCTGCATTATATTTATGAAATTGTATCATGAATCTAAATAATTTTGTGGTATGATAGGGAAAGACCTGATACTTGACAACCATATTTCACCGGGTCTTTGAGGAAGCACTTGAATTGCGTTAGATGATAGTTACATTTGCTAGTTATGGTGTGTATGATATTCCAAGAGAAAAGATTCTACACAACACTAAATGATACTCCAAGAAAAATATTCACAGATACACAAAACTTTTCTAGCATCAAACTTTTTGGACATTTATCTAGAATGGGAAACTGGGAGAGATTCACTAAATACAAGATACTGAGAAACAAGTTTTCTTAACAGAGCATATTGAATCTCCAAGCTTACACCAGTCTGTGGCATTCTCATTCTTGTCAAGATAAGTACTCTTAACAATCACATCATTAGTTTGAAGAAAATGTTCACAAACTTAAATTAAAAAAAATAAAAGTAAAAACGAATGCTAATAGGAACAAGAAAGCATACTACACAGTACTTGTTGTTAACACGGTGAATAAATGAAACTACATAAATAAGAAGAAATGGACAAAGATTAGAGTTCAATCTCGGAATTCTAACAGAGATTAACACGGTGAATCACAAAACTCAATGCAAATCTGTATACCAAATAAAAATTTCTAAGTTTAAAAATAGCATATATAATTACCACGTATTGAGGAACGAAGTTGCTACTTAAAGGCTTGACCAAATTCAGCCATAATTGATCCCCGACGTTCTCTGGCAGCCGAAATCCAACGGCACAGCAATAACTAGCCTAACTGGTATTCCCATTCAATGCGCCGAGGTCGTCAAGAAGCTATTTTGCTGACTTATGCTTCTTCTCCACCCGTATAAGAACAGATTCTCATTTCTCAAAATTTTTTTCTGGCAAGCAGCCAATTTTTAGGAAGTTCTTTCTGATCCAGGTAGCCGATGCAACAAAATGAGGCCAGAGAGGATAAGTCACATTAAACTTCTCCACCCAAAATGAGGCTCAAACACGAAATTGCCCATACACGGAGTACGAGAGGCGACGGTGGTGGTCACAATGAAGCCTCGGGCTGCGGAGATGATGAAATAATATGAACAAGCAGGTGCCAGGATTAGAGGATAGCTTAAATATGAAATTGCCCTCGTCCTTTTGGGTGTCGAGAATTCTGAATTTTTTTTCTTTCGAATCCACAATTTTAGAATTGTAAATAATAATTATATATTTATTATTTATTCCACATAAGAAGTGGATAAGGGAGGTAGAGAGAGAGAGTTGAACAACGGCAGTTTCAACTCCCATGTTTTGGGATTAAAGACACTGCTCCATGCAGTTGTCGAGAAGATTCCATACGTTCATATACAGAAACTGAACGGATGCGCAGAAGGGTAAAAACGCATTGAAGAATGCAGCGCTAATGCATAAGCGTTGCAGAACGCAGAAACGTTCATGAGCACGACTGAACGCATTCAAGAACGCATTTTTCCTCTCTCTCGATTTCTCTCCCAAAATCACAACACATATCCAGTCATCATATGCTACAGATTAATACACATTCATGAAACACAATCTACAACCCCGTGTTGTATGATTTGATCCAGAGATCACAGTGAAACGTGAGTACCAACAGGTTCGTGTTTATTCCGCTGCAACACAATCCTACGGTGAGAGGTAAGAGATTTTCTCTCTGTGCATGTGTAGGGTTCGTGTGTTTATGAACGTGAGTTTTCCAACATTGGTATCAGAGCCAATGGTTGGTACTCCATATGCTTTTCTGGATGAAAAATTTATGGGCTTTGTTTTCTGCTCTTTACGATGCATTGCGATCACACATATTTTTGATAGATAAGTATGATTGTTGATTTTTTGGTATTGACTGATCATGCATATGAGTCATATATGTGTTTTTTAGGCAGATTACACTATTTCCAGTGGATATATGAATATATGACGTGTGATTCACCATGAATGCTTTAAGATGTGAATTTTTGTCATTTTTCTGTGCAAGAAAAAACATATTTTGATTATTCCACTGGATAGGCTTGTCGAGAGGAGTCTGTCAGTATTTTTTGTGGAATTTTTGGCCTTCTTAAACTGAAGTTATGATTTATTGAAGTTGTTTTCGAATTTGGGGCTAAACTGCAAAAGTTCATAAACTTCAGGGGTTGATTTGTGAAAATTCGATAATGTTTAGGGACTTGATCGCAATTTTGAAAAACCTGAAGGTGGGTCGGGTCAATCAGATGGATCCGGGTTAGACCCGGTGGAACTGGATCGGGTCAATGGGTCAGCCCGCATCCAGATCAGACGGGGGACCACCCGGAGGCGCGTCGCATACACGCTCTAGCACCAGCAGTACATCGGTGGCACATGAATTCCACGCGCAGGTACCTACTCCGGCGCGTGTTATACACGCGCCAATAGCTGCCGTCTTCGGCAATGGCGCATGTGCGACAAGCGCCAGAATTCAGACGCTGCAGCCGTGCGTGGAGTTGCGTGGACGCACGTGAAAGCGCATGGGTGGCGCGTGAGAGCGCGTGCGGGAGCATGGGTGGCACGTGGCTCACGTGAGTTACACGCGCCGGACGACAGCACACCAGCTGCCGGCGCGTGCGGGCGTGTGTGAGTGCGTTACGGCACGTGGATGGCACGTGCGTGTGCGTGGCGACGCGTGGATGTCTCCTGGCGGCGCGTGATGGTGCGTGGAGGCATTTTTCGGCAATGGGAAGATGTTTTCCGACATGTTTCAATGCGTTGAGTCCGATGGTGATGTTTCTGAGAGTGTTTGACGTCATCTTTAGTGTGTATGTGTGTTTTTGCTTCATTTAATGACATATTTATTGAATATGAACCTACGTGGTGGCTATTTGGTTGCAATTTTTTAAGAATATGCACCTTTATATGTCATTTAATACTATATTGATGGTGTTTTGGTGATGTTTGAATTGTTCAAACTCCTGTAGCCTATGAAAGTGGGAGCCAAAGTGAGTTGGACTGATTCACTTGTGAATATACCTATTGCATCTTGGAAAGTTGTTTCCATATGTATTAAATGGAGAGGAAATTCATGTGATATAGTTTGACTAACACTGGTATGCTTGTTTTTGGTTGCTCATTTTCTCAGAAGCATGTCAGGACCGGGAACAATTTCAGAGAAAGACATTAGCACTAAAAATGAAATCCTCCATGAATTCTTGAATTATAAAATAAAGCCTACACACAACACAAGGGACCACGCAATTGATCTGATCAAACTATACAACCGATTGTTGCCTTTGATTTATAGCAATGCGATTCCACGTGATAAGTATTTCGAAGTTTCCTGTCCTGAGACCTGGGCGAACACTTTGCCTCATTACCTATAAAAGGATTTTTTGGTTCAGTGGGAGACTTATGAAGTGAAGCCTAATGGTCGACAAATTATGGAAGATTTGGTTGATGTTTCTGTAGCAAGAGATAGGACACAGGCACTAAGATCAGCCTGCTTAAGGATGGGAAGGATTCGACATTCTGATTCTTTGAGACTAAGTGGTCAAGAGAAACGTCAGATAAAGAATCCTCATATGGATCCTTTGGGGCAAGCTATCTATAGTGTGGGGACTAAGAAATTTGATTATGAGCATCGATGAAAATCTAGTAATGATAAATTAGGGAGATTAATTCATAGATTTCCTTAATTCTTTTCCATTGTATTTCTAATTGGAAACTCAGGGAGTTCATTAGAATTTAATGTTCATGACTTGTCTGACTTGGTATTTTTGCTATTGTGGATGGTTGTTTAAAGTTCAATTTATGAGTGGTTGTTCAATGTTATTTGATTAATCATTTGAACAATGCCTTTTACGTTTTGAAATAAGAATCTAGTATTATGACACTTGATGAGATTGATGATTTGTAGTCTTCGAGCTATTTTTCGAGATCAAGTCTTGTGTTATTTATTGAGATGTCTCTATTTGGCTTAACGTAAAGCTTAATAAAACATAATTAACATACTGAATCGCTTTAATCTCTATCAAAGAAATGAGCTTCGAAATCTATTGTCACTGAGTTGAACAAAGGTGAGAAACTCATTGGTGACAATTATGACTCAAGGCGTGGTATGTATTGTATGAACAAGATGCATTGGATGCTATAAGCCAAATGATAGTTGATCCAGGCGTGGGTTTCGGAAACCAAGGGAGACGTGACCAAGAAGTGTACCAGGCATGGAAAAGTAAAATTCCATTGCACGAGGTATTCTTATAGGCTCAGTAATCGATGCAGTGATCCATGAATGTGAGCAACAACCCACCGCACATGATATCTGGTGTATCTGCGTCAGATACAGTGGTACATCGGTTACAAGGCTTATGTAGTAAAGTTTGACACTTTCAAAAGGAAACCTAATCATAAAATTAGACAAAATCTCAGGGAGATATCTAATATGATTATCGAACTTAATACTGCCGGTCATATACTCTCTGATGAATAGTAAATCTAAGCCTTGTTCCACTCTTTACCTGATCGTTGGAAACGTCTCAAATTCAACTTGACGCATTATAAAAAGAATTAAAACTTTCAGTGATGCTTCTTGTCATGTTGAGTTAGAAGATGAGAGGCTCGGAGCCTCAAAGCCTTCTTCTGGGAGCTTCTATGCCAGTTCTACTTCTAAAGGAGCTTCAGACTTCAAAAGGAAAAGAATTGGAAGAAGAGAAAGAAGGGAAGACGATCTGATGGTGATGGTGGTAAGCCTGACAATAATCCAACTACAAAATTGATGAACAGAAAAAGAAAAACAAGAGTGACAAAAAGAATAAGAAAAAATAAAAGCAAGATGCCATGTTACAATGGTAGTAAGCTTGGTCATTATGCTCGTGAATGCCCTGAGCCCAGGAGGGTAAAGGTGAATTCATCTTATTCTGTTTTGTGTGAAATTAATGTCTCGAGTGCTATCTTGTTGTCTGATTCTTATCCATTGAGGATTATAGACTCAGGAGCAACGAACCATGTGACGAGAGATGGAGGAGCTTTTGTAGATTTTCACCATGTTCCAAATTGGGACTAGGTGGAAATATGTAGGAAACAATGCACGAGTCGAAGTCAAAGGACTTGGGACTTGCAATTGGACCTTGACGATGGTCCGAACTTTATCCTACATGATGTTCTATATGCTCCGGAGATCACGCTAAATCTAATTTCTGTTTCATTTCTACGTAATTTGGGTTATGATGTATTATGATCTAAAGGCGCTATGGTAATTAGCATTAATGATACTTGTTGTGCATCTGGACATATAACTGATAGCTTTATGGTTTTTATATTGTAATAGAATGACGTTTGGTATTTATGATGATTATTCATATTCGCTAAATGCTCGTTCTTCTAGTAATGCAAATGTGAATGGTGATGTTTGGCATGCTAGATTAGGTCATATTGGGGGAAAGATAGGATGAATAGACTTGTGAAAAAAGAATTGTTGAATCTTTCTTCTAAAGTCGAATTATCCAATTGGTGTATTCGCCAGGAGTAATCCAAATGGTGCACACATTATCTTGCTAGAAAATGACTAGAAAACTTTTTGGTAAAGCTATTATGTCTTAATCTCCATTAGAAGTAATCCATTCTGATATATGTGATCCTGTAATTATGAGAGCACGAAATGGAGCTCACTATTTCATTACGTTCATTGATAATTATTCAGTCTACTTGACATCTCTAAGTCTGAAGCATTGGATTGTTGTAGACGATACTTGAGTGAAGTTGAAGACGTGAATATCTATCAAAACAATTCAAGGAATTTTGTAATGAAAAGGGTGTAATCCAACAATTATCCATTCCTTTTACGCCTCAACAACATGGTGTTGCTAAAAGAAGGAATATGACTTTGTTGGAGATGGTGAGATTCATGATGGCATGCATTGCTTACGGCAGCTTATGCGCTTAATCATGTGCCTTCCAAATTAGTTGCTTTGACTCCATATGAATTTTGGATGGGTAGAAACCCAACTTGAGTAACCTTAGAGCTTGAGGATCAGCAGCTTATCTACATGATTCATCGAGTCAGTATGGAAAGTTGGATCCTAGAGGCAAACGTTCTAAGGGTTACGCGTTCATAGGAACTCAGGATGGCAGCTTAACTAAGACATAATCACATAATGCTCATTTTCTGGAACGAAATTTCCAAGTAGAAGGGAAGGCATCAGGGATGCTATCTCTATTTTTGAGATAGTAGAAAACTAATACCTACAAGATCCAAGTGGAAGTAGTGGTTTAGCTGATGGTGTGGATCTTGATAGATAATTGCCGATTGAGGATCAGGCATTTTGTCTGCAAAAGACCATCATCAGCTATCTCGAAAAAGTTCTAGCTAGGAAATATGTGCCATTGAAAATTGAAATCTTTCTCATGTTGATAAGGAAGAGCCCTAGAAGCTTTAACTTGTCCGGTAAAGGAGAAATGGATGAAAGCGATGATAAGATGAGATGAAGTCTGTGAAGTCAAATCAAGTCTGGGACTTGTAGATCTTCCAAAGGGACGAAAGACAATTGAGAATAATTGGATTCTCAAAATCAAAAGAAATGCTGATGGCTCAATAGAGAGGTTAAAAGCTTGCTTGGTGGTAAAAGGTTATACTCGACAAGGGTATAGACTACGTAGAAACCTTTTCACCTGTAGTGAGGTTTACCGTGATTCATCTACTGTTGGCTATAGTGGCTAGTATGGAATTAGAATTACACCAACATGGATGTTAAGACTGCATTTCTCAATGGAGAATTAGAAGAAGAGATCTACATGCAACAACCTGTAGGATTTATTCTGTGAGGTCGAGAGAAGTCGTTCTATAGACTCAAACAATCCTCCAGACAGTGGTATTTGAGATTTCACACTACGGTCATCTCATAAGACCACTGTGTTTACGTTAAATGATCCAATGGTTGTTTTGTGATTCTATCCTTGTATGTGGATGACATACTACTAGCTGGAAATAACAAAGAGTATCTTGAAACCATAAAAGGATGGTTGTCTTCAAAATTCGAAATGAAAGATATGGGTGATGCAAAGTACATACTTGGTGTGAAGATCTATAGGGATCGTTCAAAGAAGTTATTAGGTTTGTCTCAAGAGACTTATACCAAGAAACTTTTAAAACGATCCGAGATGGACACCTGTAAACCTAATGATACTCCTATTGTGAAAGACGAATTATTGAGTCAGCAAATGTGTCCCAAGGCTCTAGATGAGAAGAATAAAATGGCCAGAGTACCATATGCCAATGTGATTGACTGCAGATTATTCTTTCTGTTATCACTGAATGGGTATACAGACGTTGACTGGAGTGGTGATTTAGATAAACGAAAATCAACTCCCGATTATGTCTTCTTGCTCAATGATGGAGCAATCTCATGGTGTAACAAGAAACAGACTTCATCTGCAGTTCAAAAGACTATTTGGTTGAGAAGATTCATGAAACATTTGGAGGTCTCAAACACTCCAGTGGGAGCTGTTTTAATTAATTGTGATAATCGGGCGGTTATTGCTTACACAAAAGACCCCAAATATCATGAAGAGACCAAACATATTGACATGAAGTTCAATTTTGTTAGAGATATTATAGATAAGAAGAAAGTGATTCTTACTTATATTTCTACTCGTTTGATGTTAACAGATCCTTTTACTAAACTAATTCCTAGAGATGTATACATAGCACATGTAAGGGATTGGGTTTGCAAAAGATTTAAAACGATGAATTGAATATGTTTATGTATGGTAATGGAATAGTTAATGGTTTAACTATATACATGTTTTATATATTATGTGATGGTTCATATATAATAGTATGTCGGCAAGTTATGATTGGCTCTCTCATACGAGCAATCGCTTCTGGCTCAGTGGGAGCTCAGAGATGAGATTACGATAGTAATGTAATTGGGATAGATTTCGCCACGAATCTAATCCAACTTGTTGTAAAGCTAAATCGACGGAGATCCTATACCTTGGAGGGAGGATACCGAGTTAAGTGTATGGGACACACTTGAACTCTGATTTATACAATGTCTAAATTAAATGAAATATGGCATACGCTTTCTTGGAAGGAAGTTAAAGACATTGTGACATGTGTTTTAGGAAAACGACATGTGCCAAGTTGACCCCAACAGGATTGAGAAAATAATCTCTATTTTCTCAAAAGTATGAGTCCTTATCTATTGGTTACCCTTATGACTTTCTACTATATTCTAAGTCTTCACTTTGGTGTTGCTACTTTAGCATGCTACCAAAAGAGCTATGGTTAATAACGGCGATGCGATACATGTCTAGGAAAGCAGCTATAGTGGGAGACTGTAGATACTTAGTGAGATGGAAAGAACGTCTTAATTTAACATATACTATTGTGATTCATTGACTAGTCAATCAAGCAGGGTCTTGATTATGAATACATAGTTATTTTTGCAAAAGGGTTGAATATGCTCTGACGAATTCAAGGATTGGAAAGAGATATGTCAACTTATGTTAAATATTCAAGAGTTCTGGGGTATAGCGAGCTTGTTGAGTTTCATTGATAAACTAGTTGAGTTGCTATATATCTCTAATAAGTGTATAGCGATAAAAACTCATATCTCGTGGGTCACACGATGTATTAATCTGTGCGAGAATATGATTCATGAAAAAATAAGTCAGGCGACTTTTGACTTCATATGTGAGTGGGAGATGTAAATAATAATTATATATTTATTATTTATTCCACATAAGAAGTGTATAAGGGAGGTAGAGAGAGGGAGTTGAACAACGGCAGTTTCAACTCCCATGTTTTGGGATTAAAGACACTGCTCCATGCAGTTGTCGAGAAGATTCCATACGTTCATATACAGAAACTGAACGGATGCGCAGAAGGGTAAAAAACGCGTTGAAGAACGCAGCGCTAATGCAGAAGCGTTGCAGAACGCAGAAACGTTCATGAGCGCGACTGAACGCATTAAAGAACGCGTTTTTCCTCTCTCTCGATTTCTCTCCCAAAATCACAACACAAATCCAGTCATCATATGCTGCAGATTAATACACATTCGTGAAATACAATCTACAATCCCATGTTGTATGATTTGATCCAGAGATCACAGTGAAACGTGAGTACCAACAGGTTCGTGTTTCTTCCGCTGCAACACCATCCTACGGTGAGAGGTAAGAGATTTCCTCTCTGTGCATGTGTAGGGTTCGTTTGTTTATGAACGTGAGTTTTCCAACAAGAATGAAATTAGGAGATTAGACTCACTATTTCTGAAATTGAAGATTAGATTAGACGGAGGGAAATATCAGAAGGCGGTAAAAAATGGATTAGATGGAGGGAAAGATTAAGAGGGAAGTAATGGAGCCAAAATTTTCACAAATCTGCCTTAAAATTCTAAGAAAATATTCACAAATTTGCCTTAAAATAAGAGTTCAACTGCGGCCTGTACAATTTTAACTATTAAATTTTTTATTTTCACAATTAAATAAAATAAAATAATTTAATTTTTTAAAAATAACTACTCACTACACTTTATTTTTCTCATTAACCCATATACGCCAGGTCAAAATCACTCAAACATTAAGAGTTCTACATTTTGGACCTAAGCGACTAGTATTATACTAAGTTATAATTTAATTCATATCATAAATTAAATAAAATTAAAAAAAATAACTAGCCACTGCACTCTATTTTATATTTAAAAATCTTCATGCAAGGGTGTACTGAGTGTACTTTAGAATCATTCTAAAAATATTCAACAAATTAAAATTCATTTAAATTATAAATTGAAGAGTGTACTTTAGAATCACTCTATAAAAAAGACTTGGTGATACCGTCTCACGGATCCCCTTATGTGAGATGGATCACTCATTAATCCATTAATTATATTTTTAAGGGTCATGTTTGGTTGTAATCAAATTAGAAAATTAAAAATTTAATTACAAAAGTAAATTAATTAAGTCTTTTATGTATATTTTTTATAGGCAAAGACTTGCACGAGACCGTATTACAAATCTCGTGAGACGGGTCAAATATAATCTATATAAAATACACGCGAATCTTATGCAACTTACTACTGAAATTGGAGTATCATCTAAACACACGTAGGCGCACACCTACTTAACTGATTCATTTTCCTTTGGATCGTTATGATTTTATTTTTTAAAATTACACTCTTTTTATTATTTTTTAATTTATAGGAACATGTACAATTTTTTATAGAGAAAATATCAATTTTAGTCCCGTATCTTTTACCAAATCCAATTTTAGTCCTGTAACTTTTAGTATTTTCAATTTTAGTCCTTTATGTTTTAATTTTGGTCCTATAACTTTTAAAATTTTAAATTTAGTCCTATAAGTTTCAAATTTAGTCCTATGTCTTTTTGAATTTTCAAAATTAGTCCTATTATAAATTATATCATATCTCAAAAGATATAGGACTAATTTTGATAATTTTAAAAGATACAGGACTAAATTTGAAACTTACAAGATTAAAATTGAAATTTTAAAAGTTATAGGACCAAAATTGAAACTAAAAGGACTAAAATTAAAAATACTAAAAATTGCAGGCCTAAAATTGAATTTTGTAGAAGATATAGGACTAAAATTGATATTTTATCAATTTTTATATTACATTTGTATTAATATTCGTAAATAAAATAAAGAAAATATTTTTATATATAGAAACACAATTAAGGTAAATCATGTCAAAATATATATTACTAATTGACAAAATAATTGGATGACAAACTAAGTTTTATTTATTAGTTATCACTTTCTATTTATTATAATTTATACTAATAATCCATTTAGTTTATCTAAATTATCACTTTTTTTTAAAGATGTGTCACTTTACATTAAAAATATTATCACATTTTATCCGTATGACAAATATATTCATTAAAGGCAAAAATTTGTGTGTCCAAGGTACACAGTGCTCCATTACAATTTAATATTAAAGAGTACCCTGTAATACTAAATATTAAATTGTAAAGGCACACCGTGTTCCCCGGGCACAAGAGACCAACTCTTAATTAAATAATTTAATTTCACATTTATCAGTTTTCTTTGATCATGTATCACTATTTATTAAAAATTATCACTTTTCATCCGTCCTATAAATCATTAAATAATTTAATTTAATTGGATGTGCATCACTTTTTTCTTAATCAAGTATCACTCTTGATGAAAATGTTATCACTTTTTGTTTGTCTTACAAATTATTTATGAAATAATTTTATTACTTATCATTTTTTCTTGATCAGATATTATTTTTTATAATAAAAAAAGTGATCACTTTTTCAGATGCTCTTGTGTGAGATTGTTCTACGCGAAACTTTTCGTAATTAGTTATTATTTTTGTTAAAAATATTATCACTTTTTTTAAAAATATTATCATTTTTTTTAAAATATTATCATTTATTATTTATATAATAAATAATTCATAAAATAGTTCACATTACTATTATTATTTTTCACATCACTTTTTTTTTATAAATATTATCACTTTTTATAAATCTTACAAAAGTCATCACATAACACAGTCTTTGCCTTTCATAAAATAATTCAATATTATTTTTTTTTAAAATGTAATAAGTGGAGGATCACTTTTTAGTTTTCAACTATCACTTAAAAAAATTTAAGCATTACTTGTAATTCTAATAATTAATATTAATTTTAGAATGTACTAGTATATATAAGATAAAGAATAAATATAAGTGACCCCTTTAATTGCAGTATCCGTTAATTATTATTATTACAAGTACAGGGAGAGAAACATTAACAGGTAATTGTATATACGTTAATTTCATGAACCGAGCGAAGTTTTGTATGGGTGACCGGACAAAGCCGCTTTTTCCTTATTTTTTAAACATTAACAACGCTTATTAAACATATGATGGGTTATTGGATAATCCGTAGAACGGAATAGGATTTGTGAGACGATCTCACACAAGACCTACCTTTTTTTATATATATATAATGTTATTTTTTAAATAATATTTTTATTATTAAAATTTTTATTAATTTAAATTTATTATTTATTTAATTTATTTTTTTATTTATATATTATAAATTTATAAAATGTGATACTCAATTAATGAAAAATGATAACAGTGCTGTGAACTATTACATGAATAATTTATAATATGAATGAAAAGTGATACATTTTAAACAAAAAGTGATAACTAATTATCAAAGTGTATTTTATAAATAATTTATAAAATGGATAAAACGTGATAATATTTTTAATAAAAAGTGATTCTAATCTAAGAAAAGTGATATTTGTATAATTGAATTATTTCACGAAATATCATTTACTAGTATTTGTTTAAAAAAAGTGATACATGATAAACAAAAATGATAACCATTTAATTAAATTATTTATGAACTATTCGTATAATTAATAAAAAATGATAACATTTTTAGTATAAAGTGATACCTGAATAGAATAAAGTGATAATAATAGAATAATCAAATTATCTAAAAAATAATACTAATAATATTATTATTATAGAATAATTAATATTAACAATAATAATACATAATAGATAATAATTTTTTTAAAAAAGTGAAAATTAATTATTGATTTCGAAATAAATGTCGTAATTTGCTAGTTGTTTGCGTGAAGGTCGCTTACTTGCCTTAAAGGTTAGCGCTAAAATGGTTAATTAAAATTAATTAACCAAACAAAGCCCTTGTTTTCATTTAATTTTTATTTATTTTTTATTTTTATTTATGTTAATGAATAGAATAGGATCCATTTCACATAAGAAGATTCGTGAGACGGTCTCACCCAAACTTACCCAAAAGTAATCAGCAAATTAAAGTATCATTTAAATTATAATTGGAAATTTTGAAATCATGAACGCTAGAATATTTGATACTAAAATTTTCAAAAACTTTAACATAGTTAGAATTTTTATTATATTACAATAATTTATTTTTGAGGTATACTTAAATGACACGGTCCCAAGTTTTCACGTATTTTAGAATAATTATTTTTTTTATTAATATGTTTTATTTTTAATATTACTCTTTCCATCCTAATGGAATGTTCCAATTTTGCATCTCATTCAAAATCCTTATTATCCATTTAATGTAATGGGCTTCATATATGATCCACTCACTAATAATACAATTAACTACTATACAATACTCTTTTTTCACTACTAATACAGTTACCCACTACACATAAAAAATAATAATACTCCTTTTTACACCACTAATACAGTTACTCACTACACATAAAATAATACTAATACTCTTTAATATACGTGTAATGGAGACCTTTACCCGAGACGGAAAGAGTAAATTATTTAAAAAATAATTTATTGTAAATTATTTTTTTTATTAATTTTATTATCATTTTTATTTAAAAGTTATCGCTTCTTATTATTTTATAAAAAAATTTGTGTGAGACCATCTACCACGAGTGTATACCTTTAATTTTCTAAAAATTGATTTTTTGCGTGACAAGTAATGTGGAAAATTTCAATGAATTAATTTTCCATGATTTAATACATTCAAAGAATATTATGAATAAAATAATTACTAATTCCATGTAACATAGTTATAATTTAAAATTTGAAAATTTAAGTTTAATTGTTAAATCTCTTAATTAATTAGAAAACAATTAACCAATGAAAGTAATTATTTTACTCAGAGTATTTAGTCACTCTTAATTAAGAGTTGCGCACTTAAATAATCTTAACTTATATTAAATTTTATTTAATCTTCACTCCAAAATAAAATAAAATAATAAAAAAATAAATTTAATAACTACTCATCATACTTTACTCTATTAACTTTAATGTGTGTCGATACACTTTAAAATCATCTTAAAATTAATATTATATATTCCCTCTGTCATGTTTCAATGTTTATGTTTGATTTTTGCATGTTGATTAAGAAATATAGTAGTTTAATAAATAATGGGTAGGAATATATAATATTTAATGTAAATAAGTAGGTGCATTAGTGTTGGATGTGGGTAGTAATATATTAATTGTTTTAGGTAGGTCCATATACCAAAATTATTATTCCTATTAAAATTTAGATATTTTATTATAAAATATAAAATTAACAAATTATATTTTCATCATTTTATTTTAGAATAATTACTCGAATAAAACTTTATTAAATATTTTAATGATATAATCAACTACTCAAGAGATACATAATAGTAATAATAAAATTGTGTATTATCATAGTAATATGTATAGCAAATACTTGTGTGAATTAGGTTCACGATTGAATCCTGATTTTAAGTGTCGTCACTACATGAAAAACTACTCTATAAATACATAAATTACTATTCTTCTAAGTAAAAAAATGAGTTCAACTTGTATGCACCTGGTGCACTGGTACATTTGGACGATCATAACCGTTAAATTAAGTTTTAATTTAATCTCAATCATTAAATAAAATAAAATAATAAAATAAATAACCACCCACTAACCCTTAATTTATAATTATAAACTCTAGATGCATTGGTGCACAACAGAATTATCATAAAAAATTACTCTTCAAATTATTATAAACTGGAATATAATTTATCAATTATTCTATAGTATATAAAACATTACTATTTAGAGAGATGAACTATTAATTTTCTAAATAAAAAATATTCCTATTCTTCAAAGGGTGATTTTGTTTATATACTGTAATTTTACAAAGAACAAGGTTCACGAATGAACCCTATTCACACCAAACTCACTCTATTATAAATTATGGGGAAAGACTTGCGTAAGACAGTCTGAGACTGTTTTTCTTTTCTCTTAATTAATTATCACTTCCCAATAAAATTATAATTATTAATTTTTTTTGGAAATTCTATTACTTTTTATTTATATTATAAATTATTTATTACATATTTCACATTATCACTTTATATCACTTACGTATCTCTTTTATTAAAAAGGGCTATTACTTTTTATTAGTTTCATGAATTGTGTTATGTAAAAGCGATCTTACACAAGTTATTGGCCTAAGTGTGAATTAAAAACTATAAATATTTATTTAGTTATATCGGCGTAAGAGGGTCATTTGTTTTTGCACGTAGATTAAGGAGTATATTATTTAATGTGTTAGTGTATAGTTGTATTAGTGAGAGTATGAGTTCCATATTTTAATTATATTAGAGGGGGTGTGTGTCTCATGTGCGTAAAAAATGAAAAGGAACTCTTTGAATAGGAAGACCAAAATAGATAAGTGACCCTATTAGCTTTGGACGGAGAGAGTATATATTTTTAAAATTGAAAATTTTACATTGTAAAATAATTTGAGGGATATTTTGTAAGACTAATTTATAATTACATAATTAATTATCATTTTTTATTAAAGATGCTATTACATTTCTTTTAAAATGTTATAACTTTTCATGTATACTATGAGTGGTTAGTGAAATAGTAATCAGCTTACAACATTATTATCACTTTTTTCATTAAAGATTACCTTTTATTTTTGTGATATGATCTCACACAAATTTTATCAAATAATTTTGGTGACTATACAATTTTTCTTTTAAGAAATTTATTTTTTACAAAAATATATAACTGAAAAAAATATAAATTCTAATTTTCCGATTGACCTTTGATTAAATTAGTCTGACAAATTGAATCGCAAACCGTAACTCTACGATTTTTTATATCAATTCCATTTATAAAAAAGAATATTAGTAATTTACAATTTACAGTACTCATTTATTACCGTGAAACAGTAAATTATCCCAAAGCAAGCAACTCTTTTTCTTCTAAATCCAAATATCTAGTGATTTTTGGCAGATTCTAATAGATGACCAGTATTTAATCACAGTTGGATTCAAGGATTATTATTAGATAAAGAGAATATTTTTACAAAATTAATTATTTATCCAGTTAGGAAGTTATTATCTATTATCTTTTATTCTATGTACGTGCATTACAGGATATATGATTAAATAATTAACATAATTTATTAATTAATCTAATAATAATTTTTAAAATTTTAGAGAAAAAAGCAATCTTATTTTTTATTTATAAATAAGTTTATAATTATTTTAAAAAATCTATAGGCCTTTGAATTATTCTATCCCTATATCTTTTTAATAATATGTTTCATATTTAGAAAGAATATGAATTTTTTAATTTAAAATTACTTTTTATTAAAATTAAACCAAAACTAAAACTAGAAAAATTTAAATAAAAAGATTAATTATAAGCCTTAAATTGAAATATTTATAAAATCAAGCCTTAAATTAAAATTTAAACTAAAAATTAAGCCTTACATAAAAATTTTCCAATAGAATGCTATATTTTTTAAATCAATCATATTTGTATGAAAATTTAATTTAAAATAATACAAAATACTAAATTAATTTAATATAAAAGATATTATTTTAAATTAATTTTATTACTATTATTTAGATCATGTAAATAGAAAAAAATATTTATACTAAACAAATAAGTCAAAGCTATAAATTAGGAGATGTACACGTGGATAGCAGGAATTGTGCAATAATTAATAATAAAAAATATTTGCCAATAACTGCCAGTAGATATTAGGGTAATAGATGACCTGGGTCACTTAAGTAATCCGCATGATTTCGTTTTCAAAATAGAGGGAATCCATCAATCTTGAGTAGATAATTAAAATTTCGAAGTCATCTAAAGATTAATTGGCGTTAACTAAAAATTTTAAATTTTGTATTAAACTTAAAGGGGGAAAATTTATCTTATTCTCTGTTCAATTTTCGATGCTCTGGTCGCTCTCCGAATCAAATCTCTCTGGAACTTCTTCTCCATCAGTCATCGCACATATATGGCATCACCCATCGCACACAATCGATTGTGCTTGCTTAGCCGTTGCTCGCATCGTCAGTCTCGTGTGCACACGCACTCACACTGATTGTTGGTTGGGTGTCAACCAAAGTCCTACATCGGTTAGAAGTGGGGATGGCGAGGGTTTATAAATGAGGGATGGACTCTCCCTAGCATGAGCCTTTTGGGCGTGATGCCCAGAGTAGTAAAATCGTGTGGGCCAGTGGGTGGCCCAAAGCGGATAATATCATGCTATTGGATTGAGTGGGCCCGGTGTTGGCATTCGATCGTTTGGTTAACGTGACCCGTTAGGGTTCCATACATTTCTAACATACAGCGGAAGCATGAAAACAAGAAACTTATTACCTTTCACCAGTGTATGTTGAAGAAGATGAATTCTCGCCACCAGCCTACGCAGCCTCACCGTTTTGGGCATAACTCTCTCATCTGGTGTCGGAATTAAGTGATCTATGTGTCAAAATGATTCTCTCTTCCGTGGTTTTTTGTCAGTATATCACACATCCAGTTTGGAGGTCTGTAAGATTTTATAAAAGTTATAGAAGTCAGCAGACAGCAGCAACAAACGACCTCTTGATCTTCTGCTGTATTCCCAAGTCCAATCTCGACATCGTGTGGGCGACAATCCTCGAGATCTTCTTAATCTTCCATTTCCTTACCCCCTTCACAGTGTTAGGCATGAATTATCAATTGATTAGGATTTCCGGACAGTTGAGATGACTTATATATGGGCTACAGCAGGGACCAGGAGGAGAAATTAGAGTTGGGCCTCCATTGGGCTTAAGTATCCAAGCTTAGCCCAAAGCTTATACTTAAGTCCAATAATAATAATATATACCACTAAAATATTATTAGTGCACTGCCATTCTAATCCCATAATTACGTTATGGGCTCCTTCTTGTTATGAGCCCGTTAGTCTTCCTATGTTTAAGATATACAATGCCTATTAATTAATTAAGTTACTGACAACTCCATTAATTAATATCTCATCCGAGAGTAGTACCATTCAATCTCATTATCATGCCGGAATACGCACAAAGTGCACTAATGTGATTCTATAACCAAGACAAGCTAATACCAAATCACACTACAACTATCCCTATAGAAAGTCCCCGTCTAACTCAGTTGTGAGCATCTGTTTATACTTTATAAGGAAATCAATAATATGATCTTCCGCGTGTTGTCGCACAGTATATTATCTACAGTATAAAGTAAGTGGACTACGCTTGAGATCGTTCGACTTATACTGACTTATAGGAGAACTTAATCTCAGTTATTATGGATGTTCGTGCTCTTAATATACACAAAGTGCACTAATATGATTCTATAGTCAAGACAAGCTAATATCAATCCACACTACAACCATCCCAATAGAGAGTCCCCGTCTATCTCGGTTGTGAGAATCTGTTTATACTTTATAAGAAAACCAATAATATGATATTCCGTGTGTTGTCGCACAATATATTATCCACAGTAAAAAGTAAGTGAACTATTGCATCGAACATATAAATAAATTATAAGACGCAATCATTTGATCATATGATTCTCATTTCAAATTAAATTGTTTAAACATTGTTCATACAAAAAGCTAGACTTTTAGTATATAATCTAACAATCTTCCACTTATACTAAAAGACTATGATGTCATGTCTTCTGCCATACATCTGATTCCCACTCCCACTACATGACCATCAAAAGCTCTCACCTTAAGGTCCTTGTAAATGGATTTACTTGGTTATCATCCGATGCAATCTAGGCGATAACAACCTTCCCCTCATCATACAATTTTTCATAACAGGTGATACTCATGCTCCATGTGTTTAATTGCCTTATAGGCTCGTGATTGCTTCAAGTTTGCAACTGAACCATTATCATCAAAATGAATTGTGATAACCTTGGGCAAACTTAGAATCACATCGAAGTCCATCATGAAGTTTCTAGAGTCATACAGATACTTTAGCTGCCTTATATGCTCCAATTTATCATCTTTCCATGATGGAGTCCGGAGTCTGAAATATATTTCTATATAACACTCCTCCACATTATGGCTCTACTTTCTAAAATTAAACACATAACTTTTGAGGTGGATTTATTGTCGTCCCTATCTGATTTGAAAAATCCGAATCTATGTAACTCATAAGAAGTAATGAATATGTCCGGTAAGTCCATATATAATTTCTAGTCCTTTTCAGGTACATAAATATATTTCTTACCATAGTTTATTATTCTTTTTTCAGGTTACCTTGATACTCACTGACCATGCCTTCGGCAAAACAGATATCCGATCTCGTGCATAGCATTGCTTAGATTAAGCTTCCTTATTCGCCGAAGCATAAGAAAATGCTTTCATCACCTTTATCTTCTTTTTGTGTCTCAAGACACATTTTCTTAGATAAAGTCACATGCTAAAATAAATAAGGATTGTATCGTCTCATGAAGCTTGAGACAAGCATAACATCCTTTCTTGTGATCCGTATTACCGTGATCAAAAGGATATTTTTGCTCTTCTTAAGTGCTTCATTTCATACTGCTTTATTAACCATACCCATACGCCCGACAATACTCTTTCATTGTCTCCAATGAGCAATATATCTCTACGTATAGTACAAGAAATACCACCACGTTTCGATCATTCTTTTCAATACACAAGACACATCCGCACATTGAATAAATCCATATGTCTGAATTTCCTCATCAAAATGGATATTTCATGATCTTGAAGCTTACTTTAGTCCATCGATGGACACTTTTAAGCTTACTATCACAATGCTCTTAGAGTGAGAAGGTTTGTATGCTGAAAATTAATTTTTTAAGACTTGTACTCCTAACCTCATTATTCATTAGAACTGATCAGTTTCACAATATATGTATGTCTACTGATTGATTTTTGTGAAGGACATTAAGTCAGATCTAGCTTTTTCTAAAATTTTATTACTTTCATATCATTCATTTAGTTTAACTAAGAACAAGATCTATTATGCTGTTTTTTATTATGAAATGATGTATGATTGAATTATTTTCTTTTAAATTTGATACATATATATATCCAGAATAATCCTTCACTCTTTGAAGCGGTAAATTACAAGTTACACGTGGTAGAGCCTCTTACCAAAAGAAAGCACAATGATTGGATATTAATTTTTAAGTACAAGTACCTTTTCTTTAACTTTATTTAAATTTAAAAGTCATTATGCTTAGTACTTTTTTATTTGCATTAGTTAACTTGCAGAAAATTAGAGGATGGGTATATTTTAAATGTTGATGCTACTATGTAAAATATAGGAGTGAACGGTAAGCAGAATTAAGCCAAAGCATGGTTATCACTGATTCATTTTTTTCTTATAACATAAAAATATAATATGCGGTTTCCTTTCTTACACAGGTGACGTGAACAAAATTTTTTTTGTGGGTAATATTTAAGAAGCAACTTAACGACTGGTTAAATGTACATATTAATTTTTTGAGAAAAATATAGCAGTTAGTAAATGTTTGTCTTGTGTCTTAAATGTTTGGAGATCTGGCAATGGTTTTCAAAACTCTCCTCTGTTTTAGTATTTAACAATTTTCTTAATTATATTAATTGTGCTTTTTGTTCTTTCCTCAAACTTTCATTGCTGTATTTCTCCTAGACAGTTACAATTGAAGTGCTGAAGTAGGCTGGTCATCCAGCATTTGGTGAGCCTCGAGAACTGCTCATTTAGGCAGTCAACAGGCCATAAATGTGTACACATCCAGCAAATTAATGAAGCTTCTGGTACAGAAGAGACTAAAGCTGATTCTGAATTTGAAGGCATGAAGGATACAATCATCGCCATCAACAAGAACTTGGGAGAAGTCAGGTATGCGATTACTACACATAAAGCAGAATAACTCTTTCTCACTTTTGTTGACTAATAACACTCATATAAAATGTTTTTCTTGGGGACTTTGCATGAAGAAGGCGACTTTGGTCTTTTTTATTTTTATTTTTATTTTTTACCTATTAGCTATTACTTTAGGAAAATATCTATCTAAACTCAATTGCTCAGTGAAGAGAGGATAATTTAAAGGAAATAGAGGTATTCCATGCTGAAGTTGATCTCAGGAGGGTGACAGGATTTGCTATGGAGAATTTGCGTTTGAAAGAAGAGAACAAAGGCTACCCTTTATTTTTTCCAATTAAACTATAATTTTTACCACCCATTATTTATTAATAAAATAATATTGTAATTTACTTTGTTTTCATTTCCCCATAGCGCTTGCATTCAATTATTACATTGACATTACATAATGCTTCTTAAATAGTAGATTGTGCTGATTTGGAATTACTTGTACTTTAAATGTATTTGTGTAGTTAAAATTCTGCAATAAATTTTCTATTTTCATAGTGCAGAAAGTAAAAGTAACTCAAAATATTACTAAGTATTTATTTATTAATTCAATATTGAATAATAATTTTTTTCTAATAAATACATTATTTCATGACAATTCATTTGTCACTAAAATTTTAGCCTAACGATCACATATTTTTCACATAAAATATTAATTTATAATATGAGAAAATATTTTGTCATCATACAATTAAGTAATTATTTGACAAATATAATTTGTCATTATATATCATTAACAATGGTAAAATCTTTTGTTATTGTATTTAAGTTTTCTAATGACAAATTTTCATATCGTCTCTAATAATATATATTCACAATAAAAATAAGTTGTCATCAAATCAACATGTTATAATGAAAAAAAAATTTTGTCTTAATTTCTTACTCTTTAATGACAAATTATGTCGTGATTATATAAACTTTCATATCGTCA
Source organism: Pogostemon cablin (assembly GCA_023678885.1). Classification (NCBI taxonomy): domain Eukaryota; kingdom Viridiplantae; phylum Streptophyta; class Magnoliopsida; order Lamiales; family Lamiaceae; genus Pogostemon; species Pogostemon cablin. Next base: position 22,543,982 of record CM042981.1, read on the forward strand.
ATGTTTTTTTATACTTTTCATGACAAAATATTTTAGAGATGACAAAATATTTGGGTTAAATGTGACAATAAAAGCGTTATAAATAATTAATATAGTTGATACAATAGAGAAAATCGTCACAATAATCTAATTTTTTCGTGACAATAAATATTAGCGTCACGTTATATTCAACTTTTGGTGACGAAATAATAAATTTTACGACGAAAATGAGATAAAAATTACGACGACTTATTCGTCACTTTAGACTAAAACATGTAGTGATGGAAAACATTTTTGTCATCAAAATATAATATTTGGTGACGAATTTAAATATCGTCGCATGATACCTAATACGACGCACATACTGTGACGATCTTTGTGATGCTCAAATATCGTTATCAAAATCTTTTTGTCGTCGCCATTTATCGAATTTCTTGTAGTGAAGTGAGATTTTGAGCCTCGTTGATCATGTACATAATCACATGATATTTTTTTTTCTGGTGAGTATCGTTATTGTGTGTGTATTCTAGAACTTGCCTTTTGTCTTACTTGAAACTACATGTGTGTTAGATGATGGGAGATGATCTAAGGCCATCCTTGAATTTATGAGTCACTTAGCCAAATAATTCCCTACTGAATGATGTTTATCCGTAGTTAGCCCTGTTGAGCCTAAAAACCTTATTCTTTGGCAGCCTACGAGAAATAATCACTTTAAGCATCTAAATTTTTTTGAGTCTTGATTATCCTTCTAGAAGAGAATTAATGGTTTTTCAAAGTGTGTTGATGGAATTTTATAACAACTTGGGAAGGAATGAAATTGTTGTTGAAATAGTGATTGAGCTTAATAATGCATCTAAGGAAAATCATAGAGTAGTACTTAAATCTAGTACTCCATGAAATAAAACACCCTAGAGTAGTGTTTAAATCTAGAACCCTATGGAGGATGCGCGAGGTATTGCCCAAAACTGGTACCTCGAGAGGAAAAAAAAGGAGAGAAAAAAATGAGAGAAGAAAGAAAAAATATTGTGCTTGAAGGTGAAGAAGGAATGAAAATCGTTTGCATTGAAAAGAAAGAGGATGAAAGTTGAAGTGATCAATCAGCTTTAGTTCTGCACTATTTGAGTTACATTGTCCATATATTTCCTACCTTAACCAAAGAACCAACATTACATCCAAAACAAAAGTCATTTTTGATCTCATTGTCGAATCATACTTTTAATGGTGGAGAGTTTGAGATATTTGGCAAGCTTATGGTTACGCATGCACTTGAATTGAATCTGAGCGTAAACACCTTAATCTATAAGTATACATCTTTTAGACTTGAGTGCGAGTGATACATACTTCCCGTGAGAACATGTCAATTGAGCATTTGAATTGGTGGTGATTGTCTTATCTTATATGTTAAGAATTGATTATTACATATAGTTAGAGTTGTATGACCTGAGTTGACGACAATTGTATTTTGAATGGTATTTGTCAAAATCCTTGTTTCACTGCTAATTTTCTTACTTTATTTTTCTTTAATTTTATTTTGTTGTCTTGGAACGAGCAACGGGTAAGTTTGGGGGATTGATGAGAGTGAAAATAAGCATATTTTAGTGTTTAATTTAACACTTTTTTGATAGGAATTGTTGTCATATATTAGCACAAGTGTCTTATATTTGATATATGTGAGAAAAATGTGCATTTGAGGTGTTTTATTGTGTTTTAGATGGAAAAAGGATCAAAAGTACAAAGTTGGAGAAAAGGTGCAACTTGTGCAAGAATGCTGAAAAATGCACGTCCAATTTGTGTAATTTTTCTGTATTCTTGTGGAGCTCTGAACAGGAAGTGTGATAAATGGTTGGAAAGCCACAAAAGAGAGAATCGTTTTGGCATAATGAACACTTCAATCGGAGTCCAAACGAGAAAGTTATGATCAAAATCGTTAAGTCGCGCAGCTGCCAATGAGAATTTCTGAGAATTTCCAAAAATTTTCGAAAATTACCTATTTCTTGGTGCACAATTAATCTACTTATCACATAATCCTCCATGATTCACCCATATCTTTTATTTCCTTATTTAATTCCCTTCTCACACCTATATATATTTTACATCATCATTCATGTGAAGGAACCGCAACACAATCATCCTAAACCCCACAAGGGGGATCACCCCCCAACCATCATCTATATCCTTTCCTCCATCTATTCATCACTTTGAAGATTCGTCTGTGGAATAAAGAGGAGAACCAAGAGGAGGATTCAAGATGGAGAAGGACACGACGACACCCACATCTAGGCTTTTATTGTTTCCTAATTTATCTTGTATTTTTCGGACATATGGGTAAGATCTATCCAACCCCCATGATTGTTCCTCGCAACATCATGAGCTAGAACCATTTTGGTAGATCTAAGATTTTGAAATTTTTATGAATTAATTAAACTCTCTTGTGTGTCCTTCGTACTTGAGGATTTATTTTATATATGATTGCACGTTTTTAATCCATATTTAGAGTCGTTTTGTGAATCTTCAACTGTTATATAGAGTTTGAATATATATCTTGATTGTTGATTGAACGCGTTCACTACTGAACAGGATTTTATGTTATGATCTAAGTGAGGGGACTCCGAAACTTCATTAGAATTATCATCTATGAATGTTTGTTAATTGAATTGAATTCGGGTCAGTAAGCAGGATAAAGAGGGTAATTTTATAGTACCTATAAAGGAAGATCATATCGGGTTAGATTCCAGACTGTTGGTGCTTGGATCGTTTGGTTAATGTAACCCGTTAGGGATTCATACGTTTCTAATATCAGCGGAAGCAATAAATCATAGAAACGATTACCGTTCACCAGGGTATGTTGATGAAGATTGATTATCGCAGGCAGCCTGCGCAGTCCCACGAGAATGGCCATAACTTCCTCGTCTGATGTCGAAATTGAGTGATCTTTATGCTCAGTCGATTCTCTCTTCGACGTCTTTCCGTCAGTATGATCATCAAATTCTGAGTATTGTACGAATTTATACAAATTTCGCAATATCGCGGACAGCAGCAGCAAACTACCTTCTGATCTTCTGCTGTATGTCCCAAGTCCGATCTCGACGTCGTGTGGGCGACGATCTACGAGACCTCCTCAATCCGCTCTCAACCTTCATCACACGTGAATAATGAATTAGATTAGATTAGATTAGATTAGGGTTCCAGATAAGTTGAGGTGACTTATATACATGGGCTACAGCAGGGTCCAGGAGGAGAAATTGGGTTGGGTCTCCATTGGGCTTAAGTATCCAAGCTTAGCCCAAAGCTTATACTTAAGTCCAATAATAATAATATATTCCACTAAAATATTATTACTGCACTGCCTTTCCAATCCCAAAATTACGTTTTGGGCTCCTTCTTATTATGAGCCCGTTAGTCTCCCCATGTTTAAGATATACAATGTCCATTAATTAATTTAAGTTACTGACAACTCAATTAATTAATATCTCATCCAAGAGTAGTACCACTCAACCTCATTATCATGCCGGAATAAATTCCACCTGCAGGATTTACATGAAAATCCTTATGAGCTCCTCAAGGGAACATCATCAACCTATGACGGACACGGATTCCTTCCACAATCAACAGCACACTATAGAGATAGCACTACTTCTCAACTCATCGAGTTTGTTGATTTAATTACATGTAAATCTCACCCATTGATGAATCAAAGAAATACATACTGCCCTACGTGTCGAGGTTATTGTATAGGGATTAAGAGCATGAACTTCCATAATAACTGAGATCAAGTTCTCCTATAAGTCAGTATAAGTCGAACGATCTCAAGCGGTCCTGCTCAATACACACAAGTGTACTAATGTGATTCTATAGCCAAGACAAGCTAATACCAAACCACACTATAACCATCCCGATAGAGAGTCCCCGTCTATCTCGGTTGTGAGCATCTGTTTATACTTTATAAGGAAACCGATAATATGATCTTCCGCATGTTATCGCACAACATATTATCTACAGTATAAAGTAAGTGGACTATTGCATCGAACATATAAATAAATTATAAGATGCAATCATTTGATCATATGATTCTCATTTCAAATTAATTGTTATAACATTGTTCATACAAAAAGCTAGACTTTTAGTATACAATCCAACAATCTCCCACTTATACTAAAAGACTATGCTGTCATGTCTTCTGCCATACATCTGATTTCCACTCCTACTGCAAGACCATCAAAAGCTCTCGCCTTAAGGTCCTTGTAAATGAATTTACTAGGTTATCATCCGATGCAATCTAGGTGACAACAACCTTCCCCTCATCATACGATTTCTCGTAACAGGTGGTACTTGCACTCCATGTGTTTAATTGCCTTATGGGCTCGTGATTCCTTCAAGTTTGCAACTGCACCAATATCATCAATATAAATTGTGATATCCTTGGGCAAACTTAGAAACACTTCGAAGTCCATCTTGAAGTTTCTAGAGTCATACAGATACTTTGGCTGCCTCATAGGCTCCAATTTATCATCTTTCCATGATGGAGTCCGGAGTCTGAAATATATTTCTATATAACACTCCTCCACATTATGACTCAACTTCCTAAAATTAAACGCATAAACTTTGAGGTGGATTTACTGCCATCCCTATCTGATTTGAAAAATCTGAATCTATGTAACCCATAAGAATCAGTGAATCTGTTCGGTAAGCCCACATATAGTTTCTAGTCCTTTTCAGGTACATAAGTATATTCTTACCACAGTTCAACATTCTTATTTTGGGTTACCTTGATACCCACTGTTCATGCCATCGGCAAAACAGATATCCAATCTCGTGCATAGCATTCCTTAGATTAAGCTTCCTCATTTGCCGAAGCATAAGGAACTGCATTCATCTTCTTTATCTACTTTTGTGTCACAAGACACATTCACTTAGATAAATTCACATGCTAAACGAGTAAGGATCGTATCATTATATGAAACTTGAGATAAGCATAACATCCTTTCTTGTGATCCGTATTACCGTGATCAAAAGGATATTTTTGCTCTTCTTAAGTCCTTCATCTCATACCACTTTATCAACCATACTCATACGCCCGACAATACTCTTTCATTGTCTCCAATGAACAAGATACTATCTACGTATAGTACAAGAAATACCATCACGTTTCCATCATTCTTTTCAATACACAAGACCCATCCGATCATTGATTAGATCCATGTCACTGGATTACCTCATCAAAATGGATGTTTCATGATCTTGAAGCTCGTTTTAGTCCATGAATGGACACTTTTAAGCTCATTTCACAATGCTCTTAGCTCTTTGCAATGAATCACTCTGGTTGCTTCACATAGATGTTTCCCTTAAGACTTCCAATCAGGAAAGCTGTCTCGACATCTATTTGCTATCCCTCATATTTCATATGAGTAGCAACAAATAAAAAAGTCCGGATCAACTTAGGCATAGCTACCGGCGAACAGGTTTTCTCATAATCGAACCCTTTCTTTCTGAGTATACCTTTTCGCAACAAGCTTGCTTCCAAGGTTTTTACCTTATTCTATGATCCTCTTTTATTCTTGCATGCCCGCTTCCAATGGCTTTTACGCCATTTAGCTGTTCAACAAGCATCCAGATCTAATTTAAAATCCATCGATTCTATTTTAATATTCATTGCACTTACTAAGATTCCACATTTTAATTTTGTAGTGCAACGTCGTATCCCTGGGATAATACCATGTTTACTAGGGATCAAGTCTTACGACTTTCCCAAAACATGTATCTCACGGGTTGTCGAATAACCCTCCCACTGCGACAAGGCACTACATGTAATTATGTATCAGACGTGACACGCGTTGCAGTTTACCTTGTGGTATATCCTCTTGTACACTTGGTACTTATACTTTGTGTTTTCTTCTCACTACCTTTAGAACAACTCATACATGGGTTTGTGATTTATTACATAGTCCCTTTCCAAAAATCTAGTGTTTGTGTTAACAATCACCCTTCGATCTTTTAGACTAAATAAATCACCTTCATTTTTATAGCATATCCCACAAACAGACAAACATTCAAATGAATTACTGTTTCTAGGGCTTATCCATAGAATGAATTAAGTAATTCCAAATAATTCATCATCTATCTAATCATTACCATAAGAGTCTTATTCCTTCTATCCACCACACCATTCAGCTGGAGTATGCCCGGTGTAGACCACTTGAGATTTAATCTCAACCTCTGATTAATAGCTCATAATTATCCTAAGAGGTACTCGTAATGATGATTAAATCGTCATTACTTGATATATTTTCCATGATGCTTTACTGTACCAACCTTGCAATTCTTGAATAAATCAAAGAACTTAGACATGCAGTGCATCAAATAAATATATCGGTATCTAGAATAATCTTCGATTATTCATTACCACCTCTCGCCTGGATAATATTAGGTCCGCTTGAATCAGAATGAACCAATTTCAACATATATATCTATGGCTTTACACCCCTTTACCTTGAAAAGGTAATTAATCATTTTTACTTCCAAGTAAGACTCGCAAGTCCGATAGTTTCCACTTCAGATAAACCTTACGGTCCATCTGCTATCAACTTTTGAATCTTACTCAAGTAAAATGATCTAGTCTTAGACGCCAAATGCATGTTTAGTTCATCTCCGAAGGTTACTTTCTCTTACTAAGATCAGAAGATGCATTATTAATTACTATTTGTTGCATCTGTGGAATATACATGATTTAAGAGTATACAAATTGTCCATCAACGTACCATAACAGATTACAACTCTATCCTTCATTATAATGACCATGTCATTTAAATGAAATGGAGTATCCATCTATTAATGCATAGAAATCGAAATCAAATTCTTTCTATGAAAATGTACGTAAAGATAATTTCACAAAATCAAACGTCTACTCATATCATTAGATAAATAAACAACTCCCACTGCAATAGCCACCACTCTTGTAGTTTTACCCATGTCTATAATAATCTTATCCTCACTTAGTAATAAAAATTCAGTGATTCCAGTATCTACACACTTCGTGTCAGTAGATGCCATCACTAATCATGTTTAAACAACTAGCAAGTAAGATTCTATCCTTGTTCACTCCTTTTATGAAATTGGATTTCTTTTACTACATGTTTTGTCAGAAGTTTCCCACCATATACAACCTCTTGTAATTCAGGAGAAACTTAATCAAAACATCTAGGCAATTATGAAGAATAAAATTGACTTAGGTTTCCCCTTCAACTTCTATTCCATGTATTTCCAATTCATTCATCAAATTCAATCATGACCTACCGCCTTTTAACTTACTCAAGTATCCGAAGAGTTACATGAGACCATCATATTTCTATGAATCTCTTATCTCTTCACTAGAGACTTTAATATGCATCATGATAAGTCTTTTGTGAGAACACACATGTATTTCTTAAGCAGTAAAATTCGAATCCAAGATTCTTTTCTAATCATCTAATTTTGGACCAGTAAATATAATTTCTTTTAGTCAACCATAAGTGAAATAAAACTATTTGAAATTCAGAGAATCATAAAAAAAAATATATATATATATATATATATATATACCGATCAAATCTTTGAATTTTATCCTTTTATATTGATTCCCTTAAAACAATATAAAAATAAAATTCACCGACATCTCAAGCCCCGTGAGTCTGCAAGCCACGATAGTGTGGACGTTTACAAACCCGAACATTTACAAGAGAAGATTTTACCCATTAATTTCATTTGTCAACCTAACTTTATGACAAAATAATTAATAGTCGGTTCCTCTTTAGCCATGCAAATAAAAGCAGTGACTCCGATGGGGAGGATACTTATTATTTACACCTAAGTGTACACCATTATTTGACCCCAAGTCTGCGGCCCAAGCTTATGTGCCTTACAGATGGAGAAGTACACACGCGCTCGGATAACTTCCTACAGTCATCAATTATAAGTTTGTACAGTGATCCGCAAATGAACTCATCCGATGGGGAGGAAGGTCTATGCCAACACGCAAGTTCATGTGCATCACATTACAAATAATAATTATTTAATGAAGCCTGTACCAGTGATCCACAAATATACTCATCCGATGGGGAGGAAGATCTATGCCAACACGTAAGTATACTTGCATCACATACAAACTAATAATGGAGGCTGCGGGAATTTTTACCAATCCCCTCTCCCACTTAGTTATTCAACACCGAGGGTTTTTACATGCATATAATATTTAAAATAAAATACACAACCTAGCATGCTCATACTTTCAAATATATAACAATAATTGACCAATAAAACAATTATAGCAGTTATATATAAGGAAATAAATTGCCAAAAATAAGTTGACTGAATCAACACACCAATATACATGCATATAATATACCAAATATAATACGCAATCTAGCATGCTTCTATTTAAGGCAATAAATCATAGAGAATCATGCATACATATATAACAATAATCAATTAATAAATCAATTATAATAGTTATATAACAGCAAATTCAATTGTTCACCACCAATCACGAATACGGACAACTGCGATGGGGATCGACCTCCCCGCAGCCTGCTGCACCACTCTGGCACCCTGCCCGATCATATTGTGAAGACTCACGCAGAACCTGATGCAGAACGGTCGAACTTGATGCAAACCCGCTCGAACCTGGTGTAGACCAATCGAACCTGATGCAAATCCGCTCGAACCTGGTGCAGCATCGATCGAACCTAATGCAGACCAATCGAACCTGATGCAAATCCGCTCGAACCTGGTGCAGCATCGATCGAACCTGATGCAGACCAATCGAACCTAATGTAAACCCGCTCGAACCTGGTGTAGACCAATCGAACCTGATGCAAATTCGCTCGAACCTGGTGCAGCATCTATCGAACCTGATGCAGACCAATCGAACCTGATACAAATCCGCTCGAACCTGGTACAACATCGATCGAACCTGATGCAGACCAATCGAACCTGATGCAAATCTGCTCGAACCTGGTGCAGCATCGATCGAACCTGATGCAAATCCGCTCGAACCTGGTGCAGCATCGATCGAACCTGATGCAGACCAATCGAACCTGATGCAGATTCGCTCATCCAAGGGCCTACTTGCACGGAACCAAGTTCAGCCCAACGCGCAACATCAAACTACACCAACTGTCGTTCAGGGTTCGCAACTTTAGGAACCTGGGATTCCAATCTCCACCATCCAGAATCTACGCCTGTGAGTTTTGAACATGCTGTCCAAATTACAGGTCGATCTAACGATTAGTTTCTGAGAAACGGCTCTATTCCCTCTACTGCGCAGAACAGAATTGCTCAAAAACTGCTTCTGTTTTCGGCATATTCCCGACAACACAATGCTCCAAATACGATCTTCACCGTTCAGAATGTACATCTACAAAATCCGAACATGCTGACCAAAATTCAACCTGATCCGACGGTTGAAACTCCAGTTATTGCCTCTGCAATATCACTGTGCTGGATTTTCTCTCAATTTCTTCATTCCATGTGAAATTGACGAACAGTTTTCGTCGAATCCTCTCACACACAACCATCGACGACGAACATCTATGATATAGGGTATATTTCACATAGGGATATTCATGGTTTTCGCAGTAAAACCAAAACCCTAAATATGCGATCCTAATTTCAAAAAATTAATCACATAAACCCTAGCCTAACGTGTCATGCTTCACCACAAAACTGAAGCTCTGATACCAATTGTTGGCGTTGGATCATTTGGTTAACGTGACCCGTTAGGATACCATGCATTTCTATCACAACGGAAGCAATAAATTATAGAAACGATTACCGTTCACCAGGGTATGTTGATGAAGATTGATTCTCGCAGGCAGCCTATGCAGTCCCACGAGAATAGCTATAACTTCCTCGTCTAATGTCGAAATTGAGTGATCTTTGTGCTCAGACGATCCTCTCTTTGACGGCTTTCCGTCAGTATATTGATTATCAAATTCTGAGTACTGTACGAATTTATACAAATTTCGCAATGTCGTGGACAACAGCAGCAAACTACCTTCTGATCTTCTGATGTATGTCCCAAGTCCGATCTCGACGTCGTGTGGGCGACGATCTACGAGACCTCCTCAATCTGCTCTCAACCCTCATCACACGTGAATAATGAATTAGATTAGATTAGATTAAGGTTCCAGATAAGCTGAGGTGACTTATATACATGGGCTACAGCAGGGACCAGGAGGAGAAATTGGGTTGGGCCTCCATTGGGCTTAAGTATCCAAGTTTAGCCCAAAGCTTATACTTAAGTCCAATAATAATAATATATTCCACTAAAATATTATTACTGCACTGCCTTTCCAATCCCAAAATTACGTTTTGGGCTCCTTCTTATTATGAGCCCGTTAGTCTCCCCATGTTTAAGATATACAATGTCCATTAATTAATTTAAGTTACTGACAACTCAATTAATTAATATCTCATCCAAGAGTAGTACCACTCAACCTCATTATCATGCCGGAATAAGTTCCACCTGCAGGATTTACATGATAATCCTTATGAGCTCCTCAAGGGGACATCATCAACCTATGACGGACACGGATTCCTTCTACAATCAACAGCACACCATAGAGACAGCACTACTTCCCAACTCATCGAGTTTGTTGATTTAATTACATGTAAATCTCACCCATTGATGAATCAAAGAAATACATACTGCCCTACGTGTCGAGGTTATTGTATAGGGATTAAGAGCATGAACTTCCATAATAACTGAGATCAAGTTCTCCTATAAGTCAGTATAAGTCTAATGATCTCAAGCGGTCCTGCTCAATACACACAAGTGCACTAATGTGATTCTATAGCCAAGACAAGCTAATACCAAACCACACTACAACCATCCCGATAGAGAGTCCCCGTCTATCTCGGTTGTGAGCATCTATTTATACTTTATAAGGAAACCGATAATATGATCTTCCGCGTGTTGTCGCAAACATATTATCTATAGTATAAAGTAAGTGGACTATTGCATCGAACATATAAATAAATTATAAGATGCAATCATTTGATCATATGATTCTCATTTCAAATTAATTGTTATAACATTGTTCATACAAAAAGCTAGACTTTTAGTATACAATCCAACACAGACATGGGAAATAATTGATACTGATAGTACCTAAAAATGAGAGGGGGGGTGAAACTACGTCTCTTGCTCCGAGGTTATTCACACGTGTTATACGTATGTTTGCTTGTGTCTATAGAGTAAATATACATGGCTTTGTGATGCGTCCCATATTCCACAAGGCAGAGTCGGACATTGATACACGAAAGGAAAATTAATAAGTGAAACTGGATTATCCTAGAGCTACCTATTCTCCATACTTGATCCACTTTCGTATTCTTCTAGTGCTTAGTTTATTTTATTTATTATTTTAATTATTTATTTAGTAGTTTAATAATTAAATCTCGAACTTTATTGTTTCCATCTTAATTAATTTAGTAAATAATTAAATTGATAATACGCCGTCCTTTGAGTTTGATATTTAACTTGGTCGCTTGCTTAAGCTACAATTGACATCCTTAATACTTGGGGATTAATTTTACGTGCAAAGAAAACACGCATCAGCCAGTGACCTTCCGGCAAAAAGCGCGTGACGGCGCATGAGAGCGCGTTCGGGCGCGTGGTGGCTCCAGGCGGCATGTGAAGGCGCGTCATGGCTTTTTCCAGCGACTGTCCAATGTATTCTGACGTGTTTTGATGCGTGGAGTCCATTGGTGACATTTTCGAGAGCGTTTGATGTCATTTTTAGTGTGTATGTGTGGTTTTACTTCATTTTATGACATATTAGTTGAATACAAACCTATGTGGTAGCTATTTGGTTGGATTTTATGTTGTGATGTTGAATTGTTCAAACTCTTGTAGCCTATGAAAGTAAGAGCCAAAGAGAGTTGAACTCATTCACTTGTGAATATGCCTATTGCATCTTGGAAATTTGTTTTCATATGCATTATATGGAGAGAAAATTCATGTGATATAGTTTGACTAACACTATTTTTTTGTTTTGGTTGCTCATTTTCTTATAGGTATGGCATCAAGGAGGAGAACAGTTTTGACGAAGGACATCAGGACCAAAGGAAAAGTCCTTCATGAATTTCTAAACTATAAAATGAAGCCAACACATAACGTTAGGGACCATGCATTGGAACTATTTTAACTCTACAACCATTTGTTGTTCTTGATCACAAATAAAATTTTCCCAACTAGACTGTATGTTAAGATTTCTAGTCCTGAGACCTGGGTCAACACTTTACCTCCCTACTTACGAAATAAATTTTGGGCTCATAGGGAGACTTACAGTGTGGAGCCATATGATGCATGATTTGATAATTACTTCTTTAGAAGAAGATAAAAGAAAGGTACTAAGATCGGCTTGCTTATTTATGGGTGAGATTCGATGCTCTGATTGTTTAAGACTGAGAAGTCGAAGAAAGGTCAGATAAAGAATCCTCTTATAGATCCTTTGGCACAAGCTATATATAGTGTAGGGGCTAGAGATTTTGATTATGGCCGTTATTTGGAATCAAGTAACGTATTTAGAGGTTCTATCCATAAATTTACTTAATTGTATTTTCTAATTGGAAACTCGAGGAGTTCATTAGAATTTATGTGTTGTCAGACTTGATTTATTTACAATTATGGATGGTTGTTGATGTTCTATTTATAAGTGACTGTTCAATGTTATTGTTGATTACTTGAACCTTAAATGTGTTTTACGCTTGGAAACAAGAATCTAGTATTATGACACTTGATGAGATTGATGATTAGTAATCTCCGAGCTATTTTTCGAGATTAAATCTTGTGTTATTGATTGAGATGTCTCTGTTTTGCTTAACATAAAATTTGATAAAACATTATTAACATACTAAATCACTTTAATCTCTAATAAAGATCATGGCATCGAAATCTATTGTCGCTAGGTGAGAAACTCAATGGTGACAAATATGACATATGGCATCATAAGATTCGGTACGTGTTGGATGAACAAGATGCATTGGATGCTATAAACCAAGTCACGGCCGATCCAGGTGTAGGAAATGGAAGTCAACAACATCTCAGGGAGATGTCTAATATGATAATCAAACTTAAGACTGCTGGTCATATTCTTTCTGATGAGCAACAAATCCAAGCACTGATCCGCTCTTCACCTGATCGTTGGTAACATCTGAAGGTCAACTTGACCCATAATAAAGGTATTAAAACTTTCAACGATGTTGAAAGTCATGTTGACTTGGAAGATGAGAGGCTCGGAACCTCAAAGCTAACTTCTGGGGCCTTCTATTCCGATTCTACTTCCAAAGGAGCTTCGGGATTCAAAAGGAAAAGAAATTGAAAGAAGGGAAAGTGATCTGATGGTGAAAAGCCTGACAACAACCCAGCAAACAAAACTGATGAACAGAAGAAGAATAATAATCATAACAAAAAGAATAAGAAAGATAAGAGTAAAATGCCATGTTACAATTGTGGTAAGCTTGGTCACTTTGCACGTGAATGTCCTGATTCATCTTATTCTGTTTCTTGTGAAATTAATGTCTCAAGTACTGTCTTGCTAACTGATTTTTATTGTTGTGGATTATAGACTCAGGAGCAACAGACCATGTGACGAGAGATAGGGGAGCTTTTGTAGATTTCCGTCGTGTTCCAAAGGGAACTAGGTGGATATATATGGGAAACAATGCTTGAGTCGAAGTCAAAGGACTTGGGACTTGCAAACTAGACATTGACAATGGTCGGGCCTTTATTCTACATGATGTTCTCTATGCTCCAGAAATCACGTAAAATCTAATCTCTATTTCAGTTTTAGTTAATTTGGGTTATGATGTATTATTTACTAGAAATAGTGTGGTAATTAGCATTGATGATACTTGTTATGCATCTGGACATATGAATGATGGTTTTATGATTTTAGATTGTAATAGAATGACTTTTAGTTATTATGATGATTATTCATATTTACTAAATGCTTGTTCTTCTAGTAATGCAAATGTGAATGATAATGTTTGGCATGCTAGATTGAGTCATATTGGGTAAGATAGGATGAATAGACTTGTAAAAGAAGGATTGTTGAGTCTTTCTTCAAAAGTTGAATTATCCAAATGCGAACATTGTCTTGCAGGAAAAATGACTAGAAAACCTTTTGGTAAAGCCATTAGAGCTGAATCTCCATTGGAAGTAATCCATTCCGAGATATGTAGTCCTGTAAATGTGAGAGCACGACATAGAGCTCACTATTTCATTACGTTCATTGATGATTATTCACATTTTGGATATGTCTATTTGATATCTCATAAGTCTAAAGAATTGGATTATTTTAGATGATTCTTGATTGAAGTTCAAAATCAAATGGAAAAATCTATCAAAGTTTTAAGAACTGATAGAGGACGTGAATATCTGTCAGAACAATTCAAGGAATTTTGTAATGAAAAGTGTATTATCCGATAATTAGCTATTCCTTATACGCCTCAACAAAATGGCGTTGCTGAAAGAAGGAATAGGACTTTGTTGGAGATGGTGAGAGCCATAATGGCACAAGCTAATCTACCGATCTCTTTTTGGGGAGATGCGTTGCTTATGACAGCTTATGTACTTAATCGTATGCCTTTCAAATCAGTTTCTTCGACACGATATGAACTGTGGACGGGTAGAAAACCTGACTTGAGTAACCTTAGAGCTTGGGGATCAGCAGCTTTCAAACATGATTCATCGAGTCAGTATGAAAAGTTGGGTCCTAGAGGCAAAAAGTGCATCTTCATAAGATACTGCGAAAATTCTAAGGGTTACGTGTTCATAGGAGATCATGATGGAAGTTTAACTGAGACAATAGAAAACCAATATCTACAAGATCCATGTGGGAGTAGTAGTTTAGGTGATGGTGTGGATCTTGATAGATATTTGCCAATTGAGGATCAAGTGATTCCCAATGAGGGCATTTTGTCTATAAAAGACCATCAACAGCTATCTCAGAAAAGTTCTAGGAAACATGTGCCCAAGAGGCATTATGATATTGAAGGACATGCCTTCTTTATTCCACCAGAAAATGAAGATGTTTCTCATGTTGATGAGGAAGAGCCTAGAAATGTTAAAGAAGCTTTGACTTGTTCGGCAAAAGAGAAATGGATGAAAGCAATGATAGAGGAGATGTAGTCTATGAAATTAAATCAAGTTTGGGAACATGTAGATCTTCCAAAGGGACAAAAGGCAATTGAGAATAAATGGATTCTCAAAATTAAAAGAAAGGTTGATGGCTCAATAGAGAGGTATAAAGCTCGCTTGGTGGCAAAAGGTTATACTCAACAAGATGGTATAGACTACGAAGAAACCTTTTCACCTGTAGTAAGATTTGCCTCGATTCTGTTGGCAATTGGATCATGTGGTTCAAACGTGATCGTTAGGATTTTAAGGCAAACAATTAGCAGCGGAAGCAATTAAACCGTTTACCGTACTTCTGGGTTGATGTAGAGGATGAACAGCAGTGAACCACCTCTCAATCTTCTGCTGTATGTCCCTAGTCGAATCCTGCTGTTGTGTGGGCAACAATCCGTAGGATTCTCTCAATCTGCTCCTGTTTTTACTAACTGTCAAATGAGGCACTGACTTAGGGTTAACAGGAGCTGAGATGACTTATATAGTTGGGCTACAGCAGGGACCAGGAGGAGAAATTGGGCTGGGCCTCAATTGAATTTAATTAACCAAGCTTAGCCCAAAGCTTTTAATTAAATCCAATAATAATAATATAGTCCACTAAAATATTATTACTGCACTACCCGTCCAATCCCAAAATTATGTTCTGGGCTCCTTCTTATTATAAGCCCGACAATCTCCCCATGTTTAAGATATACAATGCCAATTAATTAATTAAGTTACTGACAACTCAAATTAATTAATATCTCATCCGAGAGTAGTACCACTCAACCTTATTATCATGCCGGATATTAATCCACTTGCAAGATTTACATGATAAACCTTATGAGCTCCTCAAGGGGACATCATCAACCTATAACGGACATGGATTCCTTCTACAATCAACATCACACCATAGATACAGCACTACTTCCCAACTCACCGAGTTTGTTGATTTAATACTTATAAATCTCACCCATTGATGAATCAAAGAAATACATACTGCCCTACGTGTCGAGGTTATTGTATAGGGATTAAGAGCACGAACTTCCATAATAACAGAGATCAAGTTCTACTATATAGTCAGTATAAGAAGAACGATCTCAGGCGGTCCTGCTCAATACACACGTGCACTAATGTGATTCTATAGCCAAGACAAGCTAATACCAAACCACACTACAACCATACCGATAGAGAGTCCCTGTCTATCTCAGTTGTGAGCATCTGTTTATACTTTATAAGGAAACCGATAATATGATCTTCTACGTGTTGTCGCACAACATATTATCTACAGTATAAAGTAAATGGACTATTGCATCATGCATATAAAATAAATTATAAGATGCAATCATTTGATCAATGATTCTCATTTCAAATATTGTTATGACATTGTTCATACTAAAGCTAGACTTTTAGTATACAATCCAACAATCTCCCACTTATACTAAAAGACTATGCTGTCATGTCTTCTGCCATACATCTGATTCCTACTCCCACTTACACGACCATTAAAAGCTCTCGCCTTAAGGTCCTTGTAAATGGTTTACTAGGTCATCATCCGATGCAATCTAGGCGACAACAACCTTCCCCTCATCATACGATATCTCGTAACAGGTGGTACTCGCGCTCCATGTGTTTAATTGCCTTATGGACTTGTGATTTCTTCAAGTTTGCAACTGCACCAATATCATCAATGTAAATTGTGATTACCTTGGGCAAACTTAGAAACACTTCAAAGTCCATCATGAAGTCTCTAGAGTCATATAGATACTTTGGCTGCCTCATAGGCTCCAATTTATCATCTTTCCATGATGGAGTCCGGAGTTTGAAATATATTTCTATATAACACTCCTCCACATTATGACTCTACTTCCTAAAATTAAACACATAACCTTTGAGGAGAATTTACTACCGTCCAATTTGACTAAAAATCCGAATCTACGTAATCCACAAGAAGCAGTGAATCTGTCCAGTAAGTCCACATATAATTTTCAGTCCTTCTCAGGCACTTTATAAATGTCTTACCACAGTTCATCATTCTTGTTCCGGGTTACGTTGATACCCACTGTTCATGCATTCAACAAAACAGATATCCAACATCGTTCATAGCATTCCTTAGATTAAGCTTCCTTATTCGCCAATGCTTAAGGAACCTCTTTCATCCTCTTTATCTTCTTCTTGTGTCTCAAAGACACATTCACTTAGATAAATTTACATGCTAAACGAGTATGGACTGTATCATTTTATGAAACTTGAGATAAGCATAATATCCTTTCTTGTGATCCGTATTACCGTGATCAAAAGGATATATTTTGCCTTTCTTAAGTCCTTCATCTCTACCGCTTTATTAACCGTACCCATACGCCCGATAATACTCTTTCATTGTCTCCAATGAGCAAGATACTATCTACGTATAGTACAAGAAATACCACCACGTTTCCGTCACTCTTTACAACACACAAGACTCATCCGCTCATTGATTTAAATCTATGCCACTGGATTACCTAATCAAAACAGATGCTTCACGATCTTAAAGCTTGCTTTAGTCCATCGCTGGACAATTTTAAGCTTACTATCAAAATGCTATTAGTACTTTGCAATGAATCACTCTGGTTGCTTCGCATAGATGTTTTCCTCAAGACTTTCAATCAGGAAAGCTGTCTTTGACATCTATTTGCTGTTCCTCAGAGCAGCAATAAAAGAATCCGGATCAATATAAGCATAGCTACCAGCGAATATGTTTCCTCATAATCGAACCATTTCTTTCTGAGTACACTTATCCGCAACCAGCTTTGCTTCCAAGGTTTTCACCTTTCCATATGATCCTCTTTTATTTCCTTTGACCACTTGCAATGGCTTTTACACCATTTAGTGGTCATACAAGTTCCCAGACTTAATATGGAATCCATAGATTCTATTTCAACATTCATTGCAACTTACTAAGATTCCGCATTTTCATCTTGTAGTGCTACGTCGTATCCGTGGGACAATACCATGTTCACTAGGGATCAAGTCTCACGACTCTCCCAAAACATATATTTATGGGTTGTCAAACAACCCTCCCACTACGACAAGGCACTACATGTAATTGTGTATCAGACGTGACACGCGTTGCAGTTTATCTTGTGGTATATCCTCTTGTACACTTGGTACTTATACTTAGTGTTTTCCTCTCACTTCCTTTAGAACAACTTATACATGGGTTTGTGATTTATTACATAGTCCATTTCCAAAAATCTAGTTATTGAGTTAACAATTATCCTTCGATCTTTTGGACTAAATAAATCACCCTCCATTTTTCTAGGATATCCCATATACAAACAAACGTTTCACGAATTACTGTATCTAGGGCATATCCATAAAATAAATTTAATTATTCCAAATAATTCATCATCTATCTAATCATAACCATAAGAGCCTAATACCTTCTACCCACCACACCATTCAGCTGGGGCATACCCGGTGTAGTCAACTTGAGATTTAATCTCAACTTCTGATCAATAGCTCCTAACTATCCCAAGAGGTATTCGCCATCATGATTGAATCGTAATGACTTAATATATTTTCCATGACGCTTCACTGTACCAGCCTTACAATTCTTGAATTAATCAAAGAACTTAGACATGCAGTGCATCATATAAATATATTGGTTTCCAGAATAATTTTCGAATATTCATAACCACCTCTCGCCTGGATAATATTAGGTTCGCTTGAATTAGAATGAACTAATTCCAACATATATATCTTTGGCTCTACACCCCACAGCTTTGAAAAGGCAGTTAATCATTTTTACTTCCAAGCAAGACTCGCAAGTCCGATAGTTTCCACTTCAGATAAACCTTACAGTCTATCGGCTATCAACTTTTGAATCCTACTTAAGTAAAATGAATTAGTCATAGTCGCCAAATGTATGTTTAGTTCATTTTCGAAGGTTCCTTTCTCTTACTAATATTAGAAGATGGATTATTTAATTACTATTTATTGCATCTGTGGGATGTACATGATTCAAGAGTATACTTTTTATCCACCAACGTACTTTAACGGATTATAGCCTCATTCCTTATTACTATGACCATGTCATTTAAATGAAATGAAGTATCCATCCGTTAATGCATAGAAATCAAAATTAAATTCTTTCTATGAAGCGTACGTAAAGACAATTTCTCATAATCTATCGTTTATTCTTATCATGAGATAAATAAACAACTCCCACTGCAATAGCCACTACCTTTGTAGTTTTACCCATGTTATTAACAATCTTATCCTTACTCAGTGATAAACATTTAGTAATTCCAGTATCTACATACTTCGTGTCAGTAGATGCCATCACTAATCATGTTTAAACCATTAGTAAATAAGATATTAAACTTGTTCACATCATGATGAAAAATGGCTTTCTTTTACCACATGTTTTGTTAGAAGTTTCCCACCATATACAACCTCTCGTATTTCAGGTAGAACTTGCTCAAAACATCCAGGCAAATTGTGAAGAATAAATTGATTTAGGTTTCCCTTTCAATTTCTATTCCAAGCTTTTCCAATTCATTCATCAATTCAACCATGATCTTCTGCCTTTTAATTTACTCAAGTATCCGAAGAGTTACATGAGATCATCATATTTCTATGAACCTCTCATCTCTTCACTAGAGACTTTAATAGGCATCATGAGACGTCCTTTGTGAGATTACACATGTATTTTCTTAAGCAGTAATTTTCAAAACCAAGATTCTTTTCTAATCATCTAATTTGGACAAGTAAATATAATGTCTTTTAGTTAACAATTAGTGAAATAAAACCATTCGAAATTCAGAGAATCACAAATAAATTTACCGATCAAATCTTTCAATTTTATTCTTTTATATTGATTCCCTCAAAACAATATAAAATAAAATTCACCGACATCTCAAGCACCGTGAGTCTGCAAGCCACGATAGTGTGGACGTTTACAAACCCGAACATTTACAACAGAAGGTTTTACCCATTAATTTCATTTGTCAACCTAACTTTATGACAAAATAATTAATAGTCGGTTCCTCTTTAGCCATGCAAATAAAAGCAGTGACTCCGATGGGGAGGATACTTATTATTTACATCTAAGTGTACACCATTATTTGACCCCAAGTCCGCGGCCCAAGCTTATGTGCCTTACAGATAGAGAAGTACACATGCGCTCGGATAACTTCCTACAGTCATCAATTACAAGTTTGTACCAGTGAACCGTATATAAACTCATCCGATAGGGAGGAAGGTCTAAGCCAACGCGCAAGTTCATATGCATCACATTACAAACGTAATTATTTAATGAAGTCTGTTCCAGCAATCCATGAATAAACTCATCCGATGAGGAGGAAGGCTCTAATGCCGACGCGCAAGTCTATTCACATTGCTAACAAACCAATAATGGAGGCCGCGAGAATTTATTACCAATTCCCTCTCCCACTTAGTTATTTAATACCGAGGGTTTTTCCACATGTATATAATATTCAGAAATAAAATATACATCCTAGACATGCTTCTATTAACATCAATTTAAATAAATAAATCACATAGAACATGCCTTTCATATATAACAATTAATTGTCAAATAAATCAATTAATCAGTTATATAACACAATTAATTGCATAAATAGTGGATTAATTAATTTGGGCCCTAGAGCAACAAATAAGCACAGAATGAGCAGCAGATTAAATTAATTAATCATGCTCATTATCTATGGCCAATAATCTTAGCCCAAAACCAAATTAAATCCACCAAGCCCATATATCCAGCAATTTAAAAAAACAGACCCAGCAGCCCAATAAGCAAGGATAGCAGCCCCATAAACTAAAAAGAACCCAACAAACACTTTAATAAACATTTGGGCCCAGCAGCCCAAAAACAATTAAGAAATAGAGCCCATATATAGTGGCTACTCCACCACGTTAATGCCCAGCCGCCACATGAAGTTCCCATCGCCAAGAATTCATCACGCAGCAGCGCCGTCAACGAAACTGCCGCTGCCACAGCCGGTTCTCCCAGCTGTGATCGCTGATCGTCGTCCTGTCCGGAGCACAACATTCACCTCTATCGTGCCTTCAACCACCGGTAGTCGTGCTCGCTGGATCCTTTGCTCAGAACAGATCGCCGGTGAGCATGGCAGTAAAAGACGCCCGAAAAACGAGCATCACCGCATGCCCAATGCTGGAGATCCACCCGTCGACAAGCAAGCCACCGTGAACACCACGATTAACAGACATGATCATCCAACGCCTTGAAGAACCGATGGACAGAAACAGCAGAATCGATCGGCAGTAGCTCAAGACCCGACGGAGAAGAAGCGAAGCAGGCCCGATCGAAACTGCCAGGGACCCACCCGGAATTGCCAGGATACACGCTCGGAACCAGCAGTCCTCATCTGGAAAACTGTGGTGTCTCGGCTAAAACCCGCCTGAAGCCACGTCTGATCGCGATGAACACCTGACTTTGCCGTTGCATCGATCAGAGGCAGTGGTAACAGACCCACCCAGAATATCCTTGGTCCCGCCTGAAACTTGCAGGGACTCGCCTGAAATCATCAGCCTAGGTTTGTCACCGCTGACTTACATCAGCCTAACACAAGACGCTTTCGTTGACGCCTTCCTTCCAACATGTTGTTTTTTCACCTCGCAGCCCCATCACAGACGCGGCGAAAGCGATCAAGCCTCCTGGAAAACTCACGACATCAACCAGTCGCACCCTTTGTTGAGGCTGGTCTTCACAATCTACCACCATCGTTCAGCCGTGTTCAAACGAACGTGGTGGTTCGCTGATTTCCCATCAGGCGAGAGAGAGTGACACGCTCGATTTCAATACTCGTCGATCAGTGTCGCCAATCAATAGCACAGTCGAAGATTAGGATAGTTGTTCAGCGTACTCATTGTTGCGCAGTGAAGTGACAGTCATGTGGGTGTGTGTGGTTCGCAACGATAACACAACAAATAATCTCCGACTGACTTATAAGATATCTTGGATAATCACAGATATACCATACCCTAATACATAAGCTTAAACCACCGAAAAAGCACTTAGGATAATACTCACATAAAACCCTAATTTCATGCTTACTATTCGACAATAAACACATGAATAAAACAACCCTACCTAACGTCTCACGTTTCACCACGAAACCAATGCTCTGATACCAATTGTTGGCAATTGGATCTTGTGGTTCAAACGTGATCGTTAGGATTTTAAGGCAAACAATTAGCAGCAGAAGCAATTAAACCATTTACCGTACTTCTGGGTTGATGTAGAGGATGAACAGCAGTGAACCACCTCTCAATCTTCTGCTGTATGTCCCAAGTCGAATCCTGCTGTTGTGTGGGCAACAATCCGCAGGATTCTCTCAATCTGCTCCTGTTCTTTTCTAACTGTCAAATGAGGTACTGACTTAGGGTTAACAGGAGCTGAGATGACTTATATAGTTGGGCTACAGCAGGGACCAGGAGGAGAAATTGGGCTGGGCCTCAATTGAATTTAATTAACCAAGCTTAGCCCAAAGCTTTTAATTAAATCCAATAATAATAATATAGTCCACTAAAATATTATTACTGCTGTAATAACAAATTTTTGTATTTATAATAAAATAAACACAAAAGAATTACAATGATAATCCAGAAGGATTAAACTTGAAAAATTAGGAAACAATCTCTATCAATCCTCTGATTCTTCTCTCGAACCAATTTGGACTTTGACTTTGACTTGTTGACTTGTGTATTGAGTCGGATCTTCAATTGAAGCTTGTCCGAACTCGGATTTTGGACCTTATAACGTTAATCCAGAAGCGTCGAGCCTTTGTTTGAATTAAACGTACTTGATCCGAAGAACACTCGATCTGGGGGGGCTTAGCACCTTAATCCCGGGTCGTATGCTGTTCTTGGCGCGAAGAACACCGAAGAACTCAGTTTATGAAGAACGCTTGATTTGGGGGGCTCCGCACCTTAATCCCGAATCGTTTGCCGTTCTTGACTTGAAGATGCTTGAAGATCTCAAGGGAGCGCTGCTCGTGTTCTTGATCTCTTCAGAGCGTTTATGTCTTCAAGTATTTGAGTGTGTCTGTAGTGAATGAAGGAGGGCTCCTTATATAGGTGAGGAATGAGCATGCCCCATAAATATCTCGCAATCTGATTGGTCTATGACAGATTTGGCCTGGTTCTGCGGGCTTGGGCCGTTCCAAATATATCACAGCTTGATTGGTCATTGCTTAATTTGACCTGATTCTGGAACCTTCCATGCTTTACTTAACTTAGGGGTCAAGCTTTACTTAATTTAAACCCTATTTAATTTGTTGGGTATTAAATTAATTATCAATTATTTATTAATCTATTTTAGGAATTAATTTATTAAATCCCCAAAATAAAATATAATAAATTAAAATTGATATTTAATCAATAAAATCCACATGTCGCCCTTTGATTGGACCGTAAATTTTAATTGCTTACAAATGCCCCCTTGCGATTTATTCACGGACAGAATGTCTTGTTGTGAAGGAATCGCAAAAGATTTGTTTCTTGTTCACCAAGATTTCATGACCCTTACCCAAAATTATCAAAGTTATTTGTAGTAAAGAATCTCCTACAATTTTGTAGAGCTTGCACACCTCACAATAATCTCCATAATTATCCATGAGTCCACTAGTAGCTTCTATAATTATCCACAAATAATTTCTATAATTATTCATGAGTCCATAATTATCCATGAATCCACTACTATATAATGATACTTCATGAACTCAATTTTTTTTATCAAAGCTATCCAACAAACAAGATATTCAACTCGTCGAGGTGGAGAGTAGTCGACGGCGGACCACCCATGGTGGTTGCTTGTCGGGCTCGCACCGTGAGGTGGAGAGCAATCAATGGTAAACTACCCATGGTAGTTGCTTGTTGGGCTCGCACCTCCGATGATGTTGGGATAGAGAGTAGTCAACGGCGGACCACCCATGGTGGTTGCTTGTTGGGCTCACATCTCCGACGACGTTGGGATAGAGAGTAGTCAACGGCGGACCACCCATGGTGGTTGCTTGTTGGGCTCACATATTCGATGACGTTGGGATAGAGAGTAATCAACGGCGGACCACCCATGGTGGTTGCTTGTTGGGCTCACATCTCCTTTGACATTGGGATAGAGAGTAATCAACGGCGGACCACCCATGGTGGTTGCTTGTTGGGCTCACATCTCCGATGATGTTGGGATAGAGAGTAGTCAACGGCGGACCACCCATGGTGGTTGCTTGTTGGGCTCGCACCGTGAGATGGGAAGCAGTCAACGGTAGACCACCCATGGTGGTTGCTTGTTGGGCTCACATCTCCGATGACGTTTTGGCGACGATATGAAGAAACCTGACCAAAGAGAGGCTTTTTAACATACTCAGGCAGTCGAACCAACGATGTCGAGGTAGAGAGCGGTTGACGGCGGATCACCCATGGTGGTTGCTTGTCGGGCTCATACCGCGAAGTGGAAAGCAGTCAACGGTATACCACCCATGGTGGTTGCTTGTTGGGCTCACACCTCCGACGTGTTGATGCAACGAGAGCGGACTACCCATGGTAGTTGCTTATCGAGCTCATGCCTCTGGCAGTATTGATTTGAAGAGCGGGAGGACGATTGATGGCAGACCACCTATGGTGACTGCTTATCGAGCTCATACCTCCGGCAGCTTTGATTTGAAGAGCGGGAGGGCGGTTGTTGTCTGCTTTCGATCGGACCAGCCGGAAGATGGTCTCGTCGCTTTAGTGTGATTCAGACTGGATTCGGTAATGCTCTTGGCGACTGGGAAGCAGAATGGCGTGTGAGAGCGGCGGCTGATGGCTGCTCTCGACGATGTTCGCGGCGGCTGCTCGCTAGCGAGAATCCGGCGTGAACCCTGGCGGCGGCACGTCGATCGAGCTCTGGAAGTAGCGCGCGCGGAAACGTACCTCGGCAGCGAGCAGCGCTCCTTGGGTCGCGAATCCAACTGTGTTTGGCTATGATTTTCTTATGTGAAGGGC
The DNA here is from genome assembly GCA_023678885.1 of Pogostemon cablin. Lineage (NCBI taxonomy): Eukaryota > Viridiplantae > Streptophyta > Magnoliopsida > Lamiales > Lamiaceae > Pogostemon > Pogostemon cablin. The sequence goes on from CM042981.1 coordinate 22,569,114, forward strand.
AACAGCGAGCTTCAGGCGGCCGGGTGCGTGACCGGCGGCGATGCGAGGTGAATCCCCGGTGGTGTTGACGGGTACTGATGGCTGGTTGTTGTTTTTCGAAGAGAGAGGAATTGGTTGAGCAGCTTAATCCCCTTTTGCTGGAGAAACCCATTCCACGCAATTTCATAGAGGAAAAAAAAGAATAACTTCAATTTTGACCCCATCAAGTTAATTTTGACTTGCTCAAACTCACCCAATCTCAAATCAGCTTGCTTACTGCATTCAAGTGCTTCCAACATTAATTGGGCCCTTTATTTTTTTTATTTTTTTTTTTTTATTTTCAGTTTCTACTTGGGCCATCTGATCCTTCTTATTCACTTGGGCCGCCTACTGCTTCATATTTTGGGCCAAGAGTGCTTATATTGATTTTAATTTTCATGATTTGGGGCTTAAATTAATTAAACACACATGAATTATTTTAATGGCTCACTTAAGCATCTTGGGCTTCTCCATGGGCTTAATTTATAATTTTGGTTTTTAATAATTAATTGATCCCATAATTTATTTAGGACCTTTTAATTAATTAAATCCATAAATTTAAATTAGCTTAAACCTCTTTCTTTGCTAGCTTTAAGGGACAACATGGATCACTCTCATCACTTTACCACCTTCATCACTTCACCACTGTCTTTGCATTCAACCACATCTTCTCTTTGTCAACCTTTTTCTTCTTAACTCGTTCACACTTCAATTTATCGCTTGCCTCGCAAACTCGACTCGAATTGCTTGGATTATGACTGAACTTAGTAAAATGCTAAGCTGCCTACGTACCTCTTCGCAGAGGATCAAGTCATTACGTAGTTCGAGGGGACATGATTTGATTTGAATGGGGGGGTGCCGTACACAGTTTATACTCATGCGGGCCAGGAGTGACTATTCTTTAACCACTTTAGACAAAGTAGGATATTTAATGCTTTAACCACTTAAAATATCTGAGTGGGATGAATTAATAGTTTAACCACATATAATTACCTTTGGTGGGTGTCGTGCACAGTTTATACTCATGCGGACCAGGAGTTCGTCGTACACAGTTTATACTCATGCGGACCAGGAGTAACATGCAGTTTAGGCTCATGCGTCAAGGAGCGTTGTACATGTATTTATTTTACGCGTAGTAGCGTTTCAAGAACTTCCCATTTATAGGGCCAATGTTCACGCCATCTTCTGAGATCAACTTGTATGCGCCATTTGTATAGGCTTCCTTCACAACATGAGGGCCATCCCACTTGGGTAGAAACTTATTTCCAACGCGATGGGTGACTACTATAGGTCTTCTCACAGCAAGCACCAAATCACCAACTTGAAAAGAACGTACCCTCACCTTCTTGTTGTATGTTCTAGAAAGGCGAGATTGGTAACACTCAAGTCTTTGTTGTGCTTCCAACCTCTTTTCATCTAACGCTTCTAACTCTTGAAGACGTAACTTTGCATTTTCTTCCCCGGTGAGGCCTTCTTGTATGGCCATCCTCAAAGAAGGGATTTGCTTTTCGAGAGGCACAACAGCTTCAACACCATACACCAAGGAATACGGAGTGGCTTGAGTAGGTGTTCTATAGGTAGTGCGGTACGCCCATAAAGCTTCATTTATTCTTTCATGCCAATCTCTTTTCGACTTGGACACCACCTTCTTTAACAAACTACACAATGTCTTATTGAAAGCTTCGGCAAGACCATTAGCAGCTGCGTTATACATTGAAGATTTCTTTTGTTTGAAATCAAACTTCTCACATAGCTTATCAATCCAACTGTTGCTGAACTGCTTTCCATTATCAGTGATGATGTAGCGCGGGACACCATATCTATAAATGATATTGATCCGAATGAAATCAGCAACATTTTCTTTCTTTACTTCCCTCAGAGGCACAGCTTCAGCCCACTTTGAAAAGTAATCGGTTGCCGCAAGAATGTAGAGATGACCACCAGATGACTTTGTAAGCGGCCCCACCACATCTAAACCCCAAGCATCGAAAGGCCATGAAGCGACTGTCGGATGTAAAGGCTCCGGAGGTTGATGAATCAAATTTCCATGGAACTGACAAGCTTGACATCTTTGTGCGTAATCCATGCAATCCTTCACCATGGTTGGCCAATAGTAACCCATCCTTTTAATTCTAAAATGTAGCTTCGGTCCGGATTGATGAGCACCGCAAATTCCGGAGTGAGCCTCCTCCATTGCATGAATAGTTTCTTCCTTACCCAAGCATCTCAAGAAAATTCCATCGAATGATCTTCTATAAAGTATACCCTTGAAGTAGATGAACTGAGGTGCCCGACGCCGAATATCAACCCTTTGTCGTGGATCGTTAGGCAACTTATCATATTTCAAATAATCCACAAGTGGTTGGCGCCAATCTTCTTCTTCAATTTCGAAAACCTCCACCACATGATTTTCAACTTCTTCATAATCATCATCTTCAAAGATTGGTGGTACAACCCAACTTCTACACACCGGTATTTGAATTTGTATTTCTGGCATAGCTATAGTTGATGCTAACTTAGCGAGGGCGTCAGCTTGCTTATTCTCTCTTCTAGACAGATGCTTAATATCAACATCACCGAGATAACCCATAAGCTTTTGAGCATACTTGTAATAGGGGAACAACTCAGGCTTCTTCACTTCATACACTCCAAGGAGTTGATTTACTACCAATAGCGAATCACCATACACTCTAAGGTGTAGCTGCTTTATATCGACGGCCATCTCTAAACCAAGTATGAGTGCTTGATACTCAGCCACATTGTTAGAGCAATTTTCTGTTAAGGAAAATGAGAAAGGTAGAACTTCACCACTGGGTATTACAAACACGACTCCCGCACCAGCTCCCTCTCTATGAGATGCTCCATCGAAATACATCTTCCAAGGAGAAATTATGTCCACAGTGAAAGCATCTTCATCGGGGAGTTCATCAGATAGTTCCCATTCAGCAGGCATTGGATGATCAGCTAGAAAATCTGCCAACACTTGTCCTTTTACGGCCTTTTGAGGGACGTACACGATCTCAAACTGTTGAAGTTGGAGATACCATCTTGCAAGCCGATCAGAGAGTACTGGTTTTGACATGACAAATTTTAATGGGTTGGCTTTCGAAACTAGCCGAACTGTGTGAGCTTGAAAATAATGTTTCAACTTCTGAATTACGAAGATAAGGGATAAGCAGATCTTCTCAATGGGTGAATACTTCAACTCGTTTGGAGTCATGGTTCTACTTAGATAGTATAGAGCTCTTTCTTTACCATCATCATTTTCTTGTGCAAGTAAAGCTCCCACAGAACGCTCTTGAGCAGCTAGATAAAGGACTAATGGACGTCCCGGTATTGGAGCACTCAATACTGGTGCCTTCATCAAGTATTCTTTAATGCTATTGAAAGCATTATTGCAAGCTTCATCCCATTCGAATATGCTGTCTTTCTTCATGAGATGACTAAATGGTTGGCATCGGCCAGCTAAGTTTGATATGAATCTCCTTAAGTATGCCAACTTTCCTTGTAGACTTTTGAGTTCATGTATGTTCCGAGGCACATGCATTTTCATGATTGCGTCAATCTTTGCTTTCTCAATTTCAATCCCTCGACGGCGAACAATAAACCCAAGAAATTTCCCAGATGAAACTCCAAATGCACACTTGAGCGGATTCATCTTGAGTTGATGCTCTCTTAATCGTTCAAACACTCGCCTTAGATTATGAAAATGATTTTTCTTTTCCTTTGATTTCACCACAATATCATCAACATAGCATTCGACAATCTTATGAAGCATGTCATCAAATATCTTTTGCATGGCTCGCTGATAAGTGGCACCAGCATTCTTTAAGCCAAATGGCATAACATTATAGCAATATATCCCTTTCGGAGTACGAAAGGCTGTCTTCTCTTGATCCTCAGGAGCCAAACCAATTTGATTGTAGCCAGATGATCCATCCATAAATGAAAGAACCTCATGCCCCGTTGTTGCATCAATCATGAGTTCAGTAATTGGTAATGGAAAGTCATCTTTCGGACATGCCATATTCAAATCTCGGAAATCAACACATACTCTGAGTTGCCCATTTTTCTTTCTTACCGGCACGATATTGGAAATCCATGTAGGATATTTAACTTCTCGGATCTTGCCAGTTTCAAGAAGCTTATTAATCTCGTCCTCAATCAAATGAATCAACTCTGGTCGAAATCGACGCTGCATTTGTTTAACCGGCCGAGTTCCCTTTTTAATGGACAAGTGGTGCACTGCAATTTTCGGATCTAAGCCTGGCATTTCCTTATGCGACCATGCAAAGACATCTCTGAATTCTCGCAAAAGGCTGACATACTTTGTTTCTTCTTCAACATTTAGCAGAGCACTTATGTAGGTAGGACGTGGGTCATTTTCATCACTTAAGTTAATTTCTTTCAATTCATCAATAGTGGCTTTCACTCCTTCTTCAAATTGTGGAGGGGCATCTTCAGCATCTACTTCCTCCATTTGAGAATCTTCCACAGCAGTAATATGATTGGTGGAAGCTACACTTTCTTTATCATTATTACTATCATCTTTGGTAAAGACGATTCTTCGCACCTTAGCTTTCAATACTCTTCCACTCGAGATAGTCAAGATATTTTGCCGCTTGATACGAGATGGATTTTGACTCCGGAGTTTTCGGAGGTTAAGGGACTTGACATGATTTTGCCTCCTACACTTCCCTTTACAGGGTCCAAGCCTTTCGAAGACACTCCCAAGCCTTTCAAAAACAGATATTCTCTTGACTTCCCTACTACTTGTGTCAAACTTATCCTCCGTGGATAAAGCTTCTTCCTCGGTGATATAATTTGTACTTGCTCTTCTAATTGCAATGCGGACCGGCTTTTGAGGGACATATCTCAAACCTGGCTTAGCATTCTTAATAGTGTGACCATCATTTTTTAATGTTTTCTGAGTAACATTGAGCCCATGTCCTGGTGGGTTGATAGTTTCTTGACACACCTTGCTCGCCATCGCTTTTTCCCTTGGTTCATAACCAGCCTTCATAAGGAGTTTATAAGCTTGTGGACTATACGACTTGGTTATTTCAGCTTCAAATACTTCACCGTGTTCGGTCTTTGGTCCTTCAATAGGACGTGTGAATCCTTTGAGTGGTGAAGAAGAAAGTTTACTAGCATCAATTTTTGTTAAAGGCAATGTCAACTCTTCCGAGGTCTCAAGCCCTTTGCCTTTGTTCTCCTTGAGAGTGGCAGATGATGTACTACCTTCCTCATCCTTTATTTGTTTATTGCCCCCATTATCTTGCACTAGGGCTTCTTCATGCTTTACTTCCTTTGTACTCTTGAAGAAATATTTAGCATCTGCAAAGTAAGCTTCAGCTTCAGTAAACGGCTTGTCGTCACCGAATACTCTTTTCACGTTGTCACCTTCACTATACTTGAAGCACTGGTGTAATGTGGAAGGAATCACACCATTCTCATGTAGCCATGGGCGCCCCAAAAGCATGTTGTAGGAAGTTTTTGCATCAATAACATGGAAGAGGACTGTGGATTTCATCTCATCAATTAACAAATCAAGAACTATTGTGCCGAGAGTCCTTTGCCCCTCATGGTTGAACCCTTGGATCATCAATCGGCTATGGTTGAGTTCATCCATTGGTATTTCTATCTTCTTCAACATTTTCAAGGACAAGATGTTCACTGCCGAACCTCCATCAATAAGTATGCGATTCACTCGCATCCCTTTAGTGTAACCAGTCACAAATAGAGGTCGATTATGAGATTGCGAACCCAACAACATATCTTCATCCGTGAAGGTCACCTTCATGGAGTAAGCTTTACCCTTAGTTTCAAGCTGTTTGCTTTCATTGTCCTCATTCACGACATGACATGAGCCTTCATCATGACTTTCTTCTACAGAAGTGAAGTTTGTGCCCACCTCATCTTCTAACACAATTTTCCCTTCCTTAACCAGTTGCATGATCTTTTCCTTAAGAACGAAACAATCATGAATTGGATGACTCACCAACCTATGATACTTGCAGTATTTTGGGTCATTAGTTCGGCCGGCTTCTTCTGGACGTTTCATCTCAGGAAGGTCAAGGAGCTTATTTTTCATCAGATCATCAAATATGCCAGAAAGGTCTGAGTTCAGAAATGGATACTCTTTTTCTTGCATCTCCTTCAGAGTTAACCTTCTTTGCCCCCATTCTTGAGCAACTTGCTTCCCTTTGTCTTTCTTATCATTTTCATTCTTTCGAACCTTGACCGTCATAATATTTGTGGCCATTGACTCTTTGTTGGAACTTTTAACATAGGACTTGCCCCCCCTTTTGAAATCTTGTTTATCTTTAGACTTGTAGGAGTCCGACATCGGTGAATGTTTGATTCCACTAGCAGCCATACTTAATTCCATGTCATGGGCTCTAGTAGCCAATTCTTCGAAAGTCTTAGGTTGAATTCCTTTGAGTATATAAAGGAGATTCCATTCCATCCCTTGGATACACATCTCAATAGCAGACTCTCCGGATAATCGGTCCTTGCAATTTAAACTCAAATTTCTCCATCGATTGATATAATCAATCACAGGTTCTTCCTTCAACTGACGAGTATTAGTTAACTCAGTCATGCTAACAGTTCTCCTCGTGCTGTAGAAACGATTAAGGAACTCATGTTCCATTTGTGCCCAACTATCAATGGATTCAGCTTGCAAGTCGATATACCAATCAAATGCATTTCCTTTGAGAGAGCGAACGAACTGCCTTAACATATGGTCTCCATAAGTACCAGCGTCATGGCAGGTCTCAATAAAGTGTGCTATATGCTGCCTCGGGTTTCCCTTGCCATCAAACTGTTGGAACTTGGGAGGCTGGTAGCCAGCTGGCAACTTCAAGTTATCCACTCTTTTCGTGTATGGCTTGACATAAGTAACAGTAGGCTTGGAATTCTCCTCAAACCTTTCTTTTATTGTTCCAAGTATAATATCCTTGAGTTGATCTACTTGGAGCATTCCATCAGCTGAAAGTGGCAACGTTCCTTGAGTTTGCTCCTTTTCAATAGCCTGGCGCCTTGTGACCTCTTCCACTTCACTATCGTCCATGACTCCTTTTTCGTTTGCACGGCTAGTCTCCGCAGTGTCTCTTTTCATCAATTGGGAGATCTTTGTGTCTTGAGCTTCTATGTGTTTCGTGAGCCCCTCGATAGCTTTCATCATATTTGCTAATTGTTCCTCAACAGTCGTGGCGCCTGCCATCATTACTGGAGCTGCAACGGAGTCAGATGAAGAGTTTGAAGATGCAGAATCTTCATCACTATCATCTTTCATAGGTAGTTGTTTTCTCGAAGCCTCCTCAACCGAAGGGTTGGATCCAGATGAGGCTTCCGAACGAGCTTTTTCTGACATGCTCCTTGTAACAACAGCAACATATTCAGTCAATGCCTCTGAGAGCTTAGAAGCAGCAGTCCTGCCTACAGTAATCCTAACAGGAGTCATATCGTACTTTCGAGCTTGTAGAGAGAAGAGATGAGAGGTAGAGACGGTCCCACCGGGCGTGCCAAAATTTGTAATAACAAATTTTTGTATTTATAATAAAATAAACACAAAAGAATTACAATGATAATCCAGAAGGATTAAACTTGAAAAATTAGGAAACAATCTCTATCAATCCTCTGATTCTTCTCTCGAACCAATTTGGACTTTGACTTTGACTTGTTGACTTGTGTATTGAGTCGGATCTTCAATTGAATCTTGTCCGAACTCGGATTTTGGACCTTATAACGTTAATCCAGAAGCGTCGAGCCTTTGTTTGAATTAAACGTACTTGATCCGAAGAACACTCGATCTGGGGGGGCTTAGCACCTTAATCCCGGGTCGTATGCTGTTCTTGGCGCGAAGAACACCGAAGAACTCAGTTTATGAAGAACGCTTGATTTGGGGGGCTCCGCACCTTAATCCCGAATCGTTTGCCGTTCTTGACTTGAAGATGCTTGAAGATCTCAAGGGAGCGCTGCTCGTGTTCTTGATCTCTTCAGAGCGTTTATGTCTTCAAGTATTTGAGTGTGTCTGTAGTGAATGAAGGAGGGCTCCTTATATAGGTGAGGAATGAGCATGCCCCATAAATATCTCGCAATCTGATTGGTCTATGACAGATTTGGCCTGGTTCTGCGGGCTTGGGCCGTTCCAAATATATCACAGCTTGATTGGTCATTGCTTAATTTGACCTGATTCTGGAACCTTCCATGCTTTACTTAACTTAGGGGTCAAGCTTTACTTAATTTAAACCCTATTTAATTTGTTGGGTATTAAATTAATTATCAATTATTTATTAATCTATTTTAGGAATTAATTTATTAAATCCCCAAAATAAAATATAATAAATTAAAATTGATATTTAATCAATAAAATCCACATGTCGCCCTTTGATTGGACCGTGAATTTTAATTGCTTACAACTGCACTACCCGTCCAATCCCAAAATTATGTTCTGGGCTCCTTCTTATTATAAGCCCGACAGTCTCCCCATGTTTAAGATATACAATGCCCATTAATTAATTAAGTTACTGACAACTCAAATTAATTAATATCTCATCCGAGAGTAGTACCACTCAACCTTATTATCATGCCGGAAATTAATCCACTTGCAAGATTTACATGATAAACCTTATGAGCTCCTCAAGGGGACATCATCAACCTATAAAAGACATGGATTCCTTCTACAATCAACAGCACACCATAGATACAGCACTACTTCCCAACTCACCGAGTTTGTTGATTTAATACTTATAAATCTCACCCATTGATGAATCAAAGAAATACATACTGCCCTACGTGTCGAGGTTATTGTATAGGGATTAAGAGCATGAACTTCCATAATAACAGAGATCAAGTTCTACTATATAGTCAGTATAAGAAGAACGATCTCAGGCGGTCCTGCTCAATACACACGTGCACTAATGTGATTCTATAGCCAAGACAAGCTAATACCAAACCACACTACAATCATACCGATAGAGAGTCCTTGTCTATCTCAGTTGTGAGCATCTGTTTATACTTTATAAGGAAACCGATAATATGATCTTCTACGTGTTGTCGCACAACATATTATCTACAGTATAAAGTAAATGGACTATTGCATCATGCATATAAAATAAATTATAAGATGCAATCATTTGATCAATGATTCTCATTTCAAATATTGTTATGACATTGTTCATACTAAAGCTAGACTTTTAGTATATAATCCAACAGATTCATCTACTATTTGCAATAGTGGCTAGTATGGATTTAGAATTACACCAAATGGATGTTAAGACCACATTTCTCAATGGAGAATTAGAAGAAAAAATCTACGTGCAACAACTTGTAGGATTTATTCTTCAAGGTCAAGAGGATAAAGTTTGTAGATTGAAAAAGTCAATCTACGGACTCAAACAATCCTCTAGACAGTGGTATATGAGGTTTCACACTACGATCATCTCATATAACTTTGTTATGATAAATGAAGATCAATGTGTTTACCTTAAATGGTACAATAGTTGTTTTGTGATTCTATCCTTGTATGTGGATGACATACTACTAGCGAGTAATAGCAAAGAGTATCTTGAAACTATAAAAAGGTGGTTATCTTCAAATTTCGAAATGAAAGATATGGGCGAGGCAGAATACATACTTGGTGTGAAGATCCATAGGGATCGTTCAAATAAATTATTGGGTTTGTCTCAAAAGACTTACATCAAGAAACTTTTAGAACGGTTCAAGATGGAAACTTGCACGCCCATATATACTCCCATTGTAAAAGGCGAATAATTGAATCAACAAATGTGTCCCAAGACTCAAGATGAAATTAATGAAATGTCCAAAGTGCCATATGCCAATGCGATTGGAAGTCTTATGTACGCAACGCTGTGTACAAGACTAGACATTTGCTCTGCCATTGGTCTGGTAAGCAGGTATCATTCCAATCTGGGGAAGAAGCATTGGATGGCTGTTAAAAGAATTTTCAAATATCTGAAAGGGACTGCAGATTATTCTCTCTGTTACCAAGGGCATAACAGTACACTGAATGGGTATTTAGATGTTGACTGGAGTGGAGATTTAGATGAATGTAAATGAACTTCTGGTTATGTCTTCTTGCTCAACAATGGTGCAATATCATGGTGTTGCAAGAACAGACTTGCATAGCATTGTCCACAATGGAAGCCGAGTTTGTGGCATGTGCGTCTGTAGTTCAAGAGGCTATTTGGTTGAGAATATTCATGAAACACTTGGAGGTCTTAAACACTCCAGTGGGAGTTGTTTTAATAAATTGTGATAATCAAGCAGCCATTGCTTACACAAAAGACCATAAAGAAAGACCAAACACATTGATACTAAGTTCAACTTTGTTAGAGATATTGTAGATAAGAAAAAAGTGATTCTTAAATACATTTCTACTCGTTTAATGTTAGCAGATCCCTTTACCAAACCGATTCCCAGAGATGTTTTCATAGGACATGTAAAAGAATTAGGTTTGCGAAAAATTTAAAATGATGTATTGAATATGTTTATGTATGTTAATGGAATGGTTAATGGCTTAACTAGACATATATGTTTTATAAATTATATGTGATGGTTCATATATGATAGTGTGTAGGCAAGTTATGATTGTCTCTCTCATACGAGCAATCACCTCTGGCTAAGTGGGAGTGCAGAGATGAGATTACGATAATTAATGTAATCGGGATAGATTTTGCCACAAATCTAATTCAACTTGTTGTAAAGTTAAATCGACGGAGATCCTATACGTTGGAGGGAGGATATCCGGATTAAGTGCATTGGACACACTTGAACTTTGATTTACACGATGTATAAATTAAAATGAAACACGACATACGCTTTCATGGAAGGAAGTTAAAGCCACTGTGACAAGTGTTTTAGAAAAACGACTTGTGCTAAGTTGACCCCAACAGGATTGAGAAAATTATCCCCATTTTCTCAAAAGTTTTAGTCCTTATCTATTAGTTACCCTTATGACTTTCTACTATATTCTAAGTCTTCACTTTAGTGTGGCTACTTTAGCATGTTACCAAAAGAGTTATGGTTAATAACGGCAATGCGAGGCATATCTAGGAAAATAGCTACAGTGGGAGACTGTAGATACTTAGTGAGATGGGAAGGATGTCTTAATTTGACATATACTATTGTGATTCATTGACTAGTCAATCAAGCAGGGTCTTGATTATGAATACATAGTTTTGTAAAATGGTTGAATATGCTCTGTTACGACAACTTTTTAATATACATATTACGTGCATATATGCATATATTAACTACTTATATTTATTATATATTTACATATCTATTTAATTATTATTAGGATTTGAATCTTGGATGAGATATTCCCATTATTTACTCAAGATCACAACCCTTTATCCCTTAAAAGTAGGAACTAATATCCTTACGTGCACATCAGAATTCCTTTCCATACCACAGATTATGACTGATCATTCTATTTAGCCTTACGAGTTCTCTTCACATCGTACATAGAAAATCTCTACATCATATTATACTCTTCTTACACTACACCAAATTCGTTGATAGACATCATCGAATAGACATCGGTTCATCATAAAATATGTTGTCTTTCTGATAAAAACTTATTCCTCAGATGTCTATCAGCAAAAAAGCCAGCTGAAAGACATCAGTTTTGACTAACCGATGTCTTTCAAGCGATGTCTATCCACATCTGTGTAAAAAGTGCACTGATAGACATCGGGTCAAGAAACCGATATCTTTTACATGATGTGTATTCACTGAAAGACATCAACTTTGTTGAAAAAGTGCTGATAGACATCAGTTTCAAGAAACCAATGTCTTTTCATTGATGTCTTTTAAAATTTTATTTTGAAAAAATATATTTTGCTGCTTCAGATTCGAACCCGTACTCCACATTGTTCCCTTTCCTCATCTAAACCGGCTAAGCTAGGTAAAATTTTAATTTGAAATTAAAAACAATAATGTTTATCTATTCCCATTTAAACCCTAAAACACTCTCCAGTCTCCTTTCAAAGTTTTAATTCGATCGCAAACTTGGGCAAATTTCATCTGCGACTCTGCTTCTAAACTCTTAATTGGAGTTCTCTTCCTTTTTTCCTGCTTCAATCGTGAAACCTCCTTCCTCTTTCTGCCTCAATGGTGAAAATTTTCAGAATCTTTCTCCTCCCTAAACTCTCAATTTAAAGAGTTTTTACCTCTACCGTGAATCAGCTAGTTACTTCTACCAACGATATCGTCGCCAAGTGGGCATAGGAGACTTCGACTGGAAGTAAAACTTCCGACTGCATTCTCGAATCTACAGCAGTGATGATCTCCACGTTGGATTATTTACTAAAAATCTAGCTTTAGTATGAATAATGTTATAATAATTTATTTGAAATGAGAATCATATGATCAAATGATTGCGTCTTATAATTTATTTATATGCACGATGCAATAGTCCACTTACTTTATACTGTAGATAATATATTGTGCAACAACACATGGAAGATCATATTATCGGTTTTCTTATAAAGTGTAAACAGTTGCTCACAACCGAGATAGACGGGGACTCAATATTGGGATGATTGTAGTGTGATTTGGTATTAGCTTGTCTTGGATATAGAATCACATTAGTGCACTTGTGTGTATTGAGCAGGACCGCTTGAGATCGTTCGACTTATACTAACTTATAGAAGAACTTGATCTCTGTTATTATGGATGTTCGTGCTCTTAATCCATATACAATAACCTCGACACGTAGGACAATATGTATTTTTTTGATTCATCAATGGATGAGATTTACATGTAATTAAATCAATAAACTCGGTGAGTTGGGAAATATTGCTGTCTCTATGATGTGCTGTTGATTGTAGAAGGAATCCGTGTCCGTCATAGGTAGATGATGTCCCCTTGAGGAGCTCATAAGGTTTATCATATAAACCCTGCAGGTGGATTTATTCCGGTATGATAATGAGGTTGAGTGGTACTATTCTTGGATGAGATATTAATTAATTAATAGTTGTCAGTAATTTAATTAATTAATGGACATTGTATATCTTAAACATGGGGAGACTAATGGGCTCAAAATAAGAAGGAGCCCAAAACGTAATTTTGGGATTGGAAAGATAGTGCAGTAATAATATTTTAGTGGACTATATTATTATTATTGGACTTAAGTATAAGCTTTGGGTTAAGCTTGGATATTTAAGCCTAATGGAGGCCCAACCCAATTTCTCCTCCTGGTCCCTACTGTAGCCCATATATAAGTCATCTCAGCTGTCCATAAACCCTAATTACATGCCTAACACTGTGAGGGGGTGAGGGAACAGCAGATTGAGAAGATCTCGAGGATCGTCGCCCACACGACGTCGAGATTGGACTTGGGAATACAGCATAAGACCGGAAGGTTATTTGCTGCTATTGTCCGCCACCTTGAAAAATTCATTTAAAATCGTACATTACTCTGAATTCGATGATTAATATACTGACAGAAAGCTGTCGAAGAGAGGATTGTCTGAGCGTGTAGATCACTCCAATCGGAGTTCATATGAAGAAGTTATGGACATTCTTGTGATGCTGCGCAGGCTGCCGGCGAGAATTAATCTTCTTCAACATACCCTGGTGAAAGGTAATACGTTTCATGTTTTCTTGCTTTCGCTGCATATTATAAATGTGTGGAACCCTAATGGGTCATGTTAACCAAATGATCGAATGCCAACAATTAGTATCAGAGCTTCGGTTTCATGGTGAAGCGTGACACGTTAGGCTAGGGTTTCTGTGATTATGTGTTTTTATTTGGAATAGAATCACATGCGATGATTAGGGTTTTGGTTTTAATGAATTAAATCATGGATATTCCAATGGTGAAAGCCCTATGTGAATTATCGAAATTGGTTAGTGTATCACGATGAAAGCTGTTCGTGTTCTTCACGTTTGTTAGTTCATATGAAACCCTAATTGGTCGACACCATCACACCAATGCACGCGTTGGCTGCTGTTGAGAGTCGACGAGCGGTAGGTGTTCCACTGCTCATTGCTGATGTCAAAACCGGTGATGGGCTGTAAGTGCCGGATGTAGGAGCAACGATGTGCTCGCTGCTGGTGGCATCATGGTGATGGTCGCAGCCTGATGATCAACGATCGTGATTTATCACGATGACTGATGATCCTGATCATACCAACGATAGAACAGAGGCATCGGTTGACAGCAGACACTCCACAGTTGACAATAGGGGATGAGCCTCTGGATTGTCGAATACCACACAACGAGGTTGGTCATCGCCACTTGATGAACAGGCCGTTGAAGATGCTGGATGGACAGCGATCAGCGTGTGTTGCTATCTTTGTTCATGATCGGAGTTTTGGCAGGTGGCATGGGCGACGGATGAAGCGGATCGCATAAGACGGTGATCTATCAGCCCTTCACGACAGAACAGTTCATGGCGGTTGGTGATGGACACCAGAGATGTGTGGGAAAAGAGGGGAGTCACGGCGTTTTGACCAGTCAGAGCATAGCTTCCGAGTGGGTTTGACAGGGATTCAGGTCGGGTCTAAAGGAAATCCGGGCGAGTCATGTGATGGCTGGGTGAAGTCGGCGCTGACCAGGCGAGGTATGGATGAGGCTGACACGCTGCTGGGCATTGTTAAGCCGGTGCCAGTTGCGCGAGGGTATCACCTGGATGAAGCCTGGATGGCTCGCTGGTGGCACGGCCTTGCGGTACAATCGGTGGATGCTGAAGGCTGAATGGAGTTGATAGGTCGCTTCTGGCACGAGTCTGTAGGTGGCTAGCTCCAGGCTGGTGTCAAGTTGCTGCTGGACGATGAGCAGGCCATCGGGCAAAGTTCATGTGCCGGCGAGGAGTTGAGGCAGGCGAGGCACTAACAGGCTGGGTGGCGTGTCAGTGGTCAGTCACGACGAAAGCGCGGGCCTGACGTGGGTTACTGACTGCTGCCACTGACGGGACGAAGCTTCCGGCACAGACTTGCGAACAATAACGATGGTAGATTGTCAGCATTTTTCATGGCAGCGGCAGTGAACAAGCCTCTTCGATGGGCTTCCGGCATAGGACATATTCTCCGGGGAGGCACGGTGTTTCGGCGAAGGGCTGTGTTTCGGCGGCATAGTCGGATGGAGCGCCACTGGTACAAGCGGTGGGTGTGTCCGGCGGTTGTCTATGTATATGCGGCGGTGAAGTGTGATGTGAAAACATAGCAGGGAGGGTTGTGGGCGTTTCAGCAGCAATAAGGAAGTGGGCTATTTAGCTTTGGGCCCAAGTTTAATTCCTATTCAGTTTTGAGCCCAACTTTTCTTCCTATTTTCTTTAAGCCCAAGTTTCCTTCTTGCCCTAGTCACATGGTTAATTGCTTAAATTGATTTTATGTGTTGACCTAGTCAATTCTATATTTGGCAATTTTTATCCTTATATATAATTGTTTATAATTGTTCTTATTTGCCAATTATTGCTATATATTTGGATTGAATACATGTTCTACTTGATTTACTGCCTTATTTGCCGTAATAGGAGCATGCTAAGTTGCGTATATTATTCTAAATATTATATGCATGTAAAAATGCTCGGTGTTAAATAACTAAGTGGGAGAGGGGATTGGAAAATAATTCCCACGACCTCCATTATTGGTTTGTAAAGTGATGTGAATAAACTTGCGCGTCAGTTATAGTGCCTTCCTCCCTAACGGATGAGTTTATCCACGGATCACTGGTACAAATTTCTTTAAATAATTATTGTTTGTAATGTGATGCATATGGACTTGCGCGTTGGCTATAGTGCCTTCCTCCCTAACAGATGAGCTTATATGCGGTTCACTGGTACAAACTTATATAATTGATGGTTGTGGAAATTTATCTAAGCACGTGTGTACTTCTCCAATAGTAAGATACATAAGCTTGGGCAGCAGACTTGGGATCAAATAATGGTGTACACTTAGATGTAAATAATTAGTATCCTCTCCAACGGAGTCACTGCTATTATTTGCATGGCTAAAGAGGAACCGACTATTAATTATTTTATCATGAGGTTAGGTTGACAAATGAAATTAATGGGTAAAACATTCTCTTGTAAATGTTCGAGTTTGTAAACGTCCACACTAACGTGGCTTGTAGACTCACGGTGCTTGAGATGTCAGTAAATTTTAATTTTATATTATTTTGAAGGAATCAATATAAATAGATAAAATTCGAAGATTTGATCGATGTATTTATTTGTGATTCTCTGAATTTCAAATGGTTTTATCTCACTTATTATTTACTGAGAGAAAACATATTTACTGGTCCAAAATTAAATGATTATAAAAGAATATTGGTTTCGTATTTTACTGCTTAGGAAAATATAAATATGTGTTCTCACTAAGGATGTTCCATGATCCCTATAAAGTGTCTAGTGAAGAGATGAGAGTTCATAGAAATATGATGGTCTCATGCGATTCTTCAGATACTTGAGTAAGTTATAAAGGCAAGAGGTCAGAGATAAGTTGATGAATGAATTGGAAAATGTTGGAATAGAAATTGAAAGGGAAACCTAGATCAATTTATTCTTCATAGTTTGCCTGAATGTTTTGAGCAAGTTCTACCTGAAATACGAGAGGTTGTATATGGTGGAGAACTTCTGACAAAACATGTGACGAAGGAAATCCAATTTCATCAAGATGTGAACAAGGTGAATATCTCATTCACTAGTCGTTGAAGCATGATTCGTGTTGGCATTTACTGACACGTTGTGTGTAGATACCAGAATCACTAAACGCCTGCAACTAAGTGATGATGAAATTATAATATACATGGGTAAAATTACGAGAGTAGTGGCTGTTGCAGTGGGAGTTATTTATTTATCTTACGATATGAATAAACGTTTGATTATGAGAAATTATCTTCACGTACGTTTTCATAGAAAGAATTTTATTTCAGTTTCTATGTATTTACGGATGGATACTCCATTTTATTTAAATGACATTGTCATAGTATTGAAGGATGGAGCTATAATCTGTTAAGGTACGTTAGTGACAATTTGTAATCTCTTGAATTATGTTTATCCTACGGATGCAACAAAAAGTAATTAATATCGCATCATCTAATCTTAATAAGAGAAAGACTCTTAAGAAAATGGTTAGATAGATGATGAGTTATTTGGAATTATTAAATTCATTTTATGGATATGCCCTAGAAACAGTAATTTGCATGAATGTTTGTCTGTTTATGGGATGTCCTAAAAAATGAGGGTGATTTATTTAGTCCAAAAGATCGAAGGGTGATTGTTAACACAAACACTTGAATTTTGGAAAAGGACTATGTAATAAATCACAAACCCATGTATAAATTGTTCTAAATGAAGTGAGAAGGAAAACACAAAGTATTAGTACCAAGTGTACAAGAGGATATACCACAAGGTAAACTGCAACGCGTGTCACGTCTGATACATAATTACATGTAGTGCCTTGTCGTAGTGGGAGAGTTGTTCGACAACCCGCAAGATATATGTTTTGGGAGAGTCGTGAGACTTGGTCCCTAGTAAACATGGAATGGACCCACGGATACGATGAAGCACTATAAGATAGAAATGCCGAATCTTAGCAAAATGCAATGGTTTCTGAAATAGAATCGATGGATTTTAAATCAAGTCTGGGAGCTTGTATGGCCACTAAATGGTGTAAAAGCCATTGGAAGTACTCATACAAAATAAAAGAGGATCATATGGTAAGGTGAAAACCTTGGAAGCAAAGCTTGTTGCGAAAAGGTATACTAAAAAAGAAAAGGGTTCGATTATGAGAAAACCTATTTGCTAATAGCTATGCCTTAGTCGATCCGGATTCTTTTATTTATTGCTACTCATATGGAATATGAGGGATAGCAAATAGATGTCAAGACAGCTTTCCTAATTGGAAGTCTTGAGGAAAACATCTATGTGAAGCAACCAGAGTAATTCATTGCAAAGAGCAAAGAGCATTTTAATAGTAAGCTTAAAAGTGTCCATTGATGGATTAAAGCAAGCTTCAAGATCATGAAATATCCATTTTGATGAGGAAATCTAGGCATATGGATTTATTCAATGCAAGGATGTATCTTGTGTATTGAAAAAGAGTGATGGAAATGTGGTGGTAATTCTTGTACTATACGTAGATAATATCTTACTCATTGGAGACAATGAAAGAGTATTGTCAGGCGTATTGGTATGGTTAATAAAGCAGTATAAAATGAAGGACTTAAGAAGAGCAAAAATATCCTTTTGATCACAGTAATACGGATCACAAGAAAGGATATTATGCTTGTCTCAAGCTTCATGAATTGATACTATCCTTACCTGTTTTAGCATGTGACTTTATCTAAGAAAATGTGTCTTGAGACACAAAAAAAAGAAGATAAAGGTGATGAAAGCGGTTCCTTATGCTTTGACGAATAAGGAAGCTTAATCTAAGGTATGCTATGCACGAGATATGGATAACTGTTTTGCCGAAGGCATGAACAGTGGGTATCAAGGTAACCCAAAATAAGAAATATTGAACTGTGGTAAGACACATAATTTTGAAGTACCTGAAAAGGTAGAAATTATATGCGGACTTACCGAATAGATTCACTGCTTTTTATGTATTACGGAGATTCAGATTTTTCAAATCAGATAGGGACGGCAGTAAATCCACCTCAAAGGTTATGTGTTTAATTTTAGGAAGTAGAGTCATAATGTGGGGGAGTATTATATAGAAATATATTTCAGACTCTGGACTCCATCATGGAAAGAAAATTGGAGCCTATGAGGCAGCCAAAGTATCTATATGACTCTAGAAACTTCAAGATGGACTTTGAAGTATTTCTAAGTTTGCCCAAGGATATCACAATTTATATTAATGATATTGGTACAGTTGCAAACTTGAAGGAATCACGAGTACATAAGCAATTAAACACATGAAGTGCGAGTACCACCTGTTTTGAGAAATCGTATGATGAGTGAAAGGTTGTTGTCGACTCGATTGCATCGAATGATAATCTAAGTAAATCCATTTACAAGGACCTTAAAGTGAGAGCTTTTGATGGTCGTATAGTGGGAGTGGGAATCAGATCTATGGCAGAAGACAAGATAGCATAGTCTTTTAGTATAAGTGAGAGATTGTTGGATTGTATACTAAAAGTCTAACTTTAGTATGAACAATGTTATAACAATTTATTTGAAATGAGAATTATATGATCAAATGATTGCGTCTTATAATTTATTTATATGCACGATGCAATAGTCCACTTACTTTATACTGTAGATAATATGTTGTGCGACAACACGCGGAAGACCATATTATCGGTTTCCTTATAAAGTATAAATAGATGCTCACAACCGAGATAGACGGGGACTCTCTATTGGAATGGTTGTAGTGTGATTTGGTATTAGTTTGTTTCGCTATAGAATCACATTAGTGCGCTTATGTGTATTGAGCAGGACCGCTTGAGATCGTTCGACTTATATTGACTTATAGAAGAATTTGATCTTTATTATTATGGATGTTCGTGCTCTTAATCCCTATACAATAACCTCGACACGTAGGGCAGTATGTATTTCTTTGATTCATCAATGGGTGAGATTTACATGTAATTAAATCAATAAACTCGGTGAGTTGGGAAATAGTGCTCTCTCTATGGTGTGCTTTTGATTGTAGAAGGAATCCGTGTCCATCATAGGTTGATGATGTCCCTTTGAGGAGCTCATAAGGATTATCATGTAAACCCTGCAGGTGGATTTATTCCGACATGATAATGTGGTTGAGTGGTACTACTCTTGGATGAGATATTGATTAATAGAGTTGTCAGTAACTTAATTAATTAATGGACATTATATATCTTAAACATGGGGAGACTAATGGACTCATAATAAGAAGGAGCCCAAAACGTAATTTTGGGATTGTAATGATAGTGCAGTAATAATATTTTAGTGGATTATATTATTATTATTGGACTTAAGTATAAGCTTTGGGCTAAGCTTGGATACTTAAACCCAATGGAGGCCCAACCCAATTTCTCCTCCTGGTCCCTGCTGTAGCCCATTATAAGTCATCTCAGCTGTCCATAAACCCTAATTACACACCTAACACTATGAGGAGGTGAGGGAACAGCAGATTGAGAAGATCTCGAGGATCGTCGGCCACACGACGTCGAGATTGGACTTGGGAATACAGCAGAAGACCGAAAGGTTGTTTGCTGCTACTGTCAGCCAACTTGAAAATTAATATAAAATCGTACATTACTCCAAATTCGATGTTTAATATACTGACGGAAAGCCGCCGAATAGAGGATTGTCTGAGCTTGTAGATCACTCTAATCGGAGTATAGATGAAGAAGTTATGGCCATTCTTGTGACGCTGCGCAGGCTGTCAGCGAGAATCAACCTTCTTCAACATACCCTGGTGAAAGGTAATATGTTTCATGTTTTCTTGCTTCCGCTGCATATTAGAAATGTATGGAACCCTAACAGGTCACGTTAACCAAATGATCGAATGCCAACAATTAGTATCAGAGCTTCAATTTTGTGGTGAAATGTGACACGTTAGGCTAGGGTTTCTGTGATTATGTGTTTTTATTTGGAATAGAATCACATGCGATGATTAGGGTTTTGGTTTTAATGAATTAAATCATGGATATTCCATTGGTGAAAGCCCTATGTGAATTATTGAAATTGGTTAGTGTATCACGATGAAAGTTGTTCATGTTCTTCATGTTTGTTGGTTCATATGAAACCCTAATTGGTCGACACCATCACACCAATGCACCACATGTATCTCGGCATTGGCGGCTATTGAGAGTCGACGAGCAGTAGGTGTTCTACTACTCGTTGGTGATGTCGCAACCGGTGATAGGCTGGTAAGTGCCTGATGTAGGAGCAATAATGTGCTCACTGCTGGCGGCATCATGGTGACGATCGCAGCCTTATGATCGACGATCGCGATTTATCACGATGACTGATGTTCCTGATCATACCAACGATAGAACAGAGGCATCGATTGACAGCAGACACTCCACAGTTGACAATAGGGGATGAGCCTCTGGATTTTCGAATACCACACAGTGAGGCTGGTCATCTCCACTTGATGAACAGGCCATTGAAGATGCTGGATGGGACAGCGATCAGCGTGCGTTGCTATCTTCGTTCATGATCGGAGTTTCGGCCGGTGGCATGGGCGAAGGATGAAGCGAATCTCATGAGAAGGCGGTCTCTCAGCAATTCACGATAGAACAGTTCATGGCAGTTGGCGATGGACACCAGAGATGTTCAACCTATTGTTTTAAATCCACGAATCTGTAAGACATTGCATAAACACCACTAAAGTCATCATATTCAAATCTTTCTCAGAGAAAAGTATAAAATAATCATTTTTCTCATCCAAAAACTTGATCGTTGTCATTTTCACCTAGATTTTAGTGTTGTTATTTGTGTATTTTTGGATATTTTTATCCGTATTTGTGTTACTTTTGGTAGAGTTATTGTTATTTTAAGGAATATGGTATGGTTGGATAATAATTGTGTAAATGAGCTTATATATGTGTAAAACAGGTCAAGAAATGAACAAAAACAAAGTCGGGAGCGAAACTGAGTTGGAAGGACACAGTCTGCTTGTACACGGGCCGTATGCGGAACATGGCCCTGTAACAAGTGGCCGTGTATTGTCATCAGAAATTACCACTCGCCCAGGAGGATGGCCGTGCGCTGGTGCACGGGCCGTGCGTTACTGTACGCCCCGTGTGCAGAGCACGACCCTGTAAGAAGAAGCCATGTACTTACATAAAAAAATGCTGCACGGCCACAACCAAGGTCGTGTACTGTAGCTCGAGCCGTGTTTAGAAGCACGCATAATACGCCGAAGTACGTGTGCCATACACGAGCAGTGTGCTGCTACACGGGCCGTGTAGGTGCAAAAACCTGTGCAGTTTTCAGAATATTCCGGAAGCTTCTAGAATAGATTCATAGCAGTTACACACACTCCACACCACATTTCCTCACACACTAGATCCATAATCCAACTCTACCATCTAAATCCATCCAATTTCCATTTGATCTACACTTTCACTCCATAAATCCATCCTTCCATCCATCCTTCCACCATTTGAGAATATTGAAGCATCAAGGATTGAAGAATTTGATACATTGAAGAGAAGGAGAAGTCTTTCCATGCAATCTACTCTCAAATTGTTGAGTTTCTTCTTATTATAACTCAATTGGAGCAAAGCTTGATTTGTATTGAATTAATCACCATGTTTAGTGGCTAGTCCTATAGTAGGGCTAATTATATGAATGGTTGAGGTGAAGAGTTAGATATGTAAAACTTGAGTAATGATTTGAATTGATTTGTGGATTTCCTTTTATGATATATCAATCATGTTTTATTTTAATGTTTGTGTGATTAAATCTTCTATTCATAGTATTAGGATGGCCATTCCAATGTTGTGAGTAGATGTTTAATTGAATCATACATTGAATTGTACATGCATGTTAGTATAAGGGGAGGTAAGTCATACCCTCCTTAGGCTTAGAACATTCATAGAGGGACACTTAAGAAATTGAGTGAAAAGAACCAACTTATGATCATAGTAACTTAAGGGAATTGAGATTAAGACCAATCTTAGGAGATTTAGGCTTGTAATAGAGTCGAGAACCTAGTTGCCTTGGCCATATGGACTAGGGTTAAAATTGTGATTGCTTTTAATCCGCAAGTTAATGAAAGTTAGCATCAAGAGTTTTGCATATTTAGCTCAAGTCTTAACCATAAGTATGATTAGCCTTGCTCTCTTTTCAGGTGAATTCTACATTCATTCCATTCATCATTTGCTTGTTCTTTGATCATTTACTTTGTTAGTCTTAATTCTAGCTAATTGAGTAGAGAATTAAGTAATTGTCTTAAATACAACATCTTCAATCTATCATCCTTACAAAGCACAAATCAATGAAAAATCCGGATACAAGCCTAAGTTTCATTTCCCTTGGGACAACATTATTATAAATTTTGTACTTGGTCACGCATTTACACAAACGATAGAGTCTCTTACTCTTAACATTTACTAAAAATGCGACTAAGAACATGGCTCCGCTGGCTGGGAAAATGTTAAACTTTAGGTTGTAACGAGTTTGAAGTTGATTAGTTTTGATAAGGATATTTCTTTTATTTGTTATTTTTCTTATTTGTCTCGGTTGTTTGTGGAGCTAATTTGGAAAATTTGTAGGTACATGCAAACTCGTTCAATGTCTCAATCTATTGAACCTTTGAACTTGGAATTGGAAGATACTTTGAGAAGACAAAGAAGAGGAGTGTTAGAGCCTACGGAAGAAAATATGGAAGAAGTAAGAGATAATGCAAACATGGTTGATGAAGAAGGTAATTTGAGAATTTTTCAAGGTGGTGATAATGCTAGAGGAGGTTATGGTAATCAAGAATATGTGCCACAAATTTATTCTCAACGAATGCACTTGCAAAACCAACAAATGCAAGTTATTATTCAAAACTTGTTGGCACAACAAGAAGTAAGGAATAATCCTCCGGTGGTGTAAAATCAACCCCGTGGAAATGAAAATAATAGAGTGGGAATGAATGTCCGTGATCATTTTCAACCGCAATATGGGAATTATGGAATGGGCCCACTATTGAATGTGAATAATTTTGAGATTAAGACGGGATTGATCAACATGGTGCAAGCGAATCAATTTGGTGGTGGTACTATGGAAGACCAAAATGCTCACTTAGCCCAATTTACGGAGTTGGCAAACATGATAAAGATAAACGGGGTAAGTGAAGATGTTGTTAAAATGAAGCTTTTCTCGTTTTCACTTAGAGATAGAGCTAAGGCTTGGTATCATACTATACCACCGGGATCATACACCACATGGAGAGAGTTGGCACAAAGATTTTTGAGCAAGTATTTTCCACCATCCAAGATGTTGCATCTTAAAGGGTAAAATTTTCAATTCAAGCAATTGCCCCTTGAAACATTTAGTGAATCATGTGACCGATTCAAAGAGATGCTAAGGAAGTATCCCCAATACGGATTCCCCGAAGAGCAACAAATAGGATTCTTCTATGCCGGTTTACATGGAAGTTAGAGGATGCTCATTGATGCTTTGGCGGGAGGTTCAATTTTGGAACAAACTCCGAAAAGAGCAATTGCTATATGTGAGGAAGTAGCTTTGAATATGGGTTAATGGCCTATGGATCGTGCACCAGGAATGTATGAAAGGGAAAGAATTACTAAAATGGAAGAAGTGCACTTGCAACAAGTTAAAAAAGTAGAGATGCCTAAGGAAGATATGACCGACAAAGCAATCACGGAGATACTAAAGAGGATGAATGCTAATATGCAAATATCTCCGAATTATATACTGGGTGTGAATCAACAAGTGTTTGCTAGTCCTCAACAAGGCATGACTATGCCTAATGTGGGTCAATCTTCTCAAAGTTGTCAAATGCCTACCTCTATTCCTCAATAAGGTATGCCCTCCAATTTTGGAATTCAAGATGCATGGTGCCCACCGGAGATAACTCTTGAGGAAGTTGCCTTCATGCAAGGAAGAAACTTCCAAGAAAATATGGTAGTAATTTTGAAAATCATAGAGGAGGATATCCACATAGACAAGGAGGATGGGGGCAAGGTAATTTTCAACGAAATTTTAACCAACCCCGTAGGTATGAGAATTTGTCATATGAAAATCAAGAGAATGCCCTCACTCTTCCACCGGGTATTAATCCGGGGAATAAAGCTCAAAATGGTGAATAAAAGTCTACATTGGAGGAACAAATGACTAAGATGTTTGACTATTTGAAGCAAAGAGATGAGGTGAATGATAAGAGAATCAAAGCCTTGGAGACACAAATGAGTCAAATGGCAAGTGAAAGGTGGGATGTTCATCGGCAAGGGAAATTTCCATCTACAACCATTACAAATCCGAAGGAACAATGCAAGGCTATTGAACTTTGTAGTGGAACAAAATACGAAGGGCCTTCTATGCCAACAGAAGTAGAGGGGCTAGAGTGTGAAGTTGAGCCTATGAAAAGTTTGGATGAAGAAGGAAAAGAGAAAGAAGTTGAAATTGTTGAAAAAGATGAAAGTACCCCTATACTTGAAGAAGAAAAAAGTGACATCTCCAAAGAAGTGGGAAAGATGTAGAGAAGCAAAACGAAAAGAGAGAGAGGAGAAGTTTGAAAGGGATCAATGGGGAATTCTAAAGTTGCCCGTTGCAATTCCGTTCCCACAAAGGTGCTTGAAAAAGGAATTAGAAGAGAAATTTGCTAAGTTTGTTGAAATGTTGAAGAAGATGCATGTGAATATTCCTTTTGCGGAAGCTTTATTACAAATGCCCAACTACTCAAAGTTTTTGAAGGATATTTTGTCAAAGAAAAGAAGCTTAGGAGAATTTGAAATGGTGAACCTTACGAAGGAATGTAGTGCAATATTACAAAAGAAACTTCCCCCTAAATTGAAAGATCCGGGGAGTTTCACTATTCCATGTGAGATGGGAGAGCATGAGAACTATAAAACCTTATGTGATTTGGGAGCTAGCATTAACTTGATGCCGTTGTCAATCTTCAAGAAGTTGGGTATTGGTGAGGTCAAGCCGACGTCGGTTACACTTCAATTAACCGATCGATCATTGACGTATCCGAAAGAAATTGTGGAAGATGTGTTGATCAAAGTTGGCAAGTTTGTATTTCCCGTTGATTTTGTGGTATTAGATATGGATGAAGATTCAAATATTCCATTAATTCTTGGCCGTCCATTCCTTGCCACGGGAAAAGCATTGATTAATGTGGAGAAGGGAGAGCTTACTTTGAGGGTAAATGAAGAAGAGGTGATATTTTCATTGAGAGAGGCTATGAGATATCCCAAGAACAAGGAGAAATGTAGAAGATTGGAGGTTGTGGATAACATTGTTGAAGAGCCATGTACCATCTTCACTCCAAGGATCCGTTGGAAATTATCATAAGCCATTCTTACTCAATTGAATCTTTAAAATCTAAATCCTCTTTTTGTTTGGAAAATGATGAAATGATTAATGATTTACATGGTTTAAATGTTTGTAGGGCACTCACGAATGAGGAAGCAAAGGAAGTAAAGGTTGAAAAACTTGATGAAGGACCAAAGGAGGAAGTACAAGAGAAGAAGAAGGTAGAATTAAAAACATTGTCGGAGCACTTAAAGTATACTTACTTGAAAATAGATGAAACATATCCGGTAATCGTATCCTCTTTCCTTAATGATCTAGAATTAGAAAAATTGCTAAGAGTCTTAAGAGGGCATAAATCCTCTATTGGTTGGAGCATTACCGATTTGAAAGGTATTAGTCCATCTATGTACATGCATAAGATTCATTTGATTGATGATGATAAGTCTTGTGTTCAAAACCAACGTAGATTGAATCCTATAATGCAAGAAGTGGTAAGAAAAGAGGTATTAAAATGGCTTGATGTGGGAATAATCTTTCCAATAAGTGATAGTCAATATATAAGTCCTTTACATGTAGTGGAAAAAAAGGTTGGTATGACATGTGTGAGATCCGGTACAAATGAGAACATTGCCACTAGAACTATTACAGGTTGGGGAGTGTGTGTTGATTATCGTAAATTGAATGAAAACACTCGTAAAGATCATTTCTCATTGCCATTCATAGACCAAATGTTGGATCATCTTGCGGGGCATGAGTACTATTATTTTCTTGATGGTTACTCCGGGTACAATCAAATATTGATTGCACCGGAAGACCAAGAGAAGACTCCCCCTCCTACTAGTGAGAAGGGGGTGAGATCGTTTCTAGGTCACGCGGGCTTCTATAGACGCTTCATTAAGGATTTCTCAAAAATTGTTAAACCTTTTTGTAAATTGCTTGAAAAAGATTGTCCATTTCACTTCAATGATGAATGTTGTGTATCATTTAAGGTGCTTAAGGATGCTCTCACTTCATCGCCAATACTCGTCACTCTGGATTAGAGCTTGCAATTTGAATTGCATTGTGATGCTAGCGATCAATCCATCGGAGTGGTGTTGGGGCAAACAAGAGAGAAGAAGTTTAGAGTGATCTATTATGCTTCGAAGACATTGAATTCATGCCAAGTCAATTATACCACAACGGAGAAAGAATTTTTAGCCGTAGTGTATGCTTTTGAGAAGTTTCGACCATACTTGGTTGGAACACAATCAATTATTTACACGGATCACGCGGCTATAAAATACCTCATGAGTAAGAAAGATGCTACCTCGTTTAATCTGTTGGGTGTTGCTTTTGCAGGAATTTGATGTGGTGATCAAGGATAAGAAAGGTGTGGAGAATATGATCGTGGATCATTTGTCTAGGTTGGAAAATAGAGGTAAAAATGAGGATACGAATACAATTGGGGATGAATTCCCGGATGAGGAAATTTTGCTATTGGAGGTTGAGCAAGTGTGTTCTCTCATTGTGGATGTGCCGCCTTGGTATGCCGATTATGTTAACTTCATTGTTTGTGGAATTGAGCCCACATTGCTTAATGAGTATAAGGAGAAGAAGTTTCATGTGGAAGTAAAGAAATATTTGTGGGTTGAGCCATATTTGTTTAAAATTTGTAATGATGGAGTGATAAGAAGATGTGTGGCCGAAGAAGAAGTAATGGGAATTCTTGAACTTTGTCATTCGTCTTTGTGTGGAGGTCACTGATGAGAGTGAAAATAAGCGTATTTTAATATCCAATTTAACACCTTTTTGAATGATATTGTAGTCTTATATGAGCAAAAGTGTCTTATAATCGATATATATGAGAATAAGATGCACTTGAGGTGTTTTGTTGTGTTTTAGGTGAAAAAAGGATGAAAAGAGCCAAGTTTGAGAAAAGGTGCAATTTGTGCAAGAATGCTGATAAACGCACGTCAAACTTGTGTAATTATTCTGTATTGATGTGGAGCTCTGAATTGGATTTGTGATATATGGTTGGAAAGCCACTGAAGAGAGGGTCGTTTTGGCGTAAAGAACATCCCATTCGGAGTCCGAACGAAGAAGTTATGAGCAAAGTGGTGACGCCGCGCGAGCTGTGCGAACAGAATTGCAATGCTACATTCCATGGCCTGTTACATATACAATTCTTGGAGTTCTTGTGATTTCTTTATATGGATAGAAAGCCAAGGAAGAGTATACGCAAAACGGTGAGACTGCGCAAGCTGATTCCGATCAGTTCGACCACGACAGGTGGGTTCAACCTGAGCATCAGGTCGAACCGAGGTGGAACCCAACGGAAAAATGATGGTTCGACCTCCCCTGTTTTGTTCGACCTGTTTGGGAGGTCGAACTGCGCTTCGGGAACTTACCAAATCCGTATTTTCGAGGCCTAAACGCATGTGATCACTTGAAAAGCCCATTCCAAGCCCTAGAGACGTGATTACAAGTATAAAAGGAGGCTCATGCAGTCAAGAAAGACGTCCAATCAATAGAGGAACACAATACAAGAGAGGAGAAGAAAGGCCACAACCATACAACACCCCACAAGGGGGGATCACCCCCCTACCACATCCTTTCCTTCCATCCATCCATCACTTTGAAGATTCGTTTGTGGAATCAAGAGGAGAACCAAGAGGAGGATTCAAGACGGAGAAGGACGTGAAGACGCCTACATCAAGGGTTTATTCGTTTCCTAATTTATCTTGTATTTTCCGGACATCCGGGTAAGATCTATCCAACACCCATGATTGTTCTTCGAAACATCATGGGCTAGAGCCTTTTTGGTAGAACTAGGGTTGTGAAGGTTTTACGAATTAATTGAACTTCCATGTATACACTCCGTACAACACTACTTGTGGATTTATTTTATATAAGATTACACGTTTTTAATCCATACTCATAGTCGTTTTGTGCATCAATAATCGTTGTGTAGAGTCTGAATGCATGACATGGTTATTGGTTGAGTGCGTTCATTGTTGAGCAGGATTCCATGTTATGATTCTAAGTGAGGGGACTCCGAAGCTTCATTAGAACTATCATATATGAATACTTATTAATTGAATTGAATTCGGGTTAATAAGTAGGATAAAGAGGATAATTTTATAGTACCTATAATGGGAGATCATATCGGGTTAAAGTACCAATCCTAGGGGGAAATAATTGATACTAATAGTACCTAGAAAGGGGGGTGGAATTATATCTCTTGCTCCAAGGTTATTCACACGTGTTATACGCATGTTTGCTTGTGTCTATAGAGTAAATATGCATGGCTTAGTGATGCATCCATATTCCACAAGGCAGAGTCGGACATCAACACATGGAAGAGAAGTTAATGAGTAAAACTGGATTATCCTAGAGCTACCTATTCTCCTACTTGATCCACTTTCGTATTCTTCAAGTGATATTTTATTTGTTATTTTAATTATTTGTTTATTAGTTTAATAATTCTAAACCTCCAACTTAATTGTTAAATTGTCTTAATTAATTTAGTAAATAATTAAATTGATAATACGCCGTCCTTTGGGTTCGATATTCACTTGGTCGCAATTGATATCCTTAATACTTGAGGATTAATTTTGCGTTCAAAGAAAACGCGCATCAAGTTCTTGGCGCCGTTGCCGGGGACGGCTGTTATTATTAGTTTATTATTTCTAGTTTGATTAAGATATTTTTTTTCTTTTATTTGTGATTTTTTATTTCTATCTAACCTTGAATTTTTCCGAGTTACTTGTGTGCTTGAAAAAGGAGGGGAAGGAAAGGAACGAATAATACATTGAGCTAAACATGGCCGGAGCAAGGCAGAATCCGGATAATGTTGCCATACGTGAAATTTTCACGAACTATGGAATTGGCAGCATGGGGTTGATAGGAGCAAGGGGGGAAGTTGATTATTTTGAGATAAATCCCGCTCTTATTAACATGGTGGAAAAGAATCCCTTTTCTGGAGATTGGTTTGAAGATCCATATCAACATCTCCGAAGATTTCTTGGTTATGCAAACACTCAAAAGGGCAGTGGAGCGAATGATAATGCTAGGCGGATCGCCTTATTCAAGTTCTCTTTGATTGATAAGGCGAAAGCTTGGTATGAGACTCTTGATGCCACAGATTGCACTACATGGGACCAACTGCAGCAGAAGTTCTTGGAGAGATACATGCCACCCTCAAGGATCTTAAGAATGAAGCAAGAGATCACCCGATTTGTTATGAATCAAGGTGAGAAATTTTATGAGGCGTGGGATAGGTTTAAAGACATGCTCAGGAGGTGTCCACAACATGGAATGTCTAAGGCTGAATACATAAGTATCTTCTACTATAGATTGGATTGTGAATCGCGTATTTTTATTGATGCATCATCAGGAGGAGCGTTGTTATCTAAGACAGCACTTGAAGCGGAAAAGTTGTTTGAAGACATCTCTATGAATACACGTGACTGGCCTGTAGTGAGAGATAGAGGATCATATGTACTTGGCGAGGTAGCGCAGGTTGAACATCAAGTGGTGAAGCCGAATAGGGATGATGAGATCGTCTCTAGTCTAGCTAACATCAACAAGCTACTAGAGTCCCAGCAAAGGCAAATCACAGAGTTGACACAAAGGGGGCCTAGTATGAAGCAGCAAGAAGTGAAGAGTGTTGAAGATACCTTCCATCGATACAGGGCTGAGAATGATGCAAGGATTGATCATCTTGAGGATACCATGAATGTTGATCGTGCAGATTTGTCTAAGCAGTTGAAGGAGCTTACCTTGATGATGGGGCAGATGACCACGAACATGAATCAATTGGCACAAAAATTGGAAGATAAAGCCATCATGTTAAGATCTGGAACTCAGTACGAGGAAACGACGAGGCCGAGATCAAATTTGGACATAGCTAATCCTCGGTTCGACCAACATCTAGAAGGTTCGACCTGGCATTCAGGTCGAACCATGGTCGAACCTCACCATGCGGAGCACTCTATTTTTCCAGAACACCGGTTCGACCAAAACCCAGAGGGTTCGACCTGTTCTGCAGGTCGAACCATGGTCGAACCTCTTCATCCGGAGTGCTCTGTTTTGTCGCAGCAACGGTTCGACCACGATCGTAATGGTTCGACCAACCCTGCAGGTCGAACCCAGGTCGAACCAGAGGATATAACTATACAGTGAGGCAGTTCGACCTAGGGGGCAGTGGTTCGACCTCTAACACTGGTCGAACCCTAGTCGAACCTCAAGAGCAGAAAGAGAGCAGTCTTCCAGGAGATAGGTTCGACCATTACGTACCTGGTTCGACCTCTCAAACAGGTCGAACCTCAAATTCAAAAAAAGAGCCGTTGTCCAGAAGGTAGGTTCGACCAGTACGTGCTTGGTTTGACCTGTTCCACAGGTCGAACCCTGGTCGAACCCATCCAGAAGTTGCCCATTTCTGCGCCAAATGTT
This sequence comes from Pogostemon cablin, assembly GCA_023678885.1. Taxonomy (NCBI): domain Eukaryota; kingdom Viridiplantae; phylum Streptophyta; class Magnoliopsida; order Lamiales; family Lamiaceae; genus Pogostemon; species Pogostemon cablin. The sequence continues at coordinate 22,600,472 of CM042981.1, forward strand.
CCGCATGATGTTGATGTTACTCCAGTACCATTACATGAGCAGAATACTGAGCTTACAATGGAGAAGAAGTGGGAAGAAGCAAAGAGATTGCGAGCCAAGAAGGATAAAGCGAAGGAGGTTGAACGTGATGAATGGGGAAGACCAAAGACCAAGATACCTCCTCCGTTTCCTTCGAGATTGGCCGAGAAGGGATTGGAAGAAAATTTCAAGAGGTTTCACGATGTCATGAGCAAAGTAAGCTTGAACATTCCTTTCTCTGAAGCAATCATGGAGATGCCATACTATGCCCGATTCCTCAAGAATATTATATCAAAGAAGAGAAGCTTGAATGGAGTGGAGACGGTGAACCTATCAGAGAATTGCAGCTCGATCCTTCAAAGAAAGTTGCCTACAAAGTTAAAGGATCCAGGAAGCTTCACCATTCTTTGTGACATTGGAAAAGGGTCGGCACATAAAGCCTTGTGTGATTTGGGGGCAAGCGTTAACTTGATGCCTTTGTCCATATTTAAAAGGCTTGGTTTGGGGGATCTTATACCCACGAATATTGCTCTTCAATTGGCGGATAGATCCATGACTAGTCCGAAGGGTTTAATTGAAGATGTTTTAGTGAGAGTGGATAAGTTAGTTTTTTCCGTGGATTTTCTTGTACTTGAGATGGAAGATGATAAGGGTGACATTCCCCTTATTTTGGGACGACCGTTCCATGCCACAGCTGGAGCTATGATAGATGTTAAGGAAGGAAAGCTTAGACTGCAGATGGATAATGAAGATGTGGTTTTCTCTCTTGATCATGCAATGAAGATGCCCATGGAGACTCAATCGTGCAAGAGCATTGATATGGTTTCTAACTTGTTTAATCTTGATTTTTCTAAGACAGGTGATTCTGAATTTAAGTGGAAGATTGACAAGGGGGTGTCTAGACAGCTATGGGAGGAAGGAAATTTCAGTGATCATATACTTGTGACCAAGAAAGGTGAGGTGTTGAGTGTAGACAAGAAGAGGGAAAGAAAGTATTTGAAGGTGAGGATGCGACAAGACGGTCCTCCGATCAAGTAGTCTACAAAGCGGTAATCCGTCGTGACTCTTCGACGTTAAACATGAGCGCCTGTTGGGGCTTGCCCTTCCATTTTATTGCTTTATTTATTTTGTGTGAGTAAAAAATTTTTATATTTGGCGTGCTTATTATTCGGAAATTACATCTCTTTTCAAACTTAGTTTCAACTTACGTTTTTACTAAGTTTGGGGGGGTGTGATGTACTTACCTCATTGAAGCACCAAGAATATAATCTTTTCTTTGTAATGTTTGCTAGGGGAGTTGATTTTTTGCGGTATATTGAAACTTTAATCGGTTTTGATGTGTCGATTTTTTGCAATTTGCCTAGTGTTCAGTGGTGTTTCTAGTGTGCGTGGAGTCGATTACATAGTCAATTAATTCTTTCGTGTATTTCTCCTATTTTATTATTGATGAATCATGTGATGATGAGTTTGTTTGAGCTTTGATGATAGAAAAGGGTAACTAGGTGGCAAGACGAGTTCTACATTGAGGCTTTGACTCGAGGAACTCGTGCGTACGTTGAAGAAAAATCAGGTGCCCTCGTTTCCTTTTTCTAATTTTTATATGTGCTTTTAATTCATGGAGTGGAAGGATTGAGTTTATGGTAGTGATCCATGTGAGCTTATATTGTTAAAATTATCTTTGAAATTCATATGCTCTTGAAATTGATGAAGGAAGTGTACTTGAGTTATATTGTGGTATGAAGTTCTATGTGTACTTGTGGGATATTGCTTACCATGAAAAGTGTTCTGTTACTTGTTAAAAACCCATGTGAGATTTTGAGCCTCGTTGATCATGATACATAATCACATGATATTTTCTTTTCTGGTGAGTATTGTTCTTGTGTGTGTATTCTAGAACTTGCCTCTTGTCTTACTTGAAACTACATGTGTGTTAGATGATGGGAGATGATTTTAGGCCATCCTTGAATTTATGAGTCACTTAGCCAAATAATTCCCTACCAAATAATTATATATCCGTAGTTAGCCCCGTTGAGCCTAAAAACCTTATTTCTTTGGCAACCTACGAAGATAGCCACTTTGATATCCTATTTGAGCCTTAAATTCTTATATTTAGTAGAGAATTAAATGCTGTCAAAGTGTGTTAATGGTGCTTGATAACAATTTGGGAAGGAATGAAATTGGTGTTGAAGTTAATAGTGATGGATTATGATAATGCATCTAAGGAGAAGCATGGAGTAGTGCTTAAATCTAGTACTCCATGGAATAAAAAACCCAAGGGTAGTGCTTAAATCTAGTACCCTATGGAGGATGCGTGAGGTAGTGCCCGAAACTGGTACCTCGAGAGAAAAAGGATGTGCTTGAGACAAGAAAAAGTATGTTGAGCTTGAAGGAAATGAGAGAAAAGAAAATTAGAAGAGCATGAAGCTGGATAGCCTTGAAGTGTAAGAATCTGCAGTACAAAAGATCTCCGGTTTTAATTCTCTACTAATTGAGTCACTTTATCCATATGTTTCCTACCCTTATCAAAGAGCCAACATTACATCCAAAAGAAAAGTCCTTTTTGATCCCATTGTCGAATCATAATTTAAGTGGTGAAGAGCTTGAGACGTTTGACAAGCTTATGGTTACGCATGCACTTGAATTGAATCTGAGCGTAAACACCTTAACCCATAAGTGTACATCTTTTACACTTGAGTGCGAGTGATATATACTTTCCGTGAGAATATATCAATGGAGCATTTGAATTGGTGGTGATTGTCTTAACTTGTATGCTTTGAATTGATTATTACATGTAATGAGAGTTGCATGACCTAAGTTGATGACGATTGTATTTTAAATGGAGTATTGGTTATAGTCCTTGTTTCCCTGCTAATTTTCTTACTCTTTCTCTTTATCTTTATTTTGTTGCCTCGGGACGAGCAACGGGTAAGTTTAGGGGTTTGATGAGAGTGAAAATAAGCGTATTTTAATATCCAATTTAACACCTTTTTGAATGATATTGTAGTCTTATATGAGCAAAAGTGTCTTATATTCGATATATATGAGAATAAGATGCACTTGAGGTGTTTTGTTGTGTTTTAGGTGGAAAAAGGATGAAAAGAGCCAAGTTTGAGAAAAGGTGCAATTTGTGCAAGAATGCTGATAAACGCACGTCGAACTTGTGTAATTATTCTGTATTGATGTGGAGCTCTGAATTGGATTTGTGATATATGATTGGAAAGCCACTGAAGAGAGGGTCGTTTTGGCGTAAATAACATCCCATTCGGAGTCCGAACGAGGAAGTTATGAGCAAAGTGGTGACGCCGCGCGAGCTGTGCGAACAGAATTGCAGTGCTAATTTCCATGGCCTGTCACATATACAATTCTTGGAGTTCTTGTGATTTCTTTATATGGATAGAAAGTCAAGGAAGAGAGGATCGCGTGTGCACAAAAATCACCCAATTCGGAGGTCAGATGTGAAAGTTATACGCAAAACGGTGAGACTGCGCAAGCTGATTCCGACCGGTTCGACCACGACAGGTGGGTTCGACCTGAGCATCAGGTCGAACTGAGGTCGAACCCAACGGAAAAATGATGGTTCGACCTCCCCTGTTTTGTTCGACCTGTTTGGGAGGTCGAACCGCGCTTCGGGAACTTACCAAATCCGTATTTTCGAGGCCTAAACGCATGTGATCACTTGAAAAGCCCATTCCAAGCCCTAGAGACGTGATTACAAGTATAAAAGGAGGCTCATGCAGTCAAGAAAGATGTCCAATCAATAGAGGAACACAATACAAGAGAGGAGAAGAAAGGCCACAACCATACAACACCCCACAAGGGGGGATCACCCCCCTACCACATCCTTTCCTTCCATCCATCCATCACTTTGAAGATTCGTTTGTGGAATCAAGAGGAGAACCAAGAGGAGGATTCAAGACGGAGAAGGACGCGAAGACGCCTACATCAAGGGTTTATTCGTTTCCTAATTTATCTTGTATTTTCCGGACATCCGGGTAAGATCTATCCAACACCCATGATTGTTCTTCGAAATATCATGGGCTAGAGCCTTTTTGGTAGAACTAGAGTTGTGAATGTTTTACGAATTAATTGAACTTCCATGTATACACTCCGTACAACACTACTTGTGGATTTATTTTATATAAGATTGCACGTTTTTAATCCATACTCATAGTCGTTTTGTGCATCAATAATCGTTGTGTAGAGTCTGAATGCATGACATGGTTATTGGTTGAGTGCGTTCACTGTTGAGCAGGATTCCATGTTATGATTCTAAGTGAGGGGACTCCGAAGCTTCATTAGAACTATCATATATGAATACTTATTAATTGAATTGAATTCGGGTTAATAAGTAGGATAAAGAGGATAATTTTATAGTACCTATAAAGGGAGATCATATCGGGTTAAAGTACCAATCCTAGGGGGAAATAATTGATACTGATAGTACCTAGAAAGGGGGGTGGAATTATATCTCTTGCTCCGAGGTTATTCACACGTGTTATACGCATGTTTGCTTGTGTCTATAGAGTAAATATGCATGGCTTAGTGATGCGTCCATATTCCACAAGGCAGAGTCAGACATCGACACATGGAAGGGAAGTTAATGAGTAAAATTGGATTATCCTAGAGCTACCTATTCTCCTACTTGATCCACTTTCGTATTCTTCAAGTGATATTTTATTTGTTATTTTAATTATTTGTTTATTAGTTTAATAATTCTAAACCTCCAACTTAATTTTTAAATTGTCTTCATTAATTTAGTAAATAATTAAATTGATAATACGTCGTCCTTTGGGTTCGATATTCACTTGGTTGCTTGCTAAGCTGCAATTGATATCCTTAATACTTGAGGATTAATTTTGCGTGCAAAGAAAACGCGCATCAGTCACTTCGCTCATCAAAAGACGAGGGCTAAAGTTTTACAATCGGGGTTCTATTGGCCAACATTGTTTAATGATGCAAAGAAGTTTGTGGCTAAGTTTGATAGATGCCAAAGAATAGGGGGAATAGGTAAGAGAGATGAAATGCCCATGACCTTGAGAATTGATGTGGAAATATTTGATGTATGGGGCATCGATTTTATGGGACCATTCCCCCGTCAAAAGGATATGTATACATCTTGCTAGCCGTAGATTATGTGTCAAAGTGGGTGGAGGCAATTCCCACTATGACAAATGATGCTTTTATTGTGCAAAGATTCTTGAAAAATAATATTTTTACTAGGTTTGGAGTTTCAAGAGCTTTAGTGAGTGATGGAGAATCACACTTTGTCAACAAGTTGATGGAGAATTTGTTGAAGAGATATGGAGTAAAGCATAGAGTGGCTACACCCTACCACCCTCAAGCAAATGGTTTAGCGGAGGTTTCAAACCACCAAATCAAGTTAGCTTTGGAGAAGACAATCAATGGAGGGAGGTAGGGTTGGTCGGACAAGCTTGATGATGCCTTATGGGCTTATCAGATGGCTTTTAAGACTATTCTTGGTGTGTCACCGTATCAATTGGTTTATGGCAAAGCTTTTCATCTCCCCGTGGAATTGGAACACCGTGCTTTGTGGGCTATCAAACACCTCAATATGGATGAAAGGGAGAGTGGTCAAGCGAGGTTGTTGAAGTTAGTCAATTTGGAGGAGTTTAGAAGAAGAACATTTGATAACTCGATCATATACAAGGAGAATATGAAGAGATGACATGATGCTAAAGTGAAGGAAAAGACGTTTGCTCCTGGGAACAAAGTTCTTGTATTCAATTCGAGGCTTAAGTTGTTTCCCGGAAAGCTTAAGTCTAAATGGATGGGGCCATATGAAGTGCTTGAAGTGTTGAATAGACATACATTGAAGCTCAAGGGTCCAAATAATGAGTTTGTGGTAAATGGTCATAGAGTGAAGCATTACCTATCTCCTTCTCAAAAGGAGATAGTGTATGTGGATATTCTCTCTTCCTAAACTTCTTTGTTTATTTGTAGAGTAGTGTAGATTTTATTTTCTTTTTTTGTGTTTGTTAGTTTTCTTGTAGATTTAGTGAGAAGGTGGTTAAGCTCGTGAGAAAATGCATAAGATGGAAGACAAGGAAGCTAAAGATGAAAATGATGATGTATGCCACACCACTCTTTACAAACTTAAATTTTAACACTTGTGTTAATTTAAGTTTGGGGGGAGGTTGTGTGGTGGTCATACTTGATCATACAAATTACAAGAAGAAGGTTCATGAAAAGCATTGATGGAAACAACAAGGGTATGTCTCACCACTTTTTGAAAACTTAATTCTCAACTTGTTTTGATTTAAGTTTGGGACGAGAGTGCATGGTGTGACTTATTCCTTGTTTATGCTTTAGTGTGGGATGAATCATGTGTCTTGTGTTGTCTTGCAAAATGGTCAATTTTGAAAATTTTCTCATGAGTTAGTTTAGTTTTGGTATGTTTGGTGGTGTTTTAAGTACATTTTAATTGATTCTTGATCATAATTGTAGTGTGAATGATATTTTGAAGTGTTTTGATGCATGAAAAGGGTGCTAGAGAAGTGAAAAAAATAGGGCAAAAATGAGGTGAAGTGTGAATAAGTGTAAAAACAGGGAAAACTGCTACACGGGCCGTGCTCCACACACGGCCTTGTAGCAGTTGGCCGTGTATTTACATTAGAAAATGCTACACGGCCAGGAGGAAGACCGAGCTCTACAGCTCGAGCTGTGTAGTAAAGCAGGTACACGGGCAGTGTTCGGCACATGGCCCTGTAACAGTTGGCCATGTAGAAGCATCAGAAAATGCTACACGGCCTTGATTGGCCATAACTTGTAGTCGGGATGACCAATTAAAGAATTTACCGAATCACAGGGAGGAAGGCGCTAGAGTTTAAGCGATCTCAAGTTTATCGTGATTTTATAAGGACGGCGGAATGGGACGATAAGATGCAAACAAATGCAATTAAACTAATACAAGAAATAAATGATAAAATGAATGCAAGAATAAATGGTTCCAAATGATTCAAGGATGAGATTAACAACAATCATGGCATAGATAATAAAGTAATCATGCAATTAATTCTAATCTATCATGGACATAGTGTAGGAGCGATCACTAATTCCACCTAAACTCTCTCTCGAGATGGATAGGATGTAGGCCCTCAACAAGGCTCCCAAAAGTACTTAAGATCGATACCATAGCGAACACCTCCCACTAGGTACTAATTACTCTACGAGTTCCCTAATTTGGTACTAAATCGTAAGCAATATTCCCTTTTAAGGTACTATGAATTCACTAATGGCTTGGTTCTCCTCACCTAATCAACCAATCTTTCGATTAAGCTAATCAAATATTCTATCAAAGGGTTCTAAATCTAGAAGGATATCTCTATCTCATTCTAAATAAATGCACATGAGGTGTATGATGAAATGATTAAATGAACTATCCTAAACACATAATTGATTTCTCAATCTAATCACATGTCCATGATAATTAATCACACATATCATCATATACATCAAGCAATCAACATTCAATGATAGAAATACACAAAGCCCATTCAAGATTAAAATCAAATTGCATAAAAACTAAATTACCCAACACCAATCATGGAGCTAATCTCACAAAGGAGATTAGCCTATCACAGTCTTAGAGAAAACAACAAAGACAATTGAATCTACAAATTCCATGATCAAACTATAAAGAAGTTCATAAAAATTAGAATTAAATTCCCCCTTTGAAGTCCTTCAATGGAGATCTCCTTCTTCTTCTTGCAATCTTCATTCTCCCTTGCTTCCTTGACCACTTGGATGGTGGATTTGATGGAGGAGATCAAGTGTGGATGGATGGATGAAGAATGGATGAAGATGATGGTTAAAATGGAGGAAATGGTGTGTGATCTAGGTGTAGAAGTGAAACCATTCGAAAAAATCTGATCAAATGTTGAATTATTGGGTATTTATACCCCTTGGAAAGCTTCTAGAAGGTTTTGGAAATTTTAGCAGCTTTTTACACAACACGAGTCGTGCTCTGCAACAGGCCATAAGGTGTCCGTGTTGGGTGAATTGATGTCGCTACACGGTCAAGACTTATAGAGCCATGTTACGCAACACGGCTCGTGTGCTGCAATACGGCTCGTGTGCTATAACATAGGCACAGGGTGGTCGTGTTGGATGAATTGATGATGGCACACGGCCACCTCTTACAGGACCGTATTCAGTGCACGGCCAGTGTTGGTGCATGCCCCTATTTTTCACATTTTGTTTCGGCTCGTTGTGTTTCGTTTAAACTCCGAATTGAGATTTGCTTTTTCCTACATCTTCCTTATCATATCTAGCATCCAATAAAAACACAAAACACAACCAAATAACACATAAATACAGATAAAAAAATACGAAAATGGATATAAAAATGCACTAAAATTTAGGTGAAAATATCACTCATCAGGCCTCACTTGAGGCCGTGCAGCGTAGTATGGGCTGTGCAGGGATTATTCCAGGTTTTAAAAAGGGTCGATCCATATTCATTCCACACGCCTTCCTTCATCCGTACACACTCCGTTTGTACCATAATCATCTTCCCAAGCATACGAATCAACCACCAAGGTAAGTTTTAAGGGATTGTGAGTGAAGTTCATCAATTTTGCACATCCAAAACACTTCTCCACATCCAATTGTCAAGAGGTATGAATTTTTGAACCCTAACTTATAAATTTTGATATGAATTTATTGAATTGATACATGGGCTTTGATATAGTGTGAATTTTTTATGCTTTATTGAGTGATTATCATCCATGTTTCAATTTGATTTTTGAATAAGGATTGAATTAGGGTTCATGAGGAGTAATTTGGGGATTGTGTGAGAATCATGAATTTGAATGATTGTGTTGTGCTAATTGAAGAATTACATGAGTTTAGTTTTATTTGTGAGAAATTAAACTTAGATATTGAGGATTTGGGCACGAGGCTATGTGAATTGAATATTCAAATTATGTTAAAACTTCATGCATGCCAAGTGTTCAATGAAATGTCTAAGAGAGAATTTTGTTGAAATTTGAAGATCATATTTGAATGTTGTTTGATGATGATGTAAATTGGAATTCATATGTGTAATAACACTTAAAATTGGTTATGAATTGTTGATTAGTCAAGATGAATGATAGTGAAGTGCCTATTATGATTTGAAATAGTAATGAGGTGAATAAGTATGTTGATGCATAGTAGGTTCCATGCTAAGTTGAATAACTAGGGTGGAATTCAACTAAGTGCATTAACATTTTTATTGATTATAATTTGAGAATTATTGTTTGTAGATGGCCGAGAGAAGAATTAGACCAAGGAATAAGGACTTCATTATGATAATCGATCCAGGGGAATTGACTAATTTAGATGCACAGTTGATGGAAGACAGAGTACATCCAGAAAATTTCAGGGTTGAGTTTGAGGATTATTGGGGGAAGTATGTGCTCCGTTGGCAAACATTGGCTCCGAAGATCAAGCCCACTCGTTTCCAAGATACGAAAACGATGAGAGGACTAGGACTCGAGGAGGATTTGAGGAAGCTATTCCATTTTGCTCAGATAGAAGCATTCTTTGAAAAAAGGCCACCAACCTACTTCCACTTAACTGCAGAATTCATGAGCACGTTGCAAGTCAAGAAGGATCGGAACGGGTTTCCTATTTGGGTGGCATTCCAGTTAGATAATGTGTTGAGAGAAAAGATTCCCATGACTATGTTGAATGAGTGTTTTGGTTGTCCACCATGTCTGAACCATCAAAGTTTTTATGAAGGAGGTGGTTTTAACCAACAAGAATGGTGGAAGAGCTTGGTGAACGATGGGACAGAAAGAGCAGGATATGTCCCTAGTGCTTCAAAAGGGACCGCAATTCAGAACCCAGTGATGAGATACTTGGAGAAGATTGTCACAAACACCATCTTAGGGAGGTTTGAAGGCGGAGCTGTTGGAGAGAAGCAGCTTTACATCATGTTTTGCATCTACAATGAGCGACCATTGAACGTTGCAACACACTTTGTGCAGCATGCGGAGAGAGTTGCTAAAAGACAAGGTTATCAAGGTTTAATGCTAGGAGGGATGATCACCATGATAGCTCAAGGATTGGGAGTTAATATGGCAGGTATGGAGAATTGAATGTTGAGTGAAGGGCTGAACTACCAACAATTGATGCGGATGGAGTTCTTGACCATGGTTGGGAACCAATATTGTCTGAGGCAGGAAAAGGGAGCTCCACTTCCCTTGCCAACTCCGGAGCTCACTACTGTCTACACTAGAAGGAGGTTTGCCAACTTGGCAATGGCTAGTGCAAATCACTCAAGGGTCATGAGAGCTTTCTATAGGAGAAATCGTGATGAAGTGGAAGAGGTTCTAAGACAGTTGAGAGTGGAAAGAAACCTCGAGCTAGCTAACTTGAGAGTCTAGCCAGTGCCAATAGAAGAAGATGAGCAAGGAGGACAACCGGAGCGGGTAGAGTTTAAGAAGCAGGGCCCTGATCCACTACAGTTCGAAGAAGAAGAGCAACAGTCGCCAGTGGGACCTGAGCAAGGGAATGATAGATGAAATTACATGATGGATGAGGTGCGAGATATAAGACACGTACAGCAGACATACGGAGCACAGATCAGGGAGATCCGAGAGATCCAGCAGGAGCATGGAGCGCATATTCAGGAGCTCAGAGCTGGACAGCGTTGGAGGGAGTATTACAAGGAGCGATCAAGGGTGCATGCCAACAACATGGAGGAGATGCTAAAGATGATGTTCAACTTTCAGTTCCTTGGATCTCCTCGTGCATACATTTCATGGAATGCCTAGCATCCACCTCCACCGCCAGAGCCATGAAGGGAGTACTTTGAGTACTCGACACTTTTATTCATTCATTTTAGCTATACTTAGACTTTTTGAAGGGTTTCCGAATTAGATTTGATGTGGTAGATTGGATTGTACTTAAATTTTTTATTTTTGGGAGGTTTCCTTTATTTTGGTTTTTTTTTTAGTTTTATGTGCTTTACTTTTTGTTTTTCTTTGTATTTTGGTTTGATTTTTATTGTTTGGATGTGATGGGAAGTTGATCTTTATCGCTATGGATGTGAATTAATGTGTTGATACTTTTTAATGGATGATTTGGTTTATTCATGTTATATGTTTTTGTATTTTTTGGTATTTTTCTTTGATCATTGTTGTGTTTGTTGTTATTTTTATTCTTGTAGGGATGGTTTGGTGGTATGTTTTTGGGGAGGAGTTGAGTAATTTTTGAAAATGAGCTATAATGCATTGTTCGTGATGAGTGATGGCAAGCATGTTAATGGTCTCTACTTGTTGAAATTGTGACATGAATTATATAATTTGTTCAATTTTGAGAAGTATGAAGGGTAATTATGTTTCTTTTAGTCCAAGCAAAAGCTTGTGAGACTTGAGCCTCAACCGTGCCTCCATGGTTAAATCTTGAAGAGAGGACCGGTTGAACTTAGACAAACTAGAACTTGCTCATGGACTATAGGAATGAAGCTCGAATTGTGGAAGTTTGTGAAATGATCTTAGGCCATCCTTGATGAATGAAGTCATAGCCATAAAAATTTTCTTACCAAAAACATTATCCCTAGTAAGCTACTTTGAGCCTATGAGTCTTTTCTTTGTAATTCAAGCATAATACAATCCTTTAAAACCTACTTGAGCCTTATATATATAACCTAAGTGTGGGTGATTGAGGAGATGATGGTTTACAAGGTTTGATGTGAGAATAGTACTAGAAAAGAAAGAAAATGGTAAACAAGCAAGAAAATGATGAAAAGAACTAAAGCAAAAATACATGCGACTTCAAAATAAGAAAAATGAGCAAATCAACAAAAATGAGCTCATGGAATTTAAAAGTTGGAAGAAAGGAAGCATGCAAAAATCAAGAGAAGCTCAAGAAATCCAAGGAATGATAATGGATAGTGCTTATGATTAAAGAAGAAAGTAAAGGAATCTTGAAAGTAAGTAAGTTGGAGAAAGGTATCATCTCTTAAATTACTTACACTTGATTAGTCACTATTATCCAAAGTCTCCTACCCTACCAAAGAGCATAAACATTACATCTAAAAGATAAAGACCATTTTGATCACTTATTGAAACGAGAGTGGCTTGTGAACATAGTACATGAGCAAGCCTATGGTGAGTCGGTTTTAACCGATTGATGAGTGATGATCAAAATCGTACTCTATAGAGTGTTGAGTGAATTTGATATCCTATGAGAGGCTTGGATTGAAAAGGATTTGATTACTCTTTTGTCATTCTTAAGATTGAACTTGTTAATCTTTCATGTTATAAGTTTGATGAGGTAGGGATACTTAATGTGAATTTTGTAATCATTATTACTTGTGATGTGTTATGGTTTATGTTCGTTAGATGTTTTCTGGGTGAAAATTACTCCTCTTGTTTATCATTTTTCATTGTTCGAGGACAAACAATACCTTAAGTTTGGGGGGTTGATCGTTGTCATTTTTACCTAGATTATAGTGTTATTATTTGTGTAATTTTGGATATTTTGATCCGTATTTATTTTACTTTTGGTGGAGTTATTGTTATTTTGAAGAATGTGGTATGGTTGGATAAGAATTGTGTAAATGAGCTTAAATATGTGTAAAACAGGTCAAGAAATGGATAAAATCGGAGTCGGAAGCAAAATGGAGTCGGAAGGACACTGCCTGCTTGTACACGGGTCGTGTGCAGAACACGGTCCTGAACAAGTGGCCGTGTATTTTCATCAAAAATCACTGCTCGCCTAGGAGGATGATCGTGCGCTGGTGCACGGGCCGTCGTTGTTGCACGCCAGTGTGTAGAGCATGACCCTATAAGAAGAAGCCGTGTACTTACACCAGAAAATGCTACATGGCCACGACCAAGGCCGTGTACTGCAGCTCGAGCCATGTCCGGAAAAATGCACAATACGCCGAAGTAGGTGTGCCCTACACCTGCCGTGTGCTGCTACACGTGCTGTGTAGGTGCAAAAACCTGTGCAGTTTTCAGAATGTTCTGAAAGCTTTCTAGAAGGTTCATAAGTGATATAAAAGGATGACCTGTGCGAATTTTTAAAGGGAGATCAGATTCATAGCAGTTACACACACACCACACTACATTTCCTCACACACTAGATTCATAAATCATCTCTACCATCTAGATCCATCCAATTTCCATTTGATCTACACTTTCACTCCATAAATCCATCCTTCCACCATTTGAGAAGATTGAAGCATCAAGGATTGAAGAGGAGGAGAGATCTTTCCATGCAAGGGAAGCCAATCTTCTCTCAAATTGTTGAGTTTCTTCTTATTATGGCTCAATTGGAGCAAAGCTTGATTTGTATTGAATTAATCACCATGTTTAGTGGCTAGTCCTATAGTAGGGCTAATCATATGAATGGTTGAGGTGAAGAGTTAGATATGTATAACTTAAGTAATGATTTGAATTGATTTGTGGATTTTCTTTTATGATATAACAATCATGTTTCATTTTAATGTGTGTGTGTGATTAAATCTTCTATTCATAGTATTAGGATGGCCATTCTAATGTTGTGAGTGGATTTTAATTTAATCAGACATTGAATTGTGCATGCATGTTAGTATAAGGGGAGGTCAGCCATACCCTCCTTAGGCTTAGAACATTCATAGATGGACACTTAAGAAATTGAGTGAAAAGAATCAACTTATGATCATAGTACCTTAAGGGAATTGAGATTAAGATCAATCTTAGGAGATTTAGGCTTGTAATAGAGTCGAGAACCTAGTTGCCTTGGCCATAGGGACCATGGGTAAAATTGTGATTGCTTTTAATCCACAAGTTAATGAAAGTTAGCATCAAGAGTTTTGCATATTTAGCTCAAGTTTTAACCATGAGTATGATTAGCCTTGCTCCCTTCTCAAGTGAAATCTACATCCATTCCATTCATCATTTGCTTGTTCTTTGATCATTTACTTTGTTAGTCTTAATTCTAGTTAATTGAGTAGAGAATTAAGTTATTGTCTTAAATACAACATCTTCAATCTATCATCCTTACAAAGCACAAATCAATGGAAAATCCGGATACAAACCTAAGTTTCATTTCCCTTGGGACGACATTATTATAAATTTTATACTTGGTCACACGTTTACAACAATGATAGAGTCTCTTACTCTTAACATTTACTAAAAAAATGACTAAGAAAAAACTGCAAGAATTTTGAAAGATAAAATCAGTACATTGGTATCATAATACACAAAATGAAATTAAAGTAATTCAATGAAAATGGGACTGATCACTTCTAATAAAAGAGAAAAACTTCTTATGTCCAAACAATTAAAAATCAGTCTTACTTTCAATAAAAAATAAAGACTTCTTGTGTAGCACACTGAACAAAGAGAGTGGTACCTTGACTTTAATGAATGGGAAATTTTAATGAAATATCTGAAGTAAACAAAAAAAAATAGAAGCTTGACTTATTTATGTTGACATTGATTTTGACACTATTTTAAGTCTTGAACAATGTTATGTTATTCACAATTTTACACTGCAAAGAAATTTTAATATATTTCTAATATTGATGTACAAATATTCACTAGATAGGTTTAAAAATGAAATAGCTATTCAATTCAATAAATAACCATTTAAAAAAAGTCTATAATTATAAATATGAGACAAATGTGACAATACTAAATTTTATCCAATTATGCTTGTTCATCAACATAGAGATATTATTGCCACCACCATTTATTCATAAAGATACGCATTAATGAGAAAAGAGAGTAGAAATGTAGATTAACTCAAGAAAGAATATGAAACACGGATTCTACTGCACCAAAGTGAATTTGATATTATAAACCTCATTTCGGTAGTTTAAGTTAAAGATAATTAATACAAATTGAATCTTTTGAAACTTAATTATTACCCTTTTAGCCTCTTCTTGTAGCTCCTTTGACATCCTCAAATAATTTCTAAAAGGCATATCATTATCAGTGCATGACAGCCTATAGATAAGCTTTAGACTAGTGTAATATGTCGAAGCAGAGAAAAATAAACCTCATAGAGCAAATGTTCAAAATGTGATTCGATAGACTTTCTTATTTCCTCATAACATCTATCCTTGTAGCCTTTTCCTTTAGTAGATTTCCTAAAAAAAAAAAAAGACACATACATTTCCTTACATTTAATTGAGGAGAAAAAAAAAGATTACCAATTCGTATTGTTTCAAGACATTAACTTGCACAATTTAGTGGTCTATAAAAATCACGAGGCTGATTAATTACAATAGTTGAAAGGTAAATACTTGGCATTTCTTGTTATAGACTCTATTGCACGTTCTCCTCCAGCTTCTACTTCTTCAATCATTAGTTCTTGATCTAAGATTTCTTGTGTTTCCACTGCCCTTATCATTTTTTGTCTTAAGTAGATAGATGCATCATTACCAAGATAAGATTAGCACAATTGCTCTTATGGAAATTATTTCATTCAGATTAGACATATCTCAATGCATGAACTAACGTCTGTGGGCTGCAAATCAAATACAATAACTGTGATAAACAATCAGCGTAGTATGAATAATACAATTATTAAAAAAATTGAAAATAGCAATTTAATGTGGGAGGAAACTCAACGTAATGGAATAGTTCAACAAAGTTTCACAACATAAGTTAATCAATCAAATAATAAATTACTCTTCCAAGTCGTCCACAAAATTAGAATGTCGAAAGCAAATATATGTTTCCAATTGGAGATGAACATACCTTCAAATAATCATCTCTCGATCTTTCAAAACTTAATATGTTCCATTTAAAGTAGTCATTACCTTTTAAATAGAAATATGTTTTTCTCTCAAGATTTCTGAACGGACTTGATGATATTTGTTAAGTAAGAAATTAGTTTTGGCATCTATTATGGCCACCTTAGCTAATTTTAAGACAAAATTTTGTATTTCATTTCTTGAAGGATGTATAAAGCAACACAAAAATATAGAATTAAGGTTAGAAGAACATAAAAATGTTGTTATAAGGATACTAAGCTCAGAAATACCTTTCTTTCGCGAGTTTAAGGAAGTTAGCAATATGACCCCACAATGTCTTCTCAAATGTCTCCCATGTGCGATCTACATCTTCAAAGTACTTGCTGCAGAAATTCAGTTATTAGTTCTAATTTTTGAAAGAACTCACTTCTACAATAACAAGGAAAATCATTATCACTCAATGATTTGTATCAACCAGTTGTTAATTGAAACATTATATCGACACACACAGAAGCTACACACCAACACCAAGAATATAAGAATGAAACAAAATGAATTCAAATTAATCTTATACAATCTTGATTCCACCAGCTCATTGCTGCATTTTTATGAACACATGTATGAAGTTTTTAGAATAAAGAAAAGTGTTTCATTTAAAAATAGCGAAATTCAAAATAAAGATGAAAACTTGTTGACGAGCAATGTAATCAGCTTTAATGACAGCAATGGATTGTAAAGCTCCAGCAATGGCAGAAGCTTTGCTACCCCCTTCATCGATGCCTCCTTCACTTCCATCCCTAAATCCTCCATCATCATCTTCTAGTGTCATGCAACGATTACTCCCACTATTTTGAAAAAATATCAGCTGAATTGAAAAAAAATATATGCATTTCTCTATAACAATAGACAATTTTGTGCAAGTTTTGGGGAGGATTAAATTAATTAGGTATTTTACAAAATGTTAATCTGAAACTAATTCTAAACAAACAAGATATAGGAAACAAAAATCACAAATTTGATGAAGGAATTAAGAACAAGGACTTACATTGGCTATGGTACCAGCTCCTATACTCTCTCCAATACGACACGACTCGTCCTTTGAGTCTATCTTCACATGAATATGTGATCAAATATATTTTGAAAGTGAAAATTCATTATAAAAAATTACAGTAAGTGCAATCCACCAAATCATCAACAAAAAAAAATACAAGTGAAATTGAACATCCAAGTTACCCTACAACTATAGAGTGGCATACCGAACAAAGAGAGTATCCAAACACCATCATAATTGAAATAAACCTGCAGATTGTTAATTCAGTCTTAAAACCAAATATAATTTTTGAGATTATTTCTGAGAATTTTAGCAAATCATTTTGTTTTAAACATACAAAAATATAATATGAAATTCTCTCTTCAATTTCTAACATCATAAATAGAAGGCTTTATCATGTTATATTCAATCTACTATTTCATATTGAAAGGAAGAAGGAGTTGTAGTTGATTCAATCCTCTGCATCGGCAATCCCACCTGGACTAAACTTAATCAAATGAAATCACTATAACAATCTTCTCCACAGCTTCATAGATCTTATTAAGGCATTAAACAATCCTTTAATTCCAGTCAGATAAGAAGATAAATTTACAGCTGAACAAGTGTGAAAATCTAATGTAAACAGAAAATACATTGTATGTAAATAAAATAGATAAATTTGCGTGTAACCCAAGGAACTAAATAGACTAATTCATAAAAGGCAACCCAAGTTAAACTTCGTATTTGTAAAAGATATTGTACATACATCAAGGAGGAACTAATAAAGAACAAAAACAGAACTTTGTTTTCTAAGTTTCAGCTTCGAATTCAACTCTGAGATTTTGGAGTAATATTCACAGCTTCTTAAACTCAAGTATAGAATCTCCAGAACTATCTTATAGAAGTGAGTCGAGATTTGTACCTTTTGCAAAAGGAAATGGATGTGCCCTTGCTTAGATTGGATGACTCAACGAATTTGGTGAATAGATGTGGAATATCACTTGCACTGATGCCATATCCAGAATCTCTTACCTGAGTTTGTTTTTGTAACATATATCAGCTATAAAAAAAAGAATGCAAGAACATAGAATTAAATGTGTAAAGCCAGGCAAGCTCGTACTCCATATTTCTCATTAAATTATTGCAAGACAAGACAGATATGAAATCGCTACATTGCTAGAGCAGCGGCGGGAATTCATGACACCGGTTGTCTACAACAACATCGGGTGGCAAAAATTTGGGAAGATCTCTACAAATTCAATGTCCAGCTCAATTTGAGAAGGGGCCATCGCACATGATTGGAAGTCCAAGAAAACGGCAGCTGACGGGAACCCTAGGTGAATACTTCGTCAGTGGTGGTGTAACTCCGACCTAGCTCTGCAGAGATTTCAAAGCTTGTTGCAGGCTGAAATTTTTCTAAGTTGGGTGTGAGGGGTTATGTGAATTTCTAGGGGTTAAATTCTAATATATTAATATTATTTTTTCAAAACAAATTCAAAACATTACCTGGCTTTGTTGTTTTAGCCTGGAAATGGTGTGATGCACATGTTTGAATCTTAGGAGTGGCAAAAAGATTTTAAATTAAATTTTTAAATAACATCAGGAAATATACATCGGTGCTAAAGAAACCAATGTCTATCAGCGCGTTATTTTGAGTTGGCAAATAAGCATCGGTTGAAAAGACATCGTTTAGTAAAACCAATATCTATCAGCATATTTTTATAGAAAATCGATGTCTATTAGATAAATAACATCGCTTAAAAGACATGGGTTAGTTAAAACCGATGTCTATTAGTGCATTTTTTTAGAAATGTGAATAGATATCATTTAAAAAACATAGGTTAGTTAAAACCAATGTCAATCGATGCATTTTCATAGAAAATCGATGTCTATCAGCTTACTTTTTCGCTGATAGACATCGGTTTTGGAAAAGACATCGGTTTTAAATAAAAAGACATCTTATTTTAAGGATAATTGATGTCTATTCGGCGATGTTAATCAATGAATTTGGTGTAGTGTTGATGTCTTTTTCTCATATGAACCTTCTATCTCTTTGTAGATTATGGGTTTTAACCTTTTGAAGTATAGTCGGAGTAGTAAACTTACTATTAATCCCAGTCTTGTTTTTGCCATAAGATATATATATATATATATATATATATATATATATATATATATATATATATATATATATATATATATATATATATATATATATATATATATATATATATATATATTACTGTATATGATTACGCATGTCGATCGTTGGGTTAGTGCCAGCCTTCTTTCTATATCCAATATTTTTACGCGGGAGCATGTCGAATTTCAATATTCTTAGGCACTTCTCTTCTAGCGAGTAAACCCTCCAATACCTTTTACAAACACATGTTTATGTACTGACTAATTTATTTTAATCTACCTGCTACTAATTTTTCAACCCACACAAACCATATCTAGGCATGAATTCATGTTTCCGTTTAGATTTTTCATTCATAATTAATGGGTTAGTCAAATTTATGACTTGTATTAGTCATGTGCCAATTATCAGCTTACACCAAGTTGTACCCCACTAAATTTGCATATTAATATTTAATAAGTGGTATATGTTATAGATTAGACATTGTGCATACAGATTAAGTATTAGTTTTGGGGCTTAATTCTTAATTGACGTATTTATCATATCTCTAATGATTATCAACTATTAAATATATATATATATATATATATATATATATATATATATATATATATATATATATATATATATATATATATATGGTATAATTTTTCTTTTAAGATTAAATATTAAACCATATTTCCTTTTACAATTTTTGAGCTTCAGTACACGTGTATATATATAAGTTTATTATTCTTGGAGTATCTCTTATTTACTTATCCAATTTTATAGTCATTAACTTAGGTATTACATTATATTAGGTTGGATGTAACTATTTCATTTAGTTATATAATTATTTCAGTTTAAGGCGATAGGTTGGGTTTGAGACCATAGCCTTATTTTATATTTTATTTATGACTAGGTGATGAGGAGCTCGTGAATTAGGGTACCGGCTGCATCAATATTTGAATTACAGTCAACTAATTTCATTTTAAAGGTAGGGAAATTCATACTTTATTAACTGTTATTTTGTGATATCTTTGACTTCATGCATGTACATATATGTCTCCTGACCTTTATAAACGAGGCATTTACTACTTGAATAATTGAGAAATCTTATTCAATATATTTATATTTACATCTACATGATTTATGTTACTTATTTGGTATTTATATGTGGTATTTAATTTTGGCAAGTATGTTTCTCCACTGAGCTTGTGGTTTTGCTCACCCCAAATATTTATCTTTTTTCAGATAGAGGAGCTGACGTGGTGGGACATAAGGAAGATTCTTAGCACAATTTTATTTTCATTAAGACTTTATTATAATTTCTAAATCTTTGCTAAACTTATTAACTTATGCAGTTTATTTCAAGTATTACATTTGGATTTTATCACTTATCAAGATGGATCTTTTTGACTATTAAATTTTATTTACTTTAGGCTTCCGCTATAAATAATTTATTTATTTAAATATGATGTTTTTAAATAGTTAGAAATTTAGGATGTGACATGATCTTACAAATTAAGTGATTGAAAAGAGATATGTAAACTTATGTTAAATGTTCAAGAGTTCTGGGGTATAGCGAGCTTGTTGAGTTTCTTCGATAAACTGGTTGAGTTGCTACATATCTCTAACAAGTGTATAGCAATTAAAACTCATATCTCGTTGGTCACACGATGTATTAATTTGGACAAGAATATGATCCATAAAGAAAATGAATCAGGAGAATTTTGATTTCATATGTGAGTGGGAGATGTAATAATAATTAATATTATTTATTTATTTATTATTTTTCACATATGAATGATGTGGCGCTGTGGACAGAAGGAGTTATGTAACTCCTGCGATTTTCTCACGGTTTTCTTATTTGATTTGGATAAAAGAAACTACGCAGTACACATGCACATACGCATAATGCATAAAAGTTTTTTTTTCTGAGAGTGAATTCTCATTTGTTTTTTCTCTCGTATTCTTCATCCAGTTTTAATACAAATTCGTGAATCATTATTTTTCAACTCCGGGTTGAAGATTTGATCCAGAGATACTAACGTGAGTATCAATCGGTTCGTATGTGTTCTTCCATTGTAACACAATCATACGGTGAGAGGTACAAGATTTCTCTCTAAGTACGCTTAGGGTATGTGCTTTAGGAACGTGAGTTTTCAACAACTACAATATTGCATAATTTAATTTTAAGTTATGAGAATTCATTTCTTATAAATCTACGAATTAATATTATAATTAGATTTCTGCACAATACGTCTTATATTGTTGCACAATATATTTAAGAGTAGAATTAGTTTGCTGCACGATACGGTTATATTGCTGCATGGCAAGGTTATATTACAACACAATTAATGTATATTTTTGTACAACCTATTTTGTGTACGTTTTAATCCCAATCTTCGTGTCTTGTAACGTTATCACATAGGTGTGTGTTGTAATTTTTTTATTTCTTTAAATAATTTAAGGTGACATGGCGATTTGATTGTTTTAAAGATAATTAATGATATAATAAAAAAGGTATAATATTTAAAAAAAGAAGATAATGAATATTTATATCTTTATAAGCAAGATTCAAGATAAGGGATATAATAGGAAGATTATCATTAATTTTTGTTGTTATTATTAATTTTATATGTACCTTGTATCTATGAATAATATACTGATATAGTACGTAGTTAAAAGTAATTATTTCTTTATTTTTGTATGAATATAAATAAAAGTCATTATCTTTATGTTTTTTTATTATTTAATTTATGAGTAATTAATAAAAGGATAATGATATTCGTCTATATTCTGAATATTTAAATTAAAAAAAAAAATTACGTGTCAATCCATTTAAATTATACTAGGCTAAGAGCAGCACCTCATTGAGGTGCATAGCTCTGATAGTTACAAGTGTAGTTTTAAAATTGAGATTTGTTGTTTAACTTTTGTTTACCTTTTTCCATCATTTTCTTTTGATCATATTGATCCCACAAGTTCCTGCAATATTTCTGACACATAAATTTTCATTAATTACCACCATGAGACATATCTCATCTAAAAGTAACTGCTGGGTTTGATAAGCTCATTAGAACATTCATAATAAATGCTTGAATTCAAGGTGGATATATTCATTAGTAGGTATGCATCTATATAGTAATAAAACTGATATTATTTTCTTAACTATATAGGTCAAACCTTATCATGAGGTGAAAGAAATAGAATTTGCATATTTAGTCTAGGAGAACATGTACAATTTAATATTATAATGATTAGTACATGTCCTAGTAATAAAAGTGCAAAAATGCATTAGAGAATCTGCATTTGAAGATAACATTCAAAATTTGTGCATGAAGTTCTTAGTCTTACTTTATGTGTTTTGGTGATGCCTGTACTATTTCCATTGGACATGGGAGGATTCTTTTACCTGTTGGTGAGCTGCTTTCTTATGTATTGGATTCTTGACTTGTTGGTTCGAAAGCCTGAGATGTTTGAGGTGTATCTTCTGGTTAGAGGTATTTCATTACTATGTAGCGCTTGGTCTTTTTACTTGGATTTATTATTGCTGCTCTGATGTGGAAGAATAGGGGCACATTGCTGTATTTCTTACATATTTGGTTAGTTATTGGCGTATTCCCCTGTTATGTATGAATATAATAAATTAGTATATTAATTGCTTGTGAACGGAATAAATCATAGTTGAGTTGTTTACCTGTACCTCAGCCTCTGCTATTTCTTGTCCTGACATACCCAAGAATATTTCAGCTTCGTTGTTTTGCATGACTATGTCTAAAGTCGTTCTTGTGTCGTGTGGAGTTTTGCCTTGAAGCTGACGCTGTTTATATTTATAATGTTATGGAGATATTGTACTGAAAGAATGTCATAAATTTTATTAAAAAAGTGTAAGAGGTTCTTACATTGGTTTTGTTGGCGTTTGATCGTTTGGTTAACGTGAACCGTTATGGTTCTATGCGTTTCTAATTCAGCGAAAGCAAGAAAACATAGAAACATATTGCCTTTCACTAGGGTATGTTGAAGAAGAAATATTCTCGCTGGCAGCCTGCGCAGCGGTTTGGGCATAACTCTCTCATTCAATCTCTGATTTGAGTGATCTATACGCCAAAACGATCCTCTCTTTCATAGTTTTCAACAGTGTATCACAAGAATAGTTTGGAGTTCCATATGATTTTAGAAAAATCATGGAATTGATGAACGCATCATCAAATGACCTTTCGATCTTCTGCTGTATTCCCAAGTCCAATCTTGACATCGTGTGGGTCACGATCTTCGAGATCTTCTCAATCTGCTCTCCTCCCTTTCTGTCATGTGTTAGACGTAGATTATTAGGATTTCAGATAGCTGAGATGACTTATATATGGGCTACAGCAGGGACCATGATGAGAAATTAGAGTCGGGCCTCCATTGGGATTAAGCATCCAAGTTTAGCCAAAACTTATACTCAAGTCCAATAATAATAATATATTCCACTAAAATATTTTTACTACACTGCCGCTCTAATCCCAAAATTATATTTTGGGCTCCTTCTTATTATGAGCCCGACAGTCTCCCCATATTTGAGATATACAATGTCCATTAATTAATTAAGTTATTACCAACTCCATTAATTAATATCTCATCCAAGTGTAGTACCACTCAACCTTATTATCATGCCTGAATAAATTCACCTGCAGGATTTATATGATAATCCTTATGAGCTCATCAAGGAGACATCATCAGCCTATTTAATAGGACATGGATTTCTTTTACAATCAACAACACACCATAGAGACATTACTATTTCCCAACTCACCGAGTTTATTGATTTAATACTTAAATCTCATCCATTGATGATTCAAAGAGATATATACTTGCTTACGTGTTGATTTTATTGTATAAGAATTAAGAGCATGAACATCCATAATAACTGAGATCAAGTTCTCCTATATAGTCAGTATAAGACGAACGATCTCAAGCGGTCCTGCTCAATACATACAATATGCACTAATGTGATTCTATAGTCAAGACAAACTAATACCAAATCACACTACAACCATCCCGTAGAGAGTCTCCGTCTATCTTGGTTGTGAGCATTTGTTTATATTTTATAAGGAAACTGATAATATGATCTTCCGTGTGTTGTCGCACAACATATTATCTACAGTATAAAGTAAGTGGACTATTGCATCGGACATATAAATAAATTATAAGACGCAATCATTTAATCAATGATTCTCATTTCAAATATTGGTAAGACATTGTTCATACTAAAGCTAGGCTTTCAGTATACAATCCAACAATCTTCCACTTATACTAAAAGACTATGCTGTCATGTCTAATACCATACATCTGATTTCCACTCCCACTACATGATCATCAAAAACTTTCACTTTAAGGTCCTTGTAAAAGGATTTACTAGGCTATCATCTGATGCAATCTTGGTGACAACAACCTTCCCCTGATCATATGATTTCTCGTAACAGGTGGTACTCACGCTCCATGTGTTTAATTGCCTTATAGGCTCGTGATTCCTTCAAGTTTGTAACTGCACCATTATTATCACAATAAATTGTAATAATCTTGGGTAAACTTAGAATCACATCTAAGTCCATTACGAAGTTTCTAGAGTCATGTAGATGGATTTGGCTTCCTCAGAGACTCCAATTCAACATCTTCCTATGGTGGAGTTCGAAATATATTTCTATATAACACTCCTCCATATTATGGCTCTACTTTCAAAATAAACACATAACCTTTGAGGTGGATTTATTGTCGTCCCTATCTGATTTGAAAAATCTAAATCTATGTAACCCACAAGAAGTAGTAAATCTGTCCGATAAGTCCACACATAATTTCTGGTCCCTTTCAGGTACATAAATATATGTCTTTCCACAGTTCAACATTCTTATTTCGGGTTACCTTGATACCCACTGACCATGCCATTGGCAATACAGATATCCATTCTCGTGTATAGCATTCCTTAGATTAAGCTTCCTTATTTGCCAAAGTATAAGGAACCGCCTTCATCACCTTTATCTTCTTTTGTGTCATAAGACACATTTCCTTGGATAAAGTCACATGCTAAAATGAGTAAGGATTGTATCATTTCATGAAGCTTGAGATAAGCACAACATCTTATCTTGTGATCACCATGATCGCAAGGATATATTTTGCTTCTCTTAAGTCCTTCATTTCATACTACTTTATCAACCATACCCATATGCCTGACAATACTCTTTCATTGTCTCCAATGAGAAATATATCATCTACGTACAGTACAAAAAATACCACCATGTTTCTGTCACTCTTTCCAATACACAAGACACATCCGTGCATTGATTAAATCTATATCACTGGGTTACCTCATCAAAACAGATGTACTTTGAGTTTAAAACTTACTTTGGTCCATCAATGGACAATTTTAAGCTCACACTCAAAATGCTCTTAGCCCTTTGCAATGAATCACTCAGGTTGCTTCACATAGATGTTTTCCTCAAGACTTCCAATCAGGAAATCTGTCTTGACATCTATTTGATATTTCTCATAATCAATATGAATAGCAATAAATAAAAGAATCCGAATCGATATAGGCATAGCTACAGGAGAACAAGTCTTCTCATAATCGAACCATTTCTTTCTGAGTACACCTTTCCGCAACAAGCTTTGCTTCCAAGATTTTCACCTTACCATATGATCCTCTTTTATTTCACATGACTATTTCCAATGGCTTTTACACTATTTAGTGGTCGTACAAGCTCCCAAATTTGATTTAGAATCCATAGATCCTATTTCAAAATTCATTGCAACTTGCTAAGATTCTGCATTTCTATCGTATAGTGCTTTGTCGTATCCATAGGCCGATTTCATGTTTACTAGGGACCTAGTCTCACGACTCTCCCAAAATATAAAATCTTTCGGGTTGTAAAACAACCCTCCCACTATGACAAGGCACTATATGCAATTGTGTATCAGATATGACACGTGATGCAGTTTACTTGTGATATATCCTCTTATACAATTGGTATTATACTTTGTGTTTTCCCTCTTACTTCCTTTAGAACAACTTATACATAGGTTTGTGATTTATTCCATAGTCCTTTTCCAAAAATCTAGTGTTTGTGTTAAAAATCATCCTTCGATCTTTTGGACTAAATAAATCACCCTTTATTTTTCTAGGATATCCCACAAACAGACAAACATTCATACGGATTACTATTTCTAGGGTATATCCATAAAATGAATTTAATAATTCTAAATAACTCATCATCTATCTAACCATTTCCATAAGAGTCTTTCTCTTATTATGATTAGAAGGCGAGTTATTAATTTCAATTTATTGTATCTGTGGGATAAACATGATTTAAGAGTGTACAAATTGTCACCAACGTACCATAACAGATTATAACTCTATCTTTCATTATAATAACCATATCATTTTTAAATGAAATAAAGTATCCATCCTTAACTGCATAGAAACTGAAATGAAATTCTTTATATGAAAACGTACTTAAAGAAAAATTTTTATAATCAAATGTTTATTCATATCATAAGATAAATAAACAACTCCCACTGCAACAGTCACTACTCTTGTAGTTTTACCCATGTTTAAAATATTAACTTCATCACTTAATTACAAATATTTAGTGATTCCGGTATCTACACACAATATGTTAGTAAACACCATCACTAATCATGCTTCAACAATTAGCAAATAAGATTCTAACATTGTTCATATCTTGATGAAAATTGATTTCCTTCGCCACTTGTTTTGTCAGAAGTTTTCCACCGAATACAACCTCTTTTAATTCTGGTGGAACTTGCTCAAAACATCTAGACAAATTATGGAGAATAAAATTGACCTAAGTTTCCCCTTCAATTTCTACTCCAAGTATTTCCAATTCATTTATCAAGCTATCCATGATCTCTTGTCTTTCTAACTTACTCAAGTATCTAAAGAGTTGCGTGAGACCATCATATTTCTATGAGCCTCTCACCTCTCCACTAAAGGCTTTAATAGGCATAATTGGACATCCTTAGTGAGAATACATATTTAATTTCCTAAGCAGTAAGAATCGAATCATAGATTCTTTTCTAATCATCTAATTTTAGACCAGTAAATATGTTTTCTTTTAGTAAACTATAAGTGAAATAAACAATTCAAAAATACAGAGAATCATAAATAAATACACCGATCAAATACTTTGAATTTATCCATTTATATTGATTTCCTCAAAATAATATAAAATTAAAATTCACCGACATCTCAAGCACAATGAGTCTGCATGCCATGTTAGTGTGGACGTTTACAAACTCGAATATTTACAAGAGAAGGTTTTACCCATTAATTTCATTCGTCAACCTAATTTTATGACAAAATAATTAATAGTCGGTTCCTCTTTAGCCATGCAAATAATAACAGTGACTCTGTTGGGGAGGATACTTATTATTTTCATCTAAGTGTATACCATTATTTGATCTCAAGTCCGTGGCCCAAGCTTGTGTACCTTATAGTTGGAGAAGTATACACGCACTCGGATAACTTCCTACAACAATCATAAAGAAGTTTGTTCCAATGATCCATGAATAAACTTATCCGTTGTGGAGGAAGGCCTATTGCCAACACGCAAGTTTACTCACATCACTTATAAACCAATAATGGAGGCAGCAAGAATTAATTACTAATCCCTCTCCCACTTAGTAATTTAACACCAAGGGGTTTTTACATGCATATAATATTCAAAAATAAAATAAACAACCTAGCATGCTACTATTACGGCACATAAGGCAGTAAATCACATAGAATCATGCATAACATATATAACAATAATCAAATAATTAAATAAATTATAAATAGTTATATATATTGGTGAATTCGATTGATCGCACAAAGCACGAATGCGGCCCCGAAACCAAAACCAAATCCAGCACCAGAACTGCAGCTCGACTCAAGTTAAGTCTCAAGCCCGATGCTTGACTCGAGCTCTCCACCATGCATACCTGGTTACACCTCCGCACGAATCGTTTCACACTCATGCGCCAGTAATGTAAGTTGAAGAAAAAATGATAGCGCTCTGCCCACGCTACATACTGGCACGACTCATGCCATCACCTACAAGAGTCGTGCCGCCTTAATGCAGCTCCACACGCCTTGCTCCTCTGTCGGCACGACTCGTGCCAGCCAACATGTCTAGTCGTGCTGCCGACGATTCTGTCCACTGTGCCGCAAGCTTGCATCGCCATGTTCAATCGTGCCGACGTCCCATCTGGTCGTGCCTTACCCGACATGACTCGTTCATGTAAAGTGAGAACTTGTGCCGCAAGACAGCATCTCCTTCACGCTGGTGTCATATCATCCTCGAAACGCCCGCCGCTCGACAGGGTCCAACCGTGCGGGCTTCGCTAAACCTCGCTTCTGGGAAGTGCTGAAAAGCCCGGCGCCAATCAACCCTGCCTTTGGCAGTCATGGCGCCACTGCCCTTCCATCCACCTGGCCCATTTGGCATCGCCCATCAACAGCCATCCTGCCGTGCAGCCCACGCTATACCTTGGAGATATCACAAGTCGCCGGTCATGCAACACCTACGACTGCTATTGCACGACCTGCCTGGTCTGTGACAACTCAACCTGGAAGACACAGGATTCGCCCGGAACACTGCTGGACCCGACTGGAAACTTGGTCAACTTGCTCGGAACAACGCTGCAAGCCCAATCAAAACTGGGTGGAGACTCAACTGGAATGGTGGCATGACTCGCCCGGAATCCCTCAGACACGCCCAGAAATGTTGTGAAACTCTGCTGCATAATGAGCCATTAGGAAATCACGCCTGCCGCCATCCACGCCAGCCGCGTTGTCTTTAGCGACTGTTGTCGTACTTGCCGTGAGAGCCAGTTGTCCATGCCATTGGACCCGCAAGATCAGCGCCATCAGTCTGATGCTGTCGGGCCACGCGTGACTAGTCCACCACGTTTGTGCCTCTGGCGCCCTTCACGCTTCATTCAATGCTCGTCAATGCCTGACTTTCTATCTATAATCAAAATCTTACGATAGGCAATAGCACACCACCGGACACCTTGAATACCCTATCGTACGCACAACTCATTCTGCCGTGCGCACCAAGCAGGCCAAGAATGTCTTTGTCTAGCACTCGACGGTCACAGTGTCGATGTCGGTCGCGTTGCTAGTCTTCGATGCCCATCAGCAGTACCATCAAGCATCGACATGTGTGTGTGCCATCATGTACAGGATAGGGTGTTCAACAAGAAACCAAATTCTAAACCCTAATCACGTTTCGCAAATAAACCCTAGCCTAATGTGTCATGCTTCACCACAAAACCGAAGCTCTGATACCAATTATTGACATTCAATTATTTGGTTAACATGAACCGTTAGGGTTTCATGCATTTCTAATTCAGCGGAAGCAAGAAAATATAGAAATGTATTAACTTTCACCAGAGTATTTTGAAGAAGAAATATTCTCGCCGACAGCCTACGCAGTCACACCATTTTGGGCATAACTCTCTCTCCGATCTCCGATTTGAGTGATCTATGCGCCAAGACGATCCTCTCTTCCATGACTTTCCAACGTTGTATCACACAAATAGTTTAGAGTTCCACACAAGTTTAAAAAAATCATGAAAGTTGACAAACAGCAGCAGCAAACAACCTTCCGATCTTATACTGTATTCCCAAGTTCAATCTCGACATCGTTTGGGCGACAATCTTTGAGATCTTCTGAATCTGCTCTCCTTCCTTTCTTTCGTGTATTAGGCGTATATTATTAGGGTTCCGAATAGCTGAGATGACATATATATGGGTTACAGCAGGGACCAGGAGGATAAATTAAAGTCGGGCCTCCATTGGGCTTAAGCATCCAAGTTTAACCTAAAACTTATACTTAAATCTAATAATAATAATATATTACACTAAAATATTATTACTGCATTGCCGCTCTAATCCCAAAATTATGTATTGGGCTCCTTCTTATTATGAGCCTGACAGTCTCCCCATGTTTAAGACATACAATGCCCGTTAATTAATTAAGTTACTGACAACTCCATTAATTAATATCTCATCCGAGAGTATTACCACTCAACCTTGTTATCATGCCGGAATAAATCCACCTGCAGGGTTTACATGATTATTCTTATGAGCTCCTCAAGGGGACATCATCACCCTATTTAATAGGACACAGATTCCTTTTACAATCAACAACACACCACAGAGACAGCATTATTTTCCAGCTCACTGAGTTTATTGATTTAATATTTAAATCTCACCCATTGATGAATCAAATCGATATATAATGGCTTATGTGTCGAGATTATTGTATAAGAATTAAGAGCACGAACATCCATAATAACTGAGATAAAGTTCTCCTATATAGTCAATATAAGTCGAACGATCTCAAGCGGTCCTGCTCAATAAACACAATGTGCAATAGTGTGATTCTATAGTCAAGATAAACTAATACCAAATCATACTACAACCATCCCGATAGAGAGTCCCTGTTTATCTCGGTTGTGAGCATCTGTTTATACTTTATAAGGAAGCCGATAATATGATCTTTAGCGTGTTTTCGCTCAACATATTATCTATAGTATAAAGTAAGTGGACTATTGCATCGGACACATAGATAAATTATAAGACGTAATCATTCGATCAATGATTCTCATTTCAAATATTGTTAAGACATTGTTCATACTAAAGCTAGAGTTTTAGTATACAGTCCAACAGGTTTCCTACATGGAAAAATGTTATTGCAATATAGGCAAGTGAACTCGTTGCTATAATTTTCTCCTCAAGATTCTGAACATTTTGGGCATACAAGATGGTAAAATTGTTGTTGTGGGTTTGTTATTCTTAGTGTTGCTTTTACCCAAAATGATTTTACCTGCTAATGAAATATAAGTTAGTGTGGAAGTGTTTACGAGATTTAAAAGAAATGTGAGAGTTATGTGCATGGTGTTCGTTTCAGCTTTTCTGGCAAGAAAGAGATTTCAGTGATAGTTTTAATTTGAGACGGATGGGGTTGGTCATTGTTTTGGTGCTCTTTTGTATAGATCCTTTGTTTTATTATCAGCTTGACTTATGCTTTTTTTTTACAACTTGGAATGATAGTTTCAATAAATTTTAAATCAGTGAAACTACAGGGCATTGACAAATAAAAAGGAATATGAAAAACACGACAACAGATCATAAGAGAAGAATAAGGACTGATAAATATCACATATATGGTGGAGGTATTATAATCCTTGTAAAACAAAACAGGTGAAATGCAGGGTGAAATTCATGTGTAATATCTCATCTTATGTAACATATAGGCACAAGGAATCTCATAATCAAGTTAAACATTACATGAACTCTCTTTCAATACACATACACTAAAGCCATGTGACAAATACATGCACTCCCATTAACGCTGTGCAGTCTGTTTAACACTCCAACAAAAACAGTTACTTTTTTGTACTTCTCAAGTATAGACTTAAATAACTACTTCTACTGGAGGCAAGTAGAACATTCTTAAAGTAATTCTAAGAATTTAAGAAACACAACGATGATGTTTCAAGTTCCACAGATCAATATCGTATAACTGAAAGAGATATATATAATCACTGGATAGAAGTGACATCTCTACTCTAATTCTTTACTTCAACTCATGAATAAGAAATCAAACAAATGGTGAGTTACTGTCTCCATCCCCTACCACCCATCTCACAACAAAACATCCTCAAAGTCTAGAACAAACAAAATATCCTCAAAACCATGAACCAAGAATTAGGAAACTAAATTTGCAAATCATCAGCTGTGTAAACAACAGGTTATGTACAAATTTCAAAAAAATATTTGGTCTATTTGAAACTAAATGTAACTATAGCAGAGCAAGATTGATTGAATCGATCTATTTAGTGTAAGATGGAATTAAATTTGAGAGGGAATTTTTAATACCATTTGTTTAACTCCTCTGTTTCTGGTATTGGAGGATCGAACATAATAGTGCTATTTGGCACTGATCCAACAGATAAACCTGTATGAACTAATGTTGTTAGATTATGATTCTTTTTTTGTAGGAAGGTTAAATTTCGGTTTTACCATGGAAAATGTTGATTGATAAGCGCATGGCTAAAATAATTGGCATTTTTTGTATATTTTTTGTCAGCTCTGTTCCTTCAGTTGGTAAGAACTCCTCCTACAGAGTAAGGATGATAGGCTTGCATCTGTGGAATAGTGTAAACTGTTAGTGTTATGTGTATTACGCTACACAGTAAATCTAGAAAAGAAAAAACATAATGTTCAAAAATTGTAAGATAAATATTATTGTATTGGAATAGCAATAGGGTTTGTAGCTTACTTAGGTACTTAGCTGATTCTTATATCTGCGATGTCAGCAAGTGTGGGCAATTCTACAAAAGTTGTGAGCTTATAAATGTTCTTAATAAGTATCATTTCTTCTTCTTTAGTTGCAGGTTTAAGGAACATTTTCCTTGATAAGATAATTTGGTGAGTGCTATCTGTGAAGCGGGGGATGTTGGCACTTATTTCTTTGACTGTGGTGTTTCCAAAGTAATATATTTTGTGCAACTGTATCATGTCGTTTAGTTGTTCTACATCCTTATCATAAATGATACATTGAGTTGAATGGTTCTGCAGGTGTAGTAAGAAAGGTTAGAAATGTAGTATGCTAATTATTTTATTTGAAGGGCATATTATATATTACCTTTTTCGTCAATAATAGCCAGTTTCTGTTGTTTTCCCAATTTGGTGAGACGAATGGGGGTTTTTCTATCACCAAGACTTTCACGACACATTTTTTGATGTTTTCATTTAATTTGTCAAGTGTAGTACACTTGTTGTCCATGGATCTGCAAGTAGAAATGTGTGAGAATTTCGGTGGTGTATATATTGTTTGAATGCATGAGTAGGAACATTACAAGAGATGGAGTAAAGAATGTCAGTTTCTAAATTTTGACATTGAAGTCTATACAGCAGTTTCAATGACTATCACAATCAAAAGAGGAAAAAAGAGCAAACATAGCATCAAGAAATGAAAGATATATGAAAAACCAATAAACATAAAATTCAACAAATTTAAGCAATGCAACCGTAGGACAATATGCATTGAATAATTGTTTCCAAAATGATACCCAAGACAAACAATTATTAGATGATGCATAATAGTGTAACTTTGTTGAAAACCAGAGATCTTATTGGAAAGTTAAACCTTGAATGCATGCAATGTGTAAGATTACATGTTTTCTGTGTTATTTTTATAGTATTATTGGTAGTCACACATCATAATCTATTTCCTATACTGAAGCATTGTTCAAAAGTGGAGATCTTTTTCAGAATTTATTTTGAGTTCATGCAATATATAAGCTTTCATATTTACAATGCTATTTTACTATGTGAATAGACACATAATACAATTCATACACAGTAAGTTTAAGTAATTTGTTATAATCGTCTATTACCTATGCCTGTAATGCTGAAATTCTGGAGTGTGTAGAGTACGGGTAGTGAGCAATGATGGAATACTTTTGGCAGGAAATATATGGGATTAATTTCTATTTAATATATAATTGATGAGGTGTATTATTTGTTGAAAAATGGATTGAATGCGTGTTTTAAGATTTAATTTAATTAATTTTATTTTTATTGTAGATATTCTGATATAAACTTTGACATACCCCACTTTCGTATTTTTTATATTTTTTTTCTCTTTCCTTTTTATGAAATTAATTAATATACATTTACTCTCCATCCCATGAGAAAAATGACAAAATTAGAAGTAGCGTTTCTATATTTTTACTGTTATATTTATTCTTATGACATATTATATATTATTGGTTTTTAGACTTAATTAATTTCTCTAAATTTATTAGGGCATCTATATTTTTCATATTTCATTCTTCATGGAGTATAACATATTGATGACTGACTGTTCCAAGCCCATCTCCAAATGCAGTGCATCTTCACAAAATGGATAGTGTTAACATCATTATTTTTGAACTCAATTAGAGGAATACATTAATAATAAATTAATTATAATACTAAGATTGTTAATGGTAAGATTACCTTTGTATCAACCATATTGGCAGCCGCTGTTATTGTTGTGTAATCGTCAGTGTTGAGAGGTTGTATCACCATTTAGGCCATCGTTCTATTTGCCGTAGAGTTTCAATAAACTTAAGCAATAAGAAAAGTTAATATTTCAGACATGATTCAATGATGAAGAAAATTATTGATATAATGTGATTATATATGGTTACTTGATTTTTCTTGGTCGTTTACCTTATGTTTGCTAACAGGGATGGATTGGTTTTGATTGTGATAATTTTAAAGAAGCAGAGAGAGTAGAGTAATAGGGCAGGAGCAGAGTTTTTGCTGCTTCCTTTTTCCCCTTTCATGGCATAGAATGTATCGATGGGATGAGAGAGGAAGGGTGGGCCAGCTGGCAGAATGAATAAATTTACTTCTTCTTATAGGATGCGTCGGTGTGTGTCGAAAAATTATTATTATTATTATTATTATTATTATTATTATTATTATTATTATTATATATATATATATATATATTATTAACACCAATAAATTTAATAAATGTTATATGGAGTATATGATATATGTTTATTAATTTTAATACTTATTGAATTAAAGTATGGTATTTTTAAGTATTTTTTTATCTTAGTATGTGGTATATAATCTTAGGATTTTTTTTCTTTAAAATTTTATATAATTTGTTATGGGCATTTTTTTTTTAAATATTTATTTGTAATGTATTCTTTTTGGTAACTTTTTTTAAATGAGTGGATTATATTTAAAAAGAAATGCGTAGAATCTTTTAAAATGAGATATAATGAACTTATCATAACGGTGTGAAATACGGTACATATAGGTTTTTTTAATGGGCACATTTTTTTAAAAATATTTATTTGTAATGTAATCTTTTGATAATATTTTTTTAAAGGGTAGGTCTTGCGTGAGACCGTCTCACGTGAGACTATTTTTTACTTTTTAAAATAGTTATCACTTTCGCTATAAACCATTATCAATTTCGCTATAAAATGTTATTTTTTATTTATACTATAAATTGTTCATGAAAGAATATTATCACTTTTCATTCATTTATTATCACTTTTCTTTATAAAAGTTATAATTTTCTAGCCGTCTCATGTTAGGGCTTACGTGAGACGGTCTCACATAAGTTTTTGCCTTTTATATGAGTGGATTATACTATTATTTAGAAGGAAATTTGTAGGATCTTTTAGAATAAGAGATAAAGGGAATTATCATAATGGTGAGAAATATGGTACATATAGGATTAAATAGGAAAATATTAGACTGGCATAGTTATTGCATTAAAAAAAAAGGAAACATTAACATTTAGAAATACAAGAGATTTTGAAATTATTATAATGGGAAAAAAGAAAATGTTAACAACTTATTGCTGAATCATTTAATATACTTAGGATAGGAGCTTAGCGAATCCCTCCGTTTATTACATATAGGATTAAATAGGAAAATATTAGACTGCCATGGTACGTACAATGAAAAAAAAAAGGAAACATTAACACTTAGAAATACAAGAGATAATGAAATTATTATAATGGAAAAAAGGAAATGTTAACACTTTATTGCTAAATCATTTAATATACTTTGGATAGGAGCTTAGCGAATCCCTCCGTTTATTTCTGCTTCAATATCAGCTGTGTAGTCCAACAAAAGAGGGAGTTGCAAGTCTTTCTTAAGCAATGCACGTAAGAGCTGCGCCGATTCCGAGTTGTTGAGAAATATTTTAAAGAGCTCTTCAACTTCTTTTTGAAATGTGTAGTTATAATAACATTGTGCACAATCAACACAATCACATGTGCACTTATTTTTTCATGTTTTCTGCCATATAGGTAGATATAATATTGATTATAGAGTAGCTATTTGTGAATAAGTATTGATAAAGAGAGATGACATGTTTTATAATGTTGGGGTAGTTTGCCAAAGTTACACGTGTATAATCTTTTATTGCACAAGAAAGAACTTCCATGTGTTTATGAATAATAGTATAAAGGTTTGTGAAAAGTATATATGTATTGATCAACTACTAAGTATATATTACAACATGAGAGAGATCCTATCTATGTACAAAACCAATGTGGGATATACAAAAGAATATTATAATTCAACAACTCTTAACACGCCCCCTCAAGATGGTGGTCGAGAGACAACACCAATCTTGGACATGAGGAAGGAGAGATGGGGACGCGGAAGTGGCTTGGTAAGAGCATCAGCTAGTTGATCTGCAGAGGAGACATGAGCAACACGAAGTTGAGAAGATTGAACAAGATCTCGGACAAAATGATAATCAATGGCAATATGCTTCATGCGTGAGTGAAAAACCGGATTAGAACACAGATATGTGGCACTAAGGTTGTCACAATAAACCACAGGGTTCGCTGCCAAAGAAGGGAGACACAGCTCTTGAAGGATGGAACGAATCCACTGGACCTCAGCAGTAGCAGAGGCAATGTACCGATACTCCGCTTCAGTGGAGGAGCGTGCAACAGTCCGCTGTTTACGAGACCTCCAGGAAATAGGATTCGGGCCAAGAAACACAATAAAGGCTTCAGTAGAAGATCTGTCATCACAGTCACCAGCCCAGTCAGCATCTGAGAAATAGTGAAGTGATAAGTCTGTCGAGCGACGGAGGAAAAGCGAGCAGTGTCGAGAGCCATTGAGATAACGAAGAAGTCTTTTGACTGCACCCCAGTGAGTGACAGTGGGAGAATGCATGAACTGGGACAATTTGTTAACAGCATATGCTATATCAGGACGCGTCAGAAGTAAATACTGAAGACGTCCAAGCACCCTCCGATACTGAGTGACATCAAATGGGTTAGAACCGTCAGCAAGAGAAAACTTCGCCCCCGCAGCAAGAGGAGTGGACACTGGCTTTGAAGTGATCATGTTGAGAGAAGATAGAAGATTCGTAGTATATTTATGCTGAGAGAGATAGCACCCACTGAGAGATCGATGAACTTCAATACCCAAGAAATAAGAGAGATTACCCAAACGTTTTATCGAGAAGCGAGATGCTATGTCGGCTTCAAAACGAGAGAGAAAAGCAGCATTGTTGCCTGTCAGAACAAGATCATCCACATAGACTAAAAAATATGCCAGAGTGCCATTATGACAATAAACAAAGAGAGATTCATCTGACTTAGTGCATGCGAAGCCAACTGACACAAGAAAGGTCCTAAGAGCATTATACCATGTTCGCGGTGTTTGCTTCAGGCCATAGATAGACTTGTTGAGTTTGCGAACATATCCCAGATAATTAGAGACAACGAACCCTGGAGACTGTTGCATATAAACCTCATCAGACAGAGCACCATGTAGAAAGGCATTGTTCACATCAAACTGATAAAGAGGCCAATCCTGAGAGATAGCAACACTTAGTACAATACGGATCGTGGCAGATTTCACAACTGGACTGAAGGTCTCAGTGAAGTCAATTCCTGGACGCTGATGAAATCCCTTTGCAACAAGACGAGCCTTGTATTTATCCACTAAACCATCGGGTTTCCGTTTGATGCGAAAAACCCATTTGCACCCTATAATATTTTGTTCAGAAGATGGTGGGACCAAGGTCCAGGTGTCATTCTTCTTTAACGCAGTAAACTCTGCAGCCATCGCATCATGCCAGCAAGGAACAGATAAGGCCTGTTTGACATTACTAGGCTCAACATCAGTAAAAAGAGAAGATGTAAGACAATAACTTGGATTGGGCATGAAAATATTATTTCGCGTCCTGGAGATCATAGGATGTTGAGTTATAGCTAGCGGTGAAGGCCGAGGAGGAGATTCATGCTGCGGAGACATGGGCTCAGGATTGGCTGAGTGTAGCAATGTGGGCTCGTTGGAAAGGTCGAGACAAGGAACTGGAGGTGGTAAGGGTATAGCAGAGTCAGGTGTAAAGCTCGAAGTGGAGGGTGATGGCTTGATGTTATAAGAAAAATGAAAGACATTCTCAATCAAATCAACATGTCTAGACGTGAAGAGTCTGTTAGAGATACGATCAAGACACAGATATGCACTTTGAGTGAGGGAGTAGCCGAGGAAGACACACGGTTTTGAACGTGGTGCAAGTTTATGAGAGGTGTAGGGACGAAGCCAAGGGTAGCAAAGACATCCAAAGACGCGGAGTTTAGCAATGTGTGGTTGTTTATGGAATAGTTTTTCATAGGAAGAGGACATGATGAGGTTTTCTTTGGGTAAACGATTGATGAGATAGGTGGCAGCGGAAACAGCATATGGCCAATATGTAAGAGGAATGGAAGCTTGATGTAAAAGAGCAAGGGCAGTATCAACAATGTGACGATGACGGCGTTCAGCGACACCATTGTGTTCAGGAGTGTGAGGTGGGGTGGTGAGATGGGTAATGCCGTGTGTAATGAGAAAAGAGTGTAGGGAGATGAATTCACCACCATTGTCAGTGTAAAACATTTGTATACAAGACTGAAGCTAGTTTTCAACAAGTGATTTAAAGGCAACAAAGGTAGGCAATACATCAGATTTACGTTTAAGAGGATAAAGCCACACATACTTAGTAAAGTGATCTACAAAGATAATATAATACTTATATCCATCAAATGATGTAACAGGTGATGTCCAGACATCCGAAAATAATAATTCAAGGGGCACAGTAGCATGTAAGCTAGTTTCAGAAAAAGGAAGTTTATGACTCTTCATGGACTTGCAAGCATCACAGCTTATTTCAGAGTTTTTGGATAAAGACAAATTATTTATAGCGAGAACATGACGGAGAATTTTAGGAGAGGGATGACCTAAACGAGTATGCCAGAGACCAAACTATTCTTGGCAAGTAATGAGAGCTTGTGATGTTGGGGCAGAGGATTGAGTGGTGAAAGGCCAGAGGTATAGTCCATTAACCCTTGGTCCCTGTAGCAGAACGGCTCTAGTCCTCGGATCCTTCACCTGAAATGAAGAAGGAGAAAACACAACAACAACATTATTCTGCTCGCACAGCTGAGAAACTGAGATTAGATTTTTTTAGATTGATGGAACAACAAGTGAGTTTGAAAACAACATTGAAGGAAAATTTGAAAAGGACAAGGAACCCGTATGAGTAATAGGTAATGATGTACCGTCCCCCACAACCACGCTGTCCTGACCATCAAAAGGAGAATGAATAGAAAGATTGGCCAAATCTGTGGTTATATGATGTGATGCGCCAGAGTCTAGCACCCAGTTGTACGTTGGTGGAGTAGAGACAGTGGAGTGAGTAGTGGGATAGGCATAGGGTTGCTACAACCTGGTGCGACCAGCAGCCGGTCCACCATGAGATTGGCTGGATTGTGGAGCAGCACCGTGTAACTGGGCTGTATGAGGGAATTCCGGGCAGCGCCTCGCCGAGTGACCAAAGACACCACAAAGCTGACACTTGCCTTGGTATCCATGGCCACCACTTGGAGTCATGTTTGAACGAGGCCCTGCCCAATTGCTGGACTGAGAAGGACGAGAAGGCCCTGAACGAGAGTTTTCGCGATCAGCGCGTCCACAATAAGAATTTCCGCGTTCAGAGGTGCTGCGACGAGAGACCTGGAATGCAGTTGCGGGTAGATGAGAAATGGAGGCAGTGCGCTGAGCGATTTGAGCCTCGGTGCTTAATAGCTTGTCATGGAGTTCTTCAAACGTGATTGGAGAATCACGAGCTTGAATGGCAAACCCTAATTCCTTGTATGAATCGTCCAAACCGTTCAAGATCGTAACAACCAAATCTTCTGGATCGGTAGAGACTCCCAGAAGTGCCAATTCATCAACAATCCCTTTGATCTCAAGCATAAAATCACTTATGGATCGAGTACCCTTGATAGGGTTATGCAGACGATTCTTTAGAGCAAGAACACGCCCCCTTGAAGATGTGCCATATATAGAGGCTAGGGTTTTCCACGCATCAGAGGACGTTTTGGCAGCAGCAATGAATGGAATCAGGGTGGGAGAGATGGATCCAATAAGTGTGCTGAGGACTAATTGATCCTGACGGATCCAATAAGAGTACAGTGGATTCGAACGTGAGGCACCGACGACAGTTTCTTCAGCAGGTGGAGGGGGGTATGATCCATCAACAAATCGAAAGAGATCATACCCGGACAGCAATGTACAGAGTTGAAAACTCCAGGCGACATAATTTGTCGATGTGAGTTTGAGGGGAACCTGCGATGCGGTGTTGAAAGACACGAGGGTAGGGGGAGAGATGACAGTGGGATCGACTGCAACAGTGGAGTTTGCTGGAGTAGTCTTTACTGGATCAGTGGCCATGATGGAAAAGAAAAAAAAAAGGAAAAAGATTACGGCTGCTAGGGTTGAGGATCGAGAGAAATGGCGTAAGTCTTAGACAGTTGTGATACCATATAAAGGTTTGTGAAAAGTATATATGTATTGATCAACTACTAAGTATATATTACAACATGAGATAGATCCTATCTATGTACAAAACCAATGTGGGATATACAAAAGAATATTACAACTCAACAACTCTTAACAAATAGTTGCATAACTTACGAATGTACTATTCTCTTGTCAATGTGTGCACTAATAAAGGAGGATAGGTTATGTATACTATAGCATCTACATGTTATGAAATATTATTACACGTGTTTGTCTCTTATATTTGTCTACAGAAAATGGTGAATCTATTATTAAGACTTTGATCATACGTATTTACTTGTCATAATTTTTTTTTGTCTTCATCATTAATAAGGATATAGTACTTTTTAACATTAGTAAAAGTATAGCATTGAATATTTAACTTTTGTCATAATTATTTATTTATTTCATTAATTAAAGTATAATATTTTAATAGCATTTAACCATATTATAGTAACCAGGGAAAGAGCAAAGGTAGTGTAAAGAACAGACTGCAGAGAAGTTATTATTAGAGAGAGACGAATCATTTCAATGTAGTTAAGGTTGTAGTGTATGTACTGATCTATACTTATCATTATCGTTTTGCTGAATTTATTTTCCTGAAATTATTGCTGAAATTAGTTTTTTCTCAAGTGTTTTATGAAAATATATAGTTAGGGAAGTATACTCTCTGAGTTTAACTATGGGAAATTTCAATTTCCTTGAATAAATTTTAGAAATAGAATAGAGAATTAACATTGAACAAAGAATTGTGAATTTACCATTTTGGTCCTAAAAGTGCCATGTTGAAGAGTTGATTTTCTTATGAAGCTTCCCTTGTCCAGTGTAGACAACAACAGAACCAATTCTGAAGGATGAAAAAGGAAGAGAAATGAGATACAGATTAAAGATGCAACAGTATAAGAATATAGAGCATAAGGTAGGCACTTTTACTGCTGCAATTGTAAACAATAAAAGCTAAACATGGAACAGAGTATAGACATGTTGAGAGTAGTCATAATACATACACCCACAACAATAGACATACATACAAAGCACATCCCACTTGAGTTACGACTTTTGAAACAACCCATGTTCCAGACTTCTATTTCCTAACCATAACCATTACCTTACAACTTTCTCATGTTACTGCCCCTGCTTACTCACTTCTAGCTTCTGTTTCTTCCTGTTCACACGAAAACCTTCTTTGTTGTAGAGGAAATTTATAGCTAGTAAATGATGACAGCTGCATATCTATATGATAAACCTTGCACGATTAGCATATGCATTGTAATATGCATGGCTGCCACCTCAGAATTAAACTCCATTCATTAGAATGTAATTCTTGCATCTGAAACTCTTTTTCTTCATACAAGTTTATCATTTTCACCCTTATCAGATATACATATATCACTTCCAACCTCCACCAATTTATTATCCACATCCGAATCATCAAATTCAGTATTTGGACTTGCATATCCTCTCTCATTTACATTATAGTTTGCAGCCTCATTTGGAGCAATATTCACTGTAAAACAAAAATACTAAGACTTAACTTAAAGTACATAAATACCACATGTATGTAGCCAACAAACAGTTGAATACAGGTATAACCTATTCATTCAAAGTGTACCTGAATGTTCTACTGTCACTGGGGAAAATGCATAGTTATTAGGAATTGATATTTCATGTAAAAAGATGAGCTTACCAATCATCTCTTCCTTCATTTTTTCATGTTTTTTAAACAAATGGTAAGACCTCCTAGCTTCATAATTTGATGGATCCAATATTAAGAATTTAGTCATGTCTGTAAAGGAACAATGAGATAAATTCAGTCAAACAGACACAAAAAAGTATAAAAGTAAAATCAGTATACAATATCAAGAAGAGTCCTTAATATGCTACAGGAGAAATACTTAGGGTTGGGAGAAACAAAATACAGAGTCTTGATTCTATGGAAGAAATAGTTACTTGTGGAACAAAAGGAAATGTCATCCTCTGGTATTTTGCAATAATTTTTTATATCATGCTCAAAATATTTACCAGCTACTGATTCTTCATATTGTTCTAGCTTTTCCCTCGCCTCTCCTCTTCTAAGAAGAGCCTTCATGTATACAGTATTTAGCTCTAATGCCTTTGTATACTCTTTAGCTGAGTCCTCATATTTTCCCTGACCACTAAGTAGTACAATATCAATTAAAGGATGATGATGCATGAAATCACAAAAGTTGAAATAAATTGAAATATCAAAGAACATAAGAGATGAGTATCTAATTCATTTGCATGAGTTTAAATCAACATGCCCAATGAATTAAAATAGAAGTGCTTCTAAATTGTGTCATAATAGAATACATTACAAAAGGGGGATGCGAGACATGGAATTGGGATACACAATCAAATGCCTTCACTGTAGTGACGAATAGGGTTAAATAAGAGTCATGTCTACTTCATCTCAAGTTCAATTATCAAATACTCTCCCGTCCCAACTTCAACTTCACACTTTCCGGTTTGGTCAGTCCCTATTCAACTTCACACTTCCATAAAAGGAAAAAACAACAAACTAACATCCCTCTAACATACTTTATTTCAAATTTGTCATCACCTTTTTAACACACATAAAATACTTTATCATTTATTTATTACCCAAAAATTTCATACTACCCTCAAAAGTAAGTCAAAAAGTGACTTTTCTTAAACTCCGTATCTTCAGTAAATGCGAACTTGAATTTGGGACAGAGGGGGTATTAATCACTATTGCTATGCTAACTTAGCTGATTGGGAAGACTAAAAATAGAACAAAACATTTAGATAAGCAGCATAAGGATGATAATTATAGAAAATGTCAGGCATGACTATGGCAAAAAAGTAATATATGTTCTCCTTTCATGTTTCATTGAACTCAACAAGCTTTTACAATATCATATACCATGTCACACACTAAGAGATAGATAGTATGGTAGTCATCATCGTCATTTTTTACGTCCTCGACATTATCTCCATCACCAACACCAACGCTGCGAGGATGAATTAAAACACGTTAAAACAAATTCATACTTGGACATTTTATGAAGCATCTCATGAGCATACATTTAAATAGGAAAATTCTTCACAATTCATAATAATTACTAATTATTATTTCCTGTAAATCAACTACGAAGTGAGTTAAAATGACAGTGATAGAGGTGGGCGACATATAGTAGGATTCCCAAGAGTACGATCCACAAGCTACATAATCCAACCTTAAAAGTATGAGGATTTATTTTAGAATTCACTTAACGATGTATACAAAGGCAGAATGAGGTGTTCTAGCAATAACAGATTCGGTGTGCAGAGAAGGCGGAATATAAAAGCAACTCTGAAACTAGAAACAATACTGCTTCAGAGAATTCTTCTGTCTGCATAAATTATGCTTTAAGATGTTCAAAGAAATAAACCCAATGCGTTATTTTTTATAATAAAAATAGTAAGCCACATGGAAAAAAGGATGTTGCAGAGCGTCCAGAGCTGTTGGCCTCTTGGATGGATTCCATGAACAAAGGAACTATCTGCATACAGAAAGATAAGGAATATGTGAATTTGAGTGAAGAATCTCCAAGTCCCAGTCTCTACATATTCCCACTGCCCTTCTTCATTTTGCTGCGGCTACAACATTGACGGATCCTTAAGACCATGCCTGTTCAACAGATATTAAAGACTAGTTATGAAATCGACTTGCAAACTATAGTTCAACAATGGAAAACTAATACATAGTCTAAGAGTTTAGGAGTGTGAGCAACCTT
Organism: Pogostemon cablin; assembly: GCA_023678885.1. Taxonomy (NCBI): domain Eukaryota; kingdom Viridiplantae; phylum Streptophyta; class Magnoliopsida; order Lamiales; family Lamiaceae; genus Pogostemon; species Pogostemon cablin. Next base: position 22,644,524 of record CM042981.1, read on the forward strand.
TAAAATAGAAAAAAAGATTAATGTGTCTATGTGGGATGATACAACATTTTTATATTACTAATACCACATAGGGAGAGTCTAATAAAAAAAAGTAGTTGTGTTGGTACAAGAAAGGTAATTTCTCATAAAATGCTTAACATTATCATGCTTATTAAATGTGTTGGTAATTATTGAAAGCATTGGTTGTGCCATAAAAAAAATGACTTCCTTTATAGTAGTAAGAAATGCTCACTTAAAATAATAGACAATCGGAGTTGAAATCAGTAAGTAAAAATGAACTTTTTTTGTGGGAAAATACTTAGAGAATAAATAATACTTTAATATTTGCATGCAACGATGAAAGTATTGTGGTAATAGTTATGTAGCATTAGCAGCATCCAAAATTTCATAGTAGACAATGTTCTTTGTATAGTTTGTATTTTGAAGTAATGGAGTTGGTGGTCTAATTAGGACCTTCAATTGGTCCTTATTTTTTGCTCTTGATAATGCCACGTATAATTGACCATGGGAAAACACTAGTTCTTTCAAATAAACACCAATAAAATTTAAAGTTTGACCTTGTGCCTTGTTGATTGTCATGGCATAATATAATCTTATTGGGAATTGTTTTCTTTTAAATGGAACAGATGAAAATGTATCTGGTAAAGTTTCTAGTGTAATACGGGGAATGAATACAGGTTTTCCAGCATATGTTCCAACTGATATTTCAGCAAGGATAATGTTTTTTTCAAATCTTTTGCATAGAAGACGAGTGTCATTACACAATCCTTCAGTTAGATTGATATTTCTTAGTAATATTATTGCATTTACTTTAGTATTAATTTGTGAGGTGGTAATCCTTAAGGGGTTAATGTAAGAAATAATTCTTGCTGGTCAGGTGTAACATAAGTACATGTGCTCTCATCAAAACTAAAGTATATAGTTTCTTCAACTACGAATCTTCTAATCAGAATGTCATTTATTTCATGGACGAAATCATTTCATGTAGTAAGTATGACTCTTTTAACAAATAAAGAAGTATTTAAATAATAATTTGTAATGTCTGGAAACACTAAATCTATTAATGTATTTAATGATGTCATGTCATCTATAAAATATATATTTATATTGGAAGGTATTTGAATTTTGTTATTTTCATTAGTATTTTCAATCCCATCACCAATTTTTAATAAGTAAGTTGATTCAGGGTCCAAAGCAGCGCCCATATTGTGCGTTAATTTAAGCTTCTCAAAATGGGCCCACAAAGGAGACATAACAATAGAAGAATCTATGATATCATCTTTGTGCCTTTAGGAATAACTAGTAGTTTTTGACGAAAGTCTCCTCCAAAGACAATTATTTTACCGCCGAATATGCTGTTCGAATTTATAATATCTCTCAACATTTCATCAAAATGTTCAATTGTGTTTCGTTTAGCCATTCACTACAAAAAACTGAAAAATTACTGATGGAAAATTTTCGTCGGTAATACTTGTAAAAATCGTCGGTAATGAATTTACCGACGGATTACCGACGGAATATGATTCGTCGCTGAAACCATGGTCGGTAATTCATTACCGACGAAAAAAAAATTCCGTCGATAATTACCGACGAATTACGGACGTCGGCAAATTAATTTTTCCGTCGATAAACATGCAAATAAAATTCGTCAAAAGATGTAAATTAGCGATGGATTTACACACAGAATTATCCGTCGTAAATTACCGATGAAAATTCTATTGCAATGTAAAAAATAAAGAATTTGTTATCCGTCGCAATTCCGTCGGTAATTACCGACGAATTAATCCGTCTCAAATTTAGTGACGGAAAATTCCGTCGGTAACTGTAGTTCTTCAAATTACAAATTTTATTTACCGACAAAATGTTCCGTCGCAAATTTATGTATATATTTTAATTTTATATTATAAAATTAATATTAATACCTGTTAAATAATATAAATTTCTAATTAATTATATCTTCAAAACTCAAGCCCAATCTAATATTTAAATTCAACAATCTCCACAATTTTAAATAGTTTATTCAAATTTAACACAATGTATCAAATTCTACTCAATCCTTGACACAAAACATCTAAATACAATAAACATGATCACAAGTCTCCCAAATCAGCATCAACCTCGTCATCAACTTCAATATCCTCATCAGCATCAATATCATCATGACCGACACCAGATGTAGATCCACCACCATAAGGAGAAGTCATTGTATTTCCATCACGCACAATTTCCATAAGTTGTTGCACTTGGGCTTGAAGCAGCTTGAATTTCTGATTGCATCTCAGTACGCACCTCCAAAATCTTTTCATCTAACTGTTTCTTGCACTCTGATTTTGAACAGACACCTTGAGAAACACTAGATTGGCTGCTTGAACTTCCTTCTCCCAAATTTCCAATGCCGAAGATGCGACCTTTTTTTGGCTCAACAGTTTGACGGAAGATATCTCCCATATTAATTTCAGGAGTATCAGACATTTGACTCATGTCATCTTTCTTTTGTTGGATTGCTTTCTGTGAATTTACATGGTTAATAATGAATTATTAATCAAATATTACAGATTTATCATTTTACTTAAAAGCGTAAATACTTTAAAAACACAAAATATTATACTTACAGCCATATTTTCAGCTACTGCATAGGCGTACTTTCCATTTTCATTCGGAGGGTGGAAGTTTAAAAAGATGTCATACTCATTGGCTTCCATTTTATGCTTTTTAGCCTTATTAACAAAGAAAACAAATTAAACATATTTGTATACCAACACAATCTACAAAAAATTAAACATATACGTCATATTGGTATTTCTTGCCATCAATTTTAGCCCAATCATTAAAAAGATTAATTAACACAATAGATATTCATAAAAGATAAGTGAATAAGAGATAGAAACTCAAACTTTTCAGCAAATTCACAAGCTCCTACTGAACCTCCTTTGTGACAAGAAATACCAGTACCCTCTCCTGCCGGCTCGCTTCGATGATTTTTCTTATTCTGTTCAGCCTTTGCTATCTCTTTTGGATCTTGCCAATGAGCAATAAAGCTAGCCCAAGCCTCATCAGTCATATATTCTGATTTTTTATTGTTATCTTCCCATATTTTCTTCCAGTCGTGGACAATGTCACCATAACGACGAGCACATAAAAAGTTCCATTTGTTCGGAACTAGTGCATCGATGTCTTCGCTCCACACGCATTTTTTCTACATAAATTAAATAAAAGATTATATTATATCAAAATAGAACTCTAAACTATTAATACATACCTTAAACTCTTCAAAATATATACGTTTGGTCTCCGCAGAGATCTTCTTCCAACGAGTTGCTCCTTTTTTAACCCGACCTAAAACTATCTCTCTAAACATGTGGGATAGTTTATGACCAGGTTGTAAACTACAAATTAAGCAAATCATGGTTACACAACATAATTTATAATTATACCCACTATAAGAATTATAAGGAAAAATTACCTTCCCTTAATGATCCGTACTTCTTGCTTTTTGGTCGTAGTTTGAGAATTCACTACAGCAGATGATGTTGATTATGCTGGTGCAGATGGTATAGTAGGTGGAGCTGAGGTTGATGGTGCAGAAGGTATGGGAGGTGGAGCTGAGGTTGATGGTGCAGATGGTATGGGAGGCGGAGCTGAGGTTGATGGTTTGGAAAGTATAGGTGTTGCAGCTGAAGTTGATGGTGCAGCCGAAGATGCACTACGTCCACCCCGTCTACCACGACCATGTCCACCTGTCATCTACAACCCAAAAAATTGTAATATATCCAATTTCTCAAGCAATAAAGTATATTAAATATTATAAAGTACAAATAAAAAGAAGAAGAAGAAACTCACAAAAGCCGTTATACATATCATATATAGTTTGTGAAATACATCTCGAAAATCGGTGTCAAGAGTTATTTTCTGAATCTGAATTATTCAAATTTTCAAAACTATTTTCAGATTGTAACTCTTCATCGATATCATCTTCCTCATCAATGATTTTCATGAATGCACCACTCTCATCGTTTAAACCTGACTGACCATCATCTGATTGCACATTGTTTGGCTCATCTATGAAATCCTCTTGAAACGGAGGAATAGAATCTTCACAACTTTTGGACATTTTTGCAATGTGCAACTTTGACTTTACTTTACAAGCTGGCCACCAATCACTCTTTGTTTTCTTCTCAGTTGGATATGTACAATAATACACTTGGACCGCTTGAATTGCCAATACAAATGGCTCATATTGACTGAACCTCCTTTTGTGGTTAATCTCGACAAGTTTATATTCCGGATGAATTCTTGTTCCCAAAGGTGATGGGTCAAACCACTCGCACTTGAACAACACAACATTTTTCACAGGTAAACCAGGATAATCTAATTCAACTACCTCATGCAACATCCCATAATAGTCACTCTCATCTGTAAGGTAATTTGTTCCTTTTATGTAGACCCCACTATTTGATGTTGATTTAGAAGCTCCATAACGAATAGTGTGAAATTTATAGCCATTTACATAATATCCATGATATATGTTAACTTTGCGAGATGGGCCATTTGAGAGATCACTAATCATTTTACTATGAATGATTGGATTGTTGAGCACCTAATAATATAAGTCATTGTAAGGAGATTTTTGAATTATGTATTGCAAGAATCATACGATATGCATAATATATAAATTTAGGGAATTTACTCTTACATGAGATTTGAACCAAGTTGCAAATTCACTTGCTATCCTTGAATCAATCTCGCCAACTGACATGATTGGGTGACTATACTGCAACTCAGTTGTGTAAACACTTCAAAAACAATAGGTGCGGTCATTAACAATGAAATATATTAAGAGTTGAGCATAATAATAATGTTATTACTTGTATTAAAAAGTGATAAAACTTACTCTATTTAAGGCTGGACTTCTTCACAATTCAGTAATACGTATGAGTGTGCTGCTCGAAACTCTGCATCATCTAGATATCTTTTCTTTGCCTTTCCAAATGCACGACCAGACAATTGAAATATAGAAAGACATTCACTATTACCCACGACAAAATCTCCACAACCATCATCATTTCGAGGAATCTTATTGTGTCTTGTCATCACATGATCCTCAAAATAATAAGAACAGAATGATGATGCTTCCTCTACTAAATAAGCATTGCAAATCGAACCTTCAACCTTTGCTTTATTTCTTACATTGTTCTTCAACTTGCGAAGGTATCTTTCAAAAGGGTACATCCATCTGTACTGAACTGGATCGGCTATCTTTGCCTCATAAGCCAAATGAACTGGTAGATGCTCCATTGAATCAAAAAAACTCGGTGGAAAGATATGTAAAAAAAAGAAATTCAAGTCATTCCAGACAAAGAACATTTAAAAAAAAAACTCCAAAGCACTCAGTAAAATTTTCCATCATAACCTAGTCCACACACAACTAACAGAATATTGCAACCAACTCTAGCAATACACAACTATAGCACCATGGTTTTTAGTGTTCTGTCATCATTGATATGGATCAAATAACAGCACATGGTGCAATTGTTAGATACAAATCTTGATGATGCCTTAAGCTGATAAAAATAAGTTTTCAAAAGAAGCAGAATAACTTCATGAGGCAGACACTGCATCACAAAATTTTGTAATTGATTTGAAATCAGCCTCAAATTATTGACTAAGGTAATTTAAGCAATAAAATAGAGGTGTAAACAAAGGATTGTGCAAAACTTTTTAAAGTAGAGCGCCTAAACCATTTACCTCCTAAATAAATAGATTATAGTTATAGTTAATGACCTAATAAAAATTATTTAAAATGCAATGTAAGTGTGTATGCATTGATATAGGGGCATATAAGACAAGTAGCATGTGATAGCAGTGCCGCACAATGTTTTTATTAAACAAAATGTCAAGGGACAGACGTTACCTTTTATATCACTTGCACGAATTTCACTGATAACTGCAAAAGCTCGATGACGTCCAGGTCCAAGCTTTCCTCAATTACTAAAGAGTCCCATGCCAAATGCTACAGCACTGGCCGAGGCTCGAGGAACCTGAAATTTATCCATCAAATGATGACCAATCGAAATAGTCATGCTCAGTACATCACAATTATCTATCTTTCCAAAATTAACTAAACGTGTGCAAACAAAGTCAAATAACCAAGGTGCATATAGAAATCACCACAGAAGTTGCTAAATATCAATTAATTACGTACTTCTTATGAATCACAGTATGCAGAGTCAATTTTCAAGTAGTTCTGCCATTTAACAAGAGGTAGAATACAAATAAAAAAATATGAAAAGATCTAATTAAAGTATATATTTATAGCCTCATTCATAAGTTAGTAAATATAAATAGATATATAATGTATGGCATGTTAATCGGATATATATCAGGATGGTAATCCTCATTAAACAAATCTGAAAATTTTTCTCTGTCTAATACCTAGTTCATACAGTTCATCTTCTCCTTCGCTAATCAACTCACGCTTATGCTTCCCATCCAAGGAGATTTCATGCAAGATTATGTATAAAGTTAGTAACATAAAAAATATCAGTTCCTCCCAGCGCTAGGTTATAAAGTTGCAAGCCCAAAACTTCAATTAGGACAGGACATGAATTTTGACAAGCAAATTCAATTTTATATTCACAAAAGATAAACATAGAGAAGGTACACAAATTGCTTTGAAATACGCTTACAATCAAAGAGGTGATCAACAACTTTAGTAGAAATGAATAAATGCAATCCTCGCCCTCAAATTCAGGTAATTAAATTTTGACTCCTTTCATTTGCTTTCTCATCAAAGTTCTTATAAGTCAGAGTTTAAAAACTAAATAAGGAAGTAGCAAGGAGAAGCTAATGCAACTAGTGAAGCACGCAATTTCCTTTACAGTTTAGTCCTACAAGAAATCAAAGTGTAACAAAAGGATCAGGAAAACAAGATTGAGATGCGAGTTGCCTCAATCTCCCAATGTTAAATGACGACTTTGATTTCAATTAGAATATCCTTAAAACTGTGTTGAAGCCATGCCATATATCAACCACTTCAATGAAGCTTCAATGAGTGCATTGCTGGAGAAGTGTAAGAAGGCAAACCTAACCTAATGTATCATAACAAAGACCTATTTCTATAATTAAGGGTGCATTAGACAATTGGATGCTAAACCATGAAAAATTGCTGCTAGTTGCCGAATTCAAAACCACGTATTTATTTTATGAGAATAAAGAATAATATATTTGCAAAGTTAAGAAAGCGTATTGAAATAGAGACAATAATCAGTTTCAACCAGAAAAGAAAAGCCCCAGACTGAGTTTTAGAATGCTAATTTCCATAAACCAGAATCAGAACGAGAGATAGAGAGAGGGGGAAGGGGAGAAGAGGGAATCGCTTACCTTGACTTTGGGAATTGAGTGACTGCAGGGAGAGAGAATCCGATACGTAGAGAGCTCAAGACCGGAACGGGTGACGTGTGAGCAGCTATCGAGAGTAAGACGGCGACGAGAAGTGGTGGCGGGTTCTTCGATTTGGACGACGACGCACCTAGGGCTTCACCATTTCGATTTTGGTTTACTGGTATGAAAATTTTGGGCTAAAAAATCAAATAACTATTCACGTTTTTAACAGAAAACGTGTTCTTTTATTTTTGGAATTTTAATAAAATTTTATATATTTTGCGATGGAATATTCCGTCGGTACATAAATACACAAATTAATTTATTAAAATAAAATTTGATATCATTATCGACGGAATTACTCCGTCGGTAAAATAATTACTCCCTCCGTCCCAAATTCAAGTTCACGTTTACTGTAGATACGGAGTTTAAGAAAAATCACTTTTTGACTTACTTTTGAGGATAGTATGGTATTTTTGGGTAATAAATAAATGATAAAGTATGTTATGTGTGTTAAAAAGGTGATGACAAATTTGAAATTGAAGTATGTTAGAGGGATATTAGTTTGTTGCTTTTTCCTTTTATGGAAGTGTGAAGTTGAATTTGGGACGGACCAAAACGGAAAGTGTGAAGTTGAAGTTGGGACGGAGGGAGTATAAATTTATTTTTTTTAATATAAAATTTGATGTATATACCGACGGATACTTTCCGTCGGTAGATTAAATACTAATTTAATTTTTAAAAAATAAAATTTAATATATTTACCGACGGAAAACTCCATCGGTAATTTAATGACTAAAATTAATTTTCTTTTAGTAAAAATTTTATATATGTACCGACGGACAAAATCTATCGGTAATGTAAAGACTAAAATTATTTTTTAAAAAAATAAAATTTATTATATTTACCGACGGAATATATCCGTCGGTAAATTAAACTCTAAAATTATTTTTTTTAAAAAATAAAATTTATTATATTTACCGACGGAAAATTTCCGTTGGTAAATTAAAGTCTAAAATTATTTTTTTTAAAAATAAAATTTAAAATATTTAACGACGGATAATTCCGTCGGTAATATTTTGGGATTTATATTGATGGATTTATCGACCGAAAAAAATTCCGTCGTTAATTTCGTCGGTAATCCATCGCAAAAACCGTCAGGCATTTTTACTGATTATTTTTTAAAAATAAATCCCATTAAATCAATAAACCGTCAGTAATTTGTCAGTAAACCGTCGGTAATTACCGACGATTTGTTTCCGTCGGTAAATCCATCGGTATTCTGGCACTTTCTTGTAGTGATTGTAGCTTCATCCCAAATGGTCAATTTGGCCATTCCAATTAATTAAGACAATGTACTTTGTTTACTAACATGACATGATTTAAAATCGCTTTCATCTAAAGGAATTTTAAATCTTGAATGTGATATTCTTCCTCCTGGAGGCAACGAAGCTGAAACTCCTGAGGTAGCTGTGGAAAGCGCAATGGCACCATCTTTTCTTAGTGTAGCAAGAATTGCTCTATATAAGAAAGTTTTTCTAGTTCCTCCTGGGCCATCTATGAAAAAAATTTTGTCAAATTATTATAAACATGATATAAGATTCGATCATAAGTAAATCTTTGTTCTTCATTCAATTGTTCAGCAGCTAAGAGGTCATCATTTGGTGTAACTATGTTTAGTTCACTATCCATTTCTTTTATCAATGAATTAGAAAAAAATGTTGATAAGTGGTCTTCTATAGAAAAAAGTCTTCTAATTTTTTCCCCATCGAATAAATATGGTAAGCAATAATCTCCAAAACTTTCTTTTGAATAAGATGTGGGTTTAATGTTTTATTTTGTGCAATATCTTCGGATAAGAAATCTTCAAATTTTAACCATAATTTCTTGGGATTCTTGGGATTACAGTTAATAAGAACAGTAGCAAATAATTGATATAAAGCAGCTGGCATAAGGTATGTTGCAGCCTCTTGTATTCACATTTCATGTATCTTCTTCCATTAATCCTAAGGCATAGGCAGCTTCTCGATTTGTGGGGTAAGTTTTTCAAGTTTTTCCTTTAACTATTCTTAAATCTTGAAAATAAGGTGGCTCTCTAATATTCAATAGTAAAATTTTTAGGTAAATTTTTTCGCATTGAGATGGCTAGAAACTAACAATTCGTGCAATAGTATGTCCTCTTTTACGAGATTTCCATTCTTTTGTGTCATAATATCAAGTACAATGTTCAGGGAACTCAACGTATAAACAGTTAAGACTTTTAGCATAGAAATTATGTTTATTCATATTGAAGAACTCTGTTAGCATTTTTTTAGCTGATGGATTGTTGGTAATGCTATTTAAAGATTGAGTAGCAGTACATGTTATTATTTGTTCATTTTCTAAGTGTAGTGGTAAGGCCATTACAGATGAAAATATAGCCTCAGGGGGTGAGATCCATCTGGCACGTTTCATCAATTGTAGTGTCCTTATTAGTTTCAATTAATGCATAAGAAATCTTATCATGTCCTTTATACATATATCTCACAGCTTGAAGTTGAACTGTTGAACAAATTTCTACGTTAATATGGCAATTAAACATGGCAAAAAGATATAGACTATAAGGTACAACCCAACGATTGTCGAGTCATGATCCTCTGATCATAACAAATCTATTATTATTTTCACGATGATATATAGGGTGTGAATTTTGATTGCACATAGTGTATTCTGAGAATTCTTTTGGATATTTGAATTTGCAAAATCCTTTTTCATGCAAGAGCATGTTGGGTTAAGGGAACCACAAGGACCATAAATCATATGTTTTATTACTAAAGAGAACAAATATGAATGAGTATGTGGATCTGGGAGTTCTGCAGGAACAATTCGATCAAAAGCATCAGGATTAAACATTTTTATCTTTGATTCAAAATAAGCAGAAAATGAGCATGAGGTAAACCTCTTTTTTGAAACTCTAGTACGTAAGTGTATGCAACAACTGGACCAAATATTTCTTTCTTAAATAATTAATTTTTCAATACATGAAGTTTGACATGGAAAAATTTGAGCTACTAAGTCAGGTCTATTTTGTATTTCATCTGATGGAAGACACAATGTTTTTTATTTAGGCAAATTGAGATTTGAAGTTATAGTTAAAAATATGTCAGGCTTCCCATATCGTTGTACTAAAGTTGTTGCGTCTAAGTATCTTTTACGCATATCTTTTGGCCCACCAGTAAATGATGCAGGTAATAATATATGTGAGCCAATGTCAGCCCCTCTTACAAATCCTTGTGTAATACCATCTACTATGCCACTGTACATGTCACACCGTAGATGCTTTTGGATATTTAGATTTAAAAAAAAGTTTAATCTTGATGTTTCAATTTTTATGTAAATATCAACTATGTATTGTTCTAAGAGTCGGCCAACATGTAGTAAAAATGATTTGTCGTAATTTCTTATTTGCAATTTATAACAATAGTATTCAGGATATGATACTGTCTCTCTTTGTTCTCCTTTTTTAGTAGCACCTACATAAACAATATCAAAGGGTGTTTTAATTAATTAAGGGATAAATGAATTCAGTTTTAATATTATTGGTTCAAAAATTACCTTGATTTTCATAATGTATAAGTTGTTCTGCATTTGTATAGTTTTGAATGTAATGAGCAGTGCCGTTGTTACATATTGTTGGTGGGGTCATATTTCTTTGTGACTTATGCAATTTTTTTAGATTTTGGTGCCAACCAGGTTCTCTATTTGGGAATATAAGTGGGTATTGCATGGGGTCATAATAGTCAAAATATTGTTTAATAATCTGTGGGTGAGAATTTTTGGGATACACTTGAATGTATTGACTTGAATATTGTTCCTCATTAGATTCTAACCATATTACTATTCGCATTCGATCGTTTGGTTAACGAGAACTGTTAGGTTCCATGCGTTTCTAAATCAGTGGAAGTAAGAAAACATAGAAATATATTACCTTTCAGCAGAGTATGTTGAAGAAGAAAAATTCTCGCCGGCAGCATGTGCAACCTCACGATTTTGGGGATAACTGTTACGCCCCGACCGTAGACAGAACTCGACAACCGCCACGTTAACCATAAATTTCACGGAATGGGTGCACTCCACTCCGAAAATTTATAGAAAAAGTAAGGCTTGCTATCAAATACCTGTAGGGCAGAACAACTGATGATAACGAGTACTACCCGAGGACATTATTTTCATAACATACCACCAAAAATTTACAAAGGAACAAAATACAATGATGTAACTCGATTTGAAGAAAATATACACAAGCGATATAACATCGCGAAAGTAAAAAAAAACATCAAGGGGTACCAGATATGAACTATACAATCTCGCCAATGGATCCGCTAATTTATACACAAAAAGAAGAGTACCCAAGCACTGATCGGATGACGAGCAAAAGATAGGCAAACCTCCAACCAAAAGATATCAACCACCTGAAAAGGAAAGGAATGGTGGGGGGTGAGCAAAACCACTAGCTCAGTGAGGTGATAAGCCGATCACGCCAACCCTTATACGAAGTATGTACTCACGTTCATGTCTTATAACTTAAAATCTAACATTTGCATTACACATCAAATATTTCTTACACAATATACAAATTAATGAAAATAAAACCTCTATACGCATTTATAAAATAACACATTTAGTTCAAACAACATGTTAACACATAAAAGACGCGTGGGTAGCCAATATCCTCCTCGAACTGAGCTCTCCGTCGAGAATCAGTCCGAGCCCATCACCGTTACTCTAGACAAAATGAAGGTTAATGCTCTTTCTCAACATATACCAAGTACCACAATTTAATATCAATGAGATCCTTGAAATGATAAAACATGTAAACATATATAACATGCGTGTCCCACACCGGTGACGTTGACTGAGCCTATAATAGGCTGATCCATCTAACGGTCACCTTCCAGAGCATCAATATTTGGCAAATGGATATGTGCCTCGTTAGATCTAACTCACCCAGGTTTGCCAAGCCACGGGCGATTAGTTTGTCACTCTAACTCACCCGAACCGCGACTATTCGGGCTACTTAATCAATGACGCTCCAACTCACCCGAACCGTGACCAAATCGGGCTACTTAACATTGGTACCAGGTATGCATATAAATCATCAAATGCATAACAACTCAAGTCACAAGATTATCAATAGATTAATCCTCAAATACTTCACAACAAATGATATCATATATCGAGCCAGCAAGGCTCTATAAATTAAAACAAACAATACCCGTAATACATGACTGACAGGACTCTATATGAAATAATATAAGATAATCTATGGACCATATTATGCCAATCAGGGTCAACCTAGAGCAATTGAGCCAATCAGCCTCTTTACCACATAACACATCACCAAGTAATTTTCTTATCAAGTAAGTAAAGAAAATGAATGCAAACTTATCAAGGGTCCACACTTCCCACAAGAGAAGGCATTCCTAAATTATCAACTCACATAGAAATGATTAACTCTCTCCGAAATCTGAAGTTATTCCCTTGCCCTTCGACGATTGATCTTTACCTAAAAAGTAGATAAGCAAATGAATACAAATTAATATACATAGGAGTTGATATTAAATAAAGGGCAGCTCGTAAATCCTCAACACCAACTCCGAGTCTCACATAACCCAGTTCATATCATGTCTCAAACGAAACGATAGGAAATAAATTTGAATTTGACATAACAAATTCTGAAATTTTCCAGCCTGTGGCAGTTCACGAAAAAAATCATAACTAATTGTATATAACTCGGATTGAGGCGTTTCAAGTGGCTACGGAAAGTTAACAAACTCAGCTACATACAGAAATTGAGTTTACAAATTTCTGAGGGCAATAGATATGCCAAAATCAGTTCGGACAGTGGCTGCGAATCACCTAGAGGCAGTTTACGAAAAAATTCATAACTAATTGTAGAAAAATCGGATTGAGGTGTTTCAAGTGGCTACGGAAAGCTAACGAATCCAGCTACGTATGAAAATTAAGGTTGCAACTTTCTAAGATCAATAGCTATGTCAAAAGTAGGTCAAACAGAAGCATACGAATTTCCCTTTACTAGGAAGAAACCCAACAAAATCACAAAATCATGGAGAAAGGAAGCTTAATTGACATATTACTTACCTTAACACACTTATACACCAACTAAAATGAGAGTTGTATGGGAGAATTTGATCACAAGGGTTTCTCCTCTTCCTTTCTCTTCTTTCCCCCTCTTGGATGTTCTAGAAGCCCTTTCTTATTTCTTATCTTCCTTTCTCCTTTTTTCTTCTATTTTTGACATATATTGTTGGGGCTATTGATGAGCTGGGCTTATTAATAGATTAAGCCATTTAAGTGAGTTAGACTTTGGGCCAAAAATAAATATATAGATTTTGGGCTCTAAAAGCAAATTCTAGTTGGGCTAATAATAATTAAATAGATTTTGGGCTCTAAAAACAAATTCTAGTTTGGGGCTGATATATTATAAGGTTTGGGCCAAAGATAAATAAATTATTTTGGGCTTTTAAAAGTTGAGGCAAGACATTATAATAACTTCCTCATCCGATCTTCGAATTGAGTGATCTTTATGCCAAAATGATCCCTCTTCAGTGGCTTTCCAACTGTGTATCAGATGTCCATTTTGGAGTTTCATATGATTTTAGAAAAATTATGAAAGTTGACAAACAGCTGCAGCAAACAACCTCTTGATCTTCTGCTGTATTCCCAAGTCCAATTTTGAAGTCGTGCCGGCGACGATCCTCAAGATCTTCTCAATCGGCTGTTTCTTTTCCCTCCTCACAGTCTTAGGCATGAATTAGATTAGGGTTTAGGACAACTGAGATGACTTATATATGGGCTACAGCAAGGACCAGGAGGAGAAATTAGAGTCGAGCTTCCATTGGGCTTAAGTATCCAAGTTTAGCCCAAAACTTATACTTAAGTCCAATAATAATAATATAGTCCACTAAAATATTATTACTGCACTGCCGCTCCAATCCCATAATTACGTTATGGGTCCTTCTTATTATGAGTCCGTTAGTCTCCCCATGTTTAAGATATACAATGCCCATTAATTAATTAAGTTACTAACAACTCCATTAATTAATATATCATCCGAGAGTAGTACCACTCAACCTCATTATTATGCCGAAATAAATCCACCTGTAGGGTTTACATGATAATCCTTATGAGCTCCTCAAGGGGACATCATCAACCTATTTAATAGGACACGGATTCTTTCTACAATCAACAGATGAGCACACCATAGAGATATATAACATTATTTTTCAACTCACCGAGTTTATTGGTTTAATATTTAAATCTCACCCATTGATGAATCAAAGAGATATATACTGGCTTACATGCCGAGGTTATTGTATAGGGATTAAGAGCACGAACATCTATAATAACTGAGATCAAATTCTCATATATAGTCAGTATAAGTTGAACGATCTCAAGCGGTCCTACTCAATACACAAAGTGCACTAATGTGATTATATAGTCAAGAGAAACTAATACCAAATCACACTACAACCATCCCGATAGAGAGTCCCCGTCTATCTCGGTTGTGAGCATCTGTTTATACTTTATAAGGAAACCGATAATATGATCTTCCGTATGTTGTCGCACAACATATTATCTATAGTATAAAGTAAGCGGACTATTGCATCGTACATATAAATAAATTATAAGACGCATTCATTTGATCGTATGATTCTCATTTCAAATAAATTATTATAACATTGTTCATACAAAAATCTAGACTTTTAGTATACAATCCCACAATCTCCCACTTATACTAAAAGACTATGCTGCCATGTCTTATATCATACATTTGATTCCCACTCCCACCACATAACCATCAAAAGCTTTCGCCTTAAGGTTTTTGTAAAAGGATTTACTAGGTTATCATTCTATATAATCTAGGCGACTACAAGCTTTCTCTCATCATAAGATTTCTCGTAACAGGTGGTACTCACGCTCCATGTGTTTAATTGCTTATGGACTCGTTATTCCTTCAAGTTTGTAACTGCACCATTATTATCACAATAAATTGTAATAATCTTGGACAAACTTAGAATCACATCTAAGTCCATTACGAAGTTTTTAGAGTCATTGATGAGCGTCTTCTCAACATACAAAATTAATCCCCAAGTGTGAAGGATGCAATTGTAGCTTTGTTAAGTGACCAAGTGATTATCGAACCCAAAGGACATATTATTGTCAATTTAATTATATTCTAACTTATTAAGACTATTATGGCAAAATAGTTGTGTGATTAAGTAACCAATTGTTGGCAATTGGATCATGTGGATCAACGTGATCGTTAGGATAACAGGAAAACGATCACAGTGGAAGCAATTAAACGTGTTTACCGTACTTCTGGGTTGATGTAGATGATGAACCGTTGCAGAGAACCACCTCTCGATCTTCTGTTGTATGTCCCAAGTCGAATCCTGCTGTTGTGTGGGCAACAATCCGCAGGATTCTCTCAATCTGCTCCTGTTCTTTCTAACTGTCAAATGAGGCACTGACTTAGGTTTAACAGGAACTGAGATGACTTATATACTTGGGCTACAACAGGGACCAGGAGGAGAAATTGGGCTGGGCCTCAATTGAATTTAATTAACCAATCTTAGCCCAAAGCTTTTAATTAAATCCAATAATAATAATATAGTCCACTAAAATATTATTACTGTACTACCCGTCCAATCCCAAAATTATGTTCTGGGCTCCTTCTTATTATGAGCCCGAATGTCTCCCCATGTTTAAGAAATACAATGTTCATTAATTAATTAAGTTACTGACAACTCAAATTAATTAATATCTCATCCGAGAGTAGTACCACTCAACCTTATTATCATGCCGGAAATTAATCCACTTGCAAGATTCACATGATAAACCTTATGAGCTCCTCAAGGGGACATCATCAATCTATGACGGACATGGATTCCTTCTACAATCAACAGCACACCATAGAGACAGCACTACTTCCCAACTCACCGAGTATATTGATTTAATACATATAAATCTCACCCATTGATGAATCAAAGAAATACATACTGCCCTACGTGTCGATGTTATTGTATAGGGATTAAGAGCACAAACTTCCATAATAACAGAGATCAAGTTCTTCTATAAGTCAGTATAAGTCGAACGATCTCAGGCGGTCCTGCTCAATACACACAAGTGCACTAATGTGATTCTACAGCCAAGACAAGCTAATACCAAACCACACTACAACCATACCGATAGAGAGTCCCCGTCTATCTCAGTTGTAAGCATCTGTTTAACTTTATAAGGAAACCGATAATATAATCTTCTGCGTGTTGTCGCACAACATATTATCTACAGTATAAAGTAAATGGACTATTGCATCATGCATATAAAATAAATTATAAGATGCAATCATTTGATCAATGATTCTCTTTTCAAATATTGTTATGACATTGTTCATACTAAAGCTAGACTTTTAGTATACAATCCAACAATCTCCCACTTATACTAAAAGACTATGCTGTCATGTCTTCTGCCATACATCTGATTCCTACTCCCACTACACGACCATTAAAAGCTCTCGCCTTAAGGTCCTTGTAAATGGTTTACTAGGTCATCATCGGATGCAATCTAGGCGACAACAACCTTCCCCTCATCATACGATTTCTCATAACAGGTGGTACTCGCGCTCCATGTGTTTAATTGCCTTATGGACTTGTGATTTCTTCAAGTTTGCAACTGCACCAATATCATCAATGTAAATTGTGATTACCTTGGGCAAACTTAGAAACACTTCAAAGTCCATCATGAAGTCTCTAGAGTCATATAGATACTTTGGCAGCCTCATAGGCTCCAATTTATCATCTTTCCATGATGGAGTCCGGAGTCTGAAATATATTTCTATATAACACTCCTCCATATTATGACTCTACTTCCTAAGATTAAACACATAACCTTTAAGGAGAATTTACTACAGTCCAATCTGACTAAAAATCCGAATCTACGTAATCCACAAGAAGCAGTGAATCTGCTCAGTAAGTCTACATATAATTTCCAGTCCTTCTCAGGCACTTCATATATGTCTTACCACAGTTCATCATTCTTATTCTGGGTTACGTTGATACCTACTGTTCATGCATCCAGCAAAAAAACAGATATCCAACATCGTTCATAGCATTCCTTAGATTAAGCTTCCTTATTCGCCGAAGCATAAGGAACCGCTTTCATCCTCTTTATCTTCTTCTTGTGTCTCAAAGACACATTCACTTAGATAAATTCACATGCTAAACAAGTATGGACTGTATCATTTTATGAAACTTGAGATAAGCATAACATCCTTTCTTGTGATCCGTATTACCGTGATCAAAAGGAAATATTTTGCCTTTCTTAAGTCTTTCATCTCTACTGCTTTATTAATCGTACCCATATGCCCGATAATACTCTTTCATTGTCTCCAATGAGTAAGATACTATCTACGTATAGTACAAGAAACACCACCACGTTTCCATCACTCTTTACAACACACAAGACTCATCCGCTCATTGATTTAAATCCATGCCACTGGATTACCTAATCAAAACAGATTCTTCACGATCTTAAAGCTTGCTTTAGTCCATCACTAGAGACTTTTAAGCTTACTATCAAAAATGCTATTAGCACATTGCAATGAATTACTCTGGTTGCTTCACATAGATGTTTTCCTCAAGACTTCCAATCAGGAAAGCTGTCTTGACATCTATTTGCTGTTCCTCATAATTCAATATGAGCAGCAATAATAAAAGAATCCGGATCAATTTAAGCATAGCTACCAGTGAATATGTTCCCTCATAATCGAACCATTTCTTTCTGAGTATATCTTTTCGCAACAAGCTTTGCTTGCAAGATTTTCACCTTTCCGTATGATCCTCTTTTATTTCCCTATGACCACTTGCAATGGCTTTTACACCATTTTAGTGATCGTTCAAGCTCCAGACTTAATTTAGAATCCATAGATTCTATTTCATCATTTATTGCATCTTGCTAAGATTCCGCATTTTCATCTTGTAGTGCTACGTCGTATCCGTGGGACAATACCATGTTTACTAGGGATCAAGTCTCACGACTCTCCCAAAACATATATTTATGGGTTGTCAAACAATCCTCCCACTACGATAAGGCACTACATGTAATTGTGTATCAGACGTGACACGCGTTGCAGTTTACCTTGTGGTATATCCTCTTGTACACTTGGTACTTTTACTTTGTGTTTTTCTCTCACTTCCTATGAGAACAACTTATACATGGGTTAGTGACTTATTACATAGTCCTTTTCCAAAAATCTAGTTATTGTGTTAACAATTACCCTTCGATCTTTTGGACTAAATAAATCACCCTCCATTTTTCTAGGATATCCCATATACAGACAAACGTTTCACGAATTACTGTATCTAGGGCATATCCATAAAATGAATTTAATTATTCCAAGTAATTCTTTATCTATCTAATCATTACCATAAAAGACTTAATCCTTCTATCCACCACACCATTCAGTTGGGGCATGCCTGGTGTAGTCAATTTGAGATTTAATCTCAACTTCTGATTATTAGTTCCTAACTATCCTAAGAGGTTTTCATCATCACGATTGAATCGCAATGATATGATATATTTTCCATGACGCTTCACTGTACCAACCTTACAATTCTTGAATTAATCCAAGAACTTAGACATGCAGTGCATCAAATAAATATATCGGTATCTAGAATAATCTTTGAATATTCATAACCACCTCTCGCCTGGATATTGTTAGGTTCGCTTGAATCAGAATGAACTAATTCCAACATATATATCTTTGGCTCTAAACCCCACAGCCTTGAAAAGGCAGTTAATCATTTTTACTTTCAAGCAAGACTCACAAGTTTGATAGTTTTCCACTTCAGATAAACCTAACGGTCCATCGGCTATCAACTTTTGAATTCTACTCAAGTAAAATGAACTAATCTTAGACGCCAAATGTATGTTTAATTCATCTCTGAAGGTTCCTTTCTCTTACTAATGTTAGAAGATGTATTATTTATTACTATATATTGCATCTGTGGGATGTACACGATTCAAGAGTATCCAAATTATCCACCAACGTACTATAACAGATTATAGCCCCATTCCTCATCACTATGACCATGTCATTTAAATGAAATGAAGTATCCATCCGTTAATGCATAGAAACCGAAATTAAATTCTTTCTATGAAACGTACGTAAAGACAATTTCTCATAATCAATTGTTTATTCTTATCATGAGATAAATAAACAACTCCCACTGCAATAGCCACTACCTTCGTAGTCTTTTCCATGTTTTAACAATCTTATCCCTACTTGGTGATAAACATTTAGTGATTCCAGTATCTACGCACTTCGTGTCAGTAGATGCCATCACTAATCATGTTTAAACAACTAGTGAATAAGATATTAAACTTGTTCACATTATGATGAAAATGGCTTTCATTTCCCACATGTTTTGTCAGAAGTTTCCCACCATTTACTTCCTCTCGTAATTCAGGTGGAACTTACTCAAAACATCTAGGCTATTATGGAGAATAAAATTGACTTAGGTTTCCCTTTCAACTTCTATTCCATGTATTTCCAATTTATTCATCAAATTCTATCATGATCTTGCGCCTTTTAAATTACTCAAGTATCCGAAGAGTTACATGAGACCATCATATTTCTATGAACCTCTCATCTCTTCACTAGAGACTTTAATAGGCATCATGAGACGTCCTTTGAGAGAACACACATGTATTTTCTTAAGCAGTAAAATACAAAACCAAGATTCTTTTCTAATCAATTAATTTGGACTAGTAAATATAATTTCTTTTAGTTAACAATTAGTGAAATAAAATCATTCGAAATTCAGAGAATCACAAATAAATATTCCGATCAAATCTTTGAATTTTATCCTTTTATATTGTTTCCCTCAAAACAATATAAAAATAAAATTCACCGACATCTCAAGCACCGTGAGTCTGCAAGCCACGTTAGGGTGGACATTTACAAACCTGAACATTTACAAGAGAAGGTTTTACCCATTAATTTCATTTGTCAATCTAACTTTATGACAAAATAATTAATAGTCGGTTCCTCTTTAGCCATGTAAATAATAGCAGTGACTCCGTTGGGGAGGATACTAATTATTTACATCTAAGTGTACACCATTATTTGATCCGAATTCCGCTGCCCAAGCTTATGTGCCTTACTGTTGGAGAAGTACACACGCGCTCAGATAACTTTCTACAACCATCAATTATATAAGTTTGTACTAGTGAACCGCATATAAGCTCATCCGTTAGGGAGGAAGGCACTACAGCCAACGCACAAGTCCATATGCATCACATTACAAACAATAATTATTTAAAGAAGTTTGTACCAGTGATCCGTGAATAAACTCATCCGTTAGGGAGGAAGGCTCTATTGCCAATGCGTAAGTTTACTCACATCACTTACAAACCAATAATGGAGGTCGTGGGAATTAATAATACCAATCCCCTCTCTCACTTAGTTATTTAACACCGAGGGTTTTAACATGTATATAATATTCAGAAATAAAATATACATCCTAGCATGCTTCTATTAACAGTAATTTAAATAAATAAATCACATAGAACATGCCTTTCACATATATAACAATAATTGACAATTAAATCAATTAATCAGTTATATAACAAAATTAATTGCATAAAATGTTGGATCAAATAAATGGGCCCAGCGGAGCCAAGCATCAATAACATAAAAATGAGCAGCCCATTAATAAATTAATAAGGCCCATTTAGCCTGCCATTATAATGCATGATAAATCCAGCCCATTTATAAAACCAGGCCCAACATAATACCCACAATTAATTAAATACAGCAGCCCATATAAATTAAAAACCCAGCAGCCCAAGCTCATCAATTAAAATTGGGCCCAAAGGAGGCAGCCCAAACTCAACTGTAGCCCTAAAAAAAAAACAGCTGCATTTTGCCCCTTACGCGACAACAATCACACAGCGTTAATCACCGCAGAATCCACCAGCGCCTCTGCTTTAGCCCAACTGGAATCATGATGCCAGCCACCTGTCGTGCGTGGTTCCAAACCGAGACCCTCCATCAGCGCCGCCTTCAATTCGCTTAGAAGCCGCTGACGTCTCATCTTGAACTCACATCCTTCAGTGCCAACAGTCGTCTCGATTCCATCGCCGTCACTGCTGCAACGTCATCGGCACCCCTGACCAAGCACATAATCCGCCCAGCATCGTTCGCCTGCCACGACACCTTCCTGGCCTATCGCACGATCACCGACAGCTACCTGCAAATGCAACGTGATGATGCTCGAAGACCATGCCTGGTCCGCTTTCCGCCGGCGCCATCTCACAACCTGCAGTAGCTTACCGTCGGCACTTCTAGGAGCCGCTACCGGCTAACGACTGCCATCATCCGATAGCCAGCGCACTGCGAAGACCCAAGTCGGCTCGCTGGGAAGAATCCAGGTGCTCAAAAACTTAATCAGCCGCTCCTGGACTCGGCCGCTACTAATCCGATGCCACTACAAGATCGACACCAGAGCCTCCCACCAAGCGGCAGCGACAGTCAGTTTTCCAGCCATCGATTTGACTCACCAGGGGTTCCGACTTATCCGCTGTGCATCCAGTCGAGACAGCCGCCGCCGTGGAGATATACACCAGACACCACCGTCAACAGTCAAGAGCCTCCAGCCATCGACTATCAACGCCGGTCAGTCACGCCCCATCTGACTGCTTCGACTGCCCTTGAATCTGCGCCGCACTCAATCGGAATGTTGCTATTTGACACTGTCCCCGACTGGAACCTGTTGAAGGTTGTCCAACGATCCCTATTGCCTGAATCGTCATTAGGCGCACTGCGCCCATCGTCGTGAATAGGACAGCAGTCCTTTCTTTCTCCCTTTTTCAAGCCCATTAACTGTGTGTGTATTGTACAGCCAAGTGTGATAGAATTTACAATTTCCAGAGAATAATACACATAGGGTTTCATGGATAATTCAAAATTATACAAACCCTATGAAGCACTTTCTCATGCGATTATTTCAGATTAGATCAATAAATCAAATAATCACAAAAACCCCATCCTTACAAATCACGTTTCACCACGAAACCAATGCTCTGATACCAATTGTTGGCAATTGGATCGTGTGGATCAACATGATCGTTATGATAACAGGCAAACGATCACAGCGGAAGCAATTAAACATGTTTACCATACTTCTGGGTTGATGTAGAGGATGAACCGTTGCAGAGAACCACCTCTCGATCTTCTGCTGTATGTCCCAAGTTGAATCCTGCTGTTGTGTGGGCAACAATCCGCAGGATTCTCTCAATCTGCTCCTGTTCTTTCTAACTGTCAAATGAGGCACTAACTTAGGTTTAACAGGAACTAAGATGACTTATATACTTGGGCTACAGCAGGGACCAGGAGGAGAAATTGGGCTGGGCCTCAATTGAATTTAATTAACCAAGCTTAGCCCAAAGCTTTTAATTAAATCCAATAATAATAATATAGTCCACTAAAATATTATTACTGAACTACCCGTCCAATCCCAAAATTATGTTATGGGCTCCTTCTTATTATGAGCCCGAAGGTCTCCCCATGTTTAAGAAATACAATGTCCATTAATTAATTAAGTTACTGACAACTCAAATTAATTAATATCTCATCCGAGAGTAGTACCACTCAACCTTATTATCATGCCGGAAATTAATCCACTTGCAAGATTCACATGATAAACCTTATGAGCTCCTCAAGGGGACATCATCAACCTATGACGGACATGGATTCCTTCTACAATCAACAGCACACCATAGAGACATCACTACTTCCCAACTCACCGAGTATATTGATTTAATACATATAAATCTCACCCATTGATGAATCAAAGAAATGCATACTGCCCTACGTGTCAAGGTTATTGTATAGGGATTAAGAGCACGAACTTCCATAATAACAGAGATCAAGTTCTTCTATAAGTCAGTATAAGTCGAACGATCTCAGGCGGTCCTGCTCAATACACACAAGTGCACTAATGTGATTCTATAGCCAAGACAAGCTAATACCAAACCACACTACAACCATACCGATAGAGAGTCCCCGTCTATCTCAGTTGTGAGCATCTGTTTATACTTTATAAGGAAACCGATAATATGATCTTCTGCGTGTTGTCGCACAACATATTATCTACAGTATAAAGTAAATGGACTATTGCATCATGCATATAAAATAAATTATAAGATGCAATCATTTGATCAATAATTCTCATTTCAAATATTGTTATGACATTGTTCATACTAAAGCTAGACTTTTAGTATACAATCCAACACCAATAACTAAATAATTAAAATTAAAATAAAAATAAATAACATAAAAGATTGAACGAAGGTGAATAAGTGAGAAGATAGGTAATCCTTCGGGCCATCCAGTTTTACTCATTAATCTTACTTCTGTGTATCAATGTCCAACTCTGCCTTGTGGAGTATGGACGCATCACTAAGCAATGCAAATCTACTCTAGAGATACAAGTAAATAAGCATATGATACGTGTGAATATCCTTGGAGCAAGAGATATAATTCACCCATCTTTCTAGGTACTATCAGTAATTTCCTGTGCACTTAGTACTCTAACCCGATATGATCTCCCTTTATAAGTACTGTGACGTTATACTCTTTGTCCTACTTATTAACTCGAATCATATTCAATTAGCAAGTATTTATATAAGATATTTCTAATGAGACTTCAGAATTCCCTCACTTAGAATCATAACATGAAATCCTACTCGGCAGTGAACGCACTCAATCAATAACCAAGATATGTACTCAGACTCTACATAACAATTAATAATACACAAAACAACTCCGAGTATGAATTAAAAATGCATAGTCTTATATAAATTAAACCACAAGCAGTGTTGTACGGAGTATACACACGGAAGTTCAATTAACTCATAAAATCTTCATAAACCTAGAACTACCGAAGCGGTTCTAGCCTATGATTGATTGAAGAACAATCATGGTGACTAGACAGATCTTACCCATAGTCTTGAAAATTACAAGATAAATTAAGATGCAAAGTAAACCCTAGATGCGGGCTCCATCGCATCTCTTTCTGTCTTGAATCTTCACTTAGTTCTCACTTGATTCGATAGATGAATCTCTCTCCATAGCTCCATGAATAGTGATAGGGTTTCGGATGTTGTGTAGAATGAAGGTGGTGGTGAACTCCCTTTTCCCTTGCGTAGGGTCTTCCTTTTATACTTGCGAGCTCTCCTTATGGACCTAGGATGGGCTTTTTGAGCGAAAACATGCACTAAAGGTGTAAAAATACAGATCCAGACGTTTTTAGTGCATCAGTTCGACCAAGGCCCCAGGTCAAACCGATCAAGGCTGGTTGAATCGCAGGTCGAATCGCCCTGTACATACTGGCAGGTAGCCAGTTCTACTCAAATGGCATGTTGAATCAGAAGCTTCGTGTTTGAACTGTATTTGCGAAAACTTATACTTTAGGTTCGACCATGCTTCAACCAATGTGCTTGGTCGAACCACAATGTCGTGGTCGAACCGTACTTCTATCGCCTCTCTTCAACTGGTTCGACCATGGATACTGGTCGAACCACGTCCCTACTGGTCGAACCGGGTGCTTTCAACATCCTTTCTTCGGTTTCGATCACTTCTATCCTGTTTTCCTTCAAAAATCTACTCAAACGGACTTAAACGTACCTGATTCATGACTTTCCACTATACAACTCTATTTATCTTGACTTAAGATCAAATCATATATCATTATCACATGAATCAGAGCTCAAAACAAGTTAATTTACACACTCATCAGTCATGCAGATGGATTTGGCTACCTCATATGCTCCAATTCAACATCCTCCTATGGTGGAGTTCGAAATATATTTCTATAAAACAGTCCTTCATATTATGGCTCTACTTCCAAAATAAACACATAACCTTGAGGTTGATTTACTGTCGTCTCTATCTGATTTGAAAAATCCGATCTATGTAATACATAAGAAGCAATGAATCTGTCCGGTAAGTCCACATATAATTTCTTGTCCTTTTCAGGTACATAAATATATGTTTTACCACAGTTCAACATTCTTGTTTAGGGTTACCATGATACCCATTGACCATGCATTTAGCAAAACAGATATCCAATTTCGTGCATAGCATTCCTTAGATGAAGCTTCCTTATTCGCCGAAGCATAAGGAACCGCCTTCATTTCTTTTATCTTCTTTTGTGTCTTAAGACACATTTTCTAAGATAAAGTCACATGCTAAAATGATTAAGAATTGTATCATTTCATGAAGCTTGAGATAAGCACAACAGATCGCAAGGATATATCTTGTTTCTCTTACCGCTTTATTAACCATACATATATGCCCGACAAAACTCTTTCATTGTCTCCAATGAGCAAGATACCATCTACGTATAGTACAAGAAATACCACCATGTTTTTGTCACTCTTTTCAATACACAAGACACATCCACGCATTAAATAAATTCATATCACTGGATTTTCTCATCAAAACAAATATTTCATGATCTTGAAGCTTATACTCAAAATACTCTTAGCCCTTTGCAATGAGTCACTCCGGTTGCTTCACGTAGATGTTTTCCTCAAGACTTCCAATCAGAAAAGCTGTCTTGACATCTATTTATTATTCCTCATATTTCATATGAATATCTACAAACAAAAGAATCTGGATTAACTTAAACATAGCTACCGGCAAAAAGGTTTCTTCATAATCGATCCCTTTCTTTCTGAGTATACCTTTTGGCAACAAGCTTTGCTTCCAAGGCTTTTTTCTTTACCGTTTGATTCTCTTTTATTTTGTAGAGCCACTTCCAATGGCCTTTACACCATTTAGTGGTTCTACGAGCTCCCAGATCTAAATTTAGAATCCATCTATTCTATTTTAAAAATCATTGCAACTTGCTAAGATATCGCATTTTTATCTTGTAGTGCTTCATCATACCCATGAGCCGATTTCATGTTTCTAGGGATCAAGTCTCACGACTTCCCCTAAATATAATTATATTGGGATGTTAAAAAACAACCCTCCCACTACAACAAGGCGCTACACACAATAATGTATCAGACGTATCACGCGATGCAGTTTACTTGTGGTATATTCTCTTGTACAATTGGTAGTATATTTTGTGTTGTCCCTCTCACTTCTTTTAGAACAATTTATACATAGGTTTGTGATTTATTACATAGTCCTTTTCCAAAAATCTAGTGTTTGTGTCAACAATCACCCTTCAATCTTTTGGACTAAAAAATAAACCACCACACTCCATTTTTCTAGGATATCCCACAAATAGACAAACGTTATACGACATGCTGTTTATAGGGCATACCCATAAAATGAATTTAGTAATTCTAAATAATTCATCATCTATCTAATCATTTTCATAAGAGTCTTTCTCTTATCAGGATTAGAAGACGCGTGATTAATTACTATTTGTTGCATTCGTGGGATAGACATGATTTAAGAGTGTACAAATTGTTATCAAACCGAAATAAAATTCTTTCTATGAAAATGTACGTAAAGACAATTTCTCAAAATCAACCATTTATTCTTATCAGAAGATAAATAAACACTCCCACTGCAATAGCCACTACTTTCGTAGTATTACCCATATACTCAATTATCTCATCATCACTTAGTTACACGCTTTTTAGTGATTTCAGTATCTACACATAGGGGTGGATGAAATTACCAAAAAATTCATATACCGCGTTTATCGTACCGCAAAATAACGAACGTATCGAAAATTTCAGCATACTGAAAATTTCGGTACGGTATAATACCATACCAATTATTTCGGTTCGATAACGGTATGTAAGAATTTAAAATTTAGTATTTCGGTATATACCGGTACATATCGGTATGTTAATTTCAATTATATTAATATTGATAATAATTATAAATAATTATATATAAACTAAATTAAATTAGTTTTTTCTTAATAATCTAATAATGAAAGGAAAGACACAGAATAAGAAATAGGGCGAGAACCGAACCCTAGCAGCTGCTGTGAGAATTGAGATTGCTCTCTCTTTCTCTCAGTCTTTCTTCTCAAAATCCTCACTCTCTCTTCCGCCGCCACCACGTTCGACATACTTCCCTCTCCGATGTGACGGTCGCCATTGTCGAAGAGATCAGAAGATCAGTTGCTGTAAGAGAATCCGACACCCACCGGAGTTTTGACTTTTGAGAAAGAGTAAGTTTGCTAATTTAATTTTCCTAGTTATAAAGAGTAACTTGATTGTGCAACATACCTGAAGATGGTGCTTAATGTGTATGTCCTGTCTTGTATGGTTGTAGTTGCAGTTGTAATGTGTGATAGTTGCATAATCAATTTAGGCTGTGCATCATTATCTTCATGATAAGAGTCTTTATCCATTTCATCTAGTCATTTTGTGCCATCCTGTAGATAGTTTATAATGAACACATCTTTTTTTTTTCAAATCCAAGAGTGCTTTGGGACTAAAACACAAACATCCATAATTTCTGCTGTAATTTACATTTAAATCTCACAACTTTATCTTGCATGGTTATCATTTAAAATTTTCTAAAATACTAAATAATATTTTAAAAGTTTTTATTAATGCTCATGGAATTCAGGTTAGCAGTATCCTTGTTTAACATCTTAGAATTCTCT
This sequence comes from Pogostemon cablin, assembly GCA_023678885.1. Taxonomy (NCBI): domain Eukaryota; kingdom Viridiplantae; phylum Streptophyta; class Magnoliopsida; order Lamiales; family Lamiaceae; genus Pogostemon; species Pogostemon cablin. Next base: position 22,672,615 of record CM042981.1, read on the forward strand.
CACTCCTGGCTAATTAATTTATTCATATCTGTTATCATGAAGTGGACATCTCCTCACATAATAACAAGGAATGTCTTTTAACGCTGGAACAATATCTTGTATTCTACATATCATGCTCAAGAATATGTAGAATATTCGGAACATATTCTAGCTTTACAATGTTGAAGAAATGGTCATGAAATATTAATGGTGGATATCATGGGCACTCGAATGTTCAAATTTCCCAACTTATCCTAGAATCAGTATATGCTCATTTTGAATTTATAACTTGTAGCACTAACTGTCCCAATTCTTGAGTCTTCAAGAACTTCCAGTCCTTTTAATAAAAGATTTCTACAGGTGTTCATTAGTAGAACTTATTTTCATCTTTCCTCCTTTAGCAGCCAGAACTTATTTTCATCTTTTCTCCTTTAGCAGTCAGCTTTTTGAGGGAGTTAAACTATACTCCCTCCGTCCCACGTTAAGGTTTACGTTTTCCATTTTGGGTTGTCCCAAGTTAAGGTTTACATTTCCTTTTTTGTCATGTTGGGCCCACACAAAACAATTAATTATTCCATATAGGGCCCACATACAACACTAATACAACTAACCACTTTACATTACATATTATTTCTTTCACCTCACTACACATTAAAATAATATCTCTCTTAATCTCCGTGTAAAAAGCAAACGTCGACGTTAACGTGGGATGGAGGTAGTACTGATTTTGCCATTTTCAGTTACCTGATCTGTTTTAATTCAATATTGTTTCTTTATCTGTTGAAAAGGCAAAGCCCTATGGTGTCTTTGTACCATCTTTGTGTTGGATTTATTCCTTGTGATTACAGTAAAACAACATAATATGTTAAGTTAGAGTTAGTTCTTTAGAGATGTGGAATACAATTGTTTAGGGTTGCTTGGTAGGTGTTTAGTCTTAAAGATTTTCAATATACTGTTTTGGACAATCTAAGAAAGTGAATTTATGACCTTTAGTTGTATTTTTATGTTTTTATTAGGATGGCTTTTCCCTTATTAAAAACAATTTACTCTTGGCCACACAAACTAAACACTCGTAGTATGTCTATAGTATCATCATTTCAAATTTCAGAGCTGCAATCTTTAACTGTTTCAAATTGCATTACTGAAAATTATAAATGTTTCATGCTAGAGACTATTACATAAGTACACAATTTCTTTACTCTCTAGACTAGCCAGAAAATTGCAGTATTTATAAGAATCACAAATGCTTAACTTGTCAAGCAAGAAACCCAACCACTGACTTATTTCAAGAAAAGAGGGTTTTAGTGAAAAAAGTTTTTATGACAACTTCAAATCAACTTATCGCATTAACTAAATAGCTAACTAATTACATTTAACTGATACCAAGTTAATAGAATTAATGTTGTGTTTTATAACTTTGAAGTTGTACATAGGCCCTGTTTCTCATCCAGGCCGATATACTTGATTCCACTGTTTAAATTCTCCTTCTGGATTTTATTTGAATTAAAGTCGTCATTTGTTGATGGTGATGAAATTGGAAATAGTGTTGTCTGAGAGTTCAATATCATAAAAAGTTAAGTCTTAATTCTTTATTTTTTTCCCACTTTTGAATCTTCATTTGACTAAAAAAATTCTCTTTATTACATATCTTATTCTAGGAGTTGAATTTTTAGTTACTTCTCTTTTATTATTACTATTGCTTGTTTTAGCAAACTTAGATCATTCATTTAACAATTCTCATTGAAAATTTTTAGCCATGTACTTTTCGTATTGTCCCCAACTGTAAATTGTAATTACCAATTTAAAGATTCTTTTTTATTGTTGTTATTTTTTAATTTATTTTTTAAGGAAATGTGATGATATCTTCCTAACTTATGAAATAAATTGCAATAAAACTGTACAAGTTGATTTATTCAAGAATACATAAAACTATCTATTTTAATGGTACAAAACTATCTATTATTAACTGTTTGTTTAATTATTTGCACTTATATTAATATTAATATTCATTTAACTTTATTTTTTATGTACTATTTTTTCAGAATGGAATCTGAATCCTCTCATTCTTTTCCAACTCCGTCTGAAACTACTCCGAATACACTGGAGTCCGAAGCACATGAAATATCTACAAGTCGAAAACGAACAAGAATAACTTCAACAAAGCCTCCCAAACCCAAACAACCAAGAAGTCCGTATTGGGGGCATTGTCAGAGGGGAACAAGAAAGTTGAGTGATGGGAGTTTGGAGCAAATAGGAATATGCAATTATTGTAAAGCTGAGATCCCAGTTACTTATGGGAGTACTAGTGGGTTAAAAAATCACTTAGTAAAGAGGTGTAAGTTAAGTCCATTATATGAGGAGGGTTTGAGTGAGAAAAACCAACCGATATTGACGAGCGAGAGTATGGGTCAAGGAAGTTCTTTGGTTTCTCATATGTTTAATCAAAAGCATTGCGAATTGAAGATAGCTGAGTGGGTGATTGTCGATGAGATGTCATTTAGGGCTGTTGAAGGAAAAGGGTTTGTGAGCCTCGCACATGAGTTACAGCCTCGTTTCAGAATCCCTAGTAGAAAGAAAATTACAGGTATGATATATGACTTATTCCTTGATGAGAAAGCTAAGATAAAAAGTGTGATTAGTGGTCAAAGGGTGAGCATGACAACTGATACTTGGACATCCATCCAAAATATAAATTACATGGTCATAACTGCTCATTTTTTGAATAGTGATTGGAACTTGCATAAACGAATTATCAATTTCACAAAAATAATTAGTCATGTTGGGGAAGAAATTGGAAAATTGATTGAGCTTTGTTTGTTAGAATGGGGGATTGAAAGAGTGCTTTCGATAGTAGTAGACAATGCTTCTTCTAATGAAACTGCTATTGATTACTTGAAGAAAAGAATGAAAAGTAAAAAAACATTGTTTCTTAATGGAAAGTATTTGCATTTAAGGTGTGCATGTCACATACTTAACTTAATTGTTAAGGATGGTTTGAAGGAGTTAGATGCAGCAATTAAATCCATAAGAAATGTTGTAGTTTTCATTCATTCATCCCCTTCAAGGTTGAATAAGTTTAGAGATTTTGCTGCATTAGAGAGCTTTCCTAGTGGGTCTACAATTCCTATGGATGTTAAAACTAGGTGGAACTCAACTTATAAAATGCTTGTTGTTGCATTGAAATACAAGAGGGTTTTTGATAGAATGAGTGAAGAGTGGGTGCCTTACATGAATTATTTTAGTGACAAAAATGAAAAGGGTAAGGAAATGATAGGGCCTCCAACTGAAGAAAATTGGGAAGATGCAAAAGCTTTTGTACACTTCTTGAAGAAGTTTTATGATTCCACTTTGGATCTAAGTGCATCAAAAACTCCCACATCTCAAATGATTTATCAATCAATGATTGCAATACAAATTGAGATTGAGAAAAAAAGTAATGATGAATCTGATAAAGTTCTTCAAAAGGTTGCAAAGAAAATGAAGTTGAAATTTGACAAGTATTGGGAAAATTGGAATGATTTGAATCCTCTAATTTTCATTGCAAATGTGTTGGACCCTAGGAATAAGCTTCAAATGGTTAAAGCCACCTATGATAAATTAGGAGGTACTTCCACCGGTGATGAAGAGTTCTTTGAAAATGTGAAGAAAAGTTTGGTGACTTTATGGGCGGAGTGCAAAAAAATGAGTGATACATTAAATGTTGAGGGGCAAAATATGCAAATGGAGTGTGATGGTAGAAATACTAGTGGTGGAGGTGGTTGTGATGATGATATCTATGCTGAGGTGTATGGATTTGTTGATGCACAAAATGAAAAGGAACAACTTCAAGAGATATCTAATGAAGTGGAAAAGTTCTTTGCAGATGAGATTGAGAAACGATCTAATCCATCTTTCAATCTTTTTGAGTGGTGGAAGGCAAGTGGATCTAGGTATCCAGTCCTTACACTTATTGCAAAAGATATCTTTGCAATTCAAAGTTCAACGGTTGCAAGTGAGTCTGCTTTTAGCTTGGGTAAAAGGATCGTAGATCCTTTTAGGAGTAGTTTGAGTCCTAAGATGGTGGAAGCATTGGTTTGCACCAATGATTGGCTAAGAGCAGAGGGAATAAACTTTTATAAGGATCCAACTGATGATGACATGGATTTATACAAGGAAATTGAAGAAGTTGAAAGAGGTATTATTCTATATTTATTTTTATCAAACATAAAGCATATCTACACATCATATATTTATTTATTTATTTTACAGGGTTGAATGTCAATCAAGAATCTTCTATAGCTACCACCACAATTTCGACTTGAAGAGTAATTAACATCAATAAAGTTTGAATTGCAACCTTAAATACAAATCTAGATTATGTATGTATTAAATTTTGTTGTGATTTTGATGACCAAGTACTTATGAAACTACTACTATTAATTCATTATGCAGGATGGGTTTGAGACATTGAGTTGCCAACTCTGTTTGCTGTTGATTTCACTTATTACATGAAGTTCTTAACCAGATTGTACTGGAGAGTTGGGTTCTTGACCGATTTTAATATCTATTTGTTGTTGCTTAATGTGTTATTGGAAATGACATGAATCCAAGAAGTATATTGTGTTGAATTTGGTTGTCGTTGTCTTTCGCTAAACTAATTACTCATCTTTAATTGGTTAATTGTATTACTCTTTTTAATTTGAACTTGGTTGTTATTGTATTTTTGTTCAAGTTTGGATATTGTGTTGTTTGAATTGTATTGCTTTTTTAGGTGTTTGTTAGATATTTACATTACTAGAACAATAATAAATTAATAGAAGCAGGTTTAATTTAATTCTGAAGCAATTTTCGGTATTTTTTCGGTATTTGTTCGGTATTTTTGTAATAAACAAGATTTCGGTATTTCGGTAAATTTTGGTATCGCCAATTAGCATACCGAAATTTCAGTATACCAAGTTTCGGTATACCGAAATTTTTGGTACGGTATCGGTATTTATTTTTTGATACCGAAAGTTTCAGTACGGTATATGGTATGCATGAAATTTTTCGGCATACCGTACCGTCCACCCCTATCTACACACAACTTGTCAGTAGATGACATCACTAATCATGTTTCAATAACTAGTGAATGAGATACTAACCTGGTTCACATCTTGATGAAAATTGATTTCTTTTGCCACTTGTTTTGTCAGAAGTTTTCCACCGAATACAACCTATTATAATTCAGGTGGAACTTTCTCAAAATATCTATGCAAATTATGGAGAATACAATTGACTAGGTACATACAATTTCTACTCCAATCATTTTCAATTCATTCATCAAGTCAACCATGACCTCTTGCCTTTCTAACTTACTCAAGTATCAGAAGAGTCGCATGAGACCATTATATTTTTTTGAACCTCTCACCTTTCCACTAGAGACTTACATAGGCATCAGAGGGCATTCTTAGTGAGAAAACACTTATATTCTCTCAAGCAGTAAGAATTAAAGCCAAGATTCTTTTCTAATCATCTAATTTTGGACCAGTAAATATAATTTCTATTAGTAAACAATAAGTGAGATAAACCATTCGAAAATACAGAGAATCACATGTAATGATGAGCCTATTCTTTAATCTGATGGAGATAGTGACTAGTTTGTTTTTTTCAATATTTATGGTTTTTCAAAATTTTAATTATTTGCAATTTCATTGTTGATATTATATCATTGTTAAGTTTTTGTTTGAAATTATTTGATGAATTAAGTGACCAATATTGATTTTGTGTTCTAACTATTGTACTCAAATTCTATATCTGACCATTTTATTAAAAGAAATGCCACCTAAGAGAGTAAGAGAGGATCTTCATAGACAACTTCAAGATGAGGAGACTGATGATGATAAAACTCAATGTATGTCTTTAGTTGGTTAAAAGTGATATTTTATTTCGATGATTATTTGTATAACACTATGATTTTGTAGACTTCTCTACCACTCCTCCAGTATCTAAAAATCGTGTTGATATGAAATCAAGACACAATGAGCACCTCAAAAAGCTATTTCAAGATCAAGGAAAGTTTCCCTCACTTTTCGTCCTGTGATGGTCGCCCTATTGGAAAATACACAATACTATTTACAACTGAATTAGGTGTTGTTGTTAAAACATTTGTTCCCCTACAACTCGATAAATGGAAAAATGTGACTACTGAACAAAAGAAGAGGTTTAATTTCTTTCCTTGTGATTAGCCATTTGTAGTCGGGATGACTAATTTAAGAATTTATCAAATCACAGGAAGGAAGGTACTAGGGTCTAAGCGATCTCGTGTTTGTCATAGTATTATAGAGATGAACATAAAAGGGAGATAATCAAGAAATGACAATAAAATAAAAGGATAGATGAATGGAAGATGGATGAATGAGCCAAGTAGATAGAGATGAGACTAGCAATACATAAAGTATGAAAAATCTAGGTATCATGCAATGAATTAATATGTGTCATGGGTAAAAGACTAAGGGCCAATACTAAGATCACCTATACTCCCTCTCAGAATGAATAGGATATGGTTCTAAACATAGCTCAATGAGTTGGTACTCACTCAAACAATTCCAACTAGGTACTAAGCTTAAATGAGAGTCCATTCACAATATTAATCAACCTCTCGATCTAATCAATCGGATGTCCTATCCAAGGGTTCTAAATTCCTAAGGATTTCTCAATCACTTTACAATTTATAATGCAAAAATCAAGAAAACAAATCAAGAAATTAATAATCAATGATAGAAAATCAATTAACCCATTGAATATAATCATTCAATTGCAAAATGCCCAAAATTATCCAATACAATTCATATTGCTAATCTTACAAAGGAGATTAGCCTCTCATAGTCACAAGGAAATTAACATAGACATTAAACTCCTTACAAACCATAATAAACAATAAGGTTTCAATACAAAAGTTTGATGAAAACTCCCTTGGATGGATCCAATGGTGATCTTCTTCTTCCCTTTGCAATTCTCCTCTCCCCCTTGCTTCTCTAGCTAAATGGATGAAAGATTTGATGGTGGGATGATGATAGATGGTTAGGATGAAGAATGGATAACGGTGAAGGTGTAAAATGGAGGAAATGGTATGTGAGGTAGGTGTAAGGGTGAAAACCCTCGACCAAACTGATCTAAAATTAAAGTATTGGGTATTTATACTCCTTGGGAAGCTTCTAGAAGGGATCTGATATGTTTCTGATGCTGCAGCAACACGACTCGTGTGCTGCAACATGACCACAGGGTGGCCGTGTAGGCATTTTTGATGTCAGAAAATGGCCAAGGCTTACAGGGCCGTATTGCGTAACACGGGTCGTGTGCTGCAACACAGGTCATGTGCTGCAATACGACTATCCATGTTGGTGCTGCACAGTCTCACCGTTTCTCGCATAACTTCCACATCTGATCTCTGACTCTCCAATCCCATCTCTGTAAATTTAAAGTAAGTACATTATTCAGATCATAGCCTCTATTCTTTATTGGTACTCCCTATAAAATTTAATTAAGAACGTGGACAAATATGGTAATTGAGTTAGAATTTTGAATTTATGTATACTTACGTTATCTGATTTGAAACTTGTGTATGCTACTATAAAGTGTTGTTCTTTGAAATTGTCTGTTGAAATATATTAAGACTTTATAATAAGTAGTGGTTATTCTTATTGTAGTCTCTATTCAACCTGAGGTTGTTCTGGAAGTTCTAGCTTAACAATTTTGTTAATCCTTTATTTTGCAAGCATATTAATTTTAAATTTATTTCCATGCACAAGATGTTAAATTAAGGTGGGATTCATTTGTGTTGATTTTTAAGCATTCTAGGCTTTGATGACAATGATGATCATATCCCAAGGTTCTTGTATCCTTTAGATTGTGATGGTAGCTGTTGATTATTGGTGTGTAAAAGTGTAAATAATCATAGAAAAAGTTATAGGATCTTGTGTTTTATCTTGATTATCTCATTACTAAGATGTTTGTATCTATTTTTCTTTAAAGTTGTAGATTACCTCCAAAAGTATATGTTTTATGTCTGTAGCTTTGACATCTTTGTGGGAAAAAGATCAATTTAATGATGAGCCGGGAAGAAGTCACGCGTCGCAAGGAAGAAGGATATGCGTCTAAACTTTTATTTTTCCTTATTGCGAATAAATGGAATATTTCTGGATATCCTTGGTTTTCTTTTCAACTTTAGACTGAGACCTTTTTAATTTTGAGTTATTTGGGGTTGAAGATACAATAATTTCCTTGTTTCATTGAATACTATAAAATTTAGCATTTGGAGACTTTTATTGAATTGAATATTTTGAATGAGTTGAATATTTTGTTTTTTATACGAGTTTATTTTCAGTGATTATTTCGGTAGACAGGAAATGAAATAATATATAATATTTTCAGAAAAAAAAAACATTATTGGCATTTAGTGACATACAAAGTTATTTATCACATAATTTGTGATAAAAAAACCATTTATAATATTTTGTTGCAAAAAATATTACGATGAAAATGAATTATTTGTTGCAAATATTTGCAGGAATAATCTAAATTTTGTAAAAAAGTTTTTGTTGTGAAATTTATCAATTTTGCAGCAATTTTTTGCAGCCAAAATTCAAATTTTTTTCGTTAAAATTTTGTGGCGTTACATAGATATTCACAGCAAATGTTAGCCATAAAATTTAAAAAAAAATTGTTGCTAATATTTTGCAATGAAGTAATTAAATTTTGTAGCAAATAATTGCGATAAAATTCATAATTATTGTCGCGAAATATTTGCTATTAAATAAATCAATTCGTGGCAAAAGTTAGCGGGGAAATTTTTTAATCGCCGCTAGGCGGAATTGCGACGGTCATATTCTCACCAAATTTAATGATAACAAAATTCATCGCTAAAATTATTTAGCGACGAAATACACTAACTACTTTAGCGATGAAAAATTTCACAGCTAAATCACCGTTTTCCTGTAGTATTCATAAAAAATTATAATGCATTCTTCTTTTATCAACTGGATCATGTCTGCAGTCATGGCCAAGATCAGCACGCGCCACGTACCCTTTTCGTTCTCCTTGATCCTCCTCATTGCTTCAAACCTGCAGAAACACAAATGCACGCTTCAACACAAGTTCTAATATTTAGCTTAGCTAGGCGGTGTTATTTACCCATCCATTTTCGACATATGGGTATCCATGGAACAGGCATCAAAAGAATAGGGCAGCGTTAACTTTACATTCTCTTCACCCTAAACCCCCTTTCATGTGTGGCGTCGTAGAAGCAAAGGCGAGTGATATGTAACAGCTGTCCAGAGAAGCAAGCGTCTGTCTATTGGAATTCTTACCCCACCATCATCACCAAGATTTAGGCTTAATTTATTATCATCGGTGTAAAGATATCTGCAATTGAATGTTTGGATTCGAGGATTTTTTAGAATCAATTGTTTTACAGCATTTATAATTGGTCAAGAGCATAGCATAGTGTTGTAAAAAAATTAAATTCTAAATTATTGCTCTAATGTCAGGTAAAGAAATGATTAGGATTCCTAGAAATGGTATTATTACTCTGCAGTAAAAGAGGAATTTATTATTGATCAAGAGAATACCATAGTATTGCAAAAAAATTTGAATTTTAAATTATTGCTCTAATGGTTGGTAAAGAAATTGTTCGGATTCCTAGAAATGATATTATTGCTCTGCAGTAAAAGAGGAAAAGATGAGTAAATTTAAAATAAAAAATTGAAACAATTAAATCAAACTGCAAATTAAAAAAGGAATTGATCAGAAAAAGAAATACAGAGTAATGGTTATTGATCCCCGCATTTCCCCATATAATTCTCATATCATGCCTGGATTAATTACGTGAATGAAGTCACCCCATTAAGCAGCTGCAATTTATTTATTTACATCTATATTTATTCTTTTCACAACATCCATCCATGTAGATTTATTGCAACATGCTCAAATCAATTAATAAAAATTAAATTTTTTAAAAATAGCACAAAATTTAGGCGGGAAAACACATGCTTTCTATTAATAGATATATAAATAAATAAAATAAAATATATATTGCTTAATCCAAAATAAAATACCCCCTCCATCCCAGGTATTTTTACCCATTTGTATGAACACGAAGATTAAGAAGGATTATTTTTTAATATATAATATAAGAAAAAGTATGGGTAATTTGGTAATTTTGATAGAAAAAGTAAATAAAGTTGTTGGGAATGATAAATAAAATGTAAAAAAAGTAAATAAAGTTCTTGGAATTGATGAATAAAGTTTAAAAAGTATGTAAGACGTATAGTGTATTTTTTTCATTAATGAAATTGGTAAAAATACTTGGGACACCTCAATACAGAAAATTGATAAAAATACTTGGGACAGAGAGAGTATGTAAAAGAGGAGAAAAAATTTATAAATTGTTTTATAGGTCTCTGCAATACAAACCCATTCTTTTCCTAATATCCACTTAATTTTTCAAACCTTAAATTCATATAACAAAGGACTAAAATACCCCCATTCTCCCAATCCCACACATTCAAACACAACTCTACAAATTATATATACACACACTTCACATCTTCACAATTAAACCTCCCTCACAATAGCCTAAACTAAGAGATCTACCAACCCTATACACCAACCATCTTTTTCAAACTCAAAAGTAGAATACATATTAAAAATTTTAAAAAAATAGTTTTTCATTTTATAAATTCACAGGTGTGTCTAAACCGGTATAATGGCAGTAAAAGACACACCCAAGTGATCGGTGCTTACCATAATGAATAGTGCAAGTGAACTCTAGTGGTTGTGCAATGCGTGGTGATCAAGTAATAAAATAATATCAAACCCAAAGGAAAAGGTAGTGTATCCATATTCAATAGATGCTCACTTTAGAAGGACTAATCGAGTAATAAGATGGGAATTATGACTACAATTACAAACTAATAAAAGCAATAAAAATCAAATAATAAAGTGCACAAGTAAAAGATGAAATAGATTAATGAATGAGAGTAGTACAATCTAAGAAGCAAACAAAACTAGCAACTGTTGGATTGTATACTAAAAGTCTAGCTTTTTGTATGAACAATGTTATAACAATTAATTTGAAATGAGAATCATATGATCAAATGATTGCATCTTATAATTTATTTATATGTTCGATGCAATAGTCCACTTACTTTATACTGTAGATAATATATTGTGCGACAACACGCGGAAGATCATATTATCGGTTTCCTTATAAAGTATAAACAGATGCTCACAATCGAGATAGACGGGGACTCTCTATCGGGATGGTTGTAGTGTGGTTTGGTATTAGCTTGTCTTGGCTATAGAATCACATTAGTGCACTTGTGTGTATTGAGCAGGACCGCTTGAGATCGTTCGACTTATACTGACTTATAGGAGAACTTGATCTCAGTTATTATGGAAGTTCGTGCTCTTAATTCCTATACAATAACCTCGACACGTAGGGCAGTATGCATTTCTTTGATTCATCAATGGGTGAGATTTACATGTAATTAAATCAACAAACTCGATGAGTTGGGAAATAGTGTTGTCTCTATGGTGTGCTGTTGATTGTAGAAGGAATCTGTGTCCGTCATAGGTTGATGATGTCCCCTTGAGGAGCTCATAAGGATTATCATGTAAACCCTGCAGGTGGAATTTATTCCGACATGATAATGAGATTGAGTGGTACTACTCTTGGATGAGATATTAATTAATTGAGTTGTCAGTAACTTAAATTAATTAATGGACATTGTATATCTTAAACATGGGGAGACTAACGGGCTCATAATAAGAAGGAGCCCAAAACGTAATTTTGGGATTGGTACGGTAGTGCAATAATAATATTTTAGTGGAATATATTATTATTATTGGACTTAAGTATAAGCTTTGGGCTAAGCTTGGATACTTAAGCCTAATGGAGGCCCAACCCAATTTCTCCTCCTGGTCCCTGATGTAGCCCATGTATATAAGTCACCTCAACTTATCTGGAACCCTAATCTAATCTAATTGATTATTCACGTGTGATGAGGTTTGAGAGCAGATTGAGGAGGTCTTGTAGATCGTCGCCCACACGACGTCGAGATCGGACTTGGGACATACAGCAGAAGATGTAGTTTGCTGCTGCTGTCTGCGACCTTGCGAAATTTGTATAAATTCGTACATTACTCAAAATTTAATAATCAATATACTGACAGAAAGCCGTCGAAGAGAGGATCGTCTGAACGCAAAGATCACTCAATTCCAATATCAGACGAGGAAGTTATGGCCATTCTCGTGGGACTTCGCAGGCTGCCTGCGAAAATTAATCTTCATCAACATACCCTGGTGAACGGTAATCGTTTCTATGATTTATTGCTTCCGCTGTGTTAGAATCGCATGGTATACTAACGGTTCACGTTAACCAAATGATCAAATGCCAACAATTGGTATTAGAGCTTCGGTTTCGTGGTGAAGCGTGACACGTTAGACTAGGGTTTATGTGGTTAATTTTTCGAAATTAGGATCGCATGTTTAGGGTTTTGGTTTTACTGCGCAAACCATGAATATCCCTATGTGAAATATACCCTATATAATATCTGTTCGTTGATGGTTGTGTGTGAGAGGATTCGACGAAAACTGTTCGTCAATTTCACATGGAAGGAAGAAATTGAGAGAAAATCCAACGCAGTGATATTGCAGAGGCAATAACAAGAGTTTCAACCGTCGGATCAGGCTGAATTTTGGTCAGCATGTTTGGATTTTGTGGATGTACATTGTGAACGGTGAAGATTGTATTTGAGGCTTTGTATTGTCGGGAATACGCCGAAAACAGAAGTAGTTTTTTGGGCAATTCTGTTCTGCGCAGTCGAGGGAAAAGAGTTGTTTCTCATAATCTAACCGTTGGATCGACCTGTAATTTGGACAGAATGTTCAAAACTCACAGGCGTAGATTCTGGATGGCGGAGATTGGATTCCTGGTTCCTAAAGTTGCGAACCCTGAACGACAGTTAGTGTAGTTTGATGTTGCGAGTTGGACTAAACTTGGTTCCGTGCAAGTAGGCCCTTGGACGAGCGGATTTGCAACAGGTTCGATCAATGCTGCACCAGGTTCGAGCAGATTTTCATCAAGTTCGATTGGTCTGCATCAGGTTCGATCGATGCTACACCAGGTTCGAGCGGATTTGCATCAGGTTCGATTGGTCTGCATCAGGTTCGATCGATGCTGCACTAGGTTCGAGCAGATTTGCATCAGGTTCGATTAGTCTGCATCAGGTTCGATCGATGCTGCACTAGGTTCGAACGGATTTGCATCAGGTTCGATTGGTCTGCATCAAGTTCGATCGATGCTGCACCAGGTTCGAACGGATTTGCATCAGGTTCGATTGGTCTGCATCAGGTTCGATCGATGCTGCACCAAGTTCGAGCGGATTTTCATCAGGTTCGATTGGTTTGCATCAGGTTCGATCAATGCTGCACCAGGTTCGAGCGGATTCACATCAGGTTCGATTGGTCTGCATCAGGTTTGATCGACTCTGCACCAGGTTCGAGCGGGTTTGCATCAAGTTCGACTGGTCTGCATCAGGTTCCGCGTGAGTCTTCACAATATGATCGGGCAGGATGCCAGAGTGGTGGAGCAAGTTGCGGGGAGGTCGATCTCCATCGCAGTTGTCCGCATTCGTGATTGGTGGCGAACAATCGAATTCGCTGTTATATAACTGTTATAATTGATTTATTAATTGATTATTGTTATATATGTATGCATGATTCTCTATGATTTATTGCCTTAAATAGAAGCATGCTAGATTGCGTATTATATTTGGTATATTATATGCATGTATGTTGAAGTGTTGATCAAGTCAACTTATTTTTGGCAATTTATTTCCTTATATATAACTGCTATAATTGTTTTATTGGTCAATTATTGTTATATATTTGGAAGTATGAGCATGCTAGGTTGCGTATTTTATTTTTAAATATTATATGCATGTAAAAACCCTTGGTGTTGAATAACTAAGTGGGAGAGGGGATTGGTAAAAATTCCCGTGGCCTCCATTATTGGTTTGTTAGCAATGTGAATAAACTTGCGCATCGGCATTAGAGCCTTCCTCCCCATTGGATGAGTTTATTCATGGATTGCTGGGACAGACTTCTTTAAATAATTATGTTTGTAATGTGATGCATATGAACTTGCGCGTTGGCATAGACCTTTCTCCCTATCGGATGAGTTCATGTGCGGATCACTGTACAGACTTATAATTGATGACTGTAGGAAGTTATCCGAGCGCGTGTGTACTTCTCCATCTGTAAGGCACATAAGCTTGGGCCGCGGACTTGGAGTCAAATAATGGTGTACACTTAGGTGTAAATAATAAGTATCCTCCCCATCGGAGTCACTGCTTTTATTTGCATGGCTAAAGAGGAACCGACTATTAATTATTTTTTTCATAAAGTTAGGTTGACAAATAAAATTAATGGGTAAAACCTTCTCTTGTAAATGTTCGGGTTTGTAAACGTCCACACTATCGTGGCTTGCAGACTCACGGTGCTTGAGATGTCGGTGAATTTTATTTTTATATTATTTTGAGGGAATCAATATAAAAGGATAAAATTTGAAGTTTTGATCGGTATATTTATTTTTGATTATCTGATTTTCAAATGGTTTTATCTCACTTATTATTAACTAAAAGAAATTATATTTACTTGTCCAAATTAGATGATTAGAAAAGAATCTTGGTTTTGAATTTTACTGCTTAAGAAAATACATGTGTGTTCTCACAAAGGACGTCTCATGATGCCTATTAAAGTCTCTAGTGAAGAGATGAGAGGTTCATAGAAATATGATGGTCTCATGTAACTCTTCGGATACTTGAGTAATTTAAAAGGCGGTAGGTCATGATTGAATTTGATGAATGAATTGGAAATACATGGAATAGAAGTTGAAGGGGAAACCTAAATCAATTTTATTCTTCATAATTGCCTAGATGTTTTGAGTAAGTTTCTCATGAATTACAAGAGGTTGTATATGGTGGAAAACTTCTGACAAAACATGTGTTAAAGGAAATTCAATTTCATAAAAGGAGTGAACAAGGATAGAATCTTACTTGCTAGTTGTTTAAACATGATTAGTGATGGCATCTACTGACACGAACTGTGTAGATACTGGAGTCACTGAATGTTCATTACTAAGTGAGGATAAGATTGTTATGACATGGGTAAAACTACAAGACTAGTGGCTATTGCGGTGGGAGTTGTTTATTTATCTTACGATATGAATAAACGTTTGATTTTGTAAAATTGTCTTTACGTACGTTTTCATAGAAAGAATTTGATTTCGGTTTCTATGCATTAATAGATGGATACTCCATTTCATTTAAATGACATGGTCATTATAATGAAGAATAGAGTTGTAATCTTTTATGGTACGTTGATGGACAATTTGTATACTCTTAAATCATGTATATTCCACAGATGCAACAAATAGTAATTAATAATGCATCTTCTGATCTTAGTAAGAGAAAGTAACCTTCGGAGATGAACTAAACATGCATTTGGCGTCTAAGACTAGATCATTTTACTTGAGTAGGACTCAAAAGTTGATAGCAGATGGACCATAAGGTTTATCTGAAGTGGAAACTATCGGACTTGCGAGTCTTACTTGGAAGTAAAAATGATTAATTACCTTTTCAAGGTAAAGGGGTGTAGAGCCAAAGATATATATATTGGAATTGGTTCATTCTGATTCAAACGGACCTAATATTATCTAGGCAAGAGGTGGTTATGAATAATCGAAGATTATTCTAGATACCGATATATTTATTTGATGCACTGCATGTCTAAATTCTTTGATTTATTCAAGAATTACAAGATTGGTACAGTAAAGCATCATGGAAAATATATCAAGTAATGATGATTTAATCGTCATTACGAGTACCTCTTAGGATAATTAGGAACTATTAATCAGAGGTTGAGATTAAATCTCAAGTGGTCTACACCGGGCATGCCCCAGCTGAATGGTATGGTGGTTAGAAGGAATAAGACTCTTATGGTAATGATTAGATAGATGATGAATTATTTGGAATTACTTAATTCATTTTATGGATAAGCCCTAGAAACAGTAATTCATTTGAATGTTTGTCTGTTTGTGGGATATGCTATAAAAATGAAGGTGATTTATTTAGTCTAAAAGATCGAAGAGTGATTGTTAACACAAACACTAGATTTTTAGAAAGGGACTATGTAATAAATCACAAACCCATGTATGAGTTGTTCTAAAGGTAGTGAGAAGAAAACACAAAGTATAAGTACCAAGTGTACAAGAGGATATACCACAAGGTAAACTGCAATGCGTGTCACGTCTGATACACAATTACATGTAGTACCTTGTCGCAGTGGGAGGATTATTCGACAACCCGTGAGATACATATTTTGGGAAAGTCGTAAGACTTGATCCTTAGTAAACATGGTATTATCCCAAGGATACGACGTTGCACTACAAAATTAAAATGCAGAATCTTAGTAAGTGCAATGAATATTAAAATAGAATCGATGGATTTTAAATTAGGTCTGGATGCTTGTTGAACCGCTAAATAGCGTAAAAGCCATTGGAAGCGGGCATGCAAGAATAAATGAGGATCATAGAATAAGGTGAAAATCTTGGAAGCAAGCTTGTTGCGAAAAGGTATACTCAGAAAGAAAGGGTTCGATTATGAGAAAACCTGTTCACCGGTAGCTATGCCTAAGTTGATCCGAACTCTTTTATTTGTTGCTACTCATATGAAATATGAGGGATAGCAAATAGATGTCGAGACAACTTTCCTGATTGGAAGTCTTAAGGGAAACATCTATGTGAAGCAACCAGAGTGATTCATTGCAAAGAGCTAAGAGCATTGTGATAGTGAGCTTAAAAGTGTCCATTAATGGACTAAAACAAGCTTCAAGATCATGAAACATCCGTTTTGATGAGGTAATCCAGTGACATGGATCTAATCAATGATCAGATAGGTCTTGTGTATTGAAAAGAGTGATGGAAACGTGGTGGTATTTCTTGTACTATACGTAGATAGTATCTTGCTCATTGGAGACAATAAAAGAGTATTGTCGGGCGTATGGGTATGGTTGATAAAGCGGTATGAGATGAAGGACTTAAGAAGAGCAAAAATATCCTTTTGATCACGGTAATACGGATCACAAGAAAGGATGTTATGCTTATCTCAAGTTTCATATAATGATACGATCCTTACTCATTTAGCATGTGAATTTATCTAAGTGAATGTGTCTTGTGACACAAAAGTAGATAAAGAAGATGAAAGCGGTTCCTTATGCTTTGGCAAATGAGGAAGCTTAATCTAAGGAATGCTATGCACGAGATTGGATATCTGTTTTGCCGATGGCATGAACAGTGGGTATCAACGTAACCCGGAGCAAGAATGATGAACTGTGGTAAGACATATACTTATGTACCTGAAAAGGACTAGAAACTATATGTGGGCTTACCGAACAGATTCACTGATTCTTATGGGTTACATAGATTCAGATTTTTCAAATCAGATAGGGACGACAGTAAATCTACCTCAAAGGTTATGCGTTTAATTTTAGGAAGTTGAGTCATAATGTGGAGGAGTGTTATATAGAAATATATTTCAGACTCCGGACTCCATCATGGAAAGATGATAAATTGGAGCCTATGAGGCAGCCAAAGTATCTGTATGACTCTAGAAACTTCAAGATGGACTTTGAAGTGTTTCTAAGTTTGCCCAAGGATATCACAATTTATATTGATGATATTGGTGCAGTTGCAAACTTGAAGAAATCACGAACACATAAGGAAATTAAACACATGGAGCGCGAGTACCACCTGTTACGAGAAATCGTATGATGAGGGGAAGGTTGTTGTCACCTAGATTGCATCGGATGATAACCTAGTAAATCCATTTACAAGGACCTTAAGGCGAGAGCTTTTGATGGTCGTGTAGTGGGAGTGGAAATCAGATGTATGGCAGAAGACATGACAGCATAGTCTTTTAGTATAAGTGGGAGATTGTTGGATTGTATACTAAGGGTCTAGTTTTTTGTATGAACAATGTTATAACAATTAATTTGAAATGAGAATCATATGATCAAATGATTGCATCTTATAATTTATTATATGTTCGATGCAATAGTCCACTTACTTTATACTGTAGATAATATGTTGTGCGACAACACGCGAAAGATCATATTATCGGTTTCCTTATAAAGTATAAACAGATGCTCACAATCGAGATAGACGGGGACTCTCTATCGGGATGGTTGTAGTGTGGTTTGTATTAGCTTGTCTTGGCTATAGAATCACATTAGTGCACTTGTGTGTATTGAGCAGGACCGCTTGAGATCGTTCGACTTATACTGACTTATAGGAGAACTTGATCTCAGTTATTATGGAAGTTCGTGCTCTTAATCCCTATACAATAACCTCGACACGTAGGGCAGTATGTATTTCTTTGATTCATCAATGGGTGAGATTTACATGTAATTAAATCAACAAACTCGATGAGTTGGGAAATAGTGTTGTCTCTATGGTGTGCTGTTGATTGTAGAAGGAATCCGTGTCCGTCATAGGATGATGATGTCCCTTGAGGAGCTCATAAGGATTATCATGTAAACCCTGCAGGTGGAATTTATTCCGACATGAAAATGAGGTTGAGTGGTACTACTCTTGGATGAGATATTAATTAATTGAGTTTTCAGTAACTTAAATTAATTAATGGACATTGTATATCTTAAACATGGGGAGACTAACGGACTCATAATAAGAAGGAGCCCAAAACGTAATTTTGGGATTGGTACGGTAGTGCAATAATAATATTTTAGTGGAATATATTATTATTATTGGACTTAAGTATAAGCTTTGGGCTAAACTTGGATACTTAAGCCTAATGGAGGCCCAACCCAATTTCTTCTCCTGGTCCCTGATGTAGCCCATGTATATAAGTCACCTCAGCTTATCTGGAACCCTAATCTAATCTAATTGATTATTCACGTGTGATGAGGTTTGAGAGCAGATTGAGGAGGTCTCGTAGATCGTCGCCCACACGACGTCGAGATCGGACTTGGGACATACAGCAGAAGATGTAGTTTGCTGCTGCTGTCCACTACCTTGCAAAATTTGTATAAATTCCTACATTACTCAGAATTTAATGATCAATATACTGACGGAAAGCCGTCGAAGAGAGGATCGTCTGAACGCAAAGATCACTCAATTCCGATATCAGACGAGGAAGTTATGGCCTTTCTCGTGGGACTGCGCAGGCTGCCTGCGAGAATTAATCTTCATCAACATACCCTGGTGAACGGTAATCGTTTCTATGATTTATTGCCTCCGCTGTGTTAGAATCGCATGGTATACTAACGGTTCACGTTAACCAAATAATCAAACGCCAATAGCAACATCATCGAAAAGGGCTATTTAGATTCATACACACATACAATGATGAATATCAATGTTTATGATATTATAGGCTCTTACTAATCACATTAAGAGCTCCTTCAAAAGACACAATTAGATGTAGACCACTTAGCACCTAAGCAATCCTAAAATAGCACCTAGGAGAGTTTCACTATACTTCCTATTCCCTTATATGGTACTAAGGTCCTATAGAGAAATCCTATCATGTAGTACAAGCTTGTTCACACACAACTCTTTGTACATGTCCTACCATGAGACTCTAAACATACATCGGTCTCACAAACTCAATTCATGCTTATAGTATAAATAATTAACCACACATGATATTACTCCATAAATTGAGAGATTAGCATTCATGATAGAAAATATTCATAATCAATCAATTCCTCAAACACATGGTGTGCAATCTAAAATTCCTTAACCAATCATATTGCTAGCCTCACTAGAGGCCTAACCTATTACAATCATAAAAAATTTATTACAATCCGAGGCTTGCTCCACATGAGCCATGAAAAGAGAAAAATAACAAAATAAAGGATGGTTGGAACCCGTTTGATGGTTGACATTCTCTTCCACTGTCATGCCAAGATCCTCCACAACTTGAGATCTTCTTCCTAAATTGATGATAGATGGTGTGATTATTGATGGATGTATGGAAAATCAAAGGAAAATGATGGTGAAAAGGGTAGAAATGAGGTGAGAGGGAATAAAGAGAAAGTATGTGAGATTATGGTGAAAAATAGGTGTAACTGCCTCTACAAATAAATTCCCCAGTAAAAATGACGTAAATGATTTATATATAGGACAAGAATATTCTAGAAAAGGTGCTGATTAAAATTTGGACATTTAGTCGAACTTGACTCGAGCTCTGCATCTCGATGCGAGTCAGTGCTTGTTTCTTGATAATTTTACATGCGTGATGGATCTTGAGTCAAGCTTCAAAACTCGACGAACAAGGGAGACCGAGTTCATGTTGAAGGTGTCCACAGTCGACTTTCGATAGTCGATGTTGTCAAACTCTACACGTGCTGGGTGCACGAGCTCGACTTGAGCTCGTGATGCATGTCGAGTTCTGCAGACTTCTTCCCATTTCCTTCCATTTTGGCTCCCCAATCCATTTTGGTGGTATTTATCGTTCGTACGAATGATAAATACCACCAAAAGTTACATGAAATGGATAAAATAATTCAAAAATAACACATGAAATACTCTGAAATCTAGGTGAAAATAGCGACGATCACCAAGACCTTAGAGATGTGTATTATTATGCATTTCAACAAATTAAAAAATAGTCATTTGTGTGTATTTTTTATTCCAACCCCAAGTCGTTCAACCAACTTGTGCCGATGAATTAAGAAATGATCGACGAAGACCAAACAAATAGATGAAGTATTTTCGACCAGGTCTAGTCGAATAAAATGGGAAAATTCATCCGGTGAAGGTTGAATACGATCAGTATCTACCCTAAACCATAAACTTGTAAACTACAAACAAAATTCAGATAAATTATTATATATCACATTTTAAGAAATTGGGGTGTAAAAACACACTTAATCGAAGAAGATTGCAAAGAAACAACCCTCATCTTTGGCCGGACGACTATTCCATCTCTGTTAGGCAATAATTGGTCAATGCCTAGTTCAAGCATTCGACTAGTGACGGACCGATGGTCGAACAGGAAGGATGTTTGCGATTGACTAGGGTCGAACACTTGCCCTTTTTTATAGCATTTCGCTTATTTTTCCCATAAACCATTGTTCATGTTGCTCAACTCATTTTTCACAACACAAAACATATATATTTGGCCTATATACTCCATTTGACTCCTAAAACTAAATTTAAGTTTTGAACATGGGTGATGATCTTCTTTCGCTTATCTTTTTCCTTCTTAATCTTCTTCTCTTTTTTCATCTTCTTCTTTTTCCAATGTAAGGGTTGTGGGAAGGGGTGGAGAGTGGTGTCAAACTTTGGGGGGGGGGGGGTGTATATGTTTTAATTTAGTTTTTAAAGTATGTGGTTGTAATATATTTTATTTCTAAGGATAATCTAATCTTTTGTTTGTGTATGTATATATAATTTTGATGTATGAAATATAAATGAGTGTACGTAGTAAAAGGATGGATGTGGATAGCCAAGGCCTTATTTATAACTTGTGATGTTGGGAAGTTTGGAATATCAAACATAATTTTAATTTTAATTTTTTTTATCTATCTACATCAATAATTTGAATTAACATTGTATGCATTAGCTACGTGCATCTAGTATTCGTGTAGTGGGATTTGACCTGATTTAAAATATTTTACATTATGTTTATTAATATTTTATTCTTATAATATTGATATTTTTACATCACTCGCAAATGTGATAGTATCTATATATCTATATATCTATATAATATAATATATATATCTATATAATAACAGCAATTATGGCACCTTTTGTTTCCCGCTCTAAAATTAGTTTCTAAGGTTCTTATTTCTGCCTTATGTAGGTCTCTTACCCCTTGCCTCTACCATTATCATTTATTGAAGGTATAAATTTCGATTCAATCACTGCACAATTAAGTCAAATCCAACATTCATTCTAAGTCTCTGGCATCTCAATTGCATGATGGAGTGGCCATATTCCCATTCCTCAGTCTTCTCTCAATAATTAACTTCTGCTTCTTCTTTCTTAAGATTTTACTAACAAATATCTTCATTCTGCTTTTTTTTTTACAGTAATCACACTTCTGCATCGCGGTTTTCTCCATCCCATAATCTGTTATTTTAATTTTTTGTAAAAAAATTTACCCATGGGAATCTACCTTTTGATTTCATTATTGTTTCTTTTACTGATGTGAATTTATTTTTTTATTTTTTTCTTCATCGTAGATTCTTCGATCTCTATTTTCATCATAGGTAGCAGTCAAGGTAAATCTGATGTAAATAATCTAGCTATTCGTCTTTCTTGCGTCATTCTTTATTTTGGGAAACCCAATCATGTTCGTGTAGTCTATGGTTAATCTCCCCAAATTCAAGAAATGATATTCATAATGAACTTCTTAAAGGATATTGTTGTTTATTTATTTTAGTCTACTTTACTTGATGTACAAAATCTTTCGGTGGCAAGCTTTATTAATTTTACACATTGCATGCATTGTGTGTTTAGTCTATTTGTTTTGTAAAGTTTCTTCACCCCAATAAAATACTAAATTTAAAAAATGTGCTCTGCATTTTTTGTCTCTTTGGTGTCTCTTTGGTTTTTGTAATTGAATTTATCTATATGGTGATTATTTATAATATTTGTTAGCTAAGTTTATGCTTGGTTACTAATATAGATTTTTATCATCTCCTAATTGGTAAATGCAGCTTACATTAAATATTTCGATTATGATAAGTTTGATTGCTGCGAGGAGTTATTTTATGACAATTTCAAGGACTTTGTTCTGTTCTACAATGATCAACATAGTCCAGAGTATAATAAAACAATGGTAATTATTTGGAAATTGTAATTTATTAATCAAATTCATTTTATGAAACTAATTTGTTATATTTGGTCTTCTACTATAGTTTATTCCAACAATGATTCTTAACAAATGTTAAAAGTAACCCGATTTATATATATGATGTTGCTGGAAATAGATGTGATTGTACTTTGGAGGACATTGGTTGTGCTTTCTTCTTCAGTTCCATAACAATTAAAAAGATTGTATTGTACTACAAGGTCCAGACTGGTCAACCAATGTTCTTCACTTAAGCTGGTTTGTCTAAATTCTCTTTTAGGGTTTTTGGCCATAACTGTTTTATTCATGAATTAACAAAACCAAGTTTGGTAGAATCATAAAAGTTTGATCAAGGTAATTTTTCTGTCTTTAGTGTAAAATGATTATCTCTATATTATATTATCTCTGATATTTGTTCTGTTATTTGCAATCGAACTAATATCTAGAATGATATATGGGAAGGTTCTTATCCATTTTAAAATTTTATATTTGTAGATTTGTCTTTGGACAAAATAATCATCCCTGAGTTCTATAGTTCAATTGATCCCAAAATTGTGAGTTCGTCTATTTTCTGTTTCTATTGATGGTTAATTGTTAAAGTGTCTTTTAATTTCTAATTGTTTTTAGATATATATCTTTATAATAATATTGAAAAGTTTTTGAGATGATGATGTGGCATCCCTCAAAAGTCTCCGTGCTGACGTGTCCGTTCATACAATTTTTTTAATTTTTTAATTTAATCTTTTTGTCCCACATTCCTTTTTTGATTATTAATTCTCCGTGTTTTTGAGATGATGATATGGTACCCTCAATTAATTTATTGATTTACTTTTTTAATTTTTTTATTTAATCTTTTTGTCCCACCTTCCTTCTTTTTGTCCCACCTTCCTTTTTTTATTATTAATTCATCGTATTTTTGAGATGATAATATACCAAACCTCAAGAGGCGATGGTTGTTTGGACAGTATTCGTCGACGGGCAGAACCTCGATATGGCAACCTCAGTTAATTTAGTAATTTACTTTTTTTATTTTTTTATTTAATTTTTTTGTCCCATCTTCCTTCTTTTTGTCCCACCTTCCTTTTTTTATTATTAATTCTCCATGTTTTTGAGATGATAATATGTCACACCTCAATGAATTTAGTGATTTAAGCCTAAATATGATTAACATTAATTATCGTGTTTTTGAGATGATAATATGCCACACCTCAATTAATTTAGTGATTTAAGCCTAATATGATTAACATTAATCATTCAACTTTTAAATCTTTAATTTATTACACGTTTTTTTTAAAATCTTTAATGATTTTTATAAATAATTTTATGGTTTGATCAATTAATTTAGTGATTTACTTTAATTAAGCCTAAAATGATTGATTAACATTAATTATGAAACTTTAATTCATCAATTTATATTTTATGGTTTGACCAATTAATTTAGTGATTTACTTTAATTAAGCCCAAAATGATTGATTAACATTAATTATGCAACTTTTAAATCTTTAATTTATTACACATTCTTTTTAAAATCTTTAATGATTTTTTCAATAAATTTTATTGTTTGATCAATTAATTTAGTGATTTACTTTAATTAAGCCCAAAATGATTGATTAAATTAATTATGCAACTTTGATTCATCAATTTATATTCAATTTTCTTTATTTAAGTAATGCAGCGAGGGCGTATTAAAAGATAATAATACGAGAACGAACTCTATAATCCGTTGATTCCTACGAATATTGAAAAATAGACTACTCAAATACGTTAATTCTTATAGAATACTGTAAAAGATGTATGAGACAACTTTAATTTTCATTAATCAGATCAACTCCCCTAATACCATTACAAGATCACTTATTTATAGGTGATATCAAGATCTACCACATTAATGACAATTATGAATAAAGGAAAACAAATCAAAATATTAATACTAATTATTCTAAATATGAAAGGAAGCAAATTAAAATATAATTATATTAATTATTCTATACATCCACCATATCTGTATCATTCTCCTCTGCTTGGAAATAATTCATCATCGAATCGTGCCAGTCGTATCACGAACAAAATAAGTGCAGAGACGTGCCAAAATATCTTTAAATTCATGTAATCAAAAATCCTTCAGTCGAGCACCTTCATATCCAGCAGTATCGCTAATTATAAGATCTATAAAATATGAATCTTTTGGATCAAACAAAACTTCTGCATTAAGCACGTCATAATTTGCAACAATTTCAATCATCTCTACATCAAAATCTAGATCACCATTGGCACCGTGGAAAATTGCATCGTCTTCTTCATCAAATATTGATAGGGGTATTCTCAACACACAAATTAATCCTCAAGTATAAGGATATCAATTGTAGTCGCGAAGATGACCAAGTTACAATATCGAACCCAAGGGACGGTTAAATATCAATTTTGTTATCTTCTAGTATATTTTAGACTATGTTTGGTAATTGTAAAGGTTTAATGGATAATAACTTCTAATCGAAATAGCAAAAAGAAATAGTAAGAGTAGAGAAAAGTGAGTTGTGATCAATAAGAATAATAGGTAGTTCGTCGGGTCATCCAGTTCACTAGCAATTCGTATTTTCATGTGATGGTGTCCGACTCTGCCCTGTGGTTTGTGGACGCATCACTAAACCATGCATATCTACTCTATAGACATAAGTAAACATGCGTGTAACACGTGTGAATAACCTCGGAGCAAGAGATATACTTCACCCCCCATTCTAGGTACTATCATAATCAATTATCTTCTACGTCTAGAATCTAACCCGATTTGATCTCCCTTTTTAGGTACTATAAAGTTATACTCTTCATCCTATTCATCAACCCGAATTTAATTCAATTCATGAATATTCATATAAGACGGTTCTAATAAGACTTCGGAATCCCTTCACTTAGAATTATAACAGTAAACCCTGCTCAGTAGTGAACGCACTCAATCAATAACCATGTTATGTATTCAGACTCTACACAACGATCATTGATGCACAAAACGACTATGAGTATGGATTAAATATGCAATCTTATATAAAACAAACCACAAGTAGTGTTGTACGGAGTTTTACACACGAAATACGAATTACATCATGAAACTTTCATAACCCTAGAACTACCAAGGTGGTTCTAGCCCATGATTGATCTAGGAACAATCATGGTTAGATTGATTATTCTTACTTGAACCTTCAGCGAACCTCTGTCACAGCCCTCCGGATGGATCACCACCTCTACTCTTGTCTCTCTTATAATTGATGATCAAAAGCTCTCTTCATTCTCTGTATGAGCCTCCTTTTATACTTGTAATCACGTCTCTAGGGCTTGGAATGGACTTTCTAAGTGATCTCACGCGTTTCGGCCTCGAAAATCCGGATAAGGTAAGTTCTTGCGCATAGGTTCGACCACGTCAAATAGGTCGAACAACTAGCCACAGGTCGAACCCCAGGTCGAACCCCGCTACTGGAAGAATTCTGCATAGGTTTGACCTTCTAGACAGGTCGAACCACTTAGGCCTTGGTCGAACCCCAGGTCGAACCTCATCACTGGACAACTCCCACTCCCGATTCGACCAACTGGCAAGTCGAACTCAAACGTCGTGGTTGAATCCTCTTTCCTTCGAACTGGTTCGACCATGGTTCGACCTGATGGACATGTCGAACCACTCGAGTCGTGGTCGAATCCTCTTCTGCAAGCTCAGCAATGTTGGTTCGACCTACTGAAGAGGTCGAACCCTCCTCCAACCAGGTCGAACCCACCTAATTCTTGGGCGGTTCGCATGGCTTCGACTCCGTCTCTTCGATTCTTGGCTCTTTCACTCCGTTTTTGCTAAGAAAACACTCAAATAGCTCCACTAACACCTGATTCATGTTAATTCACAATATATATAGGTTTTCCACCTATTTCCACATCAAAACTCTCCAAAACTAGCACAAAACATAGCGCCAAACTTGTGAATTTACACACTCATCAAACCCCCAAACTTGCATGTTGCTCATCCCGAGGTAACCAATTTAAACCACAGGAGTCGTGTATAATTCAACAAGATCTAGTACAACACATATTACACATGCCACTTCATTGAATCAAACAAGAATTACTTGCATCATATATTTCACTCATAAAAAATCAATCCAATCACACACCATTCGGAGTACTAAGTAATCTCGCTGACAAGATAAGTCTTTACTCTCTTTCGCTCGTGCGTGAGGCACTATAGGCTAGTATAAACACTCGTATCAATTCATATTCACGCGTAACCATAAGCTTGGCAAAGGTCTCAAAAATCAACTTACATTAGATTAAGACTAGGATCACAAAGGACTTGTTTCTAGGTTGTAATGTTGGCTCTTTGGAAAGGGTAGGAAAATTTGGTCATAGTGACTTAAGACACTAGTAGAGAGTTACCTTGGAGGTTTTTGATTTCTCATTCGGCTTCACATTCTCCTCAAATTCTTTTCTTGCACTTGCAATTTTCAATTTTCCTTCTCTTCCTTGCATCAACATCATTCTTCTTTTGATCGCTCGGGTACCAGTTGTAGGCACTACCCTTCTCGAACATCGTTCGGCTGCTTCTTAAAAACTTCAAGCCCCATGTATAAGCAATTCGGGTACCAATTTCAGGCACTACCCCTAACAAGATTTAACTATGCACTTTTCTTACTAAACCTCATTCCATCTTCCTTTACTTCTTCCACACTTATTCTCCTTACTCTCTCTACCAATGAATAGGGTATTTTCAAAGCTCAAATAAGGTAATTAAGGCTCTTATATTTGGCTTGCCAAAGAAAAAGCTTTTAAAAGGCTCAAACAGGGCTACCAAAGATTTATAAAATCAATAGGAAAGGTAAAATTTGGCTAAGTGACTCAATTAATCAAAAATGGCCTAAGATCATATCCTAATATTTCATCAATTGTAAGTTTCATACAAGACTCCAAGCCAAGTTCTAGAATACGTTCATACGAATGATTCTCTCAAAAATAAACTATCATGATTAATCATGATAAAGGCTCAAATCCTCACATAGGTAATCAATTCCTAATACTCCTCATAGCACATAATCAAAATCAATTCCTCATGAATTCCATATACTTAACAAATTATTCATGCTCTTTCTAATGAAAATAAACACGTAAACACATGAATGCACAGAATCAATAACCCATATACAAAACAATGATACAAGATCAACTATATCAAGTACATGCCACTCACACATGAATCACACCCCAATCTGTAAAAATAAAAAGAAGAATGGGAGATAAGATGAATCGGAGAAGCCAAAAGAAAACCTGAAACTACTCCCTAGGAGCATCATCATCCTCATCATCATCGTCATCCTCATCCATCCTATTTTCCACAGCTCGGCACAGACTGGTAATGTGCATATCCATCATATCCACTCGACTACTCACTCTACCAACACGCTCATCCAAGGCAGAGTACCTTTCGTTCAGCGTGGTGTAGTTGGCGTTAGCGAGCGCGAGCTGCTTGTTCATCTCCTACTGTGCAGCTACCACCGTGATCAGCTGCTCATGAATCAAGCGAAGCTGCTCCCGGGTACCTGGAACTGCTCGCGCTGCTGCGGTACCGGAGCATGCTGAGGCGCATAATGCTGCTCTTCTTCCAGAATCTCCATCTCCGGCTGCTCATCTACCTGATCCTCCTCTTCAGGCTGCTGTGGCTGAGGTGGACGGAACTCTCCTTGATCAATGATCTACTGTAACTCAGCCATCCTCCCCTCAGCACACATCTGCGCTACCGCTCTCCAATCACCACCCGACTTCACTGCCACGGATAAGGCGGTATGTCTAAGAGAATTCATTAACTTATTCCTTGCTTCCCGAATAGTTGTCAAGTTGCTCACGTCGAAGGGGAACATAAATTCGAAAGGCTTGAGACCACTCGTGAAAAACCAATCTCCATTTCTAAAATGGGCAAATCCTCCCTTCACGCACGTGCTCAGCATCAAATCGGGTTCTTCTTCTACTGGTGTAAAGCCGGTGAGATCCAAGTTGTAATGCTCAGCCACGATCGTCAATAACCCTCCTATATTCACCTTTTGAAATCCAATGGTCTTGAATCGATTCAGCTGTGCAATAAAATAAGCTCCAACATTGAACTTCACCCCGTTTAGCATACACCACAGGGCGTAAAGCTCTCCTCTAGACACAACACTCCCCTCCAAGCGGGCAAA
The DNA here is from genome assembly GCA_023678885.1 of Pogostemon cablin. Classification (NCBI taxonomy): domain Eukaryota; kingdom Viridiplantae; phylum Streptophyta; class Magnoliopsida; order Lamiales; family Lamiaceae; genus Pogostemon; species Pogostemon cablin. Next base: position 22,701,695 of record CM042981.1, read on the forward strand.
TAACGTGCTGCTCAGGACGCGGTCCATGTACCTCAAGACTGGGTTCTTTATTGCGAAAGCACGAGCCTGTCTGGTCTTATAATCACGAATCTCCCCGGTGATCTCCCTCCAAAACCGTTTTGCACTGAATGTAGCATTTTCTAAACGAGGGATCTCTAAAGGCGTCTCAAACAGCTCATTGAAATCCTCAGACGTCCATCTCCTACTCACTCCGCCAAGCTGAAACGTACACTGATATGGGTACCCAAGCGGGTCCTTCTCCATCTCAAATGAGCAAACTACTTCCGCTGTAACATGGAAGTACGTCGGCCTCTTCCACTCCATGAATCTTCGGATCCCTACTTGATCAAACATCCAAAATATATCATCCCCTATTCTCATTATCCTCATCGCTTCATCATCTTGGTATCGAGTGCGAGCTATCTTGTCTGAAACTTCTTCCCACTTCTCCTTGATCTCATCCCAATCTTGCATCTGAATCTTGAAGTTATCGGGTAAACGATCTTGTAGCCTCAGTTTCCTTGTCACTTTGTCCAAATTCGAAGGTCTGTCATGCCTCTTCTTCGATCTTTCCTCCTCTGCCTTTCCTTTACCTTTACTTGATCCTTGTCCCTTTCCTGAAAACAAATACTTCAATCCAACCAACAAGACAAGAAAGCAAGTATTTTACTAGCACATCACATACTCTACTCAAGACTTCAAGCATCAATGCATATTCACACAAACTATCATCTCAATACCACTTGGTTATTCAACATGCTCAAAACATCTTCAATCACACCTTCCTTAATCATCAAAACATAACCAACAAGCATGCATTAAGCAATTCAAGCAATTCAATCAAAAATTCAACATGTTTCTCTCAATGAACTACTTCAATTTCATCAATTTCAAACCAAATCAACATGCTCATTCTATGATATGTTCTATCCTTGATCAATCCACATAAAAATTCAAGTTCTATCAATAATCAAACAACCAAAAACCAAGAAACAAGAATTCATATGAACAAGTCACAATATCAACATTCACCATGAAATTCAACCATACTCAACATCAATCCTCTTATTCACATCGAATTTCTTACCTAAACCTTCAATCCTAGAGTAATTGAGTTGAAAAAACATACCTTTTGACTTGCCCATGGTGAACAACCGATCAAGAACACACAACAACCAAAAATCGCGATTTCAGCCCTAACTCGCGACGAAACCCGCCCAAATCCGCGACCGGATCGAAAATTGAAGGTGTAGTGTTGTGTAATCGGTGTGAAATCAAGTGTAATTGAAGAATTTGTACAAGTGTGTAGAGGTTCGAAGAGGGTTCGAGGTTTGGTGTTTCGAAAAAGTGATCGAACCCCTTTGAAAAATCGAACTTAAATCGCGTACCTGGCTTGGTTCGACCTCAGGTTCGACCTCCTGAACAGGTCGAACCATGGATGACGAGGTCGAACCTCTCTTCTGGACAAATGATCTTCTCGGTTCGACCTGGGTTCGACTTGCTGATCAGGTCGAACCATCCTTGAATTGGTCGAACCCCTCTTCTGGAAAACAGAGTGCTTTGAACTGACTGGTTCGACCTTAGGTTCGACCTTCTGAACAGGTCGAACAACTATGGCTTAGGTCAAACCACCTCACTGGACAACTTTCGATGCCGGTTCGATCTCCTCTGCTTTTGTTCGACCTCTGGCACTGGTCGAACCACTCCTAGTGTTGGTCGAACCATCCTCCTGATTTTCAAAACTGAGTGTTCTTCATTCACTACACACTTCAAGCTTAACACAACTTCATTAGGTACAATCTAGAGCACAACTTCAAAAATTGTTCCACAAAACATCATTCATGAGTAACTTCGTAAAAGAAAACATTACCAAAAACCACTGAACATTAGGCAAGTTGTAAAAAATCATCACATCAAAATCGATTAAAATTTCAATATGGCCGCAAAAACCAACTCCCCTAACAAACAATACAAAGAAAAGATTATACTCTTAATGCTTCAATGAGGTAATAACATCACACCCCCCCAAACTTAGTAAAAACGTAAGTCGAAACTAAGTTTGAAAAGAGATGTAATTGCCGATTAGTAAGCATCTTAAATATAAAAATATCTTACTCACACAAAAGAAATAAAGCAATAAAACGGAAGAGTAAGCTCTCAACAAGCGCTCATGTTTAACGTTGGAGAGTCACGACGGTACCAAATCAGATCAAGGTATCATCAAAAATGACACACGCATCATCCGGCGACCTATGATGCTTCAACCGATGCTCATTCGCTGCGATAACATCTCCATCTTTGTCAATAAGCTCAAAACTCCCCCCTCCTAAGGCTCGATGAATCATGAACGGTCCCGTCCACTTAGACTTCAACTTGCCTGCAAAAAGCATCAAATGAGAGTTAAAAAGTAGTACCTCATCTCCTTGCTTGAACTCCTTGTATGAGATCTTAGAATCATGCCACCTTTTCATTCTTTCCTTATAAATCTCTGAATTCTTGTAAGCACGACTCCTAAACTCATCCAATTGATTCATGTGAGTTATCCTCAACTCCTTCACATCCTTAAGGGTCAAGTTCAAGCATCGCAAAGCCCAAAACGCTTTGTGTTGAATCTCTACAGGTAAGTGGCACGGCTTTCCATAGATAATTTGATACGGTGACATATCTAACACCGTCTTGTAAGCGGTCCGGAACCCCCATAACACATCATCAAGCTTCATAGCCCAATCCTTTCTATTAGTTCCTACCACTTTCTCCAGAATCTGTTTAACTTGATGGTTGGAGACCTCTGCTTGCCCATTCGCTTGCGGATGATAGGGTGTAGTAACCCTATGCTTAACACCATAATCCTTAAGCACCTTCTCAAGAAATTTATTGACGAAGTGGGAACCTCCATCACTAACTAGTGCTCTAGGAACTCCATAACGGGCAAAAATATGCTTCTTCAAGAAAGATAAAACAATTTTCGAGTCATTAACACGAGTAGGAATCGCTTCCACCCACTTTGAAACATAATCCACCGCAAGAAGAATGTAGAGAAACCCATTCGACGGGGGAAAAGGCCCCATAAAATCAATCCCCCATACATCAAATATCTCTACAACTATGCTAGACTGCATTGGCATCTCATCTCTCCTACCTATATTTCCCATGCGCTGACATCTATCACAAGACGCCACATAGCTCTCACTATCTCTAAACAATGTAGGCCAATAAAGAGTGGATTGAAGTACCTTAGTTGTAGTCTTTTGCGCTCCGAAATGCCCCCCATTTGGTTGTGCATGGCAGAACTCAAGCACACTCTCCATTTCCATCTCGGGTACACATCTTCGGACAATAGAATCTGTACAATTCTTGTAAACAAACGGATCATACCATATAAATGTCTCAACTTCCCTCTGAAATTTCGCAAGTTGATATCGGTTGAGATCCCTTGGAATTTCTCCAATGACAATGTAATTAACATAATCCGCATACCATGGATCCATACCTTGCGCTGCGACCACACACGCTCGCTCAGTTCCTTCAACAGCCACAACCATGATCTTCTCATCAGGGAACATTTCTTCAATATACTCAAAAGAATTATCATAATGCTCTCTAGTCTCCAACCTTGACAAGTGATCTGCCAACACATTTTCTGTTCCTTTCTTATCCCGAATCCCATGTCAAACTCCTGAAGTAGTAGAATCCACCTTATAATCCTAGGCTTCGTCTCCTTCTTCTCCATCAAATACCGAATCGCTGAATGATCCGTATACACAATCGTCTTCATGCCAACCAAATACTGACAAAACTTATCGAATGCATACACAACAGCCAAAAACTCCTTTTCAGTCACCGTGTAATTCTTCTGTGCCACATCGAAAGTCTTACTCGCGTAGTAAATGGCGCAGAACTTCTTCTCAACACAATCGTCCCTTAGCTGCCCGAGCACCACACCCAGTGCTACATCACTTGCATCACACATAAGTACAAACGGTTGAGTCCAGTCCGGTGTGATCAAGATAAGGGCAGTAATAAGGGCCTCCTTCAAAACTTGAAAAGCTGTTAGACACTCATCATTAAACACAAAAGGAATATCCTTTTCAAGTAAATGAGATAAGGGCTTAGAGTATTTTGAGAAGTCTTTTATGAATCTCCTATAAAAACCGGCGTGTCCAAGGAAGGACCGCACTCCTCTTTCATTGGTCGGTGGTGGAAGCTTCTCAATTGCCACCACTTTAGCACGATCTACTTGTAATCCCTTGGCGGAAACATGATGCCCAAGAACAATCCCATCCTTCACCATGAAGTGGCACTTCTCCCAATTCAAGACAAGATTAGTTTCTTGACACCTCTTCAAAACAATAGCAAGGTTAGACAAACAAATATCAAAAAAAGAACCAAAAACTGAAAAATCGTCCATGAATACTTCCATGATCTTCTCTATCAAACCATCAAAAATCGCCATCATGCATCTCTGAAAAGTAGCAGGCGCATTACACAATCCAAACGGCATCTTCCTAAAAGCAAAGGTCCCGTAGGGGCAAGTAAAAGTGGTCTTTTCTTGATCCTCGGGAGCAATCATGATTTGATTGTACCCCGAGTATCCGTCCAAGAAATAATAAAACTCATACCCTGCAAGACGATCCAACATTTGATCCAAAAAAGGAAGAGGAAAATAGTCCTTACACGTGTTCTCATTTAATTTCCTGTAATCCACACATGTACGCCATCTCGTAGGAATCCTCGTGGCTATAGCTTCTCCATCCTCAGCTTTCACTACAGTCATGCCCCCCTTTTTAGCAACTACATGTAATGGACTCACATGAGGACTATCACTAATAGGATATATAATTCCAGCATCCAACCACGTAAGGATTTGATTCCTTATCACCTCTTGAATTGCGGGATTCACCCTACGCTGATTTTGAACACTCGTCTTGGCTTCATCCAACAACCTAATCCGATGCATACAATACGAAGGACTAATACCTTTCAAATCATCAAGTGACCACCCTATTGCAGACTTGTACTTCCTTAAGACATCTAATAACTCCTCAAGTTGATCCTCATTAAGGGAAGAAGATACAATTACCGGATATTGTGCATTATCACCAAGAAAAGCGTACTTCAAGTGTTCCGGCAATGGTTTCAACTCCTCTTTTCTTTCTTCCACTGGAGTGTTTTCGTTATCCAAAGGCAAGTACTTCCTGGTCCATTTGACTTCTTCCACCTTATTTCTTTCCAATGCAAACCTGTCATCACCCAAAGCAAGTAAGTTTTCAAGAAATTCAATACATACCTCGTTAGAAAGTCCGTCAAGCTCCGTAGTGGGATAAGTAAGAGACTCCATCAAACATGTCTCAAGAGGATCCTTTGACAAGATCAGAGACATATCCTCCTTCACAATCTCCTCCACCACGTCAATACTATAACACTAGGACTCCATTGGCATCTTCATTGCTTTGTCCAAGTTGAAAAGTACTTCTTCTTTGTCCATTCGCAACTTCAGTTCTCCCTTTCGAACATGTATCATAGCTCTAGCCGTAGCAAGGAATGACCTCCCCAAGATTAAAGGAACATTATCCTTGTCATCATCCATTTCTAGTACAAGGAAATCCACGGGAAAGACTAGCTTCTCCACCTTTACAAGAACATCTTCAACAATACCTTTCGGAAACATCATTGATCTATATGCCAATTGGAGAGCAACAGTTGTCGGAGTCAGCTCCCCCAAACCAAGCTTCTGAAAGATGGACAACGGCATCAAATTGATGCTTGCCCCTAGATCGCACAAAGCTCGCCGTGCTGGCCCCTTCCCGATCTCACATAGAATAGTAAAGCTCCCCGGATCTTTCATCTTTGGTGGCAACTTCTTTTGAATAATTGAGCTACAATTCTCAGATAAGTTTACCATTTCAACTCCGGTTAAGCTTCGCTTCTTCATCAATTTGTCTTTAAGGAATCGAGAATAATATGGCATCTCCATGATTGCCTCTGAAAAAGGGATGTTCAAGCTTATCTTGTTCATTATCTCTGAAAACTTCTTGAACTTCTCTTCCAATCCCTTCTTCACTAGCTTGTAGGGAAACGGTGGAGGTATCTTTGTTTTGGGAATCCCCCATTCATCACGATCAACCTTCTCCGCTTTCTCCTTTTCGGCTCTTAATCGCTTAGCTCTTTCCCATTTTTTTTCAGCTATTATGTCTGTACTTTGCTCATTCCGTACCACTAGAGTTGCATCAACATCAAAAGGAACATCAGGTGCATCAATCAAAACATCTTGGCGAGGTTCGACTAGGGTTCGACCAGTTTGAGAGGTCGAACCAGGATTGTATTGGTCGAACCTCTCTCTTGGAAGACTGATCTCATTCTGCTCCGGAGGTTCGACTTGGGTTCGACCAGCATTAGAGGTCGAACAATTGCCCCCGAGGTCGAACCGCTTCACTGTATAATCTCTATCCTCCGGTTCGACCTGGGTTCGACCTGAAGGGTTGGTTGAACAATTTCGATCATGGTCGAACCATTCCTGCGTCAAAACAGAGTGCTCTTGCCGATGAGGTTCGACCATGGTTCAACCTGTATGCCAGGTCGAACCCTCTGAGTGTTGGTCGAACCGTTCCTGTGACAAAACAGAGTGCTTTTGTTGATGAGGTTCGACCATGGTTCGACCTGTATGCCAGGTTGAACCCTCTGAATTTTGGTCGAACCGAGGCTTAGAAAATTCCAACTTTGATTCCGGCCTCATCGGTCCCTCGTACTGCGTTCCCGACCTCAGTGTGATGGCATTACACGACTTCGGATTCTCTATACTCTGAGACGGAAACTTCCCTTTTCCTACAGTTTGAGTCAATGTGTTCACATTCTCTACAATTGTACCCATCAACAACGTGAGATCTTTCACTTGAGTGGACAAATCTCTGTGGTGATCATCAATCTTTTTCTCAAGTTTTGCCTCAAGGCGGTTCACTCTTTCATCATTCTTTACCATGTACCGGTTCACAGTATCCTCAAAACCAGGCTTCCCTTCTTCCACCTTTTCTCCCGGATCAACACCCTTTGGAAGTTGCACTGCATTGTTCGTATTGCTCCATGAAAATTCAGGCCTCCTTGGTTACTGTTGATAACTACCACAGGGACCACGATTATTAAAGTTCCCTCGATGGTTCCCTTGGTAATTCTGGTTTCCTTGATTTGGGTACCTCGTTCCTTGAATACTTTGACCCATGGCATAATTTGCTTCCTCCAATTCTTCTTGGATGGTTCTATTATTCATCATCTCTTGCTGCATGATTGGCACTCGTTGAGATATCTCGCTGATCTACTTCTGTTGAGACTCAAGTAGCTTGTTGATATTGGACAAGCTCGAAACGATCTCATCCTCTCTCTTTGTTTTCACCATTGCTTGTTCAACCTGAGCTACCTTTCCAAGAACATACGTACCTCTAACTCTATCAGTAGGCTAATCCCTCGAATTCATCGATATGTCTTCAAACAATCTCTCGGCCTCAACGGATGACTTTGTAAGCAATGCTCCATTAGAAGAAGCATCAAGTAGCACTCTTGATTCACAGTCCAATCCATTATAGAATATACTGATATATTGGGCTTTAGATAACCCATGTTGAGGGCACTTCCTGATCATGTCCTTGAATCTATCCCACGCTTCATGAAATTTCTCACCTCCACTGATAGCAAATTGGTTAATATCTTGCTTCATCTTAAACACCTTCGAAGGTGGCATATACCTTTCTAAGAACCTTAACTTCAATTGCTCTCGCGTGGTGCACTCAGCTGCGTTAATAGTATCGTACCAATCCCTCGCCTTTTCAGTAAGCTAGAATTTGAACAAAAGGATCTTCCTAGCATCTTCATGTTCTCCTACGTCTTTTTGAGTACTTGCATAGCCCAAGAACTTGTTCAGATGCTGCTGCGGATCCTCGAAAGACCCTCATGAAAAGGAGTTTCTTTCTATCATGCTAATAAGAGCGGGATGAAGATCGAATGATGTGTTAGTTCCCCTTGCTCCTAAAAGCTCATAATTTCCAGCCCCATTATTTTTGAAAACCTCTCGATGGCTAGATTATCCGGATTCGCTGCCATGTTGACTGTTTCTACTTCTAAATTAACTTCAGTTGTAGCCTCAATCGTTTGCGAAATCTGCTCGTCAACCTAGACTCCAAAATTCAGAGCTTCAGTTGGGTCAATTGTCTTTGCCTTGCTCTTTTTCTTCTTCTTCTTTCTTGATGATGCTCCAATCTCAGGATTATACGGTTCAAGATTACCTTTCTTTGATCTTGTGAGCATACACCTAAAACGAATAAGAAAGGAAACAACAAAACAAGGTAAATAGTCCTAATAAACTAGAAATAATACAAAAAAGATATTTTACGCCGTCCCCGGCAACGGCGCCAAGAACTTGATAGGGGTATTCTCAACACACAAATTAATCCTCAAGTATAAGGATATCAATTGTAGTCGCGAAGATGACCAAGTTACAATATCGAACCCAAGGGACGGTTAAATATCAATTTTGTTATCTTCTAGTATATTTTAGACTATGTTTGGTAATTGTAAAGGTTTAATGGATAATAACTTCTAATCGAAATAGCAAAAAGAAATAGTAAGAGTAGAGAAAAGTGAGTTGTGATCAATAAGAATAATAGGTAGTTCGTCGGGTCATCCAGTTCACTAGCAATTCGTATTTTAATATGATGGTGTCTGACTCTGCCCTGAGGTTTGTGGACGCATCACTAAACCATGCATATCTACTCTATAGACACAAGTAAACATGCGTGTAACACGTGTGAATAACCTCGGAGCAAGAGATATACTTCACCCCCCTTTCTAGGTACTATCATAATCAATTATCTTCTACGTCTAGAATCTAACCCGATTTGATCTCCCTTTTTAGGTACTATAAAGTTATACTCTTCATCCTATTCATCAACCCGAATTTAATTCAATTCATGAATATTCATATAAGACGGTTCTAATAAGACTTCGGAATCCCTTCACTTAGAATTATAACAATAAACCCTGCTCAGTAGTGAACGCACTTAATCAATAACCATGTTATGTATTCAGACTCTACACAACGATCATTGATACACAAAACGACTATGAGTATGGATTAAATATGCAATCTTATATAAAACAAACCACAAGTAGTGTTGTACGGAGTTTTACACATGAAATACGAATTACATCATGAAACTTTCATAACCCTAGAACTACCAAGGTGGTTCTAGCCCATGATTGATCTAGGAACAATCATGGTTAGATTGATCATTCTTACTTGAACCTTCAGCGAACCTCTGTCACAGCCCTCCGGATGGATCACCACCTCTACTCTTGTCTCTCTTATGATTGATGATCAAAAGCTCTCTTCATTCTCTGTATGAGCCTCCTTTTATACTTGTAATCACGTCTCTAGGGCTTGGAATGGGCTTTCTAAGTGATCTCACGCGTTTCGGCCTTGAAAATCCGGATAAGGTAAGTTCTCGCGCATAGGTTTGACCACGTCAAACAGGTCGAACAACTGGCCACAGGTCAAACCTCAGGTCGAACCCCGCTACTGGAAGAATTCTGCAAAGGTTCGACCTTCTGGACAGGTCGAACCACTTAGGCCTTGGTCGAACCCCAGGTCGAACCTCATCACTAGACAACTCCCGCTCCCGATTCGACTAACTGGCAAGTCGAACTCAAACGTTGTGGTCGAGTCCTCTTTCCTGCGAACTAGTTCGACCATGGTTCGACCTGATGGACAGGTCGAACCACTCGAGTCGTGGTCGAATCCTCTTCTGCAAGCTCAGCAATGTTGGTTCGACCTGCTGGAGAGGTCGAACCCTCCTCCAACCAGGTCGAACCCACCTAATTCTTGGGCGGTTCGCATGGCTTCGACTCCATCTCTTCGATTCTTGGCTCTTTCACTCCGTTTTTGCTAAGAAAACACTCAAATAGCTCCACTAACACCTGATTCATGCTAATTCACAATATATATAGGTTTTCCACCTATTTCCACATCAAAACTCTCCAAAACTAGTACAAAACATAGCGCCAAACTTGTGAATTTACACACTCATCAGTGGGGTATCATTACCACCATACGAATCTCTTTCATCAAAGATCGGTGCGCCATCATAGCCACCGTCAAAAACTCCAATATCTTCCTCATCGAAGATCGGTGGGCCATCATATCCATCAAAAAATATGGGATCGAATACCAACAAGCCATTTTATTGGTAGATCTGCATAATATCATCTTTATACGATGACTGATCATCATAAACGGAACCAAAACCCACTTGAAATCTCGAATCTAACATCGAGAATTTAGCTCTGATACCAAATGATGCAGCGAGAGCGTATTAAAAGATAATAATATGAGAACAAACTCTATAATCCACTGATTTCTATGAATACCGAAAAAGAGACTACTCAAATACGTTGATTCTTATATAATACTGTAAATGAGGTATGAGACAACTCTAATTTTCATTAATCAATTCAACTCCTCTAAAACCATTACAAGATCACTTATTTATAGGTGATATCAAGATCTGCCACATTAGTGACAATTATGAATAAAAGGTAACAAATCAAAATATTAATTCTAATTATTCTAAATATGAAAGGAAGCAAATTAAAACATAATTATATTAATTATTCTATATATCCACCATATATGCATCATTAAGCCTAATATGATTAACATTAATTATTAACTTTAATAAATTATCTTTAAATAGTAGTTTAATGATTGAATGTTATTCATCTTATGCAGCGTATTCTATTGCGTATTCTGTGTTCTTATTTTATTTGTTCCTTTATTTTGTTTGTTCCTTTAGAATCAAAGAATGTCTTCTTTTAATTCATTTGTTTCTGAAATAAATCCTAAAAGGGAGATGTGCACGATTAAGGTTAGGGTTATACACATGTGGACGGTTGCCCGAGATAAGAGTCCTCATGATATTGGGATCTTCGCAATGATTTTAATGGATGAAAAATATATATATTTATGTTATTTTACTATTTTCTCATTAATATACACATTAAAAAATTGTACCTACTATCAAATTTTTCAATTTTAAGAAATCGAAGATAGAGGCATTCACCAAGTACAAGCGAAGTATAGATAAATGTACACATTTGATAAAGGAGGGTAGCATTATCAGCCTTTCAAACTTTGGCGTTGAAGAGCCCAAGGGTCCCATATACTCAACTCATCATCCTTATAAGTTAGAGATTCATGAATATACATCAATTATGCCATGCACTATAGTCAACATTCCAATGCATGGTTTTGACTTTGTTGCAGTAGAGAATATCCTAAATCGAAAAGTTGAGACATCTATCTTAGTAGGTACAATATTTCTTTTTTTTTCTCCATGTTTTTTTAATATTATTGAAATGAAAAGCTGATTTAAATTTTTTGTGAAAATAATGTAGATGTCATAAGTGAAGTTCAGAATGTTGGGAATATTAACTATACCAAGGGCAGCCCTTAAAAAAAGTATGTCATTGTTGACATTGTAGATCTCAAGTAAGCTTGATATTTTTACAGATCTCAAGTAAACTTTTTAAAATTGAAAAATATAAGATTAACTATTATATTATTGTCTTACTATTTTATAATTTATCAGAGAAAACACGATTAAGTGTACACTATGGGAGAAATATGCTGATATGATTATTGAATATTCTCCTTCGGATCGTAATGGTCCTGTGGTATTCATTGTGCAATTTGCAATGATTTCAAAGTGGCAAGGTATAATTTATCATGTTATTTTAGAATCACATCATTTTATTGAATGTGAATTGAAAATTTAAATTAATTTTCTAATTATATGGTGATTTAGGAGTCCCAAGACTTGCAAACTCTTTTTACACATCTAGGTTGTTTATAAATTCTGAAATTGAAGAGATAACATATTACAAGTTGAGGTATGATAAACAACTTTAAGATGGCATGTGAGAGGTTTTATGATTGTGATGAACCAGTGGTGAAACTGAAGTTAATCGAAGAAAGAAAAAGTGATGGTAGAACTTACAATCTAACAACAACTGCAGAAGTGGCTACACTGATAGTAGGCGGCATTGACACTAACTTGAAATCAAGGGATATTCTAATAGAATTACAAGATGGTTCACTACAAAGAATTAGCGAACTACATGCATCATACTTGCCACTACAGTATCCGTTATTATTTCATTATGGAGAAGAAGGATATCGACTTGGAATATTACATAAGGATACGGAATCCACATCTATAAAAAGGACGATGCTTACAATGCATGAATTTTTTGCTTACAGACTTCAGGAAAGAAGTAATGACGCTCAGACCCTTTTGAGATCTAGGAGAATATTCCAACAATTTGTGGTTAATGCATACACTATGATTGAATCTCAACGATTATTTTTCATGAGAAATAATTAGGTATTACGTCGAGCTGAGAATTACAAGAATATCCAAACTGCAGTTAAAAGAGGTGAGACGGAAAGTACTTCGTCCGGTAAACGTATAATGCATTCATCTTTTACGGGAGGTCCAAAATATATGATGAAGAATTACTTGGATGCTATAGCAATTTGTAAGTGGTTTTCATATCCAGACCTATTCTTCACGTTTACTTGTAATCCTAGGTGGCCAGAAATCACAAATTACTTGACACCAAGGGGTTTACGATCCAAAGATAGGCCAGACATTATATGTCATATTTTCAAGATGAAATTGGACCTCTAATTGCTAACTTAAAGAAAAATTAAATTTTTGGGAAGCTAAATACAGGTACCTAATACTTTCATACGTGCATTTTCTATTAATTAACAAAATTATTTCATACTTTTAGAATTAGTAATTTTAACAATTCACTCTTTTTTATATTGTTTCGTTTAACATTTTATGATATATCGATTATTTTAAAGTGATTCTTCGTACAGTGGTCTACACAGTGGAGTTTCAAAAAAGGGGTTACCACATGCTCACATACTTATATTTTTGTATCGGGACAATAAAATTCCAACTATTGAGGATATTAATAGAATAATATCAGCTGAGATTCCTGATATTAAGAAAGAGCCAAAACTACACAAATTGGTATGTGAGTTCATGATCCATGGTCCATGTGGTGTGTTGAATCCAAAATCTCCGTGTATGAAGAATAAAATCTGCTCAAAGTTCTTTCCCAAGAGTTTCACTTCTAGGACATCAGTTGACATTGATGGTTTCTCAATTTATAGGAGGAGAGATGATAATGCAATAGTTACGATAGGTGACACCACGGTTGACAATAGGTTTGTTGTTCCATAAAAATAAATATTTGTTGATGAAAAACCAAGGACATCTGAATGCTGAGTGGTGCAATCAACATCGAACAATAAAGTACCTTTTCAAGTATATCAATAAAGGACCTGACCGAGTTACTGCACATGTGATGGAGGATTTGGAAATGCACAACAAAAAAAACTAAACTGATGAGTTGAAGGATTTTGTGAATTGTAGATACATATCTCCATGTGAGGCAGTTTGGAGAACTTTTGGTTTTGAAATTCAATATCGATATCCAGTAGTTCAGAGATTGAGCTATCATCTACCTGGTGAGCAAAATATTGTGTTAGATGATAACGAATATCTTGAAGGGGTGTTGAATAAAGCAACTTCTAAGAAATTTATGTTACTTTTTTGGATGGAATGCAACAAAAAATATGAAGAAGCAAGAAAGAACATACATTGAATTTCCTTCTAAATTTATATGGAAGGAAAAGGAAAGAGTGTGGAAACCGAGAAAACAAAGGCCTTCTCTTGTGAAATTAATTACTGTAAGGCCTGGATCAGAGAAAATGTATTACTTGGGAATTTTACTCCATTACAATAAGGGTGCCACCTGCCATAAAGACATACGAACAATTGATGGGTGTAAACATCCAACATTCAAGGACGCATGCTACTCAATGGGGCTTCTTCATAATGATAAAGAGTACATTGATGGGATCATCGAAGTTAGCTTAACAGCAACTGGTAATGAATTGAGAAAATTGTTCTGCATTCTACTGATATCAACTTGTATGTCATCCCCAGAAAAGGTCTTTAAACAGACATGGAGGTACTTAAGTAATGACTTACGACAACGCCAAAGACAGATATTAAATATACCAGGTAATATAGCGAGTCACTTTCTAATTATTGATTTTAAAAGTTAAAAAAATGTGCTTGATATTTATTGATCATGTAAAATAGATCTTCATCTTCGCGAGAAAGAACTACAGAATTGAACTTTATTTAAACTTGAGAAGATATTGGAGCAAAATGGAACTTCACTCCATAGATTCAAATCAATGCCTTTTCCGGATGAATCGGTCATGAATGATGGTATAAATAGACTAATCCAAGAAGAAAGGAACTATGATAAAACACTTTTATCTGCGGATCATGATATTTTGTTCAATAAACTGACACCTGAGCAAAAGTCTATCTATGAAGAAATTATATGTGCGGTTAAGAAAGAAAAGGGCGGGATTTATTTCCTATATGGATTTGGGGGTACCGGGAAAATATATATGTGGAATATCATATCTACAGCTATACGTTCAATGGGAGAGATTATTCTAAACGTGGCATCAAGTGGAATTGCATCTCTACTACTACCTGGAGGACGCACTGCACACTTAAGATTTGGTATTCCCCTTGATGTAAATGAGAGCTCAACATGCCATATTAAACCCAAAACCGATCTTGCAGAGCTCATTATAAAGACAAAACTAATAATTTGGGATGAGGCTCCTATGCTTAACCGTTTTTGTTTTGAGGCACTTGATCGGAGTTTAAAGGACATTGTTAGAGATGTTTGTAATGAAAGTGGAGATCTACCTTTTGGTGGGAAAACCGTAGTTCTTGGAGGTGATTTCAGACAAATATTGCTCATCATTCCAAAAGCTTCTAGAGAAGATATTGTCTTTGCTACGATAAACTCATCTTATTTGTGGAAACATTGTCTAGTTTTAAAACTTACAACAAATATGAGGTTGTTACAAGATATCACAAAAAGCACTGCTGAAGTTGATGAACTTAACGAATTCTCTTATTGGATTCTAAAGGTTGGAGATGGAAGACTTGGAGATAACACAATTGAAATACTAGAAGATATTTTAATAATGGATGATGGGGATCCTGTTGCTGCTATTGTACGAACCATCTATCCAACCATTGAAGTTGATTATACGGAAAGTGGCTACTTCAAAGATAAAGCTATTCTTGCTCCAACCCATAGAGCAGTAGAGCAAATAAATGATTATGTGCTAAACTTGATTGAAGGAGAAGTGAAAGAGTACTTGAGTTCTGACTCAATATGTGAATTAAAAGGACGGTCCGGAAACAATGAGCAACTATATTGTCTTGATTTTCTAAATTCAATTAGATGTTGTGGTATACCGAATCATAAACTCAAGTTGAAGGTGCACTACAAAAAAATTATTTTTTAGCAACGGAATATTCCGTTGGTAAAAGCCTTAATTTCATTGTTAAATTGGCTTACCAACGGATTAGTAACGGAATCTGTTGGTAAATTTATCTTGGTAAAATGGTGATTGGTAAATTTTTAGCAACGAAAATTAATTATGTTGGTATTTCGTTGCTAAAAATTCCATTGCTAATTTATATAAGAATTCCCTTGGTAATCCATTGGTAATTACCAACGGATTAAATTCCATTGCTAAAATAGAGAATAAATCTGTTGGCATTCCAATGCTAATAGAAAAATATCATTTTGGTTGCTAATCCATTGGTAATTACCAACGGATTGAATTCCGTTGTAAATTCCATTGCTAAAAAAGGTTTTTTTGTAGTGGTGGGTGTGTTGAATTGTATACTAAAAGTCTAGCTTTAGTATGAACAATGTTATAATAATTTATTTAAAATGAGAATCATATGATCAAATGATTGCATCTTATAATTTATTTATATGTAGATGCAATAGTCCACTTACTTTATACTGTAGATAATATATTGTGCGACAACACGCGGAAGATCATATTATCGATTTCCTTATAAAGTATAAACAGATGCTCACAATTGAGATAGACGGAGACTCTCTATCAGGATAGTTGTAGTGTGGTTTGGTATTAGCTTATCTTGGCTATAGAATTATATTAGTGCACTCTGTGTGTATTGAGCAGGTCCGCTTGAGATCGTTCGACTTATACTGACTTATAGAAGAACTTGATCTCTGTTATTATGGATGTTCGTGCTCTTAATTCCTATACAATAACTTCGACACGTAGGGCAGTATGTATTTCTTTGATTCATCAATGGATGAGATTTACATGTAATTAAATCAACAAACTCAGTGTGTTGGGAAGTAGTGTTGTCTCTATGGTGTGCTGTTGATTGTAGATGGAATCCGTGTCCGACATAGGTTGATGATGTCCCCTTCAGGAGCTCATAAGGATTATCATGTAAACTCTGCAAGTGGATTTATTCTGGCATGATAATGAGGTTGAGTGTTACTACTCTCGGATGAGATATTAATTAACGGAGTTGTCAGTAACTTAATTAATTAATGGATATTGAATATCTTAAACATGGGGAGACTAACGGGCTCATAATTAGAAGGATCCTATAACGTAATTATGGGATTAGAATGGTAGTGCAGTCTTAATATATTAGTGGTATATATTATTATTATTGGACTTAAGTATAAGCTTTGGGCTAAGCTTGGATACTTAAACCCAATGGAGGCCTAACTCTAATTTCTCCTCCTGGTCCCTGCTGTAGCCCATATATAAGTCATCTCAACTGTCCGAAAACCCTAATCAATTGATAATTCAAGCCTAACACTGTGAAGGGGGTTAGGGAACAGCAGATTGAGAAGATCTCGAAGATCGTCGCCCACACGACGTCGAGATTGGACTAGGAAATATAGCAGAAGACTGGAAGGTTGTTTCCTGCTGCTGTCCGCCACCTTCTATGATTTTTATAAAATTGTACAGACTTCAGAATTGGACGTGTGACATACTAACGGAAATTCACGGAAGAGAGGATCGTTTTGGCATTAAATTCGACATCGAATGAGAGAGTTATGCCCAAAACGGTGAGGCTGCGCAGGCTGGTGGCAGAATTCATCGTCTTCAACATACCCTGGTGAAAGGTAATACGTTTCTTATTTACTTGCTTCTGCTGCTTGTTAGAAATATATAGAACACTAACTGATCACGTTAACCAAACGATCGAATGCCAACAGGGTGCACCAATTATGTTGCTGAGAAATATTGATCAGAGTTCAGGTTTGTGCAGTGGAATAAGGTTGATTGTTACTCAACTTGGTACCTACATTATTGAGGCTAGAATTCTATCCGGCAGGAGTATTGGTGCAAAAGTTCATATTCCTAGGCTCAATCTTAGTCCATCTGATGACACCATACCTGTCAAATTCCAGAGAAGACAATTCCCAGTATTACTTTCTTTCTCAATGACAATTAACAAAAGTCAGGGTCAATGACTTTATACACCTACCTAAACCCGTATTCACTCATGGACAATTGTATGTTGCAGTGTCAAGAGTTAAAAGTAGGAAGGTTTTGAAAATAATTTGCTTAGATGATGATGGAAAAGTTTTCCGATCTACGACCAATGTTGTATATAGGAAGGTGTTTAACAATATAGGATAAAATAACATTTTGTTATTCTCATACTGATAATTATGATGGAGTATTATGGTGTATTCAACAACATCCTTTGAAATATTTAGAAATTTAAAAACATACAATTTATGTGCAAAATAAAAATTCAATATTTTATAAAATTTAATTTAAAAATGAGAATTTTAAGTTATAAATTTTATCCTATACAAATTAAATAATAAACACAACCAATTGATCCCGTGCAATACACCGGTTTTGTACTAGTATATTTATATATATATATATATATATATATATATATATATATATATATATATATATATATGAGTATTGTTAAATACACTCCCCTTTTTAATTTATTAAATCCTAATTTTATTATATACACACCTCCTAAAAATCCAAATTTACCCTTTTATTTTTTAAAAAATTAAACACCCCTCAATAGTATAATCAATTATACACACCTTAATCATGTTTATTATTTCCTCCTTCAATAATAAATACAAATGCGTATTGATTCCATTATATGCGATTTAGGTATTAAAAGAATTTGAGAGATAAAATGATAAATGGGTAGAGAGATGATTGATTTCATTTTCAAATTGTCTTGCTAGAAATTATGTTGGAATCAGAAGGAACAACCAACCATCCGGCGAGAGCATTGACCATAGAAATTTTTCATCTTGAACCCTTCAAGCAAACAAATAATATTTTATGCTCATAATCTAAACTTAGGGTTATATATTTTCTGCTTATATTCTTAAAATTAAAGCCTAAGTCGAGTATGATTTGCCATGCTCGATGATTTTTCTTCGAATTAGGAAAGGAAAGTTATTTGGGTTTATAATGGGGTGTGCATCATTATAATTAAAAGGGTGTGTATTTAAACCATGCCTATATATATATATATATATATATATATATATATATATACTAGTATGAAACCCGCGTACAATGCGGGATCATTTAATTATAATTTTTACTTTTTATAATTAAATAATTCGTATTATATAACGTAACAACATTAATTAAGCAGTTTTATTTTTCTTATAGCTAGACAATTTCTTTCATCAATGTAATAAATTTGCAACAAAATTATAACATTTGACTTTTGATAATGTAGCACCCCGAGCTCAAATTTTTTTATTTATTTTTAAATCAAAATACTACTAATGAATCGAAAATATCATCACGGACTTACTTAATAATTTAATACAATATTTTAAAGTAGGAAAATATAATTTATAAATTTTGAAAATAATTTTATAATAGTGTAACAATATAATACTAATAATAAAATTTAATGTATACATACATACATACATTAAAGTTTACATTAAGAAACTATAATTTGAAAATTTATAGTCTTTGCATTTTTATAAATATATAAGTAGAATTTATATTGGGAATCACGGAGAATGTCATGTCTTTTCGCAGTCCAAATGTCCTAATCATTGACATGAAAATTTATTGTTTGAAAATGTGAGATTAAAATCCCAGTGGGTAATTTTGGCAGAATGTTAATCAGTAAATACATAATGATATGATTACTCTTTTTCATGACAATCCGAAAGTTAATCACTACCATGTTTCATAGCCCGTCGACTACTACCATTGTCACGACTCGTCAATCGCAACCATAAAATTTATGACCCATACGGCCACTATCATAAGAGAAGAAATAAGCATACTTCATATGCAAACCAACAATAACATCCAACCATTTTTAAATATTTTACCCACCTTTGGTTCACTTAAAATATCGTGTTACAGCTTGAGTGGAAGAGTGATTCGATGTCCCGTTTACCAGCACTTCACCTAGCACAAATAATTTATTTAAAAACTTGTATCCATAATTAATTAAGTAGGAACGAAAATTTAACATTTTATTATTATATTATAAACATTATTTTTAGTAATAGTACGATAAAAATAGTGAAATGATAGTAATAATAATAATATTAGTATAAATTGGTACCATCATCTTATGATTAGGTCAGAGGCTTGGCCTTCCTTTTAAATCATAAGATGATGATAATAATGATAGTAATAATATAATAGTGATTGAAATTATAAAAATTTTCATAATATAAAATTTAATAATAATGATAATAATAAAAGTATGATAGTTATAATAGTACAACAATAAAATTTTGTATAATCATTTTATGATTAGGTCAGAGGCTTAATCTTCCTTTTAAATCATAAAATGGCAATAATAATAATATTAATAATAATGATAAGGTATGATAGTAATAATAATAAAATATGTGCTATCATTTTATGATTAGATCAGATGCTTGGCCTTCCTTTTAAATCATAAAATGATATTTGTATATATATAATACTAATATATTGTGATAAATATGGTAAGATAATAATATTAATATTAATAATAGAAAGTTGGCGATGGAACTCACCAAATACATGCTTATAAATATGCTACACATATTATACTAAACTTAGGGATGAACGGGTATGGATTCTGTAAGGCTATTTATAAAAAAAATTTCACCCAAAGAACATTACAGTGTGTGCGTGGAAGATCATTTATTGCAGTATGAACATTTCATCCCACTTCCCTTTTATATATATATATATATATATATATATATATATATAGTTCTAAATTATTACATATATATATATTATATATATATATATAATTATTATATATATAGATCTGTAGTTTGTACAATAGGTTTGCAAAATAGGGTTCCTATATTCATTCTATTTATTTATTATTATGTACATATATATTATTGTAATTATTATTACTCATCCATTATTATTATTATATTCTCTATAAAAAATATTTTGTGTATCTTATGGTTCTCAATTTAAATTCGAAATAGTGTTCTTCTTATTTTATCGGTGCTACGAGTGCAGTTGAATTTAGATGTCTTCGTCACTTCTTCCTGTAAAATTATTTTAGAAACAAAACAAATTACATTAGTGGCATTATGAAAATAGTATAAAAATAATTATAAATGTTTGGGGTATTACATCCTCCCCCTCTAAATAAAATTTCATCCCCGAAATTTACTTACTCGCTCCTCTGTAAAAGTCTAGATATTTGGCTAAAATCTAGTCCTCACATTCCCATGTTGCTTCTTCTCTACCATGCCTACTCCATTGTACTAGTATTAAAGGTATCTCTTGGTTTTTAAGTTTCCGAGCCTTTCTCCCTAAAATACTTATTGGTATCTCTTCGTAGGTCAAGTTCTCATTAACTTCCAAATCTTTAAAATCAATCACGTGGTTTGGATTGGTAATATACTTTCGAAGTATTGATACATGAAACACATTATGAACTGAAGATAGTTCAGGTGACAAGGCCAATCTATAAGCCACATTTCCAACTTTCTCCAGTATTTCGAATGGTCTAACATACATTGGCTTCAATTTTTCTCTTTTTCCGAATCTTATCAATCCTTTAATTGGTGCAATTCTAAGAAATACTTTTTCTCCAACTTCAAACTGTAGATCTTTCCTCCGTATATTGGCATAAGATTTTTGTCGGTCTTGTCCTACTTTGATTCTTTCTCGAACTATAGTGATCACTTCTATTAATTTCTCTACCAATTCAGGACCTAAAATTTTTCAAACTCCAACTTCGTCCCATAGAATTGGTGAGCAATATCTTTTCCCATATAGTGCTTCAAAAGGTGCCATTCAAATAGTAGCTTGGTAGCTGTTGTTGTAAGCGAATTCTACTAATGAAAGATGAGTTTCCCAGTCTTCCTCAAATTCTAAGATACAAGCTCGGAGCATATCTTCTAACGTTTGGATTGTCCTCTCAGATTGACCATCTGTTTGTGGGTGATAGGTAGTACTGAACTTGAGTTCCGTCCCCATTGCCTTCTGCAAACTTCTCTAAAAATTTGAATTAAAACAAGTATCTCGATCGGATACTATAGATATTGGTATTCCATGTAATCATACGATTGCTTCAATGTACAACTGAGCAAGATTATCCATAGTGAATGTCATCTGTACTGGGATAAAGTGACTTACTTTGGTGAGTCGATCGATAATTACCCAGATAACATCATGATTTTTGCTGGATTTTGGCAATCCAGTTACAAAGCCCATGTAATATGTTCCCATTTCCACTCAGGGATTTCGAGTGGTTGGAGCAATCCAGAAGGTCATAGGTCCTCAGCTTTAACTTATTGACATGCTAAGCATTGTCTCACAAACCGTGCAATACTCCTTTTCATTCCTCTCCACCAAAAATTTTCCTTCAAGTCTTTGTACATCTTGGTTACTCCTGGATGTATAATGTATGGTGTGTTGTGAGCTTCAGTGAGGATCGCCTTCTGTAATTCTTCATTATTGGGCGTACATACTCTTCCTTCGTACACTAAAATTTCATCAGTGGTTATAAAAAATCCTTGAACACCTTCTACCGTAATTTTCCCTTTTATTTTGTTTAGAAAAACACCATCCCTTTGTACTTCCTTTATGTGATCTCTCAAGGTAGGCTGTACTGTCAAAGCTGTAATTATAATCGAGGTACAGTATGGCCTAACGAATTGCAAATTTAATTTTGAGAATTCCTGAACCAATGATCCTTGCTTCGTGGGTATCATAGTTAATTGTCCCTCATGCTTCCGACTGAGAGCATCTGCCACAACATTTGCCTTCTCTGGGTGGTAAAGTATTTCGCAATCATAATCCTTTACTAATTCGAGCCACCTTCTTTGTCGCATATTTAGTTCTTTTTGGGTGAAGAAGTATTTCAAACTTTTGTAATCCATGTAGATTTGGCATTTTTTCCCGTAAAGGTAGTGACGCCATATCATTAACGCATGCACAACTGCAGCTAATTCAAGGTCATGAGTTGGATAATTTACTTCATGTTGTTTTAATTATCTTGAGGCATATGCCACAACCTTTCTGTGTTGCATTAGCACACATCCTAAGCCTGATTTTGAAGCATCTATGTAAATTACAAACCCTTCAGTTCCATCTGGAATGATTAAAATTGGTGCTGATACCAATCTTCGCTTCAGCTCTTGGAAATTATCTTCACACTTCTAGGACCAAATGAACTTCTCATTTTTCTTTGTAAGTTGAGTTATTGGTTTTGCAATTCTAGAGAAATCCTGAATGAACCTTCGATAGTAACCCTCTAATCCTAGAAAACTCCGTACTTCATTTATATTCGAGGGAGCTTTCCAATTCAGGACTAATTCCACCTTTGCTGGGTCGACTTCGATCCCTTTAGAAGAGATTATGTAGCCCAAAAAGATAACTCGATCAATCCAAAATTCACATTTACTGAATTTGGCGTAGAGTTTTTCTTTCTTCATCATTTCCATCACGATTCTAAGATGTTCCTCATGTTGTTTCTCATTTTCTGAGTAGACAAGAATATCATCAATAAACACAATGACAAAACAGTCAAGGTACTGATGAAAACCCCGATTCATCAGATCCATAAAGACTGCTAGTGCATTGGTTACTCCAAATGACATTACAGTGAATTCATAATGGCCATATAGAGTTCTGAACGTTGTCTTGGGGATGTCGCTTTCCTTGACTTTTAATTGATGGTATCCGGTCCTTAGGTCAATTTTTGAGAAAACAGACGCATTTCTCAATTGATCAAAAAGGTCTTCAATACGTGACAAGGGGTATTTATTCTTTATAGTTAGGCGATTCAGTTCTCGATAATCAATGCACATTCTTAATGATCCATCCTTTTTCTTTACAAACAGTACAGGACCCCCCAAGGAGATACACTTGGTTTGATAAATTTTTTATCAATAAGCTCTTGTAACTGTTCCTTCAATTCTTACAATTCCTTTGGTGACATTCTAATGGGGCCTTTGAAATCGGTGCAGCGCCAGGAATAACATCGATGGTGAATTCTATTTGGCGATCGGGAGGTATTCCAGGTAGCTCTTCAGGGAATACATAAAGGAAATCCATAATGATTGGTACCTTGTTTGGTGGATTATCATTTTCTTTCTCCTTTGTGACGTTCACCAAATATCTGTGGCATTCTCCCTTCCATAGGATCTTCATGGATTTCATTGACGATATGATTTTCACTTCTGGATGTTGTCGGGTACCATAGAATATGAATTCTTAGCCTTCTTTCATTTCTAACTTTACATTTCGCTCTGCACAACATATGTTGGCCTTATACTTACCCAACCAATCTACTCCTAAAATGATATCAAAAATTTTCATTTTAAGGATATAGAGGTCAGCATCAAGTATGTGCTCATTCACTTCTAATTTAACACCTTTCAACATATTTTTCATTCTTATATTTTCTCCAGAAGTAACACCTATATCCATTGTTACTTCTACGTTTCCTTTGATCCCTAATTTTCTTATAAATCTTTTAGATATAAAGGAGTGGGATGCACTAGTATCGAATAAAATACATGCTGGCATGTTAGATATCGTTAACACACCTGTCATTGTTTTGTGCTCCTCCGGATTTTCTTCTTCAAGGACTGCATTTAGTTGTGCCTTTTCCTTCAAGCTTTGAGTACGCTCATTCCCTTTTTGTAGTCTTGATATCACATCATTCCTCTTCTGTGGTTGCCACGCTTGTATAGACATCGGTGCTTGATTGGTTCCTCCAATTGGTCCTTATGCATTCATGAGCTCTGTGTTCTTTTTGGTTACATCTCTAACATGCGTCTTTCCATGCCAAACATTCTCCCTGATGCATATGTTTACAAATGGGACATGGCGGTATTTTAGTCGGATTGGGCCTTGTGGTTATTGCCAATTGGTTTCTTTTTATAGAGGAATCTGACCTATTCCTTTCGTAGGCTTGCCACTTCCTTTTGATCGATGTTTCTTGAGGTTTTTGGTTGTATTCACACCTTTGACAAATAGAGATAGTCAATGCTCTTTCGAATACTTCTCGAAAAATTGTTAACTTCAATCTAGAAATGATTCCCCCAATTTCCGGACATAGTCCCCTTTCAAACCTTCTAGCCTTCTTCTCATCCGTGTCCATGAGCTGTGGAGCATACTTTGATAGGTTATTAAATCTGCATTCGTACTCAGTTACGGAAGCAGTTCATTGACACAGGTTGATGAATTTAATTTCTTTTTGATCACAAAGAGAATGTGGAAAATATCGGTTCATCATAATCCCTTTGAAATTGTTCCAAGTTAAAACTTGTCTCGTTTCCTCACTCATAGTACGCTCATGTGAGTCTCACCATTGGCCAGCATCTTCAGCTAGTTGGAAGACAGCGCAAGAAACCTTTTGTGTTTTGGTTAGCTCCATGTGTTTGAATATTTGGTCCATCTCTGCGATCCATTCTTCGGTGGCTAACGGTCCTTCAGTTCCTCGAAATCGAGATGGTTGCAAATGATGGAACTGTTCCACGACATCATTCATTCTTGGTCTCGCTTCGTTCATTTGTGGTGGTGCTTGTTGGATATAGTTTTGAAGAGTGGTGAAAAATTCTCGAGCCATATCGGCTCCCAAATTTATGTTGGTGCTTTCCTGTTGATCATGTCTCACGGAATCCTCAGATGATCCCCTGTTCCTTCCAGTCCTTCTTTGGTTTCTAGTTGATGGCGCCATTTGTCAAAGGCTGAAAAGATTAAGAAAGTCGCGTTTTTATTGGTGCTATATTTATAAATACGTTTTTATCTTTATTTTTACTTATTTCGGTATAGAGGGAAAGAAAAATATCTAAGGAATAAACTTGTTAAGAAGACTTGAAAATATCCATTTATTATAAGTTGTAGTCACACCACATTTATTTCACGTTAGTACCTTACGATCTTTCACCATACCATACTCCCATTAAACATTTTATAATTATAAATAAGCATCTATAGTCTGGTTTTTTGTAGTTCTCAATTAGTCTTAAAAGAAATCACGGGTATTGGGTCCCGCTTTATCCCCAAACCCTGAAACGTGAGTACCGGGTCTTACTTCGTCCTCATATCCTGGAAAAAGAGAGCTTATTATTCATATAGAAGCTTTCTTTGTATTGAGTTGTCCCTGCTGTAGTCATTCCTAAATTTCCTTGGTCGTCGTAGGGGTTGAATGGTGGCATCATGTTGTAGAATAATTCCCTCCCAATCTCTGACTCTATATTTTCAGTCCAAAACACCAGCAACGCTGTGGGATCTGTAATTACTCCTCCATTTACTAGCTCCTCCTGGTACCTTATGGATTTTTCTCTAGCTTCAATTGACTTCTGTCTTTGTTCAATAGCCCCTCCTATAATCATTTGCCCACCTCTCGTGCTCTATAACTTTTAGTTCCCACTGATAAGCCTTGGCATCTATTTTTCGTGCTTCTATCTTCGACTTTGTTGCCAACTTTTCCGCCTCTGTTCTCCCTTCTACCGCCTTAATCAGTGTCCTTGTATATTTGGCATAGTCAATCCTTGATTCCCCAACTGGATTCATCGTGGTGAGGTTATCAAATAATATTTGTGCCACTGCCCTGTATTTGGTGGAGACAATTTCTTTCAGGCGCATCGCGGCGTCAAAGTCTTCTTCCATGAATCCTTGTTTCCATGCAGCAATCCTAAGATCTAGGACTCGATCAACATAGTTTCTTAAGGTCTATGTCCCATGTTGCGCACAGGTCTGGTATAGTCCAACAGCCATGTTTCAGTGAGGTTCCATTCCTAAAGGGATAAATTTTCATTTATTTATTTCAGAAACAATTTATAAATTTTTCTTCTCCAAAAAAAATTTGCCGAGCACTGTCTGCTGACATGGCATGGTTCTCCGTGGATCTTTTTAAAGTATTTTAGTTGTTAATTAAATATATTCTATAAGTATACTCGTATATATTTTCAATGATGTTATA
Source organism: Pogostemon cablin (assembly GCA_023678885.1). Lineage (NCBI taxonomy): Eukaryota > Viridiplantae > Streptophyta > Magnoliopsida > Lamiales > Lamiaceae > Pogostemon > Pogostemon cablin. The sequence goes on from CM042981.1 coordinate 22,728,136, forward strand.
AACCATAGCTCTGATACCACTCTGTAGCACTCCGAGCCTAATTTTTTTTTTGAAATCGAAGTACTACTAATGAATCAAAAATATCATCACAGACTTACTTATTATTTTAATACAATATCTTAAAGGAGGAAAATATAATTTATAACTTTTGAAAATAATTTTATAATAGTGTAATAATATAATACTAATAATAAAATTTAATGTATACATACATACATATATTAAAGTTTACATTAAGAAACCATAATTTGAAAATTTATAGTCTTTAAATTTTTATAAATATATAAGTAGAATTTATAGTTGGAACCACGGAGAATGTCATGTCTTGTCGCAATCCAGATGTCCCAATCATTGACCTGAAAATTTGTTGTTTGAAAATGTGACATTAAAATCCCAGTAGGTAATTTTGGTAGAATGTTAATCAGTAAATACATAATAATATGATTACTCTTTTTCATGACAACCCGAAAGTTAATCATTACCATGTTTCATAGTCCGTCGACTACTACCATTGTCATGACTCGTCAATCGCAACCATAAAATTCATGACCCATACGGCCAATTACCATAAGTGAAGAAATAAGAATACTTTATATGCAAACCAACAATAACATCCAACCATTTTCAAACATTTTACCCACCTTTGGTTCACTTAAAATACCATGTTACAACTTGAGTGGAAGAGTGATTCGATGTCCCGTTCACCAGCACTTCACCTAGCACAAATAATTTATTTAAAAACTTGCACCCATAATTAATTAAGTAGGAACGAAAATTTATCATTTTCCTGTTATATTATAAACATTATTTTTAGTAATAGTGTGATAAAAATAGTGAAATGATAGTAATAATAATAATAATATTAGTATAAATTGGTACCATCATCTTATGATTAGGTCAGAGGTTTAGCCTTCCTTTTAAATCATAAGATGATGATAATAATGATAGTAATAATATAATAGTGATTGAAATTATAAGAATTTTTATAATATAAAATTTAATGATAATGATAATAATAAAAGTATGATAGTTATAATAGTAAAACAATAAAAATTTGTATAATCATTTTATTTTTAGGTCAGAGGCTTAGCCTTCCTTTTAAATCATAAAATGTCGATAATAATAATATTAATAATAATGATAAGGTATGATAGTAATAATAATAAAATATGTGCTATCATTTTATGATTAGATCAGAGGCTTGGCCTTCCTTTTAAAACATAAAATGATATTTGTATATATATAATACTAATATATTGTGATAAATATGGTAAGATAATAATATTAAAATTAATAGTAGAAAGTTGGCGATAGAACTCACCAAATACATGCTTATTAATATACTACACATATTATACTAAACTTAGGGATAAAAGGGTATGGATTCTGTAAGGCTATTTATAGAAAATTTTTCACCCAAAAATATTACAGTGTGTGTGGAAGATCATTTACTGCAGTAGGGAAATTTCATCCCACTTCCCCTTTTTTTTATATATATAATAATTATATATATAGATCTGCAGTTTAAACAATAGGTTTGGAAAATAGGGTACCTATATTCATTCTATTTATTTATAATTATGTGCATATATATTCTTGTAATTATTAGTATTATTATTATTATTATATTTTATTATTATTATTATCTCTATAAAAAAATATTTTGCATATCTTACGGTTCTCTATTTAAATTCACAATAGTGTTCTCCTTATTTTATCGGTGCTAGGAATGTGGTTGAATTTGGATGTCTTCATCACTTCTTAATGTAAAATTATTGTAGAAACAAAATAAATTACATTAGTGGCATTATGAAAATAGTATAAAAATAATTATAAATGTTTGGGGTATTACAGATAATGTAATGTATATGGTATAACTAAATCATGTAAAAAGTTAATATATATGAACATATTTTCTAATTATTTAAAAGAATCCTGACTTATATTTTTTTAAAATGTTACTTTATAATAATAGTATAATACAATTGAGAACTATTTATTACTCACACTGTATCTCTAAAAATATGTGCAACCACATAGGGACAATTTTATCTCTTTGCTGTATATATATATATATATATATATATATATATATATATATATATATATATATATATATATATATACATATATAGTTGTTAGTATTTTATTTTTTCATTGTATTTAAGTGCAATTATGATCAAAGTATGTAACTCTTGGTAATAATTGTTACGATTTGTCTAAAATAAATATCAATTATATATATAAAAAATTAAATTTATTCTTTTTTTCTATACATGATTTGATTTGATACTAATTAATTTATTTATATCGAATGATTTATTTATTAATTGCAATAAATGATATTAAATTAAATAAGTCATAATAAGTGTATATGAAAGATAAACAAATAGTAAGACTATACGTGAACAACACATTATCAAAAAAGGACTTTGTTATACTATATTTAATTAATATATATATATATATATATATATATATATATATATATAAATTTTTAAAATATACGTAATATTATAAATAATATTTAAATGGAATATTAATTTTTACTCATGATTATGATTTAGTATTTCTTACTATATAATAATAATTCTATTTCTATTCATTGTTATTTTTAAGAAATTAATGTAAAATATATATATATAATATAAATAAAATTAATCTATATATAATATTCTTTTAAATATTCATAAATTTTTAATAAATTTCTTAATTTTATTTTTTATTTAATTTTATTAGTTACAAATTATATAAATAACTGAAGAAAACAAAATTTATAATTTATATGTCATAATTTAATAATTAAGATATATGTAAATAAAATAAATATTAATATACTAAATTTAAAAAATTAACAAATATTTATAAACTCAATTTTAATGTTATTTGATATGAAATAATGATTTAACTTAAAGAACTTAAACTTTCGATTCTATACATAAATTAGTTTTTTAACCTCTTATTTTCTAGAGGTAAATCGATTCTAGAATACTTGAATCGTCGATCCTCTTTCACTTGAACAATACTTGAATCAATACTTTAGAGTTAGACCTTAAAGAATACTTGAATCGATTCTTAAGAGGTTCTTAAGAGGCAATACTTGAATCGATTTTTTTCCTCTTGAAGAATCGATTCTTAAGATGTAAATTAATTAAACTTTTTTTCCTCTTGAATAATCAATTCTTAAGATGTAAATCGATTCAAGAATACTTGAATCGATCCTCTTACTCTTGAAAAATAGATTTTTAAGATGTAAATCTATTCAAAAATATTTGAATCGATTCTCTTCCGCTTGAAGAATCGATTCTTAAGAGGTAAAACGATTCAAGAGTATTTCTCTTCCTCTTGAAGAATACTTAAATCGATTTTTTAGTGGTAGATCAAATCTCTACTTGATTCGCTCTATCGAAATAATTTCTTATACTTTTATAAATCAATTCTCTAGAGGACTTGAAGAAAGCTCATATTCCTCTTAGAGAATTTAGAATGAATAACCAAAAAATCTTATTTATAGGTGGGGTGAGAAGGAATATTATATGAAATATTCTTTTTTCCCTTTATATATATGATTTAATTTGATATTCATTAATTTATTGTATTAAAAGATTTAGTAATTAATTAATGATACCATAATAAATGAATAAAATATTGAAAATTTAATCATTATTAAAAATAAGAAACACATTATTTAAAAAATAAAATATTAAATAAAGAAGTTAACTAAAAGTAAATAAGGAAAATATTAAAAAAAAGTATTAAAAACAACTAAAGAAAATAAATTTTATAATTCATGCGTCATAATTTAATAATTAAGATATATGTAAATAAATAAATATTAATATACTAAATTTAAAAAATTAACATATATTTACAAACTCAATTTTAATGTTATTTTTTTATGAAATAATATTTTAACTTAAAGAACTTAAACTTTCATTCTATACATGAATTAGTTTTTTAACCTCTTATTTTCTAGAGGTAAATCGATTCAAGAGTACTTGAAACATCGATCCTCTTTCACTTGAACAATACTTGAATCAATATTTTAGAGGTAAATCTTAAAGAATACTTGAATCGATTCTTAAGAGGTTTTTAAGAGGTAATAATTGAATCATTTTTTTTCCTCTTGAAGAATCGATTCTTAAGATGTAAATAGATTAAAAAAATTTCCTCCTGAAGAATCAATTCTTAAGATATAAATCGATTCAAAAATACTTGAATCGATCCTCTTACTCTTGAAAAATCAATTTTTAAGATGTAAATCTATTCAAGAATACTTGTATCGATTCTCTGCCACTTGAAGAATCGATTCTTAAGAGGTAAAACGATTCAAGAATAGTTCTCTTCCTCTTGAAGAATACTTGAATCGATTTTTTAGAGGTAGATCTAATCTATACTTGATTCACTCTATTGAAATAAATTTTTTATACTTTCGTAAATCAATTCTCTAGAGAAACTTGAAGAAAGATCATATTCCTCTTGGTGAATCGAATGTGTGGATTTAGAATGAATAACCAAAAAGTCTTATTTATAGGTGGGGTGAGGGAGAATATTATATGAAATATTTTTTCCCTTTATATATATGATTTAATTCGATATTAATTAATTTATTACATTAAAAGATTTAGTGATTAAATAATGATACCCAAATAATTAAATAAAATATTTAAAATTTAGTCATTATTAAAAATAAGAAACACATTATTTAAAAAATAAAATATTAAATAATGAAGTTAATTAATTGTAAATAAGAAAAATATTAAAAATTTTGAGAAAATCACACACGTCACATTGGAGCGCTCTCTCTCTATATATATATATATATATAATGTGTGTGTGTGTGTGTGTTACTTCAGGTCATCCCCTCATCGTTTGTTGATGAGGTTGGTCCTCTTCTGCCTGATGGTGGTTGTAGTGTTAAAATGGATTGTAGTATAAAGGGTAATTTCGTTATCGATGAGAGCGATGGTCGTTACCGTCTCAAAATTCTTGACTGCAAATGGTTGTCATCCCTTTTTGTTGCTGATAAATGTCACGATACTTGTGTTATATGATTGGCGAAATATTTTTTTTTCTGCGCTATAATCGGATCATCCAAATTTGCATAGTATATTTCTTTTTGCTCAAACGAATCAATTCCTTGATTGTGCATTAAATCTGTTTCTCTACAAGTATCTCCATTTTGCAATATATCATTTGGACTCACAATCGATACGTCTTCACCTTCATAACCAAATAAATCTTCATATCTCAAGTTTTCATCATTCTCCAAAGCATCTTTTGTCAAAATAGATACAAAGTGGACTTTATTCGCATACAAATATGTTCCACAAAACATTATTGTCATAATTTCATAGGCGAAATTGAGACATTAGATATTCCAAGGACAAGTGTTGCAAACTCCATTTTCTTCAACCTAGTGTCCACTTCTAATGACTTCCCAATCTTATCATAAAGCTCGATATACAAGATGCTTTTGAAAATGAGAAGTGGAGTCAAACTCGCCTGACCAATCTCTTTGTGCTTTAATATACATACACCATATTCTCCATCCTCAAAAAAGACATCACAAAAAACTGTAATCCACAATATATCAATACAATCTATAACTGCGTATAACATAAAAGTATTAACATTAGTTATAATACACGGAATATGATTTATATAAAATTAGTGTGATCTTAATTGATGGAGGAAGATATATTTGATAATGACTATAGAAATAAAATAATGACTATGATAACATGATGTAATGTACATAACAACATTGTAAGCGTTAAAATTATTTGTAGTATCAACTAGTATATGAGCAAACGATTATGGGGATAACACTCTAGATTTGAAATAATAAAGAAGGTAAATAAATACTTTTATTTATTTCTTATAAAAACACAATAAATATTTTTAGGGTAAATATATTTTTTTATCCATTAACTTTCTCCGATTTTAAGATTAGTCCATTGGTTTTACACTTTTTGAAATTGGTCTATCAAGTTTACAAAGTTCGACAAATTCATCCTCTGACCGGCTATAGCGGGTCTCCCACCCAGTAATGCTAATGTGTAATTTATTTATTTTTAAAAGCAGCGTGTAATAGAAGGTTGGACAGAAGACCAAAATTCTCCACGTCCATCAGCCATGCCACCGCCATCATTACCATACTTCACCACCACCACGTCACCGCCACCATTACCACGATGCACCACCACCACGCTACCGCCACCATTATCACCTGCACCACCACGACTGTTTCTCTATCTTGCGGTGGTGGGTTGTTCTCGTCGTGAATTAACTAGTTTCTTGGATGAAATATCTAGACCTTTAGTACAATCGAGATGTGAGGAGCCCTCATTAAGGTTGAGACGCAGTCCTCGTTAAGGTTGGGGCACAACAATCACACTGGGTTTCTGGTGCATCCAAGGGAGAACTCACTGATGAATCATTCGCCGCAATGTCCCTAGTTATTCCTCTGAATTGAAGAATTGTTCGTGGAAGACGTTGAGGAGGAGCTCACCTCGTTGTGATGAGCAAGCTCGAAGACCCGGTGGCGATGAAGAACCGAATGGAAGAGGTTCTCTGGTGGCGGAGGATTAAAGTAAGAATTGTAACGGATGATGAATGAAAGTGGGAGATAATGAGTGAGAGTGAAGTATGCCTACCGACTGGAATAGAAGTTACCACAATGGCCGCAGGCGTTCTACGGTGGCGTCTGGAATTATGAGATCTAAGAGCTCCAAGGGCGCGGCCACCATACTTGCAACTTAAATCTTTATCTCCAACCCGCTCTCTTGTGCCGACGTCCATGAGCTCCAATCGGCTGTCGAGAGCAGGTAGGAGATGTCGGTATTACTGGTGAGGGTGCCGAAGCTGAGCCTACTGCACATCCTGGTCGATCAAATGAAGTGGGAGATTTTTGGTGGTTTCTGTGAGAACGTGTATTCTTCGTACGTGTTTATATACAGTCTGGTGAATGATGGTGCGAGGAGTTATAAATTCACGGCGTCGTGAGGGGGAGTACCTGACCAACATCCAGCTAGGTTCTTTGGGCACCATCGTGCAAACAGTGTGGGATGGTCAGAAGAGGAATTGGGATGCCATATGGTTTACTCCCACACTTGGAAACAACTATGATCTTTATGGTAAATGTGGGCCCTTTAGAACCTGTAATATGGTGCGAAGGCCTATCTGTTCTTGTATGAGAAGGTTCGAACCTGTGAATGAGGGTGAATGGCAGAGGGTGGATCTATTCTTCATTTCCATCGGATCTTCGAGCTCGCTCATCGTCGACGAGGCTGGTAGGCGTGGAGAATTGGTCTTCTCTCCAACCTTCTATTACACGCTGTTATTTAAAAAAATTACACGTCAACATTACTGGATGGGAGACCCGCTACAGCCAGTTAAAGAACAAATTTGTCAAATTTTGTAAACTTGATGGACCAATTTCAAAAAGTGTAAAACCGATGGATCAATTTTAAAATCGAAGAAAGTTAATGGACAAAAAAATGTATTTGCCCTATTTTTTATTAACATAATATTAAAATGAGACAATAGACTTTTACTAAATCAATGTCTATCATTGTATTATATTTGCATAGTATGATAGTTAATGGTAGAATATAAATATCTTAAAAAATTACTAATACAACTTTATATATAGAATAACGAATACGAAGAGCGCATAATGGCATTGTAAACGTTATGACAATTAACATCGTGCATTAATTGTACTCATAAAGATAATAACTATAATTGCTTTGAATTCATGTGCTAAACCTTAAGAGTCTCTCTCTCTCTCTCTCTCTCTCTCTCTCTCTCTCAAGAATCACCCCCTTATACTCTTAACTCGTGAACTCTAAAAACTATCTCAAAACTTCTCTCTTTCTATGCAAACAAAAAAGTGATGACTAATCCCCTATTTATAGTGGCTAATGAATCATTCTAGAGTGATGATGCAACTAACTATTTCTAGATAGTTCTTCACCTACCTGTTTGGATTCTTTAATATATTTCTAAACCTTCACGCCTCTAACTAATTATTCTCCCAGATTAGTCTAGTATTATAACTTGTATATTTTCAAGGTGCCATTGTTATATTATATATGTAAATAGTGTGATAGTTAATGGTAGAAGATACATATCTTAAAAAATCACTACCACGACTTTATATGAAAAATAACGACTACGAAGAGTGCATAACGACATCATAAGCATTATGACAAATAATATCGTGCATTAGCTTGTACTCATGAACATAATAACTATAACTGTTTTGAATTCATATGATAAAATTTTGAAATGATATTACCTTACTTTAATGTATAAAGACAATAATAAGTTCTTCATTAGAGAAATAATTGGATCATATAATGGAGTTACATTCATCAATAAACCTTCTTTAATTGAAGAAGAGTAAGGAAACTCTATTTGAGAGATTGGTTGATGGTGGATTTTGGAAGAGAGAGGAGAGAAGACGGATTCATCATGAAAATTAGAAGCAAGAACGACGTAATATGATGAGAAGAAGCAGAATCGTGAAAAAGATCCCGACTTTATTTTAAGAAGCTGAATTTTTATTTTTTTATTTTACAAAAATGTCCAAACTTTTATTATTTTTTCCAAAAGTCCATAAAGTATTAATAGTTATTTAATTAAAACCTCATTTTCCAAAGGAATGCCATTTACAATATTTTATAGAATCAAGTTTTTAAACAAGATTTTTTATTGACAAAGCCATTTAAATAAAGACCCCTTTATCTTTCTACATATATGTTTATTAAACCTTCAATGCTATATATGATAGTATTTTCACTGCCAATTTGCATAACAATCTTAATCATTGAAAAACTTAATCTTTTACACTTCCTTTATTGAAACCTAATTTTCTTTTTATGTGTATATTTATTCTTCTCCCAACATTTACAAATCACTTTCAGGCTTAATTTTTTTTATCACCTTATGTTTTATTTTCTACTCATTCAATTTTTTTAATTTTTCTTAATTTTTAATTTTTTATGTTCTATTTTCTACTCTTTCAATTTTTTATTTTTTTATATAAAAATTTATTGTTATTATGTATTGAAGAATTTTAAGTCACCACTTTATTTCTTGAATTTTAAATGTTTTGTTCAGGGGTATTCGCGGACCACATTGGAGCCAGGGGGCATTGGGCCCCCTCAATTTTTAAAATTTAATATTATATACTCCCTCCGTCCCACCATATTGCAACGTTTACTTTAACTTTTGTGAGAATTTTTTGACGTCAAACGTTGCAGTTTGACCTGAACGGAGGGAGTATGTAATAGATATTAATAAATTTTAAGGTAGCCAAAGTTGAATGCATCTTCATTCATTACAGGAGGTCACGGTTCGACACTGCGAACCAACGTCCTTTTTATTTCATTGTTTTTTTTCCCTAACAAATATTCTTTTTTAAATTATGTTAATTGTACTTTTATTTTTTTATGGTATTCTGTTATTCTAACTAATATTCTTTTTTAAATTATGTTAATTGTGATTCGCTTTTATTTCTTTATTTTTTCTATTTTCCTAACTAATATTTTTCTTTAAAAAATTATGTTAATTTTGATGCAAATATTTTATGAATAGCATGTTTTCTTAAATATTTTTTAATTCTTTTATTAAATTATATTAATTATGATTCAAATATTTTACGTTATCACATTGTATTATTCTTTTATTTCATCATGATGTATAAGAATAAGAAAATATAAATTTAAAAGGCTAAATATAGTGTGCACCCACATACAAATATAAACAAAAACATATACAATTATGAGTAAAAATGTATACAATTTAAGTGTTAATTTTTTTAATGAAAAATTAAGTGTAAAAAAATATACAATTATTAAAATACATGTATATACTATTGAATAAAAAGTTATACACATATAAATAATAGTTTTTTAATGAAAAGCTTAGTGTGAAAAAAGTATATAATTATTACAAAACACGCATACAAAAGAGAATAACATGTATACAAAATAGAATGAGAAATTATACACATATAGTGCACCTGGGTGCACCTAATATACACTCATTTTAAAATAAAGTGTAACATTAGTTATTAAGATTCTTATACTTTCTCTTTGCCATATTTTTCACACTTTCTCCTTGAGTCTTCCACGTATTTTTTCATGTTCTATTAATAGTAAAAATACACCGACCTAAAATTTATGAGAAATTTTATATATTTTATTAATAGATATAAGTTTATTTAATCATATTTATTAAATATTTATTTAGAATAATAAAATTTAGGAATTATTACTATCTAGTACAAAATATATACTAAAATTACTAGCAGATTCAAAGTATATATTTTATTACTACCGAGTATAAAAATAGGTGATGAAAAATCTCAACTATCTATTTATGAATGTCGTTGAATACAACTATATTGAATATAATATTTTACTGAATTATAAATCATGATTTTTTTAATATATGAATTCTCAATGTTTAGCATATGAATTCCGACAGCATAACATATAAAAACTAGTGAAATTAAATCAATAATTTGAAATCACCACATCCAAATTCATGAATTCTGAAAATTTATTTAAATAGCAAATTTCTTATTGTAATATAATCTGATACAAAAAATATATTAAATATTTTGAATACTTATAAAATTATTTCTAATATGCATATTTCTTATCTTATATAATTTGGATACCAAAATATGTTTAAATATTCTGAATATTTATTTAATTATTTATGAAAATTGCAATTTTTTTATCGTAATCTAATTTGGATACTAAATATATCTAAATATCTTAATCTGGATACTAAATATACCAAATATATCTAAATATTCTTAATACTTATCTAAATATTTCCGAATACATCAAATTTCTTATCATATATAATTTGGATACAGAATATATAAAAATCTATGTAAATATTTTTAATAGGATTTTTTTATCATAATATAATATGGAGTCATGAGGATTTTTTTATTGTAATATAATTTGAATACCAAAATATATGTAAATATTTGTGAAAACATTATGAAGATTTTTTTATCGTAATTTAATTTGATACATTGTAATAATATCTTTAATTAATTAATTAATTTAGAATACAATACAATTAAACCTATTTCTTATCTAAATATTTTTTAATACATCATGCAGATTTCTTATCGTAATATTTTGAATATTTATCTAATTATTTATGAATACTGCAGATTTCTTATCGTAATCTAATCTGATACCAAATATATTTAAATATTCTTAATATTTATCTAAATATTTCTGAATTCATCAAATTTCTTATCATATATAATCTGGATACAGAATATATAAAAATTTATGTAAATATTTTTTAATAGATATGGAGTCGTGAGGTTTTTTTTTATCGTTATATAATCTGAATACCAAAATATATGTAAATATTTGTGAAAACATTATGAAGATTTCTTATCGTAATTTAATTTGATACATTGTAGTAATATCTTTAATTAATTAATTAATTTTGAATTCAATACAATTAAATCTATTTCTTAATGTGTTTGACCAAGATTGACTAATCCTAACATATCTCTTATTTAATGGAGAGATTAATGGTTACTTAATTCTAAATATAATTAAACTTAAATAGGATTAAAATGAAATTTGATTAATATAATTTGGATATTGTACCTTGTATTAATAAAGGTTAATAAAATGTACTAATGAACCCTATAATCTATATACTATATTTATCAACAATTTACTACAATAATAAAAAGTGATAACATTTTTAATAAAAAGTTATTTCTAATAAAAAAAGTGATATCTGTCTAATTGAATTATTTCACGAATAATTTATTAGAATAATAAAAAGTGAAAATATTTAAAATAAAAAGTGATAAAAAGTGAAAATCATTTATTATATTATTTTATAAAAAAAAAAATTGTAGAATGAATAAAAAATTATATCATTTTTAATATAAAATGATAAGTGATAATAGAATGGTTGAACTATTTAATGAACAATTAATAATAATAATAATAATAATAATAATAATTTTTTATTCAATTATTAAATATATGTATTATTTACGATGGCAATTGACGAGATTACATAAGCTAGCGTTGCTGATAATGGTAGATAGGCGTGGAATAATTCACGCAAATGCCATACTTTTTTCCCTTAAAAATGTTACTATAATTTTACATAACCAAACATAGCCCTTCTTTTTTTCTAATTTAAATTAAAGTAGTTAATTAGATTAATATTTGATCCATCTCACAGAATTAAGATCCGTTGGAGACGATTTCACTCCTAACAAATAACACTTAACATCCTCACAACACCAAAATATAGTATGAAAAATAAATGTATTCATCATCTTAGCAAAATAACACTCAACATCTTCACAACACCGAAATATTATAAAAATAACATGTACATTTTGCACTTTCTTAACAAAATATCAATAACTTTATTCATATTTTCTTAATCCACATGCTCATGCAAGTTCTTACCAGTAAAAATTTAAAATGAATAAATATTATAAATATTAGAGTAGAATTTTATAAATTCAAAATTCAATTTCGTAATATAATAAAAATAAATAGGCTTTTTAATGCACACAAAAATCCACCCAAAATCGAACGTAAATAGTCTAAATGAGGGTATACAGCAGACTACATATATGGCTTGTTAACGAATAAATTAAGGGGGCTGAGGCCAAGATATGATCGACAAAAATCATATTATACATGATTAGCCTAAGTGGTTTCAAGTGTACCTGTAACCTGTAAGTGATTATTAAGGTAGTGTTTGGTTCAATAAGCATATATAGTGAATCAATTTGGGCTTTTAGAGGTTATTATATAATTTAGGTTAGCTAATATTATGTTTGTTAATCATATTTTTTTAATGAAATTAAGGATTAATATTATGTTTGTTAATCATATTTTTTTAATAAAATTGATTAGTAAACGATAAAAATGTAAATTTACTTTGTTGTCTTTATAAATTGTAATTTTTACTTTTTTTTAATATATTTTCTCTTTTTTTATCTGGAGTTTCAGGTTAAATTTTTAAATTTTTTTAATTAAAATTTATTTAAAATTTTAGAAAATTTTTAATGACCAAATTTAAATGATTTCAAATTATAATTTCGTGTTAAAATTTTTAAAATACTAATTTTTATGCGTATATAGTAGGGGGTAAAATTATCCAGAAACTTTTAATAACACTCCTCCATTCCGTGTCTGTAAACCCAGCAAGAGGTTGAGTTTCAATCCTGGGCTGAAAGATTTAACTACCGGTCTGCAAGTTATAATTAAACCTAAATTTTTGCAACCAAATTAATTATTAAGTAGGTCAAGTAGTGAAATAAGGCTTAATCACCCCCAAGCAAACATTCCCAAAGTCCTCATAATCATGTGTATACAATATTCTTTAGTTTCAAGGCATTACCTTAGTTTGAATTCTTGCTCCGCTATATATATATATCATCCCATGTGCCACACCCAACAAATATATAGTGCATAAAAGAGAGAAATCTAAACCATGTCGAAAAACCTTAACTCCAAGGACAACAATTTAGATCGCTATTATCCGCATGTCAATCAATCATACAAGTGCTAGAACATGAAAAATATTTGGGGCCAGAAAATCCTAGGTGATCATTAAAAGGGTTAACATGTATGTATCAACCAAAATTATTCACAGGTAAGGTACATGATACCACAGGGCTTCACAAGTGTATCTCCTATTGCCAGAAGGTAAATCTGATACACACATGAAGTGCAAACTATATATATTAGGTCTGAATAAGTGAAAACATGTGAGATGAACAAACAATTAATGGTTGCTCAACAAATTTGGAACCACATACAATTAAATGTAAAAGGAGTACAAGATTTGGGTAATTCAGAAAATTATCAACCTCTCAAAGGGAATATGAAATAGCTACCATTTCTGTACATTTGACAACAGTTCTTATCAACTTCTAGACAAAATAATATCGAACTTCCCAGACTGAACATGCAGGGTCACAAAACAGATTGGAGATCAGTAACTCATATCAGGCTTGGAGAATGAAAAACTGTAAAAGAAGGTACTAGTACACTACCACAAGGCAAGATAGAGCAAGTTAGAGTTCTATTAACCAAAATAAGTTCCAAGGACATCAACGTAACTATGATCCTCGACTGGACCCGTGGGAAACTATGGAGACTGCAAATCATGTGGAATTACACCTTTGAGATCTAGTAACTCCTCTAGACCTTGTAACTTTAGTTTCAATATGTATCCAGAATCAAGAATTTGTGTACTAGCTTAACAGGCCAATAATCATTGGACATGTAACATATAGAGAGGAAACTATGGCACTAAGTCTCAACAAAGCCCAGGAAGCATTCGCTAAAAAACGTAATTACCAGTTTAGAGGCCATAAGAGTGGAAGAAAACTCTCAAGGGTAAATGCTCAAACAATATAATGATGAGTACGATACCATTAGACATGCGAACTTATAAAATCAGTGAGAAAACAGTTCCATTTTAAGAGTGAACACAGTAAGAAACTATGCAAATATTCCCACCAAGTAGGATAAACACATAAAACTCTCTTCTACGGTCAACAGGCCAGATTCCATCAATAGCCACCCACCAAAACTAGAAAACAGAGGCACGTGTAGCATCAAAAATCCATCTTTCTTAACTTTATTATGATGTAAAATAACAAACAGATAACATCCTTTATATACATATAACCTAGACACACATTTCTCTAAGATTACTAAACCTCTAAGCAAATTCTTCTACTAACTTCATCTAGCACCATGTATCTTCCTCCTGCAACCAACCATGCTGAAACATCAAGCAGCTAAATCAATTAATATTCAACCACATTAATGCCAAAGTAGACAAAAACTATGGTTTAGTGCAAAAAGAAATTCTATGTGAGGCTCAACAGTGCACATGAATGATTATCCCAGTAGAATCACAAGACCTGCCATACATAAACTAGGAGAAGGCATCAGAAAGAATAAAAATAAACCAAAATAACATGTTCAATAAGAGATTGTTAGATTAACCATACCATCTCTGAACACAACCAAGGCGTGCCTCACCTTCATTTACATTTAGTAGAGGCAAGCATCAGCCTGAATTCACAGTACGGAGCCACATCCAATAGCAATAGTCATAGTAACATTAAAAACAAGAGCACCAGACAGATCAGATATGTCAGATAAAACAAAGCCAACAGCTAGTGGTACCAGCCATGTGAGACAGTGAAATATCAGTAAGCAACATGGTTAAAGTTTAAACATATAGAATCAAGAAACCAAACACTCTAACTGCAGATTAACCATCCAAATATATAAAGGGTCCTACAAAAGGGATTTCAACAGACAAATTTGTAAACTGAAGGCGCAGTGCAAGACATGGCTGAATGAACTGGAACTCAACTGTCTGCAAATGTAACAGTACAGCAAGGTTATGTGAGTCCCAAACTTCCAACAAGTAAATCATGGCAAGAGATAACAAATCAGGATGACAAGTGCTCCAACAAATAGCCTGTCAAGATATTACATAATGACAAAGAAACAAGTGTTAACATCTACCAAATAAATCAGTAGAAAGTACATAAAAATGAAATCATGCATGATCAACTATATTAAACAAAAAATATGGACTCAAAAGAGGCCGAGACTCCAACAAGTGGTAGAGATGTCGTCCACGTGGAATATAGATAGTTGATTCAGTCAGAATATAGCTATCTGCACAGACTCACAAAGCATTTTATACGAGGCAAAACAAATATATTATTAACAATGAACTCAAGGTTCTATTGGATGCGTTATTTTTTTAAGTTGAAGCTTGCCACAAAATCAATGTGTTTCCATAGTTAAGATAATCAATACAACTATGTGTAGATAGCTGCATTATGGAAAAAAGGGCCATCAAGATCCACTCAAAAGGTTTGACTCCAGTTGGTGCACAAAAAATTCGTTTTTTCACTTCCCACAAGTGACAACTCATCTCAGTAAACACAAAAGATTACTAGCTCCCAGCTTCTCAAATTATCACACTACTTAACTGCCTTATCACAAGTTTCCAAATGTGGCTACTCTTCAGGTCATAGTCTGAACCTCACCATTGGGATTTAAATTTTTATTGTAGAAGACCATACATGTGGTTAATTACTCCAAGCAATTCATGCCTCACTTGTTTCATTATTTTACATACACCAGAGAGAAAAATTATGTTACATTGTTTTAAAAACACTGTTAAGTTGACATCATTTATACTATATATCATCATATTTACTGAATCCTTTTTATATTGTTCGGGGGCAGGGGGGGAACTCAAAATTTCTCAGCACAGAAAATCTTGCAATTCAAACCTAGTCCCCTATATTCCATAAATCACCCCTGCACAGCAATTTGGGTCAAGAACAACAGATTCTCACTGCGACCTCAACATTGCATGATGTTTACATATTAAGAAAAAAGATGGGTAACAAATGTTAGGTTATTTAAGTATACGCAAGTAAAACAAATCTCTTTTAATACTAAATGCAAAAAAGGAATATGCTTACCTCATCCCAACAGCAATCTTCAAAATAACATTACTTCATTTCTGCCATGAACTTCTCATATTCAGAGTCTGAGCTATAGTTACTTTTCTCAGCAGAGGGTGGTGGTGGCAGCAATGGTGGCTTTGAGGACCAAGGAGCATTACTCGAGCTTTGGGAAGGATCAACACTTGACTGTGGTATAGCAGGGGGTGGTGGTGGTGGAACAGCACCATAGAGAGGTTGATAGCTATAAGAGGGTGTCGCATATGGGACCTGGGCATTTGGTTGCATCGAGGAGACAGAATTCCCATAGACATAAGTTGGAACAGATTGAGCAGCTCCGCTACCCTGAGATTGCACTCCAGGTGGGTAACTTTGCTGGGTCTCAACAGATGATGTATAATTTTGCTGTGCATCAGCGGATGAAACAGCAGGTGTTTGGACAACAGAGGAACCTGGAGGCAGTGGTGGAGGCGGGTAATGCACACCATATTGAGGAACTGTTTGACCAGGAACCGGGGGATACATGGCTGATCCTGGAGGGAGAGGGGGGTACGCAGCATAAGGAGGAGGAGGTGGTCCCCAAGGAACTGGAGCAGCAGGGTAGACCCCAGGTGGTGCACTTCCAATTGGACCACCAGTGTTGTACTGCTGGGAGGGGTAGGCACCAACAGCCTGATTCGGAGTAGGATATGATGGCATTGGTGGAGCAGGAGGGCCCGGAGGTACCATAGGCTGAGGTGGTTTGCCTGCGACTCTTACAGCAATTGTTCTACCATCTAATTTGTGTCCATTCATGCTAGCAATAGCATTATTAGCCTGCTGGACATCAGCATATTTCACAAACCCATAACCTTTACTCTGACCAGTCACACGGTCCTTGATAACCTTAGCCATCACAATTTCACCAAATGGAGAGAACAAGTTTATTAAACCATCATCCTCTAGAGTTGGGGGCAGATAGCCAATATATAAGTTTGTCTCATCAAATTCCTTTGGCTTTATTAGGTTCAACCCTAAACCAGCTTGTGTGCTATTAGTTGAAGTGTTGGTACCCCCTGCCCAGGGAGGATTGGTTCCTGAACCCGCAGGAAGAGCAAGTGCTGCAGAACTCGGCTTGATCAAAGATTCCGGAACTGTTCCTCCAAGTTCTGCCAAGAAATTCTGATACTCATCATCCATCTTCTTCCCAGTAGTATTCTTTACCGGGCAATCAATGGTAGGATGCCCACCATCACCACAAATCTTACACAAAACATCGCTCTTAAATGTAGAAGTTCGGGAAGGACATGCATACTGCCGGTGCCCAGGCTCACCACACAGCCTACAGTACTCCTCATCCCTAATAGTACCATTCAAAGCTGCAAGCTCCCTAAGCTGTTGCCTCTTATGCTCATTTAGAACTTCATCAACAGGCTGTAAGAGCTTCTCAACCATACCCGCAGCAGCTTCAAGTGATTCCTGAGTCTCTGCCTCCACCAACACATGAAGATCCTCGTTCTCCGAAGGATCCGGCTTTAAGTCCCGTTTCTGTTGCAGCCTACCCTCTTTCACTGACCCTTTGCCCCGAATAACTATCTTTGCTCCGGTCTCTCTTTCCATCCTCTTCTGCGTGTTTCCTCTAGGACCAATAATCAATCCTATAAAGTTATAACCCGGGTACTCTTTCATTGGTATGTATAACTTCTTTTGAAGCTTTGGAGGCCGATAATCCGCTGGCGGTTTAAAAGCAGGATTTTTCTTAATAATCTGTGATATAATCTCTTGTCTCTCCCTATTCAACTTCTCCCTTGCACGATATTCCCTGGTATTAATTCTAACTCCCATGTTATCATAGATAGGTTCTGGGGAGGGTGACCTAGCACCCTCAGGCCGATCATCTAAGAGCATACCAGATTGCAACTTACGACTGATTTCAAGTAACCTACTATTCAAAGCTTGAATCTCAGGATCAAATTCAATACCTCCCGTGAAATCTTTCATAAAATCAGGCAACTGGATCACGGGCTTAGGCTCGTCATCTGCCCACCTCGACTTGCGTTTTCTTCCACCAGTACCGGTATTTCCATCGCCAGCCTCGTTCGTGGACTCGCTCGGAGGCGGGTCCCACCTGGATCTGCGCCGCCTTCGGCTGGAGGTTTCCTCCTCACCGCCTGAGAGATCCTTTTCGGTCCCGCTGTGGGTATTCGTCAATCCGTTTTCCGAGAGCAGAGGTTTCGGAAAATCAGGTTTTGGAGCTGGCGCAGGTGCGTCGGCAGCGGTGGCTCCGTTGTCAGCAACATCGGAGGTTTTATCTAGGGTTTCAGACTGAGATTGAGGGTAGAAGGAATAATTCTGGAAATTAGGGTATTGGGGTTGAGATTGCGGTTCCGACTGCGCTTGAGAGGGAGAATCCATGTAGTTGGATTGAAGAGGTTCCATTGGAGAGAGAGCGAGGGGAGGCGATAACGATACAGAACAAATTATGAGATGAGATGAGGTATAAAGGATGCCACGGGCACGCTCCTCTTTAGATTTAGGGTTAACTTACCGTCGTTTATATAAGGTCTAATACTAGGAGAGACAAAATCTCAGGCTATGTTTATTTTGGTTTGTTATTTTTAAGTTTATTTATGTTTAATAATAATAATAATAATAATAATAATAATAATAATAATAATAATAATAATAATATAATTGGAAGAATTTCATATAAATGCTTAATTTTTAGTTTAGTCTCAAAATAACACCTAATCTTAATCTTAATAATCTTAATAATATATTAAAAGTGGGAAAGAATTGAGAAATGTTTTATTCCCACTTTATCCCTGTACTATTTCTTTTTTGAAATTTCTTCAATATAAGACCTGAAAGATAATTAATTTTATCAATCTGGGACTTGATAATTAACTATCAACTTAAGACTTGAATAATTAATTTTATCAATTTGGGACCTAAATATTACCAAACTATCAATTTAAGGTTTCAATTTCTAACACTGTTAATATGATTGTTATTTGTCGAAAGAACCACATCAGTAATAAAGATAAGGAAAATGGAAAAAGAAAAGTTGAGATATAAAAATAAAAATAAAAAACCAAAACCTTAAATCTGCTTCGTAGCATAGTCTTCTTTGTAGTTTTGCAGACATTTCTTCCTTTCTTCTTCCACTATTTGTTTGAAAATAGACGAACCCTTCCGAAAGTATAAAACTCAAATAAAATCTCGATTCACACACATTTCTGGAGTTCTATTCAACCTTTTGCTTAAAAAAATTAAATAAGTAAAAAAAAAAAGAAAAAGAAAAGAGAAGATAACTGAAGAGAATTTCAGTAACAGGAAAATGTATATTGGATTGAATAAAATTAATCTTAAAACATTTTGAATTCTATTTTAAGAATACAAATAATTGTCAATTTTACATATCGTTTGAAGCTTTTGGACTCGTTGTTTAGATTCTAATCTCCTCTTCTTTATTCATATAATGTGATGACAAGAGAGGAAGAGCAAAGCAAACATATGGTCACAGTCACAAATGATAAAGAAACTGCGAAAAGCTCTTTATTTGGTTTTTTTTCTTTCTTATTTCAATGAAGTGGTCGTTGACAACAACTAGCAATTCTTAGTAAGTATTAATATTTTTACTTGAAAGTTTTGAATCAATCAGAATAAAAATCGATAAATTCATTCTACAAAGAAGACGCTTCGACGATGTAGTTTAAGGTTTTCATTTTTTATATTTTTATTTAGCAACGATGCGATAAAGGTTTTTTTTTTTAGCATCTCAACTTTTAATTTCTTTTTCTATTTTCCTTATTTTCTTACTAACATGTACTTTTGACTTGGCAACTAACAGTCATATTAGCATCCTTTAAAAGAAATTTATCATTGTTAAGAATTGAAACCTTAAATTGATAGTTTGATAATATTTAGGTCCCAGATTGATAAAATTAATTATTCAAGTTTTAAATTGATGCTTAATGTATCTTTCATGTCTCATATTGAAAAAACTCCATTTTTTTACTTTCTTAGCCTTATTATTTAAGCTAATTTATTTTACATTTGGAATACATTGTACGCACCTTTGAAATAGTGAATGTTCAATTTTTTTTAATACATTTGACCTTCTCTCCTGCCAAAATAAAGAATACAGTGTAATTTTTACAATAATCCGACCGTGTGGACATAGGCTCTTTGGCTCGCCTTCCTTCCATATTAACCTCTTATAAATACCACCCACACTCACCTCTCAGCAATTAAGCAAAACCCTTTCAACACTTCCATGCTCGAATTACATCTTCTTCTCACAATTTTGCTTCCAAATGGCATCCAATCGGATGCTGTTATTTGCTTGATTTAAGTTACTATCAAAATCCCTTAGGCCCTGTTTGGATGGGGTGATTTGACAGTGGATTTGTAAATCCTCATTTGAAATCCGTGATGACTGTTTGGATAGAAATGTAAATCAGTGGATTTGAAATCTTGTTTTCTCAAATCCGTCGATTCTAAATTTTATTTTTCCAAATCAGTTGATTCTAAATCTTAGATTCATAAATGAAAATTTTCAGACTTTTTTTCAAGGATTTCAAATCCGCTCCGAAATCTAGTCATTTCAAATCCCTCCCGTCTTCTTCTTCAACACAAATCTGAATCTCGCCCTCATCAATTGTTTCGCTGGTCTCTCAAATCTCGCTCTCTCCCTCCCGTCTTCTTCTCCAACACAAATGTGAATTGCGCCCTCTACAATTATATCGTTGGTCTCTGAAATCTCACTCTCTCTCATTGTCTCACTGGTCTCACCCTCTCTCACTCAAATCAAGTAGCAACTGCATCTCCCGATCCCTAATTCAAGCACGCTAAGCTGCCAATAAGCTCATTTCCCCTGTCACTACTCCACGCACTATTACAGAGAACAACACTTCAGGTAAAGACCAATGCTGTCCTATTGATATGATAGTTTCAATTTTGAGATTGATTGCTATTTTTAATGGAATACTGGATGATCAGATGTTGAAAATGGAAACCAATTGAAATGTGGAATTTGGTATTTTTTTAGTCGTATTTTTATGTTAAAGGGTTTTGTGAATTTTGAATTCATGCAATATCTCCTTGAGTTTCAATAACGTATTTGTTATAAGCCATGACAGTTTAGCATATGAGAGTTTGGTTTACATTTTGTTTATCACTTACACAACCTCAGCTTTTGGGTTTTCGTGTTTATTCTCTTCAGCTGCTAAGCATTAACCTCTGATCATGTTATTATAATATCTGCAAACTGATAAGTTTATTTCAGAGTCTATTTTTCTTACCCTTGTGCCTTGCATACAATTCCTAAGCCACTGAACAATGTTCTTCTCGTGTACAAGCCTATATGAGGCGCTCGTATTGTGCACGACCATGTTTCAACCCAGCCTTATCCATCTCCTTTAGCAGTCTCAATACGTCAATGCTTGGGTTCCCACTTTCACAAGCCACCATCGCATAACTTGATAACATATTCGAATATGGAAGTTTTCTAACTTGGAAAACTCATCATCTCAATCCTCATTATAATCTTTTCCTATTCAACTTTTTTTTTGTATTTATCTCTTCCTTCTACAAAAAAATTTAAAGCTCCAAATTCATCATCTAACTTTGAAATTCATCAGATGCATATATTCTTGGCCTCTATATGTGAATTCATCATGTTATAGATGGGGGTAAAGTTTTTGTAAATTTTATCCTGCATTGATTTATGATGTTATAATCTCAGCATTCTCTGTTTTCTTTTCATTACATAAAGTTATTAAATTAATGTGCTTTCTCACACAATTATCTTTGCACCTTCATTTAATTATATGTGTTCTATAATGGAGTAATTTGCATTAAGGAGATGCTTGATGCTATTTGGAGTTATATGATGTTATTACTGTCATTGTAAATTTGGTTATTTTTTAATTAAAGAAACAATTATAACTATAATTTTATTTTAAAAAAATTAAAGACATCCATTAAGAGATAATATTATAACCCATGATGTCCCTGTAATGGCAGATTAAAAAAGAATAAATATTTTAAAAAACACACACATATAGAGGCACAAGTTGAAATTAATAGCTTTCACAAGAAACATGACTGATGAATAACTTCTATGTCATAAACTGCTTATTCTTCTAATACTTTCTAATCACTCCTTTTGGTTTTCTAATGAAATTCTATCATTTATGATAGAAGTCTGTTGGACAAAGAATTATGTGTGGCAGAATTCTAATACTAATAAACCTGAGTTTTTCTAGATGTCCAGTGTCATTTATATGTGTGTTGATTTTTCGATCACTGGAATCGTCTCTTCAGATTCTTATGGAGAGGTCTACCATGCGGATTGGGATTTCACAGTAAGTTGTGTTTCATTTTTTAACTGATTGATGTTCTTTATATTTGATGCATATTCATGCTCTCCTGTCTAGTCATTACCAAATAGATTTTTGACTGGCCGTGCCCATAGTCATTTCCTTTCCCCTGTTTTGTCATTTAGAATGAATGCTTTTGTAAGAGTTATTTTTCTAATGCTTTAATGAAGAGATTTAGATTTTGTACATAAGAGAAAAATTAATGTGTCAAACCTAGACACTTTATTTCTTGCTTGGTTGATATTCTACTAGTTTCATTATTTGCTTTTTTGGAGTGGGTCAAAGCGCCAGCTAACCATTAACAATATTTTTTTATTAGAAAAATAAAAATGGAATTTTGTAAAATTAATTAAACTAGCTATGTTTTATTTTTTTGAAAAGAAAATAAAATGAATAAATAATAAACTGAAGGAGGTAGATATGAGAACAGTTTTAAACATGCATGCATAAAATTGGTAGGAAGTGTCAACTTTGTAAAAGTAGCTAGGTGGTGTGTGTTTTGTTGATTATTAATTATGCTGAAAAAGATGATCAGAAGTACATGATCAGGTCTGGTCTTGTTCCATTCAAATATTACATGTTCAAAATTTAGTCGAAAATAAACACCTCCAGACATTATGAAACTAATACGTATCTACCCCATTAATTTCTGTTAAAAGAGTGGTGGTCTTGGTACAGTTTGCTTCTGTCAAGTTTAGTTACTAATTTTTTTAGTCTTCATCAAAGTTGAATTGAGAAAAGAAAAAATCTATTAATATATCAGGATGAGTTAAAAAACTTGAACTACATATCCATCTTGGTTTGTTATGCAGGTTTCTTGAAAAAAAAAATTAGCAACTCTTTAAACTTGCAATAAAAGAAGACCGTCCAAGCTTGACTAGAAACATGAAAAGGGGAGCAAATACATTTTCTAATACTAATAAGAAAAGTCTTTCTCGTGGCGATACTTCAAGTACACAAGTTCAAGGTAACCTTTATATATTCCGACCCGATTATTGTTTTATATTGTTTGTTGTTATGAATGTTAATTTATTTGTTTACAGCACCTAAGTACAAGCAACAATATGTAACTTGGAATAAGGAAATGGATAAACATTTAGCAAATGTCCTATCCGATTAAATGCTTTTGGGATACAAATGTGATGGTGATACTTGGAAGGCCCAAGCTCTCCAAGCTGCAGTGACACACTTAAACAAGACATTGAATCTGAAACTAACAAAAGACAATGTGAAAAATAGATTGAAAAATTGAAAAAAGTGTTATAGCGTGGTTTCAGATATCCAATCTAAACAAAGTGGTTTTACATGGGATGAGGACCGGAAGATGATTGTTGTGACATCAGATATGTGGAGTTCTTGGTCTGCATATGTTGAGGTAAGATGAAATACTTTATGTTCTATTTTTTTTGGTCATATTAATTTGTTTGGTTCTGATTTTCTTTGTTTAGCAGATGCTATGGTAGATTTTAATGTTTATTAATTGATTGTGTGTTCTTGGTAGACATTGGTTGGAGAGGTTTTCTCTATTTTTTCAACTAGCACTACTCTGTCTTTTGTTAAAGTGAATCGATCTTTAAGGGGTTTAATTTATTTTCTCATGTAAATTTTTTTTGTTGGAGTTTATTATGCAGTCTCATCCGGAAGCAGAAGGTATGCACAACAAAGTGATAGATAAATGGGATGATATTATTCTATTATGTGATAGAGATAGATCAACAGGTCATGGTGCAGAAACGTTTGAAGAAGCTAGTCAAGCCATAGGTGAAGAAGAGGATTTTGAGGTTAATTCAGCTCCACCATCAAGGTCGAACGCACGAGTGCGACCATCAAGCTCGTTAGATGTATTGGTTGAGAAGAGTAAGAAATCTAAGAAAGATTCTTTGGTTGAAGTAGTTGGTTCAATTGCTAAAACATTTCAAGATTATCTAGCTAGCAAGAAGAATCAAGAAGAAAAACTAAGTGGTATTGAGATACATGAAGTGGTGTTTATGATTCCAGGACTTACTAGTGATCAAGTTTTTAAGGCTGTTCGTAAGTTAATGAATGGTGATCCAGAAGAATTCAAGTTATTAAAAGCCTTCTCGGATGAAGAAAAAAAGAAGGAATGGGTTCATTTTATCATTAATTCTTAGTTCTTCCGTTTTAGAAGTTAGAATCCATCTTAAAATTTTATGGACCTTTCATGTCTTCCTAATTTGTGTAGTTTTTATATATTTGTTGTTTTGACGATGACATTTATATATATTTCATATGAAAATATTATAATTTTAAAATCATGATTGTGCTCCGTATATGTTGTGATAAAAATATGAATAAAAATATTTTTTCATATTAATTTTATTAATTATTAAATCTTAATGTAAATTTTAGAGTTTAAAATTTTAAGATTAATAAAATATTGCCAAACAACGGATTTGAAAAACCCTTTCCAAATCCATAGTACATCCAAACAAGGACATTTAAATGAATAGATTTGAAATTAAAGTAATTCTAAATCTATTCATTTTCAAATCCCTTGGATTTCAAATACCTCAATCCAAACACAACCTTATTGAATTCTTGTAGATTTCTACTCTGTTTACTCATACCTTTGATCCACTTCACTCTCTGCAGAAAAGAAAAGGAGTTGATCTCTGAGTGTTCGACGATATGCCTGTGAGAAAGAGTCTCAGCAACATTCCATCTCCACCTGCGAAGGAGTACTCTCCTGGATCGTCACCATTCTTCGATTCGACTGCGAGACGATTAAGGCAGGAAGAACTCTGTCTGCTGTCATGTCTTTCAAGAAATGGCACGAGTAGAATTGGCTTCTCTCCCCCATGAGAAAGATCGTCTCTTCTGAGGCGTTGGTTCACCCAAGTACTAATTCTTCTTCGGAGAGTGGAGAGGGGGAATACGAACAAATCCCTAATTATGAGAATATTAGGATGTCGATTTAAGCCCAGAGAGAGAAGGAGAAGCTAGTGTGGAGCTCGATTCTCTCTCAAAAGATGAAAAAAATGAATAAGGGAATGTAAAGGAAAAACTTAATAAGGGCCGAGAAGATCTAGAAGAGGGAGATTTTGCGGAAGAAAAGAAAGTGCAAAGAGGAGGAAGAAGACAATATGTGGGCAAACATAAGAAAGTGAAGAGGAACCGGAAAGTGACAAGGGGAATGAGGAAGAATCCAAAGATGGAAACAAGGATGAAGATAATAAAGAAGAAGAGAAAATTGTAAAGAAGATAACTAGAAAAGGAAAGTGAGGCAGATGATCTAAAATCTCCCAGGCACCAAGAAGGAAGCAAGAAAACAGTGGAACAATTCATGGCATAAACTCCAACTGCATCTTTCAACAAAACTTTGTCCATTTGATAGGTAGTCAATCTCCTTATAATTAGGATTTTTTTTTCTAATTTGCAGTGAGTTGGTAGCCATAATTTAGCCCCGCGTACTATTTCTTTCCTGAACTACTTGTTATTCATAGACTTGTGTATAAATAGGGAAAGGCTTGAGACAAGGGATCTTTGGTGATTGCATACCGATCAATTTTGATGACATGATACTAAATTCATGAATATTAAAAGAAATAAATACTACTATTTCTTAATATTTTTCTTTATTTCTAGAAAGTACTCCCTCCGGCCACTTACAAGGTATTCGTTTCACTATTCCTGACGTCCACTTCAAAGGTATTAATTTCCTCTATTTAGTAAAGAAAATACACAATATGACCCACCACTTCCCTCTAATACAACTACCCACTTTACCTATAATAATAATACTCCTTAATCCAAGTACAAAAGACAAATAAAGACCTTAAAATTGTCCACGTGCAAACAGCAAATGGTTACCTTTCAAGTGGCCGTAGAGTGTATATCTCATGGATAAATATAGCTTTAACTCCTGGTACCTTGGAAGGAAAAACTATTCACCCTTTTGGAAGTTCAGAACTAACAAAATGTTCATTTGTTATATCTTTCTATATCAAATTTTAACAAACATTCCTTTGGAAATAAATGTATATATTAACTTTCATTTTTTTGCTTTGACTTGGGGGATATTTATTTTTTCATGAAGATTCCTGAGTTGAATCTAATGTATGCAGCTCACGACTTAACATTAAACTAATTGCTCCATGTTCAACTCATATTCAAAGAGATTTTTATACCTCATTATATTTAAGTGAAAAAAAATTAAAGTATTAAAAATTACAAACCTCAAACAATAACCTTGAATAATAAAAACACAATAACAATAATAATGAAATCTAACAAAAGAAATATGTTTGTATGTGGGTATTGCACAATCAATTCAAAACCTATTTGTTCAAGCAATTTTACATGTAATTGGCAAATGAAAAAGAGAATTTCATAAAAAAAAAAAAAAGTAAACAAGACAATGACATAGTGCTTAATTATGTGAAATAGTATGTGAGGTGTCCTAAAGTATTTGTTATATACGTAAAAATTACTTATCGATTGTGGAATGATTTTTTTAAAAGTAAAATGAATGATACATTAAAATATGAGGTTATTATGGGATACATCTGGTGCACCCCATAATTTATAGGCTAAATGATGGAAGTAGTGGGGTAGTTTTTATTTTTATTTTTTAATTATTTAGTTTAATTAATGGTATAGATTAAATTAGCGATTGATCTAACGGTTGAAATCGTTCAGGTGCACCGGTGTCACATGTGTACAGTAGTCGAACTCTAAAATATGATTATAAACTATAAATTGTTATTATATGATTCACAACATACATACTTTAACTATCAATAAATACAATATACTAATATAATAAGCATACTTTCACCCGTCTTACATAACTACATAATTAATCAACAATAAAATACTTCTTTTTAGAATAAATATAAACTCATTCATTTTTACATGACTAATCTAATTATAAATAAAAAAAATATTAAATTAATGACTTGATTTAGTTATATTAATTATTTACTATTTAAAAATTCACATTCATTTTATAATTATTTTTTTAAGAATTTAATAAATTGCTTTTAAAATTCGTGCAAAAAAATATTGCACCAAAATGACGTGATGAGTTAAAAAGATTCCAGGAGGTGGAAAATTTTTAAAGGAATTAAACCTTGTATCAATCATATAATATATTTAACGAATTTTGGACCTAACATTCTCATAGTATCACTGTATACACTATTTATTTCAAAATTTTATTTATTTGATTTAATAAAAATACTCTTCCTTTATCTAATATATATATATATATATATATATATATATATATATATATATATATATATACATGTTGATGTGTGTTCTTAGCTAGTTAATTAAGGGATTAAATAGGGGATGAAATACTTAACTAGGCTAAGAACGATCACCACCAAACACAATAAACACACAGATATCTATGAGAAAATAATTTCCAACAGAAAAGCCTTAACCGATTTTTATTACTCTCCCTTAGAACAACACTCATAAACCTTCTAATTACAAGTGTGATGTCTAAAGTGAGAATGAATAACCTGCTTCTCTCCTGTAAGAGAAGCTATTTATACTACCAACCAAACTAGGGGTGGATGAAATTATCAAAAAATTAGTATACCGCATATATCGTACCATAAAATAACGAATTTACCAAAATTTCAGTATACCAAAAAATTCTGATACCGTACCAAATTTTTCGGTACGATACCGGTAAGCTATTTTAAAAAAATTAGTATTTCGATATATACTGAAATACCGATATAATATCAGTATTTCTGTATATGCCGGTATACCGAGGTATTAATTAAATTAATAATGATTATATTATTATTTCTAAATAATTTTTAACCCAACAGTACTTGAAAGATAAAAAGAAATTTAAAATAAACTAAATTCACTCATTACTAAAGTTTTGATTTAGAATTGAAAAGGTGAAGAACCAGAACCCAAAACCCTAGCTTGCGGCGCCCATTCCCTCCCTCCCCCCTACCAACTCCTTCACTTTCTTAACTCCGACGTCAGCCCAGATCTCCAATCAACAGTTGAATTCTTCAAAGCAGCTCCCCAATTCCCTGCCTCTCTTCTCAATTCTCCACTGCTAACCTCTGCCTCCATCGCTACTTCAAATCTGCTTCGTCTGCCACCAACTCTATTTCCTTATCATTTATATGCCACGCGATGCCGCACCTCAAAATCCTGTCGTTTGGATCTCAAATCAAAGGCCTAGATTCTCCACTTTTAGTCCTGTCCCGCCGATAACATCCCTGTAATCTTCATTCCGTTCATCTTCACTTTTTTTATTTAATATTCTGTGAAAATTTTAGTATTTTTACCATTGGTTTGTGCTTTCCTTTGAGTAAGGCATTTAGAGAAAGTCATAGAACTGATGGAAAAGATGTGTAATAGCGATTGTTTATTTTCTTCTTCGGTATGAACTATAGCTTATAGTTGTAAGGTTTCTCTATTTTGGTAAGTATGATATTAATGATTAGTATACCAAAATTTCAATACCGAAATTTTCGGTACGGTATCAGTATATATTTTTTAATATCGAAAATTTTGGTACGGTATAGGATATGCATAAATATTTTCAGTATACCGTACTATCCAATCCTAAACCAAATCCTAATATCATCCAATCTCGTGGTCCCACCTGGATGAAGACAAGCAGCCATCAATGATAGCTGCAGGTATATCGGTGACTTTTGGCAGCCGGTGCAGGGTGCCGCCAGACGATTCCCAGAGTATAGCAGGTCTTTCTCCCCTATGCTGGCTTCCTATTGGTGGATAACGAAAGGCATGCCTATTTTGTGTTGTCGCATGGGGATTGTTGCCCAAGACATATCTCTTTACCGTTATTCTTGTCTTTTAGCCTGTCACCACTGTTTGTCCCTACAGTCGTGTCTATACTTTGTCCTGCAGTCCTAGTAACCCTTTCGGTCATCGACCAGGTGTGTTTATGAGATTTCATTGCTCGTTCGAACCCAGGAGTGCTCCCTTCAGCTTCGAATTTAGGTATTCTACCGAGGGTTCTCGGCCTCATATCCCTTTGTTGGGCTTTCTAGCCATTGATCCTTCCGCTTTTTGGGCTTTGACAATGGGCTCGTCCTTCGGGCCCATCCTTGGTTATTTCCCGAGACATGTCTTCTAGGTTTGGGCTTATTCCCTTACATCGTGATTTGTTGGGCTTCTGGCCCAATGGGCATGGGGGATATAATACCCATAACATTAGCCCTTCGAGCCTGGATAATTTTGATGATTCAAGATTATCGAGGGTCGATTCGTATTCATGTATGTTATATCCCTCATGCATCAATGTGTCTGATCTTTGCCTTTTCCTTCTTAGTTCCTTACCTTGGTTTTACTCTGTCTTTGCATCTTGATTCTTGGGGGGTCATTGCGATATTTTCGCAAGATTGGGGGTGTTTCTGATATTTGGCATTCTTATTCGAATTTTAAATTTCAAAACTTTGTCAGTTTATTTCTTCCCTTCTATCTTGCCCTTCGAATTTTCCTCTTCTATCTTCTTCTCTGACGGTTGTGATTTCCTTTATACTGTGTGCTTTCTTTCCTTCTCTAGGTACCCTCTTTCTTCACTCTCTTTCCTTTCCTGGTTCTATTGTTCTGCGTCTCTGAGTTTTTTTGTCGCTGTCACCTAGGGTTTCCTTTTTTCTTTCTTTCTACACATTATTCTCCTCTCGCTACAATTTCGCAAGATATGGCTTGTGAGGGTTCCATTTCTCCTTCTAGATCCCCTTCTCGTTCGGCCGATTCTTCACTCGAGAGCTCTAGATCTCTTTCTTCTCTTTCGGAAGAGGGTTCAAGTTCTCATTTCCCTTCCCGACTTACCTTTAATTAGTCAATTGGTGATTTTATTTCTAACTTTAAGTTAGAGCATAATGATAAGATTGTTGATGTCGGTCCTGGGTTGGTTGCTCATCTTGGGGAACTTCCGCAGTAGGAGACTGGGGTTCCCTTTTCTGGCGCTGAACTCCCCTCTATTATTGATGACTCTTGGTTACAAAAGAGCACTGTCATTGCTATCGACAAATTCCAATGTGGGAATGACATTGATTTCTTCCTTCCTCCTTCCAACGCCCGAATGTGTCATGCTCCAACGAACGCTATTGCGGCTTATGAGTTTCAACTTGAGCTCTGCCTTCAGTTTTCTCTTCATCCTTGTATTTGGGACATCTTTGAGTTCTGAGGTATAGCACCTGTTCATTGGCTCCCAATGGCTCGGCGGCTTTGATGGGAATCTTAGTTCTTTTTCGGCTCGTCATGCCAACCTTCGCTTCTTTACCCAGTTCGGTTAAAAGTTAGAAGACCCCTGGTTCTGGGTTCGTGGGCCATGGAGGAGATCTGCCATCTATAATCTCGGAGATCCTTGAAATTCCATGGTGCTCCACAGAAGCTCCTTCTTCAAACCTGTTCTCAGTACGTGTATGTCTTTTTTGGCTCCCTTCTCTGTTATTTGGAATACTCTAATATTTCTCTCCTTTTATTTTATGCAGTAGATGAATCATGTGCTCTCGAGAAGTTGCCGACAAGGTTTCAGGATGCACTCTGTCGTATTTGCAAGCTTTTCAAGTAAAAAATACCACTACTAGTCCATTCTTACCGGAAAGAATCTTTTTCGAGCTGGTTTTACTCCTTCAGCTATAGCTATGCCAGGTGACTTTCCCGTTGTTACTTTCTCTTTTGCAACATTTGTAGTGGTATTTCCCTTTCCTATATAAACTTTCCCTTTCGTATTAACCTTCCTTCCTTCTTGATTTAGGGGAAGAGAGGCGCCTCATGCCCGATATTGCTCGCATTGCTACTCTTCCCTTTGCCCGCCAACAAGCTGCGCTCAACAAGGGACAGAAGATGGCTTCTCATACTTCTTCCCGAAAGTCGTCTGGAGCCCCTATTGGCGTTCATCCCCTTACAGCTATCAGAATTCTAGAGCCTTCAAACCCTGTCTATTCGAGATTGGATGTTGATATCACACGGGGACCCACTACGGGTCCTGGGGAAAAGGTTTCCAAAAAAGCCCCGAGAGCTCCAAAGTCCAAGAAGGGGGGCTCCCAGGCCATTGCTGCTAAATCCATCACCTCTAAATGGAAGTATGGGTTGTAAGATGAGAGTTCCGAGGAGGATACCCATGATCGTACTGCTCTCGTCGTTCATTCCTCGAAGAAGGTTAGGGACGATGATGTTGGCGTTACTGATATTGGTTCTTCCATTGCACCTGGCACCGCCCCTCGGGAGACTGTAGATATTTGTGATATCAGCTATTCTCCATCTCTTGAAACCATTGCTCAGTCCCCTATCGTCGCTTCCAATCAACCAGGTGGTTCTTCATGTTTGTACTTGGAGCATTCATTTCCTTTCAATCCGAATCTTGCAGAAGTTCCTTTGGGTGGTACTTCGAGTAATCCTGCCCTTCATTATTCTCCTTCCGAGATGTGGCGATATTATCGTGGAAAAACCCCTTTGTGATTTTGGGAACATGGTGGATCCTCTACTGAGGGTGCTTTTTCTGCCCTGCCCTTATCGGATGAGGCCACTCCGTATCTTTCGATTGATCCGATAGCCAATCGGGAACTCCTAAAAAAGTACGAACACTTGGATGAGGCTGGAAAAACCTTCCTCCGCACTCAGGAGCTTCTGTTTGACTTTGATGCTCCAGCTTGTTTGGCTCGTGCTGCCACTTTTCCTTTCAAAGGTTGCACCCAAGAGCTCCTCGGCCATATTCAGAATATGTTTGCTGAGGATTCTCTTCATAGTATTGCAAGCTATCTTGGTCAACAAGCACTTCACACTGCTAATACTTTGCACCGCATCTCTGAATTGGAATGGCGTGATTTCCGATTACAAGATGAGGTGGCTTCGCTCATTCAGATGGTAAAGGATCGGGAGAAAAAGCATTTGAGGCGAGTACTACTGAGGCTCTTATTCGAATAGAGTTGAGGGTTGAGTAGTATAAGAAGGCTGAGCTCCGAGAGAGTTTCGAGACCCTTCGTGCCCAGTATGATAGTCTGTTGGCTAGCTCTGAAAAAGGGAAGAGTACTCTGGAGTTTCAGAATAAGGTACTTTCGGATAAGGTTGCGGCCTTGGAGGTGAAACACTAGGAAGAGGTCAAGGTGAAAGATGACCAATTCCGAGCCAATCTGTCCCGAGCCTAGAAGAGTCTTCATGCCCTTCAGATATCTTCCAAAAAAAAGGTTGAGAGAGTACAGTATGAAAAGGAAGCTTCCGAGGCTTTGTTTGCTCAGAAGATTATGAAGGCCGATGATACAGTCAAAGAGGCTTGGAAAGAGCGGGATGACGCACTGGATGAACTTCTTCTAGTACAGGCAGGCAATCTCTATTATCAGGATGTGGTCATCCCCAAAACTAATATCTATTACTTTAGCTCCTCTTCCGCTACTATGGCCAAGGCATTTTCTGAGAGGCCTTATCCTGAATGTCTGGATGGTATACACGATATCATTCGTCAGGCCCTCAGTCAGGAGAGGATGCCTCCAGGTGAGTCTTTGAAGGACGAACTTGATTTGGGGTTGCTTGGTGAGTATTTTGATTTTATCACCAACACTGAGGCTCTTGAGGACGACCCTGGTGAGGTTTCGGTGGGGCATCGGATGAGGCCTTCACTGATAAAGTCCTGGAATTTGCCACTGCTGACTCTCTAACTAATTACCCTTCTTTGGAGCTTCCCCCCGTGTCTGCGGAGGTGTCTATTCGGGAGTCACTTGCTGAACCTGAGGATCCTACTTTACCTGGAGCCACGACATGCCTGATCAACTGTTATTGCCGAGTCAGAGCTTCATCCTTCTGAGGCTGTTACTGTGATTCCTTCCTCTTCCAAAACTGTTCCCCATCTGGTGGTACTGGGATGTCAATATTTTGCTGGATTCAATGACTTCCGAACCCCCTTTAGGCCCTTCCGAAGGTGTGCAGCCTGAAAGTGATAGATCGAAGTCTACGGATGCAGCCGACTCCAAAGTTTCCCTCATCGACAAATGAAGTTTTATTGAGCCCCCAGTATTAAATCGGATGTATCCCCCTCTTTGAAGTTTATTATGACTATTCTTTGTATTTTTCTCTTTTTCAGAGTGGTAGGATTTTCTGTGAGTCCCCCACACTTGTAATCCGCCCCTTATGAAATGGAATATTTTTATTTACTATTGGTAAGTCTCGCAAGGGTATTTCGTAACTTACCTTTATTTTAGAGTGTAACCACCATTTTCTATCGTGGGTTGGCACATTCTTGATCAGGTGACACGTGGATTCATCCGGGTCTTCCTTTCTCCTTGGAAGTTGTAAAGCCTCTGTATCCCAGCCGTCCGATCTTTGCTATTTTTGGTTCATGATTTCCAGTAATAATGTGTGCTGTTCTCCTTTTTTGTCGGATAACTTTTGTTTTTGTCTTTTGAAATTCAAATCTTTTGCACCATTTGCATATATCCTTGTATTCCCTTTAACTGCTTCCCCTAAAATTCTGGCAATTTTTTTAAATCTTTCTTATCTCTTCTTCCTGTTAAACCCTAGTTCCTGTGTCTCTCATTAATAGAAGATGCCTGGTGAAGGTACTCCTTCCTCGCTTGACGTTCAAGAGGTGAACACCTTTAATTCCACATTGGAGCGCCACGTGCGGCCTGGTGTCTATAGTTCTAACCGGCTTTGTAGGATGCTGCGTCCCAATTTGAGGGACTTATCTACTTCCTCCTCTTCAGGTGGTAATCTGGTTTCTATTTTCTCTCCCGACCGGCAGCAGGTCCCCGCTGTGCCGGCCGTAGATGTTGATGGTGTACCGGTACTCATCGACGAGGAGCTTGGTGCCCTCCTGCCTTTGAACCCGATGGACTATCTTCCGGTGCGACGAGACATTGGTGACTTGGGTGCTGCACTCCGTGGTGTAGCTCAGCATCTCGAGTGGGTACCTCCTTCCCGACTCTCGGCGGAGCACCTTGGTGAGATTCACCAGATGTATGGTAGTTCTGATGTCGTCTTCCTTCCTCCTAGTGATAATGTTCCAATTTTTGAGCCTCCTCCTAAATGCACTGCCTTTTATTACTCTCTGTTTCTTGCTGGCCTTCGCCTCTCTATTCCTCCTGTCATCGGCTTATTGTAGCAAATGTGGGATATGGCCATTGAACAGTTGTTACCCTTTTCTTGGCTGCTTCTAATATCCACAATGTCTTTGTTCCATCTGTTGGGTCATCCCATCCGAGATTCTTTCGAGTTAGAATATCTCTTTTTCTATGTTCCATCTGGTCATTTCGGTGGCTTTTAGACGGAGTTGGGAACAAGCCTAGTTCTTATTGAGAGGAACTTATCGTCTCCGGGTGAATGGCGTTCCTGTAACTTTTCCCTGTCGGTTCCTTCCTCAGATAAATGTGAGATTCTTCTGTCTTTTCAAGGCTTTAAATTGGTCTTGGGTTTTTTAACATCATCGTTTATTGTTTATCTTGTGCAGGTCACCTTCGC
The DNA here is from genome assembly GCA_023678885.1 of Pogostemon cablin. Taxonomy (NCBI): domain Eukaryota; kingdom Viridiplantae; phylum Streptophyta; class Magnoliopsida; order Lamiales; family Lamiaceae; genus Pogostemon; species Pogostemon cablin. The sequence goes on from CM042981.1 coordinate 22,763,476, forward strand.
CGTCAGCTTGCGCAGTTAAGTGATGGGTTCTGCTGAGTCTATGAGGTTCTATCCTCAGGTGGGAATACGTATCATGCCTCCCCTCTGCTTCAAAAATTGATTCTTGTTTCGACCGGGCTGTCTACTCTCGACCGTGGTGCCACCACTGGTATTTCTTCTTTTCATTTTCTCGTGGTACCTTTGTTTCATCCGAATGCTTCCTTCTGCTTCTGATATCTACTCTTTGTTTTTCAGATGAGCTCCATAATGCTTTAGTTCCTGTGGGATCTACCATTTCTATCGCGGGTTTTTCCTTGACCCGCCACAAGTATATGTATGAATTTTTTATGAAGAAGTTGATCCTGATTACTCTGCTCAGTCCACCTCTCACGACGAAGAGAAAGAGTTTGAGGGTCTGTCGGTCGACTCTGGAGATTTCCTGCTTGAGGAGGACCTTCGAGTTGAACAACCGACTCATCTCAGGCCTTTGCTTCCTATGTCTGCTTCTCGGGAATGATCCTGGCATACTACCGCCATGCCTCCTAGATTTCTCGTTCCTGCCGATGTTGTCGGGACTACAGCAATGTCATTGCTCGAGAAATGGTGTCGCGGTACTTATGAGCATGGTGAATCTTTCCGTCAACCCGGCATTAGTTTTGTTCCCCGTCGATCTCTTTCTATTGGTGAGTTTGATATTCTTGTTAACGAGATGAGGGAAATAATTACTTCGATTCGTGAATCCTTATTTTCTCTGTGTCCCCTGTATTCTCACCACTGGTATCTTTTTGTAGATTCTCCTGTTGTCAAGTCTGAAAGTAAAGAAGATCCAGAGAAGGATCCAAACTTGGCAGAGGCTCACAAACTTGGGATGGAAATTGATTCGGGGGCCGAGGATTATAATATGATGATTGGTCCTGAGAGAAGAGTTGTTCCCCCAGCTGTTGATGAGAGAAAAGTTGATGCCAGCATTCCTCCCTCCGGCTCTCAGGCGATCCTGACTATTCCCCTTGTTAATCTGAATTCTGAAGGCCCAAAGCTTCCGAGGCCCGAAGCTGAAGGTAAAGGTGACCCCGTACCCTTGGGTCCTATCGTTGCCAATGTGGAAATTGAAAGGCTTACTGCCGAGAGGGCTTGTGCCTGTGGAAAGAAACTTGTCGATGAATCTACCGAGCCTAACGAGCCTAACTTGTAAGAATTAGGGAATCAGGGCTTCATCCAGGGTGCTTCCCACCATTTCAATCGTCGTGGTCCACTCGTCGTCGATCCTAGTTCACTTCCCCAGAACTCCTCTGGTTTGGCTGCCATGGCCGGGGCTGCTGCTATTTTCTTCTCTGCTTCTTTGCGTGTTATGGATCAGTACCGGCTGTTTGCCAGCTAGTTGGTTAGTAGCTCCGAGGGGTCCTCGACTGATCTCGAAGAAAGTTTTAATGTGTTGGAAGTTGAAAATGCAGAGTTGGCCTCTCTTGTTACTCATCAGAAAGAACGCTTGGAGATTTTGGATTTTGAAGTTGGCATGGGACAGGCCACGTAAGGATTGAGGCTGCTGAGGCCCGAGCAAGGTTGGTGGAGATGGAGGCTCGTGTTCGAGTGCTGGAAGATCGTGTTATCCATCCTCGAGCTGCCGAAGAAAGGTTATTAGGGCCGAAGCAAGATTGAAGGAAATGGAAGATAAGATGGATGATCTCTTTCAATCTCTTAGTGGGCTGAAAAAAGATTGATTTTCTCCTCTTCTGTTTCACAGGTTGCTGTTTGTTTTTTATCCCCGTATGGGCTAACACTTTTATCGTTATGCTGGTTTGTAATTCTACATTCTGGATTTTTTCTTCCCCTTTTCTTGATCTTGTTTGGTGACTGAGATATTTTTTTCTACCCCTAATGGTTTATAACATGGGCCTTCCGCTGTTTGACTTGACGTTGTGGATGTGTGCTGAGTTGTGTTTATGAGCTGTTGTGTACCTTTGTTTTGTTTGTTAACTGTGCATATGTCTATGTTCCTTTCCGAAGCTTTATCTTTCCATTTGTGTGTCTGCAGACTTAACATCTTTTGATTTGAATCCGATCGATCCTTATTTGCTTAGTGGATTTAAATTTTGTATCGCTGGGACTCCGAATTACCCCCTTTTTCATATGCTCCGAAGTGCCCCAAAATTTCCTTTTATTTCCCTTTTCTTTAGTCCTTTATACCTTTTTCAATCCAACTCCGATGTTTTAATCCTTATTCGAACTGGTCTATTCCAATTCCACCGAGGCTCCCAAGTTAGCCTTTCAATTCTGATTTGATATCCTGACTTTTGTTTTGACCCCCAATTCTGATACTTTGAGTTTTGTTCCGATCCTGAAACGGCCCCAAAATTAGCTTCTTTATTCCAACTCTGATGTTCTGACACCTATATTTCAATACCACAGTGGCTCAAAATTTAGCCTTTTTGTTCCAATTCTGATACCCTCATCTTTATTTCGGACTACTTTTTATTCCGACTTCTTTTTTCCAATTTATCCCCTATATTTCCCACACCGATGTTATATCATTTTATCACTATATCAACGTCTGTCCCTTAGTTTTAGCATGTCTTCTTCCTCATTTCAATTCTTTCATTCTGAATCTATCTCCTCTCTATTTTGACATTACGTCCACCCATTGATATTCCATACCCCTATTACTTTATGTTGTAGTTTACTTTCCATGTTGTTCGTGGTTAAATTTGTGAGTTGGTATTCCATGAACATGGATATTCCATAAAGCAAATATCCTTAACCATGTACTCGAAATTTTTTATATAATTCATTTTTTTTCTATAAATCACAGATTTACTACTCCTTTGGCCCAATGCCTTGATTAAAAGTTGTAACAAAAATTGTATCACCAACCTCATTCATCATGCTTTCCACTTCATTTGTAGTATTTCTTCAGATGCTGTGCATTCCATGTGGTACCTTCTTGCCGTCCACTTCCTCTAGTTCGTATGCTCTACCTCCCAATATTCTCTTGATTAAGTAGGGGCCTTCCCAGTTCTGACCTTTGCCTTGTGTCACTAGTCCCAATACCTTTTGGAGCACCAGTTCTGCTTCTTTGAATTGCCTCAATTTTATCCTTGAGTTGTAGAACTGCTTCGCTCTTTGCTTGTATATAGCATTGTGCATTTCTGCTCTCAGCCTCTTCTACTTCCAGTAGGTCTATTCTTTCTTGAACTAGCTTGTCATTTTCTTCTTCTCTATGGAAGGCCATTCTTGGACTGGGTTCTCTAATTTCCACCGGGATCACTACTTCGGTGCCAAAGGCCATTGAGAAAGGTGTTTCATTGTTGGATGTTCATGTTGTCGTCCTGTACGACCATGGGACCCCCGACAATTCTTCTGGCCAACTCCCGTCTAGCTTTTCCAGTCTCACCTTCAGAGTATGCTTGATTATCTTGTTCACGGCCTCGACCTTGCCGTTGGATTGAGGGTGGTATGGTGTAGAAGACCATTTTTTTATGCTGTAGTTCTCACAGAACTTTCTCAACTTTGCATTATTGAATTATTTGCCATTGTCTGTAATAATTGGGTAGGGTATGCCGAAGCGACACATAATGCTCTCCCAGATGAACTTCTCTACTCTAGCCTCCGTGATAGTTTCCATGGCCTCGGCCTCTGCCCATTTCGTAAAGTAATCCACTGCTACTATAGCGAATTTGACTCGTCTTTCCCTGTAGGTTGTGGTCCTATCAGATCAATCCACCACTTTGCGAATGTCCAAGGGCTGAAAACTGATGTTAATTACTTTGAGGGCATTCTTGAAATCGGTGCTAACCTTTGACAGGTAGCACAGGCTCGTACGTGATGAGCAGCATTTTTTTTCAGCATTGGCCAGAAGTACCCCTGTCTGATCACCTTATGGGTTAAAACGATTGAGCCCGTGTGGTTCCTACATATGCCCTCGTGTATTTCTGCCAACACATACTTTGCCTTCTCTGGATTCAGACATTTCAGAAGTGGGGACGAATATCCCCTCTTGTACAGCTTCCCCTCGATCAACACATATCTCGCCGATCTGAGTCTTATCGGCGGGCTTCGTTCTTATCCGAAAAGGTTAGCCCTGTTTCCAGATAGTTCCAGATTGGGATCATCCATGACTCCTCGGAAGGGTGGTCAGTTAAGACCTAAACACTGGTATCTGATGGGTTTTCCTGCTTCACAATATTGATGTTGTTGAGGTCTTCTGCGTTTGACGCCGTGGCCAGCTTGGGTAACGCATCCGCCCCCATGTTCTCCCTCCGATCAATACACTTTAAAAATACATGTTTGAATCTCTGTAGCATACAAGCGGCTAATCCCCAGTAATGACTCATCTGGTCGTCTTTAGCTTCGTATTCCCCTCTTACCTGATTCACTACCAACTGAGAATCGCTGTATACCAGCAACTCGTCAGTGCCCATGGCTAACGCCATTCTTAATCCGTTCAGTAGAGCTTCGTAATCTGCCTCATTGCTAGTAGCTAAGAAACCGAACCTGACTGCCGTTGAGAAGGCCTCTCCGGATGGGGCTTGGATGATGATTCCGGCTCCTGAAGCTAATGTCGTGGCTGACCCATCCGCATGCATCACCCAGGGTTTTCTCCTTTCTTCTCCGATTGGCATAGGGAAGGTTAGCTATACTTTGAAATCGGCCATGACCTGTCCCTTGACTGCGTTCCTCGGTAGGTATGCGATATAAAATTATCCCAGTTCGACAGACCACTTGAGTAATCTTCCAGCTGCATCCGGCCTCTAGAGCACTTGTCTCAATGGAAAAGTTGTCAGCACCTCTATGGTATGCTCCATGAAATATGGCCTTAGCTTTCTCAAACTCATAACGAGAGCTTAGGCTACTTTCTCCATTACCGGATACCTGAGTTCCACATCCCTCAAGGATTGGCTTACGAAGTATACCGATTTTTTATTCTTCTCCTCCGTCTTGACCAGTACTGAACTGATCACCATTTCTGATACTGCTAGATATAGCTGTAGTGTTTCACCTGATGATGGCTTAGAAAGAATCCTGGGATTTGATAGTTCCTTTTTTATCTCCTCAAATGCATTTCTAAAGTCCTCCGTCCATTTGAATTTGACCTTCTTTATGACGTCGAAGAAAGGCTTGCATTTGTCTGATGCTTTTGACATGAATCTATTCAAGGCGGCTAGTCTACCTGTCAAAATCTAAGCCTCTTTCATGTGCCTCGGAGGACCCATCTTTAGGATCACTTCCACTTTCTCTGGGTTCATCTCAATTCCCTTCGAAATGACCAAGTATCCGAGGAAGCTCCCATTGCTTACTCCGAACGTACACTTCTTTGGGTTTAACTTCATTCCATAATGTCGGAAGATTCTGAACACTCTCTTAAGGTGATCAAAATGGTCCATTCTTTTTAGGTTTTTCACCACTATATCATCCACGTATACCTCCACTATCTTTTCGATCTCTCCTTCAAACATCTTGTTCACTAGCCTCTGATAGGTCGCCCACGCGTTCCGCAGATCGAAGGGCATGTTGTTCCATTCGTAGACACCATTTCTGCAGAAGAAAACTGTATTTATCTTATTGTCTGGGTGCATTGGGATATGATGGTACCTCGAGAACACGTCCATAAAGCTCATGACTTCGTGTTCCGTCATGGCGTCAACCATCTGATCAATCGATAGGAGGGGGTAGTTGTCTTTGGGGCACGCCTTGTTCAAATCTGTGAAATCCATACACAATCTCCACGATCTTTCCTTCTTTTTTACCATAACCGGATTTTGCACTCTTATCGGGTATTTGCATTAATTAACTCTTCCACTCGCCAACAACTTATGCGCTTCCAATTCCATAGCCGTGTTCTTCTCTGGGCTAAATTTTCTCTTCTTCTGGTAGAATGTTGGGATGCTAGGATCGATGTTCAATCTGTGAAAAGCGTACTTTGGGTGCACTCTAGGCATTTCGTTTGGGTTCCAGGTGAATACGTCCAGACTCTCTTTAATAATTGGGTTAATTCTTCCTTGAATTCGCTTTTCCATTCCGTCCCAATCTTAACTTTGATGTCTGCATTCTCAGGGTCCAGCTGAATGATGAGTGATATTTTTACCTAGATTTTAGTGCCTTTTCATATCTATTTTCATATTATTTTATCCGTATTTATGTGTTATTTGGTTGTGTTTTGTATTTTATTGAAAAACGGATCTCAATTCGGAGTTGAAACGAAGGAGAACGAGCCGAAATAAAATATGAAAAATAGGGGCATGCACCAACACGGGCCATGTACGGAACACAGTTCTATAAGAGGTGGCCATGTTCCATCATCAATTCATCCAACATGACCACCCTGTGCCCGTGTTATAGCATACGAGCCATGTTGCAGCACACGAGCCGTGTTGCGTAACACGGCCTTGTAAGTCTTGGCCGTGCAGCGACATCAATTCACCCAACACGACCACCTTATGGCCGTGTTGCAGAGCATGATTCGTTGTGTAAAAAGCTGTAAAAATTCCAGAACCTTCTAGAAGCTTCCCAAGGGGTATAAATACCCAATAATTCAACATTTGATCAGAATTTTCGAAGGGTTTCACTCCTACACCTAGATGACACACTATTTCCTCCATTTTACACCATCATCTTCATTCATTCTTCATCCATCCACACTTGGTCAAGGAAGTAAGGGAGAGTGAAGATTGCAATAAGTAGAAGGAGATCTCCATTGAAGGACTTCAAAGGGGGAATCTAATTCTAATTTTTGTGAACTTCTTTATAGTTTTATCATGGAATTTGTAGATTCAATTGTCTATGTTGTTTTCTCTAAGACTATGATAGGCTAATCTCCTTTGTGAGATTAGCTCCATGATTAGTGTTGGATAATTTAGTTTTTATGCAATTTGATTTTAATCTTGAATGGGCTTTGTGTATTTCTATCATTGAATGTTGATTGCTTGATGTATATGATGATATGTGTGATTAATTGTCATGGACATGTGATTAGATTGAGAAATCAATTGTGTGTTTAGGATAGTTCATTGAATCATTTCATCATACACCTCATGTGCATTTATTTAGAATGAGATAGAGATATCCTTCTAGATTTAGAACCCTTTGATAGAATATTTGATTAGCTTAATCGAGAGATTGGTTGATTAGGTGAGGAGAACCAAACCATTAGTGAATTCATAGTACCTTAAAAGGGAATATTGCTTACGATTTAGTACAAAATTAGGGAACTTGTAGAGTAATTAGTACCTAGTGGAAGGTGTTCGCTATGGTATCGATCCTAAGTGCTTTTGGGAGCCTTGTTGAGGGCCTACATCCTATCCATCTTGAGAGAGAGTTTAGGTGGAAATAGTGATCTCTCCTATGCTATGTCCATGATAGATTAGAATTAATTGCATGATTACTTTATTATCTATGACATGATTGTTGTTAATCTCTTCCTTGCATCATTTGGAACCATTTATTCTTGCATTCATTTTATCATTAATTTCTTGCATTAGTTTATTTGTTTGCATCTTATCCTCCCATTCCGTCGTCCTTATAAAATCACGATAAACTTGAGATCACTTAAACTCTAGCACCTTCCTCCCTGTGGTTCGATAAATTCTTTAATTAGTCATCCCGACTACAAAACGATCAATCACTGAACTACTTCTGTTTTTCCTGCCGCCGAAGCTCCTTCCTACCGCCGATGTTACTGGCTTTTGCCTCGGCTCCTTTGCCACTGTCTCTCCCTTTCTATTTCCTGATCTAATGGATTTGGACGTACTTCGGTTATTATGAGGAGCACATTATTCCCTTGTTTCTCTTCTTCTCTCCCTTCTTCAATTTCCACGATCACATCTGGTTCATTCTCCATTTGTTCCTCTTTTTGCAGCTCTTTGATTCCTATTTGTATTTCATGACTCTCTCTTTCTTCCATGATGTCTTCGAAACTTAGCATTTCATAATCCATCTCGTGATAACTCAATCCCTATACATTTTCTATGAATGGACACTCTCTTGCCCTCCTTTGATTTCCTATCAACGTCGTTACCCTGCCGTCCGTTGTGACAAACTTGAGGCATTGGTGTAGGGTGGACGGGATAGCTTCAAAGGCATGGATTAATGGGCGCCCCAGTATACAGTTGTATGTAGAGGCTTGATCTACAACTTTAAATGTTAGCTGTTTCTGCATCCGTATCTTTCCATCTGAACCTTCCAACTGGACGGATAAATCAACCTCCATGGTCGGCTTGGTCAATGGATTACCGAATCCTTTGATCTCGTCACTACAGGGTCTCACCCTGTGGTAACCTTCTCCTCCCAGATTTTCAAATACCTCCTTAAAGATTATATTGGCATATGCCCCGGTATCCACCAAACATCTATGAACTTTGAATCCCGACAGCATAGGTGAAATGACTAATGGGTCAGAATGAGGAGTACTTACCCCTTAGAAGTCCATTTCTGTGAAAATGATGTCAGCTTCCATTATCCCTTACGTCTGCGAGGCCAGCGACCATACTTGAGGGATTTGTTGGCTTAAATCTCTCAGCTCTGCCTTTCTTCTTCTTTTTGATGCAGTGGTGAATACCTGAGAGGTTCCGACATAAAGAATCTCCTCTTCGGGTTCCATCATGTGTATTTCTCTGGGTCTGTCTCCCCTCAGGGCTTGCCCTCCTATCCTATCGAACATTGGTAGTCGTCTTGGAGACGAAGGGGGTAGAGGCATCGCTCATCCATTCCGTCCTCTGTCCAGGGATCTCTGTTGACCCAGAGGAGGAGGAAGATTAGTGTCTCTCCGATACACCCTAGTCCTCGGAGCCTGCAGCATTCCTCTCAACTTTTCTTCATTGAATAACTTCCATAATTCCGTGATTAAGTCTCGGCACTGATCAGTATTGTGTCCATGCGTCTAGTGGTACATGCAGTTTTTCTGAGAATTGTGAGTTCTGATGTTCGTAGTACTGGTCTCGGCATCCGAAGAATCTGTTAATCTTTAACGTAGTAAAAGACCTCGGCAACATTTAGGTTGGTGCCCGACTTCAGTTCTTCGTACATTTATTATACCTCGGTATCCTTTGTGAAAGGTTTGAACATAGCAGGTGTTTTGTATTCCTTCGCCCCTCCTGTGCTTACTTTCTTCCTACCTGGCTTTGCCGAGGTGCTTTGATTGATTGCTTTCTCTACCATCTTGGAAATATCCTCGTCTGGGATGTATTCGTTTGCCATGACCATGAAGGCCGCATAGGATGCGGGTGGCTATAGTTGTACCACTTTCCACAGACTAGTCTCTGGCTGAAGTACTCCCATCACCGTGATGAGTCATGCTTCGTCCCCCATGATTTCCCCCATTGACCTCTGCTCGTTGAACCTCTTTAGAAAATCTCGCAAGCTTTCTGTCGATTCCTAGTGAATGTTAGCCAGCGTCTGTTTTGGCTCCTTAGATGCCCCATGGTATGAATACTGCATCAGAAAAACCTCCATCAGTTCTCCCTAGCTCATGATGGATGCTGTCAGAACCGCTCTAAACTAGGCGTGGGCCTTGTTTCCTAGGGTTAGAAGGAACATCCTGCACAATGTGATCTTGTTCGTGCCTTGAGACCTCATCCACATCAGATATTTTTCAATATGAGAGTAAGGATCATAATCAAAATAAAAAATTAAGCTGGAGGGAAACTAGATTCCTTGTTGCCGAGGGGCATTACTGATTTCTGTCGTGAAAGGTGAGGGAGCCACCGATGATAGGAGGACTCCTCCTATTCTGGACATCTTCCTTTCCAGATCCGTAAAGCGCTTGTTCACTTTCTCGTTTATCAAGGCTTGTAGATCATTGGCTGGGGCATTCAGAAATGCTTCTCTATTCTCCGACCCCATATTCGCTTAGGTCTCCATCCATCTCCCCCTTCTTCGTGAGGTGGGTCTTCTGCTCCTCCCATTCCGTGTTAAGGATAATATAGTCGTGGGTAGATCTTCCCATGAAGAATCTCGACTCTCCTGGGAGTATGGTACCAAAGACGAATATGATTTTTAATTCCTTGGCCTTCTGCCCCGATTATTCATCCTTTGAGAGACAGATAATATTTTTTGTGGGGCTTCATCTTCCACTGGTACTTCTCGGGTTGCGGGTCGACATCTCCTTTGGTTGTGTGGGTGAGACTGGTGGAATCCCTCTTTCCTTTGTCTTCCCCCTGGCGGAGGGTGCTCTGCTTAATAATTTCGTCCAGACCGTGGTTGTCTCCAAGCGTCATGCCCCATGGACACCTCCTGGACAGGGGGATTTCTCATCTCCTAATTCCTTCCTATCGTAGCTGCCTCTGGGCTTCCATTTCCGGTCGACGGAGGTATTCACTGCGTCTTTCTTCTGCCGAAGTTTCATTCACACTCCCCCTTTCTCTGGCATTCCTCCTTCGTATGAAGTTGATAGTTTCTCTTGCATCTCCTCCATTGTGTTTCTTCCTGGTGTCCTTCCTCCTCTCGAGATCCTCCCGTAGATCACCATGGCTTCCCCTATGAGGGCCGCTAAAGCTCAACCTCGCCGGTTGAACTAGGGGAGCTTCCGCGGCGTACTCATCAATCACTCTTCGAATCTTTTCATTCATCTATTTTGTTTTCTGGGGGTCGCCTAAATTTGGGACAGGAATATACCTCACCAGGGTGGGCACCTCTATGGCTAGTACACTGATTTGGGCATTATATCCACTCCTGGTCACGTTTCGCTGGGCTCTGGAACATTCTCCCCTCTCTTTGTTTCTAGGGGTTGTAAATCCTTCACCTCCCATCTCTCAATAAAGAAAACAGAGCAGGAATAAAAGGGATTTTTGATGCAAGTGGAGTCAATCGAAAAGAACAAGAATAAATAAGTGTAGCATTCCCACAGACGGCGCCAACTGTTGATGTGTGTTCTTAGCTAGTTAATTAAGGGATTAAATAGGGGATGAAATACTTAACTAGGCTAAGAACAATCACCACCAAACACAATAAACACACAGATATCTATGAGAAAACCATTTCCAACCGAAAAGCCTTAACCGATTTTTATTACTCTCCCTTAAAACAACACTTATAAACCTTCCAATTACAAGTGTAATGTCTAAAGTGAGAATGAATAACCTGCTTCTTTCCTTTGAGAGAAGATATTTATACTACCAACCAAACCTTAATGTCATCCAATCTCGTGGTGCCACCTGGATGAAGGCAAGCAGCCATCAATGAGAGCTGCAGGTACATCGACGACTTTCGGCAGCTGATGCAGGGTGCCGCCAGACGAATCCCAGAGTGTAGCAGGTCTTTCTCCCCTATGCTGGCTTCCTATTGGTGGATTACGAAAGGCATGCCTGTTGTGTACTATCTTCTAGCGTGGGGATTGTTACCCAAGACATATCTCCTTATCGTTATTCTTGTCTTTTATCCTGTCACCACTGGTTGTCCATGCAGTCGTGTCTGTACTTTGCCCCGCAGTCCTGGTAACCCTTCCAATCATCGGCCAAGTGTGTTTTCGAGGTTTCATTGCTCGTTCGAACCTAGAAGTTCTCCCTTCAGCTTCGGATTTAGGTATTTTACCGAGGGGTCTCGGCCTCCTATCCCTTCATTGGGCTTTCTAGCCATTGATCCTTCCGCTCTCCGGGCTTCGACAATGGGCTCGTCCTTTGGGCCCATCCTTGGCTATTTTCCGAGACGTATCTTCTAGGTTTGGGCTTATTCCCTTGCATTGTGGTTTGTTGGGTTTCCGACCCAATGGGCATGGGGAATAAAATACCCATAACAATATATATATACATACATACATAAAACCATATTTTTTTAACTCTATGCACATGAAGAGATATCCTAAATTGATTGTGGTCAAATTAAATAAATTTAAAATTATAAATTACTTTGAAATATAGTATAAAATATAATTTGCGAGTAACGTACAACGCACGTTTTAACTTCTAGTTTTATAAATGTTTCAAATTAATATTTAAATTTAGTTTATTTTCTCAAATTAAGGCCTACTTTTTATATTTCTTAAATTTTTTTCTCATTTTAAGATTGAGTTGATATCCGGTGCACCCGAATTGAGTTGATATCCGGTGCACCCGGGTGCAAGGATGCACCTTATGTGTATAACTTTTTATTTTATTTATATACATATTTTTTTAATAATTATATACTTTTTTAGTTTTTCATTAAAAATACTAGCATCCATATGTGTATAACTTTTTATTCTATAGTGTATATATATTTTTTAATAGTTTTTTTTAAACTCAATTTTTTATTAAAAAACTAATAAACAAATTGTATATATTTTTGTTCATAATTGTATACGTTGCTAAAAGTAGGTGCACTGTATCTTGGGGTGCACCCAGGTGCAGTAGCAGTAGTATTAGCCTTTAAGGTTTACCATTAAATTTATTTCTCATTTCAAGTCATACAAAATAATTTAAAAGTATTATTATACACCTTCAAATCAAATCATAAAATCAAATACTGTATATCTTATTTTTATTAATATTTTATATTTTTATAATATATGTTGAATTAAAAAAAATTACGATAAGCTTCAAATTGAGGGAAAAAAATTAAAATTGATCATTCAAATAAGACACTTCTAAAATGGAGCCTAAAATTGAGACATAAACTAATAATTAGATCCTTACATGAAAATTTTCCTATAAGAGAATAATAATAATAATAATAACAATAATAATAATAATAATAATAATAATTCTATTAAATGAAAGTTTTTTATGGGTAATTCTTGCGTGACACCGTCTCACGTGAGATCATTTTACACTTTTTAAATTAGTTATCACTTTCGCTATAAAATATTATCACTTTTACTATAAAATATTATCACTTTTCGTTAAAACATAATTGACGACAGTGGGTGATCAGATTTTAAAAAATTCTTAGGTGCCTAAATTTTAAGTAAATGTGAAAAATGCTTAAAATAATGGAAAAGTCCTTTACTCAATGCTAACACGATATTAACTTTTAGAAAAGTCATTATCGAGTCAAGTTTTTTACTTGACTAGTTACATATACTTTGAATTGATCGTGACTTTTTTATACAACGAGTCAAAGTATATCTATCAAGTCAAGTAAAAAACTTGATTTAATAATAACTTTTTAAAAGTTAATATCATGTCAATATCAAATTAAGGGCTTTTCCGTCATTTTGGGCATTTTTGAACTTTTTCTTAAAAAGTTGGTGATGAGTAATATTTTCACCTAGATTTTAGTGTCTTTTATATGTGTTTTTGTATTATTTTATCCGTATTTATTTGTATTTTGTGTTTTTATGGAGATATGTGTGAATGAGCTTAAACGCATGATTTTCAGGTAAAAATAGATCCTAGATACGAAAAGGAAGACATTGGAAAAAGCGGATCTCAATTCGGAGTTGAAACGAGGGAGAACGAGCTGAAACAAAATTATAAAAACAGGGGTTGCACCAACACAGCCGGCTGTGTTGCAGCACACGAGCCGTGTTGCACAACACGGTCATGTAAGCCTTGGCCGTGTTTCGACACCCAAAACACCTACACGGCCACCCTATGGCCGTGTTGCAGCATACGAGCTGTGTTGCTGCAGGATCAGAAAAATATCAGAACCCTTCTAGAAGCTTTCCAAGGGGTATAAATACCTAATACTTCAATTTTTGATTAGAATTTCGAAGGGTTTCACCCTTGCACACACCTCACACACCATTTACTCCATTTTACACCATCATCTTCATCCATTCTTCATCCATTCTTCATCCATATCATCTACCTTCATTCCACCATCCAATCCATCATCCAAGTAGTTAAAGAAATAAGGGGGAGTGGAGTTTGCAAGAAGAGGAAGAGAAGCACCATTGGAGCTATTCAATGGAGTTTAATTCTAATTTATGTAGATTTCTTTGTAGATCAATCATGTATTTTGGAGATACAATTCTCTATGTTGTTTTCTTTGAGACTATGAAAGGCTAATATGCATTGTGAGATTAGCAATATGAATTGTGTTGGATAATTTTGGGTATTTTACAATTGAATTCCTATGTTGATTAGATTTATGATTTTTTATCATTGATCGTTAATTGCTTGATTTGTATTGTTGATTTGTGTGATTAATTGTCATTAGCATGTGATTAGATTGAAAAATCAATTATGTGTTTAGAATAGTTCATTGAATCATTTCATCATACACTTCATGTGAATTATAAGTTTTAAAGATAGAGTTATCCTTTAGGATTTAGAACCCTTTGATAGAATATTTGATTTGTTATATCGAGAGGTCAATTAATCATGTGAAGAGACTCTCTAATTGAACTTAGTACCTAGTTGGAATTATTTGATTGAGAACCAACCTTAGAGCCTTTTTGAGACCTTGTAAATGATCTACATCCTATCCATCTTGAGAGGGAGTTTAGGTGGAATTCGTGTTGGCCCTTAGTTATTAATCAATGACATATATGTATTCATTGCATGATACCTAGATTTTTCATACTTTAAGTATTGCTAGTTGATGAGTGTGTAAATTCACAAGTTTGACATCATGTTTTGTGCTAGTTTTGGAGAGTTTTGAGGTGGAAATAGGTGAAAAACCTATATATATTGTGAATTAGCATGAATCAGGTGTTAGTGGAGCTATTTAAGTGTTTTCATAGCAAAATTAGAGTGGAAGTGCCAAGAATCGAAGAGACAAAGTCGAGACCACGCGAACCGCCAAGGAAAGAGTAGGGTTCGACCTGGTTGGAGGAGGGTTCGACCTTTCCTACAGGTCGAACCAGCATTGCGAAACAGCAGAAGGAGGATTCGACCACGACTCCAGGGGTTCGACCTGTTTGATCAGGTCCAACCATGGTCGAACTAGTTAGCGAGAAGATGGGTTCGACCACGATAATGGGGTTCGACTTGACAGTTGGTCGAACCAGGAGCGAAAATTGTCCAGTAGCGTGGTTCGACCTGAGGTTTGACCTGTGAGGGAGTGGTTCGACCTGTACAAGCGGTCGAACCAAGTGCAGAATGTGTCCAGTAGCAGGGTTCGACCTGTGGTTCGACTTGTGGCCGATGGTTCGACCTGTTTGACGAGGTCGAACCAAAACGCAAAAACTTACCTTATCTGGATTTTCGAGGCCAAAACGTGTGGGATCACTTGAAAAGCCCATTCCAAGCCCTAGAGACGTGATTACAAGTATGAAAGGAGGCTCATGCAGTCAAGAAAAAGAGGATCACGAAGGACGACGCGAGAATCATAAGAGGAGACAAGAGAAGAGATTGGTGATCCATCCGAAGGGTGGTGACAGAGTTGTAGCTGGAGATTCAAGTAATATTGGTCCAACTAACCATGATTGTTCTTAGATCAATCATGGGCTAGAGCCACGTCGGTAGTTCTAGGATTATGAAGGTTTCATGAGTTAAATTTGTATTTCGTGTGTATACTCTGTACAACACTACTTGTGGTTTATTTTATATAAGATTACACGTTTTTAATCCATACTCATAGTTGTTTTGTGCATCAATAATCGTTGTATAGAGTCTGAATGCATAACATGGTTATTGGTTGAGTGCATTCACTAATGAGCAGGGTTTATTGTTATAATTCTAAGTGAAGAAATTCCGAGGTTTTATTAGTACCGTCTTATATGGATGTTTGTTAATTGAATTGAATTCGGGTTAACAAGTAGGATTAAGAGTATAACTTTATAGTACCTAAAAAGGGAGATCAAATCGGGTTAGAGTACTAAGTGCACGGGAAATAATTGATTATGATAGTACCTAGAAAGGGGAGGTAAAGTATACGTCTTGCTCTGAGGATATTTACACGTGTCAAAAGTTTATCTATTTGTGTCTATAGAATAAATTTGTATGGTCTAGCGATGCATCCATAAACCACAAGGCAGAGTCGGACATCGACACACGAAAGTATGAATTAACGAATAAAACTGGATGGCCTAACGAACTACCTATTATCTTATTTGATCATAACTACTATTTTCTTGTTCTTGTTATTTAATTGTTATTTCAATTATTACTTAATTTACAAACCAACTATTTATTTCCAAAACAGTCATAATCTACTAGAACGTAATTAAATTGATATTTATCCATCCCGTGGATTCGATATTTAACTTGGTCACCTTCGAAGCTACAATTGATATCCTTCATACTTGGGAATTAAAATTGCGTGTTGAGAAAATGCTTATCAAGTTTTTGGCGCTGTTGTCGGGGATCGAACCCAGGTTAAAATATCTTTTTGTTATTTCTAGTTTGTTAAGGCTATTTTTCTTGTTTTGTTATTTTAATTCTAGTTCTTTTTAGGTGCATGCTTACGAGATCAAAGAAAGGTGAACTTGAACCCTACAATTCTGAAATCGGAGCATCGTCCAGAAAGAAGAAGAAGAAGAAGAGCAAGGCAAAGACTATTGAGCCAACTGAAGCTCTGAATTTTGGAGTTGAAGTTGACGAGCAGAATTCGCAGACGATTGAAGCTACAACTGTAGTTAATTCGGGAGTAAGGACAGTCAACATGGCAGTGAATCTGGATAATCTAGCCATCCGAGAGTTTTTCAGAAACAATAGGGCTGGAAATTTTGGGCTTCTAGGAGCGAGGGGAACTAATTCTGCGTTCGATCTTTATCCTGCTCTTATTAGCATGATAGAAAGGAACTCCTTTTCAGGAGGGTCTTTCGAGGATCTGCAGCAGCATCTGAACAAGTTCTTGGGCTATGCAAGTACTCAAAAAGACACAGGAGAACATAAAGATGCAAGAAAGATCCTTTTGTTCAAATTCTCGCTTACTGAAAATGCGAGAGATTGGTATGACACTATCAACGCAGCTGAGTGCACCACTTGGGAGCAACTGAAGTTAAGGTTCTTGGAGAGGTATATGCCACCTTCAAAGGTGTTTAAGATGAAGCAAGACATTAACCAATTCGCTATGGGTGGAGGAGAAAAATTCCATGAAGCATGGGATAGATTCAAGGACATGCTTAGGAAGTGTCCTCAACATGGGCTATCTAAAGCTCAATATATCAGTATATTCTACAATGGATTGGACTGTGATTCATGAGTTTTATTGGATGCTTCCTCTAATGGAGCATTGCTTACAAAGTCATCCGTAGAGGCCGAAAAGTTGTTTGAAGATATTTCGATGAATTCGAGGGATTGGCTAACTGATAGAGTTAGAGGTACTTATGTCCTTGGTAAGGTAGCTAAGGTTGAACAAGCAATGGTTAAAACAAGTAGAGAGGATGAGATCGTCTCTAGCTTGTGCAATATCAACAAGCTACTTGAATCCCAACAGAAGCAAATCAGCGAATTATCTCAGCGCGTACTAATATGCAGCAGGAGTTAAAGAATGAGGGACCAATCCAAGAGGAGTTGGAAGAGGCACACTATGCCATGGGTCAAAGTATTCAAGGGACTAGGTATCCAGACCAAGAAAACCGGAACTACCAAGGGAACTATCAAGGAAACTTTAATAATCGTGGTCCTCCGGGTGGTTATCAACAGCCTAGGAGACCGGAGTTCTCATGGAGCAATCCGAATAATGCGATTCAACCTCCGATGGGTGTTGAACCGGGTGCTAAGGTGGAAAAAGGGAAACCGGGTCTTGAGGATACTGTGAACAGGTATATGGCCAAGAATGATGAAAGAGTTAACCGCCTTGAGGCCAAACTTGAAAAGAAAATCGATGCAAACCATGAGGTTATATCTAAGCAGGTGAAGGACCTTACGTTACTGATGGGGGAGATGGCAGGAAGTTTTAACAAGCTTACTCAAACTCTTGAGAAGGGGAAGTTCCCGTCTTAAAGTATTGAGAATCCAAGGTCCTGGAACGCCATCACATTAAGGTCGGGAATGCAATACGAGGGACCTATGAGGCCGGAATCAAATTTGGACATGTCTAGGGCCAGGTTCGACCATGGTTCGACCAACATTGAAGGTCGAACCATACAGGAGAGGTCGAACCAACACACTGGACACGATCATGAGAGATTGCAGCATCAGTTCGACCAAACTGCAGATGGTTTGACTTGTCCCACAGGTCGAACCATGGTCGAACCCCACAACTCGGAGCACTCTGTTTTTCCAGAATACCAGTTCGACCAAACCAATCTTGGTTTGACGTATCCAATAGGTCGAACCCAGGTCGAACCGCACCACTTGGAGCACTCTATTTTGTCACAGCAACGGTTTGACCACGACGGTCATGGTTTGACCTATCAAACAGGTCGAACCTTGGTAGAACCGGATGGTGGAAGGAGTACAGTAGGCCAGTTCGACCTAGGTACCCATGGTCGAACCCAGGTCGAACCTCAAATTCAAAAAGAGAGCCGTTGTCCAGAAGGTAGGTTCGACCAGTACGTACATGGTTTGACCTGTTCCACAGGTCGAACCCTGGTCGAACCCCACTAGAAATTGCCTGTTGCCACTCCGAACACTCTCTGATGATATTGATGCTACTCCAGTATTTTGGAATGAACAAAGTACTGAGATAATAGCTGAGAAAAAGTGGGAGAGAGCCAAGCGTTTGAGAGCCGAAAAGGAGAAAACGGAGAAGGTTGATCGTGATGAATGGGGGATTCCCAAAACAAAGATACCTCCAACGTTTCCTTACAAGCTTGTGAAGAAGGGATTGGAAGAGAAGTTCAAGAAGTTTTCAGAGATAATGAACAAAATAAGCTTGAGCATTCCTTTCTCAGAGGCAATAATGGAGATGCCGTACTATGCCCGATTTCTAAAGAACATATTGTTGAAGAAGCAGAACTTAACCGGAATTGAAACGGTGAATTTATCTGAGAATTGCAGCTCAATCATCCAAAGGAAGCTGCCGCAAAAGATGAAGGATCCGGGGAGCTTCACTATTCTATGTGAAATCGGAAAGGGGTCGGCACGGCAAGCTTTGTGCGATCTAGGGGCGAGCATAAATTTGATGCCAATGTCCATCTTTCAGAAGCTTGGTTTGGGGGAGTTGACCCCTACAACAGTGATTCTCCAATTGGCGGACAGGTCGATGATATTTCCAAAAGGTATAATTGAAGACGTTCTCGTCAAAGTGGAGAAGCTAGTATTTCCTGTGGACTTTCTTGTGCTAGAGATGGAAGAAGACAAGGATAATATCCCTTTAATATTGGGGAGATATGATTGATGTTCAGAAAGGAGAGCTTAGATTGCAGATGGACAAAGAAGAAGTTCTTTTCAACTTAG
The DNA here is from genome assembly GCA_023678885.1 of Pogostemon cablin. Lineage (NCBI taxonomy): Eukaryota > Viridiplantae > Streptophyta > Magnoliopsida > Lamiales > Lamiaceae > Pogostemon > Pogostemon cablin. The sequence goes on from CM042981.1 coordinate 22,782,591, forward strand.
ACAAAGCAATGAAGATGCCCATGGAGTCGCAGTGTCATAGTATTGACGTGGTGGAGGAGATTGTGAAAGAGGACATGTCTCTGATCCTGTCAAAGGATCCTCTTGAGACATGTTTGATGGAATCTCTTACTTATCCCACTACGGAGCTTGACGGACTCTCCAACGAGGTATGTAATGACTTTCTTGAAAACTTACTTGCTTTAGGTGATGACAGGTTTGAATCGGGAAGAACTAAGGTGGAAGAAGACAAGTGGACTAGGAAGTACTTGCCTTTGGATAAAGAGAGCCCTCCGATGGAGGTGAGGAAAGAGGAGTTGAAGCTTTTGCCGGAACACTTGAAGTACGCCTTTCTTGGAGACAATGAAAAATATCTGGTAATTGTATCTTCTTCTCTTGATGATGATCAACTTGAGGAGTTATTGAACGTTCTTAGGAAGTATAAATCTGCGATTGGTTCTGCTCTTTATTGGCCTACGTTGTTCAAGGATTGTGAGACCTATGTGGCGTCTTGCGATAGATGTCAACGCATGGGGAACATCAGTAGGAGAGACGAGATGGAGGTACGCATTTTGTAAATAAATTTCTTGAGAAGGTGCTCAAAGGGTATGGTGTTAAGCATAGGGTTACTACACCCTATCATCCTCAAGCGAATGGGCAAGCGGAGGTCTCTAACCGTCAAGTCAAACAGATTTTGGAGAAAGTGGTCGGAACCAATAGAAAGGATTGGGCTTTGAAGCTCGATGATGTAGTGTGGGGGTTTCGGACCGCGTATAAGATGGTGTTAGATATGTCACCATATCAGATTATCTATGGAAAGCCGTGCCACTTACCTGTAGAGATTCAACACAAAGCGTTTTGGGCTTTGCGAAGCTTGAACTTGACTCTCAAGGATGTGAAGGAGTTGAGGATTACTCACATCAATCTTTTGGATGAGTTTCGGAGTCGTGCGTACAAGAATTCAGAGGTCTATAAGGAAATGATTAAAAGGTGGCATGATTCGAAGATCTCGTATAAGGAGTTCAAGCAAGGAGATGAGGTATAACTTTTTAACTCTTGTTTAAAGCTTTTTGCAGGAAAATTGAAATCAAAGTGGACGGGACCGTTCATGATTCATCGAGTCTTAGGAGGGGGGAGTTTTGAGCTTATTGACAAAGATGGAGACATTTTTAAGGCGAATGGACATCTCTTGAAGCATTACAAGTCGACGAATGATGTTTGTGTCATCTTTGTGGATACCTTGATCTGATTTGGTACCGTCGTGACTCTCCGACGTTAAACATGAGCGCCTGTTGGGGGACTTTCCCTCTCGTTTTAATGCTTTATTTAATTCGTGTGAGTACGAAATTTTTATATTTGAAGTGCTTACTTATCGGCAATTACATCTCTTTGCAAACTTAGTTTCAACTATAGTTTCTACTAAGTTTGGGGGGGTGTGATGTACTTACCTCAATAAGCACCAATAGTATAATCTTTTCTTTGTGATGTTTGTTAGGGGAGTTGGTTTTTGCGCCATATTAAAATTTTAATCGATTTTGATGTGACGATTTTTTACAACTTGCCTAATGTTTAGTGGGTTTTGGTTGTGCTTTCTTTTACGGAGTTACTCATGAATGATATTTTGTGGAACAAATTTTGGATGAAGTTGTGCTCTAGTTGGTACCTAATGATTCGTATTGAAGTTTGAAGTGAATAGGGATTAAAGAACACTCAGTTTGGAAGTTTAAAAGGGTGGTTCGACCAAAGCCAGGAGAGGTTCGACCAGTTCCAGGAGGTCGAACCGAGCAGAGAAAGTCGAACTGACGCAGAAAATCATCCAGTGAGGTGGTTCGACCTGATCATTCTTGGTTCGACCTGTCTAACAGGTCGAACCAAGGTCGAACTCGGTGACTTAAAATTTACAGTATGGTGGTTCGACCTGAGCTGTTTTGGTTCGACCTGATCAGAAGGTCGAACATGAGGTCGAACCAGTCCGTTCAGAGCACTCTGTTTTTCAGGCGATAGCTTCAACCACGACATTCATGGTTCGATCTGTTCAGAAGGTCGAACCCAGGTCGAACCACGAGGAGCAGTTGTCCAGAAGGTAGGTTCGACCTATCACAAGAGTGGTTCGACCTGTTCAGAAGGTCGAACCTAGGTCGAACCCAAAAGGTAAGTTTGTCCAGAAGGTAGGTTCGACCTCGTCGCTCGAGGTTTGACCTGTTCCGCAGGTCGAACCCAGTCAGGTACGCATTTTAAGTTGTGTTTTTAGAAGGGTTCGATCATTCTTTTTGTTCACCAAACCTCGAACCTTCCCCGAACCTCAACACCCTTGCACAAATTCATCAATTACACTTGATTTTGCACCGATTACACAACATTACACTCTTAATTCTTGAATTGGGCACGGATTTGGGCGATTTTCGTCGTGAATTAGGGCTTCAGTCGCGTTTTTGAGTGTTGTGTGCAAATTATTGATTGTTAATCATGGGCAAGACTAAAGGTACGTTCTTTCAACTCAATTACCTTAGGATTGAAGTTTATTGCAAGAAATGTGTTGTGGGTAAGTTGATTGATGTTGATTTTGGTTGAAATTCATGGTGATAATTGATATTTTTGAGTTGATTCATATGAATTCATGTTTATTGGTTTTGAGATTGCTTGATTATGGATAGAACTTGAGTTTTATATGGATTGATCAAGGATATGATGCATCTAGAGGAATGAGCATGTTAATTAGGTTTGAATTGTTGATAGTTTGAGTTGTTCATGAAGTTCAATTGTTGAAATTCTTGTTGAATTGCTTGAATTGGTTAATGCATGCTTGTTGTTTATAATTTCAAGATTAAAGGTAGTGTGATTGAAGATGTTTTGAGCATGTTAATTAAGCAAGTGATGTTGAGATGATAGTTGGGTTGATTAAGCATGGAAGCTTGAAGTCTTGAGTAGAGTATAGGGTATGCTAGTCAAATACTTGTGTTTTTGTCTTGTTGGTTGTATTGAAGTAGATGTTTTCAGGAAAGGGACAAGGATCAAGTAAAGGGAAAGGTAAGGTGGATGAAGCAAGATCGAAGAAGAGGCAAGACATGCCTTCGAATGTGGACACATTGACCAGGAAGCTGAGGCTACAAGATCGTTTACCCGAAAACTTTAAAATTCAAATGCAAAACTGGGATGAGATTAAAGAAAAGTGGGAAGAAGTCTCGGATAAGATAGCTCGTACTCGATACCAAGATGATGAGGTGATGAGGATAATGAGAATTGGGAATGACATTTTCTGGATGTTTGATCAAGTGGGTATCCGGAGGTTTATGGAGTTAAAGAGGCTGACGTATTTCCATGTTACAGCGGAAGTAGTTTGCTCATTCGAGATGGTGAAGGACCAGCTTGGGTACCCGTATCAGTGTACGTTTCAGCTTGGTGGAGTGAGTAAGAGATGGACGTCTGAGGATTTTAATAAACTATTTGAGACACCTTTGGGAATCTCTCGTTTGGAGAATGGTGCGTTCAACACTAATAGGTTTTGGAGAGAGATCACAGGGGAGATTGGAGATTATAAGATTAGGCAGGCTCATGCTTCCTCGATAAAGAATCCAGTTTTGAGGTACATGGATCGTGTCTTGAGCAACACGTTGTTCGCCCGCTCAGAGGGGAGTGTTGTGTCTAGAGGAGAGCTTTACGCCTTATGGTGTATGCTAAATGGGGTGCAGTTCAATGTTGGAGCGTATTTCATTGCACAGCTACATCGATTCAGAACCATTGAGTTTCAAAAGGTGAATATAGGAGGGTTACTGACGATCGTGGCTGAGCATTATAACTTGGATTTCACCGGCATTACACCTGTTAGAGAAGAGCCTGATTTGACGATGTTTACGTGCGTGAAGGGAGGATTTTCACATTTCAGAGATGGAGATTGGTTCTTCACGAGGGGACTCAAGCCCTTCGATTTCATGTTTCCTTTCGACGTGAACAACTTGACAACTATCCGAGTGGCGAGAAATAAATTGATGGATTCTCTCGGACACAACGCCTTATCCGTGGCAGCGAGGTCGGGTTGTGATTGGAGGACTGTATTGCAGATGTGTGCGGATGGTAGGATGGCGGAGTTACAGTAGATTGTTGATCAAGGAGATTTCCGTCCACCACAGCAGCCTGATGAGGAAGAGCAGCCCGAGGAGGAGCAGCAGGATGAAGAGATGCCGATGCAGCACGATGCACATCAGCATGAGCCAGCATCGCGTCAGCATCGGGCTGTCCCGAATGATACACGGAAGCAGCTCAGCCTTATTCATGAGCAGTTGGTCAGGATCGTTGCTAGCCAGCAGGAGACAAACCGACAGCTCACACTCGCCAATGCCAACTATGCTACGTTGAATGAGAGGTATACGGCTTTGAATGAGAAAGTTGATAGGTTGGGTGATCGAGTTGATTACTTGGATAGGCACATCGGTGATTTACACCGGATTGTGGAGCGGAGGCTTGATGATGAGGATGATGATGCTCCGGAGGAGTAGTTTTTCAGGTTTTCTTTGGTTTCATCCGATTCATCTTGATTTCTATTATTTTTCCTTTTATCTTTAGGTTGGGGTGTGATTCATGCGTGAGTGGAATGTATAAGTGATATCTTGTATGATTGATTGGGTATAAGCTTATTGATTTTTGTGCATTCATATGTTCATGTGTTAATTTCTATTGATGAAAATCATGTTTATTTGATAAGTATATTGAGTTCTTGTGAAATTTATCTTAATTATGTGCTATGAGGAGTACTAGGATTACCTATGTGAGGATTTGAGCTTTTTAATCATGCTTGATCATGATTATTTTATTCTTGAGAGGATCATTCATATGAACGTATTCTAGAACTTGGCTTGGAGTCTTGTGTGAGACTTATGATTGATAAAATGCTAGGACATGATCTTAGGCCATTATTTTGTGATTAAGCTACTTAGCCAAATTTATCTTTTCTAATGATCTTATTAACCTTTGGATGCCCATTGAGCCGTTAAAGCTTTTTCTTTGGTAGTCGAAGTGAATAACCTTATAAACCTTTACTTGAGCCTTGATTAACCTAATCATTGGTAGAGAGAGTGGAGGTGAGTAAGTGTTGCAAAAAGAAAATGAAGATAGAATATGGTTAAATCTTGTTTAGGGGTAGTGCCCGAAACTGGTACCCTGATTGTTTATACTTGGTGTGTGAAGCTTCGCAGCTGATGGCCTATATAAATAAGAAGGGTAGTGCCTGAAAAGATGATGTTGATGCCATGAAAAGAAGGGTAGTACCCCGATCTGTTTAAAAGATGATGTTGATGCCATGAAAAGAAGGAAAATTCAGGAATTTTACAAGTTCAAGAGACGACATTGGAGGAGAACTTGCTATAAGAAGAAGAATTCGAGAACCTCCAAGGTAACTCCCTACTAGTGTCTTAAGTCACTAAGTCCAAATTTTCCTACCTTTTTCCAAAGAGCCAACATTACAACCAAAAAACAAGTCCTTTGTGATCCTAGTGAAGAGTTGATTATAAGTTGATTTTTGAGACCTTTGCCAAGCTTATGGTTACGCGTGAATATGGATTGATATGAGTGTTTATATTAACCTATATAGTGCCTCATGCACTTGAGTGAAAGAGAATAAATACTTATCTTGTGAGCTAGATTACTTAGTACTCCGAATGGTATGTGATTGGATTGGTTTTGCATGAGTGATATATATGAAGCAATTAATACCTGTTTGATTGAATGAAGTTGCATGTGTGATATGTGTTGTACTTGATCTTGGTGAATTATACACGACTTCTGTGGTTTAATTTGGTTGCCTCGGGACGAGCAACATGTAAGTTTGGGGGTTTGATGAGTGTGTAAATTCACAAGTTTGGCATCATGTTTAAGTGGTTTTCATAGCAAAAACGAAGTGGAAGTGCCAAGAATCGAAGAGACGAAGTCGAGACCACGCGAACCGCCAAGGAAAGAGTAGGGTTCGACCTGGATGGAGGAGGGTTCGACCTCTCCTACAGGTCGAACCAGCATTGCGAAACAGCAGAAGGAGGGTTCAACCATGACTCAAGGGATTCGACCTGTTTGATCAGGTCGAGCCATGGTCGAACCAGTTCGCGAGAAGATGGGTTCGACCACGGCGATGGGGTTCGACCTGACAGTTGGTCGAACCAGGAGTGGAAATTATCCAGTAGCGTGGTTCGACCTGAGGTTAGACCTGTGAGGGAGTGGTTCGACCTATACAAGAGGTCAAACCAAGTGCAGAATGTGTCTAGTAGCAGGGTTCGACCTGTGGTTCGACTTGTGGCCGATGGTTTGACCAGTTTGACGAGGTCGAACCAAAACACGAAAACTTACCTTATCCGGATTTTTGAGGCCAAAACGCGTGGGATCACTTGAAAAGCCCATTCCAAGCCCTAGAGACGTGATTACAAGTATAAAAGGAGGCTCATGCAGTCAAGAAAAAGAGGATCACGAAGGACGACGCAAGAATCATAAGAGGAGACAAGAGAAGAGATTGGTGATCCATCCGGAGGGTGGTGACAGAGGTGTAGCTGGAGATTCAAGTAAGATTGGTTCAACTAACCATGATTGTTCTTAGATCAATCATGGGCTAGAGCCACTTCGGTAGTTCTAGGGTTATGAAGGTTTCATGAGTTAAATTTATATTTCGTGTGTATACACCGTACAACACTACTTGTGGTTTATTTTATATAAGATTGCACGTTTTTAATCCATACTCATAGTTGTTTTGTGCATCAATAATCGTTGTGTAGAGTCTGAATGCATAACATGGTTATTGGTTGAGTGCGTTCACTAATGAGCAGGGTTTATTGTTATAATTCTAAGTGAAGGAATTCCGAGGTTTTATTAGAACCGTCTTATATGGATGTTTGTTAATTGAATTGAATTCGGGTTAACAAGTAGGATTAAGAGTATAACTTTATAGTACCTAAAAAGGGAGATCAAATCGGGTTAGAGTACTAAGTGCACGGGAAATAATTGATTATGATAGTACCTAGAAAGGGGGTAAAGTATACGTCTTGCTCTGAGGATATTTACACGTGTCAAAAGCTTATCTATTTGTGTCTATAGAATAGATTTGTATGGTCTAGCGATGCGTCCATAAACCACAAGGCAGAGTCGGACATCAACACACGAAAGTATGAATTAACGAATGAAACTGGATGGCCTGACGAACTACCTATTATCTTATTTGATCACAACTACTATTTTCTTGTTCTTATTATTTAATTGCTATTTCAATTATTACTTAATTTACAAACCAACTATTTATTTCCAAAATAGTCATAATCTACTAGAACGTAATTAAATTGATATTTATCCATCCCGTGGATTCGATATTTAACTTGGTCACCTTCGAAACTACAATTGATATCCTTCATACTTGGGGATTAAAATTGCGTGTTGAGAAAACGCTCATCACTAGTCTCATTCTCTATCTACTTGGCTCATTTATCCATCTTCCATTCATCTATCCCATTGTTTATCTTGTCATTAAATTATTTAATTGTCATTTCTTGATTAATCCTCCCCCTTTATGATCTTCTCTATAAAACTATGACAAATACGAGATCGCTTAAACCCTAGTACCTTCCTCTCTGTGGTTCGATAAATTTCTTTAATTGGTCATCCGACTATAAACGACTAATCAGTTGGTGCAAAAGAATTTTTTTCAAACTTTTTTCCAACTGTTCAATTTTACTTTTCGTTAATACTATAAATTGTTCATGAAATAATATTATCACTTTTCATTATAGAAGTTATCACTTTTTATCTGTCTCACATAAGCCCTTACATGAGACGGTCTCATACAAGTCTTTTCTTTTATTTTTTATTATGTGTCGGCTTTAGAACCCTTATTGATGACTTGTCAAATTGTAGTTAATTTGAATTAATTTAGTTATTTATAAATTTTTTTATAATTAATTTAGAGTGAGTCTCATGTAAACCCGGTGTACATGTAAACATTATTTTTTTAAAAAATTACTCTTTAGTAAAAAACTACTTTTTGAAGAGTAATAATCTTTATACAGAGTAGTAATAATTTATGTCTCTAAAGAGTTTTTTTTTTCATGTACTAAAGAGTAGCCTATAAATCAGGGTTCACAAGAATTTGAAAAGTAATTTTTTAATTTAGAAGAGTAACAATTTATGTGTCTAAAAAGTAATTTTTTATGTACTAAAAAATAATGGGGTTTATATCTAAACGTATGCAAACCCGATTTATACAAGTGTTTGTCATTAATTTTATTAAGTGTTTATTTAGTTAATTTTAACTAGAAGATAATCTTTAATAGTGTTTGTGTATTAAAATTAATTGAATTGGATTAACTCCTAATCCTATATATATATATAGAGAGAGAGAGAGAGGAGAGATTAACACCGAAAGAAGAAGAGAAATATGCGAGAGTTTTTATTTTATTACTTTTGTAAGAATGTCTTCCCGTTTTTACAGTATTACTGATCTTACCCTATTAGGGGAGCATGAAAAAAAAGAGTTAGAGTTATGCGTTAATGTTCCGTAACAAATTCGAAGAATCTAAAAGAGATTGCATATATATCCATGATTCTTATGGATGAAGAGGTATGTTTTTTATTTTTATAATGATGAATATATGTAGAATTAAATTTAATTGTAATTAAAATAAATTTTAAATATTTTTTCCTTTGAATATAGTGCACGAGTGTAGGGTAATAAATATTTTCTTTTAAATTTATTATAGTAATACAACATAAAATAAATAAATAAATAAATAAATATATATATATATATATATATATGCATATATGTCATCACCCTATCCATCTCTTTCTCTACCTCAAGTATTTTTCTCTGCAATAGAGAGAGAATACCATACAATAATTTCTCTTTGCCTCCTTAATTAGATCTCCCTCTCCAGCTCTGTCTTCAACGTCTTCCTCCACTGTCCTCATACTACTCTGGCCTTGCCTCAGCCCTCGTTTTTTCCTTTGTTGGCAGCACTGCTCCACCTTCGCCCTCACGGTCTAGCGTCGTCTCTGCTGCATGTCCACCCTTTTACCTATTTAAGGTATTCTCTCCCTAGTTAAATGTATGCACCTTACTTAATTTTTAGTGTTTTCTTCTCGGTTTCAATGAAGAATCTCTTCTCAATTGCAATAGATTTGATCTTTGTGATTTCTACTTTTTGTTTTTTCTTTAGTTAAATCACTTATCAATTGCAATAGATCTAATCTTTGTGTTTTCATGTAATCTTTCATGTTCTCTTCTCAAGATCTTTATGATTTTTAGAGTTTGTGGTTTTCCTTCCGTTTAATTTTTCGAGTTCCCTTCTCAATTACAACAGATCTGATTTTCATGATTTCTCTCATCAAGTTTTGAGAAAGAAGGTAGAAAAGTTTTTACACTTCCATGAAGACGGAAGATAGAAACTTAAAAATTCTTTTAAATTTATTTTGGTTTTTCTAGAGAGATGTCGTTTTATTAATTTTGAAAATTTTTTAGTAACTGTATTAACTTTTATTTATTAATGTATATTTCTATCTTCGTAAATGTATTATTTTTTACTAAAATATAAAATTAAAATTGAATGGATATGTGGTAAAAATAATGATAGAGAATATCAATATAAATAAATTTTTAAAATAAAAAAATTATATAATTAATAAAAATAACATGTACATTATTGAATTGCAACTTATACAGTTAGTAATTAAAATGTATCATACATATTGATTATTGAATATTATTTAAGAATAAAAAGAAATAAATATATTTTATATAATGTATACATTAGAACTCAAAAATACTTATACATATATATCCAAATCTAATAAATACTTTAAAAAATAAAAAGTAATACAATTATTTTAAATACATGTACACATCATTAGAACTTGAAAATACTTGTACATTTATATCCAAATCTAATAAATACATTAAAGAATAAAAAGTAATACAATTATTTTAAATAAGATATACACATCATTCTATACATTGTATTCACGATATCCAACATAAAATTTGTAACTCCTTTTAAATTATTTCTCAGAAACCTATGATCTCTCTCCTAAGCAACTTGATCTCTTCGTGAAGGTCTTGTAGAACACATCAGAATATGACTCAATCTTCATGCTAATGTTGGCGATACATTGTCCTAAATTAGAGTTGGTCTTGTGTGCCCCCGGGAACATACCGTACGCCTTTAGAATTTAGTATTATGAGTAAAGGTACATTGATTTGTTCTAAAGAGTATACACTTTAATTAATAAGGGTATACCATTTTGTTCTAAAGGGTACACACTTTTCATTAATATTTTTTATTTTTCTTCAAAAAATAAAGGGTACACATCTTTATACTAAAGGGTATACAACTTAACACAAAATTCTAAAGGTGCACGGAGTGTTCCCCGTGCACCCGAATGCACACAAGTTTTTGCCCCCAAATTAAAACCCAAATATGACTTCAACTTCATGTGTTCCAGTTCCCTTATAAAATTAAAGAAAAAAATACTAATAATGAATCCATAACACTCTAGATAAGAGTTAAAAAATTATTATATATATATATATATATATATATATATATATATATATATATTGATCATAAATTCTTAATTACAAAAAGTATATAAAAATCTCGATTTATTAATGTCGAACGCAAATCGAGAACAATCATAAATATTTATGAGAAAATCTGTGAATATTTGGAGAATCAACTAGGAAAAATCAGTCAAGACAATTCCAAAGATCAGAGAAGAATCGAAGAAGACGATGTAGATTTCGAAGAAATCAGAGAGAAAAGATACAGATTTTAGAAAATTAGGGAATCGAAAAAGAATGGCGAAAACTTACACCTTGGAGACGCAGATCCATATGATGGTGATCAGATCATATAACCTTATAATCCGTTCATGTTCCATGAATATCTAACGTAGTGGAATAATCAGAAAGAATTTTCTTTCACCGAAGACCGGCGGAGAAGTCTGGTTCGCGAACTACAAAAATAAACTCGTGATCTTCTCCTGTATTCCTATGTCTCGTCTCGACGTCAGTGAGTAATGATCCTCTAGGAAATCTTAATCCACAGTCTCCCCCGAAATAATTCCAGGCCTAATTTCATCTTGAAATTAATGAGATTTTAGACGTTGCATGAATTTTTTTATCTCTCCTCTCTTATTTTCTAAGAAATAACGTGAATAATCATTATTTAGACTGCTGAGATTCCTTATTTATAGGATACAATAGGAACCATGAGGAGAAATTAGGATTAGGCCCCACATTGGGCTTAGATGCTTGTTCACTTTTTCGCATGTGTCCCCAAGTGTAGGGAATCAATTGTAGTTCAGCGTGTGACCAAGTAAAAATAATATCGTACCCTAGAGATAATTCTAAACTTATTATTCAATCTAATTATGACTATTCTAATTTAAGACAAATCTTGTATTTTAATAGCATTACCTAAATTAAAGATGTAGAAAATAAGTACTAAAAATGATAAAATAGCAGATAAAATTAAATGTGAAAGTGTTCACGAGAGAAGATAGATAGCTGATTAGTCATAATATAGTGGAGAATGACCAATTCAAGAAATTATCGAACCCAAGGGAGGTAGGCACTAGTGCTTAAGCGATCTCACGTTTGTTGTAATTTTATAGAGACGAATCATCAATGGGATTGGTTATAAACAAATAAATGACAAGTGATCAAAGCAAGTAATGATCAATCAACAAGATGGATGTATGGAAAGTGGTTTACCAAATTGATTAAAAGTGAGATTAACAACAATCAAGAAGTGGAAATTCTAGGAATTATGTATCAAATTCATATGTATCATGGATTGAAGACTAAGGGCCAACACTAAGATCACCTAAACTCCCTCTCGAGATGAATAGGATATGAATATCAAATAGCTCAATGGATTGGTTCTCACTTAAACAATTACAACTAGGTACTAAGCTTAAATGAGAGTCCCTTCACACAATTAATCAATCTCTCGATCAAACCAATCACATGTCCTACCAAAGGGTTCTAAACTATGAAGGACTTCTCAATCTCTTCACAATCTATAATGCACATAAGTGTTTGATGAAATGATTCACTTAATTATCCTAAGCATATAATTGATTTCTCAATCTAATCACATATCTAGAACAACTAAACACACAAATCATCAATACATTTCAAGCAATTAATAATCAATGGTAGAAAATCATAGATCCAATCAACATATGAATTAAAATACACAAATCCTCAAAATTATCCAACAACTCTCATGTTGCTAATCTCACAAGGGAGATTAGTCTACCATATTAACAAGGAAATTAACATAGACATTAAGATCCTTCAAAAACATGATGAAACTATGAGGTTTAATACAAGAAATGAATGGAAACTCCCTTGATGTCACTTCAATGGTGATTTCCTTCCTTCCCTTGTTATCTTCCTCTCTTCCTTGCTTCTTTTCTTCAATTGGATGATGATTTTGATGGTTGGATGATTGTAGATCCAAAAGATGGTGAATGGATGAAGATGAAGGTGAAAAATGGAGGAAATGGTGTGTGAGGTGTGTGTGGAAGGTGGAATTTCGGATCTCCTTTCAACTGTTGAATAAATGGGTATTTATACCTCTTGGGAAGCTTCTAGAAGTTTCTGAAAATTTCAGCAGTTTTGACACCTACACGACTCGGCCACAGGGATGGCCGAGTTGGTGCTTCTTGCATCCGCACACTGTCACTTCTTACAGGGCCGTGTTCCGTACACGGCCCGTGTAGGTGCACGCCCTGTTTTACTTCTTCCATTTTTGCCCGTTCTCCCTCGTTTCAACTCCGAATTGAGATCCACTTTTTCCTACGTCTTCCTTATCATATCTAGCATCAAATAAAAAGTGAAAATTATAGGTTTAAGCTCATTCACACACATTTCAATAAAAACACAAAACACAACCAACTAACACATAAAATACGGATAAAAATATACGAAAAGACACATAAAAAGATACTAAAATCTAGGTGAAAATATCACTCATCACACCCCAAACTTAAAGTGTTGTGCGTCCCCGCACAATGAAATGATAAACCAAGGAGAGAGATATTCACCTAGGAAAAGACTAAACGAACATAAGTAATAACACACCAATAATAATAAGAATCACAATTTATGCTAAGTCATCCTACATCATTAGATTCATGACATGAAGAATTAACAAGTTCAATCTAAAGAGAATGATAGTGTAATATAGTCCCTTTTTTAAGTCCAAGCCTCACATAGGATATAAATGTCACTCAACACTCTTTAAAATAGGGTAAAACAACACTCATCAATCGATTGGCTCGACTCGCTATAAGCTTGCTCGTGGACTATATTCACAAACCACCAAAGTTTAAATTAATGATCAATAAAGGTCTTTAATTGGGATGTAATGATAGGCTCTTTGGTATGGTAGGAAGAGTATAGGTAAGAATGACTAATCAAGTGTAAGTAATCAAAGAGATGACCAATTTCTCCAACTTCTCCACTTTTCTTTCTTCCTTTCTTGTCTTTAATGTTCACAAGCACTAATCATCAACTTTCTCATTTGGATTGAGCTTCTTATGATGCATGTTTCCTTCTTTAAACTTTTAAATACTTGAGCATATTGTTGTTGCTTTGCTCATTTTCTTGTTTTGAGGTTGCATGTTCATTCTTTCTTGAGCTCTTTTCATCCTTTTTCTTGCTTGTTACCATTTTCTTTCTTTTCTTGAACAATTCTCATCAAATATTTCTAAACCATATCTCCTCAATCACTCACACAAAAGGTATGTATGTAAGGCTCAAGTGGGTAATTAATGCTTGTAGTGTGCCAAATTCACAATAAAATGGCTTTAAGGCTCAAAGTGGTTGACTAGGGATGATGTTCAAGGTAGGAAAATATATGATAATGACTATAAATGATAAGGATGGCCTTAGATCATTTCACTAATCTCCACAAATCTGGTTCGTTCCTATAGTCCTTGAGCAAGTTCTAGCTTATCAAAACTCAATCGATCTACTCTTGAAGGAAAAAAAAAACATGTATGCACGGTTGAGGCTCAAATTCTCACAAGCTTATGCATTGGACCTTAAGAAACTTATTACACCACATTCATCTCAAAATTGAACAAGTTAATTAAAACATGTCACAATTCGAAAGTGTAGAGATTCTTAATCATAACTTGTCATCACTTACTACCACAACATATCACCACTCATGTTCAAAAATGACTCACAACATCCCAAAACAAACCACCAAACAAAACCTAAACACGAATAATAAAAACAACTACACACAAAAACAAAATAAAGACTCAACAAACAAGAAACAAAACAAAATCACAAATCAAGCAAGAATAAAAATCACCATCATTAAACAATGAAGCACGTATTCAACTCATCCATAACAATGTAAGCTCACAATCATCCCAACTTTTATTGAAAAGGAAATCCCAAATTACAAAAATAAACATCCCAAAAACATAACACATGAAGTAACATGCTAATCCATTCAATCCAAATCAAAATCAATTAAAAGTGATAAGGTGTAGAGTACTCCCTCAATAGGCATTTGATAAGGAAAGCATTTGCTCCAAGCTCCATTCGTACTTCCAATACCCTTCATTCATACTCAAAACTCATACAACACCATTAGCTCAACAATTGCCTTAAAAATATGGATTCACAAGCACTTCAACACCACCAATCATACCAAAATCCAACCAAACTCATGAGAAAATTTTAAAATTGAGTGAATTTTACAAGAAGACCTATCATCATCAATATCATCATATCAAGCACACTCAAGTGGTGAGTCACACCACGCACTCTCCCCCAAACTTAAATCGAACTTAGAAGTGAGAATTAAGTTTGCAAAAAGTGGTGGGACTTACCCTTGTAGTTTCCATTGATGATCTTCTTGTGGAGAAGTAAACGCATCCACACGACTCAAGCTATGTTCACCATGCACTTTCCCCCCAAACTTGACTCGATACAAGAGTCGAGAATTAAGTTTGCAACAAATGGTTGTTGGATTGTATACTAAAAGTCTAGCTTTTTGTATGAACAATATTGTAACAATTAATTTAAAATGAGAATCATATGATCAAATGATTGCGTCTTATAATTTATTTATATGTTCGATGCAATAGTCCACTTACTTTATACTGTAGATAATATGTTGTGCGACAACACGCGGAAGATCATATTATCGGTTTCCTTATAAAGTATAAACTGATGCTCACAACCAAGATAGACGGGGACTCTCTATCGGGATGGTTGTAGTGTGGTTTGGTATTAGCTTTTCTTGGCTATAGAATCACATTAGTGCACTTGTGTGTATTGAGCAGGACCACTTGAGATCGTTCGACTTATACTGACTTATAGGAGAACTTGATCTCAGTTATTATGGAAGTTCGTGATCTTAATCCCTATACAATAACCTTGACACGTAGGGCAATATGTATTTCTTTGATTCATCAATGGGTGAGATTTACATGTAATTAAATCAACAAACTCGATGAGTTGGGAAGTAGTGCTGTCTCTATGGTGTGCTGTTGATTGTAGAAGGAATTCGTATCCGTCATAGGTTGATGATGTCCCCTTGAGGAGCTCATAAGGATTATCATGTAAATCCTGCAGGTGGAATTTATTCCGGCATGATAATGAGGTTGAGTGGTACTACTCTTGGATGAGATATTAATTAATTGGGTTGTCATTAAGTTAATTAATTAATGGACATTGTATATCTTAAACATGGGGAGACTAATGGACTCATAATAAGAAGGAGCCCAAAACGTAATTTTGGGATTGGTACGGTAGTGCAATAATAATATTTTAGTGGAATATATTATTATTATTGGACTTAAGTATAAGCTTTGGGCTAAGCTTGGATACTTAAGCCCAATGGAGGCCCAACCCAATTTCTCCTCCTAGTCCCTGCTGTAGCCCATGTATATAAGTCACCTCAGCTTATCTGGAACCCTAATCTAATTGATTATTCACGTGTGATGAGGGTTGATAGCAGATTGAGGAGGTCTCGTAGATCGTCGCCCACACGACGTCGAGATCGGACTTGGGACATACAACAGAAGATCAGAAGGTAGTTTGCTGCTGCTGTCCGCGACCTTGCAAAATTTGTATAAATTCTTAAAGTACTCAGAATTTGATGATCAATATACTGACGGAAAGCCGTCGAAGAGAGAATCGTCTGAACGCAAAGATCACTCAATTCCGATATCAGACGAGGAAGTTATGGTCATTCTCGTGGGACTGCGCAGGCTGCCTGCGAGAATTAATCTTCATCAACATACCCTGGTGAACGGTAATCGTTTCTATGATTTATTGCTTCCGCTGTGTTAGAAACGCATGGTATGCTAACGGTTCACGTTAACCAAATGATCGAATGCCAACAATTGGTATCAGAGCTTCGGTTTCGTGGTGAAGCGTGACACGTTAGACTAGGGTTTATGTGGTTAATTTTTCAAAATTAGGATCGCATGTTTAGGGTTTTGGTTTTACTGCGCAAACCATGAATATCCCTATGTGAAATATACCCTATATCATATCTGTTCGTTGATGGTTGTGTGTGAGAGGATTCGACGAAAACTGTTCATCAATTTCACATGGAAGGAAGAAATTGAGAGAAAATCCAGCGCAATGATATTGCAGAGGCAATAACCAGAGTTTCAACCGTCGGATCAGGCTGAATTTTGGTCGGCACGTTCGGATTTTGTGGATGTACATTCTGAACGGTGAAGATTGTATTTGGAGCTTTGCATTGTCGGGAATACGCCGAAAACAGAAGCAGTTTTTTGGGCGATTCTGTTCTGCGCAGTCGAGGGAAAAGAGCTGTTTCTCACAATATAACCGTTGGATCGACCTGTAATTTGGACAGCATGTTTAAAACTCACAGGTGTAGATTTTGGACGGTGGAGATTGGATTCCGAGGTTCCTAAAGTTGCGAACCCTGAATGACAGTTGGTGTAGTTTGATGTTGCGCGTTGGGCTGAACTTGGTTCCGTGCAAGTAGGCCTTGGACGAGCGGATTTGCATCAGGTTCAATCGATGCTGTACCAGGTTCGAGCAGATTTTCATCAGGTTCGATTGGTCTGCATCAGGTTCGATCGATGCTACACCAGGTTCGAGCGGATTTGCATCAGGTTCGATTGGTCTGCATCAGGTTCGATCGATGCTGCACCAGGTTCGAGCAGATTTGCATCAGGTTCGATTGGTCTGCATCAGGTTCGATCGATGCTGCACCAGGTTCGAACGGATTTGTATCAGGTTCGATTGGTCTGCATCAAGTTCGATCGATGCTGCACCAGGTTCGAACGGATTTGCATCAGGTTCGATTGGTCTGCATCAGGTTCGATCGATGCTGCACCAGGTTCGAGCAGATTTGCATCAGGTTCGATCGATGTTGCACCAGGTTCGATCGATGTTGCACCAGGTTCGAATGGATTTGCATCAGGTTCGATTGGTCTGCATCAGATTCGATCGATGCTGCACCAGGTTCGAGCAGATTTGCATCAGGTTCGATTGGTCTGCATCAGGTTCGATCAATGCTGCACCAAGTTCGAGCGGATTCACATCAGGTTCGATTGGTCTGCATCAGGTTTGATCGACTCTGCACAAGGTTCGAGCGGGTTTGCATCAAGTTCGACTGGTCTGCATCAGGTTCCGCGTGAGTCTTCACAATATGATCGGGCAGGATGCCAGAGTGGTGGAGCAAGCTGCGGGGAGGTCGATCCCCATCGCAGTTGTCCGCATTCGTGATTGGTGGCGAACAATCGAATTCGCTGTCACTACAAGAAACTGTCAGATTACCGACGAAATTACCGACGGATTAATATTCGTCAGAAATTACTGACGGATTACCGATGAAAAATAAAAATTTTCGTTTTCAATTATAAAATAAAATTTTTGACAATTTTACCGACGAATTACTGACGGATTTTAGTGACAAAATATTTCCGTCGGTAAATCCGTCGCAAATAGGGTGGAAAATTTTACTGAAAAATTACCGACGGAAATTATCGTCGGTAAAAGAATTAAAATATTTTCAAGCACTAAAATTATCGACGATTTTAAATTCGTCACTAAATTTGAAGAAATTTATTTTTCATTATTTCTTGTAAATATTACCGACTGAATAATCCGTCAGTAAATTTAATAAAATTTTTTAGAGTTTTCTTTTAAATTGTACTGACGAAAAAATCTGTTGGTAAATATAATTTAATAATATTTTTATTACTGACGAATATATTCCGTCGGCAAATTTAGTGAAAATTTTCAGAGTTATCGAAAATTTTTAGAGGGATTTCCATTTCCCTCCACCACACTCTTTATTTTGAATTTGTGAAAATTTTAATAGGATTGAAAATAAAATTACTCATCAAAATTTCAGGCCTTTCCTCCCAAAATTTCCCTTCTGCTCATCAATTTTCCCCCAATTAGTTAAACTTCAAATCCTCAAATTCTCACCCGAAACGACCTCCCACTGACGGGACGCCGACTCCACCGTCACCGAACACACTGAAATCGACGCGAACTACGGAGCTACGGCGCATCGACGACGGGTGCACCTTAGCCAAGGCGGCGTGTTTTAGCCGGCAGTGGAGGCGCACGCACCGTGCATGACGAGCGGATCTGGGAGCTGATCCGCACGAGGCAGTACCACAGTAGCCGATGCAACTACGCCTCATCGTCACGAGGCTCGGTGGATTCTGCCGCCTTTTCACCAACCACATCGTCTTCAGCGCCACTTTCGTTGTGGCCTTCCCTTCCTCCGTCTCCGGTGCCGCCGCCTGGTACAGCGAATTCTAAGGGACGGTGGGGGAAAAGGATTGGGTAAATCTTTCACTTTCCTTGTTCTCAATTAAGTACTTTGAGAAAATGAGTTTCAATCATAACACATATAGGCTTTTTCGACTCAAGGTACTTGTTCATTCACATGTTTTTTAGTTTTATTTTTAATGTAGTTCCTATCTTGCTTGTTTTTCAATGGGGAAATGTTTTATTCTACACATGCTAAATCAATTCACTACAAGCATTTGCTTGCTGTCAGTAATAATGTTGTAAGTGAATGTAATTTAGTTTTATTTTTTGTAACTTAGATTCATGTGATTGAAATGTGGTATCTTTTCTGTTGGATATAGGATGAACTAGATTCATGTTGGTTGATTCACTTGAGTAAGGGATGAACCTGTATTAAGATATGTATGTGTTTAGAGAGAGATATATAAGTAAGTCTATGCATGCTAAATTTTTAAGCTTCCACTAATTGAATAACTGTGACTAATTGAATTCCTCAGCCAATGTCTCCTAATAATCTGGTAATATATCAATGTCTCCTCATTTTCATCTTTGGCTTATTGTCTTTGCTAAATTAGATTTCATCACACCATAGTCAAGATACATATTTAGTATTATTTTCTCACTTGAAGTAATTCCCCCTCCCCCAAAATCAACCCTTTCTCTTTTTTTTTAAATTTTTTTCTTATAAGGGGAAGGATAATATTGTTTACAGCCCATTCTCTTATTAATCATCCATGTTACACCACGCTTGGAGACTAATTGTTATTTAAAGATAGATTCATGGCTGTGGAGTTCTGTGTGAATATGTTTGAATTTATGTGCTCTTACTCGGTTTTTAATTGATTTTATGATTTCATGACAGGATCAAATTTTGAGGATGACTAATGAAAATGGCTCATTGAAACTAAATCTTCTTAATTCAAGTACTGCTTATAGTGTATCTAAAACTGACATGAGCACAAATGAACCAAATGAAGGTGGAACTTGATAAAGAACGTGGTAAGTTGGAAAGTATGCAGTTGAAGGTACAAGGTATGAATACATTATCTGGAAACAACTTTTGAACAAAGCCCTTAGATAATTGATTGACTACTTATCTATTTTTAGAGGGGCTGAAGCTGAATGGATCATTTTAGTCGGAGTTGAGCTCAATAGAATATAAATTACTATTTGATAAGTTTGAGGCGTATTAAAAATCTAAAATTATTTTAAGTTATGTAGATTTTAAACTTAGTATTGGATGCTATATCTTGTAGCTAGTGGTGGAACCTGGTATTATTCTTTGCAGATTGCAATCTTTTGGACCCTTTGGTGAAAATTTTATGGTTGATTTGCAGACACGAGGAGAGAGAGGAAGAGAGAGAAGAAGAGAGAAGGGAAGAGAAGATGAATATATTTAGACTAGCAGGGGAGATGACCCATTTGGCGAGTGTTCTTATTCTACTTCTTAATATTCACACCATTAAATCCTATGCTGGTACGTGACGTAAGTCGTTTACAGTGTTCCTCATTTCCTTATTTCTTATCCCCTTTCCAGTTAAAGATTTCAGCCTTTTTATGAATTTATGACTGAACTCCGAATTGATGTACTGATTTGAAGTTGGTACTAATTCATCTGTTTTTATGTTCATTTGGAGTATTTTTCACCCTGTAGCAACCATAAGTCATTTTTGTGCAAAACTCAAAAAAATTAAATTAATTGTGTTAGTGTTGCTTGTTAATTAGTTTCTATAATCTGTATCATAATAGGCTCATAGCACATTAGCACTCAAGTAATTACAGTGTTACAAGTTGCTAGTTTTGTTAGCTCAAGTTTGGAAACTGTTAGGTTTGATTTTGAAAGTATCTTAGAGAAATTTTTTGGCTGTTTTGGTGAGTTGATGGTGTTTGTACCTCTGGTTCATGCCTCTGCGGCTTAAGTGGATGCATGATCAACATGGGAAAATATAAAATTAAAGGCTGCCTATGAGAGTCTGAAATGAGAATTTCCTTCAATTTAATGGCAAATGCAAAATCTGAAATTGTTTACTATCCATTTTATTCTAGTTGGATTGTTCTGACAGATTGGTGTTGGATAAATATGTACTTTAATTTAGATTTTTTTATCATTAAAATAGCTTTACTTAAGGTACTTTTCCTCAGAGTTTTGATCTTTTCACTGAAGTTGTTCTGCTTCTTTTAACATTTTTTTTTTCGTGTTTGATTCTATTACAGGTTGACTAATGTTGGAATCAAAACAACAGAGGAAAAAGGTGATGACAAAGATATACCAATTTTTGTTTTTGTGGGATCATATTTAATTATTTAGGTGAAGTAATTTCTCTTTTTGTTCTTAACTGATGTAATATGAATTGAAGTAGGTAGACCAAATTCTTGTACTTTACTTACCTAAAATTGCTGTAAATTTAGAGACAATCTTTTGCTCTAAATATTTGAAATTATGTAGAGTTTTTTGAATTTCAATGTTATATTGAGTGAAGAATTTATATTTGGTGGTTTTTTTGAAGATTTATTAAATTTTAAATTTTTTTTTTCTTTTGCATTTTACCGACAGATTTTTCCGTCGCTAAATTTACCGACGAAAAAATCTGTCGCTAAGTTATTATTTATTTTAATTTTGAATTTTGAATTTACTGTCGGTAAACTTACCGACGGATTTTTCCGTCGGTAAAAACGTCACTATATTACAACTTCCGACGAATTGATATTGAATGATTACCGATAAAAATATTTCTTTAACGACGAAAAAATCCGTCGGTAATTACCGACGGATTTAAAATTCCGTCGCTAAAAAATTACCGACGCAGGTTTTTGCGACAAATCCATTTCCGTCGGTAATCCGTCGGTAAATTGTTTACCGACGAATTTTTTATATGTTACCGACGGAATTTTTCCGTCGGTAATCTTGCAGTTTCTTGTAGTGTGTTATATAACTGTTATAATTGATTTATTAATTGATTATTGTTATATATGTATGCATGATTCTCTATGATTTATTGCCTTAAATAGAAGCATGCTAGATTGCGTATTATATTTGGTATATTATATGCATGTATGTTGGAGTGTTGATCAAGTCAACTTATTTTTGGCAATTTATTTCCTTATATATAACTGCTATAATTGTTTTATTGATCAATTATTGTTATATATTTGGAAGTATGAGCATGCTAGGTTGCGTATTTTATTTTTAAATATTATATGCATGTAAAAACCCTCGGTGTTGAATAACTAAGTGGGAGAGGGGATTGGTAAAAATTCCTGCGGCCTCCATTATTGGTTTGTTAGCAATGTGAATAAACTTGCGCGTCGGCATTAGAGCCTTCCTCCCCATCGGATGAGTTTATTCATGGATTGCTGGGACAGACTTCTTTAAATAATTATGTTTGTAATGTGATGCATATGAACTTGCGCGTTGGCATAGACCTTCCTCCCTATCGGATGAGTTCATGTGCGGATCACTGTACAGACTTATAATTGATGACTGTAGGAAGTTATCCGAGCGCGTGTGTACTTCTCCATCTGTAAGGCACATAAGCTTGGGCCGTGGACTTGGAGTCAAATAATGGTGTACACTTAGGTGTAAATAATAAGTATCCTCCCCATCGGAGTCACTGCTTTTATTTGCATGGCTAAAGAGGAACCGACTATTAATTATTTTTTCATAAAGTTAGGTTGACAAATAAAATTAATGGGTAAAACCTTCTCTTGTAAATGTTCGGGTTTGTAAACGTCCACACTATCGTGGCTTGCAGACTCACGGTACTTGAGATGTCGGTGAATTTTATTTTTATATTGTTTTGAGGGAATCAATATAAAAGGATAAAATTCGAAGTTTTGATCGGTATATTTATTTGTGATTCTCTGATTTTCAAATGGTTTTATCTCACTTATTATTAACTAAAAGAAATTATATTTACTTGTCCAAATTAGATGATTAGAAAAGAATCTTGGTTTTGAATTTTACTGCTTAGGAAAATACATGTGTGTTCTCACAAAGGACGTCTCATGATGCCTATTAAAGTCTCTAGTGAAGAGATGAGAGGTTCATAGAAATATGATGGTCTCATGTAACTCTTCGGATACTTGAGTAATTTAAAAGGCGGTAGGTCATGATTGAATTTGATGAATGAATTGGAAATACATGGAATAGAAGTTGAAGGGGAAACCTAAGTCAATTTTATTCTTCATAATTGCCTAGATGTTTTGAGTAAGTTTCTCATGAATTACAAGAGGTTGTATATGGTGGGAAACTTCTGACAAAACATGTGTTAAAGGAAATTTAATTTCATAAAAGGAGTGAACAAGGATAGAATCTTACTTACTAGTTGTTTAAACATGATTAGTAATGGCATCTACTGACACGAAGTGTGTAGATACTGGAATCACTGAATGTTCATTACTAAGTGAGGATAAGATTGTTATGACATGTGTAAAACTACAAGACTAGTGGCTATTGCAGTGGGAGTTGTTTATTTATCTTACGATATGAATAAACGTTTGATTTTATAAAATTGTCTTTACTTACATTTTCATAGAAAGAATTTGATTTCGATTTCTATGCATTAATAGATGGATACGCCATTTCATTTAAATGACATGGTCATTATAATGAAGGATAGAGTTGTAATCTGTTATGGTACGTTGATGGACAATTTGTATACTCTTAAATCATGTATATTCCACAGATGCAACAAATAGTAATTAATAATGCATCTTCTGATCTTAGTAAGAGAAAGTAACCTTCGGAGATGAACTAAACATGCATTTGGCGTCTAAGACTAGATCATTTTACTTGAGTAGGACTCAAAAGTTGATAGCAGATGGACCGTAAGGTTTATCTGAAGTGGAAACTATCGGACTTACGAGTCTTACTTGGAAGTAAAAATGATTAATTACCTTTTCAAGGTAAAGGGGTGTAGAGCCAAAGATATATATGTTGGAATTAGTTCATTCTGATTCAAGCGGGCCTAATATTATCTAGGCGAGAGGTGGTTATGAATAATCGAAGATTATTCTAGATACCGATATATTTATTTGATGCACTGCATGTCTAAATTCTTTGATTTATTCAAGAATTACAAGGTTGGTACAATAAAGCATCATGAAAAATATATCAAGTAATGACGATTTAATCGTCATTACGAGTACCTCTTAGGATAATTAGGAACTATTAATCAGAGGTTGAGATTAAATCTCAAGTGGTCTACACCGGGCATGCCCCAGCTGAATGGTGTGGTGGATAGAAGGAATAAGACTCTTATGGTAATGATTAGATAGATGATGAATTATTTGGAATTACTTAATTCATTTTATGGATAAGCCCTAAAAACAGTAATTCATTTGAATGTTTGTCTGTTTGTGGGATATGCTATAAAAATGAAGGTGATTTATTTAGTCTAAAAGTTCGAAGGGTGATTGTTAACACAAACACTAGATTTTTGGAAAGGGACTATGTAATAAATCACAAACCCATGTATGAGTTGTTCTAAAGGTAGTGAGAAGAAAACACAAAGTATAAGTACCAAGTGTACAAGAGGATATACCACAAGGTAAACTGCAATGCGTGTCACGTCTGATACACAATTACATGTAGTGCCTTGTCGCAGTGGGAGGATTATTCGACAACCCGTGAGATACATGTTTTGGGAAAGTCGTAAGACTTGATCCCTAGTAAACATGGTATTATCCTAGGGATACGACATTGCACTACAAAATTAAAATGCGGAATCTTAGTAAGTGCAATGAATATTAAAATAGAATCGATGGATTTTAAATTAGGTCTGGATGCTTGTTGAACCGCTAAATGGCGTAAAAGCCATTGGAAGCGGGCATGCAAGAATAAAAGAGGATCATAGAATAAGGTGAAAATCTTGGAAGCAAGCTTGTTGCGAAAAGGTATACTCATAAAGAAAGGGTTCGATTATGAGAAAACCTATTCACCGGTGGCTATGCCTAAGTTGATCCGGACTCTTTTATTTGTTGCTACTCATATGAAATATGAGGGATAGCAAATAGATGTCGAGACAGCTTTCCTGATTGGAAGTCTTAAGGGAAACATCTATGTGAAGCAACCAGAGTGATTCATTGCAAAGAGCTAAGAGCATTGTGATAGTGAGCTTAAAAGTGTCCATTAATGGACTAAAACAAGCTTCAAGATCATGAAACATCCGTTTTGATGAGGTAATCCAGTGACATGGATCTAATCAATGATCGGATGGATCTTGTGTATTGAAAAGAGTGATGGAAACGTGGTGGTATTTCTTGTACTATACGTAGATAGTATCTTGCTCATTGGAGATAATGAAAGAGTATTGTCGGGCGTATGGGTATGGTTGATAAAGCGGTATGAGATGAAGGACTTAAGAAGAGCAAAAATATCCTTTTGATCACGGTAATACGGATCACAAGAAAGGATGTTATGCTTATCTCAAGTTTTATATAATGATATGATCCTTACTCGTTTAGCATGTGAATTTATCTAAGTGAATGTGTCTTGTGACACAAAAGTAGATAAAGAAGATGAAAGCGGTTCCTTATGCTTCGGCAAACGAGGAAGCTTAATCTAAGGAATGCTATGCACGAGATTGGATATCTGTTTTGCCGATGGCATGAACAGTATGTATCAACGTAATCCGGAACAAGAATGATGAACTGCGGTAAGACATATACTTATGTACCTGAAAAGGACTAGAAACTATATGTGGGCTTACCGAATAGATTCACTGATTCTTATGGGTTACATAGATTCAAAATTTTCAAATCAGATAGGGACGACAGTAAATCTACCTCAAAGGTTATGCGTTTAATTTTAGGAAGTTGAGTCATAATGTGGAGGAGTGTTATATAGAAATATATTTCAGACTCCGGACTCCATCATGGAAAGATGATAAATTGGAGCCTATGAGGCAGCCAAAGTATCTGTATGACTCTAGAAACTTCAAGATGGACTTCGAAGTGTTTCTAAGTTTGCCCAAGGATATCACAATTTATATTTGATGATATTGGTGCAGTTGCAAACTTGAAGGAATCACGAGCCCATAAGGCAATTAAACACATGGAGTGCAAGTACCACCTATTACGAGAAATCGTATGATGAGGGGAATGTTGTTGTCGCCTAGATTGAATCGGATGATGACCTAGTAAATCCATTTACAAGGACCTTAAGGCGAGAGCTTTTGATGGTCGTGTAGTGGGAGTGGAAATCAGATGTATGGCAGAAGACATGACATCATAGTCTTTTAGTATAAGTGGGAGATTTTTGGATTGTATACTAAAAGTCTAGCTTTTTGTATGAACAATATTGTAACAATTAATTTGAAATGAGAATCATATGATCAAATGATTGCATCTTATAATTTATTTATATGTTCGATGTAATAGTCCACTTACTTTATATTGTAGATAATATGTTGTGCGACAACACGCGGAAGATCATATTATCGGTTTCCTTATAAAGTATAAACTGATGCTCACAACCGAGATAGACGGGGACTCTCTATCGGGATGGTTGTAGTGTGGTTTGGTATTAGCTTGTCTTGGCTATAGAATCACATTAGTGCACTTGTGTGTATTGAGCAGGACCGCTTGAGATCGTTCGACTTATACTGACTTATAGGAGAACTTGATCTCAGTTATTATGGAAGTTCGTGCTCTTAATCCCTATACAATAACCTCGACACGTAGGGCAGTATGTATTTCTTTGATTCATCAATGGGTGAGATTTACATGTAATTAAATCAACAAACTCGATGAGTTGGGAAGTAGTGCTGTCTCTATGGTGTGCTGTTGATTGTAGAAGGAATCCGTGTCCGTCATAGGTTGATGATGTCCCCTTGAGGAGCTCATAAGGATTATCGTGTAAACCCTGCAGGTGGAATTTATTCCGGCATGATAATGAGGTTGAGTGGTACTACTCTTGGATGAGATATTAATTAATTGGGTTGTCAGTAACTTAATTAATTAATGGACATTGTATATCTTAAACATGGGGAGACTAATGGACTCATAATAAGAAGGAGCCCAAAACGTAATTTTGGGATTGGTACGGTAGTGCAATAATAATATTTTAGTGGAATATATTATTATTATTGGACTTAAGTATAAGCTTTGGGCTAAGCTTGGATACTTAAGCCCAATGGAGACCCAACCCAATTTCTCCTCCTGGTCCCTGCTGTAGCCCATGTATATAAGTCACCTCAACTTATCTGGAACCCTAATCTAATTGATTATTCACGTGTGATGAGGGTTGAGAGTAGATTGAGGAGGTCTCGTAGATCGTCGCCCACACGACGTCGAGATCGGACTTGGGACATACAGCAGAAGATCAGAAGGTAGTTTGCTGCTGCTGTCCGCGACCTTGCGAAATTTGTATAAATTCTTATAGTACTCAGAATTTGATGATCAATATACTGACAGAAAGCCGTCGAAGAGAGGATCGTCAGAACATAAAGATCACTCAATTCCGATATCAGATGAGGAAGTTATGGTCATTCTCGTGGGACTGCGCAGGCTGCCTGCGAGAATTAATCTTCATCAACATACCCTGGTGAACGGTAATCGTTTCTATGATTTATTTCTTCCGCTGTGTTAGAAACGCATGGTATGCTAACGGTTCACGTTAACCAAATGATCGAATGCCAACAATGGTGACATTTTTACTCAAATCCATGAAGCACTTCTCTTTTCTTCAATGTGCATTTTTCTCACGAGCACAATCCACCTACAAGACCAAAATCAACAAAAAGCATCAAAATAACAAAAGAATGGGTTGCCTCCCATTTAGCGCTAAGTTTAACGTCTTCAAGCCGGACGGAATTTTACGATCATTGGACCAAAGGATGGTCCATCCCACTTTCTCCTCGCATCCTCACTTTGAACATTAGCTTGGCCCTCTTCTTATCCACTAATTCAACTTCTCCATTCTTGCTCACGAGCATCAAATCGTCATCAAGAAGTGATTCTAGTGGACTTCCTCATTCTCCTTTGTCAATCTTCCAATCAAGCTCCGATGCTTTCATCCTATCAACATCATAAGAAGATAAGTTAGAATTGGACATTTTCATATAATCATGAAGAAATGAGTTTAAATTGTCAAAGAGGAGAGAATCATGATCCATTAAATCATCCGGAGGCTTTAAGTGAGACTTGGCTCCTTTTTCCTTCTTGCACATGAACGTGACACTCTTTCCTTTTGAGCTCAAGGATAACTCTTCTCTACCAACATCAATTCTTGCTCTTCCCGTAGCTAGAAATGGCCTTCCCAAAATGAGTGGAACTTTGGGGTCCGCCTACACTTCCAAAATCATGAAGTCGACCGGGAAAGCTAGCCCTTTCACCTTTACCTCCACGTCTTCAAAAATTCCTAGTGGCTTCACAACCTCACAATTGACAACTTCAAGACGGATAGTAGTAGGATTTAGCTTTCCAATTGCAAGGTCTTTGAACGTGGCATGAGACATCATGTTGACACTTGCCCTCAAGTCACACAATGCATCAAGGGTGCTTTTTCCTTCAAAATCACAAGGGATTATGAATTTCCCCAGATCACCAACCTTCGTAGGCCCCCCTTTTAGCATCGACTCACTTGTTTCGGGTTGTTCTTCTTTCTTTTTCTCCTCATACTTCTTCTTGAGCGACTTGACATACTCCTCAAATTCCTTCTTCTTTTCCTCTTTTACAAACATTTGTGGATAGGGAATAGGGAATGGAGTGATTGGAATACCCCAATAGTCACGTTTGTACTCCTCTTCTTTGATCTTCTCCTCAACTTTCTTTTCCTCTTGCACCCTCTTCCACTTAGGTATCCATTTAGGCCCCTTCTCTTCTTTTTTCTTTATCTCTTCCATTTCTTCAACAACCTTGCTTTCCACCAACCCTTCTTCAACCTTTCGTTCCTCCTTCATATCAACCAACAAACATTGAGCTTTGGGATTCACTTCGGTTGTAGCCGAAAACTTTTCTTTTTGTTGAGCACTCAATAAACTTGCCATTTGTCCAACATTGTACTCCAAAGCTTTGCATCTTCTTTCATTATTTTCTTCAATAGCTTTGAATCTTCTTTCATTAGCTTCATCTCTAGCTTTGTTTGAGGCAATCATTTGTTCAAGTAGCTCATCAATAGATGCTCTCCCCTCATTGTTTGGTGCCTTATCACCCGGTTGATATCCTGGAGGATACGCAACCGCATTGCTCGGGTTTGAGTAGGAGAAGTTGCTTTGCCTTTGTTGTTGTGGGTATGAGCTTCCACTACTTTGACCATTAAAGCCCCCTTGCCTTGGTGGATAGTTTCCTTGACTTTGGTTGAAGCTACCTTGGAAATTATTTTGGTAATTCCCTTGGTAGTTTCTTCCTTGCATGTACGACACATCCTCAACACGTGGCATAGAGTTGACCCATTGTTCCCCACTAACACCATTTGGAGGAAGCACACTTTGATCCATTTGGCCATCAACCATATTAACTCCTTGATTAGTCACTCCTTGTTTCAAACTCATTTGCTTCATTACCTCCGCTACTATCATTTCCATGCTTGGCGTTTGTGGCTCAACATTCACACTCTTCACACTCGAGTGTTGCCCTTGATCATAGCTCTCAAACCCATAGCATCCACTTACCCTCTCCGATGGCCATTGGTACACATTTGTAGCAATCTCTTCAAAAAATTTTATTGCCCTTTTCGGAGTTACTCCAAGTACGGATCCACCCGCCGAAGCATCAACAAGCACTCTTTGCCCATTCATAAGTCCTTGATAGAAAAATCCAACTTGTTGATTCTCCGGGAAACCATGTTGTGGACACTTGCGTAGCATATCCTTAAACCTTTCCCACGCTTCATAAAAACTCTCTTGAGGCATTTGCTTGAATTGAGTGATCAAGCTCTTCATTTGAAGCGTCTTTGAAGGTGGGAAGTATTTGTTCAAAAATAATTGTGCTAGCTCGTCCCAAGTATTGCACGCACTGGGAGTAATGGTAGATAACCATGTTCTTGCTCTATCCTTTAAAGAAAATGGGAATAACCTCATCTTGATGCAATCTTCACTCACCCCATTCATCTTCACGGTGTTAGCAATCTCCACAAATTGGGCTAGATGAGCATTAGGATCTTCATTCGGAGTTCCACTAAATTGTTGCTCTCTCACCAATGAAATCAAGCCCATTTTAAATTCAAAGTTGTTGGCATGAATTAGTGGTCCCATCATTTGTGGCATTGTCCTCGGCATGAAGAAATCCCGGATCACCCTTTGATCATTTTGCATTCCATGTTGCACCGGAGGTGGAGGTGGTGGCACATAAGCTTGTTATGGAGGAGCATAAGCTTGTTGAAAGCCTTGTTGCCTTATAACTTGTTGCACCATTTGTTGAAGAAAAGCTTGGTTGTTCATAGCTCCATGATTTTGATAGGCTTGTTGAGGAGGATTCTCATTGAATTGGTGTGCGTTGTTATGCACGTTCATATTGTGTCCTCCTTCCCCATCATGCTCTATCTCCACACGATTGTCACCTTGAAAATTCTCCATTCGCTCACTATTTTTGTTCTCCTTTCTTCTCCTTCTCAATGTATGCTCAATCTCCCAATCGATAGGTTCTACTTGTTTCCCCTTGGATCTTGTTTGCATATACCTTCAAAACTGAGAGAGATTAGAACAAAGTTTCACAAAGTAAATACAAGTAAACAAATAAAATAAATAAAAAAATTGTCTCTATTAAGATTACTCAAAACGATCCTTCTTCAAGCTACTAGCAACCGTTGCCTCCCCGGCAACGGCGCAATTTGATTAGTCATAATATAGTGGAGAATGACCAATTCAAGAAATTATCGAACCCAAGGGAGGTAGGCACTAGTGCTTAAGCGATCTCACGTTTGTTGTAATTTTATAGAGACGAATCATCAATGGGATTGGTTGTAAACAAATAAATGACAAGTGATCAAAGCAAGTAATGATCAATCAACAAGATGGATGTATGGAAAGTGGTTTACCAAATTGATTAAAAGTGAGATTAACAACAATCAAGAAGTGGAAATTCTAGGAATAATGTATCAAATTCATATGTATCATGGATTGAAGACTAAGGGCCAACACTAAGATCACCTAAACTCCCTCTCGAGATGGATAGGATATGAATATCAAATAGCTCAATGGATTGGTTCTCACTTAAACAATTCCAACTAGGTACTAAGCTTAAATGAGAGTCCCTTCACACAATTAATCAATCTCTCGATCAAACCAATCACATGTCCTACCAAAGGGTTCTAAAATATGAAGGACTTCTCAATCTCTTCACAATCTATAATGCACATGAAGTGTTTGATGAAATGATTCACTTAATTATCGTAAGCATATAATTGATTTCTCAATCTAATCACATATCTAGAACAACTAAACACACAAATCATCAATACAATTCAAGCAATTAATAATCAATGGTAGAAAATCATAGATCCAATCAACATATGAATTAAAATACACAAATCCCCAAAATTATCCAACAACTCTCATGTTGCTAATCTCACAAGGGAGATTAGCCTACCATATTAACAAGGAAATTAACATAGACATTAAGATCCTTCAAAAACATGATGAAACTATGAGGTTTAATACAAGAAATAAATGGAAACTCCCTTGATGTCACTTCAATGGTGATTTCCTTCCTTCCCTTGTTATCTTCCTCTCTTCCTTGCTTCTTTTCTTCAATTGGATAATGATTTTGATGGTTGGATGATTGTAGATCCAAAAGATGATGAATGGATGAAGATGAAGGTGAAAAATAGAGGAAATGGTGTGTGAGGTGTGTGTGGAAGGTGGAATTTCGGATCTCCTTTCAATTGTTGAATAAATGGGTATTTATACCCCTTGGGAAGCTTCTAGAAGTTTCTGGAAATTTCAGCAGTTTTGACACCTACACGGCTCGTGCTCTGCACACGGCCACAGGGGTGGCCGTGTTGTGTAATCTGGTGTCCGCACACGGCTTTCTGGACAGGCCCGTGCGCGGTGCACGGCCCTTGTTCCTGCACACGGTCCGTGTCCTGTACTCGGCCACAGGGATGGCTGAGTTGGTGCTTCTTGCATCCGCACACGGTCACTTCTTATAGGGCCGTGTTCCGTACACGGCCTGTGTAGGTGCACGCCCTGTTTTACTTCTTCCATTTTTGCTCGTTCTCCCTCGTTTCAACTCCGAATTGAGATCCGTTTTTTCCTACGTCTTCCTTATCATATTTAAGCTCATTCATACACATTTCAATAAAAACACAAAACACAACCAACTAACACATAAAATATGGATAAAAATATACGAAAAGACACATAAAAAGATACTAAAATCTAGGTGAAAATATCACTCATCAATAGCACTAGGTAATCAAGTTAAATCGGTCAAATCAAATCATTAGACAATCACTTAATTGTGTTAACTCCCTCTTTTAAAGTAAACTTAACACATAAACCTGGTTTAAACCCTGAGATGCAGAAGAATAATTCCTACTCTCTTTCTAGGTACTTCATGCAAAATTCCATTAAAGGCTAGAGCACTAGACTTCCCTTTATAGGTACTTAAGAATTAATCCCCAATTCCCACCTAACAATCTAAGAAAACAAATCCTATAGAATGATAATTAATAGATATATTAAGTGTCCAATATTAATTATTCTAATGAATAAAGGTTATATGGTTAGATCCCCTTTACCCATAATGGGTTGGCAAATATAATTCTTATATAACACAAGCAATAAGCATAAGTATGCCTAAGACAATGACATATACATGCATGAGGACAGATCATATAAGACAAAAAAATATATGTCTAAATTCAAAGCATTAATAAGGGAATAAGTATACTGCAGGTATCCAACCTATTCTAGATTATCAATTCAAACCAATTCAACCTTCAAAACATAGCACCATCCAAGAAGTACTAGCCCATGGTGTTACAAGCAACACCCATGATTAGATATGAAAACAATCCCATTGGTCTATAATTCAAAAGCTTAAAAGAAAGAATAAGAAAAACCTTAGATGTGGCATGATTCTCCGTTCTCTCTTCCATGATTTTGAACTTTTTTGTTCTCCTTCTCAAGCAAGCAACACTGATGAACTCCCCCGGATGGGTGGATAGGATGGTGCGATGAAAGGGTATGGAAAAGTATGTAAGGTTGTGGAGAGTTATGTTTGAAATACCCCAAGGGCTTCTTTTATAGTTGAGGGCTGATAAAATTCAGATTCCACCTCAAAATAGGGTTTTTTCACATTAAAAACACGTACGGGCCGAAAACTGGGCCACCAGGTCGTGCTACTCGTCAGCAGATCACGTAACCTCACGATTTTGCTCATAACTTCTTCATCTGGACTCTGGTTGAGGTGATATTTACACTCTCACAATCCTCTCTTCCTCAACTTTCTATCCATATAAAGATCTCATAAAAACTCCAATATTTGGAGGGCACGAGTCGTGCAAAGTGGCACGAGTAGTGCTAGTCGGCATAGCTTACGCGTCTTTACCGTTTTGATAATAACTCCCTCATCTGACCTCTAATTGAGGTGTTTCTTAAGCCAAAATGACCTTCTCTTCTGTATCTTTTCAACCATATATTACGTGATCAATTTTGACTTCTATAAAAATGCAGAAAAGTTATACAAATTGGACATGCGTTTTTCTGCATTCTTTTACGATTTCACTCTTCATTTCAACTTTGTACTTTTAATCCGTTTTCTATCTTAAAACACGAAATAACACCTCAAATTTACCAATATATTAAATATATGAAAACTAACTATTTAGTGCTAAAATACGAACATAAATTCCACAAAATGATGCTAAAAAAATTGATCCTAGAACATGCAGATTTTCACACTAAATATTAGACATCCAAGTTTAGCCCTAAACTTATACCTTAAGCCCAATAATAATAATTTAGTCTATCAAAGAATTATTATTGAACTACCACCCTAATCTTAAGGGCTACTTCTTATTATGACCCTGTTTAACTCTCTGTGTTTAAGATATACAATGCCCACGAATTAAATAAGTCACTAACAACTCAATTAATTAATCTCTAATCCAATAGTTGTACCACACAACCTTATTACATGCCCGAACAAATCCACCTGCAGAGTTTACATGATAATCCTTATGAGCTCCCCAAGGGGACATTATCAACATAATTTATTAGGACGTAGATTCCTTTTACAATCAACAGCACACCATACAGACAATACCATGTCCCAACTCATAGAGCATATTGATTTAATAATTAATCTCACCCATTGGTGAATTAAAGAAATAAATACTGAATTATGTATCAAGAGTTATTATATAGGGATTAAGAGTATGAACATCCATAATAACTAAGGTCTTTTTTTTATATAGTCAGTATAAATCGAACTACATCAAGCAGGTCCTGCACAATACACACAAAGTGCACTAGTATAATTTTATAGTAAAGATAAACTAATGCCAAATCACGCTACAACCATTTCGATAGTTTGTCCCAATCTATCTCGATTTGAGCATATGCTTATAATTTATAAGGAATTGATAATATGATCTTCCGTGCAACGCCATACACGTATTATCTACAATATAAAGTAAATAGACTATTACATCGACGTATAAACAAATTATAAGACGCAATCATTTGATCAATGATTCTCATTTTAAATATTGTTAAAATATTGTTCATACTAAAGGTACGTTTTTAGTATACAATTCAACACCATAGCCATCGAATCATCTGGAAGGTGTGCATGGAGAGGAGATAGCGCGACCAGAGAGTGTAGGCAAAGAGAATGAGAAAAAAAAATTAAAAATGAGAAACAATTGGGGGAGAGAAACGAAGCCAATGATTAGGATAGAGAGAGGTGAAAGAATGAGAGAGAGAGAGAGAGTGTGTGTGTGGTGAAGGAATGATCCATTAGGGCTGATTAGAGTATAAGTATCCTGGTCATGAGTTAATTTTGACCCAATTGGATACTAAAAATATTTAGTATACAATTCAACAATCTCTTACTTATACTAAGCTAGCATTTAAACCTGTGCATTGCACAGACATGATTAGGAATAACAACACATAGAGTATCCGTTTATTTTGAGGTATCTGTATCTGTATGCATTTAAATATCAACTGTCCATATCTATACCCGTCCAATTTCAAAATTTTATTATGATACTCGTACCCATCTCATACTTGTTTATGAATATACCCGCGAGTAATCCAAACCCTTTAAGTATTAATTAACTTTATATATTGTATATTTTTTATTGTTTAAATTAATATTTTAAATATAAAATAAATACTCCTTTCTTTTTAAACATATCTGCACCGACAATATAGATACAAAATTTAAGAGAAGTCACTTTTTAACCAACTTTATTGACTTTTAGATGTTTTGTGATTTTTTAAGTAATAAATAAATTATAAAGTTGTTATATATGTTAGGAGGCAGTGGTGTTTTTGAAATAAAGATAACTTTTGATTTTGTTGATTGATGTAAAATTTCCTTTCTTGGTAGTGAAGATAAGTGTTACAAGGACGAAAATAAAAAGTGTGAATGATAAGTGCAGGACAGAAGTAGGTATGGCAATGGTAGGGTACCCCGCTTATTTTGGGTACCTATACCCGATTAAAAACAACTACATATTCCCATACCATTCCCATTTAAAAAATTTATTGTGGTATCCATACCCGTCTCATGCCTAGACATGACGTGTGTAATGGAGTATATATTTTTTCGTTTTATATTTTTTATGTTATTGATCAATTTTATTAAACACTTTCTTATCTTACAATGAATTATTAAACATTGTGTCACTAATATTATTTTAAATGTTTGAAAAGAAATTTAAATTAATAATTTAGATATATATGGGTTCACATAATAAAAAAAACTAATTTTTAAAATTTTATTATGATACTTGTACCCGTTTATCAATACTCGCGAGTAACCCAAATCCATTTAATATTTAATTACTTTATGTATATTTTTATATATTTTTATTATTTAAATGAATATTTTATTAAAATTTTGTATATATCTTAAGTTTAAATGGAGAGTTCAAATCATAAGTTTATTGAATCATTGCAATATGTCAAACGTATTAACATTTTTGAAAAATAATTTCATTAATAAGGATTTAAAATAATATAAAAATATTCAAATAATAATATTTATTTCATAATAATGAAATGGGGCTAAGTATATTACTAAAATTAAAATGCATTGCTAAAAATAAAAGTAAAATTAAAAATTATACTAATTAAACTAATTTAAAGGCTAAAATAATTGGATATGTTAATCATACATACAATATATTGAATAATTTATAAATAATAATATATGGCAACTAATTAACAATTAATAAAAATGGAGTATATCAAATAAAAGTTGTAGACAAAATCTCTTGTGAGATGGGTCTGACTCATCACTAAAATATGCTTATTATATAGATAAAGTATATTTAATGGTTGTTAAAATATATTTTCTACAGTATGCTGAATTATGCATTGAAGTATATTCTAACGTGTTATAATATGATTTATTATTAACATACTTTAACTACAGATATACATACTTTATCTATACAATAAGTATACTTTAATGATGGGTCGATCCGTCTCATAAATAACCCATCTCACAAGAGAGTGTCTCAAAGTTGTATATTGATTTAAAATTGTATTTTGATTATTTTGATTGTAAAAAATGGAGTATGAAATAAAAGTTGTGTTTTGAATATTTAACAAAAAATTGAGAAATCGGTGGTCAAACAAATCAAAGGTGGGAATTTGATAACCATAAATCAATATACAAGATTAAAATTAAAAAATGATAAAAAGAAAACTTGCAAATGAGCACGAAAATTGGATTCTATTTTGACTTTCGAAGTCAGCTTTATTATGTATATAAAGAAGACTATGTTGCCATGTGAACTGCCATACATCTGATTCTCATTCCTTCAACATGACCATCAAAGGCTTTCACCTTAAGGTCTTTGTAAAAGGATCTACTAGGTTATCTTCTGATGTAATCTTGGCGACAACAACCTCCCCTCATCATACGATTTCTCATATTAGGTGGTGTAACAATAAATTTTGTATTTATTAAATAATAAATACAAAAGAAATTACAAAGATAATCCAATATGGATTGAACTTGAGAATTAAGTGAACAGTCTCTAACTATCCTTTGATTCCTCTCTTGAGTTCACTTTCCTGACCTTATCAACTTTCGGAGTCGGATCATCGGATGAAGCTTGTTCGAGCTCGATTTTGGGGGGCTTTATAACGTTTGTCCAGAGGCGTCGAGCCTTTGTTCGGATCGAACATTGACTTGAGAGACTTCTACAAAGAATTATCGTTCAATTTGGTAAAACGTCGTTGACTTTACGAATAATAACTTTGTCTTGAAAAATGCCGGATCAGAGAGGCTTAGCACCTTGATCTCTGATCGACTATTGTTCTTGACTTGACTATAACTTGAACTTGATTTGAAGCTCTTGAATGTTCTTCACTTGACCTGATTGCACTTGATCTTTGCTTGAATCTTCAGAATTCTTCAGGTCTTCAGGATTTTCAAAGGTGTCTGGAATGAGGACTGAAGGTCCCTATTTATAGGTGGAGAAAATAACCACCCGAGAGATATTTTTTCCTTTAAAAGATATTTGGGCTTTTCTCTTTTAATTAAGCCTGCTGGACTGAATACGAGCCTATTTAATTTAATTAGGCCTACTGGATTTGATTTGGGCCTATTTAATTTGGATCAGGCCCACATGACTTGGATTGAGCCCATTTAACTTGAATTGAGCCCATTTGACTTGAATTTAGGCTCAAATAACTATATTAATTATCAATTATTTATTTATTTCAGGAATTAATTTATTTAAGTTCCTTAATAAATAAATATTTAATCAAAATTTTCAAAGACTTATCCGTGAATATTCCAGCCACTATATAAAGAGGGCTCATGCCTTTAGTTTTTTACATCTCAATTGCTTACCTCTGGCAAGGGCAAGTTTGATACCTTCAATTTATTATTTTTCTTCTGCTTTACCATAACAGACATTCTCTTCCTTTGAATCATCCTCAACAGGTTATCGAAGGAGGCTACAACGACCACCCTATAATTAGCACTACTCAACATAGTAATCACCTTCCTTTTCCTTAATCACTTCATTTTACTGCTACTTCTTTTTTACTTTATTTTTGCATATACATGCATGTTGCTTTTCTTGTTTCTTTATTTCTGCACATATCTGTTTCTTTGCTTCTTGTTGTTTCTGCTATCTACATCGGTTCCCTTCAAGATTCCGTTGAATGAAGTTGGTTGCCTCCTCCTTGAATCTCCTTGAAGTTGGTTGCCTCCTCCTTGAATCCCCAACAGTGGCCTTTCAAACCCAAGGCAGCGGTAGTTACAGACCCACGCTGGCGAACAGAATCGCTTCAATGATGGAGGCGGTTTGTAAAAACCCGCTTCGATGATGGAGGCGGTAGTTACAGACCCGTGAAGACGATGTGATGCTTCAAACCCGCGCCTGGTGGCACCTTCAATTTGCAATCGTCTCCGTTGGTGGGGATGTTAGCATTGAGAACAAGCAGCCGATTCGCGAAATCGACAGCTAAGGGTGGAACCCGTGAGTCGATCGCTGTTGGAGGTCAAGGCAGGCGGCGGCCATGTACGGTGGGTCTTGGCGGGATCGCGGTCGGCGATGCGTGGGAGCAGCGGCCTTCGGTATTGAACACCGACGACATCTGATTTCTGGAATCCGATTGCTGCGGTGGCAATCGTCAGATCTGCGACGAAGGCTGTGGCGACGATTGCTTCTTTTGCATCGGACCTATCGCTACTTGTTGCGGTGGCTTAGTGATGGTGGTGCGTTTCAACAGCGGCTCTAGATCCAGCGAGTAGTTTAATCTGACTGATCTGCCAATGGCCGATGCCTCGCGCCTCCATCGGTTGATGTGACAGGCTCCGACATTGGATCTAGGTGGCAGATTAGCGGCGAGCAACAGAGGCAGTGGGCACGCGCTTCTGGCGATGGCTATGCAGCAACACGCGGCTGCAACTTTTTTTGAAGAGACCGGCAGCTATTGGTGCGATAATGATGGCGTCGCGAAGTAGCAGATCTGGAGGTACGACAGTCTGACGCAATGGACTCAAGTGTGAAGGAGATGGGTCTTGGGGAGAGAGAGAAGCTCACGCTCACTTCCTTCTGGAGAGGAATAAGTCACCTAATTTTGTTGACTTTCTAATTTCATTTCAATGCCAACTTGACATGTAGAAAAAAAAAATCACGTGTTTGGAATGCCAAACATGAGTTAATTTTGGCCTAAGTAATTCTATTCCAATTTCCCATTTGGGCTGGCTTTTTTTCATTTAGCCCAATCATTTCAATCAACAACTTGGGCCTTTGAATGACTTAGCAAACTATTTGGGCCTCACCCTTTTAATACTTAAAAAGTCCAAAAATAATTCATGCTTTACATAAACTAAAGCATGCATTAAATTTAACTTCTCTCTATAACATGTTGGACTTGATCGATTACTGTTTAATTTATAATTTTAGATTTAATAATTAATTGAAGCCATAAATTTATTTGGGTCTTTTAATTAATTAAATTCATAAACTTAACTTATTTTATGCCAATTTTTGGTCTTCTAACATTCCTTCACTTGTTTTGTAGCCTATCCACTCTTCGGCATGGTTTTCTTCAGAAATATCACAGGACGAGCGTCAACCTTTGAATAAAGGGACTCGCCTTTTAGTCGAGAAATCTCTGTTAGGGAATCATGCTGTAGTTCCTACTGTTTTGTTTTGTATACTAAAAGCATTGCTTTTGTATTGAACAATGTTTTAATAATTTTATTTGAAATGAGAATCATTTGATCAAACGGTTTTGCATATTATAAATTATTTATTTATATGTTTGTGTAAAAGTCCATTTACTTTATACTGTAGATAATATGTTGTGCGACAACACGCGGAAGATCATATTATCGGTTTTCTTATAAAGTATAAACAAATGCTCACAATCGAGATAGACGGGGACTATCTATCGGGATCGGGATGGTTGTAGTGTAATTTGGTATTAGTTTGTTTTGACTATAGAATCACATTAGTGCACCATGTGTGTATTGAGCAGGACCACTTGAGATTGTTCGACTTGTACTGTTTATATAGGAGAACTTGATCTCAGTTATTATGGATGTTCGTACTCTTAATCCCTATACAATAACCTCGGCAGTATGTATTTTTTTAATTCATCAATGGGTGAGATTGAGAGAATCCTGCAGATTGTTGCCCACACAACATCAGGATTAGACTTGGGTCATACAGCAGAAGATCAAGAGGTGGTTCACTACTGATCATCCTCTACATCAACCCTGAAGAAAGGTAAACTTTTATTATGCTTCTGCTGTAATTGTTTACTTGAATTCCTAATGGATCATGCTGAGCCAAACGATCCAATAGCCAATAATTGGTATCAGAGTGTTGGTTTCGTGGTGAAACATGAGACGTTAGGTAGGGTGTTGCCTTACATGTGTTTATTGTCGATTTGATAACATGTATAATATGGCTTTTGTGATTATATGATTTAATTTGGACATAATCACTTGATAATGCATGGGTTTAGTATTTTTTGTCCATGAAATCTTATCTGCCATATATTATCTTGTTAATCGAACAAAGAATGAAAAATGTTGCTGTCAAAACCGAACGAAACATATACACACATGGGTGATGGTTAAACACGGTGGCAGGTGTCACATGTCTGCACGGTGGCGTCGTTTGGGTGGGTCTTCATGGCAATCCTTGGCACGACTGGACGAAGACTGATGATGGCGCATCGATAATCAGAGATCATCACGGCGATTCTGGGCAGTGATGGTCGCTTGACAGAACATCATCCTAATGGAACGAATGATGGCAAGCGGCGCTGATGCCTGCATCTTCACGGCTGGATGATGATGGCGTTATTCATGGTGAGCCCGTGGTGTTTAAAGGCGGGTTGTACCGAGTCTGTAAAGTCGGTGGCGATAGACCTGGACTGAAGATCGGAGCGGGTCTGAAGCACCATCTGGTTGAGTCTCTATTTTTCTGAGTGAGTCGCAGTGATCGCCAGCATCGTCTGCATGTTCTGCGTGTGGTAGAGTGTTTGGTCGGAGGCACGGCTGAGGTCGACCATCAGCGACTTACTTATTGTCGGAGGTCACGAGCCACGCCGTCTGGAGCAATTGATCGGCGATCATCGTGCAAAACCAGGAGTAGCAGACGACTTAGATGGGTGGGCTGCCTGCGACGTCTGTATCTCTATCAGTCGGCAGCGTCCTGCTGATGGCCAGTATGGCGATGGCGATCATCTAGCTTGATCGTGGCCTGGGCAGTGTCGGCGGCTTCTGAGCAATTGGTGGCGACGATGTGTATGGATGGATACACGACAGAAGGATGGTGGTGCGCGGAAGCTCGGTTATTGGAGCGACTCCGATGGGCTGACGGCACAACCGCCGAGAGCAGCGGGTACCAAGTCGTATTGGTGGATGCTTGGCGCCGGTGATAGCTTCGCATGTGATGGTTTGTGCGGCTGGCAGGAAAAGGGCAAGCATGCTGAACCCATTTGCTGGCTATTGGGCCATGTTGCCTTTTTGGGCCTTGTTTTCTCTATGGACTGGTTTATTCTTGCTAATTATTTATGTGGGTTTATTGGGCTGCTGGGCTAAAATATTTTAATTGCTGGACACATGGGCTTGGTGGATTTAATTTCTTAAATTTATTTATGGGCTGAGTATATGGGCCATGGACAATGGGCTTGATTAATTATTTAGTCTGCTGCTCATTTTGTGCTTATTTGTTGCTTTTGGGCCCATTTAATTGATCCACTAATTATGCAATTAATTCATGATATATAATTGATTTAATTTTTTTACTTGACAATTAATTATTATATATGTGGCATGTTCTATGTAAATTTTTTTAATTACTTAAAATAGAAGCATGCTAGAATGTATATTTTATTACTAAATATTATATGAATGTTAAAAACTCTTGGTGTTTAAATAACTAAGTGGGAGAGGAGATTGATAAATTAATTCCCACGACCTCCATTATTGGTTTGTAAGTGATGTGAGTAAGCTTGCGCATTGGCATTAGAGTCTTCCTCCCCATCGGATGAGTTTATTCATGGATCACTGGTACAAACTTCTTTAAGATGATTGTAGAAAGTTATCCGAGCGCGTGTGTACTTCTCTACCTGTAAGGCACATAAGCTTCTGCAATGGACTTGGGGTCAAATAATGGTGTACACTTAGATGCAAATAATAAGTATCCTCCCCAGCGGAGTCACTGCTGTTATTTGCATGGCTAAAGAGATACCGACTATTAATTATTTTGTCATAAAGTTAGGTTGACAAATGAAATTATTGGGTAAAACCTTCTCTTGTAAATGTTCGGATTTGTATACGTCCACACTATCATGGCATGCAAATTCACGGTGCATGAGATGTTGGTGAATTTTATTTTATATTGTTTTGAGGGATTCAATATAAATTGATAAATTCGAAGTGTTTGATCTGTTTAATTATTTATGATTCTTAGGATTTTCAAATGGCACTCATCTCACTTTCTGTTATACTTAAAGAGCATAAACTTACTGGCACTAATTATGTTGACTGGAAGTGAAACATGGACATTATTTTAACTGCTGAAGATTATATTTTTGTTCTCACTGAGGAGCGTCCTCCGACACCTACTGATGACTCTACCGAAGAGCAAAGAATTGCTTATAATAGGTGGGTCAAAGCTGATAGGATGGCTAAGTGCTACATTTTAACTTCTATGTCAAATGTACTTCAAACTCAGCATCAAGCTATGCAGACCGCCTATGATATGATGCATAATCTTAGGGAACTCTACGGGCATCAGAGTCATCCAGCTAGGTCGAAGGGCATGTCTGTTCTAATGAACACCAAAATGGCTGAGGGCACTCCCATAAGGGAGCATGTCCTTAGGATGATGGGCCAACTAAATGAGTTGGAAGTTCTTGGGGCTGAAATCGATGGGGAAACCCAGGTTGATATCATACTCCAAAGCTTGCCTACGAGTTTTTAGCAGTTTCGCCTGAACTATGGTATGAACAAACATTTGTACACATTGGCGGAACTTCTGACAGAACTTGTGGCAGTAGAAAAACTGTTTCGTAGACCTCCTCAGGTTCATATTGCTGAAAATGCTGCTCATCCTAGGCTGAGAGGCATTAGGAAGAAGAAAAAGCAAGGAAATTCAGCATCGGTAAACCAAGTGAAAGCAAATGCTGGTGCGGTCAAGAAGCCTAAAGACAAGTGCTTCAAATGTAAGCAGCGGGGACACTACAAGGCTGACTGCCCTCTTCTGAAGGGGAACAAGAATGGTAAGTCTTATATACTGGTTGTTGAATCGTGTTTAGCGACTGTATCTGCTGACACTTGGTGTGTAGATACGGGAGCCACTGACCATGTCTGTAATTCTTTGCAAGGATTCCACCAAACTCGATAGCTTAGTGATGGGGAGATTACCATACTCATGGGGAATACTACAAAA
Organism: Pogostemon cablin; assembly: GCA_023678885.1. Lineage (NCBI taxonomy): Eukaryota > Viridiplantae > Streptophyta > Magnoliopsida > Lamiales > Lamiaceae > Pogostemon > Pogostemon cablin. The sequence goes on from CM042981.1 coordinate 22,825,952, forward strand.
GTAGCAGTTGTTGCAGTGGGAGACGTCTATTTATCTTTCAATAAGAATAAAACTCTTGTTTTGAGGAATTGTCTTTATGTACCTCATTTTAGAAAGAATTTAATTTCGGTTTCTAAATTGTTTATGGATATTCTGTTTCTTTTAATGACAAGGTTGTTATTAGGAAATATAGAATTATTATCTATGATGGTGCATTGATAGATAATTTGTATACTCTTAATCCAATTTCTCCCACGATGCAACAAATTGAAACGAATAATACATCTACCAATAAGAGAAAAGAACCTTCTAAAATAAACCAAACATATCTTTGGCATCTAAGATTAGGTCATATTAACTTAAGTAGGATTCAAAGGTTGATAGCTGATGGACCTCTGAGTTCATTAGTAGTGGAAAATTATCCAACTTGTGAATCCTACTTGGAAGGAAAAATGACCAAAAGTCCTTTTAAGGCAAAGGGATATAGAGACAATGATTTGTTAGAATTGGTTCATTCTGATTTATGTGGTCCTATGTCTGTCCAGGCAAGAGGGGGTTATGAATACTTCGTCACTTTCATTGATGATTATTCTAGATACGGATATATTTATTTGATGCACCGCAAGTCTGAGTGCTTTGAAAAATTCAAAGAGTACAAGGCTGATGTGGAAAAGCAACTTGGAAAATATATCTAGACACTACGATCTTATCGTGGTGGCGAATACCTCTTGGAAGAGTTTAGGAATTATTTATCAGAGAATGGGATAGAATCCCAATTGTCTGCACCGGGCACATCCCAATAGAATGGCGTAGCGGAAAGAAGGAATATGACTCTTATGGAAATGGTAAGATTAATGATGAGTTATTTGAAATTACCAAATTTGTTCTAGGGACATGCTTTAGAAACGGCGGCTTATATTTTAAACTTAGTACCTTCTAAAATTGGTAGCCTCCATACCCACAGAACTGTGGACCGGACGAAAGCCTAGTATGAAACATATTCGAATTTGGGGTGCTCTGGCACATGTGTTGAAGGCAGATGCCGATAAGTTAGAATCGCGTACTGATATTTGTCTGTTTATAGGATATCCTAGAGGAACGAAGGGTGGTTTATTTTATAGTCCTAAGGGCCAAAAGGTGATCGTTAGCACGAATGCTAGATTTTTGGAAGAGGATTATGTAATGAACCACAAACCCATGAGTAAGATTGTTCTAGATAAAGTTAGAGAGGAAACACCAAACATAATACCAAATGTACAAAAGGATATACCACAGGACACTGCACCGTATGTCACACCTGATACACAATTGTCTGTGGAGCCTCATCGTAGTGGGAGGGTTGTGAGACAACCAGATAGATTCATGGGATTGGGAGAGTCATCTGACTTGGTCCCTGGTGAACATGAAATTGACCCATGGAATTACAACGAGGCACTGCAAGATAAAGATGCTCTATTATGGCAAAACGCAATGAAATCTGAAATAGAATCCATGTATTCTAATCAATCTAGGAGCTTGTAGAACCACCCGATGGTGTAAAAGCTATTGGATGCAAGTGGATCTATAAAAGAAAAAAAGGATCTTACGGTAAGGTGAAAACCTTTAAAGCAAGGCTTGTGGCTAAAGGATATACTCAGAAAGAAGGAATCAATTATGAGGAAACCTTCTCGCATGTGACCATGCTTAAGTCAATCCAGATTCTTTTATTTGTTGCTACTCATATGGATTATGAGGTATGACAAATGGATGTCAAGACAACTTTCCTGAATGGAAGTCTTGAGGAAAACATCTATATGAAGCAACCAGAAGGATTCATTGCAGAGGGCGAAGAGTATCTTGTGTGCAAGCTTAAAAGGTCCATTTATGGATTGAAACAAGCTTCAAGATCATGGAACATCCGTTTTATGAAGTAATCCAATCTTATGGATTTATTCAATGTTTGGATGAATCATGTGTGTACAAAAGTGTGACGGAAATATAGTGATATTTCTTGTACTCTACGTAGATGATATTCTACTCATTGGAAACAATGTAAAGGTATTGTCAGGCGTAAGGGTATGGCTGTCCAAGCAGTTTGAGATGAAGGACTTAGGAGAAGTCGGACACATTCTTGGGAACAAATTAATAAGGGATCATAAGAAAAGAATGTTGTGCTTATCTCAAGCTTCATATATTGATACAATCCTGACTCGTTTTAGCATGCAAGATTCCAAGAAAGGTTTTCTACCTTTCAGACATGGAATATCTCTATCTAAAGAGATGTGTCCAAAGATACAATAGGTAATAGAGGCAATGAAGCTGGTCCCTTATGCTTCGGTAGTAGGAAACCTCATGTATACTATGCTATGTACGAGACCGGATATCTGTTATGCCGTGGGCATGGTCAGTAGGTATCAAAGTAATCCAGGACAAGGGCATTGGACTGCGGTAAAGCATATTTTGAAGTACCTGCGAAGGATTAGGAATTATGTGCTGATTTACCGGGCAGATACTTTATTACCTTTGGGTTATACTGATTCGGATTTTCAGTCAGATAGGGATGCTAGTAAATCCACCTCGGGTTATGTGTATACTCTTGGAGGAGGAGCCATAATATGGAGGAGTGTAAAGCAGAAATGCATTGCGGACTCTACCATGGAAGCTGAATATGTAGCAGCCTCTGAGGCAGCTAAAGAAGCAGTATGGCTTAGGAACTTCTTAATGGACTTGGATGTAATTCCTGGTTTGCCTAAAGCGATCACAATTTATTGTGATAACAGTGGTGCAGTAGCAAACTCGAAGGAACCACGAGCCCATAAGGCGAGTAAACACATTGAGCGCAAGTACCACATGATACGAGACATTGTTAAAAGAGGAGAGGTCGTTGTTGCTAAGATTGCATCAGAGGATAACCTGGTTGATCCTTGTACTAAGAGCCTTATAGCAAAAGCATTCGATGGGCATGTAGAAGGAATGGGGATTAGATGCGTGTCAGCAGATATGACAGCGTAGCCTTTTAGTATAAGTGGGAGATTATTAGTTTTGTATACTAAAAGCCTTGCTTTTGTATTGAACAATGTTTTAATAATTTTATTTGAAATGAGAATCATTTGATCAAACAGTTTTGCATATTATAAATTATTTATTTATATATTTGTGCAAAAGTCCATTTACTTTATACTGTAGATAATATGTTGTGCGACAACACGTGGAAGATCATATTATAAGTTTCCTCATAAAGTATAAACAGATGCTCACAACCGAGATAGACGGGGACTATCTATCGGGATGGTTGTAGTGTGATTTGGTATTAGTTTATCTTGACTATAGAATCACATTAGTGCACCTTGTGTGTATTGAGCAGGACCGCTTGAGATCATTTGTCTTGTACCGTCTATATAGGAGAACTTGATCTCAGTTATTATGGATGTTCGTACTCTTAATCCTTATACAATAACATCGACACGTTGGGCGTTATGTATTTCTTTGATTCATCAATGGGTGAGATTTACATGTATTAAATCAATAAACTCGGTGAGTTGGGAAGTAGTGTTGTCTCTATGGTGTGCTGTTGATTGTAGAAGGAATCCATGTCCGACATAGGTTGATGATATCCCCTTGAGGAGCTTATAAGATTTATCATGTAAATCTTGTAAGTGGATTAATTTCGGCATGATAATAAGGTTGAGTGATACTACTCTCGGATGAGATATTAATTAATGGAGTTTTCAGTAACTTAATTAATTAATGGACATTGTATATCTTAAACATGGGGAGACTATCGGGCTCATAATAAGAAAGAGCCCAAAACATAATTTTGGGATTGGATGGGTAGTGCAGTAATAATATTTTAGTGGACTATAATATTATTATTGAATTTAATTATAAGCTTTGGACTAAGCTTGGTTAATTAAATCCAATTGAGGCCCAATCCAATTTCTCCTCATGGTCCTTGCTGTAGCCCAATAAATAAGTCATCTCTGCTTCTGGAAACCTACAATCCTGTGCTATTTTTGACGTGAGAAAAGAAGAGAAGCAGATTGAGAGAATCCTGCAGATTGTTGCCCACACAACATCAGGATTAGACTTGGGTCATACATCAGAAGATCAAGAGGTGGTTCACTACTGATCATCCTCTATATCAACCCTGAAGAAGGTAAACTTTTATTATGCTTCCACTGTAGTTGTTTACTTGAATTCCTAACGATCACGCTTATCCAAACGATCCAATAGCCAACACATACTAATCTTAAGAATTACTTCTACCTTGAATGTTGGTCTCATGAGTTTAATTTGGGGAAGAATAACATAAAATGGACTTGAAAGGAGCTGATATTGAGCCACACCCTAGTTTAGAACCCCTACCCTCCTTGGGGCGACGCATCTTAGAATGAAAAGGTAAAGTAACTTGGGGAGAGCCGATTAAACTTCTTGGACACTTCCACTACATCAAAGGTTACTGGGAATGGACTGAAGATGTGCTAAGCCGATGCCGATCTCCTCTTCAAAACCTCAAGCTTTACGATGCTGTCTTCGCGTCTCTCTTAACTTATGATTGTAACTGCGAAATCATCAAAGCTTTCTGCGAGGCTTGGTGTTCTTCCACAACACTTTACACACCAAATATAGAGAGATGTCTATCTCTTTGTAGGATTTATACAACTTGATGGCATTGCCTTTAGCTGGCTACTTGTATGATGAAGTTGTGCCGATCTTAGCAGAATTGTTTTCCACAAGTAATGAACTATGCATCCCGCGCAGCTGTAGACATCTTCTTGGCGCTTATCACTTGCTCTACAAGAATACTAATAGGAAAGGTGTGACGATTGATCAATGGGTGGATTTTTGGTCTAAGAAGACTCTAACATACCTTGTGCCTCTTATGCGTGTTGAGAAAAAGACAACTACTCATCCTAAAAAACTTATAATCCAACCGACATTATCCCAAATCACCATTCCTGGACATCTGCTGAGATAGATCAATTCAGAAAAATAGGAATTGCGTAAGTAAACCAAGAAGAGACCTATCTAGCTACTCATTTAGCATGTTATGTACGTTTGCACTTCCAGGTAATGAAGTAGGCTTGATTCGACCGAGTACCTTTAAAGTGGCGAGTTTAATGGCTGCAGGAAAAAAATTGAGCCTTGCAATTCTGGTATTGATGAGCATCTATCGTGGTTTGAACACAATCTCAAATTCATCAAATCCATCTGAAGTTAAATCAACATTTCCTGTTCATTTTGTCCATGCTTGGTTGGCTTATTACTTCAAGACTCATTTTCCGCTTGGTAGTAAATTATCTTATCCTCGCATGGTAGCTTACTCTGGTGAACAAGATGCAAAATACTTTAATCCTGAAGAGGCTCACAAACGAATTCAAATAGCTGATAATGCTTCGTGGACATGAAACATTTTTTCCAAAGATGTAGCTGTCTATTATGTGGATGATGGGAATAATGATTGGAATAGTTGGACCAATCTTGTAGCTCTTCGTACCAGTTATCTTACATTGAGGCAAGGTGGCCGTTATGTGATGGAGCCATATTCTCCTCATAGATTTGCCCGTTAATTTAGTTTTCTGCAAGATGTTCCTAACATGCTTAGAACAAACCTCCGCAAGGTCTTTTTGGAAGAAGGATTTGATCACTGGTGAAATTCCACTACGTGTACTCCAAATCTGAAGTATACTTTCCAGGTGCAGCCTCAGCTCCTAAAAACTACTCCACGTCTGAATATAAGGAGTGGTGTAAGCATGTTCATGGCACTTACTTATCTGATCATATTAAAGACCTGATTACCCCAGCATCAACCCCTATAGAGGAAGAAATGGACATAGAGGAATAATTGGACATCATAGGTGAACTAAACAACCAAGAAGTCCGAGATATTTCTCCGGTGCATGATAGGGTACGACCCGTAGTGCATAAAAGAAAGAAAAGTCAACCTGCAGGAAGCTACAACACCTCCAGTGAACAATATTGGAAGAGGAAGAAATCCGTCGTCCATGTTGAGAAACAAGATAACAAGGTCTCCTTTATTTTATTTCTTCTTCTTCTTTTTTGTCTCTCTTCTCTTTTTTTTAAAGGTTCTCTTTTTTACCTAAGGCTGCACAATAGGTCTCTAGCCCTAAGGCTGGTGAAGAAAAGGAATTAATTGCAGCGGTTGCTTCAGATGACTTAGCCAATGAGGTTGTCCCCTTTTCCACATTTTAATTTTTTTATTGCACATCCTTTTCCACCTAAACATATATATTTTCCTTCAGATCCTGGGTCTTTCTTCAAGCTCTGAGGGCAATGATTCTAAAAGAAGCGACGCATCTAACACAGGCATGGATTCTTCCTCAAAGGCATGCCCAGCAATAACAGAATTTAAATTTAAGAAAGAAGTTTGAAGTCTCAAGGATTAATTTGCTCGAAAAGCCTGGACTCGTATCAAAGCTAAACTTCAATGGACGCCTATCGAATTTTTATCCTCTCTAAGGGAAGGGATATTTAACCTAATAGAGGAAGAAAAGGCGCTTAAGATTGATTGTTCTACTTTAGAGGAGGCCTTGAATCCTCTATTTGATAAGGCCGATGCTTATACCGCCGCCAAACTGAAGTATGATAAAGCGACCTCCATGGGGGATCATGTAAAAGTCTTAGGCGACATCAAGGGTCATCTTCAGAGTTGTAAGAGTACCCATATGATGGAGATAGAAAAACTAAAGACAACCTGGGAAGAGCTGGAGCTGATAAGCAAAAAGCCAGCCAACTCGAAGGATGAAGGGAAGACTTTATCTGAAGCAGCTAATCGCCTCCAACAAACTCTCTGTCGGGCTAAAAAAGAAGTTGAACTCATAGAAGAGGATATCCTTGCACTCGATAAAGCAACTACCTTAAAGGAGTATTTATCTGAAAATGAGAAGGCAGCTTTGAAGTCTGAATTACGAAGCATACTCTCTGATAACTTCTTTGTTTAGTATAGAACTTCTTTTTTTGTTCATTCATTTATTTACTTATTTGTTTTGTTTTTTTTTCTTTTATGCTTTTCAAATGTCCAGTATTTGTGACTTATGAACAAAAGATATTTTCCCTTTCGTTTACTTTCCTGTCTTTATACTTCATCAATGGGCTAGCATCAGGAATATTTGTCACCATACTGTCATCATACTTGAAATTTCTAACTTCTTCAACTGACGAGCTAACTTACACAAGATAGCCCATATAATGACTGAACTTAGTGGGCTACTAAGCTGCCTACGTACCTCTTTATGGAGGATCAAATCATAACGTAGTTCAAAGGGACATAATTTGATTTGGATTGGGGGGGTGCCGTACACAGTTTATACTCGTGCGGGCCAGGAGTGACTATTCTTTAACCACTTTAGACAAAGTAGGGTATTTAATGCTTTAACTACTTAAAATACATGACTGGGGTGAATTAACAGTTTAACAACGTATAATTATCTTTGGTGGTTGCCGTACACATTTTATACTCATGTGGACCAGAAGTTTGTCATACACAGTTTATACTCGTGTGGACCAGGAGTTTATCGTACACAGTTTATACTCATGCGGAACAGGAATTTATCATACACAGTTTATACTCATGCAGACCAGGAGTAACATGTAGTTTAGGCTCGTGCATCATGGAGCATGTTTTGGGTTTGACTGAATTACGCATAGTAGCGTTTCAGGAATTTGCCATTTATGGGGCCAATTCCCACTCCATCTTCAGATATCAACTTGTATGCACCATTTGTATAAACTTCTTTCACAATATGTGGGCCATCCCACTTAGGTAAGAATTTATTTCCAACTCGGTGAGTGATGACAATAGGCCTTCTCACAGCAAGGACTAAGTCTCTGACTTGGAAAGAACGTCTCTTTACTTTCTTGTTAAACGTTCTGGAAAGGTGAGCTTGATAGCACTCAAGTCTCTGTTGTTCTTCCAATCTCTTCTCATCAAGTGCTTCTAACTCTTCGAGACACAGTCGTGCGTTCTCTTCTTCAGTCAAACCTTCTTGTATAGCTATTCTCAAAGATTGGATTTGCTTTTCAAGAGGCACCACAGCTTCAACCCCATATACCAAAGAATACGAAGTAGCTTGAGTAGGCGTTCTGTAAGTGGTTCGGTATGCCCATAAAGCTTCATAAATCCTTTCATGCCAGTCTTGCTTTAACTTAGAGACTACCTTCTTCAACAGATTACATAACGTCTTATTGAAGGCTTCGGCGAGCCCATTAGCTACTGCATTGTATATAGAAGACTTTCTTTGCTGAAGTCAAACTTCTCACAAAGCTTATCAATCAAAGAGTTATTGAATGACCTCCCATTATCGGTGATGATGTATCGAGGCACTCCATATCTATATATAATGTTGATGCGGATAAAATCGACAATATTTTCTTTCTTAACTTCCCTCAAGGGTACAACTTTCGCCCACTTGGAAAAGTAATCAGTGGCATAAAGATGACCTCCAGAAGACTTTGTAAATGGCCCCACCACATCTAAGCCCTATGCATCAAATGGCCACGAAGAAACTGTTGGATGTAATGATTCGGGAGGTTGATGAATGAGATTTGCATGAAACTGACATGGCTGACATATTTGTGCATAGTCTATGCAATCCTTCACCATAGAAGGCCAGTAATATCCCATCCTCTTGATTCTGAAATGTAACTTGGGTCCAGACTGATGGGTGCCACATATTGCAGAATGAGCTTCCTCCATAGCTTGAAGAGCTTCTTCATCACTTAAGCATCTTAAGAGAATACCATCAAATGATTTTCTATAGAGTGTATCTTTGTAATAGAAGAATCGTGGTGCTCTACGTCGGACATCAACCCTTAAGTGTGGATCATTGGAAAGCTTATCATACTTTAAGTAATCCACGAACGGCTGACGCCAGTCTTCTTTCTCAATATCAAAAACCTCTATGGCGCAATACTCAACTTCTTCACCATCTTCATCTTAGAAGAATGGAGGTACCACCCAACTTTTTGTAGATTGGCACTTGAAAAAGTGCTTCGGGCATTGCTATGGTTGATGCTAGCTTTGCCAAAGCATCGGCTTGCTTGTTCTTGCTCCTTGGTAAATGTTCAATCTCTACATCTCCAAGCCAATTCATAAGCCTCTAAGCATAGTTATAATACGGAAGTAGTTCAGCTTTCTTAACCTCATATAAGCCAAATAGCTGGTTGATTATCAACAATGTATAAGAGCTTGATATTCAGCTACATTGTTAGAACAATTTTCAGTTAGACTGAATGAATATGACAGAACTCCTCCATCTGAGGTTACAAATACTACTCCGGCGCCAGCTCCTTCTCTATGAGTAGCTCCATCAAAATACATCTCCCAAGGAGGAGTGATTTCAATAGCCAATATATCTTCATCGGGGAGATCGCCAGACAATTTCCATTCTGCAGGCATAGGATGATCAGCTAAGAAATCTGCCAACATTTGCCCTTTCACTGCCTTTTGAGGGACATATATAATTTCAAATTGCTGCAATTGAAGATACCACCTTGCAAGCCTATCAGAAAGCACTGGCTTTGACATGACGAACTTTAATGGGTTGGCCTTTGAGACTAAGTAAACAGTATGAGCTTGAAAGTAATGCCTTAACTCTGAATTGCAAAGATGAGAGCAAGACAGATCTTTTCAATTAGTGAGTACTTTAACTTATTTGGAGTCATTGTTCTACTCAAATAGTACAATGCACTCTCCTTTCCTTCATCATTATTTTGTGCAAGTAGGGCTCCAACTGATTTTTCTTGAGCAGATATGTAGAGAATTAATGGACGTCCAACTATTGGAGCAACCAACACTGGTGGCTTCATCAAATATGCTTTAATGCTGTTAAAAGCATTAGTGCAAGCTTCATCCCATTCAAATGGGCTACCTTTCTTCATAAGATGGCTGAATGGTTAGCATCAGCTGGCCAAGTTTGATATGAATCTTCTTAAGTATGCCAGCTTGCCTTGCAAACTCTTGAGCTCATATATGTTTCGGGGCACCTGCATCTTCATGATTGCATCAATCTTTGCTTTGTTAATCTCAATGCCACAATGTCGGACAACGAATCCAAGGAACTTTCCAGAAGAGACTCCCAATGGACACTTAAGTGGGTTCATCTTGAGTTGGAATTTTCTAAGATGCTCAAATATTTGTCTTAGATCCTTAAGATGATCCTTTTTCTTCTTTGACTTCACCACGATGTCATCAACATAACACTCGACATCCTTAAGTGGGATACTTAACTTCTCGTATCTTTCCCGTCTCAAGGAGCTTATTAACCTCAGCTTCAATCAATGGAACCAGCTCTGGTCAAAATCGACGCTGCATTTGCTTAACTGGCTTGGCTCCTTCCTTTATTGCTAAATGATGAACAACCACTTTTGGATCTAATCTGGGCATTTCCTTGAATGACCATGCAAACACGTCTCTGAACTCTTGAAGAAGCTCAATGTAAGCCTTTTCTTCCTTAGATGTCAACAAAGCACTTATATAGGTTGGACGTGAATCATTAGCATCACCCAAATTAATCTCCTTCAATTGATCAATAGTAGATTTGATACCCTCCTCAAATTCTGGTGGAGCATCATCGGCATCTTCCTCTTCAGTTGAGGTTTCTTCTTGTATAGTGACATGATTTACTGCAACAACGTCCTCCAAAATATTTTTCCTTTGAAAATGTGGATTAGACCTAACTTGTTTATTTTATCCCACTTTAAAAATGCTCTCCACTACATAGCCACCTCTCCTTATTTCGATGATCTTGCTTCGTAGATCTCTTTCTGCATTGTGTAGATCCATTTGCATGATAACGGAATAAACAACATCTAATGAGCCTACACTTTCTCAATCATCTTCTTCACTTTGGGTGAAGATTATTGTTTGCTTCTTAGCTTTCAACACTGTGTCACATGATATAGTCAGGAAATATCGTTTTTTCATGTGAGATGGGATCCGACTATGTATCTTTGGGAAACTGAGAGTCTTAGATCTCTGGCGATTTCCAATTCTGGCTGGTTTGAGTCTTTTGAAGACTGAGATTCTTTCTGTTTTTCTTTCTCGTAAGACTCTTCTTCTTCAGAAAGAATTTCATCTTCAATAATGTAATTCGTGTTTGCCCTTTTGATCGCAATACGAACATGCTTTAATGGAATATATCCTAGACCTGTTCTAGTATATTTAGAAGTGCGACCCTTACTTTTAAACATCTCTTGAGTGGTATTGAATCCACTAGGAGTCTCATGAGACTGCTCTTTTATCACAGCTCTTTCTTGCGGGTTGTATCCAACTTTGATGAGAAGTTTGTAAGCTTGTGGGCTATATGATTTTGAAACTGCTGCCACAAATACTTCTCCTTGTTCAGTTTCAGCCCCTTGAACCGGACGAATGAACCCTTTGAGTGGAGGAGGAGAGGGTTTTTCCATGTCAACCTTAGTCAGAGGTAGAGTCAATCCTTCTACAGTTTTGATCAACTGTTTGCTTTCATTAGACTGTGTGGATGAAACATCATCTGCATTCTCTTTTTCTTGTTTATCATCACTTTTCTCTTGCGATGAACTTACTTCTTGCTTGACGGCCTTGCTACTTTTTAGAAAATATATGGCATCAGCAAAATATGACTCGGCTTCTGTTAATAGCTTTTCATCGCCAATCACCTTTTTTATGTTTCCCCCATCGCAGTATTTGAAGTATTGATGTAGCGTAGAAGGAATCACTCCATTTTCATACAACCATGGGCGCCCTAAGAGCATATTATATGATGTTTTAGCACCAATGACATGAAACAAAACTGTTGAGACCATCTCATCTATCATTAAGTCCAAGACTGTTGTACCAGGTGTTCTCTGATCTTCTTGATTGAACTCATAAATCATCAATCGACTACTGCTGAGTTCATTGGTTGAAATCCCCAACTTCTTTAATGTCATCAGGGGCAAGATATTGACTGTTGGACCTCCATCAATCAATATTCGATTCACCCTTTGCTCTTGAGTATAACCAGTTATGAACAAGGGTCGGTTGTGAGATTGTGAACAGAGCAGTAAGTCTTCCTCTGTGAAGGTAATCTTCATAGCATTGGTCTCGCTTTCAATTCCAGGCTCAACCTTGTGTAGTTGAGTTTCGATTGCCACATGACATGAATCATTTTCACCATCTGCAGAAGTAGAATTTGCAGTTGCATCTTCATCCAGAATGATCTTCCCTTGCTCCACCAATTGCATAACTTTGTCTTTAAAGACAAAACAATCTTTGATAGAGTGTCCCACCAGTCTATGATACTTGCAGTATTTCGGATTGTCAGTTAGTCTCGCTTCTTCTGGCCGCTTCATTTCAAGAAGCTCGATAAGTTTGTCTCTGAGCACATCATCAAATATGCTTGGGACATCTGATTCCAAGAATGGGTACTTCCTTTCTTGCATCTCTTTCAAGGTCAATCTTCTTTGTCCCCTTTCTTGGGAATCGTTCTTTACTTTATCATCCTTTTCATTCTCATTCCTTCTAAATTTGACAGTTGATGCATTTGTAGCCATGGATTCCTTTTTGGAAGATTTGTTGTAGGGTTTGCCCCCTTTCCTTGTCTCTTACTTTTCTTTATACTTGTAGGATCCAGGAATTGGTGGCTCTCCAACTCAACTTATCCCCATACTTAGCTCCATGTCGTGAGCTCTAGTGGCTAAGTCTTCAAAGGTTTTAGGTTTAATCCATTGAAGTATGTAACAAAGGCTCCACTACATTCCTTGTGTGCACATCTCGATGCCAGAAACTTTAGACAATCGATCTTTACAATTTAAGCTCAGATTTCTCCATCGATTAATGTACTCAATTACTGGCTCTTCTTTTAATTGACGGGTGTTAGTCAACTCCATCATGCTAATCATTCTCCTAGTACTGTATAAACGGTTAAGGAATTAATATTCCATCTGATCCTAACTGTCTATAGAATTGGCCTCCAAGTCGGTGTACTATTCAAAAGCATTTCCCTTTAGAGAATGAACGAATTGTCTCACCATATGATCTCCGTAAGTTTTGACATCATTGCACGTTTCAATGAAATGTGCTATATGTTGCCTTGGATTACCTTTTCCATCAAACTGTTGGAACTTGGGGGTTGATAGTTCGGTGGCATCTTCAAGTTGTCAATCCTTCTAGTAAAAGGTTTAGCATACATGAATGAAGGCTTAGAGCTTTCTTCAAATTGGTCCTTCATTGTCCCAAGTATATGCTTTTTAACTGGCTGATAGGAACCATTCCATCATGGAAAATATTCAATTCTTCTTCAATCACCCTTTTTCCCATCGACTGACATTTTGTGGAGTCATTTACTTCATTTTTAACATCTTCATCTTGCTTTTCATTCGCCTGGCTTGTTTCGGCACCAGCCATTTTCTCCATTAATTTGAAGTTCAAAGTACTTTGTTCTTGAATTTATTTGGCAAGTGCAGCAACAGATTTAGTTAAGCTTGCCAATTACTCTTCGACAGATGATGTGTTTGTTACCATAACTAAGGCTACAGATGAATCCGATGATGAACTTTTTTCAAGTACAGGAGTTGAGCTAGCTGAGTTGCTTTTCTCATCTTTATCATCATATGGTATTACTCTAGAGGTAACTCCAACTGAAGAATTTATCTCTGAAGAGACTTCAGATCGTGCCATCTTTAACATGCTTCTGGTTGTAACATTAATGTCTTCAACTTGTAGTTTCGAAAAGTTGGAGACAGAAGCTGATCTGTTGACTTTGACTCTTAGTAGAGTCATTTTACTTAGCTTATGTGAAGAGGAGATGAGAGGTAGAAACTGTCCCACCGGGCATGCCAAAATTTGTAACAACAAATTTTGTATTTATTAAATAATAAACACAAAAGAAATTACGAAGATAATCCAATATGGATTGAACTTGAGAATTGAGTGAACAGTCTCTAACTATCCTCTGATTCCTCTCTTGAGTTGACTTTCCTGACCTTATCAACTTTCAGAGCCGGATCCTCGGATGAAGCTTGTCCGAGGTCAATTTTTGGGGCTTTATAATGTTTGTCCGGAGGCATCGAGCCTTTATTCGGATCGAATGTTGACTTGAGAGACTTCTGCAAAGAATCATCGTTCAATTTGGTAGAACGTCGTTGACTTTACGAATAATAACATTATCTTGAAGAACGCCTGATTGGAGAGGCTTAGCACCTTGATCTCTGATCGACTATTGTTCTTGACTTGACTATAACTTGAACTTGATTTGAAGCTCTTGAATGTTCTCCACTTTCCCAAATAAACACATAACCTTGAGGGGGATTTACTTTCGTCCCTATTCAATTTGAAAATTTGAATTTATGTAACCCACAAGAAATAAGGAATCTGTCTGGTAAGCCAATATATAATTTTCTAGTCTTTTTCAGGTACTTCAAAATATATCTTATCGCAGTCCAATGTGCTTGTCCCGGGTTACCTTGATATGCACTAACTATGCCATCGGCAAAACAGAACTCCATTCTCTTGCATAGCGTTGCATAGATTAGGCTTCCTTATTAGCGAAGTATAAGGAACCGCCTTCACCTCCTTTATCTCCTTTTGTGTCTTAGAATACATTTTCTTAGATAAAGTCACTCCGTTTCTGAAAGGTACAAAACCTTTGTAGGAGTTGCATGCTAGTAAGGATTGTATCAATGTATGAAGTTTGAGATAAGCACAACATCCTTTCTTGAGATATGAAGTTTGAGATAAGCGCAACATCCTTTCTTGAGATCCATATCACCTTGATCGCAAGAATATGTTTTTCTTCTCTTAAGTCCTTCTTTTCAAACTGCTTTAACAACCATACCCATACGCCTAACAATACTATTTCATTATCTCCAATGAGAAAAATACCATCTACGTACATTACAATATGTACCACCACATTTCCATCATGTTCTTATATACAAAAGATTCATCCGTGCATTGAATAAATCCATATGCCTGGATTTTCTCATCAAAACGGATGTATCATGATCTTGAAGCTTGTTTTAGTCCAAAGATGGACCCCTTTAAGCTTACACACAAAACATTTTTTGCCCTTTATAATGAATCACTCTAGTTGCTTCACATAGATGTTTTTCGATCCTCAAGACTTTCATTCATGAAAGTTGTCTTGACATTTATTTCTTATACCTCATAATCCATATGAGCAACATTAGACAAAAGAATTTGGATCGATGTTAACATAAATACTGGCAAAAAGGTGTCTTCATAATCGAACCCTTCTTTCTGAGTGTGCCATTTCACAACAAGTCTTACTTCAAAGGTTTCCACCTTACCATCTGATCCTCTTTTGTTTTGTAGACCCATTTACTTCCAATTGCTTTTACACCATTTGGTGGTTCTACAAGCTCCCACATCTAATTTAGAATCCATAAATTCTATCTTAGAATCATTGCCCTTTGCTGAGAATTCTTATTTTTATCTTGTAGTGCTTCGTCGTAATTCCATGGGTCAATTTTATGCTTACTAGGTGATGAGAGTGAAAATAAGCTTGTTTGAGTGTCCAATTTAATACCTTTTTGATAGGAATTAATATTATATATTAGCACGAGTGTCTTATATTTGATGTGTTTGAGAAAAAAGTACACTTGAGGTGTTTTATTGTATTTTAAGTGGAAAAAGGATAAAAAGTGCAAAGTTAGAGAAAATATGCAATTTGTTCAAGGATGTTGAAAAATGCACGTCCAACTTGTGTAATTTTTTGTGTTTGTGTGGAGCTCTAAATTGGAAGTGTCATATATGGTTGGAAAGCCATAGAAGAGAGGGTTGTTTTGGCATTAAGAACACCCCAATCGAATTCCAAACGAGAAAGTTATGATCAAAGTAGAGACTTCGTGCAACTATGCCGAACAGAATGGTTGTGCCACGTTTCATGACTTTTTATACACTTAAATATTGGAGTTTTTGTGATTTAATTATGTGGATAGAAATCCAAAGAAAAGATGATCGCGTGAGTGCAAGAATAAATCAAATCGGAGCTTGGATGTGGAAGTTATGTGAGAAACGGTGAGACTGCGCATGCAGCTTGACCAGCCATTGGACCAAGGCCTCCCGTTTGATCAGAACTATTTTGGTCGAACGGGGACACGCATATCTGATTTCGATGGGATTTTTACCCCCTGTTCGTGAATTTTTTTGTTTTCCAAGAAAAAGTCCATCCAAGATCCATAAGGAGTGCTTACAATTATAAAAGGGGATGTAGATCACATCATTATTCATTAGATTGAATTGTAATTGGATTAGAGAGAGCCACATCCATCGTACACCACCCTACAACGGGGAATCACTCCCCAATCATCATCCACATCATTTCCTCTATCCATCCATCACTTTGAAGATTCGTCTGGTGAATCAAGAAGAGAACCAAGAGAGGATTCAAGACGGAGAAAGACGCGACGACACCCCAATTTAGGGGTTTTTTCGTTTCCTAATTTATCTTGTATTTTTCTGACATCCAGGTAAGATCTATCCAACACCCAATGATTGTTCTTCGCAACATCATGGGCTAGAACCATTTTGGTAGATCTAGGGTTTTAAAGGTTTTTATGAATTAATTAAACTTTTGTATGTATACTCCGTACAACACTACTAGTAGATTTATTTTATATAAGATAATGCTTTATTAATTCATACTCAGAGTAGTTTTGTGCATCTTTAACTGTTATGTAGAGTCAGAATACATATCTTGGTTATTGATTGAGTGCGTTCACTGCTGAGCAGGATTATATGTTATGATTCTAAGTGAGGGGACTCTGAAGCTTCATTAGAACTATCTAATATAAATACTTGTTAATTGAAAAGAATTCCAATTAATAAGTAGGATAAAGAGGATAATTTTATAGTACCTATAAAGGGAGATCATATCGGGTTAGAGTACCAATCCTAGGGGAAAATAATTGATACGATAGTACCTAGAAAGGGAGGTGAAATTATATCTCTTGCTCCAAGGTTATTCACACGTGTTACACGCATGTTTGCTTGTGTCTATAGACTAAATATGCATGGCTTAGTGATGCGTCCATATTCCATAAGACAGAGTCGAACATTGATACTCGAAAGAGAAATTAATGAGTGAAACTGGATTAACCTAGGGCTACCTATTCTCCATACCTGATTCACTTTCGTATTCTTCTAGTGTTATTTTATTTTAATTGTTATTTAATTTAATTGTTCATTAGTTAATACTTCAATCCTCAATCTTAATTGTTATCTTGTCTTAATTAATTTAGTTAATAATTAAATTGATAATATGCCGTCCTTTGGGTTCGATATTTAACTTGGTTGCTTGCTTAATGTGCACTGATATCTTTCATAATTGGGGATTAATTTTGCGTGCAAAAAAAACACGCATCAAGTTTTTGGCGCCATTGTCGGGGATGACTGTTATTATTAGTTTATTATTTCTAGTTGATTAAGACTTCTATTTGTGATTATTTAATTCTATCTAACCTTAAATTTTTCTGAGGTACTTGTGCACTAGAAAAAGGAGATGATGGAAAAGAAGGAATAACACATTAAGTTAAACATGACCAGAGCAAGGCAGAATCCAGATAATATTGCCATACGTGAAATTTTCACGAACTATGGAATTGGCAACATGGGGTTGATAGGAGCAAGGGGGAACATGATGATTTTGAGATACATCCCACTCTTATTAACATGGTAGAGAAGAATCCCTTTTCTGGAGATTATTTTGAAGATCTATATCATCATCTTAGAAGATTCCTTGGTTATGCAAACACTCAGAAGGGTGCTGGAGCTAATGATAATGCTAGGCGAATCGCCCTATTCAAGTTCTCTTTGATTGACAGGGCAGAAGCTTGTTATGAAACTCTCGATGCCACGGATTGCACTACATGGGACCAACTGCAGCAGAAGTTCTTACAGAAATTCATGCCACCCTCAAGGATCTTAAGTATGAGGCAAGACATTACCCAATTTGTTATGAATCAGGGTGAGAAATTTCATGAGGCGTGGGACAGGTTTAAAGACATGCTCAGGCGGTGCCCACAACATGAAATGTCTAAGGTCCAATACATAAGCATCTTCTACTATGGATTGGATTGTGAGTCGCGTATTCTTATTGATAAATCATCAGGAGGAGCGTGTTATCTAAGATAGCACTTGAAGCAGAAAAGTTGTTAGTCTAACTAACATCAACAAGCTACTAGAGTCCAAAAACAGATTACAGAGTTGACACAAATGGGGGGCCTAGTATGCAGCAGCAAGAAGTAAAGAGTGTTGAAGATACCTTCAATTGATACATGGATGAGAATTATGCAAGGGTTGATCATCTTGAGTGTACCATGAATGTTGATCATGTAGATTTATCTAAGCAGTTGAAGGACCTAACTTTGATTATGGGGCAGATGGCCGGGAACGTGAATCAATTTACACAAACATTGGAGGATAATGCCATTACATTGAGGTCTGGAATGCAGTATGAAGGTCCAATGAAGCCGGAGAACGGAAATGAAGAAAGTATGAGCACTGTTTGACCAACACCACCTTGTTCAACCAGACTTGATGGTCGAACTGAGGTCGAACAATTTTTAGAAAAATAGAATCTCGATGCTTTGTTTTATGTCTTATCATTCGACTAAAACACCACCGTTCAATCGGATCACTTTTGGTTGAACAACGGTCGAACAGGAATCTACGAAGAAGATAGATCGTGCTCAGTTACAGGGACTCTATTCGACCAAACTCTTCCCATTTGACAAGAATATGCTGGTCGAACATTGGTCGAACAACAACTGTAGAATTTGAACCCCTGTACAAGGTCACTATTTGACCAAACACAATCTGTTCGACCAGACCATTATGGTCAAGCAGCTTCATAAACCTCCCATTTTGATACCGAATACTACACCTATTGTTCCAAACACTCCAGTACCATTACAAGAGCGGAATAATGAGCTTATAGTTAAGAAAAAATGGAAAACACTACAAGAAACTATTCTAATTGTCGCTAAAACCATGGTCAGTAAATTTTTACCAATGGAATTTTATTTCTGTCGCTAATTATCGATGGATTTTTTCCGTCGGTAAATAAATTATCTGTTGGTAATAAGGCAATTTCAATTCATCGGAAGGTATTAAATAGTGATAGTTTTACTGACAGAATTTTCCGTCGCTAATTACCAATGAAAAAATCTGTCTGTAATTTGGTATTTTTGTAAATTTACCGACAAACTTATCCGTCGTTAATTTATATATATTTTTTAATATTATACTTAAAATTTAATATTAATACCTATTACAAAATATAAAAAAACTTTAATTAAACAAATATTCAAACACCACATAATATAAATTATTCATCTCATATAATATTTAAATTCTAAAATCCATATCATATAAGTAATATTTAAATTCTAAAATCTCTACAATTTCAAAGGGATACAAAAAAAATTGAGACACAAGAAGAATATGTTATTCAAGACTAAACTGTATTGTCAAAACTTTTACTATTTGATATTATTACCTAGTTTGATGCTTTTTCTTATCCAAAGATTCTACTATTCGAGCTTCTCACCAAGTCGGAGTCAGCAATTTCTTTTCATTTGACTTTTTCATTGGTGTTCATGGATACATGTGGTCATCAAAACACCTAGTTAAGCAGAGTATCTTTTGACAAACATAATCCATCTATATATTCTACATAAATAACTCTTTATTTGTTCATGTAATAATAATAAATTTCCTAATAATCATTCGCCATGTTTATAAGAGTAAATCTTATATCTAGCCAAAACTTAATCGAACTGTCAGATTTTGCCCTCAAAATGATACTATGAAATTCACAAAACAAACCAACATGTATGGATATAGTAGAAGATAGAAATAATACCTATTTTAGGGCTCCCACATCATTTGTGCCATCACTAAATATAAGGATCACCCTTCCCACATATTTAAAAAGAAGTAATGATGAGTTTCTTTTGCTCGGGGGCAACACCACACAATAGTGACTACTTGAGACAGAATACAACCTACAAAGCATAATACAAGAAAATTTTAAATATAATAAACACTTGTATTGATTGCAAGAATTATATTGCAACTATCTCCATAACATTTTTCCACTGTAAAAACTAAAAAAAATTTGATCCAAAACACAATATCAACTTTCTATAAAAATAACTAGTACCTAGCGCGCAGATTATAAAATATCTTAAATGATAATAAAGAGAACAACGATGCTAACTTGGCATAAAACTTGCTTTTGGAGTCAAGTTGGATCCAATGGAGCAGTTTTAACCTTCCAAGCTTCATTTAATTCCACCTTGTACAAAATTAAGAGTAGAAACTCAAAAATTATGATTAGAAATTTAGACTATAGAGTTGAAGCAAGTATTATATATTATAGACATAATGTGCACACGTTTTTCAAGGTAACAAAAGTTTATAAAGTATCAATGCATCACAACTAGAATACCTTGTGAAAAACTTCAGATACAGGACAAAGTTTGGGCTTATACTTAATGGGTTCATAAAGTAACAATTACCTACCAACTGATAAAAAAATTTCCACTACACAAGCTACGAAAAATCAATCCATAACAAACCTAAACTGATTAATTAAATTAAATAATTAATTAATACCACATGACATTAGTCATTGACATAGAGTTAGTCATTCACAATATCATTTTACTTTTCAAAATCACATCCTAAACTGAAACAAAATGCTTAATAAAGTTTAATATTCATAAACAGTTATGTCAAATTTCAATTATTATATCTTGATTGTATAAGTACATATCTTCTCAAACTTCTTCAAATCAACATTTCTTACTTTTGAGTAAACATAACAAAAATATTGTTAGAAAATAGATACACACAATAATACAAACTAATATCATATCTCAGTATAGTAGTAATACATAACGATAATTAAAACCTTGTACGAAATGACGCAATCTAGAATATATTCAACACAGACAGAAAGAAGAAAGCAAGATGGAAGAATTCTAAATGTTCTTATAGATTGCAGAAAGTAATTCAAACAAGAACTTAAGAGTTATTTTTATTACCAAAAGTAAAAATGATAGACAGTTTCCCATTCTTTTGCAACTGGAAGATGAGATTAAAACCACAGTCAAAAGCAACAGATTACAAGATAATAAGCGATGTCACAAAAAACTAGAGCAATGAAATTTACTTATATTCAAATAACAAGCAAGAAGGTAAAATTACCAGGATTTGAGGATGGCGGAAGTAGAGCCCCAGACGGCAGTGGTGGCGAGGAAAGAAGCACAAAACAGTGATGACTAAGAGCCCTAGACGGCGGGAGGAGCTTGTAAATTTATCCCTATTACTCAAACCCCATATACAAAGGGCAAGAAAAAAAACTTCGAATTAGGCAGCAACAAAGTGGGAGAGAGAGAGAGGAGGGGAAGAAGAGAGGGAGAAAAAGCTTACGCGGTACAAGGGACAGGGGTAATCAACTATCCTTCACCAATGGAAGTCGCAACGATGGTTGG
This sequence comes from Pogostemon cablin, assembly GCA_023678885.1. Lineage (NCBI taxonomy): Eukaryota > Viridiplantae > Streptophyta > Magnoliopsida > Lamiales > Lamiaceae > Pogostemon > Pogostemon cablin. Next base: position 22,847,414 of record CM042981.1, read on the forward strand.
GTGTTTTAGGACTGGCGGGGTGCAACTTCTTCGACGATTGACGGGGCTGGGTGATGAAACTCCAACGAATTGGCACGTGTTACCGGCCGTCAATTTGGCTGGCATCGTGGCGGTGACAGACATCGGCAGAGACGGCGGCAACCGGAGGCAACAAGGATTTTAGTAATTTGAAGAGTAGAGATAAAGCAGCGATTACCCTAATTTAGATAGAATTAAGCTTAGGATTACCGACAGAAAATTTGTCAGTATCTTTTAAAAATAAAATTTGATATATTTACCGACTGATTTAAATTCTGTCGGTAAATTAAAGGCTAAAATTATTTTTTTAAAAATAAAATTTAATATATTTACCGACGGATTTAATCCGTCAGTAATTAAAGACTAAAATTATTTTTTTTTAAAAAATAAAATTTAATATAATTACCGACGGATTTATTCCGTCTATAAATTAAAGACTAAAATTATTTTTTTAGAAAATAAAATTTAATATATTTACCAACGGATTTAATCCGTCGGTAATTATAGTCTAAAAAATATTTTTTTTTAAAATTAATATATTTACCGACAAATTTAATCCGTCGGTAATTAAAGATTAAAATTATTTTTTAGAAAATAAAATTTAATATAATTACCAACGGATTAATCCGTCGGTAAATTAAAGACTAAAATTATTTTTTTAAAAAATAAAATTTAATATATTTAACGACGGATTTAATCCGTCGATAATTAAAGACTAAAATTATTTTTTAAAAAAATAAAATTTAATATAATTACCGACGGATTAAATCCGTTGGTAAATTAAAGAAAAAACTTAAATTTTTTAAAAAATAAAATTTAATATAATTACCGACGGATTATATCCGTCGATAAATTAAAAACTAAAATTAAATTTCTTTAAATAAAATTTTATATATTTTCCGATGGATTAATTCTGTCGGTAATCTTTCGGGATTTATTCCCGCAAAATAATGATGGATATATCGACGGAAAATAAATTCGTCGCTAATTCCGTCGGTAATCTGTCTCTAATTTCGTCGGTTATTTCTATTGATGACTTTTTAAAAATGAATCATATTTAATCAATATAACATCGGTAAATCGTCAGTAATTACCGACCTTTATTTTCGTCGATATTTAAAAGTTTCTTATAGTGAAAGAGCAAAGAGGTTGAGAGCCGAGAAGCTTAGACTGCAGATGGATAATGAAGATGTGGTTTTCTCTCTTGATTAAGCAATGAAGATGCCCATGGAGACTCAATCATGCAAGAGCATAGAAATGATTTCTAACTTGTTTAATCTTGATTTTAACAAGAAAGATGATTCTGAATTTGAATGGAAGATTGACAAGGAAGTGTCTAGACAGCCATAGGAGGAAGAAAATTCCAAGGATCATATACTTGTGACCAAGAAAGGTGAGGTATTGAGTGTTGACAAAAAAAGGGAAAGAAAGTACTTAAAGGTGAGGATACGAGAAGACCATCCTCTGATCCAGTAGTCTATAAAGGTTACATCAATCATGACTCTTCGACGTTAAACATGAGTGCCTGTTGGGGGCTTGCCCTTCCGTTTTATTGCTTTATTATTTCTTTAGTGTGAGTAAAAAAATTTTACATTTAAGGTGCTTACTAATTGGTAATTACATCTCGTTGCAAACTTAATTTCAACTTACGTTTGTACTAAGTTTGGGGGGTGTGATGTTATTACCTCATTGAAGCACCAAGAGTATAATATTTTCTTTGTAATGTTTGCTAGGGGAGTTGATTTTTGCGGTATGTTGAAACTTTAATCGGTTGATGTGTTGATTTTTTGCAAATTGCCTAGTGTTCAGTGGTGTTCCTAGTGTATGGAGTCGATTAGATAGTTAATTGAGTCTTTCTTATAGTTCTCCTATTTTATTATTGATGAATCATGGGATGATAAGGTTTGTTGAGTTTTGATGATAGAAAAAGGTACTAGGGTGGCAAGACGAGTTCTACACTGAGGCTTTGACTTGACTAAGTTGGAGGAGCTCGTGAATGCATTGAAGAAAAAATCAGGTGTCCTCGTTTCCTTATTCTAATTTTTATATGTGCTTTTAATTAGTATGGGTAGAAGGATTAAGTTTATGGTTATGATCATGTGAGCATATACTTTTGAATTGTGCCTAAAATTCATATGCTTTTGAAATTGATGAAGGAAGTGTACTTGAGTTATATTGTGGTATGCTGTTCTATGTGTACTTGTGGATTGTTACCATGAAAAGTGCTTTGTTACTTGTTAAAAACCCATGAGAGATTTTGAGCCTCGTTGATCATGTACATAATCACATGATATTTCTTTTCTGGTGAGTATCATTCTTGTGCGTGTATTCTAGAACTTGCCTTGAGTCTCCTTGAATATTCAAGATTAGTCTAGCGGATTATAGAAATGATATTAGGCTATTTTTATATTTAGCCCATTTTCCCATATTCTTTACCTGAATTCATTAAATCCTTTGTCAGCCCATTTGAGCCTTTTTAAATCCATTCTTTTTATAGCCAATAAAGTATTAAAGAGAGTGGTGATTTGAGGGATAATAAGGATGATGAAGGAAGAATCTTAAGGATTAAAGTAAAATTCCTGGAGTAGTGCTCAAATCTAGTACTTCATGAAATCAAACACCCTAGGTAGTGCTTAAATCTAGTACCCTATGGAGGATGTGAGAGGTAGTGCCCGAAACTAGTACCTCGAAGAAAAAAGAAAAAAGTGAAGAAAAGGAGAATGATGGAGTTGAAGATTTAGAAAAAGTTGAAAAGGAAGAATATATTGTCCTTGAAGGAGAAAGATGGGAGAGTTTGAAGAGTATGTAGTGCTTGATTGAAGTGATGAGGAAGAATAAAAGATCGAGAGAGATTGCAGCTTGATTGATCCCAGTTTTGAGTCACTTATCTATAAATTTCCTACCTTTTCCAATGAGCCAATATTACAACCAAATAAAAAAACCTTTTTGATTCATGATTTTCTAGCTACAAGTAAAAGGAGAGTTGAGACAATAGACAAGCTTATGGTTACGCATGCACTTGAATTGAATCTGAGCGTAAACACCTTAACCCATAAGTGTACATCTTTTACACTTGAGTACGAGTGATATACTTCCCGTGAGAACATGTCAATAGAGCATTTGAATTGGTGGTGATTGTCTTATCTTGTATGCTGTGAATTGATTATTACATGTAATAAGAGTTGCATGACATAAGTTGAGGACAATTGTATTGTGAATGGGGTATTTGTTATAGTCCTTGTTTCCCTGCTAATTTTCTTACTCTCTTTCACTTTATTTTTATTTTGTTGCCTCGGGACGAGCAACAGGTAAGTTTGGGGGATTGATGAGAGTGAAAATAAGCTTGTTTGAGTGTTCAATTTAACACCTTTTTAATATAAATTGATATTATATATTAGCATGAGTGTCTTATATTTTATATATTTGAGAAAAAGGTGCACTTGAGGTGTTTTATTGTGTTTTAGGTGGAAAAAGGATCAAGAGTGCAAAGTTGGAGAAAATGTGCAATTTGTGCAAGGATGCTGAAAAACGCATATCCAACTTGTGTAATTTTTACGTATTCTTTTGGAGGTCTAAATTAGAAGTATGATATATAGTTGGAAAGCCACAGAAGAGAGGGTCGTTTTGGCATAAAGAAAACCCAATTGGATTCCAAACGAGAAAGTTATGATCAAAGTGGTGACATCGTGCAAGCTGTACCGAACAGAATGGTTGTGCCACTTTCATGACTTGTTATACACTCAAATATTGGAGTGAGTTCTTTATATGGATAGAAAGCCAAAGAAAAGAGAAATGCGTGAGCGCAAGAATCACTCAAATCGAAGCTTGGATGTGGAAGTTATACGCGAAACGGAGAGACTGTGCATGCAGCTCGAGCATCCATTTGACCAAAGCCTCTCCCATTCGACCAGAACTACTTCGTCGAACGGGGACACGTAGAGCTGATTTTGACAGGATTTTTATCCCCTGTTCGTGAATTTTTGTATTTTTCAAGAAAAAGTTCATCCAAGGTCCATAAGGAGAGCTTACAAGTATAAAAGGGGATGTAGATCACATCATTATTCATTAGATTGAATTGGAATTGGATTGGATAGAGCCACATCCATCCTACACCACCCCACAAGGGGGGATCATCCCCCAACCATCATCCACATCCTTTCCTCCATTCATCCATCACTTTGAAGATTCATCTGCTGAATCAAGAGGAGAACCAAGAGGAGGATTCAAGACGGAAAAGGACTTGACGACGCCCCAATTTAGGTTTTTTATCGTTTTCTAATTTATCTTGTATTTTCCAGACATCTAGGTAAGTTCTATCCAACATCCATGATTGTTCTTCGCAACATCATGGGCTAGAACCTTTTTGGTAGATCTAGGGTTTTAAAGGTTTTTATGAATTAATTGAACTTTCGTGTGTATACTCCGTACAACACTACTTGTGGATTTATTTTATATAAGACAATGCTTTATTAATTCATACTCAGAATTATTTTGTGCATCTTTAACTATTATGTAGAGTCTGAATACATATCTTGGTTATTGATTGAGTGCGTTCACTGTTGAGCAGGATTATATGTTATGATTCTAAGTGAGGGGACTCCGAAGCTTTATTAGAACTATCTTATATAAATACTTTTTAATTGAATTGAATTCGGGTTAATAAGTAGGATAAAGAGAATAATTTTATAGTACCTATAAAGAGAGATCATATCGGGTTAGAGTACCAATCCTTGGGGAAAATAATTGATACTAATAGTACCTAGAAAGGGAGGTGAAATTATATCTCTTGCTCCAAGTATATTCACATATGTTACACGCATGTTTGCTTGTGTCTATAGAGGAAATATGCATGGCTTAGTGATGCCGTCCATATTCCACAAGACAGAGTCGGACATTGATACTCGGAAGGAAAATTAATGAGTGAAACTGAATTAACCTAGGGCTACCTATTCTCCATACTTTATTCACTTTCGTATTCTTCCAGTGTTATTTTATTTTAATTGTTATTTAATTTAATTATTCATTAGTTAATACTTCAATCCTCAATCTTAATTTCCATCTTGTCTTAATTAATTTAATTAATAATTAAATTGATAATACGCCGTCCTTTGGGTTCGATATTTAACTTGGTCGCTTGCTTAAGCTGCAACTAATATCCTTCATACTTGGGATTAATTTTGCGTACAAAGAAAACACGCATCACTCGGGATCAAGTCTGACAATTTTCCCAAAACATAAATCTTTCTAATTTTCAAATAACCCTCCCACTACGACGAGCCGCTACAGGTAATTATGTATCAAATGTAACACGCGATGCAGTTTACTTATGATGTATCCTCTTGTACAATTTGTACTATATTTTGTGTTCTCACTTCTTCAAGAATAATTTATTCATAGGTTTGTGGTTCATTACATAGTCTTCTTCCAAAAGTTTGGCGTTCGTGCTAACGATCGCTCTCTGATCTTTTGGACTATAAAATAAACTACCCTTTGTAAATCTAATATCCCACAAACAGACAAACATCCATACAACATTCTAACTTATAAGTATCTCCCTTTAACACACGTGTCGGAGCACCCCAAATTAGAATGTGTTTAAAATTAGGCTTGCGCCTTATCCACAATTCTTTGGGAGTAAAGGGTACTGATATAGAAGACAACATATATAATTTGTTGCCAATTAGCTTATTTTAGGAAAAATGCTATGTTGTCGAAGCCTGTGTTGTCTTAAAGTCTATTTACGATAATACATTATATGTGTTGTCTTTGTGCGTGTTTTTCCAAATTTTTTTAAATGACAACAAATTATATGTGTTGTCATTATGCATCTTTATTCCTATAAATTTTTTAAATGACGACAAATTATATATGTTGTCTTATTTTGTTAAAACAACACATTTATATGTGTTGTCTAATGTATTAAGTTTTTTTATTAATTAATATATTTAATAACCTTTCATTTTACCCACAAAAAGTAATAGGAAAAATTTTAATTTTAGTCCCATGAGAATTAATTATTGCCAAAATGGTCCCTTTTCTAACTTTTTAAGACCCATAAGAATTTTTAGTTATTTTCCATAAAAACTAACGGAATATAACGCATGAGATTCATGTCGCTGTTAGCGTATTTATTTTGAAAATATCCAAAAATCTTTTTTCTCTCTAAATTAATCATACTCTTCCAAAAATACTGCACCCCTCTTTCTCTCCATATTGCGCCCCTCTCTCTCCCCACTTGCCCTTCCTCTCTCATAATCACCTTTCGTCAATATCTATCCTTCTTCACCATAGCCGCTGCCCCATATTAAATTATATACCTATGTGCTTGCATTCACATAATTTAATAAAATTTTGTAGGCAGATTACCCCAATCTTAAACACAATTTGAAGAATCCCTAGGGCTTACCCCAATTATTCAAGTCCTGAATTCTAAGTGGATAGCCTTATTCTGGGTTCTCTTCTTTTTCTCCAAATCAATTCTAAGGTTTAAAACTCTTCTCTTCATTATTTTCTTCAACTTCTTCCTCCTCAAACTTCGGGATATGATTCAGAATGCAATTCATAAGCTAAGCTCTCTAAGCGCATCCGTTAATGGCAAATGCCACTCCAACGTGCCTTCCTCCATTTCCCACATGAATTCCATGGGAAACGACCTGCAATTGTTCAGATCTATTTCTAAGATCTCCAGCTTCTTCATCCACTCCACTCTGACCAAGAACTTGGAGAATCTCTGTTCGCCCACTTCCAAATCCCGAATATGCCCTCGCTGTGCTGTTTTCACAACTTGTCGATGCTTTTTAGGTCCTTGCAGACGGCAACGACGAGGGCTATCAGGAGGCACCGCATCTCCTCGTTCGCCTTTCTAAAGTCAATGGCAGTCAGTTGCTGTCGGAGGAGGTCAAAGGAAATATCCTTTTGGGAGGTGGAAAGGTTGGCCATGGGGTGGAGAATTTGGCGGAGGTAGCGGGCAATGGGCCATGGAGGAGAAAGAAGGTGGCAAGGCGGAGGAGGTTGGTCGGAGAAGGAGTTTGTGGCTTCGGTAATGGTGGTTGGGGCAAGTTAATTGAGTGGCGCTATCGTAAGGAGTGGCGGTGGGTTTACACCGAATTGAATGCATTGGTGGTCATTAGCGAGAGCATCATACCGATGCTTTTGAATAGTTTTATTTAGATATATTTTTGGAATTGATTTGCGTTTGAAAAATGATTGAGGTTGTTGCCATTCTCGAATATTTGGACAATATTTTCTTATATTTTTTTCTTTTCTTTTTCAATCCAACATATTCCGTCCCAAATTAATGGATGGGACCAAAAGTAAAACTTTTAGGATCAGTCTATATGTATGGGACTGTTTTTGTATATCAACAATTCTCATGGGACTAAAATTAAAATTTTTCCAAAAGTAATATATACAAAATTTACTAATTAATTGATAAAAGAGATAATAAAATTAAAAAATAATTAAATGCATTCTAAATAATCCACAAAATACAATATTAAATAACCATCTCAAATCCAAATGTTGACAAAAGGCAAAACATGCAATTTCGAAAAAATAAAATAGCTAAGAGAAATCCTAGCACTTCTCTCATTTTAAGCTTCAAGGATAGCAGTTGCAAGTTTTATTACTTCTCTCATTTTAAGCTTCCCAATCAAAGGATCTCAGACTAAGCCATGTACATCACGTGCAGGGAATTTCAAAATAGCCCAGTGTGCTATCTTACATGAATTAACAAATATCTAACAAACAAGAACTTATTCCCGCCGTCCGCATTAAGGTTTACATTTTTCATTTTGGGTTGTCTCAATTTAAGGTTTACATTTCCTTTTTTTGTCAAGTTGGGCCCACACAAGACAATCAATTACCCACAACACTAATATAACTACCCACTTTACTTTAAATATTATTTATCTCACCTTATTATACATTAATATATTATATCTCTTAATCTCCATGCAAAAAGCAAATGTCAATGTTAACGCAGGACGAATGGAGTAATTCTCAGAATAAATGGAGTAAACTATGTAAGTATCTAAGAAAATAGTTACATGAAATTAGCCTTATTATTAAATTCATCTGCCATTTTGATGGAAAAAGTCAACTTTGAGCTGAAAAAAAAAAGTAAACACAGTAACTATAGATATCAGGCTTTCACCAACAATAATAAACATTGGAACCCATTTTCTTGATAGTGAGACTAAGATGAAATAATAGTATAAATGCTTCTTGAATTTAAATAAAAAAACGAAGTATGGAAACCATGAATCATAACTAAAACAAATACTAGCTATCAAGTAGAAACCACGGCCAAACTAATCTACAAAGGATTCACACTAGAATGAAAAGAATCAAGCAAGCATAATACAACAGGTAGAAACGAAGATAGAGAACAATACAACATGATCACTACACCAAAACTACAGAATTACCCAAGCATCTAAGCTACTTCATATCATCAAAAATAATAAACTTCACTAACAGAGAGACCCAAGGAAACAGATTGGAAGAAATGAGTAAGATTATATTTAAAGTGGACAGGGTATACCATGTTTAGCAAGATGATCAAAAACAAAACTGGTGAGGAGCTTGAATTGAGAAAATCAGTAGCCTTAGAGAGCACTCCGGAGGCAGCCGAAAGTGGCTGGAATAGCAAGACGACAGACACAAAATATTGAAATTAACTCTAAAGGGATGTATAAAAAATGGAGTACCGAAGTACTGAAACTAGGAATTCTTCATTCAATGTAGTAAAAAATTCAATGATGAATTTAAATAACACATCAAATTAATGAATAAATAAATAAATAATTTTAAAAAAAATATCCAAATTAGATAGCAATCATGATTAATGGGATTAAAATTTGAGAAAGTCTGAAATTGCTTGTCTTCATTTTCACTCGATGCTGGTGCTAGGACCAAATTAACTATAATTAATCTGTTCATTTTCTTTAACTCATACTCATAATAATATCTATTTCTACTCACAAATATTACTTCGACTCACAAATATATATATGGATTATACGCATTAAGAAAACCTGGCCTCTGTTTTATGGAATATTCCAAAACAAATTTAGTAATTCCAAATAACTCATCAATTATCTAACTATTTCCATAAGAGTCATATTCCTTCTTTTTGGCTCACCATTTTGCTGGGGTGTGCTCGGTGCAGATAATTGGGATTCAATCCAAGCCTCTGATAAACAGCTTCTAAATTATCTTAAGAGGTACTCGCCACCACTATTAAATCGTGATGTCTTTATATATTTTCCATGATACTTCACTGTTGGCGTTTGGTTCTTTAGGCTAGCGTGAACCGTTAGGGCTTCAAATAATTCTACTACAGCGGAAGTAAAAGGGCAGAATTACCTTTCATCGGGTTTGATATAGAGGATGAACAGTGAACGATCTTCCGGTCTTCTGTTATATTTCTAAGCCTATCCTTGACGTTGTATGGGCAACAATCACTAAGGAGAACTCAATCTGCAGCTCCTCTCTCTCTCACGACTCTTGTCGTGTGTTGAGTGTTAGTGAACGTGCTGCTAAGGGTGGCTATATATAGACTACAACAGGGACTAGGAGGAGAAATTAGGGTTTAGGCCTCCCATTGGGCTTAAGCATCCAAGTTTAGCCCAAAATTTATACTTAAGTCCAATAATAATAAATCATTTCACTAAAGAAATAATATTGTACTGCCACCCTAATCCCAAATTATGTTTATGGGCTCCTTCTTATTATGAGCTCGTTAATCTCCCCGTGTTTAAGATTCAATGCCCATTACTTAATTGAGTTACTGACAGCTCCATTAATTAATATATTTACCAAGAGTAGTATCACTCAACCTTATTATCATGTCGGAATAGATCTACCTGCAGGGTTTACATGATAATCTTTATGAGCTCCTCAATGGGACATCATCAACCAATTCCGTTAGGACACAGATTCCTTCTACAATAAACAGCACACCATAGAGACAATATCATATCCCGACTCACCAAGCATATTGATTTAACAATTAAATCTCACCCATTGATGAATTAAAGAAATAAATACAGGCTTACGTGTCGAGGTTATTGTATAGGGATTAAGAGTACGAACTTCCATAATAACAGAGATCAAATTCTATTATATAGTTAATATAAACCAAACGATCTCAATAGCGGTCCTATTCAATACACAAAAAGTGCACTAGTGCAATTTTATAGTCAAGACAGACTAATGTCAAATTACACTACAACCATACTGATAGATATTCCCATTCTATCTCGGTTGTGAATATCTATTTATACTTTATAAAGAGCCGATAATATGATCTTCTGTGTGACGCCACACACCACATTATCTACAGTATAAAGTAAATAGACTTTTGCAATAATTAATTGCAAATGTTTGATCACATGATTCTCATTTTAAATATTATCAAAATATTATTTATACAAATAGCTAGACTTTTCGTATACAATCCAACATTCACCACATTAGCCTTGTACTTCTTGAATGAATCAAAGTACTTAAACATGTTGTGCATCAAATAAATATATCCGTATCTAGAATAATTATTAATTAAGGTGACAAATATTCATAACCACCTCTCGCCTAGATAGTCTTAGGACCGCATAAATCATAATGAACCATTTCTAACATATCTTTGGCTCTACACCCTTTGCCTTAAAAGGCCTTTAATCATTTTTCCTTCCAAGTAAGACTCAAAAGTTATATAGTTTTCACTTCCAATAAACCCAATGGTCCATCGGCTATCAACCTTTGAATCCTACTCAACTTAATATGGTCTAGTCTTAGATGCCACAGATATGTTTGGTTCATTTTCGGAAAGGTTCCTTTTTCTTATTAGGATTAGAAAACACGTTATTAATTTCCATTTGTTTCATCATGGGAAAAACACGATTTAAGAGAGTACAAAATGTCCACCAACGTATCACAATTGATTATAGCTACATCCTTCATTATCATGACCATGTCATTTAAATGAAATAGAGTATCTATCTGTAACAACATAGAAACTGAAATCAAATTCATTCTAAAAAAGGTATGCAAAGACAATTTCTTAAAATCAAATGTTTATTCCTTTCATAAGATAAATAAACATCTCCCACAATAGCCGCCACTTTTGTAGCATTACCCATACTTATGGTACTCTAACCATAACTTAGCTGTCAGGTTTAATGGAACCCCCACAATGAATTGCAGACATGATTAGTGGTTCCTGTATCTACATATCACGTGTAAGTAAATGCCACCACTAAAAATATTTCAACAACTGATGAATAAGATTTACCAACCTTGCTCACACCATGACGAAAATGCCATTCCATTGCTATATTTTTGTCAAAAGTTTCCCACCTAATAGAACCATTTGTAATTCAGGTGAAATTGCTAAATAAACTTCTAGACAAACTATGGAAAATAAAATTGACTTGGGTTTCCCCTTCAATTTCTGCTCCAAAGATTTATGATTTATTCATCAAGTTAACCAAGACCTCTTACCTTTCAACCTTACTCAAGTATCCGAAGAATTGCATGAGATTGAACATCAAATCTATATGAAGTCTTTCCTCTTCACATCAGACTTTTGTAGGCACCAGAGGGCATTCTTAGTGAGAACACACTTGTTTTCTTTAGCAGTATGAAATTAAAACTAAGATTCTTTTTTAATCATTTAATTTGGACCAGTTAGTAAGTTTTCTTTTAGTTAACAGTAAGTGAAATGAAAACCCATTTGAAAATAGAGAATCACTTAAATAAATACACCAATCAAATACTTCAAATTTAAAATTTATATTGATTCCCTCAAAATAATATAAAATAAATTCACTGACATCTCAAGCACCGTGAATTTACATTCATGATAGTGTGGACGTATACAAAACCGTAACATTTGCAAGAGAAGGTTTTACACATTAATTCCATTTGACAATTTAACCTTATAACAAATAATTATTGGTCGGTTCTGTAGCCATGCAAATAAAAGAAGTGACTCCGATAGGGAGGATACATATTAATTACACCTAAGTGTATACCATTATTTGATATCAAGTCCATTACCCAAGCTTGTGCCCTTTCAAATGGAGAAGATCACACGCGCCCAAATAACTTTCTACAATCATCACTAGGAAGTCTGTACCAGTGATCCACAAATAAACTCATCCGATGGAGAGGAAGACACTATAATCAACGCACAAGTTTACGTGCTACAAACCAATAATGGAGACACGAGAATAATTAATTAATCCCTCTCCTACTTAGTCATTTAACATAAGGGTTTACATGCATATAATATTCATAAATAAAATACGCAATCTAGCATGCTCCTAAGACGGCACATAAGACAATAAATCATACAAAACTATGAATCCATATATAACTATAATAAACATGGAAAATAATCAAAATTTCCAACTATTATGGCCTTGTCATATATCATCTTACTTGCTTGCCATCATCCCCAAATATAGCAACGGTCAAAACCCGCGAAAACTAGAAAATCCTTAAAATCTTGCGATATCGAAATTATCAAAAACTTCCAGATTATCAAAATTATCTAAAACTTTTAGTTTATCGAATTATCAAAAACTTCAGATTATTGAAATTATTGAAAAGTTCCAGATATCAAATTATCGAAACTTTCAAATTATCAAAATTATCAAAAACTTCAAAATTATCGAATTAACTTCCAGATTATTAAAATTATCGAAAAGTTCCAAATATTAAATTATCAAAACTTCCAATTTATCAAAATTATCGAAAACTTCAAAATTATCGAATTATCGAAAACTTCCAGATTATCGAATTATCAAAACTTCCAGATTATTGAATTATCAAAAACTTCTAGATTATCAAAAACTTTCAAATTATCAAAACTGAATATTACACGCAGAACCAAAAAAAACCATCAGCTCTGATACCAATTGACGGTGATCGGATCATATGAGCTACGTAATCCGTTTGGGTTCCATATATATATAAGGCAGCAAAATAATAAAAAAGAATTAACTTTCACCGAAGACTGGCGAAGAAGTTTGGTTCGCGAACTACAGAAACAATCTCTTGATCTTCTACTTTATTCATATGCCTCGTCTAGACGCCATGTGGGTGACGATTCTCTAGGCGATCTCAATCCTCAATCTCCCCCGTGATAATTTCAGCCACCTAATTCCATCTCGAAATTAAGATTTTGATATTTTAGACATTGTAGGTGTTGGTTTTTATACTAAAAGTCTAGCTTTTTGTATGAACAATGTTTAGAAAATATTTAAAATGAGAATCATGTGATCAAATGTTTGCAATTGTATTATTCCAAAAGCCCATTTACTTTATATTGTAGATAATGTGGTGTGCAGTGTCACACGGAAGATCATATTATCGGCTCTTTATAAAGTATAAACAGATGTTCACTACTGAGATAGAAGAGGACTATCTATCGGTATGGTTGTAGTGTGATTTGACATTAGTCTGTCTTGACTATTGTTGATGGCTGTTCTTGACCCGTTAATTGGTATTTATGATATAAAGATATTTGGTAACGGAATCAAGAACAAACACAATCAAGCATAATTAAACCACAAACAACAGGATCAAGCCAATAAAAACTCAATTCCCACCAAAGAACTCAACCGATTTTTGTTACTCTCCTCTTGAACAAAACTCATAAAATCCTCTCTCTACAAGTGCAATGTCTAGAATCAAGTATTAGTTACCTGCCTCTCTTCTAAGAGAGAGGCTATTTATATTGTCTCCAAACCCTAACTAAGGTCAATCGCCTTACGCCATTTGGATATCTCCACAAATAGATACCCCTTACCGTTCATGGTGAACATACTGATATTTCTAACCATATATCATCAAAAAGGTTTCCATACAATTTTTCATTCCCATATATTATGGTCTAATGCCTTGATTAAAAGTTGTAAAAAAATCGTGTCACCAACCTCATACATCTTGCCTTCTTTCTACTTTATTGATAATATTTCTTCAAATGTTGTACATTCCATGGGTGCGGTATCTTTTTGCCATCTACTTCTTTCAGTTCATATGCTTTTCCTTCCAGAACTCTCTTGATCACATAAGGACCTTTCCAGTTTTGGCCGTTTCCATATGCCGTTGGGCCCAATACTTTCCGTAGCACTAGTTCTCTACCTTTGAACCTCCTCAGCTTTATCTTGGAGTTATAAAATCTCTCTGCTCTCTGCTTGTAGACCGCATTATGCAATTCCGCATTCAGTCTCTTTTCCTCTATTAGGCCTAAACTCTCTTGGATCAACTCATCATTTGCCCATTCTTGGTGGAGAGTGACCCTAGGGCTGGGTTCTCCAATTTCCACTAGAATTACTGCCTCGGCACCGAAGGCCATCGAGAATGGGGTCTCATTAGTGGAGGTTCTTATCGTTATTCTATATGACCAAAGGACTCCCGGCAGTTCCTCAGGCCATTTCCCATCTAATTTCTCCAACCTGGCTTTCAAAGTGTGTTTGATGATGTTGTTCACTGCCTCGACTTGCCCATTAGACTGCGGGTGATATGGCGTGGAGGGCCACTTCTTAATGTTATAGTCCTTGCAAAATTTTCTGAGTCTAGCATTGTCGAACTGCTTGCCATTGTCGGTCACTATGTCAAATGGTATTCTGAACTGGCATATGATATTTTCCCAGATGAACTTCTCGACCCTAGCCTCAGTGATCGTCGAGAGGGGTTCTGCTTCTGCCCATTTCGAGAAATAATCCACGGTCACGATTGCAAACTTATTTCTATCTTTTTCGGTAGGTAGCGGCCTGATTAAATCAATTTTCCATTTCGCGAAGGGCCACGGGCTGAACACTGAGGTTAGTTGTTCCGAGGGGGCTCTGACTATCGGAGCCATTCTTTGGCACATCGCGCATGCCCTCGCGTATTGGGTGGCATCCTTTTTCAGCATCGGCCAGAAATAACCCTGCCTGATCACTTTGTGTGCCAGAGCGATTCCTCATGTATGGTTGCCACATATTCCTTCATGTATCTCTGCTAGTACATAGCTCGCTTCCTTAGGAGTTAGGCATTTCAGGAGTGGTGATGAATACCCTCTCTTGTACAACTTTCCTTCTATTAAGACGTATCTCGTCGATCGAAGTCTGATCTGTCGAGCCTTGTCTTTATCCGCAGGTATCTTTCCTTCCCCCAAATATGCCCTGATCGGTGTCATCCATGATTCCTCTGCCGGTTGATAACTTAGAACCCATACGGTGGTGTCTGACATGTTCTCCTTGTTGGCGCTTGGATCGTTTGGTTAACGTGACCCGTTAGAATATCATGCGTTTCTATCATAGCGGAAGCAAGTAAACATGAAACGCATTACCTTTCACCAAGGGTTGATGTAGAGGTTGAATTCTCGCTGGCAGTCTGCGCAGTCCCACGAGAATAGCCATAAGTTCCTCTTCTGATGTCGGAATTGAGTGATCTTTATACTCAGACGATCCTCTCTTCGACGGCTTTCCATCAGTATATAATACATCAAAATCGAAGAACTGTACGATTTTATACAAATTTCACAAGGTCGCGGACAGCAGCAGCAAACTACCTTCTGATCTTCTGCTGTATGTCCCAAGTCCGATCTCGACGTCGTGTGGGCGACGATCTACGAGACCTCCTCAATCTGCTCTCAACCCTCATCACACGTGAATAATTAATTAGATTAGGTTAGGGTTCCAGATAAGCTGAGGTGACTTATATACATGGGCTACAGCAGGGACCAGGAGGAGAAATTGGGTTGGGCCTCCATTGGGCTTAAGTATCCAAGCTTAGCCCAAAGCTTATACTTAAGTCCAATAATAATAATATATTCCACTAAAATATTATTATTGCACTACCGTACCAATCCCAAAATTACGTTTTGGGCTCCTTCTTATTATGAGCCCGTTAGTCTCCCCATGTTTAAGATATACAATGTCCATTAATTAATTTAAGTTACTGACAACTCAATTAATTAATATCTCATCCAAGAGTAGTACCACTCAACCTCATTATCATGTCGGAATAAATTCCACCTGCAGGGTTTACATGATAATCCTTATGAGCTCCTCAAGGGGACATCATCAACCTATGACGGACACGGATTCCTTCTACAATCAACAGCACACCATAGAGACAACACTATTTCCCAACTCATCGAGTTTGTTGATTTAATTACATGTAAATCTCACTCATTGATGAATCAAAGACATACATACTGCCCTACGTCTCGAGGTTATTGTATAGGGATTAAGAGCACGAACTTCCATAATAACTGAGATCAAGTTCTCCTATAAGTCAGTATAAGTCGAACGATCTCAAGCGGTCCTGCTCAATACACACAAGTGCACTAATGTGATTCTATAGCCAAGACAAGCTAATACCAAACCACACTACAACCATTCCGATAGAGAGTCCCCATGTATCTCGGTTGTGAGCATCTGTTTATACTTTATAAGGAAACCGATAATATGATCTTCCGCGTGTTGTCGCACAACATATTATCTACAGTATAAAGTAAGTGGACTATTGCATCGAACATATAAATAAATTATAAGATGCAATCATTTGATCATATGATTCTCATTTCAAATTAATTGTTATAACATTGTTCATACAAAAAGCTAGACTTTTAGTATACAATCCAACACTCCTACCTCACGATGTTGATGTTATTTTGGTCCTCAGCATTCGACGTAGTGGCTAGTTTTGCCAAGGCGTCGGCCCCCATATTATCTTTCCTGTCGATGCATTCTAGGAACACCTGTTTGAATTTTTGCAGTATACCTGCGGCCAATCCTCTATACTGGCTCATGTGTCCATCCTTGGCCTCGTATTCTCCTTTCATCTGGTTTACCACCAATTGTGAGTCACTATATATCATCAGCTTGTCTGCTCCCATGGCCAGTGCCATCTTCAAACCGTTCTATAGATCCTCATATTCCGCTTCATTGTTGGTGGCTAAGAAGCCAAACCTGATCGCAGTTGAGAAGGTTTCCCTGGACGGAGTTCAAATGATGATTCCGGCTCCCGACGCCACTGCCATCACTGAGCCATCTACGTACATGACCCAGGATTTCCTTTTCTACTCATCGGTTGGGACTGGGAAAGTTAGTTCCACTATGAAGTCCGCCATGACTTGCCCCTTGACTGCATTCCTTGGCAGGTATGCTATATCGAACTATTCCAATTCTATGGACCATTTTAATAACCTCCCCGCTGCGTCTAGCCTTTGGAGTACTTGCCTCAAGGGAAATGTCGTCAACACCTCGATGATATGCTCCATGAAGTATGGTCTAAACTTCCTCGAACTCATGACGAGTGCATACGCTACCTTCTCCATTACTGGGTATCTGAGCTCCACATCCCTCAAGGATTGACTTACGAAGTATAACGGCTTTTGATTCTTCTCCTCTGTTTTGACCAATATAGAACTGATTGTTGTTCCTGATACTGCCAAGTACAGTTGCAATGTTATGCCAGGTGAGGGCTTGGAGAGAATTTTTGGATCTAATAACTCCCTTTTAATCTCGTCAAATGTCTTTCCGCACTCTTCCGTCCATTCTAACTTAGCCTTTTTGATGATGTCAAAGAATGGCTTACATTTGTCCGATGCTTTTGACATGAACCTGTTTAAGGTGGCCAACCTACTCGTCAGATTCTGAACTTTTTTCATGTGCATTGGCGGATCCATCTTCAGGATTGCTTCTACCTTTTCTAGGTTCATCTCGATCTCTCTTGAGCTGACCAAAAATTCCTAGAAAACTTCCTTTGCTCACTCCGAACATACATTTCTTCGGGTTCAGTTTCATTTCATAATGTTGGAAGATTCCAAAAACCTTTTTTAGATGGTCAAAATGGTCCATTCTTTTTAGACTTTTTACAACGGTATCATCCATATAGACCTCGACTATTTTCCCAATCTCGCCCTCGAACATTTTATTGACCAATCTTTGATAAGTAGCTCCCGTATTCCTTAGGAAAAATGGCATGTTGTTCCACTCATAAACTCCGCGCCCGCAGAAGAAAGCCGTATTTTCCTTATCATCTGGATGCATAGGGATCTGGTGGTACCCCGAAAATGCATCCATGAAGCTCATTATCTCGTGTTCTTCTGTAGCGTCGACCATCTGGTCAATCAACGGAAGAGGATTGCTATCCTTCGGGCACGCCTTGTTTAGATCAGTGAAATCAATGCATAGCCTCCACGATCCTTCTTTTTTTTCACTATGACTGGGTTTTGGACACTTATCGGGTACTTGCATTCGCTAATTCTCCCGCTCGCCAGTAGTTTATGTACTTCCAGCTCCATAGCCACATTTTTCTCTGGGCTGAACTTTCTCTTTTTCTGATGGAATGGTGGGACGTTGGGGGCGATGTTCAGCTTGTGGCAAGCATACTTCGGATGTACCCCGGGTGTTTCATTTGGGTTCCAAGCGAACACATCCAAAATTTCCTTCAGTAATTGGGTTAGTTCTTCATTGAATCCGCTTTCCCACTCTGTTCCAATCTTGACCTTGATATCAGCGTCCTTCGGATCCAGTTGTACCACTTCTGTTTTTCCTGCTGCCGAGACTCCTTCTCTTAGTTTCACCTTTGGATCTTCATCCGGTATTATTTGCTTTCATATCGACATCTTCGCCGCTGTATCTTTTTCCTTCCACCCTTGGATAGCCAAGTCCGGATGCGTTTCTGTTGTTGCCACATGCATATCATCTCCTTGTTCCTCTGCCTCCTCTCCTGGGGCAACCACTAAGATCATCTCGAGTTCTATATCCTTTTGGTCTCCTTCCGGTGGTTTTTCTATTTTTCTCAGCCTTTCAAGGGTCTCTCTATCTTCCATGATATCCTCGAAGCATAGCATCTCGTATTCCATGTCATGATAACTTAGACCTTTTACCTTTTCCACAGACGAGCATTTTTTCGCCCTTCTTTGATTCCCTATCACCGTCGCTATCCTACCATCGGCTGTGACAAATTTGAGACACTGATGGAGGGTGGACGGAATAGCTCCGAAGGCATGGATCATCAGGCACCCTAGTATGCAGTTGTAGGTAGAGGCTTGGTTCACAACCTTGAATGTCAACTGTTTCTGCATCCGGATTTTCCCATCCAAACCATCTAACTGAACTGACAAATCGACCACCATGGTAGGTCTGGTCAACGCATTGCCGAACCTTTTGATCTCATCACCACAAGGTCTCACCTTGTGGTGACGCTCTCCTCCCAAGTTTTGAATACCCCTTAAACATTATGTTGGCGTATGCCCTAGTGTCTACCAGACATCTATGGACTTTGATTCTTGGCAATATTGGCGAAATGACTAGAGGGTCGAAATGAGGAGTGTTTACCCCGTAAAAATCTGCCTCTGCTATTCCCTTCGTCGCCGAGGCTAGCTACTATACTTGAGGGATTTGTTGGTCTAAATTCCTCAGTTCTGCCTTTCTCTTCCTTTTTGATATTGTGGTCAGTGCCTGGGAGGTTCTAACATAAGGGGTTTCCTCTGCTGGCTCCATCATGTGTATTTTTCCAGGTCTATCTCCCCTCGGGGCTGGTCCCCCGATCTTATTAAACATCGGTGGCCACCCTGGAGGCGGAGGAGGTAGGGGTATCGCTTCTCCATTCCGTCCTCTACCCGAGGACCTTTGTAGACATGGGAAGGGGAAATATTAGCGTCTTTCATGTACGGTCTCGGGGCCTGCAGCATTCCTTTTAATCTTCCTTCCTTAAACAACTTCCACAATTCCGTGATAAGATCCCAGCATTGGTCTGTGTTATGACCATGTGTCAGGTGGTACATGCAATACTTCCGAGGATTCGTGAGCTTCGAGGTTGGTAGGACTGGCCTCGACGTCCGAAGAACCTGATGGTCCTTGACGTAGTAGAAGACCTCGGCAATATTCAAGTTGGTTCCCGACTTTAGCTCCTCATACATCTGCTATACCTCGGTATCTTCCGCAAATGGTTTAAAAGTTGCCGCTGTTTTATATTCCTTTACTCCTCCTACGCTGACTCTTTTCTTGCTCGGTTCTACCGAGGTGCTTTGGTTGCTCGCCTTCTTTGTCATTTTAGAGATATATTCTTCTTGGATGTACTCGTTCACCATGACCATGAAAACAACGTAGGGTATGGGCGACTTAAGCTGTACTGCCTTCCACAAACTAGTTTTTGTGTGAAGTGTTCCCATCACCGTGATGAGACAGGCTTCGTCCCCCATGACTTTCCCCATTTACCTCTGCTCATTGAACCTTTTCAGAAAATCTCGTAAGCTTTCTGTTGAACCTTGGCGGATGTTAGCCAATTTGTGCTTTGGTTCCTTTAGTGCCCCAATATATGAGTATTGCATTAGGAATACCTCCATCAGCTCTCCCCCGCTTTTGATAGAGGCTATCGGGACTACCCTAAACTAGACGTGAGCCTTGTTTCCCAGGATTATTGGGAACATCTGGCATAACGTGATCTCGTTTGCACCTTGCGCTCTCATCCACATCACATATTTTTCAATGTGAGAATAAGGGTCGTAATCACAATCAAAGATCAAGCTAGAGGGGAACTTGATTCCTTGTTGTCGACGAGCATTGTTGATTTCTGCCGTGAAGGGTGAAGGAGCTACCATGGATTGAAGGACCCCTCCTGTCCTGGACATCTTCCTTTACAGGCCTGTGAAGCGTTTGTTCACTTCTTCATTTATCAGGGCTTGTAGATCTCTGGTTGGAGCACTCGAAAATGCCTCCTTGTTCCCTGACCACACTTCTGCTTGGGCTTTCCTTTATTTCATCTCCTTTCGCGAAACTAGCCTCCTGTTCCTTTTGGTCCGAGGTAAAGATAACTCGGTTGTGGGTAGTTCTTTCTGTGTGAGATCTTGACTTTCATGTGAGTAGGGTATCGAGGACGAGCAAGATCTCTGACTCCTTGACCTTCTGCACCTGTTATGCCTCCTTTGAGAGACAAATAGGGTTCTGCGTAGGACTTTGCTCTCCGCTGGCATTTGCCGAGTCACAGGCCAGCCTCTCCTTTGGTGCTGCGACTGAGGTTGGCGAGGTTCTACTCCTCTTGGCCTCTCTCCCTTGATGGATGGTTCTCAGCCTCTTGATTTCTTCCGGGTTGAGGTTGCACTCGAGCTTCATTTCTCGCTGGTACCCTCGGGGATGGGGGATTCCTTCTATCTAGATTTCCTCCATGCTGAGGTTGCCTTTGAGTTTCTATTTCTGGGCGCCGAAGGTATTCACTGCGCCCGCCTTCTGCCAAGGTCTCGTTCACACTCTCTCTTTCTTCAACATTCCTCCTTCATATGATATTAATAGTTTCTCTGGCGTCTCCTATGCTATGTTCCCATCTGGCATCTTTTGTTCTTTCGAGGTCTTCCTATAAATCGTTGTGGCTTACTCCTCGAGGGCCGCTAAAGCTCAACCTCGCTGGTAGGACCGGGGAGCCCTTGCAGCGTACTCGTCAATCACTCTCCGAAGTTTCTCGTTCATCTCTTTTGTCTTTAGTGGGTCGCTTAAATTTAAGACGGGAATTGACCTCACCGGGATGGGCACCTCCATGACCGGCGCACTGACTTGGACATTATTTCCACTTCTCATGACGTTCCGCTGGGCTCTGGAACATTACCTTCTCTCTTCATTTCCATGGGCCGCAAATCCTTCACCTCCCATCTTGATTTCCAGATACAGAACAGAACCCAAAGATTTTTCTCACGGAATCGAATCAAGAATTCGAGGAGGTAAAGAACAGGAGTGGCTAATCGTAGCATTTCCCACAGACGGCGCCAGATGTTTATGGCTGCTCTTGACCCATTAATTGGTGTTTATGATATAAAGATATTTGTTAACGGAATCAAGAATGAACACAATCAAGCATAATTAAACGACAAACAACAGGATCAAGTTAATAAAACTCAATTCCCACCAAAGAACTCAACCGATTTTTATTACTCTCCTCTTGAACAACACTTATAAAATTCTCTCTCTATAAGTGCAATGTCTAGAATCAAGTATTAGTTACTTGCCTCTCTCCTAAGAGAGAGGCTATTTATATTGTCTACAAACCCTAAACTAAGGCTAATCGCCTTGCGCCATTTGGATGGAGACAAGCCACCTTTAATGAAGCTGTTGGTATGCCGACCAGTTGTAGGAGAAGTCTGAGCATCATTTGTCGCTTTTGCAGGGTTTCGCAGGGTGCCTCCATCCTTTGCTGGCCTCCCATTGGTTGTTAGAGCAGTTTGTGCTAGTCAATCGTTGTCTTATAGTTAGGATTGCTGCCCAAGACACCTCTTCTTCCCGTTAGTGTTGTCCTCTAGCCTGCGGTACTTGTCAGCTTTCATGATGGTGTCTGTTATTCACTGTCCCACTTTCGTTGCCCCCCCTTTGGTCTTTGGACAGGCCGGCTTTCGGTTCTGTGGTGTTCATCCGAGCTCTTGGACAGGGGAAGGACGTCTCCGAGGTTTTCTACCGAGGGTGCTTCCTGGCTTCGGCCTTGTTTGGCGGGTTCCTCTTTGTTCTTTCCTCGATTGGGCCTTCGGGTTGTCGCGACCTCCTTGGGCTACCTCATTCCCTTTTCAGTTCTGTCTACCGTTTGAGCCTTTGATGGGTTGGGCCTTTCTCTTCAAGTGTAATGGAGGTTATTGGGCTTTTGGGCCTAACAAGCATGGGGGATATAATACCCATAACAACTATGAAATTACACTAAACACTTAGTGTTCATTGAGCAGGACCGTCTTGAGATCGTTCGATTTATACTGACTATATAATAGAACTTGATCTCTGTTATGATGGATGTTCATACTCTTAATCCTTATATAATAATCTCGACACGTAAGCCTATATTTGTTTCTTTGATTCATCAATGGGTGAGATCTAATAGTTAAATCAATATGCTTGGTGAGTTGGGAGATGGTGGTGTCTCTATGGTGTGTCGTTGATTGTAGAAGGAATTTGTATCCTAAAGGAATTGGTTGATGATGTTCCCTTGAGGAGCTCATAATAATTATCATGTAAACCCTGTAGGTGGATTTATTCCGGCATGATAATAAGGTTGAGTGGTACTACTCTTGGTAAATATATTAATTAATGGAGTTGTCAGTAACTTAATTAATTAATGGGCATTGAATCTTAAACATGGGGAGATTAATGGGCTCATAATAAGAAGGAGCCCATAATGTAATTTTGGATTAGGATGGCAGTGGAATAATATTTTTTTAGTGGACTGATTTATTATTATGGGACTTAAGTATAAGTTTTGGGCTAAACTTGGATGCTTAAGCTCAATGGGAGGCCCAAACCCTAATTTCTCCTCCCGGTAGCCTATATAATAGCCAATGTCAGCAGTCTGGATAATTACTTCACATGCATAACAGACATGAAAGAGATTAGTGATTGTAGATTGAGATCATCTTATAGATCGTTGCCCACACAACGTCAAGACGTAGCTTAAGAATACAACAAAAGATCGCAAGGTCGTTTGTTCCTGCTGCTGATGATCAACCTCTACATCAACCCTGGTGAAAGGTAACACGATTCTATTCTTATGCTTCCACTATTGTAGAATTGCACGGAACCCTAACAATTCGCGTTAACCAAAAGATCCAAACGCCAACAGTAGGAATTATTTCTCTCTCCTCACTTATTTTCTAGAAAATAACATGAATAATCATAATTTCTAAACTTATTTATAGGCTACAATAGAGACCATGAGTGTAATTAGGGTTGGGTCACCCATTGGGCTTAGGCATTCAAGTTTAGCTCTAAACTTATACATTAAGACCAATAATAATAACTCTGTCCACTAAAGAATTATTATTGAACTACCACCCTAATCCCAAATTATGTTATGGACCCCTTCTTATAATGAACCTGTTTAACTCCAGTGTTTAAGATATAATGATAGAGCAAGAAGGAATAAATTATTTTAGTATTTTATTTCAAGTCAAAAATTTCCTTAATTTAGATTATTTAGTTTTCTATTTTCTTTATTTCCTTAATTAGTACTAATGTCTAGGGTTTGTTCATGGGCCTTGAGCCTATTTAAACTACGTATGTTGCTCTAGGATATCTTATCAATAAAAAAGTATTTATTTTGCAGCCTTAATTGGTTTGTGGCAGAGTTCATCTTTGTGGCCTTCTTTGAAGGATTGCAGCCTTATGGATTGTGGCAGAGAATTCTATTCTCCGTGGCCCTCCTCGAGAGATTATTTCTGCGTGTGTGTATTTATTTTATTGATCATGTGTTCGTGTTCCATCAATTGGTCCGATCTACCCTCTCTTTGCCTCAATGACGAATACCCGCTCCATAATAGAGAAAGAGAGACTTGAATCAGTGGCGGTGGCATAGGAGGAGATCCAGGAAACCCTCACCGTGTTCATGGCAGGAATTGATAAGAAAATTGATCTTCTTGAGTCCATGTTCTAATCAATACTTCAAAAACTGGACACCACATTGCCGCAGGCTCAAAGAATCGCACCTCTACCAATATCAACTTCTATGGGTTCGACATCTTCTCAATCAACTACAATCCTACAAATGGTTAACCCCGGATACATACGATAGTGTAACATCTATAATCATATCTGCCTACTTTTGATGGGTCAGATCCCTTGGTTTGGCTTGCTCAAGCTGAGTAATATTTTCTTGTCCATAACACCCCCATCCACGAGCTCGTTAAACTGGCTATTGGCATATCCGGGAAGGCGATGTGTTGGGCTCAATGGATTTTACAATGCAACCCTAATATTCTTTGGGAGAATTATTCTCAAGAATTGGTAGCGAGATTTGGGGACATTGTTATGATATCCCACATCGATTCTACACGTAAATGTGGAAAGGCATATAAGTGGGGGCCAACCCTTCACCTTTAGTCATCATTTTGGATGAAGTTAGGGCTCCTAACTTATATGCCTAACAATTTGGTCTGACCTGCTGGATCCGGACGGGCCACGGGATAGGGCTATCCGATGTGTGGGCCAGAGGTTGCCACCCCGAATATGGGCCCAAGTGGGGTTGCCACCTGGAGTTATGGGCCTAGGTGCGGGTCACCAACTGGAGTGTGTCGTTTGTAGATGTCCGTTTCAAAGGGGGATGGATTGTTATGATATCTCATATCGGTTCCACACGCAAGTGTTGAAAGGCATATAAGTGGGGGTTGATTAGAGTAAAAATAAGCGTGTTTTAGTATCTAATTTAATACTTTTTTGATGAGAATTATTGTCATATATTAGCACAAGTGTCTTATATTCAATATATTTGAGAAAAAGGTGCATTTGAGGTGTTTTATTGTGTTTTAGATGGAAAAATGAATAAAAGTGCAAAGTTAGAGGAATGCTGAAAGACGCACGTTCAACTTCCATAATTTTTATGGTTTGTGTGGAGCTCAAAACTGAATATAAGATAGATTTTTGGAATGCGATGGAAGATAGGATCGTTTTGACGCAAGAATCACTCAAATCGGAGATCGAAAGAGGAAGTTATGCTCAAAATCATGATGTCGCGCACCTGCCGCGAGAATTTCCGAAAATTTTCGAAAATTAGTCCATAATACCTATTTTTTGGAGCACAATTAATCTCCTATATCATAATACTCCATGATTCACCCATATGTTTTCTTTCCTTATTTCATTCCCTTCTCATACCTATATATATTTTACATCATTATTTATATGAGGAGCACCGCAACACAATCATCCTATCACCCAACCATCATTCACATCCTTTCCTCCATCCATCCATCACTGTGAAGATTCGTCTGTGAAATTAAGAGGAGAACCAAGAGGAGGATTCAAGACGGAGAAGGACGCGATGACTCCCGCATCTAGGGTTTTATTCGTTTCCTAATTTATCTTGTATTTTTCAGAAATATGGGTAAGATCTATCCAACCCCCATGATTGTTCTTCGCAACATCATGGGTTAGAACCGTTTTGGTAGATTTAGGGTTTTAAAGGTTTGTATGAATTAATTAAACTCTCTTGTGTGTCCTCCGTACAACACTACTTGTGGATTGATTTTATATATAATTGTGCTTTCTTAATCCATATTCATGGTCGTTTGTTCATCTTCAATTGGTATATAGAGACTGAATACATATCTTGGTTGTTGATTGAGCGTGTTCACTACTAAATAGGATTCCATGTTATGATTCTAAGTGAGAGGACTTCGAAGCTTCATTAGAACTATCATATATGAATGTTTATTAATTGAATTGAATTCGGGTTAGTAAAAAGGATAAAGAGAGTAATTTTATAGTACATATAAATGGAGATCATATCAGGTTAGATTCTGGACGTGGGAAATAATTGATACTGATAGTACCTAGAAAGGGGGGGTGAAATTATATCTCTTGCTGCAAGGTTATTGACATATGTTACACGCATATTTACTTGAGTCTATAGAGTAGATTTGCATAGTTTAGTGATGCGTCCATAGTCCACAAGGCAGAGTCGGCCTGCACTTGAGAGGGAAGTTAAGTAGTAAAACCGGATTACCTTAAAGCTACCTATTCTTCATTCTTGAGCCACTTTCATATTCTTCCAGTGTTATTTATTTTATTTGTTATTTTAATTTATTGTTTAGTAGTTGATAATCAAACCTCAAACTTAATTGCCTTTCGTCTTAATTAATTTAGTTAATAATTAAAATGATAATACGCCATCCTTTGGGTTCGATATTTAAATTGGTCGGTTGCTTAAACTGCAACTGATATCCTTAATACTTGGGGATTAATTTTGTGTGCAAAGAAAATGCGCATCAGGGGTCAACCCTTCACCTTTAGCCATGGTTTTGGGGTAAAGTTAGAACTCCCTAACTTATACGCTTAACATATACAATGCCCACTAATTTAATAAGTTACTGATAACTCAATTAATTAATCTCTAATCCAAGAGTTGTACTACTCAGCCTTATTATCATGGCGGAACAAATCCACATGCAGAGTTTATTCCTTCTACTATCAACAACATACCATATAGACAGTATCATGTCCCAACTCACCGAGTATATTGATTTAATAAATAATTCTCAACCCATTGGTAAATCAAAGAAATAAATTTTGAATTACATATTGAGGCTATTGTATAGGAATTAAGAGTATAAACATCTATAATAACTGAGGTCTTGTTCTTTTATATAGTCAGTATAAATGGAACTACCTCAAGTGGTGATCAGTGTTTTCTCAACACACAATATTAATCCCCATGTGTGAAGGATGCTATTGTAGCTTTGATAAACGACCAAGTGATTATAGAACCCAAAGGATGTATTATTATTAATTTAATTATATTCTAATTTATTAAAACTAATATGGCAAAATAGTTTTGGTGATTTAATAACTAGTAAAAAAATAAATAAAAGAACAATTAAAATAAATAAACAGTAGAGCTAAAACGAAAGTGAATAAGTGAGAAAATAGGTAGTCCTTCGGGCCATCCAATTTTACTTATTAATTTTCCTTCCGTGTATCAATGTCCGACTCTGCCGTGTGGAGTATAGACGCATCACTAAACCATGCAAATCTACTCTATAGACACAAGTAAATAAGTGTGTGACACGTGTGAATATCCTTGGAGCAAGAGATATAATTCACCCCATTTCTAGGTACTATCTGTATTAATTATTTCTCGTGCACTTAGTACTCTAACCCAATATGATCTCCCTTTATAGGTACTATGACATTATTCTCTTTGTCCTACTAATTAACCCGAATTAGATTTAATTAACAAGTATTTATATAAGATAGTTCTAATGAAACTTCGGAGTTCTCTCACTTAGAATCATAACATAAAATCTTGATCAGCAGTGAACACACTCAATCAATAACCAAGATATGTATTCAGACTCTGCATAACAGTTAATGATGCACAAAACAACTCTGAGTATGAATTAAAAATGCATTGTCTTATATAAAATAAACCACACGTAGTGTTGTACAGAGTATACACATGGAATTTCAATTAACTCATAAAACCTTCATAAACCCTAGAACTAGCGAAGCGGTTCTAGCCCATGATTGATCGAAGAACAATCATAGTGGTTGGATAGATCTTACCAATAGCCTTGAAAATTACAAGATAAATTAAGATGCGAAGTAAACCCTAGATGCGGGTGCCATCGCGTCTCTCTCCATCTTGAATCTTCACTTGGTTCTCACTTGATTCGACAGACGAATCTCTCTCCACAGCTCTACGGATGGCGATAGGATTTCAGATGTTATGTAGAATGAAGATGGTGGTGAATGGCTCTCTTCTCCCTTGCGTAAGGTCTTCCTTTTATACTTGTGAGCTCTCCTAATGGACCTAGGATGGCCTTTTTGAGCAAAAACATGCACTGAAGGTGTAAAAATATGGATCCAGACATGTCCAGCACATCAGTTCGACCAAGACCCCTGGTCGAACTTATCAAGGCCTGGTTAAATTGCCGGTCGAATTAGCCCGTACATCACTGGCAGGTAGCAAGTTCGACTCGAACGGCAAGTCAAATCAGAAGCATCTTGGTCAAACTGCAACTGCATCTCTTTAGGCTTCTGGTTCAACCACGGTTCGACCACTATGCTTGGTTGATCCACAATGTCGTGGTGGAACCACACTTCTGTCATCTCTCTTCACCTGGTTCGATCATGGATGTTGGTCAAACCACTCTGTTGTTGGTCGAACTGCATCCTTACTAGTCAAACCGAGTGCCTACGATACCCTTTCTCTGGTTCTGATCACTTCTATCATGTTTTCCTTCGAAAATCCACCCAAACAGACTTAAACGCGCTTGATTCATGACTTTCCACTGTACAACTTGATTTATCTTAACTTAAGATCAAATCATACATCATTATCACACAAATCAGAGCTCAAAACACGTGAATTTACACACTCATCAAACCCCCAAACTTACATGTTGCTCGTCCCAAGGCAACAAAATCGAAACCATAGGAGTAAGTGTAAATTTCACTAGTCCATCTAGTCAAGTACAAGTCATATCCACACATGCAACTCTGTCAATTAAAAACAAGTATCACTCGCATCATACATTTCATTTATGCAAAGCATCACACTCAATTATAATAAAACTCGGAGTACTAAGCCATCTTGCTCACAGGATAAGTGTTTACTCTCACTCTCAAGTGCAAAATACACGTAAACAGGTTAGTATATATGCTCATATTCAATTCATATTCCCGCATAACCATAAGCTTGACAAAGGTCTCAAAAATCAACTTATAATCACTTCGTTACTAGGATCACAAAGGACTTGCTTTTGGGTTGTAATGTTGGCTCTTTAGTAAGGTGGGAAAATTTAGATAACGTGACTAATTCACTAGTAGAGAATTACCTTGGAAATTTGCTTTTCATCAAACTGCTTCTTCCTCTCCATCTTATTCTCATGATCTTTGCGATTCAACTTTTCCTTCTTTTCCTTGGCATCAACATCATCTTTCTTCAAAGTACACGGGTACCAATTTCGGGCACTACCTTTCTAAGCAGTCAGGGAACTGGTTTCAGGCACTACCCCTAAATAAGATTTAATCATATTTTTTCTACATATCATACCACTCAACCAAATTTCTCTTCATTTTCTTCTTCACACAAGCTAGCATATATTCACCTCAACTCTCTACTAAATAGGGTATTCAATAAAGCTCAAGTAAAGGATAAATAAAGGCTTTTTAATCAAGGCTTACCAAAGAAAAATCTTTTTTAAAGGCTCAAAAGGGCTTTCAAAGATTTATTCAGTTTATGGGAAGGTAAAATTTGGCTAAGTGACTCAAATAAATAACAATGGCCTAAGATCATGTCCTAATAACTAATCACTCATAAGTCTCACACAAGACTGTAAACCAAAATCTAGAATAAGGTCATATGAACGATTCTCACAAGAATAAACTATCATGCATGAATGTAGCATGATTTCAGAAGGCTCAAATTCTCACATGGGTAAATAGATTCATAAGCACTCCATAAAGCATATAATCAAGATCAATTTCACTATGAACTCCACATATTTAACAAGTGATACATGCTTCTCATCAACAAAATCAACACATGTAAAATACAAATGCAACATACTTAGCAAAGAACCCACAATATCAATCTAAAAACAAGTATCCCCAACCAATCCAACCTCAAGTATCAAGTATCAAACCTCAATCCTATCTCAAATCAATATATGTACATGTCACTCACACCACAAACACTCATCATGTAAAGAGAAAAAGAGAAGGGAGATGAGATGAAATAGACAAAGGAAAAAAACCTGACCCACTATACTCCTCCAGAGAATCATCCTCATCATCGTCATCACATCACTCATCTCTATGCGCCAACGATAAAGCTCCCTATGGAGATGATTTATCTTCCTATCTAGCTCACGTTCATCGGCATGCATCTTTCCCAATCTTCTATCCATCTCCACAAAATTAGTAGGAAGCGCATTGTATTTGATATCGAGTGCGGCATAGCTAGTGGTAAGCAAGCCCACCGTTCATCTCTTGCTGATTGTTCAGGTAGGCAAGATGCTCATTTATCAACCTAAACTGCTCCCTGAAGTGCTCATCAGGACCGCCCCAATACTGATGCAGTGGCACTTCTGGAATTGGTGGTTGTGGCATCTCATGCTGCTGCAGAATATTCATCAACAATCCTCTGCAGCTCCTAGTGCATCCCGACAGCGTACATCTGAGCCACAGTCCTCCAATCACCTCTCCTCAAGCACGTGATTGATATAGCCTCGTGCGCCAACGTGTTCATCAACTTATTATCATCATTCGGGATCGTAGTCAGACCTCTCACATCGTATGGACACATAAAAGAGAAGGGCTTAGATCCTCTAGTGTACAGCCAATCTCCATCCCAATGATAAGCAAATTCAGCTTTTACACACGCACTCATGACTAGTTCCGGATCCTCCAGGATAGGTGTAATGCCAGTAAAATCCATGTGGTACGACTTAGCCACAGGAGTAAGCAATCCTCCAATATTCACTCTCTGAAATGTGGAACTCCTGAATCTGTAAAGCTACCGAATCAGATACGACCCCACATTGAACCTTACTCCATTCAACATACACCAGAGAGCATACATCTCCCCCTAGACACGCAACTGCCTTCAGATCAGGAGAATATTTTGTTGCCCAAAACTCTATCCATATACTGGATAACAAGGTTCCGAATCAACGAAGCTCGAGCATCCTTGGTTTTGAAATCCATATCCTCTTCGGAAATCATTCTCCAAAAATTATTTGCATTGAAATACCTATTCTCGTTCCTAGAGATCCCTCTAGGAGTTTCAAATAACACGTTAAAATACTCAATTGATCATGTTCTCATCTCGCCTCCCAACTAAAATGAACATTCATATGGAAGGGAACTAGCACCCTTCTTTATAGTGATTGAGCACAAAACCTCCGCAGTCACATGAAAGTACGTCGGCCTCTTAAGCTCCATGAAATGACGAATGCCCGCTTGATCAAACATCCACATGATATCCTCACGTATATGCATCGTCATCATAGCCCCATTATCTTGGTACCTCTTTCGAGAGATCTTATTAAACATATTACCCCATTAATCCTTTATTTCCACCCAATTTTCCATTCGAATCTTAAAATCCCATAAGCAGCCTCTCCTTAAGCCTTAGCTTCTTTGTAACTTCATCCTCAGAGACGGCCTATCTTATCTTTTCTTAGATCGAACTTTAGTCTCCTTTTCTTTTCCTATAAAACAATACTTCAATACCCAACGGATACTAGAAAAGCAAACTAAATCTAGTTCAAACTAACTATACATGAAACTCTAATCAAGACTTCAAGTTAATAAGTATAATTCATTCAAAACAAGCATGCTCTAAACTCTATGTGTCAAAAGTTTAACCACAATGAATCATACACATACTATTTCAATTTCACTTCATCTTCAACTCTTTAATAGGAACTATCAACAATTTCATCAACCACATAAATTCCTCAAGCATGCATCTATCAAATTCAATAATTCAACTCAAAATTCAACATGCTTCACTTCACTACTCAAATTACTCATCAATTTCACGTAAACATCAAGGTCTAGCAACAAATCAACAATTAAAATCGGACTCATCACTTGTTCATATGAGATTTTCAACAAAAATTCAAATTACTCCATGAATCCCTATAAAAACTAGTTCAATCAACTTACCCACTTATAATCAAGCAAGAGAACTTCAATCCTAAGGTAATAGAGTCAAGAGAACATACCTTTCGATCCGGCCATGGCTTATGTGACCTAAGTACGAAAAATCCCCAAATTGGATGAAGAACCCTAGTTTTGCAACTAAATTGCTCCAAATCCATAAGAAATTGAGTATGGGAAGGATGGAAAGTGTTTAATCAGAGTAGAATCAAGTAAAATTGAAGTTTGGAAGAAAAATATTTTTGGTTCGGAGAGGATTAGAGTAAAGGTGGTGTGCAAAGTGATCGAAACAGAGGCAAAAATCGCATATAAAACACTACTTAACTGTGCGGTTCGACCTGAACCAAGTGGTCGAACCACCTTGTCGTGGTCGAATCAAGCTTCTAGATGATTTTTTGCATTTGGTTAGACTCGATCCGTTGGTCAAACCAGGGTGTCATGGTTGAACCCGTCTGTTACGAACTTTCGGGTGGCTGGTTCGACCCGAACTCCTAGTCAAACCACAGCCTTCTTAGTTGAATCAACCTATAACAAATCTCTGATTGCTGGTTCGACCACCCCTTTTGGTCAAACGTCTGGTCGAACCACATCACTCTTGGTCGAATCAACCTGTAATAGATTCTCTGATCCATGGTTCGACTTGGACTGCTTGGTTCGACCTGTCTCTGTGGTCGAACCGAGCCCCTGTTCCTTCAAAATCTACTATTCTTCGTCCCCTGCAAACTTCAAGCTCAAAAATAATCATTAGGTACCAAAACAGAGCAAAACTAAGCTAGAGAACCACTATTAAGACTCATAAATTATGTGCATATACTCCGCATACGACTCAATAAATAAAACACCACAAAACATTAGGCAAATTGCAAAAAATTGACACATCCAAACCTATTAAAGTTTCAATATGCCACAAAAAATCATCTCCCCTAACAAACGTTACAAAGAAAAGGTTATACTCTCGGTGCTACGATAAGGTAAGTACATTACATCCCCCAAACTTAGTAGAAACTATAGTCGAAACTAAGTTTACAAAGAGATGTAATTTTCGATAAGTAAGCACGTCAAATATAAAAATTGCTTACTCACACTAATGAAATTAAACAATAAAACAGGAGGGAAAGCCCCTAATAAGCGCTCTTGTTTAACGTTGGAGAGTCACGACGGTACCAATTCAATGCAAGGTATCCTCAAAGATGACACAAGCATCATCCGGCGACTTATAATACTTCAATCGATGCCCATTCGCCGCTATGATATCTCTGTCTTTGTCCATGAATTCAAAACTCCCCCTCCGCAGGCTCTATGGATAATAAACGGTCCCGTCCATTTTGATTTCAATTTTCCTGCAAAGAGCTTCAAACGAGAGTTAAAGAGCAATACTTCATCACATTGCTTGAACTCCTTGTAAGTGATCTTTGAATCATGCCATTTCTTCATTCTTTCCTTGTAGATCACCGAATTCTTGTAAGCTTGATTCCTGAACTCGTCTAGTTGAGTGATATGAGTCATCCTCAACTCCTATTGATCCTTAAGACACAAGTTCAAGCTTCTCAATGCCCAAAAAGCTCTATGTTGAACCTCTACGGGTAAGTGGCACGGCTTTCCATAGACGATTTGATAAGGAGACATGTCAAACATAGTCTTATACGCAGTTCAGAACTCCCACAAAACATCATCGAGCTTCATAGCCCAATTCTTCCTATTAGTTCTGACTACTTTCTCCAAAATTTGCTTAACCTGACAATTGGAGACCTCAGCTTGCCCATTAGCTTGAGGATGATAGGGTGTAGTAATCTTATGCTTCACACCGTAATCCTTGAGCACTCTTTCAAGAAGCTTATTGATGAAGTGGTAACCTCTATCACTTACAAGTGCTCTGGGAACTCCATAGCGGGCAAAGATATATTTCTTCAAGAAAGACAACATGGTCTTTGAATCATTCATGCAAGTAGGAATGGCCTCCACCCACTTAGAAACATAATCCACATCAAGTAGGATTCGCCGCCATGTTGACTACTTCTGCTTCCAAGTTAACTTCAGTTAAAGCTTCAGTCGCTTGCGAGTTTAGCCGTCGACTTCAACTCCTAAATTAAGAGCCTCCATTGGTTCCACGTCCTTGTTCTTCTTCTTCTTCCTCGACGATGCTCAAATTTCCAGATTATAAGGTTCTAAATTCCCTACCTTTGATCTAGTGAGCATACACCTAAGAAAAATAAGCATTAGAAAATCAAGACAAGAATAAAGTAGTCTCAATTAAACTAGAAATAATAAACTAATAATTAATGTCGTCCCTGGCAACGACACCAAGAACTTGATGAGCATTTTTTCAACACACAATATTAATCCCCAAGTGTGAAGGATGCTATTGTAGCTTTGATATGTGACCAACTGATTATCGAACCCAAAAGATGTATTAATGTTAATTTAATTATATTTTAATTTATTAAAACTAATATGGCAAAATAGTTTTGGTGATTTAATAACTAGTAAAAAATTATTAAAAGAACAATTAAAATAAATAAACAGTAAAGTTAAAATGAAAGTGAATAAGTGAGAAGATAGGTAGTCCTTCGGGCCATCTAGTTTTACTTATTAATTTATCTTCCATGTATCAATGTTCGACTCTGCCTTGTGGAGTATGGACGCATCACTAAACCATGCAAATCTACTCTATAAACACAAGTAAATAAGTATGTGACACGTGTGAATATCCTTGGAGTAAGAGATATAATTCACCCCAGATCTAGATACTATCAGTATCAATTATTTCTCGTGCACTTAGTACTCTAACACAATATGATCTCCCTTTATAGGTATTGTGACATTATTCTCTTTGTCCTACTTATTAACCCGAATTAGATTCAATTAACAAGTATTTATATAAGATAGTTCTAATGAAACTTCGGAGTCCCCTCACTTAGAATCATAACGTAGAATCCTGCTTAGCAGTGAACACACTCAATCAATAACCAAGATATGTATTCATACTCTACAAAACAGTTAATGATGCACAAAACAACTCTGAGTATGAATTAAAAACGCATTGTCTTATATAAAATAAATCACAAGTAGTGTTGTACAGAGTATATACATGGAAGTTCAATTTGTTGGATTGTATACTAAAAGTCTAGCTTTTTGTATGAACAATGTTATAACAATTAATTTGAAATGAGAATCATATGATCAAATGATTGCATCTTATAATTTATTTATATGTTCGATGCAATAGTCCACTTACTTTATACTGTAGATAATATGTTGTGCGATAACACGCGGAAGATCATATTATCGGTTTCCTTATAAAGTATAAACAGATGCTCACAACCGAGATAGACGGGGACTCTCTATCGGGATGGTTGTAGTGTGTTTTGGTATTAGCTTGTCTTGGCTATAGAATCACACTAGTGCACTTGTGTGTATTGAGCAGGACCGCTTGAGATCGTTTGACTTATACTGACTTATAGGAGAACTTGATCTCAGTTATTATGGAAGTTCGTGCTCTTAATCCCTATACAATAACCTCGACACGTAGGGCAGTATGTATTTCTTTGATTCATCAATGGGTGAGATTTACATGTAATTAAATCAACAAACTCAATGAGTTGGGAAATAGTGTTGTCTCTATGGTGTGCTGTTGATTGTAGAAGGAATCCGTGTCCGTCATAGGTTGATGATGTCCCCTTGAGGAGCTCATAAGGATTATCATGTAAACCCTGCAGGTGGAATTTATTCCGACATGATAATGAGGTTGAGTGGTACTACTCTTGGATGAGATATTAATTAATTGAGTTGTCAGTAACTTAAATTAATTAATGGACATTGTATATCTTAAACATGGGGAGACTAACGGGCTCATAATAAGAAGGAGCCCAAAACGTAATTTTAGGATTGGTACAGTAGTGCAATAATAATATTTTAGTGGAATATATTATTATTATTGGACTTAAGTATAAGCTTTGGGCTAAGCTTGGATACTTAAGCCCAATGGAGGCCCAACCCAATTTCTCCTCCTGGTCCCTGCTGTAGCCCATGTATATAAGTCACCTCAGCTTATCTGGAACCCTAATCTAATCTAATCTAACTGATTATTCACGTGTGATGAGGGTTTAGAGCAGATTGAGGAGGTCTCGTATATCGTCGCCCACACGACGTCGAGATCGGACTTGGGACATACAGCAGAAGATCAGAAGGTAGTTTGCTGCTGCTATCCGTGACCTTGCGAAATTTGTATAAATTCGTACAGTGGTCAGAATTTGATGATCAATATACTAACGGAAAGCTGCCGAAGAGAGAATCGTCAGAACGCAAAGATCATTCAATTCCAACATCAGACAAGGAAGTTATGTCCATTCTCGTGGGACTGCGCAGGCTGCCTGCGAGAATCAATCTTCATCAACATATCTTGGTGAACGGTAATCGTTTCTATGATTTATTGCTTCTGCTGTGTTAGAAACGCATGGTATGCTAACGGTTCACGTTAACCAAACGATTGAACGCCAACAATTGGTATCAGAGCTTCGGTTTCGTGGTGAAGCGTGACACGTTAGGCTAGGGTTTATGTGATTAATTTTTTGAAATTAGGATCGCATGTTTAGGGTTTTGGTTTTACTACGCAAACCATGAATATCCCTATGTGAAATATACCCTATATCATATCTGTTCGTTGATGGTTGTGTGTGAGAGGATTCGACGAAAACTGTTCGTCAATTTCACATGGAAGGAAGAAATTGAGAGAAAATCCAGCGCAGTGATATTGCAGAGGCAATAACTAGAGTTTCAACCGTCGGATCAGACTGAATTTTGGTCAGCACGTTCGGATTTTGTGGATGTACATTATGAACGGTGAAGATCGTATTTGGAGCATTTTGTTGTCGGGAATACGCCAAAAACAGAAGCAGTTTTTTGGGCGATTCTGTTCTGCGCAGTCGAGGGAAAAGAGCTGTTCTCACAATCTAACCGTTGGATCGACCTGTAATTTGGACAGCATGTTCAAAACTCACAGGCGTAGATTATGGACGGTGGAGATTGGATTCCCAGGTTCCTAAAGTTGCGAACCCTGAACGACAGTTGGTGTAGTTTGATGTTGCGCGTTGGGCTGAACTTGGTTCC
This sequence comes from Pogostemon cablin, assembly GCA_023678885.1. Lineage (NCBI taxonomy): Eukaryota > Viridiplantae > Streptophyta > Magnoliopsida > Lamiales > Lamiaceae > Pogostemon > Pogostemon cablin. The sequence goes on from CM042981.1 coordinate 22,884,679, forward strand.
ATGCAAGTAGGCCCTTGGACGAGCGGATTTGCATTAGGTTCGATCGATGCTGCACCAGGTTCGAGTAGATTTTCATCAGGTTCAATTGGTCTGCATCAGGTTCAATCGATGCTGCATCAGGTTCGAGCAGATTTTCATCAGGTTCGATTGGTCTGCATCAGGTTCGATCGATGCTACACCAGGTTCGAGCGGATTTGCATCAGGTTTGATTGGTCTGCATCAGGTTCGATCGATGCTGCACCAGGTTCGAGCAGATTTGCATCAGGTTCGATTGGTCTGCATCAGGTTCGATCGATGCTGCACCAGGTTCGAACAGATTTGCATCAGGTTCGATTGGTCTGCATCAAGTTCGATCGATGCTGCACCAGGTTTTAACTGATTTGCATCAGGTTCGATTGGTCTTCATCAGGTTCGATCGATGCTGCACCAGGTTCAAGTGGATTTGCATCAGGTTCGATTGGTCTGCATCAGGTTCGATCAATGCTGCACCAGGTTCGAGCGGATTCACATCAGGTTCGATTGGTCTGCATCAGGTTTGATCGACTCTGCACCAGGTTCGAGCGGGTTTGCATCAAGTTCGACTGGTCTGCATCAGGTTCCGCGTGAGTCTTCACAATATGATCGGGCAGGATGCCAGAGTGGTGGAGTAAGTTGCGGGGAGGTCAATCCCCATCGCAGTTGTCCGCATTCGTGATTGGTGGCGAACAATCGAATTCGCTGTTATATAACTGTTATAATTGATTTATTAATTGATTATTGTTATATATGTATGCATGATTCTCTATGATTTATTGTCTTAAATAGAAGCATGCTAGATTGCGTATTATATTTGGTATATTATATGCATGTATGTTGGAGTGTTGATCAAGTCAACTTATTTTTGGCAATTTATTTCCTTATATATAACTGCTATAATTGTTTTATTGGTCAATTATTGTTATATATTTTGAAGTATGAGCATGCTAGGTTGCGTATTTTATTTTTAAATATTATATGCATGTAAAAACCCTCGGTGTTGAATAACTAAGTGGGAGAGGGGATTGGTAAAAATTCCCGCGGCCTCCATTATTGGTTTGTTAGCAATGTGAATAAACTTGCGCGTCGGCATTAGAGCCTTCCTCCCCATCGGATGAGTTTATTCATGGATTGCTGGGACAGACTTCTTTAAATAATTATGTTTGTAATGTGATGCATATGAACTTGCGCGTTGGCATAGACCTTCCTCCCTATCGGATGAGTTCATGTGCGGATCACTGTACAGACTTAAAATTGATGACTGTAGGAAGTTATCCGAGCGCGTGTGTACTTCTCCATCTGTAAGGCACATAAGCTTGGGCCGCGGACTTGGAGTCAAATAATGGTGTACACTTAGGTGTAAATAATAAGTATCCTCCCCATCGGAGTCTCTGCTTTTATTTGCATGGCTAAAGAGGAACCGACTATTAATTATTTTGTCATAAAGTTAGGTTGACAAATGAAATTAATGGGTAAAACCTTCTCTTATAAATGTTCGGGTTTGTAAACGTCCACACTATCGTGGCTTGCAGACTCACGGTGCTTGAGATGTCGGTGAATTTTATTTTTATATTGTTTTGAGGGAATCAATATAAAAGGATAAAATTCGAAGTTTTGATCGGTATATTTATTTGTGATTCTCTGATTTTCAAATGGTTTTATCTCACTTATTATTAACTAAAAGAAATTATATTTACTTGTCCAAATTAGATGATTAGAAAAGAATCTTGGTTTTGAATTTTACTGCTTAAGAAAATACATGTGTGTTCTCACAAAGGACGTCTCATGATGCCTATTAAAGTCTCTAGTGAAGAGATGAGAGGTTCATAGAAATATGATGGTCTCATGTAACTCTTCGGATACTTGAGTAATTTAAAAGGCGGTAGGTCATGATTGAATTTGATGAATGAATTGGAAATACATGGAATAGAAGTTGAAGGGGAAACCTAAGTCAATTTTATTCTTCATAATTGCCTAGATGTTTTGAGTAAGTTTCTCATGAATTACAAGAGGTTGTATATGGTGGGAAACTTCTGACAAAACATGTGGTAAAGGAAATTCAATTTCATAAAAGGAGTGAACAAGGATAGAATCTTACTTACTAGTTGTTTAAACATGATTAGTGATGGCATCTACTGACACGAAGTGTGTAGATACTGGAATCACTGAATGTTCATTACTAAGTGAGGATAAGATTGTTATGACATGGGTAAAACTACAAGACTAGTGGCTATTGCAGTGGGAGTTGTTTATTTATCTTACGATATGAATAAACGTTTGATTTTGTAAAATTGTCTTTACTTACGTTTTCATAGAAAGAATTTGATTTCGGTTTCTATGCATTAATAGATGGATACTCCATTTCATTTAAATGACATGGTCATTATAATGAAGGATAGAGTTGTAATCTGTTATGGTACGTTGATGGACAATTTGTATACTCTTAAATCATGTATATTCCACAGATGCAACAAATAGTAATTAATAATGCATCTTCTGATCTTAGTAAGAGAAAGTAACCTTCGGAGATGAACTAAACATGCATTTGGCGTCTAAGACTAGATCATTTTACTTGAGTAGGACTCAAAAGTTGATAGCAGATGGACCGTAAGGTTTATCTGAAGTGGAAACTATCGGACTTGCGAGTCTTACTTGGAAGTAAAAATGATTAATTACCTTTTCAAGGTAAAGGGGTGTAGAGCCAAAGATATATATGTTGGAATTGGTTCATTCTGATTCAAGCGGGCCTAATATTATCTAGGCGAGAGGTGGTTATGAATAATCGAAGATTATTCTAGATACCGATATATTTATTTGATGCACTGCATGTCTAAATTCTTTGATTTATTCAAGAATTACAAGGTTGGTACAGTAAAGCATCATGGAAAATATATCAAATAATGACGATTTAATCGTCATTACGAGTACATCTTAGGATAATTAGGAACTATTAATCAGAGGTTGAGATTAAATCTCAAGTGGTCTACACCGGGCATGCCCCAGCTGAATGGTGTGGTGGATAGAAAGAATAAGACTCTTATGGTAATGATTAGATAGATGATGAATTATTTGGAATTACTTAATTCATTTTATGGATAAGCCCTAGAAACAGTAATTCATTTGAATGTTTGTATGTTTGTGGGATATGCTATAAAAATGAAGGTGATTTATTTAGTCTAAAAGATCGAAGGGTGATTGTTAACACAAACACTAGATTTTTGGAAAGGGACTATGTAATAAATCACAAACCCATGTATGAGTTGTTCTAAAGGTAGTGAGAAGAAAACACAAAGTATAAGTACCAAGTGTACAAGAGGATATACCACAAGTTAAACTGCAATGCGTGTCACGTCTGATACACAATTACATGTAGTGCCTTGTCGCAGTGGGAGGATTATTCGACAACCCGTAAGATACATATTTTGGGAAAGTCGTAAGACTTGATCCCTAGTAAACATGGTATTATCCCAGGGATACGACGTTGCACTACAAAATTAAAATGCGGAATCTTAGTAAGTGCAATGAATATAAAAATAGAATCGATGGATTTTAAATTAGGTCTGGATGCTTATTGAACCGCTAAATGGTGTAAAAGCCATTGGAAGCGGGCATGCAAGAATAAAAGAGGATCATAGAATAAGGTGAAAACCTTGGAAGCAAGCTTGTTGCGAAAAGGTATACTCAGAAAGAAAGTGTTCGATTATGAGAAAACCTGTTCGCCGGTAGTTATGCCAAAGTTGATCCGGACTCTTTTATTTGTTGCTACTCATATGAAATATGAGGGATAGTAAATAGATGTCGAGATCGCTTTTCTGATTGGAAGTCTTAAGGGAAACATCTATGTGAAGCAACCAGAGGGATTCATTGCAAAGAGCTAAGAGCATTGTGATAGTGAGCTTAAAAGTGTCCATTCATGGACTAAAACAAGCTTCAAGATCATAAAACATCCGTTTTGATGAGGTAATCCAGTGACATGGATCTAATCAATGATCGGATGGGTCTTGTGTATTGAAAAGAGTGATGGAAACGTGGTGGTATTTCTTGTACTATACGTAGATAGTATCTTGCTCATTGGAGACAATGAAAGAGTATTGTCGGGCGTATGGGTATGGTTGATAAAGCGGTATGAGATGAAGGACTTAAGAAGAGCAAAAATATCCTTTTGATCACGGTAATACGGATCACAAGAAAGGATGTTATGCTTATCTCAAGTTTCATATAATGATACGATCCTTACTCGTTTAGCATGTGAATTTATCTAAGTGAATGTGTCTTGTGACACAAAAGTAGATAAAGAAGATGAAAGCGGTTCCTTATGCTTCGGCAAATGAGGAAGCTTAATCTAAGGAATGTTATGCACGAGATTGGATATCTGTTTTGCCGATGGCATGAACAGTGGGTATCAAGGTAACCCAAAATAAGAATGTTGAACTGTGGTAAGACATATACTTATGTACCTGAAAAGGACTAGAAACTATATGTGGGCTTACCGAACAGATTCACTGATTCTTATGGGTTATTTAGATTCAGATTTTTCAAATCAGATAGGGACGGCAGTAAATCCACCTCAAAGGTTATGCGTTTAATTTTAGGAAGTTGAGTCATAATGTGGAGGAGTTTATATAGAAATATATTTCAGACTCCGGACTCCATCATGGAAAGATGATAAATTGGAGCCTATGAGGCAGCCAAAGTATCTGTATGACTCTAGAAACTTCAAGATGGACTTCGAAGTGTTTCTAAGTTTGCCCAAGGATATCACAATTTATATTGACGATATTGGTGCAGTTGCAAACTTGAAGGAATCACGAGCCCATAAGGAAATTAAACACATGGAGCGCGAGTACCACCTGTTACGAGAAATCGTATGATGAGGGGAAGGTTGTTGTCACTTAGATTGCATCGGATGATAACCTAGTAAATCCATTTACAAGGACCTTAAGGCGAGAGCTTTTGATGGTCGTGTAGTGGGAGTGGAAATCAGATGTATGGCGGAAGACATGACAGCATAGTCTTTTAGTATAAGTGGGAGATTGTTGGATTGTATACTAAAAGTCTAGCTTTTTGTATGAACAATGTTATAACAATTAATTTGAAATGAGAATCATATGATCAAATGATTGCATCTTATAATTTATTTATATGTTCGATGCAATAGTCCACTTACTTTATACTGTAGATAATATGTTGTGCGACAACACGCGGAAGATCATATTATCGGTTTCCTTATAAAGTATAAACAGATGCTCACAACCGAGATAGACGGGGACTCTCTATCGGGATGGTTGTAGTGTGTTTTGGTATTAGCTTGTCTTGGCTATAGAATCACACTAGTGCACTTGTGTGTATTGAGCAGGACCGCTTGAGATCGTTTGACTTATACTGACTTATAGGAGAACTTGATCTCAGTTATTATGGAAGTTCGTGCTCTTAATCCCTATACAATAACCTCGACACGTAGGGCAGTATGTATTTCTTTGATTCATCAATGGGTGAGATTTACATGTAATTAAATCAACAAACTCGATGAGTTGGGAAATAGTGCTGTCTCTATGGTGTGCTGTTGATTGTAGAAGGAATCTGTGTCCGTCATAGGTTGATGATGTCCCCTTGAGGAGCTCATAAGGATTATCATGTAAACCCTGCAGGTGGAATTTATTCCGACATGATAATGAGGTTGAGTGGTACTACTCTTGGATGAGATATTAATTAATTGAGTTGTCAGTAACTTAAATTAATTAATGGACATTGTATATCTTAAACATGGGGAGACTAACGGGCTCATAATAAGAAGGAGCCCAAAACGTAATTTTGGGATTGGTACGGTAGTGCAATAATAATATTTTAGTGGAATATATTATTATTATTGGACTTAAGTATAAGCTTTGGGCTAAGCTTGGATACTTAAGCCCAATGGAGGCCCAACCCAATTTCTCCTCCTGGTCCCTGCTGTAGCCCATGTATATAAGTCACCTCAGCTTATCTGGAACCCTAATCTAATCTAATCTAACTGATTATTCACGTGTGATGAGGGTTGAGAGCAGATTGAGGAGGTCTCGTAGATCGTCGCCCACATGACGTCGAGATCGGACTTGGGACATACAGCAGAAGATCAGAAGGTAGTTTGCTGCTGCTATCCATGACCTTGCGAAATTTGTATAAATTCGTATAGTACTAAGAATTTGATGATCAATATACTGACGGAAAGCTGTCGAAGAGAGGATTATCTGAACGCAAAGATCATTCAATTCCAACATCAGACGAGGAAGTTATGTCCATTCTCGTGGGACTGCGCAGGCTGCCTGCGAGAATCAATCTTCATCAACATACCTTGGTGAACGGTAATCGTTTCTATGATTTATTGCTTTCGCTGTGTTAGAAACGCATGGTATGCTAACGGTTCACGTTAACCAAATGATCGAACGCCAACACAATTAACTCATAAAACCTTCATAAACCCTAGAACTACCGAAGCGGTTCTAGCCCATGATTGATCAAAGAACAATCATGGTGGTTGGATAGATCTTACCTATAGCCTTGAAAATTACAAGATAAATTAAGATGAGAAGTAAACCCTAGATGCGGGCGCCGTCGCGTCTCTCTCCATCTTGAATCTTCAATTGGTTCTCACTTGATTCGATAGATGAATCTATCTCCACAGCTCCGTGGATGGCGGTAGGGTTTCAGATGTTATGTAGAATGAAGATGGTGGTGAATGGCTCTCTTCTCCCTTGCGTAGGGTCTTCCTTTTATACTTGTGAGCTCTCTTATGGATCTAAGATGGGCTTTTTTAGCGAAAACATGCACTGAAGGTGTAAAAATATGGATCCAGATGTGTCCAACAGATCAGTTCGACCATGGTCGAACCAATCAAGGCCAAGTCAAATCGGTATGTACATCACTGGCAGATAGCCAGTTCAACTCGAATGGAAGGTCGAATCAGAAGCATCATGGTCGAACTGCAACTGCTTCTCTTTAGGCTTCTGGTTCGACCATTATGCTTGGTCGAACCACAATGTCGTGGTCGTACCACACTTCTGTCATCTCTCTTTGTCTGGTTCGACTATGGATTTTGATCGAACCACTTTGTTGCTGGTCGAACCGCATCCCTGCTGGTCGAACTAGGTGCCTACGATATCCTTTCTTTGGTTCCAATCATTTCTATCCTGTTTTCCTTCGAAAATCCACTCAAACGGACTAAAACGCACCTGATTCATGACTCTCCATAATACAACTCGATTTATCTTAATTTAAGATTAAATCATACATCATTATCACATGAATCAGAGCTCAAAACAAGTGAATTTACACACTCATCAAGCGGTCATGCTCAATACACACAAAGTGCACTTGAGTAATTTTATAGTCAAAACAAACTAATATCAAATCGCACTACAACCATTCCGATACTTTATCCTAATATATCTCGATTGTGAGCATCTATCTATACTTTATAAGGAATTGATAATATGATCTTCTTTGTGATCCCACACATCATATTATCTATTCTCTCTGTCCCACAAATGTTTGCACTCAATCTACGACAAGGAGATTTAGAAAAGTGATAACTTTTAGGGGTATTATGATATTTTTTGTTAATAAATAAATGATAAAGTATGTTTGGTATATTAGGTAGGAGTGATTATTTTGTAAATGAAGTGTATGGGGAATGGTGATTGTGTATGACTTTTTACTTTTTTAGGAAGGCGCAAACTTTTATGGGATAACCCAAAATGGAAAGTGTGTCATCTGAAATGGGACGGAGGGAGTACAATATAAAGTAAATAGACTATTGCATCAACAAATAAACAAATTATAAGATGTAATCATTTGATTAATAATTTTAATTTCAAATATTGTTAGTAAACAATCTAACCCCATAGCCATCGAATCTTCTGGAAGATGTGCATGGAAAGGAGATGGCGTGACCAGATAGTGCAGGAAGAGAGAATGAGACAAGGAAATTGAAAATAAGAAACGGTAGGGAGAGAGAGACAGAACTAGCTTATTATTAGGAGAGTGAGAGGTGAGAGAGTGAGAGAGAGAGAGATAGTGAGTGAGTGAATGACCCATTAAGGGCTGATTAGAGTATAAGTATTCGGGTCATGGGTTAATTTTGACCCAATTGGACACTAAAGAAATTGTACAGTAGTAATTGCCATGCTTATAAATTATTATAGTCAAATAGAAGCTGTCAAATCTTACTATTCTAGCAAGCTTTTTATAAATGATGATATTGATGAGATACGTAATTATAAATCCAGGGAAACCTTAATATTATAAATTAGAAATAAATTTGAGGTCAATTCATGTACATTATTAACTTATTTTTCTATCACAGTTTACGATCTGAAAAGATATGCACCAGCCAATATTTTTCAAAATCTTTGTTAAATGTTAGTGCCAATTGCACGAATAATTTTTTAAATACTTCGGAGATGAAGACCATGGTTGAACTTAATGATATAAAAGAGGTATATATATCATAACTATTGCATAAGTTGGATCAAATTTCCTTGGTTATTTAAGACATCCCATCTTGAATTGTTTTTAGGTTGTTTTTTCCCTATGGGAAGTGTTCAATTTTTTCCAATTTTATAGTAGGATTTTAAGGGATTTTGTGCTAGATAATTATTGTTATTAGTTTTAACGTGTTTACTGATATAGAGTGTGTGAAAGAGAGTTTTTTAATATGCTTTTGTTTTTAAATATTTTACGTATAGGTGTCTTTCTATATTATTTACGCAAGGACAAACACAGTTACAAACCAAAAAATTGATTTACTATGCTTGCAAGAAATGTGTTAGAAAGGTTTAGAAGGACAAATTTGGTTATAAATGCAATTTATGTAAGACCTATGTATAAGAAGTCTATGCCAGGTATGATTTATTTCTAAATATGTTTACAAAATAGTAGTTGATTTAAGTTAATTACGAATTATTTATTATAATGAAAATATTAAATAATTTTGTTTGATGAGTTGATATAATGTATTGATCAAATTGAAAAATGATAATTAGATACATTTAGACATAATGGATGTTACTAGGACTTCATCAATACTTGTTTATATATAGATAAGAAATAATTATTAAAAAATAGTATAATCATATATTTATTTATAATCATAGCATATTACAAAACAAACTCACATTAGACAATGTTAACGTTCTTTTTAAATAAAAAATATACATCTAAAATTTTACTATTCTAATAATTTTATAATATTATAGAGTACAATTTTCATACTAATATAATACAAATGAGTATGTTGGTAAAGTTGTGCATTCATAGTGATGAATTTTTCTTTACTGTATATGTTTTACCCGTTAAGTGTAAAGAAATATCTTGTGAATTGTACGTGGGTATGATGTGTATGTTGGTAACGTTGTCAATTCACAATGATGTACTCCCTCCGTCCTACCCAAAGAGGGTCTTTTACTTTTTGCGCTAGATAAAAAGTATTATTAGTAATTAATGTGTAGTGGGTAGTTGTATTAGTGGGAGTATGGACTCCATTTTTAATTGTACTAGTAGGTGTGTGTGTGGGTCAAATGTGTGTAAAAGAAGAAATGTGACTCTTTGGGTGGGACGCCCAAAATGGAGAAAAATACCCTTTTTGAAGGGGATGAAGGGATTATTTTTCTTAGTGTATGTGTGATCAGAGCTATTTTCACCTAAATTTTAGTGCATTTCTATGTGTATTTTCATGTTGTTTAATCCGTTTTGTGTAGCTTTTGGCTGTGTTTTATGTGCATATGGAGATTCATGCTATAAATTGATAAATGTATGAAAATGAGCATAATTGTATGTAAAACAGGTGAAAAATAGAGTAAAATGAAGTCAGGAGCCGAAATAGGAGGAATGGGCTAGAAGTCAATAGAACTCGACTCAGGGCATGAGCTCGAGTCGAGTCTGTGCACGTAAATACTTATCGAGCTTCGACACTCGAACATTGGAAGTCGAATGTACACACCTGAGATGTGAACTCGGCCTCTCCTGTTCGTCAAGCTCTGCAGAAACTGTCGAGAAAACATTTTACCACTCGAGTCTAGCTCTGAGCTCAAGTTCAGTGTGGTCCATTGTTGGAATTTTAATCAGCAATTATTCTAGAAGGTTCCAGGCTTATAATTTTTTTTTAATCGGACAAAGTTTGTTGTTAGTTTAGTTAGTAGTTAGTCCACCAACCACCTCTACACCCTTCTATCTATAAGCCTCCTTATTAGTCTTCTCTTATTCATTCCCAAAGGGAATCAAACCTAGGTCAATCACCTTAGTTAGGATCCCAGTGGCCAGGTGGTTCCAGGCTCATAAATAATCCATTTGCGTTAATTTGACTAGAGGATCAGAATCATTTTGGACGGTTTCTACATCAACTCTTCACCACATTTCACACACACATCCTCTCCATTCCATCCTTCCATCCATCCTTCATTTCCATACCCTTCATCCATCCAATCCATTTGATTTTCTCACATTTTTCATAATTCCATCACCTCTCACCAATCTAAGTAAGAGATCTTGGGTGAAAATTGTAGCATGATCAAGGAGGAGGAAGTTCACCATCAAAGGGGGAACCACTTTCCTTTGTTTTGTTATTTTCTTCATTATATGTCTCAATTGGAACAAGCCATAGATTGTATTAAATTTGTAATGATTTGTAGTGGCTAGTCCTCATGTGAGGCTAGCAATATGATTGGTTAAGGATTATGTAGATATTGCAAACCACATGTTTGATAAATTGATTGTTATGAATATTTTCTATCATGAATGCTTATTCTCATCTCTTATTATTACTTGTGTGGTTATTTGATCATGGCATGTGAAATAGAGGTAAGACCTTGATTGTATTTTATGGGAATCATTTGATAGCATGATATAACTCTTTTAAGTGCGACTTGAGATTGAAAGATTCAATGCATGCTTAGAATTATCCGTTCATGTTAGAACATTAGTAAGCACTACTTGTGAAAGTGTTTGACCTAATGAGGGGAACCAAGCCAATACTCACTTGATTTTAGAAAGGGTCATAAGCAAACGCCTCTACCTACTAGAGAAAATTATTCATGATAATATTTCTACACCTATATTTTAGTAGCCATAAGTACCTATAGGAATTAATGTGAGAATTGGAGACACTCTTAAGAGATTTTTAGAGATTATATTAGGTGTGAATGACTCCATATATAGTCTACATCCTAAGTATCTGGTGAAGGAGCTTAGGTGGAACTAGTGTGTGCCTTAATATCATAACATTAAGTTGATCTATGCATGTGTGTGGGTGAGTCTCTATAAGTCATTTCCATGATGTTGCTAGTCTTATATACTTTTTAGATCGTTCTACCTTCATCCATCTTCCATCTCATGTGTATCTTGCTTATTCGTTTGCTATTTTATTTTCCTTGCTTTCTTAGTTGTTAATTGTAGGATAATTATCAACCTTATCAATGATTCGTCCTTCTAGAGTGAGCATCTCTTGAATATGGCTACACTACATTCTCCCTTGGGTTCGATATTATTTTTATTACTTGGTGTTGAGAGTGAAAATTAGTGTGTTTTAGTGTCCAATTTAACAATTTTTTTGTGAGAATTATTGTCATATATTAGTACAAGTGTCTTATATTCAATATATTTGAGAAAAATATGCATTTGAAGTGTTTTATTGTGTTTTAGGTGAAAAATGGACCAAAAGTGCAAAGTTAGAGGAATGCTGAAAACGCACGTTCATATTGCGTAATTTTTTTGTATTTTTTTGGAACTTAAAATTGATGATGTGATACATGGTTGGAAAGCACGGAAGAGATGATCGTTTTAGTACAAAAATCACTCAAATTGGAGTTTGTACGAGGATGTTATGCTCTAAATCGTGAGGTTGCGCAGCTGCCGGCGAGAATTTTCAAAAATTACCCCATCTTTCCTATTTCTTAGAGCACAATTAATTTCCTTATCACATAATCCTCCATGATTCACCCATATATTTTCTTTTCTTATTTCATTCCCTTCTCACACCTATATATATTTTACATCATCATTAGAGGCCACAATCATCCTACACCACCCTACAAAGGGGATCACACTGTGAATATTCGTTTGTGGAATCAAGAAGGATAACCAAGATGATTTGAAAAGGCGGAAGACAAAGGAAAGATATTGCTACACCAAGGGTTTTCATAATTCTTTTGTTCTATTTTCTAATTTTTCAGACATATAAGTAAGTGTTGGCATTTGGATCTTTTGATTAACGTGAACCGTTAAGGTTCCATGCAATTCTACTGCAGAAGAAGTATAAGACTAGAATCGTATTACCTTTCACCAGGGTTTGATGTAGAGGTTTATCAGCAAGAACAACAATAGCAAACGACCTTCCGATCTTCTGTTGTATTCCTAAGCCACGTCTTGACATTGTATGGGCAACAATCTTAATATGCAGTCAATCTACTTTTTCACGTGTTTTGGGCGTCTGAAGTGAGTATCTAGACTGCTGAGGTTAGCTATTATATAGGCTACAATAGGGACCAGGAGGAGAAATTAGGGATTGGGCCTCCCATTGGGCTTAAGCATCCAAGTTTAGCCCAAAACTTATACTTAAGTACAATAATAATAACACAGTCCACTAAAGAAGTATTATTGTACTGCCACCCTAATCCCAAATTAAGTTATGAGCTCCTTCTTATTATGAGCCCGTTAATCTCTCCGTGTTTAAGATTCAATGCTCATTAATTAATTATGTTACTAACAACTCCATTAATTAATATACTTACTGAGAGTAGTACAACTCAACCTTATTATCATGCCGGAATAAATCCACCTGCAGGGTTTACATGATAATCATTATGAGCTCCTCAAGGGGACATCATCAACCAATTCCGTTAGGACACAGATTCCTTCTAAAATCAACAGCACACCATAGAAACAGTATCATCTCCCGACTCACCAAGCATATTAATTTAATAATTAAATTTCACCCATTGATGAATCAAGGAAATAAATATTGGTTTACGTGTTGAGGTTATTGTATAGGGATTAAGAGTACGAACATCCATAATAATAGAGATCAAGTTCTATTATATAGTCAGTATAAACCGAACGATCTCAACACGGTCCTATGCAATACACAGAAAGTGCACTAGTGCAATTTTATAGTCAAGACAAAGTAATGCCAAATTACACTACAACCATACCAATAGACAGTCCCTGTCCATCTCGGTTGTGAATATCTGTTTATACTTTATAAGGAGCCTATAATATGATCTTTCGTGTGATGCCGCACACCACATTATCTACAGTATAAAATGGACTTTTGCAACAACATTATTGCAAACGTTGATCACATGATTCTCATTTCAAATATTGTCAAAACATTGTTCATACAAAAGGCTAGACTTTTAGTACACAATCCAACAATCTCTCACTTATACTAAAAGACTATGCTGCCATATACGCTGCCATACATCTTTTACCACTCCCACTACATGATCATCAAAAGCTTTCGCCTTAAGGTCTTTGTAAAGGATTTACTAGGCTATCATCCGACGCAATCTAGGTGACAACTACCTTCACCTCATTATATAATTTCTCGTATCAGGTAGTACTGGCTCTCAATATGTTTAAGTACCTTATGGGCTTGTAATTCCTTCAAGTTTGCAACTGCACCATTATTATCATAATAAATTGTGATAATCTTGGGCAAAACTCATAATCACATCTAAGTCCATTACGAAGTTTTCAGAACCACACTGATACTTTGGCTGCCACAAGGCTCCAACATTATTATCTTTCCATGGTGGAGTCCGAAATATATTTCTATATAACACTCCTCCATACTATGAATCTACTTCCCAATTTAAACACATAACCTTGAGGTGGATTTACTGCCGTCCCCATGATTTGAAAATCCGAATCTAAGCAACCTTTAAGAAGTAATGAATCTATTCGGTAAGCCTATATATAATTTCTAGTCCTTCTCAGGCACTTCAAATATGTCTTACCACAGCTCTATATTCTTGTTCCGGGTTACCTTGATAACACTAACTATGCCAATGGCAAACTAGATATCTAATCTCGTGTATAGCATTCCATAGATTAAGCTTCCTTATTGCCGAAGCACAGGGAACTGCCTTTATCTATTTCATCTTCTTTTGTGTCTTAAGACACAAATCTTTAGATAAAGTCACATGCTAAAATGAGTAAGGATTGTATAATTTATACGAAGCTTGAGATAAGCACAACATCCTTTCTTGTGATTATTGTAACCATGATCGCAAGAATATATTTTTGCTTTTCTTAAGTCCTTCATTTCATACTGCTTTATTAACCATACCCATACGCTCGATAATACTCTTTCATTGTCTCCAATGATCAAGATACTATCTACGTACATACAAAAAATACCACCATGTTTTTGTCACTCTTTTCAATACACAAGGCACATCCGAGCATTGATTAAATCCATATGACTGGATTTCCTAATCAAAACGGATGTTCCATGATTTTGAAGCTTGCTTTAGTCCATCAATGGACAATTTTAAGCTTACACTTAAAATGCTCTTAGTCCTTTACAATGAATCACATTGGTTGCTTCACATAGATGTTCTCCTCAAGACTTCCAATCAGGAAAGCTGTCTGACATCTATTTGCTTTACCTCATAATCAATATGAGCAGCAACAAATAAAAGAATCCGGATCGACATAGGCATAGCTACCAGCGAATAGATTTCCTCATAATCGAACCTTTTCTTTCTGAGTAGACCTTTTCGCAACAAGCTTTGGTTTCAAGGTTTTCACCTTACCGTATGATCCTCTTTTTTTTGTATGACCACTCCCAATAGATTTTACGTCATTTAGTGATCCTACAAGCTCCCAGAGTTGATTTAGAATCCATAGATTTTATTTCAAAATTCATTGCAACTTACTAAGACTACACATTTTGATTTTGTAGTGCTTCGTCATAATTCCATGGGACGATTTCATGTTTACTAGGGACCAAGTCTCACGACTCTCCCAAAATATAAATCTTTCGTATTGTAAAACAACTCTCCCACTACGACAAGGCACTACATGCAATTGTGTATCAGATGTGACATGCGATGCAGTTTTACTTGTGGTATATCCAATTGTACTCTTGGTACTAAAATTTGTATTTCCTTTCTCACACTTCTAGAACAACTTATACATGGATTTGTAATTTATTACATAGTCCTTTCCAAAAATCTAGTGTCCGTGTTAACAATCACTTTCTGATCTTTAAGGACTATTTAAATAAACCATCCTTCATTTTTCTAGGATATCCCACAAATAGACAAACATCTGATGTCATATTGTTTCTAGGGCTTACACATAAAATGAAATTTAATTTTCAAATAACTCATCATCTATCTAACCATTACCATAAGAGTCTTATTCCTTCTTTCCGTCACACCATTTAGCTAGGGTATGCCCCGTGTTGATAACTTGGGATTCAATCCCAACCCCTGATTAGTAGCTCCTAAACTATCTTAAGAGGTACTCGCCACTACAATAGGATTGCAGTGACGATATATTTTTCATGACGCTTCACCGCATTAGCCACGTACTCCTTGAATTAATCAAAGTACCTAGACATGTGGTGCATCAAATAAATATATTTGTATCTAGAATAATCATCAATTAAATTAACGAATATTCATAACCACCTCTCACCGAGATAATCTTAGAATCGCTTAAATCAGAATGAACCAATTCCAACATACCTTTACATGGCCCTATACCCCTTTGCCTTGATGAGGCAATTTATCATATTCACTTCCAAGTAAAACTCACAAGTTCGATAGTTTCCACTTCCAATAAACCTTGTGTTTCATCGGCTATCAACTTTCGGATCCTACTCAAGTAAAATGATCTAGTCTTTAGATGCCAAAAGTATGTTTAGTTCATCTCCAAAGGTTCCTTTCTCTTATTAAGATTAGAAGATGCGTAATTAATTACTATTTGTTGCATCCGTGGATAAACATGATTTAAAAGTGTTCAAATTGTCACCAACGTACTACAACAAATTATAGCTCCATCCTTCATTATAATGACCACATCATTTAAATGTAATAGAGTATCCATCCGTAAAACATATAAACTTGAAATTAATTCTTTCTATGATTACGTACGTAAAGATAATTTCTCAAAATCAAACGTTTATTCATATCATAAGATAGATAAACAACTCTCACTGTAACAACCATTACTCTTGTAGTTTTACCCATGTTCATAGTAATCTCATCATCACATAGTTATAAACATTTAGTGACTCCGGTATCTACACACAATGTGTTAGTAAACGCCATCACTAATTATGTTTCAACTACTAGTTAATAAGATACAAACCTTGTTCACATCTTGATGAAATTGGTTTTCCTTCGCCACATGCTTTGTCAGAAGTTCCCCACCGTATATAACCTTTTGTAATCCAGGTGAAACTTGCTCAAAATATTTAGGCAAACTACGAAGAATAAATTGATCTAGGTTTTCCCTTTAATTTCTATTCCAAGTATTTCAAATTCATTCATCAAGTTTAACCACGGCCCCTTGCCTTTATTCATTTATCAAGTATCCAAAGATTCGCATAAGACCATCATATTTCTATGAACCTCTCACCTCTTCACTAGAAACTTTAATGGGCACTAGAGGGCATCCATTGTGAGAACACATGTTTATTTTCCTAAGCAGTAAAATTTAAAATCAAGATTCTTTTCTAATCATCTAATTTTGGACAAGTAAATTTATTTTCTTTTAGTTAAAATAAGTGAAATAAACTATTCAAAAATTCAGAGAATCAAGTAACTAAATACGACAATCAAACTCTTCGAATTTAAATTTATATTGATTCTCTCAATAAACAATATAAAATAAATTCACCGACATCTCAAGCACCGTGAATTTGCATGCCACGGTAGTGTGGGCGTATACAAACCCCTACATTCGAAAAAGAAAGTTTTACCTATTAATTCCATACGTCATAATTAACCTTATGACTCAATGATTCATAGTCGGTTATACTTTAGCCATGCAATTTAATAGCAGTGACTCCGTTGGGGAGGATACGTATTAATTACACCTAAGTATCATCAATTATTAATTTATACCAATGATCCGCAAATTAACTCATCCGTTGAGGAGGAAGACACTATAGCCGACTCATAAGTTCATGTGCATCATATTACAAATAATAATTATTTAATGAAATTTATTCCAGTGATCCATAAATAAAACTCATCCGTTGGGGAGGAAGACACTAAAATCGACTCATAAGCTTACTTGCATCACTTAATAAATCAACAATGGAGGCTGCGGGATTAATTAACCAATCCTTCTCCCACTTAGTTATTTAACAAGGTGGTTATTTTTTTTACATGCATACAATATATTCCATATATAATAAACAACCTAGCATGCAACTATTTAAAGCAATAAATCAAATAGTACATGCATCCAAATATATAATAAAAATTGACAAATAGAACAATTATAGCAATTATATATAAGAAAAAATTACCAAAATTAGGTTGACTTGATCAACACTCCAAGCAATTAAATGGGTTCCTTGTACACTAAGGAATTGAATCACGCAACCCTAGACAGCCATCGAACATGAAACTGCTGCCGAAAAGACACCTCCGGTCCTGCCATCCGCCTGCACGACTCGTGATAGAGCCTCTCGACGGTCGTGCTGATCGGCACCTTCACACGCGCCATCTATTCCTTCCAATTGAGTTGAAGTCACCGCTGACCATGGTACACCCATCGACAGGTTCCCATCTGTATGACTCATGCCGACCACGCCAGCTAGTCGTGCCAACACCTCCTCAGCAATCGCGCTGCATCATGCCATCAGAAGCAAGTTTCTTCCAGGCTGCGATCCTCTATCGAAAATGAATCTACATGGCACGAATTGTGCCCTCTTCCATCGGCAATCTTCCCGTGGCTGTGAGGGCTCATGCCACCCATGTAGCACCGTATGTTATACACCGTACACCCCTTTTAGCCAGGTCGTGCTGCCATCTGCCGAAAGATATCCAGCCCACCTTGTGCTGCAATCCTCGATGGAGACTCGACTAGAACGTGATGACCCGATCAGAATTCTCAGTAGACCTGGCCTGAATAGTTTCTGACTCGCTCGGAATAATAACAGGCCCAATTAAAACAACGCCTGGTTCGATCGCGACCTTGCCCAGCCTGCCATGAAACTCAGCCGAAATCCACATACATCACCAGCACTGAGATTCCACATCTACCACTACCGCACGTCATCTAGTTCAATTGAGCTGCCTCCAGGTTTCTCCCATCATAGCCATCATCTTTAGCCACTACCACGATTAGGCCCAGCCAGAATCGTGTGAGCCCTGGCAATCGCATGATGCCGCTGATACTGTTGCCGACTTTACCAGTTTATAGAGACCAGCAGGATTCGTCGACAGCCAAGCACGCAATCGGAGGCCTACCCAGCGACTATCACCAGCAATTTGCTATCTACCTATGGTGTCGAGTCATTATCATTTGACTCGTCTGCTATCCAACACAATGTTGTACTTCTAATTGACCGTCGACCATCCAGCGCTGCTTTGCCACCGACTGCCAGGCGCCGTACATCGTTCATCATTGCTTTCACCGAGCAGCTATCCACCACCGCAATATATTCGCTGAATAACCCTTTCTATCATCGTGCATCAATGATTCGATAACAATCAATTGATGTGAAAAGGGTCGTGCGTAAGCGTGTGTGAGTGTATAGTTAGGGTTTCAACAAGTTCAAAACTCTAAACCCTAATATCATGTATTCCACCCAAACCTTAGCCTAACATATCACGTTTAGCCTTAGAACCTACGCTATAATACTAATTGTTAGCATTTGGATCTTTTGGTTAACATGAACCGTTAGGGTTCCATGCAATTCTACTGCAGCGGAAGCATAAGAGTATAATCATATTACCTTTCACCTGGGTTTGATGTAGAGGTTGATCAACATGACCAATAGCAGCAAACGACCTTACGTTCTTCTATTATATTCCTAAGCCACATCTTGACGTTGTGTGGGCAAGATCTACAAGATGATCTCAATCTGCAGTCAATCTGCTTTTTCACGTGTTTTGGGTGTGTGAAGTGAGTATCTAGACTGCTGAGATTGGCTATTATATAGGCTACAACAGGGACCAGGAGGAGAAATTAGGGTTTGGGCCTCCCATTAGGCTTAAGTATCAAAGTTTAGCCCAAAACTTATACTTAAGTCCAACAATAATAAATCAGTCCACTAAAGAAGTATTATTGCACTGCCACCCTAATCCCAAATTACGTTATGGGCTCCTTCTTATTATGAGCTCGTTAATCTCCCCATGTTTAAGATTCAATGCCCATTAATTAATTAAGTTACTGACAACTCCAATAATTAATATATTTACCGAGAGTAGTACCACTCAATCTTATTATCATGCCAGAATAAATCCACCTGCAGGGTTTACATGATAATCATTATGAACTCCTCAAGGGGACATCATCAACCAATTGAGTTATGACACAGATTCCTTCTACAATCAACAGCACACCATAGAAATAGTATCATCTCACGACTCACCAAGCATATTGATTTAATAATTAAATCTCATCCATTGATGAATCAAAGAAATAAATATTGGTTTACGTGTTGAGGTTATTGTATAGGGATTAAGAGTACGAATATCCATAATAACAGAGATCAAGTTCTATTATATAGTCAGTATAAACCGAACGATCTCAACATCGGTCCTATGCAATACACAGAAAGTGCACTAGTGCAATTTTATAGTCAAGACAGAGTAATGCTAAATCACACTACAACCATACCGATAGACAGTCCCCGTCCATCTCGGTTGTGAACATCTGTTTATACTTTACAAGGAGCCGATAATATGATCTTCCGTGTGACGCCGCACACCACTTTATCTACAGTATAAAGTAAATGGACTTTTGCAACAACATTATTGCAAACATTTGATCACATGATTCTCATTTCAAATATTGTCAAAATATTATTCATACAAAAAGCTAGACTTTTAGTATTCAATCCTACAGTAAGATCTATCCAACCCTCATGCATGTTGCTTATAACACCATGGGCTAAAGCCTTTTTTTGTAGTGGTAGGGTTATGAAAGTTTTATGAGTTAATTGAACTCTCTTGTGTATCCTACGTACAACACTACTTGGGAATTTATTACATATATAATCGAACCTTTTTAACTCATATTCATGGTCGTTTTGTGCATCTTCAACTGTTATATAGAGTCTAAATATATATCTGATTGTTGATTGAGTGCGTTCACCGCTAAACAAGATTTTATGTTATGATTCTAAGTGAGGGGACTCCAATGCTTAATTAGAATTGTCATATATGAATGTTTATTAATTGAATAGGATTCGAGTTGATAAGTAGGATAAAGAGGTTAATTTTATAGTACCTATAAAGGGAGATAATATCTGGTTTGAGTACCAATCCTAGGGGGAAAGAATTGATACTGATAGTACCTAGAAACGAGGGTGAAATTATATCTCTTGTTCCGTGGTCATTCACACGTATTACATGCATGCTTACTTGTATCTATAGAGTAGATATGCATGGTTTAATGATGTTTCCATAGTCCACAAGGCAGAGTCGGACAGTACACTTGAGAGAAAAACTAATTAGTGAAACTGGATTAACTTAGGGCTACCTATTCTACATTTTTTAGTCACTTTCGAATTTTTCTGAGTGCTTTTATTTTAATTGTTATTTAATATTTCTGTTAGTAGATTAATAATTTGATACCTAAATCTTATTGTCACTTGTCTTGATTAATTTAGATAATAATTTAATTGATAGTACATCGTCCTTTGGGTTTGATATTTAACTTGGTTACCTATTGAGCTACAATTGATATCCTTAATACATGGAGATTATTTTATGTGCAAAGAAAATGCGTAACACTTGGTCACCTCATTCAACACAACGATAGAATACAATTTCTCCTAATTTCGCATAAAGAATTTAGGTATACAATAGATTACAAGTTACTATATAGAATCTCATAAATTTGCTTCCAAGTACTAGAAACTTGCATACATTGTTTGCTTCCAGATGAAATTGTTGGATTGTATACTAAAAGCCTAGCTTTAGTATGAACAATATTTTAACAATATTTGAAATAAGAATCATTGACCAAATGATTGCGTCTTATAATTTATTTATATGTCCGATGCAATTGTCCACTTACTTTATATTGTAGATAATGTGTTGCGCAATAATACGCGGAAGATCATATTATCGGTTTTCTTATAAAGTATAAATAGAAGCTCACAACCGAGATAGACGGGGATTCTTTATCGGGATGGTTATAGTGTGATTTGGTATTAGTTTGTCTTGACTATAAAATCATATTAGTGCACTTTGTGTATTGAGCAGGACTACTTGAGATCGTTCGATTTATACCAACTATAAAGGAGAACTTGATCTTTGTTGTTATGGATGTTCGTGATCTTAATCCCTATACAATAACCTCGACACGTAAGGCATTATGTATTTCTTTGATTCAATAATGGGTAAGATTTTTACATGTAATTAAATTAATAAACTCGGTGAGTTGGGAAATAGTGATGTCTCTATGGTGTGCTGTTGATTGTAGAAGAAATCCGTGTCAGCTATAGGTTGATGATGTCCCCTTGAGGAGCTTGTAAGGATTATCATGTAAACCCTGCAGGTGGATTTATTCCGGCTTGATAATGAGGTTGAGTGGTACTACTCTCGGATGAGATATTAATTAATGGAGTTGTCAGTAACTTAATTAATTAATAGGCATTGTATATCTTAAACATGGGGTGACTTATGTGCTCATAATAATAAGGAGCCCATAACGTAATTATGGGATTAGAACGGTAGTGCAGTAATAATATTTTATTGGTATATATTATTATTATTGTTCTTAAGTATAAGCTTTGGGCTAAGCCTGGATACTTAAGCCCAATGGAGGCCTAACTCTAATTTCTCCTCCTGGTCCCTGTTGTAGCCCATATATAAGTGATCTCAGATATCCAGAAACCCTAACTGAACATGCCTAACACTATGAGGAGGGTGAGGGAACAACAAATTGAGAAGATCTCGAAGATCGTCGCCCACACGACATCAAGATTGGACTTGGGAATACAGCAGAAGATTGGGATGTTGTTTGCGACTTTTATTTGTCAACTTCCATGATTTTTCTAAATTCTTGTGGAACTCTAAATAGTACGTGTGATACACCATTGGAAAGCCATTGAAGAGACGATCGTTTTGGCACATAAATCACTCAATTCGGAGGTTGAATGAGGAAGTTATGCCCAAAATGATGAGGATGCACAGGCTGCCGGTGAGAATTCATGTTCTTCTTCAACATACCCTGGTGAAAGGTAATATGTTTCTATGTTTTCTTGCTTCCGCTGAATATAGAATTGTATAGAACCCTAACAGTTCATGCTAACAAAACGATCAAATGCCAACATGAAGATCCTCAAGATCCTCTTATTATGTAATCCTCCCTCAAACTCACGTGTGTTAAGCATATGAACTAGGGTTTCCGGATCACTAAGATGACTTATATATGGGCTACAATAGGAACTAGGAGGAGAAATTAGAGTTGGGCCTCCATTGGGATTAAGCATCCAAGTTTAGCCCAAAATTTATACTTAAGTCCAATAATAATAATATTTTCACTAAAATATTATTACTGCACTGCCGCTCTAATCCCATAATTACGTTATGGGCTCCTTCTTATTATGAGCCCAACAGTTTTCCCGTGTTTAAGATATATAATGCCCATTAATTAATATCTCATCCGAGAGTAGTACCACTCAACCTCATATCATGCCGGAATAAATCCACCTATAGGGTTTATATGATAATTCTTATGAGCTCCTCAAGGGGACATCATCAACCTATTTTATCAGACATGGTTTTCTTCTAGAATCAACAGCACACCATAGAGACAGCACTATTTCCCAACTCACCGAGTTTGTTGATTTAATTACATGTAACACTCACCCATTGATGAATCAAAGGAATACATATTGCTTTACGTGTCGAGGTTATTGTATAGGGATTAAGAGCACGAACATCCATAACAACAGAGATCAAGTTCTCATATATAGTCAGTATAAATTGAACTATCTCAAGCTAGACTTTTAGTATACAATCCAACACTTCGCCCGTACGACGTCAAGATTGGACTTGGAAATATAGCAGAAGATCAAGAGGTTGTTTTCATCAACCTGATTGTAAAATTCCACGAGTTTTCTGAATTCTTGTGGAGCTGAATACTAGTCATGTGATGTATGGTCGGAAAGCCATGGAAGAGAGGATCGTTATGGCACAAAGATCACTCAAATTAGAGATTGGATGAGGAAGTTATGCCCAAAATCGTGAGGCTGAGCATGCTACCAGCGAGAATTTCTCTTCTTCAACATACTCTAGTGAAAGGTAATGCAAATCTTTATTCTTGTTTCCACTGATATAGTTTGCATGGAACCCTAATGGTTTATGTTAACCAAACAATAGTATGCCAATAATTAGTATCAGAGCTTCAGTTTTGTGGTGAAGCGTGACATGTTAAGCTAGGATTTGTGTGTCAAACGTGGACTATGGTTTAGAATATTATTTTTTGTTGAATACTCTATCCGGATTCGTTGGTATGATTATCTTCGATGGGCGGTGCTGTTGGCGGAACACAGTGGCGTAAGCGACAACCGAAGATGGCGTGAATGTAAAGGCACGAGTCGTGCCGGTGTCATGCTGAGCGAGCGACGCACGGCAAGATTGGCAGTGGGTGTCTTACTGGTGTGCGGCAATGGCATGCGGCATGAGTCGTGCCAACACAAGGCCAGCGAGACGGTGCTGACGGGCGCGCTGACCAGACTACACGATCGGCAAGGTGTGTGTGGCGAGGCTGCGACACGACCTGGATACCTCAAGTGACCAAGATACGACTTATTTAAAATTTCTATTTCAAATAAACAGTTCAGAAAGGAAATCCTTCTGTGAAATTCCATGTATTCTAAAGTTACTTACCACGTCAATTGTCCATTTTTGGTCATTGAGATTCGCAGATGATCGAGGATTCCTTTCTCAAGTGTTCATGCAGTTGCTCCTCCAGTGTCACAGCACGATGCAACTCATTATTAGTATTTACATTCCTATTCGATTTCATAATTCCTCTCGACATGACTTTCTTGAACCGGTCTAAGCAATAGGCTCAGTACAAGGTAAGTAGAGGCAGGCGTGATGCAGCACGGGGATGTGTCGCGATGAGGGAAAATGGTGATTCATCACGGCACGCAACACGAGCACTACCAGCAGGTGCGAGGGCCACCGAAAGCTCGTGCACGAGTCGTGTTTGCGATCAACATAATTGGCAAAGATCGTGGACTCCACGGCAATGTATTCCGACGTGTTCCAAGTCAAGACAGCCCGTGATGATGAACGACTTAGGGTGCAAGTAATATTTCTTGTTGCGTAAGGAATCGGTTCAACAGTTAAAGTGTCGGACAAGACTTTCTTATTTAAGAGCTATTTAATTCGATATATATAATACCATAATTAATTTAATTATCTATTATTGTTATATATGGTTGCATGTCGATATCGATGATTTTGATAATCTGGTTGATATCGACGATTTTGATAATCTGGTCAATATCGATGATTTCAATAATCGGGTCCATATCGACGGTCGATATCGATAGTTTAAAAAATATGATAATCTAAAATTTTTTTAAAATTTGATAATCTGCTCAATATCGATAATTTAAATAATCTGGACGATATCGATGGTCGATATCGATAGTTTCAAAAATTTTGATAATTTAGAGATTTTGAAAATTTTGATAATCTGGAAGTCAATGCTCGCATTCGTGCTTGGTAGCGAACAATCGAATTCGCTGATATATAACTGTTCGTAATTGGTTTAATTATCTGATTATTGTTATATATGTATACATGATTATCTGGGATTCACTGCCTTATTTGGTGTAATAGGAGCATGCTAGGTTGCGTATTTTATTTTGAATATTATATACATATAAAAACCCTCAATGTTAAATAACTAAGTGGGAGAGGGGGGATTGGTAAATAATTCATGTGGCCTCCATTATTGATTTGTAAGTGATGTGAGTAAACTTGCATGTTGGCAATAGGCATTCTTTCACAACGGATGAGTTTATTCACGGATCACTGAAACGAACTTCTTTATGATGATTGTAGTAAGTTATCTGAGCGTGTGTGTACTTCTCCAACTGTAAGGCACACAAGCTTGGGCCGCAAACTTGGAATCAAATAATGGTGAACACTTAGGTGCAAATAATAAGTATCCTCCCCAACGGAGTCATTGCTATTATTTGCATGGCTAAAGAGGAACCGACTATTAATTATTTTGTCATAAAGTTAGGTTGACGAATGAAATTAATGGGTAAAATCTTCTCTTGTAAATGTTTGGGTTTGTATACGTCCACACTAACGTGGCATGTAGATTCACGGTGCTTGAAATGTTGGTGAATTTTATTTTATATTGTTTGGATGGAATCAATATAAATGGATAAATTCAAAGATTTGATCGGTGTATTTATTTATGTGATTCTCTATATTTTTGGATGGTTTATTTCACTTATTGTTAACTAAAAGAAAACATATTTACTGGTCCAAAATTAGATGATTAGAAAAGAATCTTAAGACTCCAATGAAGAGATAAGAGTTTCATAGAAATATGATGTTCATTCTCATGCGACTCTTCGGATACTTGAGTAAGTTAAAAAGGCAAGAGGTCATGATTGACTTGATGAATGAATTAGAAAAACATGGAGTAGAAATTGAAAGGGAAACCTAAGTCAATTTTATTCTCTATAATTTGCCTAAATGTTTTAAGCAAGTTCTACCTGAAATACGAGAGGTTGTATATGGTGGGGAACTTCTGACAAAATATGTGGCGAAGGAAAGCCAATTTCATCAAGATGTGAACAAGGTTAGTATCTTATTCACCAGTTGTTGAAGCATAATTAGTGATGGCATCTACTGACATACTGTGTGTAGATACCGAAATCACTAAAAGCCCGTAACTAAGTGATGATGAGATTATTTAGTTCATGGATAATCTACGTAAGTAGTGGTCATTGCAGTAGGAGTTATTTATTTATCTTCTGATAGGAATAAAGTTTGATTATGAAAAATTATCTTTACGTACATTTTCATAGAAAGAATTTCATTTCAGTTTCTATGCATTTACGGATGAAAACTCCATTTCAATTAAATGACATTGTCACTATAATAAAGGATGGAACTATAATCTATTGTGGTACGTTGGTGGATAATTTGAACACTCTTAAATTATGTTTCTCTCACGATGCAATATAATAGTAACGATAACGCGTCTTCTAATCCTAATAAGAGAAAGGAACCTTCGGATATGAACAAAACATACCTTTTGGCATTTAAAACTAGGTCATGATTGCTTTTTCAAGGCAAGGGATGTAGAGCCAAAGATATGTTGGAATTAGTTCATTCTGATTTATGCGGTCCTAAGACTATCCAGGCGAGAGGTGGCTAGATATATTTTGATGCACTGTAAGTCTTAGTACTATGATTAATTCAAAAGTACATGGCACATGCGGTGAAGGGTCATCAAAAATATATCAAGTCATTATGGTTTAATTGTACTAGCGAGTACCTCTTGGGATAGTTTAGGAGCTATTTATCAGAGGTTGGGATTGAATCCCAAGTTGTCAACACCGAGCTAACCCCAACCGACTGGTGTGGTGAAAAGAAGATAGATGATGAGTTATTTGGAATTACTAAATTAATGTTATGGGTAATCCTAGAAACAGCATGTCATAAGGATGTTTGTCTGTTTATGGGATATCCTAGAAAAATGAAGGGCGTCTTATTTGATAGTCCAAAAGATCATAGGATATTTGTTAACACGAACACTAGATTTTTGGAAAAGGACTATATAATAAATTACAAGCTCATGTATGAATTGTTCTAAAGGAAGTGAGAGGAAAGCACAAAGTATAGTACCAGTTGTACAAGAGGATATACCACAAGTAAACTGCATCGTGTGATACGTCTGATACACAATTGCGTGTAGCGCTTTGTCGTAGTGGGAGGGTTGTTTTACAACCTGAAAATTTTGTGTTTTGGGAGAGTCGTAAGACTTGGTTCCTAGTAAATATGAAATCGGCCCATGGGTATGACGAAGCACTACAAGATAGAAATGCAGAATCTTAGCAAAGTGCAAAGATTTCTAAAATAGAATCTATGAATTCTAAATTTGGTTTGGGTGCTTGTAGAACCACGAAATGGTAGTAAAGCCATTAGAAGTGGCTCTACAAAATAAAAGAGGATCAGACTACAAGGTGATATTTTGAAATAAGGCTTGTTGCGTAAAAGTACACTCAGAAAGAAGGGTGAGTTTGAGTATGAGAAAACCTTTCCACCGATAGCTAAGTTTAAGTTGATTCGGATTCTTTTATTTTATTGCTGCTCATATTGAATTATGAGGTATAACAAATAGATGTCAAGTTTGATGGCGTTTGGATCTTTTGGTTAGTGTGAACCATTAAGGTTTCATGTAATTCTACTGCAGCGGAAGCATAAACATAGAATTGAATTATCTTTCATCAGGGTTGTTGTAGAGGTTGATCATCAGTAGCAGGAACAAACAACCTTTTGATCTTCTGTTGTATTTCTGAGCCACGTCTTGACGTTGTGTGGGCAACGACCTACAAGACGATCTCAATCTACAATCCTAATATGCTTTTTCATAATTTTATGTGTGTGAATCAGTTTACCAAACTGCTAAGATTGGCTATTTATAGGCTACAACAGGGACCAGGAGGAAAAATTAGGGTTTGGGCCTCCCATTGGGCTTAAACATCCAAGTTTATCCCGAAACTTATACTTAAGTCCAATAATAATAAATCAGTCCACTAAAGAAATATTATTGCATTGCCACCCTAGTCCTAAATTACGTTATGGGCTCCTTCTTATTATGAGCTCGTTAGTCTCCACGTGTTCAAGACTCAATACCCATTAATTAATTAAGTTACTGACAACTACAATAATTAATATATTTAGCGAGAGTAGTACCACTCAACTTTATTATCAAGCCGGAATAAATCCACTGCAGGGTTTGTATAATAATCTTTATGAGCTCTTCAAGGGGACATCATCAACTAATTCCGTTAGGACACAGATTCCTTCTACAATCAACAGCACACCATAGAGACAACACTATCTCCCAACTCACCAAGCATATTGATTTAATAATTAAATTCACCCATTGATAAATCAAAAAAATAAATATTGGCTTACGCGTCGAGGTTATTGTCAATGATCAAGTTTTATTATATAGTCAGTATAAACCGAACGATCTCAATGGCAGTCTTATTCAATAAACAGAAAGTGCACTAGTGCAATTTTATAGTCAAGACAGACTAATGCCAAATCACACTGAAACCATACCAATAGATAGTCCCCATCTATCTCGGTTGTGAATATTTGTTTATACTTTATAAGGAGCCGATAATATGATCTTCCGTGTGACGCCACACACCACATTATCTACAGTATAAAGTAAATGGACTTTTGCTACAACATTATTGCAAACATTTGATCACATGATTCTCATTTCAAATATTGTCAGAACATTGCTCATACAAAAAGCTAGACTTTTAGTATATAATCCAACAAAAACAGCTTTCGTGATTAGAAGTATTGAGGAAAACATCTATGTGAAGCAACCAGAGTGATTCATTGCAAAGTGCGAAGAGCAATTTTAAGTGTAAGCTTAAAAATGTCCATCGATGGAGCAAAGCAAGCTTTAAACTCAAAGAGCATCCGTTTTGATGAGGAATCCAGTATGGATTTATTCAATACGCGGATGTGACATGTGTACTAAAAAGAGTGACGAAAATATGGTGGTATTTCTTAAACTATACGTAGATGATATCTTGCTCATTGGAGATAATGAAAGAGTATTGTCAGATGTATGGTTATGGTTCATAAAGCAGTATGAAATGAAGGACTTAAGAGAAGCAAAATATATTCTTGCGATCATCGTGATATAGATCACAGGATAGAATGTTGTGCTTATCAGAAGCTTCATGAAATGATGCAACCCTTACTCATTTTAGCATATGACTTTATCTAAGGAAATGTGTCTTAGGACACAAAAGAAGATAAAGGAGATGAAAGCGGTTATTTATGCTTCGACGAATAAGGAAGCTTAATCTAAGGAATGCTATGTACGAGAATGGATATCCATTTTGCCAAAGGCATGGTCAGTGCGTATCAAGGTAACCAAAACTAAGAATGTTGAACTGTGGTAACATATAATTTTGAAGTACTTGAAAAGGACTAGAAACTGTATATGAGCTTACCGGACAGATTCACTGCTTCTTGTGGGTTACATAGATTCGGATTTTTCAAATCAGATAGGGACGACAGTAAATCCACCTCAAGGTTATGTGTTTAATTTTAAGAAATAGAATCATAATGTGGAATGTCATATAGAAATATATTTTGGACCCCACCATGGAAAGATGATAAATTGAAGCCTCTAAGGCAGCTAAAGTATCTATATGACTCTAGAGACTTAATGATGGACTGGATGTCTTTTCTGAGTTTACCCAAGATTATCACAATAGTTGCAAACTTGAAGGAATCATGATCCCATAAGGCATTTAAACACATTAAGAGCAAGTACCACCTATTACGAGAAATCATATGATGAGGAAAGGTTGTAGTCGCCAAGATTGCATCGGATGATAACCTAGTAAATCCTCTTACAAGGACTTAAGGAGAAAACTTTTGATGGTCATGTAGTGGGAGTGGGAATCAGATGTATGGAGGAAGACATGGCAGCATAGTCTTTTAGTATAAGTGGGAGATTGTTGGATTGTATACTAAAAGCCTAGCTTTAGTATGAATAATATTTTAACAATATTTGAAATGAGAATCATTGATCAAATGATTGCACCTTATAATTTATTTATATGTTCGATGCAATAGTCCACTTACTTTATACTGTATATAATATGTTGTGCGATAACACGTGGAAAATTATATTATCGGTTTTCTTATAAAATATAAACAGATGCTCACAATTGAGATAGATGGGGACTCTCTATCGGAATAATTGTAGTGTGATTTGGTATTAGTTTGTCTTGACTATAGAATCACATTAGTGCACTTTGTGTGTATTGTGCAGGACAACTTGAGATCGTTCAATTTATACTGACTATATAGGAGAACTTGATCTCAGTTAAATGGATATTCGTGTTTTTAATCCCTATATAATAACCTCGACACATAAGGCAGTATGTATTTCTTTGATTCATCAATGAGTGAAATTTACATGTAATTAAATCAACAAACTCGATGAGTTGGGAAATAGTGTTGTCTCTATGATGTGCTGTTGATTCTAGAAGGAAACTATGTCCAATAAAATAGGTCGATGATGTCCCCTTGAGGAACTCATAAGAATTATCATGTAAACCCTACAGGTGGAATTATTCCGACATGATAATGAGGTTGAGTGGTACTACTCTCAGATGAGATAATAATTAATGGAGTTGTCAGTAACTTAATTAATTAATGGGCATTGTATATCTTAAACACGGGGAGACTGTCGGGCTCATAATAAAAAGAAGCCCATAACGTAATTATGGGATTAGAGCAGCAATGCAGTAATAATATTTTAGTGGAATATATTATTATTATTAGACTTAAGTATAAGTTTTGGGCTAAACTTGGATCTTAAGCCCAATGGAGGCCCAACTATAATTGCTCCTCCTAGTTCCTATTGTAGCCCATATATAAGTCATCTTAGTGAGCCGAAAATCCTAATTCCTGAGCTTAACAACACGTGAGTTTCAGGGAGGATCACAAAATGAGAGGATCTTGAGAATCGTCGCCACACAACGTCAAGATTGGACTTTGGAATACATCAGAAGATCAAGAGTTTGTTTTTAGCAACCTGAACATCAACTTCTACGAGTTTTCTGAATTCTTATTGAACTTAAAACTTTTCATGTGATACATGATTGGAAAGCCACGGAATAGAGGATCGTTTCGGCGCAATGATTACTCAAATCGGAGATTGGATGAGGAAGTTATGCCCAAAATCGTGAGGTTGCGCATGCTGCCCGCGAGAATTTCTCGTCTTCAACATACCCTGGTGAAAAATAATTCAAATCTTTATTCTTGCTTCCGCTGATATAGTTTGTATGGAACCCTAACAGTTCCGTTAACCAAACGATCAAACGCCAATGGAAATTACCTACCAAAGATAACGGACTGTAAGAAAATTACACAAGTCATAAGTAAAAAATTCATTTTGTAAAAAAAGAGAAAAAAGATAACAACGTTAAAATTTAAGCAGATAAGCATGATGTTCAGCAAAAAACAGTATTCCTTCTATCCCCAATCCTTCTTCACACTCTATAAAAGAAAATGGCACTCTACACAGTAACATCATAATACACTTTATTTTCAAATTTCTATCTTTTCCTAACAAACACAACATTCTTTACACTCTTATATAATACACATAAAGATTATTAACCCCATAAAGTAAATAGAGCGAGTTTTTAATCTCCTTAAAAAAATGTAAAGTTCAGTAATATTTTGACACTAGTTATGAGAAGTTGAATAGGAGATGTACATCATGAGTTGAAAGTATATATATATATATCGAAAAGCCTCTAAATTCCTCAAAGGATATACAAGAAGTTGAGTTACAATAAATTGGGTTGAAGAGATATTAAGCTAAGTAAAGGGGCCCCCAATCAGTGAAATATGGACATTTACATGATCAAGATTGAATATCAATAAACATAAAAAAAAATCATAATAAGAAAGTGAGTTAATGGGCCTAACATAAGACCTTTAATTAAAAGAGACTTCACTGAACCTATTTACAGAAACCACCATCATAAGCCCAAAAGAAATCCATTAAGATCCTTTCCATTATAAGATAATAACATGATTGTTAGAAAACCATAAACATATCTAAATAGATATAGTAACTAGATCTGAATTACAGAATGTTCACATTTAATTTACCAAAATATAGAATGAGCGAACTTATTACATTACATATTTAAAAGTATAAACTATTATCAGCAATAAGCCATAACATAACTTAAAAGGTGTAGAAAAAATAAAATTTGTCACCTCTTAGAAAATATATATATATATTTGGTTAATCATAATCTACATAGGTGGCTTGTACTGAAAATGGTAAATTATATATTTCAGTTTCCATCGGTTACATGATGCTTGCGCATCTGCTAGTCACAGAAGAATAACTACAATCTATCTTTCAAACTTCTCTCATCACTCGTTACCATTCTTAAAGTTTCAGAATTGATACACTATGAGGAACTCCATTCTTTCTACTACATCTGTGTATGCTCTAAGTTGTTGCCCAAACAGTTGTCTACTTCTCTCCATCCAAATTTAATTGATGACTACTGATAGGGTAGTCAGTAGGAGCTTCTTCTCTTTGTTGTTCCCCTACGTATCTCTAAAGATATGTCTTAATGCGTCTGCTACTGATTTGGGTTTCCTCCTCCATCCCATTCTTTCCTTAATTCTTCTCCATATCAGATCTGTATAGGGAATTCAAAGAGTAGGTGGCTTGCATTAGTAAGCTAAAAGAACTCAATGACCATAAAGAACTTAAAAATAAATAAAACTGTGACAGGTAAAAAAAGAGGGGAGAAAAGGGCAATTGATGATCGATGTAGAGATATTTGAAGTAACACCATCGTTTCATATGGTGGAGGTGAACAAAACATCAGGTGATACACACATCAAAGTGTGTAACTTCGCACAAAAGGTATCAGGTTTGGGAGTTCATTAGCAGCATTATACTGTTAGGGGTGAGAAAATGTGAATGCGCATAAAATAATCACAATCACAAAAACATAAAAATCACAAAAGAATCAAAGGATGACGTCGAGAATATGAATACAAAATCACATAATAAAAAATGAAAATCATAAAGTAAACTCGAAAAAAAAAGAAAATTACCGTGGATAATCAAAGGACATTGAACAGACGAGACTGAAAAAGTGAGAGTAATTCGTACATAAGTTAGAAATGAAGAGAGAAAGAGAGAATTAAGCTACAATTTCCAGAGAGGAAGGAATAAGGAAAGAGGCGGGAGGAGGTTAGGGTTTCCAGAGAAAAAAAGGGTGGCATGAGGAAGGCTAGGGTTTGGTCACAGATCTGAAAAATAAAAAGGATTCAAAATTATATTTATCCTACGGATCATAATAACGGGTCGGATGTGGGTGCAACCTTGCATCCAATTGCATATAATAAATAACCATAATTTAAATATTTTTTTATAAAATTATTTTATTTTTTATTTAATATACTTTTTATAATATAAATATTCGTATAATTTAATTTTAATATTTTATTCATCAAATCCAATAACTTTATCATTTTCATAATTAAGGTTAAATAATTATTTTATATACATTGTCATCTACAATTAATATTTTTAAAATTCTTAAAACAAGGATAAATAGATTGATATAATTGAAGGGAATTACGATGGAATGGAATGAATGGAATAAAGATAAGAAAGGAATGATTAGAAATAATAATTATCATTGTTGGTATGATTTAGGTTTAACTAAGCAACGAAATACATTTTTTAATTAATTTAAATCTCATTTATTTTTAAAATCTATTGAAGATTTCATATATTTTAATAATTTTTATGTAAGAAAATTTAATTTATTATAAAATCATATTGTTG
This sequence comes from Pogostemon cablin, assembly GCA_023678885.1. Taxonomy (NCBI): domain Eukaryota; kingdom Viridiplantae; phylum Streptophyta; class Magnoliopsida; order Lamiales; family Lamiaceae; genus Pogostemon; species Pogostemon cablin. The sequence continues at coordinate 22,918,519 of CM042981.1, forward strand.
GATGTTCAAATATCCTTATTAAGTAAAAAATAATTAAAATTAAAATATAAAAAAGTCAAATATATAAATCTCATTAAAATTGATTGATTTGCAAAATTAAAAAATTAACTATGAATAAGGAAAAACTATATATTAAAAGAGTTGCCCTCTTGTGTCCCCAGGTGCATAAGGTGTGTAAGGGTACAACATTTTATTTTACAATATATACACTTTAATTAATAAGGTTATAATTTTTTAATGAAAAGATCGGCTGAAATTTGAATAGTATAAATGTTTGAATTTATTTTTCAGGAAATAAAGGGCACACGTTATTATACTAATAGGTATATCATTTAATACTAAAGGGTATACTTTTCAAAAAATGCGGGATTTGGGGCACGGTATCCCTATGGCATGCAAGTTTTAGCCATATTAAAATATGAAAAAAAATCAAATTGATATGAAAATCTATTTTCTTCGATAAAAAAATTCCAATAAATATAGTAATAAAAATGCATATGCAAATATTAAAGTCTTATATTTACCATTTAAATGAACATTAAATATTTTACATAAAGCAAGTTAATAATATTATCAAAAGTCAATTGTATAAATCTGATTAAAATCGATTGATTTGAAAAAAAAAAAGTAACCGTGAGTAAGGAAATAAATAAAAATATTAAAATATAAAAGAATTAAATTTATATGAAATTCTCATTTGTATCAATTAAAAAAAGGCAAAGACTTGTGTGAGACCATCTCACGTAAACGAAAGGGCTTACATGAGATAGAAAGAACGTGATAACTTGTATAATGAAAAGTGACACTAAATTAATAATAAATGTAATGGTATTTCATGAACAATTAATAGTATAAATGAAAAGTGCTAACATTTTATAGCAAAAGTGATAATATTTTACTGTGAAAGTGATAACTATTTTAAAAAGTGTAAAATGATCTCACGTGAGACGGTCTTTCGCAAGATCTACTGTTAAACAAAATTCAATAAATAAAGTAATAAGAATGTATATATAAATACAAATGTCAAATACTTACCATATCTATATCTATATAATAGCAACAAGGGTCAAACTAAATTGGACTATATTTTGACCCAATTTTCCCCCTTTTTAAATTTTACTATTTTTAGAAACTTTTTTTTTAACCTTGGCCACACATTATTTTAATTTACATCTCAAATATTGATTTGTGTTGTTCACTATTTTAAAATTTTTACTTAAAAAATTTGGTGCCATTCTTGATATTTTGATGAAACTTAAGGATTGTTTTGCAATTCTAATAAATATAATGAACAAAACTCATTTAGAACCCTAATATCACATTTTAACAATCTTCTCATGCACGATCTTCTTCCGTTGCAGTCACGATTTCCCGCAGGCCGTCACTGTCAAGATTTTGATTTCGCCGCTGACTTCGCCTTTGTCAATCATGTATTTTTCGGATTTTTCATCGGCCGTCGCTGTCAAGATCTTGTTTTTGCCGCTAACTTCGACTTCGCCAACCACGTATTTTTATTTTTTTAATTTTATTACATTCTTCATCTCTCTCATTATAGAAATTGGACTCAATGTCGTCATCTATTATCGTTGTCGCGACTCCGCCTTAGTCATAGACATAGCTGATCAGATTCTTCTATTTTCTCTATGCTTAATATATCGGTATTTCAGCAATTGATTCAAATGATTATTTGACAAATCTTTCTGTTTCTTTTTCTTTAATCTTTAAAATATTTGAAAAAAATAATTCCTATTATTTGTAACAGAATCCGAAATTAGAGGTGAATTTTTTTTTTTTGGGTTCGTGTATTGTTTTTGTACAGAATTTAACGTAGATTGAAGCAGCTAGAACGACAAGCAATGATGCACAATCTCTTTACCATACCAGTTTCTCACTCCTCCTCAGGTTTGCGTTTTTTGTTCAATTGTTTATGCTTCTTTTCATTGGATTCATGCCTTTTATGTCCAATTTTTTTGCAGAAATGTTTTATTCCTGAAAACTTTCGATTTTAAGTGTAAAGTTAGTTCTGAAATTTTGATCAATAATTCTCCGCATATGGTACTAAATATGGAATAGATAATTTTTCTTTCACTTCTTAATAGTCATTATTTTAATTGATTGATTCAGATTAGTAATTTGCTATAATATGTTCTTCGAATGCAGATACTTTGCACTGAGTGGCCACAAGGAATGCACATTTCTTCTGAATCTTGCTGCACCTTAACAATCTAAATGGATTGAGGTTGACTATTCAGGTAAAGCATGTAGTAGGTTTGTGGGCTTTATCAGATGGTTGGTCCTCCTTCCGATGGGTTCATGGCATCATGTGTAGAGATTTTGTTACTGATGAGCGTTTTCTCAACACACAACTTTAATCCCCAAGTATAAAGGATATCAATTATAATTTCGAAGGTGACCAAGTTAAATATCGAATCCACGGGACGGATAAATATTACTTCTATTATTTTCTAGCAATTATGACTATGTTGAGAATTATATTTGTAGGTTTGTAAACTAAGTAATAATTAAAATAGCAAATAAATAACAAGAACAAGAGAATAGTAGTTGTGATCAAATAAGATGATAGGTAGTTCGTCAGGCCATCCAGTTTCATTCTTTAATTCATATTTTCGTGTGTTGATGTCCGACTCTGCCTTGTGGTTTATGGACGCATCGCTAGACCATACAAATATATTCTATAGACACAAATAGATAAGCTTTTGACACGTGTGAGTATCCTCAGAGCAAGACGTATAATTTACCTCCCTTTCTAGGTACTATCATAATCAATTATTTCCCGTGCACTTAGTACTCTAACCCGATTTGATCTTTCTTTTTAGGTACTATAAAGTTATACTCTTAATCCTACATGTTAACCCGAATTCAATTCAATTAACAAACATTCATATAAGACGGTTCTAATAAAATCTCAAAATCCCTTCACTTAGAATTATAACTATAAACCCTGCTCATTAGTGAACGTACTCAACCAATAATCATGTCATGCATTCAGACTCTACACAACGATTATTGATGCACAAAACAACTATGAGTATGGATTAAAAACGCACAATCTTATATAAAATAAACCACAAGTAGTGTTGTACGGAGTATACACACGAAATACAAATTAACTCATGAAACCTTCATAACCCTAGAACTACCGAAGTGGCTCTAGCCCATGATTGATCTAAGAACAATCATGGTTAGTTGGACCAATCTTACTTGAATCTCCAACTGAACCTCTGTCACAGTTCTCCTACTCTCCTCTTGTAATGTGTTGTTGATGATGATCCCTTTTTTCTTTCTTTTTGTGATAATTTCCTTGACTGCATGAGCCTCCTTTTATACTTGTAATCATGTCTCTAGGGCTTGGAATGGGCTTTTCAAGTGATCCCATGCATTTTGGCCTCGAAAATTCAGATAAGGTAAGTTCCCGCAAGTCGGTTCGACCTTGTCAAAGAAGTAGAACCACTGGCCGCAGGTCGGACCCACTTACTGGAAGTATTCTGCACTTGGTTCGACTTCTTGTACAGGTCGAACCCCTCGGGTCTTGGTCGAACCACAGGTCAAACCCCAACACTGGACAATTTTTGCTTTCTGGTTCGACCAACTGTTAGGTCGAACCCCAACGTCGTGGTCGAATTACACTTCTCGCGAACTAGTTCGACCATGGTTCGACCTGATAGACAGGTCGAACCCCTTGAGTCGTGGTTGAACCTTCCTTCTGCACACTTTGCAACGCTGGTTCGACCTGTAGGAGAGGTCAAACCCTCCTCCAACAGGTCGAACCACCTCTCTCCTTGGCGGTTCGCGTGGTCTCGACTTTGTCTCTTCGATTCTTGGCACTTCCACTCCGATTTTACTATGAAAACTACTTAAATAGCTCCACTAACACCTGATTCATGCTAATTCACAATATATATAGGTTTTTCACCTATTTCCACCTCAAAACTCTCCAAAACTAGCACAAAACATGATGTCAAACTTGTGAATTTACACACTCATCAAACCCCCAAACTTACATGTTGCTTGTCCCGAGGCAACCAAATCAAACCACAGGATTCGTGTATAATTCACCAAGATTCAAGTACAACACATATCACACATGCAACTTCATTAAATCAAATAAGTATTAATTGCTTCATATATATCACTCAAGCAAAACCAACCCAATCACACACCATTCGGAGTACTAAGTAATCTTGCTCACAAGATAAGTATTTACTCTCTTTCACTCAAGTGCGTGAGGCACTATATAGGTTAATATAAACACTCATATCAATCCATATTCACGCGTAACCATAAGCTTGGCAAAGGTTTCAAAAATTAACTTATAATCAACTCTTCACTAGGATCACAAAGAACTTGTTTTCGGGTTGTAATGTTGGCTCTTTGGAAAAGGTAGGAAAATTTAGACTTAGTGACTTAAGACACTAGTAGAGAGTTACCTTGGAGGTTCTCGATTTCTTCTTCTTACAGTAAGTTCTCCTCCAATGTCGTCTCTTGAACTTGTAAAATTCCTGAATTTTCCTTCATTTCATGGCATCAACATCATCTTTTCGTTGGAGAACTCGGGTACCGGTTTTATGCACTACCCTTCTTCTCATATATAGGCAATCAGCTGCTAAACTTCATACACCATGTATAAAAATAATCGGGGTACTAGTTTCGGGCACTACCCCTAAACAAGATTTAACCATATTCTTTTCATCCAACCATATTCTATCTTCCTTTTTTTTCTTGCAACACTTACTCACCTCAACTCTCTCTACCAATGAATAGGTTAATCAAAGCTCAAGTAAAGGTTTATAAGGTTATTTACTTCGGCTACCAAAGAAAAAGCTTTAACGGCTCAACGGGGCATCCAAAGGTTAATAAGATCATTAGGAAGGATAAAATTTGGCTAAGTAACTTAATCACAAAATAATGGCCTAAGATCATGTCCTAGCAATTGATCAATCATAAGTCTCACACAAGACTCCAAGCCAAGTTTTAGAATACATTCATATGAATGATCCTCTCAAGAATAAAGCAATCATGATCAAGCATGATTATCAAGGCTCAAATCCTCACATAGGTAAATCCTAGTACTCCTCATAGCACATAATTAAGATCAATTTCACAAGAACTCAATATACTTATCAAATTATACATGCTTTTCATCAATAGAAATTAACACATGAACATATGAATGCACAAAATCAATAAGCTCATACCCAATCAATCATACAAGTTTCTATCAATCGATATCACTTATACATTCCACTCACGCATGAATCATAACCCAACCTATAAAGATAAAAAGAAAAATAATGGAATCAAGATGAATCGGAGGAAACCAAAGAAAACCTAAAAAACTACTCCTCTAGAGCATCATCATCCTCATCATCATCATCTTCATCATCAAGCCTCCGCTTCACAATCTGGTGCAGATCACCGATGTGTTTATCCAAGTAATCAACTCGATCACCCAACCTACCAACTTTCTCATTCAAGGTCATGTACCTCTCATTCAGCGTAGCATAGTTGGTGTTGGCGAGTGTGAACTGTCAGTTTGTCTCCTGTTAGCTAGCAACGATCACGACCAGCTGCTCATGAATAAGGCGAAGCTGCTCCCGTGTATCATTCGGGATAGCCCGCTGCTGCTGCGGTGCTGGCTCATGCTGATGTGCGTCGTGCTGCATCGGTATCTCCTCATCCTGCTGCTCCTCCTCTAAATACTCCTCTTCTTCGGGTTGCTGTGGTGGACGGAACTCTCCTTGATCAACAATCTGCTGTAACTCCGCCATCCTACCATCCGCACACATCTGTGATACAGTCCTCCAATCACCACCCGACCTCACTGCCACGGATAAGGCGTTGTGTCCGAGAGAATCCATCAACTTGTTCCTCGCCACCCGAATAGTTGTCAAGTTACTCACGTCGAAGGGGAACATGAAATCAAAGGGCTTGAGTCCCCTCGTGAAGAACCAATCTCCATTTCTGAAATGAGCAAATCCTCCCTTCACGCATGTAAACATCGCCAAATCGGGCTCTCCTCTAACTGGTGTGATGCCGGTGATATCCAAATTATAATGCTCAGCCACGATCGTCAGTAACCCTCTAATATTCATCTTTTGAAACCCAATGGTCCTGAATCGATGTAGCTGTGCAATGAAATACGCTCCAACATTAAACTGCACCCCATTTAGCATACACCACAAGGCGTAAAGCTCTCCTCTAGACACAACACTCCCCTCTGAGTGGGCAAACAACGTGTTGCTCAAGACATGATTCATGTACCTCAAAATTAGATTCTTTATTGAGGAAGCATGAGCCTGCCTAATCTTATAATCTCCAATCTCCCCTGTAATCTCTCTCCAAAACCTATTAGCGTTGAATGCAGCATTCTCCAAATGAGAGATCGCCAAAGGCGTCTCAAATAGCTCATTAAAATCCTCAGACGTCCATCTCCTACTCACTCTACCAAGCTGAAACGTACACTGATATGGGTACCCAAGCGGGTCCTTCACCATCTCGAATGAGCAGACTACTTCTGTTGTAACATGGAAATACGTCGGCCTCTTTAACTCCATAAACCTCCGGATACCCACTTGATCAAACATCCAGAAAATGTTATTCCCGATTATCATTATCCTCATCGCCTCATCATCTTGGTATCGAGTACGAGTTATCTTGTCCGAGACTTCTTTCCACTTTTCTTTAATTTCATCCCAATTTTTCATTTGAATTTTGAAGTTCTCGGGTAAACGATCTTGTAACCTCAGCTTCCTGGTCACTGTGTCCACATTCGAAGGCCTGTCATTCCTCTTCTTCGATCTTGCTTCATCCGCCTTACCTTTCCCTTTACTTGATCCTTGTCCCTTTCGTGAAAACAAATACTTCAATACAACCAACAAGACAAGAACACAAGTATTTGACTAACATATCCTATACTCTACTCAAGACTTCAAGCATCCATGCTTAATCAACTCCAACTATCATCTCAACACCACTTGCTTATTAAACATGCTCAAAACATCTTCAATCACACTACCTTTAATCTTCAAATCATAAACAACAAGCATGCATCAACCAATTCAAGCTATTCAACAAGAATTTCAACAATTCAACTTCATGAACAACTCCAATTATCAACAATTCAAACCTAATTCACATGCTCATTCATCTAGATGCATCATATCCTTGATTAATCCACATACAAACTCAAGTTCTCTCCATAATCAAGCAATCTTAAACCAACAATCATGAATTCATATGAATCAATTCAAAAATATCAATTATCACCATGAATTTCAACCAAAATCAACATCAATCAACTTACCCACAACACATTTCTTGCAATAAACTTTAATCATAAGGTAATTGAGTTGAAAAAAATGTACCTTTAATCTTGCCCATGGTTAACTATCGAAAATTGGAACACAACACTAAAAAACGCACGACTGAACCCTGATTCACGATGAAATTGCCCCAAATCCGCGCCCAATTCAAGAATCAAGAGTGTAGTGTTGTGTAATCGGTGCAAAATCAAGTGTAATTGATGAATTTATGCAAGGGTGTCAAGGTTCGGGGAGGGTTCGAGGTTTGGTGAACAAAAAGAATGATTGAATCCTTCTAAAAAACCAACTTAAAATGGGTACCTGACTGGGTTCGACCTCGGGTTCGACCTGCGGAACAGGTCGAACCTCGAGCGACGAGGTCGAACCTACCTTCTGGACAAACTTACCTTTTGGTTCGACCTAGGTTCGACCTTCTGAACAGGTCGAACCACTCTTGATTTGGTCGAACCTATCACCTGAAAAATAGAGTGCTCTGAACGGACTGGTTCGACCTCAGGTTTGACCTTCTAAATAGGTCGAACCATAACGACTTAGGTCAAACCACCCTACTGTAAGTTTTAAGTCACCGGGTTCGACCTTGGTTCGACCTGTTAGATAGGTCGAACCAACAATGATCAAGTCGAACCACCTCACTGGATGATTTTCTGTGTCGGTTCGACTTCCTCTGCTTGGTTCGACCTCCTGGCACTGGTCAAACCTACCCTGGCTTTGGTCGAACCACCCTTCTAAGCTTCCAAACTGAGTGTTCTTCAATCCCTACACACTTCAAACTTCAATACGAATCATTAGGTACCAACTAGAGCATAACTTCATCAAAAATTGTTCCACAAAATATCATTCATGAGTAACTCCATAAAAGAAAACACAACCAAAACCCACTAAACATTAGGCAAGTTGTAAAAAATCATCACATCAAAATCGATTAAAATTTTAAATATGGCGCAAAAACCAACTCCCCTAACAAACATCACAAAGAAAAGATTATACTATCGGTGATTATTGAGGTAAGTACATCACACCCCCCCAAACTTAGTAGAAACTATAGTTGAAACTAAGTTTGCAAAGAGATGTAATTGTCGATAAGTAAGCACTTCAAATATAAAAATTTCTTACACACACGAATGAAATAAAATAATAAAACGGGAGGGAAAGCCCCTAACAGGGGCTCATGTTTAACGTCGGAGAGTCACGACGGTACCAAATCAGATCAAGGTATCCACAAAGATGACACAAACATCATTCGGCGACCTATAATGCTTCAAGCGATGTCCATTCGCAGCAAAAATGTCTCAATCCTTGTCAATGAGCTCAAAACTCCCCCCTCCTAAGACTCGATGAATCATGAACGGTCCCGTCCACTTTAACTTCAACTTGCCTGCAAAAAGCTTTAAACGAGAGTTAAAGAGTAATACCTCGTCTCCTTGCTTGAACTCCTTATACGAGATCTTCGAATCATGCCACCTCTTAATCCTTTCCTTGTAGATCTCTAAATTCTTTTACGCATGACTCCGAAACTCATCCAAAAGATTGATGTGAGTAATCCTCAACTCTTTCACATCCTTGAGAGTCAAGTTCAAGCTTTGCAAAGCCCAAAACGCTTTGTCTTGAATCTCTACAGGTAAGTGGCACGGCTTCCCATAGACAATCTGAAACGGTGATATATCTAACACTGTCTTGTACGCGGTCTGGAACCCCCACACGATATCATCGAGCTTCAAAGCCCAATCCTTTCTATTGGTTCCGGCCACCTTCTCCAGAATCTATTTGACTTGACGATTAGAGACCTCCGCTTGCCCATTCGCTTGAGGATGATAGGGTGTAGTAACCCTATGCTTAACACCATACCCTTTAAGCACCTTCTCAAGAAATTTATTGATGAAGTGCGTACCTCCATCACTAACAAGTGCTCTAGGGACTCCAAAACGGGCAAAGATATGCTTCTTCAAGAAAGATATAACAGTTTTCGAATCATTCAAGCGAGTAGAAATCGCTTCCGCCCACTTAGAACATAATCCACCGCAAGTAGAATGTAGAGAAATCCATTAGATGGGGGAAAAGGCCCCATAAAATCGATACCCCACACATCAAAAATCTCGACCACTATGCTCGGTTGAAGCGACATCTCGTCTCTCCTACCGATGTTCCCCATGCATTGACATCTATCGCAAGACGCCACATAAGTCTCACAATCCTTGAACAACATAGGCCAATAAAGAGCAGACTGAAGTACCTTGGCTACTGTCTTTTGAGCGCCGAAGTGCCCCCCGTTAGGTTGTGCATGGCAAAACTCAAGAACACTCTCCATCTCCATCTCGGGCACACACCTACGGATGATAGAATCCGTGCAAATTTTGTACACAAACGGATCATACCATATGAAGGTCTCAACATCCCTTTTGAATTTAGCAAGTTGATATCGGTTGAGATCCTTTGGAATTTCTCCCACAGCAATATAATTAACATAATCCGCATACCATGGATCAACTCCCTACGCAGCAACCACACACGCCCGCTCAGCCCCTTCAACAAACACGGCCATGATTTTTTCATCCGGAAACATTTCCTCAATATACTCGAAAGAATTATCACAATGTTCCCTAGTCTCCAACCTCGAAAGGTGATCCGCCAACACATTATCAGAACCTTTCTTATCCCGGATCTCCATGTCAAACTCTTGAAGTAAAAGAGTCCACCTTATTATCCTAGGCTTCGTCTCCTTCTTTTCCGTCAAGTACCGAATCGCTGAATGATCCGTGTACACAATAGTTTTCATGCCAACCAAATACTGACGAAACTTGTTGAATGCGTACACAACCGCCAAAAACTCCTTTTCAGTCACCGTGTAATTCTTTTGTGCCACATCGAAAGTCTTACTTGCATAGTAAATGGCGCAAAACTTCTTCTCTTTCAGCTGCCCAAGCACCACTCCAAGTGCTACATCACTTGCATCACACATTAGTACAAACGGTTGAGTCCAATCCGGTGTGATCAAGATAGGTGCAGAAATAAGCGCCTCCTTCAAAACTTGAAAAGTCGTTAGACAATTTTCATCAAACACAAAAGGAACATCCTTTTCAAGTAAGTGAGATAATGGCTTAGAGTATTTTGAGAAGTCTTTTATGAATCTCCTGTAAAAACCGGCGTGTCCAAGGAAAGACCACACTCCTCTTTCATTGGTCGGTGGTGGAAGCTTTTCAATTGCCACCACTTTAGCACGATCTACCTGCAATTCTTTGGCTGAAACATGATGCCCAAGAACAATCCCATCCTTCTCCATGAAGTGGCACTTCTCCCAATTCAAGACAAGATTAGTCACTTGGCATCTCTTCAAAACAGTAGCTAGGTTAGACAAACAAATATCAAAGGAGGAACCAAAAACAGAAAAATCATCCATGAACACCTCCATGATCTTTGATGAGAGTGAAAATAAGCGTATTTTAATATCCAATTTAACACCTTTTTTATTGATATTATAGTCTTATATGAGCAAAAGTGTCTTATATTCGATATATGTGAGAATTATGTGCACTTGAGGTGTTTTGTTGTGTTTTAGGTGGAAAAAGGATGAAAAGTGCAAAGTTGGAGAAAATGTGCAAGAATGCTGAAAACGCACATCCAACTTTCATAATTATTCTGTGTTCGTGTGGAGCTCAAAACTGATGTTGTGATACATGGTTGGAAAGCTACTGAAGAGAGGGTCGTTTTGGCATAAAGAACATCCCATTCGGAGGCCGAACGAGGAAGTTATGAGCAAAGTGGTGACGCCGCGCGAGCTGTGCCGAACATAACAGATGTTCTACTTTCCATGGCTTGTTACAGATTCAATTCTTTGAGTTTTGTGAGTTCTTTATATGGATAGAAAGCCCAGAAACAGAGGATCGCGTGAGCAAAAAATCACTCAATTCGGAGGTCGGATGTGAAAGTTATACGCGAAATGGCGAAACTGCGCAAATCGGTTCGACCTGAGACATTCTGGTTCGACCTGTTGGGTTGGTCGAACCAAGCACCTGGGGCTTCCAGTAGGGTGGTTCGACCTGTGGCTCGACCTGTGCTTAGTGGTTCGACCTGTTTGCTGAGGTCGAACCGATGTGCGGAAACTTACCATATTCGTATTTTCGAGGTCTAAACGCGTGTGATCACTTGAAAAGCCCATTCCAAGCCTAGGAGATGTGATTACAAGTATAAAAGGTGATCTAGGAAGCCACAAAAGAGGAGAACACAATACAAGAGAGGAGAAGAAAGGCCACAACCATACAACACCCCACAAGGGGGGATCATCCCCCATCCATCATCCACTTCCTTTCCTTCATCTATCCATCACTTTGAAGATTCGTTTGTGGAATCAAGAGGAGAACCAAGAGGAGGATTCAAGATGGAGAAGGACATGAAGACGCCATATCTAGGGTTTATTCGTTTCTTAATTTATCTTGTATTTTTCGGACATCCGGGTAAGATCTATCCAACCCCCATGTGTGTTTCCTACAACACCATGGGCTAGAGCCTTTTTGGTAGATCTAGGAGTTTTGATGGTTTTATGAATTAATTGATCTTCTCTGTGTAAACTCCGTACAACACTACTTGTGGATTATTTTATATATGATTGTGCTTTCTTAATCCATATTCACGGTCATTTTGTGCATCTTCAATTGGTATATAGAGTCTGAATATATATCTTGGTTGTAGATTGAGTGCGTTCACCGCTGAACAGGATTCCATGTTATGATTCTAAGTGAGGGGACTCCGAAGCTTCATTAGAACTATCATATATGAATATTTATTAATTGAATTGAATTCGAATTATTAAGTAGGATAAAGAGGATAACTTCATAGTACCTATAAAGGGAGATCATATCGGGTTAGAGTACCAAATAATTGATACTGATAGTACCTAGAAAGGGGGGTGAAATTATATCTCTTGCTCCGAGGTTATTCACACGTGTTACACGCATATTTACTTGTGTCTATAGAGTAGATATGCATGGTTTAGTGATGCGTCCATATTCCACAAGGCAGAGTCGGACATCGACACATGGAAGGGAAGTTAATGAGTAAAACTGGATTATCCTAGAGCTACATATTCTCCTACTTGATCCACTTTCGTATTCTTTGAGTGGTACTTTATTTTATTTGTTATTTTAATTATTTGCTTAGTAGTTTAATAATTCTAAACCTCCAACTTAATTGTCAAATTGTCTTAATTAATTTAGTAAATAATTAAATTGATAATACGCCATCCTTTGGGTTCGATATTCACTTGGTCGCTTGCTAAGCTGCAATTGATATCCTTAATACTTGGGGATTAATTTTGCGTGCAAAGAAAACGCGCATCAAGTTCTTGGCCCGTTGCTCGTCCCGAGGCAATGATTAACCATAATATAGTGGTATGACCAATTAAAGAAATTATCGAACCACAGGGAGGAAGGTACTAGGGTCTAAGCGATCTCGTGTTTGTCATAGTATTATAGAGATGAACGAGAAGGTGAGATAATCAAGAAATGACAATAAAATAAAAGGATAGATGAATGGGAGATGGATGAATGAGCCAAGTAGATAGAGATGAGATTAACAATACTTAAAGCATGGAAAATTTAGGTATCATGCAATGAATTCATATGTGTCATGGGAAAAAGGCTAAGGGCCAACACTAAGATCACCTAAACTCCCTCTCGGAATGAATAGGATATGGAATGACATTCATTGGATTGGTTCTCACTCAAACAATTCCAACTAGGTACTAAGCTTGAAATGAGAGTCCCTTCACATAATCTATTGACTTCTCAATCTAATAAATGATATGTTCTATCAAAGGGTTCTAAACTATGAAGGACTTCTCAATCTCTTCACAATCTATAATGCACATGAAGTGTTTGATGAAATGATTCACTTAATTATCCTAAATATGCAATTGACTTCTCAATCTAATCACATGCTTAAAACAATTAAACACACAAATCATCATAAACCTCAAGATCTAAAGCATCAATGATAGAAAATCAATTAACCCAATCAACATAATCATTCAATTGCAAAATACCAAAAATTATCCAACACAATTCATATTGCTAATCTCACAAGGGAGATTAGCCTCTCATATCCATAAGAAAATTAACATAGACATTAAATTCCTTACAAAACATGATAAACAATAGGTTTCAATACAAAGTTTAGATGAAAACTCCCTTGGATGTCTCCAATGGTGATCTTCTTCTCCCCCTTGCAATTCACCTCTCTTCCTTGCTTCTCTAGCTACTTGGATGAAGGATTTGATGGTTGGATGAAGGAAGATCCAAAGGATGAAGAATGGATGAAGGTGAAGGTGAAGAATGGAGGAAATGGTGTGTGAGGTGTGTGTGGAAGGGGTGGAAATCGGATCTTTTTTTCACATATTGAAGTATTGGGTATTTATACCCCTTGGGAGGCTTCTAGAAGGATTCTGATGTGTTTCTGATGATGCAGCAACACGACTCGTGTGCTGCAACACGACCACAGGGTGGCCGTGTAGGCGTTTCTGATGTCAGAAAACGGCCAGGGCTTACAGGGCCGTGTTGCGTAACACGGGTTGCGCAGTCTTACCGTTTCGCGCATAACTTCCACATCCGATCTCTGATTTGAGTAATTCTTGCGCTCATGTGATCCTCTTTTCTTTGGCTTTCTATCCATATAAAGATCTAACAAAACTTCCAATATTTGAGGGTGTAACAAGTCATGCAAAGTAGCACAACTGTGCTGAGTAGGAACAGCTTGCGCGACGTCACCATTTTAATCATAACTTTCTCGTTTCGACTCCAATTGAAGTGTTTCTCATACCAAAATAATCCTCTTTTCTATGGCTTTCCAACCATATATTACACTTCTAGTTTTGAACTCCACAAGATTACAGAAAAATTACACAAGTTGGACGTGCGTTTTTTCAGCATTTTGCTTAATTTGACTCATTCTCCCTCGTTTCAACTCTGAATTGAGATCTGCTTTTTCCTACATCTTCCTTATCACGTCTAGGATCCATTTTTACCTAAAAATCATACGTTTAAGCTCATTCACACACATTTACATAAAAACACTAAACACAACCAAATAACACATAAATACGGATAAAATCATACGAAAACACATATAAAAAGATACTAAAATCTAGGTGAAAATATCACTCATCACACCCCCAAACTTAAAGTGGTGTGCGTCCCTGCACAATGAAAATTATAAACCAAGGAGAGTGATTTTTACCTAGGAAAAGACTAAACGAACATAAGTAACAACACATCATTAGCAACAAGAATTACAAATTATGCTAAGGCATCCTACAACATTAAACTCATAACATGAAAAATTAACAAGATCAATCTAAAGAGAATAAAATTGTAATATAGTCCCTTTTAGTCCAAGCCTCACATAGGTTATAAATTTCACTCAACACTCTTTAAAGTAGGTAAATCAACACTCATCAATCGATTGGCTCGACTCGCTATAAGCTTGCTCGTGGACTACATTCACAAACCACCAAAGTTTTCATTAGTGATCAAAAAGGTCTTTTATTAAGGATGTAATGATAGGCTCTTTGGTAGGGTAGGAAGAGTATGGATAATAGTGACTAACAAATGTAAGTAATCGAAGAGATGATCAACTTCCTCAACTTCTCCACTTTTCTTTCTTCCTTTCTCAACTTTGGTAATCACAAGCGCTAATCATCAACTTTTCTTAGATTTTTAGCTTCTTTTAATGCATGCTTCCTTCTTTGAACTTTTATGTACTTGAGCATATTGTTATTGCTTTGCTCATTTTCTTATTTTGAGGTTGCATGTCCATTCTTTCTTGTGCTCTTTTTCATCCTTTTTCTTGCTTGTTTACCATTTCCTTTTTTCTTTTTCTTCCTTATCAAACCTTTCTAGTTACCATCTCCTCAATCACCCACACAAATGGTATATATGTAAGGCTTAAGTGGGTAATCATGGCTTGTAATGTGCTTATATCACAATAAATAGACTTTAAGGCTCAAAGTGGTTGACTAGGGATGATGTTCATGGTAGGGAAATATATGGTAATGACTATAATAACAAGGATGGCCTTAGATCATGTCACTAATCTCCACAAATCGGGCTCATTCCTATAGTCCTTGAGCAAGTTCTAGCTTATCAAACACAACCAATCCACTCATGAAGAAAATACCATGTATGCACGGTTGAGGTTCAAATGCTCACAAGCTTATGCATTGGACCTTAAGAAACTTATTACACCACATTCATCTCAAAATTGACAAGTTAAATGAAACATGTCACAATTCGAAAGTGTAGAGATTCTTAATCATAACTTGTCATCACTTATTACCACAACATATCATCACTCATATTCAAAAATGACTCACGACATTCCAAAAACAATCCACCAAACACTCCCTAAATAAGAATAAAAATGCACACGAAACATAAAATAAAGACTCAACAAACAAGAAATAACCAAAAACACATAACATGCAAGAATAAAAATCACCATCATAAAACAATGAAGCACACATTCATAACATCCATAATCAATTAAGCTCACAATCATCCCAGCCTTTATTGAAAAGGAAATCCTAACTTACGAAAAGTAAACATCCCAAAACATAACAAATTAAGTAGCATGCTAATCACATCAATACAAATCAAATCAAATTATGCTAAGCACGTAAAAGTGGTAGGGTGTAGAATGAACTCCCTCAATAAGCATTTGATAGTGGAAGTTGTTAGCTCCGAGCTCAATTCATGCTTCCAATACCCTTCATACATGCTCAACAAAACCATTAGCTCAACAATTTCATTAAAAATATGGACTATCATGCACTTCAACACGACCAATCATACCAAAATCAAACCAATGCTCATGAGAAAAATTCAAAATTAGCCCAAAAACACGAAAAGTATATGGCTTCAAAACAAAGTATGTCACACCATGCCATATCCCCCCAAACTTAAATTGAAACAAGAGTTTCGAGGTAAGTTTGCAAAAAGTGGTGTGACTTACTTTCACACTTCAAATCAAGCACTTATCGTTTCTCCAATACACATTCTCCTCATGAACACAATCAATCTACATGCCAAAGATGCAAACAAACAAATCCATCAACCTTATTGAAAGCAATAAATAAAGCAATAAAAGGTAATGATGGGTTGCCTCCCATCTAGCGCTAAGTTTAACGTCTTCAAGCCGGACGGGATATGGAGAACTCATCGGAATGGCCACGGATATCTTTCGTCCTTGCCATCGAATTTTAACCGTTGTGCTTCTTCCTCTATTAGGCATTTGTGGCAATTGACGACCTCAGTTGCATCCTTCAAGCATGGCTTCAAAAATTCGACTATCTTGAGCTTACACTCCATTGCCCTCTCCATTCTTGACCACCACTTATTCCTCTTTACCAAATAGATCCCCAACATATCTTCAAGTTCTCTTTTGTTTCTAAGAATATAAGAAAAATCAATGGGTAATACAAAGTCAATGTAAATAATATTATCAAGTTCAAGGCAACTTAAAGAGTTTAAAGGTTTAGAAATGCTCATTTCACTCTTCAAGTCATCATCATTTGCTTCTTGACTTTGTTTCTCTTCATCAACATCATTTGTCTCAATATGCTCTTCAAATACCTCATTTGATTCTTCATCTCCCAAATTCTTTTCTTCTTCCAACTCTTCTTCAACTTTGCTCTCCTCTTCCAATTCTTCAACTTGTTGAAAATTGTTCAAAGCACTTACAATTTGGCTTACTTGATGCTCCAAGGCTTCAAACCTCTTCTCATCTGCCTCATTTCTTTTCTTCCATTCTTCAAAACTAGCTTCATCTCTTTTCGTGCGCTCCTCAAGGTTTGCTATCATCTTCTCAATCAAGACGTTTACAGACGATTTTTCTTCTTCGACTTGTTAAAAGTCTCCTCCCTCTTGGTTGTCACAATTCCATTCTTGAATTGGTGGATAATTCCCATGAAAACTTCCTTCATAGTTATGTTGAAAATTTTCTTGGAAATCATCCACTCCCATGAAAGAAACATCTCCTACTTGATGCGTAGGCATCCTCCACTCTTCTTGCTCCATAGGACTAGGAATCGACACACCTTGCACATTTTGAGCACCCCCAAACTTGAATTAGACAAGACTTGACCATAAGCACCTTGATTCATCATCCTTATTTGCCTTGTCACTTCCAAAGTAACTTGGGTAATTATCTTGGAGTATTCATTTTGAAGAAAACTTGATTGAGAATCTTGACCTTCATCACTTCCTTGAGCACTTCTTCTATGTAATTCAAGTAAAGCGTAGTTTTGGAACGGAGGAGAAGTGTTGGTGTTGGGATTTTGTGGAGAATAAGTGTATGCTTGATATGGGTGGAATGTATTTCCATTGTAAGCTTGTTGTCATTCTCCATTTCTTCTTTGATTGTAGTATTGAGAGCTATCTTGATTCATTTGGAAGTTGTACCCATAGTTGCTCTCATTCATGTAGCCTCTTGATTGTGGAGGTGGAACCCTTGCAAATTGATCCCCAAAGACATTTGTGAATTGGTTCCAACCATCCATTTAAATACTCTTCTCAAGGCTTACTACAATTCTTCTCAAACTTGCTATTTTTGGCTTTGATCCCCCTTCCTCTTCTCTCAAGGTAGTGTCAAGTACCTATCAAAACGAACAAGTGAGATCAAAAATTTTCCAAAACAAATAATAAAAAGCAATAAAAATATCTCTATTAATACCAATTGAAACACTCCTTCGTAAAACCACTAGCAACCGTTACCTCCCCGGCAACGGCGCCATTTGATTAACCATAATATAGTGGTATGACCAATTAAAGAAATTATCGAACCACAGGGAGGAAGGTACTAGGGTCTAAGCGATCTCGTGTTTGTCATAGTATTATAGAGATGAACGAGAAGGGGAGATAATCAAGAAATGACAATAAAATAAAAGGATAGATGAATGGGAGATGGATGAATGAGCCAAGTAGATAGAGATGAGATTAACAATACTTAAAGCATGGATTTAGGTATCATGCAATGAATTCATATGTGTCATGGGAAAAAGGCTAAGGGCCAACACTAAGATCACCTAAACTCCCTCTCGGAATGAATAGGATATGGAATGACATTCATTGGATTGGTTCTCACTCAAACAATTCCAACTAGGTACTAAGCTTGAAATGAGAGTCCCTTCACATAATCTATTGACTTCTCAATCTAATAAATGATATGTTCTATCAAAGGGTTCTAAACTATGAAGGACTTCTCAATCTCTTCACAATCTATAATGCACATGAAGTGTTTGATGAAATGATTCACTTAATTATCCTAAATATGCAATTGACTTCTCAATCTAATCACATGCTTAAAACAATTAAACACACAAATCATCATAAACCTCAAGATCTAAAGCATCAATGATAGAAAATCAATTAACCCAATCAACATAATCATTCAATTGCAAAATACCAAAAATTATCCAACACAATTCATATTGCTAATCTCACAAGGGAGATTAGCCTCTCATATCCATAAGAAAATTAACATAGACATTAAATTCCTTACAAAACATGATAAACAATAGGTTTCAATACAAAGTTTAGATGAAAACTCCCTTGGATGTCTCCAATGGTGATCTTCTTCTCCCCCTTGCAATTCACCTCTCTTCCTTGCTTCTCTAGCTACTTGGATGAAGGATTTGATGGTTGGATGAAGGAAGATCCAAAGGATGAAGAATAGATGAAGGTGAAGGTGAAGAAATGAGGAAATGGTGTGTGAGGTGTGTGTGGAAGGGGTGGAAATCGGATCTTTTTTTCACATATTGAAGTATTGGGTATTTATACCCCTTGGGAGGCTTCTAGAAGGATTCTGATGTGTTTCTGATGCTGCAGCAACACGACTCGTGTGCTGCAACACGACCACAGGGTGGCCGTGTAGGCGTTTCTGATGTCAGAAAACGGCCAGGGCTTACAGGGCCATGTTGCGTAACACGGGCTGCGCAGTCTTACCGTTTCGCGCATAACTTCCACATCCGATCTCTGATTTGAGTAATTCTTGCGCTCATGTGATCCTCTTTTCTTTGGCTTTCTATCCATATAAAGATCTAACAAAACTTCCAATATTTGAGGGTGTAACAAGTCATGCAAAGTAGCACAACTGTGCTGAGTAGGAACAGCTTGCGCGACGTCACCATTTTAATCATAACTTTTTCGTTTCGGCTCCAATTGAAGTGTTTCTCATACCAAAATAATCCTCTTTTCTATGGCTTTCCAACCATGTATTACACTTCTAGTTTTGAGCTCCACAAGAGTACAGAAAAATTACACAAGTTGGACGTGCGTTTTTTCAGCATTTTGCTTAATTTGACTCATTCTCCCTCGTTTCAACTCTGAATTGAGATCTGTTTTTTCCTACATCTTTCTTATCACGTCTAGGATCCATTTTTACCTAAAAATCATACGTTTAAGCTCATTCACACACATTTACATAAAAACACTAAACACAACCAAATAACACATAAATACGGATAAAATCATACGAAAAACATATAAAAAGATACTAAAATCTAGGTGAAAATATCACTCATCAGGCAACAATCTTCTCTATCAACCCATCGAATATTGGCATCATGCATCTTTGAAAAGTAGCAGGCGCATTACATAACTCAAATGGCATTTTCTGAAAAGCAAAGGTCCCGTAGGGGCAAGTAAAAGTGGTCTTTTCTTGATCTTCTGGGGCAATCATGATTTGATTGTACCCCAAGTATCCATCCAAGAAACAATAAAACTCATACCCTGCAAGACGATCTAACATTTGATCCATAAAAGGAAGCGAAAAATGATCCTTACACGTGTTCTCATTCAACTTCCTATAATCTACACATGTACGCCATCCCGAAGGAATCCTTGTGGCTATCGCTTCTCCATCCTCAGCTTTTACTACAGTCATTCCCCCCTTTTTAGCAACTACATGCAATGGACTAACATGGGGACTATCACTAATAGGATATATGATTCCAGCATCCAACCATGTAAGAATTTGCTTTCTAATCACCTCTTGAATAGCGGGATTAACCCTCCGCTGATTCTGAACACTTGCCTTTGCCTCGTCTAACAATCTTATCCTATGCATACAATACGAAGGACTAATTCCTTTCAAATCCTCAAGAGACCAACCAATCGCAGATTTATACTTCCTAAGAACATTCAATAACTCCTCAAGTTGATCATCATCAAGAGAAGAAGATACAATTACTGGATATTTTTCATTGTCGCCAAGAAAGGCGTACTTCAAGTGTTCTGGCAAAAGTTTCAACTCCTCTTTCCTCACTTCCATCGGAGAGCTCTCGTTATCCAAAGGTAAGTACTTCCTAGTCCACTTAACTTCTTCCACCTTAGTTCTTTCTGATTCAAACCTGTCATCACCCAAAGCAAGTAAGTTTTCAAGAAATTCAATACATACCTCGTTGGAGAGTCCGTCAAGCTCCGTAGTGGGATAAGTAAGAGACTCCATCAAACATGTCTCAAGAGGATCTTTTGACAGGATCAGAGACATATCCTCCTTCACAATCTCCTCCACCACGTCAATACTAAAGCACTGCGACTCCATGGGCATATTCATTGCTTTGTCCAAGTTGAAAAGAACTTCTTCTTTGTCCATCCGCAATCTAAGCTCTCCTTTCTGAACATCAATCATAGCTCCAGCAGTAGCAAGGAATGGTCTCCCCAAGATTAAAGGGATATTATCCTTGTCTTCTTCCATCTCTAGCACAAGAAAGTCCAGAGGAAAGACCAACTTCT
The DNA here is from genome assembly GCA_023678885.1 of Pogostemon cablin. NCBI lineage: Eukaryota > Viridiplantae > Streptophyta > Magnoliopsida > Lamiales > Lamiaceae > Pogostemon > Pogostemon cablin. The sequence continues at coordinate 22,939,640 of CM042981.1, forward strand.
CCACTTTGACGAGAACGTCTTCAATTATACCTTTTGAAAACATCATCGACCTGTCCGCCAATTGGAGAACCACTATAGTAGGGGTCAACTCCCCCAAACCAAGCCTCTGAAAGATGGACAAAGGCATCAAATTGATGCTTGCCCCTAGATCGTACAAAGCTCGCCGTGCCGGCCCCTTTCCGATCTCACATAGAATAGTGAAGCTCCCCGGATCCTTCATCTTTTGCGGCAGCTTCCTTTGGATGATTGAGCTACAATTTTCAGATAAATTCACCGTTTCAATTCCGGTTAAGCTCCGCTTCTTCAACAATATGTCTTTAAGAAATCGGGCATAGTACGGCATCTCCATGATTGCCTCTGAGAAAGGAATGCTCAAGCTTATTTTGTTCATTATCTCTGAAAACTTCTTGAACTTCTCTTCCAATCCCTTCTTCACAAGCTTGTAAGGAAACGGCGGAGGTATCTTTGTTTTGGGAATCCCCCATTCATCACGATCAACCTTCTCCGCTTTCTCCTTTTCGGCTCTCAATCGCTTGGCTCTCTCCCACTTTTTCAGCTATTATGTCTGTACTTTGCTCATTCCGAACCACTGGAGTAGCATCAACATCATCGAGAGTTTTCGGAGTAGCAACAGGCAATTTCTGGAGGGGTTCGACTAGGGTTCGACCTATGGAACAGGTCGAACTAGGCACGTACTGGTCGAACCTACCTTCTGGACAATGGCTCTCTTTTTGAAATTGAGGTTTGACCTGGGTTTGACCTGTTGAGTAGGTCGAACCACGGGCACCTAGGTCGAACTGGCCTACTGTACTCCTTCCGCCATCCGGTTCGACCAAGGTTCGACCTGTTTGATAGGTCGAACCATGACCGTCGTGGTTGAACTGTTGCTGCGACAAAACAGAGTTCTCCAAGTGGTGCAGTTCGACCTGGGTTCGACCTGTTGGATAGGTCGAACCATGATTGTCGTGGTCGAACCGTTGCTGTGATTAAACAGAGTGTTCCGAATTGTGAGGTTCGACCATGGTTCCACCTATGGAACAGGTCGAACCATCTGCAGTTTGGTCGAACCGATGCTGCAATGCCTCCTGATCGTGTCCAGTGTGTTGGTTCAACCTCCCCTGTATGGTTCAACCTTCAATGTTGGTCGAACCATGGTCGAATCTTGCCCTAGACATGTCCAAATTTGATTCTAGCCTCATAGGTCCCTCGTACTGCGTTCCCGACCTCAATGTGATGGCGTTGCAGGACCTTGGATTCTCAATACTTTGAGATGGGAACTTTCCCTTCTCAAGAGTTTGAGTAAGCTTGTTAACACTTCCTGCCATCTCCCCCATCAGCAACGTAAGGTCCTTCACCTGCTTAGATATAACCTCATGGTTTGCATCGATTTTCTTTTCAAGTTTGGCCTCAAGGCGGTTCACTCTTTCATCATTCTTGGCCATATACCTGTTCACAGTATCCTCAAGACCCGATTTCCCTTCTTCCACCTTAGCACCCGGATCAACACCCATCGGAGGTTGAATCGCATTATTCGGATTGCTCCATGAGAACTCCGGCCTCTTAGGCTGTTGATAACCACCAGGGGGACCATGATTATTAAAGTTTCCTCGATAGTTCCCTTGGTAATTCCGGTTTTCTTGATCTGGATACCTAGTCCCTTGAATACTTTGACCCATGGCATAGTGTGCCTCTTCCAACTCCTCTTGGATTGGTCCCTCATTCTTTAACTCCTGCTGCAAGGTTGGTACGCGCTGAGATAATTCGCTGATTTGCTTCTGTTGGGATTCAAGTAGCTTGTTGATATTGGACAAGCTAGAGACGATCTCATCCTCTCTACTTGTTTTCACCATTGCTTGTTCAACCTGAGCTACCTTCCCAAGGACATACGTACCTCTAACTCTATCAGTTGGCCAATTCCTCGAATTCATCGAAATATCTTCAAACAACTTCTCGGCATCTACGGATGACTTTGTAAGCAATGCTCCATTAGAAGAAGCATCTAATAACACTCGTGAATCACAGTCCAATCCATTGTAGAATATACTGATATATTGAGCTTTAGATAGCCCATGTTGAGGACATTTCCTAAGCATGTCCTTGAATCTATCCCATGCTTCATGAAATTTCTCACCTCCACCGATAGCAAATTGGTTAATGTCTTGCTTCATCTTAAACACCTTTGAAGGTGGCATGTACATCTTCAAGAACCTTAACTGCAGTTGCTCCCAAGTAGTGCACTCAGCTGCGTTGATAGTGTCGTACCAATCTCTCGCCTTTTCAGTAAGCGAGAATTTGAACAAAAGGATCTTCTTAGCATCTTCATGTTCTCCTGCGTCTTTTTGAGTACTTGCATAGCCCAAGAACTTGTTCAGATGCTGCTGCGGATCCTCAAAAGACCCTCCTGAAAAGGAGTTCCTTTCTATCATGCTAATAAGAGCGGGATGAAGATCGAAAGCTGAGTTAGTTCCCCTCGCTCCTAGAAGCCTAAAATTTCCAGCCCCATTATTTCTGAAAACCTCTCGGATGGCTAGATTATCCGGATTCGCTGCCATGTTGACTGTCCTTACTCCCGAATTAACTTCAGTTGTAGCTTCAATCGTCTGCGAATTCTGCTCGTCAACTTCAACTCCAAAATTCAGAGCTTCAGTTGGATCAATATTCTTTGCCTTGCTCTTCTTTTTCTTCTTCTTTCTTGACGATGCTCCGATTTCAGGATTATAGGGTTCATGTTCACCTTTCTTTGATCTCGTGAGCATGCACCTAAAAAGAACTAGAATTAAAACAGCAAAATAAGAAAAATAGCCTAATAAACTAGAAATAACAAAAAGATATTTTAAGCCGTCCCCGGCAACGGCGCCAAAAACTTGATGGGCGTTTTCTCAACACACAACTTTAATCCCCAAGTATGAAGGATATCAATTGTAGTTTCGAAGGTGACCAAGTTAAATATCGAATCCACGGGACGGATAAATATTACTTTTGTTATTTTCTAGCAATTATGACTATGTTGAGAATTATATTTGTAGGTTTGTAAACTAAGTAATAATTAAAATAGCAAATAAATAACAAGAACAAGAGAATAGTAGGTTTGATCAAATAAGATGATAGGTAGTTCGTCAGGCCATCCAGTTTCATTCGTTAATTCATATTTTCGTGTGTCGATGTCCGACTCTACCTTGTGGTTTATGGACGCATCGCTAGACCATACAAATCTATTCTATAGACACAAATAGATAAGCTTTTGACATGTTTGAGTATCCTCAGAGCAAGACGTATATTTTACCTCCCTTTCTAGGTACTATCATAATCAATTATTTCCCGTGCACTTAGTACTCTAACCCGATTTGATCTCCCTTTTTAGGTACTATAAAGTTATACTCTTAATCCTACTTGTTAACCCGAATTCAATTCAATTAACAAACATTCATATAAGACGGTTCTAATAAAACCTTGGAATCCCTTCACTTAGAATTATAACTATAAACCCTGCTCATTAGTGAACGCACTCAACCAATAACCATGTCATGCATTCAGACTCTACACAACGATTATTGATGCACAAAACAACTATGAGTATGGATTAAAAACGCACAATCTTATATAAAATAAACCACAAGTAGTGTTGTACGGAGTATACACATGAAATACAAATTAACTCATGAAACCTTCATAACCCTAAAACTACCGAAGTGGCTCTAGCCCATGATTGATCTAAGAACAATCATGGTTAGTTGGATCAATCTTACTTGAATCTCCAGTTGAACCTCTGTCACAGCTCTCCTACTCTCCTCTTGTAATGTGTTGTTGATAATGATCCCTTTCTTCTTTCTTTTCGTGATAATTTTCTTGACTGCATGAGCCTCCTTTTATACTTGGAATCACGTCTCTAGGGCTTGGAATGGGCTTTTCAAGTGATCCCACGCGTTTTGGCCTCGAAAATCTGGATAAAGTAAGTTCCCGCACGTCGGTTCGACCTCGTCAAACAAGTCGAACCACTGGCCGCAGGTCGAACCATAGGTCGAACCCACCTACTGGAAGTATTCTGCACTTGGTTCGACTTCTTGTACAGGTCGAACCCCTCGGGTCTTGGTCGAACCCCAACACTGGACAATTTCTGCTTTCTGGTTCGACCAACTGTTAGGTCGAACCCCAACGTTGTGGTCGAATCACACTTCTTGCGAACTGGTTCGACCATGGTTCGACCTGATAGATAGGTCGAACCCCTTGAGTCGTGGTCGAACCTTCCTTCTGCACACTTTGCAACGCTGGTTCGACCTGTAGGAGAGGTCGAACCCTCCTCCAACAGGTCGAACCACCTCTCTCCTTGGCAGTTCGCGTGGTCTCGACTTCGTCTCTTCGATTCTTGGCACTTCTACTCCAATTTTGCTATAAAAACCACTTAAATAGCTCCACTAACACCTGATTCATGCTAATTCACAATATATATAGGTTTTCCACCTATTTCCACCTCAAAACTCTCCAAAACTAGCACAAAACATGATGCCAAACTTGTGAATTTACACACTCATCAGTTACTTTCTCCTATAATTCTGTTGGAGTGATCCTCTTTAATATATATGATGAGTTTGGAACCCTGAAAGGTTGTTTCTTTCCTTAAGTTTGTGGTAAATGTTTCGTTTCAAATAATCAATATTATGAAGTATCACTTTGATTAATATTTTTCTTAAAGTGAATTTTCTTTAGTTACATGTTATGAGCAGACTAGCATGAAGTTGAGCAATATGTCCTTTCTATTTTTCAGAAGGTCTGGTAAGTTTGCATTACTATTTTTAGTTGTAATACCTATGCGTGGACATTTGAAAGTCCGCTTAATATGGTGTATTTTCAATAGGCTGATCAGGGAGTTTAGTGTTTGATTGGATGTGAAGTATTGAGCCTACTGTTAATTGTAATCTTACATGGCTTTCCTAATGTAAAATTCAATATCTCTTTGTTGTATGAAGAAACTTATTATAACTGCTTCAAAGAATTTAGGTTCACAGTAGTGATTCTGTGGTGGCTTTCAAATTGTTTTGTTATTTCTACATTATTATGCAGTGTAGTAAATTTCTAGTTTTTGTTACCAACGCTTGGTAGTAATTTTTCTCACTTTTTATATCTTGTGTGACTAGTTCTCTGATGTATGTTATTGTGTTTGCTTAGCAACGCATGAATCATCTATGAATTGTGTAGGAATTCAATATAATACTTCTATGATAGAATACTTTAGCTATCTATTTTCTTACTCATGCATATCTCATCATATTTATGATATGCTTCACATTAATTTCTACAATGTTCTTTTAGGATTTTAAACTTTAACATATAATTACACATGATGACGACGAAGGTTTTCAAAATATTCTTTGTTTTCTCTACATATGATAATAATCTCTTTCCATGTTTTTGTAGGATCTTGTATGTGAAAGCGCACATGGTGCCATAGCACTCTACTCGAAAAAAAACCTTGGAAAATGATTCCATCGCATAGCAAATAACCTGAGTGAGCGCTTTGTCAATACAATGCACACGCATTACAAGATTGGCATCCCTGATAATGCTTATGTATCCATTTGCATTAGGCATCGCAAGAGTATTATGCTAAATATGCACACGATGCGATGAGCGAGAGGGTGTTGCTCTAAATGGAAAGCCATGGTTGTGAGAAAGTGTTGCGTTGTGTATAATCAATGCATTCGGTATTCTATATTTTCCTTCATGAATATTTACTAAATTTCATTTAATAAATGTGCATGTTGCTAATATGGCATAATGATACACATTTTTTTCTTTTAATGAAATATGGCAGAATGAATATGAAAGATAAACTATTGATTATTATTAGAAGTCAAGCTATATATAGTTTTTGAAGTATTGATTGACTGATTATTTTAAATATGTAAATAATTAATCAACGATCTATTTTATCTTTTGTATTATTCCTCTTATTTCGAAATTGGTACGAGTTATTTTTGTTCTATTGTTATCATTTTTATACATTGGTATTTTTGCTCATTTGCTAGGATGATTTAACCATTTACTTTGATTTTAATTTCTGTTTCTTCTTTTTTCAATATATCTCATGAGAAAGCGAAACTGGACGAGTGTGGAGCCAAAAGCTTGTGGTTTCCACTCATTGTAGCTTCTCTCTTAATCTACACTTCTTCCCTTCTATATTTCTATTTGATAGTTTTTGTCATTTCAATATCTGATCGGCGAAGAATTGATCTGTTGGATGATAGTTTATTGTTGATAGTGGGGATGTAGTGCATCAGTTGTCAGAGATTTTGTGATAGCCTGGAATCGTAAGGTGAGAATTTTGATTTCACTTATCCTATTTGCATAGGAAAACAATGTGTGATTTTGTGTTTCTGTATATATGAGTGGACCTTTTCGATACATTGATTGAAGTTGTTTTAGTTCTTTTTCTTTATTTCTATTTACTTAATCAGTAAATGAAATCCAATGTAGCTTCAATTTTGCAGTCAAATATTAGGTGAGTTAGAGTTTTTGTTAACATCCGACTTACTTCAACTTAATAGTAAAAGACCAAATATTTGGTTTAGTATGTAAACAATCAAATGAGACACTATCTCATTTTCATTCTAAAGCGTGTGTTTGATTGTTGCTTAGTGTAATGGTGTGATTCGGAGTTCACATTCAATTGTCTGTTTACTTTTTATTTGGTTTGTAGATTAGTAGACCCATGTCCGTTTTATTTAAGTGGGTTATCCCAACTTCTTAATTGGTCAGGTTTGATCTTTTCCCGTTCTTTAAGTCTAAGAGACAGATAGTCTTCTATTAATTTTGGGATAATCTAAGATATTTCTTTCCATCATTTTGGGTTCAATATATAAGGCTTTTGATGACCCCTTTATTCTCTCACAGGTTCAGTTTATTGTAATATTTAAGAATAATAATTTATTTATATACTTATCCATTATTTAGTTTGCATTATGTTGCATAATAATAACTAAAGCGTTAAACATTTTATGAGAGGAGACTGTGGTGTCCTATAGGTGATGTTGAAAAATATCTTTGATGTGGATGGCAACGAGTCATGAATTAAGAAGTTCCTATTATTGCAATCATTCTCCTTTGGCTCCCACCGCAGTCTTCCTCTTGATGTTAGATGTTCATGTCAAAGGGTCTTTCTCTTTAAGTATATGAAAAGTTTTCTCTCATAATGTTTATTTTTTTAGGTCTTTTTTTGTTTTTAATGCTGATTAAGTTGTGTTTTGAAAGCAACGTTTAAAGTTAACAAGGTTGAGTTACATATCATTTCCTTTACTGGAAATATTTTAGTTTTCCTCTTTAGTTAAAAGGAGCAATACATTGCATATATACAAAAATATTTATGTGTTTGTGTTTAAATATATAGAATTAATTATTTGAGCATCTATTCTCCCTTTAGTAACTGCATTATATTGTTTCTCTCTTTGAATTATAATTCTAATAAAGCAATGACTTTTACAAACTTACAGTTATAATTAATCTTCCATGTAATATACGTCAGTTCTTAAATATACCCAATTATGAAATAAAAGTGGAACCTGTGCAACACATGTAGGGCTGGGGAAAAATACCGAAATTTTGGTATACCGTCCTTATCATAACGAAAAATACCGATTTTACCAAAATTTTAGGTATGCCGAAATTTTTGGTAAGGTATGATATCGTATTGAAAATTTTGGTACGATAAAGGTATATAAATAATCAATACCGCGGTATTTTGGTATATGCCGAAATACCGTAAAATATTCAATTTTTTGAGTTATATGATACGATATTACCATATTAGATGATACATACAATTATAATTATTATTTATGTATTATAATTTTTAATTAAATTATATATATACACTATTTTATTAAAGATTAAATCTAAAATCCTACTGTATATTTCTTCATAATTATAAATTATTGATAAAGATCATTGACTTACATGATATTAGTACTTATTTTTTAATTAAGTAATTCTATGTATATGAAAATTTAAAAGTGTTGATTTTAATATAAGTTCCATATATTTTTGTGTAGATCTCTTAGGTACTATTTATTTAATGACAAACACTTTGTAAAACGGGTTTAGATATATTAATTATGTAAACTCGGTTACTGTTTAGTACATAAAAAATTACTCTTTAGCACATGAATTGTTACTTTTTAAATTAAAAAATTACTCTTCAAATTCTTGTAAATCCCGATGTATCGATTACTTTAAGTACATGAAAAATTACTTTTTAGAGATACGAATTATTACTCTATTGTGTAAAAATTATTACTCTTCAAAGAGTTATTTTTTATATATTAAAGAGTAATATTAAAAAATAAGGCTTACCTGTAAACCCGGTTTTCATGAGACTTACTCTTATTTAATTTGGTCGTTTGCAGATTGTCGTATATTTTTGAATTTGTTATTTATTAGAGTATGTTTTATAGCTATCTTTCACTTTTCTAGTGCATGGTTTTTATAAGATTTATTGAATTTTAGATGTATAACGGTATAGCAAACTATGTAATAGGATGATATATACCGATATTTTAGGTAAGGTATGGCATACCGAAATATTGGTAAGCAGAAGGTATACTATTTTCTTATACCGAAATATTGGTATACCGAACTAAGGTATACCGAAAGTTTAGGTAAGGTAACGGTATGATTTTTTAAATACCGAAAATTTCGGTACGGTATATGGTATGACAAAAAATCTTTGGTATGCCATACCGCCCACCCCTAAACACATGTGCATGTTTGGAGTAATTATATTAGGGGGTATTTGTCTATTTCTATTATTATTTTAGTTATCAAGAAAAAGATATTTAGCAATGTGTAAGTTGTTTAATTAGTAATTTATCTTTCTAATTAAATTATTTCGTAAATAGTTTGTTATTTCTTAATAGGTTCAATGTTACATAGAATTTAATTTAATGAATTTTTTTGTTGATGCCTTCAAATTCTTGAATTTTGTTCAAATACGTGAGAAAAATATTTTATTTTAATAAACGTTGTAACATTAGAACAACTTTGACTATACAATACACGAGTATGTTTACAGGAGTAAGGGGATATCATCATGAACTGTGAGAACAATAACTGTGAACCATGAGTCAGCTCTTGAAGAGACCAATTTTTCAGTGATCAATGTGCAAGAAGCGTTTGAAAATTCTATCTGAGAAGATTGATGGCTTGCCCAGAACAATATACAAGAATTGTGTCTTTAGAGAGATATTTATGAATATGTTAGATGTTTAATTAATCATTCGAAATAGAGGACAATCTTTTTCTTAAATGTTTTGTATTCTTAATTTCTGTTTAGGATACATGATTTAAATATTTCATTTAAAAAATGTCCTAGCTTTAAAACAACAATCCCTTGCAACGCGTGTATTTTACAGTTCAATGAAACAATTTTAGAATTGCTTCGACTTTTTTTTTGTTGTTTTGGTAGCGGATCATTTATATATTATGTGATTAAGTTTAATTTCTTACATAAAGTTGTCCGAATAGCACAAAATTCTTTCTTTTACTCTTTTTTTATTTTTTTATCATTATCTTAGTAGAACTGCGGTTATATCACTACAAAGAAAGTATTTTTTTAGCAATCGAATTTAGCAACAGAATTCAATCTGTTGGTAATTAGCAATGGATTAGCAACAAAAATGACATTTTTATTTTAGCAATGGAATACCAACGGATTTATTCTCTATTTTAGCAACGGAATTCAATCCGTTGGTTATTACCAACGGATTACCAAGGGAATCATTATATAAATTACCAACGGAATTATTAGCAACGGATTACCAACAGAATTACTTACCAACGTAATTGATTTTTCGTTACTAAAAATTTACCAACCACCACTTTACAAACGAATTCCGTTGTTAATCCGTTGATAAGCCAATTTAATGAAGGAATTAAGGCTTTTAGCAATGGAATATTCCGTTGTTAAAAAATAGTTTTTTTGTAGTGTATATGTAGACCATACAAGATCCTCAGTTACCAAAGCAAATGCACTTTCATGTGCTTGATGATGTGGTGGTCTATGATCTATTTATATATACATTAGATGTATGTAAAAAGATGAACATGATTAAACACCAAAAAGATGGCTGCTTCTTAACGATGTTATGCTTTCATAAATTGATGATCTTTAATATTTGCATAAAGTATATTTTAAATATTATTTGAGAGGATTTTCTGCTTATAAAATAAGAAGAACAATGCGATTTTAAAGTGTCTTTGGCAAACATTCCTAATATTAAATTATATGAAATAAATTATTATAGTTTAGTTACAACAATATTATTTAATAGAATAATTAAATAAGGGGTTATTTTTAAAGGTAAATTATTATGTGCATTCGGGTGTACCGTGCACCCACATTCACAAATTTATACACTAATGAATAAAAATATATACAATATTGAATAAAAACTTATACACTTTTTTAGTGAAATTTCTGTTAGTTTTTTTAATGAAAAACTGAATGTAAAAAAATTATACATTTATAAAGAAATACTATATACTACCTCCGTTCCGTGATTATTGTTACGTTTCCTATGTAAATTGCAAAGGAAACGCAATAATAATCACGGACGGAGAGAGTATACACTATTAATTAAAAATTAATACACATGTGGATGCGCGCATACACTCAGGTGTACAAGATATCAATTCTTTTTTATATTCTCTTGAAGATTTATAGGGTAAAATTAGGTTAATGGGTAGAATTAAATTTATTTTTAATTATTTTTTTATTGAATAGTGAGGAATAAATAAAAAAACTAATTTAAATGTTGAGATTTTCCAGGTGCACCGTAGTTAGACTCATAATTTATATATTATGAAATATTTTATATTTTTAATTAAAAGTTATAAATTTTTCTATCACATTTATAAAATAGAATTATATTATAGTATTTATATTATATTTAATTAGTAATAGTATGAATTGATATAAAATATTAATTTTAATCAATAAAAAATATTTTAAAAATAGTATTAAATATGTAATAGTTATTTACGGGTATTGATAAAAGACTTTCCATTAATTGAGTATCACTTTTTATTATAAAACTTATTACTTATTATTCGTCTCATGTAAACCCTTTTGTGAGACGGTCTCACACAAGTCTTTGTCTTAAATAAATATGGATAAGGTATTTTAAAATAAGTACGAGTACCTATTATCAACTCTTCTCATATTAGTACACAACAAAAATAGTTTGGAATTGAGGAATTTCATGTATCATTACTAACACAATTTATAATTTATCGTTATAAGATAAGAAATTATTTAATATAATTTAATCGTCAATTAAAATAAATTATAATTAATTAATAAATAAATATTATAATTTTTAATCATAGCAAACCAATTGTTAATTAGTCCATAAAATATTTTTTTTCTTTTTGTTTGGTTTATGATTTACTCTTATCCAATAGTTTAGATTATCATGTCCCCTGAGGGTTTAATATTTATTAGTAGGGTTCATGTTCATTTTAAGGGTGAAATTACGACTTTACCACTGTAATTTATGGCATACTCTAACCCATTGGTTTAGGGCATACTATACCCTGAGGGTTTAATATTTATTGGCAGGGTTTAGTGTTCATTCCAAAGGTAAAATTACAACTTTACCCCTATGGTTTATGATATACTTTTACTCAGTGGTTTAGAGCATAATGTCTCCCGAGGGTTTATTATTTATTTCCAGGGTTTAGTGTTTATTCCAAGGTTGAAATTATGACTTTTACCTTGTGGTTTATGGTATATTTTTTCCCAGTGGTTTAAGGCATAATGTCCCACAAGGGTTTAATATTTATTTACAGGGTTTAGTGTTCATTCTAATATTGAAATTATGACTTTTCTCCTGTAGTTTATGATATACTTTTACCCAATAGTTTAGGGCATAATGTCCCCTGAGAGTTTAATATTTATCGGTAGAGTTTAATGTTCATTCCAAAGGTGAAATTACAACTTTACTCTTGTAGTTTAGTGCATAATGTCCCCCAAGGGTAGGGATGGCAATGAGATGGGTATTTTCAGATACCCGGCCTACCCGAATCCTAATGGAAATGGTACGGGTAGTTGTAAACGGGACGGGTACGGGTAATACCTCAATACTCGCGTGTATCCGTTTATATATATATATATATATATATATATATGTATATATATATATATATATATATATATATATATATATATATAATTTATATATTATGATATTTAATTAATTAATAGTTATAAGTTTTATTTAATTATATTTATTTAAAATAATTTATTTAAAATAATAGAATTTATATTATATTTATTTTATATTTAATTAATAATAATATGTATTATATTTATTTAAATAATAAAAAATATAAATATATATATAATAAATAAATATTAAATGGGTACACTTACCTGCGGGTATTGATAAATGGGTATGAGACGGGTACGGGTACCATAATAAATTTTTGAAACGGGACAGCTACGAGTATGAGTAATTATTTTTTAATTGGATACGAGTACCCAAAATAAGTGGGGTCCTCTACCCGTTTCCATCCCTACGCGAGGGTTTAATATTTATCTGCAGGGTTTAGTGTTCATTTCGAGGGCAAAATTACGACTTTACTCATGTGCTTTATGATATACTTTTACCTAGTGGTTTAGAGCATAATGTCCCTCGAGGATTTAATATTTATCGACAGGGTTTAATGTTTGTTCCAATTGTGATAATATGACTTTACTCATGTAGTTTATGGTATACTCTTACCCAATGATTTAGGGCATATTGTACCCCGAGGGTTTACCATTTACAGATAGGGAATATTGTTCTTTTCAATGGTGAAATTAAGATTTTACCACAGTGATTTTTGGTATCCTGTATCCCACGAGTCTATATAACATTTATTATGGAGTGAGTATATTATATAAAAATAATAATTTAAGGTATATTTTTAGTTAAGAACTATTTATTTAACAAAAATTCATGGACGTGCAACGCACGACACTATTTTTTATCTTCTTACTGCTAAAAAGAAACATATGAAGTATGGATGGATGGTCAATATTTGTCATTACTTTCTTTCGTTATATATTTAAAATGCATTGTTTCTTAATTTTTGTATTGCTAAAAAGAATTATACATAGAATTGAGGGATTATATTATATAGGGACACTTACTAATAGGTACATGTTATACCACCATATTATTATTAGATACATTTATAAAAGAATATAGCTATCAAGTACATATTATATTGTGTTATCCCATTATTACCCTTATTACAAGTTAATTATTAAATATTAGATAATAAGGTAAGTAGTGATAAGGCACGATCTTTAAAACTTATCTTTCCTAAAATTACGCCTCTAAAAATTAATTTTCTCTCTTTCCTACAATTCAATCTGTAAATTATGTGTGTAAGCAATTAAAATTCACGGTCCAATCAAATGGCGACACGTGGATTTTATGGATTAAATATCAATTTTAATTTATTATATTTTATTTTTGGGGATTTAATAAATTAATTCCTAAAATAGATTAATAAATAATTGATAATTAATTTAATACCCAACAAATTAAATAGGGTTTAAATTAAGTAAAGCTTGACCCCTAAGTTAAGTAAAGCATGGAAGGTTCCAGAATCAGGTCAAATTAAGCAATGACCAATCAAGCTGTGATATATTTGGAACGGCCCAAGCCCGCAGAACCAGGCCAAATCTGTCATAGACCAATCAGATTGCGAGATATTTATGGGGCATGCTCATTCCTCACCTATATAAGGAGCCCTCCTTCATTCACTCCAACAGGGACTGAAATACTTGAAGACATAAACGCTCTGAAGAGATCAAGAACACGAGCAGCGCTCCCTTGAGATCTTCAAGCATCTTCAAGTCAAGAACGGCAAACGATTCGGGATTAAGGTGCGGAGCCCCCCAAATCAAGCGTTCTTCATATACTGAGTTCTTCGGTGTTCTTCGCGCCAAGAACAGCATACGACCCGGGATTAAGGTGCTAAGCCCCCCAGATCGAGTGTTCTTCGGATCAAGTACGTTTAATCCAAATAAAGGCTCGACGCCTCTGGATTAACGTTATAAGATCCAAATCCAAGTTCGGACAAGCTTCAACTGAAGATCCGACTCAACATACACAGTCAACAAGTCAAAGTCAAGTCAAAGTCAAAGTCCAAATTGGTTCGAGAGAAGAATCAGAGGATAAATAGAGATTGTTTCCTTAATCATCAAGTTCAATCCATCTGGATTATCATTGTAATTCTTTTGTGTTTATTTTATTATAAATACAAAAATTTGTTATTACAAATTTTGGCACGCCCAGTGGGACCGTCTCTACCTCTCATCTCTTCTCTCTACAAGCTCGAAGTACGATATGACTCCTGTCAGGATTACTGTAGGTAGGACTGCTGCTTCTAAGCTCTCAGAGGCATTAACTGAATATGTTGATGTTGTTACAAGGAGCATGTCAGAAAAAGCTCGTTCGGAAGCCTCATCTGGATCCAACCCTTCGGTTGAGGAGGCTTCAATAAAACAATTACCTATGAAAGATGATAGTGATGAAGATTCTGCATCTTCAAACTCTTCATCTGACTCCGTTGCAACTCCAGTAATGATGGCAGGCGCTACGACTGTTGAGGAACAATTAGCAAACATGATGAAAGCTATCGAGGGGCTCACGAAACACATAGAAGCTCAAGACACAAAGATCTCCCAATTGATGAAAAGAGACATCGCGGAGACTAGCCATGCAAATGGAAAAGGAGTCATGGACGATAGTGAAGTTGAAGAGGTCACAAGGCGCCAGGCTATTGAAAAGGAGCAAACTCAAGGAACGTTGCCACTTTCAGCTGATGGAATGCTCCAAGTAGATCAACTCAAGGATATTATACTTGGAACAATAAAAGAAAGGTTTGAGGAAAATTCCAAGCCTACTGTTACTTATGTCAAGCCATACACAAAAAGAGTGGACAACTTGAAGTTGCCAGCTGGCTACCAGCCTCCCAAATTCCAACAGTTTGATGGCAAGGGAAACCTGAGGCAGCATATAGCACACTTTATTGAGACCTGCCATGACGCTGGTACTTATGGAGATCATATGATAAGGCAGTTCGTTCGCTCTCTCAAAGAAAATGCATTTGATTGGTATATCGACTTGCAAGCTGAATCCATTGATAGTTGGGCACAAATGGAACATGAGTTCCTTAATCGTTTCTACAGCACGAGGAGAACTGTTAGCATGACTGAGTTGACTAATACTCGTCAATTGAAGGAAGAACATGTGATTGATTATATCAATCGATGGAGAAATTTGAGTTTAAATTGCAAGGACCGATTATCCGGAGAGTCTGCTATTGAGATGTGTATCCAAGGGATGGAATGGAATCTCCTTTATATACTCAAAGGAATTCAACCTAAGACTTTCGAAGAATTGGCTACTAGGGCCCATGACATGGAATTAAGTATGGCTGCTAGTGGAATCAAACATTCACCGATGTCGGACTCCTACAAGTCTAAAGATAAACAAGATTTCAAAAGGGGGGGCAAGTCCTATGTTAAAAATTCCAACAAAGAATCAATGGCCACAAATATTATGACGGTCAAGGTTCGAAAGAATGAAAATGATAAGAAAGACAAAGGGAAGCAAGTTGCTCAAGAGTGGGGGCAAAGAAGGTTAACTCTGAAGGAGATGCAAGAAAAAGAGTATCCATTTCTGAACTCAGTCCTTTCTGGCATATTTGATGATCTGATGAAAAATAAGCTCCTTGACCTTCCTGAGATGAAACGTCCAGAAGAGGCCGGCCGAACTAATGACCCAAAATACTGCAAGTATCATAGGTTGGTGAGTCATCCAATTCATGATTGTTTCGTTCTTAAGGAAAAGATCATGCAACTGGTTAAGGAAGGGAAAATCGTGTTAGAAGATGAGGCGGGCATAAACTTCACTTATGTAGAAGAAAGTCATAATGGAGGCTCATGTCATGTCGTGAATGAGGACAATGAAAGCGAACAACTTGAAACTAAGAGTAAAGCTTACTCCATGAAGGTGACCTTCACGGATGAAGATATGTTGTTGGGTATGCAATCTCATAATCGACCTCTATTTGTGACTGGTTACACTAAAGGGATGCGAGTGAATCGCATACTTATTGATGGAGGTTCGGCAGTGAACATCTTGTCCTTGAGAATGTTGAAGAAGATAGAAATACCAATGGATGAACTCAACCATAGCCGATTGATGATCCAAGGGTTCAACCATGAGGGGCAAAGGACCCTCGGCACAATAGTTCTTGATTTGCTAGTTGATGAGATGAACTCCACAGTCCTTTTCCATGTTATTGATGCAAAAACTTCCTACAACATGCTTTTGGGGCGTCCATGGCTACATGAGAATGGCGTGATTCCTTCTACATTGCACCAGTGCTTCAAATATAGTGAAGGTGACAACGTGAGAAGAGTATTCGGTGATGACAAGCCATTTACTGAAGCTGAAGCTTACTTTGCCGATGCTAAATATTTCTTCAAGAGTACAAAGGAAGTAAAACGTGAAGAAGCCCCGGTGCAAGATAATGGGGGCAATAAACAAATAAATGATGAGGAAGGTAGTACATCGTCTGCCACTCTCAAGGAGAACAAAGGCAAAGGGCTTGAGATCTCGGAAGAGTTAACGTTGCCTTTAACAAAAATTGATGCTAGTAAACTTTCTTCTCCACCACTCAAAGGATTCACACGTCCTATTGAAGGACCAAAGACCGAACACGGTGAAGTGTTTGAAGCTGAAATAACCAAGTCGTATAGTCCACAAGCTTATAAACTCCTTATCAAGGCTGGTTATGAACCAAGGGAAAAAGCGATGGTGAGTAAGGTGTGTCAAGAAACTATCAACCCACCAGGCCAGGGGCTCAATGTTATTCAGAAAATGTTGAAAAATAGTGATCACACTATCAAGAAGGCTAAGCCAGGTTTGGGGTATGTCCCTCAAAAGCCAGTCCGCATTGCAATTAGAAGAGCAAGTACAAATTATATCACCGAGGGAGAAGCTTTATCCACGGAGGATAGGTTTGATGCGAGTAGTAGGGAAGTCAAGAGAATATCTGTTTTTGAAAGGCTTGGGAGTGTCTTCGAAAGGCTTGGACCCTGTAAAGGGAAGTGTAGGAGGCAAAATCATGTCAAGTCCCTTAACCTCCGAAAACTCCGGAGTCAAAATCCTTTTCGCATCAAGCGACGAAATATCTTGACTGTCTCAAGTGGAAGAGTGTTGAAGGATAAGGTGCAAAGAATCATCTTTACCAAAGATGATAGTAATAATGATAGAGAAAGTGTAGCTTCCACCAATCATATTACTGCTGTGGAAGATTCTCAAATAGAGGAAGTAGATGCTGAAGATGCTCCTCCACAATTTGAAGAAGGAGTAAAAGCCACTGTTGATGAGTTGAAAGAAATTAACTTAGGTGATGAAAATGACCCACGTCCTACTTACATAAGTGCTCTGCTAAATGTTGAGGAAGAAACAAAGTATGTCAGCCTTTTGCGAGAATTCAGAGATGTCTTTGCATGGTCGCATAAGGAAATGCCAGGCTTAGATCCAAAAATCGCAGTGCACCACTTGTCCATTAAAAAGGGAACTCGGCCGGTTAAACAAATGCAGCGTCGATTTCGACCAGAGTTGATTCCTTTGATTGAGGACGAGATTAATAAGCTTCTTGAAACAGGCAAGATCCGAGAAGTCAAATATCCTACATGGATTTCCAATATCGTGCCGGTAAGAAAGAAAAATGGGCAACTCAGAGTATGTGTTGATTTCCGAGATTTGAATATGGCATGTCCGAAAGATGACTTTCCATTACCAATTACTGAGCTCATGATTGATGCAACAACGGGGCATGAGGTCCTTTCATTTATGGATGGGTCATCTGGCTACAATCAAATTGGTTTGGCTCCTGAGGATCAAGAGAAGACAGCCTTTCGTACTCCGAAAGGGATATATTGCTATAATGTTATGCCATTTGGCTTAAAGAATGCTGGTGCCACTTATCAGCGAGCCATGCAAAAGATATTTGATGACATGCTTCATAAGATTGTCGAATGCTATGTTGATGATATTGTGGTGAAATCAAAGGAAAAGAAAGATCATTTCCATGATCTAAGGCGAGTGTTTGAACGATTAAGAGAGCATCAACTCAAGATGAATCCGCTCAAGTGTGCATTTGGAGTTTCATCCGGGAAATTTCTTGGGTTTGTTGTTCGCCGTCGAGGGATTGAGATCGAGAAAGCAAAGATTGACGCAATCATGAAAATGCATGTGCCTCGGAACATACATGAACTCAAAAGTCTGCAAGGAAAGTTGGCATACTTAAGGAGATTCATATCAAACTTAGCTGGCCGATGCCAACCATTTAGTCATCTCATGAAGAAAGACAGCATATTTGAATGGGATGAAGCTTGCAATAATGCTTTCAACAGCATTAAAGAATACTTGATGAAGGCACCAGTGTTGAGTGCTCCAATACCGGGACGTCCATTAGTCCTTTATCTAGCTGCTCAAGAGCGTTCTGTGGGAGCTTTACTAGCACAAGAAAATGATGATGGTAAAGAAAGAGCTCTATATTATCTAAGTAGAGCCATGACTCCAAACGAGTTGAAGTATTCACCCATTGAGAAGATCTGCTTATCCCTTATCTTCGTAATTCAGAAGTTGAAACATTATTTTCAAGCTCACACAGTTCGGCTAGTTTCGAAAGCCAACCCACTAAAGTTTGTCATGTCAAAACCAGTACTCTCTGATCGGCTTGCAAGATGGTATCTCCAACTGCAACAGTTTGAGATCGTGTACGTCCCTCAAAAGGCCGTAAAAGGACAAGTGTTGGCAGATTTTCTAGCTGATCATCCAATGCCTGCTGAATGGGAACTATCTGATGAACTCCCCGATGAAGATGCTTTCACTGTGGACATAGTTTCTCCTTGGAAGATGTATTTCGATGGAGCATCTCATAGAGAGGGAGCTGGTGCGGGAGTCGTGTTTGTAACATCCAGTGGTGAAGTTCTACCTTTCTCATTTTCCTTAACAGAAAATTGCTCTAACAATGTGGCTGAGTATCAAGCACTTATACTTGGTTTAGAGATGGCCGTCGATATAAAGCAACTACACCTTAGAGTGTATGGTGATTCGCTATTGGTAATAAATCAACTCCTTGGAGTATATGAAGTAAAGAAGCTTGAGTTGTTCCCCTATTACAAGTATGCTCAAAAGCTTATGGGTTATCTCGGTGATGTTGATATTAAGCATCTGTCTAGAAGAGAGAATAAGCAAGCTGACGCCCTCGCTAAGCTAGCATCAACTATAGCTATGCCAGAAATGCAAATTCAAATACCGGTGTGTAGAAGTTGGGTTGTACCACCAATCTTTGAAGATGATGATTATGAAGAAGTTGAAAATCATGTGGTGGAGGTTTTCGAAATTGAAGAAGAAGATTGGCGCCAACCGCTTGTGGATTATTTGAAATATGATAAATTGCCTAACGATCCACGACAAAGGGTTGATATTCGGCGTCGGGCACCTCGGTTCATCTACTTCAAGGGTACACTTTATAGAAGATCATTAGATGAAATTTTCTTGAGATGCTTGGGTAAGGAAGAAACTATTCAAGCAATGGAGGAGGCTCACTCCGGGATTTGCGGTGCTCATCAATCCGGACCGAAGCTACATTTTAGAATTAAAAGGATGGGTTACTATTGGCCAACCATGGTGAAGGATTGCATGGATTACGCACAAAGATGTCAAGCTTGTCAGTTCCATGGAAATTTGATTCATCAACCTCCGGAGCCTTTACATCCGACAGTCGCTTCATGGCCTTTTGATGCTTGGGGTTTAGATGTGGTAGGGCCACTTACAAAGTCTTCTGGTGGTCATCTCTACATTCTTGCTGCAACAGATTACTTTTCAAAGTGGGCTGAAGCTGTGCCTCTGAGGGAAGTAAAGAAAGAAAATGTTGCTGATTTCATTCGGATCAATATCATTTATAGATATGGTGTCCCGCGCTACATCATCACTGATAATGGAAAGCAGTTCAGCAATAGTTGGATTGATAAGCTATGTGAGAAGTTTGATTTCAAACAAAAGAAATCTTCAATGTATAACGCAGCTGCTAATGGTCTTGCCGAAGCTTTCAATAAAACTTTATGCAGTTTATTGAAGAAAGTGGTCTCCAAGTCAAAAAGAGATTGGCATGAAAGGATCAATGAAGCTTTATGGGCGTACCGTACCACCTATAGAACACCTACTCAAGCCACTCCGTATTCCTTGGTGTATGGTGTTGAGGCTGTTGTGCCTCTTGAAAAGCAAATTCCTTCTTTGAGGATAGCCATACAAGAAGGCCTCACCGAGGAAGAAAATGCAAAGTTACGTCTTCAAGAGTTAGAAGCGTTAGATGAAAAGAGGTTGGAAGCACAACAAAGACTTGAGTGTTACCAATCTCGCCTTTCTAGAACATACAACAAGAAAGTTAAGGTACGTTCTTTTCAAGTTGGCGATTTGGTGCTTGCTGTGAGAAGACCTATAGTAGTCACCCATCGCGTTGGAAATAAGTTTCTACCCAAGTGGGATGGCCCTCATGTTGTGAAAGAAGCCTACACAAATGGCGCCTACAAATTGATCTCTGAAGATGGCGTGAACATTGGCCCCATAAATGGGAAGTTCTTGAAACGCTACTACGCGTAAAACAAATACAAGTACAACGCTCCTTGACGCACGAGCCTAAACTGCATGTTACTCATGGTCCGCATGAGTATAAACTGTGTACGACAAACTCCTGGTCCACATGAGTGTAAACTGTGTACGACAAACTCCTGGTCCACATGAGTGTAAACTGTGTACGACAAACTCCTGGTCCGCATGAGTATAAACTGTGCATGACACCCACCAAAGGTAATTATATGTGGTTAAACTATCAATTCACCCCACTCAGATATTTTAAGTGGTTAAAGCATTAAATATCTTACTTTGTCTAAAGTGGTTAAAGAATAGTCACTCCTGGCCCGCATGAGTATAAACTTTGTACGGCACCCCCCCATTCAAATCAAATCATGTCCCCTTGAACTACGTAATGACTTGATCCTCTGCGAAGAGGTACGTAGGCAGCTTAGCATTTTACTAAGTTCAGTCATAATCCAAGCAATTCGAGTCGAGTTTGCGAGGCAAGCGATAAATTGAAGTGTGAACGAGTTAAGAAGAAAAAGGTTGACAAAGAGAAGATGTGGTTGAATGCAAAGACAGTGGTGAAATGATGAAGGTGGTAAAGTGATGAGGGTGATCCATGTTGTCCCTTAAAGCTAGCAAAGAAAGAGGTTTAAGCTAATTTAAATTTACGGATTTAATTAATTAAAAGGTCCTAAATAAATTATGGGATCAATTAATTATTAAAAACCAAAATTATAAATTAAGCCCATGGAGAAGCTCAAGATGCTTAAGTGAGCCATTAAAATAATTCATGTGTGTTTAATTAATTTAAGCCCCAAATCATGAAAATTAAAATCAATATAAGCACTCTTGGCCCAAAATATGAAGCAGTAGGCGGCCCAAGTGAATAAGAAGGATCAGATGGCCCAAGTAGAAACTGAAAATAAAAAAAATAAATAAATAAAAAAAATAAAGGGCCCAATTAATGTTGGAAGCACTTGAATGCAGTAAGCAAGCTGATTTGAGATTGGGTGAGTTTGAGCAAGTCAAAATTAACTTGATGGGGTCAAAATTGAAGTTATTCTTTTTTTTTCCTCTATGAAATTGCGTGGAATGGGTTTCTCCAGCAAAAGGGGATTAAGCTGCTCAACCAATTCCTCTCTCTTCGAAAAAACAACAACCAGCCATCAGTACCCGTCAACACCACCGGGGATTCACCTCGCATCGCCATCGGTCACGCACCCGGCCGCCTGAAGCTCGCTGTTGCCCTTCACATAAGAAAATCATAGCCAAACACAGTCGGATTCGCGACCCAAGGAGCGCTGCTCGCTGCCGAGGTACGTTTCCGCGCGCGCTACTTCCAGAGCTCGATCGACGTGCCGCCGCCAGGGTTCACGCCGGATTCTCGCTAGCGAGCAGCCGCCGCGAGCAGTCGTCGAGAGCAGCCATCAGCCGTCGCTCTCACACGCCATTCTGCTTCCCAGTCGCCAAGAGCATTACCGAATCCAGTCTGAATCACACTAAAGCGACGAGACCATCTTCCGGCTGGTCCGATCGAAAGCAGACAACAACCGCCCTCCCGCTCTTCAAATCAAAGCTGCCGGAGGTATGAGCTCGATAAGCAGTCACCATAGGTGGTCTGCCATCAATCGCCCTCCCGCTCTTCAAATCAATGCTGCCAGAGGCATGAGCTCGATAAGCAACTACCATGGGTAGTCCGCTCTCGTTGCATCAACACGTCGGAGGTGTGAGCCCAACAAGCAACCACCATGGGTGGTATACCGTTGACTGCTTTCCACCTCGCGGTATGAGCCCGACAAGCAACCACCATGGGTGATCCGCCGTCAACCGCTCTCTACCTCGACATCGTTGGTTCGACTGCCTGAGTATGTTAAAAAGCTTCTCTTTGGTCAGGTTTCTTCATATCGTCGCCAAAACGTCATCGGAGATGTGAGCCCAACAAGCAACCACCATGGGTGGTCTACCGTTGACTGCTTCCCATCTCACGGTGCGAGCCCGACAAGCAACCACCATGGGTGGTCCGCCGTCGACTGCTCTCCACCTCGACGATGTTGGTCCGACTTGAGCCTCCGTCCCAAAGCATCGTCGGAGGTGTGAGCCCAACAAGCAACCACCATGGGTGGTCCACTGTTGACTGCTTCCCATCTCACGGTGCGAGCCCGACAAGCAACCACCATGGGTGATCCGCCGTCGATTGCTCTCCACCTCGACGATGTTGGTTTGACTTGAGCCATTGAAAGTCTTCTCTTTGGTCGGATTTCTGTCGCCTCTTCGCCAAAGCATCGTCGGAGGTGTGAGCCCAACAAGCAACCACCATGGGTGGTCCGCTGTTGACTGCTTTCCACCTCGCGGTATGAGCCCGACAAGCAACCACCATGGGTGGTCCGCCGTTGATTACTCTCTATCCTAACATCATCGGAGATGTGAGCCCAACAAGCAACCACCATGGGTGGTCCGCCGTTGATTACTCTCTATCCCAACGTCATCGAAGATGTGAGCCCAACAAGCAACCACCATGGGTGGTCCGCCGTTGATTACTCTCTATCCCAACATCATCGGAGATGTGAGCCCAACAAGCAACCACCATGGGTGGTCCGCCGTTGATTACTCTCTATCCCAACGTCATCGGAGATGTGAGCCCGACAAGCAACCACCATGGGTGGTCCGCCGTTGACTACTCTCTATCCCAACGTCATCGGAGATGTGAGCCCAACAAGCAACCACCATGGGTGGTCCGCCGTTGACTACTCTCTATCCCAACATCATCGGAGGTGCGAGCCCAACAAGCAACTACCATGGGTAGTCTACCATTGATTGCTCTCCACCTCACGGTGCGAGCCCGACAAGCAACCACCATGGGTGATCCGCCGTCGACTACTCTTCACCTCGACGAGTTGAGTCTTGTGTGTTGGATAGCTTTGATAAAAAAATTGAGTTCATGAAGTACCATTATATAGCAGTGGATTCATGGATAATTATGGAAATTACTTGTGGACTCATGGATAATTATGAAAATTATTCATGGATAATTATGGAAATTACTAGTGGACTCATGGATAATTATGGAGATTATTGTGAGGTGCGCAAGCTCTTTAAAATTGTAGGAGATTCTTTACTACAAATAACTTTGATAATTTTGGGTAAGGTTCATGAAATCTTGGTGAACAAGAAACAAATCTTTTGCGATTCCTTCACAACAAGACATTCTGTCCGTGAACAAATCGCAAGGGGGCATTTGTAAGCAATTAAAATTCACGGTCCAATCAAATGGCGACACGTGGATTTTATGGATTAAATATCAATTTTAATTTATTATATTTTATTTTTGGGGATTTAATAAATTAATTCCTAAAATAGATTAATAAATAATTGATAATTAATTTAATACCCAACAAATTAAATAGGGTTTAAATTAAGTAAAGCTTGACCCCTAAGTTAAGTAAAGCATGAAAGGTTCCAGAATCAGGTCAAATTAAGCAATGACCAATCAAGCTGTGATATATTTGGAACGGCCCAAGCCCGCAGAACCAGGCCAAATCTGTCATAGACCAATCAGATTGCGAGATATTTATGGGGCATGCTCATTCCTCACCTATATAAGGAGCCCTCCTTCATTCACTCCAACAGGGACTGAAATACTTGAAGACATAAACGCTCTGAAGAGATCAAGAACACAAGCAGCGCTCCCTTGAGATCTTCAAGCATCTTCAAGTCAAGAACGACAAACGATTCGGGATTAAGGTGCGGAGCCCCCCAAATCAAGCGTTCTTCATATACTGAGTTCTTCGGTGTTCTTCGCGCCAAGAACAGCATACGACCCGGGATTAAGGTGCTAAGCCCCCCAGATCGAGTGTTCTTCGGATCAAGTACGTTTAATCCAAATAAAGGCTCGACGCCTCTGGATTAACGTTATAAGATCCAAATCCAAGTTCGGACAAGCTTCAACTGAAGATCCGACTCAACATACACAGTCAACAAGTCAAAGTCAAGTCAAAGTCAAAGTCCAAATTGGTTCGAGAGAAGAATCAGAGGATAAATAGAGATTGTTTCCTTAATCATCAAGTTCAATCCATCTGGATTATCATTGTAATTCTTTTGTGTTTATTTTATTATAAATACAAAAATTTGTTATTACAATGTGTGCAGCATTTTTTTGTACGTGCAGCATTGAAGTTTGTGTGCAGTTAACTAGGTTACATGCAGTATTGAGTTTGTGTGTAGCTTAATTAGGTGAGAAAACTTTAAGGTTATCTTAAATAATACATTTCGTTAAATTATGTTGCACTAAAATTGTTATGTGCAATGTAAAACTTTGTGTAAAACTATTATATGCAGCGTAAAAGTTTGTGTAAAATTGTTATTGTTGGATTGTATACTAAAATCTAGCATTTTGTATGAACAATATTTAAACAATGAATTTGAAATAAGAATCATATGATCAAATGATTGCATCTTATAATTTATTTATATATCCGATGCAATAGTCCACTTACTTTATACTGTAGATAATATGTTGTATGATAACACGTGGAAGATCATATTATCGGTTTTCTTATAAAGTATAAACAGATGCTCACAACTGAGATAGACGGAGACTCTCTATCGGGATGGTTGTAGTGTGATTTGGTATTAGTTTGTCTTGACTATAG
Source organism: Pogostemon cablin (assembly GCA_023678885.1). Lineage (NCBI taxonomy): Eukaryota > Viridiplantae > Streptophyta > Magnoliopsida > Lamiales > Lamiaceae > Pogostemon > Pogostemon cablin. The sequence goes on from CM042981.1 coordinate 22,965,000, forward strand.
AATCACATTAGTACACTTTATGTGTATTGAGCAAGACCGTTTAAGATCGTTTGATTTATACTGACTATATAGGAGAACTTGATCTCAGTTATTATGGATGTTCGTGCTCTTAATCTCTATACAATAACCTCGATTCGTAAGACAGTATGTATTTCTTTGATTCATCAATGGGTGAGATTTACATGTAATTAAATCAATAAACTCGATGAGTTGGAAAATAGTGCTGTCTCTATGGTGTGCAGTTGATTGTAGAAGGAATCTGTATCCTATTAAATAGGTTGATGATGTCCCCTTGAGGAGCTCATAAGGATTGTCATGTAAACCATGCAGGTGGATTTATTCCAGCATGATAACAAGATTTAGTGGTACAACTCTCGGATTAGGTATTAATTAATGGAATTGTCATTAACTTAATTAATTAATGAGCATTGTATATCTTAAATATGGGGAGACTGTTAGGCTCATAATAAGAAGGAGCCCAAAACGTAATTTTGGGATTAGAGCGGCAGTGCAGTAATAATATTTTAGTGGAATATATTATTATTATTGGACTTAAGTATAAGTTTTGGGCTAAACTTGGATTCTAAAGCCCAATGGAGGCCCGACTCTAATTTCTACTCCTGGTACCTGTTGTAGTCCATATATAAGTCATCTCATCTATCCAAAACCCTAATTATCTATGTCTAACATACGATAGAAAGGGAGGAGAGCAGATTGAGAAGATTCAAAGATCGTCACCCACACGACGCCGAGATTGGACTTGGGAATACAGTAGAAGATCAGAAGGTTGTTTGTTGCTGCTGTTTGTCAACTTCTATGATTTTTCTAAAATTATATGGAACTCTAAACTGTATATGTGATGCCACAGAGGAGAGGATCGTTTTAGTGCGTAGATCACTCAATTCAAAGATCAGATGAGGAAGTTATGCCCAAAACTGTAAGGCTGCGCATGCTGCTGGCGAGAATCTTTCTTCTTCAACATACCCTGGTGAAAGGTAATACGTTTCTATGTTTTCTTGCTTCTACTGATTTAGAAACGCATGAAATCCTAATGATTCACGTTAACTAAACGATCGAACGCCAACAGCTATGCGCAGCAAAAAAATTTGTGTGCTGCGTGATTATTATATGAACGAAAAATGATGTGCACATTAAAGTTGGTGTGCAGCAAATACTATATGCGGCATAAAAGTTTGGGTGTAGCAAATGTTATGTGTAAAAAATTGTGTGCAACAAAATTTTTATTTTTCAAGATTGAAATTAATCTCTGTATTACAAGAAAATTTTGTTAAGAGAAAGCATACTTCACATCTAGAACTACTCTGGTAACACAAACAAGAGAGTAATACAGAAGTACTAAATAAGGCTGGATTTACTTTGGTTCAACCCAACAATTTGAAATGAGTGTGACCAACAGTTGGAACTCCTCATTTCTTCCACGAGTCTTCCCATTTAATACCATTTCCAATCATCGTCTCTCTCTTCCAAAAATGATGAGGATCACAATAGTGATGAAATGCTGTAAATTCTCTATGAATATAGCCACTCAAGAACTCATCCTCCAAAATAAAGAAAAGAATAAAATCTCAGACAATCACTATCTATGACTGAAAATTGGTCCACGACCTCGATTTAGACGATTATCCACTCATCACCCACTACACCAATGTCCACCTCTCCAACTGTCCCACAACCAACAATGACCGAACCTTTCCCAGGGAAGAATGATACCTATAAATTTTCTAAGTACTTCTCATTTGACTTCACTTCACAGTCGTTATTGGGAACAACTTCAATTAAGAAATTTTATTAAAATGACTCATATATGAATCCATGTGCGAGCAATTGTAAAGATTAAAGTCAAGAGAACATCTGTAAATGCAAACTTGGCTGAAATCAACACTCCATGTTCTTTTCCCCAAAAAAAAGCTTAATTAATTTTATATGTCATCTCCTCCTTGCTCCTTCTCCTAAATTCATACCGCCCCTTTTAGGAAATCGCGCCACCATGTTCTCTGATGATCTGCCTATTGCTGTTGTCGATCATCACACCAACAGCCCACCATCACTTTAGCACCATAGGCTTGCTACAAAGTCGTGAACAATCACTATCTATGCAGATCTGAAGCATCGTCTCGGCCACTGCTGGAATCATGAAAGTTGTCGTGTTGCTTGCCGTAGATCTATAGAATGCGTACAGTAATTAGATCAAGCACTCATCAATATTTCTATGATAAAAGTCGGGATCAGAATAGAAAAAAGTCCCCACCTTTGATTGGCCGGAAGGAGTGAAATCCAATTTCACCATTGTTGCACCGTGCAGGAACCCTAGATTCATCCACCACGCAAAAGAAGAATCTTAATCAAAGAGAGAGAGAGGTGATTAGCCATAACTTGTAGTCGGGTTGACCAATTCAAGAATTTATCAATCCACAGGGAGGTAGGCACTAGTGCTTAAGCGATCTCATGTTTCTTGTAATTTTATAGAGACGAATCATCACAGTTTGGTTGTAAAATAAGTAAATTGGATTTAATAAACTAAACAAGTAAACAAAGATCAACAAACAAGATGAATGAATGGAAAGTGGTTTACTAAATTGAATAAAAGTGAGATCAACAACAATCAAGAAGTGGTAATTCTAGAAATTATGTATCAAATGCATGTGTTTCATGGATGTATGATTAAGGGCCAATACTAGTTTCTTCTAAACTTTCTCTCGAAATGAATAGAATGTGAATCCAAATAAGAATTCCAAAATAGCTCAATGGATTGGTTCTCCCTCAAATAATTCCAACTAGGTACTAAACTTAAATGAGAGTCCCCTCATAAAATCAATTAACCTCTCGATCAAACCAATCGGATGTCCTATCAAAGGGTTCTAAATCTTAAAGGATATCTCTATCTCTTCAAGACTTATAATGCACATGAAGTGTATGATGAATTGATTAAATGAACTATCCTAAACATATAAATGATTTCTCAATCTACTCACATGCTTATAACAATTAATCACACAACTCAACAAAATAGTTCAAGCAATTAACAATCAATGATAGAAAATCATAAATCCAATCAATACATGAATTAAAATACATAGATCCCCAAAATTAACTAACAACTCTCATGTTGCTAATCTCACAAGGGAGATTAGCCTACCATAATCATAAGATAATCAACATAGACATTAAAAACCTTACAAGTCATGATAAACAATTAGGTTTACTATAAAATTTGGATGAAAACTCCCTTAGATTGGTTCCAATGGTTATCTCCTTCATTTCCTTGCAATTTCCCTCTCTTACTTGCTTCTTCTCTTCACTTGGATGAAGGTTTTATGGTGAGATGATGATGGAGTGAATAGATGGATGAATTTGATGAAGGATGTGGTGTAAAATGAAGGAATTAGTGTGTGAGGTGTGTGGGCAGCTGAATTTCGGATCCTATCTCCTCAAAATGTTGAATGAATTGGTATTTATACCCCTTGGAGACCTTTTAGAAGATGTATGAAAATTTTTTGATCTGGCACTGACACGACTCGTGTGCTGCAGCACGAGTCGAGTCGTGTCAGGGTTTCTCGGTCAAACTTTACTCAAAATGGCACATGAGTCGTGTGCTGACGCATGGCCAATGGGTGGTCGTGTTTGATGAATTGATGCTGCTACACGGCTCGTCCTTACAGGCCCGTGTTAGTGACACGGGGCGTGTGCTGCAACACGGCTCTTGCACCCTACACGGCCGGTCGTGTTGCTGCTGCCCTGTTTCTTCTTCCTTATTTCATCTTCCGTCTCCGTTTTTGCTCCATTTTCATCTGTTTTACATATGATTAAGTTCATTCACATAAATTTCATAAAAACACATAACACCACCAAAATATACATAAATATGGATAAAATAACACAAAAATGAATCTAAAAAGACACTAAAATTTAGGTGAAAATATCACTCATCACACCCTCAAACTTAAAGTGTTGTACGTCCCCGAACAACGAGAATGATAAAACAAGGGGAGAGAGATTTTTACCTAGAAAAAGACTAAACGAACATAAGTAATAACACATCAATAGCAACAAGAACTACAACTCATGCTAAGTTATCCTACAACATTAGATTCATGACATAAGAAATTAACAAGTTCAATCTAAAGAGAATAAGGTGTAATATAGTCCCTTTTAGTCCAAGCCTCACATAGATTATCAATTTCACTCAACACTCTTTTAAGTAGGGTAAATCAACACTCATCAATCGATTGGTTCGACTCACAATAGACTTGCTCGTGGACTATATTCACAAACCACCAAAGTTTCAATCAATGATCAAAAAGGTCTTTCATTAAGGATGTAATGATAGGCTCTTTGGTAGGGTAGGAAATATTTAGATAGAAGTGACTAACATGTGTAAGTAATCGAAGAGGTAGCTACTTTCTTCCATTCCTCCACTTTCTTTCTTCCCTTCTTGTCTTTTGCATCATTCAAGCACTAATCATCACTTCACTTTTTCATTTTCAACTATTTTTGATTTTATGCTCCCTTCTTTTGATTTTTAGTTTCTTGAGCTCTTTGTTGATTCGCTCTTGTTCTTATTTTAAAGGCTGCATATGCATCTTTTGTTCATACTCTTTTCATCCTTTTTCTCACTTGTTACCCTTTCTTTTTCTTCTCTTTATTTTTTTCTTTCTAGCTATTATCTCCTCAATTACTCGCACAAAGAGTATATATATAAGGCTCATGTGGGCAATCAAGGCTTGTAATGTGCTAAATTCACAAGAAATAGGCTTAAAGGCTCAAAGTGGTTGACTAGGGATGATGTTCATGGTATAGAAATTTTCGGCAATGACTTTTCATGACAAGGATGGCCTTAAATCATATCATCAATGTCTATTAATCGGATTCTTTCCTATAGTCCTTGAGCAAGTATTTAGTTTATCAGAACACAATCAATCCACTCATGAAAATATATACCATGTATGCACGATTGAGGCTCAAATTCTCACAAGTTTATGCTCGGACCTTAGAGAACTTATTACGCCACATTCATCTCAAAATTGAATAAGTTAAATAAAAATGTCACAATTCGAAAGTGTAGAGATTCTTAATCATAACTTGTCATCACTTATCACCACAATGTGTCATCATTCACACTCAAATCGACTCACAACCTTCCAAAAACAAACCACTAAAATAACTCCTAAACAAGAATAAGAAAACACACAACATAAAATAAAAGACACAACAAACAAGAAACAAAACAAAAATACAAAACATACAAGAACAAAAATCACCACATAAAGAAATGAAACATAAACTCCACCCATCTATTATCAATAAAAGTCACATCTCATCTCATCCTTAATTGAAAAGAAATCCTAAATTACGAAATAAAAATATCCCAAAATAAAACAAATGAAGTATCAATCCATCACAATCCAAATTAACTAGAAATGAGCTAAAGAAGTATCGAGCACTAAAAGTACTCCCTTCAATTCTCTGGTGGGGAGATGGTGTCCTCTGGTAAGCTACCCAAGGGTTGTAGGCACGAGGTGAACCTGGGAACTGGAAGTTGAATATCATAGTGAGCATCTCCTCCATGTTGTTTGAGTGGGCACGATCTTACTTATCATTGTAATCCCTCCTACACTGCCCTCATGGATCTCCCTCATTATCACACCCTGTCTCTGCTGCTCCTCTCAAAACTCTCTCATCTGATCCCCGTGTGACTGCTGAGTCTGCCTAATCTCCCTGACTTCATCTTCTAAAAAGTTCCACCTTGCATTCCCCACTCCGGGTCCTATAAACTATTGTTGTTGCTGAAACTCCTTCTCTTGGACTTCATCTTCTTCTCGCTCAAATACTGGAGGCTCTGGTGCTTGCTCTTCGAATTCCACACGATGAGGTTGCTCCTCTTCATCTCCTATCTCCATGTTCACTGGCTCAGCTCTCAGATCTCTTAGCTCCGGATTTTCTTCTACTCTCATCTGCTGGAGCACTGCTTCTACTCCTTTTCTATTCTGTCTGTAGAAGACTCTCACAACTGCAGAGTGGTTTTGACTCACCATTGCTAAATTTTGCTGCCTTCTTTGTCCGCGCACTGTGGTGAGCTCAGGAGCAGGTAGAGGAAATGGAGCTCCCTTATCTTGCCTCAAGCAATACATGTTTCCTATGAACGATAGGAACTCTATCCTTATGAGCTGTGTGTAATTGAGTCCCTCACTAACCATCATGTGTTGCATTCCTCTAAGGTCGATGCCTAAACCTTGAGCAATCATGGTGACCATTTCTCCAATCATAATCCCTCGAGTATTTTCTCTTTTTGCCACCCTCTCAACATGCTGAATGAAGTGAGTTGAAATGTTTACTCTAAATTCCTGATATAAACTGTACATGATGTACAATTATTTCTCACCAACATCTCTGCTCTTGAATCTTCTCAGAATGGTATTTGATACAATCTTTTCAAGATACCTCATGACCGGGTTTCTTATGGATGTCCTCTTTGAAGAGCTTGGAAAGTATTCACTAGGTTCTGTCCCATCGTCAACCAACTTTCTCCACCAATTTTGTTAATTGAAACCACCTCTTGGTAGAAAGCTCTGATGACCTCTCTTAATCGGACACCCAAAGGACCTATTTATCTCATTCACAGGAATCTTCCCTCACAACTAATTGTTCAGCTGAAATGTGATCGAGATAGGAAACTTGTTCCTATCCTTCTAAACCTCTAGGGTGCTCATAAATTCAGCTATAAGATGGAGGTAAGTGGGAGGTCTCTTGTCGAAGAATTCTTTCATATCCACCCGACGAAACAAGGTCCTCAGATCACCCTCTATCCCAAGACCCTCCATAGTGGCTTGATCCTGGAATCGAGTTGCCCTAACCTTGGGGATTATGTATTCCCATCTCAATGCATACTTCTCCCATTTTGTGAACTCAACTCCGAAATTCACAAGGTGTATTTCCTTCATCATCAACTTTGCATCAAGGTTGGATAGTTCCACATCAGTCTCAACAATAATGAAGTCCTCATTGCGTTTCCTCACTCTTCTTTCAGCCATCTGCAATATTCAACATATTTAAGATTATATTCAACTTCAACTCGAGGCAAAATATCTCACATTGCTTAGAATCATCACGTGTTATTAACTAAGTGTTAATTCTAGCATGCATTTAAGTACAACACAAAACATTCCTCAAGGATTTTCAATTTTTAATCCAAGCAACTTCACAACAATTTATTCAACTTTTGCTATTACTCAAGCAAATTTAACATCTCAATCCTTCCACTTTTTCATGAATTTCATCATACATTCTTCACATGTGCATAATTTATCCAACAATGTATTAACAATGCTCATTATTCATGTAAACTCACTTAGGAATTTCATCGAACACTTGACATTCAACATATTTCAACAAGAATTTACAATTTCCTCGTGCTCAAATCCTCAACACCTAAGTTATTTCACAACCATAAAATCATCATAGAAGCATTATTAATCAATTTGTAACATCACATGCTCCTAAGTCAATCACCATCAAAAATCCCCAAATTCAAGTTCCTCATAAACCCTAATTCTTGCACAATTTCAATCAATCCAACAATTAAACTTGCAAATTCATGTTTCACAATCCTAAATATGCTTCAAACATACCATCATTCAAAACCCAAGCATGAATTTTGAATTTTACTCCTTCAAATGAAAACTAGGGCACAAGAGATCATACCTTGAATGTTCTTGAATCAAATGGAAAGAATTTGATGTTTAAACCTTGATATTCACACTTTAGTCACACAATCTTACCACTCTTTTAATGTTTTGCTGATAAATCGTGGAGTTTGGAGACGAAAACACACAACGGGGAGTGTTTAGACATGAAGGGAATGAACAGCCGTGTCCTATCAGCCGGCTTTAGAAAGTTAACTTCAGACACGACACGAGTCGTGTGACGTAGCATGGTCAAAAGGTGGTCGTATTGCGTGAATTGATGTCTCCGCACGGCTATCTCTCACAGGCCCGTGTTGGTGACACGGCTCGAGTCTCGGCACAGGACACGACTCGTGCGACGCTACACGGCCAAAGGGTGGTCGTGTTGGACAAATTGATGTCGCCACATGGCTACATGTTACAGGGCCGTGTTGGCGACACGGCTCGTGCACCCTATAGTTCTGTTTTCACCAATTTTAAATTTCAAGTCTTTTCTTCCCCTAATTTAATGCTTCAAATACTCCATATTCATGCTCACAACTCATAAACATCATTAGCTCAACATTAGTTATCAAAACACGGATTATCATCTACTTCAACACCACCAAAACGGACTAAAATCACACCGAACTCATGAAAGAAATTTTCAAATTTGCCCAAAAATACAAGAAGTATGCAAACATAAAATATAACATATCATACCACACCATATCCCCCCAAACTTAAATTGAAACAAGCATTTCAAGGTAAGTTTGCAAAAAGTGGTAAGATATACCGTTACACATCCATGAAGCATTCCTTGTCTCTTCAATACCTCTCCTTCGCATGAGCACCATCCACCTACAAGGCCAAAAATGCAAAACAAAAAAAAGAAATATTTACAAACCTAAACTACTAAAAGGATACGAGCTTTCAAGAGGAGAAGGTGTCAACATATACCAACTCCCTTTGAGAGGGAGAATGGTAATGTTTCACCCTATGACCATTAACCACAAAAGCATTTCCATCCGATCCTTCAAGCTTTATCGAGCCATCATCTCTCACTTCAATCACCAAGTACGGACCGGTCCATTTGGAACGAAGTTTTCAAGGGAACAACTTAAGTCTTGAATTAAACAATAGAACTTTATCCCCCGGAATAAACTCCCTCATTTTGATCCTTTCATCGTGCCATCTTTTGAGCTTCTCTTTTAAAATCCTTGAGCTTGAATAAGCTTTTTCTCTAAACTCTTCCAATTCAACCAATTGGAGACACCTTTTCTTTCCGGATTCTTTCTCATCAAAGTTCAACTTCCGAAGGGCCCATAGTGCCTTATGCTCCAACTCCACTGGTAAATGGCATGCCTTCTCATAAACAAGCTTGTATGGAGAAAAACCTAAGGTGGTCTTGTAAGTCGTTCGATAAGCCCAAAGAGCATCATCAAGCTTAGAAGACCATTCCTTTCGATTTTCATTGACCGTCTTTTCAAGTACAAGTTTCACTTGCCTATTTGACACCTCAGCCAAGCCATTTGTTTGAGGATGGCAAGGTATAGAAATCTTATGCTTCACTCCATAGCCATTCAAGAGCTTCTCAATAAGCTTGTTGATAAAGTACAATCCCCCACCACTAATCATGGCCTTTGGCACCCCAAATCTAGCAAAGATGTTCTTTTTTAAGAAACCCTTGACCACTAGAGCATCATTTGTCCTTGTCGGGATTGCCCATTTGGAAATATAATCAACCGCAAGCAATATGTAAAGGTAACCATTGGAAGATGGAAATGGGCCCATGAAGTCCATCCCCCAGACATCAAACACTTCAACCTAAAAAATGTTCCTCATGGGCATTTCATCATGTTACCCTATGCTTCCAATCCTTTGGCACCGATCATATCCCTTGATGTACTTCTTGCAATCCTTGAACAAAGTTGGCTAAAACAATCCCGATTGTAAGATCTTGGCTCCCGTCTTTTGAAACCCAAAGTGTCCACCACATGGTGAAATATGGCACATCTCCATGACATTTAACTTTTTCTCCCCCGAGATACACCTCCTTATGATTCCATCCGGACAATTCTTGAACAAAAGAGGATCATCCCATAAGTACTCCTTAACATCACGATAGAACTTCTTCTTTTGATAATCTGTGAGATGATCCGGCTTGAGGCCACAAGCTAAGTAATTCACGTAATCTGCATACCACGGCTTCTCGGTCTCACATAGAGTGTACATCCTTTGAAAATCAATTTGAAGTATCTCTTCATCCGGAAACACATCCTTAATGAACTCCATGGTTCCTTTTTCATCCACATTTTCCAAACTTGACAAGTGGTCAGCTATGACATTTTCGACTCCTTTCTTGTCACGTATCTCCACATTGAACTCCACAACAAAAGAACCCAACGAATTAATCTTGGTTTAGCATCTTTCTTACTCATCAAATACCTAATGGCAGCATGATCCGTATAAACAATGGTTTTCGTGCCAACTAGGTATAGACAAAATTTTTCAAATGCATAAACCACGGATAAGAATTCTTTTTCTGTTATGGTATAATTCTTTTGATTTGCATTGAACGTCTTGGATGCATAGTAAATAGCTCGAAACTTCTTCTCTCTTACTTGTCCTAGCACTACTCCCAAAGCATTGTCGCTTGCATCACAATGGAGCTCAAAAGACTTGCTCCAATCGGGAGAAACGAGTATTGGTGAAGAAATTAAGGCCTCCTTAAGCACCCTAAAAGCATCAAGACATTCATCATTAAATTCAAACGGAGCATCTTTTTCAAGCAATTTACACAAAGGTTTGGCTATGTTAGAAAAATCTTTTATAAAACGTCGATAGAACCCGGCGTGACCAAGAAATGATCTAATCCCTTTTTCATTTTTTGGTGGGGGAAGATGTTCAATGGCTACAACCTTTGCCCTATCAACTCTCAAACCTTTCTCTGATATATTATGTCCAAGTACGATACCCTCTTGAACCATAAAATGATATTTTTCCCAATTCAAGACTAGGTTCGTATCTTGACATCGCTGCAAAATCATAGAAAGATTAGCCAAGCATTTATCAAATGAAGATCCAAAGATGAAAAAGTCATCCATAAAAACCTCCATTATATTTTCAATCAAACCCCCAAAAATAGCCATCATGCAACGTTGAAAGGTGGAGGGGGCATTGCACAACCTAAAAGGCAATTTGTAGAAAGCAAACGTGACATACGGATAAGTAAAAGTTGTTTTCTCTTGATTCTCGAGACTATCATGATTTGGTTATACCCCGAGTAACCATCTAGAAAATAATAATACTTGTATCCCGCCAACCTATCAAGCATTTGATCAATAAAAGACAAAGGAAAATTATCTTTATGAGTGTTTTCATTAAGCTTCCTATAATCACAATACACTCTCCAACCCGTTTTTACACTTGTAGCAAGCTCTTCATCAAATTCCATTTTAACAATGGTTAATCCCCCTTTTTAGCCACAACATGCAAAGGACTCACATGCGGACTATCACTTATGGCATAAACAATATTAGCATCCAACCATTTCAAAACTTCTTTCCTAACAACCTCTTGCATAATGGGGTTCAAACGACGTTGAGGTTGTATACATGATTTACTCTCATCAATCAACCTTATATGATGCATACAAATAGTGGGACTTATGCCTTTCAAATCATCAAGACTCCACCCTAAAGCACTTTTATGATCTCTAAGTACCCTCAACAATTTATTAAGCTCCTGAGGCGAAAGGGATGATGATATAATTACCAGAAAGGTCTTGTTGTCCCCCAAATATGCATACATAAGGTGATCGGGTAAAGGCTTCATTTCCTCTTTCCCCTTTTCCATTGTAGACTCTTCACCTTCAACTTCCAATGGAAGATATTCTCTCTTTCCGTAGCACATCATCTTGACTTCATCTTCTTGCATTTTTCTACAAGCATTCAAATCATGTAAGCAATCATTTATATCATCATCTTCGAAACAATATAAAGAAGAAGTAGAATTTAAGGATAAAGTAAGAGAATGGCTTATCCCAAGTGTTACACGTACCCGGTGTAATAGTGGAAAGCCACGTTCTAGCACGATCCCTCAATAAAAACGGAAACAACCTCATCTTGAAATAATCTTCGCTCAACCCATTCATCTTCACGGTGTTGGCAATCTCAACGAATTGAGCTAGATTAGTATTAGGATCCTCATTCGGGGTTCCACCAAATTGATGGTCTCTCACCATAGAAATCAAGACTGCCTTAATTTTAAAGTTGTTGGCATTGATTGGTAGCCCCATCATTTGTGGCATCGCCCTAGGCATAAAGAAATCCTGAATCACCCTTGGATCTACTTGAGGTCCTCGATGCACTGGAGGTGGTGGTGGAGGTGCATAAGCATGTTGAAAACCTTGTTGAAGCATGCTTGTTGTACCATTTATTGAAATAAAGCTTGATTGTTAAGCCCTCCAAATTGTTGATGAGCTTGTTGAGGAAGATTGGCCTTGACTTGGGGTGCTTGTACGTTGTCTTGCACATTTTGCACTCCGTCTCCATCATACTCAACATCAACACGTTCATCTTGATTGTTCTCCATCAGATCACTTTTTTTGTTTTGTTCTCCTTTCTCATTCTTCGAAAAGTGTGTTCAATCTCTAAATCAATGGGTTCAACTTGCTTCCCTTTAGACCTTATTTGCATACACCTTCAAAATAAGAGAAGTTAGAACAATGTTTTCAAAAGCAAATACAAGTAAATAAAGAAAGTAAAAATGTCTCTATTAAGATTACTCAAAACGATCATTCTTCAAGCAACTAGCAACCGTTGCCTCCCTGGCAATGACGCTATTAGATTAGCCATAACTTGTAGTCGGATTGACCAATTCAAGAATTTATCAAACCACAGGGAGGTAGGCACTAGTGCTTAAGCGATCTCACGTTTCTTGTAATTTTATAGAGACAAATCATCACAGTTTGGTTGTAAAATAAGTAAATTGGATTTAATAAACTAAACAAGTAAACAAAGATCAACAAACAAGACGAATGAATGGAAAGTGGATTACCAAATTGAATAAAAGTGAGATCAACAACAATCAAGAAGTGGTAATTCTAGGAATTATATATCAAATGCATGTGTTTCATGGATGTATGATTAAGGGCCAACACTAGTTTCTTCTAAACTTTCTCTCGAAATGAATAGAATGTGAATCCAAATAAGAATTCCAAAATAGCTCAATGGATTGGTTCTCACTCAAACAATTCCAACTAGGTATTAAGCTTAAATGAGAGTCCCCTCACATAATCAATCAACCTCTCGATCAAACCAATCGGATGTCCTATCAAAGGGTTCTAAGTCCTAAAGGATATCTCTATCTCTTCAAGACTTATAATGCACATGAAGTGTATGATGAATTGATTCAATGAACTATCCTAAACATATAAATGATTTCTTAATCTACTCACATGCTTATGACAATTAATCACACAACTCAATAATACAGTTCAAGCAATTAACAATCAATGATAGAAAATCATAAATCCAATCAATACATGAATTAAAATATATAGATCCCCAAAATTAACCAACAACTCTCATGTTGCTATCTCACAAGGGAGATTAGCCTACCATAATCATAAGATAATCAAAATAGACATTAAAAACCTTACAAGTCATGATAAACAATTAGGTTTACTACAAAAATTGGATGAAAACTCCCTTGGATTGGTTCCAATGGTTATCTCCTTCCTTTCCTTGCAATTTCCCTCTCTTCCTTGCTTCTTCTCTTCACTTGATTGAAGGTTTTATGGTGAGATGATGATGGAGTAAATAGATGGATGAATTTGATAAAGGATGTGGTGTAAAATAAAGGAATTAGTGTGTGAGGTGTGTGGGCAGCTGGATTTCGGATCCAATCTCCTCAAAATGTTGAATGAATTGGTATTTATACCCCTTGGAGACCTTCTAGAAGATGTATGAAAATTTTCTGATCTGGCACTGACACGACTCGTGTGCTGCAGCACGAGTCGTGTCAGGGTTTATCGGTTAAACTTTACTCAAGACGGCACACGAGTCGTGTGCTGATGCACGGCCAATGAGTGGTCGTGTTGGATGAATTGATGCTGCTACACGGCTCCTCCTTACAGGCCCGTGTTGGTGACACGGGGCTCTTCTTTCTTGTTTCATCTTCCGTCTCTGTTTTTGCTCCGTTTTCACCTGTTTTACTTCATTCACACACAATTTCATAAAAACACATAACACCACCAAAATACACATAAATACGGATAAAAATAACACGAAAATGGACCTAAAAAGACACTAAAATCTAGGTGAAAATATCACTCATCAAGAGGCGTTCCCGATCATTTGAAATAAGAAAAAATGGATAATGAGATTTTATTAAGATTTGAATATTAAAATTGAGGGTATACTGGTATATTATTAAACTTTTGTGTAGCTATCAGTAATCATTTAAGTTGTATGTATCTAATAACAATAATGCTGGGTAATGTGTATTACACAATAATTATTCCTATTATATAAAATGCAAGTTAAGATGAATTTAAGTCAAGATATACTTATGTTATAAAAACGCGTGATCGTACAACGCACGTGACAGATATTACTAGTAAAATGAACGTTAAATAATTATCATAAATCAAGTCAATTTATTAACAAAGTATATAATAAATATTAATCATGTAACTATACTCGTTAGATTCCATAGCATAAATTAATCATAAAATGAAAGTAAAAAATAATACCATAAATAAAAGTTAGAAAGAAATAACAAAAAAACTCTATTAAATGAATAAAATAAAACTCATTATAAATTAGCATATATATTATATATATATATTTAAAAAATGCTAAAACTTGTGTGTCCTCGGGGACATCGTGCCCCAAAATCCGGCATTTTTCAGAAGATAAACTCTTTAGTATTAGATAGTATACCCTTTAGTATAAGAATATGTACCTTTAATTCCTGTAAAATTTTTTTTTTTTAATCAAACATTTATATTATTCATATTTCAACTAATCTTTTTATTTGAAAAATTATACCCTTATTAATTAAGTATATACCCTTTAAAATAAAATGTTGTACCCTTACACACCTTGTGCACTTGGGGACACAAGAGACCAACTCATTACAAAAATGATATCAACTATGTTAGAAAAAAGGGGGAAAAATCAATACGACCTTTGAAAATTTCTCACCATAACACTTAGTCTCGTATAAATCTGAAAAAAAAAAAGAGATTAGTTACACAAATATATTTCTTACGAGAATCTTAAAAAAAGAGTTTATGAATAACATCGAATGATTATATAGGGTAAAGACAAAAAATAATTGAAAAAAATTGGTGAAGAAGGTGGTGGAGTGAAGATGAACATTTCAAAGTTAGACAAAAAAACATGAGAGAATAAAGTCAAAATGAGCAAAAAGCGTAAGAAAAAATGAACTCATACGAATTTAGATAATGATCACAGCAAAGCATGCTGGAATTTGAAATTCAAGTGAAAGCAGGAATAATAATCAAAAAGTCCAGGTTGGTTGGTAAGCCTGTCGAAGTATTGCATTCTCCATCCGTCCACAAAGCGAATTCTGCAAGATAGCAACTAGATCCATTAGATTTTAGTGCGCTGAATAATTGTCCTTTCCCCATTCGGATTTGACTAATAAAATAATGGCCGGTTTTTTTCTTTCATAATAAGACCTAAACGATTATCCCTTCAGTTGTATTCTTGAAATTTGGAATGAAAAGAGGAGTAACAATCCCGTTCATCATTTTTTATCTTCATAAGGATTGGACTAGATGTAGTTTCGAGCTATATCCCCACATCTAAATCCCTTTGCGCAGTAACTCCTTTTTCTAACTAAGAATAAGAAAGCAAGTTATGCATCTCCTTCCGACCCTCATCCATGACAAAATCATCAACAACAGGTTCGAACTTAAAGATATGAACTGAATGCCATTTGATCTATTCCACACCCTCTCTTCGACTAGAATCCTACAGCAACAGGCTTTTCCTAGCTTTAGAAGGTAACCATCTATGTCCGCCAATTCCTTTCAAGCTTTATCCTACCCATGGTTGTTCCCGGACCGACCTATCTTGAAACTTCCAGGAAAAAACTTCGAATTGGTTATAAAGGGCGATGCTACCACATTGAGGTTGTTCATATCCTTATACTAGAACAAAGTAGGAAGGACTATTTTCCCAACCATTATATTTCTGTTCAAATGTGTATGTCTATGGCTTTACTAATAAGGGTTCAATACTAGTGGTTTCACATTAGAATTCTCTTTATGGATGAATCGATTAAGATTCTGTTGCTAATTCCTTATTTCATACTCCCTCCATCTCATGTTAAGATTTACATTTTCCATTTTGGGTTGTCCACGTTAATGTTTACATTTTTTTTGTTAAATTGGGTCGACACAAAATAATTAATTATTCCATGTAGGGTCACACACAACACTAATACAACTACCACTTTACATTAAATATTATTTCTCTCACCTCACTACATATTATATTATTATATCTCTTAATTTTCGTGCAAAACTAAACGTTAACGTTAACGCGGACCAGAGGGAGTATTTGCTTCTTGGAAGTCTTCTTTTATCTGCAGGAAAAAAATTTAAAAAAACTAAAGGCTTAATAAATTAATGAGTATATGTTAATTAAAGAAAGAAAATATAAAAACTAAAGATTTAATTAATTAGAAAATAAAGGATTAATAAATTAATAATTATCTGTTAATTAAGAAAAGAAAATATAAAAACTAAAGACTTAATTTAACAAATTAATAACTATCTACTAATTAATCATAATAATAATAATATTATAGATAACATTGTAAAAACTAATGCCCGTCCAACTGATGGGCAAGTTTCTATAGTATATATAAAAAAAAGGGAAAATAAATTTTTTCGTCCGCTAACTTTCATTTATTTTGAAATTAGTCCATTAACTTTTTTAATTTTGAAATTAGTCCGTTAATTTTATAACAATTTTGAAATTAGTCCATTAACTTCATAAAATTCAATATTTTGATCCTTTGACCTGCTATGGCAGGTCATTTGAATATTTTCACCCCAATTAATCTATATTATATTTTTATTTTACCAATTTTATCTCACTTTTCATTTTTCACTTCCGTATACCAAACAAACAATATTAATCTCATTACTAAAGTGGAGCAAATTTGACTAAATATTGATACTTCCTCCGTCCACTCGAAAAAGGGTATTTTTTCTATTTTGGTCGTCCGTTCCAAAGAGGGTCACTTCATTTTTTACACACATGAGATCCACCCACACCCACTAATACAATTAAAATATGGGATCCACCCTCCCACTAATACAACTACCCACTACACATTAAATAACAATACTTCTTAATCAACGTGCACAAAAGCAAAATGCCCTCTTTCGGGCGGACGGAGAGAGTATAATATAAATTCTTAGTGGAGGCTATTTTTTTAAAATAGTATATATATATATATTACATATTTTTATTTTTATTTTTTAGAATAACCTGCTAATGACATGTTGAAACGGACGATTTTGTTGAACTTGGTAAACATGATGGACGATTTTCAAAATTTTCAAATATAATGGACGATTTTCAAAATTCTGCAAATATAATGGACGATTTTCAAAAAGTGAAAAATTTATGGACTAAATTCAAAATTGGGCAAAGTTAGCGTACAAAAAAAATCTATTTTCCCTATAAAAAATTGGTTAATTTTGACCTCTGTTTAGTGAAAGCTCGGGAAAACAAAGTAATAAGAGCAACTCCAATGGCACTACGCTAGCACTATTCTAACGTGAAAATGTTCTCCAACGATGCACCAAACTCCACGCTAAAATGGGAATAATCTACAGTAACACACTACATGTGGTGCGTTACTATTCATCCCTCCAAATTATTTTTCATTTTATTTTTCATTTATTTTAATATCTTTTTTCATTTATTTTATTATCTAAAAAACTTAATTTACTGTGTTGTGTCTAAGAAAATTCTATTATGGTTAAATTCAATTTTATTATTTACATTATAGTATCTCTAATTTATCACTGTTTTATTATAATTTTTTATTTATATTTTATTTTTTGTTTAAATTTTTTAAATTTTAATTGACTAATTAATTATAGAAAATTCTTGTTATATTTTATTTTTTAATTTAATATTTTAATTTTTTTTTAAAAAATTGAAAATTATAGGTAATTTATTATTTTAATAATAAATATATTTTATTATAATAATTTATTAAATTAAAACATAATCTAAAATAAAATTAAGCTCCTTTCACTATAATAGAATTGTGTATATTTTGCACTATAATAGGTGCGCACTAAAATGGTGCGACCGCTGGAGTTGATCTAAACTCCTTTCATCTGAATCTCAAATTTCAACAGACTTGCGTAATCAAAACCCCGTGGCGCCTCCTCCGGCAGCTGCCGTCGTTTCTCCGGCGCCGCCACTGCTCGCTGTAAAGGTACTTTTCGTTCTTATATTTGTGAATCCCAGCCTCTGAATGTCGGTTGGCCAGTCATTTCCGACATGCTCCGTCGTTTCTTCGGCGCAACCGCTTTTGCTATTCTTCCCCCCTCCTCTTTAAGCTTATCTCTCACACTGCGCGATTTGACCTATTCCTCTAGTATTGCTAGGATTCACACACACATTGATATTTAAAAATTAAACCTTTTCCCCATGTTTAAAGTGTCCTCGGATGCTATAGGGCCCTTTCTTCTCTTTGTGCATCTCGCCTCCAACACGTGTCTCATTGACGCAGTAGTGATTCTTACACTTCTTTCCGTTGTTAAAACTTGGTCGTGTTTTCAATGTGCTTTACTCTAAGTTGTTATTCATGGATTTTTCATGCTCTAAACAACTTTTGGAAGCATTTGAAATATGTTCAGGGCTCGATTTATTGATTTTGAAATCTTCAGCTGGAAACGTGAATTAGTGCTTTTCTCGGTGTTTAATTTGTCAAATGGCAGACAGACTCATGGGCCATTCTCATGAATTTGGTATCTTAAGTTTCGAGTAAGGTGACTGCCCTTGAAATGTGGTTTTAGAAGCCAGCGGAGATCATCAGTGTAATCTAATTCTTGGAACAGGAACTGTATTAGCAATTGCAGTTATTCTAGAGGTGCAGACCATATGTGTCGTCAAGATCCCCGTGCACCTTTGTCTCCTGAAGAGCAAATTGCAGCTGAAGAAAGCCTTTCCATTTACTGCAAGCCAGTTGAACTGTACAATATTCTCCAGCGCTGCGCTGTTAGAAATGTAAGTTTTTATTTTTTATTTATTTTTATTATTATTTTTAAATTTTTAAATTTTGCACCCTTCTCCCTCAGCTCTGTAAGTTGCATCTATATATTTATAATTTGTTTTCCTTAATTGTCTGTATGAATCTTCATATGCTGGAATATGTTCAACGGTTACTTCATTTACTGGCATGTGCATAATTGAGTACAGTATTTTGGTGATCTACTCATATATTAATTTTTTTCTTTTGTCCAAGGTTTTAAACAGTCCACAAAAAGTTGTATAATTGATCTTCATTTCCTTCATGGATTTTTTATTCTAATTTTGTTTTGTATAGTCTAACTTAAGGCAGGTGCTCTTTTGCAGCCATCCTTCCTTCAACGATGTTTGCGTTACAAGATTCAAGCAAAACACAAGAAAAGGTATAAGTCAAGAATACTGTTTTTTGTCATGTTACTAATATTAAATTTGTATTTTAGCAGTTTTGGATTTTAAGAACTGCAAAGAAGTAAGAACTTTGTCTGATTCATAAAATTTCGTTAGAGCTTGGTCTCTTTAATCTACGACCTCTTGTCTGTCCATGTTTCTAATTGTTTTATTTGTTTCTCTACTAAATATGTAGAATGTGCTAACATTGAATGTCCACATGATGTAATCCCTTGGATAGTTGGGTTGTTTTGGGCTGGGCTGGGCTGAGCTGGGATGGGAAGAGGATGGGAAGCCGGTGAAAGGTGGATGAAGTAAAATAATTTTATTTAGTTTGAGTTGGAATAAGTAGAAATAGTTGAAACTTCATATCAAATCAATTCATTTTGATCATATTGATATAAAAAATATTATGATTGAATAATAATTGTGAAATAGTTAAAAGAAGGGGTAGGATATATGTTGGGAAAGTGGTGGGAGTGAGTGGGATGCGATATAATTATTAAAGCAGAGAAGAGAAATAAGAAATATAATAAATAATAATTATCAATAAATGTGTACTGAAGAGTGTAAAAAAGGTACACAGGTTTTTGAAATAGGTATAGATGATTGTAAATTTTGAGATAGGGTAGATGATTTTTAAATTTTGTGGGGTTGGATGGGATGAGGATGGGTCCATCTCATGATCTCTTATCCCAAACCAAACACCATCATAGGGAATTATGCCTTTTTATACTAAAAAAAAAATTACATTTCTTGTTGCTTGTCCACATCTTATTGTCCCTAAAAGACATCTTTTCCAAAATTTATGAATTGTTGGGTATCCTATAAAGAAATATATTGTTTGTTGGGTTTCTTCAACCCTGGGCGTCTGGTAATATTTGATTCTTTAATAATGAGCACGGTGTGGTTTCCTTGAGTCTGGTCTTTTCTATATCTTGCAAAGTTTTTTCCAATGTCTATTCTGAATAAGAATGAATATGCATCACAATGGACTACTCAAGAAATTTCTACTGAAGTTTCAGTTTAGCCCCTCAATAACGATTACCACCAATGATATTAGACTTTCTGAAAGGATTATTAGTATGTATTTTATTTGGAATGCAAAATATTCATTTGATTTGTAATTACTGATATACTTTACCTTTGTCTTTCCCTATGCCTAGGATTCAAATGACTATCTCTCTTCCGTCAACTGTAAATGATGAAACTCGAATCCAAAGCCTATTTCCTTTATGTATATTAATAGCAAGGCCAGTTTATAGTCCTGCAGTTGTTGAGGTAAGGTTTGATTTTGGTTGAATATTTCAGTTTTCACGTTTCACTCGTTCTTTTTCTTTTTACCAGTCTATTCCTTCGTGATGTAGGATTCTGCTGTTTATCAATTCAGTCGAGAATGCATATTGACTAAATGTACTGGAGATGATAGGATGAACCAAAATGAAGCAAATTTTATTCTTCCTGAGATTAACAAATTATCAGCAGAAGTCAAATCTGGCTCTCTTGCTATTTTGTTTATTAGCTGTGGTATACTGTTTCTATTTCCACTTGCATCTAAGTCAAATAAATTCTTTCCAGCAATGCTTTCATGCTTTGTTGTTTCTTTGCAGCTGAATTATTTAAGGAGCACTCTGAGCCTCCATTGTTTCCAGGTTGGTTATGAATGCTTCATATGAATTATTCTGTTGTAGTTCAAATAATTGCTTCTTGAGTTTGAGAAATTGATATATGGAGTGTCCTACAGGCTGCATAACAATTCCTATACCATAAGAGCACTCTATATTTAATCCTATCCCAAATTTTATATTTAATCTTATCTCAACACTTTATTTAATTAAGCTCCATCTATATTTGTACTGTCCTGCTTTATTGATGTATTGAGCCATTTACCTACTTTCATTTACCTTTTCCTTTTAAGTTCTGAGTGATTGGTTGTTTGGTAGATAACTCGATATGTGAAACACAGATATTCCCTTCTAAATTAACAAAGAGTTCGGCATCACTCCTGCAATCCTATATGGTTGTGCCCTGGATAGTTCATCATACTGATTTAGTGGTTTACTGTGCAAGAAAAACTCTTTATAAGATGAGCTGTTGTTCATGGTGATGAGTAGATGTTATCTTTTCTGAACTTTAATGTTTACAAATGAACTGAAGAATGTGCAAGATATCTTCATACAACATTCATGAAGTTATTTTTGTTTGAACTTTAACTGTTGCATGCTATGAAATTGCAAATAGTTGACGTGAAAATCCATTTCCCTTATATTGCAATGACTCAAAATATCAGGATTTCATGTCTGTCATCAGAAATAGTTGCAAAATTAGCAGTAAAATAGAAATCTAAATTTTGTTGGCTTCAATGGAACAATTACATATTTCTTAAATCACAGGATTGCAATTATAATCTCTTGATTTAAAAAAAATACAACTTTATATACATAGGATTGCCCTTTAACATGTGTAGAAGTATTAGAAGACAATTTTAGTGTCTTCTTTTTGCGTTTCACCCACCCTTAATTTCTTGCTATTGTCAATCTGAAGCTATTAGATAGGGGAACTTCTGTTGCAGCTATTATTTTGCTAATTCTTTAAGCTACCTGTTGTTATGCTTAAAAGGGCATCCATAATTTGTTCATTCGGTATGGAAAGATCATTTGGTTGGAAGACTACCTATAATTTGTGTGTGAACCTGCTTCTTTGCACATTTAAGTGGAAAAATAGATAGTAAGAGCTATTACTTTCTAAATATTAAGTTATGAATGATTATTTTGGTCCTTCTAACTTTGCCAAGCTATTATATATATAATGAACACATTGATGTCTCATCTCATGGTTTTGGATTTTAGAATCATAATTGAGCTTACTTTGTCCTATGTTTCTTTCTGTTGCATTATTATGGCAACTGAAAGGCTCTTTGGAAAGAATTTAGGTACTCTTATTGAATTTGTTCTTTTATGAAGTTCTCAAAAAATTGGAGAACATGATGAGAGTTTCTTTCTCTAGTACCTGAGTGGTGTCCATCCAAAAATTATGTTTTCGTAAGCGACTACAAGAAATTTCCTGCTGTTCTCTGACTTATCACATGTAAGGGAATACAAAATTTCTTGCTGTTCTGACTTATCACGTCTATTTTCCTGGGATTTGGAAGACAAGGAGGCATCAATTTTAGCTTCATTGTTTCTCTACATGATGACTTCACTGGGAACATTCACGCTATGTTGGTGTTGAGCTTTTATTTGTCTTTTGACGGGTGACTTACAAATTCTTGAATAATAAATATGTGATTTGTTGGTTTGGAAAGCATATTTGGTTTGTTGAGTTGTTTTAGTGTAGGATTTGAAAAATAGATAATGGGAATATTATATTTTGAAAAGTGGCGTGAGACGAAGATTTGGATGATTAAAAAGTATGAGATTGTTTGTGTGTTTGTATTTGAAAACATATAGATGAAATAGGTAGGTATAATAGATATTAAAGTGTAGCTGGCTTTGAAAATGATCATAAGAAACAGGCATTTGTGTTACAAAGTAAATCTGTTTAATGGGTTGGAAACTAACATAGCCTTAAGGCATGTCCTATTATTTCATTAAGGTTGGTTACAATTAGATCTCATAGATGTGGCTTGTGGAGTTACTCTTAGTGGTATTCTTGTCGGGACATGTGCTCTTTGATCCAAGGAATTTCATGACTCAATGAACCTGTCCATTATAAAGCAATGCATTAGTTAATATGAGAATTTCTTAATGATGCTCTATGAACTCTTCTATGTTTTCTTTTTCCCATCTCCTGTATTTTCTATTATTAATGTCATTTCCTGCCAATGTGATAGATAATGTTGGAGGCCACTGCTTCCTTGGTAAAATTCCAATGGAGTTAGTTTATTTATCATGGGAGAAGTCTCTAAATTTGAGTAGTGGTGATAGAGCTGAGATGCTTTCAACTGTTGACATGCATTCCTGCTTCCTGAAGGTATGCCAATGGATTTAGTTGTTTATGTTTTTTCATAATCTACATCAGAATTTATTTTCCAAATGGGGGCGTTTTATCAAAGTTTACATTATTGTTGTTCTCTCTTGGAGGAAGAATGAATTCAAAACATGTTTAAACCTACCGTGTTCTGCTGGTCTTGTTGAGTTCTGCATTTTTTTGTTTATTTAATCCTAATCTAATATTAATTTTTCTTCGCTGATGGACCCTCCTTTTTTTAATAATTTTTTTGCTTGCTGTAATTATATGTCATGCTTGACGACTGTGGAAAGAGATTGTGGAGTTATTGTCTTCGTCCTTCATAGCACGTGTTAGAGCCTTCAATCAGTCCTAGTGAATAAGATTTGACAATATTTGTGGGGCCTCATTTGCTAGTATGGATGCCATAAAATGTGATACTTTATATTGGGATGTAGTTGACTAGTCAAGTATATACATGTCATGTTTGGTACATACTACTCCTTCCGTCCCAATATTATCTTCACACTTTTTCGTTCCGTCCATCCCACAATAACTTGCACCACCAAAAAATGGAAATATCGCATCAATCCTATAACCTCAAAATACATCTTAATTTCAAAATTGCCGCACCCAACTAACACACGTAACATACTTGATAATTTATTTATTACCTAAAAAGGCTACATAACCACCAAAAACTCTATCTAGTCAAGAAGCAACTTTTCTTAAACTCCATACCTTGTGTCGGTGCAAACTATCTGGGACGGAGGGATTACATAATAAAGTATGATGGGATATGTTTTATTATTTGTAAATGATGTTTGTTGTTGTGCTTAAACATTTGATTGTTTTATCTTTGTCAAATTGGCACTTTGTTCTAATACTTGAAATTTCATCTTGAATATGAGTAAAAACAAAAGAGGGTTATTTTGGTGAAATCAAATTTAAAACTACTTAGACAAATGAGTTGGGATAATAGATACCACCTCAATGGACACCCACCCCCCAGCCTGACTTTATTTCCGGCTCTAGGTGAATTAAATCCACTTGGACAAACACCTAGCTAGAGTAATATAGTATCTATGTATCGCAAGCTACTATTATGTGGGGCCTAGGATTTTTAATTTATATCAAGCATAATTCTTTATGTATGGTCCAATCGTGTTATGTTGATGTAGTGGTCTGAACTTATATGGAATATTTCTTTTTCCTCTTCTTTTTTCCCCCTCAAAACATCGTTTTTATCTTCTTTTTTTTCGTTTACTTTATACTCCCTCTGTCCCATAAAAGTTCACATTTTCTATTTTCGTCCGTCCCATAGAAGCTTTCACAAGAGTTGTTTAAAACCCCGAGGCCTGTAAGGTCGGCCCGATTAGTCCTTAAAAATATGGTGGCCGAGTTTTCAGCCCGTTTAAAACCGGGCCTTTTTGGCCCGAACTGATTAGCCCGCAGGCTAATGGGATTGGCCCTAGGGTTGAACTTTTTTCTTTTTTTTTTGTCTATCCCTTTGTTCCCCCTATCTCACCTTTTCACTTTTCTCCCTTGACACAGTGATACCTTCCCTCACCTGTCTTTTCTCCTTGACACAGTGACAGCCGTGACACCTTCTCTCACTCCTTTTCATTTCCTCCCTCTCTACTCCCCATGTCTCTCTCTCTTCACTTTACTTCTCTCACTCTAGACAAAAATAGTTGTTATAAACATATTAATTTTAATCGTCACAAATTTCCTTCTGTCTTAGCACTCTCACTCTAAAAAAAATAATTGTAATCTATAAATAAAATATCGTAAATAAATTAATTTTAATTATCACAAATTCCATCTAAAATGATAGTACTCTAATAATTTTTTTTTGTGCATTAATTTTAGAATTCGTTTTAAATCCTAAAGAATTGATGATTAAATTTTGTATTATTGTGTTGTGTATTATTAATTTAAATTTTAAATTGTATATCCCGTAGGGCTGACCCATTTAGCCTGAAGCCCATTAGGGTTAGATTCACCTTTTTGTTGCATGTTTAAACGGCCCGATTAGCCCAAAGTCCAATAGGACTGGCCCGTTTAACATGCCTAGGCTAAACTGGTAAAAATGTCAAAACAACTAACTTCCCCCTTATGCTTTATTTACAAAAAATACCACCTCTACCTAACATGCCTAACTTACTTTATCATTTATTTATTTCCAAAAATACCAAAATACCCCTGAAAGTAACAACTTTCTTTATCTAGTCAACTGTTTGAGCCTGATAAAATTAAAAAAAAAATCTAAGTGCAAAAAAAATGTGAAAACATTTTTAAGACGGATGGAGTATTATTTAATATTCATTCTTCTTACAGAGTTCATTGAAGTGACATTTTTAGTC
Source organism: Pogostemon cablin (assembly GCA_023678885.1). Taxonomy (NCBI): domain Eukaryota; kingdom Viridiplantae; phylum Streptophyta; class Magnoliopsida; order Lamiales; family Lamiaceae; genus Pogostemon; species Pogostemon cablin. Next base: position 22,990,698 of record CM042981.1, read on the forward strand.
CCACAAGTTGTGTATTTTGATCTGACTTTCTGAATAAAGCATATTTTGTTCCCAGCGCCTGTCTTTAGTTTGAGTTCTAGCTTAATTGTTAGGTAACTTTTTTTATTTTGGTAAAAGCTACCAAACAACAGCGAATGACCAACTTGTCTTTAATTGTGTGCATGTTTAGTTAATAGTATGGTAAATTTTTTATTTTGGTATATATAGCGGTTCTCCTCTCTGGTGGGAATGTGTGAAATAGTTGGGCAGCCATTTATCTACCTTTATTCTAAATGCAGCCACCTCTATTCTATGTCCTTGTGTGTTCGTCTCCATTCTGCGTCCTCGTGTGCGGCTAGAGATGTCTGACTTAATGCCCACAAAGTCAACCATTTGGTGGGCTTGAGTGGGTTGGGTCATTGGTGGGGTCATTTGTGGGTTTTGGTGGGGAGGTGTGGACGTTTTCCTAGTGGGCCTAAACCACTTTGGTATTTTATCCGTGTTGTAAAATATAAACCTCGAGTAAGATAGTTAGAACTTAGAACAGGTTAGCGACTGAGCTTTTTGACCTATAATGCATAAATCCCCACTGCTTTGGCTGGATTAAACATGGTGGATTGTTGTTGGAGCCCATGGTATGCGTGTTTTGGTTGTGCAGGCTATTTGTGGGTTTTTATGGGAGGGGTGTCCCAATGGTCCTACTAATATTGAAAGTGCTGTTACCGAATTGCGGCTGCTGTGATTTTCATCTCCATCTGGGAGCAGCTCTTTTCAGTGTCCTCATTGATCCGGCACGTTCAGCTTTCTTGTGCGCTATTCACTCTTGCTCTCAATGGCACATCTAAATATGTGGTGTCTTTTACCATTGTTGTCGATTAGAGTTAACTGCATATTAAATGGCAACATGATGAAAGTTATGTATTTAACATCAACTTGCTATTTATTTATGATTATTAAGGAATTTAAATAAATAAGTTAGAAAAGCAGGCTTGATCCAAGTCAAGGTGTCAAAGCCCAGCCTATAAACTTAAAGTCAAATCTGAAGCGATCAAAGGATTGCCCCGTGGAAGAATTGGATTAGCATAAACTCTCATCTCTCCACCATTAAATGGGCTCCCTGGTCATTCATTCCTTGGACAAGCTTAAATTGATTGTCTGGACCGTCTTGCTCTGTAAATTCGAGAAATTCTACTCAAGTTTGTCAATAGAAGAATAAGAGGATAGAAATAGATACAACAACCTATTTTACTAGTTTTCTCTGATTAGTCCACCTTGGACTATCTTTGTGAATATACATAAAATTTGTTGTTTCAACTGTTATTGCTCTTTCAAGCTTGTCCTTCTATATATTCGAAGTGATTTTTTGAGCGATCATTTGTTCTGCATGCTAGCATAACTTCTATTCCATCTCTACATGTTTGCATGATTATCTCTTCTGGCTTCGCGCTTTTGCATTGGTTCTACACTTTGTTCGCTGATCTGCTATTGTTGTCCTATGAAACCCTTAAGCTCCAAAACTCTATGGCGTGCTGTACATACGTTGATGTGCTCCAGCTTGTGGTGGAATGTCGAAAATTGTGCTTCCACATTTAGTTGATTTATATTCCCTTTTCAGTATATCTATGTTATAGTAGGTAGATCTTTATTTTTTGTATTACTTGTCTGTACTTTTTTCCTTATTTTGTTTGTAACTCTCTCCTACTAATATGGGAATCTTCTACTTCAATAATGCACGCAACTTGTCTAGCCTTCTTTCTTTGTTTCCATTTAGAGCCATAACATTTTTCCTCAACAATCCCCTTCACGCTGAAACTATGTTCAGCTTAGGACCTTTCAAATACATTCTGAACCCATCAATCACTTCATTCCTTGACAGTACATATCTGCCAAGTGATTATGTGTTTAAACCTCCTGATTTTGTTTTACCTGCATGTAAGATATCAACCTGAATCTGATTATGCTTTCTGCTAGTCCAGAATGCACTCTTTTTTTTGTCCAAGCATGCAATCCTGTCTTGCAATTTTGCAACTTCAATTCCAAGAGTCATTCTCTAGCAATCCTTTGCCTGGGAATGGGATTACAAACAAGTTTTAAATTCTTGAATTTCTCACTTATAAATTTTAGAAAATTATCAGCGTACACAACAAAGAAGATTTCACCTGTACAAATGTTTCAACAGAAAACTGATTGATATATTTGATTCGCTACTAAGTGGCCACAATGTCAAACAATCTGGATATCGTCATAAAAATTGTCTCAACCTGTATAATCACTTTATAAAATGACAAGCCAAGCTGTTTTGGCCTAATGTAGCCAGAAGATTGCTCATTGCTGCTCAATATTGATAAATCCTAAATCTCTAAGCATTAATTGGTCTGCCAACTGGCACCTACCTCCACTTAGGCATCCTGTTAGTTCTTATAAAAGTGTTTTGGGATATTTTTCTTTTACAAATTTTAGCTCGGATATTTAAATCTATCTCTTATGTTACTGGTAAATTAGGGATTTGGGCTTAAAGAACAATGTCATGTGAGCACTTTATTTATTTTTATTTTAATATATTATAAAAATAAGAATTTAGGTTGCCTGAGGGAATTGCTGAATCACTGTTGCTCAGTGTACGTTCATGTGAAATTGAATCTGATCCACAACTAATGAAGGTGAAAGAAAAATAAACAGCCAGTGAAAATTAAAAACTGGAGCAGTTTTGGCCGTTGTAGCAATATTTCTATGCAATGCTGGTATCTTCTCTTTGGTGAATTCTGTAAACATCGGCCTTCACTCAAAGCATCTGAAGATCTTTTTTGAAGCTGTCTTGAGCTTGTTTTTAGACTTATAGTCCTATTGATAGGAATTATGATCTTGTATCAAATATCAATGTTGTCCTTGCAGACCTTTCCTTACTTTCATCCAACTTAAGCCACATAAAATAATTAATACTATTATGTACTTCTAGGCATCCCTGGGTTTCTATTCCACCCTACCTTGTAGACAAGCTCTTATTTTATGAATGAATATGGTCAATTTATTTTTCAATGTATATGTTTTCTACTTGGATCGCATGTGCTCCTTGCTATTTAGGTGTTTTTCTTCTTAGGTGTTAAATTCATCTTCTATTGCTTTTCCTCCTTTTCTTAATAGTTTGTTTCTGCAGACCAACTGTTTTGGAGATGACAAATGCTTTTCATTTCACAATCCTCATGCTGGTAGTCTGGTGGGTTCTCCTGCCAGGATAAAAAAGGAATATAAACTCAAATTAGTTTATTTTTGGAAAACCTCTGTTTATGATTTAGTAGTTTCTTCTGCCATTGCTTTCTAATGATCATCACTTGTTTGTTTCTTAAAGGTTATGTCTCAACAACTGCAAGTCCGTATTGCAGCAGAAGAGGTTGGGGTTAGAGAGAGATCTCCGTACGATTCGTTCTCATACAGTGGAATTCCTTCCTCAACATTGCCTCAGATTATCCGGTGAAATCTCTGATCTCATTCTTTTCTGGACCCCTTAATCACAACATATATGTGTGTGTTTTAGCACTCGAAAATAATCAAACGATAAACGTTTGCCAAATTAGCCAAGTGGCTACCAAAATCCAATATTGTTCAATGATAAATCCAATAGGTACATCGCGGTATATATATAGAGTAAACAATGAAACCCTAAGGCCTGCTACAACAGGCCCAACTAATTAACAGCAATAATAAGTAATAGTTATATAAGGAAATCTCTAATCATGATCAATCCGTTCGTTTCCTGCGGCGATGGACCATCAAGGGTTTCGGCCCTTGTGGCTCCTCCACACCACGAGTCGTATCAATTTCCTTCCCCTCAAAAACAACCTTGTCCCCAAGGTCAAACCAAGGAAATTGACATCGGAACTCCTCTCGATTCATCCACCTTGCATCATCCTCTGGCAGCACGTTCCATTTCACCAAGAGTTGTTCCACCTCCTTCCCGCCTTCTTGCACAACTCGACGAGCCATCACTCTCTCCGGCTCGAACACCGCCGCCGTAGGTAGCTCAATTGAATCCGGTAAGATGGCCTCAACTGGGTGGTCGCCTATGACTCGCTTGAGGAGTGAGACATGAAAGACTGGGTGGATGCGACGGTTGGAAGGAAGCTCGAGCCGATAAGCAGCCGGCCCCACTCTGGCAGTGATCTCGAACGGGCCCGTAGAACTTGGCAGATAGCTTATGATGTACTCCACTTGCCAAGGACAGCTGCCTGTGAGCCCGAACCTTAAGAAAAACCTTATCCCCTACTTGAAAATTAACGTCACGATGGTGACGATTGGCAGAACAAACCATGCGATCTCGTGCTATACCCAGATTTTCCTTCAACCTTGCTAGCATTATGGCCCTGTTTTCAAGAACCTCCGCCACCGTTGGCACCTTGCACTCACCAGGGAGATATTGCCGGAGGGATGGCGGTGGTCGACCATACACCGCCTCGAACGGAGTGGTTTGGGCGGTTGATTGGTAGGATGTGTTATACCAATATTCCGCCCAAGGAAACCAAATCACCCATTTTCGCGGTTGCTCGCCTGCAAAACAACGTAAATAGGTCTCCAAAACACGATTCAGTACCTCCGTTTGACCATCCGTCTCCGGATGGTAGGCGGTGCTGTACTTCAACTAAGTTCCAGACAGTTGAAAGAGCTCCTTCCAGAACTGACTCACGAATACAGGATCACGATCACTGACAATCGTTGCCGGGATTCCATGGAGGCGCACCACCTCGCGAATAAAAACCTCGGCCACCCCTCGAGCTGACAATTTCCCTTTCAAGGCGATAAAGTGCCAGTACTTTGAGAGTCGGTCCACAACCACCATAATGGTCGTGAAGCCATGAGAACTGGGCAATGAGTTGATGAAATCCATGGACAGGTCCTCCCAGACTTGAGCCGGAATGGGCAGCGGCTGTAACAACCCCGCGGGGGACATAGCCTCATACTTGGCCCTCTGGCAAACTAAGCATTGGGCGACAAACTTCTTAACAGCGGTGAACATCCCACGCCAATACACATTGGCAGCCAAGCGTCGGTAGGTACGCAAGGCGCCAGCATGACCGCCAGTGGGCTTGCTGTGAAACTCACTAAGCAGCTTAGGTATCCACTCTGAATCAGCCGCCAACACGATCCGCCCTTTATAGTAAAGCTTCCCATCCTTCAAGGAAAACCCCAAACGGCTAGTAGAATCTCTCTGCAAATCTCTCACCACATTTTGGATGAACTGGTCCCGCGACTGTTCGGACATTACATCCGCCAACTCACCCCAATAAGGCGCACTGAGTGCTAACAAGTCACCTCCCTTCTCTCGACACGACAGTGCGTCTGCAGTTGAATTAGTCCCGCCGGACTTGTATTCGATCACAAAATCATAGCCGAGCAGTTTAGCAACCCAAAGTTGTTGTGAAGGGGTCGCGGTTTTCTGAGACAACAAATGCTTCAAGCTACTATGATCCGTGCGGGCAGTGAACTGTCGCCCCACCAAATACGGCATCCAATGCTAAACTGCCAGAACTAGCACCATCAATTCCCTTTCATATGCTGATTTAGAAATCGTCCGGTCTGCCAACGACTTACTAAAATAAGCAATTGGTCGACCTTCCTGCATCAGCACTGCTCCCACACCCGACCCCGATGCATCACACTCCACCACAAACCTCTTTGTGAAGTCGGGCATGGCGAGCATGGGTGCCGTCGTTAATGCTGATTTTAGCGCCTTGAAGGCTCCTTTTGCTGCTTCCGACCAAGCGAAATCCGGAGGAGCTGATTTCTTGAGCAGAGCCGTCAGAGGTCGCGCAATCAGTCCATATCCTGCAACAAATCGACGGTAATAACCAGTTAAACCTAAAAACCCTCTCACCTCTCGCACACAGCGAGGTCGAGGCCAATCCACCACTGCTTGGATCTTAACCGGATCCATCTCTACTCCAGCTGCCGAGATAATATGCCCGAGGTACTCCACCTTCAAACCGCCAAAGGAACACTTCTTGCGATTCGCCTTGTACTTGTCGTCCTTCAAAATTTGAAGAACCTCTCGTAGGTGTTCCTTGTGCTGCTGCCACGACTGACTGTAGACCAGGATATCGTCGAAGAAAACCAGGACGAACTTCCTCAGAAAGGGTCGAAATAAGTCATTTATTGCTGACTGAAACGTTGCCGGCGCGTTAGTTAATCCAAACGGCATCACCAAGAACTCGTAATGGCCGCTGTGAGTGCGAAAAGCTGTCTTCGAGATATCTTCCGGGGCTACTCGAATTTGATGGTAGCCCGATCGAAGGTCAATCTTTGAAAATACCTCGGCTCCGGCCAACTCATCTAAAATCTCCTGGATGACCGGAATGGGGTATTTGTTCAATACAGTGGCTTTATTCAGCTCCCGGTAATCGACACAAAACCTCCAGCTTCCATCCTTTTTCTTAACAAGGAGTACATGGCTAGAAAACGGACTCGAGCTAGGCTGTATAATCTATGCCAACAACATATCAGCCACCAATCTTTCTATTTTGTCTTTTTGCGCATAATTGTAGTGATATTGCCTGACTGAAACCAGACCGGTGCCAGGCAACAGATCGGTGCGGTGCTCTGTCGACCTGGTTGGGGGTAGCCCTTCTGGATCGCCAAACACTTCTTCAAACTGTTGGAGCAGGTCCCCCAACTCACCTTCCCACGGCACACCCTGCGACTGATCCGACACCCTCGGAGGGCCAACTTCCAAAACTAATACACACAGCTCCCAATCCTGGATCTGCACTAGCCCACGAACACCAATGGGACTGCGACACAAGGCCGGGTCCCCTGACAACCTTACCCTACCTCCTTTCGACTGAAAGGACAGTCATTTCTGCCCAATTAGTTGTCATCTCTCCTAATGTGGCTAACTAAGCAACGCCCAAGATAACATCTACGCTCCCCAACGGGAATACGTGATAATCAGCCACAATAGGGAAGTTCCCGACTAAGGCCTCCACACCGCGGCAAAGCCCCTCCGACTCTTGTCGTCGACCATCCCCCAATTGCACCCCAAAGCGAGTGGACCTGTCAGACAACAATTTAACTCTGTTAATAATGGAGTTAGAGATGAAATTGTGGCTGGCTCCACTGTCCACGAGTATGGATATTGGTTGACCTCGCAGTTTCCCACAAAAACGCATGGTGCGTGGACTTGAAATTCCAGCCATAGAGTAAATAGGTAAGACCACATCGTCTTTCTCCGCTCCATCAGTGGTCACGACCGGATCACCTTCTCCCTGCCCCCCAATCTCTTCGTTAACCTCAAGGCACGTCATATCGACTGCCTCGTCCTCCTCGGCTATAACCACCTGTCGAAGCATGGGGCACTGATGCCCCCGGAGCCCATGTCTTCTTGCAGCGATAGCAAAGGCCTCTAGCACGGAGGTCATTCATCTCCTGGGGGGTCATTCTAGTGAACCGGGAAGGACCCGTTAGTTGGCCCGACGAGGCAGCCCTCTCAGGTGGGCCGCGACTCGCCGGTCTCGGCACTGATGAGGCTGAGGATAACGCTGGGAAGTTGCTGAACTCGCCCGGCGAGCTATTGTACCGAGGACCAGGTGTGAACGCCGAAACTGCAGGAAGTGAGGCTCGGCTGGGTTGCGGCATGCGGCTCCATGAACCACCCGACGGTCTCGCCGGACGTTCCAAACATGGTCCACCAATGCTGATTTCTACGAGTCTTGCCAACTCCAATGCCTTGTCCAAAGTTAACCCGGTCGGTTGATGAAGGCGCAAGGAATTGCGCACCTCATCAGTCAGCCCCGCCATGAAGTATCCGAGGTACTGCTGATCGCTTAGACTAGGCACTTGGCTCGCCAATTGCATGAAAACCGACACGAACTCCTCCACCGACCCCGTTTGTCGAAGTGCTGACAGCCGTTCAAAGGGACTGCCGGTGAAACGAGAGTCATAGCGGTTCACTAATGCCTCTGAAAACTCTTCCCAAGACTTCTTCAGATTCCTGGATTGCCACCATGTAAACCAATAGAAGGTGGAATCCTCCATCACAACCATGGCCGCCTCCAATTTGGTTTCAGACGCCGTGTGGCAGATCTTAAATTGTTGGTTGGCCCTAGCCAACCAATCGATGGGGTCAGATCCGTCAAAAGAAGGAAGAACTGTGGTGCAGGGGACCGGTCCATCCCTGGAGCGACGACCACGACCGCCGCTGGAGGATCCGTGGCCTGCGTATCGTCGGCAGCCTGCTGTTCAACCGCCTTCCTCGCTGTGAGCGTCGCAATCGGCGCCTGGTGGATCGTGGATGACGCGTCGTCAGTCGGCTGTTGTCCAACCGCCCCCTTCGCCGCATTCGCAGCGCTGCTCTCAGCGTGCATCGTACCGGCGGCGGCGCGGGCTTGGGTGATCGAGAGCCCCGCCTCGGAAGCGGTGAGGCCGGCGATCGATTTCGTGATCTCCTGCAACTGGGCCATGATGTTGGCCTGATCGGCCTTCATCTGCGTAAAATCCTCTGCCATGGCAGCCTGCTTGCCTTCGATCTCATCAACTCGTTGCTCGCGGGTCATCATCATCATGGGTGAGTTTCCACGTTCACCGCACCAAATTGTTAGCACTCGAAAATAATCAAACGATAAACGTTTGCCAAATTAGCCAAGTGGCTACCAAAATCCAATATTGTTCAATGATAAATCCAATAGGTACATCGCGGTATATATATAGAGAAAACAATGAAACCCTAAGGCCTGCTACAACAGGCCCAACTAATTAACAGCAATAATAAGTAATAGTTATATAAGGAAATCTCTAATCATGATCAATCCGTTCGTTTCCTGCGGCGATAGACCATCAAGGGTTTCGGCCCTTGTGGCTCCTCCACACCACGAGTCGTATCAGTGTGTGTGGCATTCTTCAACTATTCTCAGTTAAACCTGACTTTTGGAGTTACCTAATTTAGGGTTGAAGCAATTTCATTATTATTGTCAAACCAGGTTTACACCATAGATTTTAGTGCTATGTATTGTGAATCCACTCACCATGAGATTGCTCTTTATGCACCCCATGCTTTATGAAGACATATGTACATTGTTGGTGCATCACCAATGACTGCTACCCTTGAGTCTTGTCTCTCATCTAACTCCAAGAAAAAAAGGTTTTCAATTTCATGGATGCTAAATTTCATGGTTGTCTTGAGTGGTTGGAGGAAGCTCTCTTGAGAGGTTGGAGGAAGCTAGTGAAAACCATATGAAGCATTTCTCTGATCTCCTACAGGCTACAGCTGCTCATGCAGATGGCTTTATCAGAGTTCTCCTTAGTCTGCCACTTGTGCATGTTGTTTTGCTGTTAAATCTTGCTACAGATATGAGCTCTCCTGGATCTTTTTTAGTCTAGAATGAGCCATTGACATTCATTTGCGAATTTGACCTAGGAATTAGCTGTTTCATTACAGGCTTACAGTGCTTCTGTTTTCCCATTATGGTGGACGAAATTGAGGTTTTCGTTATGGAAATTTGTGCCACAAGTTCCTGGTTTTCTTAATTTCTTACTTCATGGTTGAGTAAGATCATTTCACTGCCCTTTAGAGAGTTGGGCTATATTGGGCTCCACTTTTAGAGAGCTCTAATCTTTTACAAATGGATCTCGAAAGATGTCTTTGCAAAAGATGTGAAATGTTGTAGAGAACCATAGTTCTGGCTGTTCTATGGTCTATTTGGCTTGAAAGAAACAAGAGAATTTTCAATGATTGTCTTGAATCTATAGAGGATGTTTAGGGAGGAATTAAGTATAGAGCCAGTCTTTGGGTATCTAATCACAAATTATTCAAGAACTTCTTTGTTTCTGATTTGGAAAGGGATTGGACTTCTCGGTCCTATTGAAATTATTAATAAATATTTCTGTTTCCTTAAAAAGAGGAAGGAAAAAAAAGGATCATTTCACTGCCCCAAGGTTTGGAGTCAAAGTATGTGCGGTCTTGTAGATTGAGAAATATCTCCTTTCCTCTGAAATATCTGATAGTTTTGTGCTCCCTGTATGTTGATTAAATGTGCAAGGTTACAAACCAAAATATCAGTGTGTTTGAACGTGATGCAATTTCAATGAGTGATATTAACAGCATTGTTCTCTTTCCTTCATCTTTTCTTTCTCTTTCTTCCGTGATGGAATTGAATCATTCTATGTTTTAATCTCTGCCTACTAAATTATCTGAAAATTTCGTGTACTTCTATTAAATTACCTTTTTTTCTTGGTGTTCTATTCAGGTTGAGGACTGGAAATGTTATATTCAACTACAAGTACTACAATAACAAGCTGCAGAGGACTGAAGGTATTAGCATGCCATGTTTATAGTACATGCTTTTACTTTGTGAATAAATGCTTGTTACTCTCCTTGATGCACAATGCTGTGCGCCTTCTATGTATGATTGTGGTTCACACTTTGTTTTAGAAGAATCAACGATAAAACTACATTGGAGCCTATCTCCCAAAAATAAGTATGGAACAAGTGGATTACCTGTCAAGTCTAATTCCAGTTATTTATTTTATTATTTTCCCCTTATTATAGTTTTCTAAAATTTCTCTCTAAATTTTAGGGGATTCTTTGTTGAGCACTTTGGCTTTTTATAAGAAATGTGTGTAGAACTGAATTCATAAGTTCTGAGAAATTAACCATTCTTCTCCTAAATTAGATGTATGCTTTTTGATTACTCACCTTAAAAAACCAATACCCTTTCCCATCCTCCTGAATTAACCACCCTTAAGATTTAATTTTCTTATCTAATTTTTCCACCCAACTTTTATTTTTTTTATTTTATATTAAATCCATTTCTCTGCACTGCAGACAAAAAATAGTTTGTAAACAAACAAAAAATTTAGCTGTATTCTGTTGGTTATAAGAGCAATGGACGTTTCATAACTCTTCTCTCAGTTTCCAAAAATACACTAATTGCATAAAAAAAATTTGATAGAATATTGCTGTTGATTTTTTTCATAACAATAGTCGAAAGGCCTATTACATTGTTTTCATTGTAGTATCATCCTTTCATTGCTGAAACTTTTGTATATTTCAACACCACAGTTCGAAAAACAAAATTTTAAGAACTTGTGGCCTATCAGTAAGGTTGACAGCTGACCGTTTATGTTTATTTTTTTGGTGAAGATCAACGTGATACTTGCATAAGCTTTCTTGTTTAATGGATTGTAGGCCTAAGTGTTTTCCTCCCATGGAGATTTCTAGTCTCGCTCTGGGATTTGACTAGCGCTTTTATGTAGTTTAAAATATTATCATGTCATCTGACTCATCTCTTAATAATAACCTTCTCATTAACATTTGAATTAGAATAAGTGTAATGATATGGAAAAGGGCTATGATATCATTCTTTATTTCATAGGTATTCTGGTTCTACACTGAACATTTTCTGGATTTTTAAGAACAAATGATAGCGTTAAAATCTTTCACAATGTTCCCGTATTTCAGTTTAAAATATTCATTGCTCTTTACCACATTTATCATTAATGTTGATGATCATGAGGCAAGCCATAATGAGTACCACACCATTTCTGTGCAGGATTTCATGCCTTAAATAATTAGTACTAGTTTAAAGTAATATCATGGTCAGAAGTTGTGCTTTGGGGGAATATTTGAAAACAAATATGAGAAGTAGTGACTGGTTATATTGCTACATTAGAAGTTTAGTTGATGTGATAAGATAATTCTTTCCATGAAAACTCAACTCATTTGACAAATTGGGATAAAGAGAGTGTAGTTAAATGGGGTTGGTGTCATAATATTTCAGATTTTGCTCAATACACTGGTTAATTGGCTACTGGAGAGAAAGATTCAGAATAGTCAATCTGATAGGTTTGGCATTGTCTTTAACGACCAAACAAGGTGTAAAACCTGGTATAGAGCCTTTAGAATTAAATTATACTGCACGTAGCCACTTACAATTGACAGCTTACTTGTCTGGACTCTTTATGTAACTCAACCTGTGCACCAGAATCATGTCCTGTTTAAGGCATTCATTTGTAAAGCAGCTGGCGTCCCAACTAGTGCAGAAGAAAACCTGGTACTCATCAGCAGGATCTAGGGAGGCTCAATAAATGTACAAGAAGCAAAGAATTTCTGTATTCATTGATTGAAAAAGTAATACTTATTTATAGCTGTATATAAGAAACCTGACAACTAATACAAGTTCCTGAGAATCACTTAAAATTCTTAATCAATCTCGTATTCTTAAGGTATATAAATTTATTTACTAACAGTTTGCATTTTGTCCACCTAAGATACGCGATTTTAGGGTTTCACATGGAGTACAATATATGTATCCAAATAGTGGGTATATGGTTTTTTTACGTTGTTGAATGATTTAAGAGAATATAATTCCTTGAACACAGAACACTTTAGTTAATATCATCTCACTGTATTGGTAACCTCATGAGAACTTTGCATTTCCCTTGTGTGTTGCATCATAGTTTTAAAAGATGCTTGACTTATAATCTAACTTAACAGTGACGGAGGACTTCACATGCCCCTTCTGTTTGGTTAAATGTGCAAGCTTTAAGGTACTGACAAGTTTGATGTTCATATGTCCTGTTGCTAAAATGCATGCTTCTCTGTATTAATTCCTGCTGTTGACTTTAATAGGGTCTGAGATATCATTTGCCTTCTTGTCATGACCTCTTCAATTTCGAATTTTGGGTTGGTATTCTTACTCTATTTCAGTACTTTCATTATTTGAATAACTATTCTTATTTCTGATCCAATTGCGCAGGTGACGGAGGAATTTCAGGCTGTGAATGTATCTGTCAAGACTGATACATGGAGATCCGAGGTCAGTATGATTTGCAAAACACTGTAGAACTTCTGGAGGATAGCACATAAGAAATTTTGAAGAATAGCATCTTCATTATTGTATGGTATAATAACATGCAAAGCTAAGTAAATGTTGAAAATGTACAAAAAAAAACTATAAAAGCTGAAATGGAATTCTAAATAAAATCTTAAGATCAGTGCTGATTGCTAGATGCCACAATGCCAACTCTTAAAGCTACGTAAAAGTAAGATCTTAATAGCTAGAATAGAAACAACAGTTAAAATCTGAAATGATTTATTCAGCCAAATTTAATTTCATCTGAATGTGTCAGATTCTGGTTTAACAAATTATTAACTCAGAATTTTCTTTTCCCTCAGACTATAAATAAATGTTAGTTGTTCCTACTTTTAGAACCATTTCTTTATCTAGACAAGGGCCCATGTTGAAATATCTTCTGATTGTTATTAAGTCGGGTATGCACCAAGCGACATTAAAACTTGTATGTGGCAGGTAAATTAACTTTCCTAACTAGTTGTCGTATTTGCCCCTGTATCCTCCTACTCCATATCTAGCTACAGATTTGGGTCAATTGGTCAACTTCCAAGTATCGTCTTACCAAGTAATTCAAGAACTTTCTTTCAGATATTGAAAACATATTTCCTAGATCTCTTCAATTCCATATTTCTAATCTGATATCTAAATATATTTGAATTTGGGCATTAGCAAGACTTCCAAAGACTGAGTTGTGTAGAGGAAATGTGGACAAGGCTTGAATATTTTTGGGATGGTCTAGAACCTGGAGAACAGAACTTAGATTTAGTTTCATGACCATGCTCTTGAGAATTAAAAACTCCAAGCTCATATCTTTCTTATTGAGTACTATTTCTGGAGACTTTGCAATTGTTCAAGGGCCCTCATTTTTAGGTGAATTCAAATTGCTTCTCTTTTATGTTGTTTTCGGGTGGTGGAGCAGCCTTCTACTTCAACTGGATTAGTGTGGTTGACTATAACCAAGTTTGGCAACCCGAGGTTTTAAAAGAATTGATCTTTTTAATGGCACTCCCTTTGAAAATAATTTATTTATTTTTTCTTTTTAAAGCAGATTTGGGGATCAGTTTTGAATTACTGTTAATATTTGAAAATTTAGCATCCATGAAATTGAAAACCTTATTTCTTGGAGGAGAATAGCTGCAGAATCCAGTAGGAGAATAGCCAACAAGGGTCACGTTCACTTCTTTGGTAGGACTGAAAGAATAGAGATGGAACAACCAGATATATTGGGAGGAATAGATTTTATTTGACTGTTCAAAGGTCGTTTTTCAAATAACTCTTATTGGATTCTGATAAACTCAAAATCACATTTTAATAACTAGGCAGGAAGCGATTAAAACTTTGGGATCATGAGTAGCAAATATAATTGAGCATGCAACTTCTAGCTTGCTTTTTTCTATGCTCTGCCATGCTGTTTTATTGTCCTGTATTTGAATTGAGCAAGGTCGGGATCACATTAAAGGTTTCCTCGAAGAACTCAGGATCACATCCTATTTTTAAGATTGGAATTTGGTTTGGTCCTCTGCCCGAAGATATTAGAGATCATGAGTAGCAAACGTGAGTGAATGTGCAACTTCTAGTGATAATCCCCTTTACATTGCCTTGCTGTTTTCTTGGGGAGTGTTTTGATTGAGTGTTGATTATGAATTGAAATGTAGGGAACAAGTCAAAAGTATTCATTTCCATAGCCCCGTCAAATAATTTTGATTATTGTGTGAAGTAATAATGAATATTTGATAGCATGAGTGCGATCAACAAGTGTGGGGCTAGTCCATACAGAGCGCAAAACTCTGGCTTGAAATGGGACCCGCAAGTGGACGGTAGGTTCTGGCCTCCCCTGGATTATTTGGTACGGATTGGATACCGTTGCATAAAAAAAATAAAATAAAATAATGAACATTTGATTGAATTTGAGTAGGACTTGCAACTGTTTAAATTTACATATCTTAGGCTGTAGAGGCACAAGGGTGCGCCTCATGAACATGCAGAAATCAGCACTGTTTCACTTCTATATAATTTTGCAGATTGTTGCAGCTGGTGTTGATCCTAAGCAACAAACATTTTTCTTTTGGTATGCCTTGATTATCATAAAAATATTTTCACGCAATACTATTTGATTTTCTGAAGTTTAATTTTGTTAATGTACTGGTGCAAGCACAGTTCGAAAGCAGGCCGGCGGAGAAAGCTGAAAAGCCTAGTTCAGAATCCAAAATATGTGCGGCCCTTGGTATTAGATCCAGAACTGCCAGGATCAATTATTGAGCTTAGAGAAAAGTCTGATGGTAACTCGTGCAATATAATTCTTCTTCTTCTTAAACTGCTTGCACCAAACCTTTTGAGCTACCAGTTTTCTTACTGTATTACAACTTTATAGGCAATATTTTTTGGGTGTTCTTGTGATTATTATGTCCTGCAAATGAATACACAGGATCATATGTATGACGTTAGTCTCATCTGTATTACATGAGTCAATAGTCTCTCATTTTCCTTTTTACTGGTTGATATGAGATATCAAAGGCCAACTTTGAAGTAAACATATTCATTACATCACAACATATAACGATATGCGTTTAAAATTTTTATAGTACAACAATTGGTTTCTATAGCTGTGGATTGACTTAAAAGGAAAATTACATCTAACTTTTAGCAGGTATAGAAGAGAGTGGGGATCGCGATGCATCAAGTCCCCGAGTTTCATCTGCCACGGCTCATTCGTATGCAGACCCTGAATGTGTTCAATCATTAGCCGGAAGCAACCTCATGCCTCCAGCATTATTACAGTTTGCTAAGACAAGAAAGTTGTCTGTTGAACGCTCTGATCCTAGAAAGTAAGTTCAGTCCTTATGTTTCATATAGATAATAACTCAAATATACCTCTTTTAGTTTAGTCCTTATGATTTTACATTCTTTATATTTCATTGTATTTTGATCTGCCATATTATTACATTACCAAGTTCTCTGCAGAATTTATTCTATAAGAGAATAATTTATCATTGAAAGTAGTTTCTACTCCTCCATCCCGGATTAAATTGCACCATTACTGTAGACTCTGAATTTAAAAAGAGATGGTTTTTGACTAACTTTTTTGACTTTTTTTTTTTGGTGGGGGGGGGGGGGGGGGGGGAAGGTAGTCTTTGTAGGTAATAAATAAGTTATAAAGTATGTTATATTATGTGTGTGAGGTGGGTGGCAATTTTGAAATTAAAATGTATTTTGAGGTTATAGGACTGAGGAAGTATTTCCATTTTTGGGTGGTGAAGTTTATTGTGGGAAGGGTGAGAACTGAAAGTGTGAAGTTTGTTATGGGACGGAGGGAGTAGATCTTTTTTTGAATTCGAATAGAAAGCATAAGAGATATATTGATTCACATTGTAGAATTGAAGATAGTGCATATCGGTGTGAAAGATTTGCAGCTATTTTACCATGCTTGTTAATATTTTTTTATTCTGCGGTAATTTTCTTGAATTAGTTACTTCCCTTTGTGTATCACTCACCAATTTAATAGATTAATTGCATGCTGATCATGAAGCCAACCCCGTTTGGGAGTCGAGTGATATTATCACTGACTGGGCTTTAGTATAATCTGTTGAATGATAAAATTGGCTTGAGTTTCTGTCTCAAATATTTTAGTCATGCAACCAGATATATATCCGATGTAATATACACGGGATTGTACAAATAACTATAGTTTTAATTTGGTGATCAACACTGACTGATATATATTTTTTTTCTTCAGTCGTGCACTTTTGCAGAAGCGGCAGTTCTTTCACTCACATAGAGCTCAAGTGAGTGTTCAATAATAATTTTTGTTGTATTTCATCTGTGAATTTATTACCTGTCGTACTTCGATGTCTCTATTGACACTATTGACATTCAATTTGGTTCAGAACTGAAAAACTGACTTATACCCTGGTAATACTCTGGTAGTTCAACCCTAATGTCTTTGGTTGGAGGAAAGGTGCTGTGCTGGCTTAGAAAATCTTCTTTCATATGATCTATAAATTCCTAGCTTGTCAACTACCTTATTGTATTGGTTATTTTGTCTAAAAATTCTAAATCCAATAGTACGGTGATTGCCATTCCATTGCCCTCATGCTGTAGTCCTGCCATTGGACCCCTGCATTTTCTTGCTGTGAGAAGTTTTTTATTCAGAAGTTTAGAAAATATGTCAATGTGTTGAGGAATTTTTAAGGGCGTAGGATTATCACTTTGTATTCTGGCTCCCTGTGTCTTAGCATTTTATACCCTCATTTAAAATAATTGATTTTTTGGATAATTTCTGTACTTTTAGGCCTTGTGATGCATCTTTCCTTGGTATTCCACGTGGCATGAATTAGTATGTCAATGTATAGCAATATTGTCTAACATACTCTGCAAATAGAATATTTGAGAGTATATATGTTGATACATATCTTGATTTTGTAATTTTACACAGCCAATGGCCATGGAACAAGTTGTATCAGATCGTGACAGTGAGGATGAAGTCGATGATGATGTTGCTGATCTTGAAGATCGAAGAGTATGCTCTCTAGGAATACTACGAGTTTTAATTTCTTACGTCTCACTATATGATCTGCTTCCTTGAGTCTCCTTTTGCATTTTTCATGAGGGTTTTGTTATAGGTTGATAGGCACTAGAGAAATGAATACGCTAATATATGTTCTTAAGAAAATACCTAAGTTGCTCTTTATTGGAATTGCCATGTTAGATTAAATTACTAGTGCAAGTTGCTCTTTATTGGAATTACCATGTTAGATTAAATTACTAGTGCATGTTTGTCCATGTTTTGTTATGTATCTTTTTGTGTATGCATAATTGGCCAACGTCAGCTGATAAAAGATCTCTTTTATATTTCCAATTATCCCACATATTCGCAAGGGATGTCAGTTCAAATTCCTATTGGCATCAGCAACAGGAACATTTGCACTACCACGGTTTAAAAATTGCAGAAAATTGTCTTTGACGCAATCACATTTTAAAAAAATGAGGGTCGGTGGAACTTTCAATCAGGACTACTTTGCACGTCTTCCTATTTGGATTTCACTTTAATGGGTTTCTAGTCTCGCTTATCCTCATAAACTTTATCCTACCTGGATTCAGAATTAACTTTTCAAACTCTCACTTTCTCGCTTTCTTTTCTTTTAATCAAAATTTTTTTTTTGCCATTCATGGACCATGGTATTAAATACGTTCAAGTTAAAGTAGCCATGCCATTTTGTTTTTCTGGTTTGTCACATTTCTTTATGACATAAAATTAACCATCTTCTGGGATGGCCAAATGGTGTTGATTTGCTGATGGATATTTATCATGTTCTGCATTCAACTGATTTACTTTTGTGGAGCAGATGCTGGATGACTTTGTGGATGTTACAAAAGATGAGAAACAGTTGATGCATCTTTGGAATTCTTTTGTTAGGAAGCAAAGGTCAGCAACTCTGGACTACATCTCTTCAATTTTAATGTCAGCAACTCTGGACTACATCTCTTCAATTTTAATGTCTTGTGGGAATCTATAAAACATGTTATGGCATGTTATACGTGCATGAAAACCCAAATGATATATATTTAGAGATATTATGGGCTGCATGTCTTCAGAGCTTAACTAATCAAATATGCAAGTGCCTCGGCCTTTAATATTATTGTCCTTGAAAGGGTTGATCTTACGATAAGAATTGATTTGCCACAGGTTGGCTAGTGTAGTTGTTAGTTGCCCAGAATGTGAGTAATTGGAATTTTTTTTTTTATGCAGTTGGGTATTCCACTATTTGATAGAGTCAATCAAGGGAGTCAGCATACTATAATTATTCTGCCCTATTCATGCTAATCACCAATCTGTTAGATTAGAAAGAGCTTATTCAAGGGAAATCAGAGTTAGCAATAACTATGTTATTCCCATAATAATAAAATATCTCCAAGATAAATGATTACAAATAAGGGGTAGAGGAGAGGGGATCATTGTCTAGAATTATCTTGTTTAGTCTATTGGGCAGCCTTTGGCTGGCGGGAGTCATCCCGGGGGGAATCGTATTCTTATGTTCCTATTTATCATATTTCCTTTTCTTTTATAGTATAACTTCTTTACTCTATCAAATTGGTCCGACCTGCCCGGATAAATCAGAATGGACTCCAGATTGGAGAATCGATTTGAGAGGATAGAGAAGAAGTTGGTTTCGATTTAGAGACAAATTCACTAATTAACATTGTCTCGGAGCAAGAATCTAAGTTTGACAAACTGGACAAGATAGAGGAGATGCTGTCCTTACTCCTAAAAAACGAAGGAGCCAAAATAAGTGGTGGGGATTCCCAACCCAGGAACCTCGGAGAAACGAACACTCAAAGCCCTCTCCAAGAAGGTACCCCGACTGGACCATAGCCAATATTGATGTTCAACTCACGGCTGAATGAGTTGAATCACCAATTCCTGATTTAGGGACAGCTCAGTTTTCAGTTGATGACCTCATTATTCCAATACGTTGTTTTTCTTCTCTTCCAACTTTACACCGGAGAAATATTTGTGAAAGAAATAGCGGAAGAATCACTCCAACGTGACAAGGAGCAACAGATATTGAGAAAAAAACTCACAAGAGTTCAACAGCATAGGCAGCGGACAACAATGAGGCATCAAAGAGAGGTGAATTTTCAAGGAGGTGATAGAGTTATTCTAAAGCTACGTTACAAGAAGCATTCTCTTCTTCCACCAGAAAACTCCAAATTAGCTCCGTGTCATCATCACCCCTTCCAGATCACAGCACAACTAAAGTCCCTTGCCAATTTCCAGATTCCAGCATTGTGGACAATGTTGTTTCCAGCAAGGGAGAAGTTGATAGAGTCAATCAAGGGAGTCAGTATACCATAATTATTCTGCCCTATTCATGCTAATCACCAATCTGTTAGATTAGAAAGAGCTTATTCAAGGGAAATCAGAGTTAGCAATAACTATGTTATTCCCATAATAATAAAATAGCTCTCAAGATAAATGATTATAAATAAGGGTAGAGGAGAGGGGAGCATTGTCTAGAATTATCTTGTTTAGTCTATTGGGCAGCCTTTGGCTGACGGGAGTCATCCCGGGAGGAATCGTATTCTTACGTTCCTATTTATCATATTTCCTTTTCTTTTATAGTATAACTTCTTTACTCTATCACTATTCTTTATGAAGTTTAATATTTACATATTAAAGAATTAACAGTCCTCTATATGGTGAAAATTACATGATGGGTAAATCCGTAAAGGTGACAGATTTTAATAGCATAATTTAGGGCTTCCCAAGTAATGATTCTCCATATCACCTGTTCGCTATTGTTATATTCCCATGTACAATAGTCTTTAATGTAGGATTATTCTACGGTATCTGTGAAATGCATCAAAAGTCACTTTTTTAAAAATTTATTTAGCTCTGTCTGTCCTGATGGCAGGGTGTTGGCGGACGGTCATATTCCCTGGGCTTGTGAGGCTTTTTCTGAATTTCATAGACGGGATCTTGTTCGGACGCCAGCTCTCCTTTGGTATGTTATGATTTGTATGCAAATATTTGTTTTGAGGGCTTATTATATGCTCACCTAATCACCAAGTCTCCCTGCTATGTTGTTTTTTTCATCATCACTTTTGTTTACTTGTTTCTCCAGAAAACAAAATATCTTCCCTAAAGTTGCATTTCAGTTGGAGGATTTCAAATAAATATTTATTAAAATATCCGAAATCTTTGAAAATCAGTGAAGTGATGGATTTCAAATCCATATTTACCCATACAACAAATAATTTAGCTAAATTCATTGCCAAATCTTTCAACCCGAACTCCCAAAATAAATAAATAAATAATAATAAATCACTTGACTAGTTGACTTGCTAAAAGCCAAGTATTTAATGAACTGGGTTCACCTTGGACTCTAGTGGTTTATGTCCAATTATACCCTTGAAAGGGTTTAATGATTATTCTTAGGGTTTAGATTTTTTTATGGTGTAATTGTCTTTTCAACTTTTTAAAAAGGGGGGACTATCAATAATACGGAGGGTTCACCATCCACCCTGATTCACGGGAGACTAACTCCTTACTAAAAGTGTAATGCCCTTGCACTTTGGTAAGGGCAATAAAGTTTATGTTCAATAGGCCTTAACTTTGGAAAAAGTGTGATGCCCCTTACAGCTTTAGCAATTATGCTTATGTACAGTAGCTTGATTAGTAGGTATTTCGCATGAGAGTGAATATTTTCTGTTTTTTGCTGTCCTTTATCATTAAGTGTAATGCCCTTACAGCTATAGCAATAATGCTTATGTTCGAAGGCTTAAAAATCCATATGTATTTCTCGTGATTCTTGTAAGCAAGTTTTTTCTGTTCTTTTTGCTTTCCGTCATCTTAGGCTTTGCAGGTTGCTCGCATTCATAGGTTGCGTTTCTCATGGACACTTGCAATTAAATTCTAATGTTTGTGTTTTGAAGGTGTTGGAGATTATTTATGATCAAACTCTGGAATCACGGTCTTCTTGATGCTCGCACGATGAATACTTGTAATATAGTCCTCGAGCAGTCACAAGGTGTAGACACAGACCCATGAGCTGTGGTGTTACGACTATGTATCTCTTCCCGTTTGGTGCAACTGAGATGTGATAAGGGTAGCCTAACCACATACCTCTGAGTCACCGTTATTTTAGCAAAATACTTATCTTTAATTTATACAATCATAAAATTCTAGAATCTTTTCTCTTTGGCACTAATGTTAACAGCTATAAATTTAGCTCGGTTACTGGAGACTTTGAGTGCCTTAAACATCAATGTCTTATCCATAATGTATTCATAATTTGATTCTGCAGTTTTAGTTTCATTGATGATTTTTACGAATATGATATTCATACCATCCAAATTATTATGATGATATTACGAATATGAAATACATACCATCCAAAATCCAAATTATTACTGCTGATTATTCACATTAAAGGCGGGTTTGAATTAGGCAACTCTTGTGCAGCTTTTCAGCAAACTTTTCTTCCATCATCGTCTCAAATTTTATGCATTAATCTGTATGATGCAAAAGATCCCAATTAATCAAAGATTATTGTATTTTTATCCATCAATGAAATTTAATCACGAGTAACAAGATCATGCCTCCATTTGCTGAATTCCTTGAAGATAAAAAAAAAAAAACTTGTGATGCATAGACAATGTCCTTTAGCATATGGAAATTGATCTCATTCCTAGGATGACTTCTTCAACCCGAAATTGACCCACGGCACAATGCCCATTCGCTTAGCGCGCGGGAAGGCAAATACCATATGGAAATTGAACCAAAAGTTGGATCTCACCCGGATCGCCTCATCGATCCTCAAGAGGTTTGGTTTCAAATCCCTATTCGAACAGGAGTACGCTATGCTAATGTGCCTTAGATGATTCACGTCTCAGGGTCAGGCGGCGATTAGCACATGGATGAGAGGTGCTCAAAGCCATCTTGCTTGAAACCCAATTGACATGTCAACGTTTGACCTAAAACATGCTTGCCATGGAATGCATGAGTACCCGAAGTTTGAAGAGGTTTAGTAAAAATAATAGAAGTTCGGCCTTGAGATAATAAACAGCAAAATCGTGGGTAAGGAAGCCACTTGCAAACAACCTCATGAAGGCGGCTATATATTTGGAAAGAATCCTTAACCCTAATACCCCATTTTAGTTTACATACCCAACAACAATTGGAGATTTTGCATTGACTCCTCATACTTAAACCAAACTTGAAAAACAGTTTATATTGATAAACTCATTGATGTCATTGGACGTAAACTGCCAACAACAATGAAAGATTCTACATCGACTTCACCTATTTACCAATTCAACCCCAAAAACAGTTCACATTGATAAACTAATAGTTGTCACTGAACATAAACTGCTAACCCCATTTTAGTTTTAATATCCAACAATTGGAGACTCTGCATTGACTTCTCTTAAACCAATCCAACTCGAAAACAATTCACATTGATCAACTCATAGACGTCACTAGACATAAACTATTTAGTTCTATGCACAAATACTCTGAATACCACCAGATCCTAATGCATCCGAGTGAAACGGAGATATAAGCCTTATACATATATCTATTTTGGATTTTCAAAAACTATATTTTGATTTTCAATACTCTCACATAGTTTAAAAACCAATATTATATACACCTTCAAACCCAATTAATTCTAAAAAAATCTATATTTCATAAGTTCTCATCCTTCACTCATATCAATTAGTAATCTCTTATAAATATTATCATCTACCTCTTACATATTAATTTGACATAAAATTAAAGTTTATCCACTAAAACTCTAAACAAACATAGATTATCATTATTCATATTTTTCAAAATCCTAGTAAACACAAAACAAACATATCCTAATAAAAGTTTGTCAACTCATGAGGAAAATGGGATTTTAATGTTCAACATAGCATCAGAGAAACAACAAAAACCATGCAAGTGAATAATCGCCATCACATCTCAACTCCACAATATTCTTCAATTACACATGGAATAAATGTTTCAAGGTGCTTCGGAACACTCAGGAATGGTATCATGTATTTCATAGAATCCATCAACGATGATCCATTTACAGGGGGGAGGATTTAAACATAACTTCATCTGGAGTGAAAACGAACTAAAATCATGATTTAGGCCTCCATAAAAAAGGAACACGAGATTGTACTCATCTAGAGCACAGTTGTGCTTTCATCATCGACTAGATCAAAAAATCATCACTGGTTGGGCCATGCATGTGAACGAATGTGCACAGGAAAAACGGCTACCTGACTGCCATGATTTTATCAAAGTTACATAATTCATTTCTTGTCATGATACAACACTCTTCTCCTATTCCAAATTACTATTCCACACCTGAAATTCATTTCATGCAAACCATCGAGTTTGTTCATCGTACATTATCTGTAGACAATATGCTAAAGTAGAGGTTAGCCGGATGGACAAAAAAATTCTTGTGAAATATTTCTCTATATAATCTGTTGAACCTCCTGCAATTGAAAGATTTGCTATTGCTTACTTTCAGCCGTTCAAACCATAATGTTTTTTCAAATCATTATGTTCCAGGGTAACCAATTACCCATTTCTTCATGAAAGCTCACTTATCAGCTGTCAATAAGCATCTCTCTTGATTGCATAGTTTTCTAATCTTCCTATCATAATTCAGCATTGTGCTTACGCTCTCAACCACTAGAATGATCTGCAGGAATACAGAGTGAATTGAATTAATAGAGGAGGCCGATATACAAAGGTACAACTCCAACTGGTGCATTTCCCATGGTTCATTGAATAACAGGTTTGGAACAAATTCCTTAAAAAAAATGCAGTTGAATCGAAGTGAATCTAATTACTCTGGTTGCAACATTTTTTTCAGCAGTAGCCAAAAATTACAAATCTATAAATCCACATAAGCACATCATGGAGATTCTTGATTTGGGTGTTAATAACACCCTAATATGCCAGTCCAACAATTGTTTTCTACATACCAAATCATAGCCACCCCAACCCCAAATAGTAACTCTAATAACTTAAAAAATTGGTAAATTCGTTTGCAAGAACAAATATCAACCACATATCATGGCAATAATCGCCCATAACTAATGTTACAAACTTTTTATATTCAAACCTACCATCTTTATTATAAGCATGACCGTAAATACTAAATGGAGGCTGCAACTAAAATTTTATGTGATTCATCTGAAAATGTTTGCTACTAAAATTGTAAGTGTGATTCATCTAAAATTTTTTTGCAACAATTACTTGCAAATCTATCTGCAATTTATATACTTATTATGGTTCTTTAGTTGATGTATTTTTTTTTTATTTTTAATAAGAAATTTTTTATTTATTATTTTTTCAAGCTTTTAGTGCACTTGGCCCTTTTTTTAAGTACTTTCATAATTTTTTTTTATTGTGCACTGATTTTTAAAAATTGACGAATCGAATATCAAATCATCTTAATTCTCTTAACTTCAACATATTATTTTGGGTAAATATCACAATTAGTCATGTAAGTAAGGCCGATTCCAACTTTAGTCTTTTATCATTTACAATTCTCAATTTTGGTCTTTTTTTGTCTAATTTTAGTCCTTTTGGTCCAAATTTAGTCATTTTCTCAAATTTAGTCATATTTTTTTGTCCAAAATTGGTCCTAAATTTATAAATTTTGAACCAAAAGTGGACCAACAAGGACCAAAGTTTGAAAAAAAGACCAAAATTGGACAAAAAGGACCAAAATTGAGAATTACTGAAAAAAAGGACTAAAGTTGGAATCGGTTATACTTACAGGACTAATTTGATATTTACCCTATTATTTTCAACATTTTAAAATTGAATTAAGGAAATTTTCAGGGAAAAAATGGCATCTGAAAATTAAGGAATTAGTATTCTATGCAATGAAATTTATAAATTAGTGTGTGTGTGTGTGTATCAATCACCAAACTAATTATATAATGATATACTGGTATGAAACTCGCGTACTACGCGGGATCATTTAATTTTTATTCTTATTTTTTATAATTAGATAAAATCAGTGTCAATTCAATATTAATTTGGGAGATTTTTTTTTATAGCTAGATAATTTCTTTCATCAATACAAAGAATTTGCAACAAATTATTAAACATTTGACTTTGATAATGTGACATATAACTAAATCATGCAAAAAGTTAATATATATTTACATATATTCTACTTTTTTGAAAGAATCTTTACTTGTATTTTTTTAATAGGTACTCTCTTGTGAGACGGGTCAACTCATTACTAAAGTATGTTTATAAGTTAAGTATGTTTATTTGTTTTAATATTTAAGTGGAGTATAATTTTTTGCTCATGATTATGGTTAAATATTTCTTAATTAACTATACAATAGTAATTCTATTTATGTTAATTGTTATTTTTATTAAATTAATGTAAAATATACTCCCTTTGTCCCTCATTAAGAGGGTCTTTTGCTTTTTGGCACGTAGATTAAGGAGTATTATTATTTAATATGTGGAGGGTAGTTGTATTGGTGGGAGTGTGGGTCCCATATTTTAATTGTATTAGTAGGTGTGTGTGGGTCTCATGTGTTTAAAAAAGAAAAAGGGACTCTTTGGGTGGGACGACCAAAATGAAAAAAAAGATCCTCTTTAAAGGGGACGGAGGGAGTATATAAAATACATAAAATTAATTTATATATAATATTCTTTTAAATATTCATAAATTTATAATTAATTTATTATCTTTATTTTTTTACTTAATTTTATTAGTTTCAAATTATATAAACAACTAAAAAAATAAATTATATTTCATATGTCATAATTAAATAATTAAGATATATGTAAATAAATAAATATTAATATACTAAAATTTAAAAATTAACAAATATTTACGAACTCAATTGTAATGCTATTTTATATGAAATAATGATTTAACTTAAAGAACTTAAGCTTTCGATTCAATAAATGAATTAGTTTTTCAACCTCTTATTCTTTAGAGGTAAATCGATTCAAGAGTACTTGAATCGTCGATCTTCTTGAAGAATACTTGAATCAATACTTTGATTGAAGAATACTTGAATCGATCCTTTTACTCTTGAAAAATCGATTTTAAGAGGTAAATCGATTCAAGAATACTTGAATCCGTTCTCTTCATTTTTTAGAGGTAGATCGAATCTCTACTTGATTCTCTCTATCGAAATAAATTTTTATACTTTCATAATTCAATTCTCTAGAGAAACTTGAAGAAAGCTCCTATTCATCTTGGAGAATCGAATGTGTGTATTTAGAATGAATAACCAAAAAGTCTTATTTATAGGTGGGGTGAGAGAGAATATTATATGGAATATTCTTTTTTTCCTTTACATATATATTTTAATTTGATATTAATTAATTTATTGCATTAAGAGATTTACTCCCTCCGTGCCCCGAAGTACTTCACGTATTGTTGTGCGCGGAGTTTAAGAAAAAATTGTTATTTTGTGTATAAAGTAAGAAAGAGAATAAGTATTTTCATTAATTTAATGAAAAGAGTGTGTAAAAGTTATTGGAATGTGTGGAAAAGTGAGTATTATGTTGGGATGTGTGTAAAAAGTAGGTATTGTTATAGTGTATTTTTTTTACCATTTTTAGTAAAAGTAAAGTGTGAAATACTTTGTGGGACGGATGAAAAAGGAAAGTGTGAAATACTTTGGGGGACAGAGGGAGTAGTAATTAATTAATGATATCTAAATAATTAAATAAAATATTGAAAATTTAATCATTATTAAAAATAAGAAATATATTATTTAAAAAAGAAAATATTAAATAAGGAAGTTAATTAAAAGTAAATAAGGAAACTTTTAAAAAAAATATTAAAAAATCCAAAAAATTGAGAAAATTGTACGTCACATTGGAGCGCTCTGGAAACGATACATCAGCAAGAAAAGTTTCTGCTATAGTATACTTAAGATATCTATACATATATAATGTGTTAATTTCTAAATTTTTCATAATTATTATTTTGATATAAAATTTAAGGTAGTAATCGCAAATATTATTAGATTTATTTTCTCAAAAAGATGTTACCAATTATATAAAGAGATAGAGACACTCTCTTGTGAGACGGGTTATTTGTGAGACGGGTCAACTTATCACTAAAGTATGCTTATTGTATAGATAAAGCATACTTATTTGCAGTTAAAGTATGTCAATAATAAATCAAATTATAACACACCAAAATCATACTTTAATGCATAATGCAATATACTTAACATACTTTAACAATCATTAAACATACTTTATCTAAATAATAGACATACTTTAACACGTCTCATAAACCGTCTCACATAAGTAATGTCTCACAAGAGACATTGTCAAAGAGATATTATACAAAAACAAATTACATATCCTGTTATATATTAATTTACACATTTTAATATTACAAAGATCATGTTTCATATATGCACATGATACACTTATAACCGTGCTTCCCACCAGAAATAGTAGTATTAGTAGTAGTAGTTAAGAACATATAAGAAGGAAATAACGTATTCCATGCTAATTCAAATATATTCCAGTCATTTTATTCCTGGAAATACCAGAAGACTTAAAAACCTTATAAGATTGGTAGTTTAGCTGCAGCACTAATAGCCCTCATAAGAATGAAGAAAAAACAGCAGAGCACATGTATTTCTAGAGACCAATATGCGGATGCACCAAAAATAAAAAGTAACTAATCATCAATGAAAATACAAGAAAAGAAAAAACCTGAAAACATGCATATCCTATTGCAGTCGCAAAGTAGAAGTTGGCATTTCCAGTACCCTGCAAGAATATGACGAGTTATTAAATCACCAGAATACTTCATTTGCGACCTGAAATGAACTTTGATTCCTGGGAACTAATGCATATCTACCAAGCACACGAGCACATACCCTCCAGATCCATAGGTTGTGCATTACAGGGCTAAGAAGTGAAACCCCAACATATCCACAAAAGAGGAAGAATGTAAATTGCATTTCTGCATATCAAATAGATCATGAGATGTCAGATATTGATGACGAAGCTAATCAATCTAAACCACCAAAGAGTAGTGTATGGAAAGCATACACAATAACAGCACAAAGACAGAGACGCAGAGAGAGGCTACTGACCTGCTAACTCATTAATAAATAGCACCAATAAACTCAAGTATACAGCGGAGTCTCCAACCTGATAAATGAACCAGGATTAGATTATAAAACCCAAAATATTCAGGCAACTATTTGTACCTGATAACCATAAATTCACAGTATTATTCCTAGAGCAAAGCAATCAAAAGTTGCCATCGGTACAGTCTGCAACTTCCTATCTTAGCGCATGGATATATTCTTGAATTTGCTTGAATTAAACTTACCATAAATTAATCAAATGTTTCAAGAATGACTACTGCAGATTGTTGGTGTTTGATTAGTAGAACCTCATTAAGCAATGTCTCTCTATCTTATCTAGCTATTACTCTCTTTCCAAAACATTAGTGCGGACTAGTATATTTGCTTTTCAAATGAGAATATAGCATATGGATCAATTGTATCTACCTAGAAGAAAAGTTGATCTTTATTTAGTTATTGAAGCGCACGACCGTCTTGCACTCAAACATAAAAGCACTAATGCGTCTGTCATAAGTGCACAAGCTTATGTTAATTTCAGAAAATGAGAGTATAGTTTATTAGGTAAATGTCACTATTAGAGTAGTTATTACTTCTGCTCATTTGGCAATATTAACCAAGTGGTTTTCTACACAGATCTAGTAAAAATGAATACGATGAAACAAAAGTTGTTTACAGCAGATTTGATTTATGTGAGATAATAAGGATAAACAGCCAATGGGTGACATAACAGAGTTCCAGCCAGATTTAAAAAACGAAACATGCATATTCTAATGTATGGAGATGATGAGAGGACTCACTGAAGGATAAGATTTTAGCATTGAGGAGATTTCCAAGTAAACAAAGACCATAAAGCTGGGCCTGTGATTTAGCCGAATAGCTAGAGGCAATATCATGAACAAAATGTTCACATGAAAAACTATCAGGAAAAAATTCTTGAAGAAATCAAACATTTCAGCAAAGAAGTACCTGCAAAGAAAAAGCGTATATATTACAGCAGTAGGGAAGAAAACAAATAGCAACGTAGTAAAATAATACACTTCTAACTAACCACAAAAATCACTTGATGATTACCATAAGACACCAATATTTGGAGATAAATCTTCGGCAGCAAGTATAAACCCATAGGTCCTGTATGAGCATTAGAAGTAATTAGTGAATCTTGAAAAATAGATACGTGAACAACTCAACTTGGAAATCTTCATTGGACACCAACAACTGGAACATTCAGAATATGATAAGGTTTAATTAAAAAAAAAACCCCACAACATACAGATGCAGAGTAAAATATTTCATCAAAGAAAATATATCAATTACATTTGTGTGCGCCTTGAATAGTACAAGTTCATTTTAATTGTTAAGGGGGATGCTCAGATATCAACTTTTATATGTATCTGAAACTGCATGAGTGAAAATACATCCGTCAAGTAATATGGGTGCTGTATGAAAGGATAAACTAATTAAAGCTATATTGTTTTTTAGAGGTGATGAGAAATTGCTTCAGTGTAAATACTGAAAGATTAGCACATTAAGTACACTAAATGGCATTAATCATGACTAACATTTTGTAAATTATTATATTATGCTAAACTGAAAAAAAATATAGAAAAACAGTAATATTGCTTCATGGTAAGGCATACCTCTTAAACATCTCCCAAAGGCCACCATACTCTTTCATAGAAATAGCACACAAAATTAATACATATGATGTCCACATAGATGCCCACAAAAGAAATATAACGACTCGCCGCCAGGAGAAAGTTGTTTTTGAGGGTATATGCTCAGCTGATGTTTTTAAACCAACTTGAACATTAAATTGTAGGAACAATTTTCTTGGGGGTGCATCAAGACCATAACCTAGCATAAAGATCACCTGAAAGGAAATAGTGGAAGAAAAGTCCTTTTAACACCTGTATGTGCTTAAGAGGATTGATAAGCTAATAAAATATTGCTCCACCAAGACATACCGGAATAAATAGAACCAAGGGATAAAGAGACAAATGCGTTGATATGACCCACCCAAAAGCTGCCAATGGTATTAGCCCTGTTTATTGGAATCAATAATTTTCAAATGCTCATTTGATCAAATGAACCAATGGTAATAATCTTTCATTCTTCTTACATTATATCTATGGCCTAAAAAGTAAACAAATGTTACCAATCTTGAAATGTTTGTGAGAAGAAAAACTCTGAAGACTTTCCAAACACTTTAACTCACGAAACACCTATGACAGGAATGATCAAGATATGCAATTTCCATTCAAGCTTAGGAAATTATAATTGTACTCAACTTTTTAAGAGGTCAAATGGAGATATTTTACATGCATCATCATACAATTGCTAAGATCATACTCTCTATGTCCCGAGAAGCTTGGTATAGCGAGATAAAATTGGCCAAAAATACTCGATGTTTTTAGGAGTTTGAGAGAAGAATACGCTCAAATTTGAATATCAACATCAATTAACATAAAGAAGAAAAAGCTCCAAAATCGAAATATTAATTGAAATTTAAATAATGAAAGAGTAGTCATATTATAAGACTCCCTAATTTGTGCGAGTTTTTCTAAATGATCAGTTTCATGGGATGGAGGAAGTATGCATGCGTTTCGCATCGTGTTTACAGCAGAAGAAAGATACGTATTGTCGCGCCGAGCAGCAACGCAAACTGATGATGTTTAAATAGATGCTCTTAATTGTTTATTTTCGCATTTTGGTGTCATCTATTGTCTTAGTTTTCTAGCTTTCCAATTCTGTTCATTGGTCAATCTGTAAATCGACTTCTTTCCGTTCTGGTAACCAGAAAATTACTGAGAAGGAACTGGGCAGCAGGTTGCTGTGAATTTAGGATGGAGGAAGTATGCATGCGTTTCGCATCGTGTTTACAGCAGAAGAAAGATACGTATTGTCGCGCCGAGCAGCAACGCAAACTGATGATGTTTAAATAGATGCTCTTAATTGTTTATTTTCGCATTTTGGTGTCATCTATTGTCTTAGTTTTCTAGCTTTCCAATTCTGTTCATTGGTCAATCTGTAAATCGACTTCTTTCCGTTCTGGTAACCAGAAAATTACTGAGAAGGAACTGGGCAGCAGGTTGCTGTGAATTTAGGATCTCATCTCAAACTGTTTGTGAATTGCTTTCATCACTACTTCGACTCTAATAGTATAGATATAGATAAGCAAATTGTATATATGGCCAAAATAATGTTACTATCTGTCAAGCCAAAAAATAATGGGAAACATAACAAACTACATCAAGCTGAACCAAATCTTTTTTACTTCAAAAGCTTTCCAACCAATAGATGAAAATGTGTGGGAGAAAAGTAACCTTCATACCTGAAGATGCTCCAAAAAGAGATAAGATGACAAAGAGGTTTTCAATAGGCGATGTACTATAGCCAATGCAAGAGATGATTGTGAAAGGATTCCACAAATACACAAGGGCTGCAATATCACCAGATGGCAGAACCTCTAGAAAAATAGTATAAGTAACTTCTCAGCTTCTGGATGTATTTGAAATTTGAAATGAACTTAAGAGAGAGATTTAATAACAGCAAGGGTTTACCTATATCTTTTAACAACTTATCAAGACCTAATGATTTCAGACTGTGACCATATGATTTTATAAGTGCACACCCAGTTGCACGGATAAGAATCGCACTGATAAAATCTGCAACAACAGAAACAAGACTGCATCCAAATGCGTGTCAATATATAGCTTATTCACTTTTGAATAACAGATTACCAGATCAAAGATTAAAAGATTAAGCAGAACACATCATTTCTGGATGACCCTCAAACAAACAATGCAAGGCAATCACGGAGGCATGCATAATCTCTTCAAACTTCTTAATAGAATGGTTTAGGGTTATCCATAGATGGCAAATTTAAAAGTTAATTGTACTAACTATTTAATAATGAGGGATCAGTGATAGTATGATTAGATTATGTTGGGGTGAAAAACAAAAGAATAATTTAATAGATCTTTTTAGCATCAATCCAACCAAGCTTCACTCCACCACAATTATACAAGTCTAAAATAAGTAATTGGTCTCTATATAAATTTTGTAAGCCTAACTGCTACCAATTAAGACTTGAAGTATCAGATTTTCCAAAAAGGGAATCTTAGTGCACAAAACAATTCAGAGTTGGCAGTTATTTGATGCAAGAATCACAAGAAACCAGCTTATGTTCGCTCAATGACAGGTGCAATATACTTGCTAAAGTTTTGATGAACACGCAGTTACTCTTTCATATTCAGCATAACACCAGGAAAATAACAAAATCAAATTAATGAGCAACCATTTTGAATTGTCAGAAGTGTTTATAGAAGTTTCTAACACAGATTACAACACGCGTGATATGCATTAGCACATCACTAATGTCACTTCATATAACTTGTAACATGGGCCATGATCACGGTAAAGACAAAAATATTGTACAGAGATAGGAAGACAATACCTGCATAACAGATGACTAGGAGTTCCCTCATTTCTGCATCATTCATTTTAGTAAACTGATATAGTCAATTCACAGTACTGAACAAACAGAACAGGTCATTGAAAGTTATGTTCACTATGAATATGAATATTTACCTTTTCATAGTAAGAGGTCCAAGAACAGAGAGTAATAATGGCGATCCATGGTACATAGAACCTGCTCATTATACCCGTTAAAATTGCCATGCAGCTAAGATTTCAAATCCAAAACCAGATATAAATCCATCCATAACTAAAATTGAGATTGCACAAACCAGAATATGGCGACAATGATAATTGCTTAAGCCAGTAGCCCTCAGCCACTACAAAAATAAAAAACAAAAAATAAGAACAAAATTCATTAATCCTTACATAATACTTATAATAATGGGAGAGAGAGAGATTACAGCGTCGCAGGCTAGTTAGCGGAGTGGAGATTTCAGGACGAGAGGAGAGGTTGAGCTTTTCTGAGAAATAATTAAGGATTAGTCTGAGTAGCACCGCAGCAATTGCCCATTTCCAAAACCCTAACTTCGTTCTCTTGCTTCCAGTTTCATTTTTCTCCTCCATTGATTCTTCGTAAAATGCTTCGCTAGCTTTCGGATCGAAAAAGGTTGCAGTGTTGCTATTAGTATTGGTTAGAGACTAATTACCATTAGAACTCTCAATTAGCGTCTCGAGTGCAGACAAGGAAACCCCAACGTGGTGCTATCCTCAATTAATCGCCCATTCACCAAAATTATTGGTGACTTGTTTTCCAAAAATTGGGTATTTAAGAGAATATTCTTAAAATGTTATTAACTTTGTGTGAGACTGTATCACATAAGGCGTGAGATGGACGAAAAGTGATAACTCATATAACAAAAAGTTATATTGAATTAATGAAAAGTGATAATACTATTTTATGAACAATTTATAGTATATATGAAAAGTGATAATACTATGAGTTTATTACTATTAGATACATAATTTAGAGCTTATTTACTATTAGATACAATGGGGAAAATAAAATACTATTAGATACATAATTTAATAATACATAGACACAATTACCCTCCAGCATGAGACGCCATCAATCTTCGATGGATCTTCGCATCTCCATCACAATCTTCTCTCTCCTATCTGAATCTCTTCCAGACCTACCATTTGAGAATCTATTCACCAAGAGGAGTTCTGCGGTGGCCGACGCCGTCGAATTTAGGGATTATAGGTCTATCATCCTCATCGCCACCGCATAATTTCACACGCACACAACCACCACCTTCACCTCCAGTCATCACGAAAGACATCAAATACGCGGCGGAGCCGCCGCCGGAGTACTCCGTCGCTCAACCATAATCCAGTGTTCGATTTGTTTTTCTGGTCCGCCGTTCCAGCTCAATTCGACTGCCTTCGCCAGCGCCTGATTTCTGTTAGCCGCATGCCACTTCTAGCGATGGCTTTGCCTTCAGTTGCTGATGGGTGCTCTCAGTCAGCCCCTGCCTCTCTGGCAGTTAGTTGATTTCAGCCTTGAAAGGCCTTGCTTCTTCCGCTCTTTGCTTCCGACGTGCTTTTGGCCGTCTCTGATTTTTACAGATTGGTGTGCTTTCGGCCGTCTCTGTTTAACAGATTATTGAGTCTCGATGGAAAGAGGTGAATTCCATGGATGTAGGTGTTCAACGAAAGGTGTGAGAGAAGAGATGTTGAGGTAATAACGAAGGTATTATTATTTCTAGCATCAAATCAAACTTATCAACTATATACAAATTAATTCTTAGCGCATTGATTTGGATACAGAGGTTCATTTTAGAAGGTGTTAGTTTGATGATATCTTCATTGATGTATATTTGTTTTTCCAAGTCATGTTGGATCTACCATGTATTGTATTTTTAGGGGAGATTCTCACCCAGCTAGGGATGCCACTGATACTTGGCAGAGAGAGATTGTAGTGAGGGATAACTTGAGATTTCATCACTTTGGTGAGGGTTACTGTTCTTGCTCTAACTTCTGGTGATGCAATGGACCAACTAAAGTTGATTGATTTATTTACAGTTTATTTACTAGTTTAGTGGTAATGGTTGGATGAAAGCTGTTTTTTATTTGATTCTTGGTTTTGTGGTAATGGTTAATGCCATTTGAAAAGGTTAATGCCATTTTCAGGAAACTGTTCTTCTTTTATTTGGATATAACTTGTCCATAAGGCTGGAGATACCATAATTTAGTGTCCCAAAGGACTTGCTTTTACTAAATGTGATATTTTGCAGAATGATTGGTAAAGACTGATGTTCAAATATTTAGTAGCTTGTACTTACAATAGTGTCTTTGAAAACAATAAACAGAGTTAGAGTAGGAAGTAGTAAAGGTGATTAGTAAAAGAGAGAAATAGAATGGGATGATATCTACAGTAATTATAATACTAATTATTATAGAAAAACGTATTTACAAGTATCTATTCTACTCCCAAAGTAGTGAATGTGGAGTCCTGAAACCCTGCACTCCTTATGTGTACCAAATCCACTCTTAGTATTCTATTAAGTAGTAAATGGATAGAGGGTTCAATGCTGACAGGCCCGACTGAAACAACAACAAGTTAAGGTAACCAGTGACCACTAAAGATAAAATTAAATTGAAACAAAAATTTTAAAATGTTACTTTTTTTATTGGTAGCATCTTTCACTTCATCATGTATATACTAGTAACATGTCTTGGAGAATCCAATTTAGAATTAGTTCTCATGGTTCATGCATAGTACTTCTTGTGTATAATATCATGTGATATGAGGACCTTTGTGTCACAGGCGAAAGATAATGCGAAAATGCAGAACAAATGGCTACTTGTGAACATGCAGTCCACCAAGGAATTTAACTTATACATGGTACTTACCCCCCCACCTAATACCTTACAAACACATATATATACATATTTTCCAAAATGATTTTGTTTTATTCCCTGATTGTATGAGAAAATTACATAATTTGTTTTCCAACTACAAAAATAAACTTGGCATTTTCTCTCTGTCTCTCCACTCTCTCATATTGTGATTTCTGTTTTGAAGCTTAATCAGACACTTGGGGAAATGAGGCTGTTGCGGATCAAAGCGATGGAGTTGGCGGGGAAACAGGGGGTGGGGATGAAACAGGGGGCGGAGAAGAGATCGGTGGCGATGGAGTTGGCGGGGTTGGAGACGTGGTCGGAGGAGATGACGGAGATTGTCCAGTGACGCCGGTGAAGACAATTACTTGGTTGATGGCCCACCAAATCACCATGAAGAGTTAAGTTGAAGAAAGTGCAATGGATTATTCTTGTTGTTTAATAGAAACAACCCACTATCTAAAAAGCCCAATCTATTACACACCGTGACTCCCTCACGCCAGGTGGAAAGAAAAGAAGGCAGGGAAAAAAAGGCGAAGAGAGTAGGACATCAGGGCTCCCCTGAACAGAACACTTTACTCCCCTGTTCGACGTGTGGAGTGATGGTGAGAGCTCATTTTTTAACATCAGGGCTATTTTGTGCAAAAAAAAAAGAAATGTGTAAAAAAATTATGTAAAAATGTGCAAAAAATTATTATAAAATGTGCAAATTGTCCAAAAAAAAAATTCGCCGGACCGCCGCCTGACCTCCGTCGGAACTTAAAATGTGCAAAAATAAATTGTGCAAAAAAAATTAGCCGGACTGCCGCCTAGCCTCTGCCGGAACTTAAAATGTGCAAAAACAAATTGTAAAACAAATTGTGCAAAAAAGATTCGCAGGACCATCGCTTGACCTCCACCGAAACTTAAAATGTACAAATAAAATGTGCAAAAAAAATTAGTCGGACCACCGCCGGTTGCCGGACCTCCGCCGGAACTTAAAATGTGCAAAAATATATTGTGCAAAGCAAATTGTGCAAACACATAAGGGTATTTATGGTATCACAATCATAATTGTGTAGTTATAAGTATTAGTACTTTGATTGATGTAGTTTATAGCAATCATGAATTATTTTATGTATCCAATAGTAAGTGACCCTAATACTATTTCATGAACAATTTATAGTATAAAAAATAAAAAGTGATAACATTTTATAGCGAAAATGATAACATTTTATAGAGAAAGTGATAACTATTTTAAAAAGTGTAAAATGGTATCATGTGAGACGGTCTCACGCAAGACCTACCCTTAACTTATTATTTTATTAAATTTAAATAATTATAACTAATTATTAATATTTTTAATTTTATAATGAATATATATTTGCAAAGACTTGTGTGAGACCGTCTCACATAAGCCCTTACGTGAGACGGTCAGAAAGTGATAACTTTTATAAAGAAAAGTGATAATTGTAATGCCCTAAATTCTTTAAATAGAATATTCTCATTTTTTTTTGTAAATAAACAGATAAATAAATAAATGGTATAATAGATAAAAAGAGTTGTCCTAGAACATGGGCGTCACTGAATGTAGCACATACGCAGAAGTCGTAATATGATGTTCTAAGACAAGAATCATGTAGATTATTTCACAAAACATGCATATATCGTCAAGATGTAAAATTCTATTTAAGTCATGCTTCTTCACCTTCTATAAAATCTGAAATTTAAAATAATAGGGTGAGTGTCTACGATACACTCAGTAGGGTAACATCAATATTTGCATTTGCTAATATATAAGTAAGAAAAATGAATGTGGCAGTCGATAAATATGTGTCAACGAAGGCTCAAGTCCGCCAATATGTCAATTAGCACCGGCTCCGGTTACATCCGGCAATATGTCAATTAGTATCGAGCTGCAAATGAGAAAATATTTTTCATTGTATATACATGTCTATTACATATACACATTAACAATAGCAATCATAAATATGGAATGTAATAATACTCGGTGTATAGTGGCAGTTACCCCTACCTTACGGAGAGTAGAAAATTAAGACTGATTATGGTTATCTTGGATTCCTGAAAGAATGTGTTAAACTAAGTTTAAAATGTCTAAAAATAATATTTTGGATTCTCTTAAAATAAAGGTAAAATTAATATTTGCAATCTTAATAAAATTTGGATACTAATAATTTACTATATTTAAGTCGGATAAAAAGACAAGAATTTTACTAAAAATAAAATAAGAATAAAAATCAAATTTAGTATTTTAAAATATTTTAAATAAAATTTCCATATACACTGTAAAAAAACATGCATGAATCTACCTGAATTTTAAAAATACGCACTAAAATAAATAAATTTCATATTTCTAAAATTAACTATGTATAGTAGTTAATGATTTATTGATGTGAACTTAAATATAAATAAGTCATGTATCTAAAATTTTACAATAGTAAACTAATAAATATTCCATTTTCCTTATAATATAGTTATTATATTTATCAAATTCTTATTTATATTTCCTAAATATATATTATTGCAAATTGTTTAAACTGGGTTTATATAACTCCAATTAAAATTTGATAACATTTTTGTGATCCTCTTGAGACGAGGGTTAAAACCATGTATTAAACTATTATAAGAAAATGTGACCAAAATTTAACCCTACGTGTACATGCATGCTTCATTTTTACGTCCAAAATTAAACAAATTATATGGTTGTAATCCTTGCAATAAATGTTTCAGAATAGTATTTAATGTAGTTTCTCATGCATGAAAATCTCAACAATAATTATCTAACAATTAAGACTCCAAAACAACAAATGGCTTCAGTGTTTAAGATCTACGCTAAGAGGTGATCATTTTAATATATAACACTATAAGGTATTATTCTTGTCGGCGGAAGTTCGGAACATACGAGTTTAATTTATAGTCTACGTGACGAGAGGATCATTTTAACCTATAGTGTGATAAGAATTGGTGACTAAAAAGTGAACTTACCTCTCAACCCCAAGCACTTCCTTTTCCCTTCCTGTTGGCAGCGTGAGTGAGTAGATATATATATTGTGAAGATGGTGTGTCCGTATTGTGAATAGAAGTGAGCTTATTTATATAGGGAGTGTGACCCTAGTAATAATTACCCCTACTACTAGGTAGACTGTAGCAGGGTGGTACTTGTTTGTGCATGCAAATTCCTAGTACTGTAGCAGGGTGGTACATATTTTTGCATGCAAATATGAGCATACATGGCTTCACCCTTCTTGGCCAAGAATCAGATGTGTTGGTAGTCAAGTACTATTATCCTATATAAATATATACGAGTATTATTATTATCGTGTAAATATTGGGGGTGTTATATCCTCCCCCACTAAAAATAAAATTTCGTCCTCGATATTCTACTTACCAAATGTAGGGAGATTTGAGTATTTCTCTCGCACATCCTCTTCTCGTTCCCACGATGCTTCCTCTTGATTATGTCCACTCCATTGGACTTTGATTAGAGAGATGTCGCAGTTTCTTAACTTGTGAATTTTCCTATCAAGGATAGCTATAGAAAATTCTTCGTAAGCGAGATCGTCGCTAACTGGTATTGTTTCTTTGTTGACTACATGGCTTGGGTCGAACAAGTATTTCCGTAGCATCGATATATGGAACACGTCGTGTACTCCTGCCAGTTCGGGAGATAATGCCAATCGATAAGCTAATTTTCTAACTTTTTCCAAGATCTCATATGGTCCAATAAATCTTAGCTTATGATGAGAGTGAAAATAAGTGTGTTTTAGTGTCCAATCTAACATCTTTTTAATGGGAATTATTGTTATATATTAGTACAAGGGACTTATATTCATTATATGTGAGAAAAAAGTGCACTTGAGGTGTTTTATTGTGTTTTAGGTGGAAAAAGGATCAAAAGTGCAAAGTTGGAGAAAAGGTGCAACTTGTGCAAAAATGTTGAAAAAATGCACGTCCAACTTGTATAATTTTTCTGTATTTTTTGGAGATCAAAACTGGTGTTGTGATATATGTTTGGAAAGACACTGAAGAGAAGGTCGTTTTGGCGTAAAGAACACCCCAATCGGAATCCAAACAAGAAAGTTATGATCAATATGGTGTCATCGCGCGAGCTATGCCGAACAGAACTTTTCATGGCTTGTTACACCTTCAAATCTTAAAGTTTTTATGAGTTCTTTATATGGATAGAAAGCCAAGGAAGAGAAGATCACGTGAGCATAAGAATCAGTCAAATCAGAGTCCGAATGTGAAAGTTATACGCGAAACGATGAAGCTGGCGCAAGATGGTTTGAACCACTAGTTCGACCAAGCTGTTTTGGTCGAATCATATGCCTGAAGTGCGTTAAATTGCCAATTTCGATTCAAACATGGTTCGACCAAGCCCTAGGTCGAACCACATGCCTGAACAGCACCAGAACCGTATTTTTACACCCCAAGTGCATGTTTTTGCATATTTTCCAAGAAAAAGCTCATCCAATGTCCATAAGGAGAGCTTACAAGTATAAAAAGGGATGTAGATCATATCATAATTGATTAGATTGGAATTGGAATTGAATTGGAGAGAGGCCACAACAATACTACACCCCACAAGGGGGGATCACCCCCCAACCATCTTCCACATCCTTTCCTCCATCCATCCATCACTTTGAAAATTCGTCTGTTGAATTAAGAGGAGAACCAAGAGCAGGATTCAAGACGAAGAAGGATGCGACGACTCCCGCATCTAGGGTTTTATTCATTTCCTAATTTATCTTGTATTTTTCAGACATCCGGGTAAGATCCATCCAACACCCATGATTGTTCTTCGTAACATCATGGGCTAGAGCCTTTTTGGTAGAACTAGGGTTGTGAAGATTTTTACGAATTAATTGAACTTTCGTGTGTAAACTCCGTAGAACACTACTTGTGGAGTTATTTTATATATGATTGTGCTTTCTTAATCCATATTCACGGTCGTTTTGTGCATCTTCAATTGGTATATAGAGGCTGAATATATATCTTGGTTGTAGATTGAGTGCGTTCACCGCTGAACGGGATTTCATGTTATGATTATAAGTGAGGGGACTCCGAAGCTTCATTAGAACTATCATATATGAATGTTTATTAATTGAATTGAATTTGGGTTAGTAAGCAGGATAAAAAGGGTAATTTTATAGTACCTATAAAGGGAGATCATATCGGGTTAGGTTATAGACGTGGGAAATAATTGATACTGATAGTACCTAGAAAGGGGGGTGAAACTATGTTTCTTGCTCCGA
Source organism: Pogostemon cablin (assembly GCA_023678885.1). Classification (NCBI taxonomy): domain Eukaryota; kingdom Viridiplantae; phylum Streptophyta; class Magnoliopsida; order Lamiales; family Lamiaceae; genus Pogostemon; species Pogostemon cablin. Next base: position 23,031,700 of record CM042981.1, read on the forward strand.
GGTTATTCACACGTGTTACACGCATATTTACTTGTGTCTATAGAGTACATTTACATATTTTAGTGATGCGTCCATAGTCCACAAGGTAGAGTCGGACAGCATATGAGAGGGAAGTTAAGTAGTAAAACCGAATTATCCTAGAGCTACCTATTCTCTTACTTGATCCACTTTCGTATTCTTCTAGTGTTATTTTATTTTTTATTTGATATTTGTGCTTAGTAGTTTAATAATTAAATCTTCAAACTTAATCACTTGTTTTAATTAATTTAGTAAATAATTAAATTAATAATACGCCGTCCTTTGAGTTCGATATTTAACTTGGTCGCTTATCTAAGCTACAATAATATCCTTCATACTTGGGGGTTAATTTTGTGTGCAAAGAAAACACTCATCAAGTTCTTAGCGCCGTTGCTGGAGACGGTTGTTATTATTAGTTTATTATTTCTAGTTGATTAAGACTTTACCATCGTGACTCTCCGATGTTATGTATGAGTGCCTGTTGGGGGCTTGTCCCTTGCGTTTTATTGCTTTATTATTTCTTTCGTGTGGGTAAGGAGTTATTATATTTGAGGTGCTCACGTTTCGGCAATTACATCTCTTTTCAAACTTAGTTTCGACTTACGTTTTTACTAAGTTTGGGGGTGTGATGTACCTTACCTCGTCTTATGAGCACTAAGGGTATAATTTTTCCTTTCGTTGGTTGATTGTTTGTTAGGAGCTTGATTTTTGCGGCATATTAGTATTTTAACCGGTGTTGGTATGTCGATTTTTTGCAACTTACCCAATGTTTAGTGTGTTGTGTTGGTGTGTCTAGTGTGTGGAGTCAATTAGATAGTCAATTAAGTCTTTCTTATAGTTCTCCTATTTTATTATTGATGAATCCTGTGATGATGAGGTGTGTTGAGTTTTGATGATAGAAGAAGGTAAAAGAGTGTCAAGATGATCGAGTTGAACAACTCAAGGAGCTCGTGAATGCATTGAAGAAAAAATCAGGTGTCCTCATTTCCTTATTCTAATTTTTATATGTGCTTTTAATTAGTATGAGTGGAAGGATTGAGTTTATGGTTGTGATCATGTGAGCTTATACTTTTGAATTGTGCCTAAAATTCATATGCTTTTGAAATTGATGAAGGAAGTGTACTTGAGTTAAATTGCGATATGAAGTTCTATGTAGAGAAGAAGGATCATGTTCAGTTTACAGGGTCTCTGATCGACCAGACTCATCTCATTCGACCAGATAATTTTGGTCAAACTATGGTCGAACCAGCGCTGAACGAACTGAACCAATTTATAGAGCCCTCGTTCAACCACACCCCTGTTGTTCGACCAAACCACTCTGGTCGAACATCTTCATGAACCTCCCATTTTGATACTGACTGCTATACCTGTTGTTCAGAGCACTCTAAAGCCATCACAAGAGCAGAATACTGAGCATATAGTAGAGAAGAAGCGGGAAAGAGCCAAGAGATTGAAAGTCGAGAAGGTTAAAATCAAGAAGGTGGAACGTGATGAATGGGGAATCCCTAAGATAAAGATACCTCCTCCGTTTCCCTTTAGGATAGTGAAAAAGGGATTGGAAGATAAGTTCAAGAGATTTTAAGATATAATGAACAAGATAAGCTTGAGCATTCTTTTCTCCAAAATAATCATGGAGATGTCGTACTATGCCCAATTTTTGAAAGATATCATATTGAAGAAGAGAAGCTTGAACGGGGTGAGATAGTGAATCTATCAGAAAACTGCAGCTCGATCATTCAGAGAAAGCTGCCACAGAAGTTGAAGGATCTAGAGAGCTTCACTATTCTTTATGAAATTGGAAAGGGGCTGGCACATAAAGCTTTATGCGATTTTAGAGCAAGCATCAACTTGATACCCTTATCTATATTTAAGAAACTAAGTTTGGGGGAGCTCGCTCCCACAATAGTGGCTCTACAATTAGTGGATAGGTCTATGACTTTTTTGAAGGGTGTGATAGAGGATGTACTTGTTAAAGTGGACAAGCTTGTATTTCTTATGGATTTTCTTGTGCTATAAATGGAAGATGACAAGGATAATGTCCCTTTTATTTTGGGAAGGTCATTCCTTGCCACAGCTGGAGCTATGATTGATGTCCAAAAGGGGGAGCTTAGATTGAGAATGGATAAAGAAGAGGTTCAATTCAACCTGGATAGGGCAATGAAGATGCCAATGGAGACGCAATGTCACAGCATTGATGTGGTAGAGGAGATCGTGAAGGAAGATATGTCCTTGATCCTATCAAAAGATCCCTTGGAGACATGTTTGGCGGAGTATCTTACTTTTCCTACCACGGAGCTAGATGAGCTCTCTAATGAGGTATGTATTGAATTTCTTAAAAATTTACTTGCTTTGGGTGATAACGGGTATGAATCTAAAAGAACCAAACTTGAAGAAGTCAAATGGACTAGAAAATACCTCCCATTGGATAGAGAAAGCACACCAAAGGAAGAAAAGGAGGAGTTGAAACCACTACTAGAGCACTTGAAGTACGCCTATCTAGGCGATAATGGAGCTTATCTAGTAATTGTATCTTCTTCTCTTACTGATGACCAACTCGAAGAGTTGTTAGATGTGCTTAGGAAATATAAGTCTGCTATAGGATGGACTCTTGATGATTTGAAGTGTATTAGTCCATCGTATTGCATGCATAAGATTATGTTGCTAGATGAAGCTAAGAGTAGTATTCAGAATCAGCGGAGAGTTAATCCCGCGATTCAAGAAGTGATTAGGAAGTAAATCCTAACATGGTTAGATGTAGGAATTATCTATCCAATTAGTGATAGTTCCTATGTGAGTCCATTGCATGTTGTAGCTAAAAAAGGGGGCATGACTATTGTGAAAGCCAATTATGGCGAGACCTTAGCCATTAGAATTCCTACGGGATGGCGTGTGTGCACGGATTACAGAAACTGAATGAAAATACCTGCAAAGACCATTTTCCTTTTCTTTTCATGGATCAAATGCTTGACCGTCTAGCAGGGTATGAGTTTTATTGTTTCTTAGATGGGTATTCGGGTTATAATCAAATCATGATTGCACCTGAGGATTAAGAAAAGACGACTTTTACTTGCCCATATAGAACCTTTGCTTTTAGGAAGATGCCTTTTGGATTGTGTAATGCACCTGTTACATTTCAGCGTTGCATGATGGCCATATTTGATAGGTTGATAAAGAAGATCGTGGATGTGTTTATGGATGATTTTTCTTTGTTTGATTCTTCTTTTGATATTTGTTTGTCTAACCTATCTACTGTTTTGAAGAGATGTCAAGAAACTAATCTTGTCTTGAATTGGGAGAAGTGTCACTTCATGGTAAGAGATGGGATTGTTCTTGGTCATCATATCTCGGCCAAGGGATTGCAGGTTGATAGAGCTAAAGTGGTGGTGATTGAGAAGCGTCCACCACCTATAAATGAGAAAGGAGTGCGGTCCTTCCTTGGGCATGCTGGTTTCTATAGAAGATTTATCAAAGACTTCTCAAAATACTCAAAGCCCTTATCTCATTTACTTGAAAAGGATGTTCCTTTTATTTTTGATGAAGAATGTCTAAAAGCTTTTCAGGTTTTGAAAGAGGCGCTTATTACTGCACCTATCTTGATCACACAGGATTAGACTCAGCTGTTTGTACTTATGTGTGATGCAAATGATCTAGCGCTTAGAGTGGTGCTTGAGCAGCTGAAGGAAAAGAAGTTCTGTGCCATCTACTATGCAAGTAAAACTTTTGATGCAGCACAAAAGAACTACACTGTCACTGAAAATGAATTTTTAGCGGTTGTGTATGCATTTGACAAGTTTTGTCAGTATTTGGTTGGCATGAAGACTATTGTGTACATGGATCATTCTGTGATCTGGTACTTGATGGAGAAGAAGGAAGCGAAGCCCAGGATTATTCGATGGATCCTTCTTCTATAAGAGTTTGACATGGAGATCCGAGACAAGAAAGGGACGGAGAATATTTTAGCAGATCACATATCAAGGTTAGAGACAAGAGAACATTGTGAAGACTTTTTTTAATACAATGAAAGGATGTTCCCAGATGAAAAGATCATGGCGGTGTTTGTGGAAGGAGCGGAAAGAGCTTGTGTAGTGGCTGCTCAAGGAATGGATCCATGGTATGTGGATTACAACAATTACATTGTCGTAGGTGAAATTCTGAAAGATCTCAATAGGTATCAACTTGTGAAATTCAAGAGAGATGTTGAGACTTTCAAATGGTACGATCCGTTTGTGTATAAAATTTGTACGAATTCTATCGTTCGTAGGTGTATGCCCGAGATGAAGATGGAGAGTATTCTCGATTTTTTCCATGCACAACCTAACGGGGGCACTTTGGAGCTCAAAAGACTGCGACTAAGGTACTTCAATCTGCTCTTTATTGGCCTACTTTGTTTAAAGCCTGTGAATCCTATGTGGCAACATGTGATAGATGTCAAGGGATGGGAAACATAAGTAGAAGAGATGAGATGCCACTTCAGCCGAGCATTGTGGTTGAGATATTCGATGTATGGGGAATCAATTTTATGGGGCCGTTTCCCCCATCTAATGGATTTCTCTACATCCTACTTGCTATGGATTATGTTTCTAAGCTGGTGGAGGCCATTCGTACCCACATGAATGATTCAAAGACGGTGTTGTATTTCTTGAAGAAACATATTTTTGCCTACTATGGAGTCCCAAGAGCACTTGTATGTGATGGAGGTTCTCACTTCGTCAACAAACTTCTTGAAAGAGTGCTCAAGGATTACGGTGTTAAGCATAGGGTTACTACACCCTATCATCCTCAAGCGAATGGGCAAGCAGAAGTTTTTAACCGGTAAGTGAAGCAAATCCTAGAGATGGTGGTCGGAACTAGTAGGAAGGATTGGGCTATGAAGCTTGATGATGTCCTATAGGGGTTCCAAACCGCATATAAGACGGTGCTCGACATGTTGCCGTATCAAATTGTCTATGGGAAGCCATGCCACTTACCCGTAGAGGTTCAACATAGAGCTTTTTGGGTATTGAGAAGTTTGAACTTGTGTCTCAAAGATCAAAATGAGTTGAGGATAACTCATATCAATCAACTAGATGAGTTTAGAAATCAAGCCTACAAGAACTCGGTGATCTATAAAGAGAGAATGAAGAAGTGGCATGATTCAAAGATCACTTATAAGAAGTTCAAGCAAGGGGATGAGTTATTACTTTTTAACTCTCGTTTGAAGCTTTTTGCAGGAAAACTGAAATCAAAGTGGACGAGACCGTTCATTATCCATAGAGCCTGCGGAGGGGGGAGTTTTGAAATGATAGAAAAATATGGAGACATCATAGTGGCGAATGGGCATCGATTGAAGCACTATAGGTTGCGGGATGATGCTTGTGTCGTCTTTGAAGATACCTTACATTGAGTTGGTACCATCGTGACTCTCCGACGTTAAACATGAGCGCCCGTTGGGGGCTCTCCCTCCTGTTTATTGCTTTATTTATTTAGTGTGAGTAAGAAATTTTTATATTTAAGGTGCTTACTAATCGACAACTACATCTCTTTGCAAACCATAGTTTTGACTATAGTTTCTACTGCGTTTGGGGGGTGATGTTCTCACCTCATTGAAGCACCAAGAGTATAAACTTTTCTTTGTAATGTTTTCTAGGGGAGTTGTTTTTTTACGGTATATTAAAATTTTAACCAGTTTTGATGTGTCGATTTTTTTGCAATTTGCCTAGTGTTCGGTGGTGTTTTATTATTTTAATATGAATAGAGTATTATATATGATTTTATATAGTCTGAAAGTAGTTCTCTAGCTTTTGTTTTGGATATAATGATGCTTGATATTGTTCTAGAGTTTGAGTTTTGCAGGGAAAGACGTGAAAAGCATGAAAATTTGGAAATTCAAAAGCTCGTACGACCAAACACTACTGTTCGACCACAATACTAAGGTCGAACAGTGGTCGAACAACATGCCCGAATGCGAAATCAACTTACAGAAGGTCTGTTCGACCAAATCATCATGTTCAACCAGATTTCTAAGGTTTAACGATGGTCAAACAGAGCAGGGGAGAACATGGTGTGATTTTTCAGCGTACAGAGGTGCCGTTTGACCTCATACTATTGTTCAACCAAGATATTTTGGTCAAACGTAGGTCAAACGAGATCACATTTTATAGGCAAACTCGCGTTGTTCAACCAGGAGCCCTTATTTGACCATACCGTTCGAGTCGAACGTGGTCTGAAATCGCAAATAAAGGTTAGTTTTCTTTATTTTGTTCGACCAATTCCCGTCATCCTTTCTCGAGCACCCATCACGAATTGTAAGTATTTCACTCTAAACTCTTCCCACACTTAAATCTTCCTCTCCACATCTTCCACATCCAAGATTTGGAGGATTCAAGTCCGAATTGGGATTATTTCATTCAAATTTTTGGGGATTTTTGTCGCACATCACAAACACTATGACCGGAGGAAAAGATATGTTTTCTTACTTCTCTATCCTTGAATTGAAGTGAATTATGCTTAGTAAGGGTTGGGTAAGTTGATTGAACATATGCTTAGTTGGATTTGAAGTGTTGAATTTGGTGTTTTTTTTTTTGAAAATTCGTTTGAATTTGCATGATTCAATTTACATTGGATTGTTGAGTTTTTGTAAAATTGATGATGTATATCTTGCGGGCTTGAGGTAAATTTTGGATTATATGTATGGGCTCGTTGATTTGAATTGTTGATTTTATGCAATTCAAAGTGGAAGGTGAGCATGCTTATGGTTTTTATTAAGTTTATGTTGAAATTGAGAAGCATGTTTCATGTGTGTGGTAATTTTAAGACTATTGGTTGACATGGTGTCATTATTGAAAGTGTTGAGGATATATTTGTTATGATTATTAGATGAACACTTGAAATTTGGAGAATTAAGTTATGATTATAGCATATGAATTTGAAGTTTTGAGTAGAATTCATGCTTTGGTTAGTCTTAAGATTGGTGAACTTGCTTTATCTCTTTTGTTGTGTATTGAGGTATAGCTTTTATAGGAAAAGAGATTGCTTCATCTTCGAAGAGGGAGGAGACTAAGTCTCCTAGGAAAGGTGCTAACTCTAAGAAGTTAAAGCTTAATAAGAAGAGACCTTCTAATTTTGGTATAAGGATTGATGATTGGGAGGAGAAAAAGGAGTTATGGGGAGCTATTGCGAGCAAGATAACGAGGACTTGTTATTAAGATGATCAAGTTATGGTTGCGATGAACATCATCAATGATATTCGTTGGATGTTCAATCGAGTAGGGATCACCTGATTCATGGAGCTAAAGAGGGAGACATATTTCCACATCACAGCTGAAGTATTGTGCACAATGAGAGTTGATCGTGGGGATCACTATCTTCCGTATGGTTTGTCGATGAATATTGGTGGTCAATTGCAGCACATGCTAGCAAGTGAATTCAATGAGATGATTGGTTGTGAGAATGTGTCTGAAGTGGAGCATGCTGATTTCCGTGCTGACGAGTTCTGGAGGTCTATCTCGGGGAGGCAAGGTCGTCATAATTCGAACACTTCCAAGGTTGCCTTTATCCGCAACCCCGTGATAGCTTATATCAACCAGATTCTAAGCAACACACTGTTTACTCTATCCGAGGGCAGTTGTATTCTTAGGGGAAGTTGTACGTGCACTGGTGCATGATGAATTGAGTCCACTTCAATATTGTGGCTTACTTTATCTTGCAGATGTACAAGTTCTCTACTATTGATTTCCAGCGAGTCAACATTGGAGGGCTGATTACTTCGATAGCGGAGTACTATCGAGTTGATTTGAGCAGACATAGGCTGATCCGAGGGGATCCTGATTTGATTCTGTCATCCTGTGTTAGGATGGGGTTGATTCAGAGGGTGAATGATGCTTGGATGTTCATTCGTGGCAAGAATCCACTTTATTTTCGATTTCCATTATCGATTGTTGATCTTACTACAATTCAAATCAACACCAACCTCTTGATGGACACTTTGGAGCATAGGGCAATTTCCAATACTTGTTTGGAAGAAGAAAATTGGAGACTTCTGGCTGAGATGCACTTACAGGGAATCCTCATTGATGAAGATATGATTTTGGTTGGTGATCCAGCTGATTTCATTGATGAGAATCAGCCACAACAGCCAGCTTTTGTGTATCCGCAGAGGGATTTGCCTCCGATACCCCTACAGCAGCAGCAACCATAACATGAGTATTTTGAGCCACTACCATAGCAGCAAGATTTCTAACAGGCCTAGGATCATTTTTATAGGGAGAAGTTCAGATTGATGAAAGAGCAATTGATTAGAGCTATTTTCACCTAGATTTTAGTGTCTTTTTATATGTGTTTTCGTATTATTTTATCCGTATTTTATACGGCGACATCTAGTCATTCAACACGGGCAACTTCTGGTCGTGTCCAGTTGCACGAGTCGAGTTGAGAGCACGAGCCGTGTAGCCAACACGGCCCTGTAAGAGTTGGCCGTGTGCCGACATCAGAAGAGCCAACACGATCACCCTGTGCCCGTGTTACAACACACGACTCGTGTTGCAGCACACTAGCCGTGTTGCGTAACACGACCCTGTAAGGTGAGGCCGTGCGGCAGTATCAGAAGACACAACATGGCCACATTGTGGCCGTGTTGCAGAACACGACTCGTGTTGTGTATTTTCCTGCAGAAATTTCCAGATCCTTCTAGAAGCCTCCAAAGGGGTATAAATACCCCTTTATTCAACAATTGGGAAGAGATCCGAAAATCTCATCATCTACACACACATCACACACCATTTCTTCCATTTTCCACCATCATCTTCATCCACCTTCATCCATCTTGATCCATCTTCATCATCTCCATTAATTCTCCATCAAAACTTCATCCCTTCCATTGGGTGTGAGAGATCTCAAGGAATCAAGAGCTAGAGGTGGAGATCAAGAAGAATAGAAGATTCTCTTCAAGAAATTGATAGGGAAGAATCAATTCATTTTGTATTTCTTTAGATCTAAGACTATGGGTATTTGTAATGAATCATTTATTTGTTTTATTACTTTTATCATGTTAGGCTAATCCCTCTAGTGGGATTAAGAATATGAAGAGCATATTAGATTTATATTATCATGTGGATTAAATTGGTTTTTGATTTAATTGATGTTGATTTCTATTCATGGAGTTTAATTGTCTTGATGTTGTGATGGCATGGTTTGTTATTCATGAATGTTTATTGATTTAATGGATTGTTGATCAATGGATTATTTGTGGTAATTAAATGCTATCATGATGTTCATGTATGTATTGCTTGGAGTGAGACGGAAACGACCCTCTATAGTATTAGGAAGGCATGAATAGACATTGAGTTTGGGTTTGACCGAAAGGATATTTGAATTCAATGAGGGGAACCAATCCATTCGTTGGCCTTAGTACACAAAAAGGGAGAGTTCAATCTAACTAGTACCTAGATGGAAGGGGTTAATGTTGGGCTTTGATCTTAAGTGCTTTTGGGAGTCTAAAATGGATCAACAACCTTTGTAACCCGAAAGGGAGCTTAGGATACTATCGTGATCACCCTTAGTCTACATCAATTGAGTTGAATTCCTTTTGCATGATAATATGAATCGAGTGTGCTTGGATGTTTCTAATCCCATGTTTTTCCATACTTGAATTTTAGCACCCATTTTCTATAATTGTCATTTCTCTTATTTGCTATTCTTATTTACTTGTTACTTGCTTTAGTTGTTAATCATCTCAAAACCCCCGATCATCTTTACAAAAACAACAAGAACATGAGCTCACGTATTTTGCTAGTTCGAACATAACTCCTTATTGGATTGATAATTTTTCTTGGGATATACTACTACAACGATCGAGTATTCTTGCTCGTGAGTGCACAAAATTAGGCAAACAAGAAAATGGCGCCGTTGCTGGGGAGTTTGACGGACTAGTGGAGTACTGTGTTATTGTTTTAGTTGTTCTTGATAAGGATACTTTTTATTTTATTTTTACTTTGTTTACTATTGTTGTTTGTGGTCTTACTCTTGGCCTTTTCGTAGGTGTTTTATGATCACAAGATCAAAGGGAAATCAATCGATCATTCCTTTGAATTTGGAGATTGAAAGGACCGCACGACAAAGGAAGCGAGAGAGGCGTAAAGCGAGAAAAGGAACAAAAATGGAGAATCAACGGGGAGACAATGTTAATTATGACCCACCCCAAGATCCTTTACAAGATCAAAGGGGGGTACAAGAAGGAGTGCAAGAGAATCAAGCGGAGATAATGAGGAATTTCTTTGCTCAAAATTAAGAGTATATGCAATTGCTTGCCAATCAAGAAGCTCAAAGGATATTTCAACAACAAGAGTTGCCAAGGCCTAGAGCAATTCGGGATTACTTCCAACCGAGGGCCGTGCACAATATGGTTCCTCCGGTTCAAGCCAATGATTATGAAATTAAGACCGGATTGATCAACATGGTCAAAGCAAATCAGTTTGGGGGAGGTCCTCTTGAAGACCCGAACACTCATCTATCTACTTTCTTGGAGGTTGCAAATATCGTCAAGATGAAGGGAGTGTCAGAGGATGCTATTCGAATGAGGTTGTTCTCTTTTTCTTTAAGAGACAAGGCTAAAGCATGGTACAATGCAATTCCTTTGGGAAGTTGTAATACATGGGAAGATCTTGAGCAAAGGTTCCTAAACAAGTACTTTCCTCCTTCAAAGACGCTCCAATTGAAAAGCCTTATCACTCAATTTAGGCAACTTCCGGATGAAAATTTTTATGAAGCATGGGAACGCTACAAAGAGATGCTCCGAAAGTGTCCTCAACACGATTTTCATGAGAATCAATAAGTGGCTTTCTTTTACCAAGGGTTGAATCAACAAAATCGGATGCATGTAGATGCCTCATCCGGAGGGTCTATATTTGGAGTGGATGCTATGAAAGCCATGGATATTTTTGAAGACATTGCGATGAATGCTTATCAATGGCCTTCTGAGCGAGTAATGAGAGGTTATGCCTTTGGAAAAGTAGCTCAAGTGGAGAGTGTGAACAAAGTGAAGAGTGATATGTTCCAAAGTGAGGGAATGAAAGAATTCAATGAGAGCATTCAAGCTTTAACAAAGCAATTGAATTTGATCACTCAAGGAGTAACGCAAGGGGGAAGCACAAGTGCTATTGTGAATGATGAGAGCCATGTTATGCAAAGTATAGAGGATGTTGCCTACTTAGATAGGAGAAATTACCAAGGAAATTTTCAACGTCAAGGGAATTTCCAAGGTAATTATCCTTCTAATCAAGGTAATTTTCAAGGAGATATCAAGGACAAGCTCGGGGAAGCAATTTCAATCAATCAAGTGGAAATTATCAAGCTCCGAAGAAGCATGAAAATCTTTCTTACTCTAATCCTCAAGCCGCCGTGTCATATCCTCCGGGATTCGATCCGAGTGCTAAACCACCAAATGGAGAGGGGAAAGCATCGGTGGAAGAGACATTGCTAACATTCATGAAAAAGATGGAGGCTAGAATGGAGGAAAATGAGAAGAAATCCGACAATAGGATGAGAGCTTTTGAGTATCAAATGGGTCAAATTGCTTCTTCCGTGGGATCTCAACACCAACAAGGAAAGTTTCCATCTACCACGGTAACTAATCCTAAAGAAGATTGCAAAGCTATCACTCTTAGAAGTGGAAAAGAGTATGAGGAACCTCCTATGCCTAAAGAAGATAGTATTGTCATTGAAAGGGAAGTGGAAAGCAAGGTGGAAGAAGGGTTGGTGCAAGAAGAGATTGAAATGGGGGAAGTAAGCAAGAAAAAAGAAATTGTTGAGCAAAAGAAAGATGAAGAGAAGATAGAGAGAATTCCAAAGTGGAAGAAGGCAAAGGAGTTAAGGGAAAAGGAAGTTGAAGTTGAAAGAGATAGTTGGGGAATACCCAAGACTCAAGTACCGGTTCCTTTTCCTCAAAGGTTCTTGAAGAAGGGTTTGGATGAGAGGTTCAAAAAGTTTCTTGAAATCTTCAAGAAGATTCAAATCAATATCCCTTTCGCCGATGCTTTGGATCAAATGCCTCATTATGCTCGTTTCTTGAAGGACATCATGGGAAAGAAAAGAAGTCTTGTGGACAATGAAACGGTTAATCTAACCGAAGAGTGTAGTGCCATTCTACAACGGAAACTTCCACAAAAATTGAAGGATCTGGGTAGTTTCATTATACCATGTGAAATTGGAAAGAACAAGAAGAACAAGGCTCTTTGTGACCTCGGTGCAAGCATTAATCTAATGCCTCTCTCCATATTCAAGAAGCTTGGATTAGGTGAAGTAAAACCAACTTTCATCACACTTCAATTGGCGGATCGATCTATGACACATCCAAAAGGAGTAGTTGAAGATGTGTTGGTGAAAGTTGATAAGTTCGTCTTTCCGGTGGATTTTGTTGTTCTAGATATGGAGGAGGATGAAAATGTGCCATTGATTTTTGGGAGACCGTTTCTTGCTACTGGGAGAGCTCTTATTGATGTCTACAAAGGAGAATTGAAGTTGAGAGTTAATGATGAGGAAGTGGTATTCTCTCTACACAAGGCCATGCAATATCCAATGAATGATGAAGAATGTAAAAGTGTGGATGTTGTAAAGGGAAGTGTCGAGGAGAGTTGGCCTTCCATTGTAACCAAGGATCCACTTGAACTTTGCTTGAGCAATTCTCTATCTCTTTCTAATATTTCTACTATTTCTCTTGATTTAAATGAAGAATTGATTAATGGTTTGCTTGATCTAGGTGATTGTAGTGAAGCTCAAGAGGTTGCAGCCGCCATCTCAAGGGGAAATGACAAGTTCTTACCACTTAGAGATCCACTCGAGCAAGAAGAGAAAAAGGAAAAGAAGGTGGAGTTGAAGCCTCTACCCGATCATCTTACTTATGCCTACCTTGGTGAAAGTGAGACATATCCGGTAATTGTATCATCATCTCTAACTTCTAGTCAACTTGATAAATTGCTTAATGTCCTTAAAGAGCATAAGTCGGCTATTGGTTGGTGTATTGATGATTTGAAGGGAATTAGTCCAACAATTTGCATGCATAAGATAAGACTTGAGGATGAAGGGAAAGCTTGTGTTCAAAACCAAAGAAGACTTAATCCTATCATGCAAGAAGTGGTAAAAAAAGAGGTTCTTAAGTGGTTAGATTGGGATATGATTTTTCCTATTAGTGATAGCCCTTATGTGAGCCCGTTGCATGTAGTATCTAAAAAAGGGGGTATGACTATAGTGAAGACCGATAAAGATGAGACCATAGCCACTAGGACGATGACGGGGTGGCGTGTGTGTGTTGATTATAGGAAGCTTAATGAAAACACACGTAAAGATCACTTCCCCTTACCTTTCTTGGATCAAATGTTGGATAGGTTGGCCGGGTATGAGTTTTATTGCTTTCTTGATGGGTATTCCGGGTATAACCAAATTCTCATAGCACCCGAAGACCAAGAAAAGACCGCTTTCACTTGTCCTTATGGAATATTTGCTTTTCGAAGATTGCCATTCGGACTTTGCAATGCACCGGCCACCTTTCAAAGGTGTATGATGGCAATCTTTGAAGGATTAATTGAGAATATAATGGAAGTTTTCATGGATGACTTTTCGGTGTTTGGTTCTTCTTTTGATAATTGTTTGTCTAACCTTGCTATTGTTTTAAAGCGATGTCAAGACACTAATTTAGTGTTGAATTGGGAGAAGTGCCACTTCATGGTAAATGATGGCATTGTACTTGGACATCACATCTCTTCAAAGGGATTGCAAGTTGACCGAGCCAAAGTTGTTGCTATAGAGAAGCTTCCACCACCAACAAATGAGAAGGGAGTACGATCGTTCCTTGGTCATGCTGGGTTCTATCGTAGATTCATCAAGGATTTTTCTTCATTTTCTAAACCTCTATCTCATCTCCTTGAAAAAGATGTGCCATTTAAGTTTGATGATAATTGTTTAAATGCTTTTCAGGTGCTAAAGGAAGCTTTGATTTCATCACCCATCTTGATCACCCCCGATTGGAAAGAGCCATTTATATTGATGTGCGATGCAAGTGACGTAGCTCTTGGAGTGGTTTTGGGGCAACTAAGAGAGAAAAAATTCCGAGCCATTTACTATGCAAGCAAGACATTTGATGCGGCTCAAAGGAACTACACTACTACCGAAAAAGAGTTCTTGGCGGTAGTATACGCATTTGATAAGTTTCGTTCTTATTTGGTAGGAACGAAAACTATGGTATACACCGACCATGCCGCTATCAAGTATCTCATGGCAAAGAAGGATGCAAAGCCAAGGGTGATAAGATGGGTATTACTTCTTCAAGAATTTGATATTGAAGTGAGAGATAAGAAGGACACGGAGAATGTGATAGCCGACCATCTTTCAAGGTTAGAGTCGAGGGAGCATTGTGAAAGTACTTATGAGTTAATCAAGGAGGTTTTTCCCGATGAAGAAATCTTGGAGTGTGATTGCTATCAAATTGAGGCTTTAGTGGAACAAGAAGGAAGCCCATGTTATGCGGACTATGTGAATTACTTGGCTAGTGGAAAGAGACCTTATGAGCTTAATAAGTATCAATCCAAGAAGTTCTTTCATGATGTTAAAAGTTACTTGTGGGATGATCCATTCTTGTACAAGATGTGTAATGATTCTCTTGTGCGAAGGTGTGTGCCCGAGGAAGAATGGAATAGTGTGTTGGAGTTTTGCCACTCTTCACCTAGTGGAGGCCATTTTGGAGCTCAAAAGACCGCTGCAAAAGTCTTACAATCGGGGTTGTATTGGCCATTTTTGTTCAAGAGTTGTAAGAAATTTGTAGAGGGTTGTGATCGATGTCAAAGGATGGGAGGAATCTCCAAGTGGGATGAGATGCCCCTTAAGAGCTTTCAAGAAGTGGAGATATTTGATGTGTGGGGCATCAATTTCATGGGACCATTTCCTCAATCTAATGGATTCCTATACATCCTATTGGCGGTTGATTATGTCTCGAAATGGGTTGAGGCCATACCTTCAAGAACAAGTGATGCTAGAGTGGTCATGGGGTTTTTAAAGAAGCATATCTTCACAAGATTTGGAGTACCTAGAGTGTTGGTAAGTGATGGGGGTAGTCACTTCATAAATAAGCTCATGGAGAACATTCTCAAGACTTATGGAGTGAAACATCGAGTGTCTACTCCGTATCACCCTCAAACGAATGGTCAAGCTGAAATTTCTAATCGACAAATCAAACAAATCTTGGAGAAAACAGTGAGTGTGAGTAGAAAGGATTGGTCAAATAAACTTGATGATGCATTGTGGGCCTTTCGAACCGCATTCAAGACCACTCTTGGTATGTCTGCTTTTCAAATTGTTTATGGTAAGTCTTGCCATCTTCCCGTGGAGTTAGAGCATAAAGCTTATTGGGTCATTAAGAAGTTGAATTTTGACATGAAAGCTTCGAAGAAGGTAAGATTCTTACAATTGAATGAGCTTGAGGAATTTAGAGAAAATGCTTATGAAAACTCAAGGATTTTTAAGGAGAAAACCAAGAGGTGGCATGATGCTCGTTTGAGGAAAAAGAGCTTTGAAAAGGGTGAAAAGGTGTTGGTATTCAATTCTCGACTAAGACTTTTCCCGGGCAAGTTGAAGTCCAAATGGAGAGGACCTTATGTGGTAAAGGAAGTACTTGATGGGGGAGCTCTAAAGGTTATGGATGAGAACGGGGGAGAGTTCTTGGTCAATGGTCATCGTGTAAAGCACTATGTGGATCCATCACAAAGGGAGACCCTCTTTGTGGATACTTTATGTGAAAGATGAGCTAAAAATTCATCTAGCTTGAAGACGTTAAACTTAGCGCTCGATGGGAGGCATCCCATCACTATCTTTATTGCTTTGTTTTTGTTGTTTATTTGTTTTGGCCTTGTAGGTTGATTGTGCTCATGGAGAAAAATGCATATTGAAGAAAAGAGAAATGCTTCATGGATTCAAGTTGACATGTTCCACCATTTGTTGCAAACTTAATTCGTGACTCTTGTCTCGAGTTAAGTTTGGGGGGTGATAGTGCGTGGTGGGCATAGCTTGAGTCGTGTGGATGCGGTTACTTCTCAACAAGAAGATCATCAATGGAAACTACAAGGGTGAGTCTCACCACTTTTTGCAAACTTAAGTCTCAACTCTTGTTTCGATTTAAGTTTGGGGGGAGAGTGTGTGGTGTGACTCACCACTTGAGTATGATACTTGAGTATGATTCTTGTAAAATTGGACAAATTTTAAAATTTTTCTCATGAGTTTGGGTTGATTTTGGCATGATTGGTGGTGTTGAAGTGAATGATAGTCCGTATTTATAATGAAATTGTTGAAATAATGGTGTTTGTTGAGTGTTTGAGCATGAATGAGAGGTATTGGAAGCATGATGGAGCTTGGAGCTAATGCTTTCCTTACCAAATGCCTATTGAGGGAGTACTCTACACCTTATCATTTTACTACTTGAAATGAATTGAGTTTGATTTGGATTGTTGTGACTAGCATGCTACTTCATTTGTTATGTTTGTGAGAGGTTTACTTTCGTAATTTAGGATTTCTTTTTAAATAAAGGTTGGGATGAATGTGTGCTTAATTTTCTTATGGATGATGGTATTTTGTGTTTTTGCATGTTTTGTGTTTTTGTTGTGTCTTATTTGTTGAGTCCTTATTTTTATGTTGTGTGTATTTTCATTCTTGTCTTGGGATGTTTGGTGGTTTGTTTAGGGATGTCGTGAGTCATTTTTGAACATGAGTGATGATATGTTGTGGTGATAAGTGATGACAAATTATGATTAAGAATCTCTACACTTTCAAATTGTGACATGTTTTACTTAACTTGTTCAATTTTGAGATGAATGTGGTGTAATAAGTTCCTTAAGGTCCGAGCACAAGCTTGTGAGCATTTGAGCCTCAACCATGCATACATGGTATTTCTTCATGAGTGGATCGGTTGTGTTTGATAAGTTAGAACTTGCTCAAGGACTATAGGAATGAGCCCGATTAGTGGAGATTGGTGAAATGATCTAAGGCCATCCTTGTTATTATAGTCATTGCCATATATGTTCCCTACCATGAACATCATCCTTAGTTAACCATTTTGAGCCTATAAGCCTATTTCTTGTGAATTTAGCACATTTCAAGCCTTAATTACCCATTCAAGCTTATATATACCTTTGTGTGGGTGATTGAGGAGATGGTAGCTAGAAAGGATTGATTGATTAGCAAAAGAAGAAAAGAAAATGGTAAACAAGCAAGAAAAAGGATGAAAAGAGCAAAAGTAAGAAGGCACATGCAACCTCAAAGTTAGAAAATGAGCAAATCAACATCAAAATGCTCAAGTAAACAAAATTCAAAGATAGGAAGCATGCATCAAAAGAATCTCAATCCAAGGAAAGTAAATGAATAGTGCTTGAGATTTGTAAAGATAAGCAAGGAAGAAAGAAAGTAAAGAAGTTAAGGAAATTGGCCATCTCTTTGATTACTTACACTTGTTGAGTCACTCTTATCCATATACTTCCTACCCTACCAAAGAGCCTATCATTACATCCTAATTAAAGACCTTTTTGATCATTGATTGAAACTTTGGTGGTTTGTGAATATAGTCCGCGAGCAAGCTTATAGCGAGTCGAGCCAATCGATTAATGAGTGTGATTTACCCTATTTCAAAAGAGTGTTGAGAGACATCAATATACATTGTGAGGCTTGGACTTAAAAGGAACTATATTACACTTTATTCTCTTTTGATTGAACTTGTTAATTTCTCATGTCATGATTTTAATGTTGTAGGATGACTTAGCATAGTTTGTTGTTATTATTGCTAACGATGTGTTATTGCTTATATTCGTTTAGTCTTTTCTAGGTGAAAATTTCTCCTTTTGATTTGTCATTTTCGTTGCTCGGGGATGAGCAACACCTTAAGTTTGGGGGGTTGATTAGAGCTATTTTTACCTAGATTTTAGTGTCTTTTTATATGTGTTTTCGTATTGCATGAGTCGAGTTGGGAGCACGAGCCGTGTAGCCAACACGGCCCTGTAAGAGTTGGCCGTGTGCCGACATCAGAAGAGCCAACACGATCACCCTGTGCCCGTGTTACAACACACGACTCGTGTTGCAGCACACGAGCCGTGTTGCGTAACACGGCCCTGTAAGGCGAGGCCGTGCGGCAGCATCAGAAGACACAACATGGCCACCTCGTGGCCGTGTTGCAGAACACGACTCGTGTTGTGTATTTTCATGCAGAAATTTCCAGATCCTTCTAGAAGCCTCCAAAGGGGTATAAATACCCCTTTATTCAACAATTGGGAAGAGATCCGAAAATCCCATCATCTACACACACATCACACACCATTTCTTCCATTTTCCACCATCATCTTCATCCACCTTCATCCATCTTGATCCATCTTCATCATCTCCATTAATTCTCCATCAAAACTTCATCCCTTCCATTGGGTGTGAGAGATCTCAAGGAATCAAGAGCTAGAGGTGGAGATCAAGAAGAATAGAAGATTCTCTTCAAGAAATTGATAGGGAAGAATCCATTCATTTTGTATTTCTTTAGATCTAAGACTATGGGTATTTGTAATGAATCATTTATTTGTTTTATTACTTTTATCATGTTAGGCTAATCCCTCTAGTGGGATTAGGAATATGAAGAGTATATTAGATTTATATTATCATGTGGATTAAATTGGTTTTTGATTTAATTGATGTTGATTTCTATTCATGGAGTTTAATTGTCTTGATGTTGTGATGGCATGGTTTGTTATTCATGAATGTTTATTGGTTTAATGGATTGTTGATCAATGGATTATTTGTGGTAATTAAATGCTATCATGATGTTCATGTATGTATTGCTTGGAGTGAGACGGAAACGACCCTCTATAGTATTAGAAAGGCATGAATAGACATTGAGTTTGGGTTTGACCGAAAGGATATTTGAATTCAATGAGGGGAACCAATCCATTCGTTGGCCTTAGTACACAAAAAGGGAGAGTTTAATCTAACTAGTACCTAGATGGAAGGGGTTAATGTTGGGCTTTGATCTTAAGTGCTTTTGGGAGTCTAAAATGGATCAACAACCTTTGTAACCCGAAAGGGAGCTTAGGATACTATCGTGATCACCCTTAGTCTACATCAATTGAGTTGAATTCCTTTTGCATGATAATATGAATCGAGTGTGCTTGGATGTTTCTAATCTCATGTTTTTCCATACTTGAATTTTAGCACCCATTTTCTATAATTGTCATTTCTCTTATTTGCTATTCTTATTTACTTGTTATTTGCTTTAGTTGTTAATCATCTCAAAACCCCGGATCATCTTTACAAAAACAACAAGAACATGAGCTCAAGTATTTTGCTAGTCCGAACATAACTCCTTATTAGATTGATAATTTTTCTTGGGATATACTACTACAACGATCGAGTATTCTTGCTCGTGAGTGCACAAAATTAGGCAAACAGCAATTCGCCACTTTGAATGCAAACCAGCAAGAGACGAATCGACATCTGGCATTGGCGATGGCAAATTATATTGCGCTCAACCTTCAATATGATGGTCTGGATAGAAGAATAGGAGAGAAGCAGGCTGGCTATCAAGAGATTGATAGGAAGCTATATGATCTGCACAGGGACTTTGATTATTGGCACATAGATATAAGTGATGATGATGATGCTCCGAAGGAGTATAGTGCGTTGGGTTTTTTTCCTTTGTCTGATTCTTCTCATCTCCATTCTCTTTTTCACTTTACATGTTGAGTGATTGTGGGTGGTGTTGAGTGTTTGATAGAGATTCATGCGTGGGTGGTCTGTATTGATATTGATTGATAATGATAGATTCATTTAGTATGTTCGATTTGGTTGTTGATCAGATTGATTTGGAAAGTATGATGCTTCTTGATTATGCATAAGCACTTGTTTTTTATGCATGTTGATTTTATTAATGATGACATGTACTGCTATTGCTTGTAGTTTATGTAAATATTGATGTTGATTGCATGCTTTGAAGAGTGCTTAGGAATCTATTACCCATGTGAGAATTTGAGTCTATTAATCATGCAACATGATTGCATGATAGTTTATTCTTGTGAGTATCATTCATATGTTCGTATTCTAGAACTTGGCTTGAAGTCTTGTTTGAAATTTATGATTGATAGATGCTAGGACATGATCTTAGGCCGTTATTGCTTAAAGTGAGCTACTTAGCCAAATTTCCTACCTTACAATATTAATTATTGGAAGCCCTATTGAGCCTTTAAAGCTTTTTCTTTAGCAAGCCTATGATAAAAAGCCTTTATTTACCTATACTTGAGCTTTAAAAACCATATTTACTAGTAGAGAGTTGAAGTGAATAAATTGCTAGCTCGTTTGAAGAAAAGGGAGGAAAGTTTGCGTAGTGATGTAGATAAAATTATGGTTAAATCTTGTTGAAGGGTAGTGCCTGAAACTGGTACCCTAATTGATTTACAAAAGGGTAGTGCCCGAAATTGGTACCCTTGTACTTTGAAGAAGAAATATGTTGATTCCAAGTGAAGAAGGAGAAGAAGTATTGAAAGATTGTGAGAATGATGAAGGAGGATGAGTATTAATGTTGTTTAATGAAAAGCAAATCTCCAAGGTAATTCTCTACTTTAGTCACTTTATATTCTCCTACCTTTATCAAAGAGCCAACATTACAACCCAAAGAATAAGTTCTTTGTGATCCTAGTGTTGAAACAATTATGAATTGATTTTTGAGACCTTTACTAAGCTTATGGTTACGCGAATATATGAATTGAATTTGAGCGTATATACTAATCCTTTGAAAGTGTACATCTTTTACACTTGAGCGTGAGAGTAAATACTTACCTAGTGAGCTAGATGATTTTGCACTCGTAGAAGTATTGTAGTTGATGAATATGTTTGCATGGATGAAAGATATGATGGATGCATATTTTGAATTGATATAATTGCATGTGTTAGAATAAGTTGTGCTTGTTATAAGGACTTCGTGATTACACTCTCTTGCCTAGTTTTGATTGTCGTTGCCTCGAGACGAGCAACATATAAGTTTAGGGATTTGATGAGAGTGATAATTCACGTATTTTAAGCTCCGATTTATGTGGAAATTGATTACGATTTGGTTATTATTAAGACGAATCGGGTTGTTTATAGAAAAACCACGAATCAGATGCTACTAAGGCTATTTGAGCATATTTGTACAGGAAAATGGGTCTTAAGTGCTCGAAATTGGAAAACATGATTTTCTAGAAGATTTTCGTAGCGTTGCTCGACCTGGAGAGGTTGTTCGACCAGAATTGGATTGGTCGAACAAAGGAGTCAAGTCGAACAAGAGGCATATCAACTTATAGAGGGGTCATTAGACCAAGGAAGCTTGTTCGATCAGAATAACTCAAATCGAATAGTAGAAGTCAACTCGAACAGGAAGTAAAGATGAAGTTCAGATTATATACGTGCTGTTTGACTAGCGTTCGACCAAGAGTCCCATTTGACCAATTCCAGTTTGGTCGAACGGCAACATGTCAGCTTCGAAAAGTCAGAATTTTCACCTCCAGTGCATGCATGTGCGTGTTTTCGATGAAAAAGCCTAATAAAGGTCCATGAGGAGAAGTAACAAGTATAAAAAGGGGTACTGATCACAACAAAAAGAAAGTTAGATTCCACATCCATCCTACACCACATCCAAACCCTAACTCCATCCGCAGGAGTGATAGAGAGAGATTCGTGCAGCGAATCAAGTGAGAACTAAGTGAAGATTCAAGACGGAGCGAGAAACGACGCCAACATCTAGGGTTTACTTCGCAACTTAATCTATCTTGTAATTTTCAAGACTATAGGTAAGATCTATCTAATCATCATGAACATTTTTCGAAGCGTTATGGGCTAGAACCACTTTGGTAGTTCTAGGATTATGAAGGTTTTTATCTAGTTAATAGAACTTTCGTGTGTATACTCCGTACAACACTACTTGTGGTTTATTTTATATAAGACTATACTTTATTTCATACTCAGAGTTGTTTTGTGCATCATTAACTGTTATGTAGAGTCTGAATACATATCTTGGTTATTGGTTGAGTGCGTTCACTGCTGAGCATGATTCCATGTTATGATTCTAAGTGAGGGAACTCCGAAGCTTCATTAGAACTATCTTATATGAATACTTATTAATTGAATTTGGGTTAGTAAGTAGGATAAAGAGGATAATTATATAGTACCTATAAAGGGAGATCATATCGGGTTAGAGTACTAAGTGCACGGGAAATAATTGATACAGATAGTACCTAGAAAGGGGGATGTAATTATATCTCTTGCTCCAAAGTAATTCACACGTGTTACATGCTTGTCTGCTTGTGTCTATAGAGTAGATTTGCATGGTTTAATGATGCGTCCATATTCCACAAGGCAGAGTCAGACATTGACATACAGAAGAGAGATTAATTAGTAATACTGGATGGCTCGAAGAGCTACCTATCTTCTCACTTGTCAACTCTCGTTTAATCTCTATTGTTATTTATTTTAATTGATATTTTTATTAATTGTTTATTTGTTACTTAATCATCACAACTTTATTATCGTATTAGTTTTAATAACTTAGAATATAATTAAATTAATAATAATGCGTCCTTTGGGTTCGATAATCACTTGGTCACTTATCAAAGCAACAATAGCATCCTTAACACTTGGGGATTAATATTGTGTGTTGAGAAAATGCTCATCAGTGGCGGCTCATAGTACTGATACTGCTGTGGCTGTGGTGGCTGCATCAGAGGAAAATCAATCTTCGGCTGCTGCTGCTGATCATCATTGTCCACAAAATCCGCTAGATCTCCCACTAAGTTCATATCCGCATCAAAATAAATACCCTGGATATGCATCTCAGCTAAGGGCCTCCAATTTCCTTCTCCAATACAAGTGTCAGAGATTCCTTTTTTTTCCAGGGTATCCATCAACAAGTTATTGTTGATCTGAATAGTAGTAAGATCAAAGATTGCCTTGGATTCTTGCCACGAATGGACATCCACATATCATCAGTCCTTTGAATCAACCCTATCCTCACACAAGATGTCAGAATCAAATCAGGGTCTCCTCAGATCGGCCGATACTTGGTCAATCAACTTGGTAATACTTCACTATCGGAGTAATCAATCCACCAACATTGATCTTCTGGAAATAATGAGTAGAGAACTTATACAACAACTAGAAAAAGTAAGAAGCCACATTGAATTAAACTCCATTCATCATGCACCATAGCACGTATAGCTCTCCTCTAGGAATACAACTCCCCTCAGATCGAGCAAACAACGTGTTGCTTAGGATCTGGTCCATGTATGCTATCATGGAGTTGCGAATAAAAGCAACCTTAGCGGAATTGGTATTGTAATCACCTTGCCTCCCCGAAATAGATCTCCAGAACTCATCAGCATTGAAACTCTCATTCTCCGCTTCAAAAATATCTATCGGACATCTGACCATCTCATTAAACTCACTTGCATACATCAACTTTAGCTGGTCACCTATCTGCATTCATAATCCATATGGAAGATAGTGATCTCCACAATCAACTCTCATCGTGCACAACACCTCGGCTGTGATGTGAAAATACATCTCCCTCTTCAGCTCCATAAATCGAGTGAACCCTACTAGATTGAACATCCAATGAATATCATTGATGATGTTCATCTCCACCATTTCTTGAACATCCTGATAATGAGTCCTCATTATCTCATCAGAAATAGCTCCCCACACTCTTCCTTCTCCTCCCAATTATCAATCTGTATACCGAAATCAGAAGGCCTCCTCTTATCCCTCTTAACCTTCTTAGCAATTTCGCCCTTCTTAGGAGGATTATTCTCCTTCCTTTTAGAAGGTATAGCGATTCCTTTACCTTTATTTTTGAACATGATGCGTGTATGAAATTCAGAACGAGAGCTCGAGTGAGGGTGATGGGATTTGGTCGAGCAGTGCATAGAAAATCGCTTATATTTGTGACTCTAGACTCAGCTCGACTCAAACGGCATGGTCGAACTAGGGCAACTAGATCAAACGGGATATCTATCCACTGAAACATTTGTAGTTCGACAAACCTGTCTTGGTCGAACCATAGTGTGTTGGTCGAACTAGACCTCTATAAACTGAAAAGTTACCCCCTATTATCCCCTGTTCAGTTCGACCACCATTCGACTAGGTAGTGCTGGTCGAACCAGATGGGCTTGGTCGAACTGACCCTCTATAAACTGAATACACACTCAAAATGCAGTTCGACTGTGGTTCGACCATAACATATTGGTTGAACCATAAGATTCTGGTCGAATGAACTTCCAGGTATGTCATTTTTAGTGCTTTTCTTCGTCCCCTGCAAAATTCAAACTCTAAAACAATATTAAGTATCATATTAAGTCAAAACAAAAGCTAGAGAACCACTCTTAGACTATATAAAAATCATGTATATTACTTCGCTCACACTATAAAATAAATAAAATACCACTGAACACTAAGAAAATTGCAAAAAAATTGACACATCAAAACCGATTAAAGTTTTAATATACTGCAAAAAATCAACTCCCCTAGCAAACGTGACAAAGAAAAGATTATACTCTTGATGCTATGATGAGGTCAGTACATCACACCCCCCAAACTTAATAGAAACTATAGTCAAAACTAAGTTTGCAAAGAGATGTAATTGCCGATTAGTAAGTACCTTAAATATAAAAAATTCTTACTTACACGAAATAAATTAAGCAATAAAACGGGAGGGTAAGCCCCCAACAGGTGCTTTTGTTTAACGTCAGAGAGTCACGACGATACCAACTCAATGTAAGGTATCTTCAAAGATGACACAAACATCAACCGGAGACTTATAGTGCTTCAATCGATGCCTATTCACTGCTATGATGTCTCCATCTTTATCCATGATCTCAAAACTCTCCCCTCCGCAAGCTCTATGGATAATGTACGGTCCCGTCCACTTCGATTTCAATTTTCCTGCAAAAAGCTTCAAACGAGAGTTAAAAAGTAATACCTCATCTCCTTGCTTGAACTCTTTATAAGTGATCTTCGAGTCATGCCACTTCTTCATTCTCTCTTTATAAATCACCGAGTTCTTGAAAGCTTGATTTCTGAACTCGCCTAGTTGATTGATGTGAGTCAATCTCAACTTCTTTTGCTCCTTAAGAGACAAGTTCATACTTCTCACGGCCCAGAAAGACTTATGCTTAATCTCTACGGGTAAGTGGCACGACTTCTCCCATAGACAATTTGATAAGATGACATGTCAGTGCAATCTTATATGTGGTTCGAAACCCCCATAACACATCATCGAGCTTCATAGCCTAATCCTTAATATTGGTTCCAACCACCTTCTCCAGGATTTATTTTACTTACCGGTTAGAGACTTCCGCTTGCCCATTTGCTTGAGGATGATAGGGTGTAGTATCCCTATGTTAACACTATATTCCTTAAGAACTATTTCAATAAGTTTGTTGACAAAGTGGGATCCTCCGTCAGTTACAAGTGCTCTAAGAACTCCATAGTGGGCAAAAATATGCTTCTTCATGAATGACAAGACTGTCTTTGAATCATTCAGGCGAGTAGGAATCGCTTCCACCCACTTAGAAACATAATCAATAGTAAGAAGGATGTATAAGAATCCATTAGATGGGGGAAAAAGCCCCATAAAATTAATTTCCCATACATCGAAGATCTCTACAACAATGCTTGGCTGAAGTGGCTTCTCATCCTTTTTACTTATGTTTCACATCCTTTGACATCTATCGCATGTTGCCACGTAGGATTCATAATCTTTAAACAAGGAATGCCAATATAAAGCGGATTGAAGTATCTTTGCTGTAGTCTTTTGAGCTTTGAAGTGCCCCCCGTTAGGTTGTGCATGACAAAAATCAAGAACACTCTCCATCTCCATCTCGAGCACACACCTACGAATGATAGAATCTGTACAAATCTTGTACACAAATGGATCATACCTTAGAAAAGTCTCAACATCTCTCTTGAATTTGGTAAGCTGATACCTACTGAGATCCTTAGGAATTTCACCGGATACAATGTAATTGACATAATCATCGTACCATGGATCCATTCCTTGAGCAGCCACTACACAAGCTCTCTCCACTCCTTCAACAAACACCGCCATAATCTTCTCATCCGGGAACATCTCTTCAATGTATTCAAAAGAGTCATCACAATGCTCCCATGTCTCTAACCTTGATAGGTGATCCGCCAAAATATTCTCCGTTCCTTTCTTGTCTCGTATCTCCATATCAAACTCTTGTAGAAAAAGAATCCATCTAATAATCTTGGGCTTCGCTTCCTTCTTCTCCATCAAGTATCGGATCGCAGAATGATCCGTGTACACTATTATCTTCATGCCAACCAAATAGTATCGAAACTTGTTGAATGCATACACAACAGTTAAAAACTCCTTTTCAGTGATAGTATAGTTCTTTTGTGCTGCATCAAAAGTCTTACTCGCATAGTAGATGGCGCAGAACTTCTTTTCACTCAGCTGCCCGAGCACCACTCCAAGAGTTAGATCACTTGCATCACACATAAGTACAAATGACTAAGTCAAATCTGGTGTGATCAAGATAGATGCAGTAATAAGTGCCTCTTTCAAAACCTGAAAAGCTAATAGACATTCTTCATCAAAAACATAAGGAATATCTTTTTCAAGTAAATAAGACAGGGGCTTGGAGTATTTTGAGAAGTCTTTGATAAATCTTCTATAGAATCCGGCATGTCCAAAGAAAGACCGCACTCCCTTCTCATTAGTAGGTGGTGGAAGCTTCTCAATCGCAACCACCTTTGCTCGATCAACCTGCAATCTCTTGGCCAAAATATGATGCCCAAGAATAATCCCATCTCTCACCATGAAGTGACACTTCTCCTAATTCAAGACAAGATTAGTTTCTTAACATCTCTTTAAAACAGTAGATAGTTTAGACAAACAAATAACAAAGGAGGACCCAAAAATAGAAAAATCATCCATAAACACCTCCATGATCTTCTCTAAAATCCATCAAATATGGCCATCATGCAACGCTGAAATGTAGCAGGTGCATTACATAACCCAAAAGGCATTTTCCTAAAAGCAAAGGTTCCATAAGGGCAAGTAAAAGTAGTCTTTTCTTGATCCTCGGGACTATCACTAATTGGATAAATAATTCCTTCATCTAACCACATTAGGATTTGCTTCCTAATCACTTCTTTGAATCGCGAGATTAACCCTCCGCTGATTCTGAATACATCCCTTAGCTTCATATATCAACCTTATCTTTTGCATGCAATACGATGGACTAATACCCTTCAAATCATCAAGAGTCCAACCAATAGCAGACTTATACTTCCTAAGTGTTGGCGTTTGGATCTTTTAGTTAAAGTGAACCATTACGGTTCCATACGTTTCTACAGCGGAAGCAAGTACACAAGAAACGCATTACCTTTTACCAGGGTATGTTGAAGGAGAAGGATTCTCGCCGGCAGCCTGTGCAGTCTCACCGTTTAGGCAATAACTCCCTCATCTGATCTTTGATTGGAATGATCTATACAGCAAAATGATCCTCTCTTCCGTGGCTTTCAACTAGTATATCACACATCTAATTTGGACTTCAACACGATTTTATAAAAATCGGTGAAGTTGACGGCCAGAAATAGCAAACGACCTTCTGGTCTTCTGTTGTATTCCTAAGCCACGTCTTGACGTTTGTGTGGGCAACGATCTACAAGATGAACTTAGTCTACAACCCTAATCTGTCTTTCATATGTGTTATACATGTGATTCAGATTCTGGATTGATGAGTTTGTCTATTATATAGGCTACAATAGGGACTAGGAGGAGAAATTAGGGTTTGAGCCTCCATTGGGCTTAAACATCCAAGTTTAGCCCAAAACTTATACTTTAAGTCCAATAATAATAAATCATTCCACTAAAGAAATATTATTGCACTGCCACCCTAATCCCAAATTATGTTTATGGGCTCCTTCTTATTATGAGCCCGTTAATCTTCCCGTGTTTAAGATTTAATGCCCATTAATTAATTAAGTTACTGACAACTCCATTAATTAATATATATACCGAGAGTAGTACCACTCAACCTTATTATCATGCCGGAATAAATCCACCTATAGGATTTACATGATAAACATTATGAGCTCCTTAAGGGGACATCATCAACCAATTCCGTTAGGGCACGAATTCCTTCTACAATCAACAACACACCATAGAGACATCACCATCTCCCAACTCATCGAGCATATTGATTTAACTATTAAATCTCACCCATTGATGAATTAGAGAAATAAATATAGGCTTACGTGCCGAGGTTATTGTATATGGATTAAGAGTACGAACTTCTATAATAACAGATATCAAGTTCTATTATATAGTCAGTATAAACCGAACGATCTCAACAGCGGTCCTGCTCAATACACAAGTGCACTAGTGTAATTTTATAGTCAAAACTGACTAATGTCAAATCACACTACAATCATACCGATAGATGGTCCCCGTATATCTCGGTTGTGAACATCTGTATATACTTAATAAGGAGCCGATAATATGATATTCTATGTGATGCCGCACACCATATTATCTACAGTATAAAGTAAATGGACTTTTGCAACAACATTATTGCAAATGTTTGATCACATGATTCTCATTTTAAATATTATCAAAGCATTGTTCATACAAAATGCTAGACTTTTCATTACAATCCAACAATCTCCCACTTATAATAAAAGACTATGCTGCCATATCTGCTGCCATACATTTGATTACCACTCCCACTACTTGACCATTAAAAGCTTTCGCCTTAAGATCCTTGTAAAAGGATTACTAGGTTATCAACCAATGCAATCTAGGCGACAACAACCTTTCCCTCATCATATGATTTCTTGTATCAGGTAGTACTAGCTATCAATGTGTTTAATTTCCTTATGGACTCGCGATTCCTTCAAGTTTGCAAGTGCACCATTATTATCACAATAAATTATGATAACCTTGGTCAAACTCAAAATCACATCTAAGTCCATTACGAAGTTTCTAGAACAATATAGATACTTTGGCTACCACAAGGCTCCAATATTATCCTTTTCACATGGTGGAGTCCGAAATATATTTCTATATAACACTCCTTCATACTATGGATCTACTTCCATTAAACACATAACCTTGAGGTGGATTTACTGCCATCCCTATGACCCGATAATCTGAATCCAAGTAACCGCCAAGAAGTAATGAATTATTCCGGTAAGCTTCATATAATTTCCAGTCCTCTTCAGGCACTTCAAATATGTCTTACCATAGTTCAATATTCTTGTTCCGGGTTACCTTGATACCCACTGACTATGTCATTGGCAATACAGATGTCCAATCTCGTACATAGCATTCTATAGATTAAGCTTCCTTATTGCCGAAGCATAGAGAACCGCCCTTATCTACTTTATCTTCTATTGTGTCTTAAGACACAAATCCATAGATAAAGTCACATGCTAAAACGAATAAGGATTGTATCCTTTTATGAAGTTTGAGACAAGCACAACATCCTATCTTGTGACCCATGGTCGCAAGGATATTTTTGCTTCTATTAAGTCCTTCATTACTTACTGCTTTATTAACCATACCCTTACTCCCGACAATACTCTTTCATTGTTTCCAATGAGCAAGATACCATCTACGTACGTACAAGAAATACCACCACGTTTCTACCACTCTTTTCAACACGCAAGATCCATCCGAGCATTGATTAAATCCATATTATTGGATTTCCTAATCAAAACGAATGTATCATGATCTTGAAGCTTGCTTTAGTCCATCGATGGACACTTTTAAGCTTACACTCAAAATGCTCTTAGCCCTTTACAATGAATCACTCTGGTTGATCTACATAGATGTTTTTCTCAAGACTTCCAATCAGGAAAGCTGTCTTGACATCTATTTGCTTAACCTCATATTTAATATGAGTAGCAACAAATAAAAGAATCTAGATCGACATAATGTGATCGATCCTCTTGTAATTTTGTAAACTGACTTCCAATAGTTTTTACACCATTTAGTTGTCCTACAAGCTCCTAGATTTAATTTTAGAAAAACATTGCAACTTGCTAAGATGCTGTATTTTGATCTTTTAGTGCTTCATCGTGTTCATGAGCCGATTTCATGTTTACTAGGGACCAAGTCTCACGACTCACCCAAAACATAAATCTATCGTGTTGTAAAACAACCCTCCCACTACGACAAGGCACTACATGCAATTGTGTATCAAATGTGACACGCGATGCAATTTACTTGTGGTATATCCTCTTGTAGTCTTGGTACTAAAATTTGTTTTTCCCTTCTCACATCTTTAAAATAACTTATACATGGATTTGTAATTTGTTACATAGTCCTTTCCAAAAATCTAGTGTTCGTGTCAAAAATCACTTTCTGATCTTTTGGACTTTTAAATAAACCACTCT
This sequence comes from Pogostemon cablin, assembly GCA_023678885.1. Classification (NCBI taxonomy): domain Eukaryota; kingdom Viridiplantae; phylum Streptophyta; class Magnoliopsida; order Lamiales; family Lamiaceae; genus Pogostemon; species Pogostemon cablin. The sequence goes on from CM042981.1 coordinate 23,062,153, forward strand.
TCATTTTTCTAGGATATCCCACAAACAGAAAAACATTCGACATGTTGTTAGTAGGGCTTATCCATAAAATAAATTTAGTAATTTTAAATAATTCATCATCTATCTAATCATTTCTATAAGAGCTCTATTCCTTCTTTCAGTCATACCATCCCGCTGGGGTTTGCCCGGTGTAGACTACTTGGGATTCAATCCCAACCTGTGATTAATAGCTCCTAAACTATCCTAAGAGGTACTCGCCATCACGATTAAATCATAATGACTTGATATATTTTCCATGTCGCTTCACCGCATCAGTCATGAACTTCTTGAATTAATTATAGTACTCAGACTTGCAATGCATCAAATAAATATATCTTGTTTCTAGAATATTCGTGAAACATTCATAACCACCTCTCGACATGATAATCTTAGGATCGCATAAATCAGAATGAACCATTTTCAACATATTTTTTCATGGCTCAATACCTTTTACCTTGTATAGATCCCAAAAGTATGTTTAGTTCATCTCCGAAGGTTCCTTTCTCTTACTAAGATTAGAAGATTTATTATTAATTACTACTCATTACACCATGTGATAAACACGATTTAAGAGTGCACAAATTGTTACTAACGTACCATAACGGATTATAGCTCCATCCTACGTTATAATGACCACGTCATTTAAATGAAATAGAGTATCCATCCATAAATGCATAGAAACTGAAATGAAATTCTTTCTATGAAAACGTACGTAAAGATAATTTCTCAAAATCAAACGTTTATTCCTATCAAAAGATAAATAAACAACTCCCATTGCAACAACCACTACTCTAGTAGCTTACCCATGTACTTTATAGTCTCATCAACACTTAGTTGCATGCTAGTGATTCCGGTATTTACACACAACGTGTCAGTAAACTCCATTACTAATCACGCTTCAACAACTAATAAATAAGATACTATCCTTGTTCACATCTTGATGAAAATTGGTTTTCTTTTGCCACATATTTTGTCAGAAGTTTCCCACCATATATAACTTATTGTAATTCAGGTGAAACTTGCTCAAAACATTTAGGCAAACTATGAAAAACAAATTGAGCTAGTTTTCCCCTTCAATTTCTATTCCAAGTATTTCCAACTCATTCATCAAGTTAATCATGACCTCTTGCCTTTCTAATTATTCAAGTATCCAAAGAGTCGCATGAGACCATCATATTTCTATGAACCTCTCACCTCTTCACTAAAGACTTAAATAGGCACTAGAGGGCATTGTTTAGTGAGAACACATATTTTAATTTTTCTATGCAGTAAGAATTAAAAACAGGATTCTTTTATAATCATTTGATTTTGGACCAGTAAATTTGTTTTCCTTTAGTTAACAATAAGCGAAATAAATTATTCGAAAATTCACAGAATCAAGTAAATAAATACGACGATGAAACTCTTTGAATTTAAATTTTATATTGATTCCCTCAATAAATAATATAAAATAAATTCACCGACATCTCAAGCACATTGAACTTGCATGCCACGTTAGTGTGGACGTATACAAATCTGAATATTCTCAAGAGAAGGTTTTACCCATTAATTCCATACGTCATAATTAACCTTTTGACTCAATGATTAATAGTCGGTTATCCTTTAGCCATGCAATTTAATAGCAGTGACTCCGTTGGGAAGGATACATATTAATTGCACCTAAGTGTATACCATTATTTGTTATTAAGTACGTTACCCAAGTTTGTGTGTCTTACAGTTGGAGATGTCCACACGCCCTCAAATAATTTCTTACAACCATCACTGCATTTAACTCTTATGGTCAGATTTTTCTTTTGCATTTTGATGTACTTTGAAATGAAAATATGTTGTTAATGTATTTATAGTAAAGTTAGGAGGAAAATACAGCTTTTGTATTGGAGGGAATGCTTATTTTTAGTTTAATTTTCAGTAGGGTGATGTAATAGGAGTAGGAAATCATAGTGGTGAATGGAGGGAAATATTTTGCTATTTACTGTGTAATGGAGGGAGAATTTATTGGGAACATAATCCTCCAAAATGGGAGAAATTAATTTGGCAACAGGTTGAACAAGTATGTAAATGTGAATTTTATTCTTTTCTCTTTTTTTCCTAATAATCTGTTAATTACTGATTAGTGATATTTAAACTAATAATGGGAAAAGCTGACAGATTTATAAAGTAGAGGTAGAAGTGGAAATTAACAATAAATAACTACCCACTACACATTATTTATTATATTTCTTAATCTCCATGTAAAAAGTAAACATAAGCCTTTCTCCGTGACGGAGGGAGTTTTATATACCCATAATACACACAACACATTGTTGTAGGGTTTTGATCTCAACCCTTGATCTTTGCTGGAATAGTAGGTAAGATTTGATCACAACCTTCATTTTTTGGTAAGTGAGTTTTGATCTCAACACTTGATCTTGTAGGAATGGTAGGTTAGATTTGATTACAACCTTCAACTTTTGGTATTTGGTAAGTGGGGTTTGATCTCAACCCTTGATTTTGGTAGGAATGGTAAGTAAAATTTGATCACAATCTTTAATTTTTGGTAAGTGGGTTTTGATCTCAACCCTTGATCTTGGTAGTTGACTTTTGATCTCATTCATCCATTCCTTATCCTGTAAAAAAAACTTATCTTTTGATCTTAACTCTTCATTCTAGATTGTGTAGATCAAGATCATTTATTTCTTATCTTAATTATGGTACATGTTATCATATTTCACTGACTTTTATTCTATAAATAAGACTTATATTATTTAGATCCATATCTTGTTATCCCAACACATTATTTGCTCACCCTATTAAAATATCATCCAAGACTCGTGGCTCAAATTTTATTCATGATGAAGATACTCACCTTTGTGATTGCTTTCTTGAGGCATCTCAAGATCCACTTATTGGTATAAATCACTATTGAAAATCGTTTTGGGAGCGCATCCATCAAGAGTATTACAATTAGTCCATGTGATACGAACACGAAAATCACCGCATGTCCCTCATCCATGTCAATGTCTCAAAATTGATTGGCTGTGTAAGCCAAATTGAAAGGTTGAAACTAAGTGGTGCTTCTGAACATGATATTGTAAGCTAAATGTATAAGGTTGTCTGCATTATATTATATATGTCATTATTTTAACATTTTTTTTCTTGAACTTATAAATGGTGACGAGCTAAAGCACTATTCAAGGAAGATCTAAACTACAGAAATGGCTTTAAGTTCGATTATATTTGGGAAAAGATGAAAGATTCCACAAAGATACAAGATTCTCTTTACAGTGATGCATGCTCATCAATGTTTTTTCTCGAAAAGCTCTTTCTTCTTGATCTCTAGCATTTTCATCTTTTAATATAAACTTATCTAGTGATGAAGGTGGATGTCTCATTTATACCAACCAGATGGGGTAAAAAAGTTTACACTCAAAAGAAAAATAGCAGACAACGATGCATGAAGAGACAAAATGTTTGAGGAAGCAAACAAAAATTCATGATGCAACCACTGCATCAAACACCAATCAACAAAAAATGTTAAACGAAATTAAGAGGAAAGGAAATCACACCAACAAAAAAGAGATGGTTAAATTATGATGGTGGATTTGGAAAATATTACATATCCTATTCGACGTGAATATTTTCGAATTGAACAATACAAAATTATGCAGAGAATAAATGAAAAATTCCTTGGATCCACTAACTAATCCAATATTTATGAGAATTATTTTTGTGGTGATCTTGGAGGCGCAGGGAGTGATTTTCCTCCATTTTAATCACCAATAAATGATCTAAAATATATTTGCATTTGTATTTTCCTATGTAGTATGTTTCTTAACTTATTTGTAATGTAATTATAATTTTTTTAGTTTTTTCTAATTTTATTTTATTTAATTGTAACGTATTTCTAATTTTATTTTTCTAGTATGCAATGTTATTTTTATTTAGGCTTTTATATTTAATGTATAGTAAATATTTTATTTTAAAACATGATATTATTTTTTATTATTAAATATAATCATATCAATTATGTTTAGTTATTTCATGTATTTAAAATAATATGATTAAGATTATTATGATATATTATTTATTAAATACTACTTAATATATATTATATGAAATATACCAAATATTTTATATTAATTAGATTTTAGAAGTAAATGAGAAGGAGAAAAAGAAGAGATGATAATTTGGATTGTAGCAAATTTGGGAAATGAGATTTTATCCTCAAATTTGAGGATGGTTTGATACCATTATTGGAGCACAACTAGTAGAAAATCCTCTAAAAATGAGGATTTGATACCATTATTAGAGATGACCTAACTACAAATATCAAAACTGATTCCATCATTGGCTTTCCATTTGCGGCCTCACCCGAATGCTCTAGCCTCTAGGCATATGTGCGCCAATTTAGAGGACGTTTTGATTGAGTTATACATCAGAAATTGAAAGTTGTGAAAAGTAATAATTTAGAGGGCTACTTGGCTGACTTGATGTCATGTATGATCTAGAATATCCTCATTTATTAGATTAGATCTATTTAATATCATCCATTAGATCACATGAATGAGTTATTGGACACTTGAATAGCGTTGTTAAGAAAAAAAATCATATTTAAAAAATAATAAATATCTTATTTCTCTCTCTTCTCCATCCAATCATTTATTTTTCTTTTCATATTATTTTATTCATATATTTACTTTTCGTAAAAAAAATATTTCAAATGTTTATAACTCTCTTGTCATAAATCTATTATTAATGGATAATACATCAAATTATTCATCTTTTTTAAAATCTTTAATTTTACATCCATATAATATGTATATATATATATATATATATATATATATATATATATATATATATATATATATATATATATATATATATATATATATATATATATATATATATATATATGGGAGGATTACTACTAGGTACACAAAAAAACCCTAAATTACTATGAGATACACACATACAAAAGTATTACTACTAGGTACAAAAATATATAGTGATATTCCAATATTACCCCTATTAATGTGCTGCACATAAATATTGTGTGCAGCAAAAGTTCATGTGCAGCAAAGTGTGTGCAGCAAAAAAAGTGTGTGCAGGAAAAAAAAAGTGTGTGCAGCAAAAAAATGTGGTGGTCCGGCGGCGGCGGTCCGGCAGCTTAATTAAAAAAAAGTTAATATCCTATTTTACATTAATAATGGCATATATTAGGAGATAATAATAATACTTTATTTTTATAATAAAAATTAATAATTGAATGAATAACTAATAATTATAATAAATATTTTATAAATTATATATAAATATTTTTAAATAGAAAAACAATTAATACATTAATAATTTATTTTTAATTGGAGATTTAGAAATATAATATTTTAAAATAATTATATTAACCAAATAAACAATCATTTGAGTTTTTTTTTAGAAAGGTTTTTTTTCCCTGTAATTCAGTGTAGAGTACTAATAAATACACACTCATTTTTATAGAATGCACACTCCTTATTGAATACACACCCCCTTTTAATTGTTTAAATTTTAATTTTATTATACACATACCAAAAAAATTCAAATTTACCCTTTTTAATTTTAAGAGATACACATCCCGCTCCATACACCCAGGACATCCAACTTGGCACACGGGACATTCCAAGATGTCAAGGATTTTGTTCGATCTGATTTGCGTTAGATGCTGCACTCTCGTGCAGAGGTACGAATCACGTAGTTAACATGTGTGTGCATGTATCACAGATGAAATTCGTCGGACTGCTTAAGCTTGTGTGTGATTCTGTATGCTTTAATTATTAATTTTCTCGTAATATTGATAGTTGCGGAGTTTTGATGGATGCTTATATCTTTTCTGGTGTTACAAGTTGTTATACTGTTACAGTAATTTTCGACTCCCAGAGTAATCCGTTACTAGTTATGAATATAGACTGTCAGCATTTTTTCCATATCTTAACTGAAATGATGAATTATACGTATGGTTATTTTGTTTAGCGGTATAATTTTTTAGCTGGACTGGCATTCTTTAATTGCTTAATGGCCTTGTTTGATAACCACACCGCTTTTGTTTTAGTGCTTTCAATGGATTTAAATTTCTCGATATTTAGAATGTCAAAATATTTCTGGATGGTGTGGTTCCAACTCTTTTATAGATTTAGCTTGTAAAATGTGTATATGACGTGTTATAGTTTAGGATTTATTAAATTAATATAAAATATATAGTGGTGTGTATTTAATGAATTAAGGGTAATTTGGGTTTTTTAAAAATATTTTTTTAATTATATATTAATGCGTGTGTATTTAACAAAAGGAGTGTATATTTAGTGAGACTCTTCAGTTTATCATGTACCATTATTTTATGAAAAGTACTTATTAGTATATAAAATATACTCTTTAGAGTAATATTACACCTCTAAATTAATAATATTACCCATCTCAATAGGAATATAAAAAAAATTACTACATATTAAAATTCGACTAAGGGATATTTTTTAAACTGAAGAGTAATAGTGTATCATTCTAAGAGTATTTTTTGTACTCCCTCCATCCCCTTCAAAGAGGGTATTTTTCCATTTTGAGCGTCCCACCCAAAGAGTTTATTTTCCTTTTATACATACATGGGACCCACACACATTCACTAATACAATTAAAATATAGGGCCCACATTCCCACTAATACAACTACCCACTACATGTACATTAAATAATAATACTCCTTAATCCACGTGCAAAAAACAAAAAATCCACTTGCTACAGGACGGAGGGAGTATATATTAAAAAGAGATTTTGATAAAATTAGGGTGCAATGTGAACCCAATTTGTTCACCAAGTATTTGTCATTTAAAAGACGATACATTAGAATAAACACTCAATTAATATATTAATAGTTTATAAATTTATTTCAGAAATATATTTACCTATCATATTAAAGTAATGCTAGCATAAAAAAGTTTTATGTGAATGAACTTAGTCTCAAATTTGGTATAAGTTAATTAGAGTAAGCGTACTCTATCGTGTGTAGCACGTAAGTGACCAAGCGGAAAATTTATAATATCGAACCCAAGGGAGAAAGTGTATGTACCCGTATTCGAAAGATGTGTCACTCTAGAATGACTAATCAATAAAGAAGAGATTGTTTAACTAAAACTAACAACTAGAAAAGCAAATAAAGATAGAACATGTACATATGGGATGAATGATGGATGAATATGAGCAATCTAAGAAGTTTGCAAGGCAAGCAACATCACGGAAAAGGCTCATGTAGACTAACACAGACACATGCATTGAAGGTCATCATGTTATGATATTAAGGGCAATCACGTATGTACCCCTAATCCCTATGACCAAGGTAATTAGGTTCTTAACTCTTTTACAAGTTTAAATCTCCTTAGATTGTCACTTATTCTCAATTCCCTCAGGGTTCTATGATCATAAGTTTGGTTCCCCTCACTAGTTCAAACACTTTTACAAGCAATTTTTACTAATGTCATATCATGAGATTCTAAGCACAAGAAGGTTATGCCTTAACTCTCCACATACTAACTAAGTCATCTCGTTCAATTAATGATTCAATTAAACTACTGAGCATAATATTGGAATGATCATCCTAACACTATGAATAGATAATTTAACCACTCAAATCATACATGAAATGAGAATAAACATTCATGATAGAAAATATTCATAACAATCAATTCATCGAACATGTGGTATTTAAAATCTACATAATCCCTAACAAATCACATTGCTAGCTTCACATGAGGACTAGTCACTACAATTCATGATAAATCTTATACAATCCATGGCATACTCCAATTGAGCCAAATAATGAAGAAAATAACAAATCAAAGTAAGAGAAGCCTCACTTTCAAGCTTGGTAATCTCTTCCTTCAACATACTCCAATCTTTACTCCTTGATGTTCTTCCCTTCTTAGATTAGTGGATTGATGGAATGGTGGATGGATTTGAGGAAATCAAAAGGAATGGATGGATGGAATGAAGATGGAGGAATGGATAATGGATGAAGCATGTATGAAATGAAGATGGAGGAATGGAAGATGGAGGAATGGATGAAGGATGGATGGATGGAGAGGAGTGTGTGCAGCCAAGCCCTCTGATTTTTTGGTGGAGGATTGAGAATTTTGGGTATTTATACCCCCTTGAAAAACCCTAATTTCAAAGTTGACAGCTGGATATTATGCCCGAAAATTCTATTGAATTTTCATGCTTTGGTCGAATTTCTCTTACAATGTGCCTAGCCTCCGATGCTCTGTTTAAATCCTATTTTTCACAAAAATGCACAAAATTTAGACCAAATTTTCATGCTTCGTCGAATTTTAGCGACAGCTTTGCGCTGCTTCACTTTTTTAGCTCGTTCTGCCTCGTTTTAACTCTGTATTGAGATCCGTTTTTTCTTACATCTTCCTCTTCAATTCTAGAATTCATTTATACCTGAAAATCCCACAAATTCCACCAAAGTACAAATTCTCCAAATATTTACAAATATCGAGCAATTTATGGCACTTAAACACTAAAACCAAGCATAGTTTTATGGAACCATGCTATAAATGGACCCTAAATCCACGAGATTTCTACACTCATCAACCCCCCAAATTTAAAGTGTTGTTCGCCCCTAAACAACGAAGAAAAGAAAACAAGAGGGTAGAAATTGAGTAAATTAGAGAATGGATCAAAGAAAGAATATAATCATTTTCAACTAATCAATCAAATCAAACCATATGACTTAAACATCAAAAAAACTATACATAAATCATGGTGGGATAAATGCAAGCACAATACTCATTCTCTCTAACCCTCTCAAGGAAGTATATGCAGTCACATTCACAAAGTAGAAATTGTGGACGTGTTTACACTCATAATCTATTCGCATGCACACATTACCATAAGCTTGCCACAAGTCTCAAACTCTCCACCACTAATGAATGTTAATCATTGAATCAAATAGGACTTTATATTTAGATGTAATGAAGGCTCTTTGGTAAGGGTATGAATATATGGATAAATGTGACTCAAATATGTGTGTGGATGATTAGAAGAGACGTCTCCCTTCTTGTGAAGCACTACTCCTTAATCATAAATTCACTTTTTTATTCTAATTCATTTTTCATGTTCTTCATTATCCCTTCCTTTCTTAACTATTGAACTTAAGCATTTCTTTTGTAACTCTTTTTCTCCATACCTTTCGCAATACACATTTGAGCTTTTCTTTCCTTTTTTTTAGCTTTTATGCTTTTTTTGTTTTTATTTTAAAGCTTCATTTGTTTTATTTTCTTGCTTACACATCATCATTCACTAGCTGTCATTGCATTTCAAGCACAATTATTACTCTTCTCTTTATAACCTCCTTTAATAACCATCTCCAATAATCATCCATACAAAAGGTTTTATGTAAAGACTTAAGTAGGTTTTATTGCCTTGTAATGAGCTAATAATTAAAAAATAGGCTCCATAGGCTCAAAATGGCTTACAAGGGTACAATGTTATGGTAAGGATATCATTTGACTAGTGACTTCAATTTTCAAGGATGACCTAAAATTATTTTCAATAATCTCAACACAAATGTAGTATCAAGTAAGACAAATGACAAGTTCTAGAATACATACACATGAACAATGCACACATGAAAGAAATGAATTGCATAACATCCGTGCATTCGAGACTAAAAATCTCACGGCTCAACAATAGTAAAAAATAAGCACCATACAAGTAAATTCCCAACCATAACAAGTACACAAGGTCATATCTATTCAATCACATGATCTAACTCAATCTCATAGTCTCAAACAATTACCAAATATGCTCCACAAGAGAAGGAATCTATAATATCAAGAGAAGGCTCACAAAAATAAAAGGAATAAAAGGTATGCCGGTGAAAAATGTACAACTAAGAGCAATACGAGCATGTAACAAAACGAACCATCCCAGCCCCCAAATTTAAATTTAAATAAGAGTTGAATTTTAGTTTGAATAGAGTTTTGTTACCAATTTGTTGCACTTCTTTCTTCTCTTCAAGACCATCACCGGAAGCTCCTTTATCTTTCTACAAAAGATAAGAAACACGATAAAAACTAAAAATAACTAAGCAAGCAATTAAACGAAAGCAATAAAGATAATGATGGGCTGCCTCCCATCTAGCGCTAAGTTTAATGTCTTCAAGCCGGACGTGATTTGAAAACTCATCGGAAAGGCCAAGGATATATTTCTTCCTGGCCATCAAATTTTAATCTTTGTGCTTCTTCCTCAATGAGGCATTTGTGGCATGTAATGGCCTCTTTAGAATCCTTATCACATGGCTTGAGATATTCGACTCTTTTGAGCTTACATTCCATCAACCTTTCTATTCTTGAGCACCACTTATTCTTTTTCTTCACATAGAATTCTAGCATGTCTTCAAGTTCCCTTTTGTCCTTGAGAATATGAGAAGAATCAATAGGTAAGACAAAGTCTATAAAAACAATGTTATGGAATTCAAAGCAACTTAAAGAATTTAAAGGTTTAGAAATGTTCATTTCACTCTTCAAGTCATCATCACTTGCTTCTAGACTTTGTTCCTCTTCATCAATATCATTTGCCTCAATATGCTCGTCAAGCACCTCATTTGATTCTTTTTCCCCCAAACTCCCTTAAACCTTGTCTTCATTATCCTCAATAAGCTCAACATTTTTTGAGTCTTTATCATCCACCGAACACTCTTTTACTTCTAACTCTTCTTCAATCTCTTCATCAAAATTATCCATTTTGTGAAGAGTGTTCAGTTCACTTATCATTTGACTCATTTGACGTTCTAGGGCCTCAAATATCCTCTCATTTTCCTCATCGTCTCTCTTTCTTTCTACTCTTCTTTCTCCAATTATCTCATTGAGCATATCCATGAGTTGCCTAATTTGATCTTCTACGAGTGACTTTATCTCTTCACCCGGTGGTTGACATCTTTGTTCTTGAAGATAATTCCCTTGATTATTGCTTTGGAAATTACTTCCTTGCATGTAAGAACTATCCTCCACTTGAGAACTAGGCATCATCCACTCTTGTTGCAATGTAGGATAAGAAGTTGACATACTTAGAAGATATTGATCTCCATAACTAGGAAGACTTGGTTGAACACTTTGCCTTTCATTGCTCCCATGAACGTATCTTCTATACAACTCCATTAAGGCACTATTGTCGGAGAGAGGAGTAACCATCGGAACTTGGTTGTAAGAACTTGGTATGGAATAAGTATTTGCTTGATACGTTTGGAACGTATTCACATTGTAAGCACCTTTCCATCCCGCATATATTCTATTATTGTAGTATTGATCCATTTTTATGCTCTTCTTCTCAAGATCTACTACAATTCTTCTCCACTTACTATATTTGGTTGCTCCTTCTTCTCTTGTATCAAGGTTAGTGTATCTATCAAGAAGAAAAAGTTAGAACAAGATTTCCAAAGCAAATATAGATGCAAAAAAAAAATGTCCTAGGTAGAGCTAACAAATTCAAACGCGTTACACCGAAGCCTTTCTCCCCGGCAACGGTGCCATGAACTTAGTCTCAAATTTAGTATAAATTGATTAGACTAAGCGTACTCTATCGTATGTAGCATGTAAGTGACCAAGTGCAAAATTTATAATATCGAACCCAAGGAAGAAAGTGTATGTATCCGTATTCGAAAGATGTATCACTCTAAAAGGACTAATCAATAAAGGAAAGGTTGTTTAACTAAAACTAACAACTAGAAAAGCAATTAAGATAGAACATGTACATATAGGATGGATGATGGATGAATGTGGGCAATCTAAGAAGTATGCAAGGCAAGCAACATCATGGAAAAGGCTCATGTAGACTAACACACACAAATGCATTGAAGGTCATCATGTTATGATATTAAGGGCAATCACTTATATACCCCTAATCCTTATGGCCAAGGTAATTAGGTTCTCAATTTTTTTACAAGTTTAAATCTCCTTGGATTGTCTCTTGTTCTCAATTCCCTTAAGGTACTATGATCATAAGTTTGGTTCCCCTCACTAGTTCAAATACTTTTACAAGCAATTTTTACTAATGTCCTATCATGAGGTTTTAAGTACAAGAAGGTTATGGCTTAACTCTCCACATACTAACTAAGTCATCTCGTGCAATTAATGATTCAATTAAACCACTAAGAATAATATTGGAATGACCATCCTAACAATATGAATAGAGAATTTAACCACTCAAATCATACATGAAATGAGAATAAGCATACATGATAGAAAATATTCATAACAATAAATTCATCGATATGTGATGTGCAAAATCTACATAATCCCTAACCAATCATATTGCTAGCCTCACATGAGGACTAGCCATTACAATTCATACTAAATCTTATACAATCCTTGGCACGCTCCAATTGAGCCAAATAATGAAGAAAACAACAAATCAAAGTAAGAGAAGCCTCCCTTTCAAGCTTGGCAATCTCTTCTTTCAACATGCTCCAATCTTCAGTCTCTTCTTAGATTGGTGGATTGATGGAATGGTGGATGGATTTGAGGAAATCAAGAGGAATGGATGGATGGAATGAAGATGGAGGAATAGATGATGGATGAGGGATGGACGGAATGAAGATGGAGGAATGGATGATGGATGGAGAGGAGTGTGTGCATTCAAACCCTCTGATTTTTTTATGGAGGATTGAGAATTTTGGGTATTTATACCCCCTTGAAAAACCCTAATTTTGAAGTTGACAGCTAGATATTATGCACGAAAATGCGATCGAATTTTTGTGCTTCAGTCAAAATTTTCTTACAGTGTGCCTAGCCTCCGATGCTCAGTTTAAGCCCTATTTTTCACTAAAATGTACAAAATTTCGACCGAATTTTCGTGCTTCGGTCCAATTTTCACGACAGCTTTGCGCTGCTTTACTGTTTTGGCTCGTTCTGCCTCGTTTTAACTCCAAATTGAGATACGCTTTTTCCTACCTCTTTTTCTTCACTTATAGAATTCATCTATACCTAAAAATCATACAAATTCCACCAAAGTACAAATTCTCCAAATATTTACAAATATCGAGTAATTTAGGGCACTTAAACACTAAAACCAAGCATAGTTTATGGAACCATACTATAAAAGGACCTTAAATTCATGAAATTTCTACACTCATTAGTGCACTTTTCAAATGTGATATTCTTCTAAAATATCAAGTTTACTCTTTAGAATAGTCTCAACTCAAATTAATTCATAAACAATAGTAATATGTATTTGTACAGAAACGTAATCATCTTTTATACAGAAGAGTAACCTTTTATTAAACTAAGAATAACTCCAATCGCATGGTTCAACAAGTGATGTTATTGTATAACTGATTCTTATGTATATTACTCCCTCCGTCCCATTAAACGTTTCACACTTTTTACATTTGTTCGTCCCACAACACCCTTTACACCCTAAAAATAGTAAGAACGTTAACTCTTATGGTAATATTTTTTCATTGAAATAAGGAAAAAGAAGCATACTATAAGAGAATATGAAATATAGCAGAAGAGAGAAAAGGGAGAGATGAGAAGGTAAAGTAGAATTAGGGAGAAAATATATCATTCTCATTCATTGACTTCGCTTCATAGTTAAATTAACATTATCTCTATAAAACTATACGTCCCCTAAATATAGGAGAGTGTGAGGGTGGTTACAAGTAATGTCCACCTTGATATTATTATTACAACACTCCCCCTTGGACATTATGATATCATGGATGTCTCGTTAAAAATCTTGTTATAAAATCCTGTGGAAAAATCAGTCGAGGAAAATAGTACATGTCTTACGATTTTCATGTGCTATTAGCTGTCTCATTAAAAACTTCAACTAAGAAAACCCCGTGGGAAAAACATAGTTAAGGAAAAAAGAATACAACTTGATTTTTAAGACTTAATCTCCAGGATTATTTAAAAGTTATCGTTCTTCTTGAACAAGATAATCTAGCCTGCCTCGTTAAAAATCTTTAACTAAGAAAACCTCATGGGAAAAACTTAATTAAGAAAAAAGAGTGCAGCATTAGTCTTCAAGACCCAATAAATCTTTAAAATTATTTAGAAATCGTCGCTCCCTAAACTCAATAATGTAATATGTCTCATGAAAGACCTTCAACTTAAGAAAACCTCATGGGAAAAAAATTTAATTAAAGGAAAAAGAGTACAGAATTGGTCTTCAAGACTCAATCTTCAAGATTGTTTATAAATTATTGCTCCCCCTAATCACAATAATCTAGTCTACCTCATTAAAAACCTTCAACTAAGAAAATCTCATAGAAAAAAATGTAGTTAAGGAAAAAAGAGTGCATCATCAGTCTTCAGGTCTCAATCTGATCTTGAAATCGATTTAATGTGTTTGGATTCGAGAAGACTTGTGGCGAGGTGGAGGTTAGGGTTCACTACATGAGCTATGTTTTTCGATTCTCTAGATTTGGCCAGATCCACCTTCAACATTGTGTTTGAAGGGGAGCTCATCGAAACCTACTTATTCGGTACATTTCTAGCTTATGCTGTCATAAAAGACTATACTTGGTGTGCCTAGTGAGGCTTGTGACATGAAATATGTCCTCTAATTGGCCCTGTGAGGTAGTTATATGAGGAACCATGATATGTTCGGCCCTGTGAGGCAATTATATCCTTCTATGCTTGGTATTATTTTCATTTGGTCCTGTGGGATATTTATTGGTTGATGGTGCTTGGTTTCTCCTTTTTTGGCCATGTAAGGCATTTACATGAGGATTATTGTTGGTTAAATGATCATATATGTCATGTTAAACCTCTATGAGGTTAAATTTACCATGTAACGAAGTTATTCTGAGGGCTAAAGGTCCATTAAAGTTGTTGGATTATGATCATGCTTTATGAACTTGTCGTTGTCCCTGTGAATAAGTATCTTGAGTCACCAATAAGTTTTCTTACCTATTTAGGAGACCATGACCCTTTGACAATATTATTCTGAGGGTTAAGTATTCAGTAAAGCCTAGAAGTATCTCTCCTGATACTTAAAGCTTTATTGAGCTTGTTATTGTCCATGTGATTAGGTGTTTTGAGTAACCAATAGGTTTTCTTACCTATTTAGGAGATTATTGATGTATCTTTGATATGCTAATAGTCGTCAATAAGTTTAAGAAATATTTTAGGAGACCATACTCTCTGATGTAATTATTTCAGAGAGCATAACGAAGAAAAGATCCATACCATAAATATAAGATGTTTGTTTATTGTAAATATGAGTACAATTATCTTGTGATATTACCTATACCTCCATTACTAAACTCAAAATATATTCAATTATTATTATTAAAATTGATCATTTATTCTATTGATTAACTATCCATATATACCTCTTTTTTTTAATGAATGTTGCTGCACCACTTCTATGGAAATGACCATAACATTAGTGTTTTGCTGGTATACCTCAATTTTATTTTTAATCATTGAACACTGTGTAACTCAATACCTTAATAGTTGATTTCCTGATTTTTATGCTACTCCTCTTCAACGATATTCTATTTTGTAGAGTTTTATATAGTGTAGTGTTAATACTCAAAACTTCCCACTCTACAAAAATGCAATGGAGATCAAGTCTACGTTCCTTTTTTTTCATTTATGTAATTTAAACTGAACTATAATTTAATTTCTGTAATTGGTTCTAATTTTCTGGTTTCTCTTTTAATTTTAAACAATTAGAATAATATTCTGTAATTTATTAAGCCTTTATATTTTTTTATTGTAATTTTAATTTTTTGTAATTTCCAGATTATTCAATTTTGTGTATATGTATTTTGTCTGGTCTTTTTTTATATACTTTTGGCGGGCAGATTAATGATTGGATTAACTTTAATAATAAAGTTAATCCAACCAAATATTCAATGTGAAGAACAATTTTACTTTTGAAAGAGCCAAAAATTAAATTTTCTTAAATAATGTGAAACATTAAAAGCGAAGAGTTTTATGTGACAGAGGGAGTTCATCTTTATTAATATACTAAAGTTTTTTTTTCTAGCTATTTACATGAGGTCTTCAAATTTCTTCTCACAAAGGAAGAAAAAAAATTAATGTACCAATTTCTATATGATTTGATTTAATTTTGATTATTTTAAAATATTATTGTATCTCCAAATTTTCAACTAGTGGATAATTTATATGGTACTTTATAAATTTTAACCCAATTAATTTCATAATTATCTTATTATTTTTATCTATTTTTTAAAAAGATAAACAATGTAAAAATATTTATTTAATAAGTATCAAATTTATCACTCCTTCAATCTCACTATAAAAATCTCACACTTTTCTCATTTAGTCATTCCACTAAAAGTTTCACACTTTATTTTTTTAAAGCATCCTACATAAAATAACCTTTTAATATAATTTATTTATAAAAATTATATCTCTTACGAATACAATGAGTTGGTATCTTGTGTCCCAGGGTATAAGGATTTAGATCCGTGCGCCCAAATCGACCCATTTTCTGTACGGGTCATATATAAATTAAAAAAACCCCTGATTTCATTTTTCATTCTCCAAATTTCTTCCCTAAGTGAACACAATTCACCCTAGCAATATATTTCATACCTTCCTCAAAATCTATTCAATCTTCAATACAGAAACATGGATTTTATCACTAAGGGTTCAAATTAGTCTATTCAATTCCTTAATATGATTTTATCACTAGTTAGATTCAAACATTGCGATTCAAATTTTTTAAAAATTTTATTCAATAAATCTATTGACGTTCCAATTGAGATTGAGTTACAGAAGAAACTGAGCTTAAAGGATTTGTGATTTAGATTCAATTTTACATTGAAAAGCACACTAGAGATTAATTGAAGAAAATTGATTGGTATGGTTAGGTATTTTTTGTTCTTCCCCTAAAATTCTTATAATTAAAGAGGCTGATTTCGGAAATCTGTAGCTACCCGCTCTATATTGGCTCTGGCTCCCTTCTAAATCAACTTGAGCTACTCCAAAGATAGGAAGTTTTCTTATTTGCATGCATTTGTTGGCTATTTCACAATTTGCATCCCGTATTTGAATGTATGTATGGGTTTGTTACTTGATAAAATATATGATTCCTAGCAGATTAACTTACAATTACTTTAAATGAATCTTGCGTGATTCTTGATTACATTCATAATTTTTTTCCCATACTGATCGTTGTCATTTTCACCTAGATTTTAGTGTTGTTATTTGTGTATTTTTTGATGTTTTTATCTGTATATGTATTACTTTTGATGGAGTTATTATTATTTTGAGGAATGTAGTTGGATAAGAATTGTGTAAATGAACTTAAATATGTGTAAAACATGTCAAGAAATGGACAAAAATGGAGTCGGGAGCGAAACAGAGTCGGAAGGACACAGCCTGCTTGTACATTGATCGTGTGCGGAATACGACCCTGTAACAAGTGGCCGTGTATTGTCATCAGAAATTACTGCTCGCCTAGGAGGATGGCCGTACGCTGGTGCTCATTCAACTCCGAATTGAGATCCGCTTTTTCCTTATCATAGGTTTAAGCTCATTCACACACATTTCAATAAAAACACAAAACACAATCAAATAACATACAAATACGGATAAAAATATACGAAAACTCATATAAAAAGACACTAAAATCTAGGTGAAAATATCACTCATCACACCCCCAAACTTAAAGTGTTGTGCGTCCCCGCACAACGAAAATGATAAACCAAGGAGAGTGATTTTCACCTAGGAAAAGAATAAACGAACATAAGTAACAACACATCAATAATAATAAGAATCACAATTTATGCTAAGTCATCCTACAACATTAAATTCATGACATGAAGAATTAACAAGTTCAATCTAAAGAGAATGATAGTGTAATATAGTCCCTTTTTAGTCCAAGCCTCACATAGATATCAATTTCACTCAACACTCTTTAAAGTAGGGTAAAACAACACTCATCAATCGATTGGCTCGACTCGCTATAAGCTTGCTCGTGGACTATATTCACAAACTGCCAAGGTTTTCATTAATGATCAAAAAGGTCTTTCATTAAGGATGTAATGATAGGCTCTTTGGTAGGGTAGGAAGAATATAGGTAAGAGTGACTAATCAAGTGTAAATAATCGAAGAGATGATCAACTTCTCCAACTTCTCCACTTTTCCTTCTTTCTTTCTTATCTTTGATACTAACAAGCACTAATCATCAACTTCCTTGGATTTCTTGAGCTTCTTATAATTCATGCTTCCTTTCTTGGATTTTTAAGTACTCGAGCATATTATTGTTGCTTCTTTGCTCATTTTCTTGTCATGAGGTTGCATGTTCATTCTTGTTTGTGCTCTTTTCATCCTTTTTCTTGCTTGTTACCATTTTCTTTCTTTTCTTGCACAATTCTCATCAAACCTTTCTAAACCACATCTCCTCAATCACTCACACAAAAGATATGTATGTAAGGCTCAAGTGGGTAATTAAGGCTTATAGTGTGCTAAATTCACAATAAAATGGCTTTAAGGCTCAAAGTGGTTGACTAGGGATGATGTTCAAGGTAGGGAAATATATGGTAATGACTATAAATGACAAGGATGGCCTTAGATCATTTCACTAATCTCCACAAATCGGGCTCATTCCTATAGTCCTTGAGCAAGTTCTAGCTTATCAAAACTCAATCGATCCACTCATGAAGGAAAAACCATGCATGCACGGTTGAGGCTCAAATTCTCACAAGCTTATGCATTGGACCTTAAGAAACTTATTACACCACATTCATCTCAAAATTGAACAAGTTAAGTAAAACATGTCACAATTCGAAAGTGTAGAGATTCTTAATCATAACTTGTCATCACTTACTACCACAACATATCACCACTCATGTTCAAAAATGACTCACACCATCCCAAAACAAACCACCAAACATACCAAGACAAAAATAAGAAAACACACAAAACATAAAATAAAGACTCAACAAACAAGAAACAAAACAAAAACACATAACATGAAAAAAACAACAATCACCATCATTAGAAAATGAAGCACATATTCAATCATCCATAACAATGTAAGCTCACAATCATCCCCATCCTTGATTGAAAAGGAAACCTCCCAAAGACATAACACATAAAGTAGCATGTTAATCCATCAATCCAAATCAAAATATGTCAAGCAACTAGAAGTGATAAGGTGTAGAGTACTCCCTCAATAGGCATTTGATAATGAAAGCGTTAGCTCCACGCTCCATTCATGCTTCCAATACCTTTCACTCATGCTCAAAGACTCAACAAACACCATTAGCTCAACAATTTCATAAAAATATGGACAATCATGAACTTCAACACAAACAATCATACCAAAATCCTGTTGGCGTTTGATCATTTGGTTAATGTGAACCGTTAGCATACCATGCGTTTCTAATACAGCGGAAGCAATAAATCATAGAAACGATTACCGTTCACCATGGTATATTGATGAAGATTAATTCTCGCGGACAGCCTGCGCAGTCCCACAAGAATGGCCATAACTTCCTCGTCTGATATCGGAATTGAGTGATCTTTGCGTTCAGACGATCCTCTCTTCGACGGCTTTCCGTCAGTATATTGATCATCAAATTCTGAGAATTGTATGAATTTATACAAATTTCGCAAGGTTGCGGACAGCAGCAGCAAACTACCTTCTGATCTTCTGCTGTATGTCCCAAGTCCGATCTCGACGTCGTGTGGGCGACGATCTACGAGACCTCCTCAATCTGCTCTCAACCCTCATCACACGTGAATAATGCATTAGATTAGGTTAGGGTTCCAGATAAGTTGAGGTGACTTATATACATGGGCTACAGCAGGGACCAGGAGGAGAAATTGGGTTGGGCCTCCATTGGGCTTAAGTATCCAAGCTTAGCCCAAAGCTTATACTTAAGTCCAATAATAATAATATATTCCACTAAAATATTATTATTGCACTATCGTACCAATCCCAAAATTACGTTTTGGGCTCCTTCTTATTATGAGCCCATTAGTCTTCCCATGTTTAAGATATACAATGTCCATTAATTAATTTAAGTTACTGACAACTCGATTAATTAATATCTCATCCAAGAGTAGTACCACTCAACCTCATTATCATGCCGAAATAAATTCCACCTGCAGGGTTTACATGATAATCCTTATGAGCTCCTCAAGGGGACATCATCAACATATGACGGACACGGATTCCTTCTACAATCAACAGCACACCATAGAGACAGCACTACTTCCCAACTCATCGAGTTTGTTGATTTAATTACATGTAAATCTCACCCATTGATGAATCAAAGAAATACATACTGCCCTACGTGTTGAGGTTATTGTATAGGGATTAAGAGCACGAACTTCCATAATAACTGAGATCAAGTTCTCCTATAAGTCAGTATAAGTCGAACGATCTCAAGCGGTCCTGCTCAATACACACAAGTGCACTAATGCGATTCTATAGGCAAGACAAGCTAATACCAAATCACACTACAACCATCCCGATAGAGAGTCCCCGTCTATCTCGGTTGTGAGCATCTGTTTATACTTTATAAGGAAACTGATAATATGATCTTCCGCGTGTTATCGCACAACATATTATCTACAGTATAAAGTAAGTGGACTACTGCATCGAACATATAAATAAATTATAAGATGCAATCATTTGATCATATGATTCTCATTTCAAATTAATTGTTATATTATTGTTCATACAAAAAGCTAGACTTTTGGTATACAATCCAACAATCTCCCACTTATACTAAAAGACTATGCTGTCATGTCTTCTGCCATATATCTGATTTCCACTCCCACTACACGACCATCAAAAGCTCTCGCCTTAAGGTCCTTGTAAATAGATTTACTAGGTCATCATCCGATGCAATCTAGGCGACAACAACCTTCCCCTCATCATACGATTTCTCGTAATAGGTGGTACTTGCACTCCATGTGTTTAATTGCCTTATGGGCTCGTGATTCCTTCAAGTTTGCAACTGCACCAATATCATCAATATAAATTGTGATATCCTTGGGCAAACTTAGAAACACTTCAAAGTCCATCTTGAAGTTTCTAGAGTCATACAAATACTTTGGTTGCCTCATAGCTCCAATTTATCATCTTTCCATGATGGAGTCCAGAGTCTGAAATATATTTCTATATAACACTCCTCCACATTATGACTCAACTTCCTAAAATTAAACGCATAACCTTTGAGGTAGATTTACTGTCGTCCCTATCTGATTTGAAAAATCTGAATCTATGTAACCCATAAGAATCAGTGAATCTGTTCGGTAAGCCCACATATAGTTTCTAGTCCTTTTCAGGTACATAAGTATATGTCTTACCACAGTTCATCATTCTTGTTCCGGGTTACGTTGATACCCACTGTTCATGCCATCGGCAAAACAGATATCCAATCTCGTGCATAGCATTCCTTAGATTAAGCTTCCTCATTTGCCGAAGCATAAGGAACCGCTTTCATCTTCTTTATCTACTTTTGTGTCACAAGACACATTCACTTAGATAAATTCACATGCTAAATGAGTAAGGATCGTATCATTATATGAAACTTGAGATAAGCATAACATCCTTTCTTGTGATCCGTATTACCGTGATCAAAATGATATTTTTGCTCTTCTTAAGTCCTTCATCTCATACCGCTTTATCAACATACCCATACGCCCGACAATACTCTTTCATTGTCTCCAATGAGCAAGATACTATCTACGTATAGTACAAGAAATACCACCACGTTTCCATCACTCTTTTCAATACACAAGACCCCTCCAATCATTGATTAGATCCATGTCACTGGATTACCTCATCAAAACGGATGTTTCATGATCTTGAAGCTTGTTTTAGTCCATTAATGGACACTTTTAAGCTCACTATCACAATGCTCTTAGCTCTTTGCAATGAATCACTCTGGTTGCTTCACATAGATGTTTCCCTTAAGACTTCCAATCAGGAAATCTGTCTCGACATCTATTTGCTATCCCTCATATTTCATATGAGTAGCAACAAATAAAAGAGTCCGGATCAACTTAGGCATAGCTACTGGCGAATAGGTTTTCTCATAATCGAACCCTTTCTTTCTGAGTATACCTTTTCGCAACAAGCTTGCTTCCAAGATTTTCACCTTATTCTATGATCCTCTTTTATTTTTGCATGCCCGCTTCCAATGGCTTTTACGCCATTTAGCGGTTCAACAAGCATCCAGACCTAATTTAAAATCCATCGATTCTATTTTAATATTCATTGCACTTTGCTAGGATTTGGCATTTCTAACTTGTAGTGCTTCGTCGTATCCGTGGGTCCATTTCATGTTTGCGAGGGACTAAGTCTCACGACTTTCCCAAAACATGTATCTCACGGGTTGTCGAATAATCCTCCCACTACGACAAGGCACTACATGTAATTGTGTATCAGACGTGACACGTGTTGCAGTTTATCTTGTGGTATATCCTCTTGTACACTTGGTACTTATACTTTGTGTTTTCTTCTCACTACCTTTAGAACAACTCATACATGGGTTTGTGATTTATTACATAGTCCCTTTCCAAAAATCTAGTGTTTGTGTTAACAATCACCCTTCGATCTTTTAGACTAAATAAATCACCTTCATTTTTATAGCATATCCCACAAACAGACAAACATTCAAATGAATTACTGTTTCTAGGGCTTATCCATAAAATGAATTAAGTAATTCCAAATAATTCATCATCTATCTAATCATTACCATAAGAGTCTGATTCCTTCTATCCACCACACCATTCAGCTGGGGCATGCCCGGTGTAGACCACTTGAGATTTAATCTCAACCTCTGATTAATAGTTCCTAATTATCCTAGAGGTACTCGTAATGATGATTAAATCGTCATTACTTGATATATTTTCCATGATGCTTTACTGTACCAACCTTATAATTCTTGAATAAATCAAAGAATTTAGACATGCAGTGCATCAAATAAATATATCGGTATCTAGAATAATCTTCGATTATTCATAACCACCTATCGCCTAGATAATATTAGGCCCGCTTGAATCAGAATGAACCAATTCCAACATATATATCTTTGGCTCTACACCCCTTTACCTTGAAAAGGTAATTAATCATTTTTACTTCCAAGTAAGACTCGCAAGTCCGATAGTTTCCACTTCAGATAAACCTTACGGTCCATCTGCTATCAACTTTTGAGTCCTACTCAAGTAAAATGATCTAGTCTTAGACGCCAAATGCATGTTTAGTTCATCTCCGAAGGTTACTTTCTCTTACTAAGATCAGAAGATGCATTATTAATTATTGTTTGTTGCATCTATGGAATATACATGATTTAAGAGTATACAAATTGTCCATCAACGTACCATAACAGATTACAACTCTATCCTTCATTATAATGACCATGTCATTTAAATGAAATGGAGTATCCATCGATTAATGCATAGAAACCGAAATCAAATTCTTTCTATGAAAACATAAGTAAAGACAATTTTACAAAATCAAACGTTTATTCGTATCGTTAGATAAATAAACAACTCCCACTGCAATAGCCACTAGTCTTGTAGTTTTACCCATGTCATAACAATCTTATCCTCACTTAGTAATGAACATTCAGTGATTCCAGTATCTACACACTTCGTGTCAGTAGATGCCATCACTAATCATGTTTAAACAACTAGTAAGTAAGATTCTATCCTTGTTCACTCCTTTTATGAAATTGAATTTCCTTTACCACATGTTTTGTCAGAAGTTTCCCACCATATACAACCTCTTATAATTCATGAGAAACTTACTCAAAACATCTAGGCAATTATGAAGAATAAAATTGACTTAGGTTTCCCCTTCAACTTCTATTCCATGTATTTCCAATTCATTCATCAAATTCAATCATGACATACCGCCTTTTAAATTACTCAAGTATCCGAAGAGTTACATGAGACCATCATATTTCTATGAACCTCTCATCTCTTCACTAGAGACTTTAATAGGCATCATGAGACGTCCTTTGTGAGAACACACATGTATTTTCTTAAGCAGTAAAATTCAAAACCAAGATTCTTTTCTAATCATCTAATTTGGACAAGTAAATATAATTTCTTTTAGTTAATAATAAGTGAGATAAAAATATTTAAAAATCAGAGAATCACAAATAAATATACCGATCAAAACTTCGAATTTTATCCTTTTATATTGATTCCCTCAAAATAATATAAAAATAAAATTCACCGACATCTCAAGCACCGTGAGTTTGCAAGCCACGATAGTGTGGACGTTTACAAACCCAAACATTTACAAGAGAAGGTTTTACCCATTAATTTTATTTGTCTACCTAACTTTATGACAAAATAATTAATAGTCGGTTCCTCTTTAGCCATGCAAATAAAAGCAGTGACTCTGATGGGGAGGATACTTATTATTTACACCTAAGTGTACACCATTATTTGACTCCAAGTCCGCGGCCCAAGCTTATGTGCCTTACAGATGGAGAAGTACACACGCGCTCGGATAACTTCCTACAGTCATCAATTATAAGTCTGTACAGTGATCCGCACATGAACTAATCCGATAGGGAGGAAGGTCTATGCCAACGCGCAAGTTCATATGCATCACATTACAAACATAATTATTTAAAGAAGTCTGTCCCAGCAATCCATGAATAAACTCATCCGATGGGGAGGAAGGCTCTAATGCCGACGCGCAAGTTTATTCACATTGCTAACAAATCAACAATGGAGGCCGCGGGAATTTTTACCAATCCCCTCTCCCACTTAGTTATTCAACACCGAGGGTTTTTACATGCATATAATATTTAAAAATAAAATACGCAACCTAGCATGCTCATACTTCCAAATATATAACAATAATTGACCAATAAAATAATTATAGCAGTTATATATAAGGAAATAAATTGCCAAAAATAAGTTGACTTGATCAACACTCCAACATACATGCATATAATATACCAAATATAATACGCAATCTAGCATGCTTCTATTTAAAGCAATAAATCATAGAGAATCATGCATACATACATAACAATAATCAATTAATAAATCAATTATAATAGTTATATAACAGCGAATTCGATTGTTCGCCACCAATCACGAATGCGGACAACAGCGATGGGGATCGACCTCCCCGCAGCCTGATGCAGACTAGTCGAACTTGATGCAAACCCGCTCGAACCTGGTGCAGAGTCGATCAAACCTGATGCAGACCAATCGAACCTGATGTGAATCCGCTCGAACCTGGTGCAGCATTGATCGAACCTGATGCAGACCAATCAAACCTGATGCAAATCCGCTCGAACCTGGTGCAGCATCGATCGAACCTGATGCAGACCAATCGAACCTGATGCAAATCCCTTCGAACCTGGTGCAGCATCGATCGAACTTGATGCAGACCAATCGAACCTGATGCAAATCCGTTCGAATCTGGTGCAGCATCGATCGAACCTGATGCAGACCAATCGAACCTGATGCAAATCTGCTCGAACCTGGTGCAGCATCGATCGAACCTGATGCAGACCAATCGAATCTGATGCAAATCCGCTCGAACCTGGTGTAGCATCGATCGAACCTGATGCAGACCAATAGAACCTGATGAAAATCTGCTCGAACCTGGTGCAGCATCGATCAAACCTGATGCAAATCCGCTCGTCCAAGGGTCTACTTGCACGGAACCAAGTTCAGCCCAACGCGCAACATCAAACTACACCAACTGTCGTTCAGGGTTCGCAACTTTAGAGACCTAGGAATCCAATCTCCACCGTCCAGAATCTACACCTGTGAGTTCTAAACATGATGTCCAAATTACAGGTCGATCCAACGGTTAGATTGTGAGAAACAGCTCTTTTCCCTCGACTGCGCAGAACAGAATCGCCCAAAAAACTGCTTCTGTTTTCGGCATATTCCCGACAACACAAAGCTCAAAATACGATCTTTACCGTTCAGAATGTACATCCACAAATTCCAAACGTGCTGACCAAAATTCAGCCTGATCCGACGATTGAAACTCTGGTTATTGCCTCTACAATATCACTGCACTGGATTTTCTCTCAATTTCTTCATTCCATGTGAAATTGACGAACAGTTTTCGTCGAATCCTCTCACACACAACCATCAACGAACAGATATGATATAGGGTATATTTCACATAGGGATATTCATGGTTTGCGCAGTAAAACCAAAACCCTAAACATGCGATCCTAATTTCGAAAATTAACCACATAAACCCTAGTCTAACGTGTCACGCTTCACCACGAAACCGAAGCTCTGATACCAATTGTTGACGCTCGATCGTTTGGTTAACGTGAACCGTTAGCATACCATGCGTTTCTAACACAGCGGAAGCAATAAATCATAGAAACGATTACCGTTCACCATGGTATATTGATGAAGATTAATTCTCGCAGGCAGCCTGCGCAGTCCCACGAGAATGGCCATAACTTCGGCGTCTGATATCGGAATTGAGTGATCTTTGCGTTCAGACGATCCTATCTTCGATGGCTATTGATCATCAAATTCTGAGCACTGTATGAATTTATACAAATTTCGCAAGGTCACGGATAGCAGCAGCAAACTACCTTCTGATCTTCTGCTGTATGTCCCAAGTCCGATCTCGACGTCGTGTGGGCGACGATCTACGAGACCTCCTCAATCTGCTCTCAACCCTCATCACACGTGAATAATGCATTAGATTAGGTTAGGGTTCCAGATAAGTTGAGGTGACTTATATGCATGGGCTACAGCAGGGACCAGGAGGAGAAATTGGGTTGGGCCTCCATTGGGCTTAAGTATCCAAGCTTAGCCCAAAGATTATACTTAAGTCCAATAATAATATATTCCACTAAAATATTATTATTGCACTACCGTACCAATCCCAAAATTACGTTTTGGGCTCCTTCTTATTATGAGCCCGTTAGTCTCCCCATGTTTAAGATATACAATGTCCATTAATTAATTTAAGTTACTGACAACTCAATTAATTAATATCTCATCCAAGAGTAGTACCACTCAACCTCATTATCATGCCGAAATAAATTCCACCTGCAGGGTTTACATGATAATCCTTATGAGCTCCTCAAGGGGACATCATCAACCTATGACGGACACGGATTCCTTCTACAATCAACAGCACACCATAGAGACAGCACTACTTCCCAACTCATCGAGTTTGTTGATTTAATTACATGTAAATCTCACCCATTGATGAATCAAAAAAATACATACTGCCCTACGTGTCGAGGTTATTGTATAGGGATTAAGAGCACGAACTTCCATAATAACTGAGATCAAGTTCTCCTATAAGTCAGTATAAGTCGAACGATCTCAAGCGGTCCTGCTCAATACACACAAGTGCACTAATGCGATTCTATAGCCAAGACAAGCTAATACCAAATCACACTACAACCATCCCGATAGAGAGTCCCCGTCTATCTCGGTTGTGAGCATCTGTTTATACTTTATAAGGAAACCGATAATATGATCTTTCGCGTGTTGTCGCACAACATATTATCTACAGTATAAAGTAAGTGGACTATTGCATCGAACATATAAATAAATTATAAGATGCAATCATTTGATCATATGATTCTCATTTCAAATTAATTGTTATAATATTGTTCATACAAAAAGCTAGACTTATAGTATACAATCCAACAAATCCAACCAAAACTCATGAGAAAAATTTTAAAATTGACCAATTTTTACAAGAAGACTTATCATTATCAAAATATCATCATATCAAGCACACTCAATTGGTGAGTCACACCACACACTCTCCCCCCAAACTTAAATCGAAACAAATTGAGACTTAAGTTTGCAAAAAGTGGTGAGATTTACCCTTGTAGTTTCCATTGATGGTCTTCTTGTGGAGAAGCCATGAAACACTTCTCTTTTCTTCAATACGCTTTCTTCTCACGAGCTCAATCCACCTACAAGACCAAAATCAACAAAAAGCATCAAAATAACAAAAGAATGGGTTGCCTCCCATTTAGCGCTAAGTTTAACGTCTTCAAGCCGGACGGAATTTCACAATCATTGGACCAACGAATGGTCCATCCCACTTTCTCCTCGCATCCTCACTTTGAACATTAGCTTGGCCTTCTTCTTGTCCACTAGCTCAACCTCACCATTCTTGCTTACAAGCATCAAATCGTCATTGAGAAGTGATTCTAGTGGACTTCCTCTTTCTCCTTTGTCAAGTTTCCAATCGAGCTCCGATGTTTTCATCCTATTAACATCACAAGAAGACAAATTAGCATTTGACAATTTCATATAATCATGAAGAAATGAATTTAAATTGTCAAAGAGTAGAGAATCATGATCATCGGAATCATCCGGAGGCCTTGTATGATGAGGCTTGATCCCTTTATCTTTCTTGCACAAGAATGTGACATTCTCTCTATTTGAGCTCAAAGAAAGCTCTTCTCTCCCAACATCAATCTTTGCTCTTCCGGTGGCTAGAAATGGTCTTCCCAAAACCAACACCATGAAATCAACCGGAAAAGCTAGCCCCTTCACTTTGACCTCAACGTCTTCCACAATCCCAAGTGGCTTCACAACCTTGCCATTCACCACTTCAAGACGGATAGTCGTAGGCTTTAGCTCTCCAATTTCAAGGTCTTTAAACATGGCATGAGACATCACGTTGACACTTGCCCCCAAGTCACACAATGCATCAAGGGTGCTTTTTCCTTCAAAATCAAAAGGAATTATGAACTTCCCCGGATCACCAACCTTCGTAGGTCCCCCTTTTTGCATCGACTTACTCGTTTCGGGTTGCTCCTCTTTTTTTTTCTCTTCATACTTCTTCTTGAGCGACATGACATACTCCTCAAATTCCTTCTTCTTCTCATCCTTTACAAACATTTGTGTATAGGGAATAGGGAATGGAGTGATCGGGATACCCCAATAGTCACGTTTGTACTCTTCTTCTTTGACATTCTCCTCTACTGTCTTTTCCTCTTGCATCCTCTTCCACTTGGGTATCCATTTAGGCCCCTTCTCTTCTTTCTTACATACTTCTTCCATTTCTCCAACAACCTTGCTTTCCACCAACCCTTTTCAACCTTTCTTTCCTCTTCCGTTTCAACAAATAAACATTGAGCTTTCGGATTAACCTCGGTTGTGGCCGGAAACTTTCCTTTTTGTTGAGCACTAAATGAACTTGCCATTTGTCCAACATTGTACTCCAAAGCTTTGAATCTTCTATCACTATTTTCCTCAATAGCTTTGAATCTTCTTTCATTAGTTTCCTCAATAGCTTTGAATCTTCTTTCATTAGCTTCATCTCTAGCTTTTTCCGATACTTCTCTAGCTTTGTTTGATGCAATCAATTGTTCAAGTAGCTCATCGGTTGATGCTCTTCCCTCATTGTTCGGTGCCTTAGCCCCCGGTTGATATCCCGGAGGATACGTAACCGCATTGCTCGGATTAGAGTAGGAAAAGTTACCATGCCTTTGTTGTTGTTGTGGGTATGAGCTTCCACTACTTTGACCATTGAAACCTCCTTGCCTTGGTGGATAGTTTCCTTGACTTTGGTTGAAACTACCTTGGAAATTATTTTGGTAATTCCCTTGGTAGTTTCTTCCTTGCATGTACGACACATCCTCAACACGTGGCATAGAGTTGGCCAATTGTTCACCATTCACAACATTCGGAGGTAGCACACCTTGCTCGACTTGTAGCCCCTCAACCATATTCGCTCCTTGATTGTTCACACTTTGATTCAAGCTCATTTGTTAAATGACTTCCGCCACTATCTTTTCCGTGCTTGGCATACTTGGTTCAACACTTACACTCTTCACATTATATTGTTGCCCTTGATCAAAACTTTCAAATCCATAGCATCCACTTACCCTCTCCGATGGCCATTGGTACACATTTGTAGCAATCTCTTCAAAAAATTTTATGGCCCTTTCCGGAGTTACTCCAAGTACGGATCCACCCGCCGAAGCATCAACAAGCACTATTTGCCCATTCACAAGTCCTTGATAGAAAAATCCAACATGTTGATTCTTCGGAAATCCATGTTGAGGACACTTGCGTAGCATTTCCTTAAATCTTTCCCACGCTTCGTAAAAGCTTTCTTGAGGCAATTGCTTGAATTGAGTAATCAAGCTCTTCATTTAAAGTGTCTTGGAAGGTGGGAAATACTTGTTCAAGAACATTTGTACTAGCTCGTCCCATGTGTTGCACGTACCGGGAGTAAGAGTGGAGAGCCATGTTCTTGCTCTATCTCTCAAAGAAAATGGAAATAACCTCATCTTGATGCAATCTTCACTCACCCCATTCATCTTTACGGTGTTAGCAATCTCCAAAAATTAGGCTAGATGAGCATTAGGATCTTCATTCGGAGTTCCACTAAATTGTTGCTCCCTCACCATAGAAATCAAGCCCATCTTAAATTCAAAGTTATTAGCATGGATTGGTGGCCCCATCATTTGTGGCATTATCCTCGGCATGAAGAAATCTCGGATCACCCTTTGATCATTTTGCATTCCATGTTGCACCGGAGGTGGTGGTGGTGGGACATATGCTCGTTGCGGAGGAGCATAAGCTTGTTGAAAGTCTTGTTGCCTTAGAACTTGTTGCACCATTTGTTGAAGCAAAGCTTGGTTGTTCATAGCTCCATGATTTTGATAGGCCTATTGAGGAGGATTCTCATTGAATTGATGTGCGTTGTCTTGCACGTTCATATTGTGTCCTCCTTCCCCATCATGCTCTATCTCCACATGATTGTCACCTTGAAAATTCTCCATTCGCTCACTATTTTTGTTCTCCTTTCTTCTCCTTCTCAACGTATGCTCAATCTCCCAATCGATAGGTTCTACTTGTTTCCCTTTAGATCTTGTTTGCATATACCTTCAAAAATGAGAGAGATTAGAACAAAGTTTCACAAAGCAAATACAAGTAAACAAATAAAATAAAAAAATGTCTCTATTAAGATTACTCAAAATGATCCTTTTTCAAGCTACTAGCAACCGTTACCTCCCCGGCAACGGCGCCATTTGATTAGCCATAGTTTAGTGTTATCTCCCTCTCTTCCTTGCTTCTTTTCTTCAATTGGATGATGATTTTGATGGTAAGATGATTGTAGATCCAAAGGGTGAAGAATGGATGAAGGTGAAGGTGAAAAATGGAGAGAATTGTGTGTGATGTGTGTGTGGAAGGGTGGAATTTTGGATCTTTTTTTAAAAATATTGAAGTGTTGGGTATTTATACCCCTTGACAAGCTTCTAGAAGGATTCTGACTTTTTCTGATCCCTGACACGACACAAGTCGTGTGGCGCAACACGGCCATAAGGTGCCCGTGTTGCGTGAACGGATGCTCCCGCACAGCCATTCTGGACAGGGCCGTGTTACGCAACACGCCTCGTGTGCTGCAACACGGCTCGTATGCTGTAACACGAATAGGGTGGTCGTGTTGGATCTTCTGATGTCGGCACACGGCCACTTCTTACAGGGCCGTGCGTTGTACACGGCCCGTGTTCTTGCTGCCCTGCTTCCTCTTTCACTGTTTTGGCTCGTTCTTCCTCGTTTCAACTCCGAATTGAGATCCGCTTTTTCCTACATCTTTCTTATCATATCTAGCATCCAATAAAAAGTAAAAATCATAGGTTTAAGCTCATTCACACACATTTCAATAAAAACACAAAACATAACCAAATAACATACAAATACGGATAAAAATATACGAAAACTCATATAAAAAGACACTAAAATCTAGGTGAAAATATCACTCATCAGCCCAAAGGAGGAAGTACAAGAGAAGAAGAAGGTGGAATTAAAACCATTGCCGGAGCACTTAAAGTATGCTTACTTGGAAAAAGATGAAACATATCCGGTAATTGTATCCTCTTCCCTTAGTGATCTAGAATTAGAAAAATTGCTAAGAGTCTTAAGAGGGCATAAATCCTCTATTGATTGGAGAATTAAAGATTTGAAAGGTATTAGTCCATCTATGTACATGCATAAGATTCATTTGATTGATGATGATAAGTCTTATGTTCAAAACCAACGTAGATTGAATCATATAATGCAAGAAGTGGTAAGAAAGAGGTATTAAAATGGCTTGATGCGGGAATAATCTTTCCAATAAGTGATAGTCAATATGTAAGTCCTTTACATGTAGTGGCAAAAAAGGGTGGTATGACAATTGTGAGATCCGATACAAATGAGACCATTGCCACTAGAACTATTACGGGTTGGAGAGTGTGTGTTGATTATCATAAATTGAATGAAAACACTCGTAAAGATTATTTTCCATTTCCATTCATAGACTAAATGTTGGATCATCTTACGGGGAATGAGTATTATTGTTTTCTTGATGGTTACTCTGGGTACAATCAAATATTGATTGCACTGAAAGATCAAGAGAAGACAACTTTCACATGTCCCTACGGTACATTTGCATTTAGAATGATGCCGTTTGGTCTAAGTAATGCCCCCGTCACTTTTCAGTGTTGTATGATGGCTATCTTTGATGGTTTGATTGAAAATATTATGGAGGTGTTTATGGATGATTTTTCCGTGTATGGTTCCTCTTATGATATTTGCTTGACTAATCTCACTATTGTGTTGCAGAGGTGTGAAGAATCGAATCTTGTGCTAAATTGGGAAAGTGTCATTTTATGGTAACTGGTGGGATAGTATTGGGGCACCATATCTCAAAGCATGGGTTAAAAGTGGATAGAGCTAAAGTGATAGCTATAGAACGTCTTCCCCCTCCTACTAGTGAGAAGGGGGTGAGATCATTTCTAGGTCACGCGGGCTTCTATAGATGCTTCATTAAGGATTTCTCAAAAATTTCTAAACCTCTTTGTAAATTGCTTGAAAAAGATTGTCCATTTCACTTCAATGATGAATGTTGTGTATCATTTCAGGTGCTTAAGGATGCTCTCACTTCATCTCCAATACTCGTCACTCCGGATTGGAGCTTGCAATTTGAATTGCATTGTGATGCTAGCGATCAATCCATTGGAGTGGTGTTGGGGCAAACAAGGGAGAAGAAGTTTAGAGCGATCTATTATGCTTCAAAGACATTGAATTCATGTCAAGTCAATTATACCACAACGGAGAAGGAATTTTTAGCCGTAGTGTATGCTTTTGAGAAGTTTCGACCATACTTGGTTGGAACTGTTGGATTGTATACTAAAAGTCTAGCTTTAGTATGAACAATGTCCGAAATGAGAATCATTGATCAAATGATTGCATCTTATAATTTATTTTATATGCATGATGCAATAGTCTATTTACTTTATACTGTAGATAATATGTTGTGCGACAACACGCGGAAGATCATATTATCGGTTTCCTTATAAAGTATAAACAGATGCTCACAACTGAGATAGACAAGGACTCTCTATCGGTATGGTTGTAGTGTGGTTTGGTATTAGATTGTCTTGGCTATAGAATCACATTAGTGCACTTGTGTGTATTGAGCAGGACCGCCTGAGATCGTTTGACTTATACTGACTTATAGAAGAACTTGATCTCTGTTATTATGGAAGTTCGTGCTCTTAATCCCTATACAATAACCTCGACACGTAGGGCAGTATGTATTTCTTTGATTCATCAATGGGTGAGATTTATAAGTATTAAATCAACAAACTCGGTGAGTTGGGAAGTAGTGCTGTATCTATGGTGTGTTGTTGATTGTAGAAGGAATCCATGTCCGTCATAGGTTGATGATGTCCCCTTGAGGAGCTCATAAGGTTTATCATGTAAATCTTGCAAGTGGATTAATTTCTGGCATGATAAAAAGGTTGAGTGGTACTACTCTTGGATGAGATATTAATTAATTTGAGTTGTCAGTAACTTAATTAATTAATGGACATTGTATATCTTAAACATGGGGAGACTATCGGGCTTATAATAAGAAGGAGCCCAGAACATAATTTTGGGATTGGACGGGTAGTGCAGTAATAATATTTTAGTGGACTATATTATTATTATTGGACTTAATTAAAAGCTTTGGGCTAAGCTTGGTTAATTAAATTCAATTGAGGCCCAGCCCAATTTCTCCTCCTGGTCCCTGCTGTAGCCCAATATATAAGTGAACTCAGCTTCCTGGAACCCTCAGATTATTCCTGTGCCTCTTTTGGTGAGAGAAGGGAAGAGAAGCAGATTGAGAGATCCTGCAGACTGTTGCCCACACAACAGCAGGATCACACTTGGGATATACAGCAGAAGATCTAGAGGTGGTTCTTCTGCAACGATTCAGACTCTACATCAACCCTGAAGTACGGTAAACATGATTTTATTGCTTCCGCTGTATATGTTTGCCTGATATCCTAAACGCATCACGTTGAACCGCACGATCCAATTGCCCAACAATTGGTATCAGAGCGTTGGTTTCGTGGTGAAACGTGAGACGTAGGTATGTTGTGATTATATGATTATTTATCTGGAATAATCGCTGTTGTAATCAAAGATTTGTTATTAATTATTTTGATTATATGATTATGCTAATTAATCTGGAAATAATCAATTTTAATTATGAAAAATTGTGTGTGTGATTTTTGAAATTGAATTCTCTATACACTGTAATTTTTTTTCACACACACACTGCTCGGTCGGTGACGGCGGCGCGTGGTCGCTGACGGAGACGGCGGCGCGTGGTCGCTGACGGAGACGGCGGCGCGTGGTCAGGGCGGTGAAGTACGACGACCACTGCCGACTGATGAGGGGCGACTGTTTCGACGGTGCTGAGTGATGCCATCGACGGAGAACGATGCTGGTTGGCGTCCACTACTTTGGTGAGTCGCGACGTTGGCCAGAAACTTGGCTGTCGATCGATGACAGTCAAGTGGTGCGACAAATCAGCAACCAACATCGGGAAGCAGCTAACGGCGACAAACCTGGACAGTAGGACCCGGGCACATCCAACCTGATTCCGATTGGGTCGGAGTAGATCGGCGACGCGCGACAACCAGAGAGAAAGATTGATTCGCATCTTGATCGTGTCTTAGACAAAATCGATGGAGCTTTTCCAGATCCAGACGGGTCTGATGAATTCCGGCGTATCCTTGGCGGGTTCCAGGCAAATCGATTCGAGGCGGCTAGCGTGAATCGCTGGGTTAGACGGCGGCCATGGCAGTCTAAGAAACTTCCGATCGAGACTGCTACTTCTTTCGATCGAGTCTGTTTGAAGACTGGATCTGGGCAGTTTTCGATCGTATCCTACCAGTTCCGAGCGTATTTGCTGCAAGTTTCAGTCGCTTCCAGATGGCTTCTGAGCGAGGCATCTTCTTTCTGGGCGAGTCTGTGTTGAAATCAGGAGCAGCTCTTGGTTGATGTTGATACCGGCGAGTCATCGGGCATCAACAGAAATGGGCGGGCATGCTGGACCACTTTTCAGGCAAGGCAGCAGCTTCCGGCGTGATGCTGAGTAGATGGCTGGGCGGCCTGTTCATTGATGTGCACGCCAAGGTGCCCGGTTGCTTGTCGAGGACGAGTGCGTTTTCTGATTTTCGGGCGATTCGTGGAGTCGGAGCTTGCTGACGGCGCCATCGCCAAGAGCAGCGGCGCCGTGATGGCCGCGTGTGCGCTGCTGCTCGTGTATGTTGCGGCTGATTTGTCGTAGGGCAGCGATTACCTGGGCCTTATTTTAATTGGCTTGGGCTTTGGTATTGGGCTTTGCTATTAAATGTTGGGCCCATTTTTTTAATTAAATGGATATGGGCTGGCAACAGGCTCCATTTTATTTAATTTGGTTGTTAGGCTTATGGGTCTAATTTAATTAAATATGCTAATGGGCTGTCCCCTTGGGCTTGGATTTAATTTGGTTTTGGGCTGGAAATAAAGGCCCAATTTTAATTAAAAGCTTGTGGGTTGCTGGGCCTATTTTACTGCTGGTTTTAATTAATTGTGGGTAATGGGCCAAGCATGATTAATTAATTATATTAATGGACTAATTTTGTGCAAGTGGGCTTGGTGGATTTAATTTAATTTTGGGCTGAGTATATGGGTCATGGAAAATGGGCTTGATTAAATTATTTAATCTGCTGCTCATTTTGTGCTTCTTTGTTGCTCTAGGGCCCGAATTAATTAATCCACTATTTATGCAATTAATTAATGTTATATAACTGATTAATTGATTTAATTGTCAATTATTGTTGTATATGTGTAAGGCATGCTCTATGTGATTTATTTATTTAAATTGCTGTTAATAGAAGCATGTCTAGGTTGTATATTTTATTTCTGAAATATTATATGCATGTTAAAACCCTCGGTGTTTAAATAACTAAGTGGGAGAGGGGATTGATAATAAATTCCCGTGGCCTCCATTATTGGTTTGTAAGTGATGTGAGTAAACTTGCGTGTTGGCATAGGCCTTCCTCCCTAACGGATGAGTTTATTCACGGATCACTGGTACAGACTTCATAAATAATTATTGTTTGTAATGTGGCACATAAACTTGCGTGTTGGCATAGGCCTTCCTCCCTAACGGATGAGTTTGTGTGCGGTACACTGGTACAAATTTATAATTGATGATTGTAGGAAGCTACCCGAGTGCGTGTGTACTTCTCCAACTGTAAGGCACATAAGCTCGTGCAGTGGACTTGGGATCAAATAATGGTGTACACTTAGGTGTAAATAAATAGTATCCTCCCCAACGGAGTCACTGCTATTATTTGCATGGCTAAAGAGTAACCGACTATTAATTATTTTGTCATAAAGTTAGGTTGACAAATGAAATTAATGGGTAAAACCTTCTCTTGTAAATGTTCGGGTTTGTAAACGTCCACACTAACGTGGCTTGCAGACTCACGGTGCTTGAGATGTCGGTGAATTTTATTTTATATTGTTTTGAGGGAAACAATATAAAAGGATAAAATTCAAAGTTTTGATCAGTATATTTATTTCTGATTCTCTGAATTTCGAATGGTATTATCTCACTAATTGTTAACTAAAAGACATTATATTTACTTGTCCAAATTAGTTGATTAGAAAAGAATCGTGATTTTGAAAATTACTGCTTAAGATAATACATGTGTTCTCTCAAAGGACGGCTCATGATGCATATTAAAGTCTTTAGTGAAGAGATGAGAGGATCATAGAAATATGATGAACTCATGTAACTCTTCAGATACTTGAGTAATTTAAAAGGCGCAAGATCATGATAGAATTTGATGAATGAATTGGAAATATATATGGAATAGAAGTTGAAAGGGAAACCTAAGTCAATTTTATTTTCCATAATTGCCTAGATGTTTTTGAGAAAGTTCCACCTCAATTACAAGAGGATGTAAATGGTGGGAAACTTCTAACAAAACATGTGGCAAATGAAAGCCATTTTCATCATAAAGTGAACAAGTTTAATATCTTATTTACTAATAGCCTAAACATGATTAGTGATGGCATCTACTGACACGAAGTGTGTAGATACAGGAATCACTAAATGTTTTTCACTTAGTAAGGATAAGATTGTTAATAACATGGGTAAAACTACGAAGGTAGTGGCTATTGCAGTGGGAGTTGTTTATTTATCTCATGATAAGAATAAACGATTGATTATGAGAAATTGTCTTTACGTACGTTTCATAGAAAGAATTTAATTTTAGTTTCTATGCATTAACGGATGGATACTTCATTTCATTTAAATGACATGGTCATAGAAATGAGGAATGAGGCTATAATCCGTTATAGTACGTTGATGGATAATAATTATACTCTTGAATCATGCACATCCCACAGATGCAATAAATAGTAATTAATAATGCATCTTCTAATATTAGTAAGAGAAAGGAACCTTCAAAGATGAACTAAACATACATTTGGCGTCTAAGATTAATTCATTTTACTTGAGTAGGATTCAAAAGTTGATAGCCGATAGACCGTAAGGTTTATCTGAAGTGGAAACTATCGGACTTGCGAGTCTTGCTTGGAAGTAAAAATGATTAACTGCCTTTTCAAGGCTGTGGGGTATAGGGCCAAAGATATATATGTTGGAATTAGTTCAGTCTGATTCAAGCGGACCTAATATTATCCAGGCAAGAGGTAGTCATTACGGTTTAACCGTGGTGGTAAATACCTCTTAGGATAGTTAGCAGCTATTAATCAGAAGTTGAGATTAAATCTCAAGATGGCAACACCGGACATTCCCCAGTGGAATGGTGTGGTGAATAGAAGGTATTATCTCTTATGGTTATGATTAGATAGATGATGAATTATTTGGAATAATTAAATTCATTTTATGGATATGCCCTAGATACAGTAATTCGTGAAACGTTTGTCTGTATATGGGATATCCTAGAAAAATGGAGGGTGATTTATTTAGTCCAAAAGATCGAAGGGTAATTGTTAACTCAATAACTAGATTTTTGGAAAAGGACTATGTAATAAATCACAAGCCCATGTATAAGTTGTTCTAAAGGAAATGAGAGGAAAACACTAAGTATAAGTACCAAGTGTACAAGAGGATATACCACAAGGTAAACTGCATCGCGTGTCACGTCTGATACACAATTACGTGTAGTGCCTTGTCGTAGTGGGAGGGTTGTTTGACAACCCAAATGATATATGTTTTGGGAGAGTCGTAAGACTTGATCCCTAGTGAACATGGTATTGTCCCACGGATACGACGTAGCACTACAACTTGAAAATGCGGAATCTTAGTAAGTTGCAATGAATATTGAAATAGAATCTACAGATTCTAAATAAAGTCTGGAGCTTGAAGGATCACTAAAATGGTGTAAAAGCCAATGCAAGTGGTCATAGGAAATAAAAGAGGATCATACGGAAAGGTGAAAACCTTGGAAGCAAAGCTTGTTGCGAATAAGTGTACTCAGAAAGAAATGGTTCGATTATGAGGAAACATATTCGCTGGTAGCTATGCTTAAGTTGACCCGGATTCTTTTATTTATTGCTGCTCATATTGAATTATGAGGAACAGCAAATATAGATGTCAAGACAGCTTTCCTGATTGGAAGTCTTGAGGAAAACATCTATGTGAAGCAACCAGAGTAATTCATTGCAAAGTACTAATAGCATTTTGATAGTAAGCTTAAAAATGTCCAGCGATGGACTAAAGCAAGTTTTGAGATCGTGAAGCATCTGTTTTGATTAAGTAATCCAGTGGCACGGATTTAAATCAATCAGCGGATGTATCTTGTGTATTGAAAAGAGTGACGGAAACGTGGTGGTGTTTCTTGTACTATACGTAGATAGTATCTTGCTCATTGGAGACAATGAAAGAGTATTATCGGGCGTATGGGTACGGTTTATAAAGCGGTAAAGATGAAGGACTTAAGAAAGGCAAAATACATCCTTTTGATCACGGTAATACGGATCACAAGAAAGGATGTTATGCTTATCTCAAGTTTCATAAAATGATACAGTCCATACTAGTTTAGCATGTAAATTTATCTAAGTGAATGTGTCTTTGAGACACAAGAAGAAGATAAAGTAGATGAAAGCGGTTCCTTATGCTTCGGCGAATAAGGAAGCTTAATCTTAGGAATGCTATGAACGATGTTGGATATCTGTTTTGCTGAATGCATGAACAGTGGGTATCAACGTAACCCGAAACAAGAATGATGAACTGTAGTAAGACATATATAAAGTGCCTGAGAAGGACTGGAAATTATATTTGTACTTACTGGACAGATTCACTGCTTCTTGTCGATTACGTAGATTCAAATTTTTTAGTCAGATTGGACGGCAGTAAATTCACCTCAAAGGTTATGTGTTTAATTTTAGGAAGTAGAGTCATAATGTGGAGGAGTGTTATATAGAAATATATTTCAGACTCCGGACTCCATCATGGAAAGATGATAAATTGGAGCCTATGAGGCAGCCAAAGTATCTATATGACTCTAGAAACTTCAAGATGGACTTTGAAGTATTTCTAAGTTTGTCCAAGGTAATCACAATTTACATTGATGATATTGGTGCAGTTGCAAACTTGAAGAAATCACAAGTCCATAAGGCAATTAAACACATGGAGCGCGAGTACCACCTATTACGAGAAATCGTATGATGAGGGGAAGGTTGTTGTCGCCTAGATTGCATCGGATGATGACCTAGTAAATCCATTTACAAGGACCTTAAGGCGAGAGCTTTTAATGGTCGCGTAAGTGGGAGTAGGAATCAGATGTATGGCAGAAGACATGACAGCATAGTCTTTTAGTATAAGTGGGAGATTGTTGGATTGTATACTAAAAGTCTAGCTTTAGTATGAACAATGTCCGAAATGAGAATCATTGATCAAATGATTGCATCTTATAATTTATTTTATATGCATGATGCAATAGTCTATTTACTTTATACTGTAGATAATATGTTGTGCGACAACACGCGGAAGATCATATTATCGGTTTCCTTATAAAGTATAAACAGATGCTCACAACTGAGATAGACAAGGACTCTCTATCGGTATGGTTGTAGTGTGGTTTGGTATTAGCTTGTCTTGGCTATAGAATCACATTAGTGCACTTGTGTGTATTGAGCAGGACCGCCTGAGATCGTTTGACTTATACTGACTTATAGAAGAACTTGATCTCTGTTATTATGGAAGTTCGTGCTCTTAATCCCTATACAATAACCTCAACACGTAGGGCAGTATGTATTTCTTTGATTCATCAATGGGTGAGATTTATAAGTATTAAATCAACAAACTCGGTGAGTTGGGAAGTAGTGCTGTATCTATGGTGTGCTGTTGATTGTAGAAGGAATCATGTCCGTCATAGGTTGATGATGTCCCCTTGAGGAGCTCATAAGGTTTATCATGTAAATCTTGCAAGTGGATTAATTTCCGGCATGATAAAAAGGTTGAGTGGTACTACTCTTGGATGAGATATTAATTAATTTGAGTTGTCAGTAACTTAATTAATTAATGGACATTGTATATCTTAAACATGGGGAGACTATCGGGCTTATAATAAGAAGGAGCCCAGAACATAATTTTGGGATTGGACGGGTAGTGCAGTAATAATATTTTAGTGGACTATATTATTATTATTGGACTTAATTAAAAGCTTTGGGCTAAGCTTGGTTAATTAAATTCAATTGAGGCCCAGCCCAATTTCTCCTCCTGGTCCCTGCTGTAGCCCAATATATAAGTGAACTCAGCTTCCTGGAACCCTCAGATTATTCTTGTGCCTCTTTTGGTGAGAGAAGGGAAGAGAAGCAGATTGAGAGATCCTGCAGACTGTTGCCCACACAACAGCAGGATCACACTTGGGATATACAGCAAAAGATCTAGATGTGGTTCTTCTGCAACGATTCAGACTCTACATCAACCCTGAAGTACGGTAAACATGATTTTATTGCTTCCGCTGTATATGTTTGCCTGATATCCTAAACGCATCACGTTGAACCGCACGATCCAATTGCCCAACAGGAACACAATCAATTGTTTACACGGATCACATGGCTATAAAATACCTCATGAGTAAGAAAGATGCTAAATCTCGTTTAATCCTTTGGGTGTTTCTTTTGCAGGAATTTGATGTGGTGATCAAGGATAAGAAAGGCTGGAGAATGTGATCGCGGATCATTTGTCTAGGTTGGAAAATGGAGGTGAGAATGAGGATACGAATCCAATTGGGGATGAATTCCCAGATGAGAAAATTTTGCTATTGGAGGTTGAGAAAGTGTGTTCTCTCATTGTGGATGTGCCGCCTTGGTATGCCGATTATGTTAACTTCATTATTTGTGGAATTGAGCCCACATTGCATAATGAGTATAAGGAGAAGAAGTTTCATGTGGAAGTAAAGAAATATTTGTGGGATGAGCCATATTCGTTTAAAATTTGTAATGATGGAGTGATAAGAAGATGTGTGGCCAAAGAAGAAGTAATGGAAATTCTTGAACTTTGTCATTCGTCTTTGTGTGGAGGTCACTTCGCTCATCAAAAGACAGGGGCTAAAGTTTTACAATCGGGGTTCTATTGGCCAACATTGTTTAAAGATGCAAAGAAGTTTGTGGCTAAGTGTGATAGATGCCAAAGAATATGGGGAATAGGTAAGAGAGATGAAATGCCCATGACCTTGAGAATTGATGTGGAAATATTTGATGTATGGGGCATCGACTTTATGGGACCATTCCTCTCGTCAAAAGGATATGTATACATCTTGCTAGGCGTGGATTATGTGTCAAAGTAGGTGGAGGCAATCCCCACTAAGACAAATGATACTTTGATTGTGCAAAGGTTCTTGAAAAAAAATATTTTTGCTAGGTTTGGAGTTCCATGAGCTTTAGTGAGTGATGGAGGATCACACTTTGTCAACAAGTTGATGGAGAATTTGTTGAAGAGATATGGAGTAAAGCATAGAGTGGCTACACCCTACCACCCTCAAGCAAATGGTTTGGCGGAGGTTTCAAACTGCCAAATCAAGCTAGTTTTGGAGAAGACAATCAATGGAGGGAGGAAGGATTGGTCGGACAAGCTTGATGATGCCTTATGGGCTTATTGGACGGATTTTAAGACTATTCTTGGTGTATCACCGTATCAATTGATTTATGGCAAAGCTTGTCATCTCCCCGTGGAATTGGAACACCGTGCTTTGTGGGCTAGCAAACGCCTCAATATGGATGAAAGGGAGAGTGGTCAAGCGAGGTTGTTGAAGTTAGTCGAGTTGGAGGAGTTTAGAGGAAGAGCATTTGATAACTCGATCATATACAAGCACTACAAAAAACTCTCGAATTAGCTATGGAAATTTCCATTGGTAATACTTGAAAAATCCATCGGTAATGAGGTTACCGATGGATTATCGACGGAAATCGATCCGTCGCTAAAACCATGGTCAGTAATTTATTACCGATGGAAATTACATTTCGTCGGTAATTACCGATGGATTGTGGCTGTCGGTAAATAGAATTTTCCGTCGGTAGTCATGCAAATTAAATTCGTCGGTGCTGCAAATTAGCGATGGATTTATTCATCGGCAATTTCCATCGCAAATTAAAAAAAGCAAAATCATATGGAAGTTAGTTTACT
This sequence comes from Pogostemon cablin, assembly GCA_023678885.1. Classification (NCBI taxonomy): domain Eukaryota; kingdom Viridiplantae; phylum Streptophyta; class Magnoliopsida; order Lamiales; family Lamiaceae; genus Pogostemon; species Pogostemon cablin. The sequence continues at coordinate 23,105,088 of CM042981.1, forward strand.
GATGGTAATCCATCGGCGATTTCGTCGGTAATTACCGACAGAAATAATCCGTCACAAATTTTGCGATGGAATTTTTCGTCGGTAATATTAGTTTTCAGATTACATATTTCAGTTACCGACGAAAATTTCCGTTACAAATTTATGTATATATTTGAATTTTGAATTTTATATTTTAAAATTAATATTAATACCTGTTAAATAATATAAAATTCTAATTAATTAAATCTTCAAAACACAACCAAATATAAGATTTAAATTCAATAATCTCCACAATTTGAAATAGATTATCCAAATTCGACACAAAATATCAAATTCTACTCAATCCTTGACACAAAACATCTAATACAATAAACATGATCACAAGTCTCCCAAATCAGCATCAACCTCGTCATCATCATCAATATCGTCATCAGCATCAACATCAACATCAGCATCATTATGACCGACACCAGATGTAGATCCACCACCATAAGGAGAAGCCATTGTACTTCCACCGTGCATCATTTCCATAAGTTGTTGCACTTGGGCTTGAATTACCAAATCAATTTCCACCAAAGAATTACCAAATCAATTTGCCTTTTCACATACAATAGATCATTAATTATCTTAATTGTATAATTATAATATATCCATGTATCCTTCAATAATTATTACTTTATCTGCGTACATTGCATGTTTATTTTATTAAGAATCATCCCAATCATCATTTGGAGTATTTTTTATTTGGGCAAAATATTAGATATAGCAAATAAATAAATTAGAATTTTTAAGGTAGTTCAACCATTAAAAGTTATCTCATATCCTTAAGTACAGACTTTAATTTCTGGTTGAACATTTCATTTGTCATTAATTTGACATGAATGTGTAATTAATTGTTGGCAATTATAAGTTCATTATTGTGATAGAAGTTTTACTATTATTAATAAGTTCATACTTCTTTTGAGAAATATAAATATACCTTGAATCAACTGTTAATTTGCTTCCACAAATTCTAGACTTGTTCAAGCAACCAATGAAGTCTCTGCACATGGAATAAGATATAGTTTAATAAAACTTTAAGATAAAAGGGATATTTCATTACAAATGAAGTGTGCAATAATTAAAGAAATTAGATGTCGAAGCTTTAGTAGCACCTGAAAGCATAGTATAACAAATCACAAAGGGGGTTTGTTATTTGCTTATTCACCTTTTTCCTTTATAGAAAATACAGACAGGTGTATAAGAGTCAGCCCTTGCATCTTAAGCTTCTTAAAGTCAAAACAAAACTAGGATTTTCACTCTACATAATAGTACCATTAAACAAGAAAATAAAGAGTATTAAATAAGAAAACTTATACTCCAAATTCAGTTAGAGTTAATTGTTTGTTTTTCTAAGTTAACCTCAAAACAAACATACATCAAACGAAAAGTATAAATCCTCAGACATATTATTGGATTCTTTTCTCTAATTAAGATATTATTTGAGAAGGAAAAAAGGCTCAGAGTCCACCACATTCCATTTATTAATTCTGAGCAGCTAGAAAAAAAAGAAAAAAAAACACAAAATTATAAATTTGCCAGCAAGGCTCGAGTTAATAACATAATGGAGCTAGAGAAAACCAAGAACAAAAATTATGCTACGAATACCTCAGCAGTCAGCACCAGATCTGAAAGCGCTACTGACCGAACCTACAGTGGCGGCGCTTGTTGGTGGAGCGTGAATGTCCGATGGAAGAGTGCCAGTCGCTCGTGGCTATAGCGAGAGTTGCAGAGAAGAGAGTTGGACGAATGTGGTCTCCGTGGAGAAGAAGGCACGATCTGGCTTTTATTTTGGGCCTTAGCCCTAATCAGGAACCTACAATTGCAAATTAAGGGTTCTTTGTCAGTGACAGGTGGGGACGTCAGAGCGATAGGTGGCGACGTCGACGACGGTGAAAGTGACGGAAATGGAACAACTGAAGCTCAATTCCAAAAACCAGAATCAGAATGAGAGAAAGAGAGGGGGAAGATGAGAAGAGGGAGAGAAGCGCTTACCTTGATTGGGGGGAGATAAAGGGGATTCGACGAGTGCAGCGGTGAGGTAGAAAAATAATTACGGGAAGAGGAGTGACTGGATTCTATAAATCTAATTTTATTAGGTTTAGGATTACCGACGGAAAGAATCAGTCGGTATAATTAAAATAATTAAATTAATATATATATCTAAAAGTATGTGAATATATCATAAATTATGTAAATGAAAACAAATATAATTATTACCGACAGTTATTTCCATCGGTATTTTTTTAAAACAAATGTAATTTTTACTGACAGATTATTTTCGTCGGTAATGTTAACTTAATAAATTATTTATTATTTTTACCGACGAATTATAACCATCAATAATCTTATTTATACAAAATAATTTTATAATAATATTACCGATGGAAAATTTTCGTCGGTAATTTAAAGACTAAAATTAATTTTTTTTTAATTAAAACTTTAAATATTTACAGACGGATTATTCCGTCAGTAAATTGGATAATAAATTTAATTTTTTTTTTAAAAATTAATATATTTAACGACGAAATAAATTCGTCGGTAAATTAAAGACTAAAATTATTTTTTTAAAACTAATATTTAATATATTTACCGACGAATAAATCCGTCGGTAAATTAAAAACTAAAATTAATTTTCTTTAAATAAAAATTTATATATTTACCGATGGATTTAATCCGTCGGTAATCTTTCGGGATTTATTCCCTCCAAAATACCGACGGATTTACTGACAGAATAAAAATTCGTCGCTAATTCCGTCGGTAATCCATCACAAAAACCATCAAAAAATTTTATTGATAATTTTTTAAAAATAAATCATATTAAATCAATAAACCCTCGGTAATTCGTTGATAAACCATCGGTAATTTACCGATGGAACCTTTCCCTCGGTAAATCCGTCGGTATTCTGGCAGTTTCTTGTAGTGAAAGAGAATATGAAGAGATGTCATGATGCTAAAGTGAAGGAAAAGACGTTTGCTCCGGGGGACAAAGTTCTTGTATTCAATTCGAGACTTAAGTTGTTTCCCGAAAAGCTTAAGTCTAAATGGATGGGGCCATATGAAGTGCTTGAAGTGTTGAATGGACATACTTTGAAGCTCAAGGGTCCGAATAATGAGTTTGTGGTAAATGATCATAGAGTGAAGCATTACCTATCTCCTTCTCAAAAGGAGATAGTGTATGTGGATACTCTCTCTTCCTAAACTTCTTTGTTTGTTTGTAGAGTAGTGTTTTTTTTCTTTTTGTTGTGTTTGTTAGTTTTCTTTTAGATTTGGTGAGAAGGTGGTTAAGCTCGTGAGAAAATACATAAGATGGAAGACAAGGAAGCTAAAGATGAAAATGATGATGTATGCCACACCACTCTTTACAAACTTAAATTTTAACACTTGTATTAATTTAAGTTTGGGGGGAGGTTGTGTGGTGGTCATACTTGATCATACAAATTAAAAGAAGAAGGTTCATGAAAAGCATTGATGGAAACAACAAGGGTATGTCTCACCATTTTTTTTTTGCAAATTTAATTCTCAACTTGTTTTGACTTATACTTTGTTTATGCTTTAGTGTGGGATGAATCATGTGTCTTGTGTTGTCTTGCAAAATGGTCAATTTAGAAAATTTTCTCATGAGTTAGTTTAGTTTTGGTATGTTTGGTGGTGTTTTAAGTACATTTCAATCCATTCTTGATCATAATTGTAGTGTGAATGATATTTTGAAGTGTTTTGAGCATGAAAAGGGTGCTTGAGAAGTGGAAAAACAGGGCAAAAATGAGGTGAAGTGTGAAAAAGTGTAAAAACAAGGAAAACTGCTACACGGGCCGTGCTCCGGACACGGCCCTGTAGCAGTTGGCCATGTATTTACATCATAAAATGCTATATGGCTAGGAGGAAGGCCGAGCTCCGCAGCTCGAGCCGTGCAGTAGAGCAGGTACACGGGCCGTGTTCCGCATACAACCTTATAACAGTTGGCCGTGTAGGAGCATCAGAAAATACTTCACGGCCTCACTTGAGGCCGTGCAGCGTAGCACGGGCCATGCAGGGTTGTTCCAGGTTTTAAAAAGGGCCGATCCATATTCATTCCACACGCCCTCCTTTGTCCGTACACACTCCGTTTGCACCACAATCATCTTCCCAAGCATATGAATCAACCACCAAGGTAAGTTTTGAGGGATTGTGAGTGAAGTTCATCAATTTTGCACATCCAAAACACTTCTCCACATCCAATTGTCAAGAGGTATGAATTTTTGAACCCTAACTTATAAATTTTGATATGAATTTATTTAATTGATACATTGGCTTTGATATAGTGTGAATTTTTTATGCTTTATTGAGTGATTATCATCCATGTTTCAATTTTATTTTTTGAATAAGGATTGAATTAGGGTACATGAGTTTAGTGTTTATTTGTGAGAAATTAAACTTAGATATTAAGGATTTGGGCATGATGCTATGTGAATTGAATATTTGAAATTATGTTGAAACTTTATGCATGCCAAGTGTTTAATGAAATGTCTAAGAGAGAATTTTGTTGAAATTTAAAGATCATATTTGAATGTTGTTTGATGATGATGTAAATTGGAATTCATATGTGTAATAACACTTAAAATTGGTTATGAATTGTTGATTAGTCAAGATGAATGAGGTGAAGTGCCTATCCCTTGCCAACTCCAGAGCTCACTACGGTCTACACTAGAAGGAGGTTTGCCAACTTGGCAATGGCTAGTGCGAATCACTCAAGAGTCGTGAGAGCTTTTTATAGGAGAAATCATGATGAAGTGGAAGAGGTTCTAAGATAGTTGAGAGTGGAAGAGAACCTCGAGCTAGCTAACTTGAGAGCCGAGCCAGTGCCAATAGAAGAAGATGAGCAAGGAGAACAACCGGAGCAGGTAGAGTTTGAAGAGCAGGGCCCTAATCCACTACAGTTCGAAGAAGAAGAGCAACAGCCACCAGTGGGACCTGAGCAAGGGAATGATAGATGGAATTATATGATGGATGAGGTGCGAGATATGAGGCACGTATAGTAGACTTATAGAGCATAGATCAGGGAGATCCAAAAGATCTAGCAGGAGCATGAAGCGCATATTCAGGAGCTCAGAGCTGGACAACGTCGAAGGGAGTATTACGAGGAGCAATCACGGGTGCTTGCCAACAACATGGAGAAGATGCTAACGATGATGTTCAACTTCCAGTTCCACAGATCTCCTCATGCATACATTCCATGAAATGCTTATCATCCACCTCCACCTCCAGAGCCATGAAGGGAGTACTTTGAGTGCTCGGCACTTTCATTCATTCATTTTAGCTATACTTAGACTTTTTGAAGGATTTTTGAATTAGATTTGATGTGGTAGATTGGATTGTACTCGAATTGTTTGTTTTTGGGAGGTTTTCTTTATTTTAGGTTTTATTTTAGTTTTATGCTATTTACTTTTTGTTATTCTTCGTATTTTGGTTTGATTTTTATTGTTTAGATGTGATGGGAAGTTGATTTTTATCGCTATGGATGTGAATTAAGGTGTTGATACTTTTTGATGAATGATTTGGTTTTTGCATGTTATATATTTTTGTATTATTTGGTGATTTTTCTTTGATCATTGTTGTGTTTGTTGTTATTTTTATTCTTGTAGGGATGGTTTGGTGGTATGTTTTTGGGAGGAGTTGAGTAATTTTTGAATATGAGCTATAATGCATTGTTCATGATGAGTGATGGCAAGCATGTTAATGGTTTCTACTTGTTGAAATTGTGACATGAATTATATAATTTGTTCAATTTTGAGAATTATGAAGGGTAATTATGTTTCTTTTGGTCCAAGCAAAAGATTGTGAGACTTGAGCCTCAACCATGCCTCCATGGTTAAATCTTGAAGAGAGGACCGGTTGAACTTAGACAAACTAGAACTTGCTCATGGACTATAGGAATGAAGCCCGAATTGTAGAAATTTGTGAAATAATCTTAGGCCATCCTTGATGAATGAAGTCATAGCCATAAAAATTTCCTTACCAAAAACATTCCCTAGTAAGCCACTTTGAGCCTATGAGCCTTTTCTTTGTGATTCAAGCACAATACAAGCCTTATATATAGAGCCTAAGTGTGGGTGATTGAGGAGATGGTAGTTTACAAGGTTTGATATGAGAATTGTACTAGAAAAGAAAGAAAATGGTAAAGAAGCAAGAAAAGGATTACAAGAGCTAAAGCAAATGTACATGCGACCTCAAAACAAGAAAAAAATGAGCAAATCAATAAAATGAGCTCATGGAATTCAAAAGTCGAAAGAAAGAAAGCATGAAAAAATCAAGAGAAGCTCAAGAAATCCAAGGAATGATAATAGATATTGCTTATGATTAAAGAAGAAAGTAAAGGAAGCTTGAAAGTAAGTAAGTTGGAGAAAGGTATCATCTCTTAAATTACTTACACTTGATTAGTCACTATTATCCAAAGTTTCCTACCCTACCAAAGAGCCTAAACATTACATCCAAAAGATAAAGACATTTTTAATCACTTATTGAAACTAGGGTGGCTTGTGAACATAGTCCATGAGCAAGCCTATGGTGAGTCGATTTTAACCAGTTGATGAGTGATGATCAAAACTCTACTCTATAGAGTGTTGAGTGAATTTGATATCCTATGAGAGGCTTGGATTGAAAGGGATTTGATTACTATTTTGTCATTCTTAAGATTGAACTTGTTAATCTTTCATGTTATAAGTTTGATAAGGTAGGGATACTTAATGTGAATTTTGTAATCATTATTACTTGTGATGTGTTGTGGTTTATGTTCGTTAGATATTTTCTAGGTGAAAATTACTCCTCTTGTTTATCATTTTCATTGTTCGAGGACGAACAATACCTTAAGTTTGGGGGGTTGATCGTTGTCATTTTCACCTAGATTTTAGTGTTGTTATTTATGTATTTTCGGATGTTTTTATCCGTAATTGTGTTACTTTTGGTGGAGTTATTGTTATTTTGAGGAATGTGGTATGATTGGATAATAATTGTGTAAATGAGCTTAAATATGTGTAAAACAGGTCAAGAAATGGACAAAATGGAATCGGGAGCCAAACGGAGTCGGAAGGACACAGCCTGCTTGTACACGGGCTGTGTGTGGAATACAGCCCTGTAACAAGTGGCCGTGTATTGTCATCAGAAATCACTGCTCACCCAGGAGGATGGCCGTGCGCTGGTGCACGAGCCATCCGTTGCCGCACGCCCCGTGTGCAGATCACGGCCCTCTAAGAAGAAGTCATGTACTAACATCAAAAAATGCCGTACGGCCATGACCAAGGCCGTGTACTGCAGCTCGAGCCGTGTCTGGAAGCACGTACAATACTCCTGAGTAGGTGTGCCCTACACGGGCCGTGTGCTGCTACACGGGCCGTGTAGGTGCAAAAATCTGTGTAATTTTCAGAATATTCCGAAAGCTTCTATAAGGTCCATAAGTGATATAAAAGGATGACTTGTTCGAATTTTTGAAGAGAGATCAGATTCATAGAAGTTACACACACTCCACACCACATTTCCTCACACACTAGTTCCATAATCCATCTCTACCATCTAGATCCATCCAATTTCCATTTGATCTACACTTTCACTCCATAAATCCATCTTTCCATCTATCCTTCCACCATTTTAGAAGATTGAAGCATCAAGGATTGAAGAATTTGATACATTGAAGAGGAGGAGAGGTCTTTCCGTGCAAGGGAAGCCAATCTACTCTCAAATTGTTGAGTTTCTTCTTATTATGGCTCAATTGGAGCAAAGCTTGATTTGTATTGAATTAATCACCATGTTTAGTGGCTAGTCCTATAGTAGGGCTAATCATATGAATGGTTGAAGTGAAGAGTTAGATATGTAAAACTTGAGTAATGATTTGAATTGATTTGTGGATTTCCTTTTATTATATATCAATCATATTTCATTTTAATGTTTGTGTGATTAAATCTTCTATTCATAGTATTAGGATGGCCATTCCAATATTGTGAGTAGATGTTTAATTGAATCATACATTGAATTGTGCATGCATGCTAGTATAAGGGGAGGTAAGTCATACCCTCCTTAGGCTTAAAACATTCATAGAGGGACACTTAAGAAATTGAGTGAAAAGAACCAACTTAAGATCATAGTACCTTAAGGGAATTGAGATTAAGACCAATCTTAGGAGATTTAGGCTTGTAATAGAGTCGAGAACCTAGTTGCCTTGGCCATTGGGACTAGGGGTAAAATTGTGATTGCTTTTAATCCGCAAGTTAATGAAAGTTAGTATCAAGAGTTTTGCATATTTAGCTCAAGTCTTAACCATGAGTATGATTAGCCTTGCTCTCTTCTCAAGTGAAATCTACATCCATTCCATTCATCATTTGCTTGTTCTTTGATCATTTACTTTGTTAGTCTTAATTTTAGTTAATTGAGTAGAGAATTGAGTAATTGTCTTAAATACAATATCTTCAATCTATCATCCTTACAAAGCACAAATCAAAAATGATAGAGTCTCATTTCCCTTGGGACGACGTTATTATAAATTTTGTACTTGGTCACGCGTTTACAACAATGATAGAGTCTCTTACTCTTCACATTTACTAAAAATGTGACTAAGAACATATACAATTGAGTGATTTTGATTACACTGCTTTAGGTTATTACATTATACCCTATAACAGTAGTTGTTATACTCTTTAACATTAACTATTGTACCATGTAGCAGTAGTGAATTTAATTTTGTTCTATATATGATATACTCCCTCCATCCCTCGTTAACGTTGACGTTTGCTTTTTGTACGGAGATGAAGAGATATAATATTTTAATGTGTAGTGAGGTGAGAGAAATAATATTTAATGTAAAGTGGGTAGTTGTATTAGTTTTGTGTGTGGGCCTACATGGAAAATTAATTATTTTATGTGGGCCCAAGCTGACAAAAAGGAAATGTAAACCTTAACGTGGGATAACCCAAAATGGAAAACGTTAACCTTCACGCGGGACGGAGGGAGTATATGGTTTCAAAAAGCCCTTGATGACAAATTCTATCAAATATCTATGGTTTCTTCATTGCTGTAAATATTATTTTCCTACAGCCGAATATTTGTTAATTAATGAAATAATAAATGCAAAGAATAATTTATTATGCTTATAATGGTATTACATTAAGTTATTCCATTATACCATTTAACAGTAGCTCTTATACCCTTTACAAGTAACAACAATACCCTTGTGTGAAATTTACTCTTGTATATTTTAAATATTATATTTTAAAAATTCTATAATAAGGTTAAAAATAGGTTGAATTAGTTAAAATATATCATATCTTTTATTTCAAAAAGTTGCTAAAGGCATGTTTTGTATCATTTATATATATATAAACTTTTTCATTGCTATAGGTATTGTTACCATATAGCATCACATTTGTTAATGAAATTATAAATGTATAAGATTAATTTAATTGGTTCGAAATGGTATTACTTTAACACTAGCCATTATACCCTTTGGCAGTAACCACTGTACCCTTTAGTAATATTATCGATTATTTTCTTCTATGTATCATATATATGATTTCAAAAGGCTGTTGATGACATATCTATCAAATATCTATTATTTGTTCATTGTTGTAAATATTGTTACCCTCCCACTGCACATTTGTTAATGAAATTATAAAAGTAAAAGAATAAATTATTGTGATAAGTGTGGTATTACTTTAAATTATTATATATACCCTTTAACAGTAGCTTTATACTTTTTACGAGTAACAATTATTCCCTTTAGTGAAATATACTCTTGTACACTAATTTACATCTTTTATTTTAAAAATCTTGTATAAAAGTTCAAGCATACGTTGAATTGGTTAAGATATATCTTATCTTTGATTCCAAAAAGTTGCTCAAGGCATATTCTATCACATATCTATGTGTTCGCCATTACTATATATATTTTTAGCTATAGCAGCGCATTTGTTACTGAAATCTTAAAAGTGTAAGATATATTTATTAGGCTTGAAATTGTATTACTTTATGTTATTAAATTATACCCTTTAACAATATTCATTCTATCATTTAGCATTAATGACTGTACTTGCTCTACATTTTTCTTTTTCATTCATTAATGCTTTGGTTAACAATTTATATTTTAATACCTATTATTGTGCACTTAATTTAATAAGGTAATTATTCATATGCATATCCTATTATACTCTTATCATCTCTATGTTATTTATCATTCCCGTATGAAGACAATATTTACACAAGCCATGACGAAAATTGGAAGCAATGATTATCAATGAAGAACATAGTTCATCAATGGAGTTGAACCTGATATTTTTTATTTTGGTATTGGTTCATTATGGTGTTACATTAAGTTAATGCATTACACCTTTTATCAGCAACTGTTATACCTTTTAGTGGTAGATATTAGGGAAAATTACATAAATACCTTATTTTTAGAGACCAAAATCATTGTCATCCATCAATTACATTTTATAACAAATATACCGAATTGGTCATTTTTTGACCAAAATACCCCCACACCCCATCTTTTTAATATTTAATTGTTAAGTGCCAGTTAGAGTGTTGAATACCCGACACAGGATACCTACATCATATCTGACACCATTGTTATAGTATCAAATGTCAGATTCGGTGACGGTCATGGTATCAGAGTCTTGACACAGGACAATAACATCATGGCCAACACCATTGTCATGGAATCGATGTTGGATTTAGAGTCAGTCAAAGTGTCAAAACCCCATTATAGAATATTGATCGTTGTGAAATTCACCTAGATTTTAAGTGGATTTTTGTGGCTTTAATTTAATAATTGAGCATGATTTTAATGAAAATACTATTAATTGCTTGATTATTTGGAGAAATGTATTTTTGTTTATTTTTGCAGAAAAATGGGTGATTTTGATAAAAATGGATTCTACAAGTGAAGAGGAAGATGTGGGAGAAAACAAAGCTCGATTTGGAGTTGAAACGAGCAAGAACGGGCTAAAGGAAAAATTGTTATAAATCCCATTTTTGGTGCCATGAGCTAAATTATCCCACATTGATTACCTATCACAAATTCCTCCCACTCTATCACTACATGAACCTACTTGTCCCACATTGGAAACTCACTCAAATTTCTCTCACCCTTACTACTATAAATACCCTCTTCCATGAAAGCCACCATGGACCAATTCTCAACCATTAAATTCTCCATTAAATTGAATCATTTCCAAGATTCAATAGTTGAGAGGGCTTTTAAGTAAGACCTCCATAGTTGAGATCCCTCCTCCTTTCGGGGTGAGGGATCCGTCCGTAGTTTAAATATTTTTTCTAGATTAGGATTTTATTGTTTTCCAAGAAGTTGGGGACACCAAGGAAATGATGATCCTCATGGATGTAAAACTTTATTAAGGTGTAATCTAATCCTACTTATTATCTTTTTATTTTCTATGTTTTGGATGTTTAAGTGATGTTTAGATTATGGATTAATTTGTGATATTATTTAAATTGCAATCCCGGCTTTGATTAGTTTCATTTATGGATGCTTAATTGTTTAATCTATATGTTTGATTTGTGTGGTTAATTATCTAGTGCATGTGGTTAGAACGAGAGTTCAATTATGTGTTTTAGGAATTAATTTAATCATTTCATCATGTGGGTTATGTGGATTAATGTGGGAAGAGTTGGAGACGACCTCTCATGTTTAGAACTACATAAGTGGACACTAGAGAGGTTAGATCGAGAGGTCAATTAATCTAGTGAGGGGAACCCAACCTTAGTGAATTCATAGTACCTAGAAAGGGAATATTACCTATGGTTTAGTACCTTTTAGAGAACTCGTACGTGTAATTAGTACCTATTGGGAGGTGTTCGCTATAGTATCGATCCTATGTGCTACTTTGGGGTCTTTGTAAGGGCCTACATCCTCTTCATCTCGAGAGAGAGTTTAGGTGAAAATAGTGATCGCTCTTACTATGATAGCTTAAATTGGGAGGCAATTAGATGTGTTACATGATTGATCCATTTGAATTGCTTCATGAAGATTTCTTTTGCATTGAAAATTCCAAAAATATTGTAATTAGTTTCTTTTCTTGTTTTTATTATCTCTCTTCTCGGTCGTCCCTAACTAATACGAGACTATAACCCATTTGATTAGCCATAGTTTAGTGGGCATGACCAATTAAAGAAATTATCGAACCACAGGGAGGAACGTGCTAGAGTTTAAGCGATCTCAAGCTTATCGTGATTTTATAAGGACGACGGAAGAGAGGATATGAGCAAATGAATGCAATTATGCTAAAGCAAGAAATAAAGATAAAATGAATGCAAAGATAAGATGGGTTCCAAATGATGCAAGGATGAGATTAACAACAATCATGGCATAGATAATTAAATAATCATGCAATTAATTCTAATCTCTCATGGACAAGGTATAGAAGCGATCACTAATTCCACCTAAACTCTCTCTCGAGATGGATAGGATGTAGGCCCTCAACAAGGCTCCCAAACGCACATAGGATCGAGACAATAGCAAACACCTCCCACTAGGTACTAATTACTCTATGAGTTCCCTAATTAGGTACTAAATCATAAGCAATATTCCCTTTTAAGGTACTATGAATTCACTAATTGTTTGGGTCTCCTCATTTAATCAACCAACCTCTCGATTAAGCTAATCAAATGTTCTATCAAAGGGTTCTAAATCTAGAAAGATATCTATATCTCATTCTAAATTAATGCACATGAAGTGTATGATGAAATGATTCAATGAACTATCCTAAACACATAATTGATTTCTCAATCTAATCACATGCCCATGACAATTAATCACACAAATCATCATATACATCAAGCAATCAACAATCAATGATAGAAATAACACAAAGCCCATTCAAGATTAAAATCAATTTGCATAAAAACTAAATTATCCAACACCAATCATGGAGCTAATCTCACAAAGGAGATTAGCCTATCATAGTTTTAGAGAAAACAATCATAGACAATTGTATCCACAAATTCCATGACAAATCTATAAAGAATTTCACAAGACTTAGAATTAGATTCCCCCTTTGAAGGTCTTCAATGGAGATCTCCTTCTTCCTCTTGTGATCTTCACTCTCCCTTGCTTCCTTGATCACTTGGATGATGGATTTGATGGAGGGGATCAAGTGTAGATGGATGGAATCAAGGAATGGTGAATGGGATGAAGGGTAGATGGAATGGAGAGGAAAAGTGTGAAAAATGGTGTGTATTAGGTGTAGATCTGATCCCCACTGATATTTACACTCCAAAATGGGTGTTTTTACCCCTTAGAACCTTCTAGAACACATTCTAATCATAAAAATGACTTTGGGCCGAGCATGGGTCGAATTCGGGTCAAGTTCGGGTTGGTGCAGCGCAGTCTCACCATTTCGCGCATAACTTCCACATCCAATCTCCAATTTGAGTAATTCTTGCGCTCACGCGATCCTCTTTTCATTGGATTTCTATCGATATAAAGATCTGACAAAACATCCAACATTTGAAGGTGTAACAAGTCATACAAAGTAGCACAACCGTGCTGAGTAGAAACAGCCTGCGCGACGTCACCATTTTAATCATAACTTTCTCGTTTGGGCTCTGATTGAAGTGTTTCTTATACCAAAATGATCCTCTTTTATGTGGCTTTCCAACCATATATCACACTTCTTGTTTTGAGCTCCACAAGAGTACAGAAAAATTACAAAAGTTGGACGTGCGTTTTTCAGCATTTTGCTTAATTTGACTCATTTTCCCTCGTTTCAACTCCGAATTAAGCTTCGTTTTTTCCCAAATTTTCCTTCTCGCGTCTAGAATCCATTTTTACCTGGAAATCATAAATTTAAGCTTATTCTCACACATTTCCATAAAAATATAAAACACAACCAAATAGAACACAAATACGGATAAAATAATACGAAAACACATATAAAAAGACATTAAAATTTAGGTGAAAATATCACTCATCACACCCCCAAACTTAAAGTATTGTGCGTCCCCGAACAACAAAAATGATAAACCAAGGGGAGAGATTTTCACCTAGGAAAAGACTAAACGAACATAAGTAATAACACATCGATAGCAATAAGAATTACAATTTATGCTAAGTCATCCTACATCATTAAACTCATGACATGAAAAATTAACAAGTTCAATCTAAAGAGAATAAAAGTGTAATATAGTCCCTTTTTAGTCCAAGTATCACATAGGTTATAAATGTCTCTCAACACTCTTTTGAAATAGGATAAATCAACACTCATTAATCGATTGACTCGACTCACTATAAGCTTGCTCGTGGACTACATTCACAAACCACCAAAGTTTCCATTAGCGATCAAAAAGGTCTTTAATTAGGATGTAATGATAGGCTCTTTGGTATGGTAGGGAAGATATGGATAATAATGACTCAACAAGTGTAAGTAATCTAAGAGATGATCAACTTCCTGAACTTCTCCACTTTTCTTTCTTCCTTTCTTGTCTTTGGTACTCACAAGCTCTACTCATCAACTTTCCTTGGATTTCTTGAGCTTCTTATGATTCATGCTTCCTTCTTTGGATTTTTAAGTACTTGAGCATATTATTGTTGCTTTGCTCATATTTCTTGTTTTGAGGTTGCATGTGCATTCTTCATTTTGCTCTTTTCATCCTTTTTCTTATTTATTTACCATTTCCACTTTTTTTTTCTCATCAAACCTTACTAGCTACCATCTCCTCAATCACCCACACAAAGGTATATATAAGCTTGAATGGATAATTAAGGCTTGTAATGTGCTAAATTCACAAAAAATAGGCTTAAAGGCTCAAAATGGTTAACTAAGAATGATGTTCATGGTAGGGAACATATATGGCAATGAGTATAATAACAAGGATGACCTTAGATCATTTCACTAATCTCCACTAATCGGGCTCTTTCCTATAGTCCTTGAGCAAGTTCTAACTTATCAAACACAACCGATCCACTCATGAAGAAATACCATGTATGCATGGTTGAGGCTCAAATGCGCACAAGCTTGTGCTCGGACCTTAAGGAACTTATTACACTACATTCATCTCAAAATTGAACAAGTTAAGTAAAACATGTCACAATTTGAAAGTGCAGAGATTCTTAATCATAATTTGTCATCGCTTATCACCACAACCTATCATCACTCACGTTCAAAAATGACTCACGACATCCCTAAACAAACCACCAAACATCCCAAGACAAGAATGAAAATACACACAACACACAAATAAGGACTCAACAAACAAGACACAACAAAAACACAAAACATGCAAAAACACAAAATACCATCATCCATAAGAAAATTAAGCACACATTCAAATCATCCCTAGACAATTAAACTCACAAACATCCCACTCTTTATTGAAAAGGAAATCCTAAGTTATGAAAGTAAATCTCCCACAAATATAACAAATGAAGTATCATGCTAGTCACAACAATCAAAATCAATTCATTTCAAGTAATAAAATGATAAGTGTAGAGTACTCCCTCAATACGCATTTGGTAAGGAAAGCGTTAGCTCCAAGCTCCATCATGCTTCCAATACCCTTCATTTATACTCAAAAACTCAACAAACACCATTAGCTTAACAATTTCATTAAAAATATGGACTCACAAGCACTTCAACACAACCAATCATACCAAAATCCAACCAAACTCATGAGAAAATTTTTAAAATTAGCCCAAAACTACGAAAAGTATATGCTTTCAAAATAAAGTACGTCACACCACACCATATCCCCCCAAACTTAAATTGAAACAAGAGTTCCGAGGTAAGTTTGCAAAAAGTGGTGTGACTTACTATCACACTTCAAATCAAGCACTCTTCGTGTCTTCAATACGCGTATTCCTCACAAGCACAATCAAGCTACATGCCAAAAATGCAAGAAATAACAAATCCACAATCCTTATTGAAAGCATTAAATAAAGCAATAAAGATAATGATGGGTTGCCTCCCATCAAGCGCTAAGTTTAACGTCTTCAAGCCGGACGGTAGTCTTTAGCTCATGGTGGTCTTGAATAGTCCTTAGGCACTATCATAGATTTCTTCTTGAAGTAGTGCCGTGTGCCCTCACGCTCAACCACAAGAACGTTTCCCTTCTTGTTAAATAGTTCAAGCAATTGGTCTCCGAAGGCGTTCTTCACAAGGAATGTCCCTTTCCACTTGTTCCACTTTTTTCATGGGGCTTTATATGCATTTTGAACTTCAACCACATCCCCTGGTAAGAATTCGGGCATTGACAAGTGTTGGTGCCCTCTTGCAACCTTTTTCCTACAATCACCAAATAAATTTTTATCAATAAAATCATGAAAGTTCTTAAGAGAATTTGAAATTTCAATAAAATGAGAAGGTTTTGGCTTGTGGGGAGTAGAATCCATGATCTTAGTTTCCGGAGGTTTCTTTTCTTCCATAATGGCATGAATCTCTTTTTGATTTTGAATCTTGACTTTCTCTACCATCTCTTCAAGAGACTCGACAAATCTATCGAATTCCCCCTTCAACTCTTCTTTCAACTCTTTAGCTTTCACCCACTTAGGCATCCTTTCTCTTCTTTCCTTTATAACCTCATCAACCCCCAAACTAGTCTAGTTCCGATCCTTAATGACCATGCATTCACTTTTCGTTCCGGAGGTAGAAGGCTTGTTGTTCTCTTCTTGAAGTTTCTCCACGGTGGACACTATTTGACTTACTTGGTGCTCCAATGAATCCAACTTAACATTGAATGCTACCATTGTATTCATCATCATTTCACACAAGTTTCCGATTCTATCAATCCACGCTTGATTAGACTTCCTCCCCTCTTCCATACGCTCCATAATCTTTTCGATCAACTCATCTCTAAGCTTCTCTCTATAGTCAAGTTGGGCGGAATAAGAGGTGTTGGAGTCTTGAAAATCTCCCCATAGTTGTGGTTGATTTCCATCTTGATTTCTAGAAAAATTTCCTTGAAAACCATCTTCCACACCTTGAGGGTAAACTTGATGATGCATTTGATGAGAAACTCCAAAATTCTCATAACCTTGTTGTTGGAATTGCATATCTTGTACTCCGTAATCCGGTGCAAATTAGGTTCACCATTTGGCATTTGAAATCTTTGAAAATTTCCTTGTGTGTTCATAGCGGAATGAACACTTCTATTCACCATATCTCGAAGAATATCCATGTAGCTCATATTTTTGGGGTTGTTCTCCTTCTTCTTCCTTCTCAAGGTATGCACCTATAAAAGAAAGAAAAATTAGAACAAAATTTTCCAAAGCAAATATAAGATGCAAAAATAAAAAAAAAATGTCCTTATTAAGACCACTCTAAACAATCCTTCGTCAAACTACTAGCGACCGTTACCTCCCCGGCAACGGCACCATTTGATTAGCCATAGTTTAGTGGGCATGACCAATTAAAGAAATTATCGAACCACAGGGAGGAACGTGCTAGAGTTTAAGCGATCTCAAGCTTATCGTGATTTTATAAGGACGACGGAAGAGAGGATATGAGCAAATGAATGCAATTATGCTAAAGCAAGAAATAAAGATAAAATGAATGCAAAGATAAGATGGGTTCCAAATGATGCAAGGATGAGAATAACAACAATCATGGCATAGATAATTAAGTAATCATGCAATTAATTCTAATCTCTCATGGACAAGGTATAGAAGCGATCACTAATTCCACCTAAACTCTCTCTCGAGATGGATAGGATGTAGGCCCTCAACAAGGCTCCCAAACGCACATAGGATCGAGACAATAGCAAACACCTCCCACTAGGTACTAATTACTCTATGAGTTCCCTAATTAGGTACTAAATTATAAGCAATATTCCCTTTAAAGGTACTATGAATTCACTAATTGTTTGGGTCTCCTCATTTAATCAACCAACCTCTCGATTAAGCTAATCAAATGTTCTATCAAAGGGTTCTAAATCTAGAAGGATATCTCTATCTCATTCTAAATTAATGCACATGAAGTGTATGATGAAATGATTCAATGAACTATCCTAAACACATATTTGATTTCTCAATCTAATCACATGCCCATGACAATTAATCACACAAATCATCATATACATCAAGCAATCAACAATCAATGATAGAAATAACACAAAGCTCATTCAAGATTAAAATCAATTTGCATAAAAACTAAATTATCCAACACCAATCATGGAGCTAATCTCACAAAGGAGATTAGCCTATCATAGTTTTAGAGAAAACAATCATAGACAATTGGATCCATAAATTCCATGACAAATCTATAAAAAATTTCACAAGACTTAGAATTAGATTCCCCCTTTGAAGGTCTTCAATGGAGATCTCCTTCCTCTTGTGATCTTCACTCTCCCTTGCTTCCTTGATCACTTGGATGATGGATTTGATGGAGGGAATCAAGAGTAGATGGATGGAATCAAGGAATGGTGAATGGGATGAAGGGTAGATGGAATGGAGAGGAAAAGTGTGAAAAATGGTGTGTATTAGGTGTACATCTGATCCCCACTGATATTTACACTCCAAAATGGGTGTTTTTACCCCTTAGAACCTTCTAGAACACATTCTAATCATAAAAATGACTTTGGGCCGAGCATGGGTCGAATTCGGGTCAAGTTCGGGTTGGTGCAGCGCAGTCTCACCGTTTCGCGCATAACTTCCACATCCGATCTCCAATTTGAGTAATTCTTGCGCTCACGCGATCCTCTTTTCATTGGCTTTCTATCCATATAAAGATATGACAAAACATCCAACATTTGAAGGTGTAACAAGTCATACAAAGTAGCACAGCCGTGCTGAGTAGAAACAGCCTGCGCGACGTCACCATTTTAATCATAACTTTCTCGTTTGGGCTCGGATTGAAGTGTTTCTTATACCAAAACGATCCTATTTTATGTGGCTTTCCAACCATACATCACACTTCTTGTTTTGAGCTCCACAAGAGTACAGAAAAATTATACAAGTTGGACGTGCGTTTTTCAGTATTTTGCTTAATTTGACTCATTTTCCCTCGTTTCAACTCCGAATTAAGCTTCGTTTTTTCTCAAATTTTTCTTGTCGCGTCTAGAATCTATTTTTACCTGGAAATCATACATTTAAGCTTATTCTCACACATTTCCATAAAAATATAAAATACAACCAAATAGAACACAAATACGGATAAAATAATACGAAAACACATATAAAAATACACTAAAATTTAGGTGAAAATATCACTCATCAAATATCGACACCATAACTAACACAGTTGGAGCTCCGACATATATATTTACACCATATCTAACACCGTCGCCACATTATCAATGTTGGCGTTCGATCATTTGGTTAACGTGAACCGTTAGGGTGGTTCCATGCATTTCTAAATCAGTGGAAGCAAGAAACATACAAACGTATTACCTTTCACCATGGTATGTTGAAGAAGATGAAGAATTCTCACTGGCAGTCTGCGCAACCGTACCATTTTGGGCATAACTCTCTCATCCGATCTCGAATTTGAGTGATCTACGCACCAAAGTGATTCTCTCTTAGTGGCTTTCCAACGGTGTATCACGTCCAGTTTGGAGTTCCACACGATTTTAGAAAAATTATGGAAGTTGACGAACAGCAGCAGTAAACAACCTTTCGATCTTCTGCTGTATTCCAAAGTCCAATCTCGACATCGTGTGGACAACGATCTTTGAGATCTTCTCAATCTGCTATTTCCTCACCCTTCTCACAGTGTTAGGTATGAATTACTTTTCAGTTAGGGGCTCCTTCTTATTATGAGCCCGTTAGTCTCCCCATGTTTAAGATATACAATGCCCATTAATTAATTAAGTTACTGACAACTCCATTAATTAATATCTCATTCGAGAGTGGCACCACTCAACCTCATTATCGTGTTGGAATAAATCCACCTGCTAGGTTTACATGATAATCCTTATGAGCTCCTCAAGGGGACATCATCAACCTATATCGGACATGGATTCCTTCTACAATCAACAACACACCATAGAGACAACACTATTTTCTAATTCACCGAGTTTATTGATTTAATTACATGTAAATCTCACCCATTGATGAATCAAAGAAATACATACTGCCTTATATGTCGAGGTTATTGTATAGGGATTAAGAGCACGAACATCCATAATAACTAAGATCAAGTTCTCCTATATAGTCAGTATAAATCGAAAGATCTCAAGCGGTTCTGCTCAATAAACACAAAGTGCACTAATGTGATTCTATAGTCAAGACAAACTAATACCAAATCACACTACAACCATCCCGATAGAGAGTCCCCGTCTATCTCGGTTGTGAGCATCTATTTATACTTTATAAGGAAATCGATATTATGATCTTCCACGTGTTGTCGCACAACATATTATCTACAGTATAAAGTGAGTGTACTATTGCATTGGACATATAAATAAGTTATAAGATGCAATCATTTGATCATATGATTCTTATTTTAAATAAATTGTTATAAGATTGTTCATGCTAAAGCTAGACTTTTAGTATACAATCCAACAAAATGTCAAAATCATTGTTGGTCAAGGTGTCAGAGCACCAACACAGAATATCGACACCATATCTGACACCGAAGTACCGACATGGGATATTGTTGAGAGTGAAAATCAGCTTGTTTTAGTATCTAATTTAATTCCTTTTCATGAAAATTATTGTCATTTATAAGTGAAAGTCTTTAACATTCTATATATTTGAGAAAAAACGTGCATTTGAGGTAATTTATTTTGTTTTAAGTGGAAAAATGATCAAAAGTTCAAAGTTGGAATGAAGAGTGAAATTATGAAAGAATGCTGAAAAACTCACGTGCACTTTGCACAAATTTTTGTGGTTTTTTTGTAGAAGTCCAAATTGATTATATGATATATGGTTTTTTCAATCCACAGAAGAGAGAACCGTTTTGGCACAAGAATCACAGAAATCAAAGTATGGATGTGGAAGTTATACTTGAAACAGTGAGGTTGCGCATCCAACTTGGCAATCCGCTCGATCCCAGCTCGAGCCGAGCTGGCTCAAAAAGTTCTGAAATGAACCCCGACTCGAGCAGTGTTGATACAAAGTGAATAATTAGCCTACTCGACCACCAACTCGAGCTAAATTAGCCTAGCTCGAGTTGAGTTGAGTCGAGTGCCGAGTTGGGCGAGATGCAACCAAGTTTGGCCCTGTTCAATCTAGATCCATATTTTATTCCTTCTAGTATGTGTTAGTGCATATTTTTCATGAGAAAGACCCTAAGAAGCAGTCCAAAAGAAGGCACAACTATAAAAGGGTGTCAAAAGACACAAGAAGGATGGATCATCAATCCATCGCTCCTCACACCATCATCACCCCACCACATCCATCTTTCACTTCATCCACATCCATCCTATCCTCCTTCCACACCTAAGGAGGTTCAATTGTAGTATAAGAGAGATTTAATCAATCGAAGAGACGGAGAAGGAGCACTGAACATCACCGACATTAGGGATTTTTGTTTCCTATCTTTACTTTTTGTTTGTTAAGACTTCTTGTGTGAATTCAATGATAGTCATTGCCTATAACCTCATAGGTTAATTTCGTTTACAGTTTTAAGGTTTCAAGGATAAACGTAATTGATTTGATGAACTAGATTGGTTTTTGTAAATTCATGTGGATTATTATTTAGATTTATTTGATTTGATCAAACTTTGAAATTCTTGATTCGTAACATCTTCATATTATTTCATGATATTGCTCGTGATGCTTGATTTATTATGTTAGCTTGTGTGCATTCATGAATTTAATTGTCTATTTGTTAAGACTTAAGGTAGATTGTCCGTGATCATGATAATTCTTCACAACTGGTAAATAAGATGTTTGAATGTTCTATTGGAACAATGCAATTAGACTTTCAAGCAGGATAATAGGAGTTAACTCTATAGTACCTATAAAGGGAAAACGTATAGGATTCAAGTACCTACTAAGGGAAGATTAAGTACAGTTGGAACTTAAAGAGAGGGGTGAAATTATCACATACGCGTCTTAGGAGATAAACCATAATTAATTGTTAATTTATCTTGGCCCTATTAAGTGAATTCGCATGCCTGCGTGATGCTTCTATAATTTCTACACGAATAACTAATTAGATGTCTAGAGATTCAGATTAATTAGTCTATGTGGGATTTTCTTAGAGATGTTGATTTCTCTTGAATTAAACAACAACTCTTCTTTAGTGATTTAATTTTACATGTTATTTGATTTTTCAGTCTTAGTAGTTAATTAAGTTCTCAAACAATTAGAAACCGGTTACTCATCTTAGTTACTCTAGTAATTTTAGAAGTAGATAATTTGCTATCCTGTAGGTTTGATAATTTAACTTGGTCGCTTGTTCACTATAATTCATATCCTTCACACTTGAGGATTAGATTGGTGTGTATGAAAATGCACAACAGATACTGACACCATGTCTGACACTATTGTCATAACATCGAATATTAGATTCAATGTTGGCCATTGTATCGGAGTACTGACATAGAATACAAATATTTAGGACATTGTGGACATTCTTTTTAACTTAAAGGATATTTTGGTCCAAAAAAATATCATTTGGGTAAAAAAAATCTTTTACAAACTATGTAATAATATAATAGAAACAGAAAAAGAAAAAGAGTAAAGAAAAAAGAGAAAGAGAAAGGATGATCATAGAATAAGATAAATAGGTGGCTTTTGAAAGAGGACCAAAATAGGTGGCCTCGATAAAGCTAAATATCAGCCATACTCGTCTAATGTTTTACTATGTTTTCTGCAAAGTATTTGATGACAAAATACAAAAATGATCTATCCTAAAGAGACTAGAGAAGGATTAAAAATATGCATCTAAATCACAATAGTCTTTATAGATGAATAATGAAGTTTGCTAGAATGAAGAAGTACGATCAGCATGGGTGAGGGCCATAAAAGGTGGATGCTGCTGGAGCATTGGAAAAAATTGAGGCCGGTCTGGGGGTAGCAGCCTAGGGTCAGTCGAAAGTTGGGAGAAAGGGCCGTGGAACATAGGCTGTAAGCATGTCATCTCACTCTTCATCAACTAATAGAAAGAGAGTGAAAAGCAGGAGAGAAGATGGGGCAAGTCACTAAAAAGAAACTAAAAATGAGATAAAAAGAGATAGGGCCGAGAGCTGTGTTATGGGCTAAAGAAGTAAAGGAGCAGGACATATCACCATCACCATTAATGCTACCAGCAACTAGGAAGGAAACCTGCTCCATTAAGTGGCTAGAAAGGACGTGGCAGGCTAAGAAATGGAAAAGGCAGCGAGTAGGGTCAGTGGCATTAAATGCTCACTGTCAAACCCTGAAAAATAAAAAAAGCTGTCAAAAATAGCAGCCAAGATACACGATCTGTGTAAACAAGATAGGAAGATATTGTTTGAAGGGAGGGAAGAAGGGCTGTGCTAGGTGGGCAAAGCAGCAAGCCTAGAGCAATATGGACAGTCCAAAGTTAGCTTCGAAGAAGGCTGTGAGACGAAAAGGGTCGACAATAATAGAATAGGTTGCTTACCGACAGAAAGAAAGTTGTTGGAAGACAGCACCTAGGAAAATGCGAGAGGACCTGCCGAAAAAGAAGCAGCTGCCGAACAGCAGTGCAAGAAAGGCGAGAAGACAAACAGGGGCTCTACAAACAAGCATAGACCTGAGGACTGTGGCATCAAGCGAGTCAGCTAGTGCTGATCTAGTGCATGAAGATCAGAAAATGAGCATTAATTGGCATGGGAGCTGTTGGGAAATGATTGCCACGCCGGAGAGTGTAGCCCTACTCCCACTATGAAGGCTCTTTCACTAGCACCATGAGGACCATAGCATACAAAACTCAACTCATGTCGAGCAGAATCAAACCATCATTCATTGATGTAGCATTATGAGAATCGCATGGTTAAGGAAGGAAGAGGTATTGACAACGTAGCCTGAAGTATATCTGGAGGTGAGGGCGATGGACAAGAGAGGCAGCACCAGAGTGTCTAAGTAGAGGAGTTGAAGATGAAAGGGGGTAGGTCTCTATGATTGAGAAGCACAGCCGGCTACGCCGAAAACCTGCCCCCTCACTAGAGAAAGGCTTGATAGGTGCTTTCTCAACACAATTAATCCTCAAGTATGAAGGATATTAATTGTAGTTTCGAAGATGACCAAGTTATATATCGAACCCAAGGGACGAATAAATATCAATTTAATTATGTTTTAGTAAATTATGACTATGTTGAAAAATATAATGGTTGTGATATTAAGTAACAACTAATAATTAAAATAATAACTAAAAATAACAAGAAGAAGAGATAGTAGGTTGTGATCAAGTAAGATGATAGGTAGTTCGTCAGGTCATCCAGTTCTACTTATTAATTCATACTTTTGTGTGATGGTGTCCGACTCTGCCTTGTGGTTTATGAACACATCACTAAACCACGCAAATTCACTCTATAGACACAAGAAATATGCGTATGACACGTGTGAATATTCTCGGAGCAAGAGATATAATTCACCTCCCTTTCTAGATACTATCATAATCAATTATTTCTCGTGCATTTAGTACTCTAACCCGATATGATCTCCCTTTATAGGTACTATGAAATTATACTCTTTATCCTACTTATTAACTCAAATATGATTCAATCAACAAGTATTCTTATAAGATAGTTATAATAAGACGTCGGAATCCCTTCACTTAGAATTATAACATAAAACCCTGCTCAGCAGTGAATGCACTCAACCAATAATCAAGTTATGTATTCAGACTCTACACAACAATTATTGATGCACAAAATGACCGTGAGTATGTATTAAAAATGTGCAATCTTATATAAAATAAACCACAAGTAGTGTTGTACGGATTTTACACACAAAAGATAAATTAACTCATGAAACCTTCATAACCCTAGAACTACTGAAGCAGCTCTAGCCCATGATTGATCTAAGAACAATCATGGTTAGTTGGACTGATCATTCTTGAATGTCCAGCTGAACTCTATCACAGCCCCTCCGGATGATGGAACATTGCTCTCCTCCCAACTCTACATCTCCACATCTTGGTTCTTCAATGAATTCTCATGAATTACTCCTATGATGCTGCATAAGCCTTCTTTTATACTTGTAATCACGTCTACTGGGCTTGGCATTGGCTTTTTAAATGATAACACGCATTGACGGTGTAAAAATACAAATATAGTAAGTTTTCGAGCATCGATTCGACCTCAACAACAGGTCAAATTGACCATCACAAGTCGAATTAGAAGTCAAATCAGCCTACTGTAAGTCCCAGACGTTCAATTCGACCAACGGCCCTGGTCGAATCGAC
The DNA here is from genome assembly GCA_023678885.1 of Pogostemon cablin. Classification (NCBI taxonomy): domain Eukaryota; kingdom Viridiplantae; phylum Streptophyta; class Magnoliopsida; order Lamiales; family Lamiaceae; genus Pogostemon; species Pogostemon cablin. Next base: position 23,130,377 of record CM042981.1, read on the forward strand.
GCAATGAGGTCGAATTGGCATCCCAGCCGATCGATTCGACCTCGATTTGACCTGATGCCCAGGTCGAATCCCTCTATCGTGGTCGAATCCGCCTTCTGTACAAGTTGTGTTGCCAATTCGACCTGAAGGGCTGGTCGAATTGACCTCTTTTAGGTCGAATCGAACTCCTGCTTTGCCCAAACGGATGGCTTCGACTTCCTTTCTTCAGTATTCAACACTTCCACTCCGATATCCTTCGAAAAACCACTCAAATAGCTCCAACAACACTTGATTCATGCCTTTTCACAATATTTATCGATTTACAACTGATTTCAACCTTCAAACACTCCATTATAGCACAAATCCAGGTGCAAGATTCATGAATTAACACACTCATCAGACCCCCAAACTTACATGTTGCTCGTCCCGAGGCAATGCAATCAAACCAAGGAGTCGTGTATAATTCACGTGAACACCAAGTACAACACATATTACACATGCAACTTCATCAATTTAAAAACAAGTATATCCTGCATCATACATATCATTCATGCAAAACATCACTCAATCATAATACCATTCGGAGTACTAAGTCATCTAGCTCACAAGATAAGTGTTTAATCTCTTACTCAAGTGCTAATTGTACTTAACAGGTTAGTGTATACGCTCATACTCAATCCATATTCACGCATAACCATAAGCTTGGCATAGGTCTCAAATATCAACTCACAGTCAACTAATTACAAGGATCACAAAGGACTTGTCTTTGGATTGTAATGTTGGCTCTTTGGAAAGGGTATGAAAATTTAGATAAGTGACTCAAACACCAGTAGAGAGTTACCTTGGAGGTTCTTGCTTCTTCATTCGGCTATATGTTCTCCTTCAATTTCTTCTCTTGCACTTGCAATTTATTTTTGAATTTCCTTCTCTTTCTTGCATCAACATCATTCTTCTCTTGATAACTAGAGTACCGGTTGTAGGCGCTACCCTTTTGAAACAGCAATCGGGGTACCAGTTTCAGGCACTACCCCTAAACAAGATTTAATCATATACTTTTCTTACTTCACTCAACCACATTCTATCTTCCTTCTTCTTCTTGCAACACTTATACACCTCAACTCTCTACCAATGAATAGGGTCAAAGCTCAAGTAAAGGTCAAATAAGGCTCTTTTATTCGGCTTGCCAAAGAAAAAGCTTTTAACGGCTCAAATGGGGCTACCAAAGGTTTTTAATCAATAGGAAAGGTAAAATTTATCTAAGTGACTTAAGTAATAAAGAATGGCCTAAGATCATGTCCTAGTAATTCATCAATTGTAAGTCTCACACAAGGCTCCAAGCCAACTTCTAGAATACGTTCATATGAATGATTCTCTCAAGAATAAACTATCATGATCAAGCATGATTAAAAGGCTCAAATCCTCACATAGGTAAATAGAATCCTAAGTACTCCTCATAGCACTTAATCAAGTTCAATTCCACAAGAACTCTACATACTTATCAAATTATACATGCTTCTCATCAATGAAAATTAACACATGAACATATGAATGCACAAAAATTCACCAACCCATATATCAATCAATCAAGTATCTCTACAACTCCAAACTCATGCATCATAGAAAATGGGGTTAAGAACACACTTTCCTGGCCCAGTTTAATCTCGATTCGACTTGGTCCCCTGGTTGAATTGACATGCTCCAGGTCAAATCAACACACTGTAAGATTCAGGTCACCAATTCGACCTCGATTCGACTTGTGCTGCTGGTCGAATCGAAGCAGTCGTGGTTGAATCAGCTTACTGGAAGATTTCATGTTCCGATTCGACCTTGATTCGACCTGGGCCTCTGGTCGAATCGCCATGCCTCAGGTCAAATTGAGCTACTGGACAATTTTCACCCCTTGATTTGACCTGTAAGTGTGGATTCGACCATGCTCCCTGGTCGAATTAGCTCCCTAATGCTCCAAAATCGAGTTTTCTTTATCCCCTACACACTTTAAGCTTAGAAACGAACATTAGGTACCAAAATAGAGCATAACTTCATCAAGAATCAATCATAAAACTTAACATTCATGAGTAACTCCGCAACTTCACAAAACATGGAACAAAACACCATTAAACATTAGGCAAGTTATAAAAAATCGACACATAAAAACCGGTTAAAGTTTAAAACATGCTGCAAAAAATTAATTTCCCTAACAAACGTCACAAAGAAAAGATTATACTATCGGTGCTTATTGAGGTACCCCTCCCAAATTTAGTAGAAATTATAGTCGAAACTAAGTTTGCAAAGAGATGTAATTGCCGATAAGTAAGCACTTCAAATATAAAAATTTCTTACTCATACGAAAGAAATAAAGCAATAAAACAGGAGGGAAAGCCCCAACAGGCGCTCTTGTTTAACATCGGAAAGTCACGATGGAATGCATAATATGTAGACTACTGACTAAGAGAGTGATCTTCTTTCATCTTTACTTTTCAATATTTTCTTTTTCGCTTCTTATCGTCTACACTCAGCACTTCACCTTTCTTGGTAACAAGTAGATGATCATGAGAATTACCTCCATCCCATGGCCGTCTAGACTCCTCCGGGTCAATCTTCCACTTGAATTCCAAATCACTTGTCAGATCTTTTTCATCGTCACCAAGATAAGCATTCTTCAAGTGTTCTGGTAATGGTTTTAACTCCTCTTTCTTTTCTTCCATTGGAATACTCTCTCTATCCAATGGCAAGTACTTTCTAGTCCACTTCACTTCTTCAACCTTAGCTTTCTCCAATTCATACCTGTCATCACCCAAAGCAAGTAAGTTCTCAAGATATTCAATACATTCCTCATTAGAAAGACAATCAAGCTCCGTAGTGGGATAAGTAGGAGACTCCATCAAGCATGTCTCAAGAGGGTCCTTAGACAGGATCAAGGACATATCTTCCTTCACAATCTCCTCCACCACATCAATACTATGACATTGTGACTCCATAGGCCCCAGCAGTAGCAAGGAAAGGTCTTCCCAAGATAAGAGGGATATTATCCTTGTCATCTTCCATCTCAAGTACAAGAAAATCCACAAGAAAGACTAATTTCTCCACTTTAACAAGAACGTCTTCAATGATACCTTTTGGAAATGTCATCGATCTGTCCGCCAATTGTATAGCCACTGTTGTAGGAAATAACTCCCCCAAATCAAGCCTTTGAAAGATAGACAATGGCATCAAATTGATGCTTTTCCCAAGATCGCACAAGGCTTGTCGTGCCGGCCTTTTCCAATCTCACCCAAGATAGTGAAGCTTCCCGGATCCTTCATCTTCTATGGCAACTCCTTTGGATGATTGAGCAGCAATTTTCAGAAAAGTTCACCATCTCAACTCCATTCAAGCTTCTCTTTTTCAACAGTATATCCTTAAGGAATTGGGCATAGTATGGCATCTCAATTATCGCCTCAGAAAAAGGAATACTCAAGCTTATCTTATTCATGATATCTGAAAATCTCTTGAACTTTTCTTCCAATCCCTTCTTCACCAGCCTATAAGGAAACGGCGGAGGTATCTTTGTTTTGGGAATACCCCATTCATCACGCTCAACCTTCTCTGCTTTATCCTTCTCGGCTCTCAACCTCTTGGCTCTTTCCCACTTTTTCTCTGCTACAATATCAATATTTTGCTTATTTGGAACCACGGAAGTAATGTTCATATCAAGAGGAGTGTTCGGTGAAGAAACAGGTACAGTACGGGGCAATTCGACCTGAAGATCTGGTCGAATCGGGCACATAGTGGTCAAATTGATCTTCTGGAACACGATTCTCCCTCTGTCTTTCTGATTCGACCTGGATTCAACTTGAAGGTCTGGTCGAATCAACTCACTTTATGATTTCTGCCCTCCGATTTGACCTAGATTCGACCTGAAGGTCTAGTCGAATTGAAATGGTGTTGGTCGAATCGTGCTTCTGATAAAACTGAGTATTCCGGATGGGTTGATTCAACATGGATTCGACCTATGGGCCAGGTTGAATTGACTGGACATTGGTCGAATCGAGGCTTTATTGCTTCCAGATCACGTCCAGTAGGCCAATTCGACCTCCCCTATTAGATTCGACCTGTGGTGTAGGTCGAATTAGGGTCGAATTGAGCTCTTGATGTCTCCAATTTTGATTTTGGCCTCATCGGTCCCTCGTACTGTGTTCCAGACCTCAATGTAATGGCGTTGCAGGACTTTGAATTCTCAATACTTTAAGACGGGAGCTTCCCTTTCTCAAAAGTTTGAGTGAGCCTGTTAACACTTCCTGCCATCTCTCCCATCAACAATGTAAGGTCCTTTACTTGCCTTGATAAATCCTTATAGTTTGCATCAATCTTCTTCTCTAATTTGGCCTCAAGACGATCCAATCTAGCATCATTCCTAGCCATGTACCTGTTCACCGTATCCTCAAAACTCGGCTTTCCTTCTTCCACTTTCGCACCTGGATCAACACCATCGGAGGTTGAATTGCATTGCTAGAATTGTTCCATGAAAACTCTGGCCTCCTAGGCTGTTGATAATTACCCAGGGGACCACGGTTGTTGTAGTTCCCTTAGTAATTCCGATTGCCTTGTTTTTGATACCTTGTCCCTTGAATACTTTGGCCCATAGCATAGTTTGCTTCTTTCATATCCTCTTGGATCGTTCCATCATTCATAACTTCCTGCTGCGTGATTGGCGCTGATTTGCTTTTGTTGGGACTCAAGTAGCTTGTTGATATTTGACAAGCTAGAGACGATCTCATCTTCTCTACTTATTTTCACCATAGCATATTCAAGCTTAGCCACTTTTCGAAGGACGTAAGTACCTCTAACTCTATCAGTTGGCCAATCTCTCGAGTTCATCAAAATATCTTCAAACAACTTTTCGGCCTCTACGGATGATTTAGTAAGCAATGCTCCATTAGAAGATTCATCCAATAACATACGTGAATCACAGTCCAATCCATTGTAGAATATATTAATATATTAAGCTTTAAATAGCCCATGTTGAGGACACCTACGAAGCATGTCCTTGAATCTGTCCCATGCTTCATGAAACTTCTCTCCACTACCGATAGCAAATTGGTTAATGTCTTGCTTCATCTTGAATACCTTTGAAGGTGACATGTATCTCTCCAAGAACTAAAACTTCAATTGCTCTCAAGTAGTGCATTTAGCTGCATTGATAGTATCGTACCAATCTCTCACCTTTTCAGATAATTAGAATTTGAACAAGAGGATCTTCCGCGCATCTTCATGTTCTCCTACTTCTTTTTGAGTAATTTCATAGCCCAATAACTTGTTTAGATGCTGCTATGGATCCTCAAAATTCCCTCCTGTGAAGGAGTTCCTTTCTATCATGCTAATAAGAGCGGAGTGAAGATCGAAATCAACATTAGCCCCCTTGCTCCTAGAAGCCCAAAGTGTCCAGCCCCATTATTCTTGAAGACTTCACGGATGGCTAGATTATCCGGATTAGCCCTTTCGTTGGCCATGTTGACTTTGTTTGCTTTGACTGTCAAATCAACTACAGTTTCAGTCACTTCCGAGTTCGGTTCATCCACTTCAACTCCAAAATTCAAAGCTGTAGTTAGTTCTTCTTTCTTATTCTTACTCTTCTTCTTCCTCGATGATGCTTCGATCTCAGGATTATATGGTTCTAATTCACCTTTCTTTGATCTCGTGAGCATACACCTGAAAAGAATAAGAGTTAAAACAGTAAAATAAGAAAAATAGTTCTAATAAACTAGAAATAACAAAAAGATATTTTAAGCCGTCCCTGCAGCGGCGCCAGAAACTTAATAGGTGTTTTCTCAACACATAATTAATCCTCAAGTATGAAGGATATCAATTGTAGTTTTGAAGGTGAACAAGTTATATATCGAACCCAAGGGACGGATAAATATCAATTTAATTATGTTCTAGTAAATTATGACTATGTTGGAAAATATAATGGTTGTGATATTAAGTAATAACTAATAATTAAAATAACAAGTAAAAATAACAAGAAGAAGAGATAGTAGGTTGTGATCAAGTAAGATGATAGGTAGTTTGTCAGGTAATCCAGTTCCACTTATTAATTCATACTTTCATGTGATGGTGTTCGACCTTGCCTTGTAGTTTATGGACGCATCACTAAACCATGCAAATTCACTCTATAGACATAAGTAAATATGCGTATGATATGTGTGAATATCCTCGGAGCAAGAGATATAATTCACCCCCCTTTCTAGGTACTATCATAATCAATTATTTCCCGTGCACATAGTACTCTAACCCGATATGATCTCCCTTTATATGTACTATGAAATATACTCTTTATCCTACTTATTAACCTGAATATGAATCAATCAACAAGTATTCATATAAGATAGTTCTAATAAGACTTCGGAATTCCTTCACTTAGAATTATAACATAAAATCCTGCTCAGCAGTGAACGCACTCAATCAATAACCAAGTTATGTATTCAGACTCTACACAATAATTATTGATGCACAAAACGACCGTGAGTATGGATTAAAAATGCGCAATCTTATATAAAATAAACCACAAGTAGTGTTGTTCGAAGTTTACACACGAAAGATAAATTAACTCATGAAACCTTCATAACCCTAGAACTACCGAAGTGGCTTTAGCCCATGATTGATCTAAGAACAATCATGGTTAGTTGGATCGATCTTACTTTAATCTCCAGCGGAACTCTGTCACAGCCCCTTCGGATGATGAAAGATCGCTCTCCTCCCAACTCTACGTCTCCACGTCTTGGTTCTTCAATGAATTCCCATGAATTACTCCTATGATGCTGCATAAGCCTTTTTTTTATATTTGTAATCACGTCTAATGGGCTTGGCATGGGCTTTTTAAGTGATCACACGCATTGACGGTGTAAAAATACAGATATGGCAAGCTCCCGAGCATCGATTCAACCTCAACAACAGGTCGAATTGACCACCACAAGTCCAATCGAAAGTCGAATCAGTCTACTGTAAGTCCCAGGCATTCAATTTGACCAACTGCCCTAGTCAAATCGACGCGATGAGGTCGAATCGGCATCCCAGCCAATCTATTCGACCTCGATTCGACCTGATGTCTAGGTCGAATCCCCCTGTCGTGGTCGAATCCGCCTTCTGTACAAGTTGTGTTGCCAATTCGACCTGAAAGACTGGTCGAATTAACCTTTTTCAGGTCGAATCGAACTCCTGCTTCGCCCAAACGGATGGCTTCGTCTTTCTTTCTTCAGTATTCAACACTTCCACTCCGATATCCTTCGAAAAACCACTCAAATAGCTCCAACAACACCTGATTCATGCCTTTTGATAATATTTATCGGTTTACAACTAATTTCAACCTTCAAACACTCCATTATAGCACAAATCCAAGCACAAGATTCGTGAATTAACACACTCATCAAGACTTAGTGGAGAATATAGGTTAGAGAGAAGGAGAGAATGTAGAGCCGGAGAGAAACTAGAAAAGTAAAAAAAAGTCTTTTTACAATGTTGAGTGGCAATGATCTTTTACTATCAATATTGGCTATTTTTAGTATTGGCACTAGATTTTATACCCTTTAACATTAGTAGTTGTGCATTTGAGTTGTGCTCGATATAGAAACGAATGATTATTAATTTTTTGTTAGGTGCATGAGTGACATCAAAATAATGTTGGAAATGCTTCATATGCATGTTTGTTCGAAAATAATTGTATATATTGTCTATGTGGAACTGGATCTAGATAAAATATCATCTTTAATTAAAAATACTAAATCATTGAGTGATACCCTTTTGATTACTATGTAATTCCCTTGTTGCATACAATATAATGCCTTTAACTAGAATTGATATTGAATGAAATATATAATGAAAATTATACAATTTATACAAAGATGAAATACCTTTTATAACATGACATAATACCATTTTAATTTATTAAATAATCTACTCCGTAAAATACACTAGAAATTAGGTATCCCAGGATTATAATGTAATACCGTTGTTGAATAATGTACTTGCAATACCCTTTACTATAACAGATATTCACGAAAATATGTCACGAATAGTTACTCTTTTATGGCATAATACATTTCTTAAAATGAAACTATATATTCTTTAGATTACAACAAATACCCTTTGTACAATGACATTAAAAACCAATGACAACCACTATATTCTAAACTATGAAGTTTTATGTCCAAAACTTTGAATTTTTACGAAGCAATCTTTTTCTTTTCTTCTACAGCACTCAATGCTACATTAGATATGCACATCCACCATGTGTTCCTTGCATAAAATAAATAGAAGGATGAACAACTTGACAAAAGGCTAATGAAGTAGTCTAATAGACTTGATAATATCGGTTTGGAATAGACGATTAAGAGACGTGGTTAAAAAAGATGACAGACAAAATAGGACAAAAGCACGTTTAAAATCATCACCACCCAAAGCTAATTTATCCTATAAAGTATTTTTCAAAACATGAATCGAACACCTAGCTTTAATTCTATAAGATTCTTTGAGAATGTTTAAAAGTTTAGACTCTGCATGTTTTGGATATTTTAGAATTGAAAATCATTTGTATTTAGGAATGCAAAGAATGTTATATATATATATATATATATATATATATATATATATATATATATATATATATATATATATATATATATATATATATATATCATCAGCTGTGATATGAATGGTGTGGAACCCGTCAATAGTCAACAATCGTGCAGAGCTATTGAAATTTTAACCAACAACTTAAGCATGTCACTATTATAACACTTAGTTATTTTTATCTCCAGAAGTCCTCTTAATCCAATATCTTTCATATCAGATTTCTGCTAGTTGGAAAACACTTGTATTAAGGAATGTAGACTTGAGGTCTTCATAGACTAGTGAAAGTGCTGAAAAAAAATTCATGGAGTTAAGTTATAAAACAAGAATAATGAAATATCAACTAAATTTCATACCCTTTACATGACAAAAATATACCTTTTACGATCAACCATATACCATTTGGATTATGCCATTATAACATATTCTAGAGATCATAATGAAATATCAACAGAACTTCATACCCTTGGTATCACAATAATGTACCCTTTACAACTCCATAACATTTACATGACTATTATACCCTTTGCATGACAAACAATGTAACCTTTACTCATAATCAATGCACCCTTTACTCATTAACAATATACCTTTTCAACTCCATACAGATTACATGACCACAATATACCGACAAAAAATGTACCCTTTACTCATCAATAATGTACCATTTACTCATTTGCTATATACCCTTTGCATAATACCATAGTACCTTTAACATAAACTTGAAGCACTCTAACTCCATACCCTTTGTATGACAACAATTTATGCTTTCCTCATCAACAATTTACCCTTAGTAATCAATAATATACTCTGTGCAACAATATTAAAATATCAACTAAATTTCATACCCTTTACATGACAAAAATACACCCTGTACCATCAACCATATACCCTTTCATTATTCCATATTAACATATTCTAAAGGTAATCCAACAATTTAAAATAAACAAATTAATAGAGAAAGATGTGATGAGTGTGTAAATTCACGTGTTTTGAGCTCTGATTCGTGTGATAATAATGTAAGATTTGATCTTATGTCAAGATAAATCAAGTTGTATTGTAGAAAGTCATGAATCATGGATTTTTGAAGGAAAATGAGTTAGAAGTGATCGGAATAGGAGAAATGGGGTTAAGGAGCCCAATTTGACCATTCAGGGAGGCGGTTCGACCAAGTAGAGAGTGGTTCAACCAGCATCCCAGGTCGAACCAGGCGTCAGAAAGTCGTCAGGAGGGTGGTTCGATCACGACATATGGTTTGACCAAGCACAGTGGTCGAACCGTAGTCAAACCAGAAGCATAAGTTTTTGCAGTTGTAGTTCGACCACGAAGTTTCTAGTTTGAGGTGCCATTCAGGTCGAACCTTAGACCTGCCAGTAATTTACAGGTCGATTCGACCTGTGGTTCGACCAGTTGTGATCGGTTCGACCAAGGCCTTTGGTCGAACCGATGCATTGGACATGTCCAGATCTGTATTTTTACACTTTTAGTGAGTGTTTTCACTCAAAAAGCCCATCCTAGATCCGTAAGGAGAGCTCACAAGTATAAAAGGAAGATCCTACGTAAGGGAAAAATGAGCCATTCACCACCTTCATTCTACTCAACATCCGAAACCCTACCACCATCCACGAAGATGTGGAGAGAGATTCGTCTATCGAATCAAGTGAGAACCAAGTGAAGATTCAAGACGGAGAGAGACGCGATGGTGCCCGCATCTAGGGTTTACTTTGCATCTTAATTTATCTTGTAATTTTCAAGACTATGTTAAGATCTATTCAACTACCATGATTGTTCTTCGATCAATCATGGGCTAGAACCGCTTCGGTAGTTATAGGGTTTATGAAGGTTTTGCAAGTTAATTGAACTTCCATATGTATACTCCGTACAATACTACTTGTGGTTTATTTTATATAAGATTATGTGTTTTTAATTCATACTCGGAGTTGTTTTGTGCATTATTATGTAGTGTCTGAATACATATCTTGATTATTGATTGAGTATGTTCACTGCTGAGCAAGATTCCATGTTATGGTTCTAAGTGAAGGGTTTCCGAAATCTCATTAGAACTGTCTTATATAAATACTTGTTAATTAAATCTTATTCGGGTTAATAAGTAGGATAAAGAGTATAACTTCATAGTACCTATAAAGGGAGATCATATCGGGTTAGAGTACTTAGTGCACTGGAAATAATTGATACTGATAGTACCTAGAAAGAGGGGTGAGTTATATCTCTTGCTCCAAGGATATTCACATGAGTCATACGCTTATTTACTTATGTTTATAGAGTAGATTTGCATGGTTTAGTGATGCTTCCATATTCTACAAGGTAGAGTCAGACATTGATACACGGAAGGAAAATTATTGAATAAAACTGGATGGCCCAATGAACTACATATCTTCTCACTTATTCACTTTCGTTCAATCTCTACTGTTATTTATTTTAATTGTTCTTTTAATTATTTAGTAGTTAGTTACTTAATCTTATAACTATTTTGCCATAATAGTCTTAGTAAGTTAGAATATAATTAAATTAATAATAATACGTCCTTTGGGTTCGATAATCCTTTGGTCGCTTATCAAAGCTACAATAGCATCCTTCACACTTGGGGATTAATATTGTGTGTTGAGAATACGCTCATCAAGTTCTTGGCGCTGTTATCGGGGATGGCATTAATTATTAATTTATTAGTTCTAGTTTAATTGAGACTATATTATTCTTTTTTTTATTTTATAATGCTTATTTTTCTTAGGTGTGTGCTCACTAAATCAAAGGTAGTAGATTTAAAACCTTATAATCCGGAGATTGGAGCATTGTCAAGGAAGAAGAAGGGGAAGAAGAAGAAGAAGAGTAAGAACGTAGTACTAATGGAGGCTCTTAATTTAGGAGTTGAAGTTGATGAGCTGGATCCGCAAGAAACTGAAGCTGCAACCGAATTTAACTTGGAAGCAGAAGCAGTCAACATGGCGGTGAATCTAGATAATCTTGCCATTCGTGAAGTCTTTAAGAACAATGGAGGAGGTAATGCGGGGCTCTTAAGAGCGAGAGGAGCCGGAGCTGATTTTGATCTTCACCCTACTCTGATCAGCATGATTGAAAGGAGTCCCTTCTCTGGGGGAACCTTTGAAGATCCTCAGCAATATCTGAATAAGTTCCTAGGGTATGCAAATACACAAAATGATGTAGGAGCTCTCGAAGATGCAAGGAGGATCATTTTGTTTAAGTTCTCGCTGAATGAAAAAGCGAGAGATTGGCATGATAATCTTAATGCCACTGAATGTGATACCTGGGAGAAATTGAAAGTGAAATTCTTGGAGCGATACATGCCACCTTCAAAGGTGTTTAAGATGAAATAAGAAATCAATCAATTTACGATCCAGGGTAATGAGAAGTTTCATGAGGCTTGGGACAGATTAAGGACATGCTTAGGAAGTGTCTACAACACGGGCTATCTAAAGCTCAATACATCAGTATTTTCTATAGTGGATTAGATTGTGATTCTCAAGTTTTACTAGATGCTTCATCAAATGGAGCATTGCTTACAAAGTCATCCCTTGAGGTCGAAAAGCTCTTTGAGGATATTTTGATGAATTCAAGAGATTGGCCAACTGATAGAGTGAGAGGCACTTATGTTCTTGGAAAATAGCATAGGTTGAGCACACGATGGTAAAGTCAAGTAGGGAAGATGAGATCGTCTCTAGTTTAGCTAATATCAACAAGTTACTTGAGTCCCAGCAAAAGTAGATTACTGACATAGCTCAGCGAGTACCAATTATGCAGTAGGATGTGTGTATGAAGGAGCTAGCCAAGAGGAGATGGAAGAGGCGAACTATGCCATGGGTCAAAGTATTCAAGGAACGAGATTCTAAAATAAAGGAAACTGGAATTACCAAGGGAACTACAATAATCAGGTTCCCCCGGGTAATTATCAACAACCAAGGAGGCCGGAGTTTTCATGGAGAGATCCTAATACAGCAGTACAATCTCCTGTTGGTGTTGATCCAGGTGCTAAGGTCGAAGAAGGAAAACTTGGTTTTGAGGATACGGTGAACAGATACATGGCGAGGAATGATGCAAGAGTAGATCGTCTCGAAGCCAAGCTTGAAAAGAAAATTGATGCAAATCATGAAGATAATTCTAAGCAAATGAAAGACTTGACATTTTTTATGGGAGAGATGGCCGGGAATATTAACCAATTGACACAAATCATAGAGAAGGGCAAGTTCCCATTGCAAAGTATAGCGAATTCGGAGCAGTGCCATGCCATCACGTTAAGATCTGGAACATAGTATGAGGGACTGATGAAGCCAGATACGATTTTGAAAGCTCCAATCGGCTGATTCAACCACGTACAGCTGGGCTCGACCAAACCAGTTGGTCGAACCGACCTGTTTTCTACCCCTTGTTTTATCTGATGAGCAATTCGATCACAACAAGCATGGTTCGACCAACTCTGTTTTGTCTAAAGTACGGTTTGACCACGATCACCATAGTTCGACCAACTCTGTTGGTCGAACCAGCCTGTCCGGGGGATAACAAACTTCCAGAAGCACGGTTCGACCACTACTCACCTAGTTCGACTAGAAGCCCTGGTCGAACCATGGTTGAACCACCCTGTTCGGTACCATTTTCTGCACTAAATGTTGTACATGACATTGATGCTACCCCAGTGCCTTCCAAAGAGCAGAATACTGAGCTTATAGCAGAAAAGAAATAGGAAAGAGAAAAAAAATTGAGAGCCGAAAAGGATAAAGCGGAGAAGGTTGAACGTGATGAATGGGGGATTCCCAAAATTAAGATACTTCTTCGTTTCCTCACAAGCTAGTTAAGAAGGGTCTGCAAGAAAAGTTCAAGAAGTTTTCAGATATCATAAACAAGATAAGCTTGAGCATTCCTTTTTCTGAAACACTATTTGAGATGCCATATTATGCCCGCTTCCTAAAGGATATACTTCTGAAAAAGAGAAGCTTGAATGGAATTGAGACTGTGAATTTGTCTAAGAACTGCAGCTCGACCATACAGAGGAAGCTGCCAGCGAAGTTAAAGGAACTAAGAAGCTTCACTATTCTATGTGAGATTGGGAAGGGGCCAGCATGACGAGCCTTATGCGATCTTGGGGCAAGCATCAATTTGATGCCCTTGTCGATATTTCAAAGGCTTAGTTTGGGGAGTTAACTCCTACAACGGTTGCTCTACAATTGGTAGATCGGTGTATGACTTTTCCGAAAGGGATGATTGAAGACATTCTAGTGAAAGTAAAGAAACTAGTATTTCCTATGGACTTTCTTGTACTCGAGATGGAGGATGAAAAGGATAATGTTCTCGTATCTTAGGGGAGACCATTCCTTGCTACAGCTGGAGCTATGATTGATTTGCAAAAGGATGAGCTAAGGCTGAGCATGGATAAAGAAGAGGTTCTGTTCAACTTAGATAAAGCAATGAAGATGCCGATGGAGACGCAGTGTCACAACATCGATGTGGTGGAGGAGATTGTGAAGGAAGATATGTCCTTGATCCTTTTTAAGGATCCCTTGAAGACATGCTTGATGGAGTCTCTTACTTTTCCCACCACAGAGCTAGATGAGCTCTCCAATGAGGTATGTATTGATTTTCTGGAAAACCTACTTTCTTTGGGTGATGATAGGTATGAATAAAAAAGGCCAAGTTTGAAGAGGTGAAGTGGACTAGAAAATACTTGCCTTTGGATAAAGAAAGCACAATCAAAGAAGAAAAGAAGGAGGAGTTGAAACCACTACCGGAGCACTTGAAGTATGCTTATCTAGGTGACAATAAAACATACCCGGTAATTGTGTCTTCTTCTCTAACTGATGATCAACTCAATGAGTTATTAGATGTGCTTAGGAAGTATAAGTCTGCAATTGGTTGGTCTCTTGATGATTTGAAAGGTATTAGTCCATCATATTGCATGCATAAGATAAGATTGTTAGATGAAGCTAAGAGTAGAACTCAGAATCAGCGGAGAGTAAATCCCGCTATTCTAGAAGTGATTAGGAAGCAAATCCTAACATGGCTAGATGCAGGAATTATTTATCTCATTAGTGATAGTTCCCATGTGAGTCCATTGCATGTTGTAGCTAAAAAGGGAGGCATGACTATAGTGAAAGCCGATGATGGAAAGACTCTAGCCACTAGGATTCCTACGGGATGGTGTGTGTGTACTGACTATAGGAAAATGAATGAAAATACATGCAACGACCACTTCCCTCTTCCTGTCATGAATCAAATGATTGATCGTCTTGCATGGTATGGGTTTTAATATTTCTTGGATGGGTACTCGGGGTATAATCAAATCATGATTGATGAGAGTGAATATAAGCGTGTTTTAGTATTCAATTTAACACCTTTTTATAGGAATTGATGTTATATATTAGTACAAGGTCTAATATTTGATATATGTGATAAAAAGGTACGTTTGAGGTGTTTTATTATGTTTTAGGTGGAAAAAGGATCAAAAGTGCAAAGTTGGAGAAAATGTGCACCTTGTGCAATGAATGCTGAAAAATGCACGTCCAACTTGTGCAATTTTTCTGTATTTTTGTGGAGATCAAAACTGGTGTTGTTATACATGGTTGGAAAGCCACTGAAGAGAGGATCATTTTGGCGAAAAGAACACCCAATCGGAATATAAACGAGAAAGATATGATCAAGATGGTGACATCGCGCGAGCTGTGCCGAATAGAATGACTGTGTCACTTTCCATGGCTTGTTACACCTTCAAATCTTGGAGTTTTTAATTTCTTTATATGGATAGAAAGCCAAGGAAGAGAGGATCGTGTGAGCATAAGAATCACTCAAATCGGAGTCCGGATATGGAAGTTATATGCAAAACGATGAAGCTGGCGCAAGCTGGTTTGACCACGACCAGTGGTTGAACCACAAGTTCAACCAAGCAATTTTGGTCGAATCATATGCCTGAAGTGCGTTAAATTGCCGATTTCCATTCAACCATGGTTCGACCAAGCCCTAGGTTGAACCCTAGGTCGAACCACATGCCTGAACAGCGCCAGATCCATATTTTTTACCCCAAGTGCATGTTTTTGCGTATTTTCCAAGAAAAAGCCCATCCAAGGTCCATAAGGAGAGCTTACAAGTATAAAAGAGGATGTAGATCACATCATAATTGATTAGATTGGAATTGGAATTGAATTGGAGAGAGGCCACAACAATACTACACCCTACAAAGGGGGAACACCCCCCCACCATCATCCACATCCAATCTTCAATCCATCCATCACTTTGAATATTTGTCTGTGGAATCAAGAGGAGAACTAAGAGGAGAATTCAAGATGGATAAGGATGCGACGATGCCACATCTAGGGTTTATTTTGTTTCCTAATTTATCTTGTAATTTTCCAGACATCCAGGTAAGATCTATCCAACACCCATGATTGTTCTTCGTAACATAATGGGCTAGAGCCTTTTGGTAGAACTAGGGTTGTGAAGGCTTTTACGAATTAATTGAACTTTCATGTGTAAACTCCGTACAACACTACTGTAGATTTCTTTTATATATGTTGTGCTTTCTTAATCTATATTCACGGTCGTTTTGTGCATCTGCAATTGTATATAGAGTTTGAATATATATCTTGGTTGTAGATGGAGTGCGTTCACCACTGAACATGATTCCATGTTATGATTCTAAGTGAGGGGACTCTGAAGCTTCATTAGAACTATCATATATGAATACTTATTAATTAAATTGAATTCGGGTTATTAAGTAGGATAAAGAGGATAATTTTATAGTACCTATAAAAGGAGATCATATCGAGTTAGAGTACCAATTGGCCAGGGAAATAATTGATACTGATAGTACCTAGAAAGGGGGTGGAATTATATCTCTTGCTCCGAGGTTATTCACACGTGTTACACGCATGTTTACTTGTGTCTATAGAGTAGATGTGCATGGTTTAGTGATGCATCTATATTCCACAAGACAGAGTCGGACATCAACACAAGGAAGGGAAATTAATGCGCGAAACTGGATTATCCTAGAGCTACCTATTCTCCTACTTGATCCACTTTCATATTCTTTGAGTTATTTATTTTAATTAATTATTTATTAGTTTAATAATTAAATCCTAAAACTTTATTTCCTTCGTCTTAATAAATTTAGTTAATAATTAAATTGATAATATGTCGTCCTTTGGGTACGATAATTCACTTGGTCGCTTGCTTAAACTACAATTGATATCCTTCATTCTTGGATGGGTACTCGGGGTATAATCAAATCATGATTGCACCCGAGGACCTGAAAAATACTACTTTTACTTGCCCTTATCGAACTTTTGCCTTTAGAAAGATGCCTTTTGGATTGTGTAATGCACCTGCTACATTTCAGCGCTGCATGATGATCATATTTGATAGGTTGATAGAAAAAGATCATGGAGGTGTTTATGGATGATTTTTCTGTGTTTGGTTCCTCCTTTGATATTTGTTTATCTAACCTATCTACTATTTTGAAAAGCTGTCAAGAAACTAATCTTATCTTGAATTGAGAGAAGTGCCACTTCATGGTGAGAGATGAGATTGTTCTTGGACACCATATTTCGGTTAAAGGATTGCAGATGGATAGAACAAAGGCGGTGGCGATTGAGAAGGTTCCACCACCTACTAATGAAAAGGGAGTGCGGTCCTTCCTTGGACATGCAGGATTTTATAGGAGATTTATCAAAGACTTCTTAAAATACTACAAATCATTGTCTCACTTACTTGAAAAGGATGTTCCTTTTGTTTTTGATGATGAATGCCTAATAGCTTTTCAGGTTTTGAAGGAGGCACTTATTACTGCACCTATCTTGATCACACTGGATTGGACTCAACTGTTTGTACTTATGTGTTTTGCAAGTGATCAAGCACTTGGAGTGGTGCTTGTGCAGATGAATGAAAAGAAGTTATGAGCTATTTTCTATACGAGTAAGACTTTTGATGCAGCACAAAAGAACTACATTGTCACTAAAAAAGAGTTTTTAGCTATTGTGTATGCATTCAATAAGTTTCAAAAATATTTGGTTGGCATGAAGACCATTGTGTATACGGATCATTCTGAGATCCGGTACTTGATGGAGAAGAAGGAAGCGAAGCCAAGGATCATTAGATGGATCCTTCTTCTGCAGGAAGTTGATATGGAGATCCGAGATAAGAAAGGAACGAAGAATGTGTTAGCGGATCACTTATCAAGGTTGGAGACAATGGAGCATTGTGATGATTCTTTTGAATACATAAAAGAGATATTTCCTGATGAGAAGATCATGCCAGTGTTTGCTGAAGGAGCGGAAAGAGCTCATGTAATTGCTGCTCAAGGAGTGGATCCATGGTATGCGGATTATGTCAACTACATTGCTATAGGAGAAATTCCAAGAGATCTGAACAGATATCAAATTGCGAAGTTTAAGAGGGATGTTGAGACGTTCGTATGATATGGTATGTTCATCTACAAGATTTATACGGATTCTATACTCCATAGGTGTATGCCCGATATAGAGATGGAGAGTGTTTTTGATTTTTGCCATGCACAACCTAACGGGGGGCACTTCGGAGCTCAAAAGATGGTAGCTAAGGTAATTCAATCTGCTCTTTATTGGCCTACTTTGTTTAAAGACTGTGAATCCTATGTAGCGACATGCGATAGATGTCAAATGATGGGAAACATAAGTAAGAGAGATGAGATGCCACTTCAGCCGAGCATTGTTGTAGAGATCTTCGATGTATGGGGATTGATTTTATGGTGCCATTTTCCCTATCTAATTGATTTATATACATCCTTCTTGATGTGGACTATGTTTCTAAGTGGGTGGAAGCCATTCCTACCCGCTTGAATGATTCAAACACCGTATTGTCTTTCTTGAAGAAACATATCTTTGCCCGCTATGAAGTCCCTAGAGCACATGTAAGTGATGGAGGTTCTCACTTCGTCAACAAGCTTCTAGAGAAAGTGCTCAAGGATTACGGTGTGAAGCATAAGATTACTACACCCTATCATCTTCAAGTGAATGGGCAAGCCGAGGTCTCCAACCGACAAGTTAAGCAAATTTTGGAGAAAGTAGTCAGAACCAATATGAAGGATTGGGCTATGAAGCTCGATGATGTTTTGTGGGGGTTTTGAACTTCATATAAGACTGTGCTTGACATGTCCCCTTATCAAATCGTCTATGGGAAGCCGTGCCACCTACCCATAGAGATTCAGCATAAAGCTTTTTGGGCATTGAGAAGCTTGAACTTATGTCTTAAGGATCAAAAGGAGTTGAGGATGACTCATATCAATCAACTAGATGAGTTCAGGAATCAAGTTTACAAGAATTCGGTGATCTACAAGGAAAGAATGAAGAAATGGCATGATTCGAAGATCACTTACAAGGAATTCAAGCAAGGTGATGAGGTACTACTTTTTAACTCTCATTTGAAGCTCTTTGCAAGAATATTGAAATCGAAGTGGATGAGACCGTTCATTATCCATAGAGACTGCAGAGGGGGGAGTTTTGAAATCGAAATCATAGACAAAGATGGAGACATCATAACGGTGAATGGCATCGATTGAAGTATTATAAGTCGCTGGATGATACTTGCATCGTCTTTGAGGATACCATGAATTGAATTTGTACCGTCGTGACTCTCTAATGTTAAACAAGACCGCATGTTGGGGGGCTTTTCCTCCTGTTTTATTGTTTTATTTCTTTAGTGTGAGTAAGAAATTTTTATATTTGACGTGCTTACTTATCGGAAATTACATCTTCTTTCAAACTTAGTTTCGACTATTGTTTCTACTAAGTTTGGGGGGTGTGATGTACTTACCTCATCGTAGCACGAAGAGTATAATCTTTTCTTCGTAACGTTTGTTAGGGGAGTTGATTTTTTACGACATATTTAAACTTTCACCGGTTTAGATGTGTCAATTTTTTGCAATTTGCCTAATATTAAATGATGTTTTATTTATTGAGTCGTATGCGAAGTACACACAATTTAAGAGTCATAATAGTGGTTCGTTAACTTAGTTTTTGCTCTGTTTTGGTACCTAATGTTTGTTTTTAAGCTTGAAGTGTGCAGGGGACGAAGAATAGTGGATTTCGAAGGAACATGAGCTCAATTCGACCAAGGAGAGTGGTCGAACCGAGTAGCCCAAGTCAAACTGTGAACTTAAAAGTTCATTACAAGTCGATTCGACCATATACGATGTGGTTCGACCAAGATTCGGCCAAAGAAGGAGGTCGAATCAGCGATCAGAGAAGTTGTTACAGGTCAATTTAACCAAGCATAGGCGATTCGACCTGGAGTTCAGGTCGAACCAGCTATCTGAAAGATTTTAACAGACGGGTTCGACCCCGACACTCTGGTTCGACCAACAGTTTGGGTCGAACCAAATGCTAAAAATCATCTAGAAGTCTGATTCAACCACGACAAGGCAATTCAACCACCTTGCTCGGGTCGAACTGAACAGGAAATGGAAAGGAGATAGAGGTTCGATCGTAAAAGACAAGATAGTCCATCTCGTAAGGACGAAGTTACAAAGAAGCTAATGCTTAAAGAGAGGCTGCCTAGAGATTTCAAGATTTAGATGGAAAATTAGGAGGAGATAAAGGATCGTTGGGGCGACATGTCTGATAAGATTGCTCGAATGAGGTACCAGAATGATGTGGCTATGATTACAATGCACATCTGAGATGACATTATGTGGATGTTTGATCAAGTACGGATTCATCACTTCATGGAACTGAAGAAGCCGACATAATTTCATGTGACTGCTGAGGTGTTATGCTCAATCACGATCAAGAAAGGTTCGAGTCCTCTCCCTTATGAGTGCTCATTTCAGCTGAGAGGCGAGATGAGAACATAGTCAGTGAAGGATTTCAACGTGCTGTTTGAAACTCCGAGGGGGATATCCAGGAATGAGAATGGGTACTTCAATGCAAATAATTTTTGGAGAGCAATTTCTCGAGAGGATATGGATTTCAAAACCAAGGATGCTCGCGCATCTCTAATTCAGAATCTTATTCTTAGATATATGGATCGAGTCTTGGGCAACACACTGTTCGCCCATTCTGAAGGAAGTTGCATGTCGAGAGGAGAGTTGTACGCTTTATGGTGTATGTTGAATGGAGCAAGGTTCAATGTGGGATCGTATCTGATTCACCAGCTGTACAGATTCAGGAGCTCCGCGTTTCAAAGAGTGAATATCAGTGGATTGCTTACTACTGTGCTCAGTCGTACCACATGGACTTTACTGGCATTACACCCATCCTTGAGGATTCGGATCTAGTCATGTGTGCGTGTGTAAAAGTTGGATTTGCTCATCATCACGATGGAGATTGGTTTTACACGAGGGGATCTAAGCCCTTTTCTTTCATGCTCCCATTCGATGTGAGTGATTTGGCTATGATCCGGAATGAGGGTAACAAGTTGATGAACACATTGGCGCACGAGGCTATCTCAATCACGTGCTTGAGGTGAGGTGATTGGAGGGTTGTGGCTCAGATGTACGCTGCAGGGATGTACCAAGTGCTACAGAGGATTGTTGATGAAGGGCAGTTTGAGCCACAGCCACAGCCACAGCCACAGCCACAGCATCAGCATGGAGCGGATCAGGTTTATGAACTAGCACGACCTATTCCAGCAGTGCCATAGCAGTAGTATTGGGGCGGTCCTGATGAGTACTTAAGGGAGCAGTTCAGGTTGATGAACTAGCATTTGACCAACCTGAACAATAATCAGTAAGAGACGAACCGTCAGCTGGGCTTGCTTACCACGAGTTATGCAGCACTGGATATGAGATACACTGCACTTTGCATACGAATTATGTAGAGATCGATAGGAGATTACGAAAGATGCAGGCTGATGAGCGTGAGCTAGATAGGAAGCTGAATAATCTCCACAGGGATTTTGATCGTTGGCGTACGGAGATGAGTGATGATGATGATGAGGATGATGCTCTGGAGGAGTAGGTTACGTCAGGTTATTTTTCCTTTGTCTGCTTCATCTCATCCCCCTTCTATTTTTCTCTTAATAGGATGGGTATTTGTGGTGTGAGTGGCATATATGTCTACTTATATTCTGATTTGATGTTGGATGGAGATTGTGATACTTGATACTTGTTGATGGATTGGTTGGAGGTACTTGATTTGGATTGTTATGATGGGTTCTTTGTTAAGTATGATGCATTAGTATTTTGCATGTGTTGATTTTGTTGATGAGAAGCATGCATAACTTGTTAAATATGTGGAGTTCATTGTGAATTGATCTTGATTATATGCTATGAGGAGTGCTTAGGATTCTATTTACCTATGTGAGAATTTGAGCCTTATGAAATTATGTTATATGCATGATAGTGTATTCTTGTGAGAATCGTTCATATGGCCGTATTCTAGAACTTGGCTTGGAGTCTTGTGTGAGACTTATGAATGGTTAATTATTAGGACATGATCTTAGGTCTTTATTGTTTCTTTGAGTTACTTAGCTAAATTTTACCTTCCCATATACTGTTTAAATTATTGGAAGCCCTTTGAGCCTTTAAAATCTTTTTCTTTTGGCAAGCCTTGATAAAAAGCCTTATTCATCCTTACTTGAGTCTTGTTGAACACCCTATTCATTAGTAGAGGGTTGAGGTGGATAAATGCTATCTTGAATGAAGAAGAAAGGAAGATGAATTTGGTTGAGTGGTATGATATGTAAA
The DNA here is from genome assembly GCA_023678885.1 of Pogostemon cablin. Taxonomy (NCBI): domain Eukaryota; kingdom Viridiplantae; phylum Streptophyta; class Magnoliopsida; order Lamiales; family Lamiaceae; genus Pogostemon; species Pogostemon cablin. Next base: position 23,152,638 of record CM042981.1, read on the forward strand.
AAGAAATATGATTAAATCTTGTTTAGGGGTAGTGCCTGAAACCGGTACCCCGACTGCTTAGAAGGGTAGTGCCTGAAATTGGTACCCTTGTACTTTGAAGAAATATGATGTCGATGCCAAGGAAAAGAAGGAAAAGTGAACAGCGAAGATCATTAGAATAAGAAGGAGAGAAGAAGCTGTTTTATGAAAAGCAAAAATTCCAAGGTAATTCTCTACTAGTGATTAGTCACTTTATCTATATTTTCCTACCTTTACAAAAGAGCCAACATTACAACCCAAAAGCAAGTCCTTTGTGATCCTAGTAATGAAGTGGTTATAAGTTGATTTTAGAGAACTTTGCCAAGCTTATGGTTACACAGAAATATGAATCGAAGTGAGCGTATATTCTAACCCGTTAAAGTGTACATCTTTTACACTAGAGTGCGAGAGTAAACACTTATCCTGGGAACTAGATGACTTAGTGCTCGGAAATGTATTATAATTGAGTGATGCTTTGCATGAATAAAATATATGATGCTTGTGATACTTGTTTTAATTGATAGAGTTGCATGTGTAGGTATGACTTGTACTTGACTAGATGGACTAGTGAAATTTACACTTAATCATATGTTTTGATTGCGTTGCCTCGGGACGAGCAACATATAATTTTAGGGGTTTGATGAGTGTGTAAATTCACATGTTTGAGCTCTGATTCGTGTGATAATGATGTAAGATTTGATCTTAAGTCAGGATAAAAAGAGTTGTATTGTAGAAAGTCATGAATCATATATGTTTGAGTTCGTTTGAGTGGATTTTCGAAGAAAATGAGTTAGAAGTGATCAAAACCGGAGAAATGGTGTTAAAGAGCCCGATTCGACCATTTAGGGAGGTGGTTGGACCAAGTAGATAGTGGTTCGACCAGCATCCCTCGTCGAACCAGGCTTCAGAAATTCATCAAGAGGTTGATTCGATCACGACACTGTGGTTCGACCGAGCACAGTGGTCGAACCAGAAGAATAAGTTTTCGCAATTACATTTTGACCACAAAGCTTCCAGTTCGAGGTGCCATTTAGTTCGAACCTTAGACCTGCCAGTAATTTACAGGTCGATTTATCCTGTGGTTCAACCAGCTGTGATCGGTTCGATCAAGGCCTTTGGTCGAACCGATGCACTGGACACGTCTGGATCCATATTTTTACACCTTCAGTGCGTGTTTTCACTCAAAAAGCCCATCCTAAGTCCGTAAGGAGAGCTCGCAAGTATAAAAGGAAGATCCTATGCAAGGAAAAAGGAGCCATTCACCACCTTCATTCTACACAACATCCAAAATCCTACCACCATCCACAGAGCTGTGGAGAGAGATTCGTCTGTCAAATCAAGTGAGAACCAAGTGAAGATTCAAGACGGAGAGAGACGCGACGACGCCCGCATATAGGATTTACTTCGCATCTTAATTTATCTTGTAATTTTCAAGACTATGGGTAAGATCTATCCAACCACCATGATTGTTCTTCGATCAATCATGCGCTAGAACCACTTCGGTAGTTCTAGGGTTTATGAAGGTTTTTCAAGTTAAATGAACTTTCGTGTGTATACTCCGTACAACACTACTTGTGGTTTATTTTATATAAGATTATGTGTTTTAAATTCATACTCAGAGTTGTTTTGTGCATCATTAATTGTTAAGTAGAGTCTGAATACATATCTTGATTATTGATTGAGTGCATTCACTGCTGAGCATGATTCCATGTTATGATTCTAAGTGAAGGGATTTCGAAGTCTCATTAGAACTATCTTATATCTTATATAAATACTTGTTAATTGAATCTTATTTGGGGTAATAAGTAGGATAAAGAGTATAACTTCATAGTACCTATAAAGGAGGTCATATCGGATTAGAGTACTTAGTGCATGGGAAATAATTAATATTGATAGTACCTAGAAAGGGGGGTGAGTTATATCTCTTTCCCCAAGGATATTCACACGAGTCATATGCTTATTTACTTGTGTCTATAGAGTAGATTTGCATGGTTTAGTGATGCTTCCATATTTCACAAGACAGAGTCGGACATTGATACAAGGAAGGAAAATTAATAAGTAAAGCTGGATGGCCCGAAGAACTACCTATCTTCTCACTTATTCACTTTCGTTCAATCTCTACTGTTATTTACTTTAATTGTTCTTTTATTATTTAGTAGTTAGTTACTTAATCTTATAACTATTTTGTCATAATAGTCTTAGTAAGTTAGAATATAATTAAATTAATAATAATACGTCATTTGGTTTCGATAATCACTTGGTCGCTTATCAAAGCTACAATAGCATCCTTCACACTTGGGGATTTATATTGTGTTGAGAATATGCTCATCAAGATGATACCTTTATTTGGTTTTTTTACACTTCTTTGTTAGATATTGCGCATTTTTCTACACACTAATTAAATTTCCAAGTATCAAGGATATCAGTTGTAGTAGCAAACGACCAAGTGTTAATATCGAACCCACAATATAGTTAATTATCTACTTCTACAATTACTAATTCTACTTCTACAATTACTAAATTAATTAAGATGAGTAGCCAATTTCCAATTTTAAGAATTTTTTATCTAAGAGATTGAAAATATTAAATAACTAATAAAATAAATCACAGAAGAAATATTTAAGTTTAATTCAAGAGAAAATCAACAGTTCTGAGTCAATTTGGTAACGGTATAGACTAATCTGAATCCCTAGGCATCATATTGTTCATTCGTGCAGACTTTATTGAAACTCACCACATAACCATGTTATTCCACCGGAAATTAACTGATTCAAAGCTAATGATTAAATATGGTCTTATTCATAAGGTACATGAATACTACCTTGCCTCCTTTGTAGATACTATTAAAGCAAGAACAATACCTCTGGATGGCACGATTGACTAACAAGAATTCTCTAGAAAGTTATTACTCCCTCTATCCCAACAGAGTATAAACAACTCCTTTGTAGTTTACAAAGGAGTTGTGCTTTGTAGGGACGGAGGGAGTACAAAGTTATATTCAATATCCTGCTTGAAAGTCTAATTGCATTGTTCCACTAGATCATTCAAACATCTTATTAGTTCTAAAGAATTAACGTGTTCACGAGTAAACTACTTTAATCCTTAACAAATAGACAATTCAATTCATGAACACACTCAAGCTAACAAAAAAATCAAGAATCACGGGCAACATGAAACAATATGAAGACGTTACGACATGAATTAAGTGTCTCAAGACGAAATAGATAAATCAAAATAACAATCCACAAGAATTAAAAAAATGAGTCTAGTTCATCAAACCAATCACGTCTATCCTTTAAACCCTAAATCTATAAACGAAATTAGCCCATGAGGTTAAAAGAAACACTCATGGCTATTGTAAAAGTCATACCAGAAGTCTTGACAAACAAAAAAGATGATAAAGGAATAGAAAAACCCTAGTGTTGCCGTTGTTTCACATCCCTTCTACGTCTCTCTAATTGACTGATCTCCCTTTTGAACGACACTTGAATCTTCTTCGATGTGGATGGAGGATGGGATGGATAGGGATAAAGTACTAAAAGATAGATGTGTAGGGTGTAACTCTCCTAAGAGTACTCGCCACCACGATCAGATCGCAGTGTCTTGATACATTTACGTTGATGCTTCTCCACATCAGCCTTGTACTCTTTGAATTTATCAAATCACTCAAACTTGCGGCGCATCAAATAAATATATCCATATCTAGAATAATCATCAATGAAAATGATGAAATATTCATAACCACCTCTTGCCTTGATATTCATAGGACCACATAAATCAAAATGAACCAATTCCAACACATCTTTAGCTCTATACCCATTTAACTTAAAAGGTCTTTTAGTCATCTCTCATTCCAAACAGGACTCGCAAATTGGATAGTTTTCCACTTTCAATCACTACTACAAATCTGTGAATACATATCAGTGTATAAATATCGATGATTTATAAAACTGATATCTATTATACCACCGATATCTATAATGAAAGGATTATATAAATAGATATCGGTGGTTGCATAGTGATATCTTTTAATGATGTTTATATAATATATAGATATCAGTTAACCGATATCTTTTTACTCATATTAATTTATTTAATAATATTTTTTAATAATTAATTTTAAAAAAAAATTAAAACAAACACATTTTTTCTTTTAAAACATAAATAAATAAATGGTGTGTTGTGATTTGTAACCAAGTATTGAATCGAAACTCCCAAAATCAAATTCACAAGCCCTAATTCCCAAAATCAACTCCTGACTCCCGCCGGCCACAAACGCAACCCAACCCCCCCACCCCCCCGCTCCCGCTGGCGGCCGTGCTCGTTCCCTCATCCTGCCAGACCTTTCTCCCCGCTCGCAAACCGCCACCCTCCGTCGAGTACATCAAGAGAGGCACGGCATGGGCTTCAACTCGCGCCCGCGCCAAACGGAGAACTCAGTTCGTCCACCACCGTCTACCGTCGGAGTCGCGAACCCGTAGCTGTCGTTGCCGAAGGTCGCGAACACCGAGCCTCCGCTCCACCGCGCCTGTTTCCTTGCCGTCAGAAGCCGCGACGTCGCGCTCGCCACCGGATCTGCCATCGCGCTCGCCACCGGATCTGCCATCGCGCTCGCCACTGGATCTGCCGCCGAGCTCCGCGTCGCTGTTCGTCACTGAACCACCACCACTGCCACCTCTTTTCATCTCTCTAAAACCCTTCCCTTCGTGTAATAGGTATTACTCCCTCCTTTTCTGGCTATGTATCTTCAAAACTTGTCCTTTTTTAATCTGTATCCAAATTCAAGGAAAGCTCTTCTCCTAATTTTCTTTATCATGAAGGCAAAAACGACTGACTTGATATGATTTATGATGTTTACTGTCTATTTCTGTTCTTCCATGTATATTGTCGTGCATTTTTTTTAATTATGAATTACCATCCTGTTTATGAGATACTCCTAAGGCATAATTGTTTATGCAGTTCCGTAAAATGGCATTTTACAACTAGTTTGGAAGCCTATTGAGGCAGAATATTTCAGTGAATGAGGCACAATCGTCTATGCTTGATGCTATTCGTTGCATGTCCTCAAAGCTTTTTGTTGGAGGTTTATTTTTTATGAATTGCCATTTTAATTATTCATACCATTCGTGTTTGTAATGATTTTGTTTATTTACAGGACTCTCTTACGGAAATGGTGACCATTCTCTTAGAGATGCATTTTTTTTTTTATCTTTGGTGAAATTGTTGATGGCGAGTTAGTAAAGTTAGGAGTAATTATCATTGGTAATAACTGATTGTCGTTGAGTTTCATGTTGAGTTTCATGTTTGCGATATTTTAGTTCCTCTTATTAAGTTGACTTGTAAATATCATCTATTATCTTATTCTTCCGTGTGTTGGTATGTCCAAATTTGTTTTTCTTTCCGTTTAAGTATATTCTGATTGAACTTATATGGCTGATGATTGATTCTTGATATTGTGCATATCTGCTCGTGAATGTATTGTTTATGATTTTATTCTACTTTGTTTGTTACAAATATTGTTGATGGACATTCTTGTAACCTTGCTGGTTTTTATTTCCAATTGAAGTTTTGAATAAAGCTTGTCATACTTAAAAAGAATAATGCTGAATTAGATGGAAACACAACAAGAAAAAATTGCTGAGAGAGTTACTTTGAGCAGAAATTGATATAGATAGGACATGAATTTGAAGATAATCGATATATGGTTTGAAAGCCTTATAAGTCTAGTTTCTAACACAATAAACCAAGATGCGTTCGGAGTTTTCTAGAAAGAGTTATGCCTATTTTTCTAAAAGGTGGAGATACATTCGGGAAGCTATAAAATTCGTTATTGTAGGATCTTTTGAGTTGCTTAAAAACTATCTAGGTGGCTAAGTTTTGTTTCTTGCCATTTTCAAATTCCCTTGTTTGCTCTTTTGTATCTATTAATGTACTTTCATAATATGCTTTAATTTGCTCTTTCCTAAAACTAAAGAAACAAAGAAAAATACATTTAGAAATATGATCATGTTTTGATGTGATTTATCTCTTCCTTTGACACGTTCTCCAGTTGGAAAGGATTCCCACAATGTTGTGGTCAACAAAAGTGTCAAGTAGGTATTTTCATTATGATTGCTGGTGAACTAGTAAATCTGACATTATGCAGTTGCGCTCCAGAAGCCTCTAGCACAGATTCATAAAAGGTTTAGTTACTTTCTGAAAATTTCACTTTTTCTATTAAAAATTCTGTTCCCATGAGGCATTCAAGGTTCAGTGCTATGGCTGACGACCCACTGCAGTTGAATCGCAATTATTGGAAGAGCGATGGCCGAGTGCCGACGACCCACGGTAAATAGCGTTGAAGAAATGACCGATTGTGGACGGCTGACGACCCACGATTATGCATTATCGTTTATTTTGGCTCCTGCCTGAAGTCCAATTTATCGGAATCTTAAGGCGACTCTAAATATTAATACCTTTACGCCTATTTAATCTGTGCTGAAGTGATTTATATTAAATTAGAAAATTAGACATCATGCTACTGCGGATTACAAACAAGTGTCAGAGATTTTACTGTTGCTGGGTATTCTTACTTCATAATATGACTAGTCATTGTGCCTCAGTACTCTAGAGATGGTGTCTCATGTAATTATTCTCCATTGAATTACATATATTAAAAAATTATACTGCTTCTGAGTTCATGATGTTTTTTTAAATGAATCTTGAAATGGAAGTATGAGTATTTTTGAAATGGAAGTATGATGCAAGTTGAAATATGGTACAAACATGCTATTTATTTTTCCAGGTATTAGATCTGAGACAGCAGAATCCAACATGGGTGGAGCAGCTTCCTGAGTGTTTCTATGTCACATAGAGTTAGATATCCTCTTATGGTTGTTCGCACTGCTGTTAGATTTTAGAAAGTAAGTCAATTGTGTGAATTTATTCCTTTTTTATCCCGTTGATTTCTACATAGCTCAATTACTCGGGATAACTGAGAGAGGGTTGGTATTTACTATTTATTTACTTTAGTACTCCCTCCGTCCCAGGAAAGATTGCACCCCTTTCCTGGCACGGAGATTAATAAAGTGGTGACTTTTAGGGGTATTATGGTATTTTTTTGGTAATAAATAAATGATAAAGTATGTTATGTGTGTTAGGTAGGGGTGGTTTTTTTGTAAATAAAGTGTATGGAGAAGGGTGATTGTGTTTGACTTTTTGCTTTTTTAGGAATGTGCAAACTTTTGTGGGACAACCCAAAATAGAAAGTGTGCCATCTTTTCTGGGACGGAGGGAGTATGCTGTAATTCTCTTCGTTTGGGAATGTTCCATTTCTTGATTCTTGATTCTGATGTTGGTATCACATGTTTCCTGTTTTTCTCTCTTTAGATTGATTTGTTATGTCTAAAACTGAAATGGGTTTTGCTGAATTGCTTGCTAACAGTTGTTTTTCCCTGATTCTCGATGTTGGTATAATAATAGCAATTTCCTGTTTTGTTGTCTTTAGATTGATTTGTTGTGTTTAAAATGGAAATGGGTTCTGCTAATATGCAAAAAATTGTTGTTGGGAGGTTTGAATTTCACTTTCTTGATCTTAATGTGGCTAATTTTCCTTGCTGCCATCTCTTTGCAAGATTTTGAAGGAGGAGGTTGAAGTGACGGTGATCCGTACAGTTCAACAAGTGATCAAGCCAATTTTGGAGGATTTGGTTTGAAAAACTGAGTGTGCCATAAGCCTTTAGAACTTAGTTATCTGCAATTCACCTTCGTATCAATATTTGAATTTGTGTCATTTTTGTGTCAATAGGCTTGTTGTAAGTTGTAACTTTCTTAAGAAATGGCCTTAATCTAACATTTTGAGTCCTGCAAGAACCTGAGCGGGCTTCAGTTAGAGCATTGAAGGCATCATCTTTGGAAGGTTTACTTATTATTTCGTACTAACTTATAAAATCTTGGTCTTCTGAATTGGGTCAAACATCTAACTCATCACTTCTGTTTTTGAGCTAGCTGATCTCTTTGCCTTGATGTAAAGTGATCAGAATGCTGCAATGTTTGAAATGGGAACCTAGTGGATCTCATGTTGAATAAAGAGACAATGGTTATCACTTTTAATTAATCTCTTATTTTACTAAGTATAACTATAGATTCAAATATGTATTTGTTGAATCTCTTATTTTACTAAGCATAACTATCTTGTATCATTTGAGTTATCATTTTATGATTATTTATTGTGTCAGCTGACTTTCTATGTGGCTCTAAAAATGAAAGAGTTTCATTAATATGTAAATAGACAGGGAGGGAGAGAGAGCTATGGTGTTTAATAGATCTTCCTAATAATGATTCGATACCTGGGGTCGGTGATCGATTCTAATGCACTTTATGGTTGATGCTTACTTGCAAAGTCTATATTTAATCCTACTCCAAATAAAAAAATAATGAACTCTTTTCTTATAGTTCTTTGTCATTGCAAGAATTTAAAGTGTTTTGTATAGCTTCTTGCTTTCTAAATACACCCTGTGATAACTATTGAAGCTATCAATTGTAGTGTAATATGTTTTTTAAGCTAAATTTTGTTAAGACCAAAGTCTACTAGAATAAAGAATTTAGTTGATATCTTTGTTACCTTGTTCTTCTATTTCTTTTTCAAGAGTTTAAAAACTGAAATATGTGTTGTATTTATATAGGTTCCTCTCCTATGGACAATATCTCAGAAGAACTTCTTATCCTTATTATTTTAATGTTTTCAGATTTTGTCACGCTTGTCGGAATTGGGAACAACCTTTGGCGCTACTTTATGCCATCGAGATGCAGCTCTTTCCACAATCAAATTTCAGGGTGAGTTTTAGGGTATCCGAGTCTCTCATATAACTGTTTCAAGACATAAGTTGATTATAAATGGTTATGCTAAGATGGGCGAATAGAAGGACTTATCTACTTTATGTTTCATTTCTTTTGTGCTGGTGTTGTTGATACAGAGTTTATTAAGAATTTCTTTTCTCTTTTTTCAGGTCTAATCAACTATATTCGTTTAACAGTCAGTGAATTTCAGAAATATTTTTACTTGAAAAAAAGTTAATCCATTGTACATAATATTAGTTAGATTTGAAAGATATATTATTGAAAATTTATAAATATAATATCGAAGTGAGGATAGTTAAGTGATGCCTGAAACGAAGTTGCAGTTTATAAATTGAGTAGAATTTGATTCTTTGGCTGGTCCTTGTTTCGTTTGAGGAAAACCAATGGAGAAATGGAGATGGTGGATCAGGTTTCCAAAGAATTAAATTGAAATTGAGGGTGTAGAGACTTGCAAATTCTTGTGGTAGTTTCGGCATAACTAGCATGAAAAAAATTGATTGAATAGGTTTACTAAAACGAATAAACAAAAGATAAATATATTTTTCACCTTATTTATCAGGTTATTTATGTTTAGACCACAGCATGTGGGCATGTGGATGTAAATTAAAACATCAGTTTAATTTTTATTGTTCAATTTGATTAATGTGAATGTAGCAGACAAGTTTTTCAGTTCTAACTTCCTAAGCACCTGTACTTGTTCAGGAGTCGATGTGATTATGGCTATTCTGATGAAATTATTACTATTGAAGTTGTTATTTCCATACAGGTTTTTATCCTTATGTAACTTTCTCAGTATGTCATTCTGTATTCTGTTAGTAATTTCTCACAATTTAAGATTGATGTTTGAATTGAAGTGAATATTAGATAATGGTTGTCCTTCATGTGATTGGTTTTTTGAGTATGAAATGATTATCTAATAGTAGTAATAATCAACTTTTCCAAATGCATCAATTACATTTACTTATCTGTCCCCCCCCCCCCCCCCCCCCCTCCCCCCCCTCTTTTTTCCTGGTTGTGCAGTTGATTTGGTTTTCTGCTAGGCGAACTTAAAAGGAATGGGATGAAGCAAAGTTGAGATTTGCTGCCGCTGAGGTGTTAAATCTCCAAAATTTACACTGTGTGCCCTACTAAATTTGCACTCATGAACTTATTTGAATTAAATTTTTGGATGGAGTAGAGATCTGACGTGGTATGTGGGATTACAACTGACTCTGATCTTTATTCTTAATGTGCTGTTCTTCATTTGATCTCTGATTAAATTTGCAAAATGTAGAAAGAAGCGACTCTATTACTAGTTTTTTGACAATTAACCAAAAATGAGAGTCAAATATATGATAAGTTTTTAAAAGTACTTTTAATTGGCATTCTATTTTCATCAGAAGCAGGCGTTTCGCTACTAGTATGCTATGAGTTCTCGAATGAAAAAATAAATGAGAAAAGGTGTTTCGCTACTTGTATGCTATGAGTTCTCGAATGAAAAAATAAATGAGAAAACTAAATAATGGTGTAATTGTGATGAAATCTGCTTCTTGTTGTGATATTAGTTTTAAATTATAAGAACTTTACGTGATACCAATATTGTTTGCTGAAAGTCTGGGTTCTTTACAGATGTTATTGCGGAATTAATTCTCATTATTTTCCTGTTTTGTATTGCTTTCAGTTGCTAGGACAGTGCAGAGCGGTGTATTTTTGTCACTGGAAGTAGCAAAAGCTTTTGATTTGCGGCGGAAGAAAGGATATCAGATGGGAGTCTCAAGGATATTTCTACCCAGTTCTTTGCAGTAAATAGTCCAACACTATTATTTCTACCATACAATCAGGTAATGACTAATTCCAAGAGAATAATTTGTTCTTTCTCATGATACTATGATTGATGAAGTTCTTACGTATCTTCTCATCAGATAACACGTGCAATTAGAACCTATAGTGGTGCTCTTTCTATCCTTAAACGCTCTGCTTGGAGCCACATCAGGTATCATATCCATTTCCATATTGTAAAGTAAATCTTGGAAACTCTATCTCATTATAAGGTTTTCAGCCTTGGATGTATAAACTATTACAAGCTTCCTCAATATCTTTTCAATGATTGAGGTGAAAGCGTTACTTGAAGTTACTTCACTTCCAGAATTTGATATTGCTTCCATGTCTTTTAAACTTTGGCATAACCTTCAAATTATTTTAGTTGAGGTAAACCTATTAATTTCCAATATCATGCATGTTTGCTCAACTATTTATTAACTTTTGACTTTTTTAATTGATCAAGAATTCTTATGCAATATATGGTAATGAAGCTATTATTGAAGCTGCAAAAACATCATTGACATGGAAGAATGAAGGTGAAGATTAGAATTGGGTATATTCTCGTTATAATTTGCGGCAAGGCCCTTTATGAAGAATGCATTTAAGTGTAAAAGATTGTGATAGTTTTGTGTTTAGAATCTTTGTTATGAGATCAAAATAGCTTTGTTATATTTCATCCACCTAGTGTAATTACCAAATTTGATTATCAGTCCAGTGGCTTTAATTTGCTAATTAAGATCAATTCCTGTTTCTTCATGATGGATATAGCAATTTATAGTGTAATTGCGGTAATTCTGAGTTGTTGATCTTATTCCCTTTAATGCAGGAGATATGTGTAGCTAGCTGTGATCGAGTGGACTTTATTAATCAAGAAGGTTTTCATCTTGTTTTGTGGGTTGGATAGGACATTAGCTACATTTTCCATACTTCTTTTAGGACATTAATTTTTAGTGCTTTGAATGTTAGAATGTGACTTGGAATTTGGATACTTCATGTATTGATGTGTTGATAAATAAAATATTTGTGGAATGGATTCTCTCATTAATGTCATTTTCATGGATATCAGTGAATTTTTTAATAGATAAAGGTGAAACACTGATATCTATTAACATAATAGATATCGGTGGTTCACGTTCAATATCTTTAACATCATCTTCATATATAGCGGGAATTCTTAATAGATATTGGTGTTTCACCGATATCTATTAATATAATAGATATCGGTGGTTCACAGATATCTATTATTCATATCATCTTCATAGATATGGGTGAATTTTTATTAGATATTGGTGAAGCACCATTATCTATTGTTCAATATCTTTGATATCACCTTCATATATAACGGTGAATTAGTAATGTTTTATATCTTTGATATCATCTTCATATATAACGGTGAATTAATAATGGATATCAGCGCTTACCGATATCTATTCACAGAATAGATATCAGTGAATAGCCTACATCTGTTTAGGGATCCTTTAATAACACCTTCATTAATAACGGAGGAATATTAAATAAATATCGGTGATTCACCGATATCTATTAATGACATAGAAAGCGGTGATTCACCGATATCTATTTAGGGGACATTTAATAACACCTCCATTAATAATGACAGATATATTGAATAGAAATCGGTGATTCATCGATATCTATCACCGATATCTATTCACAAATAGATATTGGTGATTCATCGATATCTATTTACGGACATTTAATAACACCTCCATTAATAACGGGGAAATACTCTATTCACAAATTTCTAGTAGTGAATGAACCCAACGGTCCATCAACTATCAACCTTTGAATCCTACTTAACTTAATATGACATAGTCTTAGATGCAAAAGGTATGTGTAGTTCGTTTTCGAAGGTTCCTTTCTCTTATTAGGATTAGAAGATGCATTATTAATTTTCATTTGTTGCATTGTGGGAGAAATAAAATTAAGAATATAAAAAATTTCTATCAACATTCCACAACAGATAACAATTCCGTTCTTGTTAATAATAACCTTGTCATCAAAGTAAATAGAATATCCGTGAATGGATAGATCTACAAGATTACAATGACCATTGCATATAATTCGACTAAGGTCTGAATAATCAAGAATCCTATCTGCTTTTTTACTCGAAGAATATGAAGTAAATTTTTTTCTCTCAACGAATCATTCGTTTCTGGAAGGTTAGAATTCTTGACAAAAACGAGAATGCCCACTCATTTGTTCTTGATCCTTATGGATAAAAAATGTGGATCCATGCAGCTCTCCTAATAATATCTATAATTGACTTTTTTTGTAATAGATAAATACTGTTGTACGTAAATTTTGGTGCATGACATACAACGGCGCTTGATGGGCATTTTCTGAACACACAATTAATCCCCAAGTATGAAGGATGCGATTGTAGCTTAGATAAGCAACCAAGTTATATTATCGAACTCAAAGGACAATTGGTTATTAATTTATTATTATTTAATTAAGAGAAACTATTGTTTTGCAATTTAGGTTGTAGAATGGTTATTAATCTAATAAACAGAAGAATAAATAACAAATAAATAAAGACATTAGAGATAAACGAGAGTTAACAAGTGAGAAGATAGGTAGCTCTTTGGGCCATCCAGTTTCACTAATTAATCTCTCTTCCGTATGTCAATGTCTGACTCTACATTGTGGAATAAGGACGCATCACTAAGCCATGCAAATCTACTCTATAGATATAAGTAAATATGTGTGCAACACATGTGAATCACCTTGGAGCAAGAACATAATTATACCCCCAATTCTAGGTACTATAAGTATCAATTATTTCCCCTGCACTAAGTACTCAAACCCGATATGATCTCCCTTTATAGGTACTATATAATTATCCACTTTATCCTACTTATTAACCTGAATTCAATTCAATTAATAAGTATTTATATAAGAAAGTCCTAATGAATCTTCGGAGTCCCCTCACTTAGAATCATAACATAAAATCCTGCTCAGCAGTGAACGCACTCAATTAATAACCAAGATATGTATTCAAACTCTACGTAACAGTGAAAGATGCACAAAACAACTCTGAGTATGAATTAATAAAGCATTATCTTATATAAAATAAATCCACAAGTAGTGTTGTACGGAGTATACACACGGAAGTTTAATTAACTAGATAAAAATCTTCGTAACCCTATAACTACCAAAGCGGTTCTAGCTCATGACGCTCTGAAGGACGCTCATAGTATTTCGATAGATCTTACCCGTAGTCTTGAAAATTACAAGAAAAATTAAGTTACGAAGTAAACCCTAGATGTGGGCACCGTCACTTCTCGCTCTGTCTTGAATCTTCACTTGGTTCTCACTTGTTTCGCTGCACGAATCTCTCTCTACAGCTCCTGCGGATGGAGTTAGGGTTTGGATATGGTGTAGGATTGATGTGGAATCTAACTCTCTTTTAGATGTGATCGGCATCCCTTTTTATACTTGTAAAACTATCCTTACGGACCTTTACTGGGATTTTTCTTGGAAAATACATCAATTCATGCACAGGAGGGTTGGAATTACCAAAAATAGGCGCGCGTGTCCCCGCTCGACCAAAATTAGCGAGGTCGAGCGCAGTTCGGCCTGGTCGAGTGGCGGTTGAGCGGCCTCCCTATTCGCTGAAACTCTGTACAAACACTCGCTCGACCAACTTCAACCTCGCTCAACCAAGTAGTGCAGGTCGAGCGGCTCCTTCTGAGGTCGAGCAGTATCTCGAAACTCGTGTTTTCTGATTCTGAGCACTTCTGACCTATTTTCCTGTATAAATATGCTCAAATAGCCTCAGTAGCATCTAATTCGTGGTTTTTCCCTAAATATTCCGATTTGCCTTGATAATAGCCCAAATCGTACTTAATTTTCACATAAATCAGAGCTCATAATACGTGAATTATCACTCTCATCAAACCCCCAAACTTACATGTTGCTCGTCCCGAGGCAACGAATTCAAAACAAAGGTAAGAGTGTAATTCACAAAATCCATATACATGCACAACTTAATAACACATGTAATTCATCAAATCAAGACATGCAATCATCATGCTTTTCATCTATGTAAGAACATCAATCAATTACAATACTTCTATTAGGTAAGTGTTTACTCTCGCGGTCAAGTATAAAAGATGTACACTTCAAGGGTTAGTATATACACTCATAATCAATTCATACATCCGCGTAACCATAAGCTTGACAAAGGTCTTAAAAATTAATTCATAATCTTTTCAAGACTAGGATCACAAATGACTTGTCTTTTGGGTTGTAATGTTGGCTCTTTGGTAAAGGTAGGAGAATTTAGATAAAGTGACTAATTCACTAGTAGAGAATTACCTTGAAGTTTGCTTCTCATCAAACAACTTCATTTCTTTTCTCCATCATTATTCTCATGATCTTTCCAATTCTTCTTCTCCTTCTTTTCCTTGGAATCAATATTTTCTTTTTTTCAGAATACAAGGATACCGATTTCGGGCACTACCCTTCTAAGCAGTTGGAGTACCTGTTTTAGGCACTACCCCTAGTCAAGATTTAACCGCAATCGTTCTTCACTCGTCACTAGCACAATTTTTCTTCCTTTCTTTCATCACTTAGTAATTTATTCACCTTAACTCTCTACTAGTAAATAAGGTATTTCAAAGTTTAAGTAAAGGTAATAAAGACTTTTATCATAGGCTGCCAAAGAAAAATCTTTTAAAGGCTCAATAAGGCTTCCAATGATATACACATATAAGGTAAGGTAAATTTTTGGCTAAGTGGCTCAATTATCAATAATGGCCTAAGATCATCTCCTAACATCTATCAATAATGAATTTCAAATAAGACTCCAAATCAAGTTCTAGAATACAAACGTATGAATGATTCTCTTAAGAATAAACTATCATGTATTGATGTAACATGATTAAAAGGCTCAAATTCTCACATGGGTAATAGATTTCTTAAGCACTCTTCAAAGCATGCAATCAACATCAATTTCCACATAAGCTACAAGTAATAATGAACAATACATGCCTTTTCTCCAACAAAATCAACATGTATAAAAAATATATGCACATGCATACCAAAGAGTCAATATCAAACCATCAATCATCACCAACTGTACAAATATCCATCAACACCATCAATATCATCAATATGGTACATACCACTCATGCATTAATCTCATAAAACCAAAATAAACCACTAATCAAACTATAACCTGTCAAGTGAAAAATAGAAGGGAGATGAGATAAAACAGACAACGGGAAAAACCTGGTGTGCTCTACTCCTCCAGAGCATCTTCATCATTATCATTGCACCAATCATCGAAATTCCTGATAAAACTATCGACCTTTCTATCAAGTGCCTTGTAGTTCTCATTCATCTCTCCCAACCTTCTATACATAGCATCATACCTCAGGTTGAGTGCAGCATAGTTCGTGTTCGCCAAAGCAAGATGGTGGTTCGTCTCCTGCTGGTTCATATTTTATGCGGCAAAGAGCTCATTCATCATTCTGAATTGCTCTCGATAGAAGTGATCTTGAGCCTGCCAGAAATCATACTGCTGTAGCTCCTACTGCTGTGGTGGTGGATGCATCGGAGGAATACCCATCTCTGGAATATCGTGAGGCATCTCCATATGTACCTCAGGAATCGGATGCTAAAACGGTGGTGGCTGCTGTGGCCCAACTACTGTAGCTGCTGCTGTAGTGGCTCGTCCTCCTCATACTCTGGCTCACCAACTAATATCATATCAAGATAAAGATACACACCTTCAACATGCATATCCACCAAAGTTCGCCAATCTCCATTCGCGCAATACGTAGTAGGGATTGCAATATGAGGATGAGTGTTCATCAATAGATTTGCATTGATCTGAACAGTGGAGAGATCAATGAGAGAAAAGGGCATCTTAAAAGAAATCGGATTCATCCCTTGGATGAACATCCATACGCCATCTTTCCTTCGAGCCAAGTTCATCCTTACACACGCCAAAAGAATCAAATACGGCTCACCAATCACAGGCCTATACCTAGACAAATCCACATTGTAATGCTCGGCCAACGGTGTGATCAATCCTCTAATATTTACCTTCTGAAAAGTGTGTGAAGTTACTGCTGTAAAACATAAGATCCCAGATTAAAGTGGACCCCATTCATCATGCACCATAGGACATATAACTATCCTCGCGGAATACACCCTCCTTCAGCTTGGACAAAGATGGTGTTTCCTAGGATCTTATCCATGTACGCGATCACTGGGTTGCGATTGAAAGCAACCCTTGATCTTTGTGGATCATAATCTCCTTGCAAACCTGTAATCGACCTCCTTAACTCATCGGCAATAAAGCCTTCGTCCTCATATGTTGATACACCCTTCGGGCATCCAAACATCTGGTTGAATTGATTAGCATACAAGTATCTCAATTTCACTCCAAGTTGAAACCATTTTGATGTAGGAAGGAAGAATCCTCACGAATCACCTCTAAAGTATATAGCATCTCCGCTGTGATGTGAAAATACATTCCCCTCTTCAAATCCATGAATCAGCAGATTCCCACTTGGTTGAACATCCACCTGATATCATTAATTATATTCATCTCCAATATGGCTTCATTATCCTGGTACCTAGTCCAAGCGATCTTCCTTGAAATTGCTCCCCATAGCTCTTTCTTGTCATCCCAATCCTGTATTTGCAAACCAAAATCCGATGGCATCTTTCCATCTTTCTTAAGCTTCTTACTCCACTATCATTTCTCTTTGAACATACAACAATGCCTTTACCTACAAAAATTACACTTCAATACAAAACATAGGCAAGAAAACAAGTATGCCACTTCTAAGACTTATTATCACATAGATTCTACTCAAGACTTCAAATCATATGCTCAACAATTCAAACTCAACTTCTCCACAATCTCACATGTATAACCAATAATATGTTAAACCTTGACACATTAAATCATGGAAAAATCGACATTCTTAGTCCCAAGTATCACTAAAGGATTCAAAATAACAACATGCTTCAATAGGACTCCAAAAGATATTCAAAAATTTAACATCAATCATAAGCATCAACACTATTCCAAAATTCAAATTAATCACAATTATCACTTCAAATCAACGAGCCCATATCAAAATTAAATAAATAAACTCAATCACGTAATATATGCATCATCAATTTCACAAAATTCCATCAATCCAACGTAAAATTGAACTCATGCAAATTCATGTAAATTTCAACACCTACACCCAAATTAATATCTCAATTCAAACAAAAAAACATGTTTAATCAACTTATCCATTCAAACTAATTGAAATACAATCAAATTCAAGGGTAATGTGTTGAGAAAATATACCTTTATCTCCAGCCATGAGTGCGTAGAAGTGACGAAGAACAAAAACTCAAAGTTCAGAAGAAAGCCACAAATTCGACTTGAATCTCCCAAAATTGATCTGGAATGTGTGTGGTTTGGGTAAAGAAAAGTATTCTAAGTGATTGGAGTGAAAGTCTTATCGTTCGGGGTGGTTGCTCAAGAAAGGATGGTGAGAAATAGTCGAACAGCGCGGAAACTGACCTTATATTCGCGAATTTTCTATTCCATTTGGGTCGAGCGGCTTGGTCAAGCATCTCTTTGCATGGTCGAGCGGCAAACCTGTAATCTGAAACTACTTCTGTACTCCGCTCGATCTCTCGCTCGACCAAGATGTTTTGGTCGAGCGGCATCCATTTGGTCGAGCGGCACCCATTTGGTCGAGCGGGACCTTTGTATTCTAAAAATTGCAAGATCCGACTTACAGTGATCCGCTCGACCTCAGTGACTGGTCGAGCGACTCAAATTTTGGTCGAGCGGGCCTCCGACGCTCAAATTCCGTGATTTTTTCATCCCCTGCAAAACTCAGACTAAAAAACAACATTAATCATGATATGAAGCCAAAATAATAGCTAGAGAACCACTACTTAGACTCTAAAAATCAAGTATATATAACTCCGCTCATACTACAATAAATAAAACACCACTGAAAACTAGATAAATTACAAAAAAATTGACACATCAAAACCTGTTAAAGTTTTAATATACCACAAAAAATCAACTCCCCTAGGAAACATTACAAAGAAAAGATTACACTCTTGGTGCTACGATGAGGTAAGAACATCACACCCTCCCAAACTTAGTAGAAACTACAGTCGAAACTAAGTTTACAAAGAGATGTAATTACCGATTAGTAAGCACCATAAATATAAAAATTTCTTACGCACACGAAATAAATAAAACAAATAAAATGGGAGGGTAAGCCCCCAACAAGCGCTCATGTTTAACGTCGGAGAGTCACAATGGTACCACTTCAATGCAAGGTATCTTCAAAGACAACACAAGCATCATCCAGCGACTTAAAGTGCTTCAATCGATGCCCATTCGCCACTATGATATCTCCATCTTTGTCTATGATATCAAAACTCCCCCCTCCATAGGCTCTATGTATAATGAACGGTCTCGTCCACTTTGATTTCAATTTTCCTGCAAAAAGCTTCAATCGAGAGTTAAAGAGTAATACCTCATCTCCTTCTTTGAACTCTTTGAAAGTGATCTCTGAATCATGCTATTTCTTCATTCTCTCCTTATAAATCACCAAGTTCTTGAAAGCTTGACTTCTAAACTCATCCAATTGATTGATGTGAGTCAACCTTAAGTCCTTGTCCTCTTTAATGGATAAGTTCAAGCTCCTTACAGCCCAAAAAGACTTATGCTTAACCTCTACGAGTAAGTGGCATGATTTTTCATAGATGATTTGATACGGTGACATTCCTAGCACAATCTTATATGACATTCGAAACCTCTATAAGATGTCATCGAGCTTCATAGCCCAATCTTTCCTATTGGTCCCGACCACTTTCTCTAGGATTTGCTTCACTTGCTGGTTAGAAACTTCTGCTTGTCCATTCGCTTGAGGATGATAGGGTGTAGTAACCCTATGCTTAACACCATATGCCTTGAGAAATTTTTCAACAAGCTGGTTGACAAAGTGCAAACCTCCATCACTTACTAATCCTCTAGGAACTCCATAGTGGGCAAAAATGTGTTTCTTCATGAATGACAAGACCCTTTTTGCATCATTCATGCGAGTGGGAATATCCTCCACCCACTTAGAAACATAATCAACAGCAAGCAGGAGGTATAAGAATCCATTAGATGGGGGAAAGGACCCCATAAAATCAATTCCCCATATATAAAAAATCTCTACCACAATACTTGGCTGAAGTGACATCTCATCCCTCTTGCTTATGTTTCACATCCTTTGACATCTATCGCATGTCGCTACATAGGATTCACAGTCTTTAAATAAGATAGGGCAATATAAAGTGGATTGAAGTAACTTAGCTGCAGTATTTTGGGCTCCAAAGTGCCACCCATTAGGTTGTGCATGGTAAAAATCAAGAACACTCTCCATCTCCATCTCGGGCACACACCTATGGACGATAGAATCCATAAAAATTTTGTAGACAAACGGATCATACCATATGAAAGTCTCAACATCTCTCTTGAATTTCGCAAGTTGATACCTATTGAGACCTTTAAGAATTTTACCAACCGCAATATAGTTTACATAATCTGCATACCATGGATCCATTCCTTGAGTAGCTACTACACAAGCTCTCTCCGCTCATTCAGCAAACACTGCCATAATCATCTCATCCGGGAACATCTCTTCTATGTATTCAAATGGCTCATCACAATGCTCCCGTGTCTCTAACCTTGAAAGGTGATCCGCCGAAACATTCTCCGTTCTTTTCTTGTCTCGGATCTCCATATCAAACTCTTGCAGAAGAAGGATCCATCGAATAATCCTTGGCTTAGCTTCCTTCTTCTCCATCAAGTACCGAATCATGAAATGATCAGTGTACACTATAGTCTTTATGCCAACCAAATACTGACAAAACTTGTTGAATGTATACACAACAACTAGAAACTCCTTTTTTGTAACAGTGTAATTCTTTTGTGCTGCATTAAAAGTTTTGCTCGCATAATAGATGGCGCAGAACTTCTTTTCCCTCAGCTGCCCAAGCACCACTCCAAGTGCTAGATCACTGGCATCACACATAAGTACAAACGGTTGAGTCTAATCCGATGTGATCAAGATAGGTGCAGTGATAAGCGCCTCTTTCAAAACCTGAAAAGCTGTTAGACATTCATCATCAAAAATAAAAGGAACATCCTTTTCAAGTAAATGAGATAAGGACTGTGAGTATTTCGAGAAGTCTTTGATAAATCTTCTATAAAATCCTGCGTGTCCAAGGAAGGACCGCACTCCCTTCTCATTAGTAGGTGGTGGAAGCTTCTCAATCACTATCACCTTTTCTTGGTCAACCTGCAATTCTTTAGCCGAAATATAATACCCAAGAATAATCCCATCTTTCACAATGAAGTGGTACTTCTCCCAGTTCAAGACAAAATTAGTTTCTTGACATCTCTTCAAAACAGTAGATAGGTTAGACAAACAACTATTAAAGAGGAACTAAAAATAGAAAAACCATCCATAAAAACCTTCATGATCTTCTCTATCACCCATCAAATATGGCCATCATGCAACGCTGAAATGTAGCAGGTACATTACACAATTCAAAAGACATTTTTCTAAAAGCAAAGGTTCCATAAGGGCAAGTAAAGGTAGTCTTTTCCTAATCCTCGGGTACAATCATGATTTGATTATAACCTAAATACCCATCCAAGAAATAATAAAACTCATACCCTGCAAGACGATCCAACATCTGATCTATGAAAGGAAGAGGGAAATGGTCTTTGCATGTATTCTCATTCAGTTTCCTGTAATCGGTACACACACGCCATCCCGTAGGAATCCTAATGGCTAATATTTCCCAATCATCTGCTTTCACAATAGTCATGCCCCCTTTTTTGCTACAACATGCAGTAGACTCACGTGGGGACTATCTCTAATGGGATAAATAATTCCTGCATCTAACCACTGTTGGCGTTTGATCATTTAGTTAATATGAACCATTAGGGTTCCATACGTTTCTAAATCAGATGAAACAATAATAAAGAAACATATTATCTTTCACCAGGGTATGTTGAAGAAGAACAGCTGTAGAAAATGACCTCTTGATCTTCTGTTGTATTCTCAAGTCCAATCTTGACGTCGCGTGAGCAACGATCTTCAAGATCCTCTCAATCTGCTCTCCTCCCTTTTTTCTCACGTGTTTATGTATTATATTAGGGTTCCAGAAAGCTGAGATGACTTATTTATGGGCTACAACAGGGACCAGGAGAAGAAATTAGAGTTGAGCCTCCATTGGGCTTAAGTATCGCCCAAAACTTATACTTAAGTCCAATGATAATAATATAGTCCACTATAATATTATTAATGCACTGCGGTTCTAATTCCATAATTACGTTATGGACTCCTTTTTATTATGAGCCCGTTAGTCTCCCCATGTTTAAGATATACAATGTCATTAATTAATTAAGTTACTAACAACTCCATTAATTAATATCTTATCCGAGAGTAGTACCACTCAACCTCATTATCATGCCGGAATAAATCCACCTGCAGGGTTTACATGATAATCCTTATGAGCTCCTCAAGGGGACATCATCAACCTATTTAATAGGACACGGATTCCTTATACAATCAACAGCACACCATAGAGAAAGCACTATTTTTCAACTCACTGAGCTTGTTGATTTAATATTTAAATCTCACACATCGATGAATCATAGAGATACATATTAGCTTACGTGTCGAGGTTATTATATAGGGATTAAGAGCACGAACATCCATAATAACTGAGATCAAGTTCTCCTATATAGTCAGTATAAGTCGAACGATCTCAAGCGGTCCTGCTCAATACACACAAAGCATACTAATGTAATTTAATAGTCAAGATAAACTAATGCCAAATCACACTACAATCATCCCGATAGATTGTCCCCGTCTATCTCAGTTGTGAGCATCTATTTATATTTTATAAGGAGACCGATAATATGATCTTCCACATGTTGTCGCACAACATATTATCTACAGTATAAAGTAAGTGGACTTTGCAATAATCATATAATTAAATTATAATATGCAAAACATTTGATCATGTGATTCTCATTTCAAATTCATTGTTAAAACATTGTTCTTACAAAAAGCTAGACTTTAGTATACAATCCAACAACCACATCAAGATTTGCTTCCTAATCACTTCTTGAATTGCGGGATTAACCCTCCGCTGATTCTGAATACGTCCCTTAGCTTCATCTAGCAACCTAATCTTATGCATGCAATACGATGGGCTAATACTTTTCAAATCATCAAGAGACCATCCAATAACAGACTTATACTTTCTAAGTACATCTAACAAATCTTCAAGTTGCTCATTAGTAAGAGAAGTAGATACAATTACCGGATAAGTTTCATTGTCGCCTAAATAGGCATACTTCAAGGTTCCGGTAGCGGCTTCAACTCTCCCTTCTTCTCTTCTTTTGGTGTGCTCTCTCTATCAAAAGGTAGATACTGCCTAGTCCACCTCACCTCTCAAACTTGGTTCTTTCTGGCTCATTCCTATCTGTTGGCGTTTGGATCTTTTGGTTAACGTGAACCGTTAGGGTTTTATGCAATTCTACAATAGCGGAATCATTAGTGTAGAATCATATTACCTTTCAAAAGGGTTGATGTAGAGGTTGATCATCAGCAGCAGGAACAAATGACCTTTCAATCTTCTATTGTATTCCTAAGCCACATCTTGACGTTGTGTGGGTAACGATCTACAAGACAATCTTAATCTGAAATCCCTAATCTCTCTTTCACGTGTTTAGGCATGTGAAATTGATTATCCAGACTGCTGAGATTTGCTATTATATAGGCTACAACAGGGACCAGGAGGAGAAATTAGGGTTTGGGCCTCCATTCGGCTTAAGCATCCATGTTTAGCCCAAAACTTATACTTAAGTCCAATAATAATAAATCAGTCCATTAAAGAAGTATTATTGCACTGCCATCCTAATCCCAAATTATGTTATGGGCTCTTTCTTATTATGAGCCAGTTAGTCTCCCCGTGTTTAAGATTCAATGCCCATTAATTAAGTTACTGACAACTTTATTAATTAATATATTTACCAAGAGTAGTACCACTCTATATTAACAAGAGTAGTACCACTCAACCTTATTATCATGCCAGAATAAATCCACCTGCAGGGTTTACATGATAATCATTATGAGCTCCTTAAGGGGACATCATCAACCAATTCTGTTAGGACACAGATTCCTTCTACAATCAACAACACACTATAGAGATAGTACCATCTCCCAACTCACCGAGCATATTGATTTATCTTTTAAATCTTACTCATTGATGAGTCAAATAAATAATTACTGTCTTACATGTCGAGGTTATTGTATAGGGATAAGAGTACAAACATCCATAATAACAGAGATCAAGTTCTATTATATGTCAATATAAACCAAACGATCTTAATAGCGGTCCTATTCAATACACATAAACTGCACTAGTGTAATTTTATAGTCAAGACAGACTAATGCCAAATCACATTACAACCATATCGATAGATAGTCCCCGTCTATCTTGGTTGTGAATATCTATTTATACTTTATAAGGAGCCGATAATATGATCTTTCGTGTGATGCCGCACACAACATTATCGACAGTATAAAGTAAATCGACTTTTGCAATAATATTATTGCAAACGTTTGATCACATGATTTTCATTTCAAATATTGTCTTAACATTGTTCATACAAAAAGCTAGACTTTTAGTATACAATCCAATAATCTCCCACTTATACTAAAAGATTATGTTGTCATATTCACTGCCATACATCTGATTACCACTCCCACTACATGATCATCAAAAGCTTTCGCCTTAAAGTACTTGTAAAAGAATTCACTAGATTATCATCCGATGCAATCTAGTCAACAACAACCTTTCCCTCATTATACGATTTCTCGTATCAGGTAATACTCGCTTTCAATGTGTTTAATTGCCTTGAGGACTCGTGATTTCTTCAAGTTTGCAACTGCACCATTATTATCACAATAAATTGTGATAACCTTGGGCAAACTCAGAATCACATTTAAGTACATTACGAAGTTTCTAGAGCCATACAGATACTTTGGCTACCACAAGGTTCCAATATTATCATTTTTCCATGGTGGAGTCCAAAATATATTTCTATATAACACTCCTCCATAGTATGGATCTACTTCATTAAACACATAACCTTGAGATGGATTTACTGCAGTCCCATGATTTGAAAATCCAAATCTAAGTAACCGTCAAGAAGTAATGAATCAATCCGGTAAGCCTACATATAATTTTCAGTCCTCTACAGGCACTTCAAATATGTCTTACCATAATTCAATATTCTTGTTCCGGGTTACCTTGATACTCACTGACTATGCCATTGGCAAAACAGGTATCCAATCTCGTGCACATCATTCCATAGATTAAGCTTTCTTATTACCGAAGCATAGGGAATCGCCTTTATCTATTTTATCTTCTTTTGTGTCTTAAGATAAAAAATCCTTAGATAAAGTCACATGCTAAAACGAGTAAGGATTATATCATTTATATGAAGCTTGAGATAAGCACAACATCCTTTCTCGTGATCCTTATGATCACAAGAATATATTTTGCTTCTCTTAAGTCCTTCATTTCATACTGCTTTATTAACCATACCCATACGCCCAACAATACTCTTTTATTGTCTTCAATGAGAAAGATACTATCTACGTACATACAAGAAATACCACCACATTTTCGTCACTCTTTTCAACACATAAGACCCATCCTGAGCATTGATTAAATCCATACGACTGGATTTTCTTATCAAAATGGATGTTCCATGATCTTAAAGCTTACTTACAATGAATCACTCTAGTTGCTACACATAAATGTTTTCTTAAAGACTTCCAATCAGAAAAGTTGTCTTGACATCTATTTGCTATACCTCATAATCAATATGAGTAGCAACAGACAAAAGAATCCAGATCAACTTAGGCATCAAAGGCTTTCACCTTACCGTATGATCCTCTTTTATTTTGTATGACCACTTCCAACGACTTCTATACCATTTAGTGGTCCTACTAGCTCCCAGAGTTGATTTAGAATCCATAGATTTTATTTCAAAAATTCATTTCAACTTACTAAGATCCCGCATTTCGATCTTTATAGTGCTTCGTCGCAATACCATGGGACGATTTCATGTTTCCTAGGGACCAAGTCTCATGACTCTCCCAAAATATAAATCTATCCGATTGTATAACAACTCTCCCACTACAACAAGGCACTACATGTAATTATATATATCAGATGTGAAACATGATGCAGTTTACTTGTGGTATATTCTCTTGTACATTTGGTATTAAAATTTGTGTTTCCCTTCTCACACTTTTTAGAACATTTATACATGGTTTTGTGATTTATTACATAGTCCTTCTCCAAAAATCTAGTGTTCATGTTCACAATCACTTTCTGATCTCTTTGGACTAAATAAACCACCCTTCTTTTTTCTAAGATATCCCACAAACATCAATTCGACATATTGTTTCTAGGGCTTACCCATAAAATGAATTTAATAATTTCAAATAACTCATAACCCATCTAATATTTTCTATAAGAGTCCTATTCCTTCTTTCCGTCACACCATTCTGCTGGGTTTGCCTGGTGTAGTTTATTTGAGATACAATCTCATCCTCTAATAAATAGTTCCTAAACTATCATAAGAGGTGCTCGCCACACGATTAAATTGTAATGATATGATATATATTCCATGACGCTTCACCGCATCAGTCATGTACTTCTTGAATTAATCATAGTACTTAGACTTGCAGTGCATCAAATAAACATATCTTATTTCTAGAATAATCGTCAAACAAAATGACGAACATTCATAACCACCTCTCGACAGGATAATTTTAGAATCGCTTAAATCAGAATGAACTATTTCCAACATATCTTTTTATGGCTCTATACCCCTTTACCTTGTAAAGGCAATTAATTATTTTTACTTCAAAGTAAGACTCACTAGTTCGATAGTTTTCACTTCCAATAAACCTAACGGTCCATCGGCTATCAATATAATATCTTAGCCTAACTAGATTATTTTTTTTAGAAAGCCCAAAACCTATTTATTTATTTTTGGCCCAAGTTGACCTAGATTTGTTTTTAAAGCCCAAAACCTATTTATTTATTTTTGGCCCAAGTTGACCTAGATTTGTTTTTAGAGCCCAAAACCTATTTATTTATTTATTTGGCCCAAGTCCAGCCCACTTAAATGGCATAACATGGAAATAAGCCCAGCCCATTCTAATAGCCTCAACACATATAAAAAAAAAAGAAAGAAAGAAGAGTACGGGAGAAGAAAAGTGAGAAGAACAAAAGAGGGGAAAGAAGAGAGTGAAGAGGAGAAACCCTTGTTGATCAAATTTTCCCTTACAACCCTCATCCTAGGTGGTTTCTAAGTTGTTTTGAGGTAAGTAATAGGTTAATTAAGCTTCCGTTCTCCAAGATTTTGTGATTTTGTTGGGTTTTCTTCCTTATATGAGGAAATTCGTAGCTACTGTTCGAACTACTTTCGACATAGCTATTGATCTCTGAAATTTGTAAACTCAATTTCTATACGTAGCTGAACTCGTTAGCTTTCCGTAGCCACCTGAAACGCCTCCATCCGATTTTTCTACAATTAGTTATGATTTTTCTCGTAAACTGCTGCTAGGTAATTCGCAGCTGCTGTTCGAACTGATTTTGACATAGCTACTGACCTCAGAAGTTTACAAACTCAATTTCTGTATGTAGCTGAACTTGTTAGCTTTCTGTAGCCACTTGAAACTCCTTAATTCGATCTTTCTACAATTAGTTATGATTTTTCTTGTAAACTGCCGCTAGCTGGAAAATTTCAGAATATTTATGTCGAATTCAAATTTATTTCCTATCGTTTTGTTTAAGAAATGATCTGAAACGGGTTATGTGAGATTGGGAGATGATGAGATACGGGCTGTTCTTATTTAATATCGACTCGCTCAAGCTCGATTAAGATTTATTTTGACAATGAAAGACGATGTTACCGCTAATAGTTAGTTATATTTGATTTGTCTTTAATTGCTCATCTCCTTTCTAGGTAAAGAACCGTCGATGAAGGGAAAAGGACCTACTTCAGACTCCGGAGAGAGTTAATCACTTCCTTGTGAGTTGATAATTCGGGAACGCCTTCTCTTGTGGGAAGTGTGGACCCTCATTAAATTTGCATTCATTTTATTTTTAGTTAATTGATAACAAAATTATTTTGGTAATGTGTTATGTGGTAAAGAGTATGATTGGCTCGATTGTTCTAGTTAGAGCCTGATTGGCCTAAGTTGGTCCATTGATTATCTTATATTATTTCATATGGGTATTGTTGATTTTAACTTATGTTGAAGAGCCTTGCCGGCTCGATATCTGATAGCCTTTATTGCGAATTATTTGCAGATTGATTTCTGGTTATTCTTGTGACTTGTGTGCCAATTAAGACTATGACTTGAATTGTTATTTATCTCATGATGCATATGTATACCTGATACCAAGGTTAAATAGCCTGAATTGGTCACGGTTCGGGTGAGTTGGAGCGACATTGATTAAGTAGCCCGAATTGTCGCGGTTCGGGTGAGTTAGAGTGACAATCGAGTCGCCCGTGGCTTGGCAAACCCGGGTGAGTTAGATCTAACGGGGAACCTGTCCATTTGCCAAATACTGATACTTTGGAAGGTGATCGTTAGATGAATCAGTCTATTATAGGCTCAGTCAACGTCACCAGTGTGGGACATGCATGTCATATATGTTTATATGTTTGATCATTTCAGGGATTACATCGATATTTTATTGTGAATTTTAGCACTTGGTGTGCATTGAGTAAGAACATTAATGTGCATTTTATCTAGAGTAACGGTGACGGGCTCGGACTGACTCTCGACGGAGAGATCAGTTTGAGGAGGATATTGGCTACCCACGCGTCTTTTATGTGATAACATCTTGTTTGAACTAATTGTGTATTTGTAAATGCATTCATAGGTTGTATTTTTGTTAAGTTGTATATTAAGTAAACATAATAATTGATGTGGAACGAAATATTGGATTTTATGTTATGAACCGCGAGTGGGAGTGCATGCTTCGTATAAGGGTTGGGGTGACCGGCTTATCACCTCACTGAGCTAGTGGTTTTGCTCACCCCCATCATTTCCTTCCTTTTCAGGCTGTTGATATCATTTTGGTTGGAGGTTTGCCTGTCGTTTGCTCATCATTCGATCGGGGTTTTGGGTACTTTCTCTTTTATGTTAATTGACGGATCCATTGGCGAGTTTGTTCATTTTATATTTTGTGACCCCCCTTGATGTTCTTTTTGTACTTTCGCGATGTTACATCGCTCATGTATATTTTCTTCAAACTAAGTTACATCGTGGTATTTTGTACCTTTGTAAATCCTTGTTGATACTTTATGTAATGATGTCCTCGGGTTGTACCCGTAGTTATCAGTTGTTCAATTCTACAGGTACTTGATAGCAAGCCTTACGTTTTCTATAAACTTTGTAGAGTGGAGTGCACCCATTTCGCGAAATTTATGGTTAACGTGGCGGTTGTCGTGTTCTGCCTGCGGGTTGGGGCGTGACAATCAACTTTGAATCATACTTAAGTAAAATGATCTAGTCTTAGATGCCAAAGGTATGTTTAGTTCATTTCCAAAGGTTCCTTTCTCTTACTAAGATTAGAAGATGCGTCATTAATTACTATTCGTTGCATCCGTGGAATAAACATGATTTAAGAGTATACAAATTGTCACTAATGTACCACAATAGATTATAGCTCCATCCTTTATTATAATGACCATGTCATTTAAATGAAATAGAGTATCCATCCGTTAATACATAGAAATGAAAATGAAATTCTTTATATGAAAACGTACATAAAGTCAATTTCTCAAAATGAAACGTTTATTCCTATCAACAGATAAATATACAACTCCCACTGTAACAACCTCTACTTCGTAGCTTACTCATGTACTAGATAATCTCATCATCACTTAGTTGCAGGCTAGTGATTTTGGTATTTACACACAACGTGTTAGTAAACGCCATCACTAATCAGGCTTCAACAACTAGTGAATAAGATACTATCCTTGTTCACATCTTGATGAAAATTGGTTTTCTTTCGCTACATATTTTGTCAGAAGTTTTCCACTATATATAACCTCTTGTAATTCAGGTGAAACTTGCTTAAAACGTTAAGGCAAACTTTGAAAAATAAATTGAGCTAGGTTTCCCCTTCAATTTCTATTCCAAGTATTTCAAT
Organism: Pogostemon cablin; assembly: GCA_023678885.1. Lineage (NCBI taxonomy): Eukaryota > Viridiplantae > Streptophyta > Magnoliopsida > Lamiales > Lamiaceae > Pogostemon > Pogostemon cablin. The sequence continues at coordinate 23,182,620 of CM042981.1, forward strand.
TCATTCATCAAGTTAACCATAACCTCTTGCCTTTCTAACTTACTCAAGTATCCGAAGTGTCTCACGAGACTATCATATTTCTATGAACCTCTCACCACTTTACTAAAGACTTGAATAGGCATCAGAAGACATCCTTAGTGAGAACACATTTTTATTTTCATAATCAGTAAGAATTAAAATCAAGATTCTTTTCTAATTATTTAATTTTGGAACAGTAAATTTATTTTTTTCAGTTAACAATAAGTGAAATAAACTATTCGAAAATTCAGATAATCAAGTAAATAAATACGATGATCAAATACTTCGAATTTAAATTTTATATTGATTCCCTCAATATACAATATAAAATAAACCCACTGACATCTCAAGCACCGTGAATCTGCATGCCACGTTAGTGTGGACGTATACAAACCCTAACATTCACAAGAGAAGGTTTTACCCATTAATTTCATACATCATAATTAACCTTATGACTCAATGATTAATAGTCTGTTGTCCTATAGCCATGCACTTTAATAGCAGTGACTCCGTTGGGGAGTATACATATTAATTGCACCGAAGTGAACACCATTATTCGATACTAAGTACGTTACCTAAGCTTGTGTGTTTTACAGTTGGAGAAGTCCACACGCGCTTAAATAATTTTTTATAATCTTCAATTGTTAATTTGTACCAGTGATCCGCAAATAAAACTCATCTGTTGGGGAGGAATGCACTATAACCGACTCATAAGCTTACTTGCATCACATTACAAATAATAATTATTTCATCAAATTTATTCTAGTGATCCACAAATAAAACTCATCCTTTGGGGAGGAAGGCACTATAACCGACTCATAAGCTTACTTGCATCAAACAATAAATCAATAATAGAGGCCGCGGGATTTTGACCAATCCCTCTCCCACTTAGTTATTTAACAAGAGGGTTTTTACATGCATATAATATTCATAAAAAAATACTCAACTTAGCATGCTACTATTTAAAGCAATAAATCAAATAGCACATGTATCCAAATATATAATGATAACGGATAAATAATCCAATTATAGCAGTTATATATAAGGAAATTAATTGCCAAAAATAAGTTGACTTGATCAACACTCCAAGCAATTAAACCGATGGATTGAGCAACAAGAAAAAACTTCTTATGCCCCAAGTCATCTACCAGCACGCCTGCCGAAACCCTAGATGCTTGCCCGAGCATGAAGCCGTTGCATACTAGGTCAACCCACCACCGCCAGCACAACACATGCCTCACCGTCGGTCAGTTTTAAATCGTGCATTACGCTCACTGTCGGCCACTGCATCAACTGGTCGGACTGAAGCTCAGTCCTTGCTCTAGCATCGCCAGCGATGATCAGCAACAGAGGGACAAGCATCTAGCAGATCGACGATCGTTCTGCCAAGCTGTCACATGTACGACTATGTGAACACCCTTTCACCTGCGAACAGTCATCGTCATTCATGCCTCTCTACCGCAGGTTCCTGCCATGCCAGCGCCAGAGGAACCAAAACCACCACCAAGCCATTACATTCGTCTGCCGTATACGTGGACTTGAATGGAAAACATGCAGTCCCGATCGTAAATTGGGAGAACCCGATCGGAGATCACTGCAGACTCGACCGGAAATAACTAGTGACCCATCCCAAAAATTGGTAGGTCTCAACCGAGAAATTAGGAGATCCAACCAGAAAAAAGGTGAGACCATACTGGAATTTCTAAATACCCGATAGGAATCCACACTGGGCTTGCCCAGAACCACCTTAAGACTCGCCAGAACCATGCCACACTCGCCTGGACACCGACTGATATGCCTATGCCATCTATCAGAACCACCGTGAGAAGGCATGTCCACTGTCCAGCCATCGTGCGACAATCACCAGTGCTACCGAGAGTAGACGACCAGCAGCAACCCTTTCGGCAGTGTCAACATGGGTTCATGCAGTCCTCATGGTCAATCATCTCGTGCCCTAGGCCCGACAGGCCGTGCTGCCATTCAACCATGCTTTGCCATTCTGTCGCCACTGTATCGTCGGCCCTCATCGTTGCCATCAGGCAACCCCTATCGTGTTGTAATGGCGCATCACAACAGCGCCAGCGCCAGTTTCATGATGCCCAACTGCCACCGTGCCTACACTGAATTGAAGCCGTGTACCAGCAGACATCACCATCGACGAGCCCTGCTTCACCACCAATCCAGCAGCGCTAAATAGAAGCCATGATGAAAACGCGATGTGAAACCCTTTCACCGTGTATCATCACTTTCACAAATGCCCAACCGGTTCCCTAGCTCCATCACCATTTGGGCTTCGTCAAAACCCCAGCATTGTGAAACTTTTGACCAAGTTGTTGCCGCATCACATCATCCAATCAACGACATCCTTCGAAACTTTCAATGCCAGTCTCCGGCAGGCATGATATTAACCATGCACCAGCAGTCATACGACCACCTCTCGCCAATCTTTGTCGTCAAGTGACCTAGCTGTGAATGTGTGTGCGTGGTTAAAAAATTATGGTTTTCAATAAGAAATATCAAAATATCCTTTAAATCCTAAGAATCGCATTGTGATCTTATTCAATGTAAAAACACATAATCATATAAACCCTAGCCCAACGTGTCATGTTTAGCCATAGAACATACGCTCTAATACCAATTGTTGGAGTTTGGATCTTTTGGTTAACATGAACCGTTAGGGTTCCATGCAATTCTACAGCAACAGAAGCATTAGTGTAGAATCGTATTACCTTTCACTAGAGTTGATGTAGAGGTTGATCATCAGTAGCAGGAACAAAAGACCTTCCGATCTTCTATTGTATTCTTAAGCCACATCTTGACGTTGTGTGGGCAACGATCTACAAGATAATCTCAATCTGAAATCCCTAATCTCTCTTTCACGTGTTTAGGCATGTGAAATTGATTATCCGGACTACTGAGATTGGCAATCATATAGGCTACAACAGGGACTAGGAGGAGAAATTAGGGTTTATGCCTCCATTAGGCTTAAACATCCAAGTTTAGGCCTAAACTTTACTTAAGTCCAATAATAATAATAATTCAGTCACTAAAGAAGTATTATTGCACTGCCACCCTAATCTTAAATTACGTTATGGGCTCCTTCTTATTATAAGTCCATTAGTCTTCCCTTGTTTAAGATTCAATGCCCATCAATTAACTAAGTTACTGACAACTGAATTAGTTAATATATTTACCGAGAGTAGTACCACTCAACCTTATTATCATACCGCAATAAATCCACCTGTAAAGTTTACATGATAATCATTTTGAGCTCCTCAAGGGGACATCTGATGGCAATTGGATCTTATGGTGAACGCGATTCAATAAGAAAAACAAATAATTAGATACAGCGGAAGCATAAAACAATTACCTGTCTTCTGGATTGGTGTAGAGGATGATGATCTGTGAAGAACACCTCTGACCTTCTACAGTATATCCCAAAGTTGACTCTCTGGTGTTGTGTGGTCAACAATCCCCAGAGAGTTCTCAATCTGCTCCTAATCTGTTCTCTACGTAAGTGGCGCAGACTTAGGTTATTAGGAACTGAGATAACTTATATACTTGGGCTACTGCAGGGATCAGGAGGAGAAATTGGGCTGGGCCTCAATCAGATTTAATTAACCAAGCTTAGCCCAAAGCTTTTAATTAAATCCAATAATAATAATATTCCACTAAAATATTATTATTGCACTACCCATCCAATCCCAAAATTACGTTCTGGGCTCCTTCTTATTATGAGCCCGATAGTCTCGCCATGTTTAAGATATACAATGCCCATTAATTAATTAAGTTACTGACAACTCAAATTAATTAATATCTTATCCGAGAGTAGTACCACTCAACCTTATTATCATGCCGGAAATTAATTCACTTGCAAGATTTACGTGATAAACCTTATGAGCTCCTCAAGGGGACATCATCAACCTATGACGGACATGGATTCCTTCTACAATCAACAGCACACCATAGAGACAGCACTACTTCCCAACTCACCGAGTTTGTTAATTTAATACATTTAAATCTCACCCATTGATGAATCAAAGAAATATATACTGCCTTACGTGTCGAGGTTATTGTATAGGGATTAAGAGCACGAACATCCATAATAACAGAGATCAAGTTCTTCTATATAGACAGTACAAGTCGAACGATCTCAGACGGTCCTACTCAATACACAAAGCAGTGTACTAATGTGGTTCTATAGTCAAGACAAACTAATACCAAACCACACTACAACCATACCGATAGATAGTCCCCGTCTATCTCGGTTGTGAGCATCTGTTTATACTTTATAAGGAAACTGATAATATGATCTTCCGCGTGTTGTCGCACAACATATTATCTACAGTATAAAGTAAATGGACTTTTGCACAAACATATAAATAAATAATTTATAATATGCAAAACATTTTGATCATATGATTCTCATTTCAAATAAAATCGTTATTACATTGTTCAATACAAAAGCAAGGCTTTTAGTGTACAAATCTAACAACATCATCAAGCAATTCTATTAGGACACAGATTCCTTCTACAATCAACAACACACAATAGAGACAGTACCATCTCCCAACTCACCGAGCATATTGATTTATCTTTTAAATCTCACCCATTGATGAATCAAAGAAATAAATACTTCCTTACGTGTCGAGATTATTGAATAGGGATTAAGAGTATGAACATCCATAATAACAGAGATCAAGTTCTATTATATAGTCAGTATAAACCGAACGATCTCAACAGCGGTTCTATTCAATACATACAAAGTGCACTAGTGCAATTTATAGTCAAGACAGACTAATGTCAAATCATACTACAACCATACCGATAGATAGTTCTCGTCTATCTTGATTGTGAATATCTGTTTATACTTTATAAGGAGCCGATAATATGATCTTCTGTGTAACGCCGCACATCACATTATCTACTGTATAAAGTAAATGGACTTTTGCAATAATATTATTGCAAACGTTTGATCACATGATTCTCATTTCAAATATTATCTTAACATTGTTCATACAAAAAGTTAGACTTTTAGTATCCAATCCAACACTATCATCACCCAAAGCAAGTAAGTTTTCAAGAAATTCAATACATACCTCATTGGAGAGCTCATCTAGCTTCGTAGTGGGAAAAGTAAGAGATTTTTCCAAGCATGTCTCCAAGGGATCCTTAAAAAGAATCAAAGACATGTATTCCTTCACGATATCCTCCACCACATCAATGTTGTAACACTGTCTCCATAGGCATCTTCATTGCTTTGTCGAGGTTGAACAGAACCTCTTCATTATCCATACGAAGTCTAAGCTTCCCCTTTTTAACATCGATCATAGCTCCAGCTGTGGCAAGGAATGACCTCCCTAAGATAAGAGGAACATTATGCTTGTCATCTTCCATCTCTAGCATAAGAAAATCCACAGGAAAGACAAGCTTCTCTACTTTCACAAGTACATCTTCTATCACCCCTTTCTAAAAAGTCATGGACCTATCCGCCAATTGCAAAGCCACTGTTGTGGGGGCGAGCTCCCCCAAACTTAGCTTCTTAAGTATAGATAAGGGCATCAAGTTAATGCTTGCACCAAGATTGCACAAAGCTTTTCATGCCGGCCCCTTTTCAATTTCATATAAAATTGTGAAGCTTCCCGGATCTTTCAACTTTGCTGGCAGCTTCCTCTGATGATCGAGCTACAGTTCTTAGATAGATTAACAGTTTCAACTCCGTTCAAGCTCTTCTTTTTCAATATGATATCCTTTAAATCGGGCATAGTAAGACATTTCTATTATTGCTTCAGAGAAAGGAATGTTCAAACTTATCTTGTTCATGATATCCGAAAACCTCTTAAACTTTCTTCCAATTCCTTCTTAAGTAACCTGTAAGGAAATGAAGGAGGTATCTTAGTTTTAGGGATTCCCTACTCATCGTGTTTGACCTCCTTCACCTTGTCTTTCTCGGCTCTCAATCTCTTGGCTCTTTCCCATTTCTTCTCTACTATCTGCTCTTGTGATGGTACTGAAGTGTTCTGAACAGCAGGTGTAACATCCTGTATGGAAATTGATGTTGAAGAACCTTGTTTGACCTCCGCTTGACCAAAAAAGATTGGTCGAGCGACTTGATAATGGTCGAGTGAGGTACCTGTAATCTGACTTTGACTATTCAAGTGTACAGAAGTCCACTCGACCTCAACTTGACCAGAAAGGTCTGGTCGAGCAGCAGTGTTTTGGTCAAACGGGGTGTCTATACTTCGATCGTGACTTATTCGGACCTTAGAATGCCGCTCAATCTCAGCTCGACCAAGTGGCTTGGTCGAGTGATGGTTGAGCGGAGACACGACCTCTCTATTTTCTGTGACTGGTAGTATTGGACCTTCATACTGCGTTCCTGACCTCAAAGTGATGGCATTACAAGATTTTGGATTTGTTATGATTTGAGAAGGAAATTTACCTTTCTCAACTGCCTGTGTAAGCTTGTTTATATTATTGGATTGTATACTAAAATTCTAGCTTTAGTATGAACAATGTTATAACAATTTATTTGAAATAAAAATCATATGATAAAATGATTACGTCTTATAATTTATTTATATGTATGATGCAATAGTCCACTTACTTTATACTGTAGATAATATATTGTGCGACAACATGCGGAAGATCATATTATCAGTTTTCTTAGAAAGTATAAACAAATGCTCACAACCGAGATAGACGGGGACTCTCTATCAGGATGGTTATAGTGTGATTTGGTATTAGTTTATCTTGATTATATAATCACATTAGTGCACTTCATGTGTATTGAGCAGGACCGCTTGAGATCGTTCGATTTATACTGACTATATAGGATAACTTGATCTCTGTTATTATGGATGTTTGAGATCTTAATCCCTATACAATAACCTCGACACATAGGGCAGTATGTATTTCTTTGATTCATCAATGGGGAGATTTACATGTAATTAAATCAATAAACTCGGTGAGTTGGGAAATAGTACTGTCTCTATGGTGTGCTGTTGATTGTAGAAGGAATCCGTGTCCTTTATAGGTTGATGATGTCCCCATGAAGAGCTTATAAGAATTATCATGTAAACCCTGCATGTGGATTTATTCCGGCATGATAATGAGGTTGAGTGTACTACTCTCGGATGAGATATTAATTAATGGAGTTGTCAGTAACTTAATTAATTAATGAGCATTGTATATCTTAAACATGGGGAGACTAACGGGCTCATAATAAGAAGGATCGCATAACGTAATTATGGGATTAGAACGGTAGTGTAGTAATAATATTTTAGTGGTATATATTATTATTATTAGACTTAAGTATAAGGTTTGGGCTAAGCTTGGATACTTAAACCCAACAGAAGCCCAACTCTAATTTCTCCTCCTAGTTCCTACTGTAGCCCATATATAAGTCATCTCAGCTGTCCGAAAACCCTAATCAACTAATTGAATCACGCCTAACATTGTGAGGAGGAAAAGGGAATATCAGATTGAGAAGATCTTGAGGATCGTCGCCCACACGACGTCAAGATTGGACTTGGAAATATAGCAGAAGATCAAGAGGTCATTTGCTGCTGCTGTTTGTCAACTTCCATGATTTTTATAATATCGTGTGGAACACCACACTGTACGTTTGATATAACATTGGAAAGCCACTGAAGAGAGGATAATTTTAGCATAAACATCACTCAATTTAGAGATCAGATGAGGAAGTTATGGCTAAAACCGTGAGGCTGCGCAGGCTGCCGGCGAGAATCCATCTTCTTCAATATACCCTGGTGAAAGGTAATACATTTATTTGATTTCTTGCTTTTGCTGAATTAGAAATGTATGGAACCCTAACAGTTTACGTTAACCAAATGATCAAACGCCAATACATATTCCCCGCCATCTCTCCCATCAGCAATGTAAGAAACTTCATCTGCTTGGATAATTCTGTTGCGATAGGTAGACCCCATTCATTCCTAAGGGACAAATAAAGAAGAGCATAAAAAGCACAACAAAAGAATTTAGGTGGAACACTCCAAAACTGGAGAAAAACCACAGCCCGTGAAAATACCACTATGTTAAAAAAAAAATTACAATCTCACAGAATTTCCCTCTCCCGACCCCAATCCCTACACTCTTACAAATTTTTGACTAATTCACACCTTTCTCCCTATTCTCACAATCAAGAATCCAAGAAAGGAATTTTAACTATAATCAAACACAAAGATTAAAGTGTACTTGATTGGTGCACTTGACTTCAAGTCCAAGGGCCTCCTTATATAGCCTAAGAAATCCCTCCCCTTTTACTCTTCATCCGATTTGGGACAAAGAAATAAAAGAAAATCACTTCTTTTATTCTTGACAAACCCAATAATCTCCACCTTGTCAAAATAAAAGAAGACACACTATCTTTAATGATAATCAGTCTCAACCCCGAGAATCCCTTAGAATCAACCATTCTAAGAACCATTGTCTTCACTGACAATCCATTCTCAACCCCAAGAATCCTACTCCACCATATGAGTAGATCACTTAGAATCAACCATTCTAAGAATTTCCTGCAGCACATATCAAAAACACCTGCTGATATTTATGGTGCTACTTCCAGCACTTGGATACCCCTGGAAGTCCAACAGCCATCGATATACAACCACCACATACCCTACATCACCAGCCAAGTCAATGTTCATGTGCAAACTTGTGGACCAGCTAATATTTTTACACCTTTTCCATGACAACTGAACATGTCATAAGGACACCAAATAAGATTAACTCAACATTAGGAGTTGTTACCGCACCAACTCTTCCTTGACCAGTAACGTCACCATTGCTCCACCATAAGCAATTACGTGCCATTGCTCCATCGCAATTACCGTACCATTTCTCCACCTTGAGCAAAAGTCATCATTGTACCGACATGACATTGCTGCCTTTTACCGCCAAGTTACACCAGGTTTGTCCGATTCCTACTGAAAGTGTCATCACCTGAAGCCGATTCCAACCCTCCAGAATTCATGATGCTTTTCCACTTGTCGGTCATACTTTTTACCGATCTAGCATCCCCGATACCAAGTACCACATTGTCATCTTCCCTGTTGAATTTCCACTTCCCCACACCACCATTATTACCTAAAAACATGTTCCTTTCAAACCTTCTTAAGCCGACTTCCATGGAAAACCACATGCCGCTGTTAAGCCAACTCCACCACCGGGAGTCCCAGCAATTCACATTGCTGCAGGTCTAAGAACTCCGCCAAAAGCTGCCGTCCCACAAATCCTACCCCTTGCCATGCCACTGTTGCCACAATCCGGCATATTTTACCGTAAGAAATGAGATGCCACTGCATCTGGCTGATCTTCTGACCCCTTTGTGTCATCAGCTTTTCCCACTTCTTTCATGCCACCATTAGCCTAATGAATAATCCTCTTCCTCTCATAAAATCTTTTCTGATGTGGAAGGTCAGACTAGGCTGCAACCACCGAGCATATTAAGAACATTATAAGCGTCCGAACTGGGCTCTGAAACCACTTGTTGGGAGAGGCAGATCCCCATTCATTCCTAAGGGACAAATAAAGAAGAGCATAAAAAGCACAACAAAAGAATTTAGGTGGAACACTCCAAAACTGGAGAAAAACCACAGCCCGTGAAAATACCACTATGTTAAAAAAAAAATTACAATCTCACAGAATTTCCCTCTCCCGACCCCAATCCCTACACTCTTACAAATTTTTGACTAATTCACACCTTTCTCCCTATTCTCACAATCAAGAATCCAAGAAAGGAATTTTAACTATAATCAAACACAAAGATTAAAGTGTACTTGATTGGTGCACTTGACTTCAAGTCCAAGGGCCTCCATATATAGCCTAAGAATCCCTCCCCTTTTACTCTTCATCCGATTTGGGACAAAGAAATAAAAGAAAATCACTTCTTTTATTCTTGACAAACCCAATAATCTCCACCTTGTCAAAATAAAAGAAGACACACTATCTTTAATGATAATCAGTCTCAACCCCGAGAATCCCTTAGAATCAACCATTCTAAGAACCATTGTCTTCACTGACAATCCATTCTCAACCCCAAGAATCCTACTCCACCATATGAGTAGATCACTTAGAATCAACCATTCTAAGAATTTCCTGCAGCACATATCAAAAACACCTGCTGATATTTATGGTGCTACTTCCAGCACTTGGATACCCCTGGAAGTCCAACAGCCATCGATATACAACCACCACATACCCTACATCACCAGCCAAGTCAATGTTCATGTGCAAACTTGTGGACCAGCTAATATTTTTACACCTTTTCCATGACAACTGAACATGTCATAAGGACACCAAATAAGATTAACTCAACATTAGGAGTTGTTACCGCACCAACTCTTCCTTGACCAGTAACGTCACCATTGCTCCACCATAAGCAATTACCGTGCCATTGCTCCATCGCAATTACCGTACCATTTCTCCACCTTGAGCAAAAGTCATCATTGTACCGACATGACATTGCTGCCTTTTACCGCCAAGTTACACCAGGTTTGTCCGATTCCTACTGAAAGTGTCATCACCTGAAGCCGATTCCAACCCTCCAGAATTCATGATGCTTTTCCACTTGTTGGTCATACTTTTTACCGATCTAGCATCCCCGATACCAAGTACCACATTGTCATCTTCCCTGTTGAATTTCCACTTCCCCACACCACCATTATTACCAAAAAACATGTTCCTTTCAAACCTTCTTAAGCCGACTTCCATGGAAAACCACATGCCGCTGTTAAGCCAACTCCACCACCGGGAGTCCCAGCAATTCACATTGCTGCAGGTCTAAGAACTCCGCCAAAAGCTGCCGTCCCACAAATCCTACCCCTTGCCATGCCACTGTTGCCACAATCCGGCGTATTTTACCGTAAGAAATGAGATGCCACTGCATCTGGCTGATCTTCTGACCCCTTTGTGTCATCAGCTTTTCCCACTTCTTTCATGCCACCATTAGCCTAATGAATAATCCTCTTCCTCTCATAAAATCTTTTCTGATGTGGAAGGTCAGACTAGGCTGCAACCACCGAGCATATTAAGAACTTTATAAGCGTCCGAACTGGGCTCTGAAACCACTTGTTGGGAGAGACAGATCCCCATTCATTCCTAAGGGACAAATAAACAAGAGCATAAAAAGCACAACACAAGAATTTATGTGGAAAACTCCAAAACTGAAGAAAAACCACAGACCGTGAAAATACCACTATGTGAAAATTTTTTACAATCACACAGAATTTCTCTCTCCCGATCCCAATCCTAGACTCTTACAAATTTTTGGCTAATTCACACCTTTCTCCCCATTCTTAAAATTAAGAATCCAAGAAAGGAATTTTAATTATAATCAAACATAAAGATTAAAGTGTACTTGATTGGTGCATTTGACTTCAAGTTCAAGGGCCTCCTTATATAGCCTAAGAAATCCCTCCCCTTTTACTTTTCATCCGATGTGGGACAAAGAAATAAAAGAAAACCCCTTCTTTTATTCTTGACAAACCCAACAAATTCTTCATGATTTGAGTCTATCTTTGCGTCAAAACGATCTACCCTTGCATCATTCCTAGCCACATATCGGTTCACAATATCTTCCAAACTAGGTATTCCTTTCTCGATCTTAACACTCGGATCAACACCCATAAGAGGTTTAAATACAAAATGTGTGTGAATGAGCTTAAACTTAATTCGGAGTTGAAACGAGGGAGAACGAGCCAAAATAGTGAAGAAATACAGGAGCCAGCACCAACACGGGCCGTGTAGCCAACACGGCCCTGTAAGAAGTGGTCGTGTGCCGACATCAGAAGAGCCAACACGACCACCCTGTTCCCGTGTTACAACACACGACTCGTGTTGCAGCACACGAGCTGTGTTGCGTAACACGGCCCTGTAAGGAGAAGCCGTGCGGCAGCATCAGAAGACACAACACGGCCACCTCGTGGCCGTGTTGCAGAGCACGACTCGTGCCGTGTACGTTCCTGCTGAAATTTCCAGATCCTTCTAGAAGCCTCCATATGGGTATAAATACCCCTTTATTCAACAATTGGAAGGGGATCCGAAATTCCCATCCTCTACACACACATCACACACCATTTCTTCCATTTTCCACCATCATCTTCATCCATCTTCATCCACCCATCAAATCTTCCATTTTTGGTGCTAAAGACTTCAAAATCAAGAGCTAGATGTGGAGATCAAGAAGAATAGAAGATTCTCTTCAAGAAATTGATAGGGAAGAATCCATTCATTTTGGATTTCTTTAGATCTAAGACTATGGGTATTTGTAATGAATCATTTATTTGTTTTGTTACTTTTATCATGATAGACTAATCCCTCTAGTGGGATTAGGAGCATGAAGAGCATATTAGATTTATATTATCATGTGGATTAAATTGGTTTTTGGTTTAATTGATGTTGATTTCTATTCATGGAGTTTAATTGTCTTGATGTTGTGATGGCATGGTTTGTTATTCATGAATGTTTATTGGTTTAATAGATTGTTGATCAATGGATTATTTGTGGTAATTAAATGCTATCATGATGTTCATGTATGTATTGCTTGGAGTGAGACGAAAATGACCCTCTTTAGTATTAGGAAGGCATGAATAGACATTGAGTTTGGGTTTGACCGAAAGGATATTTGAATTCAATGAGGGGAACCAATCAATTCGTTGGCCTAGTACAAAAAAAGGGAGAGTTTAATCTAACTAGTACCTAGATGGAAGGGGTTAATGTTGGGCTTTGATCTTAAGTGCTTTTGGGAGTCTAAAATGGATCAACAACCTTTGTAACCCGAAAGGGAGCTTAGGATACAATCGTGATCACCCTTAGTCTACATCAATTGAGTTGAATTCCTTTTGCATGATAATATGAATCGAGTGTGCTTGGATGTTTCTAATCCCATGTTTTCCATACTTGAACTTTAGCACCCATTTTCTTTACTTGTTATTCATCTTCACTTGCAATTTCTCTTATTTGCTATTCTTATTTACTTGCTACTTGTTTTAGTTGTTAATCATTCTCAAAATCCCCGATCATCTTTACAAAAATGACATGAACATGAGCTCACGTATTTTGCTAGTCCGAACATAACTCCTTTATGGATTGATAATTTTTCTTGGGATATACTACTACAACGATCGAGTATTCTTGCTCGTGAGTGCTACAAAAATAGGTAAACAAGAAAATGGCGCCATTGCCAAAGGGGAGTTTGACGGATTAGTCGAGTACTGTTTTATTGTTTTAGTTGTTCTTGATAAGGATTTTTTTTTATTTTATTTTGTTTACTATTGTTGTTTGTGGTCTCACTCTTTGACTTTTCGTAGGTGTTTTATGATCACAAGATCAAAGGAAAATCAATCGATCATTCCTTTGAATTTGGAGATTGAAAAGACTGTACGACGAAGGAAGCGAGAGAGACGGAGAGCTAGAAAAGGAACAAATATGGAGAATCAATGTGGAGAGAATGTTAATTATGACCCACCCCAAGATCCATTACAAGATCAAAGGGGGGTACAAGAAGGAGTGCAAGAAAATCAAGCGGAGATGTTTAGGAATTTCATTGCTCAAAATCAAGAATATATGCAATTGCTTGCCAATCAAGAAGCTCAAAGGATACTCCAACAACAAGAGGCACAACCACATGTTCGTAGAAATGTCCAAGAGATGGTTAATATGTTCAATAACCAAGCTATGCAAGGAAATATGCAAATACCTCAAGAGAGGCCAAGGCCTAGAGCAATCCGGGATTACTTCCAACCGAGAGCCGTACACAACATGGTTCCTCCGGTTCAAGCCAAAAATTTAGAAATCAAGACCGGATTGATCAACATGGTCAAAGAAAATCAGTTTGGGGGAGGTTGCAAATACCATTAAGATGAATGGAGTATCGGAAGATGCTATTCGGATGAGGTTGTTCTCTTTTTCTTTAAGAGACAAGGCTAAGGCATGGTATAATGCAATTCCTTTGGGAAGTTGTAATACATGGGAAGATCTTGAGCAAAGGTTCCTAAACAAGTACTTTCCTCCTTCAAAGACTCTCCAATTGAAAAGCCTTATCACTCAATTTAGGCAACTTCCGGATGAAAATTTTTATGAAGCATGGGAACGCTACAAAGAGATGCTCCGAAAGTGTCCTCAACATGATTTTCATGAGAATCAACAAGTGGCTTTTTTTTATCAAGGGTTGAGTGGACAAAATTGGATGCATGTAGATGCATCATCCGGAGGGTCTATATTTGGAGTGGATGCTATGAAAGCAATGGAAATTTTTGAAGATATTGCAATGAATGCTTATCAATGGCCTTCCGAGCGAGTAATGGGAAGTTGTGCATTTGGAACGGTAGCTCAAGTGGAAAGTGTGCATAAAGTGAAGAGCGATGTGTTTCAAAGCCAAGGCATGAAAGAATTTAATGAAAGCATCAATGCTTTAACTAAGCAATTTAATTTGATCACTCAAGGAGTGAGTCAAGGGGAAAGTACGAGTACTACCTTGAACGAGAAGAGTAATGTGATGCAAAGTGTAGAGGATGTTGCTTATTTGGATAGGAGAAATTACCAAGGGAATTTCCAACATCAAGAGAATTTCCAAGGTAATTTTCCCTCTAATCAAGGAAATTTTCATGGAGGAAATTAAGCGCCGAGAAAGCATGAAAATCTTTCTTATTCTAATCCTCAAGCCGCCATATCATTTCCTCCGGGATTCGATCCGAGTGCTAAGCCGCCCAATGAAGAAGGGAAGAGACATTGCTAGCATTCATGAAAAAGCTTGAGGCTAGAATGGAGGAGAATGAACGGAAATTCGACAATAGGATGAGAGTGTTTGAGCATCAAATTGGGCAAATTGCTTCTTCCGTGGGATCACAACACCAACAAGGAAAATTCTCATCTACCACAGAAATAAATCCAAAAGAGCATTGCATGTGCATAAAGGTGAAAGAGGATAGCTTGGTTGAAGAAGGGTTGGTGGATTGTACGGTGGATGAAGAAAAAGAAGAAGCAAAAAGAGTAGAAATTGAGTTAGAAGAAAAGAGGAAGAAATGGATAGAAGAACATGTGCCCAAGTGGAAAAAGGCTAAGGAGAAAAGGGAAAAAGAAGTGGAATATGAACGTGATTATTGGGGAATTCCGATTACTCCTTATCCACTCCCTTATCCTCAAAGATTTGTTAAAAAAGAAAAGATGGAGGAATTTCAAAAGTTTGTTGAAACTTTGAAGAAGAAATTTGAAGAGAGAAAGAGAGCGAAGCTAGTTGAAACAAATGAACCATTGCATGAGGAGCCTTCTATGAAAGTTGGTGATCCGGGGAAGTTCGTTATCCCTTGTGAAGTTGAAGGAAAGAAGGTTGTTAATGCATTGTGTGACTTGGGAGCTAGTGTGAATGTTATGCCTCATTCTCTTTTTGAAGAATTGGATATTGGAGAGCTCAAGCCTTCCACTACATGCCTTCAAGTGGCGGATGGATCAACTATTAAGCCCTTAGGGGTGGTGGAGGATGTAGTGGTTGAAGTGAAGAAGTTGACTTTTCCGGTGGATTTTGTTGTCTTGGAGATGAAGGTTGAATCTCAAACACCTATGATCTTGGGAAGACCATTCTTAGCCACGGGAAAAGCTCATATTGATGTGGAAAGAGGAGAACTTTCTTTGAGTTCAAATACGGAGAGTGTTACATTTTCATGTAACAAGGCAAGAAAGAAGGATGATTCTTACCTTAAGCCTCTAATCCTACCTCCGGATGATCCTCATGGATTTGAAAATTCTTACCCTTTTAAATATTCTAATTCTCTTTTTCATGATTATATTGAAGATTTTAATCTTAACTTGTCTTTGCTTGATATGTATAGGAATGAGGACTCGGACATCGAATGGAAGGTTGATAAAGGAGAATTTCATTGGCCTTATGGAGACGAAGCTTTTCCATCCACAATTCTTCGTGATGATTTGATAATTATAAGCAAGAATGGAGAAATCATGTTGATGGAAAAGAAAAGAGCCAAGAAATTTCTAAAAGTGAAGATGAGGCCCGATGGGGTCTTGGATTTCTCCGAATGTTAAGAGTTTAAATCCGTCCGGCTTGAAGACGTTAAACTTAGCGCTAAATGGGAGGCAACCCATTCTTTTTATCTTTTGATGCTTGGTTGTTTTGGCCTTGTAGGTTGATTGTGCTCATGGAGAAAAAAGGCACATTGAAGAAAAGAGAAATGCTTAATAGATTCAAGTTGACATATTCCACAACTTGTTGCAGTCTTAATTCGTGACTCTTGTCTCGAGTTAAGTTTGGGGGGTGCTAGTGCGTGGTGGACATAGCTTGAGCGTTTGGATGCGTATGGTTCTCTACAAGAAGATCATCAATGGAAACTACAAGGGTAAATCTCACCACTTTTTGCAAATTTAAGTCTCAACTCTTGTTTCGATTTAAGTTTGGGGGGAGATTGTGTGGTGTGACTCACCACTTGAGTATGATTCTTGTAAAATTGGGCAAATTTTAAAATTTTTCTCATGAGTATTGGTTTGATTTTGGCATGATTGGTGGTGTTGAAGTGCATGATAGTCCATATTTATAATGAAATTGTTGAACTAATGGTGTTAGTTGAGTGTTTGAGCATGAATGAGAGGTATTGGAAGCATGATGGAACTTGGAGCTAACGCTTTCCTTACCATATGCCTATCGAGGGAGTACTCTACACCTTATCATTTTTCTACTTGAAATGAATTGAGTTTGATTTGGATTGTTGTGACTAGCATGATACTTCATATGTATTTGAATGTGTGCTTAATTTTCTTATGGATGATGGTATTTTGTGTTTTGCATGTTTTGTGTTTTTGTTGTGTCTTGTTTGTTGAGTCCTTATTTTTATGTTGTGTGTATTTTCATTCTTGTCTTGGGATGTTTGGTGGTTTGTTTAGGGATGTTGTGAGTCATTTTTGAACGTGAGTGATGATAGGTTGTGGTGATAAGTGATGACAAATTATGATTAAGAATCTCTACACTTTCAAATTGTGACATGTTTTACTTAACTTGTTCAATTTTGAGATGAATGTGGTGTAATAAGTTCCTTAAGGTCCGAGCACAAGCTTGTGAGCATTTGAGCCTCAACCATGCACACATGGTATTTCTTCATGAGTGGATCGGTTGTGTTTGATAAGCTAGAACTTACTCAAGGACTATAGGAACGAGCCCGATTAGTGGAGATTGGTGAAATGATCTAGGGTCATCCTTGTTATTATAGTCATTGCCATATATGTTCCTACCTTGAACATCATCCTTAGTCAACCACTTTGAGCCTATAAGCCTATTTCTTGTGAATTTAGTACATTACAAGCCTTAATTACCCATTCAAGCTTATATATACCTTTGTGTGGGTGATTGAGGAGATTGTAGCTAGAAATGATTGATTGATTAGCAAAAGAAGAAAAGGGAATGGAAAACAAGCAAGAAAAAGGATGAAAAGAGCAAAAGTAAGAAATGGACATGCAACCTCAAAGTAAGAAAGGAGAAAATCAACATCAAAATGCTCAAATAAACAAAATTCAAAGAAAGGAAACATGCATCAAAAGAAGCTCAATCCAAGGAAAGTTAATGAATAGTGCTTGAGATTGTAAAGATAAGAAAGGAAGAAAGAAAAGTGGAGAAGTTGAGGAAATTGGCCATCTCTTTGATTACTTACACTTGTTGAGTCACTCTTATCCATATACTTCCTACCCTACCAAAGAGTCTATCATTACATCCTAATTAAAGACCTTTTTGACCATTGATTGAAACTTTGGTAGTTTGTGAATATAGTCCGCGAGCAAGCTTATAGCGAGTCGAGCCAATCGATTAATGAGTGTGATTTACCCTATTTCAAAAGAGTGTTGAGAGACATCAATATCCATTGTGAGGCTTGGACTAAAAGGGACTATATTACACTATTACTCTCTTTTGATTGAACTTGTTAATTTCTCATGTCATGATTTTAATATTGTAGGATGACTTAACATAGTTTGTAGTTATTATTGCTAATGATATGTTATTGCTTATGTTCGTTTAGTCTTTTTCTAGGTGAAAATTTCTCCTTTTGATTTTTTATTTTCGTTGCTCGGGGACGAACAACATCTTAAGTTTGGGGGTTGATTAGAGCTATTTTCACCTAGATTTTAGCGTCTTTTTATATGTGTTTTCATATTATTTTATCCGTATTTTATATGTTAATTGGTTGTATTTTGTGTTTTTATTGAAATGTGTGTGAATGAGTTAAACATGATAAGGAAGATGTAGGAAAAAGAGGATCTCAATTCGGAGTTGAAATGAGGGAGAACGAGCCAAAACAGTGAAAAAATACAGGAGCAGCACCAACACGGGCCGTGTAGCCAACACGGCTCTGTAAGAAGTGGCCGTGTGCTGACATCAGAAGAGCCAACACGAACACCCTGTGCCTGTGTTACAACACACGACTCGTGTTGCAGCACACGAGCCGTGTTGCGTAACACGGCCCTGTAAGGAGAAGCCGTGCGACAGCATCAGAAGACACAACACGGCCACCTCGTGGCCATGTTGCAGAGCACGACTCGTGCCGTGTACGTTCCTGCTGAAATTTCCAGATCCTTCTAGAAGCCTCCATAGGGGTATAAATACCCCTTTATTCAACAATTGGAAGGGGATCCGAAATTCCCATTCTCTACACACACATCACACACCATTTCTTCCATTTTTCACCATCATCTTCATCCATCTTCATCCACCCATCAAATCTTCCATTTTTGGTGCTAAAGACTTCAAAATCAAGAGCTAGAGGTGGAGATCAAGAAGAATAGAAGATTCTCTTCAAGAAATTGATAGGGAATAATCCATTCATTTTGTATTTCTTTAGATCTAAGACTATGGGTATTTGTAATGAATCATTTATTTGTTTTGTTACTTTTATCATGATAGGCTAATCCCTTTAGTGGGATTAGGAGCATGAAGAGCATATTAGATTTATATTATCATATGGATTAAATTGGTTTTTGGTTTAATTGATGTTGATTTCTATTCATGGAGTTTAATTGTCTTGATGTTGTGATGGCATGGTTTGTTATTCATGAATGTTTATTGGTTTAATGGATTGTTGATCAATGGATTATTTGTGGTAATTAAATGCTATCATGATGTTCATGTATGTATTGCTTGGAGTGAGAAGGAAACGACCCTCTTTAGTATTAGGATGGCATGAATAGACATTGAGTTTGGGTTTGACCGAAAGGATATTTGAATTCAATGAGGGGAACCAATCCATTCGTTGGCCTTAGTACACAAAAAGGGAGAGTTTAATCTAACTAGTACCTAGATGGAAGGGGTTAATGTTGGGCTTTGATCTTAAGTGCTTTTGGGAGTCTAAAATGGATCAACAACCTTTGTAACCCGAAAGGGAGCTTAGGATACAATCGTGATCACCCTTAGTCTACATCAATTGAGTTGAATTCCTTTTGCATGATAATATGAATCGAGTGTGCTTGGATGTTTCTAATCCCATGTTTTCCATACATGAACTTTAGCACCCATTTTCTTTACTTGTTATTCATCTTCACTTGTAATTTCTCTTATTTGCTATTCTTATTTACTTGCTACTTGTTTTAGTTGTTAATCATTCTCAAAACCCCCGATCATCTTTACAAAAATGACATGAACATGAGCTCACGTATTTTGCTAGTCCGAACATAACTCCTTTATGGATTGATAAATTTTCTTGGGATATACTACTACAACGATCAAGTATTCTTGCTCGTGAGTGCTACAAAAATAGGCAAACAAGAAAATGACGCCGTTTCCAAAGGGGAGTTTGACGGATTAGTCGAGTACTGTGTTATTATTTTAGTTGTTCTTGATAAGGATTTTTTTTTTATTTTGTTTACTATTGTTGTTTGTGGTCTCACTCTTTGACTTTTCGTAGGTGTTTTATGATCACAAGATCAAAGGAAAATCAATCGATCATTCCTTTGAATTTGGAGATTGAAAAGACTGTACGACGAAGGAAGCGAGAGAGACGGAGAGCTAGAAAAGGAACAAATATGGAGAATCAACGTGGAGAGAATGTTAATTATGACCCACCCCAAGATCCATTACAAGATCAAGGGGGGTACAAGAAGGAGTGCAAGAAAATCAAGCGGAGATGTTTAGGAATTTCATTGCTCAAAATCAAGAATATATGCAATTGCTTGCCAATCAAGAAGCTCAAAGGATACTCCAACAACAAGAGGCACAACCACATGTTCGTAGAAATGTCCAAGAGATGGTTAATATGTTCAATAACCAAGCTATAAAAGGAAATATGCAAATACCTCAAGAGAGGCCAAGGCCTAGAGCAATCCGGGATTACTTCCAACCGAGAGCCGTACACAACATGGTTCCTCCGGTTCAAGCCAAAAATTTAGAAATCAAGACCGGATTGATCAACATGGTCAAAGAAATCAGCTTGGGGGAGGTCCTCTTGAGGATCCAAACATGCATCTAGCTAGCTTCTTGGAGGTTGCAAATACCATTAAGATGAATGGAGTATCGGAAGATGCTATTCGGATGAGGTTGTTCTCTTTTTCTTTAAGAGACAAGGCTAAGACATGGTATAATGCAATTCCTTTGGGAAGTTGTAATGCATGGGAAGATCTTGAGCAAAGGTTCCTAAACAAGTACTTTCCTCCTTCAAAGACTCTCCAATTGAAAAGCCTTATCACTCAATTTAGGCAACTTCCGGATGAAAATTTTTATGAAGCATGGGAACGCTACAAAGAGATGCTCCGAAAGTGTCCTCAACATGATTTTCATGAGAATCAACAAGTGGCTTTTTTTATCAAGGGTTGAGTGGACAAAATCGGATGCATGTAGATGTCTCATCCGGAGGGTCTATATTTGGAGTGGATGCTATGAAAGCAATGGAAATTTTTGAAGATATTGCAATGAATGCTTATCAATGGCCTTCCAAGCGAGTAATGGGAAGTTGTGCATTTGGAACGGTAGCTCAAGTGGAAAGTGTGCATAAAGTGAAGAGCGATGTGTTTCAAAGCCAAGGCATGAAAGAATTTAATGAAAGCATCAATGCTTTAACTAAGCAATTGAATTTGATCACTCAAGGAGTGAGTCAAGGGGAAAGTACGAGTACTACCTTGAACGAGAAGAGTAATGTGATGCAAAGTGTAGAGGATGTTGCTTATTTGGATAGGAGAAATTACCAAGGGAATTTCCAACATCAAGGGAATTTCCAAGGTAATTTTCCCTCTAATCAAGGAAATTTTCATGGAGGAAATTATCAAGCGCCGAGAAAGCATGAAAATCTTTCTTATTCTAATCCTCAAGCCGCCATATCATTTCCTCCGGGATTCGATCCGAGTGCTAAGCCGCCCAATGAAGAAGGGAAGTCATCGGTGGAAGAGACATTGCTAGCATTCATGAAAAAGCTTGAGGCTAGAATGGAGGAGAATGAACTGAAATTCGATAATAGGATGAGAGCGTTTGAGCATCAAATTGGGCAAATTGCTTCTTCCGTGGGATCACAACACCAACAAGGAAAATTCTCATCTACCACAGAAATAAATCCAAAAGAGCATTGCATGTGCATAAAGGTGAAAGAGGATAGCTTGGTTGAAGAAGGGTTGGTGGATTGTACGGTGGATGAAGAAAAAGAAGAAGCAAAAAGTGTAGAAATTGAGTTAGAAGAAAAGAGGAAGAAATGGATAGAAGAACATGTGCCCAAGTGGAAAAAGGCTAAGGAGAAAAGGGAAAAAGAAGTGGAATATGAACGTGATTATTGGGGAATTCCGATTACTCCTTATCCACTCCCTTATCCTCAAAGATTTGTTAAAAAAGAAAAGATGGAGGGATTTCAAAAGTTTGTTGAAACTTTGAAGAAGAAATTTGAAGAGAGAAAGAAAGCGAAGCTAGTTGAAACAAATGAACCATTGCATGAGGAGCCTTCTATGAAAGTTGGTGATCCGGGGAAGTTCGTTATCCCTTGTGAAGTTGAAGGAAAGAAGGTTGTTAATGCATTGTGTGACTTGGGAGCTAGTGTGAATGTTATGCCTCATTCTCTTTTTGAAGAATTGGATATTGGAGAGCTCAAGCCTTCCACTACATGCCTTCAAGTGGCGGATGGATCAACTATTAAGCCCTTAGGGGTGGTGGAGGATGTAGTGGTTGAAGTGAAGAAGTTGACTTTTCCGGTGGATTTTGTTGTCTTGGAGATGAAGGTTGATCCTCAAACACCTATGATCTTGGGAAGACCATTCTTAGCCACGGGAAAAGCTCATATTGATGTGGAAAGAGGAGAACTTTCTTTGAGTTCAAATACGGAGAGTGTTACATTTTCATGTAACAAGGCAAGAAAGAAGGATGATTCTTACCTCAAGCCTCTAATCCTACCTCCGGATGATCCTCATGGATTTGAAAATTCTTACCCTTTTAAATATTCTAATTCTCTTTTTCATGATTATATTGAAGATTTTAATCTTAACTTGTCTTTGCTTGATATGTATAGGAATGAGGACTCGGACATCGAATGGAAGGTTGATAAAGGAGAATTTCATTGGCCTTATGGAGACGAAGCATTTCCATCCACAATTCTTCGTGATGATTTGATAATTATAAGCAAGAATGGAGAAATCATGTTGATGGAAAAGAAAAGAGCCAAGAAATTTCTCAAAGTGAAGATGAGGCCCGATGGGGTCTTGGATTTCTCCGAATGTTAAGAGTTTAAATCCATCCGGCTTGAAGACGTTAAACTTAGCGCTAAATGGGTGGCAACCCATTCTTTTTATCTTTTGATGCTTGGTTGTTTTGGCCTTGTAGGTTGATTGTGCTCATGGAGAAAAAAGGCACATTGAAGAAAAGAGAAATGCTTCATAGATTCAAGTTGACATGTTCCACAACTTGTTGCAAACTTAATTCGTGACTCTTGTCTCGAGTTAAGTTTGGGGGGTGCTAGTGCGTGGTGGACATAGCTTGAGCGTTTGGATGCGTATGGTTCTCTACAAGAAGATCATCAATGGAAACTACAAGGGTAAGTCTCACCACTTTTTGCAAATTTAAGTCTCAACTCTTGTTTCGATTTAAGTTTGGGGGGAGATTGTGTGGTGTGACTCACCACTTGAGTATGATTCTTGTAAAATTGGGCAAATTTTAAAATTTTTCTCATGAGTATTGGTTTGATTTTGGCATGATTGGTGGTGTTGAAGTGCATGATAGTCCATATTTATAATGAAATTGTTGAACTAATGGTGTTTGTTGAGTGTTTGAGCATGAATGAGAGGTATTGGAAGCATGATGGAGCTTGGAGCTAACGCTTACCATATGCCTATCGAGGGAGTACTCTACACCTTATCATTTTTCTACTTGAAATGAATTGAGTTTGATTTGGATTGTTGTGCCTAGCATGATACTTCATATGTTATGTTTGTGGGAGGTTTACTTTCGTAACTTAGGATTTCCTTTTCAATAAAGAGTGGGATGTTTGTGAGCTTAATTGTCTAGGGATGATTTGAATGTGTGCTTAATTTTCTTATGGATGATGATATTTTGTGTTTTTGCATGTTTTGTGTTTTTGTTGTGTCTTGTTTGTTGAGTCCTTATTTTTATGTTGTGTGTATTTTCATTCTTGTCTTGGGATGTTTGGTGGTTTGTTTAGGGATGTCGTGAGTCATTTTTGAACGTGAGTGATGATAGGTTGTGGTGATAAGTGATGACAAATTATGATTAAGAATCTCTACAATTTCAAATTGTGACATGTTTTACTTAACTTGTTCAATTTTGAGATGAATGTGGTGTAATAAGTTCCTTAAGGTCCGAGCACATGCTTGTGAGCATTTGAGCCTCAACCATGCACACATGGTATTTCTTCATGAGTGGATCGGTTGTGTTTGATAAGCTAGAACTTGCTCAAGGACTATAGGAACGAGCCCGATTAGTGGAGATTGGTGAAATGATCTAGAGTCATCCTTGTTATTATAGTCATTGTCATATATGTTCCTACCTTGAAAATCATCCTTAGTCAACCACTTTGAGCCTATAAGCATATTTCTTGTGAATTTAGCACATTACAAGCCTTAATTACCCATTCAAGCTTATATATACCTTTGTGTGGGTGATTGAGGAGATTGTAGCTAGAAAGGATTGATTGATTAGCAAAAGAAGAAAAGGGAATGGAAAACAAGCAAGAAAAAGGATGAAAAGAGCAAAAGTAAGAAATGGACATGCAACCTCAAAGTAAGAAAGGAGCAAATCAACATCAAAATGCTCAAATAAACAAAATTCAAAGAAAGGAAACATGCATCAAAAGAAGCTCAATCCAAGGAAAGTTAATGAATAGTGCTTGAGATTGTAAAGATAAGAAAGGAAGAAAGAAAAGTGGAGAAGTTGAGGAAATTGGCCATCTCTTTGATTACTTACACTTGTTGAGTCACTCTTATCCATATACTTCCTACCCTACCAAATAGTCTATCATTACATCCTAATTAAAGACCTTTTTGATCATTGATTGAAACTTTGGTAGTTTGTGAATATAGTCCGCGAGCAAGCTTATAGCGAGTCGAGCCAATCGATTAATGAGTGTGATTTACCCTATTTCAAAAGAGTGTTGAGAGACATCAATATCCATTGTGAGGCTTGGACTAAAAGGGAATATATTACACTATTACTCTCTTTTGATTGAACTTGTTAATTTCTCATGTCATGATTTTAATATTGTAGGATGACTTAGCATAGTTTGTAGTTATTATTGCTAATGATATGTTATTGCTTATGTTCGTTTAGTCTTTTTCTAGGTGAAAATTTCTCCTTTTGATTTGTTATTTTCGTTGCTCGGGGACGAACAACACCTTAAGTTTGGGGGGTTGATTAGAGCTATTTTCACCTAGATTTTAGCGTCTTTTTATATGTGTTTTAATATTATTTTATCCGTATTTTATATGTTAATTG
Source organism: Pogostemon cablin (assembly GCA_023678885.1). Lineage (NCBI taxonomy): Eukaryota > Viridiplantae > Streptophyta > Magnoliopsida > Lamiales > Lamiaceae > Pogostemon > Pogostemon cablin. Next base: position 23,207,563 of record CM042981.1, read on the forward strand.
GTTGTATTTTGTGTTTTTATTGAAATGTGTGTGAATGAGTTAAACATGATAAGGAAGATGTAGGAAAAAGAGGATCTCAATTCGGAGTTGAAACAATTGGAAGGGGATCCGAAATTCCTATTCTCTACACACACATCACACACCATTTCTTCCATTTTCCACCATCATCTTCATCCATCTTCATCCACCCATCAAATCTTCCATTTTTGGTGCTAAAGACTTCAAAATCAAGAGCTAGAGGTGGAGATCAAGAAGAATAGAAGATTCTCTTCAAGAAATTAATAGGGAAGAATCCATTCATTTTATATTTCTTTAGATCTAAGACTATGGGTATTTGTAATGAATCATTTATTTGTTTTGTTACTTTTATCATGATAGGCTAATCCCTCTAGTTGGATTAGGAGCATGAAGAGCATATTAGATTTATATTATCATGTGGATTAAATTAGTTTTTGGTTTAATTGATGTTGATTTTCTATTCATGGAGTTTAATTGTCTTGATGTTGTGATGGCATGGTTTATTATTCATGAATGTTTATTGGTTTAATGGATTGTTGATCAATGGATTATTTGTGGTAATTAAATGCTATCATGATGTTCATGTATGTATTGCTTGGAGTGAGACGGAAACGACCCTCTTTAGTATTAGGAAGGCATGAATAGACATTGAGTTTGGGTTTGACCGAAAGGATATTTGAATTCAATGAGGGGAATCAATCCATTCGTTGGCCTTAGTACACAAAAAGGGAGAGTTTAATCTAACTAGTACCTAGATGGAAGGGGTTAATGTTGGGCTTTGATCTTAAGTGCTTTTGGGAGTCTAAAATGGATCAACAACCTTTGTAACCCGAAAGGGAGCTTAGGATACAATCGTGATCACCCTTAGTCTACATCAATTGAGTTGAATTCCTTTTGCATGATAATATGAATCGAGTGTGCTTGGATGTTTCTAATCCCATGTTTTCCATACTTGAACTTTAGCACCTATTTTCTTTACTTGTTATTCATCTTCACTTGCAATTTCTCTTATTTGCTATTCTTATTTACTTGCTACTTATTTTAGTTGTTAATCATTCTCAAAACCCCCGATCATCTTTACAAAAACGACATGAACATGAGCTCACGTATTTTGCTAGTCCGAACATAACTCCTTTATGGATTGATAATTTTTCTTGGGATATACTACTACAACGATCGAGTATTCTTGCTCGTGAGTGCTACAAAAATAGGTAAACAGATTGCTCCAAGAAAATTCCGGCCTCCTTGGTTGTTGTAATTACTCGGGGGACCACGATTGTTGTAGATCCCTTGGTAATTTCAATTTCCTTGATTTTGAAACCTAGTTACTTAAATACTTTGACTCATGGCATAGTTTGCTTTTTCAAATTCATCTTGGATTGGTCTTTCTTCACCAACATCCTGTTGCATTATCATTGGTACTCTCTGCGACATCTCTGTTATTTGCATTTGCTGGGATTCAAGTAGTTTGTTGATATTTACCAAGTTAGAGACGATCTCATCTTCTCTACTTGACTTCACTATAGTGTGCTCAACCTGTGCTACCTTTCCAAGTACATAGATACCATTCACTCTATCAGTTGGCCAATCTCTTAAATTCATCGAAATATCCTCAAAAATCTTTTCGGCCTCAACGGGTGTCTTTGTAAGTAATGCTCCATTTAATAAAGCATCCAGTAGAACACAAGAATCATAATCCAACCAGTTGTAGAAAATACTGATGTATTGAGGTTTAAATAACCCATGCTGTGGACACTTGTGAAGCATGTCCTTAAACCTGTCCCAAGCTTCATGAAATTTCTTTTTACTACTGATAGCAAATTTATTGATGTCTTGCTTCATTCTAAACACCTTTGAAGGTGGCATGTATCTGTCCAAGAACTTCAATTTCAATTGCTCCCAGGCAGTGCATTCAGCAGCACTAAGAGTGTCGTACCAATCTCTCACTCCTTCAGTAAGCGAGAATTTAAATAGCAAGATCCTCCTTGCATCTTCATAAATTCCTGCATCCTTTTGCGTGCTTGAATAACCAAGGAACTTATTAAGATGTTGTTAAGGATCCTCGAAAATTCCCCCAGAGAAAGAGTTTCATTCTATCATGCTGAAAAGAGCGGGGTGAAGATTGATGGGCATTTTCTTTACACGTAAAATTAATCCTCAAGTATTAGAGATATCAATTGCATCTTAAGCAAGTGACCAAGATAAATATCGAACCCAAATGATGACGTATTATCAATTTAACTATTTACTAAATTAATTAAGACAAGTGACATTAAAGATTGAGGATTTTAATCTGATAACTAATATGCTGAAAATTAGATAACAATTAAAATAAAATAAAACTAGAAGCATACAAAAGTGTCTCAAGAATGGAGAATATGTAGCTCTAGGGTAATTCAGTTTTACTACTTAACTTCCCTCTCAAGTGCAGGCCGACTCTGCCTTGTGCACTATGGACGCATCACTAAACTATGCAAATCTACTCTATAGACACAAGTAAATATGCGTGTAACACGTGTGAATAACCTCAGAGCAAGAGAAGTAATTTCACCCCCCTTTCTAGGTACTATCAGCATCCATTATTTTCCACATCTGGAATTTAACCTGATATGATCTCCATTTATAGGTACTATAAAATTACCCTCTTTATCCTACTTATTAACTCGAATTCAATTCAACTAATAAATATTCATATATAATAGTTCTAATGAAGCTTCGGGGTACCCTCACTTAGAATCATAACATGGAGTCCTGTTCAGCGGTGAACTCACTCAATCTACAATCAAGATATATATTCAGACTCTATATACCAATTGAAAATGCAAAAAATGATCATGAATATGGATTAAGAAAACACAATCATATATAAAATCAAACCACAAGTAGTGTTGTACGGAGGACACACAAGAGAGTTTAATTAATTCACAAAACCTTCAAAACCCTAGATCTACCAAAATGATTCTAACCTATGATGTTGCAAAGAACAATCATGGGGGTTGGATAGATACCTGAACCATTGAATATTTTCAACAGAGTGATGATAAGATAATTAAGTACAAGGGTAAGCTACGAGAGTAGTGGTTGTTGCAGTGGGAGTTGTTTAGCTATCGAATGATAGGAATAAATGTTTGATTTTGAGGAATTATCTTTACGTACGTTTTTCATAGAAAGAATTTGATTTCGGTTTCTATGTTTTACGGATAGATACTCTATTTTCAATTGAATGACATAGTCATTAAAATAAAAGGATGGAGCTATAATCTGTTATGGTACGTTAGTGACAATTTTTACACTCTTAAATCATGTTTATCCTACGGATGCAATGAATAGTAATTAATAAAGCATCTTCTAATCTAATAAGAGAAAGGAACCTTCGGAGATGAATTAAACATACCTTTTGGCATCTAATACTAGATCATTTTACTTAAGTACGATTCGAAAGTTGATAGTCGATGGACTGGTAGGTTTATTGGAAATGGAAACTATCGAACTAGTGAGTCTTACTTGGAAGTAAAAATGATTAATTGCCTTTTTCAAGGCAAAGGGGTATAGAGCCATGAAAAGATATGTTGGAAATAGTTTATTCTGATTTAAACGATCCTACGATTATCTCGGCGAGAGGTGTTTATGAATATTCAAAGATTATTCTAGGAACAAGATATATTTATTTAATGCACTGCAAGTCTGAGTACTATGATCAATTCAAGAAGTACATGACAGATGATGTGAGACGTCATGGAAAATCAAATCACTACGATTTAATTCATGGTGGCGAGTACCTCTTAGAATAATTTAGGAGCTGATAATCAGATGTTGGGATTGAATCCCAAGTTGTCTACACCGGGCATATCCCAGCTGTATGATGTGATGAAATGAAGGAATAAGAATCTTATGGAAATGGTAAGATAAATAATGAATTATTTGGAATTACTAAATTCATTTTATGGGTAATCCCTATATACAGTATGTCGAATGTTTGTCTGTTTGTGGGATATCCTAGAAAAATAAAGGACGATTTATTTAAATAGTCCAAAAGATCAGAAAGTGATTGTTAACACGATCACTAGATTTTTTTAAAAGAACTACTAAATAATAATCACATAACCATGTATAAAATTATTCTAAAAATGTGAGAAGGGAAACACAAATTTTAGTACCAAGACTACAAGAGAATATACCACAAATAAACTGCATCACGTGTCACGTCTGATACACAATTACATGTGGTGCCTTGTCATAGTGGGAGGGTTGTTTTACAACCAAAAATATTTATGTTTTGGGAGAGTCGTAAGACTTGTTCTTATTGAAAACATGAAATCGACCCATAGACCCAATGAAACACTACAAGATCAAAATGTGTAATCTTAGTAAGTTGCAATAAATTTTGAAATAGAATCTAAGGATTCAAAATCAACTCTGGGAGCTTGTAGAACTATCAAATGGTGTAAAAGCCATTGGATGTGAGCCTCTACAAAATTAAAGGAGGATCGATTACATTATGTCGATCCAAATTCTTTTATTTGTTGCTACTCATATTAAATATGAGGTAAAGCAAATAGATGTCAAGAAAGCTTTCCTGATTGGAAGTCTTAAGAAAAAAATCTATGTAAAACAACCAGAGTGATTCATTGCATAGAGCTAAGAGCATTTTGAGTGTAAGCTTAAAAGTGTCCATCGATGGACTAAAGTAAGCTTCAAGATCATGACACATCCATTTTGATTAGGAAATCTAGTCATAAGGATTTAATCAATACTCGGATGGATCTTGTGTATTGAAAAGAGTGATAGAAACATGGTGGTATTTCTTGTAAGTACGTAGATAATATCTTGCTTATTGGAAACAATGAAAGAGTATTGTTGGGCGTATGGGTATGATTAATAAAGCGGTATGAAATGAAGGACTTAAGAGAAGCAAAATATATCCTTGCGATCATAGTGATAATGATCACAAGATAGGATGGTGTGCTTATCTCGAGCTTTATAAATTGATACAATCCTCACTCATTTTAGCACGTGACTTTATCTAAGGATTTGTGTCTTAAGACACAAAAGAAGATAAAATAGATAAGGGTGGTTCACTATGCTTCGGCAATTAAGAAGCTTAATCTATGGAATGATATGCACGAGATCGGATATTTATTTTGTCAATGGCAAAGACAGTGGGTATCAAGGTAACCCAAAATAAGAATATTGAATTATGATAAGACATATTTGAAGTGCCTAAAGAGGACTGAAAATTACATGTAAGCTTACCGAAATAATTCATTACTTCTTGGCGGTTACTTAGATTTGGATTTTCAAATCATGGGGACGGCAGTAAATCCACCTCAAGGTTATGTGTTTAAATCTGGAAGTGGATCCATAGCTTGGAGAAGTGTTATATAAAAATATATTTCGGACTCCACCATGAAAAGAGGATAATATTGGAGCCTTGTGGCAGCCAAAGTATCTATATGGTTCTAGAAACTTCATAATGGACTTAGATGTGATTCTGAGTTTGCCCAAGGTTATCACAATTTATTGTGATAAAAATAGTGTAGTTGCAAACTTGAAAGAATCACGAGTTCATAAAGAAATTAAACACATTGATATCTAGTACTACCTGATACGAGAAATCGTATGATGAGGGGAAGGTTGTTGTCACCTAGATTGCATCGGATGATAACCTAGCAATCCTTTTACAAGGACCTTAAGGCGAAAAATTTTAATGGTCAAGTAGTGGGAGTGGAAATCAAATGTATGGTAGCAAATATGGCAGCATAGTCTTTTAGTATAAGTGGGAAATTGTTGGATTGTATACTAAAAGTCTAGTTTTTTGTATGAACAATGTTTAGATAATATTTAAAATGAGAATCATGTGATCAAACGTTTGCAATTATTTATTATTGCAAAACTCCATTTACTTTATACTGTAGATAATATGGTGTGCGGCGTCACACGGAAGATCATATTATCGGCTCCTTATAAAGTATAAACAGATATTGACAACCAAGATAGAATGGGACTATCTATCAGTATGGTTGTAGTGTAATTTAGCATTAGTCTATCTTGACTATAAAATTATACTAGTGCACTTTCTGTGTATTGAATAGGACCGCCGTTGAGATCATTCGATTTATACTGACTATATAATAGAACTTGATCTCTGTTATTATGAATGTTCGTACTCTTAATCCTTATACGATAACCTCGACACGTAGGCCAGTGTTTATTTCGTTGATTCATCAATGGGTAAGATTTAATTATTAAATCAATATGCTTGGTGAGTCGGGAGATGATATTGTCTCTATGGTGTGCTGTTTATTGTAGAAGGAATCTGTGTCCTAATGGAATTGGTTGACGATGTCCCCTTGAGGAGCTCATAATGATTATCATGTAAACCCTGCAAGTGGATTTATTCCGACATGATAATAAGATTGAGTGGTACTACTCACGATAAAAATATTAATTAATGGAGTTGTCAGTAACTTTATTAATTAATGGGCATTGAATCTTAAACACGGGGAGATTAACGAGCTCATAATAAGAAAGAGCTCATAAACGTAATTTGGAATTAGGGTGTCAGTGCAATAATATTTCTTTAGTGGAATGATTTATTATTATTGGACTTAAGCATAAGTTTTGGGCTAAACTTAGATGCTTAAGCCCAATGGGAGGCCCAAACCCTAATTTCTCCTCCTGGTCCCATTATAGTCTATAAATAGCCAACCTCAGCAGGTCATTGAAATGACACAACACACGACAAGAGTCGTGAGAGTGAGAGGAGCTGCAGATTGAGTTCTCCTTAGTGATCATTGCCCACACAACGTCAAGAAGAGGCTTAGAAATACAACAGAAGACCGGAAGGTCGTTCACTGTTCATCCTCTACATCAAACCCGGTGAAAGGTAATTCTGCTCTTATACTTCCTCTGCTGTAGAATTATTTGAAGCTCTAACGGTTCATGTTAGCCTAAAGATCCAAATGCCAACATAAATATACTCTATAGACACAAATAAATATACGTGTAACACATGTGAATCGCCTTGGAGCAAGAACATAAGTATACCTCCCTTTCTAGGTACTATCAGTATCAATTATTTACCGTACACTAAGTACTCTAACCCGATATGATCTCCCTTTATAGGTACTATATAATTATCCTCTTTATCCTACTTACTAACCCAAATTCAATTCAACTAATAAGTATTTATATAAGAAAGTTCTAATAAAGCTTCGGAGTCCCCTCACTTAGAATCATAACATAAAATCCTGCTCAACAGTGAACGGACTCAATCAATAATCAAGATATATATTCAGACTCTACATAACAGTTAAAGATGCACAAAACAACCCTGAGTATGAATTAATAAAGTATTTTTTTATATAAAATAAATCTACAAGTAGTTTTGTACGGAGTATACACATGGAAGTTCAATAACTATATAAAAACCTTCATAACCTTAGAACTACCAAAGTTATTCTAGCCCATGATGCTTCGAAGAACGTCCATGGTATTTGGATAGATCTTACTCATAGTCTTAAAAATTACAAGAAAGATTAAGTTACAAAGTAAATCCTAGATGTGGGCACCGTCGCTTCTCGCTCTGTCTTGAATCTTCACTTGGTTCTCACTTGATTCGCTGCACGAATCTCTCTCTACAGCTCCTGCGGATGGAGTTAGGGTTTGGATGTGGTGTAGGATGGATGTGGAATCTAACTCTCTTTTAGATGTGATTGGCATCCCTTTTATACTTGTAAAACTATCCTTATGGACCTTTACTAGGATTTTTCTAGGAAAATACGTCAATTCATGCACAGGAGGGTTGGAATTACCAAAAATAGGCACGTGTGTCCCCGCTTGACCAAAACTTGAGAGGTCGAGCGGCTTCGGCCAAGTCGAGCGGCCTCCCTGTTCGCTAAAACTCTGTACAGACACTCGCTCGACCAACTTCAACCTCATTCAACCAAGTAGTGCAGGTCGAGCGGCTCCTCTTGAGGTCGAGTAGCGTCTCGGAACTCGTGTTTTTCGATTCTGAGCACTGTTAACCTATTTTCCTGTATAAATACGCTCTCATAGCCTCATTAGCATCTGATTCGTGGATTTTTCCTAAACATCCCGATTTGCCTTAATAATAGCCCAAATCGTACTCAATTTCTACACAAATTATAGCTCATAATACATGAATTATCACTCTCATCAGCGCTCTAGTGCATTTCTTCATCTAAGTTAGAATAAATATGTTTTCAAATCTTCTCTTTAAATTCAAAGTGGATATTCCTATCCGAATCTCGGCAATCACTTATTCTGATTATACATATTGATTGTCTTGAACTAAAGAAAAACTTTAGGGTAGAATATTTACATTATGTCGAATATCTTCTCAATAATTACATACAAATTTATAGAACAGAGAATGGCGGGATGCTCATGGCGTGTATGTGTCGGACAAACCATATCCTCATTGAATTTGACTTTTTCATTAGAAGGAACTCACACACGTTTTGCAGTACCCCCATGAATACTCCACTGGTATGACAAGTTCTTAATGTTAATTGAGAGTTCAGTTTTCCAATTGATTGACCTATAATAATACCTATAACTTCTCCCAATTCAACCAAGTTTCCATGAGTAGGACTCCGGCCATAATATAATCGACAAATCCAAGATGCACTCCTACAAGTAAAAGGAGTTCAAATAGATATTGATTGTGATTGAAAGGTTATGTATATATTTATAAGTCCAATCCCAATATTTTGATTTTTGAGTGGCAATACAGCGTGTGCCCATAATATATCATTGACTAATACACGATCAATTAATGATTGAATAAAAATCCTTTCTAAAAGCATCCATTCCAAGGACTCACATAAATACCACGAGCAATGCTACAATGTATTCGTCATACAATAATGTGTTGAACCACTTCAACCTCTGATGTTCGTACAATAGTATCCACAATGCCTTTACAGGCTCTGTAGCAAAAAATTATATATTCTTTTAAAATGAGCCCTTTGCATAAAATGATTTGAATGGGTAAATCATTCATTTGTCATTGAGGGTCCAACATTAATCCTCTCATACCTACTAATTGATGTACCTGAGATGCATTTCATCTATCTCCTAAAAAAGACATTATATGGATTAAGGGGGTCAGTTATCTTAAAATTTGGATACATTTCTTGTCACAAATATTTTCTTGTGGCATACCATATTTCAATAAATTGATGTAATTTTTATATTGTGTGGACATTACCATAATGGTGGTATTTTTCTAAAATTAATCAAACTTTGTTATTCAACATCTTGAACTAGTCATTTCTTCGAGGATATTGTTAAAAGATCATCAATTTCTAATGAAATGGATGTAGTAATAGCTTATTGAAAACCCAAAGTCTTTACTAGATCTAGGACGGGTGATGTATTTATCATTCAAAAGATCTAATCTACTAATAAGTTATTTCATGGCAGTTCCACCTATCACTTTATTAGGACATACTAGATTGATCCATTCTGCCATAAGTACCACCATATTCTATTAAGTGTTGAGTACGATTTAACAAATGAGTTTGAGTCAGTGGTTGAAAAACTCCCCCTTCTCTATCTTGATTCGCGTAGAGATTCCAAAACTATGGACATATTTGAAGTGAAGAAATATGAATTCCTACAGGTATCGCAGAATTCCTTAGCCTAGTTATGTTCAAAGTAATAATAGATGAAAAATTCCCAATGGCCGCCAACAGAGACTTGTATCAGTTGACCACACGATGAGCTCTTCATCATCTGTTGCAAAAAAATTTCTTTATTGTACGTGTCTTAAGCCTTGTATGGTAACAAAATAATAACATGCAAGGCATCAAATATAGAGCAGACATCGACCAATTGGGAAAAACTCTACAGTTGTACCAAACCTTTTACATTGGGAAATTGACTAAAACGCTTATAGTCATAGATTACATTTGTCAAAATGGTGTACCCCACCATTAGGGGCCCCCACCGCCCCTGCCCTGGGGATTGGTGGAAGAGGTAAATCGCAGGATGTGCCTCAAGTGGCTTATAGGGAGGGCTCACTGTTAAACTTGTGCTTGCAAGGGGCCAAATCCATGTCAAAGGCAGGATTCGAACCCCCACCCTGCAGCAACCAAGCTCAGCTGGAAGGCCTTTCCACCCTCCCCTCTACCACTTGAGCTATGCCCTGGTGAAGCGCCTTTATTAGCCACATAGACAAGAAAATTGAGCTCCCTATCAAACATATATACCACATCACCCTTTTTGCTGAATTCCATCCCTTCTGCTGATTGAAAAGAGCAAGATCAACTATGCTTTCTTCCAACACTTTTAATCAATTTCTACATTGTGTTATAATGACAAATTTGTTCCCTATTGCTTTTTGAACTGTTCAGTTATTGTCGTGTATGCTTATGCTCTTACACTGCATCATTCAAGCACTTAATATAATTAATTTTAATATATAATGTGTTTTTATTAATTTTTAAATAATATTTTGTCATTATATAATTATATAATTTTAATGGTAAAAATAAAAAAATATAAATAAATTTAACAAAGACTCGTGCGAGACCGTCTCACGGATCTCATTTCGTGAGACGATCCCCATTTAGCTGATGGGCGCATATGTTAAATTAATTATATTATTAAATTTCATTTTTGGAACGCGTTCAACTATCGCCACAGTGGTCTTGGTGCTCCTTTTTCTCGGTTGAGGTCACGAGTTCAAGGATTTTACTCTTTTTTTAGTTTAAGTAGTTTTTTTTATTTATTTAAAAATTATTTTAAATTTAATTATTTTTTCTACAGTTTTAGATTAATATTATTTATTAATTTAAATTTTTATTTTTTATTATCAACCAACCAATTATGGCATATACTTCAATTGATAAAAAATGATAATGTTATTTCATGAACAATGTATATCTATATATATATATATATATAAAATTAATTTTTTAAGTAAAAAATAAAAAATAAATGGCTACATGCATGCACTGTACATTGAATGGAGACTGTATGCAGGCAATCACACATATTCATATTCATTAATGATGTGATTACTCCAGTAATTAACATTCCTTTTTATTTTTTAAATTATTTATTTACAATATTAAATAGTGGGGTGTGACTGAGAGGCGTGACTATGCCTTAGCAGTAAATTATGAAATAGGCCGCCGCCCTCCGATACCCTACTTTCATGGCATGCCCTTGAACAATGTGCTAATCTTCTCCAACAAGAAGCAATGGATTATTTATGTAGATTTTGTTTTGGCTCCATTGACACACACACTCTATCAGATTAAGAATCTTCGATGGGCACGACTTCTTCTCTTTCGGTGGACGAGGCAATATAGCGGTTAAGACGTGGTCCTCTGGTAGACGAAGCAACGTGACGCCGAGGGACTAAATTGTTGCAGTTCTATTCTGATTTGAACAATGGCCTCTTCCATATTAGAGGTCAAATCTAAAAGAACAGAGCCTGAAGCTGAGGATTTGGTTCAAAGTCCACACCTCCTGGGTGCTTCCAAGTATGAACTTAAATGCTACAAAAATTTTCTCTCGTTCTCTTTAGTTTAATCATCTCAAATGGGATTCATGAATTGTTGCAGACACGCTTGGAGGAATATAAGGATAGTCTGAATGAAGCAGAGGAGGAGAATGCTCATGTGTCGAGGAAAAGATCAGACAAAAGAAGATATTCATGCAGGAGCACAGCACAATAAAGATTATTTCACAAGTGCTTACTCCTCCCTGCAATCTGACGTGGGGCATCGTAAGTGGAGAGGCCAGCGTCAAAGACCACGAAGAAGAGCATTGTGTATGAGAAGGTAGTGCTGGATCATGCATAAAGTTTATTCAAATTAATTTGATTCATGTATTACAGCTGTGGATTTGCTCGGTTCTGAATTCGGTAATTTTTGGTCCTATCAATTAATCGGTGAGCATCCCCTGTTTTCTCAAATTTATTAATATTCTTTACTCATCGTTGGACTTTTATTCGACAAATGCAGTTCATGGTTTTGTTGTGTTCTATTCACTAGTAGTGTGATCTTCTAAAAAGTTTAGGTATTAATATTTTTTACTCACTGTCTGGTATTGTTGCTTTTTGTATGTATTGCTCCTGATGTTTTTCTTTTTCTGTTCCATTTCACTTATTTTTATTTTTAAGCAAAAGGATTATGTTGTTCTTTTTTTTTCTTTTTTTTTTGTTTCCCTCCATGCTATCATTATTTCTTTACTATTTCACTTTTATAATTCTCTCATCCCGTGGAGGCAGCTGGAATAGATATACAAATAAATATTGAATGTGGCCACTGTATTCGGTATTTTCACACCATATTCTTCTCCATTTGATGTTAACACTGCTGGAGAATACAACTTTTAAGGTAAGGAGAAGACCACATCTCATTAATACAGGCTGCAATGATTTTGGGAAATGGAAGTGGGATTAACATGAAACTGAATCTTAATTCTGCATTTTTCATATTCTCAATAGATGCTTCTTTCTTATACGGTTATAGATTAGGACATTGGGTGTTGCTTGAATATTTGTGTAAGTGAACTTTGTTATTGTATTTCAGGATACAAATTGGTGCCACAAAGTAATCCAAATTTTGCCAGGTTTATGGTGATACCAGACATGTTTAAAAATGCTTCCATGTTCAAGCGTTTGAGACGATGTGGAAAGAGTTGTAGATTGAGGTGGCCTAATTATCTCAGACCCAACATTAATCATGGAGATTATTCTGATGAAGAATATAGAGTTATTTGAACTCTTTATGCAAGCATTGGAAGCAGGAATTTATTTATCTTTCTGATATTATTATTAATTCCTTAAACTACAGTCCAATTTGAATGATTGCATGTCATCAAGTTGTGGTAAATGTTGGTCATTAATTATTTAACATCCTTCAAAATTAAAAATAATGCAGGTGGAGTGACCAGGAAGAACTGATGGAGTGATCACATTCTGCAACTTACATTCAACGTTTTCTTTCTTATTTTAAAATTTAATGTCTCAATGATAATTTTTTTTTTTTTGCAAAGAAAATTTATTTATTGATAGAGTACAAGGGGTACTCAAACCCAAACAAGTGATGCATATCTCCTATTACATAAAATCATTCATACCAAAATAGAAGTAGGAGAAGAACACCAATCTAAAAAAATACTATCTTTACGAATTTTCCTGTTCACCATTAGCCACGACCACACCTTTGCTTTTATACCTTGTATTATCTTCATTGGGTTGGGTGCCTCTCCATTAAATATAAAATTATTTCTTGATGTTCAGATCGAACAAACAATATATGCCCATAGAGTAACAGCAACATTACATTTTGGCCTAATTCCAAATAAATCCATGTGTTGTAACATATGGGGGATTGGCTCAGAATGGGGTGCCATAAATTGCTCCAACCAATTATAGCAACAGTTCCAAATCAAACGAGCAACTTACAACAAAAGAACATATGCGATAAATTTTCTTCCATCTCACCACACATCACGCATTTGATATTGTTGTTGGTTTGATTAATACCTTTCTTTTGTAATCTGGATTTTGTAGACATCCTTCCTTTCAACACCTTCCAAATACTCCCTCCGTCCCAACTTCAACTTCATAGTTTCCGTTTTGGTCCGTCCCAATTTCAACTTCATATTTCCATAAAAGGAAAAGGTACATAACTAATATCCCTCTCATATACTTTAATTTCAAAATTGCCATCACCTTTTTAACACACATAACATACTTTATCATTTATTTATTACCCAAAAATACCAAACTACCCCCAAAAGTTACTCAAAAAGTGCTTTTTCTTAATTTGCGTGTATACAGTAAATATGAAGATGAAAATGGGACGGAGGGAGTAATAGATTTAACATTCCTTGGAGCATGACATGCTCACAGTTTCTTGAATGCCTTCTTCTTATCCTTGTTTGTTTTCATATCAGTAGAACTCATTAGTTTTTCATAGGCTATGCTTGTAGAAAAAATTCCATCTTTTGCATATCTCCATCTCCACATATCTTCTTTGGATTGATCAATTTGCACCCTGTTAAGATAAGACAAGAGATCGTTAAGATAACACATATCACACTCTCTTAACGCATGACACCATTTCAAATCCCAATTCCAACCATTCACTCCCCAGTATCCCATTTGACTCACCACCGCTTCTTTCTTATCACTAATTCTAAACAACCTCCCAAACTTAGACTTTAAAGACATCCCATCAATCCATTTATCAAACCAAAAAGAAATACTATTCCCATTGCCCACCACAATGTCACAATCATCTCTCATTCCCACCCCCTCATGACCCCCAAACATTTCACAAACATCTTTCCACCACCTAGACTTTACCCCTTTCCCTAAACCCCAAGGCTCAACACCTCCATATTTGAATTTTATTACCCTTACCCACAGACTCTTTGGCTCATTAAGGAATCTCCACGATTATTTACTAACTAATGCATAATTGAATTTCTCTAAATTTCTAATCCCTAAACCCCATTCTCTCTTTTTTTGCAAATGTCATCCCAACTGATCCATGGAATTTTTTTTTGTATTCTCTCCTCCCCCATAGGAAATTTCTTTGAATCTGGACAATATCTCTAATTGTTTTTTTTGCAAACAATAGAAAGATAGACAATAGATTGGCATTGCAGAAAGAACCGCTTGAATCAACGTGCACCGACCTCCCAACGAGATGTGTTTGCAATTCCACAACGCTAATCTATTGTAATAAGATAAGATATTATTAAATATACTTTATTCTTAAATATGTCTCAAGAATATACTTCCTCCGTCCACTTTTAAGAGTATCATTTTTTCATTTAGGCGTCTGCCCCCAAAGGTCTCATTTCCTTTTTTTTATACATATGGGACCTACGCACACCCACTAATACAACTAAAAATGGGACCTACACTTATACTAATATATATACCCACTACACATTAAATAATAATACTCCTTAATCCACGTGTAAAAAGCAAATGACACCTTTAAAGATGGACGGAGGGAGTAATATTTTATTCTAAAAGTTATACACTCTAATTCATAAAGATATTAATTTTTCAATAAAAATGTTATTTGAAATATGAATAATATTGATTTTTTTAGTAAGATTGTTTTAAAGAAAAAGCAAAAAATATAATGTTATGTAATACCTGTATGATATCTAAATTGTACTACTTTTTCTAGCCTTGGTATCTACTATATAGACGTAAACACTCACGTTTTATCCAATTTGTTATTGTAAAAAGAGAATCAATTTTATTTATAAAGAATTACACTCTTGATCTTTTTGTTATGTTATGCCAAAATTGAAATTTATGTATCTACTTTAAATCAAATTTACGCATAATTAGAAATAAAATGAAATTGTATTTTTCTCCGTTCAAATTTTAATTTTACACTTTTCGTTTTAATCCGTCTCAATTTCAACTTCATACGTCTATAAAAGAAAAAAACAATTAACTAATATCCCTTTACCTAATTTTAATTTCAAATTTGTCATCACCTTTTTAATTACGTAACATACTCTGTTATTTATTTATTACCTAAAAATATCAAATTACCCCAAAAATAAGTTAAAAAATAATTTTTATTAATATTCATGCAAACAATAAACGTGAAGATGAATTTAAAATGAAGGGATTATTTTTATTTCCGTGCATTGCACGGGAGAATTACTAATTTATAATATAAATGAAAAGTTATAACATTTTATAACGAAAGTGATAACATTTTATAATAAAAGTGATAACATTTTATAGCAAAAGTGATATCTATTTTTAAAAGGTATAAAATGGTCTCACGTAAGACGATCTCACGCGAGACCTACCCACCAATAGATGAGAAAAACTATTTTATTAAGAAAGCGAAAGCTTACAAAAAGTGATAATAACTTTAAAATTAAATAATTTGAATGAGAAGTGATTGTTTATTGAGGAAAAAGTTTTTTTCATTAACAATTTAGGTATTCAATATAAAGTGATACTAATATCTTATGGACAAAGATTTGTGTGAGACGCATAAAAAATGATAATATTTAAATATAAAATTGATATTTAATTAATGAAAATTGATAATTAATAGTGTAGTGAACTATTTTCTGAACAATTTATCGTATAAATGAAAAATGATAATATTTTAAAAGAAAAGTGATAACATTTTTAATAAAAAATGATAATTAATTACGAAAGAGTAAATATCTAATCGTGAGATGGTCTCACATAAACTGCCTCTATTTTTTCTTATAAAAAGTGATGCATATTCAATAAAAAATGGTAGCTGCTCAAAATTATTTAATGAACAATTCATAGAACAAATAAAAAATTATAATATTTTTAATAAAAGTGATATTTAGTTAAGGAAAAATGATAACCATTTATTGAAATAATTTAATGCTAGAATATTCTATTAAAAAAATGAAAAGTAATTATATTTTTAATAATAAATTATTATTGATTATGAAAAAGTGATAACTTTTTAATTAAACTATTTTATTTAATGCATGAGTAATCTATTGAAGAAATGAGAAGTCATTATGTCTTTAATAATAAAAATTATTCTTAATTATAAAAACAAGTGATAAAATTTTAACTAAACTTTTGATAAACTTTTAGTAGATAGATAAAAAGTGATAATATTTAGTAATATCTAATAAGAAAAAGTTGTAATTCAATTAAAATTTGTAGGTTCGATAAAAGGTGATATCAATTTTTTTTTATTAAAAGTAATGCACGATAAACAAAAAATAGTTAAATTACTTAATGAACAATCCATAGAATAGATTAAAAAAAACTTTTTAATAAAAAAGTAATATTCGATCACAAGAAAATAATAACAGTCAATTGAACATGTAATGCATTATAGTAAAAAAAAAAGGGTGATGACATTTTTATAAAAAGTGATATTTAGTTAATAAAAAAGTGATAACCATACAAGTGAATTACTTCATAAATATTTCATATAATAAAAAGAATAATTAATAAAGCCTTTAATAAAAAGTGATAATATCTTATTAACTAAAACTTTCAACATAAATGTTTCTTTTAAAAATGTACATTTAAAATAATAATAGATAGTATTTAAATAATTAAAAATAAAAGTTCACGGAAAAAAGTAATTAAAGAAAAAAAAATGTGATGAGATAAAAAATAATAAAAAATGAGAAAGAGACGCAGACAAGATTTACCTGGAATTCTGGAGAAGGTGGAATGCATTGAGCGCTTGGTATTCAAAAATTTAATTACCGGTTTTTTAATTATGTCAGTGGTAGGAAAGGATCCGTCTCACATCAGAAGATCCATGAGACGAGTGTATATTAGGTGCATCCGAGTGTACCCTTGCACCCATATTTGTATAACTTTTATTCTATTTTGTATACATGTTATTCTCTTTTGTATACGTGTTTTGTAATATTTGTATACTTTTTTCACACTAAGTTTTTCATTAAAAAAACAAGCATTCATATGTGTATAACTTTTTATTCAATAGTGTATACATGTATTTTAATAATTGTACATTTTTTACACTCAATTTTTTATTAAAAAAATTAACAGTTAAATTGTATACATTTTTACTCATAATTGTATATGTTTTTGCTTATATTTGTACGTGGGTGCACACTATATTTAGCCTTCAAATCAAATGACTTAAAATTCAAAAATTACAAATCTCAAAATCTTTGGATTACAAATGATTCAATCCAAATACACCCAGTGAAAATCTTGTGAAGTAATGTGCACCCTCAGCGTAAACATCTTGCAAAGTAAGGTGCACTTTCCACTAAGCTACATCAAAAAGATAATGTATCATATATACAAAGAAAAATGGGAATAATGTACACCATTTCTACAACTCAAATCTGAAGCATAAATATAACCATGCAACAGTCTGATGCAAGGTTGAGAAGGTTGAGACTGCACAAGAATATTTATTACACCATTTATACGCAAGGGGAATTCTTAGGCCTCCTGTGCCTTTAAGCTCTCAGAGAACAAGGGAAGCCAAATCTCAACACGAGTTCCACCTACTCCAAGGACTGCATCAGTGTTTCTTGGAGAGAGAACTCGGACATCACATCCGTAACTCTCCAGTATCTCTCGAGCAACAGTCAACCCAGCAACAAAATTCCATGTCATATTGCCTGCTGCTATTCTATCTTCACCACACAGATCAGCTCCGAATGGTGTCAATGAACACGTTTGTGACTGTAAGCAATTTAACATATCATTTCACATCAGAAATCTGTTTTGAACACACATTGTGAGATCTGCACAATCAAGATTGGTAGATCTCCTAGAGAATCTATCTGCACAATCAAGATTGGTAGATCTCCTAGAGAATCTATGGCAATTTCAAAATAGTTTATAAGTCTCTCTTTTGGAAAAAAAAAATTCTACCAAAGACTTTCTTAGAAACAGTCCAAAAATTACTGATAAAAGTATAGCTTATCAAAGATGTCATGGTAAAGAAGAGATTATTTCACAAGTAACTGCGCGTGTACAATATTTTGTATCATGTCAAAGTCTTCATTTTGCAAGAATCTCTAGCCCATAAATCTTTAATTCATTAATAATGTGGGATTCATAGGAATATGAAGCAATCATGTTGATCAGCTTAACTCCAAATAATAAGTCAAACCTTCAGATCTACCCAGAACTGTCTCATTTCGATTGACTTCTCCATGCATTGAAAGGCTAATATCATTAACAGCTCTAAATTTGGTCTCTTAGCAATATAATTTCCTCTTCTGTGAGAAAATCACTAATAAAACTAGAGATCAATATAGATCTTTCTCAGAACATAATAAACCATGACATTTCAGGTGGCATGTTTAACTCTCTTAGAAAAGGCCAGAAAATAACATACCATATAGAGCATGTCAGGGCCATCATCATCAATGATGATGAAGGCACCACCAGCTGGTGCTTCAGTAGCGATAATGTCAATACTTCCACCGACTTCAGTTCGTAACAAAGCACCCTCAATTAAATTGCTCAAAGCTTGACGTAAAGCAGGTTCATCAACAGCAACTTTTAAAGGCCTTGAAAGTTCACAAAGTTCAACAACTCGTCTTTGATTGTGTGCTAGGGGTTTTAAGGCGCCAACCAAATCTTGCAGTACGGGAGAAACTTCACATGGTTTGCTGACACAAAGATGATTTGTAAGGACCAAGGTTCGCAGATAAATAACATCAAATTCTCTGACAGAAAACTAAAGCATACTGTTACTCCATAAGGTACAAAAAAGCTACTATTGAATGCCCATAGTACTTATCCAATTTCAGAACTGTTAATTGAATAGCTGATGAAACTTTTAATATAAGGAAGCAACAGATTTGAAGTATGTTCCCCAAAAAGTCAGTTAACACCTTTTCCTCTGACAGCAACATTTTCAAACCAAATCCACACAATAATGAGATGAGGTTTTTCTTAGATGAATTAAGCCTTTTACAAAAAAAAAAAAAAACCTAGTATTAGATGTTCAAACTATTTCCCTACATTCCACATTTCCACTGAGTTTTCTCATTCCTCATCATGAATCTTCTTCATTTCACAAAGCCAAAGCTATAACCTTAGGAGGCGGTGGGGAGGGGGAGGAGATAGAGAGGGCACTACTACTGAAGGTGGGGAAATAGAAAGAGAAGGTGAAAAAAAAACAGTAAACACCACATGGAGAGGGAAAAAGCAACAAAAACAAAGGATAACAAATTTCTGTAACAGAATGGTACCTAATCCCCAGTATATGAGAAGGTGCAAGAGTAAGAGGTGGCATAGGAAATTCCGAGTCATTCATTGTTGAACTAAGTGACAATTGAGCGTTAAATGCTTGCTTATTGGATATTTGAGAACCTATTTCCAGGTGTCCCTCAGACGACTGCTGCTTCTTTAACGCTTCTTTGTTATAACGAATTATATTAGCCTAAGAAAAAGCAATACTTTCAGAAGAATAGTTATCTTTTTTTTATATATGTAAGAATTAGCAAATCAAACCAAATTAAAAGTGCTAAAGGGGTCACAAGAAATGTAGCACAGGGAAAAGTTGCTTCAAATTTCCAATATGTTTTTAAAGATCCCATTCATGATCCAGCCCATGAGATACTGTTTTGTATAGTGATTATCATCAATGAACCACTTATACAGCCCCACATGAGCATCAGAATTCACTTAGAAATTAATATTAATTTCTCTGCATGATAAGAAAGAACCAGAGGTACCCCTGAGAAGAGATATATTAGATGTATAATTTCCATGCTTGTCAGGCAGCAGAAATAAACACCTTAGTCAAATAAACGGCATCCTGTAGCTGCTGAAGAGTGTCGCTCATATAACCGCCTTGAGAAAGAATGTCTTCAACAATATCATACGAAATCTGCAATATCATCATCATCACCATGATTTCATCAGAAATTACAAAGCATTCAGGAGAACTTTTGGACAACCTTTAAAATTACAATCAGACTGACCTCACTTCTCTTTAGGTGAATGGATAACATTTTGCTTAATGTGCGAATGCTTGAAAGAGAACCCCAAATCTGTAAACCAAAGATGGACTCCATTGCCGTATGCATGTTCAAAACTATCATAGATGCAAGAGAAGCCCACATACCTGCTCAACCAAATTACTCATCCTAATATTATTTTGCCACGATGATTGCTGCAGTAACATTGCTTTCTGGAGAGGTACATAAATTAGTTATTTCTAATGCAAAAGAAAAAAAGTGTATAATAACAAACATAATACCAAAGCAAGCAAAAACAATAAATTAAACTAGACTTATCACACTTAGAAATATACTTGCACATAGATACTGAGAATCTGCTATATTCCAAATTGATGCAAAAGATGAAACAAACTACCTGATCCATAACATAAGCCATGGCCAGAGAACGAGTGATATTAATAGCATTTAGTTTTTGTTCTGAAGGAAACTTTTGCATGTCAACAGATTGATCCTTGAAAGTTTGTACATCTAATGGTTGAGTGTCCATGCCATGGGGCAACGGAAAAGATTTTCCAGAGAATAAATGATCTCTTTTCTCGTCCCATTCTCTTTCTAGAGTCCTTTTTGGAAGTTCAGCAACTAAGAAGCCCACAAGGAATGGATGTGTCACATGGGGAAAACTACAGCACCGAGCTCAGGGAAAACTTCTGCCTAAAAATGAAGAGCACGTCAATTAGAAAACTGTTAGATTAGTAATAAAGTAAAACACGGAAAAAATGGAATAAATAAGAAACAAACTCTAATATGTTTAGAAGACGCAAAAAGAATAAAATCTTGCCTGATTACTTGAAATTGCAGCTTCTGCAACTCGTAGCCCTGCAGGTATAATGAAGGTACCGACTAAAACCACAATATCAGCCACATCAACACCTGGATAGAAAGTAATGCGCCGTAACTCCAATCTATCCATGACATAACTAGCAGCTGGCCTGACATAGACCTATGATAAACTTAAAAGGTATTAGAAAACTATCATGTGTGCCACAGGAAGTGCCATATATCACGAGCAGCACACAAAGTATATTTTATTTAAATCTTTCAAATATGAATTAACAATCTCTAAAGTCATAAAAAAATAAGCCATGAAATGGTTATCTTAAACTAAATCCCCACATTAAAAATGATAAAATTCTGTCCCTATTTGGTAAATTTTTATGGTAACGTTATATTTTTTTTATACATAATATGGCCTGTGTCATCAATCATGGTAAAATGGGACAGTATGCATGCATAGTTTACTCACAAAAACACAAGACTCTTTAAATTTAAATCAATCACATTGTGGCAAGTGGCCTCCACAAACATAACAAAGTCAGATTCTTGGTCAGTAGCAATAAAATGTAGATATAGCTAAATCTATTAGCTAAACTAGGACCAAGTACAAGTAGATAAGTCAAAACATTACTAGCCAGTCCTAACATTTATAAAGCAGTACTAAATAAGGTATTACAGCTGCTACTAAAAATTTACAAAGAAATTTACAGAAAAGAGTTGTATTAGACTGGTCAAATAATATAACTACGGACATAACCAGCAGTACAGTCAATATCATCAATCCAAACGCCGAAGCAGGAAAATACTGAAAAAGAGGCATATATCTTGCATACATAATCGTAGTTTCTGTAATAAAGCCATGCTCCACTGTTTTAAAAGTCGAGGCTTCCGTCTAAGGAAGAAGCCTCATAGAATATTCAGAAGCCTAGAAAATCACTTCTGCTGCACTCATGTTTAATTTTTACAAATTACAAGTATACACTATTCCATAAGGTTAACGAAAATCCACCATGAATAAATGTTAACCAAATCACCTCGGGCGAACAAAAAAAGAATATAGATAAAATAGAAACACATCTTAATCTATCATATGCATTACCAGAATTAATATATATAGCCAGGGAAAGATCACGATCATAAGTACGCCAATCAACAAAAATCTACTATATCGAAAGGAGAGCATCTGGGTGAACAATTCGGCGAAAGAGATCGAGTTGCACGAGGCAAAGACGCTGAAAATCCTGACTCGGCAACACCAACGGTTTGGTCTTAGACTCGCCGGTGCTGCCGCCTTTCTCTATCCTCTTCACAAACTCCACAGGTGAAGAGGAGGCCGCACGTATCGCCGCCACGATTGCGGCCGCTGATGACACGATTGAGTCGCCGTCGTCGTCGTCTTCATCATCAGATGTGAAGGTTACTTGGCGGAGAGGAGTGGAGGCAGTGGCAGCGAGGCAGAGCGGCCGCTGCGCAGAGGTATTGGCGGTGGCGCGGCAGGGGAAGGGAGAGTGAGAGTGAGAGTGAGAGTGAGAGTGAGAGTGAGAGTGAATTTTGCTGTGATTGAGTGGGAAGAGAGGGGCAATACAGTGATTGGAGCACGGAGTTTGTGGAGGGAATGTAGAGAGCAGCATTTGGTGGCTGATCAGTGATGACCGCTGATTTTCTTTCCATTTCAGCTACTTAGTAGTGTTTATAGAATTGCCATTTGGGCTATTGGGCTTTGAAAAAGGCCCATTATCTTTTAGGGATCTAAATCTCTATTTCAAAGAAATTATCGTTTTAATATTTTTTTCTAAAATCACACACAATCATAAATTCGGTTTATAAAGTTTAGTATATAAACTCGTTAAACCCAATATATATTCTTAGAAGTTTAAATTAAAAGGGGACTATATGATTTAAATCGGTTCACAGGAACTAACTCTTCTAAATATAAGTTTATTATTATGAATAAAAAGTAGAGTATATTAAAATTATTTAAAAAAGGACTTGAATAAAAAAACCTGGTTTGTTATGTTAATTAATTCCAATCTATTTATATATATATAAAAGCATAGTGGAGTTCATTTATTGCACTCCTATTTAATTTCGAGCTCAATTTTTTTCCGTATTAGGTATGTTTTATCAATGAGTGTTGTTATTTGCACACACACCCCTTTTTAATAAATACACTTTTTTTTAAATACATATCCTTTTAAATTTTTTTTTATTTTATTATATGCACCCCTAAAATAACCAAACCAACCCCTAAAAATAAGAAATAAACTAAAATTATACGCACCCGTTCTTCACAAGTGAATGTTTTCTAAACTTTTCACAAATGTAATCGCCAATGTGGACACATCTACGTCAACAAAAATACTCTTCCCAAACTTGTGCTGCAGATTGATCTGTATCGAAGGCTCTGATATGTAAGTTGGGATTGGAGTATATGATGCGCCATTCTTCATTCTAATTTACAATTTCTTTAATTATATATTTATTTATAATAATCATGCCCAAATTTTTCCCACTCAAGCCAATCGGGCAGCAATTGCAAGAATCGTGAGTGGAAGACCTTCACATCTCTCTACAATCTTCTTACAAGCTTTTTCAAGATCAGTATATAGGACACGTGGAGGAAGAAGACGCTTGCTCAGCTGTTGCAGCCTAGTGGTTATCAAGATTCAACTTCCGCTCGTTGAGTGTAGAAAATTGTGATGCAGACCGTAGTTTTCGGATCAATAATAAGGATGCAATAGATAGGTGATGTATGTGTCCCATACATCATCTAAGACAATGACGTATCTCTTATGATCACTCTCAAATTTTTCATTCAACGTAATTTTCATGAACGACTTCGTCGTCCATAGGTCAGAGGCTGTCTGGATCCATCTCTTGAACCTCAGAATGTCTTTCACTCAACATTTTTTCTCGAACCCACACGAGACAGTCAAAGCGTTCTGTGATCGTCAAATCGTAGTTTGTGTTTGTGTTTGTGTTTGTGGGATTCCGGGCATCCCAACGAGTGAAGTGACTCGCTATACAGTAGTTTGTGTTTGAAGATGAGAAGATCTCTCAGTATTTTGTGTTTGCGAATGAGATGATTCCAACGATGATCTCTCAGTGCAACCCCAGAGACAGTATTATCAATTGCCTGAAATTGAAGATGAGAGGATCTCTCCAACTAGCATTATCATACGTTGATTTACAAGCTGGAAGAAAAAAGGAATGCTTATAAAAATAAAGATATAAGAGGTAGGTATAAAATAAAAATTAGGGTAATTTAGATATTTTAAACATATCTATTTTAGTAATATTATAAGTTGGATGTGTATTTAATAGGAGGTGTGAATATGGTCTAACCCTTTATCAATTGTTAATCTTGGCCATTAAATTACACATTAATATAATTGTAACTAAGAAAATTAAGAAGTATTTATTGTTTACCAAAATAGAATCTAATATTTTTTTCCCATACATAGTTGGTTGTTATTTATTGATGTTTCTAAGTTATTGTTTATTTTAATTACTAATAATACGAAATTATTGGGCTATTCTACTAAGTTTAGCTCATTTGTTCTTTTGATAATTAATAATCAAAATTATTTAATCACCATTCACTCATGTGAAAATGTCCAATACCCCCAACTTTATTCCGTTTGTCGATTGATGAGTGATATTTTCACCTACATTTTAGTATCTTTTTATGTGAGTTTTCATATATTTTTATCCGTATTTTCATGTATTTTGGTGGTGTTATGTGTTTTTATGGGAATGTGTGAGAATGATCTTAAACATATGTATAACAGGTGAAAATGGAGTAAAAAATGAAGACGGGAGATCAAACAAGGAAGAAGGAACAAAAGTGCAAGAACACGGCTGGCCGTGCTCGCAACACGACTCGTGTTGCAGCACACGGCCCGTGTACCAGACACGGGCCTGTAAGCGACGGCCGTGCGGAGCCATCCGTTCATGCAACACGGCCACCCTTTGGTCGTGCGACACAGCTCGACTCGTGTTGCAGCACACGGCCTGTGTACCAGACACGGGCCTGTAAGCGATGGCCGTGTGGGAGCATCCGTTCACGCAACACGGGCACCTTATGGCCGTGTTGCGCCACACGACTCGTGTCGTGTCTGGGATCAGAAAAAAATTAGAATCCTTCTAGAAGCTTCCCAAGGGGTATAAATACCCCTTTATTCAACAATTGAGAGAAGATCCGAAATTCCACCCTTCCACACACACATCACACACAATTCTCTCCATTTTACACCATCATCTTCATTCATTCACCATCCTTTGGATCTACCATCATCCAACCATCAAAATCATCATCCAATTGAAGAAAAGAAGCAAGGAAGAGATGAAGATAACAAGGGAAGGAAGGAAATCACCATTGAAGTGACATCAAGGGAGTTTCCATTCATTTCTTGTATTAAACCTCATAGTTTCATCATGTTTTGTAAGGATCTTAATGTTTATGTTCATTTCCTTCTTAATATGGTAGGCTAATCTCCCTTGTGAGATTAGCAACATGAGAGTTGTTGGATAATTTTGGGGATTTGTGTATTTAAATTCATATGTTGATTGGATCTATGATTTTCTACCATTGATTATTAATTGCTTGAATTGTATTGATGATTTGTGTGTTTAGTTGTTCTAGATATGTGATTAGATTGAGAAATCAATTATATGCTTAGGATAATTAAGTGAATCATTTCATCAAACACTTCATGTGCATTATAGATTGTGAAGAGATTGAGAAGTCCTTCATGGTTTAGAACCCTTTGGTAGGACATGTGATTGGTTTGATCGAGAGATTGATTAATTATGTGAATGGACTCTCATTTAAGCTTAGTACCTAGTTGGAATTATTTAAGTGAGAACCAATCCATTGAGCTACTTGATATTCATATCATATCCATCTCGAGAGGGAGTTTAGGTGATCTTAGTGTTGGCCCTTAGTCTTCAATCCATGATACATATGAATTTGATACATAATTCCTAGAATTTCCACTTCTTAATTATTGTTAATCTCACTTTTAATCAATTTGGTAAACCACTTTCCATCCATCCATCTTGTTTATTGATCATTACTTGCTTTGATCACTTGTCATTTAATTGTTTGCAACCAATCCTATTGATGATTCGTCTCTATAAAATTACAATAAACGTGAGATCGCTTAAGCACTAGTGCCTACCTCCCTTGGGTTCGATAATTTTTTGAATTGGTCATTACCCACTATATTATGGCTAACCAAATGGCGCCGTTGCCGGGGAGGCAACGGTTGCTAGTAGCTTGAAGAAGGATCGTTTTGAGTAATCTTAATAGAGACATTTTTTATTTTATTTGTTTACTTGTCTTTGCTTTGAAAACCTTGTTCTAACTTCTTTTGCTTTGAAGGTGTATGCAAACAAGATCCAAGGGGAAACAAGTAGAACCTATCGATTGGGAGATTGAGCATACGTTGAGAAGGAGAAGAAAGGAAAACAAAAATAGTGAGCGAATGGAGAACTTTCAAGAGGATAATCGTGTGGAGATAGAGCATGATGGGGAAGGAGGACACAATATGAACGTGCATGACAACGCACCTCAATTCAATGCAAATCTTCTTCAACAAGCCTATCAAAATCATGGAGCTATGAACAACCAAGTTTTGCTTCAACAAATGGTGCAACAAGTTCTAAGGCAACAAGGCTTTCAACAAGCTTATGCTCCTCCGCAACAAGCATATGTCCCACCACCACCACCTCCGGTGGAACATGGAATGCAAAATGATCAAAGGGTAATCCGAGATTTCTTTATGCCAAGAGCAATGCCACAAATGATGGGGCCACCAATCCATGCTAATAACTTTGAATTTAAGATGAGCTTGATTTCTATGGTGAGGGAGCAACAATTTAGTGGAACTCCGAATGAAGATCCTACTTCAAAAGTTGATAGCCGATAGACCCTTAGGTTTATCTGAAGTGAAAACTATCTGACTTTCGAGTCTTGCTTGGGAGTAAAAAATGACTAATTGCTTTTTCAAGGCAAAGGGGGTGCAGAACCAAATATATATATGTTGGAATTAGTTCATTATGATTTATATGGTCCTAAGATTGTCCGGATGAGAGGTGGATATGAATATTCGTCAATCGATGATTATTCTAGATACTGATATATTTATTTGATGCACTGCATGTCTAAGTTCTTTGATTAATTCAAGAATTGCAAGGCTGGTACAGTGAAGCGTCATGGAAAATATATCAAGTAATGACGATTTAATCGTCATTACGAGTACCTCTTAGGATAGTTAGGAGCTATTAATCAGAGGTTGAGATTAAATCTCAAATTATTTACACCGGGCATACCCCAGCTGAATGGTGTGGCGGATAGAAGGTGTAGCACTCTTATGTAAATGATTAGATGGATGATGAATTATTTGGAATTACTAAATTCATTTTATGGGTATGCCCTAGAAACAGTAATTCGTATGAATGTTTGTCTGTTTGTGGGATATCCTAGAAAAATGAAGGGTGATTTATTTAGTCCAAAAGATCGAAGGGTGATTGTTAACACAAACACTAGATTTTTGGAAAAAGACTATGTATTAAATCATAAACCCATGTATAAATTGTTCTAAAGGAAGTGAGAGGGAAAAACACAAAGTATAAGTACCAATTGTACAAGAGGATATACCACAAGGTAAACTGCAACGCGTGTCACGTCTGATACACAATTGCGTGTAGTGCCTTGTCGTAGTGGGAGGATTCTTCGACAACCTGTAAGATACATGTTTTGGGAAAGTCGTGAGACTTGGTCCCTCGCAAACATGAAATGGACCCATGGATACGACGAAGCACTACAAGTTAGAAATGCCAAATCCTAGCAAAGTGCAATGAATATTAAAATAGAATCGATGGATTTTAAATTAGGTCTGGATGCTTGTTGAACCGCAAAATGGCGTAAAAGCCATTGGAAGCGGGCATGCAAGAATAAAAGAGGATCATAGAATAAGGTGAAAACCTTGGAAGCAAGCTTGTTGAGAAAAGGTATACTCAGAAAGAAAGAGTTCGATTATGAGAAAACCTGTTCACCGGTAGTTATGCCTAAGTTGATCCGAACTCCTTTATTTGTTGCTACTCATATGAAATATGAGGGATAGCAAATAGATGTCGAGACAGCTTTCCTGATTGGAAGTCTTAAGGGAAACATCTATGTGAAGCAACCAGAGTGATTCATTGCAAAAAGCTAAGAGCATTGTGATAATAAGCTTAAAAGTGTTCATTCATGGACTAAAGCAAGCTTCAAGATCATGAAACATCCGTTTTGATGAGGTAATCCAGTGACATGGATCTAATCAATGATCGGATGGGTCTTGTGTATTGAAAAGAGTGATGGAAACGTGGTGGTATTTCTTGTACTATACGTAGATAGTATCTTGCTCATTGGAGACAGTGAAAGAGTATTGTCGGGCGTATGGGTATGGTTGATAAAGCGGTATGAGATGAAGGACTTAAGAAGAGCAAAAATATCCTTTTGATCACGGTAATACGGATCACAAGAAAGGATGTTATGCTTATCTCAAGTTTCATATAATGATACGATCCTTACTCGTTTAGCATGTGAATTTATCTAAGTGAATGTGTCTTGTGACACAAAAGTAGATAAAGAAGATGAAAGTGGTTCCTTATGCTTCGGCAAATGAGGAAGCTTAATCTAAGGAATGCTATGCACGAGATTGGATATCTATTTTACCGATGGCATGAACAGTGGGTATCAAGGTAACCTAAAATAAGAATGTTGAATTGTGGTAAGACATATACTTATGTACCTGAAAAGGACTAGAAATTATATGTAGGCTTACCGGAAAGATTCGTGAACTTAGCCGCATTTCTAGTGAAATGTCAAGAGTAAGTGTACTCTATCGCTGTTGTATACGCGTGACCAAGTGCAAAATTTATAGTATTGTCGTCCCAAGGGAAAAGGTAAACTCAAGTTGTATCCGGATTTTCCATTGATTTATGTTTTGTAAGGATTATCGAGATAAGGTTTTGATTTAAGAACTATGATTACTCTATCAATTAACTAATGAACTAGACAAGCAACTAATTATAACAAATATCAATCAAATCAAGTAGCAAGATGAGATGGAATGGATGAAGTATATCTAAAAAGAGAGCAAGGCTAGCAACATCATGGTCAAGGTCTTATGTAGACTTCACACTTACTCAAGCATTGATGACTTTCAAGTTATGAAACTAAGGGCAATCACAATTGTACCCCTAACCCCTATGGCCAAGGTGATTAGGTTCTCAACTCTTTTACAAGTTTAAATCTCCTAAGATTGTCTTACTCTCAATTCCCTCATGGGTACTATGATCATAAGTTGGTTCCCCTCACTAGTTCATCACTAATGTTCTATCATGAGGTTCTAAGCACTTGGAGGGAATGGCTTTCCTCCCCTCATACTAACCAAGCCACCTAATACAATCAATGATTCAATTAAACCACCACACATAATATTGGAATGGCCATCCTAACACTATGCATAGAGAATTTAACCACACACATCATGCATCAAATGAGAATAAGCATTCATGATAGAAAGTAATCATAACAATCAATTCATCAAGCTTTAATAGTGCAAAAATCTACATATTTCCTAACCAATCATATTGCTAGCCTCACTTGAGGACTAGCCACAAATATTCATTGCCAATTGGCTACAATCCAATACAAGCTCCATATGAGCAATATAATGAAGAAAGTAGCAAAATAAAAGAGATTGAGCTTCCCCTTGAAGGTAGACTCCTTCTTCCTTGATCATGCCAAATTCTTCAAACAAATCTGATTTTCTCTTCTTAGATGATGGAATGGATGGATGTATGGATGGATTTATGAATATCAAGGTGAATTGATGGATTTAGATGGTGTAGATGGATTGTAGATCTAGTGTGTGAGGAAATGTGGTGTGGATTGTGTGTAACTGCTCTCAATCTGATATAATGTGAATCTCCTCTCTAATTTCGCACAAATCATGGTTTTATATCACTTATGGACCTTCTAGAAGCTTCCGGAACATTCTGAAAATTACACAGGATTTTGCACCTACACGGCCCGTGCTGCAGTACACGGCCCGTGTAGGGCACACCTACTTCGGCGTTTTGTGCGTGCTTCCGGACACGGCTCGAGCTGCAATACACGGCCTTTATCATGGCCGTGCAGCACTTTCTGACGACAATACAAGGCTTCTTCTTACAGGGCCGAGCTCCGCACACGGGGCGTGCAGCAGTGCACGGCCCGTGCACCAGCGCACGGCCAAATCCCTGGGCGAGCAGCGTATTCTGATGACATTACACGGCCAGCTGCTACAGGGCCGTGTTCCGCGCATGGCCCGTGCAGTTGCCTGGCCTATTCTTCGTCTCCCTTTCGCTCCCGACTCCGTTTTTGTCCGTTCCATGACCTGTTTTACATATATTCAAGCTCATTTACACAATTCTATAAGTTCGTACCACTTTCCTCAAAACAACAATAACTCCACCAAAATTAACACAAATACGGATAAAAACATCCGAAAATACACACATAAAGACACTAAAACCTAGGTGAAAATGACGACAATCAATCCCCCAAACTTAAAGTGTTGTTTGTCCTCGAACAACTAAAAATGATAAACAAGAGGAGAAATTTTCACCTAGAGAACATCTAACGAACATAAACCACAATATGTCACAAGTAATAAGGATTTCAAAATCAAGTTAAGTATCCCTACATAATCAAACTTATAACATGAAAGATTAACGAGTTCAATCTCAAGCATGACAAAAGAGTAATCAGATCCCTTTCAATCCAAGCCTTTCATAGGATATCAAATTCACTCAACACTCTTTGAAGTAAGGTTTTGATCAACACTCATCAACCGGTTAAAATCGACTCACCATAGGCTTGCTCATGGACTATGTTCACAAGCCACCTTAGTTTCAATAAGTGATCAAAAAGGTCTTTATCTTTGGATGTAATGTTTAGGCTCTTTGGTAAGGTAGGAAACTTTGGATAATAGTGACTTTTCAAGTGTGGTTGATCGAAGAGATGATTCCTTTCTTCAACGTCCTCACTTTCATGCTTCCTTTCTTTTCTACTTTAATCACAAGCACTAAGCATCATCATTCCTTGGATTTCTTGAGCTTCTTTTTGAATGGCATACTTCTTGTCTTTGACTTTTGTATTCCTTGAGCATATTTTTCTATTTTGCTCCTTTTTCACTTTTGTTGAAGTTGCACTTGCTTTTATCTTGAGCTCTTTCATCCTTTTTCTTGACTCACCTTTCTTTCCATATACATTTGCACATTTTTCCACATCTTCCCTTTTATAAACCATCATCATCCTCAATTACCCACACATAGGTTATATATATAAGGTTTAAATGGGTTTTCAAGGCTTGTAATGTGCTTATATCACAAGAGATAGGCTTAAAGATTCAAAGTGGCTTACTAGGGATAATGTTTGAGGTAAGGAAATTTTATGGCTATGACTTTACTTAACAAGGATGGCCTAAGATCATGTCACAAATTTCAACCATTCGGGCTTCGTTCCTATAGTCCAAGAGCAAGTTCTAGTTTGTCTAAGTTCAACCGGTCCTCTCTTCAATAATTAACCATGGAGGCACGGTTGAGGCTCAACTCTCACAAGCTTTTGCTTGGACCAAAAGAAACTCAATTAACCTTCACACTTCTCAAAATTGAACAAATTATGTAATCCATGTCACAATTTTAACAAGTAGAAACCATTAACTTGCTTGCCATCACCTATCACAAACAATGCATCATAGCTCATACTCAAAAACATCACTCAACTCTTTCCCCAAAACATACCACCAAAACCACACATATACAAGAATTAAAATAACAACAAACATCACCTACTAATCAAGGGATCAACAAACAATACAAACATATAACATGCATAAATTAAATCATCCATCAAAAGAAAATAAAGCACATCAACTCAAACCCATAACGATAAAGATCAATCTCCCATCGCATCCAAACAACGAAAAAACAAAAAACTGAAAATCGCATAAAACTGAAAATAAAATCCCAAAGTAAAACCTCCCAAAAACCAACAATTTAAGTACAATCCAATCAAATCCTAACAAATCAAATCAAATGTCTAAGCAATAATACCAAAATTCTAAATAATAGCTAGATGAATGGACAAAAGTGCCAAGCACTCAAAATACTCCCTCATTGTTCCGGAGGCGGAGGAGGTGGACGATAGGTGTTCCATGGAATGTAGGCTCGAGGGTTCGCAGGAAACTGGAAGTTGAACATCATGGTCAACATCTCCTCCATGTTGTTGGAGTGCGCCCTTGATTATTCTTCATAGTACTCCCTCCTTCGTTGTCCAGCTCTCAACTCTTCAATGTGTCTTCCATGCTCTTGCTGGACTTCGCGAATCTCCCTGATCTGAGTCCCATATGTCTGCTGCACATGCCTCATGTCACGTACCTCATCCATCATATAGTTCCACCTTTCATCTCCTTGGCCCGGTGCGACTGGTGGCGGTGCTCCTTCTTCCTCAAACAGTGGTGGATCAGGGCCTTGCTCCTCAAACTCAATCTGCTCCGGTTGCTCTCCTTGCTCATCACCCTCCATGGGCACTTGCTCGGCCCTCAAATTGGCTAGCTCTTCATTTTCTTCAACTCTAACCTGCCTCAGAACCTGTTCCATTTCATCTCTGTTTCTTCTATAAAATGCCTTGACAACTCTGGAATGGTTCACACTTCCCATAGCCAAATTTGCAAGCCTTCTCCTTGTATAAACTGTAGTGAGCTCCGGTATTGGCAACGGAAATGGAGCTCCCTTCTCCTGCCTTAAACAGTATTGATTTCCTACCATGGTCAAAAATTCCCTCCTCATCAGCTGTGAGTAATTCAACCCTTCACTAACCATACAATTCTCCATCCCTGCGAAGTTAACTCCCATTCCTTGAGCTATCATTGTAATCATCCCTCCTAGCATCAACCCTTGAGAACTCTGCCTCTTTGCAACTCTCTCCGCATGTTGCACAAAATGTGCTGCAACATTAAGCGGTAACTCTTTATACATACAATGCATGATGTAGAGCTGCTTTTCTCCAACTGAGCCTCCTTCAAACCTTCCCAATATAGTGTTGGAGACGATCTTCTCTAAGTACCTCATTACAGGATTCCGGATGGCCGTCCCCTTTGAAGCACTAGGGATGTACCCTGCTCTCTCAGTTCCATCATTCACAAGGCTTGACCACCATTCCTGTTGGTTGAAAGTTCCTCCGGCATAAAAGCTCCGATGGAATTCGCATGGCGGGCACCCAAAACACTCATTCAAAAATGCCAATGGAACCTTTTCCCTCAACACATTATCTAGCTGAAAAGTCACCCACAGTGGATACCCATTCCTATCTTTCTTCACTTGTAAAGTGCTCATAAATTCCGCAGTGAGATGATAGTAGGTTGGCGGCCTCTTATCGAAGAAAGCTTCCATCTGAGAGAAGCGAAATAACTTCCTCAGATCTTCTTCTATACCTAGTCCCCTCATCGTCTCCGTGTCTTGAAAACGAGTAGCCTTGATCTTCGGAGCTAGAACTTGCCAGCGAAGCACAAACTTTCCCCAATAATCCTCGAACTCAACTCCAAATTCTTGTGGATGAATTCCTTCAATAACCAACTGGGCATCCAAGTTAGATAACTCCTCAGGGTCGGTTATCACAATGAAATCCTCGGTCCTAGGGCGAACTCTCCTCTCAGCCATCTACAATATAAAAACAATATACAACTTATCAAATATATTCACACTAAACAACTTATCACCATTCATCACAACTATCAACAATTATAACCAATTTCTACTCATGATCACACATATGAATCCTCACTTCAATCATCTTAAAATGCTATTCACATTTGACCATCAATTTCCAACGAATTCCTCTCTTAGACATTTCATCGAACACTTGGCATGCACAAAATTTAAACATCCTCTCAACATGCAATTTGCATATCCTCATGCCCAAATCCTCAATATCTAAAGTTAATCTCTTACAAATAAACATCATACTCATGTAATTCATCAATTGGCACAACACAATTATTCACACTCATAATTCTCACACAATTCCCAAATTATTCCTCATGAACCCTATTTCAACTTTTTCAAAAAAAAAAAAATTCAACAATTCATAATGACACACATGCGTGAATATCATCAATCAAGCATGAAAACATCATAAGAATAAAGCCCATATATCAATTCAATCAATTCATATCAAAATGTTCAAGTTAGGGTTCAAGAATGTCATACCTTTCACCAATTGGATGTGGAGATGTGAATTTGGTGTGAACACTTACAATCTCTACTCACATTCTTTCAACACTAACCTTGGTGGAGTTTCGTGTGCTTGAATCGTGTGAATTGGGTGAAGGGGTGCGTATGGAATGTGTACGGAGCAGCCCTTTTAAAAAAACTGGAACAAGCCCTGCACGGCTCGTGTTACGCAGCACGGCCTCAAGTTAGGCCGTGCAGCGTGTTCTGATCCCATTACACGGCCACCTGTTACAGGGCCGTGTGCGGAACACGGCCCGTGTACCGTTTCTCCTGCACGGCTCGAGCTGCGTAACTCGGCCATAATCCTGGCCGTGTAGCATGTTCTGATCCCGCTACACGGCCAACTGCTACAGGGCCGTGCACGGCGCACGGCCCGTGTAGCAGTTTGCCCTGTTCTTCATTTTTCTTGCTTCACTCCATCCTTGCCCTGTTTTTCACTCTTCACATACCCTATTCATGCTTAAACACTACTCAATGTTATCCATGCTACACTCATAATCAAGAATGGATTGAAATGTACTCAAAACACCACCAAACACACCAAAACTATCCTAACTCATGAGAAACATATTCAAAATTTTTCAAAAATGACCATTTTGCAACGATGATATATTTACACAAGATAACACAATCAATTGAACAAAGTATAGATCACACCATGCACTCTCCCCCCAAACTTAAATCGAAACAAGTTACGAATTAAGTTTGCAAAAGTGGTGAGACATACCTTATTCGTTTTCTCAATGCTCTTCATGAACTTCTCCACCTCTTATGCCTACTTTAAGCTCCAATTGATCAAGTGTGACCACCACGCAACCTCCCCCAAACTTAAATTAACACAAGTGTTAAAATTTAAGTTTGTAAAGAGTGGTGAGGCATACAATCATCATTCCACCTTTAGCATCCGTGTCTTTTCTCTTATGCGTTTCTCATGAACTTAACCACCTTCATACCAAATCTACAAGAAAACTAAAAAAAACAAAAAATCTACACTAAACCAATACTCAAAAGAAGTTTAAGAAGAGAGAGTAACCACATACACCCTCTCCTTTTGAGAAGGAGATAGGTAATGCTTCACTCTATGACCATTTACCACAAATTCATTATTTGGACCCTTTAACCTCAATGTATGTCCATTCAACACTTCAAGCACTTCATAGGGTCCCATCCATTTTGATTTAAGCTTTCCGGGAAACAACTTGAGCCTCGAATTGAATACAAGCACTTTATCCCCGAGAGCAAACGTCTTCTCCTTGACCTTAGCATCATGCCATCTCTTCATATTTTCCTTATGGATAATTGAGTTTTCAAATGCTCTTCCTCTAAACTCCTCCAACTCAACTAACTTCAACAACCTTGCTTGACCACTTTCCCCCTCGTCCATATTAAGACGTTTGATAGCCCATAATGCACGGTGTTCAAGCTCCACGGGGAGATGACAAGCTTTACCATAGACCAATTGATACGGTGAGACACCAAGAATGGTCTTAAAAGCCGTCCGATAAGCCCATAAAGCATCGTCAAGCTTGTCCGACCAATCCTTCCTCCCTCCATTGATGATCTTCTCCAAAACTAACTTGATTTGGCGGTTTGAGACCTCCGCCAAACCATTTGCTTGAGGGTGGTAAGGTGTAGCCACTCGATGTTTCACTCCATATCTTTTCAACAAACTCTCCATCAACTTGTTTACAAAGTGTGATCCTCCATCACTCACTAAAGCCCGTGGAACTCCAAACCTAGAAAAAATGTTATTTTTCAAAAACCTTTGCACAATCAAAGCATCATTCGTCTTCGTGGGGATTGCCTCCACCCACTTGGACACATAATCCATAGCTAGCAAGATGTACACATATCCTTTAGACGAGGGAAATGGTCCCATAAAATCAATCCCCCATACATCAAAAATTTCTACGTCAATCCTTAAGGTCATGGGCATTTCATCCCTCTTGCCTATTCCCCCTATCCTTGTGCATCTATCACACTTTGCAACAAACTTCTTTGCATCCTTAAACAATGTTGGCCAATAGAAGCCCGATTGTAAAACCTTAGCCCCCATCTTTTGATGAGCAAAGTGACCTCCACACAAAGACGAGTGACAAAGTTCAAGAATTCCCATAACTTCTTCTTCAGCTACACATCTCCTTATTACTCCATCATTGCAAATTTTAAACAAATACGGCTCATCCCAAAAATACTTCTTAACTTCAACATGAAACCTCTTTTCTTTGTACTCATTAAGCAACGTGGGCTTGATTCCACACACAAAGAAATTGACGTAATCGGCGTACCAAGGCGGCACATTCACCATGCGAGTATTCACTTGCTTGACCTCTAGTAGTAAAATGTCCTCATCCGGGAACTCATCCCCAATGGGCTTCAAATCTTCATTTGCACCTCCATTTTCTAACCTAGACAAATGGTCCGCAATCACATTCTCCACGCCCTTTTTATCCTTGATGACCACATCAAATTCCTGCAAAAGCAACACCCAACGAATTAAACGAGGTTTAGCATCTTTCTTACTCATGAGGTATTTTATAGCCGCGTGATCCGTGTAGACAATCGTTTGTGTTCCAACCAAGTATGGTCGAAACTTCTCAAAAGCATACACTACGGCTAAAAATTCCTTCTCCGTTGTGGTGTAGTTAATTTGGCACGAATTCAATGTCTTTGAGGCGTAATAGATTGCTCTAAACTTCTTCTCTCTCATTTGCCCCAACACCACTCCAATGGATTGATCGCTAGCATCACAATGAAGTTCAAATGGTAAACTCCAATCCGGGGTAACGAGGATCGGAGATGAAGTGAGAGCATCCTTAAGCACCTTCTTCTTCTCTTGCACTTCCAAAAATGGCTTTTCATCAAGTTTCTCCACCTTTACCTCCTTTGCTTCTTCTTTTGTGAGTGCCCTACAAGCATTTAAACCATGCAATTCATCAATTATTTCATTATTTTCTACACCAAAAGAAGATTTAGCTTTTATAGATTCAAGAGAATAAGAGTGGCTTATGATGATTTCCAAAGGGTCCTTGGAGTGAAGGTTATCCATATGCTCTTCAACCATGTCGTCAATAACCTCCACTCTTCCACATTCCTCCCTAGGATACCTCATAGCCTCACTTAAAGAAAATATGACTTCATCCTCATTCACCCTCAAAGTTAGCTCCCCTTTCTCCACATCTATCAATGCTTTCCCGGTGGCAAGAAACGGACGTCCAAGTATCAATGGGACACTATCATCTTCAGCCATATCTAGTACCACAAAATCAACGGGGAACACAAACTTGCCAACTTTGATCAAAACATCTTCCACTATTCCCTTGGGATGTGTCAACGACCGATCGGCTAATTGAAGTGTAACCGACGTCGGTTTGACCTCACCAATACCCAACTTTTTGAAGATTGATAAGGGCATTAAGTTAATGCTTGCCCCTAGATCACATAAAGCTTTGTAGTTCCTTTGCTCTCCCATCTCACAAGGAATAGTGAAACTCCCCGGATCTTTCAATTTAGGGGGAAGTTTCTTTTGCAAGATTGCACTACATTCCTCCGTAAGGTTCACCGTTTCGAACTCTCCCAAGCTTCTTTTCTTTGACAAGATATCCTTCAAAAATTTGGCGTAGTTGGGCATTTGAAGTAAGACCTCCGCAAAAGGCATATTCACATGTATCTTCTTCAACATTTCAACAAACTTGGCAAATTTCTCTTCTAATCCCTTTTTCAAGCATCTTTGTGGAAACGGGATTGCCATGGGCAACTTAGGAATCCCCCATTCATCTCTTTCAAACTTTTCCTCTCTCTCTTTCCGTTTTGCTTCTCTACATCTTTCCCATTTCTTTGGAGACTTTACTTTTTCTTCTTCAAGTGTAGGGGTACTTTCACCTTTTTCAACAATATCAACTTCTTTCTCTTTCCCTTCTTCACCCAAACTTTCCATAGGCTCAAGTTCACAATCCACCTCCTCTACT
This sequence comes from Pogostemon cablin, assembly GCA_023678885.1. NCBI lineage: Eukaryota > Viridiplantae > Streptophyta > Magnoliopsida > Lamiales > Lamiaceae > Pogostemon > Pogostemon cablin. The sequence goes on from CM042981.1 coordinate 23,246,163, forward strand.
TCCGTTGGCATTGAAGGCCCTTCGTATTTTGTTCCACTACGAAGTTCAATCACCTTACATTGCTCCTTCGGATTAGTAATGGTTGTAGATGGAAACTTCCCTTGGTGATGAACATTACCCCTTTCACTTGTCATTTGACTAATGTGAGTCTCAATTGCTTTGAATCGATTCTCATTTACCTCATCTCTTTGCTTCACATATTCAAACTTTCTCTCATTCTCTTGTTTCTCTTGCTTCATAAACTCAAACATCTTAGTCATTTTATCCTCCAATGTAGACAATGTAGACTTTCCTTCATCATTTGGAGCCTTCTCCCCCGGATGAATGCCCGGTGGCAATGTGAGTGCATTAATTTGATTCACATACGACAAATTCTCATATCTCCGGGGTTGATTGAAATTCCCTTGAAAATTACCTTGCCCTCAACCTCCTTGCCTTTGTGGATATCCTCCTCCATTATTCCCAAAATTCCCACCGTAATTTCCTTGGAAGTTCCTTCCTTGCATTAAGGCAACTTCCTCAAGTGTCATCTCCGATGGGCTCCAAGAATTAGAGGACATACTTTGTTGAGGTATAGAGGTAGACATTTGACAACTTTGAGAAGATTGACCCATACTTGGTGTAGATACACCTTGTTGAAAATTAGGAAACACTTGTTGATTCATCAAAGGTATTGACATCACATGCGGAGGATTAGCTAGTACTTGTTGATTCACCATTGGTGTAGATGTTGGAGTCACTTGCATACTAGCATTCATCCTTATTAGTATCTCCGTGATTGCCTTGTCGGTTACATTTTCATTAGGCACCTCCACCTTTTTCACTTGTTGCAAGCACACTTCTTCCATCTTAGCAATCTTCACTTTTTCATATAAGCCCGCAACTCTATCCATGGCCCATTGTCCCGTATTCAAAGCTATTTCTTCACATATGGCAATTGCTCTTTCCGGAGTTTGCCCCAAAATCGAACCTCCCGATGAAGCATCAACAAGCATCCTTTCACTTCCATTCAAACCGGCATAGAAAAATCCTACTTGTTGATCTTCGGGGAATCCGTGTTGTTGACATTTCCTTAGCATTTCTTTGAATCGGTCCCAAGCCTCACTAAAAGTTTCAAGAGGCATTTGCTTAAACTGCAATATTTGACCTTTGAGATGCAACATCTTCGATGGTGGGAAATACTTGCTCAAGAATCTTTGTGCCAACTCTCTCCATGTGTTGTAGGATCCCGGTGGTAAAGTATGATACCAAGCCTTAGCTCTATCTCGTAATGAAAACGAGAAGAGCTTCAATTTAATAATATCCTCACTTACCCCATTTATCTTGACCGTGTTTGCTAACTCCGTAAATTGGGCTAAGTGAGCATTTGGATCCTCCATAGTACCACCACCAAATTGGTTTGCTTGCACCATGTTGATCAATCCCGTCTTGATCTCAAAATGATTAACATTCACCGGTGGTCCCACAACATAGTTTTCATATTGCGGTTGGAAGTGATCTCGGATGTTCATTCCCACTCCATTATTCCCATTTCTACGAGGTTGATTTTGCACCATCGGAGGATCATTCCTTGCTTCTTGTTGTGCCAACAAGTTTTGAATAATAGCTTGCAATTGTTGGTTTTGCAAGTGCATTTGTTGAGCATAAACTTGTGGCACATATTCTTGATTACCAAAACCTCCTCTAGCATTATCACCACCTTGAAAATTTCTCAAATTACCTTCTTCATCAACCATATTTGCATTATCCCTTACTTCTTCCATATTTTCTTCCGTTGGTTCCAACACTCCTCTTCTTTGTCTTCTTAAGGTAGCTTCTAATTCCAAATTCAAAGGTTCAATAGATTGAGACCTTGAACGAGTTTGCATGTACCTACAAGAATTCCAAAATTAGCTCTCCAAGTAACCAAGACAAGTAAACAACTATACAAATGAAAGAAATATCCTTATCAAGACTAATCAACTTCAAACTCGTTACAACCACAAGTTTAACATATCCCCGGCAAGCGGCGCCATGAACTTAGCCGCATTTCTAGTGAAATGTCAAGAGTAAGTGTACTCTATCGCTGTTGTATACGCGTGACCAAGTGCAAAATTTATAGTATTGTCGTCCCAAGGGAAAAGGTAAACTCAAGTTGTATCCGGATTTTCCATTGATTTATGTTTTGTAAGGATTATCGAGATAAGGTTTTGATTTAAGAACTATGATTACTCTATCAATTAACTAATGAACTAGACAAGCAACTAATTATAACAAATATCAATCAAATCAAGTAGCAAGATGAGATGGAATGGATGAAGTATGTCTAAAAAGAGAGCAAGGCTAGCAACATCATGGTCAAGGTCGTATGTAGACTTCACACTTACTCAAGCATTGATGACTTTCAAGTTATGAAACTAAGGGCAATCACAATTGTACCCCTAACCCCTATGGCCAAGGTGATTAGGTTCTCAACTCTTTTACAAGTTTAAATCTCCTAAGATTGTCTTACTCTCAATTCCCTCATGGGTACTATGATCATAAGTTGGTTCCCCTCACTAGTTCATCACTAATGTTCTATCATGAGGTTCTAAGCACTTGGAGGGAATGACTTTCCTCCCCTCATACTAACCAAGTCACCTAATACAATCAATGATTCAATTAAACCACCACACATAATATTGGAATCTCCATCCTAACACTATGCATAGAGAATTTAACCACACACATCATGCATCAAATGAGAATAAGCATTCATGATAGAAAGTAATCATAACAATCAATTCATCAAGCTTTAATAGTGCAAAAATCTACATATTTCCTAATCAATCATATTGCTAGCCTCACTTGAGGACTAGCCACAAATATTCATTGCCAATTGGCTACAATCCAATACAAGCTCCATATGAGCAATATAATGAAGAAAGTAGCAAAATAAAAGAGATTGAGCTTCCCCTTGAAGGTAGGCTCCTTCTTCCTTGATCATACCAAATTCTTCAAACAAATCTGATTTTCTCTTCTTAGATGATGGAATGGATGGATGTATGGATGGATTTATGAATATCAAGGTGAATTGATGGATTTAGATGGTGTAGATGGATTGTAGATCTAGTGTGTGAGGAAATGTGGTGTGGATTGTGTGTAACTGCACTCAATCTGATATAATGTGAATCTCCTCTCTAATTTCACACAAATCATGGTTTTATATCACTTATGGACCTTCTAGAAGCTTCCGGAACATTCTGAAAATTACATTGCACCTACACGGCCCGTGCTGCAGTACACGGCCCGTGTAGGGCACACCTACTTCGGCGTTTTGTGCGTGCTTCCGGACACGGCTCGAGCTGCAATACACGGCCTTTATCATGGCCGTGCAGCACTTTCTGACGACAATACACGGCTTCTTCTTACAGGGCCGAGCTCCGCACACGGGGCGTGCAGCAGCGCACGGCCCGTGCACCAGCGCACGGCCAAATCCCTGGGCGAGCAGCGTATTCTGATGACATTACACGGCCAGCTGCTACAGGGCCGTGTTCCGCGCATGGCCCGTGCAGTTGCCTGGCCTATTCTTCGTCTCCCTTTCGCTCCCGACTCCATTTTTGTCCGTTCCATGACCTGTTTTACATATATTCAAGCTCATTTACACAATTCTATAAGTTCGTACCACTTTCCTCAAAACAACAATAACTCCACCAAAATTAACACAAATACGGATAAAAACATCCAAAAATACACACATAAAGACACTAAAACCTAGGTGAAAATGACGACAATCAATCCCCCAAACTTAAAGTGTTGTTTGTCCTCGAACAACTAAAAATGATAAACAAGAGGAGAAATTTTCACCTAGAGAACATCTAACGAACATAAACCACAATATGTCACAAGTAATAAGGATTTCAAAATCAAGTTAAGTATCCCTACATAATCAAACTTATAACATGAAAGATTAACGAGTTCAATCTCAAGCATAACAAAAGAGTAATCAGATCCCTTTCAATCCAAGCCTTTCATAGGATATCAAATTCACTCAACACTCTTTGAAGTAAGGTTTTGATCAACACTCATCAACCGGTTAAAATCGACTCACCATAGGCTTGCTCATGGACTATGTTCACAAGCCACCTTAGTTTCAATAAGTGATCAAAAAGGTCTTTATCTTTGGATGTAATGTTTAGGCTCTTTGGTAAGGTAGGAAACTTTGGATAATAGTGACTTTTCAAGTGTGGTTGATCGAAGAGATGATTCCTTTCTTCAACGTCCTCACTTTCATGCTTCCTTTCTTTTCTACTTTAATCACAAGCACTAAGCATCATCATTCCTTGGATTTCTTGAGCTTCTTTTTGAATGGCATACTTCTTGTCTTTGACTTTTGTATTCCTTGAGCATATTTTTCTATTTTGCTCCTTTTTCACTTTTGTTGAAGTTGCACTTGCTTTTATCTTGAGCTCTTTCATCCTTTTTCTTGACTCACCTTTCTTTCCATATACATTTGCACATTTTTCCACATCTTCCCTTTTATAAACCATCATCATCCTCAATTACCCACACATAGGTTATGTATATAAGGTTTAAATGGGTTTTCAAGGCTTGTAATGTGCTTATATCACAAGAGATAGGCTTAAAGGTTCAAAATGGCTTACTAGGGATAATGTTTGAGGTAAGGAAATTTTATGGCTATGACTTTACTTAACAAGGATGGCCTAAGATCATGTCACAAATTTCAACCATTCGGGCTTCGTTCCTATAGTCCAAGAGCAAGTTCTAGTTTGTCTAAGTTCAACCGGTCCTCTCTTCAATAATTAACCATGGAGGCACGGTTGAGGCTCAACTCTCACAAGCTTTTGCTTGGACCAAAAGAAACTCAATTAACCTTCACACTTCTCAAAATTGAACAAATTATGTAATCCATGTCACAATTTTAACAAGTAGAAACCATTAACTTGCTTGCCATCACCTATCACAAACAATGCATCATAGCTCATACTCAAAAACATCACTCAACTCTTTCCCCAAAACATACCACCAAAACCACACCTATACAAGAATTAAAATAACAACAAACATCACCTACTAATCAAGGGATCAACAAACAATACAAACATATAACATGCATAAATCAAATCATCCATCAAAAGAAAATAAAGCACATCAACTCAAACCCATAACGATAAAGATCAATCTCCCATCGCATCCAAACAACGAAAAAACAAAAAACTGAAAATCGCATAAAACTGAAAATAAAATCCCAAAGTAAAACCTCCCAAAAACCAACAATTTAAGTACAATCCAATCAAATCCTAACAAATCAAATCAAATGTCTAAGCAATAATACCAAAATTCTAAATAATAGCTAGATGAATGGACAAAAGTGCCAAGCACTCAAAATACTCCCTCATTGTTCCGGAGGCGGAGGAGGTGGACGATAGGTGTTCCATGGAATGTAGGCTCGAGGGTTCGCAGGAAACTGGAAGTTGAACATCATGGTCAACATCTCCTCCATGTTGTTGGAGTGCGCCCTTGATTGTTCTTCATAGTACTCCCTCCTTCGTTGTCCAGCTCTCAACTCTTCAATGTGTCTTCCATGCTCTTGCTGGACTTCTTGAATCTCCCTGATCTGAGTCCCATATGTCTGCTGCACATGCCTCATGTCACGTACCTCATCCATCATATAGTTCCACCTTTCATCTCCTTGGCCCGGTGCGACTGGTGGCGGTGCTCCTTCTTCCTCAAACAGTGGTGGATCAGGGCCTTGCTCCTCAAACTCAATCTGCTCCGGTTGCTCTCCTTGCTCATCACCCTCCATGGGCACTTGCTCGGCCCTCAAATTGGCTAGCTCTTCATTTTCTTCAACTCTAACCTGCCTCAGAACCTGTTCCATTTCATCTCTGTTTCTTCTATAAAATGCCTTGATAACTCTGGAATGGTTCACACTTCCCATAGCCAATTTTGCAAGCCTTCTCCTTGTATAAACTGTAGTGAGCTCCGGCATTGGCAACGGAAATGGAGCTCCCTTCTCCTGCCTTAAACAGTATTGATTTCCTACCATGGTCAAAAATTCCATCCTCAACAGCTGTGAGTAATTCAACCCTTCACTAACCATACAATTCTCCATCCCTGCGAAGTTAACTCCCATTCCTTGAGCTATCATTGTAATCATCCCTCCTAGCATCAACCCTTGAGAACTCTGCCTCTTTGCAACTCTCTCCGCATGTTGCACAAAATGTGCTGCAACATTAAGCGGTAACTCTTTATACATACAATACATGATGTAGAGCTGTTTTTCTCCAACTGAGCCTCCTTCAAACCTTCCCAATATAGTGTTGGAGACGATCTTCTCTAAGTACCTCATTACAGGATTCCGGATGGCCGTCCCCTTTGAAGCACTAGGGATGTACCCTGCTCTCTCAGTTCCATCATTCACAAGGCTTGACCACCATTCCTGTTGGTTGAAAGTTCCTCCGGCATAAAAGCTCTGATGGAAATCGCATGGCGGGCACCCAAAACACTCATTCAAAAATGCCAATGGAACCTTTTCCCTCAACACATTATCTAGCTGAAAAGTCACCCACAGTGGATACCCATTCCTATCTTTCTTCACTTGTAAAGTGCTCATAAATTCCGCAGTGAGATGATAGTAGGTTGGCGGCCTCTTATCGAAGAAAGCTTCCATCTGAGAGAAGCGAAATAACTTCCTCAGATCTTCTTCTATACCTAGTCCCCTCATCGTCTCCGTGTCTTGAAAACGAGTAGCCTTGATCTTCGGAGCTAGAACTTGCCAGCGAAGCACAAACTTTCCCCAATAATCCTCGAACTCAACTCCAAATTCTTGTGGATGAATTCCTTCAATAACCAACTGGGCATCCAAGTTAGATAACTCCTCAGGGTCGGTTATCACAATGAAATCCTCGGTCCTAGGGCGAACTCTCCTCTCAGCCATCTACAATATAAAAACAATATACAACTTATCAAATATATTCACACTTAACAACTTATCACCATTCATCACAACTATCAACAATTATAACCAATTTCTACTCATGATCACATATATGAATCCTCACTTCAATCATCTTAAAATGCTATTCACATTTGACCATCAATTTCCAACGAATTCCTCTCTCAGACATTTCATCAAACACTTGGCATGCACAAAATTTAAACATCCTCTCAACATGCAATTTGCATATCCTCATGCCCAAATCCTCAATATCTAAAGTTAATCTCTTACAAATAAACATCATACTCATGTAATTCATCAATTGGCACAACACAATTATTCACGCTCATAATTCTCACACAATTCCCAAATTATTCCTCATGAACCCTATTTCAACTTTAAAAAAAAAAAAATTCAACAATTCATAATGACACACATGCGTGAATATCATCAATCAAGCATGAAAACATCATAAGAATAAAGCCCATATATCAATTCAATCAATTCATATCAAAATGTTCAAGTTAGGGTTCAAGAATGTCATACCTTTCACCAATTGGATGTGGAGATGTGAATTTGGTGTGAACACTTACAATCTCTACTCACACTCTTTCAACACTAACCTTGGTGGAGTTTCGTGTGCTTGAATCGTGTGAATTGGGTGAAGGGGTGCGTATGGAATGTGTACGGAGCAGCCCCTTTAAAAAAACTGGAACAAGCCCTGCACGGCTCGTGTTACGCAGCACGGCCTCAAGTTAGGCCGTGCAGCGTGTTCTGATCCCATTACACGGCCACCTGTTACAGGGCCGTGTGCGGAACACGGCCCGTGTACCGTTTCTCCTGCACAGCTCGAGCTGCGTAACTCGGCCATAATCCTGGCCGTGTAGCATGTTCTGATCCCGCTACACGGCCAACTGCTACAGGGCCGTGCACGGCGCACGGCCCGTGTAGCAGTTTGCCCTGTTCTTCATTTTTCTTGCTTCACTCCATCCTTGCCCTGTTTTTCACTCTTCACATACCCTATTCATGCTTAAACACTACTCAATGTTATCCATGCTACACTCATAATCAAGAATGGATTGAAATGTACTCAAAACACCACCAAACACACCAAAACTATCCTAACTCATGAGAAACATATTCAAAATTTTTCAAAAATGACCATTTTGCAACGATGATATATTTACACAAGATAACACAATCAATTGAACAAAGTATAGATCACACCATGCACTCTCCCCCCAAACTTAAATCGAAACAAGTTACGAATTAAGTTTGCAAAAGTGGTGAGACATACCTTATTCGTTTTCTCAATGCTCTTCATGAACTTCTCCACCTCTTATGCCTACTTTAAGCTCCAATTGATCAAGTGTGACCACCACGCAACCTCCCCCAAACTTAAATTAACACAAGTGTTAAAATTTAAGTTTGTAAAGAGTGGTGAGGCATACAATCATCATTCCACCTTTAGCATCCGTGTCTTTTCTCTTATGCGTTTCTCATGAACTTAACCACCTTCATACCAAATCTACAAGAAAACTAAAAAAAAACAAAAAATCTACACTAAACCAATACTCAAAAGAAGTTTAAGAAGAGAGAGTAACCACATACACCCTCTCCTTTTGAGAAGGAGATATGTAATGCTTCACTCTATGACCATTTACCACAAATTCATTATTTGGACCCTTTAACCTCAATGTATGTCCATTCAACACTTCAAGCACTTCATAGGGTCCCATCCATTTTGATTTAAGCTTTCCGGGAAACAACTTGAGCCTCGAATTGAATACAAGCACTTTATCCCCGAGAGCAAACGTCTTCTCCTTGAACTTAGCATCATGCCATCTCTTCATATTTTCCTTATGGATAATTGAGTTTTCAAATGCTCTTCCTCTAAACTCCTCCAACTCAACTAACTTCAACAACCTTGCTTGACCACTTTCCCCCTCGTCCATATTAAGACGTTTGATAGCCCATAATGCACGGTGTTCAAGCTCCATGGGGAGATGACAAGCTTTACCATAGACCAATTGATACGGTGAGACACCAAGAATGGTCTTAAAAGCCGTCCGATAAGCCCATAAAGCGTCGTCAAGCTTGTCCGACCAATCCTTCCTCCCTCCATTGATGATCTTCTCCAAAACTAACTTGATTTGGCGGTTTGAGACCTCCGCCAAACCATTTGCTTGAGGGTGGTAAGGTGTAGCCACTCGATGTTTTACTCCATATCTTTTCAACAAACTCTCCATCAACTTGTTTACAAAGTGTGATCCTCCATCACTCACTAAAGCCCGTGGAACTCCAAACCTAGAAAAAATATTATTTTTCAAAAACCTTTGCACAATCAAAGCATCATTCGTCTTCGTGGAGAATGTCTCCACCCACTTGGACACATAATCCACAGCTAGCAAGATGTACACATATCCTTTAGACGAGGGAAATGGTCCCATAAAATCAATCCCCCATACATCAAAAATTTCTACATCAATCCTTAAGGTCATGGGCATTTCATCTCTCTTGCCTATTCCCCCTATCCTTTGGCATCTATCACACTTTGCAACAAACTTCTTTGCATCCTTAAACAATGTTGGCCAATAGAAGCCCGATTGTAAAACCTTAGCCCCCGTCTTTTGATGAGCAAAGTGACCTCCACACAAAGACGAGTGACAAAGTTCAAGAATTCCCATAACTTCTTCTTCAGCTACACATCTCCTTATTACTCCATCATTGCAAATTTTAAACAAATACGGCTCATCCCAAAAATACTTCTTAACTTCAACATGAAACCTCTTTTCTTTGTACTCATTAAGCAACGTGGGCTTGATTCCACACACAAAGAAATTGACGTAATCGGCGTACCAAGGCGGCACATTCACCATGCGAGTATTCACTTGCTTGACCTCTAGTAGTAAAATGTCCTCATCCGGGAACTCATCCCCAATGGGCTTCAAATCTTCATTTGCACCTCCATTTTCTAACCTAGACAAATGGTCCGCAATCACATTCTCCACGCCCTTTTTATCCTTGATGACCACATCAAATTCCTGCAAAAGCAACACCCAACGAATTAAACGAGGTTTAGCATCTTTCTTACTCATGAGGTATTTTATAGCCGCGTGATCCGTGTAGACAATCGTTTGTGTTCCAACCAAGTATGGTCGAAACTTCTCAAAAGCATACACTACGGCTAAAAATTCCTTCTCCGTTGTGGTGTAGTTAATTTGGCACGAATTCAATGTCTTTGAGGCGTAATAGATTGCTCTAAACTTCTTCTCTCTCATTTGCCCCAACACCACTCCAATGGATTGATCGCTAGCATCACAATGAAGTTCAAATGGTAAACTCCAATCCGGGGTAACGAGGATCGGAGATGAAGTGAGAGCATCCTTAAGCACCTTCTTCTTCTCTTGCACTTCCAAAAATGGCTTTTCATCAAGTTTCTCCACCTTTACCTCCTTTGCTTCTTCTTTTGTGAGTGCCCTACAAGCATTTAAACCATGCAATTCATCAATTATTTCATTATTTTCTACACCAAAAGAAGATTTAGCTTTTATAGATTCAAGAGAATAAGAGTGGCTTATGATGATTTCCAAAGGGTCCTTGGAGTGAAGGTTATCCATATGCTCTTCAACCATGTCGTCAATAACCTCCACTCTTCCACATTCCTCCCTAGGATACCTCATAGCCTCACTTAAAGAAAATATGACTTCATCCTCATTCACCCTCAAAGTTAGCTCCCCTTTCTCCACATCTATCAATGCTTTCCCGGTGGCAAGAAACGGACGTCCAAGTATCAATGGGACACTATCATCTTCAGCCATATCTAGTACCACAAAATCAACGGGGAACACAAACTTGCCAACTTTGATCAAAACATCTTCCACTATTCCCTTGGGATGTGTCAACGACCGATCGGCTAATTGAAGTGTAACCGACGTCGGTTTGACCTCACCAATACCCAACTTTTTGAAGATTGATAAGGGCATTAAGTTAATGCTTGCCCCTAGATCACATAAAGCTTTGTAGTTCCTTTGCTCTCCCATCTCACAAGGAATAGTGAAACTCCCCGGATCTTTCAATTTAGGGGGAAGTTTCTTTTGCAAGATTGCACTACATTCCTCCGTAAGGTTCACCATTTCGAACTCTCCCAAGCTTCTTTTCTTTGACAAGATATCCTTCAAAAATTTGGCGTAGTTGGGCATTTGAAGTAAGACCTCCGCAAAAGGCATATTCACATGTATCTTCTTCAACATTTCAACAAACTTGGCAAATTTCTCTTCTAATCCCTTTTTCAAGCATCTTTGTGGAAACGGGATTGCCATGGGCAACTTAGGAATCCCCCATTCATCTCTTTCAAACTTTTCCTCTCTCTCTTTCCGTTTTGCTTCTCTACATCTTTCCCATTTCTTTGGAGACTTTACTTTTTCTTCTTCAAGTGTAGGGGTACTTTCACCTTTTTCAACAATATCAACTTCTTTCTCTTTCCCTTCTTCACCCCCATAGGCTCAAGTTCACAATCCACCTCCTCTACTTCCGTTGGCATTGAAGGCCCCTCGTATTTTGTTCCACTACGAAGTTCAATCACCTTACATTGCTCCTTCGGATTAGTAATGGTTGTAGATGGAAACTTCCCTTGGTGATGAACATTACCCCTTTCACTTGCCATTTGACTAATGTGAGTCTCAATTGCTTTGAATCGATTCTCATTTACCTCATCTCTTTGCTTCACATATTCAAACTTCCTCTCATTCTCTTGTTTCTCTTGCTTCATAAACTCAAACATCTTAGTCATTTTATCCTCCAATGTAGACAATGTAGACTTTCCTTCATCATTTGGAGCCTTCTCCCCCGGATGAATGCCCGGTGGCAATGTGAGTGCATTAATTTGATTCCCATACGACAAATTCTCATATCTCCGGGGTTGATTGAAATTTCCTTGAAAATTACCTTGCCCCCAACCTCCTTGCCTTTGTGGATATCCTCCTCCATTATTCCCAAAATTCCCACCGTAATTTCCTTGGAAGTTCCTTCCTTGCATGAAGGCAACTTCCTCAAGTGTCATCTCCGATGGGCACCAAGAATTAGAGGACATACTTTGTTGAGGTATAGAGGTAGGCATTTGACAACTTTGAGAAGATTGACCCATACTTGGTGTAGATACACCTTGTTGAAAATTAGGAAACACTTGTTGATTCATCAAAGGTATTGACATCACATGCGGAGGATTAGCTAGCACTTGTTGATTCACCATTGGTGTAGATGTTGGAGTCACTTGCATACTAGCATTCATCCTTTTTAGTATCTTCGTGATTGCCTTGTCGGTTACATCTTCATTAGGCACCTCCACCTTTTTCACTTGTTGCAAGCACACTTCTTCCATCTTAGCAATCTTCTCTTTTTCATATAAGCCCGCAACTCTATCCATGGCCCATTGTCCCGTATTCAAAGCTATTTCTTCACATATGGCAATTGCTCTTTCCGGAGTTTGCCCCAAAATCGAACCTCCCGATGAAGCATCAACAAGCATCCTTTCACTTCCATTCAAACCGGCATAGAAAAATCCTACTTGTTGATCTTCGGGGAATCCGTGTTGTGGACATTTCCTTAGCATTTCTTTGAATCGGTCCCAAGCCTCACTACAAGTTTCAAGAGGCATTTGCTTAAACTGCAATATTTGACCTTTGAGATGCAACATCTTCGATGGTGGGAAATACTTGCTCAAGAATCTTTGTGCCAACTCTCTCCATGTGTTGTAGGATCCCGGTGGTAAAGTATGATACCAAGTCTTAGCTCTATCTCGTAATGAAAACGAGAAGAGCTTCAATTTAATAATATCCTCACTTACCCCATTTATCTTGACCGTGTTTGCTAACTCCGTAAATTGGGCTAAGTGAGCATTTGGATCCTCCATAGTACCACCACCAAATTGGTTTGCTTGCACCATGTTGATCAATCCCGTCTTGATCTCAAAATGATTAACATTCACCGGTGGTCCCACAACATAGTTTCCATATTGCGGTTGGAAGTGATCTCGGATGTTCATTCCCACTCCATTATTTCCATTTCTACGAGGTTGATTTTGCACCATCGGAGGATCATTCCTTGCTTCTTGTTGTGCCAACAAGTTTTGAATAATAGCTTGCAATTGTTGGTTTTGCAAGTGCATTTGTTGAGCATAAACTTGTGGCACATATTCTTGATTACCAAAACCTCCTCTAGCATTATCACCACCTTGAAAATTTCTCAAATTACCTTCTTCATCAACCATATTTGCATTATCCCTTACTTCTTCCATATTTTCTTCCGTTGGTTCCAACACTCCTCTTCTTTGTCTTCTTAAGGTAGCTTCTAATTCCAAATTAAAAGGTTCAATAGATTGAGACCTTGAACGAGTTTGCATGTACCTACAAGAATTCCAAAATTAGCTCTCCAAGTAACCAAGACAAGTAAACAACTATACAAATGAAAGAAATATCCTTATCAAGACTAATCAACTTCAAACTCGTTACAACCACAAGTTTAACATATCCCCGGCAAGCGGCGCCATGAACTTAGCCGCATTTCTAGTAAATGTCAAGAGTAAGTGTACTCTATCGCTGTTGTATACGCGTGACCAAGTGCAAAATTTATAGTATTGTCGTCCCAAGGGAAAAGGTAAACTCAAGTTGTATCCGGATTTTCCATTGATTTATGTTTTGTAAGGATTATCGAGATAAGGTTTTGATTTAAGAACTATGATTACTCTATCAATTAACTAATGAACTAGACAAGCAACTAATTATAACAAATATCAATCAAATCAAGTAGCAAGATGAGATGGAATGGATGAAGTATATCTAAAAAGAGAGCAAGGCTAGCAACATCATGGTCAAGGTCTTATGTAGACTTCACACTTACTCAAGCATTGATGACTTTCAAGTTATGAAACTAAGGGCAATCACAATTGTACCCCTAACCCCTATGGCCAAGGTGATTAGGTTCTCAACTCTTTTACAAGTTTAAATCTCCTAAGATTGTCTTACTCTCAATTCTCTCATGGGTACTATGATCATAAGTTGGTTCCCCTCACTAGTTCATCACTAATGTTCTATCATGAGGTTCTAAGCACTTGGAGGGAATGGCTTTCCTCCCCTCATACTAACCAAGTCACCTAATACAATCAATGATTCAATTAAACCACCACACATAATATTGGAATGGCCATCCTAACACTATGCATAGAGAATTTAACCACACACATCATGCATCAAATGAGAATAAGCATTCATGATAGAAAGTAATCATAACAATCAATTCATCAAGCTTTAATAGTGCAAAAATCTACATATTTCCTAACCAATCATATTGCTAGCCTCACTTGAGGACTAGCCACAAATATTCATTGCCAATTGGCTACAATCCAATACAAGCTCCATATGAGCAATATAATGAAGAAAGTAGCAAAATAAAAGAGATTGAGCTTCCCCTTGAAGGTAGACTCCTTCTTCCTTGATCATGCCAAATTCTTCAAACAAATCTGATTTTCTCTTCTTAGATGATGGAATGGATGGATGTATGGATGGATTTATGAATATCAAGGTGAATTGATGGATTTAGATGGTGTAGATGGATTGTAGATCTAGTGTGTGAGGAAATGTGGTGTGGATTGTGTGTAACTGCTCTCAATCTGATATAATGTGAATCTCCTCTCTAATTTCGCACAAATCATGGTTTTATATCACTTATGGACCTTCTAGAAGCTTCCGGAATATTCTGAAAATTACACAGGATTTTGCACCTACACGGCCCGTGCTGCAGTACACGGCCCGTGTAGGGCACACCTACTTTGGCGTTTTGTGCGTGCTTCCGGACACGGCTCGAGCTGCAATACACGGCCTTGATCATGGCCGTGCAGCACTTTCTGACGACAATACACGGCTTCTTCTTACAGGGCCGAGCTCCGCACACGGGGCGTGCAGCAGCGCACGGCCCGTGCACTAGCGCACGGCCAAATCCCTGGGCGAGCAGCGTATTCTGATGACATTACACGGCCAGCTGCTACAGCGCCGTGTTCCGCGCACCGCCCGTGCAGTTGCCTGGCCTATTATTCGTCTCCCATTCGCTCCCGACTCCGTTTTTGTCCGTTCCATGACCTGTTTTACATATATTCAAGCTCATTTACACAATTCTATAAGTTCGTACCACTTTCCTCAAAACAACAATAACTCCACCAAAATTAACACAAATACGGATAAAAACATCCGAAAATACACACATAAAGACACTAAAACCTAGGTGAAAATGACGACAATCAATCCCCCAAACTTAAAGTGTTGTTTGTCCTCGAACAACTAAAAATGATAAACAAGAGGAGAAATTTTCACCTAGAGAACATCTAACGAACATAAACCACAATATGTCACAAGTAATAAGGATTTCAAAATCAAGTTAAGTATCCCTACATAATCAAACTTATAACATGAAAGATTAACGAGTTCAATCTCAAGCATGACAAAAGAGTAATCAGATCCCTTTCAATCCAAGCCTTTCATAGGATATCAAATTCACTCAACACTCTTTGAAGTAAGGTTTTGATCAACACTCATCAACCGGTTAAAATCGACTCACCATAGGCTTGCTCATGGACTATGTTCACAAGCCACCTTAGTTTCAATAAGTGATCAAAAAGGTCTTTATCTTTGGATGTAATGTTTAGGCTCTTTGGTAAGGTAGGAAACTTTGGATAATAGTGACTTTTCAAGTGTGGTTGATCGAAGAGATGATTCCTTTCTTCAACGTCCTCACTTTCATGCTTCCTTTCTTTTCTACTTTAATCACAAGCACTAAGCATTATCATTCCTTAGATTTCTTGAGCTTCTTTTTGAATGGCATACTTCTTGTCTTTGACTTTTGTATTCCTTGAGCATATTTTTCTATTTTGCTCCTTTTTCACTTTTGTTGAAGTTGCACTTGCTTTTATCTTGAGCTCTTTCATCCTTTTTCTTGACTCACCTTTCTTTCCATATACATTTGCACATTTTTCCACATCTTCCCTTTTATAAACCATCATCATCCTCAATTACCCACACATAGGTTATATATATAAGGTTTAAATGGGTTTTCAAGGCTTGTAATGTGCTTATTGTTGGCATTCGATCGTTTGGTTAACGTGACCCGTTAGGGTTCCATGTATTTCTAACAAGAAGCGGAAGCAAGTAAACATGAAACGCATTATCTTTCACCAAGGGTTGATGTAGAGGTTGAATTCTCGCTGGCAGTCTGCGCAGTCCCACGAGAATAACCATAAGTTCCTCTTCTGATGTCGGAATTGAGTGATCTTTATGCTCAGACGATCCTCTCTTCGACGGCTTTCCATCAGTATATAATACATTAAAATCGAAGAACTGTACGATTTTATATGAATTTTGGAACATGACGAACTGCAGCAGCAAACGACCTTCCGGTCTTCTGCTGTATGTCCCAAGTCCGATCTCGACGTCGTGTGGGCGACGATCTACGAGACCTACTCAATCTGCTCTCAACCCTCATCACACGTGAATAATGAATTAGATTAGGGTTCCAGATAAGTTGAGGTGACTTATATACATGGGCTACAGCAGGGACCAGAAGGAGAAATTGGGTTGGGCCTCCATTGGGCTTAAGTATCCAAGCTTAGTCCAAAGCTTATACTTAAGTCCAATAATAATAATATATTCCACTAAAATATTATTACTGCACTACCATACCAATCCCAAAATTACGTTTTGGGCTCCTTCTTATTATGAGCCCGTTAGTCTCCCCATGTTTAAGATATACAATGTCCATTAATTAATTTAAGTTACTGACAACTCAATTAATTAATATCTCATCCAAGAGTAGTACCACTCAACCTCATTATCATGCCGGAATAAATTCCACCTGCAGGGTTTACATGATAATCCTTATGAGCTCCTCAAGGGGACATCATCAACCTATGACGGACACGGATTCCTTCTACAATCAACAGCACACCATAGAGACAGCACTACTTCCCAACTCACCGAGTTTATTGATTTAATTGCATGTAAATCTCACCCATTGATGAATCAAAGAAATACATACTGCCCTATGTGTCGAGGTTATTGTATAGGGATTAAGAGCACGAACATCCATAATAACTGAGATCAAGTTCTCCTATAAGTCAGTATAAATCGAACGATCTCAAGCGGTCCTGCTCAATACACACAAGTGCACTAATGTGATTCTATAGCCAAGACAAGCTAATACCAAACCACACTACAACCATCCCGATAGAGAGTCCCCGTCTATCTCGATTGTGAGCATCTGTTTATACTTTATAAGGAAACCGATAATATGATCTTCCGCGTGTTGTCGCACAACATATTATCTACAGTATAAAGTAAGTGGACTATTGCATCGAACATATAAATAAATTATAAGATGCAATCATTTGATCATATGATTCTCATTTCAAATTAATTGTTATAACATTGTTCATACAAAAAGCTAGACTTTTAGTATACAATCCAACAATCTCCCACTTATACTAAAAGACTATGCTGTCATGTCTTCCGCCATACATCTGATTCCCACTCCCACTACACGACCATTAAAAGCTCTCGCCTTAATATCCTTGTAAATGGATTTACTAGGTCATCATCCGATGCAATCTAGGCGACAACAACCTTCCCCTCATCATACGATTTCTCGTAACAGGTGGTACTTGCACTCCATGTGTTCAATTGCCTTATGGGCTCGTGATTCCTTCAAGTTTGCAACTGCACCAATATCATCAATATAAATTGTGATATCCTTGGGCAAACTTAGAAACACTTCGAAGTCCATCTTGAAGTTTCTAGAGTCATACAGATACTTTGGCTGCCTCATAGGCTCCAATTTATCATATTTCCATGATGGAGTCCGGAGTCTGAAATATATTTCTATATAACACTCCTCCACATTATGACTCAACTTCCTAAAATTAAACACATAACCTTGAGGTGGATTTACTGCCGTCCAATCTGACTAAAAAATCCGAATCTACGTAATCCACAAGAAGTAGTGAATTTACCCAGTAAGCTTACATATAATTTCCAGTCCTTCTCAGGCACTTCATATATGTCTTACCACAGTTCATCATTCTTGTTCCGGATTACGTTGATACCCACTGTTCATGCGTTCAACAAAATAGATATCCATTCTCGCGCATAGCATTCCTAAGATTAAGCTTCCTTATTCGCCGAAGCATAAGGAACCGCTTTCATCACCTTTATCTTCCTTTTGTGTCTCAAGACATATTTTCTTAGATAAAGTCACTTGCTAAAACAAGTAAGGATCGTATCAATTCATGAAGCTTGAGACAAGCATAATATCCTTTCTTGTGATCCGTATTACCGTGATCAAAAGGATATTTTTGCTCTTCTTAAGCCCTTCATTTCATACCGCTTTATTATCCATACACATACGCCTGACAATACTCTTTCATTGTCTCCAATGAGCAATATATCATCTACGTATAGTACAAGAAATACCACCACGTTTCCATCACTCTTTTCAATACACAAGACCCATCCGATCATTGATTAGATCCATGTCACTGGATTACCTCATCAAAACGGATATTTCATGATCTTGAAGCTTGTTTTAGTCCATTAATGGACACTTTTAAGCTCCCTATCACAATGCTCTTAGCTCTTTGCAATGAATCACTCTGGTTGCTTCACATAGATGTTTCTCTTAAGACTTCCAATCAGGAAAGCTGTCTCGACATCTATTTGCTATCCCTCATATTTCATATGAGTAGCAACAAATAAAGGAGTTCGGATCAACTTAGGCATAGCTACCGGCGAACAGGTTTTCTCATAATCGAACCCTTTCTTTCTGAGTATACCTTTTCGCAACAAGCTTGCTTCCAAGGTTTTCACCTTATTCTATGATCCTCTTTTATTCTTGCATGCCCGCTTCCAATGGCTTTTACGCCATTTAGCGGTTCAACAAGCATCCAGACCTAATTTAAAATCGTTCTATTTTAATATTCATTGCACTTTGCTAGGATTAGGCATTTCTAACTTGTAGTGCTTCGTCGTATCCGTGGGTCCATTTCATGTTTGCGAGGGACCAAGTCTCACGACTTTCCCAAAACATGTATCTTACAAGTTGTCGAAGAACCCTCCCACTACGACAAGGCACTACATGCAATTGTATATCAGACGTGACACGCGTTGCAGTTTACCTTGTGGTATATCCTCTTGTACACTTGGTACTTATACTTTGTGTTTTCCTCTCACTTCATTTAGAACAACTTATACATGGGTATTTGATTTATTACATAGTCCTTTTTCCAAAAATCTAGTGTTTATGTTAACAATCACTCTTCGATCTTGTGGACTAAATAAATCATCCTTCATTTTTCTAGGATATCCCACAAATAGAAAAATATTCTTACGAATTACTGTTCCTAGGGCATATCCATAAAATGAATTTAGTAATTCTAAATAATTCATCTATCTAATCACTACCATAAGAGTGCTATTCCTTCTATTCGTCACACCATTAAGGTGGGAAATTCATTTCCGAAGGTACCTTTCTCTTACTAGATTAAAAGACTCATTATTAATTACTATTTGTCGCATCCAGGGGATAAACATGATTTAAGAGTGTACAAATTGTTCACCAACGTACCATAACAGATTACAACTCTATCATTCATTATAATGACCATATCATTTAAATGAAATGGAGTATCCATCTATTAATGCATAGAAACCGAAATTAAATTCTTTCTATGAAAATGTACGTAAAGACAATTTCATAAAATCAAACGTCTACTCATATCATTTAATAAATAGACAACTCCCACTGCAATAGCCACTACTCTTGTAGTTTTACCCATGTCATAACAATCTTATCCTCACTTAGTAATAAACATTTAGTGATTCCAGTATCTACACACTTCGTGTCAGTAAATGCCATCACAAATCATGCTTTAAACAACTAGTGAATAAGATATAAAACTTGTTCACATTATGATGAAAATGGCTTTCCTTTGCCACATGTTTTGCCAGAAGTTTTCCACCATATACATCCTATTGTAATTCAGGTGGAACTTACTCAAAAACATCTAGGCAATTCACAAAGAATTAAATTGATCTAGGTTTTCCTTCAATTTATACTCCATGTTTTCCCAATTCATTCATCAAATTAAATCATGATCTTCTGCCTTTTAACTTACTCAAGTATCCGAAGAGTTACATGAGATCATCATATTTCTATGAACCTCTCATCTCTTCACTAGAGACTTTAATAGGCATCATGAGACGTCCATTGTGAGAACACACATGTATTTTCTTAAGCGGTAAAATTCAAAACCAAGATTCTTTTCTAATCATCTAATTTTGGACCAGTAAATATAATTTCTTTTAGTCAACCATAAGTGAAATAAAACCATTTGAAATTTAGAGAATCTTAAATTAATTTACCGATCAAAACTTCGAATTTTATCCTTTTATATTGATTCCCTCAAAACTATATAAAAATAAAATTCACCGACATCTCAAGCACCGTGAGTCTGCAAGCCACGTTAGTGTGGACGTTTACAAACCCAAACATTTACAAGAGAAGGTTTTACCCATTAATTTCATTTGTCAACCTAACTTTATGACAAAATAATTAATAGTCGGTTCCTCTTTAGCCATGCAAATAATAGCAGTGACTCCGTTGGGGAGGATACTAATTATTTACATCTAAGTGTGCACCATTATTTGATCCCAAGTCCACTGCGCGAGCTTGTGTGCCTTACAGTTGGAGAAGTACACACGCGCTCGGATAGCTTCCTACAATCACCAATTATAAGTTTGTACCAGTGAGCCCCACATAAACTCATCCGTTTGGGAGGAAGGCCTATTGCCAACACGCAAGTTCATGTACCACATTACAAACAATAATTATGTAATGAAGTCTGTACCAGTGATCCGTGAATAAACTCATCCGTTAGGGAGGAAGGCCTATTGCCAACACGCAAGTTTACTCACATCACTTACAAACCAATAATGGAGGCCGCGGGAATATTTAACAATCCCCTCTCCCACTTAGTAATTTAACACCGAGAATTTTTACATGCATATGATATTCAGAATAAAATACGCAACGCTAGCATGCTTCTATTACGGCACATAAGACAGTAAATCACAGAGAGTCATGCATACATATATAACAATAATCAATAATTAAATCAATCATTAACAGTTATATATCAGCGAATTCGATTGTTCGCCACCAGGCACGAATATCAGCAAAGACTTCCAGACTATCAAATTTTCAAAATTTCCAGATTGTCCAATTTTCGAAACCATCGATATCGACCGTCGATGTCGTCCAGATTATCAAAATCATCGATATCGACTAGATTATCAAATATTCGAAAAACATCAAGATTATCAAAATTCCGAAACTATCGATATCGATCATCATATCGTCTAGATTATCAAAATCATCGATATCGACGAACAACCATATATAACAATAATAGATAATTAAATCAATTATGTCAGTTATATATTATGAATCAATTCAACATCCATATATAACAATAATTGACAATCAATTATAGCAGTTATATATTAGGAATTAATTCGACATTCATATATGACAATAATAGATTATTAAATCAATTATAGCAGTCATATATTAGGAATTAATTCGACATCCATATATAACAATAATATACAATCTATTATGGCAGTTATATATTAGGAATTAGTTTTCTTAAAATTGGATGTCTTATCCAACACTCTAGCAATACATGCATATAATATACCAAATATAATACGCAATCTAGCATGCTTCTATATAAGACAATAAATCATAGAGATCAGGCATCCATATATATATATATAACAATAATAGACAATTAAATCAATTATGACAGTTATATATATTAGGAATAAAAACGCCTCTAAATTTTAATGTCTTGTCCGACACTCCTACTGTGGAATCGATGCCTTACGCAACAAGCAGGATTGCTTGTGCCCCAAGACGTCCATCGTCATATCCCACCGCCAATCATGTCAGGGAGCGCCCCAAGTGCCTTGACGAGCGCCCCTCGCCCGGACTGTCGCTCGTCCAAGGGCCTACTTGCATGGAACCAAGTTCAGCCCAACGCGCAACATCAAACTACACCAACTGTCGTTCGTAGTTCGAAACTGAAAGAACTTCAGAATCCAATCTCCACCGTCCAGAATCTACTACTATAAGTCTTGAACATTCTGTCCAAATTACAGATCGATCCAACGGTTATTTTGTGAGAAACAGCTCTTTTCTCTCGACTGCGCAAAACAGAATCGCCCAAATATCTGCTTCTGTTTTCAGCGTACTCCCAGCAAGAAAAGGCTCCAAATTCAATCTCCACCGTTCAAAATGTACATCCACAAGGTCTGAACGTGCTGACCAAATTAAAGCTTGATCCAACGATTAGTTTGTCAGAACGGCACTTTTCCCTCGACTGCGCAAAACAGAATCGCCCAAATATCTACTTCTATTTTCAGCATACTCCCAGCAAGAAAAGGCTCGAAATTCGATCTCCACCGTTCAGAATGTACATCAACAAGGTCTGAACGTGTTGACCAAATTACAGTGCGATCCAACGATTAGTTTGTCAGAAACGGTACTTTTACCTCGACTGCGCAAAATAGAATCGCCCAAATATCTGCTTCTGTTTTCAGCGTACTCCCAGCAAGGAAAAGCTCCAAATTCGATCTCCACCGTTCAGAATGTACATCCACAAGGTCTGAACGTGCTGACCAAATTACAGATCAATCCGACCATTGAAACTCTGGTTATTGTCTCTGCAATATCACTACGCTGGATTTTCTCTCAAAAACGTGATTCTATTTTTGCCCTCTCTTTCTTCCTTGCATGTGAAATTGACGAACAGTTTTCGTCGAATCCTCTCACACACAACCATGGACGAATAGATATGATATAGGGTATATATTACATAGGGATATTCATGGTTTGCGCAATAAAACCAAAACCCTAAACATGTGATCCTAATTCCGAAAAATTAATCACATAAACCCTATCCTAACGTGTCACGCTTCACCACGAAACCGAAGCTCTGATACCAATTGTTGGCATTCGATCGTTTGGTTAACGTGACCCGTTAGGGTTCCATGTATTTCTAACAAGCAGCGGAAGCAAGTAAACATGAAACGCATTACCTTTCACCAAGGGTTGATGTAGAGGTTGAATTCTCGTTGGCAGTCTGCGCAGTCCCACGAGAATAGCCATAAGTTCCTCTTTTGATGTCGGAATTGAGTGATCTTTATCCTCAGACGATCCTCTCTTCGACGGCTTTCCATCAATATATAATACATTAAAATCGAAGAACTGTATGATTTTATATGAATTTTGGAACATGACAAACTGCAGCAGCAAACGACCTTCCGGTCTTCTGCTGTATGTCCCAAGTCCGATCTCGACGTCGTGTGGGCGACGATCTACGAGACCTACTCAATCTGCTCTCAACCCTCATCACACGTGGATAATGAATTAGATTTGGGTTCCAGATAAGTTGAGGTGACTTATATACATGGGCTACAGCAGGGACCAGGAGGAGAAATTGGGTTGGGCCTCCATTGGGCTTAAGTATCCAAGCTTAGCCCAAAGCTTATACTTAAGTCCAATAATAATAATATATTCCACTAAAATATTATTACTGCACTACCATACCAATCCCAAAATTACGTTTTGGGCTCCTTCTTATTATGAGCCCGTTAGTCTCCCCATGTTTAAGATATACAATGTCCATTAATTAATTTAAGTTACTGACAACTCAATTAATTAATATCTCATCCAAGAGTAGTACCACTCAACCTCATTATCATGCAGGAATAAATTCCACCTGCAGGGTTTACATGATAATCCTTATGAGCTCTTCAAGGGGACATCATCAACCTATGACGGACACGGATTCCTTCTACAATTAACAGCACACCATAGAGACAGCACTACTTCCCAACTCACCGAGTTTATTGATTTAATTGCATGTAAATCTCACCCATTGATGAATCAAAGAAATACATACTGCCCTATGTGTCGAGGTTATTGTATAGGGATTAAGAGCACGAACATCCATAATAACTGAGATCAAGTTCTCCTATAAGTCAGTATAAATCGAACGATCTCAAGCGGTCCTGCTCAATACACACAAGTGCACTAATGTGATTCTATAGCCAAGACAAGCTAATACCAAACCACACTACAACCATCCCGATAGAGAGTCCCCGTCTATCTCGATTGTGAGCATCTGTTTATACTTTATAAGGAAACCGATAATATGATCTTCCGCGTGTTGTCGCACAACATATTATCTACAGTATAAAGTAAGTGGACTATTGCATCGAACATTTAAATAAATTATAAGATGCAATCATTTGATCATATGATTCTCATTTCAAATTAATTGTTATAACATTGTTCATACAAAAAGCTAGACTTTTAGTATACAATCCAACAATCTCCCACTTATACTAAAAGACTATGCTGTCATGTCTTCCGCCATACATCTGATTCCCACTCCCACTACACGACCATTAAAAGCTCTCGCCTTAATATCCTTGTAAATGGATTTACTAGGTCATCATCCGATGCAATCTAGGCGACAACAACCTTCCCCTCATCATACGATTTCTCGTAACAGGTGGTACTTGCACTCCATGTGTTTAATTGCCTTATGGGCTCGTGATTCCTTCAAGTTTGCAACTGCACCAATATCATCAATATAAATTGTGATATCCTTGGGCAAACTTAGAAACACTTCGAAGTCCATCTTGAAGTTTCTAGAGTCATACAGATACTTTGGCTGCCTCATAGGCTCCAATTTATCATCTTTCCATGATGGAGTCCGGAGTCTGAAATATATTTCTATATAACACTCCTCCACATTATGACTCAACTTCCTAAAATTAAACACATAACCTTGACGTGGATTTACTGCCGTCCAATCTGACTAAAAAATCTGAATCTACGTAATCCACAAGAAGTAGTGAATTTACCCAGTAAGATTACATATAATTTCCAGTCCTTCTCAGGCACTTCATATATGTCTTACCACAGTTCATCATTCTTGTTCCGGATTACGTTGATACCTACTGTTCATGCGTTCAGCAAAATAGATATCCATTCTCGCGCATAGCATTCCTAAGATTAAGCTTCCTTATTCGCCGAAGCATAAGGAACCGCTTTCATCACCTTTATCTTCCTTTTGTGTCTCAAGACATATTTTCTTAGATAAAGTCACTTGCTAAAACAAGTAAGGATGGTATCAATTCATGAAGCTTGAGACAAGCATAATATCCTTTCTTGTGATCCGTATTACCGTGATCAAAAGGATATTTTTGCTCTTCTTAAGTCCTTCATTTCATACCGCTTTATTATCCATACACATACGCCCGACAATACTCTTTCATTGTCTCCAATGAGCAATATATCATCTACGTATAGTACAAGAAATACACCACGTTTCCATCACTCTTTTCAATACACAAGACCCATCCGATCATTAATTAGATCCATATCACTGGATTACCTCATCAAAACGGATGTTTCATGATCTTGAAGCTTGTTTTAGTCCATTAATGGACACTTTTAAGCTCCCTATCACAATGCTCTTAGCTCTTTGCAATGAATCACTCTGGTTGCTTCACATAGATGTTTCTCTTAAGACTTCCAATCAGGAAAGCTGTCTCGACATCTATTTGCTATCCTTCATATTTCATATGAGTAGCAACAAATAAAGGAGTTCGGATCAACTTAGGCATAGCTACCGGCGAACAGGTTTTCTCATAATCGAACCCTTTCTTTCTGAGTATACCTTTTCGCAACAAGCTTGCTTCCAAGGTTTTCACCTTATTCTATGATCCTCTTTTATTCTTGCATGCCCGCTTCCAATGGCTTTTACGCCATTTAGCGGTTCAACAAGCATCCAGACCTAATTTAAAATCGTTCTATTTTAATATTCATTGCACTTTGCTAGGATTAGGCATTTCTAACTTGTAGTGCTTCGTCGTATCCGTGGGTCCATTTCATGTTTGCGAGGGACCAAGTCTCACGACTTTCCCAAAACATGTATCTTACAAGTTGTCGAAGAACCCTCCCACTACGACAAGGCACTACATGCAATTGTATATCAGACGTGACACGCGTTGCAGTTTACCTTGTGGTATATCCTCTTGTACACTTGGTACTTATACTTTGTGTTTTCCTCTCACTTCATTTAGAACAACTTATACATGGGTATTTGATTTATTACATAGTCCTTTTTCCAAAAATCTAGTGTTTATGTTAACAATCACTCTTCGATCTTGTGGACTAAATAAATCATCCTTCATTTTTCTAGGATATCCCACAAATAGAAAAACATTCTTACGAATTACTGTTCCTAGGGCATATCCATAAAATGAATTTAGTAATTCTAAATAATTCATCTATCTAATCACTACCATAAGAGTGCTATTCCTTCTATTCGTCACACCATTAAGGTGGGAAATTCATTTCCGAAGGTACCTTTCTCTTACTAGATTAAAAGACTCATTATTAATTACTATTTGTCGCATCCAGGGGATAAACATGATTTAAGAGTGTACAAATTGTTCACCAACGTACCATAACAGATTACAACTCTATCATTCATTATAATGACCATATCATTTAAATGAAATGGAGTATCCATCTATTAATGCATAGAAACCGAAATTAAATTCTTTCTATGAAAATGTACGTAAAGACAATTTCATAAAATCAAACGTCTACTCATATCATTTAATAAATAGACAACTCCCACTGCAATAGCAACTACTCTTGTAGTTTTACCCATGTCATAACAATCTTATCCTCACTTAGTAATAAACATTTAGTGATTCCAGTATCTACACACTTCGTGTCAGTAAATGCCATCACAAATCATGTTTTAAACAACTAGTGAATAAGATATAAAACTTGTTCACATTATGATGAAAATGGCTTTCCTTTGCCACATGTTTTGCCAGAAGTTTTCCACCATATACATCCTATTGTAATTTAGGTGGAACTTACTCAAAAACATCTAGGCAATTCACAAAGAATTAAATTGATCTAGGTTTTCCTTCAATTTATACTCCATGTTTTCCCAATTCATTCATCAAATTAAATCATGATCTTCTGCCTTTTAACTTACTCAAGTATCCGAAGAGTTACATGAGACCATCATATTTCTATGAACCTCTCATCTCTTCACTAGAGACTTTAATAGGCATCATGAGACGTCCATTGTGAGAACACACATGTATTTTCTTAAGCAGTAAAATTCAAAACCAAGATTCTTTTCTAATCATCTAATTTTGGACCAGTAAATATAATTTCTTTTAGTCAACCATAAGTGAAATAAAACCATTTGAAATTTAGAGAATCTTAAATTAATTTACCGATCAAAACTTCGAATTTTATCCTTTTATATTGATTCCCTCAAAACTATATAAAAATAAAATTCACCGACATCTCAAGCACCGTGAGTCTGCAAGCCACGTTAGTGTGGACGTTTACAAACCCAAACATTTACAAGAGAAGGTTTTACCCATTAATTTCATTTGTCAACCTAACTTTATGACAAAATAATTAATAGTCGGTTCCTCTTTAGCCATGCAAATAATAGCAGTGACTCCGTTGGGGAGGATACTAATTATTTACATCTAAGTGTGCACCATTATTTGATCCCAAGTCCACTGCGCGAGCTTGTGTGCCTTACAGTTGGAGAAGTACACACGCGCTCGGATAGCTTCCTACAATCATCAATTATAAGTTTGTACCAGTGAGCCCCACATAAACTCATCCGTTGGGGAGGAAGGCCTATTGCCAACACGCAAGTTCATGTACCACATTACAAACAATAATTATGTAATGAAGTCTGTACCAGTGATCCGTGAATAAACTCATCCGTTAGGGAGGAAGGCCTATTGCCAACACGCAAGTTTACTCACATCACTTACAAACCAATAATGGAGGCCGCGGGAATATTTACCAATCCCCTCTCCCACTTAGTAATTTAACACCGAGGGTTTTTATATGCATATGATATTCAGAATAAAATACGCAACGCTAGCATGCTTCTATTACGGCACATAAGGCAGTAAATCACAGAGAGTCATGCATACATATATAACAATAATCAATAATTAAATCAATCATTAACAGTTATATATCAGCGAATTCGATTGTTCGCCACCAGGCACGAATATCAGCAAAGACTTCCAGACTATCAAATTTTCAAAATTTCCAGATTGTCCAATTTTCGAAACCATCGATATCGACCGTCGATGTCGTCCAGATTATCAAAATCATCGATATCGACTAGATTATCAAATATTCGAAAAACATCAAGATTATCAAAATTCCGAAACTATCGATATCGATCGTCATATCGTCTAGATTATCAAAATCATCGATATCGACGAGCAACCATATATAACAATAATAGATAATTAAATCAATTATGTCAGTTATATATTAGAAATCAATTCAACATCCATATATAACAATAATAGACAATCAATTATAGCAGTTATATATTAGGAATTAATTCGACATTCATATATGACAATAATAGATTATTAAATCAATTATCGCAGTCATATATTAGGAATTAATTCGACATCCATATATAACAATAATATACAATCTATTATGGCAGTTATATATTAGGAATTAGTTTTCTTAAAATTGGATGTCTTATCCAACACTCTAGCAATACATGCATATAATATACCAAATATAATACGCAATCTAGCATGCTTCTATATAAGACAATAAATCATAGAGATCAGGCATCCATATATATATATATATATATAACATTAATAGACAATTAAATCAATTATGACAGTTATATATATTAGGAATAAAAACGCCTCTAAATTTTAATGTCTTGTCCGACACTCCTACTGTGGAATCGATGCCTTACGCAACAAGCAGGATTGCTTGTGCCCCAAGACGTCCATCGTCATATCCCACCGCCAATCATGTCAGGGAGCGCCCCAAGTGCCTTGACGAGCGCCCCTCGCCCGGACTGTCGCTCGTCCAAGGGCCTACTTGCATGGAACCAAGTTCAGCCCAACGCGCAACACCAAACTACACCAACTGTCGTTCGTAGTTCGAAACTGAAAGAACCTCCGAATCCAATCTCCACCGTCCAGAATCTACTACTGTAAGTTTTGAACATTCTGTCCAAATTACAGATCGATCTAACGGTTATTTTGTGAGAAACGGCTCTTTTCTCTCGACTGCGCAAAACAGAATCGCCCAAATATCTGCTTCTGTTTTCAGCGTACTCCCAGCAAGAAAAGGCTCCAAATTCAATCTCCACCGTTCAAAATGTACATCCACAAGGTCTCAACGTGCTGACCAAATTAAAGCTTGATCCAACGATTAGTTTGTCAGAAACGGCACTTTTCCCTCGACTGCGCAAAACAGAATCGCCGAAATATCTGCTTCTGTTTTCAGCGTACTGCCAGCAAGAAAAGGCTCGAAATTCGATCTCCACCGTTCAGAATGTACATCAACAAGGTCTGAACGTGTTGACCAAATTACAGTGCGATCCAACAATTAGTTTGTCAGAAACGGTACTTTTACCTCGACTGCGCAAAATAGAATCGCCCAAATATATGCTTCTGTTTCAGCGTACTCCCAGCAAGGAAAAGCTCCAAATTCGATCTCCACCGTTCAGAATGTACATCCACAAGGTCTGAACGTGCTGACCAAATTACAGATCAATCCGACCGATGAAACTCTGGTTATTGTCTCTGCAATATCACTACGCTGGATTTTCTCTCAAAAACGTGATTCTATTTTTGCCCTCTCTTTCTTCCTTGCATGTGAAATTGACGAACAGTTTTCGTCGAATCCTCTCACACACAACCATGGACGAATAGATATGATATAGGGTATATATTACATAGGGTTATTCATGGTTTGCGCAATAAAACCAAAACCCTAAACATGTGATCCTAATTCCGAAAAATTAATCACATAAACCCTATCCTAACGTGTCACGCTTTACCACGAAACCGAAGCTCTGATACTAATTGTTGGCATTCGATCGTTTGGTTAACGTGACCCGTTAGGGTTCCATGTATTTCTAACAAGCAGCGGAAGCAACTAAACATGAAACGCATTACCTTTCACCAAGGGTTGATGTAGAGGTTGAATTCTCGCTGGCAGTCTGCGCAGTCCCACGAGAATAGCCATAAGTTCCACTTCTGATGTCGGAATTGAGTGATCTATATGCTCAGACGATCCTCTCTTCGACGGCTTTCCATCAGTATATAATACATTAAAATAGAAGAACTGTACGATTTTATATGAATTTTGGAACATGACGAACTGCAGCAGCAAACGACCTTCCGGTCTTCTGCTGTATGTCCCAAGTCCGATCTCGACGTCGTGTGGGCGACGATCTACGAGACCTACTCAATCTGCTCTCAACCCTCATCACACGTGAATAATGAATTAGATTAGGGTTCCAGATAAGCTGAGGTGACTTATATACATGGGCTACAGCAGGGACCAGGAGGAGAAATTGGGTTGGGCCTCCATTGGGCTTAAGTATCCAAGCTTAGCCCAAAGCTTATACTTAAGTCCAATAATAATAATATATTCCACTAAAATATTATTACTGCACTACCATACCAATCCCAAAATTACGTTTTGGGCTCCTTCTTATTATGAGCCCGTTAGTCTCCCCATGTTTAAGATATACAATGTCCATTAATTAATTTAAGTTACTGACAACTCAATTAATTAATATCTCATCCAAGAGTAGTACCACTCAACCTCATTATCATGCCGGAATAAATTCCACCTGCAGGGTTTACATGATAATCCTTATGAGCTCCTCAAGGGGACATCATCAACCTATGACGGACACGGATTCCTTCTACAATCAACAGCACACCATAGAGACAGCACTACTTCCCAACTCACCGAGTTTATTGATTTAATTGCATGTAAATATCACCCATTGATGAATCAAAGAAATACATACTGCCCTATGTGTCGAGGTTATTGTATAGGGATTAAGAGCACGAACATCCATAATAACTGAGATCAAGTTCTCCTATAAGTCAGTATAAATCGAACGATCTCAAGCGGTCCTGCTCAATACACACAAGTGCACTAATGTGATTCTATAGCCAAGACAAGCTAATACCAAACCACACTACAACCATCCCGATAGAGAGTCCCCATCTATCTCAATTGTGAGCATCTGTTTATACTTTATAAGGAAACCGATAATATGATCTTCCGCGTGTTGTCGCACAACATATTATCTACAGTATAAAGTAAGTGGACTATTGCATCGAACATATAAATAAATTATAAGATGTAATCATTTGATCATATGATTCTCATTTCAAATTAATTGTTATAACATTGTTCATACAAAAAGCTAGACTTTTAGTATACAATCCAACACTTATATCACAAGAGATAGGCTTAAAGGTTCAAAGTGGCTTACTAGGGATAATGTTTGAGGTAAGGAAATTTTATGGCTATGACTTTACTTAACAAGGATGGCCTAAGATCATGTCACAAATTTCAACCATTCGGGCTTCGTTCCTATAGTCCAAGAGCAAGTTCTAGTTTGTCTAAGTTCAACCGGTCCTCTCTTCAATAATTAACCATGGAGGCACGGTTGAGGCTCAACTCTCACAAGCTTTTGCTTGGACCAAAAGAAACTCAATTAACCTTCATACTTCTCAAAATTGAACAAATTATGTAATCCATGTCACAATTTTAACAAGTAGAAACCATTAACTTGCTTGCCATCACCTATCACAAACAATGCATCATAGCTCATACTCAAAAACATCACTCAACTCTTTCCCCAAAACATACCACCAAAACCACACCTATACAAGAATTAAAATAACAACAAACATCACCTACTAATCAAGGGATCAACAAACAATACAAACATATAACATGCATAAATCAAATCATCCATCAAAAGAAAATAAAGCACATCAACTCAAACCCATAACGATAAAGATCAATCTCCCATCGCATCCAAACAACGAAAAAACAAAAAACTGAAAATCGCATAAAACTGAAAATAAAATCCCAAAGTAAAACCTCCCAAAAACCAACAATTTAAGTACAATCTAATCAAATCCTAACAAATCAAATCAAATGTCTAAGCAATAATACCAAAATTCTAAATAATAGCTAGATGAATGGACAAAAGTGCCAAGCACTCAAAATACTCCCTCATTGTTCCGGAGGCGGAGGAGGTGGACGATAGGTGTTCCATGGAATGTAGGCTCGAGGGTTCGCAGGAAACTGGAAGTTGAACATCATGGTCAACATCTCCTCCATGTTGTTGGAGTGCGCCCTTGATTGTTCTTCATAGTACTCCCTCCTTCGTTGTCCAGCTCTCAACTCTTCAATGTGTCTTCCATGCTCTTGCTGGACTTCGCGAATCTCCCTGATCTAAGTCCCATATGTCTGCTGCACATGCCTCATGTCACGTACCTCATCCATCATATAGTTCCACCTTTCATCTCCTTGGCCCGGTGCGACTGGTGGCGGTGCTCCTTCTTCCTCAAACAGTGGTGGATCAGGGCCTTGCTCCTCAAACTCAATCTGCTCCGGTTGCTCTCCTTGCTCATCACCCTCCATGGGCACTTGCTCGGCCCTCAAATTGGCTAGCTCTTCATTTTCTTCAACTCTAACCTGCCTCAGAACATGTTCCATTTCATCTCTGTTTCTTCTATAAAATGCCTTGATAACTCTGGAATGGTTCACACTTCCCATAGCCAAATTTGCAAGCCTTCTCCTTGTATAAACTGTAGTGAGCTCCGGCATTGGCAACGGAAATGGAGCTCCCTTCTCCTGCCTTAAACAGTATTGATTTCCTACCATGGTCAAAAATTCCATCCTCATCAGCTGTGAGTAATTCAACCCTTCACTAACCATACAATTCTCCATCCCTGCGAAGTTAACTCCCATTCCTTGAGCTATCATTGTAATCATCCCTCCTAGCATCAACCCTTGAGAACTCTGCCTCTTTGCAACTCTCTCCGCATGTTGCACAAAATGTGCTGCAACATTAAGCGGTAACTCTTTATACATACAATACATGATGTAGAGCTGCTTTTCTCCAACTGAGCCTCCTTCAAACCTTCCCAATATAGTGTTGGAGACGATCTTCTCTAAGTACCTCATTACAGGATTCCAGATGGCCGTCCCCTTTGAAGCACTAGGGATGTACCCTGCTCTCTCAGCTCCATCATTCACAAGGCTTGACCACCATTCCTGTTGGTTGAAAGTTCCTCCGGCATAAAAGCTCCGATGGAATTCGCATGGCGGGCACCCAAAACACTCATTCAAAAATGCCAATGGAACCTTTTCCCTCAACACATTATCTAGCTGAAAAGTCACCCACAGTGGATACCCATTCCTATCTTTCTTCACTTGTAAAGTGCTCATAAATTCCGCAGTGAGATGATAGTAGGTTGGCGGCCTCTTATCGAAGAAAGCTTCCATCTGAGAGAAGCGAAATAACTTCCTCAGATCTTCTTCTATACCTAGTCCCCTCATCGTCTCCGTGTCTTGAAAACGAGTAGCCTTGATCTTCGGAGCTAGAACTTGCCAGCGAAGCACAAACTTTCCCCAATAATCCTCGAACTCAACTCCAAATTCTTGTGGATGAATTCCTTCAATAACCAACTGGGCATCCAAGTTAGATAACTCCTCAGGGTCGGTTATCACAATGAAATCCTCGGTCCTAGGGCGAACTCTCCTCTCAGCCATTTACAATATAAAAACAATATACAACTTATCAAATATATTCACACTTAACAACTTATCACCATTCATCACAACTATCAAATATTATAACCAATTTCTACTCATGATCACACATATGAATCCTCACTTCAATCATCTTAAAATGCTATTCACATTTGACCATCAATTTCCAACGAATTCCTCTCTTAGACATTTCATCGAACACTTGGCATGCACAAAATTTAAACATCCTCTCAACATGCAATTTGCATATCCTCATGCCCAAATCCTCAATATCTAAAGTTAATCTCTTACAAATAAACATCATACTCATGTAATTCATCAATTGGCACAACACAATTATTCACACTCATAATTCTCACACAATTCCCAAATTATTCCTCATGAACCCTATTTCAACTTTTTCAAAAAAAAAAATTCAACAATTCATAATGACACACATGCGTGAATATCATCAATCAAGCATGAAAACATCATAAGAATAAAGCCCATATATCAATTCAATCAATTCATATCAAAATGTTCAAGTTAGGGTTCAAGAATGTCATACCTTTCACCAATTGGATGTGGAGATGTGAATTTGGTGTGAACACTTACAATCTCTACTCACACTCTTTTAACACTAACCTTGGTGGAGTTTCGTGTGCTTGAATCGTGTGAATTGGGTGAAGGGGTGCGTATGGAATGTGTACGGAGCAGCCCTTTTAAAAAAACTGGAATAAGCCCTGCACGGCTCGTGTTACGCAGCACGGCCTCAAGTTAGGCCGTGCAGCGTGTTCTGATCCCATTACACGGCCACCTGTTACAGGGCCGTGTGCGGAACACGGCCCGTGTACCGTTTCTCCTGCACGGCTCGAGCTGCGTAACTCGGCCATAATCCTGGCCGTGAAGCATGTTCTGATCCCGCTACACGGCCAACTGCTACAGAGCCGTGCACGGCGCACGGCCCGTGTAGCAGTTTGCCCTGTTCTTCATTTTTCTTGCTTCACTCCATCCTTGCCCTGTTTTTCACTCTTCACATACCCTATTCATGCTTAAACACTACTCAATGTTATCCATGCTACACTCATAATCAAGAATGGATTGAAATGTACTCAAAACACCACCAAACACACCCAAACTATCCTAACTCATGAGAAACATATTCAAAAAATTTCAAAAATGACCATTTTGCAACGATGATATATATACACAAGATAACACAATCAATTGAACAAAGTATAGATCACACCATGCACTCTCCCCCCAAACTTAAATCGAAACAAGTTACGAATTAAGTTTGCAAAAGTGGTGAGACATACCTTATTCGTTTTCTCAATGCTCTTCATGAACTTCTCCACCTCTTATGCCTACTTTAAGCTCCAATTGATCAAGTGTGACCACCACGCAACCTCCCCCAAACTTAAATTAACACAAGTGTTAAAATTTAAGTTTGTAAAGAGTGGTGAGGCATACAATCATCATTCCACCTTTAGCATCCGTGTCTTTTCTCTTATGCGTTTCTCATGAACTTAACCACCTTCATACCAAATCTACAAGAAAACTAAAAAA
This sequence comes from Pogostemon cablin, assembly GCA_023678885.1. Taxonomy (NCBI): domain Eukaryota; kingdom Viridiplantae; phylum Streptophyta; class Magnoliopsida; order Lamiales; family Lamiaceae; genus Pogostemon; species Pogostemon cablin. Next base: position 23,281,450 of record CM042981.1, read on the forward strand.
AACAAAAAATCTACACTAAACCAATACTCAAAAGAAGTTTAAGAAGAGAGAGTAACCATATACACCCTCTCCTTTTGAGAAGGAGATAGGTAATGCTTCACTCTATGACCATTTACCACAAATTCATTATTTGGACCCTTTAACCTCAATGTATGTCCATTCAACACTTCAAGCACTTCATAGGGTCCCATCCATTTTGATTTAAGCTTTCCGGGAAACAACTTGAGCCTCGAATTGAATACAAGCACTTTATCCCCGAGAGCAAACGTCTTCTCCTTGACCTTAGCATCATGCCATCTCTTCATATTTTCCTTATGGATAATTGAGTTTTCAAATGCTCTTCCTCTAAACTCCTCCAACTCAACTAACTTCAACAACCTTGCTTGACCACTTTCCCCCTCGTCCATATTAAGACGTTTGATAGCCCATAATGCACGGTGTTCAAGCTCCACGGGGAGATGACAAGCTTTACCATAGACCAATTGATATGGTGAGACACCAAGAATGGTCTTAAAAGCCGTCCGATAAGCCCATAAAGCGTCGTCAAGCTTGTCCGACCAATCCTTCCTCCCTCCATTGATGATCTTCTCCAAAACTAACTTGATTTGGCGGTTTGAGACCTCCGCCAAACCATTTGCTTGAGGGTGGTAAGGTGTAGCCACTCGATGTTTCACTCCATATCTTTTCAACAAACTCTCCATCAACTTGTTTACAAAGTGTGATCCTCCATCACTCACTAAAGCCCGTGGAACTCCAAACCTAGAAAAAATGTTATTTTTCAAAAACCTTTGCACAATCAAAGCATCATTCGTCTTCGTGGGGATTGCCTCCACCCACTTGGACACATAATCCACAGCTAGCAAGATGTACACATATCCTTTAGACGAGGGAAATGGTCCCATAAAATCAATCCCCCATACATCAAAAATTTCTACATCAATCCTTAAGGTCATGGGCATTTCATCCCTCTTGCCTATTCCCCCTATCCTTTGGCATCTATCACACTTTGCAACAAACTTCTTTGCATCCTTAAACAATGTTGGCCAATAGAAGTCCGATTGTAAAACCTTAGCCCCCGTCTTTTGATGAGCAAAGTGACCTCCACACAAAGACGAGTGACAAAGTTCAAGAATTCCCATAACTTCTTCTTCAGCTACACATCTCCTTATTACTCCATCATTGTAAATTTTAAACAAATACGGCTCATCCCAAAAATACTTCTTAACTTCAACATGAAACCTCTTTTCTTTGTACTCATTAAGCAACGTGGGCTTGATTCCACACACAAAGAAATTGACGTAATCGGCGTACCAAGGCGGCACATTCACCATGCGAGTATTCACTTGCTTGACCTCTAGTAGTAAAATGTCCTCATCCGGGAACTCATCCCCAATGGGCTTCAAATCTTCATTTGCACCTCCATTTTCTAACCTAGACAAATGTTCCGCAATCACATTCTCCACGCCCTTTTTATCCTTGATGACCACATCAAATTCCTGCAAAAGCAACACCCAACGAATTAAACGAGGTTTAGCATCTTTCTTACTCATGAGGTATTTTATAGCCGCGTGATCCGTGTAGACAATCGTTTGTGTTCCAACCAAGTATGGTCAAAACTTCTCAAAAGCATACACTACGGCTAAAAATTCCTTCTCCGTTGTGGTGTAGTTAATTTGGCACGAATTCAATGTCTTTGAGGCGTAATAGATTGCTCTAAACTTCTTCTCTCTCATTTGCCCCAACACCACTCCAATGGATTGATCGCTAGCATCACAATGAAGTTCAAATGGTAAACTCCAATCCGGGGTAACGAGGATCGGAGATGAAGTGAGAGCATCCTTAAGCACCTTCTTCTTCTCTTGCACTTCCAAAAATGGCTTTTCATCAAGTTTCTCCACCTTTACCTCCTTTGCTTCCTCTTTTGTGAGTGCCCTACAAGCATTTAAACCATGCAATTCATCAATTATTTCATCATTTTCTACACCAAAAGAAGATTTAGCTTTTATAGATTCAAGAGAATAAGAGTGGCTTATGATGATTTCCAAAGGGCCCTTGGAGTGAAGGTGATACATATGCTCTTCAACCATGTCGTAAATAACCTCCACTCTTCCACATTCCTCCCTAGGATACCTCATAGCCCCACTTAAAGAAAATATGACTTCATCCTCATTCACCCTCAAAGTTAGCTCCCCTTTCTCCACATCTATCAATGCTTTCCCGGTGGCAAGAAACGGACGTCCAAGTATCAATGGGACACTATCATCTTCAGCCATATCTAGTACCACAAAATCAACGGGGAACACAAACTTGTCAACTTTGATCAAAACATCTTCCACTATTCCCTTGGGATGTGTCAACGACCGATCGGCTAATTGAAGTGTAACCGACGTCGGTTTGACCTCACCAATACCCAACTTTTTGAAGATTGATAAGGGCATTAAGTTAATGCTTGTCCCTAGATCACATAAAGCTTTGTAGTTCCTTTGCTCTCCCATCTCACAAGGAATAGTGAAACTCCCCGGATCTTTCAATTTAGGGGAAAGTTTCTTTTGCAAGATTGCACTACATTCCTCCGTAAGGTTCACCGTTTCGAACTCTCCCAAGCTTCTTTTCTTTGACAAGATATCCTTCAAAAATTTGGCGTAGTTGGGCATTTGAAGTAAGACCTCCGCAAAAGGCATATTCACATGTATCTTCTTCAACATTTCAACAAACTTGGCAAATTTCTCTTCTAATCCCTTTTTCAAGCATCTTTGTGGAAACGGGATTGCCATGGGCAACTTAGGAATCCCCCATTCATCTCTTTCAAACTTTTCCTCTCTCTCTTTCCGTTTTGCTTCTCTACATCTTTCCCATTTCTTTGGAGACTTACTTTTTCTTCTTCAAGTGTAGGGGTACTTTCACCTTTTTCAACAATATCAACTTCTTTCTCTTTCCCTTCTTCACCCAAACTTTCCATAGGCTCAAGTTCACAATCCACCTCCTCTACTTCCGTTGGCATTGAAGGCCCTTCGTATTTTATTCCACTACGAAGTTCAATCACCTTACATTGCTCCTTCGGATTAGTAATGGTTGTAGATGGAAACTTCCCTTGGTGATGAACATTACCCCTTTCACTTGCCATTTGACTAATGTGAGTCTCAATTGCTTTGAATCGATTCTCATTTACCTCATCTCTTTGCTTCACATATTCAAACTTTCTCTCATTCTCTTGTTTCTCTTGCTTCATAAACTCAAACATCTTAGTCATTTTATCCTCCAATGTAGACAATGTAGACTTTCCTTCATCATTTGGAGCCTTCTCCCCCGGATGAATGCCCGGTGGCAATGTGAGTGCATTAATTTGATTCCCATACGACAAATTCTCATATCTCCGGGGTTGATTGAAATTCCCTTGAAAATTACCTTGCCCCCAACCTCCTTGCCTTTGTGGATATCCTCCTCCATTATTCCCAAAATTCCCACCATAATTTCCTTGGAAGTTCCTTCCTTGCATGAAGGCAACTTCCTCAAGTGTCATCTCCGATGGGCTCCAAGAATAGAGGACATACTTTGTTGAGGTATAGAGGTAGGCATTTGACAACTTTGAGAAGATTGACCCATACTTGGTGTAGATACACCTTGTTGAAAATTAGGAAACACTTGTTGATTCATCAAAGGTATTGACATCACATGCGGAGGATTAGCTAGCACTTGTTGATTCACCATTGGTGTAGATGTTGGAGTCACTTGCATACTAGCATTCATCCTTTTTAGTATCTCCGTGATTGCCTTGTCGGTTACATCTTCATTAGGCACCTCCACCTTTTTCACTTGTTGCAAGCACACTTCTTCCATCTTAGCAATCTTCTCTTTTTCATATAAGCCCGCAACTCTATCCATGGCCCATTGTCCCGTATTCAAAGCTATTTCTTCACATATGGCAATTGCTCTTTCCGGAGTTTGCCCCAAAATCGAACCTCCCGATGAAGCATCAACAAGCATCCTTTCACTTCCATTCAAACCGGCATAGAAAAATCCTACTTGTTGATCTTCGGGGAATCCGTGTTGTGGACATTTCCTTAGCATTTCTTTGAATCGGTCCCAAGCCTCACTAAAAGTTTCAAGAGGCATTTGCTTAAACTGCAATATTTGACCTTTGAGATGCAACATCTTCGATGGTGGGAAATACTTGCTCAAGAATCTTTGTGCCAACTCTCTCCATGTGTTGTAGGATCCCGGTGGTAAAGTATGATACCAAGCCTTAGCTCTATCTCGTAATGAAAACGAGAAGAGCTTCAATTTAATAATATCCTCACTTACCCCATTTATCTTGACCGTGTTTGCTAACTCCGTAAATTGGGCTAAGTGAGCATTTGGATCCTCCATAGTACCACCACCAAATTGGTTTGCTTGCACCATGTTGATCAATCCCGTCTTGATCTCAAAATGATTAACATTCACCGGTGGTCCCACAACATAGTTTCCATATTGCGGTTGGAAGTGATCTCGGATGTTCATTCCCACTCCATTATTCCCATTTCTACGAGGTTGATTTTGCACCATCGGAGGATCATTCCTTGCTTCTTGTTGTGCCAACAAGTTTTGAATAATAGCTTGCAATTGTTGGTTTTGCAAGTGCATTTGTTGAGCATAAACTTGTGGCACATATTCTTGATTACCAAAACCTCCTCTAGCATTTCACCACCTTGAAAATTTCTCAAATTACCTTCTTCATCAACCATATTTGCATTATCCCTTACTTCTTCCATATTTTCTTCCGTTGGTTCCAACACTCCTCTTCTTTGTCTTCTTAAGGTAGCTTCTAATTCCAAATTCAAAGGTTCAATAGATTGAGACCTTGAACGAGTTTGCATGTACCTACAAGAATTCCAAATCTAGCTCTCCAAGTAACCAAGACAAGTAAACAACTATACAAATGAAAGAAATATCCTTATCAAGACTAATCAACTTCAAACTCGTTACAACCACAAGTTTAACATATCCCCGGCAAGCGGCGCCATGAACTTAGCCGCATTTCTAGTGAAATGTCAAGAGTAAGTGTACTCTATCGCTGTTGTATACGCGTGACCAAGTGCAAAATTTATAGTATTGTCGTCCCAAGGGAAAAGGTAAACTCAAGTTGTATCCGGATTTTCCATTGATTTATGTTTTGTAAGGATTATCGAGATAAGGTTTTGATTTAAGAACTATGATTACTCTATCAATTAACTAATGAACTAGACAAGCAACTAATTATAACAAATATCAATCAAATCAAGTAGCAAGATGAGATGGAATGGATGAAGTATATCTAAAAAGAGAGCAAGGCTAGCAACATCATGGTCAAGGTCTTATGTAGACTTCACACTTACTCAAGCATTGATGACTTTCAAGTTATGAAACTAAGGGCAATCACAATTGTACCCCTAACCCCTATGGCCAAGGTGATTAGGTTCTCAACTCTTTTACAAGTTTAAATCTCCTAAGATTGTCTTACTCTCAATTCCCTCATGGGTACTATGATCATAAGTTGGTTCCCCTCACTAGTTCATCACTAATGTTCTATCATGAGGTTCTAAGCACTTGGAGGGAATGGCTTTCCTCCCCTCATACTAACCAAGCCACCTAATACAATCAATGATTCAATTAAACCACCACATATAATATTGGAATGGCCATCCTAACACTATGCATAGAGAATTTAACCACACACATCATGCATCAAATGAGAATAAGCATTCATGATAGAAAGTAATCATAACAATCAATTCATCAAGCTTTAATAGTGCAAAAATCAAGCTTTAATGACGACAATCAATTCGCTGATTCTTATGGGTTACATAGATTCAGATTTTTCAAATCAGATAGGGACGGAAGTAAATCCACCTCAAAGGTTATGCGTTTAATTTTAGGAAGTTGAGTCATAATGTGGAGGATTGTTATATAGAAATATATTTCAGACTCCGGACTCCATCATGGAAAGATGATAAATTGGAGCCTATGAGGCAGCCAAAGTATCTGTATGACTATAGAAACTTCAAGATGGACTTCGAAGTGTTTCTAAGTTTGCCCAAGGATATCACAATTTATATTGATGATATTGGTGCAGTTGCAAACTTGAAGGAATCACGAGCCCATAAGGAAATTAAACACATGGAGCGCGAGTACCACCTATTACGAGAAATCGTATGATGAGGGGAAGGTTGTTGTCACCTAGATTGCATCGGATGATAACCTAGTAAATCCATTTACAATGACCTTAAGGCGAGAGCTTTTGATGGTCGTGTAGTGGGAGTGGAAATCAGATGTATGGCGGAAGACATGACAGCATAGTCTTTTAGTATAAGTGGGAGATTGTTGGATTGTATACTAAAAGTCTAGCTTTTTTTATGAACAATGTTATAACAATTAATTTGAAATGAGAATCATATGATCAAATGATTGCATCTTATAATTTATTCATATGTTCGATGCAATAGTCCACTTACTTTATACTGTAGATAATATGTTGTGCGACAACACGCGGAAGATCATATTATCGGTTTCCTTATAAAGTATAAACAGATGCTCACAACCGAGATAGACGGGGACTCTCTATCGGGATGGTTATAGTGTGGTTTGGTATTAGCTTGTCTTGGCTATAGAATCACATTAGTGCACTTGTGTGTATTGAGCAGGACCGCTTGAGATCGTTCGACTTATACTGACTTATAGGAGAACTTGATCTCAGTTATTATGGAAGTTCGTGCTCTTAATCTCTATACAATAATCTCGACACGTAGGGCAGTATGTATTTCTTTGATTCATCAATGGGTGAGATTTACATGTAATTAAATCAACAAACTCGATGAGTTGGGAAATAGTGCTGTCTCTATGGTGTGCTGTTGATTGTAGAAGGAATCCGTGTCCGTCATAGGTTGATGATGTCCCCTTGAGGAGCTCATAAGGATTATCATGTAAACCCTGCAGGTGGAATTTATTCCGACATGATAATGAGGTTGAGTGGTACTACTCTTGGATGAGATATTAATTAATTGAGTTGTCAGTAACTTAAATTAATTAATGAACATTGTATATCTTAAACATGGGGAGACTAACGGGCTCATAATAAGGAGCCCAAAATGTAATTTTGGGATTGGTACGGTAGTGCAATAATAATATTTTAGTGGAATATATTATTATTATTGGACTTAAGTATAAGCTTTGGGCTAAACTTGGATACTTAAGCCCAATGGAGGCCCAACCCAATTTCTCCTCCTGGTCCCTGCTGTTGCCCATGTATATAAGTCACCTCAGCTTATCTGGAACCCTAATCTAATCTAACTGATTATTCACGTGTGATGAGGGTTGAGAGCAGATTGAGGAGGTCTCGTAGATCGTCGCCCACACGACGTCGAGATCGGACTTGGGACATACGGCAGAAGATCAGAAGGTAGTTTGCTGCTGCTGTCTGCCGCCTTGCGAAATTTATATAAAATCGTAAAGTACTCAAAATTTGATGATCAATATACTGACGGAAACCCGTCGAAGAGAGGATCGTCTGAACGTAAAGATCACTCAATTCTGACATCAGACGAGGAAGTTATGGCCATTATCGTGGGACTGCGCAGGCTGCCTGCGAGAATCAATCTTCATCAACATACCTTAGTGAACGGTAATCGTTTCTATGATTTATTGCTTCCGCTGTGATAGAAACGTATGAATCCCTAACGGGTCACGTTAACCAAATGATCCAAGCACCAGCAATTGGTATCAGAGCTTCGGTTTCGTGGTGAAGCGTGACACGTTAGGCTAGGGTTTATGTGATTAATTTTTTGAAATTAGGATCGCATGTTTAGGGTTTTGGTTTTACTGCGCAAACCATGAATATCCCTATGTGAAATATACCCTATATTATATCTGTTCGTTGATGGTTGTGTGTGAGAGGATTCGACGAAAACTGTTCGTCAATTTCACATGGAAGGAAGAAATTGAGAGAAAATTCAGCGCAGTGATATTGCAGAGGCATTATCCGGAGTTTCAACCGTCGGATCAGGCTAATTTTTGGTCAGCACATTCAGAATTTGTGGATATACATTCTGAACGGTGAAGATCATATTTGGAGCTTTGTGTAGTCTGGAATAAGCCGAAAACAGAAGCAGTTTTTTGGGCGATTCTGTTCTGCGCAGTCGAGGGAAAAGAGCTATATCTCAAAATCTAACCGTTGGATCGACCTGTAATTTGGGTAACATGTTCAAAACCCACAGGCGTAGATTCTGGACGGTGGAGATTGGATTCCCAGGTTCTTACAGTTGTGAACCCTGAACGACAGTTGGTGTAGTTTGATGTTGCGCGTTGGGCTGAACTTGATTCCGTGCAAGTAGGCCCTTGGACGAGCGACAGTTCGAGCGGATTTGTATCAGGTTCGATTGGTCTGCATCAGGTTCGATTGATGCTACACCAGGTTCGAGTGGATTTGCATCAGGTTCGGTTGGTCTACATCAGGTTCGATCGATGCTGCACCAGGTTCAAGCGGATTTGCATCAGGTTCGATTGGTCTACATCAGGTTCGATCAATGTTGTACCAGGTTCGAGCGGATTTGTATCAGGTTCGATTGGTCTGCATCAGGTTCGATTGATGCTACACCAGGTTCGAGCGGATTTGCATCAGGTTCAGTTGGTCTGCATCAGGTTCGATAAATGATGCACCAGGTTCAAGCGGATTCACATCAGGTTCGATTGGTCTGCATCAGGTTCGATCGACTCTGTACTAGGTTCGAGCGGGTTTGCATCAAGTTCGACTGGTCTGCATCAGGTTCCGCGTGAGTCTTCACAATATGATCGGGCAGGGTGCCAGAGTGGTGCAGCAGGCTGCAGGGATGTCGATCCCCATCGCAGTTGTCCGCATTCGTGATTGGTGGCGAACAATCGAATTCGCTGTTATATAACTGTTATAATTGATTTATTAATTGATTATTGTTATATATGTATGCATGATTCTCTATGATTTATTGCCTTAAATAGAAGCATGCTAGATTGCGTATTATATTTGGTATATTATATGCATGTATGTTGGAGTGTTGATCAAGTCAACTTATTTTTGGCAATTTATTTCCTTATATATAACTGCTATAATTGTTTTATTGGTCAATTATTGTTATATATTTGGAAGTATGAGCATGCTAGGTTGCATATTTTATTCTGAAATATTATATGCATGTAAAAACCCTCGGTCTTAAATAACTAAGTGGGAGAGGGGATTGGTAAAAATTCCCGATGCCTCCATTATTGGTTTATAAGTGATGTGAGTAAACTTGTGGGTTGGCAATAGGCCTTCCTCCCTAACGGATGAGTTTATTCACGGATCACTGGTACAGACTTCATTACATAATTATTGTTTGTAATGTGGCACATGAACTTGCGTGTTGGCAATAGGCCTTCCTCCCAACGGATGAGTTTATGTGAGGCTCACTGGTACAAACTTATAATTGATGATTGTAGGAAGCTATCCGAGCGCGTGTGTACTTCTCCAACTGTAAGGCACACAAGCTCGCGCAGTGGACTTGGGATCAAATAATGGTGTACACTTAGTTGTAAATAATTAGTATCCTCCCCAACGGAGTCACTGCTATTATTTGCATGGCTAAAGAGGAACCGACTATTAATTCTTTTGTCATAAAGTTAGGTTGACAAATGAAATTAATGGGTAAAACCTTCTCTTGTAAATATTTGGGTTTGTAAACGTCCACACTAACGTGGCTTGCAGACCCACGGTGCTTGAGATGTCGGTGAATTTTATTTTATATTATTTTGAGGGAATCAATATAAAAGGATAAAATTCGAAGTTTTGATCGGTAAATTAATTTATGATTCTCTGATTTTCAAATGGTTTTATCTCACATATTATTAACTAAAAGAAATTATATTTACTTGTCCAAATTAGATGATTAGAAAAGAATCTTGGTTTTGAATTTTACTGCTTAAGAAAATACATGTGTGTTCTCACAAGGGACGTCTCATGATGCCTATTAAAGTCTCTAGTGAAGAGATGAGAGGTTCATAGAAATATGATGGTCTCATGTAACTCTTCGGATACTTGAGTAAGTTAAAAGGCAGAAGATCATGATTTAATTTGATGAATGAATTGGGAAAGCATGGGGTATAAATTGAAGGGAAACCTAGATCAATTTAATTCTTCGTGAATTGCCTAGATGTTTTTGAGTAAGTTCCACCTGAATTACAATAGGATGTATGTGGTGGAAAACTTTTGGCAAAACATGTGGCAAAGGAAAGCCATTTTCATCATAATGTGAACAAGTTTTATATCTTATTCACTAGTTGTTTAAAACATGATTAGTGATGGCATTTACTAACACGAAGTGTGTAGATACTGGAATCACTAAATGTTTATTACTAAGTGAGGATAAGATTATTATGACATGGGTAAAACTACAAGAGTAGTGGCTATTGCAGTGGGAGTTGTCTATTTATCTAATGATATGAGTAGACGTTTGATTATGAGAAATTATTTTACGTACGTTTTCATAGAAAGAATTTGATTTCAGTTTCTATGCATTAATAGATGGAAACTCCATTTCATTTAAATGACATGGTCATTATAATGAAGGATAGAGTTGTAATATGTTATTGTACGTTGGTGAACAATTTGTATACTCTTAAATCATGTATATTCCACAGATGCAACAAATAGTAATTAATAATGAATCTTCTAATCTTAGTAAGAGAAAGATACCTTCGGATATGAACTAAACATATATTTGGCATCTAAGACTAGATCATTTTACTTGAGTAGGATTCAAAAGTTGAAAGCCGATAGACCCTTAGGTTTATCTGAAGTGAAAACTATCTGACTTTCGAGTCTTGCTTGGGAGTAAAAAATGACTAATTGCTTTTTCAAGGCAAAGGGGGTGCAGAACCAAAGATATATATGTTGGAATTAGTTCATTATGATTTATATGGTCCTAAGATTGTCCGGATGAGAGGTGGATATGAATATTCGTCAATCGATGATTATTCTAGATACCGATATATTTATTTGATGCACTGCATGTCTAAGTTCTTTGATTAATTCAAGAATTGCAAGGCTGGTACAGTGAAGCGTCATGGAAAATATATCAAGTAATGACGATTTAATCGTCATTACGAGTACCTCTTAGGATAGTTAGGAGCTATTAATCAGAGGTTGAGATTAAATCTCAAATTGTTTACACCGGGCATACCCCAGCTGAATGGTGTGGCGGATAGAAGGTGTAGCACTCTTATGTAAATGATTAGATGGATGATGAATTATTTGGAATTACTAAATTCATTTTATGGGTATGCCCTAGAAACAGTAATTCGTATGAATGTTTGTCTGTTTGTGGGATATCCTAGAAAAATGAAGGGTGATTTATTTAGTCCAAAAGATCGAAGGGTGATTGTTAACACAAACACTAGATTTTTGGAAAAAGACTATGTATTAAATCATAAACCCATGTATAAATTGTTTTAAAGGAAGTGAGAGGGAAAAACACAAAGTATAAGTACCAATTGTACAAGAGGATATACCACAAGGTAAACTGCAATGCGTGTCACGTCTGATACACAATTGCGTGTAGTGCCTTATCGTAGTGGGAGGATTCTTCGACAACCTGTAAGATACATGTTTTGGGAAAGTCGTGAGACTTGGTCCCTCGCAAACATAAAATGGACCCACGGATACGACGAAGCACTACAAGTTAGAAATGCCAAATCCTAGCAAAGTGCAATGAATATTAAAATAGAATCGATGGATTTTAAATTAGGTCTGGATGCTTGTTGAACCGCAAAATGGCGTAAAAGCCATTGGAAGCGGGCATGCAAGAATAAAAGAGGATCATAGAATAAGGTGAAAACCTTGGAAGCAAGCTTGTTGTGAAAAGGTATACTCAGAAAGAAAGAGTTCGATTATGAGAAAACCTGTTCGCCGGTAGTTATGCCTAAGTTGATCCGAACTCTTTTATTTATTGCTACTCATATGAAATATGAGGGATAGCAAATAGATGTCGAGACAGCTTTCCTGATTGGAAGTCTTAAGGGAAACATCTATGTGAAGCAACCAGAGTGATTCATTGCAAAAAGCTAAGAGCATTGTGATAATAAGCTTAAAAGTGTTCATTCATGGACTAAAGCAAGCTTCAAGATCATGAAACATCCGTTTTGATGAGGTAATCCAGTGACATGGATCTAATCAATGATCGGATGGGTCTTGTGTATTGAAAAGAGTGATGGAAACGTGGTGGTATTTCTTGTACTATACGTAGATAGTATCTTACTCATTGGAGACAGTGAAAGAGTATTGTCGGGCGTATGGGTATGGTTGATAAAGCGGTATGAGATGAAGGACTTAAGAAGAGCAAAAATATCCTTTTGATCACGGTAATACGGATCACAAGAAAGGATGTTATGCTTATCTCAAGTTTCATATAATGATACGATCCTTACTCGTTTAGCATGTGAATTTACCTAAGTGAATGTGTCTTGTGACACAAAAGTAGATAAAGAAGATGAAAGTGGTTCCTTATGCTTCGGCAAATGAGGAAGCTTAATCTAAAGAATGCTATGCACGAGATTGGATATCTATTTTGCCGATGGCATGAACAGTGGGTATCAAGGTAACCTAAAATAAGAATGTTGAATTGTGGTAAGACATATACTTATGTACCTGAAAAGGACTAGAAATTATATGTAGGCTTACCGGAAAGATTCGCTGATTCTTATGGGTTACATAGATTCAGATTTTTCAAATCAGATAGGGACGGAAGTAAATCCACCTCAAAGGTTATGCGTTTAATTTTAGGAAGTTGAGTCATAATGTGGAGGATTGTTATATAGAAATATATTTCAGACTCCGGACTCCATCATGGAAAGATGATAAATTGGAGCCTATGAGGCAGCCAAAGTATTTGTATGACTATAGAAACTTCAAGATGGACTTCGAAGTGTTTCTAAGTTTGCCCAAGGATATCACAATTTATATTGATGATATTGGTGCAGTTGCAAACTTGAAGGAATCACGAGCCCATAAGGAAATTAAACACATGGAGCGCGAGTACCACCTGTTACGAGAAATCGTATGATGAGGGGAAGGTTGTTGTCACCTAGATTGCATCGGATGATAACCTAGTAAATCCATTTACAATGACCTTAAGGCGAGAGCTTTTGATGGTCGTGTAGTGGGAGTGGAAATCAGATGTATGGCGGAAGACATGACAGCATAGTCTTTTAGTATAAGTGGGAGATTGTTGGATTGTATACTAAAAGTCTAGCTTTTTTTATGAACAATGTTATAACAATTAATTTGAAATGAGAATCATATGATCAAATGATTGCATCTTATAATTTATTCATATGTTCGATGCAATAGTCCACTTACTTTATACTGTAGATAATATGTTGTGCGACAACACGCGGAAGATCATATTATCGGTTTCCTTATAAAGTATAAACAGATGCTCACAATCGAGATAGACGGGGACTCTCTATCGGGATGGTTGTAGTGTGGTTTGGTATTAGCTTGTCTTGGCTATAGAATCACATTAGTGCACTTGTGTGTATTGAGCAGGACCGCTTGAGATCGTTCGACTTATACTGACTTATAGGAGAACTTGATCTCAGTTATTATGGAAGTTCGTGCTCTTAATCCATATACAATAACCTCGACACGTAGGGCAGTATGTATTTCTTTGATTCATCAATGGGTGAGATTTACATGTAATTAAATCAACAAACTCGATGAGTTGGGAAATAGTGTTGTCTCTATGGTGTGCTGTTGATTGTAGAAGGAATCCGTGTCCGTCATAGGTTGATGATGTCCCCTTGAGGAGCTCATAAGGATTATCATGTAAACCCTGCAGGTGGAATTTATTCCGACATGATAATGAGGTTGAGTGGTACTACTCTTGGATGAGATATTAATTAATTGAGTTGTCAGTAACTTAAATTAATTAATGGACATTGTATATCTTAAACATGGGGAGACTAACGGGCTCATAATAAGAAGGAGCTAAAAATGTAATTTTGGGATTGGTACGGTAGTGCAATAATAATATTTTAGTGGAATATATTATTATTATTGGACTTAAGTATAAGCTTTGGGCTAAGCTTGAATACTTAAGCCCAATGGAGGCCTAACTCAATTTCTCCTCCTGGTCCCTGTTGTAGCCCATGTATATAAGTCACCTCAACTTATCTGGAACCCTAATCTAATCTAACTAATTATTCACGTGTGATGAGGGTTGAAAGCAGATTGAGGAGGTCTCGTAGATCGTCGTCCACACGACGTCGAGATTGGACTTGGGACATACGGCAGAAGATCAGAAGGTAGTTTGCTGCTGCTGTCTTCCGCCTTGAGAAATTTATATAAAATCGTAAAGTACTCAAAATTTGATGATCAATATACTGACGGAAACCCGTCGAAGAGAGAATCGTCTGAACGTAAAGATCACTCAATTCCGACATCAGACGAGGAAGTTATGGCCATTCTCGTGGGACTGCGCAGGCTGCCTGCGAGAATCAATCTTCATCAACATACCTTGGTGAACGGTAATCGTTTCTATGATTTATTGCTTCCGCTGTGATAGAAACGTATGAATCCCTAACGGGTCACGTTAACCAAATGATCCAAGCACCAGCAGCAAGTAGATACTCCGGATGTGAAGTATAATAAAATTGAAAGTTCTTTTTATTTTGCAGCCCGATTCTCCGAGAAAATAGTAATTTTATTAGAAATTCTTATTTCTTTTGGTTTTCTAGGATGCATTGATTTCCTGTGTGAGATGGTTATTCCTTTTCTTTTGTCTGAAGAAGTTCCTAGGCCAGATATTAGGAATAAGAATGTATGAAACTGCCTGTCCAGTAGGCTTTTAGCGATATTAGCCCGGAGAAAGTCAAATACTGATACAGCGCGAGAACCCTAATTCTCTTTAGAGTTAGTATCTTCAAGAACATCAATTCGAGGCGAAGATTCAACTGAGATTAAGTCTCCTCCTTGTTTTTGGGCTTACTATTCCACTGAAATGTCCGTTTGTACCAGGGTTTGATTGTAAAATTAGGTTTATTTGAAAGTTTCTGATCAATCTTAAACTGAATATTTTAGTTTGAATGGAGTTAAATCTTTTAAAGGAGAACAATATAAATATATCTTCTCTCTTTTTTTTAAGCCTCTCAAGATTTGAAAATTTTTGCATCCCTTTTGATTTTTGAACAAATGAATATGAGTTTGGTACAACTAGGATTGCATTTTATTTCTGTAAATAAGAGAATGATGCTTCATGCCTATTAGTTGGCAATGTGTAGCCCATTGGAATTAAATTTTCAAGTGATAATGATCATGAGTAAGCATAAATTTTCTCTGAACTTATGGAAGTCCTTCCCATTTATACTCTAAGTCCGATAAATTTTGAAATGCATTTAATGGCATTGTATTTCTTTTTCCTAATTTACCATGTTATGCTTTCTGAACAATACCTTTTAATATATACTTTGACCCATATTATAGTTGAACTTGAGAAGCTATATTCCGTATGATGTAATGATGAAACTCTTTGTAGTAGAAATCACTGGCATATGAGTTATTCCAGATTTCCTACATTTTCACCCTAACAGCATATTTGGAATAATTTCATTACCTGCATTTATTTGATAAATTAGATATATGCAACATTGACCTATATTTTCACCTTATATGTTCACCTTAACAGCATATTTGGCTATATATGTAATACTGACATTCATTTTCACCCTACCTGCATTACCTGCATTTATTTGACAAGAGGGTGATGGTGTAACAACAAATTTTGTATTTATAATAAAATAAATAGAAATTGAGTGCAAAGATAATTTCAGATGGATTTAATTTGAAGAGTATGTAAACGGGTTATAATTTCAATCAATCCTCTGATTCTTCTCTCGAATCAATTTGGCTTGACTTGACTTGAGTGTATTAACTTTGACTTTATTAATTAGAGTGTACGCTGACCGTGTTGACAATGTGTGTGTTGAGCTGGATCTTCAAACGAAGCTTGTCCGAACTCGAGTGTGTAGTCTTAAACGTTGATCCCGAGGCGTTGAACCTTTGTTCGGATTGAACGTTGACTGGAGAGCTTTCCACGAAGAAAGCCGAAGAACTTGATGTGAAGAATGCTTGATCTAGGGGGCTTAGCACCTTAATCCCGGATTGGAGGCGGTTGGCTGGAAGAACGCCGGATCGGAGGGGCTTGACACCTTAATCTCTGATCAGAGGCAGACAGCTGGAAGAACGCCAGATCAGAAAGGTTTAGCACCTTGATCTCTAATCGGAGGCTGTTCTTGACTTGAAGATGCTTGAAGATCTCAAGGGAGCACTGCTCGTATTCTTGATCTCTTCAGAAGCGTCTGTGTCTTCAGATATTTTAGTGTGTGTCTGTGTGTGTCAAATGAATGGTGGAGACCCCTTTATATAGGTGAGAAAGGAGGTCCAGGCCATTTGGGCCTTACTTAACAGACTTGGGCCTCCAACGTAACTGGACTAATTTATTTGGGCTGTAAATTTTAACTGCTTATAGCTGGGATGACTAACAAAGTCCAAGAAGCATTGCTTGAAGCAGGTAAAATATTTTGGAGTGCTCTTATAGCAGCGTTGCTTAAAAGATATGATATATTTCCGTTCCCTAGATTATAATCTGAAAAGAAAATATATTTTTTGTTTAGCTGAAATGTCGAATAATATGCATATCTTGATAAAATTTGTAAAAGATTTCTACATTACAATACCTCGCTCCTTATACAGGAGCTGCTTTGGCTGAATTTTTTATGTACCGTAAACAACACACTTTAATCATTTTACTCCCGATCCGAAGCACCCCTGTAAAGCCCCGGGTTACGCTATGGGATTGGGATGCTACTAGATATATAATTCCCAATATAGAAATAAAGGAGTCGAGAATGCACAGTGAAAATAATATAAAAATCCCCAAACCGATAATATAATAAAGTAAAAATTGTATAGAGATTATTACATATTAGCATCTACTCACCCGAGTAGAGTGGAATATCCAAAACAAGTGCGTTCAGATGATATATCTGAAATAAAATTCTTAGTAAAGTATTAAAATATAAGACATAATATAAAGTCTTCTATAGGCTTGGGACAACTGCAGGGGCCTCTTCATTTGCTAAACCTTGTTCTGAAAATCAATAAGGGGTGAGCATCTAAAATACACTCAGTTGGTTAACTTAAATGATTGCACAGTTAAAAATAAATATGCATGCTAAACATATCATAAAATGTAACATATGCCAATTTAATAAAATAATTTTGCACATAGTAGTTCGATAACTAAATGAAAATATTTTAGACCGAATCGTCATCCAATAACTTGTGTTAGTTGGTATATGTGCACCGGGCCGTCACTCAGTACGATGATTATATACTTTGAAAAATATTTTAGTACTGAACCGACGCAGCCAGTAACTTGTGTTAGTTGGTATATGTGCACCGAGTCATCACCCTGTATAAGTATTTGTAAAAATATATTTATCATCGAACTAAAAGCACACATGACACATAACATGACATATAAGTAACACATATCACATCTTAACATAGGAATCATGACATAAAATGTAGCACTTGGCAAAGAGTGAAAGTTACCCCACCTTGAACTTTCTAGGAAATAGTAAGCTGGACTACACTTGCGCTTGAATCTCAGGTATGCCTGCAAGGGTATACTAAACTGGGTTCTACTTATAATAATAATTCCTTAAACTAAATATCAAATATAATTAAAATAAACTAATTATTATTATATAATTAATAATATACTAATTACAAACCACTACAACATAAATGATGTTATGTTACACTTCACAGTAACACTTTTATTATATATAACACTTAATTGTAATACTATTTAAATTTTAATAATATGTAACACTTGGTTTATATGCAACATCAATAAGTAATATTTTTATAAAAGTAACACTTTTAAATAACACTTTTATAAATATAATACTTTTCAAATTACACTTTTTATATGTAACATTTTATTAGTATCATTTTTCATATATTACACCTTTTATGTAATACTATGAAATATTTAACACTATCATATTACATTTTTAAATACATAATATTTTATATAAATGAAATATGTAATATTATATAATTTAAATAATTAAAAAAACTAACACACTATTAAACAATTTATATATTATACAAGTTGAAAAAAATATATGCTCATATAAATAAAATGTTTATTATGTAAAATATTTATTATGTTACACTCAGTATAAAAATATTAGTAATCTATTAAAAATATATTTATATTTATTTAAAATAATTTTAATACATATAAATTTATTTATAATAAAAATATATTTTAATTATACAATATGATTATTTTTAATTATTTAAATTATTATATTTCTTAATAAAATTATATCGTATAATATAATAATTTTTAAAATTAGTTAGTATAATAACAACTCAAGTTTAAATGTATTAGATGATTTAAAAAATTATATTTTATTAATAAATTAAATAAAAAGTGTTGATTTAATGTAAAATAATATAAAAACTCAAAATAAAAACAAAGTTATAGTTAGTTAAGGTGGTGGAAGTAATTTATTCTATCTAACAGATCAAAGGTTCAAACCTGCTAAGTGCATTTTTTTCCTTATAAAATGTGTTACATAAAAATAATACCACATGTAATATTTATAAAGTGTTACATAAAGTTTTTATCTATTGTAACATTTTTTTAAAGTGTTATTAATGATCGAAATAGTGATGCTTTAGACAATAAGCAGCACGGGCAAACATTGCACCATAAAAAATATTACATATTAGCTACAATAACACTTTTTTATATTTAATAACACTTTTTAGGTGTTATATATATCAAGTTATGTTGTACTGAACTTATGAGAATATAAATAATTAATCATTAAATACAATGAGTTAAATTAAAATAATAAATAGAAATATATACTTTAAAATTTTTAAAATAATAATATAACAATCATATTTTACAAGTGTAGTAATAAATTATAATATTAAAAATATAGTTACAAATAATATTAATTTTATTAAAAACGGATATTAAATAAAGATTCTACACCTAAAATAATATTAATAACAAAAATTATATTTAATATAAAAACTATATAAATCAAAATTATAATTATAAATGAAATGTTAAAGTATATATAAAATTATAATAATACTTAATATAAAAATATTTAAGTTAAATATATAATTATGATATTAAATAAAATAAATAAATAAAGTAAATAAATAAATAAATAAAATAAACAAAAGCATAACTCCTGCCGCTACTGCCGTACGCAGCTTTTAACTTCTGAATTATTTATTTATTTTTTTTATTTTTATAAATTACAATCAAGTCCTTACATTATATTAAATTCTTATTTAAACTTACTCTAAACTTTAACTTTATTACAAAATGACACAACTTGAGTTATACAACTCCGTTTAAAAATCCGAAAGCACATATGAAGTCCTCGCAAGGTGATGATCACATGCATACCAATTTTTCATGAAAATAATGAAGTTTAAAGAGACAAAATTTTCACACGAAGTGGGCCTCTTCCCATCTTCTCCATTTCACGTCCAAACTCAAAACTAATTATATGTTTTTGATCCTCAAGAGGAGAGCTTCAAAATAGCATATAATATCAAAGTTATATCCCAACGAAATAAAATACGCTATTAAAGGGTTAAAACTTTGACTAAATTTTTTTTACTCATACGAAATCCATTTCACAAAAGAGTTATATATTTGGAATCTACACATCGAGACGATCATTTACATATATAACATGATAAAGATCGACTATGAATATAGAATTTTCAAAAGCAACAGAAGCTTTGAAAAGTGGGTGTTCATATATATATATATATATATATATATATATATATATATATATACCCTCTACTGAGTTGTTCCTTTCACACAATTATTAAATAAATAAAAATATATAAAAAAGTTTCATACCTTCACTCCGTAAAAATGTTTCTTTAACTCTCCAACTTTTACCAATAGGAATAGGATTTATATATAGTAGGATAAATTCAAAGTATGTGGCATTTCAAGTGGGAGTTTACATCATCAACTACGTCATGTATGTCCTCATCCTCTAACAACTCAATAGATAACTACTATTATTAATATACACATGTGCTTATAATGAATGTAATAATAATAATAATAATAATAATAATAATAATAATAATAATAATAATAATAATAATAATAATAATAATAATAATAATAATAATAATAATAATAATAATAGTATATATATACCTCCGTCCCATATTTATCTTCACACTTTCCGTTTTTGTCCGTCCCACATTTATCTTCACCACCCAAAAAATGAAACTTCACATTAACCAACAACCTCAAAAGTTACCTTAATTTCAAAAATACCACTCTCACCTAACACACATAACATACTTTATAATTTATTTATTACTTAAAAATACCACAATACCCTTCAAAAGTCAATAAAGTTGGTCAAAAAGCAACTTTTCTTAAACTCCGTGTCTACAGTAACTGTGAAAACAAATATGGGACAGAGGAAGTATATATTATAACTATGATATTACATCTACCCCTACTAAAATAAAAATTTAGTCCCCGAAATTTCACTTACTAGGTATGAGTAGATTCAGATATTTATTTCGTATATCATCTTCACATTCCCACATCGCTTCTTCTTTATTGTGTCGGCTCTATTGAACTTTGACTAAAATAACTTCAGGATTCCTTAGTTTATGAACTTTTCTATCAAGAATGGCTATAGGAAATTCCTCGTACGCTAAGTTGTCATCAATATCTATAACCTCATGGTTAACAACGTGGCTTAGATCAAATACATATTTCCGTAGCATGGACACGTGAAATACATCATGTACTCCAGCTAATTTAGGTGGTAAAGCTAATTTATATACCAACTCGCCAATTCGCTCCAAAATCTCGTAAGGCCCAATGTATCTTGGCTTGAGTTTTCACTTCCTTCCAAAGTAAGAAATTCCTTCCATTGGTGAGACTTTGAGAAAAACTTTATCTCCTTCCTGAAACTGTAAATCTTTGCATCCCTTATCAGCGTAAGATTTCTGTCGATTTTGTGCTGTCAAAATTCTTCTTCTGATCTTCTCAATTGCTTCCACTGTCTTTTTTACTATCTCTGGTCCTAGAATTTTCTTCTCACCAACTTCGTCCCAGTAGAGGGGAGATCTATACTTCCTTCCATAGAGTGCTTCATAAGGGGCCATGCCTATCGTGGCTTTGAAACTGTTGTTGTAAGCAAACTCTATCAGTGGTATGTATCTTTCCCAACTTTTCCCAAAATCTAGGATGCATGCCCTCAACATGTCTTCCAAGGTTTGAATAGTCTTTTCAGACTGGCCATCGGTTTGCGGGTGAAATATCGTGCTAAACTTTAGCTTCGTGCCCATCGCGTTTTGTAAGTTGTACCAGAATTTTGATGTAAATCTTAGATCTCGATCTGAAACTATAAAAACTGGTACACCATGTAATCTGACAACTTCTTCTAGATAGATTTGTGCAAGCTTATCCATTCTATGAGTCGTTTTGACTGGAAAAAAATACGCTGACTTGGCCAAACGATCCACTATCACCCATATGGCTTGATTTTCTCGCACTGATCTTGGTAAACCAGTAACAAAATCCATTGTGATATGCTCCCATTTTCACTCAAGAATCTCTAATGGCTTCAAGAGTCCTGAGGGTCGTTGATGTTCTGCTTTCACTTGCTGGCAAGTCATACACTTTTGGATAAACAAGCCTATATCCCTCTTCATATTTTTCCACCAAAATGCATTCTTCAAGTCTTGATACATCTTGGTTCCTCTTGGATGTACTGTGTATGGAGTACAATGAGCTTCTAACAAAATTTCTCTAATAAGATTCTCAGCCACCAATAATTCTTGGTTTGTTATAGAATAGGCTAATTCTCCTTTTCCCTTTCTGCTTAGAGCATCTGCTACCACATTTTCCTTCCCTGGATGGTACAGTATTGTACAATCATAATCCTTGACTAATTCCAACCATCTTCTTTGTCTCATGTTTAATTTCTTCTGTTCGAAAAAGTATTTTAAGCTCTTGTGATCCGTATAATTTTGATATTTTTTCTCCATACAGATAATGTCTCAAAATTTTTAAAGCATGTACCACAGTTGCCAATTCTAAATCATGAGTTGGATAGTTCTGTTCATGGCTCTTGAGTTGTCTAGACGCATAGGCACCTACTTTATTACGTTGCATCAGAACACATTCCAATCCTTACTTTGAAGCATCACTATAGATGACAAATTCTTCTGTCCCATCAGGAATTGTCAGTACAGGTGCAGTGATCAATTTCTTTTTAAGAAGGTTGAAACTCTTTTCACACTCTTCCGTCCAACAAAACTTAACTTCCTTGCGAGTTAATTTCGTCAAGGGCCCTGCAATCTTTGAAAATTCCTCAATAAATCTTCTGTAATATCCAGCCAATCCAATAAAACTCCGTACTTCTTCTACATTCGTATGTGTCTTCCATTTCTCTACTACTTCCACCTTGGTCGGATCTACCTCGATTCCTCGAGCTGACACAGTGTGCCCAAGAAAGTCAACTTTGTCTAACCAAAAATCACATTTCTGGACTTTGGCATACAACTTTTCCTTTCTTAGTGTCTCTAGAACGATTCTCAGATGTTCTTCATGTTGTTCTCGATCTCTAGAATACACTAAGATATCATCAATGAACACGATCACGAATTTATCCAAGTACGAGTGGAAAACACAATTCATCAAATCCATGAAAATTGATGGTGCATTGCTGAGACCAAAAGGCATCACTACAAACTCATAATGCCCGTAACGTGTTCTAAATACAGTCTTCGAAGTGTCGCTTTGCTTGATTCGCACTTGATGATATCCAGATCTAAGATCTATCTTGGAAAACATGCTAGCACCGCCCAGTTGATCAAATAAATCCTCAATCCTTGGAAATGGATACTTATTCTTGATGGTAAGTTTATTCAGTTCTCGATAATCGATACACATCCTAAATGAACCATCTTTCTTCTTTACGAACAAAATAGGTGCTTCCCAGGGTGAAACACTAGGGTGTATGAAACTCAAATCCAAGAGTTCTTATAATTGGATCTTCAATTCTTGTAACTCCTTTGGTGCCATTCGATAAGGTGCTTTTAAAACTGGCGCTGCTCCCGGTACTAGATCGATTGTGAATTCTACTTGCCTTTTGGGTGGCAAGCCTGGTAAGTCTTCTGGAAACATATCTTTGTATTCCCGCACAATAGGAACATCCTCTATGCTCATCTTTCTGCCTTCACTTTCCACAATACTCACTAAGAATGCTTGACATCCATCTTTCTTCATTATTTTGATTGCTTTCGTTGCAGATATAACTCGCGGTATTACTCCAGCTTTCACTCCGTGAAATGTAAACTTCTCATCTCCTGGGAGTTGAAACTGTACTTCCTTCTCACGACATCTTATCACGGAATGATTAGCCCTAAGCCAATCCATTCCTAAAATTACATCAAAATCTTTCATCTCAATCACGTGAAGATCTGCAAGTAGGACTCTGTCATTCATCCGTATTTTCACATTCTTTCACAACTTCATGGTTCGGATGGAGTTACCCGAAGGTATACTAACCTCAAGAGTTGATTTGTCTAACTCCTCACAATTATTTTTTCTTTCTTATACATCTTAGAAGATATAAATGAATGAGTGGCTCCTGTATTAAAAAGTATAAGAGCAGGAGTGCCTAATACTGATAGCATACCTGCCATTATTTCTGGTTCTTCCTCAGCTTCTTGATGTCTCATAGCATATGTATGTGTTGGTCTAGCACTCGATCCTCCTCCTGCTTTAGACTTTGGGCATTCCAGTATGGTGTGTCCCAGTTGACAGCATCGATAGCATATTTCGGTTCCATATAAGCATGCTCCAAGGTAATTCTTTCCACATTTTGGGTAAGGAGAATCTGATCCTCCTCCAATTTTTATTTGCTTGTTTTGAACCTTATGGTTTTCTTTTTTGATCACCGGTTCTCCCCACTTGTGCTTTTTAGGTATTTTCATCATCTTTTTGTTCTGGTTACTATTATTTTTCTATCGAGACTTAATTTCTTGAGCTCTGGAAAATGCATCTGCTAAAGTCATCATCCCTTGTCCAGCCAAGATAGTGCTGATCTCAGACTGTAATCCCTTTTCAAATCGTCTAGCATTCTTTTTCTCTGAGTTGACAAGATGTGTGGCAAGTCGTAGAGTCGATTGAATTTCCTTTCATATTCGAGAACACTCATTGTTCCTTGTTTCAACTGCAGAAATTCACTTTCTTTTTCATCTCGAAAAGACTGAGGCATGTAGTTTTGCATGATCACATCCTTAAAGTCTTCCCATGTCATCCTTGCCTTCTGTTCAGGTGTCTTGGTACGTCCTAAGTCTCCCACCAGAAATTTGCTTCTCCCACAAACTGAAAAACAGCACACGTGATCTTCTGTGCATCAGTGCAATCGAGATAGGTGAAAATCTTATCCAACGACCTCAACCATTTCTCAGCTTCTGCGGGGTCCTCCGTTCCATTGAATGTTGGTGGATTGAAATGTTGAAATTGTTCAATTACCAAGGCTGGCTCATTTCTAGGAATAGGTTCTAATGGTGGTGGTCATGCAGAGTTTGCGTGAAATTATTGAGATAATCCTCGAAGGATTGTCACCAAATCATCTCCTGGATCACCATAAACGTTCTCAAGATTCTCATTAGTAGGTAGGTTTTGAGGTCTTCTCCAACTCATGATCTGATAAAAGTGTTATAGTTATAATAGTGTTTCAATTAAACATAACAATAAGATAATTAAACATATAAATATTTATATCCGCAAAATTGTGTCATTAAGGCACTCGAAACATCACTATTAATCATACATCAGTAGATTATGCATCATAAAGTACTGTTTCAAAAGGGCCTATCAAGAGCGGCATCTAAACATATATATATATATATATATATATATATATATATATATATATATATATATATATATATATAATAAGAGTTATAGTAAGTCTAAGTTAGTGTAGACTAGTCTGACTAATCAATCACTTCCCCATCATCCCCAGGTCTATCCTCTCCAGGCTCCACAGGTGCGCCTGAAATTTCCTTCTAAATAAATGCCGGAACTGGAGAAGCAGGTGGCACGAGGCTCAGAAGCCAGGCATGAAACATAGAAGCATAGTAACCTATGTAGTTCACCACTGGAGGTCCAGGAGGAATCACAAATATTTCATGGTATATGTGAAGAGCGTTGTCAGTCCATGACTCCGGTACGGTGTTAATTAAGAGGAGACAGTGACCAAAATCATCTATTTCACCATTTTCTTTTGCATCTAAATTTTACATAAGGGTCATTTCGCTTATGTGTGTTCCTAGGTCTTGTTCTTCAGTTCGTCCCCATAGTTGCGCTCTGAATATTCTTCGAGCATTGATCTCGTCAATGTTCATCTGAGTTACAAGTTAAAAACCCATTCTAAGTTTATTTAAATATTAAAAAAACTTTAAATATTAAAGAACTTTAAATATTTAAAACAAGTCAGGAAATCCTAGGGTATGGTATAAAATTCTAAGTTAGATACTTGAGCAAGTCTGATATAAACCGCTCTGATACGACGCTGTAACGCCCCAAATTACGCTATGGGGTTGGGACACTACTAGATATACAATTCCTAATATAAAAATAAAGGGGTCGAGAATTCACAGTAGAAATAATATAAAAATCCCCAAAGCGATAATATAATAAAGTAAAAGTTGTATAGAGATTATTACATATTAGCGTCTACTCACCCGAGTAGAGTGGAATATCCAAAATAAGTGCGTTCAGATGATATATCTGAAATAAAATTCTTAATAAAGTACTAAAATATAAGACATAATATAAAGTCTTCTATGGGCTTAGGACAACTGCAGGGGCCTCTTCATCTGTTAAACTTTGTTCTGAAAATCAATAAGGGGTAAGCGTCTAAAATACACTCAGTGGGTTAACTTAAATGATTGCACAGTTAAAAATAAATATGCATGCCAATCATATCATAAAATGTAACATATGCCAATTTAATAAAATAATTTTGCACACAGTAGTTCGATAACTAAATGAAAATATTTTAGACCGAATCGTCATCCGATAACTTGTGTTAGTTAGTATATGTGCACCGGGTCGTCACCCCAGTACGATGATAGTATACTTTGAAATACATTTTAGTACTGAACTGACGTAGCCAGTAACTTGTGTTAGTTGGTATATGTGCACCGAGTCGTCACCCCGTACAAGTGTTAGTAAATATATATTTATCATCGAACTAAAAGTACACATGACACATAACATGATATATAAGTAACACATATCACATCTTAACATAGCAATCATGACATAAAATGTAGCACTCGGCAAAGAGTGAAAGTTACCCCTACCTTGAACTTTCTAGGGAATAGTAAGCTGGACTACACTTGCTATTGAGTTTCAGGTATGCCTGCAAAGGTATACTAAATTGAGTTCTACTTATATTAATAATTCCTTAAACTAAATTTCTAATATAATTAAAATAAACTAATTATTATATAATTAATAATGTACTAATTACAAATTTAAGAGAATATAAATAATTAATCATTAAATACAATGAGTTAAATTAAAATAATAAATAAAAATATATACTTTAAAATTTTAAAAATAATAATTTAACAATCATATTTTACAAATATAGTAATAAATTGTAATATTAAAAATATCATTACAAATAACATTAATTTTATTAAAAACGATATTAAATAAAGATTCTACACCTAAAATAATATTAATAACAAAAATTATATTTAACATAAAAACTATATAAATCAAAATTATAATTATAAATGAAATGTTAAAGTATATATAAAATTATATTAATACTTAATATAAAAATATTAAGTTAAATATATAATTATGATATTAAATAAAGTAAATAAATAAATAAATAAATAAATAAAATAAACAAAAGCATAACTCCTGCAGCTACTGCCGTACGCAGCTTTTAACTTCTGAATTTTTTTTATAAATTGCAATCAAGTCCCTGCATTATATTAAATTCTTATTTGAACTTACCCTAAACTTTAACCTTATTACAAAATGACTCAACTTGAGTTATACAACTCCATTTGAAAATCCGAAAGTACGTATGGAATCCTCGCAAGGTGAGGATCACATGCATATCAATTTTTCATGAAAATAACAAAGTTTAAAGGGGATAAAATTTTCACACGAAGTGGGTCTCTTCCCATCTTCTCCATTTCACGTCAATACTCAAAACTAATTATATGTTTTTGATCCTCATAAGGAGAGCTTCAAAATGACATATAATATCAAAGTTATATCTCAACAAAACAAAATATGCTATTAAAGGGTTAAAACTTTGACTAAATTTTTCTTACTCATACGAAATTCATTTCACAAAAGAGTTATATATTTAGAATCTACGCATCGAGATGATCATTTACGTATATAACATGATAAAGATCGACTATGAATATAGAATCTTCAAAAGCAACAGAAGCTTTGAAAAGTGAGTGTTCATATATATACATATATATATATACTCATGTATTACATGACGTGGTTTACATCATATACCCTCTACTGAGTTGTTCCTTTCACACAATTATTAAATAAATAAAAATATATAAAAAAATTTCATACCTTCACTCCGTAAAAACGTTTCTTTAACTCTCCAACTTTTACCAATAGGAATAGAATTTATATATAGTAGGATAAATTCAAGGTATGTGGCTTTTCAAGTGGGAGTTTACATCATCAACTGCGTCATGTATGTCCTTATCCTCTGACAACTCAATAGATAACTACTACTATTAATATACACATGTGCTTATAATGAATAAAATAATAATAATAATAGTATATATATGTATATATTATAACTGTGGTATTACAACCCCTTTTCCATTTCTATTTATACTCTTTATTCTAGAGTTATATAGTGGATTTTTAGGTGTGAAACTATTTTTTAATTGATTATGAAGGATTTTTTCTTTTATCTGTTCGATTATGCATTGGATAATAGTTGTACGGGTTTAGGTAGAAATATATGGGATATCATTATAGTAAAAATAGGTTGTGTTCTTATCTTTATAAATTTACCCTTATATTCCAATACTAGAAATTATTGATAGAATTCATTTTGTCTCGATTTGGTTTTCTAGATAGAATTCATTTTGTCTCATTGAGTGTTTTTTATGTTATTTTTATTTTTAGTATTTGCATATCTATTTGAGAAGTTAAAATTTACTACAATGTTGGCTAAAAAACACGCAAAAGAAGCTATTGTCTTGAGTTTCAATGGAACTGAAAATGACACAACGGAGAGACAATAAGGTAATCTATTTAATTCCTTTGTTGGTTGCATTGATAGTGATCATGATATTTTTTTAATTTATTTTTGAACTTACATCAGAGTTATTCGCTGCATTGTTGCTGGTCAGTGGTGAGCTCATTACTCCGCCTCTCAACTTTTTGATAGTGGATTATGGTATTTTTTTTAAAAAAATTTCAATCTTCCATCTCCAAAATCATACTAGGTGTGTCAATTTGAAGACATGCATCTAAAATTTACATGAATATGTTAAAATATTACAGCCTGGCAGGAAGCGGTTGTTGATTCCTTCAGATAGGCTTTAGACTATACAGATTGACCATGTCGGGTGCTCAGTGGGTATAAGTGTGTTGTACGTCAGTGAGGTTGTCCTAAGTGTGGCGACACTTAGTACAACACCGACTCTAATCAGAATATAAAATTGTAAGTTTGTACAACGGAAGACTTAACACACGGATTACTCAATCTTTCCACAAACTTATAAATAAGTTTGTAGTGGCCTCATGGCATAAATATAACTAACTTGGAAAAAGTGATTAAGTTCTAAGATATGGAATCATTCTTTCCACTCTTTGAACACAAAATCAGATAAAATCCAAACAAGTTCCCAAATGGAAAACCTAGACTGTTAGATCTAAGCCTACTTCAAGTATGCACTTCCACTGCATGTGAACAGTAAACATAAAATGCACGGGATAATAATATACATGTGATGTTGAACAACATGTCACAACATCTGTGAAAACACTACACGAAAAATATAAAGCTGAACTCTAATTACGACGTCTCTCTATATGTAGGATCTCCCCAAGTTGATCAATAGATCTTCAAGGTCTGATGATAAGTGTTAATTTGCCATTAATATTTCAAGTGAATTCCCGTCTATTTGAATTGTTTGTATATCATTTGCATGCATATTACGACTTATTTTATCACTTGTGCACATTTACTTTAATGAATCAATTTTTATTTTAATAGGTCGAATTAAAAGATTTTTATTTTTCTATCAGACATGGGCCAATCAAATTGGATGTTGTTTTATGGCAAGAGGTGAATTTGGTGTAATTTGGAAAAGAAATAATCAAGTGGAAAAGAGAACTTACCAAGAAGGGATTTGAGGCAAAAAGGAATGTCAAATAAAAAATTAAATTGGAGATTGGGAGTTACGCAAAAATTGGAGAAAAAGAAGGAAAGATTCATTACAAGAAAATTGTCAAATTCCAATAGAAAAATTCTAACGAAAAGCAAATATGTTGGAACTTTTTTAGTTCCAATGAATCTTTACACCGTTGGAAAATTCCAGCAAAAATTTTCATGAAAATTTAAACCATTGGAGATTTCCAATGTTAATTCCAATAGTCTGATGAACTGTTGGAATTTTTCTATAAAACCTAAAATTGTTGAAAAACTCCCAGAAAAATTCTCATATAAAATTACACCGTTGAAAAAATCTAATGTTAATTCCAATAGCTTGATAAACCATTTAAAATTTTCAATAGAAAATCAAATTAAACTTAAGCTGTCGGAAAATTCCAATCAAAATTCAATCGAAAAAAGAAACTTTAATAAATTTAAATGTCAATTTATAACAAAAATTATGTATGAGTTAAGTTGGTAAATAATAAGGTGATATATCCAAGAGGTCAAGGGTTCAAATCTAATTAAATGTATCTTTTTTATTGTTGAAAATTTCCAACGGAGTTTGGTGATCGTTGGAATTTATTCCAACGGTAATTCCAAAAGAAAATTCCATTGGAAAAATATTTGAACCACTTTTAGATAAAAAAATTTCCAACTTAAAAATATCGTTGGATTCACCATTGAATTTTAGAAACCATTGAAAATATTATTGGAAAAAAAATATTCCAACGGCCACTTTTCAAACAAAAAAAATTCATTGGAATATCTATTGGAATCACGAATTCCAACGGTATTTTTGCAAATTCTAATAATTTTTTGCCGTTGGAATTCAATAATTTTCTTGTAGTGATTTGAAAAATAATAACAATAATTAGGCAGGATTGTGTTTTGGAAAAGAGCAGAACATGAGAAAGAGATTGAGGGGAAGAAGGCAGGCTTAATTCCCACGCACAACACTTGGGGAAAATTCAAGAAGGACAATACAAATTTGGTTTATGCTTTTTAATTTCGATTTAATTATGTACTTTATGGGCTAATCCCCTTTTCTAGTTTAGGGTTTTGTGAACCACCCGTAATATGTTTTAATTGATTATTAGAAATTTTACATTATGTCTCTTGTGTGAATTTATTCTATTACATGCCCTGAATCATTTTTATAGCATTTTGATGAGTATTTTAGACTGACTAGTTTAATTATTTAAATGCTTATTGCTATTTCATAATCCAAGATCTGTAATTGTTGTGAGGATTGAATTGAGTAGCAAAATAGAGGAAGACCCTCTAGGTGTAATAGGATCTAGGTTGTATGATTCCTAGTCGGTTTTCATAGCCTAGTAATTCTAATATTTGGTGCCTTAATGCATTTTCGAGTCCGAATCTAGTAAGGTTGTTCGTAAGTAGTGCAATTTAGTGGTTGTACCCTAAATTGTTAAACATAAGAACATTTCAGGATTTGAATTAATACATTTGGTAAAATGTTTAATTCTTTATAATTTATTGAATTAGTACACGGGAGGGGATCAATTCCCTAAATTAGGTTTGTTTTTATTGGTAAATCTTCTAATTTACTTTTGCGATAATTGATTTGAATTTATTTAGTTAATTGTTTTTATTATTTCCATTTTCTTAATCTAACAATTTCTCCTATTTTATGTTATTTTGTCACAAACCAAAACACTTTAATTTGATTTTAAATTTTAATTTACTCCCTTGGGTTCGACCCATACTTACCCTGTTGCATTTTTAATGGGTCTGTTAGGAAAAATTATAAATATTATTTTTGGTGGGCCGGTGACAGCCTATCAAATTTTGGCGTCGTTGCCGGAGAGTAAATCTGGAATTTTTATTAAATTTTTGTGTTTATTTACGTGGATTTTAACTGAATTTTGGAATCAGCCGCTGCTCTGTTTTCTTTCAAATTCTGTTCTGCCTACAATACTAACACTGAAGCCTTAGTGTTCTGCCTACTTGTTTTCGAATTCTGTTCTGCCTGCAATTGATCCTACCTTTTTGAGGAGAAAAAAATCTAGTTTGGAAAGTGATTCAGAAGAAGAGAATAGTACCACAACAGGAAGCTTTGATTTTGGTGTAGAAAACATGGCTGCAAATGCATAAAGAACTTTGAATGATTTGGGAAATCCGGACATAGTCTATCAACCTCTCTACATTAACCTTCCTGCCATTAATGATAACACTACATTTGAATTGAAATCGGAACTGATTCACTTACTTCCTGCTTTCTATGGTCTTTCAGGTGAAAATCCTCACAAGTTTTTGAAGGAATTCACGGTTGTATGCACGAGCATAAAACCAACTGGAGTGACGGAGGAGAAAATCAAGCTTAGGGCATTCCCCTTCGCAGTGAAAGACTTGGAAAAAGAATAGTAGTATTATCTTCCTCCCGGGTCGATAAATACATGGGCTGAAATGGAGAAGCTCTTCCTCCAAACATACTTTCCAACCACTAAAGTTGTTGTACTGCGCAAGAAGATATCCGGGGCTCATCAGATGTAAGGGGAGAGTTTACATGAATATTGGGAGAGGTTCAAACGCCTAATATCAGCATGTCCTCAACATCAAATTAGTGAGTAATTGTTGCTGCGTACTTCTATGAGAGCTTGTCGATGATGGATCGGAACATGCTAGATGCCGCTAGTGGGGGAGCATTCATGATGAAAACTCCAACTAGTGCTAGAAGCTTGATTGCAAGCATGGCTACTAACACTCAATAATTTAGCACCAGTGACCCATCGATTAGAGAAGTAAAAGAAGTGTATGATTAAAAAATGGAGGACACTTTGAGCAAGTTAACGGTTGCTGTTGAGAATCTTGCAAGTCGAAGAATGGTGAGTGTTCAATATTGTCAAAATTGTCTAACTTACGACCATTCTACTCTTGATTACAAGGCTATACCTAATAAAGAGCAAGCGGTGGGGCGACCATATGATCCCTTTTCTCAAACTTACAATCCGGGATGGAGGGATAATCCTAATCTTCGGTATGGTAGAGGATAAGGAGATAATAGGGTCAGCAACACCAATTTCAAGAGAGGAGAGTGATGAATAGGCAGCAAGATCAGCCTCAAGAAGTTGGAAATCGACACTTTAGAGAATCAAGCTCCGGCAGTTCGATTAAGGAACTTGTGAGAACAATGGCTGCTCATAATTTCAAATTCTAAGAGATGATACATTCATCCATCCAGGACTTGAAAACGACAACCCAATCATCTATCTGGAACCTGAAAAATCAAGTAACCCAATTGGCTACAACTGTGGGCCAAATGCAATCTCAAAATAGTAGGAAGTTGCCTTCACAACCTGAAATAAATCAAAAGAATGTGAGCGCTATCACGCTACGTAGTAGGAAGTAATTGGCGGATGTTGTAAAGCACAAGCAAGTTGAGAATGATGGAGAGAATAATTCTTGAAAAGAAGGAACAGAAGTTGAAGGACCTGCTGATGCTATGGAAGAAGGGAACGATCAGATTGAATCTGAAGCTGCTGAAAATTCAGATCTGTAAAAACTAAACAGAATTGACACTGAACCCATCAGTGTCAGGCCTGCCACGAAGATTCTGGTAAAACAATTTGATCCAGCACCTTCAATTTCTAATACCTTGCCTTTTCCAAGTAGGATGAAGAAAGTGGAAGCGACTGAGAAAGATAAGCAGACACTTGAGGCATTTCAGAAGGTGAAAATTAATATACCTCTTATCGAGGTAATTAAACAAGTTTCGAGATACGCCAAGTTCTTGAAGGAATTGTGCACCAACAAGAAGAGGCTGACTGGGAATGAAAAAGTGGTGATGTGGGAGAACGTCTTGGCTGTCTTCCAGCAAAAGCTACCTCAAAAATGCAAAGATCCTGGCATGTTCGTTGTTCCTTGCAAAATTAGAAATTTCTAGGTGGAGAGACCCATGCTAGACCTTGGAGCTTCTATAAATGTAATGCCATGATCAATTTTTGAGAGGCTAGGAGTGGGAGAACTGAGGAAGACCGGAGTTGTCATTCAACTCGCCGATCGGAGTCATGCTTATCCCAATAGAGTCATTGAGGATGTTCTCGTGTAAGTAGACAAACTAATCTTTCCCATTGATTCTTATATATAAGAAATGAATGAACAACCATCAAATTCCACTTCAATCTTATTGTGAAGGCCTTTCCTTAACACGTCGCGCACAAAGATAGACGTAAGCGAGGGCACTCTTACGATAGAATTTGATGGGCAGATTATTCAATTCAATATACATCATGCTATGAAGTTCCCTGATGATGCTAACTCAATTTTTGTTTTGAGTATTGTTGAGCCAATGGTCTAGGAATATTTTAAACTTACTTGTAGGGATGCATTAGATACAATCATTGCACATGGAATCACCAAAGAGGATTCTGAGAAGTTGAATTATGAAGCTTTAATTCCCTTGGTTGATGCTTTCCAGAACTGTCCTTCAAAACCAAATAAATTCAAAGTTGCTTCTATTATATTGCCTTACACTTTTCCAAAGATTCTTCCATCTATACTGCAGGCACCGCAACTCGAGTTGAAACCACTCACTCAATATTTAAAGTATGCATACTTGGGACTAAATTCTACATTGCCAGTCATCATCTCGGCCAAGTTGACAGAAGAGCAAGAGAGTACATTGATTGAAGTTTTAAAATAACATAATGCGGCAATCGGTTGGACAGTGGCGGATATTAAGGGAATCAGCCCCTCCCTTTGCATGAACCGTATTCTACTAAAGGATGATGCAAAGCCGTCACGAGAGGCCCCACGTCGATTGAACCCACCGATGATGGAGGTCATGAAGAAAGAAATTATTAAACTTCTAGATGTGGGGATTATTTATCCCATCTCGGATAGCAAGTGGGTTAGCCCAACACAGGTTGTACCAAAGAAATCAAGAGTGATGTGGTTTAGAATGATAAAAGTAACGTGGTTCCAACTCATATGCAAATCGTTTGAGAGTGTGCATAGACTACCGCAAGCTCAATAGTATGACTAGAAAGGATAATTTTTCTTTACCATTTATTGATCAAATGTTAAAAAATTAAGCTTGCGTGTAGGTTATTCTTTTTATTGTTTCCTTAATGGTTTTTCTGGTTACTTTCAGATTCCCATTGCACACGAAGATCAAGAAAAAATAACCTTCATATGCCTATTTGGGACGTTTGCATATCGTCGGATGCCTTCAGACTTTGCAGCGCACGTGCCCCTTTCCAAAGGTGCATGGTAAGCATTTTTCCTGAGTTTCTTGGGAATAAAATTGAGATTTTTATGGATAATTTTAGTGTATATGGAGGGTCTTTTGATGAATGTGTTGGGAACCTTGGATTGATTTTGAAACAATGTATAGAAACAAATCTTGTTCCAGGATGGACAAAATACGAATTCTTGAGTATACTTTGTTTAGTTCCGACAAAGTCCAGAGGTGGAGCGAGATACCTCACTAGCACTA
Organism: Pogostemon cablin; assembly: GCA_023678885.1. Classification (NCBI taxonomy): domain Eukaryota; kingdom Viridiplantae; phylum Streptophyta; class Magnoliopsida; order Lamiales; family Lamiaceae; genus Pogostemon; species Pogostemon cablin. The sequence goes on from CM042981.1 coordinate 23,316,503, forward strand.
ACAATCTTTCGTATGAAGTATTACGATGCTGAAAATCACCGCATCCACATTCCTAAACTGGGAAAAATGTCACTTTATGGTTAAATATCAATTGTATCACTTTAAATAAAACATGTAACATTTTTGTAAAAATCTTTATGTAACACTTTTGTTAACATTTTAGGTTTGTATGTAATATTTATTATTAATTATTATTATTATTATCTGGTAAATGATAAAATACATCAAAGACACAATATTGTTTTATCATAAACTAGCTCCATGGTATAACTAAGACCAACTTTTGTCTAAAATAAGACACCACTTGATATGATTAGATCATCTATCTAGTAGCTTGTATAATTATAATAAAAAAACATAAAACTAGCTAACTGTAGCTTCAAACCCTTCTTGAGAAAATAAGCCACCAGCGAATTGCATCCGTTGATTCAGCAGCAGAAACCATCAAACATATTGAACCCTACAAAAATGCAGCAGCACAATACACATTAACAAAACAAACCTACAACTAATTTGCAACATATTTATTCAACCATTCCTATCAAATCATACCATAAAAATGATACCAAACTCACATGCCAAATTTTTTTAGGGAATCTCTAACATTGTATTCATATACAACTCAAAATGAACCACTCTCTCTCACTCTATAAATATAACATCTACAAAAAATTATTATTTACTCAATTAAAGAAGCTGTACAATAGTAATTTATTCAAATGATATAAACAAAGAAAGTGGCATAACTTCTATTTAGCGAAAATTAGTGAAAGAAAAAGACAATTTACAACTTGTTTGAAAGTCTCCTATACTTGAACCTTTGGTGACTACCTCCAACAGCTCCACATGTAACTAAATTATATTGTAACTTTGAGAGTTCAATGCTTCAAGCTAAACCAATATATTGAGCAAACCATTTAGTACAAACTCAATACCCTATAACCAATATTTCTTTTCGTAAAAAAAATACTTAAAATAAAACCCTATCTATTCCAAAATAGCATTCACCACAAGTTTCTTAGATAAATCATATATAGGGAACAACTGTAGCACTAATTTCCTATCTAGTATTTTGTTTACTATACCAACTTTTAGAACTTTAGAAATAAGGCAGCGATTGAATTGGTTCAAGTAACCAAAAGTGAAACCAAACACATACTTCTAATGGCATTTCTCTTTGACATCCCACAAGCATATTTTTAAAGTAGGGACATCAATTAACCTATAACAACCACCAATTGGTACCTGTGCAAAATACAAGTATCAAAACTAAAGAAAAAGTAGGGAAACTAGGAGCGTTTAACTATAACTACATCATTATTCTGATATTTAAAATCAATAAATATCAAGTTGAATCAGAACAACACATTATTTTCCAATCACATAGTTATAAAGGCGACAGACAATCAAGAGTAAACTTGAACCATTTGTTGTACCACATACGAAAACAATGACCATCATTCTAAGGGGGGTAAATACACAGACTAAGCATACAGATATGGTGAAAATGAAAAGATACTAGAGCTATTTTCTTACTACTAGTTTAGCTTTTCTGCTTGTAAAAGGAACCAGGAGAGTACCACCCCCTCCACCCAATATTATTGAAGCAACTGTTGTTGGATCTGCATTTTAATTGATGTTCTTCATAAACAATAAAGATTCAAGTGCCTGTAAATTATTATTTCAATCACTGTTCATTTGAGGGAAAAGAAGAGTACTTATGCCCAAGATCATCAAACTTACCGCTATTTCTTTGTTTATATCACGCGTAAGAACAAAGAATGCAACTCCAGCTGCTCAGATGAAGGTACCATTGAAATCACAAGCTTAAATCAAAATACAAGTTTTAACAATGATCTATTTCTGAAACATGCAATACTTTGAAGGTTGGTTCATAAAGCACTGTTCCAACGAATTTTGAGAAGTAACATGCCAACATCATACATGTAAAAAAGAAAATAAAAAATAAGCTTTAATTTTTAGCAGGAAAATCCATGCGATAAAAGAAATTAATATGAGTGACGTGGCATTAGGCAAGCATTGGCAGCTTCTTGAGAGAAATTAATATTACTGGCTAAAATCCTCTACAGGTTAGAAAATACACACATATAATCTATGTTTTGCCACTTGAAGCAGAATTAAGTGTTGTAATAAAATTAGGCACAATAATGCAGTGTTGTACCTGAAAAGGAATACTAATAGTCTTCAGAAACATACCAATAATAGGTCATCCTATGATTATGATTGAAACCAACTGTGAGCAAAAGAGCACCCTGTCCAGCTAGTTAAGCTATTAAGAATAATTGGATTGAGTGAAATCAATTCATTAGAAAAGAGGCTTATAGTACCTTATAATTCTATGGCTTCAAGAAGAGAATAGTAGTGTAGAATTAGGTCCAACGGTTAACAACACTCCTAAGGGAAGAAGGATCTAGAAGGAATACAAAAAAGAGGGAACAATATAGTATAATATGGTGAAGTAGTCATGTAAAAAGTGAGCAATAAGACATTGCAAACAATAGTTTCCGAGGACAAGTTAAAAACTAAATGAATTATTTGAACTAAAAAAAAAAGAATATTTGAGCCACACAACATCATAATCACCAATGATATTTGCAACTTGACATAAGATGGAAAATTAAAATATTCTAATGGAAAACTCATTACATATAACAACTAGCCATTTCCATCCCACTCTTTCATTGTGAGTTGTGACTAGTGAAATTTTTCTAATTGAAGTCATAACCTAGATGCAATACTTCTTTTTAGAGGTCAAGTTTCATTTGTGAATTTTAAAAGTAATAATAGCTTCTTCTGAAATATTTAACAATTTCTTCCACCTGCCTTGCCCATGAAATCACCCTGTTCGATGCATTAGCGAGATACAAGCTGATAATATATTGAAACAAACTTGGCTATGAAACTTATCAAAAATGAAATATTTGGTCGCATGTGCAAATAGTAACACAATAGAAAGCCTAAGATGTACTTAAGTTGTTAAGAGTACATGACTTTTATTAAAAAACACACCCGAAACAAATCAAAAAAATATTTTCACACTTCAAAGGTACTTTTATATGAGATTCATATTTTATATTGCAAGTAGTATAACAAAAAAGAAGAAGGGAAGAATAAGAAGATACTCACTTTTCTGGATTAAGTAATATCACATCATCAGATGAAATGAATACATGCCTCTTTTAGCCTTATTACAAGAAACTAACTCATTATAAAACGGCAAAGCGAATCATTTTCATACCTAAACAAGCCAAATTAATTGCAAGATCACAGGTGAAGGCAGAAGAGTGGTAACTATATGTAACAAGAATAAGGGACACACACACCAACTTCATGTTATATTTCCAGCATATATGAGTAAAACAATAGGTCAAATAAGCACAAAACCACAATCTGGAAACAATTTGTGCACAATTATCTCATACCTTCATCTGTGAGGCTTCCAAAATGATGAATCTGAATAAAATAGTCGAACTCTGGGAACACAACATATCTATTAGGTAATTATATAACACAGATTGTTGAATACATATCACCAAATTCACTTTCAATTGCCACCAGAATATCCAGTTACCTTTATGAGAACTGCGTGCACAAGAGAAAAAGGACTCATAACCCTTCACTTGCACCAGATTCTCTTATAATTCTTGCCTAACCGATTTCCATCGCCTGTCTAAATTGAACCGATTAAATTGATGAAGAAATATTCAATGAATAAATTCAGAGAATTATAATCAACCAAAATACTAAGTGTACCGATGAAATTGATGAAGAAACATTCAATGAACAAATTCTTGCTCTGCCGGCTCTAATTCTTGGACAGAAATTCAAATAAAGCGGAGAGGAGAGGAATTTATGTCCAATTTGTCAAGTTCTTTGAAGACCTAATCACCCAGATTGAAGAGTGAGATTTTAGTCGTTGATGAAATGAGGAAATGTGTTCGCCTTTCTCATTTTCTCTTTCTTTCATTTGTTTACTTAAATTTTTTTTAAATGTAAAAAAGGAAAATGAAAGAGGGAAAAAGTGGAGCCAAACGTTTGCTCTTTTAATGAGAGAAACATTGCCTTTATTATTATTGGATAGCTCTCGCATGAAAACGTGAGATCATTTTTTATTTTATTTTTTAAAATAGTTATCACTTTTCATATAAGATATTATCACTTTTGGTATGAAAGGTTATCACTTTTCATTTATACTATAATTTGTTCATGAAATAGTATTATCACTTGGCAAAAACTCCTGTGCACCCGGACGCACGGAATGTGTATTATCACTTGGCAAAAACTCCTGTGCACCCGGGCGCACGGACCACATTCCGTGCGCCTTTAGAATTTTGTGTTAAATTGTATACCTTTTAGTATACAGATGTGTGCCCTATATTTTCTAAAGAAAATTATTGTGTGTATCTGGGCGCATGAACAACACTCCATGCGCCTTTAGAATTTTGTGTTAAATTGTATACCCTTTAGTATAAAAATATGTACCCTTTATTTTCTAAAAAAAAAAAATATTAATGAAAAGTGTATACATTTAGAACAAAATGGTGTACCTTTTATTAATTAAAGTGTATACCTTTAGACCAAAGTAATGTACCCTTACCCGTAATACTAAATATCTAAAGGCGCACGGAATGTGTTCTCGTGCGCATGGGCGCACGAAAGCCTCACTCTTATCACTTTTTATTAATTTATTTACTTTTCGTTATGGAAGTTATCACTTTTCCCCCATCTCACATAAGCCCTTACGTGAAACGATCTCACACAAGTCTTTGCCATTATTATTTTAAGTTTAATTTTAATAATTGGGAGTTAATTATATCCTGTCCAACAATTAAAAATTTTCTTTTATTATAACAAAATATGATTTTTAATGATAAGTTTTTCAGCCTTCATCTTTTTTTCCCTTATTAACAAAATTTCTTAAAGGGAAAGAGAATATCTTCTCATTTCTTGGGAAAAGAACAAAAAAATTCATAGTATTTAAATTTGTTATTTTACTCAAATTTATTTAAAAGTTTCTTAAATTATACTCCATATAAAAGTGTAAAAAAATTTAGAAAATTTGCAATGCAATACTATTATTCATAACAATTCGATTGGATTTACAAAATGGAGTATTGAAGAATTAGTTCAAATAGAAGCATATATTTTTGGCAAAGAAAGAATTGTATGAGAGAGATAAAAAGTGATTTTTTTATAATGAAAAGTGATATTTACTCATTTTATAAAAAAAGTGATAATACTTTTTCATGAACAATTCATAGTATAAATGGAAAATGATAAATAATTTAGAAAGTGTAAATGGTATTACGTGAAACGGTCTCATGCAAAACTTAATCTATATTTTTTCCTTATTAAATGTAACTTTTGGTTTTCTAATTTCTCACGCAAAACTTAATCTATATTTTTTCCTTATTAAATGTAACTTTTGGTTTTCTAATTATCGCTTTTATAAACTCCTTCCTCATATCACTACAACAAAAATCCCTTAATAGGATACTTGTAAGTATCTTATTAAGGGGTATAATGAGACAATTTCAAGATTTTAAATGAATAAGATACTTATCTTAAGTGTCCTTTTTCGTCGAGTCGCAATAGGTAAAAATATCTCAATACATGATAATTAAAACATTTTAAAGTGTCCTTTTTACTTGAGTCACAATATATAAAAGTGTCTCATTACATGTTAATTAAAACACTTTAAAGTGTCCTTTTTACTTGAGTCACAATAGGTAAAAGTGTCTCATTACATGTTAATTAAAACACTTTAAACTGTCCTTTTTGATCAAGTCACAAAAGTAAAAATGTCTCATTACATGTTAATTAAAATACCTTAAAGTGTCCTAATATCCTATAATTTTATAGGGCACTTCATAAGTATACCTATTAATTAGGAAGTCAATTTTTAACGAACAAAACGCATAACATGGAAAGTGGCAAATATAAAGATTCTGCATAAGCTGAGATCAACATTATATTAAAGCATAAAACAGAGATTAAGAGAACAGGGAGATACTGAAATAGATTATGACATGAACTTGTAACTAGTATCAAGTAATATTGAAATCAACAATTGATTATTCTGATAAGTACTACGTGGGACCAACACTTGAAATGCTACAATTCTATTCATACCACTCATTAAATGCCCTTTTTGATAACATGTCAATGAAGGTGGAAGGAGCAATGCTTTCTCCATTTTGACCACAAGCTTCTGGAGTTCACTCTTTCTGCAAAGAGAGGGAAAGCATGTTTCAGCAATGATCAACCTACTAAAGGGATGACTCCATTTTAATTAATTAGCTCCAGTGGAAATACTATCACGATGCCATTTAAAGTATATTCATTTTCTTTCAAATTTTCCAGTTTCGATTTGATTGATGATCACTAATCTCGTACTCCATATTACAAATTACGTATCTAAAATAGGATAAGCATAATACATATTATATTCCAATCCCATTAAGTCCACCAGCAACATGCCAATTTAATCAAATAATGTTTAAAATTCTAAGAAAAAGCATATGAATATGAGAAGTTGCACGTGTTAATTGGTAATGCATATCTGTTCAGTCAGATTTGGGTTATAGAAATCGTACTCTTCTTTGTGTTTTTTCCTTTTCTTTGAGAACAACCCAGCTTTATATCTGAAAGTTGGTAAACGTAAAATCAGATCAGCACAAAGTCATTTTGCTCTCATTTCCAATAGATTCTCCAAGTGATTACAATTCCTAAAAATGAAATAAAGAGTTCCATCTGTGATTATTAAGTAATCGAGAAGCAAAGAATTTAAAAGTTGAAGAAGAAATCAATATACATGACTAACCTCATGAGTCATACTTTCATGATCAAGTGTGTCCAATCTATCATTTCTCTTCAATCTAAATTTTGATTAAGAGCCTCTTTCTGATGTGAGTGTTCCAGCAAGTACGTCCAATCTTCTCTGAAGATTTCTCACCAAAAAGCATCACATTCATGAAAAAAACCAAGCTCTAATTCACAAACCTGCTACCAAAGGATTAGATTTGGTTGGAGAAGAATGCCAAAGAAAAAGCACAGTGATAACTACTTCTTATGTCAACAAAAAAATACAGATGTAGGCCTATAATGGAACTGTGAGTCATATCACAAAATGAGTAACAACATGAAGAAAAATTTACCATTGCAATTAAAACAAAAAAAATAATATATGAGAAGGCAGGATTTTTTACACAAATATACTATTAGATGCTACCCACTTTCCTAACCATGATACATGCTGATGGCAAAGTTACACTACTATATGTTACGATGTGCGCATTTAATTGTACCCTCGAGCAATTCACAGCAAAATGAAGAGAGCTTCACTTCATTTAAAGCAATAATTAAGCACTGAAAGTGAATAGTAGGATATCATCATGCATGCATGAGCCATAGGGAAAAAAATATGAGAACACAATCATCTCTCATAGAAAAAATAAAGAGCCAAAATGAGAGATATCCTTATTTTGACTAGCTTTTGGACAATGGCAGCAGCATGCATCCTGGAATATATCCCATGTTTACCAGTGGAAAAATCCCTGGAAGTGCTTTTACAGCGGTAACCAGAGACTCGTCTGGCTGATCCCACTTTCTCCTTTTTCTACAAAAATAGCTTACAGATGTTAAACCAAAATCTTATTTGTCTATTTATCACTAGTGGGCTATATTTTGGAGGGATGATGGTTAATGTAGGACCTTCAGATCTATTTAATTGATTAATAAGATTAATTAAATTATTAAATGAAGGGAATGGAAATTTTATTTTACATGTCTAACTTAAATTTTCACTGACAATGAAATTTATTTAGAAACAGAGTTCTTAAAACAGACTAAATAAATTATAAACTACAGTTCTCTATTTTTCTCATTCGTTGAATCAAACTTCTCTAATATTAATGCTTAATTATGCAGCAGTAGCAGTGAGATTCATCAGACTCGTAAGTCAGATCGCTAAAAGTTTAAAAAGATAAGAATTAAAATTCCTTGTGATAGACTAAAAGAAGTTTATGATTCATTTGTTCATTGTCCCACGACAAATATACATCAACATGATTCCAAGAATGAGCTATAAAAGCATTCAGCCTAGAAAATAATATATATAAACGATTAAAGAGTAATCTCCAAAAGAATCAGAGCATAGCACCTCTGTTTCGTCATTGATGAATCAGATTCAGATGAAACCCTAGCATATCTGTCCTCATTCACTGATCAATCAACCCTTTTCCTGGATTGATTGAACTAGATCAGTCTTTTTCCTCCTCAAATCCTTCTGTTTCAGATTGAAATTGCACTTCTTTTAGTGTGAAATTGTACAAATAATGCATTTCATAAGTAAGAAAACTTTAAAGTAATAAAGACAAATATTACCTTGCTCTTTGAAAGGCTTTTTACCTATGTGTGATTGTTTTTGTTGTTCATATTGCTGCAGCGGCAGATCTTTCAATTGAGGCTCATTCCTTGTATGATATCGAGTTCCAGTTCATTCTAATCACATAGCACAATAAATATGAAATCTAAGCTACCATATTGTAGTTCATTTTGCCCCTGGACATTCTCTTCAATTTCATCTTCATCTTGTAATACTAGCTTTCTAGTCTCAGACAAAATCCCTTCATTGAGGGCAACCCGGTTACATTCCATACTTCTTCCCATCCCTTGAACACTCTTGTCAACCATGTTCAACTCTGACTTCGTATAATAATTTCTAACTGCAGTAAACAAACAAAGAAAATTTGAATAGTCATATCTCCACATGTTTTGCTCAAGAGAACATGAATTTAATAAGCAATTATTAAGTAATATATTCAGTGTTCTCAGCCCAATATAACTTAAATAGTTTAATGCGTTCTTAATAACAGGGATAAAAATGCCTCATAATGTCACTAAGTACTTAAATGTCTTTGGATATCATTACCACATCATTCAATATTTTGCAAATTAAGAAACCAAATACACAACATAAACATCTCATGGAAAGATATTCGCACTCACAAAATGAACAAAAATTAATAAGTTAACCAACCATTATAGAGCCATTGATCACCTAAAAATAATGCTTCATCGGGAAGAGACGCACTCACGAACATGTGGAGCCTCTTTCTGATGTGAGTGTTCCAGCAAGTATGTCCAATCTTCGCTGAAGATTCCTCACCAAAGCATCACATTCACGGAAAAAACCAAGCTTTAATTCACAAACCTGCCACCAAAGGATTAGACTTGGTTGGAGGAGAATGCCAAAGAAAAAGCACAGTGATAACTACTTATCTCAACAAAAAAATACAATGTAGGCCTATAATGGAGCTAAAAAAAGAATCCCATAGGAGAGATGGAATACAATAGAAAGGTATGGAAACATTTAGCAATTTCTCCTTTTACTAAATGGTAATATGATCATTTTCTACAATTTATCACTAAAATAGAATTGGGAGGCACTAACTTCCTTCTCAAATATGTTCTCACTTTCAATGAGAAAAAGACAAGCACTTCATTTATACCAAGAAATCTTAAAATCATAGGTATCTTATGATAATAATCATTCATAGGATCAACTGAGTACAACTTTCTCAGATTATAAATTTCCAGAAAAGGAATTTAGCAAAAAAAAAAGTTTGATATAAGCTAGTGGCACCCGTTGCCCATTGTTCTATCTCCATCTCAATGAACTAAGAGCATCAGCAATCCTTTGGATCAAATAAAAAGAAAAATAAAATGTAACTTTGACATGAAATCTAAGTCAAAGAATAAGATGACAAAAATAAAAATTTAAGGTGATTAACAGGGTGGTGCAGGGGACTGAACAGTTAAGTGAAGTATGAGCTCAATGATCATAAAATAGATTAAAAGAAAGAGGTCATAAAGTAACTTCGCGAATATAGTAGAATGACAAAAAAGAACATTAATTGTAATGCACCTACTTTTTTGAGCTGCTATTTGGATCAATTGCAAAATGTATGTCATGCATCAGCCGCTCAATCATGCTTATGGTATAATAACGTATATTGGAGTTTGAATTGATAAATTTTCGTGAAGTAAATCACGCTTCAGAAATTTATGTCGAGAAGTAAACATGACTGTACTTCAGCTGAAGATGCTTAACAATGGAAAAATAAAATGTTAAAGTGTACCTTCCCCAAACTCTAAGCATTCATCTTGTTCTTTGATTCAACCTGTTAAACAAACTGGATGCATATGTTAGAGTGGCAATCAAGAATGTACATATCTTCAGTCATTAGATTAACATGGGTTAAATTGTAAACCTCTGTTACCTGTAATAGAAATCATAACCAATGTTTGTTAGAAGATATTTGTAACAGTTGATTTTGATGCATTCTGCATTCTTCAAACTGCAATTTAGCTTCTAACATTATATTAAAAAATAATAGACCGAAAGGCCATTAGTAGGAGAATGCAAATATAGGTATATAGAAACAGGATCGAAGAAAAAACAAGAGATCAGTGCCCTAAGGAAATCCTACAATTCAAAATCTTTGTTAGACATTTAAAGTATACTTCATCACCAATACATTCAATTTCTGGAACGAAAACACCAAAGCAAATACATCTACATACCTATTCTCCGTAATTCATCCACATACTTATCAGAACATCACGTCGCACTTTAAGAGGAAAAAGAAAAATTATTACGAGCCATTTAACTAGAGGTAGCAGAATCGATCGCGAAGTACAATTTGCAAGGCGTTGAGAAGGTGGAATGCACGCAGATAATGCCTGCCGAGGTAAAGAGCTTGTGCCTTCCATTGTCACCGAAGCAGATAGCTGATGAGTACAAATGATCGCTCACGCATAGATCGTTCTATCACCTTCTCCCTCATCTTCTTGGCAAAGTGTGTGAATTCATTTGAAATCGAAGAAGACCTAATTGAATCCGCGGGATGAAACAATTGAAGAGAATGTAAGATCACAATCATATTCATGGCCAAGAATTGAATAGATGGTGAGAGCACAATCATCACCATAGGCGAATCTGACCCTTTCGGCAAGAAGAGCAATAAGGAGATCTATAAACGATGACAGTGGATTTAGAATTAGGGTTCACGATTCAGTATAGCCTGAGTGGTAAATTGTAAATGGTTTATTTTTTATTTGGTATTTATTTTTGGATTTAAATTACGCAAATAATAAACTCATATATTTAATAGGACACTTTGTACATGAGTGTCGCATTATACAATTATAAGGACACTTATTCCGAAAGTGTCTTAAAAAAAGGGTCATAACAGCCCATTTTTGTTGTAGTGTATTAAATTATATATTTCATCTGTCTCATAGTAGGTGGGTCTTTTGCTTTTTGCACATGGATTAAAGAGTATAATTATTTAATCTGTATTAATGAGAGTGTGGGCCCCATATTTTAATTGTATTAATGGGGGTGTGTGGGTTCATATATATAAAAATATGAAAGATGATTCTTTAGGTGAGACGCACAAAATGTAAAAAAGAAAATTCTCTTTCAAATGGACTGAGAGAGTACTTTTATTTTCTTATATAGATTAAATAATATAATATTTTAATATGTAATTGGTATATACTCGTTCTTTTTGTTTCTAATTTAAATTTAAAATTGATGATGATTTATGTAATATATTGTAAAACTTTTAGTTGTATTGATTTTAGCTTGTAAGTTCATATATATATATATGAAACCCGCATACTACGCGGATCATTTAATTATTACTTTTATTTTATATTTTATAAATTAAATAATATGTGTCATGTAACAATTCAATATTAAATAGGAAGATTTTTTTTAAGCTAGGCAACTACTTTCATCAATATAAAGAATTTACAAAATATTATAACTTTTACTCCTAACTTTTAATAATGTGACATATAATTAAATCATGTATATAGTTAATATATATGTACATATATTCTATTTTTTTGAAATAATATTGACTTAGTATTTTTTTTTAAATATTACCTTATAACATAATACAATTGAGGTGTTACCGTGCGTAGGTTGTCATTGATGAGGCATGCCAACGTATAAGAAAAATAATATTTTTAATTAATATATATGTTTTTAATAAATTTTTTCCAATTATATACATTTTTTTATTTGTTACCACATATATAAACAATTAAATTAATATTTTTGATTAATATTTTTTTCTTAATTTCTATAATTTTTTAAATTTATTACCTAATTGATATTCATTATTAAAAATAAGAAACATATTATTTTAAAAAGATATATTAAATAAAGAAGTTAATTGAAAGTAAATAAGATAATTAAATAAATATTTTTAATTAATATCTTTGTCTTAATTTCTATAATTTTTTAAAAAAATTATTACTTAATTGAGATTCATTATTAAAATAAGGAACACATTATTTTAAAAGAAATATTAAATAAGGAAGTTAATTAAAAGTAAATAAGAAATATATATATATATATATATATATATATATATATATATATATATATATATATATATATATATATATATATATATATATATATATATATATATATATATATATGGAAATAAGGTCAAATATTTTATAATGAATTAAAATAAAATTATTAAAATATTTTACATAGTTGCTATATATTTGTATATATATTTTAAAATATACGTAATATTATAAATAGTATTTAAATGGAGTATTACTTTTTACTCATGATTATGATTTAATATTTCTTAATTAACTATATAATAATAATTCTATTTCTATTAATTGTTATTTTTAAGAAACTAATGTAATATATATAAAAAATTAATTTATACATAATATTCTTTTAAATATTCATAAATTTATAATGTAATTTTATTTTTGTAATTTAATTTTATTAGTTTCAAATTATATAAACAACTAAAGAAAATAAATTTTATAATTCATATGTCATAATTAAATAATTATGATATATGTAAATAAATAATTATTAATATACTATATTTAAAAAATTAATAAATATTTACAAATTCAATTTTAATGTTATTTGATATGAAATAATGATTTAACTTAAAAAACTTAAACTTTCGATTTTATACATGAATTAATTTTTCAACCTCTTATTCTTTAGAAGTAAATCGATTCAAGAGTACCTGAGTCGTCAATCCTCCCTTCATTTGAAGAATACTTGAATCAATACTTTAGAGGTAGATATTAAAGAATACTTGAATTTCTTAAGAAGAATACTTGAATCAATACTTTAGAGATATATCTTAAAGAATACTTGAATCGTTTCTTAAGAGGTAATACTTGAATTGATTTTTTTTCTTGAAGAATCGATTCTTAAGATATATAAATCGATTCAAGTATTCTTGAATCGATCATTTTACTCTTGAAAAATCGATTTTTAGGATGTAAATATATTCAAGAATACTTGAATCGATTCTCCATAGTTGAATCGATTCTCTTCCTCTTAAAGAATCGATTCTTAAAAGGTAAATCGAGTAGTTCTCTTCTTCTTGAAGAGTACTTTCGCTTTATCGAAATAAATTTTTATACTTTTATAAATCAATTTTCTAGAGGAACTTGAAGAAAACTCCTATTCCTCTTTGGAAAATCGAATGTGTGTATTTAGAATGAATAACCAAAATATCTTATTTATAGGTGAGTGAGAGAGAATATTATATGAAATATTCTTTTTTCCCTTTATAGTATATATGATTTAATTTGATAATTAATTTAAAAGATTTAGTAATTAATTAACGGTTAATTACATTAAAAGTCTCAACCTTTTCGTGGATTGCGAATTAGTCCAAATTTTTCAATATTTACGAATAAGTTCTTGACTTTAAGTCCTTTTTTCAAATCAAGCCACCGGGCCTACCCAGTTGCTTATTTGTCCATTTTTTTTCCACCTCACACCCCTCCAGCCGTATAAAAAATAAAAAGAAAAAACACAGCATCTTTTCCAACCTGTCTTTGACTTTGCACCAGACCAAATATTCCCCGTTCTCTTTCTCCTTACCCTTAATATCAGCCGCTGCTCCGCCGTCTCCAGCCCCGTTTCTGCCGCCAGAAGCTTCTTCAATTCACATTCCAAATCAAAATTCAACAACAATTAACATCGAATCTGAAATCAACCGCCAATTAATCAACACACAACGCGACGAGATTACCGAAAGTCGACTGCGAATTCGCCGACATCTGGTGCCGAACGGCTCCGCATGCGACTCGAATGCGTAAATTAGGAACAGGAACAACGTCGGAATTTCAAACCTGGGTGGGACGTCTGGTAGCAGAGCTTAATCGAGTAATTGAGATCGAACTAGTATTAGAAGCCAAGATAGTAGAAGCTATCTAATTGAGCAAACAGCTTCTTTTCCACCTCCTCCGACTCAACAATAGCCTCAATCACGATGTCCACCGAATGAAGATCTTCTAATTTTGAAGTACATCTTAAATTGCTAATTGCCTCCGCGGCTTTTTCCTGTAAAAGGGAAATCAAAACAGAGAATTCGAATACAATTCCGATCATAAACCCGGGAAATCAAAACAGAGAATTCGAATACAATTCCGATCTTAAACCCTAAAAAATGAACATGGAACATTCACCTTAGTGATATGGCCTTTGGAAACTAGACGGGTTTGGATTGTAGAAGATATGGATTGATGGGCTTTGGAGAGAGCGGCGGAGTCGGAGTCGGAGTCGTGAAGCCATACCTCAAGGCCGTTGACGGCGGCCAACTGAGCGATTGGCGATTATGATGGCTGTCAGCTAAGAACGTCAGCAGCCATAATACCACACTCTTCTCTACATCTTATGTTCGATTTGAGTTTAACAATATGAACCTTTCAGACTTTGGATTGCGCATAACCAATCAGGTTCCAATTTTTACAGTTGCATCTCCAATACTTATTACTCCAATTTTTTTATTTTTTAAAGTTTGCTTGATTAGTTAAGATTTTCCCTTAACGTACTTTACTGAAGATGTTATTTGCTTTTGGAGGAGATTGTGATTTTTTTTATCGGAACGATTTTATGCAGTATTTGTGGGAATTCCGACGGCGTTCCTGTTCCTTATTTATGCGTTCGAGTCGCATAAGGCGCCGTTCGGCACCAGATCTCGGTGAATTCGCAGTCGACTTTCGGTAATCTAGTCGCGTTGTGTGTTGATTAATTGGTGGTTGATTTCGGATTGGATGTTAATTGCTGTGGAATTTTTATTTGGAAGGTGAATTGAAGAAGCTTCTGGCGGCGGAGCAGGTGCTAATGTTCAAGGATAAGGAGAGAAATGGGGAAGTATTTGGACTGGTCCAGAGTCAAAGACTGGTTGAATTTTTTTTTTTTACATCTAATTGGAGGAGTTACGTAGAAAAAATTAGACATGTCAGCAACCGAGCAGGCCTCTAGCTTCTCGGTGGCTTGATTTGCAAAACGGACTAAATGTCATGACTTTATTTGTAAATATTAAAAAGTTTGGACTAATCTGCAATTCACGAAAAGATCGAGATTTTTAGTGTAATTAACCCAATAATTAATGATATTCAAATAAATAAATAAAATATTAAAAATTTAATTATTATTAAAAATAAAAAACACATTATTTAAAAAAAAAATTAAATAAGGAAGCTAATTAAAATTAAATAAATAAAATATTAAAAAATATTAAAAATTCAAAAAATTAAGAAAATTACACGTCATATTAGAGCACTCTGGAAATGACACGTCAACAAGAAAAGTTTCTGCTATAGTATACTTAAGATATATATATATATATATATATATATTCTACATTATTTATTTATTTTTTCTCAAATATCACTATAAATTTTAAAAGTTAGTTACTTGTGCGTTTGGTGCAAAAAAAATGTTAAGACATAACATTTTGTTCTAAATAATATAAACTTTAATTACTTAGAATTTTATTTTTCCATTAAAAATGGATTGAAATATGATGAGTGTAAATGCTTAACTAAAATTATTATTTTTTTTTTCAGAAAAATTAAGTATATAAATTTTGATACTAAAAATATAATGACAAATTCTCTTGTGAGACGTTACATATGTGAGATGGTTTGTGAGACGCATTAAAATATATCTATTATATAAATAAAGTATGTTTAATGATTATTAAAGTATATTTTTTAAAGTATGTTAAACGCTAAATTAAAGTATGATTTTAGAATATTATAATATGATTTATTTTGACATACTTTAATTACAAATAAACATACTTTACCTGTATAATAAATATACTTTAGTAATGCATCGACCCGTCTCACAAAAAACCAGTCTCATAATAGAGTTTTCAAATATAATATTCAATATTAAAGAGTATATAAAATTGAATTTTAGCGAGGACCTAGATCTGCGCTCAAGTGCTACTTTACCAAATTTGAAATACTATTTTTTACTTTATAAACAATAGATATTAAAATAATTTTAATTCACAAATAAAATAAATGAATAAATGATATTTTCATTAAAATAAAAAAATTGATTAAAAGACTACAATTAATTTCCAATAATTACAAAATAAGCAAGAATAAAAATAGTAGTAGGAAAAATAAACTTACAAGCTTGCACCATCCCATTTGATTAGACAAATTTAAGCGTTGAATAAATCAATATAGTCATTAGAGAGAATGAGATTATTATATATAGTTTTTAAAAAGAAAATATAAATAATTGTATAATAATTTTTATAATTAATGAAGAATGCATTAAGAATATTAAACGATAATTAGAATTTACTCACTAGTTATATTATTAAAATAAATTAAATATTAAGTTAAATAAATAATTTAAAATAAATTGTGACTGCATAAATTTATTTAAAATATATTTAATTCATTAATAAAAAAAATTAGTAATTAAACATATTTTGATTCAATGTATTAAGTGTTATGGAAAATATTGTTTTGCTTTCATTCTAAACTAGCGTCGGAATACGTGCGTTGCACGGGACAAAGGTATTCTAATGTTATTTAAACTCGAAAGAGAAGTCTAAATCATATCTTTTGGATAAATCATTTTATCGCTACCCGAAGGAGAAGCCTAGTAATATCGTCACATGCAGCAGTAAGAATATCAAAAAACAGTGTTGTGTGTTGCATGGTCAGGGATTTTGTAAAATAAATAGCTCTTAACTAAAATTATACCTTAATTTTTTTATAATATACTCCCTCCATAATACATGCTATGTAGACTCTTGGGGTGCAGTATACCAAAAACCAATGGGGTGAAATTTTAATTTCACCATTTGAACAAACACTATTCCCTATCGATAAATGATAAACCCTCGGGGTACAATATGCTCTAAAACTACTGGATAATAATATACCATAAACCACATGCGTAAAGTCATAATATTATAATTGGAACAAACACTAAACCTAACCGATAAATATTAAACCCTCGGGGACATTATGCCCTGAGCCTCTGGGAAAAAGTATATCATAAATCACAGGGGCAAAGTCGTCATTTCACTGCTGATAAATATTAAATCATTGGTGTACAATATGCCCTAAACCACTGTTTGATACTCGTACACGTCTCAAACATGTTTATCAAAATATTATAATGTTATACCACTAATTATTTATATATAATTCCAATTTTATGTAATACTTATCATATTATGTAGTTGTATATTTATTAATTAGTATTTAGGTACCCGTTTTAAAGGTACATACCATATTTATTTAAATATCAACCGCTCATACCCGAATCTGTGCCTTTTAAAAATTTATTACTATAGTTATAACTACACCAAAATTAATTATCAATATGCTTAGGGTAAAATAGGGTACCATGAAATATAATTATTAGAGATAATCAATATCGATATTAGGAGTACCCGTAATTCGTATCCATTTAAATGTTCACCATCCGTGATCGGACATGTCCAATTTAAACAATTCATAATAATATCATCCCAAACTTATTATTGTATTGCATCCCGTATGCTTGGTTAATGTTTACCTAAAGGTGAAAAGAATCGATATTAAGACCGATGAAAGAATTACTCACATGTAATATATTTATTTCTCGGTTTCATTTCTATAAGAAAAATTATTTACACAGATTCTATTCATAAATTGAAAAAATAAAAAATTAATAGATCGTTCACTTTAAATTGTTATTATGTTTTGAAAAATGAAAATCTTTTCTCATGCATTTTTATGATCTCTTAAAACTACATTTAAACCTAGGAATAATTTGATTACAGACATTTTAATTAATTATATTATAAGAGAGCTTCCTTAACCTTTTATACATATTTTTCATAAATTAGTTGTAATCAAACCAATGATTAATTTCTCAAACAAAGTATTTGTTATACCAAGTAATCAAATCAAATATTAAAGAGTATACTATTGTAATATATATTAGTTTGACAGATATTATATTTTAATGCTTAATCGGTAGTTGTTAGGGGTTATAGCAGGTAGGATATCCGCTATAGGGGTATCTGTACGTACTCGTACCCATTTAAATATAAACTAATCATTTTTATACCCGTTTCATTAAAAAATAAGTATATATTATGATACTCATACCCGTCCCAAACTCGTTTATCAATACTTGTAGATTACACATATCCACTTAATACTAATTTATTTTAGAAAAATATTTATATTTAAAATAAATATGATTAAATAAAAATTATAATTAGTAATATATATTTACAATATATTTATATTTTTAGTGTTTAAATTAATGTATTAATTAATTAATATATATTGTTAAAATTAATATTAACATAATAATTTGAAATAATTAAAATTAGTAGTAGTTATGTATTATATTTAATGAAAAAATAATATTAAGCACACATATAAGGAATCATTTTAATTAAGGCATTTTTTTAAATTAAATAAGGTATCATTATTATGACAAAAAAATTACCAAAATTAATATCATAATTGTGATGAATTGATGAAATTGAATAAAGTATATATATTTATAATATATTTATACTTTTTAGTGTTTAAATTAATTTATTAAATAATTTATATACATATTTTTTTTTAAAATTAATATTTTAATAAAGATTATATTATTGTTAATTAATTATGAATTAAATATAATATGAACTTTATTATTTTTAATATGATCAAATAAAATTTATAACTATTAATTAATTATATAATTATTTAATAATATATTATGTAATATAGATAAAATATTTTGTATAATTTTAATATTTGTAAATACTTGATTCATACACGTACACAATTCAAACTCTAATGATATTTTTTTGAACTATCCATGAAAATTGTAATTATTAATATATATTTATAATGTATTTATATGCTTATGACTAAAAACTGATGTCTATCAGCGTCTACTTTTAACATTAGTGGATTCAACATCCACTGACAGGTGAAATAGACATCAATTAGCATGTTTATCGTAGTGCATATTGAATACAAAAATATTATAATTTTTTATTTTAATTTATAATTCCAATGATATTTTTTTTGAACTACTCGTACTCGTTTTTTTAGGATATTTATTAATTATGTAAGATACTTTCTTATTTCGTAATACTCATACCCGTGTGTAAATAAATATCATTTAAAAATTAATATTTTAAAAATTCATTACAATATTTGTATCCGTTCCAAAGTCTTTTAGTGGACGATGAATTCTGGCCTCCCCTGGATTAGTCGGTCCATAAATCGAATACCGGTGCATCAAAAAATACTCATAAATTACTCATACCCATTTAAATCTATTTTAAAGTATTTTTTATTGATTAAAATTAATATTTTAAATGAACTTATACTATTACTGATTAAATATAAAATAAATATAATATAATTCTATTACAAAAATATGACCTAAACCTTAATTATATAAGTTATTATAATAATAATTGAATTATATTACAATAAACCCTAAACCCTAAAACCATATCCCTAAACCTAAATCATTATAATGTATTTAAATTAATTTTATAAGGTATTATAATAATTAAATAATATTACCCTAAACCCTAAACCATATAATTAAAAATTAATTCAAATTGTTTAGGAATAATTAACATAATTTTAAAAAATTAATTCAAATTGTTTAGGAATAATTAACATAATAATTTGAAATAATTAAAATAAGTATTAGTTATGTATTATATTTAATGAAAAATTAATATTAAGAACACATATAAGGAATTATTTTAAATAAGGCATAATTTTAAATTAAATAAGGTATCATTATTACGACCAATAAATCAATTACCAAAATTTAATATCATAATTGTGATGAATTGATGAGATTAAATAATGTGATGAACGGATGAGATTAAAAAATATTTAGTAATCAAAATCAATGGTATAGATTAAAAATTGGTTCAATTTTGACTTTAAAAGTGTGTTTTATTTATTTAAAGGTACCATACCATATTTATTTAAATATAAATCGTTCATACCCGAATCTGTGTCTTTTAAAAATTTATTACTATAGTTGTAACTACTCCAAAATTATTTATCAATATGTTTATGGTAAAACGGGGTACCATGAAATATAATTATTTGAAATAATCAATATCGATGTTAGGAGTACCCGTAATTCGTATCCATTTAAATGTTCACCATCCGTGATCGAACATGTCCAATTTAAACAATTCATAATAATATCATCCCAAAATTATTATTGTATGTTGTAATCAAACCAACGATTAATTTCTCAAATCAAGTATTTGTTATATCAAGTAATCAAATCAAATATTAAAGAATATACTATTGTAATATATAGTAGTTTGAGAGATATTATATTTTAATATATAATCGATAGTTGTTAGGGATTATAGCAGGTAGGATATCCACTATGGGGTATCCGTACGTACACGTATCCATTTAAATATAAACTACTCATTTTCATACCCGTTTCATTAAAAAAATATATTATGATATTCATACACGTCCCAAACTCGTTTATCAATACTTGTAGATTACACATACCCATTTAATACTAATTTATTTTAGAAAAATATTTATATTTTAAATAAATATGATTAAATAAAAATTATAATTAGTAATATATTTTATAATATATTTATATTTTTTAGTGTTTAAATTAATGTATTAATTAATTTATATACATATACAAATTTTTTGTTAAAATTAATATTAACATAATAATTTAAAATAATTAAAATTAGTAGTAGTTATGTATTATATTAAATGAAAAAATAATATTAAGCACACATATAAGGAATCATTTTAATTAAGACATCATTTTAAATTAAATAAGGTGTGATTATTAAGACCAAAAAATCGCTAAAATTCAATATCATAATTGTGATGAATAAAGTATGATTCATACACGTACACAATTCATATTCTAATGATATTTTTTTTAAACTACCCATGGAAATTATAATTATTAATATATATTTATAATATATTTTATATGCTTATGACTAAAAACTGATGTCTATCAGTACCTACTTTTAACATTAGTGGATTCAACATCCACTGACTGGTGAAATAGACATCAATCAGCATGTTTATCATCGTGCATATTGAATACAAAAACATTATAATTTTTTTATTTTAATTTCAAATTCCAATGATATTTATTTTGAACTACTTGTACTCATTTTTTAGGGTGTTTATTAATTATGTAAAATACTTTCTTATTTCGTAATACTCATATCCGTGTGTAAATAAATATTATTTAAAATTAATATTTTAAAAATTCATTACAATATTTGTATCTGTCCCAAAGTTTTTTTAGTGGACGATGGGCTCTGACTTCCCCCGGATTAGTCTGTCTATGGATCGGATACCGGTGCATAAAAAAATACTCGCAAATTACTTATACGATTTAATACTTTTTTAAAGTATTTTTTTATTGATTAAAATTAATATTTTAAATGAACTTATACTATTATTGATTAAATATAAAATAAATATAATATATTTCTATAACAAAAACATGACCTAAACCTTAATTTTATAAGTTATTTTAATAATAATTGAATAATATTACCTAAACCCTAAACCATATAATTAAAAATTAATTCAAATTGTTTAGGAATAATTAACATAATTTGAAAAAATTAATTCAAATTGTTTAGGAATAATTAACATAATAATTTGAAATAATTAAAATTAGTAGTAGTTATGTATTATATTTATTAAAAAATTAATATTAAGAACACATATAAGGAATCATTTTAAATAAGACATCATTTTAAATTAAATAAGGTATCATTATTATGACCGAAAAATTCAATGGCCAAAATTTAATATCATAATTGTGATGAATTGATGAGATTAAAAATATGATGAACGGATGATTAAAAAAGATTTAGTTATCAAAATCAATGGTATAGATTAAAAATTGGTTCAATTTTGACTTTTAAAGTATGTTTTATTTATTTAAAGGTACCATACCATATTTATTTAAATATCAACCCCTCATACCCGAATCTGTGTCTTTTAAAATTTTATTACTATAGTTGTAACTACTCCAAAATTATTTATCAATATGCTTAAGGTAAAATGGGGTACCATGAAATATAATTATTAGAGATAATCAATATCGATGTTAGGAGTACCCGTAATTCGTATCCATTTAAATATTCACTATCCGTGATCGGACATGTCCAATTTAAACAATTCATAATAATATCATCCCAAATTTATTATTGTATTGCATTCCATATACTTGGTTAATGTTTACATTAGGGTGAAACAAATCGATATTAAGACCGATGAAAGAATTACTCACAGGTAATATATTTATTTCTTGGTTTCATTTCTATAAGAAAAATTATTTACACTGATTCTATTCATAAATTGAAAAAATAAAAAATTAATAGATCGTTCACTTTAAATTGTTATTATATTTTTGAAAAATGAAAACCTTCTCACATACATTTTTATGAATGAATCTCTTAAAAACTACATTTAAACATAGGCATAATTTGATTATATGCATTTCAATTAATTATATTATAAGAGAGCTTCCTATAACCTTTTATATATAATTTTCATAAATTAGTTGTAATCAAACCAATGATTAATTTCTCAAACCAAGTATTTGTTATACTAAGTAATCAAATCAAATATTAAAGAATATACTATTGCAATATATATTAGTTTGAGAAATATAATATTTTATTGTATAATCGGTAGTTGTTAGGGATTATAGAAGGTAGGATATCCACTATGGGGTATCCGTACGTACTCTTATCCATTTAAATATAAACTACTCATTTTCATACCCATTTCATTAAAATAATATGTTATGATACTCATACCCGTCCCAAACTCATTTATCAATACTTGTAGATTACACATACCCATTTAATACTAATTTATTTTAGAAAAATATTTATATTTAAAATAAATATGATTAAATAAAAATTATAATTAGTAATATATATTTATAATATATTTATATTTTTTAGAATTTAAATTAATGTATTAATTAATTTATATACTTATATTTTTTTGTTAAAATTAATATTAACATAATAATTTGAAATAATTGAAATTAGTAGTTGTTATGTATTATATTTAATGAAAAAATAATATTAATCACACATATAAGGAATCATTTTAAATAAGACATCATTTTAAATTAAATAAGGTATCATTATTATGACAAAAAAATCGCCATAATCTAATATTATAATTGTGATGAATGTATGAGATTGAATAAAGTATATATATTTATAATATATTTATATTTTTTAGTGTTTAAATTAATGTATTAATTAATTTTTATATATATTTTTTTTGTTAAAATTAATATTTTAATAAAGATTATATTATTGTTAATTAATTATGAATTAAATATAATATGAACTTTATTATTTTTAATATAATCAAATAAAATTTATAAATATTAATTAATTATATAATATTATTTTATAATATTTTATATAATATAGATAAAATATTTTGTATAATTTTAATATTTGTGAATACCTGATTCATACACGTATACAATTCAAATTCTAATCATATTTTTTTAAACTATCCATGAAAATTATAATTATTTATACATATTTATAATATATTTATATGCTTATGACTAAAAATTGATGTCTATCAGCGCCTACTTTTAATATTAGTGGCTTCAACATCCACTGGCTAGTGAAATAAACATCAATTAACATCTATCAGCGCATACTTTTAACATTAGTAACTTCAACATCCACTGACTGGTGAAATAGACATTAATCAGCATGTTTATCGTAGTGCATATTGAATACAAAAATATTATAATTTTTTAATTTAATTTCAAATTCCAATGATATTTTTTTAACTACTCGTACTCGTTTTTTAGGGTGTTTATTAATTATATAAGATGCTTTCTTATTTCGT
Source organism: Pogostemon cablin (assembly GCA_023678885.1). NCBI lineage: Eukaryota > Viridiplantae > Streptophyta > Magnoliopsida > Lamiales > Lamiaceae > Pogostemon > Pogostemon cablin. Next base: position 23,340,809 of record CM042981.1, read on the forward strand.
AATACTCATACCCGTGTGTAAATAAATATCCTTTAAAAATTAATATTTTAAAAATTCATTACAATATTTGTATCAGTCCCAAAGTCTTTTAGTGGATGATGGGTTCTGACCTCCCCCGAATTAGTCGGTCTATGGATCGGATACCGGTGCATCAAAAAATACTCGTAAATTATTCATACACATTTAATACTATTTCTAAAGTATTTTTTATTGATTAAAATTAATATTTTAAATTAACTTATACTATTACTAATTAAATATAAAATAAATATAATATAATTCTATTACAAAAATATGACCTAAACCTTAATTTTATAAGTTACTATAATAATAATTGAATTATATTAAAATAAACCCTATACCCTAAAACTATATCCCTAAACCTAAATCAATATAATGTATTTAAATTAATTTTATAAGTTATTATAATAATTAAATAATATTACCCTAAACCATAAACCATATAATTAAAAATTAATTCAAATTGTTTAGGAATAATTAACATAATTTGAAAAAATTAATTCAAATTATTTTAGAATAATTAATATAATAATTTGAAATAATTAAAATTAGTAGTAGTTATGTATTATATTTAATGAAAAATTAATATTAAGCACACATATAAGGAATCATTTTAAATAAGGTATCATTTTTTAAATTAAATAAGGTATCATTATTGTGACAAAAAAATCAATGGCCTAAATTTAATATCATAATTGTGATGAATTAATGAGATTAAATAATGTGATGAACGGATGAGATTAAAAAAAATTTAGTAATCAAAGTCAATGGTATAGATTAAAATTGGTTCAATTTTGACTTGTAAAGTGTGTTTTATTATATATATATATATAATAATAATATAAAGATAAAGATATATTTGCATGTTTTATATTTTCCTTAATTAAATCATTTCTGATCATTTCTCAATATTTATAAGATTACAGAATTTATTGTCACCTATATTTAATATTTTACTTCAATTAACAAAAAAGTGTATAATGGATGAGTCTTTCAATTTTTTTAGTTAAAGGCGCCCAACATTGTTTGGCAAAAAAAGTAGCGCCAATTATACCTAAAAAAGGGAAAAGGGCAACAACCCAATATCTTTTCCGCCTTTAATCCTCTGAAAATGTGGGTTGAAAATTTTCTCTTTTGTTTTCATCCCACCTCTCTCTTAGCACTCGACAGTTCAAAGGGGGTCCTGTTGTTTGATTTCTTTGCAAGGAATTGAGTGTCGGAGGTCTAGTTTCTATACGGGTATGCATGTACGAAGATGGTTGCTGCTTGGAAGATTGAAGATATTGATGCCCAAGCGTACTCCATCTCGACCTATCTATCTTTCGCATGTTGGCATCGGCTCCAAAACTCTCTTCCCTCTCCTCCAATCTATCAACGCTTCAATTACAGATCTGTCATTTTCTTTTCTTTCAGTACTATCTCCATTTCTATTGCTGGTTTTAATCTCATGACTTTATCCTGTAGATTCACCTAGCCATTCTTCACTTTGTGGAGGCTGATCTAATTTATCTAAAGCTGATTGTTTTGCGAAAAATTAAGTAGTGTATTTGTTGAAATTTCTTAACCAGCGAAAATACCGCGGTGAATTTCCATTGCTATATGAACGGGCTAAGGCCTCGAGTCTCACAGTTTGTTTCTCTTAAAAAAAATTGCTCGATTTTTTTGATGTTGATATAATATGTTTCACGTTTCTTCCCACTCGTACATTTAAGTGTTCAGTCGAAACTAAACTAGTTCATTGAATGTTTTTTCATCAATTTCATCGGTACAATCGCTGAATGTTTGTATGCTTTTTTATTCGATTTTGTTCAATTCATTAGTATGAGGGAGTAATAGTCAGTTTACATTTTGAAATGGCTATTGGTCGTAGAGTAATTACAGTTTGATTGCAGTTAGACAGCGAAATAACGGAGTATGTTAATTGTGGAGTTTCTGCAGATGAAACAATCTCTGCAGATTAAGCATTGTGAGGTTGATGGGCCCTGAGTTCTCCATCAAGGTTTTGCCTGAATGAAAGTAAAGGTATATGGAATTCTTCAAATTTAACTTATGTTGCGTTATTTAATCTATTAGTTGGGCAATATGTTTGGATTTTTCTTTACTAATGAATAAAGGTTAATTTTGAATATATTTAGTGTAATGAATAGGTTCTAGATTTCCTCTGTACAGATCCCTTGTTTCTTATCCCTTTCTATTTCGATCTTTAATAGAGTTTGAGAACACATATCAAACATGTCTGTGAAGGAGTGCTAAGTACAGTTTTTTCTTCTTCTTTCGTGTTTTCCTCACATGCATGCTAAGTAAAGCATATCCAATCAAACTATGACATTTTGTTATTATATTTTTAGGATATTTCATCAGAAATTAATTTTAATAATGAACAGATACACGATCTACTTGTGTTTCGTATCATCTGAAGTTAGGAAAATTCTCATATATATCTTCAAGTGGTGTTCTTATTACAATATCTTCACCGAACATGATGCTTAGTGTTGCTCCTCCATGAATGTTTAAATGTTTATCTACCACCAATCCTTTTTTCCTTTTTTTTTTTGGTAAACACTAGTTTTCATTTTATACATAATGGACCTGATGAGAGAAGCATCCCAAGGAAACACTATTTCCGTTCAAGAAGATATGCCTCATATTGGATTGACAACTTTTGCTATATGCTAGATTTTTAGTTACTATCTTGGTAGTTGCTATACACTTCATCTAGAACTAAAAGGCAAGTGCACTATAGTTATTTTGTAGTCGTGGGTGCCTCTCGTTGTACAAATGCAAGTTTTATTGTTCTTGCCTATATCATGGGTGGAGAAAATAGGTTAACGGAGAAAGCTAGGTTGAGGAAAGGTGAGAACTTTTGATAATATTTTATTCTACTAAGTTTAGACTTTGTTTCTTTGATCCCCATAATGCTTCATACTGGCGATTTTAAATGTTCAATATGATAGTGTATAAGCTTTATTCTAATTTTTTATTTTTATTAACAAATTATAATATGATTTTCGAGGACTATTTACACTAAACATCCTATTATACATTAGAGTGAAAATGACACTTAATAAAAGTGTTTGTTAAACACATTAAAAATAAAAATATAAACTTTAAAATTAATTTTATTTTTCTAAGAAAAATGGTATATATAATATATTATATACCTTATACCCATATTATTTATTTATATATTTTAAAGAATATAATAAATAAATTTTATTTATATAGACATTTATATACATGCAATATAGATATAATCTATATAATTAATATTTAGACTATAAATATACACTTACTAAATAAAAACTACATTAAAGTGTAACATAAATATTTTACTTGTGTATAAAAGTGTTATTTAAAAATGTTACTTATATTAAAGTATTATATAATGATTTTACTTATAAAATAGTGTTACATGAGAAGTGTAATTTATGTAAAAGTGTTATATGCATATGTTACATATTAGAAAAGTGTTACTCATGTATGTTACTTATATAAAAAGTGTTATATAATAATTTAGAAAGTGTTACCAATTTGTGTTAAATAAATTAAAGTGTTACTAAGATGGTGTAAATAAATTTCCTTTTATTGATCGTTAAATAAAGGGAGACTAGGAGTTGATTGTTACCCTACATTGCTATGAATTTTTATAATGTGGCGTCAATGTTTACATAATTAACTCTTAATGGTTACATGATAAATTTGTGAATTGTGTTTATTTGTTTTCCTAATTTATTAGTATTTAAATTTTGTTCTTGAATAGAAACAGTCATCGCAAAACTGCAACTATATTTTGAATAAACATATCATCTGAATGGATGATTCATATATTCTGGATATAGATATAATTTATATGGTTGATTCTTGCTTGTACATATGGATATTGGATTAGTAGTCTACTAGCATGTAATCAGCGTGCTACGCGGATCCTTAAATATTTATTGAATTAAAAATTAATGGGTAGATCTTGAGTGAGACCGTCTACGTGACTATTTTTTACTTTTTAAAATAATTATCACTTTCGCTATAAAATATTATCTCTTTCGTTATAAAATGTTATAACTTTTTATTTATACTATAAACTGTTCATGATATAGCATTATCACTTTTCATTAGTTTATTATCACTTTCCTTTGTAAAAGTTATCACTTTCTGGCCGTCTCACGTAAGCCCTTACGTGAGACGATCTCTCACAAGTCTTTGCCAAAATTAATTGAATTATAAAAAATAGATTGATTTGTTATAAAAAATATTTGAGTAAATTTTATTATATTACTAATATTAAGAAAAATATAGCACTTTCCTCAAATATCAACCTCAAATCATGCATACTACCTAATCAATTTCATTTCATCTATGTTCAGCACTAAAATTCGTGTTTTTTATAGGCCATTTCTATATGATTATTAAATTATTTTAATATTGTTTGTGGGGTTTATTGTTTAATTTAATATTTTTTATAACTTCGCGGGTAACGTTGAGATTTTACGGATTTTAAGCATATTTTAGGCTGAAATGTATAAAAATATCATCACAGGAGTTGAGAGTATAATAATTTTCTATTTTTTGGTTGATTTCTTCATATGGAAAAAAAGTGATAATGTTTCAATAGAAAAACAATATTTGATTGATAAAAAATGATAATAGTGCAATGAACTATTTCATAAAAATTTTTAGTATAAATAAAAGATATCAACATTTTTAATAAAGAATGTTAACTAATTACAAAAGCATAAAATAGTATCACGATGAAACAGTCTCAATACTGTCCCAACTGTCCTAGTAGTAACATATTGAGTCTTCCACACTAATCCGTCCAAACAATCAAATGAGCATTTAAATTAAAAAAGTAAATGCAAATTCGTTATAATGTTTGTTATTAGAAGCTATTACTTGCCATTAACTATTATCAATCAATCAAATGAGCATTTAAATTGAAAAGTGAATGCAAGCTCATTCTTTTGTTATTAGAGAGATGGTTACCATGCCATTATAATCATAATTGACGGTTTATTTTCTTATAGTATTATTTTGAAATTTTTTCTCATAAAAAGCACAAAAATTAAAGTTCCATGACACTCGGTCCCATGCTCATTAGCAATAGTACTTTTTTGACTTTCCAATGATGTAGCTGCTGATCTATCTGATATGAGATATTTCTTATTAACAGCACTTATGCTTCCAAAGGCTGTTGTCATTCATAAGATGCGATAGAGAATAAGATTGATCATCCTTACTATCATAATCCAAAATTTCAATGTGCACATATAATAAACGTATACAGATTGCTCAATCAGCACTAAATATGAGCGAAATAAAACTTTCTTTATATGTCTTATTCTGTAACCAAGTTAGAAGAAATTACAGCTCTTAGTTTGATCACACCTGCTATCAACTCCCAGCCACTCTAAAAGCAGTCAACAACGATATGAAGAGGTTGGTGATGTTCAGATAGAGGATGCCGCAGCCTTGATGTACTTGTATTATGTGTACCATTGATCAGATTATCGGCGTTGTAGACAATGTAGCCACAGAAAATGATGGATGCCAGACAACCATAGATCATCACACTTATCTTACCCAAAGAGAATAGAATCTGAACAAAGGCTCAAAGAATCAGCAATGAATTAAATGTGACTCTTTAGAGTTCATCTCAATCAAGAAAGCAAGAAATTAATCGAACACAGTATATTAGCCTAAATCATCTCAACTCAATTCATCTGTCCAGATTTAGGGTCTTAATCCATTTGAATAAGTATTGGATTATTTTCTTTTTCTGTTTGATTAGTATCATTCTATGATAACTATCCATTACTAAGTTATTTAAATTATTTGTATCTTAATTTTAGTACAATTCAGAAGAAGAAAAGAATTATCAGAAAACTATTATATAGAGTCCAACTCCTTTTGTTCTTAGAAATAATGCATCCATGTCACAAATGATCAAACCTAAAAGGATCATAGAAATGCTATACAGCATAGTATTAGATTCCATACCTTGAATTCCACCTTTCAAAACCGAATTCATATAAGTTAGGCTAGAGATAATGTTGTATAGAATGGAGAATGTCAGCATAAGACAATACTCAAAGCCCTCGTGTAGGAAAAAAGTATTTCCTTGCTTTGGTCTTTATCAATCGAAAATGTGAGAATCATTTCCACGAAATCATAGGTAACAATTCCAAATGAATAAAACTTAACTTTAGATTTCATTGTCCCTGCAAGAGATTATTTAGAACACTTGGTAACGAACACACAACGAACTATACGAAAGATCGTGATATCGAGTTTTCAAGGATTGAGACAAACCATTCAAATCACTTTCAAGGCAACCTAGCAGCTTCTCTTTCCGTTAAGATCTCATCTTCCTAATTATGAATTTCCGTTAAGCTCTCATCTTCTTAGTTATGAATGACGTAGCAAATTAATCAAATAGAATCACTAATTCTTTAAAAAGGCAGTCACCCTTATTGAATTGATCATTGTTATTAATTTGATAATTCATGATTTTCTGTATAACTACGCAATTCCACTTGGATGACGCTTCACCGTACAAAATTGGAAAATCAGCGCTTTAGGATGTCCCTTGTTTATGTACAGGAAACACAAAGCTCTTCGTTCCAAAGTGGAAGAATGCAGCAAGATTTGGATTAATAGTTTTTTTAAGTAACAGAGAGTTATGGATGAATACCTTTCATCATCTTGAATAAAGCCTTAGTGCCAAAGTGGAGTAACTTGAAAACCCTCTAAAACCAATCGATTGCACAACTGGGTGAAATTATAAAATTTTACAATAGGAATAATAGTATTTGCTATCATAGAAGTTGAAATGCAGATAGTAAAAAGACACATGCTGACCTCCAGATCCCTTTCATTGGAGGCTTCATATTTTCTTTCAGCTTGAAAGTATGTCAAAACATCATTTCATTTTATTGCTATCAATTAGAAATTCAGAAGACAAAAATAAAATTTTATTACTCCATTTTTTTCCCAAGGATCCAACAATTCAATGAGAACTCATTCCAACAAAACAAAATACTGACCGAGGCGAATGTAGACTGCAAGTGACGAGATGGCATCAAGAAAAAAATATTTTAAGATATACTCCCTCCGACCACTTACAAGGTTCCATTTCACTATTCCTGGCGTCCGCTTCAAAGGTATCAATTTTCTCTATTTAGTAAAGAAAATACACAATATGACCCACCACTTCCCTCTAATACAACTACCCACTTTACCTATAATAATAATACTCCTTAATCCACGTGCAAAAAGCAAATAAAGACTTTAGAATTGTCCACGAGCAAACAACAAACGGTTACCTTGTAAGTGACCGGAGGGAGTATAAATTTAACCAAAGTGAAAAACATGCATTATCTATTTATTTCAAATAAATAGAAAACATTCCTATCACTGAGGTTGAATTGATACTCCTCAGCATCATCAGATGATATCAAAATAGATATAATAATTGATGTGTCCAATATCTTGGAGATTATATACGAATATCTGGTGTAATTCATATCTGAAACTTTAAAAACCACTTAATCTACTTGAAAATTTTCAAGTTTTTCAACCATGTACTTTCATCCTCTAGTAAAACTCGTAGTAAGAGCAATAAAAGTGAAAGAACGTTCATATTTAACTAATTTTAACTAACTGTGAGGAGTAATTTTCAAATGAATAAATGTATTCCTTAATCTTATAAAATATAAAATATGTAAAAGACAGTTATATTGTACATATATTTTAAGGATATCATATTTTATTTAAATTATGATATCAAAACGAAAACTTAGTGCATAGAGTACACTATACAATTGATCAAGCTGATAGTTATCATCATCTATAATTAAAGTAAACTCAATATAACATAAAATCCAAAATAAAATAAAATAAAATAAGACCACTTTAAAAATTAATGTGTAGTTATACTTTTTACATTAGTCGTTTTAAAAATAGTACAAATACTATCATTTACCTCCATTTACACCATCAATTTTTAAGCCTTTAATTAAGTGATCTAATTTATTAAAAAATAAATAAGATGAATAATGAGTCAAACAAATTATTTATATGCATGTACCAATATAAATTGGGTTGATATATTAACATAAAAAACTATATATATATATATATATATATATATATATATATATATATATATATATATATATATATATATATATATATATATCCAATTTAAAATAATATATTGGCCGAATTCAAACATACAAATTCATTAAAATCAGATAACCAATTAAATGTTGTTACTTCTTAAATTAAGAGAAAATTATAAATTTTAAGTACACCTAAGCTTGGTATCCCACGTATTTTAATTTTATGTCAAGAAACTTATTTTACTTATTAAAAATAATAAAGAAATGAGTTACAAAATAATATATCTCCCTTCCTCATATATTTTAATTGTATTACAAATATAAAATTATTAAATTCGTTTTGTATAAACAAATAATACAAATTATAGAATATTCTTATAGTTAATAATTTTATTATTATACAAAATATGTATTTTATGAAACATTTTATAGCTTATTCCTTAAAAATTTTGTTTTAATATAAATGAAATTAAATAAGTTAAAATTGCTTTATAAAAAATTCTAATAATAGATTGTTTTATTAAAGTTATGAATCTCAAATTTGATATTACTTAATTTATATTTTAATTTATTAATTTTTAATTGTATAAAATAGAGAGTTAAATAATCATAAATATCAAATACACTTGACACCACACATATTTTGATTTTATTTCAGAAAACTTATTTTACTTATTAAAAATACTAAAGAAATAAGTTATAAAACAATAAATCTCCAAAACTAATAATAATAAGATATCTTACATTTTTTAAAATGTAATAAATATTCAATAAACCTATGCATGCCACCTCATTTTTGTAAAATATAATAAATATCAATGAACTTATGCTTGCCACCTCACATTATGTAAAATTTAATTTTGGAAACTTATTTTGTTTTAATATATAAGAAGATTATATTTTCTATTGTTATTGTCTCAATGTATTTTCTAAAATATATTTGCATTAGATAATAATTTTACGAAGTAAACATATATTTGTTTTCGATTTGTAGCATGCATATGTATAAATACTTACGTAAATAATTTGAATGTTGGTGTGTGAATGGCTGTATATATGGTCATGAATGGGACATATTTTGGGTAAAATGAGATGTCATTTACTTAATACTCTATTTTTATGACCTTAAAATTGAATTTGAGTTCTTAGTTGCGATTAAAATTTGATTGAGGTAGAAGAATCTTATACCTTCCAATAGAGAGTCCTACAATTATTGGTGATTGAGAAGATGCTGATGTTGCTGATGATATTTGCTACTCTGAAAATCAAAGTAACAACCAGAAGAATTCAACAAGTTGGTTAAGTTTTACAATCAATTTTGTTTGTAAGTTAATTATTATATCTGGGCAAAGTATTATATTGTATGATTAGTAAAAAAATATATATGGCAGTAATAATGACTCTCCTTTCCTCCAGAGCTTTACCCAGGTTATCTTGTCGTCTTTTTTAAAGAAATGAATGTTGGTTAGTATTATATTCTTCTCATGTTTATTGTATCATATCTTATATATTCATAATACCCAATAATTTTAACAATTTCTTATTTCTTGAAGCCAATTCCTAGAGAAGTTTGGCATTCATGAATGTAAAATGCAGGCTTTCTATCTCTCTCTGGAAATCCTGGAAGAATATTTTTGCATGTGTTTTGATAAATGTCAGAGACCCATGTTATCCAGTGTGTAAGGTAGGTCAAGTGCTGACTGAAAATAAACAATAATGTTTTCGCCTTCCACATGCAGTGTGTGCAGTAGTTGGTCCTAAATTTATTTTTGTGATAACATATCCTAAATGACAATTGAAGTTTTAAGATGTTTTATTGCACACGACTAATTATATAGATAACTGAAATTTTGTTGATATGACATTTTCTGAGTCTAAATTGTGATAACATTTTTTTTCCTTAAGGTTTTGTTTCTAGATAAAGGATTCAATGAAAACTAATATTTTTGTTCTTATTGATATTAAATTAGTTTAGTAATATCAGATCATCAAAAGTGAACCAACATACTTTAGTGTTGGGAGACATTATTGTGGATGACAATATATTTGATACATATAAAGATGTGGCTGGAGTTGTTTAGGAACTTAAAATATTCATTGAAGGTGATGAAATGACCGAGAAAGAGTTATCAAAAGTACTTAAGATTTAGAATCACTTTTTCTTTTAATAAATTTCCTATGTATGTTGTGCTGGCTTATTATTACTTTATGCATATGCTGTGATTATGTTGTTAGTGGTGATTAAGGTTGAATTTCCTACAAATTTTCTTGGGATCTTGTGGTATCATACCTCAAAAGTTTAATAAGAAATCCAAATAGAAAATTAATTTAGCTCATTCAAATCCCAAAACAGAACTACACAAGCTCCTCCATACCTAATACGATCTAGTCACAAATCTCACCTCATTATTTCTACTGCAGATACTGTTACAACAATATGTAAATAAATCAGTCCACAAAACATCATATGAATCGCGTGTATGCAAAAAACAAGGGAAAAATATAGTAATTAACTTGGTGTAGGATTTTGCTCCATGTAAAACCAGTGATCACAGTAAGAGAAGAAGAAGTAGCATTGAGTGCTAACAAACACACCTCTCACAGTATAAAAAGGAGAGACAGGGGACTCACACTCACAGTGTGTGTAAGAGAGGAAAAGAGAGATACACAATCTTGGTTTGTCTGCAGAGGGAATGAGAATGAAAAATAGAAGAAGGGGGGTCTTGACTTGAAGTTGATAAACCGAGTGAAGGGAATATTGAAGATATAAAATACTCCCGTGAGATAAATTGAGGCGCAGAGAATACTCACTCATACATACGAATTCAAATGCAATCAGATCTATAAATAACACATCCAATCATAAGAAGTTATAAACCCTATAGAGATAGATCCCAATCTAAGTACATCTGGACTACTGTTGCCTAGTGGCAGCTGCGGTGGCATAATCATTGCAAATTTAGAAAAAAGTTTGAGGGACCAGCGAGTAATCAAAATCGCCTTGGGAAGAGACTTTGGGAGCGCCGTCGCGACGGGAATGCTTCCTATTCCTTTCCAGTAAATTTTTCTTGAGCGCCACAGCTTAAACATTGAGAGAGATTAATTAAATAAAGTTGTGATCTTAGAGACAAGTCTAATCTTCATCGGCAGAGGGCTTGAAAGAACCATTAGCAGATGGGGATGATCTCCACCATTTTTCTTCGGCAATAGCACCGGGCTAATATTTGGAAGCTCACCACCGTGAGCAATGGTCACACCCTGCAATAACTTTCTGATCTCCTCATTGTTCCTCACCACCAAACACAAACAGCACATGCCTCGGAATCTCTCGTCGCATTTTCCAGCCAATTTCAGCACCTGTTCTCGAAAAATCCCAAATTACAAAATCTTAATCATAACCTAAATAAAAAATAATTCAATTGAAGATCTGAATAGTGTTTATTTAAATACCTTAGCCGCTAGAATGACATTCATGTACACCGGAGCTCCGATTCCCACCCACTGTGAATAACGACCGATTCTACCAACCGAAAACTGGAGGTTGGCTCTGACGGACCGGGAGACCGGCTTCTTCTTGGGGCCACCTCCATTCCTTCCTCCGGCACCCCTCTTCACTTTTCCGGCGGCATCCATAAAATGACGATTATACCTTAGGTGGCTACCTATATTTGGGAGACTTCCTAGAGGGCCGTCAGCGACGTTCTCTAGTTTCCTGTACTTCTCCATGCTTTAAAATTTTGAATGATATAAATGAGTTTGTCTCTCCCTTAAAAACTCTCTCCCTCTATGAAAATAAATTTTGAATTCATTATGACCATTACCGGATGAATTTTGAATTCGTCAAGTCTGTCACCGGGGAAACCTGAAGAAGAAGTGCACTTTTGATTTTTTTTTTTTGAAAAAATAATTTCTGGGACAACAAGGTCATTTCAGCCATTTAAATGGTAATATACAAAATGGTGTACCCCACCATTAGGGGCAAATGGTAATATACAAAGAAAACATAGAGGTAGTAAAAAATTCAAATTACCACTACCGACTTGCATAGAATTCTTATATTTCACTAATTTTAATGGGTAAAGCCCAACAATGCCCTTGTTTTACTTTAATTTCCTTCTAATTTACTCATTTCGTTCCAAACTGAGTGTCTTACATTCATTTTTTATCCGTCCCAAACTAATTGTTTTATTTTAAAAAAGGAAACTCCACATCAATCAACAACCTTAAAATTTTATCTTAATTACAAAATAACACTCCCACATAACACACATAACATACTTTATAATTTATTTATCACCTAAAAATACAATACCCCTAAAAAGGCAATAAAGTTGTCAAAAAGTAACTTTTTAAACTCTGTGTCTACAGTAGCTCAGACACCAAGTTTGGGACTGTTGAGAGAGAAAATAAGCGTATTTTATTATCCAATCTAACACTTTTTTATGGGAATTGTTGTCTTATATTCTCACAAGTGTCTTATATTCAATATATGTGATAAAAAGGTGCACTTTAGGTGTTTTATTATGTTTTAGGTGGAAAAATAATCAAAAGTGCAAAGTTGAAAAAAGGTGCATCTTCTGTATGAATGCTGAAAAATGCAAGTTCAATTTGTGTAATTTTTTTATTCATGTGGAGCTCCAAAATGAAAATTGATACATGGTTGGAAAGCCACAGAAGAGAGAATCATTTTAGCATAAATAACACCTCAATCAGAATTCAAATGAGAAAGTTATGATCAAAGTGGTAACGTTACGCAAGCTATACCGAACAGAATGGCTGTGCCACTTTCCATGACTTTTTACAAATTGAATTATTAGAGTTTCGGTTAGTTCTTTATATGTATAGAAATTCAAGAAAGATAGGATTACGTGAGTACAAGAATCACTCAAATCGGAGTTTTGAAGAGGAAGTTATCCTCAAAATTGTGAAGTCGCGCAGCTACCAGCAAGAATTTCCCAGAATTTTTGAGAATTTCTGAAAATTTCCAAAAATTACCTATTTCTTGGAGCACAATAAATCTCCTTATCACATAATCCTCCATGATTCACCCATATCTTTTATTTCCTTATTTAATTCCCTTCTCACACCTATATATATTTTACATCATTATCATGTGAGAGAGCACATACAACACAATCATCCTATACCCCACAAGGGGGGATCACCTCCCAACCATCATCCACATCCTTTCCTCTATCCGTCCATCACTTTGAAGATTCTTTTACTGAATCAAGAGGAGAATCAAGAGGATTTGAAGTGATGGAAGAAAGAAGGAAGGAGATCGCTACACCAAGGATTTTCCTAATTCTTTTCTTCTATTTTCTAATTTTCCAGACATATGGGTAAGATCTATTCAACCCCCATGATTGTTCTTCGCAACAAAATGGGCTAGAACCTTTTTGGCAGATCTAAGGTTTTGAAGGTTTATATGAATTAATTGAACTTTTGTGTGTATATTTCGTACAACACTACTTGTGGATTTATTTTATATAAGACTATGCATTTTTTATTCATACTCAGAGTTGTTTTGTATATTATTAACTATTATGCAGAGTCTGAATACATATCTTGGTTATTGATTGAGTGTGTTCACTGCTGAGCAGGATTCCTTGTTATGATTCTAAGTGAGGGGACTCCAAAACTTCAATAGTACTATCTTATATAAATACTTATTAATTGAATTGAATTCGGGTCATTAAGTAAGATAAAGAGGATAATTTTATAGTACCTATAAAAATAGATCATATCGGGTTAGAGTACCAATCCTAAGGGGAAAATTGATACTGATAATACCTAGAAAGGGGAGTGAAATTATATCTCTTGCTCCAAGGTTATTCACATGTGTTATATGCATATTTACTTGTATATATAGAGTAGATTTGCATGGACTAGTGATGCATCTATAATCCACAAGGTAGAGTCAGACATTGATACATAAAAGGGAGATAATGAGTGAAACTGGATTATCCTAGTGCTACCTACTCTCCATTCTTGAGTCACTTTCGTACTCTTCTAGTGCTATTTTATTTTATTTATTATTTAATTTTCAGCGTATTAGCTATTAGATAATCAACCTTAAAATCTTATTTCCTTGTCTTAATTAATTTAGTAAATAATTAAATTGATAATACACCGTCCTTTGGGTTCAATATTTAACTTGGTCGCTTATCTAAGCTACAATTGATATTCTTAATACTTGGGGGTTAATTTTGCATGCAAAGAAAACACGCATCAAGTTTTTGGCACCGTTGCCGGGGACGGCTGTTATTATTGATTTTATTATTTTAATTGATTAAGACTTTTATTTGTGATTATTTATTTTTATCTAAACTTAAATTTTTCTGAGGTACTTGTGCACTAGGAAAAGAAGAGGAAAGAAAGAAAGGAATAACACACAGAGCTAAACATGGTCGAAGCAAGGCAAAATTCGGATAATGTTGTCATATGTAAAATTTTCACGTACAATGGGATTGGTAACATGGGGTTGATAGGAGCAAGGGGGAAAGATGATGGTTTTGAGATAGATCCTGCTCTAATTAACATGGTAGAGAAGAATCCCTTTTTTGAAGATTGTTTTGAAGATCCATATAAGCATCTCAGAATATTCGTTAGTTATGCAAACACTCAAAAGGGTGCTGGAGCTAATGATAATGCTAGACGGATTGCCTTATTCAAGTTCTCTTTGATTAATAAGGCAGAATAATGATATAAGACTTTTGATACAACAGAATGCACTACATGGGACCAACTGCAGTAGAAGTTCTTAGAGAGATATATGCCATCCTCAAGGATCTTAAAAACATACTCAAGCGGTGCCCATAGCATGAAATGTCTAAGGCTCAATACATAAGCATCTTCTACTATGAATTGGATTGTAAGTCGCGAATTCTTATTGATGCATCATCAAGCGGAGCACTGTTATTTAAAACAACACTTGAAGCAGAAAAATTAAGTGAAGATATCTCTATGAATTAACGTGATTTGCATACGAAAAGAGTGAGAGACACATATGTACTTAGCAAGGTGGAACAGGTTGAACATCAAGCGGTGAAGCCGAATAGGGATGATGAGATCGTCTCTAGTCTAGCTAATATCAACATGCTACTAGAGTCCCAGCAGAAAGCAGATTGTAGAGTTGACACAAAGGAGGCCTAGTATCCATCATCAAGAAGTGAAGAGTGTTGAAGATACCTTCAATCGAGACATGGCTAAAATGATCCAAGAGTTGATCATCTTGAGGCTACTATGAATGCTAATCATGCAGATTTATCTAAGCAATTGAAGGACCTTACTTTAATGATGGGGCAGATAGCCGGGAACGTGAATCAATTGATACAAATATTGGAGAAAGAAAAGTTTTCGTCTCAAGGCATAATGGACTCAAAAGAATGCAAAGGCATCACGTTGAACTCCGAAATACAATATGAGGGATCGATGATTCCAGAAACAGATTCTGAAGCATCAAAAAACTGGTTTGACCCTGGTTCGACCAAGACCCTTGGTCGAACCACCTCTCACAAGTCGAACTAAGCACCTGTAAAAGTTCTGGAGATCGCCGATGGGCAGTTTGACATAGTTTCGACCAAGGTCTTGTCGAACCAGCTCCAAAAGTGGTCAGATGGAAAACCACAGAAGAAAGGATCGTTTTCACTTATGAATCACCTCAATCGGAGATCGGATGCAAAAGTTATGCTCGAAACCGTAAGACTGCGCAGTCACGCCCAGGAGGTCCGTTAGATCAGCCGTTCGAGTCGAACCTTCAAGCAATGAAGATGCCCATGGAAACTCAATCATGCAAGAGCATAGATGTGATTTCTAACTTGTTTAATCTTGATTTTAATAGGACAGATGACTCTGAAATTGAGTGGAAGATTGATAAGGAGAAGTGTAGACAACCATGAGAGGAAGAAAATTTTGAGGATCATATTTTTGTGACCAATAAAGGTGAGGTGTTGAGTATAGACAAGAAGAGGGAAAGAAAATACTTGAAGGTGAGGATGCGAGAAGACCGCCATATGATCCAGTAGTTCAAAAAGTGGTATTCCATCGTGACTCTCCGACGTTAAACATGAGCGCCTGTTGGGGGCTTTTTCTTTCCGTTTTATTGCTTTATTTCTTTCGTGTGAGTGAGGAGTTATTATATCTAAGGTGCTCACGTTTCGGCAATTACATCTCTTTTCAAACTTAGTTTTGACTTACGTTTTTACTAAGTTTAGGGAGTGTGATATACTTACCTCGTCTTATGAGCACCAAGAGTATAACTTTTCCTTTCGTTGGTTGTTTGTTTGTTAGGGAGTTGATTTTTGTGGCATATTAATATTTTAACCGGTGTTGGTATGTCGATTTTTTGCAACTTACCTAATGTATAGTGTGTTGTGTTGGTGTGTCTAGTGTGTGGGAGTCAATTAGATAGTCAATTGAGTCTTTCTTATAGTTCTCCTATTTTATTATTGATGAATTCTGTGATAATGAGTGTGTTTGAGTTTTGATGATAGAAAAAGGTAAAAGAGTGGTAAGATGAGTCTACACTGAGGCTTTGAACTGACCGAGTTGAACAACTCGAAGAGCTCGTATATAATTTGCAGGAGAAACCAGGTGCCTTCGTTTCCTTATTCTAATTTTTATGTGTGCTTTTGATTCATGAGAGTGGAAAGATTGAGATATTTGTTTTGTGATCCATGCGAGCTTATATTGTTTAAATTGTGCCTGGAATTCATATGCTTTTGAAATTGATGAAGGAAGTGTACTTGGGTTATATTGTGATATGAAGTTTTATGTATACTTGTGGGATATTACTTACCATGAATAGTTCTCAGTTACTTGTTAAAAACCCATGTGAGATTTTGAGCCTTATTCATGTTACATAATCTCATGATATTTCTTTTCTGATGAGTATCGTTCTTATGCGTGTATTCTAGAACTTGCCTTGAGTCTCCTTGAATATTCAAGATTAGTCTAGCGGATTACGGAAATGATATTAGGCCATCTTTGATTTATAGCCCATCTTTTTCCAAATACTTTACTTGAATTCATTAAATCCCTAGTCAGCCCACTGAGTCTTTAAACCCATTCTTTTGATAGCTAATAAAGTGGATATTTGAGGGATGATAAGGATGATGAAAGAAGAGTCTTAAGGACGAAAAGAAAAATTTCTGGAGTAGTGCTCAAATCTAGTAATTTATGGAAACAAACATCCTAGGGTAGTGTTTAAATCTAGTACCCTATGGAGGATGTGAGAGGTAGTGCCCGAAACTGGTACCTCACTATAAAAAGAAAAAAAAAAGTGAAGAAAAGGAGAATGATGGAGTTGAAGAGTTAGAAAAAATTGGAGAAAAATATGTTGTGCTTGAAGGAGAAAGATGAGAGAGTTTGATGAGAATGTTGTGCTTGATTGAAGTGATGGGAAAGAATGAAAGATTTAGAGAGACGACCGCTTGATCGATCCGAGTTTTGAGTCACTTATCCATATATTTCTTATCTTTTCCAAAGAGCCTACATTACAACCAAATAAAAGACCTTTTTGATCCATGATTTGCTAGCTACAAGTAAAGGAGAGTTGAGACAATGGGCAAGCTTATGGTAACGCATGCACTTGAATTGAATCTGAGCGTAAACACCATAACCCATAAAGTGTACATCTTTTACACTTGAGTAAGAGTGATATATACTTCCCATGAGAACATGTGAATGAAGCATTTGAATTGGTGGTGATTGTCTTATCTTGTATACTATGAATTGATTATTACATGTAATGAGAGTTGCATGACCTAAGTTGAGGACAATTGTATTTTGAATGGGGTATTTGTCATAGTCCATGTTTACCCACTAATTTTTTTACTCTCTCTTTCTCTTTATTTTTATTTTGTTGCCTCGGGACGAGCAACGGGTAAGTTTGGGGGATTGTTGAGAGTGAAAATAAGGATGTTTTAGTATCCAATCTAATACCTTTTTGATGGGAATTGTTGTCTTGTATTCTCAAAAGTGTCTTATATTCAATATATGTGAGAAAAAGGTTCACTTTAGGTGTTTTATTATGTTTTAGGTGGAAAAAGGATCAAAAGTGCAAAGTTGGAGAAAAGTGCATCTTGTGTATGAATGCTGAAAAACACACGTTTAATTTATATAATTTTTTTTGTGTTCTTGTCGAACTCAAAAATAAAATAATTATATATGGTTAGAAATCCACAGAAGAGAGGATTATTTTGGCATAAAGAAAACCTCAATCGGAATTCAAACGAGAGAAAATTATGATTAAAGTGGTAACGTCGCACAAGCTGTACCGAACAGAACGGCTGTGCCATATAGCATGACTTGTTACACATTCAATTGCTAGATTTTATATAAGTTCTTTATATGGATAGAAAGCCAAGGAAAAGATGATTATGTGAGCACAAGAATCACTCAAATCGAAGTTTTTAAGAGGAAGTTATCCTCAAAATTGTGAAGTCGCGCAGTTACCAGCGAGAATTTCCCAGAATTTTTGAAAATTTTCGAAAATTTCTAAAAATTACCTATTTCTTGGTGCACAATTAATCTTCTTATCACATAATCCTCCATGATTCATCCATATATTTTATTTCCTTATTTAATTCCCTTATTACACCTATATATATTTTACATCATTATTCATGTGAGAGGGCACAGACAACACAATCATCCTACACCCCACAAGGGGGATCACCCCCAACCATAATCCACATCCTTTCCTCCATTCGTCCATCACTTTGAAGATTTGTCTGCTGAATCAAGAGGAGAATCAAGATGATTTGAAGAGACAAAAGAAGGAAGGAAGGAGATCGCTACACCAAGGGTTTTCCTAATTCTTTTCTTCTATTTTCTAATTTCTAGACATATGGGTAAGATCTATCCAACCCCCATAATTTTTCTTCGCAACATCATGGGCTAGAACCTTTTTGTCGATCTAGGGTTTTGAAGATTTATATGAATTAATTGAACTTTTGTGTGTATACTCCGTACAACACTACTTGTGAATTTGTTTTATATAAGACTATGCATTTTTAACTCATACTCAGAGTTGTTTTGTGCATCATTAACTGTTATTTAGAGTCTGAATACATATCTTGGTTATTTATTGAGTGCGTTCACTGCTGAGCAGGCTGAGCATGATTCCATATTATGATTCTAAGTGAGGGGGCTCCGAAGCTTAATTAGAACTATCTTATTTAAATACTTATTAATTGAATTGAATTCGGGTTATTAAGTATGATAAAAAGGATAATTTTATAGTATCTATAAAGGGAGATCATATCGGGTTAGAGTACCAAACTTAGGGGAAAAATTGATACTGATAGCACCTCGAAAGAGGGGTAAAATTATATCTCTTGCTCCAAGATTATTCACACGTGTTATACACATATTTACTTGTGTCTATAGAGTAGATTTGCATGGCTTAGTGATGCGTCCATAATCCACCAGGCAGAGTCAAACATTAATACAAGAAAAGGAGATTAATGAGTGAAACTGAATTATCATAAAGCTACCTATTCTCCATCCTGAGTCACTTTCGTATTCTTCTAGTGCTATTTTATTTTATTTATTATTTAATTTTCATCATATTATTTATTAGATAATCAACCTAAAAATCTTATTTCCTTGTCTTAATTAATTTTGTAAATAATTAAATTGATAATGCGCCGCCTTTGGGTTCGATATGTAAAATATATATAGGTGTGAGAAGGAAATTAAATAAGGAAATAAAAGACATGGGTGAATAATGGAGGATTATGTGATAAGGAGATTATTTGTGCTCTAAGAAATAGGTAATTTTCGGAAATTTTTGAAAATTCTCGTAAATTCTTGCCGGCAGTTGCGCGACTTCACGATTTTGAGCATAATCTTCTCGTTCAAACTCTGATTTTATTGATTCTTATGCTCACATGATCCTATTTTCTTTGGCTTTCTATTTATATAAAAATCTCATCAAAAGTCCAACATTTGAAGATGTAACAAGTCATGTAAATTAGAAAAGTCATGCTGAGTAGAAACAGATTGCGCGACGTTACCATTTCGATCATAACTTTCTCGTTTAGACTCCGATTGAGGTGTTCCTTACGCCAGAATGATACTCTCTTCTGTGGCTTTCCAACCATATATCACACTTTCTATTTTGATCTCCACACATACACAGAAAAATTACATAAGTTGGATGTGTGTTTTTCACCATTCCTACACAAGTTGCATATTTTTCCCAACTTTGCACTTTTGATCCTTTTGCCACCTAAAACACAATAATACACCTCAAACACACTTTTTTCTCATATATACAAAATATAAGACACCTGTGCTAATATATAACAATAATTCTCATATAAAAGGTATTAAATTGGACACTAAAACATGCTTATTTTCACTCTCATCAGCAGTCAATCCCGGTCTATCAAATATTTATTTAAGTATGTTGTTATGCGTTTTTTTTTCACGCCAAATTTATCTCTAAGTAATAAGGATATCAATTGCAGTTTAGGTAAATGATCAAGTTAAATATCGTACCCAAAGGAGGCGTACAATCAATTAAATTATTAATTGAATTAATTAAGAAAAGTGGCAATAGAGATTGAGATATCAAATTATTAATCTACTAAAAAAATATTAAATAGCAATTATAATAAAATCCTTTAGAAGAATTCGAAAGTTACTCAAGAATGGAGAATAGATAGCCCTAGGGTAATCCAGTTTTACTCTTTAATTTTTCTCTCAAGTGTATTGTTCGACTCTACCTTGTGGATTATGGACGCATCACGAAATTATGCAAATCTACTCTATAAACACAAGTAAATATGTGTTTACCACGTGTGAATAACCTTGGAGAAAGAGATATAATTTTTACCCCTTTCTAGGTACTATCAGTATCAATTATTTCCCCCTATGATTGATACTCTAACCCGATATGATCTCCCTTTATAAGTACTATAAAATAAACTTCTTTATCCTGCTTATTAACCCGAATTAAATTCAATTAATAAACATTCATATATGACAGTTCTCATGAAGCTTCAGAGTCAACTCACTTAGAATAATAATAATAAACGTCGTTCAGCAGTGAACGCACTCAATCAACAACTAGTTATATATTTAGACTCCATACAACAGTTGAAGATGCACAAAACGACCGTGAATATGAGTTAAAAAGGCACAATCATATATAAAATAAATGCACAAGTAGTGTTGTACGGAGGATACACAAGAGAGTTCAATTAAATTATAAAAACCCATAATCCCTAGAACTATCAAAATGGTTCTAACACATGATGTTGCGAAGAACAATCGTGGGGATTTGATAGATCTTACCCATATTTTGGAAAATCGGAAAATAAAAGAAAAAAATTAGGAAAACCCTTGGTGTAGCGTGATGAGAGTGAAAATACGCGTGTTTTAGTGTCCAATTTATCACTTTTTTTATGAGAATTATTGTCATATATTAGCATAAGTCTCTTATAGAGTATATTTAAGTAAAATGTGCTTTTGAGGTATTTTATTGTGTTTTAGGTGGAAAAATGATCAAAAGTGCAAAGTTGGAGAAAAGGTGCAACTTGTGCAAGAATGCTGACAAACGCACATCTAATTTGTATAATTTTTATGTATTTGTATGAAGCTTAAAACAAAAAATGTAATATATGGTTGGAAAGACATAGAAGAGTAAATCATTTTGGCGTAAGAAACACCTCTATCGGAATTTAAATGAGAAAGTTATGATCAAAATGGTAACGTCGCACAAGCTGTTCCTGTTCAGCACGACTGTGCCATTTTTCATGGCTTGTTACACCTTCAAATGATGTTTTTTTGCGAGTTCTATATATGGATAGAAAGCCAAGGAAGAGAGGATCGTGTGAGCACAAGAATAACTCAAATTAGAGTTTTAAAAAATAAGTTATGCTCAAAATTATGAAGTCGCGCAGCTGCCAATGCGAATTTTTCTAGAATTTCCGAAATTTTCCAAAAATTACCTATTCTTGGAGCACAATTAATCTCCTTATCTCATAATCCTCCATGATTCACCAATATATTTTATTTTTTTATTTAATTCCCTTCTCACACTTATATATATTTTACATCATTATTCATGTGAGAGGGCACAGACAACATAATCATCCTACACCCCACGAGGGGGATCACCACCCAACCATCATCCACATCCTTTCCTCCATTCATCCATCACTTTGAAGATTCGTCTACTGAATCAAGAGGAGAATAAAGAGGATTTGAAGAGACAGAAGAAGGAAGGAAGGAGATCGCTACACCAAGGGTTCTTCTCTTCTATTTTCTAATTTTCCAGATATATGGGTAAGATCTATCCAACCCCCATGATTGTTCTTCGCAACATCATGGGCTAGAACTTTTTTGGTAGATCAATGGTTTTGAAGGTTTATATGAATTAATTGAACTTTTGTGTGTATACTCCATACAACACTACTTGTGGATTTATTTTAAATAAGACTATGTATTTTAATTCATACTCAGAGTTATTTTGTGCATCATTAACTGTTATGTAGAGTCTGAATATATATCTTGGTTATTGATTGAGTGTGTTCATTGCTGAGCAGGATTCCATGTTATGATTCTAAGTACGGGGACTCCGAAGCTTCATTAGAACTATCTTATATAAATACTTATTAATTGAATTGAATTCAGGTTATTAAGTAGGATAAAAAGGATAATTTTATAGTACATATAAAGGGAGATCATATAGGGTTAGAGTATCAATCCTAGGGGAAAAAATTGATACTGATAGTACCTAGAAAGGGGTGTGAACTTATATCTTTTGCTCCAAGGTTATTCACACATGTTACACACATATTTACTTGTGTCTATAGAGTATATTTGCATGGCTTAGTGATGCGTCCATAATCCATAAGGCAGAGTCGGATATTGATACACGAAAGGGAGATTAATGAGTAAAAGTGGATTATCCTAGAGCTACCTATTTTCCATTCTTGAGTCACTTTCGTATTCTTCTAGTGCTATTTCATTTTATTTATTATTTAATTTTCAGAATATTAGTTATTAGATAAATAACCTTAAAATCTTATTTTCTTGTCTTAATTAATTTCGTAAATAATTAAATTGATAATACGCCATCCTTTGGGTTCTGACTTGCTCGTATGTTCTCAACACACAATTTAATCCCCAAGTGTGAAGGATATCAATTGTAGTTTCGAAGGTGACCAAGTTATTATCGTACCCAAGGGACGGATAAATATCAATTCAATTATACTCTAGTAAACTAAGAATATTTGGAAATATAATAATGTTGAAATTGAGTAGGAACTATTAATCAAAATAACAAAAGAAAAGATAGAAGGTTGTGGTCAAGTAAGATGATAGGTAGTTCATCAGGTCATCCGGTTTCATTCATTAATTCATACTTTTGTGTGTCGATGTCCGACTCTGCCTTGTGGTTTATGGACGCATCACTAACCCATGCAAATCTACTCTATAGACACAAGTAGATAAGCGTTTGATACGTGTGAATATCCTCGGAGCAAGATGTATACTTTACCCCCTTTCTAGGTACTATCATAATCAATTATTTCCCGTGCACTTAGTACTCTAACCCAATTTGATCTCCCTTTGTAGGTACTATAAAGTTATACTCTTTATCCTACTTGTTAACCCGAATTCAATTCAATTAACAAACATTCATATAAGACGGTTCTAATAAGACTTAGGAATCCCTTCACTTAGAATTATAACAGTGAACCCTACTCATTAGTGAACGCGCTCAACCAATAACCATGTTATGCATTCAGACTTTACACAACGATTATTGATGCACAAAACAACTATGAGTATGGATTAAAAACGTGCAATCTTATATAAACTAAACCACAAGTAGTGTTGTACGGAGTATACACACGAAATACAAATTTAACTCATGAAACCTTCATAACCCTAGAACTACCGAGGTGGCTCTAGCCCATGATTGATCTAGGAACAATCATGGTTAGATAGACCGATCTTACTTGAATCTCCAGCCGATCCTCTGTCTCAGTCCTCCGGATGGTGGAAGATCGTCTCCTCCAATCCACGTCTTCTTATCTCCTTATGATTCTCGATCAAAAGCCCCTCTTCTTGGACTGCATGAGCCTTCTTTTATACTTGTAATCACGTCTCTAGGGCTTGGAATTGGCTTTTCAAGTGATCCCACGCGTTTTGGCCTCGAAAAATCTGGATAAGGTAAGTTTCCGCACGTAGGTTCGATCTCGTCAAACAGGTCGAACCACTAGCCACAGGTCGAACCCTAAGTCGAACCCCGCTACTGGAAGAATTCTGCACTGGTTCGACCTCTTGAACAAGTCGAACCTCTCAGGACTTGGTCGAACCCCAGGTCGAACCTCATCACTGGACAATTTCTGCTCTTGGTTTGGCCAACCGTCAGGTCGAACTCCCAATGTAGTGGTCGGACCCAACTTCTCACGAACTAGTTCGACCATGGTTCGACCTGATGAACAGGTCGAACCCCTCAAGTCGTGGTCGAACCTACTTCCTGCACTTCTCCAACACTTGTTCGACCTGCTGGAGAGGTTGAACCCTCCTCCAACAGGTCGAACCCACCTCTTTTCTTGGCGGTTCGCATGGTCTCGACTTCGTCTCTTCGATTCTTGGCACTTCCACTCCGTTTTTGCTATGAAAACCACTCAAATAGCTCCACCAACACCTGATTCATGCTAATTCACAATATATATAGATTTTCCACCTATTTCCACATCAAAACTCTCCAAAACTAGCACAAAACTTGGTGCCAAACTTGTGAATTTACACACTCATCAAACCTCCAAACTTACATGTTGCTCGTCCCGAGGCAACCAAATCAAACCACAGGAGTCGTGTATAATTCACCAAGATAAAGTACAACACATATCACACATGCAACTTCATTAAATTAAACAAGTATTAATTGCTTCATATATATCACTCATGCCAAACCAATCCAATCACACACCATTCGGAGTACTAAGTAATCTATCTCACAAGATAAGTATTTATTCTCTTTCACTCAAGTGCGTGAGGCACTATATAGGTTAATATAAACACTCATATCAATCCATATTCACGCGTAACCATAAGCTTGGCAAAGGTCTAAAAAATCAACTTATAATCAACTCTTCACTAGGATCACAAAGGACTTGTTTTTGGGTTATAATGTTGGCTCTTTGGAAAAAGGTAGGAAAATTTAGGTAAAGTGACTTAAGACACTAGTAGAGAGTTACCTTGGAGGTTCTTGATTTCTACTTCTTGCTGCAATATCTCCTCCAACTTCTCCTCTTCTTTTCATGGATTTTTCTTCTTTTTCGTGCATCAACATCATCTCTTTAGACAATTCGGGTACCAGTTTTAGGCACTACCCTTCTTCTTTTATATAGGCCATCAGCTGCTAAGCTTCATGCACTAAGTATAAAATCTATCGGGGTACCAGTTTCAGGCACTACCCCTAAACAAGATTTAACCATATTCTTTTCATCCAACCATATTCTATCTTCCTCTTTCTTCTTACAACACTTACTTACCTCAACTCTCTACCAATGAATGGGTTAATCAAGCTCAAATAAAGGTTTATAAGGTTATTTACTTTGGCTACCAAAGAAAAAGCTTTAACGGCTCAACAAGGCATCCAAGGGTTAATAAGATCATTAGGAAGGATAAAATTTGGCTAAGTAGCTTAATCACAAAATAATGGCCTAAGATCATGTCCTAGTAATTTATCAATCATAAGTCTCACACAAGAATCCAAGCCAAGTTCTAGAATACGTTCATATGAATGATCCTCTCAAGAATAGAATAATCATGATCAAACATGATTAGAAAGCTCAAATCCTCACATAGGTAATCCTAGTACTCCTCATAGCACATAATTAAGATCAATTCCACACAAACTCAACATACTTATCAAATTATACATGCCTTTCATCAATAGAAATTAACACATGAACATATGAATGTACAAAATCAACAAGCTTATACACAATCAATCATACAAGCATCTATCAATCGATATCACTTATACATTCCACTCAAGCATGAATCACACCCAAAAAGAAAAATAATGGAATCAAGATGAATCGGAGGAAACCAAAGAAAACCTGAACCAAACTACTCCTTCGGAGCATCATCATCCTCATCATCAAGTCTCCGCTCTACAATCCGGTGTAGATCACCGATGTGTCTATCCAAGTAATCCACTCGATCACCCAACCTACCAACTTTTTCATTCAAAGCAGTATACCTCTCATTCAGTATAGCATAGTTGGCGTTAGCGAGTGCGAGCTGTCAATTCGTCTCCTGCTGGCTAGCAATGATCGCGACCAGCTGCTCATTAATAAGGCAAAGCTGCTCCCGTGTATCATTCGGGATAGCCCGCTGCTGACGCGGTGCTGACTCATGTTGAAGTGCATCGTGCTGCATTGGCATCACTTCATCCTGCTGCTCCTCCTCGGGCTGCTCTTCCTCCTCGGTCTGCTGTGGTGGACGGAACTCTCCTCGATCAACAATCTCCTGTAACTCCGCCATCCTACCATCTGCACACATCTGCGATACAGTCCTCCAATTACCACCCGACTTCACTGTCACGGATAAGGCGTTGTGTCCGAGAGAATCCATCAACTTGTTCCTCGCCACCCGGATAGTAGTCAAGTTACTCACATCAAAGGGGAACATAAAATCAAAAGGCTTGAGTCCCCTCGTGAAGAACCAATCTCCATCTTTGAAATGGGCAAATCCTCCCTTCATGCATGTAAACATCACCAAATCGGGCTCTCCTCTAACGGGTGTGATGCCAGTGAAATCCAAGTTATAATGCTCAGCCAAAATCGTCAGTAACCCTCCAATATTCACCTTTTGAAACCCAATGGTCCTGAATCGATGTAGCTGTGCAATGAAATACGCTCCAACATTGAACTGCACCCCATTTAGCATACACCACAAGGCGTAAAGCTCTCCTCTAGACACAACACTCCCCTCTGAGCGGGCGAACAACGTGTTGCTCAAAACACGATCCATGTACCTCAAAACTGGATTCTTAGTCGAAGAAGCACGAGCCTGCCTAATCTTATAATCTCCAATCTCCCCTGTGATCTCTCTCCAAAACCTATTAGCGTTGAATGCTCCATTCTCCAAACGAGAGATTCCCAAAGGCGTCTCAAACAGCTCATTAAAATCCTCAGACGTCCATCTCCTACTCACTCCACCAAGATGAAACGTACACTGATACGGGTACCCAAGCGGGTCCTTCACCATCTCAAATGAGCAAATTACTTCCGCTGTAACATGGAAATACGTCGGCTTCTTTAACTCCATAAACCTCCGGATACCCACTTGATCGAACATCCAGAAAATGTCATTCCCAATTCTCATTATCCTCATCGCCTCATCATCTTGGTATCGAGTACGAGCTATCTTATCTGAGACTTCTTCCCATTTTTCTTTAATCTCATCCCAGTTTTGCATTTGAATTTTGAAGTTCTCGGGTAAACGATCTTGTAGCCTCAGCTTCCTAGTCACTGTATCCACATTCGAAGGCCTGTCTTGCCTCTTCTTCGATCTTACTTCCTCTGCTCTACCTTTACCTTTACTTGATCCTTGTCCCTTTCCTGAAAACAACAATTTTAACACAACCAACAAGACAAGAACACAAGTATTTGACTAGCATAACCTATACTCTACTCAAAACTTCAAGCATCCATGCATAATCACTCAAACTAACATCTCAACACCACTTGCTTATTCAACATGCTCAAAACATCTTCAATCACACGTTCTTTAATCATCAAAACATAACCAACAAGCATGCATTAAGCAATTCAAGCAATTCCACCAAAAATTTCAACAATTGAACTTCATGAACCACTCCAACTATCATCAATTTGAACTAAACTAACATGCTTATCCTAATAGATGCACAAAATTGTTGATCAATTCATATAAACCATCAAGTTCAATCTATAATCAAACATTCTCCACCAACAAATATGAATTTATATAAATCAAATCAAATTATCAACATTTACCATGAAAACCAACCAAATTCAACCTCAATCCTCCTAACCACAACGAATTGCATACCTAAACCTTCAATCCTAGAGTAATTGAGTTGGAAGAACGTACCTTTTGACTTGCCCATGGTAAACAAACGATCAAATCACACACACACTTAAGAATCGCGACTGGAGCCCTGATTTTGCAACGAAAATCGCCCAAATCCACGCCCAATTCATAAATTCAAGGTGTAATGTGGTGTAATCGGTGTGCAATCGAGTGTAATTGAAGAATTTGTGCAAGAGTGTAGAGGTTCGAAGAGGGTTCGGGGTTTGGTGTTTTGAAAAAGTGATCGAACCCTTCTGAAAAATCAACTTAAAATGCATATCTGGCTTGGTTTGACCTCAGGTTTGACCTCTTGAACAGGTCAAACCAAGGTCGAACCTACCTTCTGGACAAATGCTTTTCTTGGTTCGACTTGCTGGACAGGTCGAACCACCCTTGTGTTGGTCGAACCAATCTTCTGGAAAACAGAGTGCTCTGAACGAACTGGTTCGATCTCGGGTTTGACCTTCCAAGCAGATCGAACCATATCGACTCAGGTCGAACCACCCTACTGCATGATTTAAAACCTCAGGTTCGACCTTGGTTCGACCTGTTAGACAGGTCGAACCTAGAATGATCTGGTCGAACCACCTCACTGGATGTTTTTCTGCTCGGTTCGACCTCCAGGCTTTGGTCGAACCTACCCTAGCTTTGGTCGAACCACCCTTTTAAGCTTCCAAACTGAGTGTTCTTCAATCCATACACACTTCAAACTTCAATACGAATCATTAGGTACTAACTAGAGCACAACCTCATCAAAAATTGTTCCACAAAATATTATTCATGAGTAACTCCGTAAAAGAAAACATAACCAAAACCACTAAACATTAGGCAAGTTGTAAAAAAATCGTCACATCAAAATCGATTAAAATTTTAAATATGGCGCAAAAGCCAACTCCCCTAATAAACATCACAAAGAAAAGATTATACTATCGGTGCTTAACAAGGTAAGTACATCACAACCACCCCCAAACTTAGTAGAAACTATAGTTGAAACTAAGTTTGAAAAGAAATGTAATTGCCGATAAGTAAGAACTTCAAATATAAAAATTTCTTACTCATACAAAAGAAATAAAGCATTAAAACGGGAGGGAAAGCCCCCAACAGGCGCTCATGTTTAACGTCGGAGAGTCACGACGGTACCACTTTGAATACTACTTGATCATAGGACGGTCTCGTCGCATCCTCAACTTCCAATACTTTCTCCCCCTCTTACTATCCTCACTTACCACCTTACCTTTCCTTGGCACCATACGATCAGTCGAATCTCCTTTCTCCAACTTTGTCTTCTCATTCCTGTCAATCTTCCATTCAATTGTGGAATCACTCCCATCACCATCAAGATCAAGGTTAGGACAAAATTGATTACTAAATAAAGAATGAGAGAAAAGATTTTCAAATTTGTGAGTAGCCGGTGGTAAGTTAGGAGACTTCAAGTAGGCATCCTCTTTCTTTACTTCCATCGGAGTGCTCACTCTCTCCAATGGCAAGTACGTTTTAGTCCCTTTCACTTCTTCAGCCTTCGATTTTTCCAATGCATACCTGGCCTCACCCGAAGCAAGTAAGTTCTCAAGATATTCAATGCATTCATCATTGGATAGACCATCAAGCTCTGTAGTGGAAGAAGTAGGAGACTCC
Organism: Pogostemon cablin; assembly: GCA_023678885.1. Lineage (NCBI taxonomy): Eukaryota > Viridiplantae > Streptophyta > Magnoliopsida > Lamiales > Lamiaceae > Pogostemon > Pogostemon cablin. The sequence goes on from CM042981.1 coordinate 23,370,679, forward strand.
ATCAAACATGTCTCAAGAGGATCCTTTGACAGGATTAGAGACATATCCTCTTTCACAATCTCCTCCACTACGTCAATACTATAACACTGCGACTCCATGGGCATCTTCATCGCTTTGTCCAAGTTGAAAAGAACTTCTTCTTTGTCCATTCGAAGTCTAAGCTCTCCTTTATGAACATCAATCATTGCTCCGGCAGTAGCAAGGAAAGGTCTCCCCAAGATTAAAGGGATATTATCCTTGTCTTCTTCCATTTCTAGCACAAGGAAATCCACAGGAAAGACTAGCTTCTCCACCTTGACGAGAACATCTTCAATTATACCTTTTGGAAACGTCATCGACCTGTCCACCAATTGGAGAACCACTGTTGTAGGGGTAAGCTCCCCCAAACCAAGCCTCTGAAAGATGGACAAAGGCATCAAATTGATGCTTGCCCCTAGATCGCACAAAGCTCGCCGTGCCGGCCCCTTTCCGATCTCACATAAGATAGTGAAGCTTCCCGGATCCTTCATCTTTTGCGGCAGCTTCCTTTGAATGATTGAGCTACAATTTTCAGATAAATTCATCGTTTCAATTCCGGTTAAGCTCCGCTTCTTCAATAATATATCTTTAAGAAATCGGGCATAGTACGGCATCTCGATGATTGCCTCTGAGAAAGGAATGCTCAAGCTTATCTTGTTTATTATCTCTGAAAACTTCTTGAACTTCTCTTCCAATCCCTTCTTCACAAACTTGTAAGGAAACGACGGAGGTATCTTTGTTTTGGGAATCCCCCATTCATCACGATCAACCTTCTCTGTTTTCTCCTTTTTGGCTCTCAATCGCTTGGCTCTATCCCATTTTTTCTCAGTTATGATCTCTGTACTTTGCTCATTTCGAACCACTGGAGTAGCATCAACATCATCGAGAGTGTTCGGAGTAACAACAGGTAAATTCTGATGGGGTTCGACCAGGGTTCGACCTGTGGAACAGGTCGAACCAGATACGTACTGGTCGAACCTTGCTTCTGGACAACGGCTCTCTTTTTGAATTTGATGTTCGACCTGGGTTCGACCTATGAAATAGGTTGAACCATGGGCACCTAGGTCGAACCTACCTGCTGTACTCCTTCCTGTTGGATTGTATACTAAAAGTCTAGCTTTTTGTATGAACAATTTTATAACAATTAATTTGAAATGAGAATCATATGATCAAATGATTACATCTTATAATTTATTTATATGTTCGATGCAATAGTCCACTTACTTTATACTGTAGATAATATGTTGTGCGACAACACGCGGAAGATCATATTATCGGTTTCCTTATAAAGTACAAACAGATGCTCACAATCGAGATAGACGGGGACTCTTTATCGGGATGATTGTAGTGTGGTTTGGTATTAGCTTGTCTTGGCTATAGAATCACATTAGTGCACTTGTGTGTATTGAGCAGGATCGCTTGAGATCGTTCGATTTATACTGACTTATAGGAGAACTTGATCTCAGTTATTATGGATGTTCGTGCTCTTAATCCCTATACAATAACCTCGACACATAGGGCAGTATGTATTTCTTTGATTCATCAATGGGTGAGATTTACATGCAATTAAATCAATAAACTCGGTGAGTTGGGAAGTAGTGCTGTCTCTATGGTGTGCTGTTGATTGTAGAAGGAATCCGTGTCCGTCATAGGTTGATGATGTCCCCTTGAGGAGCTCATAAGGATTATCATGTAAACCCTGCAGGTGAAATTTATTCCGGCATGATAATGAGGTTGAGTGGTACTACTCTTGGATGAGATATTAATTAATTGAGTTGTCAGTAACTTAAATTAATTAATGGACATTGTATATCTTAAACATGGGGAGACTAACGGGCTCATAATAAGAAGGAGCCCAAAACGTAATTTTGGGATTGATATGGTAGTGCAGTAATAATATTTTAGTAGAATATATTATTATTATTGGACTTAAGTATAAGCTTTGGGCTAAACTTGGATACTTAAGCCCAATGGAGGCCCAACCCAATTTCTCCTCCTGGTCCCTGCTGTATCCCATGTATATAAGTCACCTCAACTTATCTGGAACCCTAATCTAATTCATTATTCACGTGTGATGAGGATTGAGAGCAGATTGAGTAGGTCTTGTAGATCGTCGCCCACACGACGTCGAGATCGGACTTGGGACATACAGCAGAAGACCGGAAGGTCGTTTGCTGCTGCAGTTCGTCATGTTCCAAAATTCGTATAAAATCGTACAGTTCTTCGATTTTGATGTATTATGTACTGATGGAAAGCCGTCGAAGAGAGGATCGTTTGAGCATAAAGATCACTCAATTCCGACATCAGAAGAGGAACTTATGGCTATTCTCGTGGGACTGCGCAGACTGCCAGCGAGAATTCAACCTCTACATCAACCCTTGGTGAAAGGTAATGCGTTTCATGTTTACTTGCTTCCGCTGCTTGTTAGAAATACATGGAACCCTAACGGGTCACGTTAACCAAATGATCGAATGCCAACAATTGGTATCAGAGCTTCGGTTTCGTGGTGAAGCGTGACACGTTAGGCTAGGGTTTATGTGATTAATTTTTCGGAATTAGGATCACATGTTTAGGGTTTTGATTTTATTGCGCAAACCATGAATATCCCTATGTAATATATACCCTATATCATATCTATTCGTCCATGGTTGTGTGTGAGAGGATTCGACGAAAACTGTTCGTCAATTTCACATGCAAGGAAGAAAGAGAGGGCAAAAAATAGAATCACGCTTTTGAGAGAAAATCCAGTGTAGTGATATTGCAGAGGCAATAACCAGAGTTTCAACGGTTGGATTGATCTGTAATTTGGTCACCACGTTCAGACCTTGTGGATGTACATTTTGAACGGTGGAGATCGAATTTGGAGCTTTTTCTTGCTGGGAGTACGCTGAAAACAGAAGCAGATATTTGGGCAATTCTGTTTTGCGCAGTCGAGGGAAAAGTGCCGTTTCTGACAAACTAATCGTTGGATCAAGCTTTAATTTGGTCAGCACATTCAAACCTTGTGGATGTACATTCTGAACGGTGGAGATCGAATTTAGAGCCTTTTCTTGCTGGGAGTACGCTGAAAACAAAAGCAGATATTTGGGCGATTCTGTTTTACGCAGTCGAGAGAAAAGAGCCGTTTCTCACAAAATAACCGTTGGATCGATCTGTAATTTGGACAGAATGTTCAAGACTTACAGTAGTAGATTCTGGACGGTGGAGATTGGATTCTGAGGTTCTTTCAGTTTCGAACTACGAACGACAGTTGGTGTAGTTTGGTGTTGCGCGTTGGGCTGAATTTGGTTCCATGCAAGTAGGCCCTTGGACGAGCGACAGTCCGGGCGAGGGGCGTTCGTCAAGGCACTTGGGGCACTCCCTGACATAATTGGTGGTGGGATATGACGATGGACGTCTTGGGGCACAAGCAATCCTGCTTGTTGCGTAAGGCATCGATTCTACAGTAGGAGTGTCGGACAAGACATTAAAATTTAGAGGCGTTTTTATTCCTAATATATATAACTGTCATAATTGATTTAATTGTCTATTATTGTTATATATATATATGGATGCCTGATCTCTATGATTTATTGTCTTATATAGAAGCATGATAGATTGCGTATTATATTTGGTATATTATATGCATGTATTGCTAGAGTGTTGGATAAGACATCCAATTTTAGGAAAACTAATTCCTAATATATAACTGCCATAATAGATTGTATATTATTGTTATATATGGATGTCGAATTAATTCCTAATATAT